>CM055607.1:3944589-8744589 GCA_029379385.1 Quillaja saponaria
AGTTCTGGATTTCTATACAAAAATGGATGTTCAAGTTTTGTACTTCGGGTAAGCCGCACCAAATAAGAAAACAATATTAGTTGACAAAGATAAAAGGAATAAAACGACGACGCTTTATCCCCAGCTTTTGTCGGTTGAAATAAGTAGTTATATTTTTAACAATTATCAAATCATAAGTTCACAATGCAGAGTGGAAGACATATCGCAGAATGAGGGAAAAGGGACGTTGAGAATCATTTCTACAACCTACTCTTCAGTTTTGACCCATCAACAATGCAACTGATAAGTTGAGTGGTAATTTCTGGCTGTAAAATATAAAAAATTGAAAATAGATTTACAATCTTACAACTGCTGGATAAGTATGTTAGAAGAACCATAAAAGTAAAGGTAAACGAAAAACCAAAACAGAAAACAAAACTTGTGTCAGATAAATTAGAGGAGCTTCTTCCTCTCAAAGAATGTCTTCAAATGCCACAACTGCAAACCAGCAACAGACAAGCAAACCAAAAGCGAAAGGAAGCTGAAGATAGTCATCTTGGAATTAGTTGCCCTATTAAGTTCTTGCATCTCTTCCTCCCTGTATCACCGAAAAGTACATCAAATTTAATTCAAACTGAACTATCAGTTCATAGTACCAGAAGGAGTACCATTCAGGGAGCCAATAAATTATTATTTTAGAAAGAAAAAAAAAGAACTAAAGAAGCGTGTAACTGTCATCTGCCAATTTTGCAGTAGACAAGTGAGCAAGCTATGAAGCCTAATGGGCAAAACATAAAAAGACCTATGAAAGAAACAATTTCCTCCACCTTAACTTTTCTTGAAAACTCTTAACTGTCAGACAGAATTACATCAAAAGGAAAGTGGATTGCTTTGTGAAGGTGAAAGGAAAGGAGAAAAGGCGAGGGATAATATATTGATAACTTTTAATCAACCAAATGATACAGCATTCTGGATATTAGGGAAAAAGAAAAGGGGTGGGGTAGGATTAACCTTATCATGGATGATAGTCATGCCGAAACCAGGAGCTAGGATAAAATTATACTGTATAAAGAAGCAAGCTTTTTTTCTTTGCCTTTTTGTTGATCATGAGAAAGAGAAGGCAGGGAGCACTCATAGCCAAATACCACAAAGTGGTTCTATCCCTACTTCTCTTCAGAGAGAGTAATGAAAATAAAAAATTCATTAACAGGTTTAAATAGTAACAGTAGAGTGCAGAACGGCCCATGAGGTAGCTGTTCATGAAAGGCATTATCAATTATGCACTTTTACATGTATGCGGGTGTGTGATCATTTCCAACAAAATACTTCATATGTCTTTCTGAAGGTGTGAAATTCCCCAATAAGTATATTATCCATCCAAAAGTACATGACAAAAATTTTACATGAAATCAAAAGGATACATAGATTCTTATAATATTTAATAGAGAAAAGTTATCATATATGTACCTCTCACGAAGATAAAACATCTCATCATGTATTGATGCCACAGTATCATACAACTTCTTCAACTCAAATTCCATTACCTACACACAGAAAGATACAATACATTCACAAACCATAAATTGCCAAATCAATTATATAGAGTCTAAAATGATACTTGCAATAGGTCGATTGGCAGATTATATTAATTGAACAGAATAATTATATTACTAGTGCAAGAAAGAAACTCATCTGAAATTAAAGAATGTGACAACTATTAAAAAAAATTGGATCCACAACCGCAGTATCTGATCATCACCCAACATCACTGTTATTATTTGTTTCCTTCCACCCACTTAGAGTCTTTGGACATTAATCTGAGTAACGAGACCCATATTAAACCACCACCTAATTTTAAAAGAGAGATCCATATTTTTCAGTAGCATAATTGGAAAGCATCATTTTAGAGAAGTTGATACTATGAACTATAACCAATATTAAATAATCATGCATGATCACTGAGGGATTTGAACTATCTGAGAAAGATACTTTTCTCAACTAAAAGTTGGTTATTCTAATTATGAATTACAATAAGTGATTGACACCACGGTTCCTTACGTAAAAACCACCTAAGTAGTGAACTTGCATAAAATCGAGATATTACGATGGTACCACTATAAGATTTGGAACTAAATTTACAACTTCTAGTAACCCTCAAATTCTATTAAAAAAAAAAAAAACAAAGCTTCTTTTCTCAGAAACAACCAACACTTAAAGAAAACAAAAATATTAACAGATTTATATGCTAACTATAAAGCATTGGTGACTGATGAGTGGAGTGGAGTCGACTTGACAGTGACACCAAGCTTAAAACATAGCATCTTTTGAATTGTACAAACTACAAACAGATAGAATGATTGTCCTCTAGCTCCAAAGTTCCAGCCGTTTTTTATCTATGACTTTCAAGTTGAAATTATAATGCTTTCTTTGACACATGAAACTATGAAAAAATCCTCACAGTGAGTTCCCACATAAAGGCAGCAGACATGAATTGCATATCAAGTATTCAGTTCCAAAGCGAACAGGAAAAAAACTAGATATAGCATTTCCAGTCAATTTAACCATAACAAAAAAAATCAATAGAAACTCAAGAAACAGAAGCACATTACTTACTTCAACTTGCCCTTTCTTAGCAACATTTGACCAGTCCTTAGCAGCAACACCAGTTTTTCCATTCAAATTCAACTGTCACAGTTGTTGGGGGCTTGTGCTCCGCTGCCCAAAAGCAGGCTGTATAGTCCCCAGCCTCAGCTGCGGTAAATGCAAAGTTACCAGAATCCACATGATCCCCATAGTGATAATTGTTACCGTAAGGAGAACTCACCTATTACAAACCCATCATCCTAGTCATTCCACCCACCAAAAACAAGCCAACAACACTTTAAAATATTTCTTTTCATTTTCTTGACAAGATAAGAAAATCCTAGAATCATAAACAAATGTATCAACCACGTCCAGATTCTTCCCCCAACAAAGTATACAAGCTTTTTGAGATTCATTTTTAGCCAAGTTAACCCCAGAGTTAAAACTTGGGTCCAATAAATTAACAATTCCTGACCGGAAAAAAAAAAAAAATTTTAAAAAAAATTCTTATGTTTTAACAATTTCTTCCGAAAAGTTAAAGAATTGGACAATTATACATAGGGACATACCCAAAGAGAGACACAAACAAACTAGAAATTGGTGATCGAATCATGAGCTTACCCTGACAGTGAGCTTGTAGTCATCAGGAACAGGATACCCCTCGTTGGGATTAACAACGCTGTACTTGCCAACGGTCATGGCGTTGCTCTTAATATCCTCAGATATGCACTTGGTACCACCCGATTGGAGGTCGAACCTCAATGAATTCACGAAGCTAAACATGGAGACTAGGGTTAGAAGTAGGAAAAGATTTACCTCGGACATCGCCATAAACAATCCTAAATTTTGTAAAATTGGGATCAGAGAATTGAAAAGGAAATGTTAGGGCTTGCTTTTGGGATTGAGAACCTGAATGTAACAGAGTTGGATCAAAACGACAAGGGACACCACCTCTGAATGTCTGAGATGGGCAAAACTAACGACCCGATTCAGTTTTAATTAGATAGTAAAGGTTTACGACTAGTTTACGTTCCAAAACCAATAAGAAGTTGCCATGTCAGTCTCTAATGGGTTAAAATGTAATTGACTTAACATCTTTGTTTTGTAGTAATTAGATAATAAATTTATGTCATCCAAGTGTCTCCACTCTATTAAGGTGAAGTAAACAAAAATAAAAAATAAAAACTTTTTGCTATCCAAGTGATTCTTTTTTTTTTTTTTTGGCTGTAAAATTTTCCATTCTCAAACAATTTGTTCCATTAGCTTTTAAACTTTTAACCCTATCACAATTAAAAAAATAAAAAATATTATTGTATTACATATAACTCGTGTTCGAGTGTCACTCAATGTATAATATACAAGTTTATCTAGTATATATAAATATACAAATAAATAGATAATATATCTCAGGTTTGAATATCATTTATATAATTAATTTTTTATTTATAAGAGATTTAACATTTATGTGCGAAAATATCTATTAATTCAGTTGACATTTTTAATTATTTATTAGTTTATAGATTATAGTTAGGTTGATTTATGAATATAAAATCTAACAATGCATTGATTTGATCATATTATCTTAATAAATATATAAATTTCATATCATTTTATACAATAGTCAAGTAATATGATAATATAAATAATATGATTGATTCTATACATCTAATATATAGAATAAGAATATATATAATAAATGCGATGTAATACGTTAATTGTGATGTTTGTCATATAAGTATTTGATATTTTAATATATAAAAATAGAATGAATGAAGTTGATGCGATGTCCGGCGTTAATTAATTGTGATGCTTCTCATACAATTCAACCATTTGATATTTTGGGTACATTGAAAATAATAGATTTGTATTTTAAAGGTTAGTTGCTTTGCAACACGTTGACAAATCACAACTAGAGCATAACTAATCCTCATGCAAGCCACTCACTCAAACCCAAACAAGCCGTGATTGGAGGCCATAATAGAAAACAGACAATGGCTTCAATCACGCAAAAAAAAAAAAAAAAAAAAAATTGTTTGTAGATGAACTTTCCATTTTGTAGATTTTAAATGCATTTTCTGATATTCTTGGTTGGACAGTTGGATTTGGTGAAATTGGTCAGCACGACATGAATACTAGAACAATTAAAAATGGTAACCCTCTTCAGACAGAAACACAACTCTACCTTTCACCTTTAAACTTTCAAGCTTTCAGAACAGAAAATTGAGGGCTCAAAATGTATCTTTATTTTCGTTAAGATACATAAATCCAGTCTATACTGATTTTGCAAAAGCTGCTTTGCTTGGAAAAAATGAAGTTTGGAAAGGAATTTGCATCACAAATGGTGCCAGAATGGCAAGAAACATACATGAACTACAACTATCTCAAATCAGTTTTGAAAGATGTCTTGAGGTCTAGGCAGAAAAATGAATCACCTGCAATGGTATCTACTCCAAAAGGATCTTTAAAAAGAAGGGAATCCCTTTATAGAGCTTTTAGTGGACTAACCGGCCGATATCGAGGATCTCCAAGGAAAAATGAGGATGAAGTAATACTTGTTCGTGCAGTAGAGAGAGAAGGATCAGAAGGGTATTATCAGACCATGTTCTTGATGCCGGCGGAAGAAGGAGGAGAGTATGAGCTTGTGTTTTTCAGGAGGCTTGATGATGAGTTCAACAAGGTCAATAACTTTTATAAGAAAAAGGTAGAGGAAGTAATGAAGGAGGCAGAGGAGTTGAGCAGGCAGATGGATGCTATGATTGCTCTGAGGATAAAGGTGGATAAGTTGGGAGCTGAATTCACTAGTGTTGCAAGCAGTGAACCCTCAACTTCAGCCTCAATGGTGCATCATGTAAATGATAGAAAACATGGTAAGCCTAAGTGCAAACTTTTAATACATGGATCCAATTTTTTGAAACATGAATATGGGAGTCTACAACTTCTTGAAATTAGTACTATACAACATAACTCCAAAAATTCAGGCATATGTTGAATATGCTAGGAAACTAGAAAGCATAAAAAGCACCCCTTTTTGTACTTTTTAAAAGTATTTATATACATTTTACAAGATATTTCCATTTTGAAGGTCAGTCACACATGGATGTAATTCAAGAAGTAGAGATGAGCAGTGAAAGGGATTTAGAAGATGAAAATAGAAACCGTGTAGGTAAAACCACTTCTACTAAGGAACAAATAGGAGGCAAGGCATATTTAGAGGGCTTTAGACGGGCTTCATTGGAAATCCTGGATCATGTAAAGATCAATATTGAGACACCTGAAACTCTGGTTTCGACTTTGAAGGGTGTCCTGGGGAATTCAAAATCTAACTTCAGGTTTAGCAAGCAAGAGATGAGGAAAGCAGAGGACCTAATGAGCAGGGCTTTTACTGAATTTTATCAAAAGCTTCTACTTCTAAAAAGCTATAGGTAATAATAATGGTTTCTCCCATATCTATTCAACTTAAATATTTTGTATAATACTCATAATCACATTGCTAACTGATATACAGCTTTTTGAACTCGCTGGCATTCTCCAAGATCATGAAGAAGTATGACAAGGTCTTTTCTTTATTCTTTTATAGTGAATTTCTAGACTGAACTTGTTGCGGCCGTGATACTAATACTAGTTACTACTGCAGATAACTTCACGGAATGCCTCGAAAGATTACTTAAAGATGGTGGACGATTCTTACATCTGCAGCTCAGATGAGGTTATTTAGTTCATCAAGTGATCATTTTCTATCAATTGGGTTCGTTGCCTTCCAAGCCAAAAATTGCCACCTACCATAATATAATGTTCTCTACAGGTTACTAGACTCATGGAAAGGGTTGAAGCTGCTTTCATTAAGCACTTTGCAAATGGAAATCATAAAATAGGATTAAACACATTGAGACCAAAATCTAAAAGAGAAAGGCATAGAATTTCTTTTTTCTTAGGTAAGATATGGAATGGAAGAAGTGATTGCTCTTCTAATTCATCAATAGCTTTATAATTCTTCCAAGTTATTGTTCAAAGACTTAATATTAATGCTTCAATAATATCAGTTAAGTGTCTCATACTTGCAGGTTTGTTTACTGGATGTTCAATAGCACTTGCTGTAGCCATTGGCGTACTTGTACATGCAAGAAACATTTTAAAAAGTGAGGGCCGTTACCGGTACATGGAAAACATTTTTCCTCTGTACAGGTAACTCCTAGGTGCTTTGTGAAGAGTTTATGGTATTAGTGCATGTCTCAGACGTTTTTTTAGCACACTTTTGTGTGGAGGTGTGCATGATAGAGCACATGTTCAAAATTTTCTGTTCTGTAGGCATTAGGTGCTTAAGATGGTTACCCAATCGTTTTGGCATTTCTATTTTTAATTATCATTTTTCTATTTCAGTTATTTCTTTCACATTGTTTTTCTTCCAAAATTAGCATGATGAATTCTGTAATGATATGTTTACTACACATTTTTGCAGTTTGTTTGGATTCATTATCTTGCATATGCTCATGTACTCTGCAAACATATACTTCTGGAGGCGTTTTAGAGTCAATTACACATTCATTTTTGGCTTCAAGAAAGGCACAGAATTGGGTTACAGAGAAGTACTTCTTCTTAGTTCCGGCCTTGCAGTACTTACATTTGCTGGTGTCATCTCAAACTTGGACATGGAGATGGACCAAAGAACAAAAAGCTTCACAGCATTGACAGAGTTAGTACCTTTAGGTCTAGTCATTGTAAGTGGTTTATACAACACAATCCACTTCAAATATTTTCCAATATTATTCTTTTGGATGCTATAAACATAAGTTATTCATTTTCCATGAAGGTTGTGCTTCTTATTACATTCTGTCCCTTCAACATCATATACCAATCCAGCCGCTTCTTCCTTATTCAATGTGCAATTCATTGCATCTGTGCTCCTCTTTACAAGGTAATAAGGGACAAAAATTTGGAATACTGACACGACTCATCGACTAATGCTGAAATTATTGAATAATTTATGTCGACGATGATCATTATTTGTTTGCATATGTAGGTGACCCTTCCAGATTTTTTCTTGGCGGATCAGCTAACTAGTCAGGTTTAACTCTTGCATGCCTTTTCTTCTTTAGGCAATTCATAATTTCTGTAAGAAAAAACTTCCGATACAAACTATATGCAGAGGCCACAAGCTTTTATATTCTCCTTTAAGTCATACCTAATAGCTTAAGTAGTGTAAGCTTTTTGTATTTCCCCTGGTTCAGGTGCAGGCCTTCAGAAGTTTGGAATTCTACATTTGTTACTACGGTTGGGGTGACTTCAAAAGTAGATCAAACAAGTGCCTTGAAAGCAATGTTTATAAAACATTTTACTTTGTTGTAGCAGTTATTCCATTCTGGATCCGTTCCCTTCAGGTAATCGGATGCTACACATGTTCCTGCATCAATCTTTGCTGTGTCAAATGAGCAACTTGAACATAAGGAATTCAATGTTTGTTGAGCAGTTTTATGTCAGTTTCCATTTTAGAATACGAGATCTAACACGTTTCTTATTTTCAAAGTGCCTTCGACGCTTGCTAGAAGAGAAAGATATAATGCAAGGTCTTAATGGTCTAAAATATGTCTCAATAATCATAGCAGTTGCCATGAGGACTGGTAATGAGTTAAACAGAGGAATGACATGGAAAATCATAGCTGCAATGACATCAGGATTTGCAACTATTGCTAGTACATATTGGGACATTGTCATAGATTGGGGGCTACTGCGTTGGAGTTCAAGAAACCCATGGTTAAGAGATAAACTAGTGATACCAAACAGAAGTGTTTACTTTGCAGCTATGGTAAGCCAAGGGACCACATGTGATGTCTGTTTTTATTGTTTGTTTTGGTTAGTCTAAGTAGATTTGAGCAAATATATATACAAAATTGCAGGTGTTGAATGTTTTACTAAGACTAGCTTGGATGCAATCAGTGTTAGGCATTAGAGAAGCTCCTTTCCTCCATAGAACAGCCTTGATTGCTCTCGTAGCCTGCTTGGAAATCCTTCGCCGCGGCATTTGGAATTTCTTCAGGTATATGACTTTTATTTCTTATCAATAATTTCAACCATCTTTGTAGCAGGAAGACTCAACAACTTATTGCAATTTGGTCTGTGTGCAGCTCAAAAATAGTTAGCTGTGAGAATCAAAGAATAATGTTTTACAATTCAATGTTAGGTGGCCTAATTGCCTTAAGCCTTCCCTATGGTGAATAAATAAATAAAAATTTCAATCAATGTAGGTAAGAATGGTGGACTGCGTTCTGAACTCCAGCTAGGATGAAGCAATATAGTTAGGCATTTTCCCTGAACAGCCTAACTGATAATTGGAAGAAAACAATATCAAAGAGGATTAGATTACCAAGCAATTGAACTGTTCTAAGAACTCTTTTCCCTACTTATTAGCAGACACTTCTCATTATTTCTGGTTGATAACTGTACTTCTTGCTTTCTATTGCACTGGCAAATCCTTGTTATTGACTCAATAAAGATTCTGATGTCTGCAAATAGATTGGAGAATGAGCACTTAAACAATGTAGGCAAGTATCGGGCATTTAAGTCAGTGCCCCTACCGTTCAATTACGACGAAGACGAAGAGAAGGACCTTTAGAATGTGTAATACCCAAGATGAATGAGGGAATTCCTGCAGAATATCTTTATTTTCAGCTTCCTTTCCCTTTTTTCTCTTTTCCCGACATCAATGATTTTTGAATGATTCAGAGTAGATATAATATGAAGAAAGTAGTAAACTTTGTAAGCAGGAATGCCTGTACATTGATGAGGACAGTACCCAACTTTCACTATAATGGAAAAGAAAAGACATAAATTCACAAATGCTAAATTGTTTCGTCTGGCCAAACAGCAGTACTCTATAAATGTAAAGACTCTATATTATTACATACAACGAGAAGTGTCTTACCTTTATGTCTCCATCGTACAACCTAAATGCAAGGAGGAGTAAACTTGTACAAATAAATGAATAGTAGTCATCCAAAACTTAAGGGAAACAATATCACCTCTTTCAATCTAAATTAACTTCTCTTGCATGTTTTTCAGTCTCTCTCTAGAAAATCCAATTACTACACATTTTCATTGCTAAGAAGCCAATATATATAATAAAAGCAAATGTAACGGGTAATATATTTCAAATCTAACACATAATAACTTTTTTATTCTGAAGTTTTCAGGAATAAGATGTTTGATTCTATTGTGTACTTCATTATCTTCATTCTACTAGAATAATCCACACAGCCACCATTACAAGATTTGTTAATTACAAACTTCAAAGTTAAAATAAGTGTCCTCCTACGTTAGGATGCTGCAATTTATAGTACAACGAGCCCAAAGAAGATATACCTAACACAAGAAAATTCTATTACAAAGAATGTGCATCCTCTAGATCGGCATCTTCCTCATCTTGCAAGGTAGCTGAAGAGTGTGCAGCAGAGTTTTCTGCTGTTAAAGCACCATTACCATCATCATTCTGGCTCCTAAAGAGGGCAGAGAATGACAACGGATTGCAGGTGGAGCTTGGTTTTTGGAGACCCCTTATGGCTCTCATTGCAGCAAGGGTTTCACGATAAATATCCATAGTTTCCTCACCAAGACTTGTGGATGACTGAAGCGAGTTTGTTCCATTATTTGGAGCTGATTTGGATTGAGCCCCTGTAGAGGAGGTAGATTCAATCACCTCTGCTTCCAGTGGGAACAGTACCTCAAGATTTGCCTCACACTCACGGACAAGCCTTGTAAGAGGCTCAGTTGTGAAGAAAGGTTGATGAAGAACAAGCTGGGTGAAAGGTAGTCGCAACAATCCCGCAGTTCTTTTATCGTACTTTTTCAAAATTTTAACAAGGCCTGTTGAAGCAGTAATACGTTTAAGGCTTCAGAAATATTCAAAACCAAACCAATCTATAACTCATCAGATTTGTGAGAAATATCACCACCATACAGATAATATCTAGGGAGTTAAAAGTTTATGAATTCCCCAAGAAAAGTGACAGATATCATTACAATAAATTGGATACTATACCTGCAAAGTTCAAGGAACTAAAATTTTTTAGCAGCACCATCTCCCCATGGATGGTGACAAAGTCCTTTCGGATATCCATCATTTCTTCACTAAATTCACTCTCAGATGTGAATAACCCGCTCTTGCTGCTTTTCTCCTTAAGCCGCTCAATTCTTTCCTTCAGCTCCTGTCAAAATTTGCAGATAGAAAACAACTAAGAGCTACAATAATAAAATTCAGCGAAACTTTTCATTTAAGATTCTACAGCTAAATGTCAAAGCCTCCCATTATAAAAATCTGTTAACTAAGCATTTAACCTATATTAGAATAAATAACTCAAAATGCCAAGAGCTAAACTCTAAAAACAGGAAGCAATACCAAACTAATCAGTGTGACATAGTATAATTGAATTAGGCCCAGTAAGGTTCAGCGTTGAGATTTTATTGTTTGCCATAATTGATTTTGGCAGAATTGATTTTAGAATAATAGATTTACACATAACTTGTGTATGCATTTGGTTAGTAATTCAAAAGTGATTATGGTGTATTAAAAGGTGTTTGGTTACCAAATTTTAAAATGGGTTGTGAGTATGTAAATAACAAAAAAGGACTTGTAAAATAATTTTCCTAAAAGTATATTTGTTAAATGTAAATCATTCTCGGTCATTGCCGACAATGACCAAGTCTTCAACTTGCAAATCTCAACTCGTAAATTCAACTTTGCCGGTAAATCTACATGTTACCGTTGAATCCAACTTGAAAATCATGGATGAACTGAACTTCTCTTTTCAACATTTCAGCAAATCAACCATGCTTTCAAAACAGATGGAATCCTTAGCATTAAGACAAAATGGAGGAAAGAAAGGGTGATGCAATACATCCGGGTCATATTCATGTGCTATCAAGAAAATGGAATACCCAGTTCCATCTACTCATAGCAGCTAGTTATAATTTCACTCTTAAAAGCTAATAAATTTCATGAGATTGGGAGGACGAAGGATGCAGGTCGAATCCGTATCGAGGTCACCGCAGAGCAACAGTTGGGCTGTATCTAATGTATCTACTTAGCAATTCGTCATTTGTAGTCAAAGAAACTACAGAAGCTTGGATTAGATCTATTTTGGTGTTCATAGAGACTAGAGGGGAAGAGGTAAGGTTCAAGAAACAGATGATGATAAAAAAAATTAGGTTTTAAATTTGTTTCACTGGGATAATTGATGTAAATAAGAAAAATAGCAAGGATGTTTTTGTCTAGAAAAATATGAGTCCCAAGCCCCTCATAATCTAAAATCCGCATTGAGTGAAAAGCTACAATTTCCAGCTTTTGCAAAACATATGAAAACAGAGTTAGAGTTAGCCTAAAAGCGTGTCTCATTTTAAACCAAACAGGCGTAAAGTGAGCGAGAATCACTTCTGAGTTCCCAAAACACAGAAAGCGGGCTCTCACTGCAGAACCAAATTGGGCCGTAATATGTTGTAGATTCCATGTTACGTAATAATCTGATACTGGACATTACATATGAGAAAAAATTAAGTAATTAAGTTACTTATTCCTAAGTACATCCACCACTTCTTTACACAAGTATTTACTAAAAGATTAACTTGTGTACTTGTCATATACATAAGGCATTATGGTCAGTTCTTATGCCAACACTATAACCCAACAATGCTAACAATATTAATTGAAACCTTACTTGCAAAGGGAATTTTAAATCAAAAGTTTTAGTGAGTTATGTACCAATGATTATGATTTATCATGAAAGAGGTGGCTAAAATTAACTACAAAGGCCACAACCAGGTTCAATATTTCCATCCAAATCCAATCCTAACCGGTTGAACCATTCCCAAAATCTATAGGCATATATTGACTTCCATTACCAATAATGAGTTAAAGAGTGTCTCCTCCTAAGGACATATACATCATCCTAATAATCGTATTTTCTATTCTCTGTACTTCCATTTCAGCTCAAATTTGAAGGGCCCCAAAGAGTTAACTGGTCCCCCAGTACCTAGGTTGTAGTGTGAGATCAGATGGGTTAGTTAAGTGAAAAAGTTACTACAGTCATATGTTTAGAGGGAACATGTAAATGGAGTCTAACAAAGCATTTGCCCTCATTGTAAGGAAGTTTATGCATTACGCTTTTGGAAAACTGACTTTTCATAGCTAAAGAAGTTCCTTGACGCAAGAAAGATATATGAAGTACCATGAGGAACTCTTAGCAACATTTAGCTCAGAGAAGTAAGAGAAGTGGCAGTTCAAAAGTATAACGACAAAAGCCAACAAGCAGATTGCAGGCTGCATATGCATATTGCTCTTTCAGATGGGTTTTCTTTTGAATTTGACAAAGCAAAACAAAAACAAACCTTCATAATGCTTTTGATAATCTGTATATTTTAGGAAGTTCAAAGTCAAGATAATTGGAATCTGAAGTGTCTATATCCTAACTTTTTTGCTTGTGCTGTTACAATACACTAGAATATGATCCCGTTAAATCATTTAGAAGAAAACAAGACAGAGAAGTATCTTCTAGACGGTCACCAAGCCTCTGCCTCCATATATAGTCATAGTACACAATTATGCCCCCAAGATTGGCTAAAAAACTACTATCACAAAAGGCTCTGTAACAGCCTTCTATGGTCCAACTAGAGTGGTACAGTAACAGGCTGCATTCCGCAAACATAATTGCAAAATTGAAGGAACTCTGTTCATAATTTAGGTTTTAAATTTTCAGTACAAATCTAATATCTTATATCAACCCTACAGCATTACCCGTAGAAACACAAATTGGAAATTCACAATAACCCATTTACGCAAGCAAAAATTGGCAGATTACCCTTTTCATTGAAACTAAATATGAATGAACAAAACATATCCATATCGTTTTTTTCTCCCAACCATGCCTATTTAAGAAAAGGGGAAAAGAAAAAACCTGTAGTCGGATAATAAATTCTTCCTCTTTATCAACGTAGAAATCATTGAACTTTTCGAGCTCCTCATTCAAAATCCTAACGAACCATTCCTTCAAGTCCAAGGAGGGCCGGTCAGAGGTGGGTTTAGGTTGTTCTTGACGCCATCTACAGCCTCAGAGGAAGTGGATTCGGCAACTATCGTTCGTCGATAAAGATAGAGATCGAGAGCAGCGTCGTCGGCGTTTGGAGGTAAGTGTTTAAGGAGCTTCTTCAAGGGTTTATAGCATAGAAACTTGTCCCTCCACTCTGGGATGGTTTCTTCGAGGTGGGTCCTAAACTCCTTACCGAATTTCATGGCTGATTATGGATTTGCTTTGATTATAATCACCAAAAGAAAAAAAAAAACGCTCTGATGTTGCAATTTTCGATTTTATTTTTTATTTTTGGGTAAGACAAGGAGAGCTTGCGCTTAGAGAGACAGATAAAGATTCCAAAAGGGAATGACAAAGGAATCTTGGAATATTTTGAATTGAAGTGGGTGGTGGATATTGGATAAGCAAAATCAAAATATTGCTGCTCCAATGGAAATTATAATTTCAGAAATCAGAGATTAAAAACAACTCTTATACAGAAGAAGAGATCTGAAATCTGTATAGGAACAGATTTATGTGTTAGTCTTAACGAGTAGCTTTTATGAGCAGTTTCTTTCATTTATACAAGTATATAATTAACAAAATTGAATTCTGCTCCAGTGGGTAGAGATTGAAATTCAAATGAAAGTATTCCATATTTGAATTAAATTTAAATTTAAATATTGAAATTTAACTTAAATATAAATAGTAGTTGGAATATGATTTTGTATTGAGATACAAGTAATATGTTATTTGTCATTTGATTAGGATGATTTATTCGAATATGTATTCGAGTAATATTTCATTAGATAGTCACTAATCTATTAGATATATATTAATTAATTATTATAAAATATTTATTTATTAAGTTTTAAAAATTAGAACTAATTTTTTTGAAAATGAAATTTGCAAATTTGAATATGAATATTCGTCAAACTAAAGTTTAGATATTATTTGAATAGTAAAATTCAAATTCAAAAAATAAGATATTCAAACTTATATTTTGTTTGAATCCAATAGTTATTTGATGGAAATTTATACTACTACTTATAAGTATAAAACACTATGGATTAGTACAACAAAAATTAATAAAGCATATTTCCAAAAAAAGGCAAACTTTCATTTGCAGAATTAATTTATAGCCTTGGATTGTTTCGGGAGGTGTTTGGAGGTAAACACTCTTGTTGTATCTGTAATGCTAACTAGACACCAAATTTTGCTACATTGTCTCCATTCTTTGCTACTTTATTTTTATGGCAACCTGTTGGACCTTTGGAGGCAACTCAATTTAGCTATTTTTAACAACATTATCCATGATGAAAATGTCATTTCGGAAAGAATTAAGCTCGTTTGAATGTGAATTAAAATTTGATAGTTGTCGTATTTGGCAAGTCTAGGTGATGATGTCGTAATTGACGCTTCAACGAAACGATGGTTACAGTGAATGATAATCGATAATGGGTGGATAAAATTATTGAACAGTGACGACCCGCAAGTGGAGGAGATTACCTAATAAAAGAATTGAAGAGTATATTTTATAGTTATTTTTCAATTTTGTAAAATTGAGTTGAGAATTTTAATTTTTTAATTCTAAAATGTATATCAAACTAAATAATTAGAATTGAAGACAACCATTACTGTCGGACCTATCGGAGACGACGACAAACATGCCATGTCCCGTCAAAGACAATGACGACCATTATCGGAAACTACCAGAGATGATAATCAAGTGGTTAAAATACAACTCTAATTGTATTTATTTATATGACCAAAGTCACACACTTAAACAATTTTGCAATCCAAAACACATGCATAAATATTTTGCATTAGTTGGTGACGCTCTTAGGTAGGGATAACTTATACATTATTAGTTGGTTTTTCAATGAATCTGAGATACTGTAAATATAACGATGGTAGGATTATGTTATTAGACAATGATTGATTTTTATTTGGGATTAAGGGACATGCGTGCTATTGTAGACACAGATTCTTCTAAAGCAGTGTATTTATTCTCTTACAGCGATTTATCTAATTATATGTTATATAATCTTCTTACATATTGAGAATAGTAGAGCTCTTATTAATTTGGAGAGACTGATCTTCTTCTTCTTTGAATATTGTTACGGAACCTAACTTTTTTGTCCATCGACGATCTTACTAAAATAGAACATAATAACTAGTTAGTTTGGGGAGACACTAGTTTTCCCTTTTCATTCCTTTGTACCATAAAAAGAATACAATTCTCTTAAAATGTCACTGATGATAACATATGTTGCTGCCGCGATGTCCTGTTCACACACCTAGGTATCACTAGTAGAGTAAAATGACAGGCTTGGGAGCTCTGCGCCATTTGCATTCTACCTCTTATCTGATGATTTAGACCTGATGACTTTCAGTTTTTGGTGTGTTCTTTAAAGCAAATTTAATTGTCTTCCTTTTCTATACATCAAATGCTTTTAGGAAAGAAAATTATAAATGTAGATTGGTGCCACAAGCAATATTCCACTGGTAAGACATAATGATACTTTTAGAGATGCTACATGAAAATTGGTGCCACAAACAATATTCTACTGGCTAAGGTTGACAGAAATATTAGTAACTTTTTAAGATATCGGAATTTTTATTTGAAAAATTTGATGCCACTATAACAAAAGGTCATTTTCTAGATAGCAAGCTTCCTAGGAAATAAATGTACCATCGTTGCCAAGCTTTGCAAATCAGTCTTTTAGATTACCAATGAGAAGCAATCTGGGTAAGAACTAGTCTCCATGATTGAAATGTTATAATTGATGATTACTCAGATAATATAAAACTTATTTTTGCTCAGATGGAAAATGAAGTATTAGCCTTTCTCGGTAAAATAACTCCTACAATAAAACTCAACCCATTAGACATTGGAAAATTGAAGCATCCATATGAAAGAGAGGTTTTAAATAAATCATGGGAAGAAAACTGTTTGGTCATACGGTCTATATAGCCTCCAAAGCCTGCAGAACATCAGCCTTTAAATCTTCGAAATCTTCAAGTCCAAAGCTGAAGCGAACCAAGTTGTCTTGGATCCCATACTTAACCCTATCCGAGTGAGGAAGATCCCTGTTTCAGAGTACACGAAAACTAGAAGTGAGAAAGTTACCGTTTACATTATTTCATAAACTTCTGATCTTTAAACATCTGAAACCCACTCCTAATAAAACTAACGCAGTAAAATAGTAAAATCAGATTTACCATGATCATGTAATACCCAGTCTATATAATAATATTTCACATGATGATTTAAGGGAATACCAGTAAGACATTATAGCAGGCTGATCCACAATGCTCTCGCACCCACCAAAGGACGGGGCAATATATGGGATTTTCAGTGAATCAATAAATTTTATGGTGGTCATCAAGTCTCCATCAATCTGCATATAAGGGGCAATTTAAGTGGAAAACGTCAGTGAAAGCTCATTTCCCTAATATGATCATCAGCGGAATAAGGTGGCAATTATTACCTCAAAACTGACTACACCACCAAAACCAGTCATCTGTTGCTTGGCAAGCTGATGCTCAGGATGACTCTTCAAGCCTGGATAATAGACACACTTCACCTGAAAATATTATCATGTTAATCACTCCATTCTCAAATACAATCAGATGGCAGAGCTAAACAAATTTTTGAATTAAACAAATTCCCTACAGCAGCGTTGTCATAAACAGTAAATATGGTTATTATACCAAAAAATATGACGAATCAATCTGGAAAAGGCAAAGAAATGGCCTTAAGAGTCTTCTACATTTATAACAAACAGGATTATATATGACATGAATTTATAAGTTTCAATGCAAGTGTACCTTAGGATGCGCCTCTAAAATCTCGGCCATCCTTGATGCTGTTGAATTATGCTGCTTGATACGAAGATGGAGAGTTTTCATGCCACGGATAAGCAGGTATGCAGCATTCTGTTGAGCAAATAATTTAGTATTGTCCTAACATCCCTCAATTAGTTTGGGGTAAAAAATTCAACCACAGATCTCCTTAGCAAGTAAAAGCACTGGGTAAAGAAAATGACTCACCGGGTTGAGAGTACCACCCAGAACATGATGCAAATTACGAACTTCTGAAACCAACTTCAGTGAACCACTAATGCAACCTCCAAGGACCTATAAGCAAATGATACTTGCTTAATTCTTATAAATAAGTTGAAATCTTGATTCTTTGCACTGTTTCAATTGATTAGGTTTGGTTTGCTCAAACAAGCTAACTTACATCATTGTGACCGCCAATGTATTTTGTTGCAGAGTGCAGAACAAGATCAGCCCCAAGGGGAAGGGCCTTCTGGTTAAGAGGAGTTGCAAAGGTACCATCTATGCATACCAAAGCTCCATTTGTATGACAAAGCTCTGAAACCAGCTTGATGTCAACACATCTGAGGAAAGGATTGGTAGGAGACTCGGTAAAGAAAAGTGAAACCTGCACGGAAATGTGATGACCCTCGATTTAGATTGCCTATTATCTCCAATCAAGAGACGGAGGGAGAGGCTAGAACTACATACTTTGTTCTTATTCAGTGCAACTTCCAAGGCTCCCACATCAGCTGGATCAATGACACTGGCCTGCATAGTGAAAGCACATTGAAAAATAAGATGCCTTGTATATTTCCAGCAAACAAAGAATATTTATCTCTTCAGCAAAATCCATATGAATAACATATTCATCTGAGTAACTTTTTTTCTGGAAGTTACACAGAAAAGACTTTCTTTATTTAAGTCAACAAGACACTAATATATCAGCGCAAATGCTTCAAAAAGAAAAAAGCGCAGAAACACGTGGGCTTTCTTTGCAAAGCATATAGCAACCTTAACACACATGACAACTAACATAATGCGGTATCCACCACCACCAGAGCCCCCTTCCCTACTGCTCCCCACAAATTAAAGGGAAAAAAAATAATGCAATTATTTATTCATGTGCTGAAAAAAGAAGCAAGCAATTAAAATCTAAAGGAGTGAGTCATATACTGTGATTCCCATCTTCGGGAGAAAGGTTTCCATGAATATTCTGGTTTTCCTGTAGCAATCTGTGGTCGTCACAAGATGCCCACCAGCTGGAACCAATGCCATCAACATGACCGTGCTGGCACACATCCCAGATGCCATTATCAAAGTTGATTCAGCCCCCTCAAGTGCACTGATTCAGAAAGAAAAGTAGCCTCGTAACAAACTCAACAGCGATGCCAAAGACACGAAAGCAACAATGAGGGAGAGAGAGAGAAACAAACCTTATCTTCTCCTCTAAAACCACCGTCGTTGGGTTACCATAGCGACCATATTCAAAACTTACACTGCGTTTCTCCTAACAAAATATGAGAGAACTACCAGTCAGATGATCTCTAGGTCAGTCACCATTTTGGCTACTCCCATAATGATACCATATTTCCAATCTTTATGGACTGATATCTACAATAAACTACTGATTGGTAAAAAGGGCATCCTTACAGTTCAGTACTTATAAGAAGAATATTTAATACCAACATTTTAATGATGTAAATAATTGTACCTTGAAATCAATGAGGTCAGCGGTTTTCTTAAAGAAGTAGGCAGAAGTATTCACCACAGGGGTTGTAATTGCATCCGTTGCAATGCCTCGACCCAATCTTTCAGCTGTATAGACCAAAACAAAAATCAATCCGCTGCTAGTCACCACATAACTGCTATATACTCGTGATAACCATAATCTACTTAAGATAATATAAATACGACCCAAGGTGCGTCTTACAAGTCCGCTTCTCAATAGAAACCAGAAATTCAATTATATATTTTTTAATAAAGCGAGAGCTAAACTATAGAATAAATCAAAGAAAATGATCGAAAAAGTAGAAAAGCTGTTTACTTTGAAGAACACTGTCAGCAATATATAAATATAAAACTATAAATTAAAGAATGATAATCGATTTAATTAACAAAGGAAGATACCAGCATGAATCGCTAAGCTCCCATCACTACTCAGAAACGAGGAATACGACCTATTAGCCGAATCCTTAAACTGTACAGCTCCATTTCCATCACAACCTTCCAAGACCACCAAGTCTTCATCGGCCGCGATCTCAACAGGAGCTATCGGCACGGAGGCCGTGGCAGTGGCATCAACGGCAGTAGCCGCCGGAGCCGCTGCAGGAATCCCAGAAGGAGAGTTGTTTGACCAAGAAGCCGCCACGATTTGCGCAACACCAATGTTACTGCAGTTCCTCCGGGCTTTGGTGCTTAACTGACGCACAAAGTTGGGAGGAAATTTTAAGATCAGAGAAGACAAGCCATCAAATGACGCCGTTCCACCACGCGCCGAGTTAAGCCGGCCGGAGAATCGTCCCTGACGCGATTTCTCCAACCGGGGAGCAGATGAGAAATCGGGATCTGAGCGACACTCAAAGAAGGTGAAAACCCTAGAACACGAAGAAACGGCCATTGTTGAGAGTAATACCTCGTAGACTCTGAGACCTTGATGATTGACGGCTGTGTCTCTCTGAGAAACGTGAGAATCCCTGTCTATCTTCAATTCCTCACTTGGCACTTGACAGAATCGAAAGTTTTAAATATGGGGCTTTGATTGTCGTTTTGCTATTTCATACAGTAATTAAATATTTTTAACCAGGGTTCGGTAGGGTAACAAACTATGGTTAGTTCGGGTTCTGTGGTTGGATGAGGTGTCGCGTGGATCACCACAATAATTGCCTTTATTATAATAATAATTAAAATTTTCCATCGAGTGCAAGGCACTTGATAAGTTAAAGGTTGTTAACTAATCGGGTAAGGTCGGATATTAGATCCATATTGAATCGGATTTTTAATTTTTGATGGATCAAGTTTTGCACTTCAAGATCGGGTCGGATGATTTCTTGACTTTTTTCCCCCTAATTGTATTAAATTTGGTTATGTAAAATCTTTAAAAATATAATAGAGTACTTATAATTTAAGAGAATGTTAAAAAATTATGAATTAAATTTTTTAAGTAACTCTCTTAATTTTTTATAATTAAATTGTTATAAAATTGAACTTCTCAAATTAATAAAATTTTTAATTTTTGTTTTTATTCCACTTCTTAACTTATTCATTAAAAATTAAAATTAAATTCTTTAATTTTATTCCTTAGTCAGAGCTCCCTTATTTTTTTTCTAAACTTATTCCTTCAAATTTTGAATTTCTCAAATTTAAAAAAAAAAATTATGATATGTAAATAAATTTCTCAATTATTTTTAATTTTTTAGTTAAAAAAACACCAAATCAAAAAATTGTGGTCATTAAATTAATTTCTTTAATTTTTTTTTTTTTGAGTCAATTCTCTTAATTTTGCACATCATAATTTCTTAATTTGCATAATTTTACTTTTTTTCAAAATTAAGATAGTTAGCTAAAAAAAAAAAATGATCTAAACCATCAATTTTGAAATATTTTATTGTATTTTTATATTAAAATTGTAGATTCGGATTTTCAGTTATTTGGTCCGTGAATCACTCTTGTTGAATCTGATTGAGTCACTCAAATGCTTGAAATGGGTTTGAGTCAAATCTTATCCGCTCTATTGCCATTATTATTAATAAGATATAATAAATATAATAATTATAATTTAATATAATTTTTTTTATAATTATCACCTTACCTTAAAATACCCTGCACATGATATCTCAGCCACATACTTACACGTCAGATGGACCCGCTGAATTGGGACCCAGTAATGACGTGGATAGATTTTCTCGTTTATATTAAAGATTATGATGGAGGTGCGTGTACTTAGGCTAACTTCGATAAACGTTGCCGCATTTTGATGACAACGGTTATTTTATTTTTGTCAATTGTATGAGTTGGTGAAAACTCATAATCACATAAAATTCAGTTCATTTGAGTCTGTTTTTCACTCATTTTTTAGTCCAACAGCTCATTCTGAAAAGGACAGTTTATTGAGTATTTATTAACTTCCATTTTAAAAGGAAAAAACAGCCTTTTTATTATCAAACAAACATATAGACAAAACTACCCTTAAAAATACATACCGTCTCACAGCAGCACATTGGCCATCCTTGGAATTAAGGTTGGATTTTATCCGAATTATTCAACTTCAATTCGAATAGTATTTGAATTTGAACTCAAATAATATATTATTTAATTTGATATTCAAAAAATAATTTGATTTTAAATTTGAATTGAGATTCAAATTAATATATATTTTTAATAATAAAAAATAATTTTTATTTTCTTATTATCAAAATATCCTAAAAATAAGAATTCAAGTTTGAATTTAAAATTTTATCTGAATATTGAAAAATTGAATTTAAACTTGAATTTCAATTTATATTTAAATTACTATTTGAATTCGAATACAAAATAAAAATCCAAATTCAAATAATACATTATTCAAAATTACTTATTTTGAATTTTAGTCCTACCTGAAATAATAGAAGTCAAGCAGTCGACAACCTTTTTGGTCTATTTGTTTGTAAAATGAGGGTGTGGTTCTCATAGTCATTCCCTTTAATTTATTATTCATTTGTTGTTATAATTAGTGTCCACTTGCACGACAAAAGATCTAACCTTGAAATCATTGAAACGAATAAACTTTAGTTGAGAAGATAAATCATAAGCAACTAAAAGATGCATAGGTCGGTTTGTCACATTTTTCTAAATAAATAATATTATCCTAAAAGATAACCTAGGGCAATTAAGATTCTAAGGAAAATAAGTAGCAAAAAGAAGAAAAATGAAATTAATTTACGCCATGTAAATGACATGCTTTGAAGTAGATTGTGAGGATATATTTATAAACACTATAGTTTTGAAATAGATTGGGTGGAAAATATCTGTATATTGCCTCTTTCAAAATAGTGAAGATATATAGTGATGATGTTGAAGATATGGACCAAGTGGTCATAAATCACCAAGTGGGCAATGAGAAGTGATCTACATATGTGTTTGTGGTTCTTGTCGCGTTTAATTATGTCAAATCATGATTTCTTATTAAGAATATCGGATTTTTCAATAGAAATAACCAAGTCTCAAAATTTTTGTCTATAATAGAATAATCGAAAAAATAATAACCAAAACGGGATAAAAGTAGAAACTAGATTTTCAAAATCCAATTTCTAGATCCACGTCAATTTCTCTATCTCTAGTCAACTCCTTTCTATCTAGCCTGAACATGCTACAGTGGATTTTAGAAACCGAATTTTGTAAATTCGGCTTCACAAGAGTCCAAAATTTTTGTTTTATTTTCCCTCATTCAAAGTGTATGATAATTTATGTAAATAAAAAATAAAAATTAAAGTGTATGATATCTTTTAAATTATAGTATGATATCTTAAGAAAACCATGATTTTAAATTAAATTTATAAAATTTTTATTACCCAACAACTTTATAATTTCTTATGTAATATCCCACACTTTAAATTTAAAACATATCATACATTTTAAAATATCATACACAATAAATTTAAAAAAAGAGCACACACGGGAAAGGAAAAAAAGAGCAGGAAGGGAAAAGGGGAAAAAGAGGAGACACGAGAAGGGAAAAAAGAGCAGACACGAGAAAGGGAAAAGGGAGCAGACAGGGGAAAAGGGAAAAAGACGAGACACGAGAAAGGGAAAAAGGAGCAGACAGGGGGAAGGGAAAAAGGAGCAGACACAAGAAAGGGAAAAAAGGAGCAGACACGAGAGAGGGGAAACAGGAGCAGAGAGGGAAAGGGGAAAGGGAGCAGACAGGGGAAAAAGGAAAAAGAGCAGACACCAGAAAGGGAAAAAAGAGCAACACGGGAAAGGAAAAAAAAGAGCAGGAAGGGAAAAGGAAAAAAAGAGCAGACCCGAGAAAAAAAGAGCACACACGGGAAGGGAAAAAAAGGCAGAAACGAGAAAGGAAAAGGAGCAGACAGGGAAAAAGAGCAGACACGAGAAGGGGAAAAACGAGCAGACAGGGGAAAAGGAAAAAAGACCAGAGTAGAAAATATCATATACTTTAAATGTAAAAATTATCATTCATTTTAAAATTTTAAAATATTATACACTGTAAATTTATAAAATATCATTCACAAATTTAAAAATTATCATACATTTTAAAATTTATAAATATCATACACTAAAAATTTAAAATATATCATATACTTTAAATAAGGGAAAGGAAGACACAAATTTTGGATTCTAATGAAACCATATTTAAAATCGACGGTGACATACTTTGGCTGGAGAGCGAGAAGTTAACGTGAACCTAGAAACCGGATTTTCAAAATCCAATTTCTACTTTTACTCTATTTTGGCTATTTTTTTTAGATTCTACCATTATGAACAAAATTTTGAGACTTGGACCCTTCTATCCAAAATCCAAGAATATCTGCAACATGAAATTTGTCTAAGCCCCTAAGTACGTGTAAGGAGACAGACCCCTTTATAGTCATAAACCATCAAAGAAAATGAGATATACATATTATATCTAACTGGTATTGTAGTGCTTCTTTTTGCAAGTTGGATATGCTTAGTTAATTGCTTATAATTATGCTGAACTAATAATTAAGCAAGAAGTATAAATTTCTTGTGTTTTTTTTTTTTTTGCTAACAATTTTTTGTGTTGATTAGAAGCTATTAATTTCTACTTAGTTTTGGACATAATGGTTTTACTCGGGTTCAAGGATCCTTATGCGATTGTTCATATCAATCAAATTTTAGAAAAAAACATATACGGAAAAAAGGAAGAAACAAGTGGTTTAATCCATGGGCTCTATATTCTTAATTCACTTATATGTTTATTACATATATTGACGGAAGCAAAAAACACTAGATTTGTTCTATCAAATGCCCTTAACAAAGGGAACTAAAATTCTAACATACTGGAATTAAACAATAAACAATAAAAGACAAAAATCTACAATTTTTATTCATGAATATATGAGTTTACACCAAGGGAGAACCTATATTTATAAAGGTTCCAATGCTATTACTCTTTCTACCTAAGCAATGTGGACTAAAAATAAATTTCTTAATTATACTAATCCTAAGATATAACAACTCCTTTTATTTTCCATGTGGGACTAAAGGAAAACAAGAAATAGAGAACACCTAATTAAACTACTTTCTTTTGGATTTTGCTTGATCAATCTTTCTTATAAATTCTTGGGCCATATGCTCCGCATCAATCCCCTTCACTTAAGAAAAAATGGCCCTCGAGTTACAATCAGGATACAATAGTCTTTCTAAAGGATAATATTCATACATGTCAGCAACATTAAAAGTTTTTGAAATCCCCCAATCACTTGACAAGTCAATCACGTAAGCATTATTATTGATTTTCTTTACAATTTTGTATGAACCATACTTCTTTGGCTACAACTTGTTATAAGTGCCCATTGGAAATCTATCTTTTCGTAAGTACACCATAAACATGTCGCATTCTTTGAATATCTTCTCTCTTTGATGCTTATTAGCTACTGTCTTATACTTTGTATTTGACATTTCTAGTTTCTTCTTCACTTCTGCTTGAACTAACCGAACTTTATTTTCCATGTTACTTGTAGCAATGCTCACCCCAAGGAGTTTAGGAAGTTGAGCTAAATCTAAAGCGTGTTTTGGAACCTCTCTGTAAACAACATAGAAATGAGATACTCTCATTGAACTATAAACTGCATTGTTGTAGGCAAATTCAGCTTGAGTTAGTGCAAAATCCTAGTGCTTTGGTTTATCATTATAGATGCTGCTTATAAGGTTTCCTAAAGTCTTGTCTGTGACTTCTGTTTTTCCATCAGTTTGTGGATGAGCTGTGCTACTGAATTTTAAGCTAGCATCAAATCTTTTTCATAGGGTAATCTAAAAGTGTGACAAAAACTTAGTGTTTTTGTCTGAAGTTATGGATTTAGTAACCCCATGAAGTCGCACCACCTCTTGGAAAAACTATCTTACGATGTGCATCGCATCAGTAGTCTTTCGACAAGGTATAAAATGTGCCATTTTGCAAAACCTATCAACAACTACAAACATTGAATCTACTCTTCTTTGAGTTCTTGGTAACCCTAAGACAAAATCCATAGATAAACCTTCTCAAATATCTTCAAGAGTAGGCAATGGCTTGTAGAGTCCTATATTCTGAGATTGTTCTTTTGTAACTTGTCAGACTGGGCACTTTCTGACAAGATTTTCCACATCTCTCTTCAATTGTGACCAATAGTACATTTCCTCCAAGCTAGCTATAGTTTTGTCATAGCCAAAATGACCAACAAGTCCTCCTCAATGTAAGTCTCTGATGATCTTTTCTCATAAGGACACCCTTGGGATACATAACTTTTTGCCCTTGAATAAATAACCATCCACGACATGAAAATCTTCAATCGGTTAGTTCATCAAGTGCTTTTCCCATATATTTTTGAAATCCCCATCATTCTTATACAGTTCTTTAAGCCATTCTAAACAAGCAACTTCACTGCTCAATGTGACAAGTAAGGTAGCTCTCCTACTTAAGGCATCTACAACTTGATTAGTAGCACCAAACTTATACTTGATCACATAAGGAAATCTCTAGATACGAAGCCCACCTAGTATGCACCTTGTTCAGGTGTTTTTGATTCTTGAAATGTTTCAGTGCTTCGGGATCAGAAAAGATTACAAACTCTCTTAGAGTCAGGTAAGATTCCCAATGTCGAAAAGCTTGAACCATAGCATACAACTCTTGTTCGTATATAGACCATTTTTGAAGTGATTCACTTAACGTCTCACTCAAAAAGACAATTGGTCTACCCTCTTGTGACAAAACTGCTCCAATGCCAACGCCACTTGCATCACATTCCACTTAACACCTTTTCAAAGTTAGGCAATGATATGACTGGTGTAGTTGTCAACTTTTCTTTAATCTCCTCAAAACTCTTGTCTGCTTCCTGACTTTAATTAAATTTCCCTTTCTTCAAGCAATTAGTGATAGGAACAGTAATACTGCTACAATTTCAAATGAATTTTCGATAGAATGTAGCTAACCCATGAAAACTACGGACTTCAGTAATAGTTTTAGATGTTGACCATTCTCTAATAGAGCGTACTTTTTCATCATCAACATGAATCCCTTTGGAGCTCATAACATATCTTAAGAAAATGAAGTGATTAGTCATGAAATCACGTTTCTTCAAGTTGACATATAACTTATTGTCTCTTAGAACACACAAGACTTCACTTATGTGTTTATTACATATGTTGGGTGAAATATAAGTTAAAAAAACATAACATGATTAGAAATAATTCAAATAGAATTAAATATAATTAAGTCAACTGTGCTTATAATTATAAGAGAGAATTACTCAAATTGATTACACGAAGTTAAGCTATCATTTGTCCACCTAGCTTTTATTAGTTTTGGATAGTAATTTGCGCCAAGAATTCTTGTAGAATGATTTGTGGGTTAATACTCTCTCTCAAGTTAGAGTATGAATGTCATGAATGCACAACTTAATAAAAAGATTTGAAAGAAAAAGAGATAAAATATCTAAAGAAGAATATTGATATGCCAGAATTTTACATCGATCAAAGAACAAATGATGTTGTTAAATAAACGGAAGGACACTAGGCATTTATATGAAAAAGTTATAAAAGAAGAGATTTATTTAGAGAAATTAGAGCTAAATTGAGGGGAGAGAAACAATCTACTCAAAAGGTTGAATAACTTTTACCGAGAACAAACAAAACAAAATCAACCAATTCAAACATTGACAAAAAGTTATCAAAATATAAAAATAGATCAAACCATTTTATGGTTGACAAACAAATAACAAAAATGAAAGAGATAGGAAAGAACCAACTCTGTTACCATGACAACTTTTAAATAAGAGAGAAGAGGAAAATGAAAAGACATTGATTTTACATGGTTCAGTTATAATAGTCTAATTCACGGACACAAGACCAGTTTAGCATATAGAATAGTCATTCCATTCCATGCATGATTCCATGAAATAATCATTTTTTTTATTTGATACATATTAAGTTTTAGAATGCTCATTGTATTCTGGTCATTTTATTCTATATATGTAAGAGTATGAATGCTCAAATCCACCTAAGAGGGTGAGATTTCTTATTCCTTCTTCTATGAAATTATTTTAGTTCAGTCAAATAATAAAAATATTATTCTATCACATAAAATAAATAATTAAATAAAAGTTGTAGATAAATAGAATAATAATAATATAATAAATAAATAAGCTAAATAAAAAAAAACTTTATTTATTTTATTTTTTTCATTTTTATTTAATTTATTGTAATCACTTTATTATTTTATTTGTTCAATATTAATTAAATAAACCATTTTATTTATTTATTTATAATTTATAAATTTATTCTTTAATTTCTCTTTTACACATGCATTTTATTTCTTATTATTTACTTTAATAAGGATAGTAATTTTATTTTTGACAAAAAGTGATTGATTCCATTGAAAATTGAATGAAAAATCTCATCCGGAGTGGGTTAGACTATTTCAGGTTTTATTGAATAAGAAGCCATAATGTAGTAGACATTCTTATTCTAAATTAATGTATTTAGAATACAATGATCACTTTTGCTTATCAAGCAATGCTAATATATGTATGATATGTGCTAGACAAATTTTTATTTTTATTTTTCATTCATTTTTATTGTTAGTAAATATTGCAAAAATTAATAAAAGTTAAAGTTAACAATTTTTTATTTTGTAATCTATAGTTCTTATACGTTCCCAATTTTTTTTTCTACCCCACATTTTATGGTTCAACAAATATTAAATCTTTTATCTATCTATATATACTATACTATATTAAAAGTCAAAACACTATTATACCATACTATATTAAAAGTCAGAACACTATTATACTATACTAAAAATCTTGGATTGGTAATATTTTTTGGGATGATGTTTATACTTTAAGTCAATTTTTTTTATCTTGTTCTGAATTTTAATAGACAACTGTTCGCAAAATTTTTAATAATTAATATAATCTTAACTTTTAATTACAAAAAATTACAACATTATTAAACCAATAACGTTAATTTTGAATAATCAAACCTAATTTTGTAGCACCCATTTTTTAAAGAGTAAGTCTTGACCGTTCACTGGATTCATAGTTTTAATCCCAGCCGCAATTTTGAGCATATGATAGAAACTTAATGCGCATCGACTGATCATGAAATTCTTTTTCTGGTGGCCGTTGATCTCTGGTCGCAGACTAAAGGGTACGGTGTCTCGACTTTTCCGTATAATGCCCTAATTTCAAAATCCCAACTCATATAAATCATGACGGTCGTGATGGCTATGTTCTCCGTCTGCCCTGCAAAATATTTCATACTTCAATTGAGAATTGGGTATGTACTTCACATTTTCAATTCGTTGTTATTTTTTTCTCTATGTTCCCCCAATTGAGGGATCCATGATGTTTTTTGTGCCTCTGGAAAATTGGATCTTTGTCACCATTTAAGCTTATTACAGATTTACAGTATCTTTCTTTATGCTTTTTCCTTTTGGTTTTTAGAAAAAAATTCAATCTGGGTTTCACACCTGAGGTTCAAATTTGGTATTGCACTTCTGGGAAAAGTAAAAATAAAATAAAAAAATTGCACAGTACTGAGGCACTGTGATATTTGAATTACTCAGTAGCCTTTTCTCATTGTGCAAAGATGAATTCTGGTATCCGCTTTGCAGCTCTAACTTTTACATGTTTTTGCTGTCAGTATAGCCCATACATGATTAACAAGTCTGTCGTTTCAGGGTTCAGTTTGAAAGAAGAAAAATAAAGACTTCACTGTAGTTCTTTGATACTTTTCTCCACTTTGAGAGAGTGCATAGATGCAGTTACATTGGTCGTGTGCCTAATTGTGGATAGTTTTTGTTTGGAGGAGTTGGAAAGAGAGGTTAGCTTTGGTTTCTTTCTAGTATAGTAGTATTGATTGAGGAGACTATTTTTGTGTTCTTGACCCTTTATATCTCAATTAGTTAGCCTAAAGACATAATATGACTACTTTCTTAGAAGACTAATATATCTTTAATATTGGCTCTCTTGCAGGTTGCTGTTTCCTATGTCTCTTACAGTTTTAACATAGAATAACCGTTATTTAGATTTTCAACTTATTTCCAAGCTGAAGTTTAATGTGTCACTGAGATGGAACTCTGATAATATAATTAGGCTTTGTACCAAATAGTTACCCCTGATATTGCACCAATACAGAGGTCTGCGATCATTTTATCATTGGGTGCCTGATCTCAATGTGCAGAAAGTAATGTTGGGATCCACTTTGCAGCTCAAACATTACATGTTTCTTCTGCCAGTAATCCCCTCTCATGTCTGCAAGTTTTCAATTCATGGCTAATTTGGTTTGACATGAACTAGTGTTAAAAATCTTTCTTATTGATACAAGTGTATGATGCTTTGTAATTTTTCCTCCATCACTTATGTCCAGGATGTTTGGCTTTAATCCTTGCCAAACTCATAGGCAATGATTTTAAAATTATTTGAAATGGATTTGGTAATAAATATTGGATTTGTACTCGAAATGATTTCTGAATCGATTTACTATGAAGTTTCCATAGCATAGGCCTTCTATACTTCTGCTCACCATACCAAGTACTCATAATTTTACCACCTGAAATTCTCAACATCACTTGTTTCATTGCAATTTACACTTGCTATAAGTCCTATGCACATAAATTTAGTAGCAAATTAGCTTATGGTATCATCTTTCTTTTTTTTTTCTGCAATCACTATATTGGAGTGAGAGTGTCACAAAACCAATCCTAGTTTCAAAATTAGGAACATGAGCTAGAGATGATTGAGTTTAGGTTTTAGTTAATTCTTCTTCTGGCAAGTAGATATTAACAATTCTTACTTGAATATCCAGTAGCATTACTTCATTGATGTGTAAAACATTGATTAGTACACAATGTATATTGTTAAGGAATTCTTCTGATTTCTTTAGGTACTGAAGTTTGAGAATTGATATAACTTTGATGATGCCTAGATATTTCGGAGCAGTTACTGACTGTAAATTGCGAAGCCCTAACTATTTTTGGGGGAAAATCATATCTCAGCAGTTTGGCTTCTCTACATAACTTGGAGTTGCAGCAGTTTTGATATGGTAGGGAGAGATATCAGAATGATCTACAAAGATGTTGTAACTGGCATGTAAATATGCATATAAAATGTGTGCAAAAGAAATGAATGGTGATTTGCTTTATGTTAAACACATTATTGTCTCTTCATCCTCCTCCTCATATTGACATCTTGAGTGATACTTGATTTGCACTGTCTCTACCTAGGCAACATGGTTTAATGCAATCTTGTACTCTTCAAGCAATAGTTTCTTGTCCATTTTGGTTAAATTGCATATATAACTGATGCGGTAGTGACTGGTTTAAACTTGGCAGGCTGAAGTTGCTTCCCAGTTGGGCCATGTGTGTGTCTTTCAGAGTATTGGGGCTCAAAGTCTGGCCTTTGGGTGCCTTGGGATATTTCTTTCGACTAGTTTTGTGGTCTAGGTGTTGTTCAGTTTTTTCTTTTTCCAATTTTCTCTGATGAATATTTCCGCTACATACTCTGGAAGCCTTTTTAAAGGTGAAATTAATTTTTGTGCCAATGGTGGTGTTATTGCTATTCATAGAAATTAGAGTTATAAATTTAGACCTTCTTCACACGTTTAAGTTTTAACCAAATTTCCTACTAAAAAAACAAAAACAAAACAAAACAAAACAAGACAAAACTTAGTAATCATATTTAATAAACACGTTTAAATTAAATAATTAATAACATTTGAAATTAGTTGTCAATCATGACTAATAGAAGTGGAAGGCAACCGTACAAGAAATGGTTGTTTAATAGGTACCGGTGAATGCTAAGTTGATGAAGTAGTTTAGGTTGTATCCCTTTCCTTTTTACTAGTTCGAGCATTAGAATGTACAAAACCTTTTCATTCTAGGGCTGTTTGACAAATAATATAAGATTGAATAATATAAATTTATGTAACGTATATTGTTGTCTTAGCCTTTTTCTGTATAGTGTATTATTATCAGGTATAGTAAAGGAGTTGTTAACAATATAAATTTTATATCATCATAATTTTGATAAACACTATTAAAAATCAATTAGATAATTTTATATGATCATATTTACAATATCAAAAAATCATACAATTTAAAAAAAAAAATTAAGACTAGATTCAAGATTTAAAAAATAACAATTGATTTAATATTGGAGGGTCTATCTCTCTTCCAAATTCCAATAGTTACCATTTTATTTGAAATTAAAAAAAAGTTAAAAAAATCTCATACTAGTTTCTAGAATCTTCTTAACACAGACTTTGAAAAAAAAATTCTCAAAAAGAAAACTAACAAATTGGGGCAGAGATAAGGAAAAACCAATAAAAGCAAGACACCAAACTCCAGCTATTGTTGAAGACAATAAATTTAATTCAAGAAAATTATGAATTATTTTTATCTCAATAAAGTGAATAGCATTTCCCCCAAAGCTCTAGCTATTGCCTATGAATTGAGCAATATAATTAGACAAAATTAATTTTCAGTGTTTTATTTTTATTTTTTATGGGAGACATTAAATGTAGTTATTAAAATTTAAAATGTTTTGAAAATAATAATTTAACAGATACATAACACTAAAGTTTTTACTAACTATTATGATAAATATATATTTTAAATAAATTATTTATAGTATCTTTACAAATATTTCAACAACTTTGTGAAAAAATCTACGAAAAGTTTGAAATAGTTGGATTGAGTTGAATTGATATAATATCGGTAACCGAGTATAATGTTAAAAAGAAAATAATTATAAAGTTGTTTGTAGACAAATATTAATGCAACCTAAAACAGTTGAGCTTAAAACTGAGCACTAAGCAACAGCTATTGTACTTTTATGCATGGGCCATTTTCATTAATTGCTTTTTGGGAAACAGTCAAGTTTTCAATCTATTTCGATGAATCAAATGCACCTTACAATTTTATAAATTGAAATGAATGAGAGTTTACAAATACCAACAGATAATTCATAAGTATAACATAAATCATTAGAAAAAGTAGTAATTAATTGTCTATATGTCTTGCTAATAAAAAGCAGGAACTTGTCCAAGGTTTGTCCCCTCGATTTAATATCTTTAGCTGATACATTTAATTGAACTACTCCATGTCCCCTATTTTATATATCTATGAATTCTTTTTTTTAAAATAAAATTTCAAGAATAAAAGTCAGCAGACCAAGGGATACTTAACTCAAAATGGGGGACCATATATTGGCAATTAAATATATATATATATAGATCCATTAGCTTCTGATTCTTGTACAAATTAAAACATATTATGGTATCTATGTTTCCAATGTGTTGCGTAACTTTTCATAGAATGTGACGAAGGGGCTGAAAATGATTGTTTTGGAATCTAATTGTTGTACTATTATACGTTGTCAAAATCTTCTGACTGAGAATTTACTGTCGATTTTTCTTTGTTTCCGGTTTCCACCAGATCAAGTACATGCCAACCAAGCAAATGAATAGAGAGGGAGAAAGAAAATAATAGTAGAAAATGTTGATAGGCTAGAATGTGACAGGAAACCAACAGCAATAAATTCCATAATCAGTAGTAAATACAACAACTGATCATATTGGACTGGACTTGTCTATATGTATATATAAGAAAAGAAGTTTTAAACAGAGAAAATTTACTTATCATTAAAATGATTCAAATTCACACACTTTTCTAGTATCAATATCTTCTAAGGACCACATCCCTTAACCTAAAGAATCCAGATTTAGATGTGGCTACAATGACAAAAGAAACAAAAAAGAAATTAACATCCATGTCGATATCAGCATTTGATGGTGGTCGAGAGGAGAATTCAATTTCTTACTCTTGAAGAAAAGAAATCTTTCAAAACAACCAAAAAGAAAAACCACTTGGCCAATTAACATTTCACTGTAGAAATAATGGATCTGTGACTAATTGGTGTCACTCACTTCTACTTCACTTTCAGATGATGTCAGAACATTGGAGAGTCTGGTGGTGAAGAATTCACTAAATTAAGAATGCTGTTCCAGTAAATCTTATTATCTCCATAGTAATCACTACCACTGCCACTACCATCACCACCACCACCATTATCAGACTCTCCCCCACCCGCCGACAACCTTCGGTCATCAGAATTATTAAGCAAAAGATTAGTGAATCCCTCCTCTGCCATGACATTTCCAACTTGAACACTAGTCCTGAAAGACTCTGGAGTCCATGTCATGTCACGCAAATTAGACGTAAAGGACATTGAATTCTCTATGCCATCTTTGTGTTCATAATTCTTCCAGTCTCTTTTGCCTTCTTTGACAATTCCAGCCTCAGAAGAGCCTGAAGTTCCCACAAACTCAATCATTTGCATAGAGTGTTCTCCAAGTCCAGTAGTCATAATTGGTGGTGCATTCTCAGAGAAAGTCAGTGTAGACGTGGGAGACTCGAGGTCTCCACCAATACCTCCATTGCTTTGACCAGTAGATCTTAACCACCCACCCTCCCAAGCATTCAATACATACAGAGACCGTGAAGGCAGAGGAGCTGATCCCACTGGTGTATTCATAATTGGAGCTGAAGTTGAACCAGAAGATGAAGAAGCAAACCCAGAATTATTGGATAGTTGATGCTGCAATGAATGTGAGCGTAGCTTTGATTCCCTAACAAGTCTTGCTTCAGCTTCAAGCCTAGCACTTTCCCACTGAGACATGTGGCTAAGATTGGCTGCATTTTTGGATTGGCCGTCATTAGAGAGGAGGGCATCATTCTTGGGCTTGTGGGTAACAGGGTCAATTCCCATTTTGGCCAACCTTTTCTTAAGATGGGTATTCCAGTAGTTCTTGATCTCATTGTCTGTTCTCTTAGGCAAGTGGGTTGCTATAGCCGACCACCTGAGTACAAGACAATAAAAAGGAAACATAATATACGCAGACCACAAAAACCAAATGTAGAACCCTAGAACTCATCAACTACTATAAGCAATTTTTGGATATTATAGAATTGTATGAGGACAAACAGAAATTGTGTGAAGAAAATTAGGAATAATAGAAAACAGGATGTGTCAGAAAGAGCTAAATAATGGAAATGGCAGGAAGCACAATTTGCAAAGTCATGAGGTTAACTTTATGTGCAGGTTAAAGAGTAGAATTAGTGGTTGAATTTTTTTTAGAGAGGCCATTACATTTAAGGCACACTGCAGAATAAGTGAAGCTGAGGCACATTTTTCAAACTGAGTTTGGACTGTTATTACATCAACAAATAGCTAGGTTGACCATGTCTTACATATATTTCTGATAGTGAGATGAAATAACTCTGAACTAGAAAGCAAGCAAGTGATCAAGTGTCTGATCCAGACACTGTAAGCTAGAAACTCAAGATTTTTGACTTAGAAGTTAAGATCATGATGATTAGTAACAATTCCAAACCTGTTCCCCAAGAGGGCATGGAGTTGAATGATGGTTTGCTCTTCTTGCAAACTGAACTTTCCCCTCTTAATATCAGGTCTAAGATAATTAGTCCATCTCAGTCTACAGCTCTTGCCACACCTTTGAAGGCCTATAATAAGCAAATAAAACAGTTTCAGACTTTAGCAGTGAACTAAAGTGGAAAACAATCATAATTCATGGCAAACTATCAGTGCAAAAATGCAAAGGAATTACCTGCTTTTGCAGGCAAAGCACGCCAGCTGCCATGGCCATGTTCTTCAATATAAGCTAGGAGTTTCTGATCTTCCTCTGGTGTCCATGGTCCTTTCTTTAAGCCAACCTTGTCACAGCATGGTGATCTACCCATTTGGAAGTTGAACACCAAAGCAAGGTATTCGCTTTCTCCTTTTGTTTATATAGGATAAGGCAAGAAGAGGAGGAGAAGAAATGAAAACTTATAGGGAGAGAAGAAAGAGTGTGAAATTTTGGTATTGTAAATGAAAAGATGGGCAGAGAAGAAAAATCAACGGCATAAATGGGATAAAAGAATTCATTTTGAACTGAGTGTACCACAAGTGAAACTATCATTTATAATTACAATAGTACCCTTAACTTCCCAACTGAATTCTATGGTATATTCCACACACAGTGGCTTTGGAAATTAACTCCCAATTCATTTATTGTGCAAGAGAAAATTCAAAGTAAAATGCAGTGAATCTGTTGTCTTTGTGACCACTATAAGGTATCAAGTTATAGCCATAATGTTTTTAAGTGACACGTCATCAAGAATTAATGGTATCACTAGGCAGAGCTAGGGGTCGGTCTTAATTGTTCATCATTATGGGTCTGTCCCAGTTTTTCTTCTACTACAATTTTATTTATTTATTTATTTTTTTTGGCAAAAGGAAAATTCAATAAAACAGCACTGGAGCCATGAAGCTTTACAATAAGTCTTGGGAAGAAGGCCCATTTAAGTCAGCAACATGCATTGCGGAAAAATGAAAAATGAAACAGAACGATAAAAATAAAAATCTGCCTCCATGGAACTGAATCGTCATAATGCCACTAGTATTGCTCAATTAGTGACTTTAGTGTCCCGTGTGGGTGCAAATTAAAAAAGAGTCAGTAATCTCTTACACGGCTCTGCACGTACAAGTTTATTAAACTTCTAATACATATACCTTTTTTTGTATCTTGTACTTTTTTAGAATAAGTGACAGTAAGGAACTCTTGACTACTTGATCATAAAAATTCTAATATCATGTTGAAGAATCATTTCACCTAAAAATTTATGATATTAGATAAGGTTATAATCTCTTTCATTAATTAATGAATCAGTAAATCAAACATATTTTAATTATACCAAAAAAGCAGATGAAAGTTGAAACACCACTTAATTTTTAAAAATAACACAACCCACTTGCCAGTTGTTTTAGTGGTAACTATTCAGTACTAGTTCGCCCAACGACCAGAGATGATCAAGTAGGTGTTGTCCGTTGACATCCGGTATCTGTTTCTGATTATGCATTGGCCAATCAGTAGTAAATAGTAAGCAAGAACATATCATTTTCTAGCAATATAGTTTCTAAGAAATTATTTCCCCATTTTATTATTTTCCGAGAACAGTTTCTTAGATTAGTGTGTTAGTGAATTCACTGGGATAGTGTCCCAATGCATATAAAATCAAGGTTTCCTAATCATGTAAGTTTCCCTTCCCAGCTTTCAGATGTGTGAAAAAAACCAATGAAGGTGATAACACACTGATTTGTAATTACTCTTTGGACCTTGCAATCACTAACTGAAGGACTCAATGCTGCTAAAACGGTAAAGGAAGGGTAAAGCTATCTTTATCAAAGTCTTCGTCATCATATTAATTTCATGTCCATTGGCACTTAATAGATGGCCCCAATTTCAAAAGTATCTAGTAAAGAAGATTTATTTAAGGTTAGACCTGTTGAAGCCTAATGGGGTTACTTTTAATGCCAAGCCAAATTATAGAAAGCCATATTCAATTCTTGTGTCAGATATAATTTTGGAGATCATTGATGTATTATTGAATATTCAATTTATGAAAAGAAAAATAGGCAGATGGATAAACCAAGTTGGCATCCACAAGAGATGGTGGCTCTTGACTCATCACTTACCTAGACCTAAACCTTACCACTTTAGGCTTACGGTGGTGATTGTGAGTTGTGACCAAGCTGCTTACATTGAATAACTTTCTTACAACATGACAGGGAAGGGTATTTTGGTAAATTAAGGGGACATGAGCAATTTATCACTGTGGGGATTTAACCTTGAGGAGGTGCATTTTGAATAATTTGGTGCATGAGAAGACAAGAAATGGCCCCATCATGAAAAATGGGCTAATACAGAAAACTTCAATTGCTTCCGTGTGAAATGAAAAGCACAGGTCTCGTGGATCCAAGATTCATCAAATTGGCTGGGAAGGACAGTGGATTGGGGACACCCACCTTAAATTCTCTTTGAGAACTGCCAGCTCTAGTATGAAAGCGGTCCAACATAGTCTTAAATGATCCTATTAAATGAGTGCCCATTACACTTGTATGAGTTACAAGTGGCTAATTTCTGACAGAGTAAGAGATCAAAATTAATGCATGTGGCTTCAAGAAATATCACATAATCTTGGTTACCTCCAACTTTGTCAGTCCACTATTGATCAAAGTCTCCTTGTATTAATTCTGTACCCATAATTTGCATCAATTTCATGAAGAAAGAAACATAGTAGCAATTCAAAAATTGATGATGCTCTCAGCTCAGGCGCTGATATCCTGGCACCACAAGAACAAGGAAGATGGAAAGGGAAAGGAAAGGAAAGAAACTATGTAAATCAAACATAAACATGGAAATCAAAAGTAAAAAATAAAAAAAATACTAATTTGCAAGAGTTTGTACACCTTAGTATATTAATCAATATCCATGGTTGTTTTTTTATAACTTCAATATATAGCATTCTATCTTTTTCCTTGTAACTAAAAGTCAAGGGAGACATTACAAGCATCTAGTTTCTGGTTAAGACTTAAATGGACTTATCCTTGCTCCAATGATCTCACATTCACACTTGCTCTTGAGAGGACAGAAAATTCTGAACACTCAAAAAGGTGTACTGTCTAATAACTATACAATGTAAAGAAATTAATCTTACCGATACTCTTAAACATTCCTAGCCATAGGACCTCAGCAAGTACACACATCACCAGAGTCAATTACGGGACTCCGTGGCTTAAGGACATATGAATTCACCAAAGAACTGTAGTTTGTTCTCAACTATCTCCATGCTTAAGCAAATAACTAGAGACTCTTGATGGGAAGAAGCAAAATATACATCACACTACAAAAAACTGCCAAAACTGCTGTGGCCCTGTGGCTCATACGCTGTTGACAATAACAATTATTGCTTTAATGCCAACAGCAACAAAAGTATTGCCGACAGCAAGCTGGTCGGCAGTAGTGCAGTTTTTTGTAGTGTCAGTTCATATTTTTCCATACATTGTGTTGATGGTCGAGTATTATTTGTGACAAGTTCATAGTAAAACAAGGTTAATGCAAAAACATCTCTTTCAAAACATAAAAAATATGAATAAAAAGATTCCGAAAGATTAATAATAAAAGCATTATATGGTGACACCGACTTCGAAGGTTTTCAAGCTTAAACTTGAGTTGGTTAAAGCTTTTATTACATTGATGATGCATGGTTATGTGTTTGCAAATTTAGAACAAACTACTCCAACTGCTCATTGGTAAGCATGATTTTTCTAATACAATGAAGTAAAGGCGCGCATGCACAAGGGAGGCCCAAGCTTTTTGATATCACACAAAATGATCATTTCATTATAATATATTAGATACACTAGAAGAAAGGCATTATGCAGTTTATAAATCCATTCAAAAACTTATATCCTAATACATAATAGAGAATATTCTTCCTTCTTACAGAAACTATTCAATCGTTTTAGATCCTTCCTGTTTTTTGAATAGATTTCTCAATTCCTCCAACTTCATTTTAATTCCCCAATATTTCTCGCGCGAAAGCGTCGGTAACTAAATGGATGTTGGAGATTGTCAGATAGGCTGTTTCCAAACGACGCCGTTGCTTTCAACAATTTCAAGATTTGGGCTTTAAAATATGGTCTTTCTTAATGATGGGCTTCTCCAATTCTATATACCTATTAGGAGGCTCGAGTAAATTGGGGGTTTCAGCCCCAAAATAAAATAACTCCCACTTTGATTTCTGGAATTTGAGTGAGATGTGTTTGAATAATTTTTTTAATTTTAGTGTATAATTCATTTTTAATTAAATTAGATGCATAATTATTTGAGATACGAATAAACGAGCTAGAACACACCTACCAACTAAAAATTATATGTATATATTTAACTAGCTTATACTTACAAATAGCTCACTTTTTTTAGTTGTCGGTTAAGGTCACTGGTTTGGTTGCAAGATTTTTGGGCTGCGCCTGCGACAATGATGATGACTGATGACGATGTGAAGCATGTAGGGCATGTGTTGTGTTATTTCAAATGCAACTTCTCAGGCTTTCCATAAAACAGAAAGAGCTCTATCTATGCACCTTAGTTGTGTTCTTTCTTTGGTTTTATACGGATTTTAATTTCTTTAGGGTCATAATTATGTATGAATTAGTCAAGCCTGTACTTATTAAAAAAACTAAACTATTTTTACACAATCATATCTATTATATATGTGAGATGGATCGATCATATATGAGTATCATTAAAATAGAAACATATATTTCTGGTGAAATATAAAAAGTTGTTTGTACAAGTTTTATTTCAGGTGAATTTGAAATCCTTTTTATTTTGTTTTATTGTTCTTTTGAAGAGAGAAAATTGTAATATATTCAAAGTTGTTTGTACAACTAAAAATAAGAATAGATAAAATGATTAGAGAATGATTTTCTAAATACAACTTTAATTTAGATTATAGAAATTTGGAGTGGAGATGGAAAAAGGTTTGTCAAGTGTTTGACACGTTATCTTTTACTATGTAAACCGTATTAAAAAGGTAAAGGGAGTGATTACAGGAGAATTAAGGATGTTTTTATATTTTATTCAAATTCTTTTATAACGAAACAAAAGAAAATAATTTTTTTATTATTATTGTTTTTCCATTTTTCAATAATCTGCTATATTATATTAATTTATTCTATCAAAAATATACATATATTGTTTCACATTCTTTATGAAAAAGAAAATTTTGAGAATGAAAAAGTTAAAGGGCACTTAAGTTTTTATTTAAAAACTAATAATATATAATAATTTCAATAATTTTACTGTTAACTAAGATTTTGGTGATTGTTACTCCCAAAGAAATACATAAACAATATTTTTAATGCTTTTTTAAAATTATATATTTACAAGTAGATATTCTCGCATGTAGCTCACATGATAGATCCAAAACTACTATAAAAACATAAAAAGGAAAAACAACAACTAGAGGGAAACAATAATTTTTAAAATGTACATAGAGATTTAAAGTATAAATATCACAATACACAATAAAAATGTGATAGATCTAACAATTTAAACTAGCCTCATTTTTTAATTTTATTTTTTAGTTGACTAGGTATGAGTACATTTTTAAGATAAAAAATTATTAACAAAGATATTTTTAGTTTAGTTATAATTTTTCTTTAAAGTGATTTGAGATGTGTACTTTATTTTTTTTAATTAGTTACTAATTTTTAAAATAAAAATCTAAACAATTATATATATGAAATAGAGAAATTTAGTATAAATTATAAAATAAAAGTTGTCCAACGAGATATTACACATAATAAGTAAGATATTATCTTGGAAAAATCAACATTTTACTGTTTGTTTTTATTTATTAAATTTTTTTTGTTTCGAAATTGGATTTATACTCTATTGGATATAAAATTAAAATAAAGATAAAAAAGGAAAAGAAAACCTAAGAAACTGTCACTGAAAAGCAGAAGAAAGAAAAGTGAGGAAGCGCGTGGAAAGAGGTGACGCATGCGAAAGCCGGTGGGAGGTGTCGAGTAGTGAAAGTGGCGTGAGTCTGTGGACTAGAAGACAATTTTGGAGTGGCGTGGACCCACAGCTACGTTTCGACCGTTTGAGTTTGAGAATGACGATGCCTTACTCCTAATGGGCCCATACCGTTGAGGGCCCACTTGCCTAACTGTTTTGTCTTAAACTCTTAAAGCCCATTAGTTCACACCAATTAGTTTAGTCTCCTAGGTTTTGTAAATTGTATTCTAATCTTTCATATTAGCTTTCTTAATTAATCCAAAATTTACATAAAACAAATAATTAAACTCATTCACTATTGGATAACAAAATAAAAAGATTCATTTGGCTTCAACCAACAAAGGTCAATATATATCGTAACGAGTCATTTATACGTGTCGTCTCAATCTTAATCTTCTTAAAAAAATAAAAATTATTATATTAAAGTTCTCATACCAAACTTGTATAAAAGGCTAGATCAAAAAGTAAATCATCTCTAGCTTATATAGTGTTAGGGTTAACTTTCTCTTAATGACAAATTAGGTAGCCTTTTGCTCATGACAAAAGGTACGAACCTTGATTTTTGCAACATAAAAAGGGAATATGGCTTAATTGATTATTATCTAATTTATTTTCCTTAAAGAATTGAAAAATGAAATAAAATAAAGAGTAACTTGCATAGGAACAAGATAATTATTATTATCTAATTTATTTTACTCATGACAAACGGCAATGAACTATGATACTATTTTATTTATTTTTTACAAAATAATAATATTTATTTTCTCTAAAATATTATCAATTTTTTCATGAAAGTATTGTTTAGTCAATTAATTCAAAACGTTTGTAGTGCCTTTACTAAATCTAACGTTAACATTTTGAATAAAAATGACTGATGTGATTTAAAATGTTATATTTTTATGCTACATGTATGCTGACAGTTGAAAATACTTTCATGATAAAAAACAATCTAAAAATATTATCAGTCTGATTAAATTTGTTGTTCCTCATCCATAAATTGGACTAAATTTCGTAAATCTTTTAAAATGTCTAAATCATGTAAAACTGTAATTCTATAATTTCTAAAAATAAATGAAGAAGAAGATGATTTTTAAGAAAATCATTTTTTTCCCTCCAACTTAGCTGAAACATGTGGTTAATAATACCCAAAAAATATATTTAGATCAAAATTAACGAAAATAATAAAATAAATATTATTTTATCTCTTTTTTGGCTGGATATAATTTTTTTTATTTGTGGGAAATTGAATTTTGATAACATTGTGTACTTTAAGACAATTCAAGCCTCAATGAGTGATAAATTGGTAAGATATTTTTGCAAGCCAAAGCTAACAACTTGTTAACTATATATAATACTAAATTTATTTGTCTTTTTTGTACTAATGACGAATCTTGATTCCAAACTTAATTTATTTATTATGGAATTTCTATACTCATAAAATAATAGAAAGAGAATTAAGTGCAAGGATTGAGCAATAGAAATTTAACCATATGCTGTGAATGTATAGTATAATAATAGTTTATAATATAAATTATTTCTTATTGACTTGAATGCTACCATGCATCATTATTATTTATTTATTTATTTATCAAATTAATAATTTGATAAATTATTAATTTAGAAATCCTTGCTTTATATGTACCTAACTATTTATTTGAAGATTTAATTGATTAATTAAAAAAAAAAAAATTTGTTTGGTGTGGGTGAGGGAGGAGTAAGCAAAGGATACAACTTTTCTGTAGATATGGCCTCAAGTTGGAATTTAGAGAAAAGAAATATTTAATACCAAAAAAGAAATCCTTAAGAGCTTATTAATATAATGATTGACAAATAAATCAATCAATCATGTGCTATACACTAGTGGTAGAATGAACTTTAATTAAGTTAATGGCTACTAATGAACTTTTTATATGCTGCCATTGTTGCTCTAATTTCTCAGGCTCTAATTTTGGACAAAAAAAGTTCAATTCTTTTGTTTAATAAGCAAATGCACTAGAGCATTTTGTCATTTATTTTCTTTATGATCATCAATGTAATTTAGTTGGTGGCCTAACAATGGGACATTTGAGAGTTGGACATAATATCACTAACTAATCTACCTAATAAAATAAACATTATCACTAATTCAGTCATAAGAAAATGAATATCTACAGGAAGGTTACTAACTCCGCTACTACAAATGGTTGTTTCCATGCAATACTCTTTAATGGAATCTAAAAGTGAGTTTTACGTACAAGAGAAAGAATGCCATAAAAACAACTTTCATCTCCAGTCGTTGAATTAAAAATATCGTTTCATTGTCAAAGATTTAGAAATGAAATAAAATAGTTGTGAACTTCATAAAAAAAAAAAAAGCAACATTATAGATGCAATAACAATATTAATACTAAATTCATGAACTTTATTTGTGCACAGTCCAATTTTTGACTTTGTAAAGCCAATGGATATTAGAAAGTAAATAAAACAAAACCAAGTATTAATTTTCTTTACTTAAATGCTAAAATACAGTTGAGACAATCTACAATCCATATATACACATATAATTAATGATTCCTACAAATTTTTTTCTTCATCTTAAACTTGATAAAATCTGTAACTTCAATAATTCCATAAGCCACTAAAATCTAAATGTCCTGCAGAATTTGGTACATAATCTTCAACCCCAAATGACATGTGAACCAATTCTTGGTTACCCTTCAAGTTTGATCCATGATTTTCAAGCAACATCTTCAATAAGAACTGGTCTTGCATTGAAAAGTAATCTGAGTTCTCTGCATTCTCAAATTGAGGTGTGATTTGAGTGGACAAGTCTGATGCAGGGGAAATATTTGAAGGGTTTGAAGAACATGAAGAAGCTAAGAAAGGTGTGTCAAAGCTATCAACCGTGTCATCTTGTGTTTTCTGATCTTCCATTGGATTGGAGAAGCAAGTAGACAACTCGCCAACAGCGGTTTTTTGGATGTTGTATGGAGAAGAATCCATCAATGGAGGCAATAGAGAAGAGCTTAATTGTTTATCACACGAGCTCAACCTCACCAACCCTGAAATATGAGTTTTCTTTGCACCACAATTCTTCTCAAAAATTCTGCAGATAACCCATTCATTCTGAAAGAGAAACAAAGACATCAACATCCATATCACCACCATGAATCTTAGAAGAAAACAGAGCAAAAATCTTACCTTTTCTGTTTTGGGGAGATTATACACAGATGATTCCCCTTCTAGTCTATATTCATGCATGACCCACTTTGAGTTTTCTCCTTTTGGAGCCCTCCCTATATAGAAAACCAGAGTTTTCTTCATCCCAACTAATGTTTTTTCTCTGTATATTTCCTTGTCTTTGCCTGTAGCTTTCCAATAGCCAGCATCAGTTGCTCTGTTTGTCCTTAAACCAGTTGGGTATTTTCTGTCTCTGACACAGAAAAAATACCATTCTTTTTCACCCATTTTAGCTTTGCCTGTAAAGAAAAATTAGAAAATCAAAACTCAGAACAAATTTACATATGCATCCAATGTAAATAAAAATTGACTCCTTCAACTTACAAGGTAAATCCCATGGCTCACACTTGTTCAAATCAACCTCACCAATTGCTCTAGCCAGAGAAGTTTCTGTCAAGAACCTTTTCAGATAAGTAATGAGTTATGAGTTCTTCATCTGTTGGATGGAAACGAAATCCCGGAGGTAATTCAAACTGTTCATCTTCCTTACTCAGTGTGGAAAAGCTTTCCAATTCCATTCCTTCAAATCCCACAAAAATCCTCTGTTTCACCAATCAACCCTGAAAAATTCTCAAATTTTCAGATGGGTTTCTATAGAAAAGTTTCAATGGCATGGATTTTATAGGAAACAGAGGAAGCAAAGTAGCCAACACTAACGTAACCGAAGAGAAGAACAGGGAAGAGGCAATGAATTGAGAGGCTTGTAAGAACAAAAAATCTGAGTTATGGAGGAACAGAACTCCCTAAATACTGGTTTTTTGGATACAAAGAACCGTGGTTCATAAGACAACTTGTGGTTGTTTCAAGTTTTCAGCTGTCTTTTAACTTTTTTGTAATAACTTTGTTCATCAACTTGACCAGGAACGATTCACCAATTTAGACTGCACATAAATGTGAATTATTGTTTTCTTGATTAGGTTTTAGCTGCACTAATGGCTATTAGGCAAAGACTTTAGAAAGGCTTAGATAATCTGACCCATAAATATTTTGAAAAAAGAAAAGAAAAGAAAAATGGAAACAAGCTAAGGCGTAAGAGACAAAGAAAGAGCAATTGAATAATATTCATCTGTTTAACCAAAGTTATCCACTATGCAATTGAATAAGCAAGTGAAGAAGATGAGTCTCTGTCAAACTTTAATTGTTTATTTTTTGACACTAAGCAAAACAATCCTTATTAGCAAAAATGTTTTAAATGCGATAGATAACCCAAGATTTATAATGCAAATTAACTTTTTACCTCCAAAAAAAAAAAAGTGCAAATTAACTTTAGTTATGCCCTAATAACATAATTGCCCCTAATCTGAATAAATTCATGAATTATTTGAAACATTTCAACCTATATCTTGCATAGCCTAAGTTAATGATTCGGGGTTTTGTACGGGAGCATTGACATGGGGTTGCTATTAAGACAACAAATTGCAGAAAATGATGAATCCTACGTTTCTTGTACACACAAAATTAGCAATTACACTATCATCAAATTAGGACAGCGAGTGTATGTGACCAACAAACCAAGTGATTGTATGTTCTGTTTTCAAGCATATAAGCATGGCTATCAGTGTGGAGCTAGAAATTTATTTTTGAAATTAATTAAAATTTTATATAAACATATTTCACTATAGTAATAGCAAAAAAAAAAAAAAAAATCCTTCAAATACATCTTGGATAATTGAAATAAAATCTAAAATTGGGAGCGATGCACTTTCAAATTAACAAAATCATCAAGAAAAAAATAAAATATACTTATTTGTTACTTATTCAATTCTCAAAAGATAATTCTCTTCTATATCAATGTCGAGTATACTCAGTAATTGTCTTGAAAGTGAAATTTGAAATTAAAAGAAATTTAAATTTAATTAAATTTTTATATACTTTGAGTTTAATAATATATTTTTTAAAATAAATTTTTTTTTTTTTTTTTAAGCAGAAACCTCTTCTCTCATTTAAACTAGAATAGTGGCCTCTCTCTAATGTCGAGAAGGTTTCGCTCAGAAATTCTTTTTGTTGGCTGGTAGATAACTTCACAAATTACAAGTGGAGACAGATGAAGCAAATCCCTAACTTAATAAGTTTGTTTTTATTATTTTGTATAGTATTAAATTTAATATATTTATAAGAATTAATTTTATATTATAATTTTAATATTTTTAAAAAAGTTTTGGGAGACTATGGCCTCCCATCCCTTAAGGGGGAGGAGCCTTTTTAAGGAACTAGAGGTGGCCATGGCCCTCCCCAAAATTGTTAAAAAATATTAATATTATAACTCAAAATTAATTATTAGTCTTTATTCTTCTCTTGTTTGATAATGTGGTCCCCTCCAAAAATAAAAACTAGATAACATTTTCACTTTTTTGACTACAAGACAATTGGTTAGAACTTAAAACCCAACCCAAGGTTAAAGAATGATAGGTTAAAATTTCTATTATTTTTTGTAACTTAGAAATTTTTATTATATCCTATGAGTTCTTGAGTGTTTTTTTTTTTTTTTTTTTTTGCTATTACTATAGTGAAATACGTTTATATAAAATTTTAGTCAGTCCTCTCAAGAATAAATGTCTAACTCCGCCCTTGATAGCAATCCTTCTATGTTACACAGATTGACATTATGTTGGAGAGACAAGCTATCCTTCCATGTTACACATATTAACATTTTGTTGGACATGTCTCTTGAAAAACATATAGTTTTTTTCTTTTAATTTCCATTAAAAAAACTTTGCATGCAATCACGAACATTACTTAATAGGGATAATCCTACTATATGAAGTTTTTCTTTTAATTTAAGGCTAAGGTGTGAGTTTATAGCCTTGTTTGGTTAAGTTGTATGTAAAAGTGTTACGTGTAAAAATATTTTTCAAATAAAACTATTTAAAAAGTGCTATATAAAAAGCTAAAAAAGTTTTTTTATCAGTTAACGTAAAGTGGATGCGAGATAAATAAAAATTTGTTTTATTGCATTTAAAAAAAAAAAAAAGAATATTGACTATTAAAATTACTAAAAAGATCAGTTTGACAAATATTATATTTATATTTTTCTAAATAAAATAATTATTAAAATTTATTTGAACTTCTCTTATTTTTTATTTGGAAAATCTTTTTTTCTAGTTTCAACTTTTAGTAGCTTTTAGGACTCCAAAAGCCCAAAAATACTTTTCTATAAAACTTAGAAAGTAAAACCTCTATTATCAAATAGTTTGTAGAAAAGCTTAAACTCAAAAGTTGTTTCAAAAGCTAAACCAAACAAGGGCTATGTTTTTTTTTTTTTTTTTTTTTTTTTTCTGGTAGAAGGGGCTATGTTTTGATTAGTAAGTGTCTTGCCCGAAGAAATTTTATTAAAAAATGAATAAGTTATAGATTTATATATATATTTTGCTTGGATTATCATTAAGCCTTATCACAACTTTACAACAGTTAAAAAAAACTAAAAGATGTCATAACTTTTAAATTATAATATTTTATTCCAATTTTACCTTTATTCCACTTATGTTTTAATTTTAAGGTTGAAAATATTAATTAAGAAATTAATTTTTTTAAATAGATAACTTGTGCTTAGAAAATTAATTATTAACTTTATGGTATAATGATTAATTAATGGAAGAATTAAAACGTTTGAAAATATCTTGTAATCATCTATATCAAAACTAAAAAATTTATAAACATTCGAGCTAATTTTATTTCATTTTTAAAATTAATTTTGTTCATATTATATATATATATATAAAATAATTTTCTCTCAATTTTATTATAAAAGTATGTTAAAAAATAGAAGATAATATAATGTATTACTATTATAAATTTAAATAACAAATATTTAATTATACTCTTATGATTTACGACACATTATCTGCTAATTTAAGTTGTCCTATTAATGATGAAAAATAACTTAAAAAGTGAGGTTTAGGGACACTAGTGCTAGAAATTTTTTCGAGATTTAGGTCCGGGTTGTGGAATGCGAGGCTCTGGACGCCTGGGCCGCAGCCGTGGCATGCAACGGCCAGCGGCTTGCTAGAGCGCGAGTCCAAATGGTCATTTATTTATTTATTATTTTTCCCTCCAGCTTTTTGACAAATCCCACCTTAGTCCTCTATCAATTTTGTTTTTCATTCTACCCTTCAGCTTTTTGAGTATATTATTTATTATAATTAATTAAAACTAAATAAAAAATTAATTTCATTTAAAATTAAAATTGAATAAAAATAGTTTAATTTTTTAACAAAATAAATTAATGTCATTTTTAATAATTTGTTCAAAATATATTTTTTAGACCATGATTACAAATAATAACTTTTAGACAATCTAAACACACATTACAAATTAAGATGATATCTTAGGTCATAGATTCTTGCATTACTGTCAAACCAAACAGACCCTTTAGATTTCCTGAACAATAATTTAACCTTCTATAAAATATTACTAGATAACAAAATGAGAAAGAACTAATCCTTAAAGTATACTAAAAATTACCAAAGTCAGAAGCATGAATCCTTATGATTTACTAAACATTATCAGTATTCTTAGATTTGCCAGAAGATGATACACTGCACCTGTCATGTTGACTGCCTTGAAGTCCTTATGCTGCAGTAGACAAATTAATAAGGATTCATGCTTCTAACTTTAGTACTTTTCTTAGAATACTTCAAAGATTAATTCTTCTCAATTTGTTCAAAAGTAGTCTATAATAGGTGAAATTGATGTACAGGAAAGCTAAATGATCTGTTTTGTTTGACCACGAGACAAGAATTACAGTCTGAGAGATGTTGTTTCAATTTCAATATATATTTTGATTAATGATACCTACACAATACTATTATACAACTAAACTAACACCACAAAATGATGGTCTCACAAACTATCTTTAAAATTAAACTTGTCAAGAGATAAACATTGTGAAAACAAACCTTGATGCCCAAAATTAAACTTGTGTTTCATAAGTTTTGAGCACGTACATGTGAAACATTTGGATAACAATATTACAAATCGTACTATAACTTTTCTCTATTACGTTGTTTTCTGTTTAAAATTCCTGTTGATCATGTTCTTCGAAAAGACATTATATTGTATGTACTATTTAGTTTTTAATGCCTCCGGACTAACCACAAACCAACTTGAGGCTCCATTCCATAATTATCCTCATATCAAATTGACAAAACTACCCTTTGCATGTCTGTTCAAAATAGGTAACTATAATGGGGAGGATGGACAGTTAAATAATCCACATGAAGTGGTTATAATTCGGGACTTCTCAGCGAGAGGCCTCATGTTTGAAATATCTTACGTTTTGAATTCAAGGAGGAATATTGCATACGGAGGGAGAAGACCAAGAGGAAATGAGAGAAGATGGAAGATGGTTTTTTTTTTTTTTTTTTGGTAATAATTAATATATTTATATTGTAATACTAAATATTTATTAATATTTTTAAATGTTTAATCTTTTAAACATGTAATAATATATATATATATATATTTCTCAGTTTTCAAATAGTAATACTTTGATTAAGAGTTTGAATGGAGGAAGAGGAGATGAGAGTAAATGAAAGGTGATCAAAAATGACACTTATCATTTAATAGGAGATTAAAAAATTAAAGAAGAAGAATAAATAATAATGTACATTTCTAGTTTAGGAATTAAGTAAGAAAAAAAAAAGCAGATAATATGTTGTTATATGGTTTTACAGTTACTTTCTTTAAATATTTTATTTGAATATTAGTATAAATTTAATAGAAAGAATATGGGCATACTAGTCATAATATGTAAAACTTATAATATATAGTACTATCTTCTTCAATTAATGAATTTAAAATTTTTTAGAAAAGTAGATGTACCTAATCACTTTCTCTCCCTTATTTAAAAAAAAAAACTCTAAAACCAAGGAAAATTGTAAGTATAATCCCTCCTTAATTTTTCTTCATCCAAATAATCGCTAAATATATCTTATCATTTCTCTCATTTTCATTCAAATTCAGTAAACTCCCAAATAAAACCAAAAAAATAAGTATAATTTTTTCTTTCCTTCCATCTACTCCACACTCCTCTCTTATTCCTCTAAACTCTTAAATAGCCGCTAAAATGAAACCAAAGACGCAGATTTGGATCCTCTCTTGCACGAGAGAATGATCTGTTCAAATCTTACATCTCTCCTTTTCCCTTTCAAAAATGTATTTTATTACAAAAATAATTTGACCCTTGAATCTCAATTCATTTTCTATATGGAAGAGGAGATATTAGAGATTGATGGTCAGTGTCAATATCTGCCACAACATAAGATTCAAGGAGAAGAAAAATTGACATAGCAGCGACTGTTGACGAAGGAGCAACCAATTTTGTCCACTTGATTACTTTTAAAGATTTTTCTAAAAAATGTCCTAAAAATATTTGTTAACTAGTAATAGATATAATATTTTTAAATTAAAATTTTTAAATATAATAATTTATATATTAATTAATATTCAAATTACGTTTAACTAATATAATAAATATTAAAATTTTTTATTTATAAAAATTAATAAGTAAAGGTACTTGTTAGTAAAAATTCCTAGTTGTTGGTTAAATATAAAGTTGGTACCAAACATTCAACTCAACGGTGACATAGCAATGTGGCCCTGCTTCTTATGTTTGGACATGACACTATGATTAATGACAGGTTAGTGGCACTACATGATTGGCTAAGGGTACTGTTTACAAAAAAAATTAAAAAGAACATATTGTTTTTAGAAACATCAAAATTATGTAAAAATAAGAACTTTGCAATGCACTCCATGAGATTTTCAAAATAAAAAATTTCAAAGACATAAAAATTAAATTTTGTGGAGAGTGAGTGATAATACAAAATTGGATGGAAGTAGAAAATGTAGAATTATGTAAAAAGAGAAGATGGAAGGGGAAGGTGCAATAATATTTGACACTTAAACACTCATAGTTTATTTATATTTATTTTTGATTAATTCAACACAAGTCACATTCCATTGTGAAAAATTTAATAAAACTTTCACAAATTGTGGTTAGAAAATCAAAACTTCAAAGAATTTGAAGCATTTAGGTCATAAATTGATGTTCTTAACAGTCATATTGCTTCATAAATGTGATTTCAATGATATTTAACTCTTAAATACTCATAGATCCTTCATAATTATTTTTGATTAATTGAACACAAGTCACACCCCATTGTGAAATCCACTATAACTTAGAATCAATTAATTTTATCCACTGAATCAATTGGAACCTTCGGTAAGACTTGTGAGGGTAAGCAAGCAATAATGAATGGATCATATAGAGTTTAATTCCAATTAATTGATTTATTAACTTTTGTGCCTAAAATGATTCTCGACTAGCTTTTGATTTATCTATTTTTGAATGGCATCTGAGTGTTAGGTAGCAGATGACACTTGAGCATAATTTGTGAACACTAATTTTATATAGGAGAAAGATATCTCTTGAATTAAAACAATATGGAATAATGTATAAAGTCATAACTCATAAGTGTTAAAAACCTAAATAGGGGAAAAAATTTATCATATGATTTTCATATAACTAAGCAAAAATGTAAAGAAAGAATGTATAAGTGATGGGTTTGGTATGTATAAAGTTTTATTTGATCTAGTCAAGTCAAATTAACAAAAATTTTACTCAAGCTTTTGAAGTCAATGGAGTATTAGAAAATTAAATCGGGTTAAAAACAACACGAACGTAGATTGTGTTGAGCATCATTTTTATGTATTAAAAAGCTCTTGAATTATATCATATTTTTTTATATATATAACTCAACTCGACTAAGTCTTAAATCTCAAACTAGTTGGGGTCGGTATTTTTTATACATAAAATATATTTTAAAATATTAGAAAATAAATTAGAGTGAGTCGGGTGTTACTGAGCTAAAATTTCTTCAATATAAATAACTGGCCGACTCTGAGTAAAATATAAAAAATCATTTAATTGAAAACTCAAGTTTATTCGAATTGTCGTATTTTAGTATCAAATTAATTCAATCATATTGGGTTAGTCGGATTGCAATATTTTATACACACCCCTAATTCAAAGTTCAAACTATCTTTAATAGGGTTGTTTTCCAATGAAAAAGAAAAAAATCTCATCTAATCTTATTCTAATGGATCGGAAAGAATCTTATCAACTATTTTTTCCCTAAATTTATCTCTTAAAGTTAATATCTTATCTTCTTTTTTTGTCAAATGATCTCTCATCGGAAAAGAAAAATCAATTACAAGACTGCTCAACTTCTTAGATCACATCCCTACAAAAAGTAAGATTCCTGTGGGCTTGCTTTGCAACCAAATCAACAATCCAATTACACATTTTATTGACATGGGAGAAACTTTATCTTAAAGTGGGTTTGCTAAATGACAAATAAAATAAGTTAGATTATGTAATTAGATTGAGAATTTTTGCTTCCCACTCTTTTTATGGAACAAAACCAGATTATATAAAGTAGCAAGAATGTTTTGTTTTCTCCTAATTATTGAATTTAGTGGAAAAAAAATGCTTCTTGATTATAGTGTAGTAAATAAAGAAAGAAAGATACCTCATTTTAATTTCTATTCTATTAATAAAGATAAAATAATTAGTTTATCATGTGATATTTTAATGATAAGATTAATTTTTATTGATGAGATATGAATTAAAACATTAAAATGAGACAGAAAATCTCATTCATGATTAGATTATGGGAGTTGAAGGAAACTAATGAAAAGAGCAAAAATAGTTGACAGGTGAAGCTATAATTGTCACAACTAAAATACATACAAAAGTTGTTAATTTATATAAATTTGTCATCTAATTAATATTTTACATGAATAAATACTGTAACTAATTTATTTTTCATAGTTTAGATTGGACCCAGCACTGTCTCTCTCTGTCTGATTGAATGATGGACAGAGCGCGGGACGTTTGAACAAGAGAGAGTGGGATGATCAGAAAGAGAACAAACGACAGGAGCAACAGCCGTCACCAACCATCGAGCCTTTGGCGGAAATGCACGAACTTTCGAGCTCTGAAACAAATCCATGCTTTCATGGTCATCAATGGCTTCAATTCAAACACTCCTGCTCTTAGAGAACTCATTTTCGCAAGTGCCATTGCTATTACAAATACTATTGAATATGCCCACCAACTCTTCACTCATATTGCTCAACCAGACACCTTCATGTGGAACACCATGGTCAGGGGCTCAGCTCAGAGCTTTAAACCTAAGAATGCTATTGCGCTCTATAGAGAGATGGATAATCGGGGTGTAAAGCCTGATAGTTTCACTTTCCCTTTTCTGCTCAAGGCTTGCACTAAGCTTTGTTGGATCAATATGGGTTTTGGAATTCATGGGAGGGTTTTGAAATTTGGCTTCGGATCAAATACGTTCGTGAGGAATACCCTTATATCTTTTCATGCTAATTGTGGAGATTTAAATATTGCAAGTGCACTTTTTGATGTTTCTGAGAGAACGGATGTTGTTCCTTGGTCGGCATTAACAGCTGGATATGCCAGACGAGGGAAATTGGATATTGCACGGCACCTTTTTGATGAAATGCCGATGAAAGATTTGTTTTCCTGGAATGTGATGATAACTGGGTATGCAAAGCAGGGAGAGATGGAGAGCGCCAGGAAACTTTTCAATGAGGTTCCAAAGAGAGATGTAGTGACTTGGAATGCGATGATTGCGGGTTATGTTCTTTGCGGCTCTCATAAGCGGGCACTGGAATTGTTTGAAGAGATGAGCACAGCAGGAGAACGGCCAGATGAGGTGACAATGTTGAGTTTGTTGTCTGCCTGTGCAGATTTGGGAGATTTAGATAATGGGAAAAAAATGCATTGCAAGATTTTGGAATTAGGTTCAAGAGAGTTGAGCAAATTACTTGGGAATGCACTTATAGATATGTATGCCAAATGTGGAAGCATTGAAAGAGCGCTTGAAGTGTTCAAAGGGATGAGAGATAAAGATGCGACCACATGGAACTCTGTGGTAGGAGGGCTGGCTTTCCATGGCCACGCCAAGGAATCAATTGATCTGTTCACAGAGATGCAGAGGACAAAAGTTTGTCCAAATGAGATCACTTTTGTTGGAGTCCTAGTAGCTTGCAGCCACGCTGGGAAAGTTGAAGAGGGTCATCGTTATTTTGATCTTATGAGAGATAAGTATAAAGTTGAGCCCAACATTAGGCATTATGGGTGTATGGTAGATATGCTAGGTCGTGCTGGGTTACTAAATGAAGCATTTGAGTTCATACACTCAATGGAGATTGAACCCAATGCTATTGTTTGGAGGACTCTGCTTGGAGCTTGCAGAATTCATGGAAATGTTGAATTGGCAAGGCGTGCAAATGAACAGCTACTAAAAATGAGAAGGGACCAGAGTGGGGACTATGTACTACTGTCTAACATATATGCCTCGCAAGGTGAGTGGGACGGTGTGCAGCAGGTGAGGAAGCTAATGGATGACAATGGTGTAAGGAAAGAGGCAGGCCATAGCTTAGTCGATGCAGATAACAAAGCTCTTATGCATTATTTGTTTGAATCAAAACCTAAGTTGAAGAGTAGAAACCAAATAGCTTCAGCTTCAAATAGGTGATAAGAAGTCATCATGTTTACTTTATGTTACTTAGGGTTAGTAATCACATGCTAGTATTCAAGTGCTACTGTTGTTAATTTTACAAGGTATAAATACAGTCTGTTACTTGAAGTTGCTTGAAAATGAGAAAGCTTAGTAATGGCATTCATCTACTGACAGCTGACACACAAGTTCTTATACTCGCACAAAGACAAGCTTTCACGCATACATACACGCTACACAGATAGAGTCTTCATAATCATAGTCACTTTCACGAACCACTTAGGAAAACCAATGTTCCTCGTAGGGTCATTTAGTTCGAAACTGAAGAGGAAGGGGATGGATAAAAAGTAAAAACAATGCTTTCATTAAATATCAAACAGAGCAGAGAACATAGAGAATGAAATAAACACAATTCAGACAATACTCACGTTCACTCTTTGCATAAACAAACTAAGAGACACTCATAGATGAACTAATCTTGGTAGCATTAGCTCAATGATCTATCAACGTCGAGAAAGGGCCAGACCAGACAACAGGATTAGCAGTATAAACAGCACAACTCCTACAAAGGATCCGATCAATGAGCCAGAGGTACGCTCACAGAAAGAATTAAACTGTTGGCAGATGGCAAACCAATTTGCCTTTGTGTTCCCCTTGTGTGCCACATATACGATAGCTGCTGCTGCTGAAGCTCCTGCTGTCAACAAAGATAGCATTGCCTGCATAAAGGTAACTGTAAGAAAGCTTCTTGACGGACCATAAGCTATTTATTGATAAGGAGAAAGGTGTTTCCGGAAGTAACTCTTTGAAAAAGAATATAATTTTACATTAAATCTCAGATATATCTTTTTATGTTCGTTGAACCCTTATTATAAGTTCTTTTTCATTTCAAAACCAATGCTATAAGATTGTGTTGTTGCTCTGCCAACTGAATAGAGTATCTTCAACATAAATTGACTTCCAGGAACAAGAGAGAGGGAGAAACAGGTATGATGGATTACCGTGTCAAAGAATATCAATATAATTCTACTTCTTTCCGAAGCGCTCCTTATGATGTGGAAGATAGAAAGAGGGAGAGAAAGAACCAGGTATGCACTTACAGTGGCATTGGCAATCACAAAGAACCTGTTTCGAGACACAAAGGTTAAATACAAGAATTTATTTTTCTGTTACTTGCACATAAAAGAATTCAAACAACGTGATCAAGAAGACATCACATACGTAAACGTTGGAAGATCGTTATACTCAGCCCTGAACCGAATGAACTGTGTGAAGAAAGGAAGTGTTTCATTGGTTGTACCCATGGCAATCCCACTCGCTAAGGTACCAACGAGAGCAACAAGCCTTAAAATGAAATCCAGTATTGCCACCCCCTTGTTCATGCCGTTCTTTGGGGTGGAAGTCTTAGTCTCACCAAGCTCAATAGCACCTGACTTCATCTTTCAAGGAAAATGAGCCTCTGGCTTACCAATGTGTACTTTTTTACTGGACCAGAATCTTGCTGGTGTGAATTCTCAAATTCTTGAAAGGGTTTTCAGAGAGGTGAGAGTCGAATGTACATTGGAAAAGAGTAGCATAATGGTCTTTATATGCTTGCACGAGTCTTTGATATTCCTCCATGCATATTAAATAACTAAGGAATAAAGAGTAGGTTTGCCATCTGTAGAAGATAAAGAGACCCACATTACCACTCCAACATAAAACATAAACAAGCCCAATGATTTCAATGGCATTCTTAGCTTAAATAAGCCAGACATAGATGTCCGGGAAAGGTTTGTATAAGTGACATGCCCATACTTACTAAAGCTTAATAAAACCAGGTTTAGGTTGTATTTTAAGGATTACCTGCCCGTACTTGCTCTGTTTTAAACTTTTTTATTGCTTTTAAACCAAGATGAGATTGAAGATCACAACCACATCCAACTCCACCAAAGCAAACTCCCAAATAGGAAAAGTTACTTATGATCAAAATTAGTAGGGTACGATGGTAGCCTTATAGAAGAGGAATAATCAATAACAGGATATTAAATTAAAAGAGAAGCTCCCTTTTGTTCTATCATAGAGAGCTTTAGAAAAATTGAGGCAGTTGACATGTTGACTGGAAAAGCTTCCAAGAGTTGGGAATTTGAGTAGCTGTCTATGATGTAGCACCGGGTCCAATACCTGTCATTCAACCAAATCACTCTGTTACACTTCGTCAATTAACAGTCACAACTCCCTCTGGAATACGTTCTTATTGACAACGCAGTATATGAAATATGAAACGAAACATTAGCAGTCAGAAAATTAGCTGCCATGTGAAGAACGCTTAAAGGTGTAAATTATTCATTTTATTTAAGCATATTGTCTGTCTAAAAATAGAATGCCCGGGCTGCAATTTGGGAAGGCCTAATGTAAGTGCAATGTTTAATAAAATTAAGTTTTACAGAGTCCATAAAAGAAATAGTCTTTGATGAAGAAAGTAATTGTGTCTCCCATGCTTCACAGCGTGGGCAAGATAACCAAAAATCTGTAACTCTTAAATCAAGCCTCAATTATATGTTTCATCAACTTATTTATTTTGTAAATTATCAAGCTAATAGAAATAAGATAACAAACATCAATCAACCTGCAATGCAGAAAACAAGTGAGCTCCCCTCTAAATCACAACAGTTTACCCCAGTCCCTTCCTTTAAGCATTAACATATGATGCTGGCAGGCAGTATGCTTGTTGATTATCCTGTTGAGTACCACTTAACTGATGAATAAGGATTTCTTCTGTTGTAAGTTCTGCAACTACCAACATAACTATATGAGAGGCATACTAACGGTGCAAAAGAAACCCGGTAGTGCTCTAAAGATTTGTGCATAGATCTAGCCTCCAGCAAGACCAAACATCTGGGTTTGGAACTCAACAGAGAGCTACTGAAACTCATCTGTACAATCAAGATGTAGCTGCTTTGTCTCCTACAATGGTGGAAACTTCGGTTACACTTTAGCTAGGGAATGCTCTCATAGGAGAAAAAATCCTTCATGGTGGAAGCTATGTGGTTTGCTGACACAATTCATCAATTCAGTTGTAGAATTTGTCCAACCATTAGGTAATATTGGTATCTTGTGCAAAAGAGCTAGATAATGAGATGCATATGCTCAGAAATACATGCCCATATAAATGAATCCCGGAGACAATGATTTGAAAGTAAAATCACTCAAATTAAAGAAAGGAACATCTTAGCTACTCTTTTTGAGCTAGCATTCCTTTAAGTTTTTAACCATCACTTGGTCCTTTAAGAGCATCCGGGATTCAAGGCATCAGTTTCAAGGGAACAGCTAAAATATAGAAGAACAAGTCCAGACATGTAAAGAATCAAAGAACAATCACAGCAAGCATTTAATTAGGTTTCTGATCAAAAATTGAAACTGCCACTTCATGTCACCTTTCAAGCCTAACCCGGTTTTTTACTTGACAAGTTCCAAATCAGAACTATTAGTAACACATTTCTCCAAGCATTTAATTAGTACTCTGCCATGCCACAATATATTTCAAGAGTCACACAGGTTCAATTGTCTGCTAAAATTCTGTGTCTAACAGAGGATTGTGAAGAAAGAACCATGTCAGAGATGGTAAAGGAAATGTCAACATTTAAAAGTGCTAAACTGAATCTTGCTGCTAGAAGAAACTGCCACTTAAACAATTAGGACTCCATATATGTAATGTGCACATATAAATACAAGAATAAAACAAATACATACGTCATAGGTTACAATATATTCAGAAAACAAAGTCATCAGATTACTGACCCATAATACAAGAAAAGCTAGAAACCGCACCATGACTAGAAGTAGCAATGTATTGTTTGCAACAATTTGCATTTCCCCCCGTTTAGCATTTGACTTTAGCCTTTGAATCCTTTTTTTCCAGCAAAACCACTTATAGAAAGGAGTCTTGATAGAAAACCCTTTCTGTTGTCACTGTCCTTGTCCTTAGGGTTGTTTAAATTGCTTATAAGAGACCAGTGTGTCTCAAAGTCAGGCTCATAACCAACTTGTTGCATGGCTTGCATGAGCTCTGATGCCTTCCTGAGATTGTTTTCAATGCGACACCTGTTAATTACACAGCAGTACATTTTTCTGCTTGGAGTTTCACCCACCTCTACCATGCTCAGTAGAAGCAGTTCTGCTTCAGCAGTTTGCCCATTTTGGCATAAGTTATGGACCAGCACTTCCCATGTGTCAATGCTTGGATTGAGCCTCATATTCAACATCTCAGCATGAAAAGCCATAGCTGTATCCAATTTATTATGTGCACAGAAACCATAAATTACAGAATCATAACTAGTAGAATTTGGGACATTGCATTTTTTCAACATGGCATCCATAAGATCAACTGCCTTATTGAGTCTTCCATACTGGCAGAAAAGCTTAATCAGATTATCATAATTGATACTGTCCGGAATTAGATCTCTCTCCATCATTCTGCCCACAAACTTTTCTGCCTCTTGCAGTTTACCAAGAGAAAGAAGGCCTTCAATTATTGCATTTTGAATGATTGAATCATGAGTCCAGCCTCTAAGTTCCATTTCTCGACTCAAGTCCAGTGCTGTTTGCAGCTCTCCGATATTACACAGGCTACTTATCACAATTCTCAAGCTGCGATTGCTTGGCTTAAGTTCCTTGGAAATCATAATGCTCAGATAATGCACAGAACTAGACAAATCTTTGCACTGGGAGAATCCATACACAAGAAAATTGTAAGTGAATTCATTCTGTACAAATTTCTTCTCTTCCATTTCAACTATTATGTTATTGACAATTGACATTCTTCCGGTTGGAACAAGGTAGAATATAAGGATGTTATATATAATAAGGGCATCATATTGCCTTTGACCAAGCATTAGGTCCTTCAGGCTCAGAGCAAGAACCAATCTATCCTCCATACACATCAAGCGCACTAAATTGCGGAAAGCTGAAATTGAAACTGTTAAACAATTTCTTATTGCAACACCAAGAAGCTCTCTGACTTTCATCAAGTTATTAGCTTGGCAATGGCCCTGAACAAGCATGTTGTAGATTTTGGTATCTGGGTTTAGTCCCTTGGACATCATATCCTGAAACAGAGTGCCTGCTTCCTGAACTTTCGCTGTCATAGAATATCCACATACCAAAGCCCCATGAACAGCACATGAATTTGAAGATTGCCCTTTTAAGAGAAGATCTTTTAAGGCAACAGCTATGTCACATCTGTCAACCTTACAAAGCTTAGGAATTAAGGAAACAGAAACATCCAAGCATGGGATCAAATTTTCAAGTATCATGTTATCCAATATGGTAATGGCTACAGAAAACTTGCCTTCATTGCACAATCCTCTTAAAATGTGACTATAACTAATACGATCCAAGACAAAGCAGTGCTTTAGTTCTTCCAAGAATGCAAGTGCAACATCTGTAAAACCCGTAGCAGAAATTGTTTCAAGGAATGCATGGCATATATCCAACCTTAAGTGAGGGTAAGATGACAGCATCATTTCAAGAAGTTGTAATGCTTCCCTTAGCATTTGTCCATGGCAAAGACACTCCAGGATACGTTTAAAATCATCCAACCCTGGACACCATTTGTTTTTCAGAAAAGCACCCCAGTAACCAAGAAGGTCCCTCGAGTTTCCTTTCTTACATAAACTCAGTACTATTGAGGTGTATGTCTTATTCTTGATATCTAATTTGCTGTGAAGCATTTCATCTAATATTATCTTTGCCTTGAACGTCAAGCCCTTATTGCTGTATGCTTGAACAACTAAATTGAGTGTTTCTTGGTCAAGTTGATTAGCCAACCGTGTCATTTTCTCCAAAATCATAGTGAGTACCTTGATCAGGGAACGAGATGAACAAAGCTGCCTCACTAACTCTGAGAAGATAGGCAAAGACAATTCTTGTCCCCAGCAAGCCATTTCACCAACCAGACTTTGTGCAGTTTTTAAATTATTATGACTACACTCCTTCCTGATGATTGAGTTGAAATCAGGTACCATGGAATCTTCAAGAATGACAGTGATTCTTTTGTCAAACGCATCAAGGTCTGTATCTAAATAAAGTCCATTCCCAAGATTATCAAAGAACTCTGTTTTAGAAAGCCCCACATCATTGTCTCGTTTCAACCTCACGGCTAATGGATTAAGTCCCAAGACAATAAATGCTTTGGAAAGTGGATCCTCCAGCAAATGAAGTTGAATTAAGCCACGGCTCACCATCTCATATATCAACCTTTTCACTTCATCAAATTGTCTAGCTTTACAATATCCTGCTAAAAGAACTTTGAAAGTCAATAAATCAGGAATTGCCCCCCTGTCAATCATTTCATCAAAAATGGCTTGGGCATGCTTCCACAGGCCCTCCTTACATACCCCACTAATAAGAGCATTATAGGAATATGTATGGGGTACAAGGCCTTTCGACAACATTGTTGACATATAAGTCAAGGCTTTTGACAACTTCCCTTCGAGGCAACTCCAGCCAATCAAAATCCCAAATGTTATTTCACTAGGACAGAAACCTACATTTTCCAGTTCATGGATGAATAGGCTTGCCCTTTCTGTGCCATAGCAGTCGCAAAGAGAATGAACTACTCTATTTCCAGCCATTACACTAGGAGCGCATTTAATTTCAACAAAGAAACTGAGAATATCCTCAAAGTCCTTCTTCTCACAATATCCACTAACAAATTCTTCAAGAACCAAGTTACTAACTTGACAATTAAGATCCATGAACTTCTTGACAAGATTTCTTGCTTCCTGAATCTTTCCATCAGTACAAAGTAATCTAATGACATTCTCCAATGTACTCTTCTCAGCATCACTAAAATTCACAGCCATATCCACCATATCCCAGGCAACATGAGATGCCAATTGAAATCTCTTCCTTTGTAGCAGAAGATTGAGAAGACCACAATAAGAAGACCTTGGAGGAACCAAACCTCGACTCTTCATACGATCATATACCAAAATAGACCTGTCTAATTCTCCCGCAGCAACATACCCTTCAATCAAATTACTGAAAACTTCATGACTATCCAATGAAACTCCTTGACTCTCCACTGTTGAAAGCAAGAGCTTCAGCTTCTCTAAGCAACCTGACTCGAACAAGCATGGAGGCCATGACTTCACACGAATGAGGAAGATGCTTGAAACCCTTATAGTGTTCATTAGCCCACTTGAAAATTTCCCACACACACCTTACCTTGTCAACGTGAAATCCAACTTTGACGCACTCAGATTGAAAACCCAGTAATATATCAAGTACATCTTCAGGTTTTAACCCTGAAACCCTCCAAAACCGGCGTGTGATTTCAGGAATTACATCAGAGACCTCCAAAAGAAGTTCTTTGAGAGAAGAATTAGCAAAGTCCTTAACTTTCTTCTTCAAAAGATACTCACACTTAGATATTACAGACTGGGCAATTCCAAAACAGTTAAATAAAGATAAATTAATCTGATTCTTATTACTTTGGTTTCTCAAAAATGAAAAAGAAGGGTCTTTGACGCAATTTATTGTAGAGAAGCAATACTTGGTGATACTGAATGAGAATGGAGAGGAGAAAGAGTGAACCTGTTTGATATGTAGCTTGTGTTTGCGCAGAGTGAAGAGAAATTTGACCATTCGATTGCGGAGTTTGACGTAGGCCCAGCTGCTGATTCTGGTTCCCATGTATGCACTGCTACGTGGTACCAGATCATGTTTTCAGGCTTTGATCTTTGGTGGGAGTTTTCAAGTGAGGGTCGAGGGGGCAAAGGAAGTGGGACTGAACACGGGTTTCCCTTTCTTTTTTTCCTTTTTTTTTTTTTTTTCTTTTTATTTCTTTTCATTGGAAGTGGGAGAGAAAAGCGTTTAAGATTTTTCAACATTCTAAATAAAGTTTATAATGTTTATTATTATTATTATTTTTATTTTTATAAATACTACTTTTTAAATATATTTTAAATAGAAATATGATATATTACTTGTAGTCTTTTATGTTTAATTTTTAAGTTTAAAATATTTCGTAAGTGAATTAATTTTTAAAAAATCATATAACATAAAATTAAAAAATGTGTGATATAATCATAATGATAGTATAAAAATTTCTTAAAATATTTAAATTTATCTTTATTTTTTGAGATATCATCATGAAAAAAATAATAATATCAAAATAATTAAATTTAAAAATATTTTTAGAAAATAATGTGAACTTATTAAATTTAAGAAAGTTATATATTTTTTTTTTGACTAATGAATATATTATTATTCTTTTAATTTTGATGTTATGTAATTGCTTGAAAATTTGTTCACTTGAGTAGATGTGCTATAAAATGTTTTAATTTAAAGTTTAGTATTTATTTAAGAACAAATCTTGAAGATATGAATTATAAGGAATGTTGTAAAAAAAGCCTTACTTTTTCAAAAAAATATATGTGATTGTAGCGGTAAAATGTAGGAAAATACTGAAAATCCATTGACAAAAAATTGCTAAAAATGTTTTTTATTGTAAAAATTATCACTAAATTCTAACTTATATACAACATTAATTAACCAAACCAAGGTTTACTTGTTGGAAATCTTAAATTATGAGGGCTAATATATGAAGAAAAAAAGTTAAATAAAATGCTTTAAACTCCAAATATAGTGCAATTGATAATCACTTCTTAAGAAGATATGTACTAGTTATAAATTAATTTTTGAGAATTATTTAAAAATAAAAAATTTATTATAAGAGATTCATTTAGGTTTAAGATTTTTAGTGTATCGTATTAATAGGATTTTTATTTATAATAAAAAGAAGAAGAATAAGATAGTTTGAATGATATAAAAATCAGAAGTTGTTCAAACAAAACATAAAAGCAAGCTCAATTATTAGTCAAATCAGTGTCATTGGCTAGAATATTGTGCATCAACTTGACCTCTGTATTATTAGATTAAGGCGATCTGGAGTTAAACGTAATAACCTTGATGATGATGGACTAAAATTGTATTTCCACAAAAAAAAATATATATATTTTATCAAAAATATCTCCCATTACATTAATATTTTAGATCTACAATCATCCTCCAAAAGGGTTGACTTATGAATTGCCAATGGCCCCATGAAGCTTATAAGTTTAAGTCAGCAAAGCCAGTTAACAATTCTAATCATCCACCTTCTTTGATCACAGTTTATTGACAAGGGAAAGTCTCTTCTGAGAAAGGAGGAGAAGAAGGAGAAGAGGGAAGAGCTTAGAGTATACGATAAAAAATGAATCAGAACTTGAGTGGTCTTCTCATTGGATTGATTGGTGCAGTACTCACCTTGTCTGCTTATTCACAGACTTTCATATCTTCAACTCAGTGCATCACACTTGGCCTCCTTGTTCTTATGTTTGGCTTGCTTGTTAAGGAAGGTCTGATCTCTATCTAGTCAAACACAAAATCAAATCCAATTCTTACCTTTTTCTTTTTCTTGTTCTGATTTATTCCTTTTTTATGAATTTCTCTAAAGTCAATGCTCTTAGATGTCTTGTAAATCTATAACTTGAGATTTATGTAAGAATTGGATTTGATTTTTCTCTGTTCTCATCAGATTTGTTTCACTTTCCCTGACCTATAGACACTATACATAACTTCAAAAAATAAAAGATCAATTAGCAACCTGCAGCAGCATTTCATCTTGTGTGAGATTTTGAATGTTATGCACATGATGAAAGTGCAAGAGAAGTCCAAGAATAAGTCAGATTTTAGACCTCCATAAGTTAAAAGAAACAAACTGATCCAAGCAAAATGAATAAAAATAAACAAGGAAAAGAAGAGGCCGGCTCAAAACAGTAGTTTCAAGTGCTGGTTTTGCAGTACTTGAGGGTCTAATTTGTGAAACTAGGAGGCTAAACATCTGGAAGAGGCTAATGTTTTCCAAACCATATGAGCCAACAAAAGGAAACCAGATGTTGTCATGCTGACTAACTGCTTAACATTGTTGCTGCGTCTGCATAATACATACTCCAGTGACAAATCTGAAAATTCAAATACGAATGCAAAACAATGACCAGAGAATCAAAATACCGCTACCATTGCTCCTCCTATAATTAATTTATACTTTTTAAGTTTAAATTAGTTTGTGCATGAAGATACCTACTGGCAATCAGCAATGGAAAAAATGGGGTTGGAGTAGAAGGTTACCATTCTAGGCAAAACCCAGTAAAGAACCAAAATCCAGAAAACAAAATGGGGATCATATAAACTTTTCCTTCTTTTTTCTTCCTTTTAGAAGGGTACATCTGCATGTGGACATGGACATAGAAAGTACTTGTCCACAACTTACAGTTACAGGAAACTAATCACAATTTCAGTCAGACTTTATTTGATTTTCTCATGTTAGGTGAGTTTTAATCACATACTCTCTTGCAGTTCCATAGGAGAAAACTCATTGGTATTATGTTTATGTAGAAGAGATGCTGCACAAAGTCTAACAGAGAAACAGATCTTCAATCCTCTGTAAAAGATAAAAAAATTCAAAAATTAGAGCAGGTAACTATACAAAATGGTCGTCAAGATAGCATTTGCATATTACTTTTACCTGCAAAGTTCAGTTGAGGGTTTTTTTAGCAGAAAAACCATCAAGCTCAAAGTGAAACTAGTTGTTCAGGATGATCGCTTTTTTGTTCATTTATATAACTTTCTTCTTTCCCTCCTCCTCCTCCTCCTCCTTCTTTTCAACCTGTGTCAATACATGCAAGGTCCTCATCAAAAATCTGGCATGAGAAAAGGAGGTAGTCACGTAGCCAGAGACGACTTGCCGGCTTCCTTGTTAATATAGTATTTCTGTTACATGTGTTTCAAAATTAAAAGCTTGCCGGCAAGTCATCCTTGGCTGCACCACATGACCTCATTCACACATGCAAGACCATAGATGAAAATTTCATTCCAAAACCCCAAGTCCCAACCAATCAGATAGAGCCTCATCATTGGCATAAACTCAAAAAACATAGAAGACTGAACCAAATTTCCCAAATGAGGAAGACAGCATTCCTTTATTAAAATAAAGATAACAGACCATTCTATACAACATAAAAAAAAAAAGCATTGTCCCTAACAAATAGTCTGTGGAAACTGGTAGAGAAGAAGAAGCCGATTGGACAGCAAGGCCCTATTGGCAGTGAATAGACAAATGGGGTTCGAAGCAAACAGAAAGCCTCTGCTATTATATACAGAAATTGCTCAACCCTATTAATTATACTACTTGGCAAGGCTATTGAAGCATTAAAGATGCTAGGATTGATGCAAAAGAGGGCAGCTCATGAACTGTAAGAATATTGTCCTTTATCTAAAAGGGTGTGAGAAAAAAAAGAGTAAATTGGTCTATTGGAGGGTTCTTAAGAGTAGGATGTGACTTTGCATGGTGAAAGAACCGAGATATTAAACCCAACGAACCATCCCCATTATTTAAACTTCTGACTAGCTTCCACCTTATTAAGACTCGTACTGATCACTTGAAAATGGGAGTTGAGTTAGGTGGGTTCAATTTACTTCATTTGGTCGTAGAGGAGCTACAGCGTAGTTTAAAGTTCATGTCAAATGGGTGATACATACACACCACTACACCAGTTACCAGTACAACAGGTATTAGAATCTTTGGCAACTTAAATATTATATTTGTCATTGCATGTGTTCGGCCAAAAGTACTCCAACAAGTTTTATATTTTATTGTTGCTTTAATTTTAATGGTAAGTCTCACACTTTAAACTAGACAATTTGTATTTTTCATGGTTACTAAGAGGGGAGGTAGGCATTAGATTTGAAGGTCATTGGCTGGTACCCTGTTTTCTTAAGTTATAGCTGTATACAGCTCTGGCCAGTTTTTTAAAAATCACTTGAATTGCAGCTTTTTTTGTGAAGGGAAGATTTGGTAGAAAGGAAGTTAAAACATAAAAACTAACTAACCAAACACCCATGGCATTTAGCAAGCAAGCATGGGCCTGGAGGTGGCAAATCTAGATTGATTGTCCAATGATCTGAAAATACACTCGATTCTTTGATTATTTTTTTTTTTAATTCAAAATCTTAGGGGAAATCATGAAGTGTACAAGTTTTAACTCAACCGGAGAGGTGGTATAAACTGACCTCAACTCTACATACTCACTAAAATAAATTATTTTATTTTCGAAACAAGTCTGAATAAATCATTGGCCTTGGAACTCTGCACTTTAGGCAATTAAATCCACCCAACTATTGAAAATCTTCTAATCATCATAACCTCATAAAAGTGAAATCAGGTCCTTTGCTATGTCTAGAGAACAATTACGTCGTGTAATAACTGCTTTTGTTTAAATCACGTTATCCAAAACACATTTGTCACTTTCACTATTTATCCTCAAGTTTTCAATAAAAACTTATCAACAATTGACTCATTTAATATGAGAAATCTCCTATCAGCCAAAAAGAAAAAGAAAAATTATTAACTCTTTTTTTTGGTAAAATTATTAACTCCTTTAAGATAAAAAGAATCCAACAACTATCCATCAGTCAAAAACACAGAACGATATCAAGAAATCAGTAACACATTCTGAAAAATCATGTCTACTAATCCATTGGAATGCTACGGCCAATTCTACAAATATAATTTACTTCAGTAAGATTCAATTTATTTCATTTCATTATACTTACAAATATGTACTAACCTTGCATACTATAGCTGATGGAAAAGTTCACTCATTTTGCCCAACAATCCTTAAATACATGGATTACCTATTTGGATTCCATTCCGCCTACTTGACAAACAGTATAGCCAACGCCAACCAGCTAAAAATTGATTGTAAATTTAATAAAGCATTTATAAGAAGCTTACTACTCAATCAGACTCATTACAGCTAGAATGAATATCAGTAACAGGACACTGCATTCGCCATTAAGGCCCTCCAAAATGGCTGATGAAAGAAGCCATTCCATCCACAGTTAACAAGGTCATAATCATGAAACTTGTGTCTGCTGAACCATGTAAACAACTTTACCATTTCTTCACATTCTTGATTGTAACTATAGGCTTGCCGTTTTGTCTTCCTCCTAGTATATGTTAAGATATTCCATGAAACTAGATACTGATAACACATCATGTGAAGTAACCAGGAAATAACGAGAAACCAAAAAGAAAACGGATGAATTTGCAAACATTTGATGTGATGGGATGATGAGTGCCTGCACTCCTACTACTATGATCCAAAGTTCAACACCTTATTCACCATAATATCAACAAGTTAGATCAGTAAATAATACCAGATATCGCAAAGGTAAAGTAACGTAAGCACAATCCCCTTACTGTTCATTTAAATGTAAATATTTCGAAATAATTTTTATGTTATTTTTTTTAAGATTGTTCAGTCCTAATCTGCTTAACTCAAGCAGATGGAAGATTTGCTGATGCACTTGAAACCACATAACAAACTGGCATGTTTAAAATGAAAAAGGCATCTGACATCACCACAGTTATGCCTAATTAAAACCTGTCAAGTGTTAAAAATTAGACATTTAGCTGCATTCAGTTAAGAGCTACACATCAGCACAAATGATCTAGGACACAATATAGAGAATCTACCACTTGAACAATGGGTTTCACCTAGAGCACCAATTCTGAACACAACTTCGTTCCAAAGGTCCCAGTATGGTATGCAAACATATGATTCTATTTAACCTACCTCACCTAAAACTTGGTGCAAAGTCCAAGAGACTAAAGTAATTTGTATCCACAATCTAAGCAAGCCATCAGAAGAGATAATAAACGGACAAAAAAGCGCAGTCAACACAATAAAAGTGGCATATTTTGGGCATTTACTATCTGCTAATGCCCATGACATGTTGCCAACATGCTGTCATGGTGCTGCCAGTGCCTATGAAATACAGCCAGCGTGCTACTAGTGTAACATTCTCTAAAATAATGCTTAAATTAATATAGTGTGAGCAAATATATTGCAAGTTAAATAAGATTAAAATTTATTATCAAATTCATAGGTATTATTATATGTTTTTGCTAGGTATAGGGATAATACATGTATAAATACAAATACCTATATACGTATAGAAGGAGTTCATAAAATACAAGTGTTAGAAGGAGGACCAAAACTGTGGGCTATAAGGAGGAAAAATAATAAAATATGAAGTGGTTGTTCAAAAAAGAGGCGTTGGGGAGAAAGAAAAATAATAAAATAAACCAACTTGCAAAGAAAGAAAATGTGGAGAAATAGGTGTAAGAAGGAGAATGAAGGTGACAAGTTGCAATTAATGATAGGCCTATGTGTAAGAAGAAGAAAATGAGGTGTAAAGGTTGTAATTAGTAAAGGGGTGTGCGTAGAAATATGAAAGCATAAGGTGGCCATATAATAATTATAGGATTATGCCGCAAGGTTTAGGTGTAAAGAAAGAAGGCATGTGGAAGAAAAAGAAAGCATAAGGTGGCCATGGAATGATTAGGGGAATACGTGAAGGAATTTAAGGATATAAGGTAGCTTCCAAATGAATAGAAAATCTAAACTAGGAAATGAAAATTGGATAAGTAGAAAAAGAAAAACTCACATGGGAATTAAAAAGATGACGTGTGGCATATGAAATTGACAAGTGGAGGGCAAAATAAAAAATATTGAAAAATAGAGGGGTAAAATGAAAAATTATCTCACATTTTCTCATAACCTCCCTACGTGAGCCGTGAACTATAAATAGGAGAGGGGGTGACAAAATTTGAACCAAGTAAGTCAAGAGAGCACTTAAAGTGAGAAACTTTGTAGAAATTCAAGAAGGAATTTTCATTTCAAGGAATAAGTAAAAAGCAAAGGCATGTATTCATGTGTTTTCTTATTTTGTTATTTTTATTACATCCATAAATGTTCGTTTTACTTTTCAAAGCTCTACCTATGAAAAGCATGTTTTATGAGAAAAACAAGGTTGTGTGAAAATAAATGTATGGCTTTTTGCATGGTTTTTAGCACTTGTAGCATTGCCTTTACAATATATTGGCCGACGTCCACCAAGCACCAAATGATATGCTCAAAACATAGTATGGATCCTACTATCAAGAGGGCAGTACAAAGAGAGTGTACACAAAATCCTTGTAAGGCATACCTCGGGATTGCATATTGTTAAGGAGATGGCTACATGAGACAAAATGCTTGCATGAGAAAAGTTCTTGCATTTCCGTATATTCAAACTACACATCAGCCTTCCATTTTCTTGATGTATAATGCATGATGACATGTTGAGATTTGAGTCCCACGTTTTTGAAATGTTAATATGCAGATTAGTAGCTAATTGAATAAGCCGTATTATTTGTTATCCTTGAATATTCTCATGTGCACTTGGCAAGGATGGAAAAGAAAGAAATTCACATAGAGGAATTCGAGAAAACATGAGAATATGAGTACGAAATTGAGGATGAAAAGAGAGTGTATCCATTGACCATAATGTACACTATACCAACCATGGCATAATTAGATAGTAGTAGTAGACAACTTTTTGAAGAGTAAATTCTTAGAACACGGTCGTCTTTGTATACAATTGTAAGATATGTTCCAAAGGATTTACTTACTAATGGTAAGAATTTTTGGGAGGAAGCCTAGTATGGATAGAAATGGCTCCTTTTGAAGCTATGTATATAAACTAGATTAATGAATAGTAGTTTGAAATCGAGTCTCCAAGTTTTTTAATTCATTGTCTAAAAGGTTTAATTTCTTGATTAGTTGATCTTGGTAAATAAAGGCTACATAAATAAGAATAGTTCTTAAACTTAAAATAATTATGAAATTTAAGAAGAGGGAACAAGGATTCAACAATCTATGCCATATAGGATAATAAGTTGATAGCTAGAGATTCAAGAAGTATTTAAAGAAAATTTATAAAGGTATTAACGGATCAAGGCAGGAAAGATGTTAGCAAAATACAAGTAACAAGGAATTAAGTATAACGCTTACGTACAAGAAATCTTAACAAGGATATTGGCTAATATTACCTTAAGAGTTTATAAACACATTGAATTAGTTATAAAAGGAAGAAAGGTGTCACAGCCAGTGCCCATGACATGCTACCAACATGCTGCCATAGTGTTGCCAGTGTACCACCTAATGTCTTTATAGATTTATTTACAAATATTCAATGTAATAATAAAAATCTTAAGGTATTAATAACTTATTTTTCTTTATATATATATATATATATATATACACATACATATCTCACTCAATTTAAATTTGATATTGATTTCTATTTCATAAATTCTTATCATACGTAATAATATTTTATTCCATATACTTAATTCCTTATTATTAAGATGTAACTTGCAACTTAATTGTGAAATGAATTCTTTATATCATTATCTATTTAAACCATGTAATTTTTGTATGTTATCCCGAGTACTTCCTTATTATAAAATAGTAGGGTATATATATATATATATATATATTCCTTTATTTAGCAATTTATTGTACAATAAGTTATTATACATGTATTATATATTGTATGATTGATTGTTAAATCCATAATTACTTTTCTCTAATTTTATAGTCAATCTAAATCCAAGATCTACTTCCCTTTTAGTGACTTTAATCCTTGATTTTGATGGCCTTACTTGCCGAGATCAATTGTTCAAGAATTTAAGCATAAAACATCAATTGAAACAATATGGAGGTTCGGTCCCATGCCTACTATTATATTGCTTTAACCTATATTTATATATATATATATATCAGTAGAGATATCCGTACAGCAGTAGAGATATATGTCAAAATAAAAGATGTAATACCAATACCTGATTTGACATTATATAAAGAGCAATATTGACACCTGCAATTCAGATGACAAGATGGCTCTGCTATACTCTGATGTAAATCCAACTCACCAACGTCAACACCATTAAATTAAAACAACCAGAAAAGTCAGACTGCATAACAAAGAACAATTAGAAATAACAAAACCAAAACACAAATACAACTGGCAGAGGATCATCATAACATGGTTTTCCAGTTCTAAAGACATGTGAACAGGAAAGAAAGCAACAACAAAGGCAAGCCGGCTATAGGTTCTTGGGAGCACAAGTTATTGAGCTTTGGGAAATAAGGTATGGATATGACCAATTTCAAGAGTGAAAAAGATATCCACGTATGTTTGGTCCTTCTAATTAGAAACGTCAAAGAGGGCATGAGTTTGTCAAATCCTGGTTCATCTGGTCTTCCAATTAAGGCAGTAGGCTGGCTTCAGGCTTCAGAGATCTCAGCTGTTTGGATGGGACGGGAAAGGCAACAAAGGGAAAACAGAAGCATCAGCAATCTACATGGGGCATTCATTAGGTAAGATATCAAACTCTCATATCTGCAGTGATTGACCTATCATAGGTAGACACTAGATATCTCAAAAGAAAAAAAAAGGTAATAAAGATGTAGTCTACCTGCAGATACCCATCTTTAAGTCTAGTAAGCATGGTTTCTTCTCCGAGAAACAGAGTTCTGACCAGACAACCTGGTAAAAAAAGGCTAAACATTAGATTTGACAAAAGAAACAATCCTTTAAGAAAATCAGTGCTGATAACCTCTTCAGAAGAAGAAAGGAAAGATGAAGTCTAAAACAGAAGAAATTGAACAAACTCGCAAAAATATTACTAATAGAAGGTAAGAGCAGCTTGAACATAAGCCTAAATGCTTTTGGAAAATAGAAACAACCACACAAGGTCCAGAGCATAGAATAATAATTACCCGGAGCTGCCAATGTGTCCTGAAGAATAATTGCCATAAGCACTGCCAGAACCAAGCTACAATCAATGTGGAGTAACATTATACGGCTGGATGTAATATAATGGTAAATATGCAGAGTTCATCTGCATGTATAAATTTTATGAACTGAAACTAGGGTAAACTAGAACAAGTTCCCATCCATAATGGTTGTACGAAAATACCTGTGAATCACCATAGTTTCCATAACTGTTCCCAGCTGCCAAATCACTTGAACCACCATAATTACTAGAATAAGAATTCCCGCGCCCATGCCTTTTATCATCTCTACTATCATCATTTAAACCATCTGATCCATCTGATGAGACAGGAAGATAGGGCAGAACAGGAAGAAATCCGGAAACTGCACCCTCCCTGTCAAAAAGATTGGCTCTTAACCGTGTAAGCACTTGTATGAGTGCATCCTTGGCAACATCTAGGTCTCCAGAAACCTAATCAACAAGATATTGAAACAAGAAGGTTAACATTATATGAAATCAAGACAACTCTTAAAAAAGAACATTTCCATACACTGTAACAAAATAATGCCTTTACCTGCACCATATCATCATCTTCAGATGCAATTTTGGGAAGCTTTTCCTTTGAAAGTATGCGGATATTAGCTTTGGTAATTCTCCTCATCTCAGTTACTATAGATCCTCCTTTACCAATAAGGCAACCAATTCGTGAGGTTGGTACTAGCAGACGGGTTAAGAATGAGGTAATTCCTGAGTCTCTTTCCTCTTTCTCGCTGCAACGAGGTTGCAAACGAACAGCTGCCTCTATAGTTGGAGAGAACGAATCTTCAAAGAACTGAATAGGTAAAGATTTAGAAATGGCCACAGCTATGACACAGTATCATCAGCATACACTATATGGCTATACTATTGAAGGGAAAAGAGAAGGCCTACAGAGTCAATATCTCACCTCATTAGATGAAATAGTTATTAAGCAATCAGCACCTTCAGCTGTTGAACTATCAACCTTGATGGCTGCCCCAGAATCCTGCCTAATCTGGTTTATTATTGTACCACCCTTGCCAATCACACCTCCGATATTGCCAGTAGGGCAAACCAAATGAATAGAAAATTCCTTTGAAGATGCTTCATCCCTTGGAGCTGAATACAAGGACCGTGGCCAATCCCCACTATCACTTTTGTACCCACCATAAGTACCCATTAATGGAGCAATTCCCACAATCGGGGCTCCAGCAGTCAGGCCCATGAGTGAACCACCACTAGGATACACACTGGGAACTGCTGAAGTAAGCAAGTGCTGAGATCGCGATGGATTATCATGAAGGCGAGTTGCAATCTGGCATAAAGCCTTCTTCACAACGGCAGCTTCCCCAGAAACCTAAAGCCCACAACCAAAAAAGAAAGACATTAGCAAATAGACTAGAAGGTTTATGCGGATCAAGTGAATGTCCAAGTAGTTCACATGGAAAGAAAGAGAAAAAAAAAAAAAAGGATAAAGTGCATTAAAATGAATACATTTGACACATGCAAACTGACAAGAATACTTAAGAGCAAAGAGATCATGTCAACCACAAACGTCAGCATCTAAAATACTAGAAAAGGTTATATGTCTGCCATCAGCAATAATGAATAAAGTAAAAGAACGATAAATAAATAAATAAATTGATTGTCATATATCAGAAAATAAATAAAAATAAACAAGAAATAGAGCTGTCAGGGAATTGGTATCCATTTAATGATTTAACCCTTCACACAATATAGAATACTTTCCTTGAAGATTAACTAAAATTGTAACAATAAATGTCAACTGTCTTCCCAAATAAACATTAATTCTCCACATTGAATTGAAAATTATCACATAAAGTAAGGTAAAACAATGGGGTTGGGAGCAAGGCAAAAAAGAAGGGCACCAGCATGAGACTTCTGATGAAATGGAAGCAGAACAATGAATATGCTAAAACATACAATTATACCTGCACAAGTTCATCGGAGCTCAGGGCACATGGACGTATATCATCCTTAACAATGCGAATTTGGGCCCCAGTCTCACTACGAATACTCTGAATTATCTGTCCACCTTTCCCAATAACACAACCAATCTGATCCGACGGTACAAGCAACCTAGCAGTAACTTGGTGACCTCCTTCTGAGTCCTCATCACCATGCAACTCTTCAGCCACCACTCTGTCATGCACCTTAAACAGGGCATCCTGAGCTGGTGATACGAAATTACCAGAATCTTCAAAAGCATTAGTATCGTCACTGGAGCTGTAAATTGTAACAACACGTTCATCACATCGTGGCACCGTCTCACCAATTCTAATCTTTGATTTAGTATCTATCCTCAACTGTTTAACAATCTCGCCACCCCTGCCAATAACACTTCCAATCTTCCTAATAGGGCACAAGTAACGGTAAACAGTATCTTCGGAATCAATGGCAAACTGCTCTCTATCATCACCAGGATTCCTCCTTTTATTTCCTCCATTATCAGCATAATCTGATTGAGAATGTGAACGCTTTCCATAACTGCTCCTCTGACCAGCCATCACGATTGACACTTGGTTTCTGCATGCAAATCAAGTCAAACCATTTCATGAGCAAGATGATAAGCTACAAATAGCCAAAGAGTTTGCAAATTCTTACAATATAAACTTCATAAAGCTATTCTTAAACAAGCCAATCTACTTTGAGAATATAAATATATACAATAAGATGAACAAATATAACATATCTCTCACTTGACGAACAAATTGAAGTACAATGATATATTCAAACATTGTTAGCTGTTCAGACTGAAACAACTGTCGTTTAAATGTACCCACAACTACTTATGTCACCACAAACTTCAAGGAGATGGTAAAAAAAGTAGCTTCTTTTTCAGAACTACCAAGTCAATTGCTATAAGCCTATTACGCCGTACAACGAATAATTTTGTAGCTAGAAAATTCAATTTTTTTTCCTTTTTTTTTTTTTTTCCTTCTTGGGGCTGAGGAAAACCGGGAAAAAAATAAATCTTTGAAGTAGATACCTTTCGCTGGATGGGGGGAGACTGAGATTTGTGCTGCAGATAGACGAGAAAGACGCAGAAGACGAACAAGCAAAGCTAACAAGATCTGGGTATGGCGTCGTTTGTTCAAATAGAGAGATGTTCTTACAATGGATTGCGGACTTTGATTCAACGCAATAAAGTCGTCGATTACGTCTAATACAGAGGTGTATAGAAAAAATGTGAGAGAGAGAGGATATTTCGTATTCTATGGTTGCACGGATCCATCCCAGTCCGATTCACCAAATCCGACCCAATTTACTTTTTTTTAGTTAAATTACATTTTTGTCCTTGAAGTTCACTTTAGTCATTACTTTTAATTTGTTACAATTTGATCCATTCATTTATAAAATTGCTCTAATTAACGAAATCAGAATGCATACAACATATAACATACAAAATTCCTAAATGTATGCTCATACTTTCAAGCATCACAGAACTGAAAAACTAATTCTACCCAATGTTTGAACCAAATTTCAATTTTAAAAAATCTAAAATTGATCTATTCCAATACCAGTATATATATTCTAATATGTGTGACAGATTAATTTCTTGTGAATCATATTTATGTACATAAATTACTTGCATATTAAAAATTAAATTCATAATATAAATTTATACAAAATTTCTTTCAATTCCTAAAATAGGAAAATACTTAAGAAAATAATATTGTAATAATAAAAACAATACTCTTATTAATTTATGAAATTGAGAATAATTAGAAAAAAAAAAGTTATTATCATATTAGTATTAAAATGGAAAGAGTTAGACAATATATAAACTAGTAATCTATTTAAAACACGATAAAATGAAATATTAATTAAAGGTTACTCTTTGTTAATGTAATTAAATAAATAAGTAAATATAATTAAAAAAAGAAATTCATAATTTTTTTTATTACAAGAAAGAAGAATTAAGAAAAATAAATTAATAATCTATTTTTTATTATAATAATAATGTATTTTAAACACAATACTCTAATATTATAAATAATAACTAAATAGTATTTATGTAATAATTAAAACTCATAAAAGTATTTAAGAAAACTAAAAAAAAAATTATCATTAAGCAACTTTTGTATATAATATAGATAGATATATAGATAGGACCTGAAAGAAGAATGGAAGCTTCAAGAAATTTGTGATCTTCAATTATCACCGAAGCTGGATATGTTATAAAAGTCTTGTCAATTGAATTACAATAAATGAGAACTAATTTGACAACACCCTAAATGCTTAATAAAGGGTTCTCAGAGCCTGCATCGGTCCATTACTTGTTGTGTCTTGATGATGATGTTGTTGGTAACACTTTAGACTCGGTTGTATGAGATTTCTGAGACTCCTTATATTAGATTTTTTGGAAATGGGAGAAATGTGAAGTAGGGCTATGATGTTTACGACGATGGAGAGAAGGGAAAGATGGTGCAATATATAAAAAGTTAAAGTGTAGTAATATAGTTATCAAAAATTAAAAATAGTAATTTAAATATTAAAGTAATACTGAAATAATGTATAATCACTCAATAAATATTATAAAATTTTCATAGACATTATATTAACTAATATAGAGTTAATAAAACTCTATTTGAGTTTTCTTTATCGTATTATGTAAGTGGTGGTGAATCTATGTTCTCACCTTTAGTTGTGATTCTTTCAGAGATAATGTAATTATAACGTGAGCATAATATTTCTTATTAAAGATTATGTGAGATAGTGATTACGATTACATGTGAGAATATAAATTTAAACCTAACAAGGCTCTTGTCAAGATTACTCAAACTCTTAATATTTTTTAAGATATTTCTTAAGTACTGTTTTTGACCATTAGATTAACTTATTATCGATTAATATTTCAATTTTATACTTTAGTTCTCAAAAAAAATTTATTGGAACTATAAGGCAAAAAAAAAAAAAAAAACAGGGTCCGGATTTTCAGGGATCGGGTCACCATGGGCTATACTGAAAAGACGAATCAGGTCCGTTGACAGCTTGTCGCAGTAATGCAAAACCATCACAAAGAGTTATAATTTTTCTTTCACATTTTGTGTGTTTTCTCGGAATCTTAGCAATTTCGAGACAACCAAACACTCAACCCTCTCCTCTCCAAGCCTTTATTGCCAGTCCCCAAACCTTCCTAATCCTGACCCATCGGCTTATTAGTTCTTATGTCCTAAGACCTAAGTCGACCAAATTTTGGAAGCTGTAAAAATGTCAACCTCTGGCCAACACCAGTTCCGGTATACTCAGACTCCGTCAAAGGTCCTACACCTCCGCAACCTTCCATGGGAGTGCAATGAAGAGGAGCTAGTCGAACTCTGTAAGCCCTTTGGTAAGATCGTTAATACCAAGTGCAACGTCGGCGCCAATCGGAACCAGGCATTCGTTGAATTTGTAAGTTCCTAAATGTTTGTTTGGCTTCGAATTATATCTGGAAGTTTTTTTTTTTTTTGAGCACTTTATATTCGATTGGTTTTTGATATAACTTGAATTTCTATGCGTTTTAGACCACGCAGTAGAGAAATAGAGCTAAGGAATTTGTTCAAGCAATTACTGCGGCTATTATGAATGGAAGCTTAGGTTTGTTTTGTGCAACTATTGTAAATTGCATGCACATCATTGCTGTCCATTAGTGTTCCTAGCTACTATAATGGTAGTGGGAACAGAATTAACTATTCAATACTAAAAAATATGATACCTAGCATTTTTAGCTGTGATGAATAATCTGAATTAACTTATTGAGACCATTGATATTAAAGAAAATTAGTCCAATTGGTGAAATAACACAAGGGGTTCCCCTCTTTCTCTGAATACTACATAAACCTCATATTTTAGTTTTTCCGTACAACTAAAACCATATTTTCACCAATTTCAATGGATCTTCTAACAATGTTGTCAACATGTTCTTTGATGATACTAATTTCCCTTATCCTTGCTAAACTAAGTGTGATGATACTAATTTCCCTTATCCTTGCTAAACTAAGTGTCAAAATCCCTAACTGCTCCGGTGTATTTTAAAACTAATAATTATATAAATTGTGTAATTTAATACATATGAAGACAGTTTGGATATCTTGACATATCAATTGACATGTATGAGAGATGTTGGTGTCATATTGATATTTTGACTACATTTTGGACCACATAAGCAGATCTATGGAAATATGTCATCGTGACTGTGTGCCTAACTCAGTCTGCTTCTTTTGTTACCTAAGTTCACTTGTCACGGCCAGTATTTTGCCTTGTTTTTGTGAAAATATGCTAAAGCACAAGCCTTTTTTTCCTTTAGCTTTCTTACTATATGGGCTTTTTGTATATGAACTCTTTATTATGTCTAGAGATGTATTTCGTTATGCTTATTATATCTATATGTCTCTTAAGTAGCTTCCTATACTGATGAACGGTAACCACTTATGCAGGCAGATCTAAATCAAGCAATTTCAATGGTATCATATTTTGCTTCATCTTCTGATCCTGCTCAGGTTCGTGGTAAAACTGTTTATATTCAATACTCAAATAGACATGAAATTGTCAACAACAAAAGCCCTGGGGATGTTCCTGGAAATGTCTTGCTAGTAACCATCGAAGGTGTTGAAGCTGCTGACGTGAGCATTGACGTTATTCACTTGGTAAGTCACATAAGTGCTTCTGAGTTCTGACTTCCAAGTTGGTTAGTTGGTCAATTTGGTTCTCTATGTGGAATGCTACAAGTTTTTTGATAACATGCCAAACTGTTGATAGGAAAAAGTATGTGCTTATCATTTGTTCTTTGGTTTCACCTTTAGGGTTTCTGAAGGTGTTATGATTGTTATTAGTGTTTCTAATCCAAATCTTAAAGCAACTTCTTGTTGTATTTTCTAAACTCACTGTGATACTTGTGAAAAATATTAATAACATAAAGTTGACATCATAAGGGTCTGTTTGGAAATTGTTTCCTGCACAATTTGCTGATCTCAGAATCATGAAATAGAAACGGTGCAGAACTCCAAAAGAGCCACTTGATATTGTTATCTGAACAATTTCGTTAAAAACAAGTGTGGTTTCAAATAACAGAAAACATTATTTTATGTAAATATTGAAAACGTGTTTCCAAGTTTAAAGAACATATTTAGAAGGTTATCAAACTGGCCTGAAGTTTTGAATCTAAAGAACGATTATAATTGTACAAGACATATGAGAAGTTTGTATAACTTGTCAATGTACTACATCTTCTGAGACATTTTAGTCATTGCATATAGTAATGCAGAGCATTTTGGTATGACTGACCAAAGTATAAGATGAAAAAGCTCGTCTGTTGAATTGCTGTATATCACTTGAAGACAAATAATCATTGCACACACTTTCTGCTTTATACTTCTTCATTTTGTACTTCACCTGAACAGTGAGTCACCAAATGGATGTTACAGTGAAATGTGCAAATCACTCTGCAGAAAGGAACACTTCTAAGAAATTTATTGATTGCTGTATCACTTATGAAAATAAGAAAGAAAGAAAGAAAGAAAGAAAGAAAAAAAGGTAAAAATCAAATAACTTAAAACTGAGTGTGATTAGGTGGTCATATTATCTTCAACAAGAGAGCAATAAGCATCTTCCTAGATTTATAGTCTGGTTTGTATCTTTGTGGCTTGTACCTGGTACTACTGCTGAGGGTTTATAAAAGCCTTGACAGATGTCATGACAAGTTTTCCTAAAGTGAGGCTCAGGCCAGGCCTTGGGACTTGGGTCCATTTAAGGATTGGAGATTAACTAATGGTTCAATTATGAATAGTTGACTATTATTTCCATTTTATCACCATTATGTTAACTTAACAATCCCATTCACATAATTTTGAGGGAAAAAAATATGTTGATAAAAGAGACAGATAAAATAAAAAGGTATGCCATTGAATTATCTCATGCTTATGCTCTGCAAATTCGACTGTTTACTACTATGCAAATGACATCATTCTGCTGAAATGGTTCGTGATTGATGTTACTATTTTGATTCATGAAAAGTTCTGAAGATTTCTGCAAACTGATGCAATGTTTTGTTCTCATAGATGGTATTCTACATATTTTATTTTGGCTCTCAGTCGAACTTAGCTTCAATCTGGGTATTCATACTACCTTACATAGATTTATGGTTTGATAATCCCAAATAAATTTTCAGCTTAGAACAAATGCAATTATTATCTTCTTCTGACCTTTTTATTCAGAATTAAGAATCCTGATTAAATCATCCATTTTTATTGAAATCGGTTGAATCACAGATGATGCTCTCTCATATTTAGATACTTTTGTTGGAGACAGTTTGGAATTATTATCATGTACGTCATACTCCTTTCTAAGGTCACGCATATAAGTACAGGTGTCATTCTGCACTTATTTCTCATCCGTTTGGAACTTCCTTTTTGTCGTTGCTTTATAATCTCTACATCTGCCATGGTTTCTAATGGTGTACTCTTCCTTTTCCTCCTTTTTTGCGATTTTAATCAATATGACATGTGAATAAGATATTGGCTCCTCATTCAGGTGTTTTCTGCCTTCGGGTTTGTACACAAAATCGCTACTTTTGAAAAGGCTGCAGGTTTCCAGGTGAGGCAGTGAATTATTATGAACTTAAGAGATTGGATTTGTTTTAATGCATCATTATTAATAATATGATGTGTATATGCAGGCATTGATTCAATTTAGTGATGCTAATATTGCTTCTGAAGCAAGGAATGCATTAGATGGAAGAAGCATACCCAGGTGTGTACTGCTCTGTTCTTCATCTTTTCCATTTTCTCCTTACTAGTTAGACTTCATTAAGTTTTCTATGGCTTGACAAGTTGTAAATTTGCTAATTTCTTATGGTGTTCTTTAGATATTTGCTTCCAGAGCATGTTGGTTCATGCAACTTGCGAATCTCGTACTCCGCTCATACTGACCTGAATATCAAGTTCCAGTCCCACCGTAGCAGGTAAAAATTAATGCAAAACACAGTGATCTACTATTTTTCCCTTCCTGGTTTACTAATGATGATTGGTCAGGTGATATGTTAGTTCTTTTGTGTCTCTTTGTGTTTCTGCTAATTGACATGTATGCTTTTATTTTCATCTAGTTATTAGTGAAGCCTGGTAGTCGTGATACAGATGTCTTGTTAATAGTGTGCTGCTGGATATGGAAGGAATATTGTAATTGATATTAGGGATTTGAATTATGTAATTAGAGTTAGGAATTTGTTAAATTGGGAGTTGGGGTTAATTAGAAATTATTATAACATTACTGGGTTTTATTATAATTAGCTGCATTACTTTAATAATATTAATTACAAATATTCCTTTCGTATTCTGCATCATATTGTTATAGTCAAAGTTCTTGATTTATAAGTTATTACTCTAAATGTTGATTAATAGGTCACTTCGATGTTCCACATGCAGTAGGAAGTGACTCTCCCATTCGCTCTATGCTAAATAACTAGTGTTGGCATTAGCGTCAACTCTCCAGTATTAAAAACTGAACAAACTTAATTAAAAAGATATGTTGTGTCTGAGTTTTTACTTTTCTCTTGGTGATGGTAATTCCTTATGCTATATCATTTTCGTCAATCTAACGTTTGATTGCTAAATTCTGATTTGGATATTTATGTTGAAACAATGTGATGCAATGACTGTGACGTGCTAACTTATTTGGATAATGTTATGGGCTGTTAGTGGTGTTGCACTTAAGGTTCACTAAGCTATCTTTTGCAACATTTAGGAAGCTTGTATCTTTGTATATAGAAAATTATCTGGGACCAGAAGGCCAAGGAAAAAAATTCTGGGACCAACAGTAAATTTTTAAAAGGCTCGAAACATATATCTCTGTTTGAGATATCAGACAGACACTTCATTATGTGCTGTAATGTTTGTGTAATATTTATGGATTTTGTTCATATGGTTCTTCAGGGACTACACAAACCCATACCTTCCTGTTAATCCCACTGCTATTGAAGGAGTGGTGCAGGTAATTTTATTTTAACATTTACTAAATTTCATTATACATAGTTGATAGTTGGCTCTTAAATCTTAACACTGTATCATCTCCAGCCTGCTTTAGGTCCTGATGGGAAGAAGAAAGAACCTGAGAGTAATGTGCTTCTAGCTTCCATTGAAAATATGCAGTATGCTGTTACTGTAGATGTTCTTCACACGGTGAGGATCTATCTGTTCCTCTTGTAAAATGCCAATTTAGTGGATGGATTTTTATGTAATGGTGGTGGTCTGTTGCAGGTGTTCTCTGCCTTTGGTACTGTACAAAAAATTGCTATATTCGAGAAGAATGGTCAAACACAGGCCCTAATTCAATATCCTGGTACGTAATCATATCTTCTCATCTAGTCTTCTTGATTAGTGTCTTTTGAAACAACTCATTCTTATTGTCAACAATAGCTCCTGAGCTTTCATGTGTAACGGTAGAGATGCATTGCCTATGTGGCGTATAGGGTGCCAATAGGCCAAGAACGGTAGAAGTATGCTTAGAATTCTTTGCAAGGATTGATATCGAATCCATCTGCTGTGTGAATCTGTCTATTTTAGTTGTTGTGCTCCTTGGTATCACTGGTTATGGTATTCCCAAAGTCAAGTCTTGCTTCCTGTTCCAACTTTTTACTTCAAACAGTGTTTTTGACTAATGAGTGGAAATTATATGTTTTAGTTTTAGAGGAATCTGGCACTTTGTTTTGGCACTATTGTATTAAGTAAGTATTAACATCTAGAATTTGTGGTTTACCCTCTCACTGGGTGGCTTGTAATAATTTAATCCTACACAATGAATTGATTTCTTCATGCTAACCCTTTTATGAATATGATCCATTAATAAAGATTGGCGTAGTATTTAGGCGTTAATGTTTGCTCTATTATAGCTTCTGATGTAGTCTTTTATTTCTTATCGTGATTGTAAATGCTTATCGCTGTTTCCCATGATGCAACTAAAAGTTGCTATTTTTTGGCAAATTTATTGCTGTTGAAAATGCTTGTACACATCTAAACTTTTGCAATTGAGTCAAGTAAAGCCCTGCCTGTTGTATGTAAACCTAATTTTCCCTTGACAATTTGTAGATCATTGTACCATTTAGGAATTTAGGAAGTTGTGTCCTTAATTTTGGTATGAATTTACAGTTTTTCTACAAAAAGACAATTATGAAAAAAATTGATTTTGTGAACATTGGGGAATCACAGCATGTAATGCTTGTGTAGGATTTTATTGGTTATAAGTTAAGAGTAGAATAGCAGCAAGTGATGCAGGTAATACTTTTAATGATGCATGTCTATGGTGGTGATTCATGTACAGAATTGTACAGAATTGACATACCTCTGTAAGGTATCTTGAGTTTGGCAACAATGTAGCATTCTCAAAATGTACAGAATTAACATGGTGATTTTCTCTCATCGTGTAAAGTACCTGGCCTAGTCCATGTATTTATGTTTTACAAATTGAAGTTTCACTCATGTATCTACCAATTTAATATTTTACTTCCTTTCACTTTCAGCACAGAGCATTTCTTGTTTGGGCCTAACAATTGATCTTGTGTAAACTGTTATTTTCAGATATCACAACAGCATCTGTTGCCAGAGAAGCTTTAGAGGGGCACTGCATATATGATGGTGGCTATTGTAAGCTTCATCTATCATACTCTCGTCATACTGATCTCAATGTAAAGGTATAAAAATATGTGTTTTCAAGTTAAATGTTCTTGAGGGAAAAATATGAAAGGGGAAAAATAAATATAAAGATGTCCATAGAAGAAAATATGGATACATACTTTGGTCGCAAAGAGAATTGATCATTAAATGTATGCTCCTTCACACTTTATTGTCCTTTTATGCAGATTATTTTTATATTGTGTTTCTTAATCATCACTCCATATGTGATTTTTATTTGCATATATTTTGCTTTTTGTTTTAGGCTTACAGTGACAAAAGTAGGGACTATACTATCCCAGACATTAGTCTTCTTGCAGCTCAAGTTCCTCCAACAGCATGGCAAAATCCTCAGGCTGCTAGTATGTACCCTGGTAATGAGTACACTTCTGCAGCTGCTGTGCAGGCTCAAGTAGCTGGGGGACAAGTTCCGTCATGGGATCCAAACTTGCAGGCTGGCAGACCGACTTTTGTTTCAGTTACTAGCACATTTCCTGGACAAACTTATGCAGCACCTCCAGTTTCTGCATATGCGTCTTCAGCACTACCTGCTGCTTCCTCACCTCTTGCACAGACAAACCCAGTTGCTCATGGTGCAGCCTCCATGGGAATAACTCAGCCCAGGGTTCCCCCAAATGTAAATATACATGGTGCTTCCCCTCCAGCTCCAGCTCCAGCTCCAGGTTCCCTCACCTTTACTGCAAGCCAACCCACATACTCAGAATATGGTTCATCCTGGGAGTCAGCCAAATGTGAGACCTGGGGGTGCTTCACCGCCGGGTCATCCACCTTATTATGGTCAGTAAGTTGTAATTTGCTCCAACTGGATATAAGTCACGATCATTTTAAATAGTTCCATTCTTTTTCTATTGTTTTTTTTTTCCTTCTCTTTTCTTTTATGTTTTCTAGCTGGATCTTAAGAATTTATGCCTCATTCCAATTTTTAGTTTCTTAAGTGATATACCTTTTACTTCTCGTTCTCAGACAGGCTTCTGTAACTTTTGGGTTTTAAAATCTTAGTAATTCCTTGCTTGTAGGCTATGCTCAGCATCCATTGTTGCTGCCCTTGCAATGTTATTGAAAATGAAAATCATGCAATCAACAATCATTAAATTTGGCAAAATGCCTGGATTAGATCATCTATTTTCTCTTTTTTTAAAGAGTTGTAACGGGTGCTTGTAAAGCTTCACTACTTTCGCTGTGCATGAAAAATACGGTGGTTGGAAGCTAATTATATTTATGGATGCTTATTGGCAATAATTGCATTTTCTTGGCAACTCCTTTTTCCCCTAGTCATAGGAGAGTCCTTACGTATGATGCGCTGTATGCATTCATTTTAAGGACTGACCTACAGAACACAGATTACCTTTAGATACAATAGATTTCAACAACCAGATTGATGGTGCTTGATAATATGCATATGCATAGATGAAAAATTGTTAGTACTTCAGGAGTTGAGAGGTTGCTTCCCTAGTTGTGAGAAAAAGGTTTGCTCCAGATATATGTGCAGTGTAATTTACAAAGTTTAGTGCATCATGTATTGCATAGTCTGGGCAGCTTGCTAGCTTCTTATGTTGATCTCATACGATTAGGATAAAAGCCTATAAGGTGTTTTTTAGTTGATCATATTGAGGTTTTGAAGGTTTTAAATGGAGGGGCTAGTTCTAGCTCATCATATGGGTACCTGGAGTAAAACTCATTCCCCCTAATTTTAGTGTCGAACTTGAAGAATCTCCTCTATGGCTAAAAATATTTAATATGAATTTTTGTCTCAGTCAAATGGCCTCCTTACGGGAGGACTTTTAGCAGTTTTTAGTTTTAGAGTTTATTTGGACGGAGAGAAATGGGTTATATATATTTTTTCTTGTATGAGAATTTTTTTAAATAAAGTGAGAAGAAATAGAGGGCTATATATAGTTTTTAAAATGTCAAAATTTTAATTCATTTAAATTGAGGGAATTTAAATTATATATATACAAGTACTTTATGATTTTAAATTTTTTTTATTATTATTAATTATCTACTAAAAGTATGAATATATTATCATTTTTTCTCATTTTTCTCCAACTTTCAAATAAGAAACTTTTTTTGATTTCCTCTTCCTTTATTTTTTTAACTCCCAAATAAAAAATAACAATAATAAGTGTCACAATTTTTTTTTAACTCTTTCCTTTTTTCCTCTATTTACTCTGCTATCATTCTTTCCCAAACTCTCAAATAGACACTTAAATAGTGGGGTTGTGCTGGCTGTTGAATATTATGATGCAAGATTTTCTGCAATTAATAATCCAAGTGGGGCATGTCCCTCTCTAGGCATTTGTCAAATACTGTATTTAATGTTTGCATGGAAAATTGTGTTCATTGTTGGCCTACATAGTTTTCTATTCTTCAGTGTTCATAGGCCATCTAGCTGAGACTGGGTACTAACTACTATGTATTTCCACTCAATTTGGACACAAATGAACTAATTGAAGTAGGGAGAGACATGAGCTTTAGTTTGTTTGGTGTACCTTCTTGTGGACAAAATTGTTTTTAGTGTAGAATATACCTCAGTAAGCTGTTTTATCACCGAATTTTTTCGTCAGAGCATTCATGTTATGTGTTACTCCAAGGCTAGGCAGGATTGCAGCTTCTGACTGAGGTAGATCCCAATCTGATATTAGTTGTATGGAAGGACAAAACATGATGGAGCTTTATGATCTGTTTAGGTTTTTTAGGCAGTAAAGTTTGTGGAACATAATTTAAAATTGCCTTCAAATTAAAACTAATTATTAAACATGTTAACTTAGTTGTTAGTTAACTGACAAGACACTTTATAATCTCATAATATGTTCACATATAATTAATTAATTCAATACTATGAAAGCCAAAAAACTCCTCCTATTCCTTTGTGATTCTTTATATATTAAACTTCCACTGACACTCTTAAAGCCATGAATACAACACCAAGTTACAACTTTCACAATTTGATTTAATTACATTACAGTTTTAAGTCGTATTCTGTTTCTATATGACCCCAAATGGTCATTGCCATCACATACCTACCAAAATGCAAATGCATGTGAACCTATTAGCTATGAGGTTGACATCCACTAGTCATGTTTTATGGGTAATGACCCTAATGGGGGTCTTAGTGAATTCTGGTTGCACAGTCATTATCTTTGAAGTGTAGCTACAAAAAAAAAAAAAGAATCTGAAGGATCCAAAATTACTGAACCATAATTATAATATATAGCTGTAAGCATGACCACAAGCCCTAACCCCTCATTAGTTTTACATACACACCATGCACCAGTGTTACTGTATTGAAATAGAAATACTATGCAGCTTTGAAATTGACACTGCATCTGAGATATAACTTCAATAGTACTAAAAGGACAGCAATTAGTAACTATGCATGTGCTATTTGGTCCATGTGTTGATTTTGAGTTGTATCTAAATCTCTTGGATTAGGTGATTGTGGAGGCAAAATGTAGTACTGTTAGGATTGCTCATAAGTTGTCTTTATCAGTCAGAAAGCATCTATAGTCCTGGATCCATCCCCATTCCTCACAGTAGACCACATTGGGGGTCTTACATCTGCAACTGTCTACTGTATCATTAAGTGTGAATTAATGATCAATTCTCCTCTCTTTTTTATGTGGTTGATTAACAATATACACACAAAAAAGTACCTCCTTGTAGCAATTTTCCTTTTTTTAATTATTATTTTTAAATACAATTTATTTTCATTCAATTGTAGACTTGTGATTCGGAGGTATCAAGCTCGAATTCCAGCAGAATCATGAGAAAGAAGTTTACGTTAAAACGGAAATATGTATATATAATTTGCGATCATGGTCAAATTTTAGAGATTTTAATTGATATAATAGATTGAGTTGCAGCTTCTAGTGTTACCAAGTTGCAATTTGGCATTTTCTGAATACTTTTTCTTTTTCTTTTCTTTTTTACTTTCCTTCTAGTGCACATGAAACTTCAAAATAAACACTTAGAGAGTCTTGTGGTTACCAAATAAATTGCTTTGTCTCTTATGTACTGAAAATTTTGAATGCTGTAGATGTAGCTATTTTCCACAAGCAATGGACCTTTTGATTCTATGGTAGATGATAGTCTAAGCATAGTGAATGCTCAGTAACATATTACATATATAGAGACAAGAGAAAGCACAAAATGACCGTTAAATTCATTTTTTTTATGAGAAAACGTAAATACACTGAAGGGTCAACTAAACATGCATGCATTGAAGTACCAATTTTTGCCCTCAGTTGTATGGTTGCTATGCATCACATGCACATGTTACAAACTCAACTTTCTGCTAAATTTTAGACCACAAAGGAAAAGAATTTATTTGACCCTACAAATTTGACACTACTGCAAGCAACTTTAGAAATCACAAATCCTGCCGAGGAGAAGAGAACTTGAAGCTGGTTGAAAAATTTTAGCCTCAGTTTTTCACCTTCATTCTTTTGGTTTCTTCTGGTTGTTTTGGAACAACTTGTAAATGTTAAACAACTGAATCAGAAACTTTCAAGTTTAATCTTTACCTAAAGCATGCATATAATAAATGAAAAAAGCGCACTTTTTGAATCCCAATTTATGCTATCAAAAAGAAAATCATCCTTGTGTGTTATACAAATCAATAATGTAATATATAGCATCTCCTTGATTACCTTTTCATTTTGGAAATGACAATTTTTTACAACGTTCACATTTATGAATTAGTGCCCGAGGCACATGTGAGTAATTTTCCTGCAGTGGAGCCAACCCCCTTTTGTCTTCCTATTACAGCCAATCTTGTTCCTTAGCTAACTATAGCTTATAAGCTTGAGAAAAGAAATATCTCAAAACAATTTTTTTTTTTTTTTTTTGCTATTGCACTCACCAAATAGACAGCTTCATTGCCACAGGATTTCCACCATTAAAAAGAAAGAGCAGCTTTATCAGCATTAAATTGTTTAGTTTCCCACAAATTACAGTCCCAAAACCACTTACTCTATCACAGTTCTGCATTCGCATGGTCCCAACAGCTCAATGTTGTCAGCTTGTCTATCAATTATGATGTTGACTGACTTCTATTTATTCCCTCTTGAAATGTATCCCCTTCTTCATTTCCTCAAACAACTCTTTCCATGGTAGAACTTGTTGTAATAATTTTATATGTTTCCCTTTTCTTCATGCTACCTTTTTACTTCAACTGAGTAATTAGAGTCAGAGTTTTAATACATTCTAATTTGCTACATGCAGGAAAAAATGTCTCTTTTGGGTGTCCTCCTCGTGGGTTTTATTTCCATGGTAGCATCTGTTCATGCTTATGGATATGGAGGTTGGACAAATGCTCATGCAACTTTTTATGGTGGGGGTGATGCTTCTGGGACAATGGGTATGTATGTTACAAGTTACACTACTTATTTCAGCCCTGTATTTGAAGTTTCTTCTTTGTTAGAGAAAATTGCAGTTTTGGTTCTATTGCCTGATTAAATTTGGGTGATTTAGGTGGAGCTTGTGGGTATGGCAACCTATATAGCCAAGGATATGGGACTAATACAGCAGCATTGAGCACTGCACTGTTCAACAATGGCTTGAGCTGTGGGGCATGTTATGAAATTAGATGTGTAAATGATCCACAATGGTGCCTTCCTGGCTCCATTGTGGTCACTGCCACCAATTTTTGCCCACCAGGAGGCTGGTGTGACCCTCCTCAGCTCCATTTTGATCTTTCTCAGCCTGTCTTCCAACACATTGCCCAATACAGAGCTGGGATTGTTCCTGTACTTTATAGAAGGTAAACTAATTAACTATCTAAATTAAATGGAATTTTTTTTTTTTTCTGATTCTATTGATTTTGAAGAAGCTAATATTTTGTCATGGGTTTTGCAGGGTAAGATGCAGGAGACGAGGAGGAATTAGGTTCACCATTAATGGGCATTCTTATTTCAATTTAGTCCTTGTGACCAATGTTGGGGGTGCTGGAGATGCACATTCTGTAGCCATCAAAGGATCAAGAACTAGGTGGCAGGCAATGTCAAGGAATTGGGGCCAAAATTGGCAAAGTAATTCCTACTTAAATGGACAAAGCCTTTCTTTTATAGTCACCACCAGTAATGGCCACAGTGTGGTTTCATACAATGTTGCTCCTGCTAGTTGGTCATTTGGACAGACCTATACAGGAAGGCAGTTTCTCGATTAAACATATATTCATAAAGTGAGCATCACTTTCATTATGTTTAGCTATTGATTTGTAATTAAGCTATAGTTGAATAGTACAGATTTGGGCCAAAAGGAATATTTTCTCCAAATCAAATTGCTTCTTTGTCCTGCAAGTTTTTTTGCAGTTAATGTAACTGGTTTTAAGTTGTACTCTAAACCGAAGATTTCTACTTAGCTGCTGAGAGAGAGAGAGAGGAAGAGCCAGAGAGAAAGAGAGAGAGAGAGAGAGATCTAGTTTAGTAAAGCTTTGTAGTTGCAGGTTGCTGCCTATTGGTGAAGCACCAAGTTATGAATAATGAAAGCCAAGTGGTATGAAGATCTCATTAACAAATGGTACTTTTGCTTCCTTGAGAAAGAACATTATGTTTTGTGAGTTATAGCTGAATATTATGAGCTATTCCGTGTTCTTCAATTATTATATAATGAGAACGTTCAAGCTTTGTTATGTTGTAATATATCTATGATGAAAAAGATATTAGAGATGTCTCCAACTTTATAAATGTTAATTAGAGTTTGTTACCATTATGTGCTATATGTGTATACTCGTCGTTTGACGTGCAAAGATATATTTTTCATTACCGACAATGGCATTTCTCATGCTATATAGTGCACTTGACAAAGTGAAAGATTATAACCAGCCATTAAAAATTATCCTGGTTTTTTTTGGTGTTTGTTACTAGACCCACCATGATATATACTTTCAAGGAGAATAGTGAACCCCAACAAGCACTCAAGACAGTAAAGTACGTCTGCATAATTTGACATTGTGTCCCCATTTCCGAATCATATACACTGCAGGACTTACTCATAGTTAAATTCTGATTCTGTTTCTGAATGAAATGTGGCACCGACAGAACACTATTTCAAAGAGCAGGATAAGCTGAGACATTACTTCTCACATGCCAAAACCTGCTTTTACTGGGAGGGTTAGTTAATGTCCTCAAGAGCGTCAAGAAAACTGTTTGGCTCGGTCAACTCTAAGATTTCAGTAACCATTATTAGATTCTGAAATTTGAAGTTCTTTTACATCAAACATCTCTCTCCAACAAGCTGTATGCCAACTGGGAGGTGCTTACATAACCACTGCTTTTCAAATGTGTGATGTTAGGAAACTACATGACAAGGGGAAAATGCTAGCTAATATGATTTATGAAGGCAATCTGATTCTAAATGCATTAATGGTAAAGAGAAGTACAGGTTGCAGTTGTGTCTGTTGTTGGAATTTTGGTGTAGTGGAAAATTCATGACAAGGAGAAAGTGCTAGCTATCATGTGTAATGAGGATTATCATGGTCTTCAACCTGAACAACATTGATTAAGAAGCGGTATGAGCCAGCTTCAAACCTTCCGTCATGATCATTTTTTCCAGTGTCTTCTACAATGCAAAAACTGATAGCACCTCATACAAAAGAAAACCATCTTCCAACTGCGACAATTTAAAATCATTTCATACTCGGCCATGTTGTTTCCAAAAGGAAAATCACAAATACCATATTAAACTATCAAATTAATCACAGTCTACTCCCTGCAGGCCTCCACCTTCACAACACAAGTGGAACCATGAAAAATTGGTTCATGCCTGTTGGGGATTGGTGGTTTAGGACATGGATTCCTTTCTTTGGATCATCCTCAACCATCTTAATGGGATGTGTAGTTGTGCACATTCCACATTCCCAAATCGTTCTTCTCTTTGTCAACCATATCTAAGGTTAGTTTCAAATGTAATAAACCATACCACTCCTCTGATAGATATTCAGTTTCTTGCCTTTCCTCTGAAATATTTTCACATCAAGATTAATTGAGGAATCATTATAACACTTCGAGACCACTGGACATAAGGTTGGCCAGTACTCCATATAGTATTTGTTCAGGATAAGCAAACTCCAATTTTGTCAAATGACAGTGTCTATGATGGTAGACAATAGACAGATTCGTAAATGTAAAATTAGTGTGAATGATCAAAAGCTGAGGACTTTTAGCAATATTGACGGTGTATAGTTGATAACATAATAAGAACTTTAACTGAATTACATAAAAATGTCACATCTTTCAAAACAATGATAAATTCAAACAGCAATTTGTTGCTGAACATGATAGAGATAGACAGCAAAAGAATTGGTCTAAGAATATTCATGAGCAGAAAGGAAGGTGAAATGCAAGAATGGAATCAAGAAAGACACATGAATAAAGGGAGGGAGGGGTAACCATATCAGCAAGCTTTATCTCAACAATTGAAAAGCAAGCTGGAAGCTGTATCCTGATTTCCCACCTGCCAGTCATGAATTCTTCTGAGTCAATAACAGAAATTTTGGCCAGCTTCTGTATCATAAACTAACCTTTGTTACTGATTTTCTTGGGAGGAGATTTTGTAAGCTTCCGTGAATTTCATGTTCTGCGTGAAGCCTAGTGGTGTGAACAAATTCTGAATCAGAAGGAAAATCAACAGATTCCAAGCTTACTGATTTCACAGAGAAATGGTTTCCAATTGCCTTAATAGTTCTCTCTATGAATTCTGCTCTTGGCAAAAGCTCCTTCATTCGGCATATGAAATCTGTGTGGCCTCGTTCCTATGCAATAGATAACTATCATCACCAAAAACAGAAAAAACAATTGTACCACATAGACAACGCACTATATGTCCATCCCCATGCATTGTAATAAGCTCTAACAATGCAGCAGATCACCTTAAAAGTCATGAACCTACAATGTAAGGATGATACAAATTTGGGATAATGCAATTTAGTTCTTCAATCATATAACATGGCATGTACTTGAAGCCAGAAATATTGAAAACAATTATCATCCAACAATCATTGATAAAAGGTCTAGAGTGAAGGGTATAAACAGATCATGTGTTTCTGTGTATGCTGCTTGCCACAACTAGGCAAATCTTTAAAGGACGTAGAATATCCAACATTACCCTATATCATTTTTTTTCTCTAATCTTAATGCCCTTTTCAACTCAGACCATTTTGGTACCAATGATATCAACATGAGAAATTACTAGTCAACGCACAAAACAATGAATTAGAGAGAAATAAATTGAGGTACATCATTCAAGCAAAAAAAGAAAAGGAAAAAAAAATAACTTGACAATGAGTAAGGCCCCAAATGCAGGATGGGAAAAAAAAGGAAAAAACTAAAAATCAAAAAGCAAACAGAGTTATAGACATATAAGCTTACCGATCTGTATTTGGGGGCCTTTACAGGTAACTTCAGGTATGACATGTTCTTGACATCAAAATCCCATAAAAAAGATGTATGATGTAACCACCGGAGCTTTGTTATAGATTGAGCATTTCCTCCAAACTTGTGATCACCAAACACATAATCTGTGAGCACATTGGAAAAGAAGCCTATCAAAAATTTATTACTCCATCATTTTCACTATAATAATATTCACGGATAAAAGAGGCTATGCAAAGGAAGCTATAAATGAGAAGTGTATAAATATTCTTCCAATGCAAGATGTGTATAACTATTTGTGTTCACATGCAGATCAACTCCCACTAAAATCTATAAATAAGGGCAGACCGACAAAGAAGTTACAGTACATCCATCATGAAACAGTTGTTGTACACTCTTATTGCCTGTGCAATTAGTATTTTCATGGGGAGATGGATAGAAAATAATCTCTCTCAATTCAAGAAAACGGATACCGTTATTATTTAAGTTAAGCATGTTTCCACTACGGAAGAAGGAAAAACATAACTGGACAGCATTAGAATAATGTATATTCATCAGACAATTCATGTCTAATTTGTTGCAGAATCTACATTCTTGACCCCAAGAAGACATTTTCTCTCTTTTACTTAAGAAGTCACGAGAACATGAAACCGAACTCCTCAAGAGGTGACTACAAGTGCAAGCTTTTAAATCTGTTACGCATTAATCTCTGGAAGGTATATGGGTCCTGATGTGAATATCTCAAACAAAAAGTATATAGAGCAGGGTCAATCTATGTACCATTCTCTCGGAGGCGGAAATCACCAATTCCTTCAAACACTTCACCATACAATAGACCACTCCATGACATGATGGAGCGGGGAAAGGGTTGCACATCTGGAACAGCATCTTTATTACATATGAGAGTAACAAATATAGTCCCATAGTCAACAATAACAGTACCTCCTCCAGTAAACCTTCGGATGATGGGTATTCGATCTCGCAAGACAGACCCGAGTTCAACAAGTTCTGGAAGTTTCCTATGTAGAGCATCCACATTAAATTAAGACTTTCTTTTCCTTGTTATGGATTTGAGAAACAATTAAGGCGAATCAATAATTTGGGATAAGCTAGGAAAAGCAATAAGAAGGCCAAGTTACATAATTTGGGATGTCATTGACCATCTTTTTTTTTTTGGTAATGCAAACCATGTAGAGGCAATATAGACCAGAAACAAGACCAAATGTTAGACTGCAGAAGGAGAACCGATGCTAAATTACTCTTTTGCAAACACCAAATTGCATCCATGGAAAACTATATTTTTTATGGAAAAACTACTATTCACAATCAAAGTTTGATTATCATATAAATGAAGCAGTGAATAAAATAGGGTAAAGATATACCCGGACAAGCCCATGACAATGGCGGGGGAGTCAGTTCCATCATTAATAAGACACCAATTATCCGAAGATGTCCGAAGCAGCCGTTCCTCCAAATACAATTGTTGCAAAATGGGTACCCCTCTAAATCTAACAAGCTTCATCAATGGAGCCCCTGCTTCTCTTGCTTTACTTGCTATAGTCATTTGGCAGACTGCTTCTATATTTGATAAAATTAACAGAAACAACGTCAAAGAACCCTCCGCAAGCCGAAGTTATTCGAAATATAGACAGGCCACAGATTTTGATCGAAGAGATTCGTGTACAAAATACCCAAATCCTAAATGTAATCATATCCAGCTTATTCTCAGCGTTAAATTCAAGATACAAAAGTAAAAAAATAAATCGGTCACAAAGACTGCAACTTTATTCGTACCTCGAACAAGGAGTTCCTACTTGCTGTCGCTGCTTCTGTTTTCACAGAAAAATTGAGAAGGAAAAGGAAGGACCCCGCCAGCTGTGAACTGGGAACATACTGAGCTATGGGTTGAGGCCTTTTATTTTTCTGTTGTCAATTTTTTCTGCCTCAAATTTATTCCTAAAAAATAATAATAATTTTTTTTCTGCTGCAAATAATGAAAAAGACAATTCCTTAAAAAAATTTCTAATTACTAAAAAACTATATTTTCCGTTTCTACTAGGAAAAAGGCAAAAAGAAGATACAAATCATCTCTCTGTTTACTAAGAAACCTTAACTTGTAGAAAGAGTTCACACCCAATTGATCATAAGCCATAAAACATTAAATACCACCAGGCAATGACATTACTCAAATAAACACATTGATGAATTTTCATATGAATTTTGATCAAATATCAGTTGCTCAAAGTACCCCAATGAATGTTGTTTCCTTGAGGGGACTTTACATTATGGATTGCATTGGAAGTTCTTGGATGGTTAACACTATGAGTTCTATGGGAAACTTGTGCCTGCCCAAGGGAATATATAGCAGCAATGTTCTTTCTTGTTCTCCAGATAATGTGATGTGTGGAAAAAGGCAAGCAGTGTCATGCATGGAGTATTTGTTGAAGGCTGGTCTAGTATTTCTTTAGTATGAGAAGAATGCACTTCGTGCCTGGATTGAGGTCATTAAGATTCAGAAAATTATAAGAAAAGGAAATAGGCTATAATTGTTAGAGAGGCTGGCTATTTCCCGTTAATTTCGTGTTTGAGGAAGATTATGGAAGAGCTGCCCATAGTTAGGTGATAACTAATTGAAAATTGTCACTAATTGCTGCAACCATAAGGGGAAAATCAACAGGTGAAATTTCATAAAAGGGTTAGAGCATGGGAGTTAGAACTAAATGTTCAAACTTCTTCAAAATACCGTACCAGATTTGACAACCAGCTACTTTGTCTCTTTACTGAAGTTTGGATGATTTGGAGTTCCTTAACATTGGCAGACAGGCAAAGTAGCATCTACAGTTTATTCAAGTTATCTTAAGGTATGATGAAGATACCCAATACATTATTTCAAAACTTCCACGGTTTGATACTTGATTCCTTCTTCTGTTTACCAATACTACTGATGAATCGTATAACGAGAACTTTTCTAGTATTGAACTTGCTTGATTTCTTCTACTGTGTGTGGACTTTTCTAATACTGTACTTGGTAATTAGTCTTCCCATGTAGAAGAAATGTCATGTGATTTATCCATACCTTAAAATTTGTCTTCCCAGAATCATGAACTCGCAATCTGTTGGTAACGATTGCCCGCATGGTTGAGTTCAATCCAGTCCACGTATTCAGAAATGTTTTCTACAAGGAATTTTGTTTTATCAGTTAAGATTTTATTTGTTAGATGGTTTTTCTATATTGAGTAACAAAAAATCCTGTTTTGAGTGCTATGTGGGAGTTTCAGAGCTCTCAAATATTACATTGAGGTCTCTGTGAGAGTACCAAGATCCTTCAGGGTGAAAAGCTTAATTTTTGGCACCTACTGAAAGTTGCAGTTTATTATACTGAAGTGCTTAAGTTCCAGTTTATGAATAAACATGATGATGGTAACAACTTACTACTACTGTATAAGAAACTAGAACCAGAACCATTGGACTATAGCTCAAAGAAACTGAGAAATGAGTCAGTTATATCTTATAAATTAGCAAAAGGTGTTCTCCATCATTTTTACGAACTCGCTGAATTCTATCCTTCCATCTCCATTTTCATCGAAAGTCCTGATCATTTTCTTGCATCTCTCCAGTTCTGTTGCTTCCTTTAAACCCAATATACAGAGAACTCTCTTCAACTCATTTGCATCAATAAACCCATCCCTATTCTCATCAAAGACATCAAAAGCTTGCTTCACCTCCTCCAAGCTTGGTTCCTTCTCTTCAAACAGGTCTGAAAGCTCATTGGAACTGAACCATTTGGGTAATTCCTCACTCTCTGGACAGCAGAAAAATCCCAATTTTCCCATCACCAATTCTGCATCTCCTCTACTCAACTCCCTGTCTTCTTTGTTTTCATGGAAACATTTCTTCTGTTGGCTCAACTCAAAATCTGGGTTCTGCTTCTCAACACATACCTTTGAGTTACCAAAGTTAAGCTGGGACAGGAGAAATGAGCAAAAAATTGAGAAAAACTGGTTGATTCTATTGAAAACTGTACTAAAGAATAGAACATCAATCAGAACAAACAACGGGAAAGATAAGGTGTTGGATGAAGTTTTTTCCATTGTAATGAAGTAGTATAATTGACCAATGGAATTGAATTGTTAAGACTAGTTAGAACTGGAGAAGAAGATGAGAAATATATGGTTTACTTGGATTGCTGGTGAGGAATGATGGTTTACTTGGATTGCTGGTGAGGAATGGTTTGGTTTAAATGGGGATGGTTTTGAACATTTTTTTTGATGTTGAAGCCATCAAATGGGTCAGCTTTGAAAGGTGGAGGAAAGTGTGGCAGGTGTATATGGAGATGGTGGAAAGAACATGATGAAGAAATGGTCATTTCGTCACAATATCAGAGGAAGTTTCCCTAGGAGTTGGATTGAGTCAGGAGTCATTTGAAAGGGAATTGGGTTAGGCTGGCCTGCTTTCCTTTGTTTCTGTTTGGAATTTAGTTTAAATTTTCCAGGAAATTTCCTCCATGGAAAGTTAATCAACTGATTTGTAGGGTGGCAATAAAAAAATAAATAAAGAATTTGGAGAGAAATGTAGACCAAGTCTCACGTGAAACACAGGTAGGCCTCATACGGGGTCCATTTTTCATTTGTGAAAAATCGTTTTCCCTCACTGCATAACTTTATTTATTGTGGTGCATTTTTCATGAATTTGCGTATGTTTGCTTTAAGGTGAGCTTCAGTAGTTTCCATGGTAATTTCTGAGGAAACTTTGTGTGTTGAGTCATCTAAATTTGGTCTGGTCTTTGTAGAATTGGAATATCTGTTCCATTGTCATTCTTTCTTAATTCCCAAGCACGTCATAGTTATTACAGAAGGAATAGCTATTTGGTCAAAGCTGAAACCTTACAGACACCAATTACCTTAGACTTTAACGGGCTCCCGAGTTACCATGCAAGAAAAGAAAATTGACATTCAGGGTCGAGTCTGCCTTCTTTATCCAAATACTATCTAAATTATTTAGTTGTTAGTTCAATTAGTACAACATTCCTTCGGAGAAAGATAAAGTTTTATATTGGAGCAACAATGAAAAGTTAAATTTATGAATATTTGTTGACATCCTAAAGTTTTAAATAATCCTAAAGTTAAATTTATGTCTGGGTGAATTTTTAAGTGACGTGACAAATTAAGTGTAAATTTATTATTGATCCTTATAGTACCATAAAAAATAAAATGATAAGTGAAGTGAACACGTCATTCATATTGGATAAATTTTCAAGTCAAATATGGTTAGAATTTATCAAATATAGTGATTTTAAGAGATTGTACATAATAAATACATCACAAAAAATTAGAGATTGATAGTAATTAAATTAGCTATCACGATTGACAAATTACTAACATTAATGGTCTAAATTTGTATTTCAAAGTGATAAACCGTCTCATGGTTAATTCAAGTTAAATTTACTTTTCCATCTCTAGCATTTTGATAGGTTTGTGACATAGAAAGCATCTAGATGTTAGAAGTTCATGCTGAGCTGTTCCCAATAGTAAAAGATAATTTTTTTTGATATACAATTTCTCCTTCTTTTCTCCAAAGAGTACTCGACTAGATTCATTCTCACATTAAAAATAATATAATAAATTTGCCAACACACTTCGATTAATTTGGGTTGGGTCGAGTCAGATGGTACCCAATCGGGTACTGTTTTTTTGTCATTCCCGTGGTTAAGTTAGAAAGGAAGTTAATGGGTGCACTTAGTGCATAGTTTTTATTGAATGGATGGTTCATTATATTTGGGGCCGAATGCAGCGGTCCGGACAACCATTGGGCCTTATCTCCCGCAAATAAATCAAGCCCGTGGAGAGTTGGATCAGTCAACAATGGCCTTCTCTTCACAAAATGCTCTTACATCAACCATTTCACCATTTGCTGTAAGCAGAGTAAGAAACAGCCACTCTTCAGAACTGTTCTCTATCAACTCTCAATCGTTTTTTCTTCTTCACAATTCTTTCTCCATAACAAAACTAACAATCTCTTAAGCATTAGAATAGTTAAGATATCAACAAGATAGTTTCATTTCAAACACAGATGCATCCCTATGAAAAAAAAATCCACATCTAGGATTAACTTGGTAACTGATATAGAACCACTGCTGTTACAATATAGGATACAAAGCCCAAGATACTCCAGAACCACAAGCAGATAGTCCCTATGAGTTTATTCCCACACCCTATTTACCTTGTGCTAAAACTTTTTAATAATAAAAATCGATAACTGCAAAAATAGAACTCGTGACCACTTGTTCATAATACCATATCATAATTTAAAACCACCTCACCCCAAAAAAATCTTTTACCATGATTAGCTACACTAATAAAAGTTGCATCAAAAAGGCCACAACAGAGACATATCAAGGTTAGCCTTCCCATTTAAGATCTGTGCATACAGACAGAGTACAGGATCACCTTCTTAGTAAAGCCCCAGTGTTATCCTTTACATGCACGTGAAGTAGAATTAACAACTCCTGAGATTAACTCACCAATCCATTGTGCCAGTTATGTCTTGGAAGGTGCACTTTATTTCTAAGTCAAATACTATTCTACTCATCTTATCGTTTATAACTTGAAAGGAGCATTCATATAATTCATGGGAGATGGAGACCCATGTGTCACCTTTGCTATTTCTTGGAAGGAATGCACACCCACAATTAAATAAATGTGAAATGTCAGAGAAGTTCCTGCTTCAGATAATGCAGAAACAAATCATATTGGTTTGATTAAAAACCATGAAATACAAATATAACCAATGCCTACTATTCTGCACAATTTGGAGGCACAAATACCATCCAATTCTCCATATAAAAGATGATTTTAGTGAAGGAGATTCTGAATTGGCAAAAAATATTAGCACATAGCTTTATTCAGACAATATCAAAAATTACATTTGCAAAGAACATGACAGGACTAACAATTAGCACAAGACAACTCTTAAGCTTTTCAGTTCAAGTTGTGAAATTATCCACATTATTTCAAGTTTCAACTAATGGGAAAGACAAACATTGATCACCTATTTGGGATGGACAATCTCAGTTAGGCTGTGGAGGAGGACCAAATATATACCCATTTCTTGGGTTGGTGTTTGGCTCTGGCTGGTCATAATCCATCATTCCAATCATTTCCTTCGAATTTCTTGCATTTTCCTATATAACGAACAAGTATTTGTGATTACTTTGTCCCAAATCCAAACAAGCAGCCATCTTTTTGTTCTTAATTTTAAATTCATAAAGGTGGAGAAATTAACAAACACGTACTAGAGCAGCAGAGTTTTCATGCTCAACAGTCTCTGTCAGTATTCTTCCGGATCCTTACAAATTGACAAACAAACGTGTGAGGAAAAGGAATCAACAAAAAGAGAAAAGAAACAAACAACCAAACAACAATATTGGTTTCTAGGGAAAAAAAAAGACAAAATGTTTTACAATCACAGAGTGAGAAACCATACCATGTGAGAATGAGAGAACGAGCAGTGATGAAACGAGAAGCACAGAGAGAAAACAAGACCGACGCATTACTCTTTGGCACATTCTGGAAATTAATATTATCTCTAATTTTCTCACCTGGAATTGTAAAGGTTAGAGATTAGAGTGGAAGAATAGTCGAATAAGAGAAGAGGTTTTGTGTTTGAAGTATTTTGGTTATGGGTATGAGCCGTGGAGGATTATGATTATGACTGAGCTAGTAAACCGCCTCAGCTTCAGATCCAGCCAAATGCAAACTATAAACTGCAAATTATTCCATTAACTATCAGCTGTACTTGACTTGTAAGTAATAAGAATAAAAAACACACCTCTACCGCACGTGAGTCCCACTAGGTCAGAACCCTTTGCATGTGCTGGATTTTGTGGATATGTAATCTTGTATCACTAAGCTTAAGGAGCTTAATAATATATATAAGTCTATAAATATATTTTCTTGACACTAATTAATTGATTTAAAAATGAGATTGCAACATGATACCAGGGTTTGACTAAATTCATGTGACATTCCTACACAACTAAATATTCGTATTAGTGGCAAGTGAAATAAAGTAACATATTCTATATTTTTGTTTTAATTTTCTTTTCTTTTTTTTGTATAATTTTTACTTCTAATTTGTTATTATGAAAAAAAAGAATTTGGCAATCAAAGAGAGTTAGAGAAGAAAAATAATAGAATTGGAACAATTTGTAAAAAAAAAATTATGTTGGATCATTGTTTGTTTATCTTATCTGTCATAATATCATCACTCACTTAAAAATAAAATAATTTTACCTATTAAAGTCTTTTTTTATTTTATTTTTATTCTATCTAGTGGCATACACTAAATAATTTATTGAATAAATTAAAAATATTTTTTCTAATTTTTCTTATCAGATCTGCCAAATAAAGTCTTGTGAAAGTAAGAAAATCTTTAATAGTTGCAGCTTCTGTTAATGGGAAGGCTCTTCTTGCTTCTTTTGGTGTGTTATTTTACTATTATTTTTTTTTTAATGAAGAATTAACAAACCCATAGTATTTTAAAAGGACTAACGAGTTAATTAGGACTTCTCCCATTACGGAAAAGTTAGGCAAATCGGGTGCCCATTACTGAAAAGTTAGGCAAATTGGGTTCTTACTTTTCAGGCAAAGTGTCAAGCTTTCCAACCAATTGGCACTTTGCTTGTCAAATGTCTTCCACCATCCTTCTTCTTCATTGATGAATCTAGTGATATGCTAAATAACTCAATATTTTAAAAAAAAAATTATACTTTTCATCAAAAGTTTCAATAAGTTATTTGTAAAAACTTATTTTTAAACACATATGTCAATATAATAAATCACTTATCTAGTGATGAATCTGTTCTAGATTCAATAGATATATATATATTTTTTATATAATAAGATATATGTTAGCATGAGAGATCTGAAACGTATATTTAACACAAATTCTGTTCTAATATAAGGAATTGATCCAAATCTATAATCTATAGTGATTATACATAAGATAAACATTCAGGATGTAGTAACTAATTAATTAATAACATAAAACACACACCAAGCTAAGTCTAAGCATCAAGACTCGAGGACGGGGCATTAGAACTCAACAAAAAGGGATGCATTCTTTTTAATTTGAACTACAAATGGACTGGTCTAATTGTCAAGAATATTTGTTAATTCTATTCCTTAATTTCATAGCCGGATTCTTGATAAATACAAGTTAATCCTTGGACATAGGCTATGATACAAATTGGGTACTAATTGACAACATCCAATATAATTAATTAGATATTATTTGTTTGGACATGAATTAGACAATGACTATGTCAAAATGGTTGTAAACATACACAACCTCATAATTATTTAAAATTAAAATATAAAAAGACAAAATACCCTTTCTTATTATTCAGATCTATGACACCATTGATGGAAATAGGCATCCAATTCAGAGTGCAAATTTTGATAAAAACTAGCACAATCCTTAATCCCCCAACATCAATCTCTCTGATTCAGTTCTTGCCCCACAAAATTTTCTACTGAGAAAGGCAAAAAGAGAGTATGATGTCCTTGACTAAGATCCTCTGACATTGAGGATATTTTTGTCAAATCACATATTCGACTATGGTTTAGATGAATCATCTGAAACCATTGGGCCAAGTTAGATTATATGTGAATTTTTGGGCCTATCAGTTTGACATCTTTAGGTTCAAGGTTTTCTGGACCTTCAAATTTCAGCTGTAATCTTTTTCTTCTGTTTTTATTTTATTGATACCATTCAATCAGCCCATTAATGTTCTTTTAACTTTTAGGTCTTTCCCTCTGTAGCATATATATGACATTATGGCTTTCTTTTTGATGTTATTTTCTATATGAAAAGCATGTGCTGCAACATAAGAAGTACAATTTAATGTATGAAAAACATGTGAGTAGTTGATCATAAGTTAAAGTCAGCCACTTACAATTCCTACGAGGGTCGAAGGTCATTAAGTCACAATAGGGTAAACACCTTTTTAGAACATATACTATAAGCAAAGGAAATAAAGTGATTGTCACTTTCTTCTCAAATGATAATTTCCCCCATATATTATACTATATACTTAAGTATTCACTTAATAGGGTATATATACTTTTTTATTTCTGAAAAAAAAAATAAAAAAATTTCAAACTCATGTGACCTAATTAATATTGAGTTCAATTATAAGACTCTTTTATATCTTAAGTCTATATTTGATCTCTGATATTTATTACAAAGAAAAAAAATTCAAAACAACTAGAACAATAAAAAAAAAAAAAAAAAACTTATTGTTATAATTTTTTTTAAAAATTTTTGTTAGACATAAATTACTTCTTTTAAGTCACTCACAACCTATTTAGTGTGTATGGGGTCACATCAAAAAAGAAAGAAAAGAAAAGAAATTAACTAGTTCTTCTATGCTCATAATACCAAATTAAAGAAAACTTGATCAAATTGAAGATCCCAAAGAACCATAGAAAAGACTGTTAAAAAAAAGGCTGGTATTATTCTAGTTTCTTGTCAATGGTCACTGACCTAATCCATTCCATGCCTTCTAATTTATTCATAATTGAAACCACTAATTTAATTTTTGTTTTTTATGGGTTTTTTCTAATGAAGCTGATGTATTCACTTGACAATTATACAAATTTGGTCCTTACAAGCATGAAATTTGGGGTTGAATTTTTTTCTTAACACTTGTGGTTGACCGACTGCTATGTATATATGGTAGACTTAGATGACTTTTCACAAAGTGAAAGACGAACCAAAACGCATTGTCCACCTCTCTCAATGGACTAAATCATCAACCCTATTAATTTTGTGCCTACCCATCAAAAGTTGATTTCGGGTTTGAAATGTAAAAAGAAAACAAAATTTAGACAATTTAAAATGTAATATATTGCATAACGTTATAATTTAAATTTTATTATTTTAATCATAAAATAAGATTACGTAACATTAACATTAATTAATTCGATTAGGTCAAGATTTGATATTTTAAAAATGGTTAAAACCATACCCGGTGACAATGATAAGATTTAAATTAGTGACAATTAAATCCGAACTAGATTTATTTATTTATTTTAATTTTTATCTCGGATTTTGCAGATACAGAATTGAATATAACTTTTAAACGCATAAAAAAGAAAAAAGAGAGAGGCGATCAAGCCCATAGGCGTGTCCCACCAAATCATTCACACATCATTCCTAGAAGCAAATCCAAGCCCACTGTAAGTAGCCCACGTAACTCTTACAAAACGTGTCCCTCTATTTTCTTAGCGTGTAAAAACCAACGAGCCAACCATTTATACACAAAGACGAGCTCACCGCTGAGAGATTGGGATTTGATGATAAAGCAGTGGTGACTCTTCCTTGTCTGCTCTGTGGCTTATGGTTTGGAACCCTTCAAGCCGGACTAAACCCATTATACCCTTCGACATACTAATATCTGTTTGCAGTTTTTTTTTTGGATTTTATTAGAAGTCTATGATTGAATCGATTTCATCGGTTCTGAGAAATACCAACAGATTTTTCATACATCTGGGTATTGCGATCTTCAGGTGCAATTGAATTCTGTATTTTTTTCGTTTTTATACGTGGTGGATTGATTGATTTTGGTTCCAGATTGACGGGTTTGATCTATATTTGTCTTCTGGGATTTTCTGGGTTCAATCGCAGATTGGATTCAATTTCTGGGTTCTCATTGAAATGGTCTATTTCCATTCATCAATCTCGGTCTGCAAGTCCGTTGACCAATCAACTGTCATGGCGGACTCAATTTCAAAACCGAGGCAAACCAATCATCTCAACCGGAATAGAAAGATACCCAGTTCTTCGAATTGTCTGAAAAATCAGACTTGCCACCGATCTCGATCAGCTGCGGTGGACGTCGTGATTCTGATTGCTGTAATATGTGCTTGTGGGTTCTTGTTATTTCCTTATATAAAGTTCTTAACAACTGAATCTATTCAAATTTCTCGGGCAATTCTGTATCTGTTGAAAGAGGAAGTTTCTGAAGCTCCATTGATATATGGATCTATCGGACTTAGTATTTTCTGTGCTGCATTGGCTACATGGGTAGTTGTGATATGTACAAGTAGAAAATGTGGGAATCCCAATTGCAAAGGCCTTGGAAAGGCGGCTGAGTTCGACATTCAATTGGAGACAGAGGAGTGTGTGAAGAAATCAACGTCAGTGGCGAAAGATGGGGTTAAGAAGGGTCTATTTGAGCTGCCTCGCGATCATCACCGGGAACTGGAAGCTGAGCTCAAGAAGATGGCGCCACCTAATGGACGGGCAGTTCTTATTTTCCGAGCAAGGTGTGGATGTTCTGTTGGTAGACTTGAAGTTCCAGGTCCAAAAAAGTTGAAGAAGATCAAGAAGTAGGCTGGACCGTGGATGTGATCCTTTTAAGTTATAGGGAGAAAAATTAAAATATAGAATTTAGTCATAATGCAGAGAAGGTTCCTTCTCTGGTAAATCTAGTAGTACCTAGGTTGTCTCTAAATAAAAGCTCATAGCAATAAGTCACAAGGATCCAACATCATACACAGTTTGGTTATATTGAGGAATACAGAAACTTCTATTTCATTTACTTTATTTGAAGTCAATGATAACTGCTCTTTCAGTTTCTCTTTCAGGTTCTGAGTTCTATTTCATGGTCACAGCTCTATCATTGGTTTGGTAATTGTTCATAAGGTTGGCAATCTTCTGATATATTGCAGGTTGGAATGAAGTAAGTCACCCCTAACTAGTGGTTCCATGTTTGTATATATCTGGTGAACATCTGCTTCTGGTGGAGTCCTAATATTGGGAGTAAATCTCAAAAAAAAAAAAAAAAAAGCTTTACATCTTTGCTGAATTTTCAGAATTTGTTTTCTTACTATATTCCGTTGCTCCATCCTGGTATACGTTTCTATAGAAGTTGGTCTCAGTTAACTGTATAAAACTTAAAACTGTAGATTGTTTGGTTGCCTTGCTTTCCATCATAGGCATTCACTCTTCTAGGAGACGGTGCTCGGATGGGGCAAATCATGGATTGGAGTGCTTGAGTATGACATTATTGACAGATATCAACTAGAACTGGCAAACTATTTGACACTTAAAGTGGGTTTTCTTACAAATTGAAGTCTCGACTATCAAAATTCGATTCAGATGTGTAAACTAATAGAAGCAGAACTTGGTTTGATGTTTTTTAGATTACACCAACCTGAACTTATGATTATAACAAAAGTAAAACTGTTTCATTCTTGGTGGTATTTAGAGGCCAAAAATGAGATCTCTTCCTTGGCTGAAACAATGTTATTGATCTGAATGACATGTATTGTATGATCCATATGTCTATTATAATCTAGAAGGTTACACGGGTTAATTTGATTTCTAATCCGGTTAAATTGTGTGTTTTGTTCTAATAATCATGTTTATAGTAACCTGAATATCTTTGTTCTTTCTATGTCAACTTTTAGAAATCTTTATCTCTCTACTCGTAAAACTTGCAAAGAACTTTCTCAGTTTGGTCCTTGTATAAAATTTTTACAGATCTGCTTCCGATATAATTTATTTTCAAATCTTGCAGCTTTGCTTAGTTCAGTTATCTGTTATGTTTCTTAAGTTTCTTCTATTGTCTTGGGACATTGTATATTTTGTTTCCCTAACTTGAATCTTATCAGCTTAAGGTGGTTTATAAACAAAAATCTAGCAGGTTATAACTTTTTCAGTGGTAGTTTAATTATTAAGATGCTCGTGTATTTGTTTTAAATTGGGAAGAGATTTGTTTTCAAGCTCTAAGCCTCTAACTACTCTCACACATATCTTTCACGACCTGGACTTCTTTGATTGTCACATAAACAGGAAGGGGACTCTGATGCTTAACAAGGTAAAGAAGTTTCATCTGTTTAAGATTAGGCATATTATAGTTTCACATGTGCCAACATATAGCTGTCATGTTCTGGTCTTGTACAGACAGATTTCTTGGAAGAATATTACTTCCATTGAGCTTTTGAATGCTTTTAGAATCAAGAATTGTCATCTTTTATATGATACTTCGGTTTAGAACAAAGTTGATTGTTATTCTTTTATCATTCTTAATTTCTTATATCTTGAACAAAAATCGCAAAAGCTTAGTGTTTCATATTGCGGAACATGAAGCAAGCACTGTTGATGTATTATTGTAGCAAGGTTTCAATGCAGTTACGCAATATGTTTATGATGTTGATCATGATATTTCACCGATCCTTTTTATATATCTAAAATATACACAAGTTTCTTAAAGTTTAAAATTAAAATAAAAGATATTCTTCTTAAGAGATATAATTTTAAAATTATTCAGTTACATGTTATTATTAAAATTATAATGAGATTTATGAAAAAGAGAATTTACAGGGCTAATGAGAAATTGACTTAACTTATGTCGAGATCCAGTTAAATAAAATTATTTTTAAAATAATAATATAACTAAATATATATATATATATCTTTTCTAAATTTGAAAAAGAACAATTTTGTATTCTTTAAAAACTTATAGTATTTTGCAAACATTATTTTTTTATATTTTAGTGTTATCATAATTTTACAAATGGTTATTAATTTAATTTTGATTTATATCTTTGTTAAAGTTTAATAATATTACTAAAAACCATGTGTATCTCTTGATAATAAAACAAATGGATATTTTAAGAATTTTTGCTCACTTTTTTATAATTTGAATTAAATTGTATCTGGTTCTTAATTTTGAGATGAATGATTAGATATATAACAAAAAATTGAATACGAAATAAAAAGATATTGAAGAGAAATTAATAAAAAATCACTTACGATGGTTTTTACATATTCATAATAGGCTAGTTGATGTTGTAGTTAAGATTGACGACTTAGTGCAAGTAGAAGAGATTCGACGAGATAGAAGACACTCATAATTATATGAAAATAAATTCTAAAGAATAATATGATTGTTGTGGGTGTAACTAAATATAATGTCTTGAATTGAGAATGAACCATTTAATAAACTTCCACGATTAGAATTTAAAATTTTAGTTGAGTTGAGTTGTTTTTTATTTTTTAGAGATTTGTATAGGCTTTAAACATAGATTTGTAAATAAATTAGAATAATTTACTACAAAAATAATATATGTATTTTGAAAGAGTCAAATTCCAACTGAAAATTAACTCCAAAGGACATAAAAAAAAATTAATTACTGAATAAAATTTTAATATTAGTTGTGATAATAACATTAAAATATGTTTTAGTTTATTTTAATGCTTAGAATTAACTGATGTTATTTTATGAAAAAAACGTAGTAACTTGGTAATTACCAATATGTGCCGTTTGGAACTTCCATCTCCATTGAAAATGCCTTCCATCCATCTTGGAAACGGCGGAAACTGAAACGACACGTATTGCTTATGAAGGGGTTTTTGGACAGAAGGGTCCAAGACTTAAAATTTTTGGTCAAAATGGTAAAAATTTTACTATAATAGCCAAAAGGGAGTAAGTTATGAAACCGTGTTTTCAAAACACGGTTTCTGGGTCTGACCTGGCGTGCCAGGTCGGATCACCGGCCAGATCAGGCACTTGCGCGTGGGATGCGAGTGCCAGCCAAGAATTTTTCTCCCCGTGGGCCCACTGGACTGGCTCGTGGGAGACAAAATTTGTCTGAAACCGGCTTTTCAAAAGCCGGTTTCAGACAGCCTGCAGCCCTTGTTCGCTGCTGCCTAGCGAACACGTCCCGGGCGACGCCCCCCCCCCCCAATAATTCGTCCCGGGCGACCCCCCCCCCCAATAATACCCCCCAAATATGCCTTCAACCCGCGTCCCCTTCTCCTCTATAAATACATAGACGAACAAGAGGAGAAGACACTCCTCATCACGTCTTCTCCTCATCACCACTTTCATTTCTTATCACATTTAATTTTTCATTTTTTCTGTCAATGTTCTCACGTTATTTCGATAAAATCTTGGTAAGTTATACAAATTTTAATTTATAAAATTTATTATTATTATTATTAATTAAATTATTTTTTTATTGAAAAATTTATTACGTATACTATTTAATTTGTAGGAAAATATTATAATTAGTGATATTTACTTATTAATTATTTAAATTACGTATACTATTAAATTTTTTTAAAATAAAATATAAATAGAAATTATATAAACTATTTAATGTTACACGATATATATGTTTTGTTATTCTAAGTTTATTTATGTTTTCTTTAGGATTATTGTTGAAATCACGTTGCCGGTGTTGATACTTTTTGCTCGTTTGTTTCTTACCTGGTAAGTCATAAAGTTGTATTTATTTTATAGAAAGTTATATTTATTATTATTATATGCATGTACCTATATTTACAGTAGTTTTATATTATAATTGTTGAAATATTAATTTTTATTATTTGTTATAATTGTAATTTTTATGATAATTGCAATAATTAGTATATTTATGATATGAAAAATTATTAACTTTTTAATTCACATATTAATAAATAATATTTATAAGTTTAAAATAGTAATTATGTGACACTTAATTAAATTAGTAATTTTGTGACGTTTAAATTAGTTAGTAATTTTGTTTGCCTTAAAATAGGAATTTAATGAGTTTTGAAATAAATAATAATTTTTGTATTTGTATGTTTTAATGTAATTAATATATTTATTAGTAATTTTGATAATTTTAAATTAGTTAGTAATTTTGATAGTTTTAAATTAATTAATATATTTTAAACGAAAATATAAATTATTTAATTCATAATGGTTATGGTAAGTAATATACCTATGATAAAAAGTGATTTTATTATTTTGTAAGAAATAGTAATTTTATTTTATAAATTGTGACTAATTTATAAATAAAAATTTTTTTGGGGGGAAATTTATAAAAATCTATTTATGAAAAATAGATTTTACAAATTTGTATGTTTTAATGTAATTAACTTAAAGATGAAACCATAATATTTTAATATAATTATTTTAAAATATACATTATAAGTAATAAATTTGTGTTGTTTGAATTAATTAGTAATTTGGATAGTTTTAATTTGAATTAATTGTGATGTTTTAATTGATTAGTAATATAGGTATTATAATTTGAATCATTTATTATTATTAGTAGTCTATAGTTAATCTATGAAAATACTGGGAATTCATTAACAATATAATGAGAAAATTTGATAAATATTTCAAAGCATTTTGAAGGTGCAAGTTTGATAATGGAAGAAATTGGAATTATGTGTTACATTAATGGTGAGATGCGTACTGGTTCAAACGGGCTTAAATACGATTCAGGTCCCGTTAAGTGCATTCGTGTACCCAAGCGTATCAAGTATGCAGAGTTTCATGCTCGTTTATGCAAGTCCTTAAAGGTTGATAGAAGAAGAGAGTACCGGACTATAATTTGTCGATGTCCCAGTACTATAAATAATTCAACCCACTATAGTCCAGTTGCAGTAGCTGATGATGAGGACTTGTACAGCATGTTACAGCATGCTAGTGCGCAAGGCCCTGGATTTATTTTAGAGATTTATTTACATAGGCATGCACTTCATGATGAGTCTCTGTCTCGTGTTCAGAGTCACGACACACTTGACCCGAATCCTGAAAACATATTCATGGAAGAGACCACCAGTAGGCGCCAATACGATCAGCTCAGTTCTCATGTTGCAGGAGAGGCATCAGCATCTCTTAGGCCGCATTCACCGATTAATTACTCAGAAGCGCCTAGAGAAGATATTGGCGATGGAGAAGATATCCTTGATTTGAACGTTGATCCTCATTTTAACATTGAAGTGGATGATGATGATATTATCGAGGCTCCTGAAGAAGATTTATTTGCCGAATATGTCCCAAATCCCTTTTACACGGACGTGAACATTGCCGGGGCACGTGCCGTAAATCCTGTTATTGTTCCAAATGCACAATGGGAGTTGCATAATGAATTTTACAATGGCATGTTGTTCAGCACGAAGGCCGAGTTAAAAAATACTATTAAATACTGGCACATTATGAACCACGTGGCTTTCATAGTCGTTGAGTCCAAAAAGGACACATGGGATATCAGGTGCAAGCTCCACGAACAGAGATGCAAGTGGAGGTTGCGAGGACATTTTAGTAAAAGATTTGAAAAGTTTCAGATTACGAAATTAGATGCCGCTCACAGCTATGTTTATAGCGGAATGACTCAGGATCATTATAATCTGGACAAGGGGATCATTGCTGAATATATCAAAAATACTATCAATGAGGACCCAACTACACCAGGAGCTGTGTTGCTTACAATGATAAAAGATCACTTCCATTATAGTCCAAGTTTGAGCAAAATATTCAAAGCGAAGAAGAAAGCAATAAATCTTGTGTTTGGTAATTGGGAGGAATCTTACAATGAGCTTCCTAGATATTTAAATGCACTTCGTGTCACCAATCCCGGTACGCGGTTCGAATGGAAAGTGAACCCAACTAATAATCCTGGACAAGTTATTTTCCAACGAGTATTCTGGGCTTTTGGGCCATCTATCGAGGCCTTCCATCATTGTAGACCAGTTCTTCAGATTGACGGCACATTCCTATGTGGAAAGTACACGGGCAAATTGTTGGTTGCAACTGGTGTTGATGGTAACAATAGTTTAGTTCCAGTTGCATTTGCAGTTGTTGAGGAGGAGAACACAGATAGTTGGGGATGGTTTTTAAGTTTGATTCGCATGCATCTAACGCAACGGGTGGGTATTTGCTTAATATCTGATCGTCATGCTGGGATAATTGCTGCTGCTTCAGATACTCGGAATGGCTGGACTGAGCCTTATGGTTATCACCGTTTTTGTATTAGGCATATTGCAAGCAACTTTCATAAGACCCACAAGAATATGAAAGCAAAGAATCTCCTCATTCACACTGCGAGTCAAACTCAAAAACGCAAATTTGATAAATATTTCAAAAAGTTTGTTCAGTTTGACTCTGAGTATGCTGCATGGATTGGTAGAATTCCTTTGGAGCAGTGGGCATTGGCACATGATGGAGGTCACCGCTTTGACTTCATGACCACAAACTTGGGGGAATGCATGAACAATGTCTTGAAGGGAGCGCGACAAGTCCCAATCACTGCACACTTGAGGTTGACATTTTACCGGTGTGTCAAATATTTCGTGGAACATCGGGCGTACATTAATGCTGAACTTGGTGCTGGCAATCAATACACAACCGACACTATAGAAAAAATCCAAAATTGGGCAGAGAGAGCAGGTGGACACGAGTTGAGACAGTTTCATACCGGTTTGGGGATAATTGAAATAAAGACTCAATTTCGTGGATGGCAAGCCCGAAAGGGCGGCAACCAGCATACTGTGCGTTTAAATGAAAGAACGTGCACATGCAACAAACCCCAACAATACATTCTCCCATGCTCGCATGTTATAGCAGCTTGTGCAAGCATGCATATGAACTATAACGACTTTATTGGGGAGTGGTATAAATTGAGAAATCAGGAGCTTGTATACACTCCACAATTCAACCCAGTGATGCACGATGACTATTGGCCAGAATTCCAGTTCCCCCATGTGGTTCCCGACATGTCCAAATTGCGAAAGAAGGGTAGGCCGAAAACACATCGAATTCATAATGAGATGGACATTACAGAGTCCTCGAGGCAACTTAGGTGTGGTTTATGTAGGCAGGAAGAACACAATCGTAAAAATTGTCCTAACATTACACGATCTTAAAAAAAAAGTTCCATTATCACACTCTTTACTTTAATGTAAGAGTTTTCCTATTTATGTATTTGTTTCTACTTTTTTATTATGTAGATAGTAGGATATTATGTCCCCCACATATCATGTAAAATTATTTTGACATTAATAAACATTATTGTCGTGTATGCATATTAACATTATATTTGATTTGTCTTTTGTTATGCAGATTCATGGATCCCGTTGCCCCAGGAGATGTTTCAGTCCTTAGACTACACGATAGCCATTGATCCATTAGAGTTTTCGCGGATCACGAGGTATGTAATTAACAAATCGAATTACTATAAATAATTTTTCAATTTAATTTTATTAGCGAAAATGTTCTTACTAATATGTTTTAAAAAATTTAGAGCGAGGCCTATGTCCTCAGATGCCATCGGAGGGAGGCGGTGTTCGGCCGAGAACTTCTTAATAATATTAATAATATTAATCCTCGAGTATTGGAGTACATGACCATGGCAGGTTTTGGCGGTGTGATCAGGGTGGGGTTTATTTCGCTTGATTGGCACCTTGTGACAGCTTCAGTCGAGCGATGGAGGCCAGAGACTCACACATTTCATCTGCCGCACGGTGAGGCCACCATCACACTACAGGATGTTAGTATTCTGTTCGGTTTACCTGTTGACGGTGAGCCTGTCTCTGGCCTAGTTGGTGCTGACGTTGCAACTGAGTGCGAGCGATTATTGGGAGTTGTGCCCCCTGCTACAGCTGTTAAGGGTAACACATTGAAAATGAGCTGGTTAGGATTGACATTTCAGAATTTTTCAGCCGATGGTGATGACATTACAGCGCAGAGATATGCACGAGCTTATATATTACAGCTGATGGGTGGATTGTTGTTCACCAGTAAGACGAGTACACATGTGCACATTTGTTTCTTATCTCTGTTGGAAAACCTATATGTCGCAGGACAGTACAGCTGGGGGAGTGCCTCCCTGGCATGGTTGTACAGGGAGATGTGTCATGCCACTCACCTTGATGCTTCTGAAATTGCTGGACCTTTGATATTACTCCAGGTATGGGCATGGGAGCGACTACCATTTCTCGCATCGAGGAGGGAGACAGACATTCCGTGGGATAATCTTTGTCCTTTAGGTGCGAGGTTTGTAAAATTATTAGTTTTATGCATTTGGCTACTTAGGATGTGTGGTACGTAAATGACTTGTAATTGACATTTTTAATTACTTCCAGGTGGAGAGTAAAGTTCAAAGTAACTCAAATCGGCCATAATGTGGTGTCTTGGTATAGAGAGATGCTGGACAGGATGTCAGCAGACCAGGTAATTACAAGTGTATCTTATATCTATGTATCATTTAACAATGACATGTTTCAAGGTTTTATTTATTAAAACATTGACACAGTTTTTGGATTGCAGTTCATATCATTACCCTACATTGATGATGGGGTGAGACACCTGATACTAGACTATTGTTATCGAGACCAGCATATTTGGGGTGCTAAAGTACCCTTAATATGTTTTCATATTGTTGAGTATCAGAAAATGGATAGGGTAATGCATCAGTTTGGATATCAGCAACCTATACCAGAAAACCCTACTGACATTGAGGCCGATCAAACCTTGCACAAATTTGATCTTCGGGGACGGGGCGTCACTGACTACCGTTGGCTACATGCTAACCACATAGCCATTTGGGGCAGGAGATACAATCTGGTCCAGATAGGTGATGTTTCTGGGAGTTGCACATGGTCATGCTGCTCATACAACCGAGTACAATGAGTGGTATAGACGTATCAGTAGGAGATATCTTACACGAGTTGGTCTTATCCATGCTGATCCAGCTCCTTCCCATTCTACTCATTCGACGTCATCATCATCATTATCATCACAACGTCGCAGACGCAGTAGAACTGATGTCCCTGGACAGTCGGTTTCTTATGGACGTGTTGATGCTGATGTCCGACCATCAGATGTGTATATTCCATCTCTGGCACATATGTCTCCACCTCCTCCTACCTCCTTATATGCCCAGTAGTTCATCTATGTATCATTAGCTTATGCCGGACTTTGCACTGCAATCAAGCGAGGTTTTTAACTCTCCCATACCGCAGGTGTCCATACTTTCAGTATGGTAATACACCTGCATCATATGACCCGGGTATGGGTTCAGGTGTGCAAGCTGAGGAAGGATTTAGCGGTGCTGATGACATACCTCCCTCAGACGATCTTGGTGACAGGGCTGATGTACCACCTAGGCGAAACCCGACAAGGAGGAGAAGACCACGCCCATGTGGTACAGGGGGTCATTTTTTGTAGATCAGTATTTCCCGAAATCCTTATATAAGTTTTTTAATTTTTAATTTTTGTGTTTGTTACTTGTAATAGGAAAAGTCTTCCTGGTTTATGTTTTAATTTAGTTATACTTGTAAATTAAAATTTATAATAAAGCATGTAATAATTAGAATGAGTTAATATAAGTGTGTTCCATTAATTTTTAAAATAATTTAATATTTTTTATTCTTTCTAAATCATTTCAAATAAGTTTAAAATTTATATACTTTAAATTAAAAAAATTTAGTAAAACTTAATAATTTACAATATCATGAATTTTAACATTTTAAAATATCATAAACTATAGTAAAAAAATTTATCATACACTATAGAATTAAAAAATTAACAAAAATCTTAAATTGTAAAAATACAAAATTTATAAATTTAAAAACTGTCATACACTATAAATTTAAAATTTTTCATATATTTTTAATTTCATATAATTATTATACACTTTAAAATTTATCATACATTTTAAACTATAAATATATAAATTAACATATACTTTATATTTAAAAGATATCATGAATTTTAAAAATATTTATGATAAAATTAAAATGTATGATAAAATCTTAAATTCTAAAATTTTAAAATTATCATATATCTTAAATTTATAAAATATTTTAATATAAATTAAAAAATTAATATATATTTTAAATTTCAAAAATATCATATAATAAAAAATTAAAATTAAAAATTATCATATATTTAAAATAAAAATTTAAAAACTCATTAAACTTTTACAAAGGTCATGAAAAAAAATATTTGAAGGTTTGTATGTTTTAATATAATTATTATGTAAAATAAAATAAGCTAATTTATTAATTAATATGTTTATTAATTAATATGATTATTATCATATATTTTAAGAAAAAAATTTAAGAACTCATAAATTTTTACGAAAACTCATAAATTTTTAGGAAGGTAATGAAATTTTTTTTAAGATTTATATGTTTTAATTGAATTGTTACTGTGAAGTAAAACAAGTTAATTATGGTATTTGTATATTTTAATTTAATTAATATATTAATGGGAGAGGGAGAGAAATTATTGGGGAGGTGTGGGAATTATTGACAGGGGGAGGGGAGGCTGGGTTAGTAGCAATGCAGGCTACCCTGCAGTGCTGCAGGGTAGCCTGCAAAATTTGTCCCCCGCGTGGGGTTCGCGGGGGACAAATTTTTGGATGAAATCGGCTTTTCAAAAGCTGGTTTCATCCTGCGATGGTCCGACTTGGCACGTCAGGTCGAACCCAGAAATCATATTTTGAAAACACGATTTTATTATTTACCCTATTCTAACTATTATGATAACAAATTTATCATTCTGTCTAAAATTTTTAGGACTTAGAACCCTTCTATCCAAAAGTCTCTTTACTTTCAGATTCATCCCGCAGTCAAATCTTGCAACTACCACAACTACTTCCACGTCCACCCTAACTCTGGCGGAAAACTCGATGCAGATTCTAATTCCTTATTTTCTCCTAAAACAATGAAGTCGGACCCAACAACACTATGATACCATTTACTTTTACTTGGACAGTTTTTTCTCTTCTCCCTTCTTATTAACAATCTTTGATTTGCTTGCAGTTGCGAAGCATGGAAATCCCTCTTGCACGCTACAACAGTTTATCGTTGGATCAAGTTCAGATTAGATGTAGCTTTTCGGATCCCAAGCTTTCGACAGATAGGGGCTTGTTTTCTGCCTATTGTTTCTCTTTCACTAGAAGGAAATGGAGGACTCCATTTTCCCGGATAAGGTGTTCTTCGATGGAACATGGGCTACAGCCCCGACCTATGCCAAAACAATCAAATTTTGGTTACGAGGAACGAAAAGAAGCAATTTTGGAGAAAACCCAGGTAAGGGGACCTAGCTCAGGAATATGTAATCAGATAGAAAAGTTAGTTTTGTGTAATAGATATAGAGAGGCGCTTGAATTGTTTGATATTTTGGAGATTGAAAATGGTTATGATGTGGGTTCTAGCACATATGATGCGTTAGTAAGTGCGTGCATTGGTTTGAAATCAATCAGGGGGGTTAAGAGGGTGTTTAATTACATGATCAGTAATGGGTTCGAACCAGATCAGTATATGAGGAACAGGGTGCTGCTTATGCATGTGAAATGTGGAATGATGCTAGATGCACGCAAATTGTTCAATGAAATGCCAGAGAGGAACTTGTTGTCCTGGAACATGATGATCACAGGTTTTGTGGACTCTGGACGTTACTTGGAAGCGTTCCAGTTGTTTTTTATAATGTGGGAAGAGTTTTCTGATGGTGAGTCCCGTACACTTGCTACGATGATACGGGCGTCTGCTGGGTTGAGTCTTATTTGTGTAGGAAGACAATTTCATTCGTGTGTTTTGAAGATGGGTGCGAGTGAAGATATATTTGTGTCTTGTGCGTTGATTGACATGTATAGTAAGTGTGGCAGCATTGAAGATGCTCAATTTGTTTTTGATCAGATGCCTGAGAAAACGACTGTGGGATGGAATTCTATTATAGCTGGTTACGCACTTCATGGTTATAGTGAGGAGGCCCTGAGTATGTACTATGAGATGCAGGATGCTGGTGTTGAAATGGACCATTTTACATTTTCAATGATTATAAGAATATGCACAAGGTTGGCTTCATTAGAACATGCAAAACAAGCTCATGCTGGATTAGTTCGTCATGGTTTTGGGTCAGATATAGTGGCAAATACAGCACTTGTGGACTTCTATTGTAAATGGGGAAGGATGGATGATGCTCGGCATGTTTTTGACAGGATGCCTTGCAAGAATGTTATATCTTGGAATGCTTTAATTGCTGGCTATGGCAATCATGGTCAGGGAGATGAGGCAGTTGAGATGTTTGAGCAGATGCTTGGGGAAAGGATGATACCCAACCATGTAACTTTTCTTGCTGTCTTGTCTGCTTGTAGTTATTCAGGTTTATCAGAACGAGGTTGGGAGATTTTTGAATCTATGAGTAGAGATCACAAGATTAGGCCCCGAGCAATGCATTATGCATGTATGATAGAATTACTAGGTCGAGAAGGCCTTTTGGATGAGGCTTTTGCACTGATAAGAAGTGCTCCTTTCAAGCCAACAGCAAACATGTGGGCAGCCTTGTTGACAGCATGTCGAATCCATGAGAACTTGGAGCTAGGGAAATTTGCAGCTGAGAAACTTTACGGGATGGAGCCTGAAAAACTGAGTAATTATGTGGTGCTTTTGAATGTATATAATAGTGCTGGCAAATTGCAGGAAGCCGCCTACTGTTGTTCAGACCTTAAAAAGGAAGGGCTTAAGAATGCTTCAAGCATGCAGCTGGATTGAAATTAAAAAACAGCCCTATGTCTTCCTTTCTGGTGATAAATCCCATTCCCAAACGGAAGAGATATACCACCAAGTGGACAAATTGATGCGAGAAATATCAAAGCACGGGTACAATGCAGGAGAGAGATCTTTGCTTCCTGATGTGGATAAAGAGGAAGAGCGCATACTATTGTATCATAGCGAGAAATTGGCAATAGCTTTTGGGCTGATAAATACTCCGGATTGGACAGCTTTGCAGATCACTCAGAGTCATCGTATTTGTGGTGATTGCCATAATGCAATTAAACTTATAGCAATGGTTACTGGTCGAGAAATTGTGGTGAGAGATGCTAGCAGATTTCACCATTTCAAAGACGGGAATTGTTCCTGTGGCGATTACTGGTGATCATAAACATATCTTCTACAAGATTTGGAAAATGAGTTTAATTAAATAGTTTAACTTTTTCTTTTCCTTTCTATTTTTAGAGATAAAAGAGTATAAGCATACATGGGTATCGTAATTTCTTGTTTTATCATTAAATAAGATTGGAGGTTCTTTTACAAGAACTTGTTTGATTTTGTAGTTCACATACCAACCCAAAAACAAAAACAAAACAAAAATCTGAGCCTGACAAAGCTGAAAATTGAACTGTTTTCTCAATGTGAATCATGTTTCAATGTACAAATTAAAAATTAAATTACTGAAGAAGGATCAGAAAAAGGAGGACCTACTAAAGTTCTAAGCTTGAACTCCATCCTTAGGCTTCCATGTCTTCTATCTCCGACGAGTTATCAACAGCAACAGCAACATCATCATTCTCTTCTTGGGAGTCCTGATTAGAATCCCCTGAATCAGGACCCGAATTTGAATCCTCATCCATCGAGTCTCTTCCTCTTCGTCTACTGATGTTTCTGATGTTTCTGATGTAAACCACTAATGTAGCCACAGGCTCACCGTCTCCACCATTGTTGTTCTTATCTCCCACCTCCTCCACCGGCATCACGAAACGACAAATGGGGCATGACCCATGAATCCCTAACCACTTTTCAATACACGCAGAGTGAAACCTGTGCTTACAAGGCATCTCCGTAGCTTCACCGCCGACTTCAAATTCTTCCAAGCAAATAACACAATCTGCGTCTTCTTCAGTCACCTTCACTCTCGACAAGGCCTCAATAGACTCCTTAGACGCCGGTGAGACCCCCGACTTTCCCCATATCTCTTGGAACACAGAATCAAGATCTTCAGGACCTTCGGTCATGGTTACGGTTCGTGTAACACGGTCGATTGAAAGGAGCGCGATACGAGTACGTCGCCCGTTCTCGATGCTCCGATTTTGGACTTGAGATGCTAATTGGACGAGCAGAGACCGTACTTCGGCTTCGAGATCGCGATCGTTCTCTCCGGAGAACAATGATTCGGACATGGTCGCATCAGAAGACATGATCTGTGTGCAGAGAGAGGAAGGTCGGGGTATATAAAAGTCTGGGAGAAGAGTATTGAATGATGATATATAGAAAGAAGGACGAGGCGGCTTCAGGTCAGTTTGGAAGCATCTAGAGTTTTGAAGTAATAATAATAATAATAATAGGATTAGGATCTTGGAGCCCCCTGTATTAGTTTACTACAAAACCACCAAAGAAGTGAAGAGCTACTCATAATTCATAAATCCTGTGTTTTTCTTTTCCCAAAAAGACACAGAAAAAACAAAATCATATGTTTCTTTTCTAAATTTATTATCTAACCTTAGTTTTGAGATTCAGTTGTTTCTGATCTTAGTCATAGATCAATCATTAATAACAATTTATAAGTTTGGGTTATATAAAAAAAAAAATGAAAAATTATAATATTAATTATGCTTTCCAAACCTGATAACAATTGTCATCCATCAACACTTCGTAATAATTGTAGTAGTCTTCAAAGATGGTGGTCACCATTTTAAATAATGTTTAATTGTGATGATGATTGTCTTCAATTGTATAATTTTTTCATTTTCTCTTACAAAATATTTTTTAAAATTAATTTCTTTTTTATTATTTATATTTCTAAGATTTTTAAAATTCGTAAACGTGCCTAAAAAATCAGAACATAAAAATTGAATATGAGTTAATTTTTTGCCATCTTTGATTAAAAACACAATCGTTTTAATTTCAAAATTATTTATACCACATTGAAAAAATTAGATAATTTTATTTGTAAGTAGAGTAGTTTGACTTAACCTTGTTAAAATTCTAACAAAAAATAAATTTTAGGTGGAGTCTATGCCTCTATGGTACACACTCTTTTTTTTTTTTTTTTTGGGTATTCAATATCTAACTAATATGGCTCTATAAAATACCAGTCTATTTTCTTAGATCAAATCCAAATCATTTATAATAATTGACAGATTACTTGTGAATACATGAATTATGATTTTTGTCCAAAATGTAACCTAAGTTTTTTCTCTCTCCTGATTTCATCACTTTCTTTTTCTCTCTCTACAGCTAAATGAACCGTAGAAACAAACACCTCAGCAACTAATTGTTTCCTTTACTATTTATTACTTGAATAATGTCATGGATTTATATTATATGCAAAGACAATTCCTCCAAATAAATTAAGTCTTTCCTTCACAATATTGGCAAATTGGCTTTCCTTCACAAGGTAGCAGGATGTTTGAATGTGGGGATTTATGATCTAAAATTTGAAACAAAAAGTATATATAAAGCCACCCAGTTTGATTCCTCTCAAGGTGGGTACCGTTTGATGAGGACCTTCATTGTAACAATGGTTAGGAATGGAAGGTACATTCTATGGAAGAGAGAAAGTAGAGTAATGAGAATAGTGAAAGAATAAAGGCTCCACTGCAAAGTATTATTAGTTGATATATAACCTCATTAGGTAAAAAGCGTAAATACAAAAGTAGAAGGGCAAGTATAATTTATAAGTCATTTAAAAACAAAATTAAGTTATTGTGGTGACTTGTCGCCGTAAGGTCGCAACAGGTATCTAAATACCCAAGCAAAAAGAGAGGGTACCATATACTTCACCTCAATTTTAATGGATAAATTAAATAAAAAAAAAAAAGTTCGAGTTTCATGATTTTCGGACAGAAATAGTAAGGAAGGAACTTATTTTGTAAATTTATAATGTAAAAATATAAAGCAATTTTTTTCTTTACATGGTGAAGATAGAGGGTAATAATAAATTTAGAGTGAATTTTAATTGGATGGGATGCGAAAGTGGGTAACTGAATTAGAAAATAAATTAATAAATTCATGAATCATGTATCTATTCCAGTTGAGTATTAAATATCCAAGAAAAAAGAGTGGGTACCATACTCCACCTAAATTTTAGTGGACAAATTAAATGAAAAAATATAAAGCAATTTTTTTATTTACGTGGTGAAGATAGAGGGAATGTAGAGTGAATTTTAGTTGGATGGGATGCGAAAGTGGGTGAGTGAGTTAGAAAATAAATTAATAGATTGATGAACCAATTTTTTTTATATATTTTAAAATATAAATTAAATCAAAATACCTGTGCATTGGAAGCCAAACTATCTAGTTTAGACGATTTAATCTTTTTTTCTTTTTTCTATTTTTAAATTTATTTAAATAAATTAAGTGTTGATATCAACAAACACCTGTGCAGTGTAAGCCACCTATGCAATCAAAGTAACTAACACTTCCATTTTTTCAATAAAAAAGAAACTATCATTTCACAAGTTTAAATTTTGGTAAATTTAATAAGCTAATAATATATATATATATATATTTTTTAAATTAAAATAAACCATCTTGATTCTTGAGTGGTAATTTTTTTAAATTGTCTCTCCGTCTTGGGCGTAGTTGTGAGTTCTCTCTGAGTGGTTTTCTGGAATCTACGACGAATTCGGTTTTATGAACTGAGATAGTGAAACACAGAGATAAAAACCGAGACTTTACTCGAGCTACCCTGAATTTGGCTTCATAATTTCTTTAACACCATCGAGACCCTTGCTTTCAGCTCGCAAGAGCTCCAGAGGAACTCGGTTCATGGATTCACCGGGTTCCAATCAGATCGACATATTTGAGATTTATCGTCTCTACTGTGGTAATTTATTCGCTTTTATCTATTTTTCCTTCGAAATTGTTTTGGGTTTAAATTTCATACATAGGTTGGATAACATGCGAGTTCGATTTTTATAGTGTAAATAAAAAGGGAAGAATTTATTTCTTTTGCGGTTTGTTAGAAGGATTTCAACACCCGATGATAAGTTTCAGTAATATAGGATAATCTATTGCATGTAGTTGGGTTTTTACAATTTTTATTTTCTTGTAATTTTTTCCCTTTTCATATTTAAACACTATCAAGTAGGGGCATCGGAAGGGGTTTTGATATTAAAATACTGTTCTTTTTTTTTTCTCTGAGGAAATTCGCCAAAATTTAGTTATTGTTTTCATTTCTACAAGTTTTCAACTTGGTTTATGTTTATCTCCCTGCCGGTGATCTGGGAAATGTCAGACAAGAAAGAAAATCTAGTTCCAAAAGTTTATTTAATTTATATTTATTCTCCGTTTGGTTTCTTGGTAATCATAGCAAATGATTCTCAAGTTTAAAAGATATATCCAAGGTTTAGGTCTAACTACATTATCTATAATCTGATATCTAAATGAAAAATAATTACTTGCTGAATTTTTATATTTCCAGATATGCTCCATCTGCTAAGGCATTATGGAGTTTCCTGATATGAGAAATTTAGGCATTTATGATACTTTAGAACGAAAGCAAATCTAAACTAGTTTGGGATTTAAGGCTTAGTTGAGTTGAGTTGAGTTGATACTTGATACTTTAGAAAGAAAGAGATATGTGTTTTTCAGTTGGATTATGATCTGGAGAGTGGAGAGTAAAATAACAGATATTGTTTTCAGAGGGAAGCTTTATTCTTAACTGCATATTTGTTCCTGTGCTTTGTGCAGAAGAAACATAATTAGTTCTGTATTTTCCTAGGAACTAAAAGACTGAGGGCCTCAACCAGAATGCTCATGAACTCCTATTTGTGTACTAGACGTCTTACATTTAAATCTTAATTGGATAAGAAGTTCAACCTCAAGACAAAGGTAGCTTTGATAGAGGTTACGAAGAGGAAACACTTCACTAATTGCTGCCTAAAAACTTTGTTATACAAAAATGAAACTTATGGTCAATAATCTGAATTGTGAACATATTTTGCAGATATTAAATCCGGAAATGTATATGTTCATGGAGAAGATGGGTACAGAAAAGAAGGTGAATTTCAAAAGGCAAAGTTTTCAAGGGAGGCATTGACACAGCTCTTAAAGATGGCAGAGTCTAGATTTCATGAAGGGTATGTGTCTCTATTTGTATCTCTTTGAAGTTTTAGGTTCCTTGAGGATTTATGATCAGGGTCAAACAAGTGGAGTGGTATATATGCTTGCTGCATACTAGCGTGATTTCCACTTGCTTATCCAGCCTCGATTGAGATTCCTGGGTTTATCTATAAGTTCCTGAAAGTGGCTCATATAGTTGGGATTTAATTATGGGAGCTCTTAAGAGTCACAGGTTCAATTTGAATATGGATTGAGATTCCTGGGTTTATCCAGCCTCCTCATGTTTTCGGATGGGCTAGATAATCCATGTGGTAATGGTTAGGCGCAAAAGAAAATGTACTGATTTAATGATTTCCTACTGAAGTGGTGGTAAGGGAGTGAGGGACAAATGGTTGGAGTATGAACAACATCTGTGGGACACCCATGTTCGTATTTCTAACTTCATAATTGATCAATGCATTGCATTAAGTCACTTAATTTTGAATTAAGAATTCTGGCTAAAAGCAGCCACACTAATACATGCTACTTCACGGTGGAGATTGCCTACTGACTTAGTTTTCTTAGTTTGAGAAAATGTAATAGCTAATTGAATTAAGAATTTCAGCTAAAAGCAGTTTACATCATGTCACTTAATTGTTGTTGTTGTTGCTTCTATTTTCTCAGCTCTCACTTTCTTGGGGTGCTGACTTTCTCAGGATAACTCTTTTTGATGAACTCTCCATGCTCATGTCACGGCTTGATTTGATGGTGAGTTTTAATTTTTTTTGCTACACAAGTCTCTTGGGTATGTGGTCACTAATTTCTTCTGTTTTAACAAAGCAATAATTCAATCCCAAAAAAGCAATAAGATGTATTAATATCTATAAATTTTTATCCATTGTTGGTTGTTTTGGATATGCCTTTTTATGCTTTTGATTCTCACAAACTCCTTCCACCTTCTTCTTTGTAGGTAGACTTCTCAGAATTTGCTCGCTTCTATGATTTTGTTTTTTTCATGTGTCGTGAAAATGGTCAAAAAAACATTAGTAAGTTTTCTTAACTTGTTTGGCTCCATAAGAATGTCTTCATTAATTCCCCATAAGTGTAAGATATGGTACTAGTAGTTTGAAATGTTCCTTTTTTATTTCTAAAATTTTCCCCATTTAACCATGATGGTTACAGCCATTGGCAAGGCGGTTTCTGCATGGAAGTTAGTTCTAGCTGGGAGGTTTTTGCTGCTTGAACAATGGTGTGACTTTGTCGAGGTACCATCACCATATTATGCTGAGAATTGTTTCTTTCCATGCTAATGCATCTGTATGAGTATGTTATATAGCTTATATTTTTGTTCAATCAACAAACAAATATGAACCCAGAGCCAGAATGCCATATTTTTTTACCTCTGCATTCTTAAGTTTCATGTCAATGCCATATTCTGAGTGATGAAACTTTTTGTCATCCATGTCATGCCTCACAACTGGAACTTCTTATAGACATTCTGATTTTCAAATTAGAACTTTTGTTATAATATCTCTACTCAACTTTTTCTTAATATTATTTGCCCTGGACCATTTCCATCAACTGAAGGAAAACACGGTACATCATTGTAGAGTTGATGGCAGTGTAATAAGCAATAAGTAACCTAATAAGTGTCATAATAGAATGTAAACAAATTCATTAACTATTTCCAAAGTTTATAATGTAAGTTAAATAAAATAGAATGAGGAAAAAAATTATGGGATTGATTGGTGTATCAAAGCCTACACCTATAACCTTTATTTATAGTAAACAATAAATCATAGACTTCCACATCTAAGCAATGTGAGACTTGGTAATACATTATATTATATTCCTAGCACTCCTCTTCGAGATGGAGCATATAATGTTCAATCTTGTACAAGTAAAACCCAATTATCAATCTCAACGTTAATTAAAATTGAATGAGGTAAATGGTTGTGGGCTTGATTAGTGAATCAAAGCCTACACTTATAATATTTATTTATAGTAAACAATAAAATATAAACTTCCACATCTAAGCAATGTGGGACCTAACAATACATTAGTATTATATTCCTAACATTCTCCTTCAAGATTGAGCATTGATAAAGCATATAATGCTCAATCTTGTACAAGGAAAATCCAATTATCAATCTTAATAATTCCCCTACTTGTAACAACCTAAAAAACAATAGGTCAGGGAGTAAATAGAATGAGAAAGGGTTGTAGCTTCAATCTGTTTGATGAACATCAACAAGCAGTACACTGTGAAAAAGGGCTGTACCCATGAACAATACTTGTGAATAGTATCATGAACAGTACTCTCGTGAACTGTACTCTTGTTAAACAATACCTTGAAAAGAGACAGTTTGATTTGCAGGAAAAATAAAAAGAGCACTGCTAGAAAAAGGCATAAAGGGATTTTTTGAAAAAAAAAAAAAAAAATACCGCTGGAAAGAGACACAACAGAAAAGTTCACGCTTGTACTACTTCAGTTGTCAAATCTAACAACAAAAAAGGCTTGAAAAGGAGAGGCTGAGAGGGGTTGAGCCTTCCTTTAGACAAAATAAATAACTAAGAATAGAGAAAGTGGGAATAACTAGGCTTGAAAGGATGACTGGTTGCAAAGCCTTTTTTCTTTTTTCCCTTCTTTTTCTTCATGTGATAAAGAAAGAGATGACTAGGGTTTTGGAAATTGGGCCATGATTGGGTTTGGGTTTGGGTTTCAAACCACTCTGATACCATGTTAAATAAAATATAATGATAAAAAGAATTGTGGGCTTCATTGGTGTATCAAAACCTACACCTATAACTTTTATATATAGTAATTCATGGAATAGGAGAAAGAGAAATAGTATTGTTTGATACAACCCTTTTCCAAATATAAATGTATATCTATACTATATATAGAAGCACGGATGTGGTGTAAACTTTTTTGATTTCCTTAAATGTCCTTTATAATTTTCTAATCATACATAATTACACTTTATCATTTATTATTATTATTTTGTTAATCTTTTGTTTAATTATGATAGTAATTTTTTTTTGTTTTTGTTTAATGAGTTTCTTTTTAATAAGTTTGAATTCTTTTCCTACATAATCACTCTTTGAAGACTTTGTTTACGTGTAAGTGTAAGACATGTCGCTATGTTGGGTATAGCATTAATTTGGACCGGCAAGGGATTGGAGGGGATTAAGGAACCTCTATGCCTTCAATGCTCAAAACATAGTCCTCTCCAATTTAGGGGAGAAAACAAGGGAAGGGAAATTGAATAATTAATTTGGTAGTTATTAGTTAATTTTCATTCCTACTTTCATTGTTAATCACACAACTTAAGATAAGACATAAATTGATGTAGCCTTCTTTAGACAAAGGCATGTTTCTTATTTTTATCATCTAATAATTGCGTCTAACTCATTTGTCTATGAACTTATAAATTGGAAAACAGAATATTCTTTATGTAGCTCTTGAAGTGCTATAGTTATTGGCTTTCTTATAACTTGCATCATGTTATAGTTGTTAAATTCTTTATGTAGTCTATGAACTTATAAGTTGTGACCACTTTGATTTCTTTCGGATGAACAATGTAAACTTGCATCATGTTATAGTTGTTAAATTTGCAATTTCTTTATTAAAAGTTTTATCATCATTTAATTATCTCTTTTTTTCTTTTTTTTCCCTTTCAGATACCAAAAAAATAACATAGTTTGATAGTATATTAATTTCAAATCCATGGTTTGATATGCTCTAGCTATTTTATAAGATATTGTTTTGTTTATAATTATTTTATTTATAGTCTATTTATACCATGTGCAACACATGTTATACAAAAACTAGTATATTTAAAATCAAAGAAACAATAAGGCTTGCAGGGGATGTGGGGTTTGCCCTTAATAACAGTACATATTGTAGAAACAAGTCTTGGAAGTTAGAGGAGGCCGTTTACTAAATTTAGCTAAAACACAGACACTATTACTCATAATATTTAAAACTTAAAAAACTTAGGGGACCATATGATACATGTTGCAAAACTTCAGAGGGTCCTTGCCCCCACTCTGTTCTCCTCTTATTCCCCTATAGCATGTGTTAATTATGGATAAAAAAGGATGCTAATGATTTAATAGACAATGGTGAATTCAGAAGGAAATACAAATTTTATCTTATCCTGTAGGGGCCATATGATACATCATGTTGAAAAAACTTGGAAGGGTCCTTGCCCCCACTCTGTTCTTCCCTTATTCTGGATAGCATGTGTTAATTATGGATAACAAATTATGCTAATGATGTATTAGCAAATGGTGAATTTGGATGGAAATTCATGTTTTATCGTATCCCATAGGGGAACTATCCCATTGCGCAATTATGAAAGATGACTTCGTTGAATACAGTATCCCATTTTCTCTGCAAGCCGAACACTAAGATGCATGACAAGAATCATGCTGAACAGATTCTTAATCAATTATTTCTTGGCTGTGCTCTTTAGACTTTCATTAAATGAAGCTGATCTATTGAATTTCATTTAGAAAAATCAGAGGCACAACATCTCAGAGGATACCTGGCAGCAGGTTTTAGCTTTCAGCTGGTGTACGCATGAAAATCTGGATGGGTATGATCCTCAAGGTAGTAATGACCAGTTTTTGCTTTCTGTAATTACTAGACAAACACATGTATACTAGTACTTCTCATTTCATGGATGAGAGTCTAATTATATAATAGCATGGTTGATTTATTCTGCCATTGTTGCTTAATACTTGTGTTCGTAAATGTCTTGTATTGGTTTGGTTAAGTACTTTCTATTATCTTTTATGCATGCATATACTGACCCTTGTATTGATGGAAAGAGGTACAGTTGATAAAAGCTGAAAAAGAAAAGAATAAACAGTTTAAATTAAGGAAAGTTCTTGTTAAGATGCATATACTGCCCTCCGTGTGTGAGACTGTGTCATTTATTTGCTTCTTCTGGGGGAGGTTCTAAGGTTTTGATGGTTGAACTTTGGATTGCGAGGCTTGTCATTGTCTGCTCTTGTGACGTGTAGCATAAATACAAGATAACAGTTTGAATGGGCTATGGTTAACTAGATTTGCATGGGAACTATCAGAATCTGCATTGCAAAAACTGTTTATAATTTTTTATGGTAACTAAACCGATGCTCTGCATTTCTTTCTGGCAGGTGCTTGGCCTGTTCTAGTAGATGATTTTGTCGAGCATATGTACAGGTGTGATTTCTAGCTACTGCTGTTGATAAAGCATCCAGAAATTTTCACATCTTCCTCTTTCTGTTGTAACAACGGAAAAGATAATAATACTTATGTTATTATTTCTATCGTCATTAGTGTTATTATTGTTTCATACAAAAACAAATATCGGTCTTCTAATGATGCCATTTATATAATACAATAATTATGCCCCAGTACGTTCTCTACCAAAAGAGGAACTATGAACACACATGAAACAGTATTAGCAGCCTCGAGGTTTCCATTCTGCAATTATTAGTTCACCATATTTAATTTACCTAGTCTAGGAAATCATTGTGCTAGAAAAGGCTGGACTCATGATTGTCACTTTCTTTTACTTATCTTTGCATCTCTTTGAAAAAATTCATATGCATTTTATTTGTTGCAGGGTCTCAGGATCTTATGACATTGGTAGCTTCCACTGTAACTGCGGTGATTCAGAATCACAATTATGTCGGCTGGAGGACCCTCCCTCCGGTAAGTCAATTGCTAGAATTTCTAGTTCAGTTGCATTGAAAATTTATTTGATGAACTTTTAGACATGTAAAGGAAAATAATATGTAGCTCAATGTGGTGTTGTTACAGGACTCAGAAAATTTTCTAGTACAAAGAGGAAGTTACCAGATGACTTTCAAAAAGATGAAATGGAGTCCTCCGATAATGGTATCTCTTCCATGACTGGGTTGAATTCTTTACTAATCTGTAAAAGGAGTAAGATGATTACTCAGGATGCAGCTGATTGGGAGGACAATTCAGGGGGGAATGCTGAAGGTGACTGCATGGAAACCACTAGACAAAACAGCCCGTTTTGTCCTTCCAAGTCTGCATGTGCTGTTGAAGGCTGTTTAACAAAGGGGTTTGCAGGACTTCTCTCTACTCGTTCCTACTTGCAGTTTGGTCGGGAAAGAAGGGTTTCCTTTACATAATTACATAGAGCATCCATTGGCGTTATAATATATATGAAAATTTCAAGCACAGCTGTTATGATTTGATATTATTTTTGGGGTGTGATAATGTTGTACTTAGATTCTCATAAGTTATGGACAAGTATCTTCTCGTTAATTGATCTTCTATTTGGATTGATAAAAATCAATAAAAAAAGTTATTTGTTTTCTCTCTTATTCATTTTTCATTTTATCTATATTATCCATCAAACGAGGAGATTGGGTAAAAAAGAATGCTCTGCATGTCCAATTTCAATCTAAATAATTTATAGGCCTAACCATTTGACATTTTGCATGGGATAAGTGATGCTAAACATTAATCAAAGAAAATGATAATTTCAAGATCATAAATATCATTTACTGATTGTAACTTGCACACAAAATTTGTCTATAATGATGAACATTAAATACTCACTTTTAACTTATACATTGGTATTTAAAGTCATATATAGTAATTGATATTTTAAATATTTTAAAAATAACAAGTCTTTATTTTTTTCACTTAAATGATGATCTGTTATAACTTTATTAAATGTATTTTTTTAAATGTGTTACCTTAACAAGCATTTTAAGGATACCTTTCAAAAAAATCCAATGCGCTAGATCTATCTTCTTTGGGTAAAGTATCCTAGACCAGTCATTTCCCCTGAAACAATCAAACTCACTAGCTTCAATGGCTGAAAGAAGATTCAACTATAGATAGAGATAGGTGGTATCATCAAGGAAAAAAAATGCGGAACCAAAGAAATTACTCCACATTCTACATACAGAAGAGTAACAGCAAAAATTTAAAAACAAGCAAAGATGAAGAAGGAAATAATTGGTATAAACTTGGTCAGCCTTGGAATATTATTGTTCTTCAACTTTCCCAGAAAGGCACTAACAGCAGAACAATTTAAAGAGACTCCAGTCAATTTATTGTTGGACACTTCTTCTCAGCTAATTACATTTTGAGTGTACTAGATAGAACCACGAGATACAAAGGTAACTCTACGATGTAACACTAAAACCAAAAAGAATTAGGGCTTCAGGACCAGCATCATGAAGACCGGGGTTAACATATTGACAAATTCATCAGTGTGACCTGCATCAAATAAAATCAACTTGCCAGGATTTTATCCACCAGTAGCAGAATGAAGGCTGTGATGCTATCCCAGGAGTGGACGGTCCCCCAAACACATTGGCCTAATTGATGACAACTCGCAGAAGGGCAAAAAGTGGACGAGTTCAATGCTGAAGGCTCACCATTGGTACTTGGCAGTAATAAGAACTTCCTCATAATTCTGAGCAGCAGCATCCCAGCTAAGGTCTTGCATCATTCCTCGTCTCTGGAGCCCTTCCCAGCTCTTCTTGTACTCTCTGTAAGTGAATAAGCAGTTCCCCAATGCATGCATTAATTTATTTGCATCTGCACTATCAAATGTCCAGCCCAGGCCAGACTCGCCATACGGATCAAAAGGTTGCACGGTATCTCTCAATCCCCCAACAGCATGTACGACTGGAACTGTCCCATACTTCATCGCATAGAGTTGGTTCAACCCACATGGCTCAAATCTTGATGGCATAAGCAATATGTCTGAACCAGCAGTTATTCTGTGAGCCATCTTCACAGAAAAGCCAACCCATCCCCGGATTTTGTCATGATGTTGGTTTTCAAACTGCCTGAGCACCTGTTCTAGGTCCTGCCTACCAGTTCCCAGCATGATTAGTTGTACATCTTGACCCACCATCCAGGGGATTGCTTCAGCTATGATATCAACACCTTTCTGATGATCCAGCCTCCCAATAAAACCAATCACTGGGACATTCTCACGGACAGGCAAACCAAGCTCCCGTTGTAATGCTGCTTTACACTGAGACTTGCCACTGTGCAGCGTCTCGAGGGAGTAGTTAGTATAACCATCTGATGTCAGGTGAACATCAACCTCTGGGTTCCACTCTTTGGTATCAATTCCGTTCACTATGCCCCTAAATTTCCAGTCATTTGCATTTATTATATCATGCAAACCCCAACCACCTTCAGATGTTTTAAGCTCCCATGCATATCCATGACTAACAGTAACCACACGGTCCGCTGTCTTTAAACCAGCTGCAAAGATGTTAAAGTGCTCACCTCCAACAGGGTCATACAGTTTGAAAAGGTCAATGTAGTGTCTAGGCAAATCCACATAGGAAAAATCATCCACGGGACCCCGGCCCTTCATTTGAAAATATGAAAAAAACAATAGTAAATGATCTGACTGCCAGCTAATTATCTGTGAATGAATCTGAACACTGATAATCAATTGCAAAGTTTAAAGAACTTAACATTGTTCCTAACACAATCACAATTTTCACAACATAAGAATTCAACTTATTGCCTTCTACCGCAAAAAGTGGTTTTTGGCTCCAACACAGTAATCTCCCATTCTATTAAAATTAGATACAACCAATACACAAGGGAATGTCTTAGGTTTCATGTGATGACCAAACATGTTCTTTTACAAGTTGTCAGAAAAAATCCGTTTTCTGACAAGAAATATGATTAATTGCACATTTGGCTGTCCTGCTGTTTGTGGTTTAAGAAGCTTGTACTTCAAAACTTTATGGATGCCAGAGGCAATCTACAGACAAGGTTTACGTCCAACACAAACATCAAAATTATCATCTTGATACCATTACATATATTATGCTACCTAGTGGGTTGTGGATATACAATCTGCTAGTCATTAATGAATTCAGTAACGTTGTAAGGGGATATGTCACAGATTGTGCCTATCCACTCCAAACAACTGTCTTATTTAAAATTTAATATGCAGATTCTCTCTCTACTCTACAGTTTAAGGTAGAAGTAGACCTTCAAAGCATACATGAAACATTCAAAACAGATATAGGCGTATTCAATAATTATGGTGAGTACTTGCATGCACAAAGCAACAGTATCTGAACCTTTTTTTATTCAAACCCTTAGAACCTTTAACATAAAATGGATCTATAGCACACTGACTTGATATTCTCATTTTGTTATTCCACAGAGAATTGTAATGCAAGCCAATTTGCACAGATTGTAAACTCTAGCACACACAGGCTTTCTTATTTTATCTAGGCATGTGTTCAACAGCAATTGCAAATTACAGTAATCAATTGTTTTATGTGTTTTGACTTTTTTAAGAGCTCAATGTAAGATGTTGCTCACTGAACATAATACACAACTTTAGCAGCTTTGCTCACTGTATAGACCATATTGTAACAATTATCTACGGAAGTACAAACCTGGTGAGCTATGTTATGAATCACGAGAACAGATCTTGTATATAGCATTAAACCATTGTCACGATAATATGCCTTCAGATACACTGGTAACAATGCAGTATGCCAATCATTTGCAATGAAAACCAAATTCCCATCCCCATAGCAGACACCACCACATGGGACATACCAAGGAACCTGAAAATTACCAACTTTGCTAGTTCATTGTACTGAAATTTGACGCTAAAAAATGCATGCATTTGATCAGGACAATTACCTAGAAAAGTACATATAATATGATTTATGAGAGTGTTGCTTCAATAAGCTTTTTAAGGTGCATCATGATTTTCTTTTCTTTTTTTATAGGAAAAGAAATTTCATTGAGTAATAAGACGAGTTCAAGGGGAAGGACAAGAAGTCCTCCAAAGCAGAAGCATAAATAGAAAAAGAAGTCTAGTTATGTGCAACTTCAAATTGTGATAACCAATAATCGACCTGCTGCATGGCTCAAGTAGACTTATTCGTGTAGATGCCTACACAGTATAAGCAGCCACTTCCAGCACCAATCTCTGACAGACAAAGATGGTAAGAGACCTAATGTTATCATGGGTAGTTCACTGCCGCAAGTACCATGATGGTAGCTAAACTTAGTCAGATAAAGATTATATGTTGATGAAAAAATTTAGATTACTATCATTTTACTAGTTGGTGATTTGGTCTTTTGCTTATCATGCGAATTGAAGAATTGAGCGATTCAAGTAGCACGTGATAAAGAGTTCTTTTGCTCTATCATCTGCAACCAGACACATCTACTTTCAATTAATGGAGCAACAAACATAAATATAATAGAAGACAGAACTTTTAGTGTATTATTTGGATAATTAAAATTTACAGTTCAATATTCTAGCATTAATTTATGTACCTCAACAGCTGCCTTGCAAAAGAGCACCATGCGCTTTAAAATATCCTATACAATGCAACTAAAGAAATTTTAGAGTCAGAATGGCTTAAAATCAACAAGAGAATGAACGGTAAATATAGCTAATTATGCAGTCTTCAATCCCAGTTTAGGAGATCTAAATAAGTAAGAAAAAGCAGAGGTTTGTAATTACCCTCACAATCATTTTGTTTAAAGGAAAGAAACAAAAGTTCTCAACCAAAGAAAGCCAACTAACTTTTATCATTGATGACAAACATCGGAAGTTTTTACAAAGTCATACTCATTGTAAAAAGATAGTTGGGATATGTTTACCATTCGATTTCCTCCATATATGTTACTCTCTATATGGCGAAAGATAGGACTGTCAATGAAAACAAAATCTACGCCATCAATAAAGGCCTGGAAGTATGTTACTTCCATATCCTGTGAAGTTAAAAAAGGTCAGAAATTTTTGACGCCATAGCAGTGAAAGACTTTGAATCAAAAGAAGTGAACAAGGAAATACTGCTAATTGCTGTTGCACACCTGACCATCAATTTTGTACATTTTCCGCACTCCTGCATCTTGGGGTTCGGCATAATGACCATAGCGAGGTGCCACAACCTAAACCAGGAAAGACAAACAAGAGGAAGGAAACTTTTATCAAAAAGGAGCAACCGCTACATAAAAAGTAACATAGATCACTCTGCCAAAAAGAACAATAGGCTGACTAGTTGTAACACTCTTAGAAATCTATACACCTCTGAACTACCCACATTTCATGTAAGATAAAGGAGTGGCTATAGACTGAAACAGATATTGGGAAAAGAGACATGTTACCTTCTGTTGTGTTAGACAAAGGTCCGGCAGACCTCCTTTTAAATTACTAATGAAAGAGGGAAAATACCTCCATACAAAAGATAAAGAATGTACAGAAGTAAAAGAATCATCCAGCCTAACACCTTGCAAAGATTCAAAACAATAACCAAGTTGGAATTTCTCACTAACTCAAACAGCAGGTGTAACACATTCTATAGCTCACTAAATATATTTTACAAGAAAACTCATCTTGGCCATGGCAGGCTGAAGGTTATCTGGTGTCTTTATCCAAGAAGGGATATATATAATTAAAAGGAAAGTTCTCAATCTTCTCATGTGATATTTGGCGAATTAATTTTTCTATAGAAAACTAAAATTATATCAATACTTAGCAAATTATTATACAGAAGAAATTATAAAATTACCATAACTCTATGTCCACGCCGAGCCAAAGCCTTTGGTAGAGCCCCAGCAACATCTCCAAGCCCACCTATGAGTTCAGATATGAGTCCGTAAATAATACACAGAAAGGGAAGAAATAGGCACTCCTATTTGTATACATACATTTATTGAGGGACAAGCACAAGATAGCATGCATGCTCATGGGCACAAAAGATGATGTTCCCGCTGGAAGGATGGGGTGGGTTATGGAATTCTATAGGCCTTTTCTTCTTCGAATTAGTTTAAAGCATCAGGACATTTATATCATAACAAGAAAGTTTTACAAGTGAAGCAAGCTACCTTTGGATCTTAACTTTTAGTTTTTCTGTCATTCAAAGAATCTTAGGACAATCTGACAACAGAGCAAATGAGACAAAGCAGGACTCAAACATACAGGTAGATTGACTCCTTCAATATGAGGTATAAAGTATTAATCAGCCGGAGATCAAGAGGCATGTTTAACATGGCAAGAGAATCAGCGTTAAAGATGAAAAAAAAACACTCATTTCTTTTCATTTTAACCCTGAGAACAAGGCAGGTTTGCACCTAGTTGTGTAGACATAAATTTTTTTCTATTTTTTTTTTTTTTTCTTATGAGAAAAGACACTATATTGGTCTAAGATTGCTAGGCTTTTTTCCAATGCAATTTTTTTCTGCATGCTAATGAAACTCCTGAAAAAAGAATAATACCATTGTCAATTGCCAATGTGAGTTTATGTGGGTGTGGATTCTCATCCACCCCAGTGCATATTTTTCCCAGTGTAGCTCTAACATCAGATAAGAAACATCTTCTCCAGAAAATAGTATTGTGACCTTAAATTGCATCTTTACGGTAAAATACCTGTTTTTGACCATGGAGCACATTCTGCTGCTACCATTATAACATTCATGACATTAACCCCAGCCAAAGGGGGGGCTTCTGCATCTTCAGTAACGAGATGACCGGCCTCACTACTAGCCTCCTGTAAACTTGAATCGTTCATGTCTGCCTGATTTTCATTTTTCAGACCAAATGTATCAATGGTATTTGGAAGGAAAGATTCTACAACATCAGTTGGCATTGCCTTGAATCCAGAGTCTTTCAGCTTCTCTTTGGAGTCTACATTGAGGGGAGACTTTTCAGGAGGTAGGGTTTTTTCGTGATCATTCCCTCCATCAAAACCTCTATGAACACCTAAGGACAGAGCTTCCGGCACCACTTCTTCACTAGAATGGGCATGGTTACTTGAACTAATGCTAATATTTTTTTGGTCTTCAACAGAATTGTCTTGACTAATGGAAGCATTCTCCAAATTCGGCAAAGGGATGTCACCATGTTCATAAGAAATGCGTTCTTCTTCAGGGTTTAGGATGCTGCTTTTTATAGTAGAAACCAACTTCCTTCTTTCAGCAATCTGGTGAAGACAGAGTTGAATAAGTCATCAATATTTGTATGCTTAGTAAGATAGAAGGTGAAACAATTACGTCCAGTGAAGAGTACAGGGCAAACATATACTTGCTAATTGCAGTACAAATTACAATAGAGTATAAGGAATAGTGACTAACTCTAGAGTTTCAGGTTATAATAGTTTGACAGCCTTATGATCAAGCTTAGAGCCTTAGACCATTAATTTATCAAATTACCAATTTTTACAGTCTAGGGAAATACTATACTTTTAAAAGGTACACTCTTGAACTAATTTAGATCTTAGGTGTTTTCAAATTTTAGCAGATTTGAAGTCTCCTAGTGACTAGTGTTATAACAGTATTGGAGTATCCTTGTCCAACATAGATTTCTCAAATAATGGGAAAGGAGAAGCAACTAAGGATAAAGCCTAAAAGAGAGAATCAACATTTTTTTACTAACGTCATCCATCAAGGGTAATACAAGCTAAGATTAAAGTGTGGATAACATTACCAGCAGCAATAAAAAAACAAAGCGCCATAATTCCAAAAGTTTGGGTCCATTACATGAATCCTTAACCAACACTGATTAATTTCTTCACATTACTTCTCTTTTGTTATTCAATCCTATATACAATTGTATTGTCTACCATTCCTCTTGCTGTCATATCTTTCTTTATCACCATTAGATATGTCAACTTTTGGTCTCTTGGTTAAGTCACTTTACTTTAAATCGGGGGCTATGATTACCAGCAGGACTCGACTTGCTGTCAAATCTTTCTTTATCACTACTAGTTTATCAAGGGTTTTATGATAATTATTATTAGCGTTTTAACTATCACCTAGGGGCTCTGTAATATATTATATTTTGATTATCAAAAGAATTCAGCCACTGGCTTTTCATGATCATATGAGAACTTAGGGGCTGTCTGGTTCAGGTAATAATTCTTTGTTTCAAAATGAACTTTTTTTCCTAGCAATTTTCATTCCCAAGCAAAAATTTTGGCCATTTTTTCCCACAAATGCAGGAAACATACAGACACAGTGAGAGGTGGGTATGTTGTATTCTCACGCAGAGGGGAAAAAGAGATAGGCAAAATGGTCATTTGCCTACCCTTAATGCTACAGTACCGCGCCCCCCTCTTCTAAACCTGACACTCACCATCCCATCACTCTCCCATTCTTCTGAAACCCTTCCCCTTTAGCAGCACAAAGTCAACCATGGTGACCAACTGAAGCCTCCCTGTCCGTCCACCACCATTCTCTTGCTTAGCTTATCTTTTTGTTTTCGTACAAATTTTACTTCTGAAACTTGTAGCAACTATCAAAAGTTAGCACTGTTTTTTTTTTTTGTTTTTTCACTTTTGTACAAATTTCTCTTTCATTATAGTCTCTTTTTCTCAAATTTTTTATTTCTACCATTGAAATCCATAATTTTGTGAAAATTTCATTTGATTGTGTTCTAGGGTTTTTCATTGAAACTGAAAACTGGGGTTAATAAATTCTACCCCGATTCTGATTGAACATCCTTTATATGTGTGATTGTAGTGGTTAGATATGGTAAGAAGAGAGGACCCAAGCCGTCTGAGAAGTAAGCGAAGGCGTGAAGGATGAGAAGCTCTCTAGCTGTAGGCTTTTTGGGTTTCCCTTCCATTGGAAATTTGATGTTCTTAGTATTGTTATTAGTTTTTAACACTTGTTATTGTTAACTGAGGTTAAAGACCTGGATTATGATTACGCAACTCTTCTTTTTATATCTGAAATTTAACTTAAATCTTTAGTACTGGATGGACTTGTTTCATGAATTTAATGTTTGCTTTTCCTTAGCATACCAAAAGAGGTTTTCCTTTGTTTCTCTCTAAGAAACTTAGGCTTCCATGGATGTGCATCCCATGTTTCCATCCCATGGTGCTTCTGAAACAAGTAAATACCAGCAGAAAATTGATATTGATAAAGCATGAGAGGAATCAGTTTGGTAATTGGGAGCTTGGCAAATTCCTAACTATTTATATAGGGACCTCTACCACTTGACTCTCTAATTTTTTTTCTTTATCTAATTTCAATGGCAAAGATTTAAAGCTTCTAACTAACAAATAGCAACTCAAACCCAAAAAGCTTAGAAATTTTGTAACAGCTAAAACGTGAGATTTTTTACCATGTTGAACATAAACAACTTCATTCAGCAGAAGGACATATACCAATTATCAACCAGCAATACAAACCTAAAAACTTCAGATATTTTGTAACACCTAAAACGTGACACTTTTGATCAAATCATACAGCAGAAGAAAAGTTGCTGATACCTGTTGAAGTAAATCCCTTTGCAAAGCAAGAACCTTCTTACTCTTCTCAATGCTGGCCTGTAACGCATCCTCTGTTTGATCGTCATCCTCACTTCCGGAAAAATCCTTACCTGCCGCTCTCAGATGCGTACTCGCCCAAAGCCGACTTCTATTCCGCCAATTTACCAGCCTAGCACAACCCATTCCCGTGGTTTCTAAATGCCCACGAGCGGAAATATTAACACTACTACCTTCAACGTACTTCCTCGACTGATGCAAACTTAATGGAACTCTGGGTCGACAATAACTTTTACTGTGAGCAAGTTCGAAACTCTCAGAACTTGTTTCAACGATGAATGGTAAAGACCCGATCGACGACATTGAGGTAGTATTCGTCGATTTGCCTCAAGGAATCAGCAAGAGTTCTTAGGCCCCAATGAAACAGAACCAGTTGATAAGCTTGAGTTACAAAAAAACCCAATTGGAGATTTTGTAATTGAAAGAAACCCAAGTGAAAAAACAATATAAGGAATGTAGGGTAAGAGACGTAGAGGAAATGAGTGTATGAGCAGACAAGCTGGTGACTGAAAATGAAGTAGATGGAGGAGAAACCATGGACAAAGGAAGAAGGGGAAAATCAATATCAGTGAGGAAGTGTTTGATATGGGTCCCACAGCATGGGAAATCATGGAGTTTTTTTTTGAGGTTCAAATTGGCTGAGAAATTGGGAACAGATGAACATAACCGGAGATTGTAGAATTTTTGGATGATGTAGTATCGGCGAACCACAAATTCTTCTCGACTATTATGTTGTGGGCCTGGGCTTGCTTTTGAGCCTTTTTGCTTGTTTATAACGTGTAGGGATTTCATGAGTTATGACTCATGACTAGGCTCAAAAATGATAATGATGCTTCCTTTTAGTCAAATTTTATGTTGTCTTTTCCTTTTTGAATTGGATATATATATATATATATATATTATTTGTTTTGGGACTGTTTTGGATTCACCCAATTGAGGAATGTTTTGTCCAACATGTTCCCTAAATTACAATTGATGTTGGAAGCCTAAAAGCAACTTTTATGCTATCTTACTTTAATTTTAGTATAAAAGTTTAATTTATAAAGATTTTGAGTTTAAAAAGTAATCTATTATGTCTTAATTTTTTTTCAATAAAAAAAGAAAGATTTTTAAATGGGTATCATAAAATTGTTTAGAACTATACATCATTGAAATTATCTCAATTAAATAATACGACTATTAGAGGACTCAAAATGCATTAAAACTATTAATTTATTGTTTTTAATAACTAGGAAAAAATTTAGCATGTTTATAAATTATGTTTAAGTATTATCTTTTAATATTTGAATATGTCCAATACTTAGATTAAAGCCACATTCATCATAATTTTTGTTAATATGCAACAAGTACTGTACTATAACTTGAAATATTTCATACATTATGTTTTAATAGTTGAATTTATTTATTTTTTCTAAACTAGTAGCTAAAAACTATGTCGCACACCTCTACCCAAGTGGTCATGTACCATTCTATTTGGTCTGTCTGGGCTAAAACCACATTTTGGACCTCAAACACTTTATTGAGCAACATACTTTCTTCTTCTTCTTTTTTTCCTGAGAGATGACGATTAGTCGGTTACATTTAAGTTTTAACCGTTAGTAACCGCCAAATTTCAAATACATAAACCTATCCAATTAGCAATGGAGCAAACTGAAGAAGGATTTGGTATCAAAGTCTACAATGAATCCCCTCGAGCAAATGACAACGCCGTCGCCGCCGAAATCCTCCGTTGCCACTGTTGGGTCTCGAAGAACTTGGCCAAAAAAGGAGTGCTGTAACAAGAGGCATTCCGTCAAAATTACTTTTGTGTAGCTTCATGTTTTCTCAGTGTATTCCGAACTTATATGTTATGTGTTACCTACTTGAATTTATAGAAAATACTTATAAGCAACAAATTTTTAAAATTTTGAATAGGATTTTCACTAAAAGATGCGAACTTGTTAAAAATCTATGAGTAAGTTTTTCAGATTAGAACTTGTCTCGTTTACTCGCTTTTCACATTAAATTAGCTTAAATATATATATATATATATATATATATATATATATTTGTTAATTTATTTTGACTTTTTTTAATACTAATTTGAGTTAATTTATGATAATTTTGGAAAAACATTAAAGTAATTATTCTAACAAATAACGCAGTTGTCATACTATATTATAATAGGGGATAGAATTATTAGCTGACAAGCTTAATTAGTTTTGTAAAGTTTAAATTAATTTGGCCTTTTACTAACCGATTTCTATATTAAATTAAGATTGAGCTCAACGAATTTAGTCTGTAACTCATAAATTTTTCTGTTAGAAATGTAAAATGTTTATTTGTATTATCCACAAGCCACAAATTTGAAAATTAAATTAATTCCTTAACTTATTGTCCTGAGATTATATATTATGGAGTTGAAATACAACTATATGTTGGGCCTTGGCTATATCTATCGTGGGTCCTCCTTCACCGATGCACACACACACACTTCCGCCAATATAATTAGGCCCCAAACATTGAAAAAAACTAGAAATTTCTTTACTTCAACCAAGATAACAACTTTAATAAAAATGGTTAGTTTTTTAATTTTGTATTTTTGTTCTTTTTAATAAAAATGGATTCTACCAATGAGATATTAGCTCATAAGATTAAAAAATTTATAGAGATTTTACTCTGAAATTCAAATCCATGATATTATAAAGTGAACACATATTATGGATCAATCATGTTTTACTAAAAGATCAATCTTTAAAAATAGGGCATATCTCTTAGATATTTATTAACAAAAAAGAATAATTAACTCAAATGTCCTCACTAAAATGTTAGTAAAACTAATTTTTCTCACGATGAAATGGTAATAAAATAATTTGTCCTCACAAAATGACATAAAAATAAAATAAATAATATATTAATTGTCAAATTAAGTTGATTTTTTGTAAAAATACAAAATTCTTTATTCTTTTAAAGTCTACGAAACTTAATATTTAATTCTTAAACCATTACGACAATGTAATAAGTTGTTGTGTTCTTATTCAAGTATATATGATTTCTTAGAAGATTAGATTAATTAATCGTTTGACATTAATTTTTTAATTAAAAATGACAAATATTTTATTTGAGCCTTAAATTTTAATAATGAAAGTTAAGAGTGTACTGTAAATCATGAATATATTGTTTACCTTCTTGTTCTGGATGATTTTTGTTTGACTCATTTATTTGATAAAATAAATAATACCTCGTTAATTCAATACATTTTTTAAAAGTTGTATTATGTATATTATGCCAAAAATTAAAATGTGTCGATTGCTCAATTCACTGAAGAAAAAAGTTTTGTATCTGCCACTGTTTATTAGTACATATCATGGTTGCTTTAAATATTATATCTGCTTTCTGGTCTCACACGAAATGCGCAAAGTATCACCCCCCTTATTATTTACCTTCCATTCTCAAATTCCTTCATTTTCTTTCGTTCTTATGATGAATTCAAGCAAAGTGGAAAAGTTTCTCCTGAGTCCTGAGGTGTGGTTTAGGGTCCAAGTTAAAAAAAATTAACTCCATTGGCAGCCGGTGAAAGTAAAACCATTAACCATGTCACTGGCTATTGTACTTGTAATGAGTGACTTGCAATACTAATGCATGGCTACCGGCTAGAGAGCAAAAGCAGACAATTGAAGGGCCCGTGGTGTTAATACGTATTTGACTTGTGTTGTCAAAAAAGAGGTACTCAATTAACTTGTCGTATATCAATGGTCTCCTTCAGTAAATGGTCAGTGCAGTAATTAAGGACTATTGCTATTAATATGAGTTGGTCAGATTCAACATTATTGACCACAGGACGACTGCAATTAAATTAAGACTACTGGCCTATGTAAATAGAGTGTACGATCCCTTTAAGAAAAGAAAAAAAAACAAATTTATATAAAGTAATGTTACTACAATGGTAATCAAAGCAGATCATATTAGTTAATAATTTAAAAATTCGTTATTAGTATATAGATATATAATTTTTTTATTTTTTTTCATTGTATAATTTTTTCTCCTACCTACTTATATATATGCAGCAGTTGCAAAATGCAAACTAACCATCAAATGCAATATAATTGCCTCTGAGAGAGGGGGAGAGAGTGATGAAGGTCACATATGATCTGATGCTGATTCTCGTTGTTGTGTTTGAACTTCTTCAAGCAGCATTATGTGATCTCCAGACACACAATGTTTCTCAATTTGTTCAACCGGTGCTTAATTAAAATTATATATATATATATATACAGACACACCATCTTCTTAAGAAAAATTTATTTAGCTTTGTCACAGTTTTACCACTCCACACTTTTTTGTTCTAGCTAGCTAGACATGCATTCAAGAATGTATACTAATTTGTTATGCATGGTAATATATATTTTTCAGTGTTTGCCATGCAGGTTATGCAAGCCTCAACAGTTCCTCTTGCGATGACACAAAACGATTTCGTTTACTTTGTTCAACAGGTTCTATAAAAATAAAAACAAAACTAATAATTACTTAATGAAGTTGAAATTCTTAGTTTGTGATTAACTCAATACGCACTGCAACATAATTTGTGTTTCTGTTATTTTTTCACTTAATTTCTCTTGATTACTTCAGTGGCAGATTTCCATATGTGACAGAAGGCCTTGTTTGAAACCAGCTAGGCCAGTTTTCAGTATTCTTGGTCTTTGGCCATCTAGTTACACTGGACAACTGCTTTCAAATTGCAACAATGGTAGCAGATTCAATCAACAAAAAGTATGTACATAAATAGTAGTAGTATTACATTGATAAAAAAAAATTCTTATTATTTTTTCTGATAGTGTTTGATCCGGCCGGTGTATTTATAGATCTCTGACCTCCTTATTAAACTGGATGCGGAATGGCCATCACTCTTGCACGAAGATAACATTATGTTTTGGAAAGAGGAGTGGGAAAGACATGGGATTTGTACTGAAACAAAACTCAACCAGCATGCCTTCTTTCAAGCAGCTCTGAAATTGAAACAAAAGTACAAGCTTACTGAGATATTGCAAGAGAGAGGTTAGTTTGTTTCTTACTTAATTATCACTAGCTAGCTAGCTACTGCTTGTGTACTACTCGATCTCTATAATTGATCGATATTTAGTAAAAAAAATGATATCGAGCAGAATATAGAAATGATTAAAGATTGATAGGAATTAATATACTTTACTAATTAATTAATTAGTTAACGCTGTATGACAGGAATCTATCCATTTGGCAATGTGTATGGCTTAGATAGTATTAGCAATGCCATTACAGCAATGACCGGGCATCGTCCTCAGATTCAGTGCAACTTATTCAAGCAGATACCTCAGCTCTCACAGATTTTCTTGTGTTTTGACACAACTGCAACTAAGATCATTGATTGTCCACAAAGAAGGAGATGCCAACATGATGCAGTGATGTTTCCTTACACTCTTGGTTCTTGAAATATATATGGATGAAAGAAATAAAGAGAAAGCCAAACTGTGGGCTACTATTTTCTTTTTTCCATGTGTTTTACTAAGGGTACTGGATGCTAGTTATTTTCGCTATATATGTTTGATATCAAATCTAAAAACTTGTTAAATTTCAAACGTAGTAATCATCCTTTTCATTGCCTAGTTTTTCGTTCAATATTATATCTGATTGTTGGTAATTTCAAATGATTTAACTATTTCAAAAGAGATGATATATGCAATAACTGATACATTAAAATTGCTCCATATTAATTGATTAATAGGAATTGAATGAGTTTTTTTTTTTTATAAGATTAAAGATAGTTTTTAGGAGATAATTAATAACAAATAATAAAATGATACAATTAATACATAAAAAATCGTTTTGTATTACTTGAAAAAGGAATAGATACCATATTAGGTGGGCATAATTAATTATGAATTTCTTGAGTTTTTTTTTTTTTTTTTTTTTTTTTTTTGAGATTGAATGAAGTTTTTACATTAAAATAAAAAACAAATAAAATACAATTGATAAATGAAAACCTGTTTCATATTAATTTATGAAAGAAAGACACCATATTAGGTGAGTCTAATTAATTTGAAATATATATTAGCCCAACCAACGAAAGTCCATTTAAAATGCACAAAAAATGAACACAGGTTCACTGCATGATTGGGCTTACTACCCTCACTCCTAGCCAACAATTACAGCTTCACTCCAAATATTCCCTTACAGTTGAAATTTGTCTCCAAAAAACACCAATGCCTGTTTCGGCCATTTGGGTTTTTCTTCTAATGCAAAAGCGGGGAATTATATCCATTACTTCTCAAGGCATGTGCCATGGTTGCAGCACTTGTAGAAGGGGAACAAGTGCAGGCTGATGTTTGTTAAATATGGTTTGGATTGTTATGTCTATGTTCAGAATAATTTGATTAACTTTTTTGGTCCTTGATGAAGAGAGGGTGTTTGATGCAATGACTGTTAGAACTGTTGTTTCAGTGAAATTCGGTTATGTCGACTTGTGTTGAAAATTTGTGCTTGCAAAATGGGATTGAGTATTTTGTGAAGATGAGGGACTGTGGGTTTGAGCCGGATGAACCTACCATGGTGCTCATTGGGCTTGATGGATTCATCCCCAAATGATTTTGAGAGGGGATGATTTTGAATTGCCAGATAGGTACTGCTCTTATATGTTGCATTGTGCTAGGCTTGTGATTGACAGAATCAAATTATCGAAGAGAGAAATGTGTGGACATGGAGTGCAATGATTTTGGGGCTAGCCAATGAGAACGATAGAAGGGCCTAGAACTCAACTCTTACATCATGTTAGAGTGAGCTATTGAAAACCAATCAATTGATATTAGGAGAATTAGCCATATATTTATATATAATGTTAAGTTCTACTTTGTTAACAATGTGAAGAATTATCACTATTAACAGAAACAGATGACACAATAGTAATTAGCAAGACGTATGTCTCATAATATTGGAGGACCAAAAATATATATCTCCTAATAACTCTTCTCTATTTCAGCAGATAATTACTATATATAATGCAGGTGTGGAGCTTAACTGAGCAAGCAGAACAGAAGAATGATGTATCTCTTAAGGCCTAGCAAGGAACTCACTAAACAACTTGGGGAGGTAGGGTTTTAAGAAAATTCAATGCATGCATCAACATTCTATCACTTATAAATAAGTTCTTGAAATGTCGGAGGGTAAGTATACCAATTAGTGGCCATACTTTATTACTTGTGACTGAAATTTCTGAGAGTCAAGTTGTTATTATCCCTTGTTATAGGATAATAATTGTTTAATATTCATGTTAATTGTTACAAAATATTTATGTTAGAAGATCCAAGCCTGTACTTGCTTTGATAAATACTACAAGGCTATATAGGTATTTATATGTGGAAGAGAAAAGAGGGTGTCAGGAGAGGAAATTTTAAAAATTCAGATCATATATGACGAATACTAAGGCTATAACCAAGTTGTTTTTTGAACTATATAAAACTACCGAAAACTACACCACCCAGACCAATGGATAATACACAAACATGGCAGAGATTATTGTTAAACTGAAAAGTGAAAACTGCTCTAGCCTCCAGAAAATAATTAATAACATAATAACGCAAATAATATTGCTTGAAAATAACTGAACTTCTTGCAGAACATATAAATTCGTAGAATTTGTTTACAGGTATAGTACATCACTGAAGTTTCCCCATAATAGAACAAGGTCAGGGACATCCCAAAAAAATTGGAACAATACAGAGAACAAATAACATCTATATAATTAGTGAACTAGTTATACTCACTTGAATTTCTAATTCTACTTTATACACGTTGTAGATAGCGGAGAAAAGATATTGCTGCAGCTGTTAGTGATACATCACAATGCTCAGCTTAAATTTCACTTATTGAAGCATGCAAAGCAATGCTGCAAATTTGGTGTCAACAACGTGAAGCACTGTATTTAGAAATGCTCGATTATGTCTACAAGAGATGTGTACGTACCAAATATTCCAGCTCCAATACCCATCATTATTATGCATCCTATGATGATCATTTCACACCCAAATCTTTGGTAAGTACCTGAAATCTTCAGGTAGCACAAACATGGTAGTAGAATTGAGGCTGTGACGCTTAAAAGTGCTCCAACCAGTGACATGAGATATCCGAAAAAAGGAACAACCAGGGCTACAATAACAGTGCTGATTACCAATGTGGTACTAATAAGTAAACCAAAGACCCTCTTATTGTACTGACCTGGAAGCAGTTTTTTCATAGCATTTACAATTGGTGTAACCATCAATGCATATTTGGATATAGGATTGACCAAGGTAGTGTATATCGCCACTCTTGAGCTCAGTTTATCAGTTGGAAGGTTCAGAGTAATCTGTGACTGAACCTCTGAGCCAAACATCAAGTAACCAAAAATTGCCATTGATGCATAACAAATGGTGCATAATGCAAAGCATATAAACAGGACCTGCAATCAAAGAGGAAATCATGGCCAAGCTTTAGGGCATGGATGAAAATTATTGTCAAACTTGCTTAAGAAACTATTTATTTTGTTTGGGTTTGTTGTACTTACATTAGAGAACTGATGCTTCTTTCTCATAGAAGTATACAGGGTGGGGAAGACCGGATGTGCACAATAGCAAAAAGCATATAAGCTAACCGCTGGTGGGGATTCCATGCCAATTAATAAGAGATCCCTGTTGATGAAATCCAACTCCATCAAATGCACCAGTCCACAATATTGAGCAGAGAATGACAGCAGAAGCTAAAACTCCACTGGCAGAGATATAAGAAAGAAGGCTCAAGTTATCCAACCAAACTGTTGGCAAAATTGTAATGCCAACAATTATCACAAAGAATTGTTTGCCAACCATTTTTAATCCTGCAAGTTCAAATTGCATGCTTGGTATCAAAGTGTTTAAGTTATCCCCTTCTAGAATTAGGAATCCAGTAGCAACCAAGTAAAGCTCAATGTACATGCTTATTGATACCACTAGTCTTCCTGTGTTCCCAAATGCAAGTTCACCTATGTCAGGATAAGTTCTGATATCCGGATTCTTATCCATGCATCTTTTTATCAATAACCCTGAATAACAGGCTGCAGTGGCGAGAGCAAAAAAGAGAATCAAGCTTAGCCATCCTCCGGATGACAGTGCATAAGGAATTGACAATATCCCAACTCCTGGAAACCAAACAGTATAACAACTTGACATTAGATTTTTAAGTTTTCGTCCTATTGTTGAAAAAAGGATATCGATCCAATTGACTTTTTGCTACTGCCTTCTTGAGTTCAAACTGAAGAAAATCTCAAAGCAAAGAATGTAATTTAATTAATACTTTTCAACAGAAAATAATGGAATTGGAGAAACAAAATCCTTGAAAATTCCCATAAGTAAATAGTAGGTTAGTTTTATTATTATGTTAATTTAACCAACAAAATTGAAAAGTTGAATATGTTTCCCACAACCTCATAAATGCAAGTTAATTGTTTGTTTCAGAATTTGTTTTTCCCATGAAAATAATTCCTTTTTTTTTTGTGTATTGTTTTAGGCTCTCTATACCAAAAACTGCTGGGATGGTTGCATGAAACTTCCATTTGGGGATGGAAACGAATCGATTGAGCCGAGAGAGGCAAAAGACTTGTGAACAAACTACAAGCATTCGCACTAATTTTAACTCATAAGAAAAAGAAAAAAAAAGGAGTTAAAACAAAAGATAATGATGATGACTTGTCATCCTTTTTAAAAAATTTCACCATTACTTTTTAGATAGTGTGCCTCAAACGTTAAAAAAAAAATTATTCTTACTTTGAAAATAATTAACAAGTTTAGATTCTTAATAATAATTTTTTTAGAATAAATTAGAATTTATTCATTTTTACTATGACAATAAATCCACTCATAAGTAAAAGTTAAAATATGTATCTTGTAAGTTTTAATACACCGAATTATAGAGTTAAAACAACACTACAAAGTATACACTACAGTTCATGAAAATAATTTCTTTTTTTTTTTTTAGAAGAGAAAACAGAGGCACATGGTTTAATAAGGCAAGTGGCTGATGTCCATGTCCTGGTGTAAGTCGCATTCATGTCTCTAGCAATTTGACTTAGTACATCCCACATGTTAAATATGATATAATAATCATTGTTCTCCATGTTGGATTTTAAACAAAATTTTATGAATAAGTTTTGATATCTTAATTGATCATTTTTAAAAGTAGTTTATAAGATAACAATTCTTATAAGGAAAAACAAGAAGTTCAAAACCATTGAAATTAATCCACAAGGTTACTCACAGATTAATTGAGAGATTTCAAGAAATATTAATTAAAAGCCAAGAATAAATAAATGAAGAAAAATGAAGAAGGTTACAAACCTGATAACGCATTGAGTCCATTGAAACAGGTCTTTATAAACGATGTAGTACCATCCTTATTGTTATTATTATCATCAGTAGTTGGTCTGCCATTTAGCTGATGATTATCATGTTGCTTCTCTTGATCAACCAGTAATGGTACGTTTAAGGAAAACCCATCACCCTGCTGCTGCTGCTGACTCTCCTCCATGGACATGGACAACAAGCTCTCAGATCCTCAGTTTGTGAATATAACTAGCTTTAGATGTCTTTGTGTAGATAGAGATCAGTGAGAGAGAGAGAAACAGAGATACAGAGAAACAGAGAGAGAGTTTTAATGTGTTAAGGTGTCAATATCCAAGTTTATTTGCTAAAGAATTGGTCTTACACTTTTATTCCACGTTTCCAATCCAAAAGAAAGATAAGGTTAACAGAGACCTCTTGTTTGACATACATCACGTGTTATTATTGTAACAATCATATTTACTAATCGATAAGTATCTTTATAAATTCATAAACGAAAAAATAGATCACATGGTAGTTTTTTTTTATTTTTAAAAGTTATCAATTACTATTTACTGATTGATTAATTAGGTACATTTTGTGTCATGGGAATCGTAATGTTGTTGTCGAATATCTTTTTGATATACCTAAAAAATAACTTATTTCAGAACACAAATATGATTTCCATACATTCTATATAATATTAACCATTTTCGTCCAAAGGAGAAGATTTATGGGTCCCCAAGTTCCAACGAACATTGACATCAAATCACCAATTGAATTATTAATTATGTATATTTATTATAATTTTTTCTAAAATATATCTTATATTTTGAGATTTTGTAAGAATAAAATTTTCAATAATAAGGATTGGATATAGTAATAAGTGAGCTACAATGAAATGCCTTTGAAGAAATTTGGGAACCACAAAAAAATATTTATATTTCTAATGAGTACTCAGAGGATGTTTATTATGATTTTATAAATAAAAAATTTGTAATATTTGTTATGACAGTTAATCATAATTTCAGTGCTATTTATAATATAAGTTGTTATTTTAACAAATATCAATTTCAAAAATCATATTTATTGCACCTGTTAGATAAATTCTTTAAAAATAATAACTTACAAATTAAATTTGACAATGAAATCATAATCAACAACTATAATAAATACTAAAAGACTTATAAATTGATTTTTCTAACAAGTGCATGCTTGATAAGATAAAATAAATATAATTTTAAAAAATAAAAACTTTGTAAAATAAAACTTATAAATCAAATCATACTAAAATTATGATCAATAACTGCAATAAATACTACAAATTTTTCATACATATACCTTAACAATTATTCAAAATTAATATGTCCCCAATTATTAAATATAAGTAAGCAAAAACCAATTCAATGCGATCAAAATCACAAAATCGAACCAAACCAATTAAAGTTGATTAGTTAACAATAAATATAGTCTTTAGAAATTAAAACTTTCTAAAAATAATAACTTATAATCAATTAAATAATATTAAAATCATAGTTAACAACTGGAATAAGTAACATAAACTTTTCATATATAGAGGTGACCAAAAACCAATCCAAACTATAAAATCAAATCAATCCAACTAAATTTGATCAATAAGCGGTAAGTATATTTTTTTTAAATAAAAATTTTTGAGTTAAATAATACTAAGGATTTATCTAACAAGTGCTTAAATGATAACTTGATAAAATATAATAAATATAGATTTTGAAATTTGCAACATTCTAAAAGTAGTAAATTATTTATTATACATTACTGAAATCATGACCAATTACTAGAATAAATGATACAAAATTTCTATATTTATCTCTGTAATAAGTACCCTAAGAGGGCCCATTAAAAAAATTATAATACTAATACTCTAAAATAAATTTAGTATTTTAGTTAAATAAAATTTTCTAATATAATTTTAATTCTTAAAATAAAATAAAAAAATGAGAACTTGAAGGTTCTTCAATGAACCTAAGCTTTCCGGACTCTACACCCGGTTTTACTGAAATCAAGCACCTTTAAGGAACCAAACTGGGAAATCTGATAGGGGATGGTACCCCAGATGAGATATTACTCAGATTTAATTATTCTAAAGAAATGCACTGAGAGAGATGAAGAGGAATGGGCTGGTTGAAGTGATTGTCAGCAAGATTGAGGTAAGACAGATTAGGGAGCCATAAATTGAGAATGAGATTTCACCAGAATGGTTCAAACTTTGAAGCGAAGGTGTGGTGGAGCATGTGATTCCGGAACCGAGTACAGAGAAAGATGAGAACTTGAAGGTTCTTCAATGAACTTGAATTAAAATTATATAAGAAAAATTATTTAAATAAAAACAGCTATCCTAGTAAAAAATAAAAACTACAACACTAATAAGAAACACGTTTCTATAAAAATTGAGAAAAACAAAAATGCTAAATACTTCTGTCACTAGTTAAGAAGACGTCAAAATATTTATAGTTGAACACTTTAAGCAACTATTTTTAAAATACTCAATAAAAAATTATAATAATTATCGTAGAGACCAAACTTATTTGTTAATTACTATTTTGAAACTGAAGTTTCAATTCAACAACTAATTATTTAAGTTAAAAATCAGCCGGCCTCCAACTATCAGATATTTCCAATAGATAGTATAAATCCTTCCACGCTGACATAAAAGTCCAAGCATACTAATGTACTTGTCATGCTAAATGTGTGTGGATTTTTTTTTACTTTTATAATATATAATTATTTAAATAAGTCAAAAAAAAAGTCCAAAAATTTAAAGGATGATCTGACCGTTTATTACTTTACTAAATATTAATTTACAAAATGTTGTGACTATACACTTGATAATTTATAAACCAATTGGATAACTAGGTTTTGTTTGTTTGCATAGAAGTAGAGAGAGAACGATAATGAAGATAAGTGTGGAAGCAAATTTGGTCAAAATCCATCCTTAACCCTACTCTCCAAAAAAAAATACGTAACATCGAGGAGAACTTCAAACCTTACAAATAAATGGGGATAAAAGTCATACAGGGCCTTATACTAGAAAAACCTACCACCAATTAATGGCCCAGAAAATTTGGGTGCAGTCCTGCTGACCCATCACTGTCAAGTTAATTTACACCATCCTGATACCTGACCTGGTGGTCCCAGACCTAGCTTGAACGGAAAACAATTTCAGGGAACACGTACGTTTTGTGGGTCTGATCAATTCATGAATCAACAGCTTGCACAAAAGACGAATTAGGTTTAAGAGCAAAAAAAGAATTCACAAGCTTCAGCAGCAAACCACAAAAGAATTGCTGGAACACTCTAAACTCATAGTTCTGCTAGATGACAAAAGACGTGGGGCTTCTGCTTTCGTATACTGATAAAGGCCATTCATATCTTGGGGACCATTCTGTGAAAACAATGTTAGCACGTTCTGAAGAAAGATCTTCTTACCCTCTTATAAACAATGTGAGATGCTGCCACAGCATCCTGAGCATCTTAGGTCTTACATAATCTCTAGCTCAGTATCTTGCACAAACTATTAGAATTAGCTGTGTTGTTTAACTACCTAATAAAATAGTCATGTCAGATGTCATAACTCAAAAATGGCTATTTTATTCGTTAGTTCATGCATAAATTTTTGTTACATAAGCATGCAACAATTTCAAGAGAGTTGCAGTACAGCAAAGAAAAAAAATGAATAGCTTCACCAGAATGTTTCCATATCCGTTTCCAGCTACAGTCTATTCTTAAATAAATTCAAATGAAACAGCAATTGATGAATGCATACAACAAACTTGGACTAAAGCCTTAGAACAGCACTGCAGGGGAGTCAGGAGTTCAATAGAATGATATGCTTCATTAAAACAATCAATAGAAACACTGATCTAAAACCATTCTGATTGGCTGAAAGTGCACATTCTATTTTCCGTTACCCTTATATTGAACCGTACAATTGAATTTACAAATTCTACAGTACTAGAGGCTAATCCCTACCTGTATTAAAATACCAATAGGAAATTTATACAAGAGTGGCTTTGGATACCACCTGGTACATTTAACCCTTGCACCTCAGACTCTAATCTGTTCACGTTCTCGCATTGTATGTCCCCTACTTTTCATAAACTTCAGCTCACTAAGCAGGAATTATTCAAGTTTTAAGATGTCTTAACCAGCATAATGCCAATTTCAATATCAAATACTCAAGGATATGGATATTTGCAGCACTGGTGTATATTGTGTGAGTGTGTACCACACTGCCACATGTGTGAATGATTCTGGGGTTTTAACATACATGTGATTGATCCCTGACTTGGTAGCAATTTAAAGCAAAACATTAATAAAACCACAAGTATTGAAAATTTGTGAATATATTAAAATAGAAAAACATTAACCCTTCAGGCTTGCACCTAACCCTTAGGCTAGCACCTAGCCCACTCAGACACGTGCCTAGACTCTTAGTTGACTACTTGTTTGACCTACTAGGAATTTAGAAAGCAAAAGAACTAATTTTATTGTTTTAATATTAAGAGATAGTTTTTACTTGTTGAACTTAGTGTACTACATGTTGAACCTCTTTTCTTTAGCTAATTTTTTTTCTTTTTTTACTTGGAATTCTTGCCTATAGCTATTTTTTCCTTCTTATTTTTACTCTTTCATAACTTATTGATGCTAGATTTTACTTAATGGAAGTCAAAAATTCTTGCTTGCAAGCAATTTTTGTTGTTTTCTTTAGGCACCTGGCTTTCCTCAAGCACGCGCCTGCACCTGGCGCCTAGAACCAAAGCTCCAAAGGTCCCTTGCGCCTAGATGCGCAACACTGATATTTTTATTATAATTAATATATTTAAATTAAATATATATTTAATATAAATAATAATTAATTAAAAAAATTTAAACTAGAAGTTTAACGAGCTTTTGATCTGAATATTTGAAATTTGATATTTAGCTCAAGACTTTCAATGAGCTTAAAGTCAAACTTGAGTTCGGTTCATTTTGTTTCGAACCAAGTACGAGTAGAGTAATTAACGAGTCGTGCCTCAAACTACTTTGCTCGGTTCCATCCCTAATCATGATGACATATCTTGTGATATATAATAAGCTTCCCATCTGAAGTAGGAAAAAGATATCCTATAAATAAATTAAAATACAAATGGAGTTTTCTTGGGATTTTGCCATGTCATGCAAACCTCTTGTCTTTTCATATAGTTTCTGTGAACAGAGCTCCTTCAATGTTTTTTTACTTTCCTGAATCTTCTCCCTGGTACAAGATGTCAAATTCTTCATGGGTATATCTACTTTTTTACTAACCAAATAAATGCAAGCTATAGTTTATAAGTCCTCAAAAGTTTACCTTTCACCCTTCAGATTTTCTTCTAAGCTGGAAATATCTGGTCGTAGCTCAACCTCTTTTTTGTCTGTATCTTCATGAGCCAACTGTGTAGCTTTCTCTTGCCATTTCAAAAGAGACAACTCTTTCAGCATGTATGCTTCCTTTTCATTTTTCACATCCTATAACCAAAGAATCTGTTATCTATTGACCAAGCATGAGATGGTGCATTGATGTGTCACAAAATGTACACACCTCCAAGTCATCTGTTTCTTTCTCAGCTAGCTTTACCATCTCTACCACCCCAGCTCTACTCTCGTTGAAGGATTCTAACCTATAGGACCAATAAGCATAGCAACAAATGATGTCAGTAATATCAATTTTTAAATCAGGAATACAAATGTCTTGAATGTAGTCAGCAGAAAAAGGAGAGTAAGTTCTCATTCATCCAGCAAGTATGAAGAAGGCAACAAAAGAGAAGATAATATCAAGTCAGTATTTATTGGTCAAAAACATTCCATAGCTGAATTAATCCCCTGTAAGTCAGCCACGGAGTTTGTATAAGAGTAGACAACCTGTACAATACTCACTGCTTATATGGCTCATCAATATTTCCAACATATTTGTTTGTTGCAATGATGTCCTCAAGAGCCAAGATATTCCAGAAAACCTTCATCATGAGTTCCCTGAGCTTTTGGTTTCATCAGTTTGAAATGTGCTCCACTTCACCCTAATAACAACCAACCAGCAAATTTGGAAATTGGTAGATGAAAACTTCATACTCAAGGAAAAATCAGAGTCTGAGAAAATACTGAACCTGGAGGATCAAAAACCGGTTGTTGTCCAGATCAACACCTTTTTCTTTCAGTTTCTTAGTAACTTTGAAGAAATTACTTGGACAATCATTAATGTAATATTTTGAGGAGTTATCACGGAAGGCAACCCTGGTAATCGCAAAATCAAGCCCTGAAACAGCCCCTTAAGTTCAATCGTCCTGGAATCATAGAGAATGTAACTTGAAAGAATATAACTTTGCAACTACTCATACTTATGGTTAGTAACACAAGACTAAAAGAAAACCTTGTATATCTCAAATTAGAACATGAGTTACCAACCAACGGAGGAAATAAAAACAGTAGAGAGAAATCAACTGAACTCGCGTGACTAAACTTTCTTTTTCATTCTCAAGAATAAAAAGTAATATAATGCGGAAAGTTGAACACTTTCCTCTTTTAGTTACATGACCAAGATAAGAAAGATAAAGTTACCAGATCAACAATCTCCTATAAGTAAACAGAAACTCCCGCACTTTCCAGATTCTGGTGATTAGTTGAATTGTGGATAAGCTCAGAAACTTGGTTCAGATGCATCTGCAAATGTAAATTGCATGATTTGGAAGTAAACGATAGCAGCATAAGGGAAGAAAAATCTGACTTTGGTGCCGATTAAAGCCCTAGATGTCTTCTTGCTGCTCCTTGGGAGACATTCAGTACGTCACTTTCGCTCAATGGGATAAGCAAGCTTTCCTTTTTATAAATGACGAGTAAAAGAAACCCAGCAAAACATATGTTAACAGTGATGAAGAACTAAATCTGTCATGCTTTCCAAATACAAACAGCATTTCGTCAATGACATTGCTTTTTTACCACCATGTGGCCCAACAACCGCTGAAAAGCTCTGATGCATGCCCAAGAAGAAAACCCAAAAAAATATTAAAATAATAAGTACTCCAAGTTAACACTATAGAAATTAAAATTTAATTGAAGGAAAGAAACAACCAAATAAATGTATTCTCAAATCTCAACAATAAAATACAGGTTTCTTTTAGTTGACCACTGCAGAAAATACAAAATCAGGAACGGTACTTGAGTAATTATATTTTTTTCCTAATCTCAAATTCAACAACAGTGCATCCAGCATTAATTCCACAAGAATTCGAACCATTTTGCTGGAACCTAGCCAAACAAAACCCTAAATAGAATTCAAAAAAGAAAATTTATTACCCCACAAGGACAATAATAAAACCTAACCTTATGAAAGGGGCCAATGCGTTGTTTGTTCCGCATCAACATCTCCTTATTGAAGAGCCCCAGAGCTTTGGACCCCCACGAACTGAGTCGGACACATCTTCCATTAAGCTCGTCCTGAGGTTCCATCCCCAAATCCGAGTTAACTCAGAAGCCCTTATTTCTCTGTAAAGCTCAGAAATTTCAATTCTAAAAGACGGAAACAGACGAACATGGCTTTGATGAATTCGTATAAAATAAAATAAACAACAAATTGCTTTCGTTAAAGAGGGCTTGGCGGGAAAACTGAGCCTTTTATAAAAATGATATGGGCCTTTAAGCGTATGTTCTGCTCCTGTCGTATCTTTATAGGCCCACTAGCATCTATTACAACAAAATATTTAAGTGAAGTTTTTTCTTGTAATAGAATAAAAAAATAAAAAATAAAACCAATAAAAATATATTCCAAAAAATTCAGTTGCACGTGATCAGTTATATTTATATAACTATTGAATTATATAAATTTAAAAAAAAAAAAAAAAACCTTAAACCATGTATACAATATAAATTCTTAATTTGTTCATATAAAATACATTTTAAAATTAATCTTGTGAATATAAAATTTTAATTATTGTTAAATTTCAATATTATTAAAATTTTAGTGATATAAATAAAAGAAAAAAACAATTACAATCATATGATAAGACAAAGTGAGATTGGAAGTTTAATATAATTTTAAATTATAGATAACTTGTTAAATATAAAAAATTTAATTATTACTTAAAATATATTTATTATTAAATAAATAAGTAAATAACAATTATAATCCTATTATTATTAAGATAGAGAAAAATTAGTTAGGAAATAATCCTATCACTATTCAAAATTTATTTATGTAAAATTAAAGAGCAATAAGTTGAATTAAAAATGGATAAACTATAAATTTAACTTTTATAAGGGATAATTTAAGAAATTAAAAGATTCTAAAACCACTTGTACGTATAGAAATAGATAGATATTTTCAAGCTGAAAATATCAATTCTAAAGACAAAAGAATTAGTAATCAATAGTTATTTATTTTTTCAATACCACCAACTTATAAAAAAGAAAATTTCCTATATTAAAAAGTATTTAATTTTTAAAAAAATAACCAATGGTTTCTCATATGCATTTGTGTTTTAAAAGAAAATGGGTTTAATTTTTTATTTTATTTTTTTACATATGCAATTACAAGTTCATTATTGTAAAGGCTGGCACAGGTGATTTTAGAAGTTCTTATTAGTTAGACAATTAAAAATATTAATTTTCTTTTCAATAAACTTCTTATATATTGTACTAAGTGAAGGAAGAAACAAATTTACTAATTTAAATTACTAATGTATAACTACTCCAAGAACTATATTTTCCTACTTTGACTACTTCTTCCCTTTATTCATATTTTCTAGTTATATTCATTTATATTTAATTACTTCAATTTCGGGTCTAGCTAGTATTCTATGGAAATGAAAAAAGGCCTTAACTAAAGTGTAAATATATGAAATTATTCAACTCGGCCGGCACTTTTTAAACAATATTGCAAGAATTCAAGTCCACGGTAATGTTAATTAATTTTGATGATATTTTGATTATTGGCACAACCAGATTATGTATAGAATATTTTTCATATTTATTTCTATATTATTTTTTATAATTATAATTTAAAACTGTTCATGTTTCTTAAATTGTCTCCTTAACGTGAAAACTAAATTTTAACATATTATAATTATTAGTATAGCCTCTACTTTATCTATTTTCAACGGTTTAAAAACGAATTATTTATCGTTTTATATTCTTAATCTCAACAAATATTTGTTGAAAACTTATTATAAGAGTACCGTTGATATTTCACATTATTTATTTCTATAATCGTGGTTTGCTTATTTTTTTTCATTTTTACTGATACACTAGTAGTATTTTATCATGTTTGGGTATGTTTTGATGTGGAAAAATGTATGTAATACCCAACAAATATTATTGATACTAAATTTTTTTGCTCTCAGTCATCCATGCAAATATCCCTAATTAGTTGGTCTAGAATACCATCTCATCCTGATAAATAAAAAAACATTCACTTAGAAAAAAAAAAACTTAGACATTTGGGATAGAAAATCAAATGTAAAACTTAGTGAAAGTACTAATTGATTCAAATGATAAATTTTTACACTGTGGTATATTAGGTATATGAAATGAGAAATTTATGAAAATGAGAGTTATCTCCGATTGCATTAAGTCAAACTCACTTCACAAATGTAGACATTGGTAAATTTGAAAGAGCTGATAAAATGATATAGATATTGATACATTTCAAAGTTTTTATATTTCTTTTTCTTCACAATTTTAAAACTTTTATAGTGGCCAATCAAAACAACTTTTTGAATACCTGTCTGACATACCTTGTTTTACTCTCTTATTTGAGAAATTAGTCAAGAAGAAATATAGACGCGTACATTACATCTTAAAAAGAACGAGAAATTATATTTTTCCTAAATTTAGAAAATAAATAAATGTTTTTAAGAAGGATATTTTAGTACTTTTGTCTAAAATCCAACCATGTATAACCGACTAGCAAAAAACCAAAAACAGAAAATACACAGGTTTTAAGCAAAAGATAAGAAATAAAGCCTAAATTCTTTGCGAAGCTGAACTACATTATTACGCGTCCTCACGCCACATAACCGCTCACTTACCACTGACCCTTCCATTGCCAAATGGGAGTTCGGATCTTGGCTGGATTTTCCGAACCGGAATCAGCTCCTGATATATAGCTTCGGATTCATCCGAGCCTGTGGTCGGTGACGAGCCTATAAATAAGGAGCTGCTCAAGCTCACTCTTCACTGTGAACTGTGACTGAGGCAACAGAGAGGAATAGAGAGACATTGTGAAAATTTTGAGAGGTAAGGCTTTTATTCATTTCATTTTTCTTTAGGCCTCAGTTTTGATGATGTTTAGTTTATTCTCAAAGCAGAGAGATTTAGCTGGATTTTCTACATTTATGGGTTCATGGGTTGGGACTTGGGACTGTTTGTTTGAAAATTGTGTTTTTTTATTTATAAATTAGTACATTTTACATGATTGACGCGTGAATGCTAAGATGATTTATACTGGGTTTGAATCTTTTCTTGCAAGAATGCCTTTTTTCTAATTAATTTTCATGATATAATTATATGTTTGGTTGCTATGAATATATGAGAAGAGAAAAAGGGTGCATTTTTATTATATTTACTAATCTATATGTTTATGTGAATGTCATAGGAAGCTCAGTTTGAATATTCGTATACAAGTTCACTTATCACTGTTGTTATATATTATATCTGTGTCAGGTCAAATAATATGGACAACGAGATTATTCAAACACCTTCAGGTGCTTCAAGAAGTCATGTGGCGGGGCCTGTAGAAGAGACTGTATCCAGGTGGACAAATGTTGGGAACCTGCACCAGGCGGAGCTGTCAGCCGATGAATCAGGAGTACCTGCAGACAAAACCGAATGTCGGTTTTGTCAACAAGAGGACTTCATTGAAAAAATGGAGGCCCCTTGTTTTTGCAATGGCACTATCAAGGTATCATGTTAAACACTGTGATGCATATGTCTGTGTCAGGATTTGTCTCTGTATGAATGAGATAACAAGTCTTAATTATCCGATATTGTAAAATTATGGAGACTTAATCTTGAAACTCTATTGCTTATGATGTAACTTCCTCTTAATCTTTTGGCCTTAGTTTCAAGAATTTATACTATATGACAAAATGTTTTTGTTCTTGAGATTATTGATTAATATATTGACAATTAGCCAATTTTACCTCCGGTTTTATGTTTACAACTATATATATATTTTCATAATTACATGTATGTTTTAACGTCTGAAACTAAATGCAATTTTACCCAAATGCTTAGTTTGGTCACCGAGGCTGTGTTCAAAGATGGTGTGACACCAAAAAAGATATCATCTGTGAGATATGCCTTCAGGTATAGAAGTAAACCTTCTGTTGTAATGCTGTCATTTCTTAAATTGAAATTACCTCTATTGTTACAAATTGTTCTGCTGGTTAAGTTGTGCTTATGTTTGCAAATAAGAGTCATTTTATATTAATGCTTTTTTGAGCTTGTGTGTTTAGTTTCCTTCTGATATATATATATATATATTAAGGGACTTCTATCAGATACATGTAAACTCTGCACATTTCAACTTGACTTGCTTTGCATTTACTTCAACATCTAAAGTACGCTTGCTTGTTGGTGTGGATGAGGGACTGGAAAGAGTGTTTTTTTTGGGTAAATCTGTGATGAAGAATACATATTTTTAATAATCTCTGACAAAAATCATAATAATCTTGTTTCTTTTACTCACTTTGTTCTGGAGTCGAACTGTTAAATGGGCTTTCTCAAGACTGTTTAATTACTAGGTTTTTTTTGAATTTTTTTTTATAACTATGCCGTGCTCATGATCTTATTCAAAAGTAATTATGTTATTCTCTAAAATATTGAGATTGCTTAGAAACATGAATCAATTACAGTTTTCTAAATTTTATTTCCTTCAATGTTTGTCTTGCACTGTAAGTGAACCCACTTTCTTATTTTTGTTTAAGACTAGAAATCAAATGTGGACTACTAGCTTTCACTCTACCTATAAAGACTGTTGTCTTAAAAAACGTAATAAGTGCAGGAGCAGTATTTTGATGTTTCTCGTTTCCATGCCATGTTATACAGCCCTACCGCTCCGGTTATACTATCCCTACGAGGCCTTCTCTTCCTTTCTATTCTGAGGATACCCTGATTAATATCAGGCAAGTTATGTTTTGTATTTCAGTATAAATCCAATAACACGACATTCTTATTTGAACTTTGGTTTTGAAATTCCATTGCAATACTTTTCTGAAATTTATATTATTTATAGTCTTTTAGATTAGTGATGCTTAAAATATTTAAGTTATTCATTCACAGCAGCTCTTAAAATATTGATTGTATGAGTATCTCTGTTTCTGTTTAAACCAATAATACAGTTAAAAGCTTGCAACCAGCATATATATAAATATAATATATACATAAATATATATTAAAATTTTGCTACCTGACCGAGAGAGATAACAAATCTGGACACCAGTGGATTGAACTAAATTTGAATTTAATCAATTCTGGTCTCCCTTCCTGTTTACTTATTCACATTTTAGTCCGGAAAACAAACACGGGTTGCATATCCATCTCCTTCAATTTGTACACAGAATTTCTCTGTAAGTGACTCTTGACCCTGATTGGAGTATTCATGCAGGGATGGCTAGACAGTCCCTGGTACTCCTGGAGACATCACAGATGAGCAACTTGTTGAGGTTCAAAAACAAGTTGCCTTTAGAAATACTTGAACAGCTCAAATATGTGGCACAGGAGCTTTACTTGTAAGACATTACATCAATATTTATATTTGCTAAATACAATTTGGATTGGAGACTACTTTCTATAATTAAAAATGTGTTATAGAATTCATGCTCATGGTTATTACCAATTTAGGCCATCTGGTATAGAAGACTCATCCAATCCAGTCACGTATTTACAAAGATGCATAGATATACTGACCTGAGTATACATTTATAGCGGATAAATTATAAAAATTTCACGTATTTTTTAAGCAAACGTTATTCTTTCATAATACATTTCGTTTAGAAGACTCATCCTTCTTATGTCTCTCTATATCAATATTGATATGATGTTTCTATTGTTGTAGTTCTCTGGTTTTTATGTTCTACTTTTAGCAACTGAAATAGGAGCCCTCCTTTATACCAAACTTCATTCTCCTGGATCCATAATTTATCCAGGGTTAGTTGTAAAAGCAAATGGTCTTAATTTCTTGTGGTTTGCTTTCTACGCCCACCGAATGCTCAATAATTGCTCTGCTGCCATGTGCCAAAATATTTCCTATGTTTTCTTCTTTGCAGTTTCTGGCGTTTCTTGTGATCAGGGATGCTTTTTACTATTATCAGACAGCCAGGGAAGATGAAACAATCTCCACTCTCTCCTGTGTAAGTGGACAAACAACATAGCAATCGCCAAGAATATGTTCTATACATTTGTATTTTCCTTTGTTCTTTTATTCTGGGATTTAATGTTTGTTTTTAATCATAATCCACTAAATGGTCACACAGGTTTTACTAATCATCCTTGTACCATGCTATGTTATGCAATGGTTTTCCGAATTCCGGTAAGTTGGAGTTATTTCTTTCCCCGTAGTGTGTAAATGATTATGCCTTTCACACAGTTATAATTACATCATAATTTGTGTAGATCGAGAAGGCAATCCACTAGCAATGTTGGAAGAAGCAATTATGGGAGAATGAGAATAAATGGTGAATATGGTTATCACTTGTCCTGGAGGCAGTTGTTTCTGTGTCTGATGGTGTAATCAGAATCTGAAGGCTGTGATCGGCAGGTATATCATTTTGATCAAGGGTCGTTCAAAGGAAGAAAGTGAGATGAAAACTTCTAACTCTTCTGTAGTAAGTTAGCCGTACTGGTTTTTGAAGGTTAATATAAATGTAATAAACTGGAAATGTAATTGTAGCTATTTTCTTCCTTTGATCTAGTTTATATGTATGCTATATTCATTGTGGAACTTCCTCTTGCCTCTGTAATAGGCAAAATAATGTATTTAGCATGTAAATAATATGTAATCTAGTGTTTCCAGTCATGGCTGAGCTACCTTACTCTTGTCATCAATACTCCTTTTAGATGCATCAATGTCCTGCCCACTGCTCTCAATGGAATGAATGCATGTCATTCCCCTTTTGACATGATCATGCTTATGGCTCTGTTGCTAGAGAAAGAGTTCTTTTATATGGTTGGCTTTTGGTACCAGCTGAGAATAACCACCAAATTGCCTAGATGAATGATGGCCTATGCTTGTCTATATATACTTTCAATACCAATAGAGCTGGGTATGAAGGAACTTATTGGCGAGTAAAATCCATTCATGGTTTCTTTCCTTTGCACCCGAAAAAAAGTAAAAAAAAAAAAATCCATTCATAGGAGTCTACCTACTAGCTGAAGATTTGAATGGAATGACTCTTTGACATCATTCATTTGCAAAGTCTTAGAGAATGCTAATAATGTGTCACCCAAAGTAAAAGGCCAAATTATCATTAAAAGATGAGTTCTGTTGGCATAAGTGGAATAAAGCAGTGCACGTATAATACTCTGATAACAACACATAGTAGAAGTTCTCATTGATGTAAGTAACATTAACCACTCTCATTTGAAGGATTTCCCATGCCTTAAGGAGTGAAATATAAGAGGACCCATTAACTCAAAAGAGATCTCCCGCCAAGACACATTCAGGAAACCAAAAAGAAATAATATAGTAAGGACAATGAAATATATTGTAGTAGCAGACAAGGGCAGTAATTGCCAGCGATAATAAGGGAATAGTAGATCTAGAGGGTAGTGCTGCTCAATGCTCAAGGGCATTTGGGTCCTCCTTCCTTGGTCTTCCAGTTGTTGTAACAAGGGCACACGGCTTTATTCCCATAAAAGCCTGGAGGTACACAGAGACACTTTCTGCAGCACTTCTGACAGAAGAACATGCAGGGCTTGTGGTATTGGGTCTTGCCGCACCTCCTCTTGCATTGTGGTTGGCATTCTGCTCATTTTCAACAAACCAAAGAGAAACACCATTATTTCCTTTTTACAGAATTACAGTAGTGAAACCGTGAAATGTACAGGTTGCAGATCCATCAACCCAGTTGCACCCAAAAAAAAAAAACAGATTCACCAAACCAGCAAAATTTCAGACAGAAAATAAAAGGTTTGACTACTGCTTTGACTAGCAAAGGTTATTACAGTCATTGTCAAAATTCAGAAAATTTTAAATCATGACCATGACATTTGAATAATCCATTACTGTTATACTGTGTCTTTGACTCATGTTTTCATTTAGATCTCCAGAAAAAGCCAGCATTTTGACTCACTTTTGGACCTAAATTTTTCTCTTTGTCTTCCCGGGGGCCCTGAAAGTTGTTTTTACAATATGGGTTGCCCCCATTTTCGTTTTCAGAGAATCAGATGAATCAGGGCCGTTGAGATTTCTGGACTTACCCTTATGATTGTTCAGAATGGTGAGAGAAGTGAAGTGAGGAAAAAGCAAAAGGAGAAGAAATTTTCACTTACCAAAGCTCTTTAGACTCCCAGGTCCATATCGGTTCTGAAAAACAAAACCATGAAGTTACAAAAAAACTGTCAGCATTTTTATTCCAAGACCTAAAACTTTAAAATCTGAAATATCCAGAAATTTGTTTCCACATTTTTTACTCCAATAGAGTGAGAGCTTAAAACTAAATGGATGGACATAAAGGATTGGTGGGCTTACTTTGTTGTTATAGTTTGATGCCGTAACCTGCAAAATCAAGCAATTTAATGTGAAAATTTTGTATACATCTCAATAATGTACAGAAACATAGACAAAGGGTGTATTCTTGTGCGGATCACAAGGAGAAATTAAGAAGAGAATCTGACCATAGTTTGAAGCATGGAAATAGCAATGAGGGCTAAGAGCAAGGCAGCAACAAACCTAGCCATGGCTATTTCTATGGACAAACCCCTCCCAAATTGTCAAAACCTGAATAAAGCACAGAGAACAAAAGAAAGGGCAATGAAATTGAGAGGGATTTGATGGGTTCGTTGTACGATGGCATTGTGGGGTACATATATACAAAACATCAATGCGATGCGATTCAGCTCTAAAATTATTGGGTGTACTCGTTTACGTTGTTTTTCCTGTGTTCTCATTATGTGTGGGATGACACCTGTGTGGTGGGAGCAAAAAATATCAGCACGGTGGATATAGGATAATAGGTCACATGCCCTGCAGAAATTGGCAAATTAATATGTTTGAAAGGGGGATAAATAAACAGTGAGAAATTATTTCAATTATATATAGTATAAAAATACATTTTGGTTTTAATTTTTATAAGTTTAATTACAGTTGTTGAGTGTACTCCTTTAGCTAAGAATAAGTATAACCGTTGGCATGATGGTTAAAACTGTATACTCAATTCCTTTGATATCCTTATTTTGAATTCTTAGAAAAATCATGAAAAATAAAACCACTATAAAATTTTATAATTATGAGCATTGATTGTTTGCCTTTGACCAAATTAAATAAATAAATTAGTCGAGATATGCGACTAACATGAATATTAAATAATCACTAAAAAAATAAACCATAAAATATAATTTTAAAATTTTAGAACAGTAAATAAAGAAAAAAAAATCCTTTAATCAAACAATTTTTAAATATAACTTAGTCTTAGGAAATAGATCTAAATTATGCATAATGTAAGAAATCAATCCATATGTTACTTAACTAGATAATAATAAAGGATAAATCAACTACAGGTTGGTCTAGATGGAAAAAAAATTAATTAAGAAACTGCTCACTAAGAGGTTGAGAGTTCAAGTTCAAGTGTTAGTCATGGACAATCTTACTTATAGCTTACCATGATTTGGACATATCTAACATAGATTAGTGAATGTGCAAAATTGGAGAGAGCTAGTACATGTGAACACAAGATAAGTTAGTTAGGAAATATATAATTACTCTAAGCATATCTGTTTAAAAAATGATAATTTACTGTTATTGATCTCAACTAATTTAGGATGTATAATATTATTGAAATTTAATTTAATTATAAAAGTATGTAATAATTTTTGTTTCTCCTTTTCACTAAAATCCTATTAATAAAGAGAAGAATTATTTTTTTGAAAAAATAATATTGAATAAAAGAAATTATAAATATATATATATATATGTATTTTTAATATCATTTCTTTTCTCTTCAAACCTTTTGCCTTTCCTTTTTCCTCTCCACTCTTTGATGTTCAGCAATTGTTTGTGAAAATTGAAATTATACAATTTGCTGAGTAGGAGGACGGTGGCGCATTGAATAAGATGGGGGGAGTTAGTTCTGTAAATGGTTACGGACAATGGGCCCACAATTACATTAAAGATCAACGTCAATCCAAAAGAGAAACTCGTTATAAAAAATAAAAATAAAAATAAAAGAAACTCGATGAAAAGTTGTCTCTCAAGGCATGTGCGGGACTCTGAGTAGAGCACGTGAACCAAAGCTGCGCCGGTGTGACAAAAGTGCACCCTCATGCGCTGTAAACACCCCTTTCAAGTGGGAACATATGTTAAATGGCATCAATGAAATTTAAGATCGGTTTGGATTGACAGATTTTTAGTTGCTCGAGTTGTGTGAAAATTATGATTACAGTCTAAAACATCAATAATATGTATGTAAATTATATATAAAAAAATAGTTTTTAATGTCTTTGGTTTATCTAGCAATTTAGTTTGTAGAAGAACCAAATTAAAATAAAAATATAACAAAATGAACGTAAAACAAAATACAGGTGAAATAATATTACATGATACACAATTTATAAAAGATTCATTCTTATATATTAATATTTAATAAAATAATTAATTATACTTTACAAAAATTGTAAAATGAGATACGAAATACTAATGTTATCTTATCCAAAAAATGTTATAGTTTGTTATCTAATAAATTATACATTTTCATGCACAAATTCAAATAATTATTCATATTCACAATGTGTCAACCAAAAAAAAAATTATTACAAATTTTAAAGTTTTGAAAAGAGAAAAAGAAGAATTTTAATAAATGTTATATATAAGAAAAAAATTTACTTGAAAAAAGAAAGTGAAATATGAATATTTAAATACATTCAAGTCGTTGAAAAATCAAATAAATTAATCCCTAAGTTGAAATGAGCTCATTGGGGGCACGGCTGCATCGGCGCACGTAGAGCCGTTGCTTGAGCCTTCTTTTTAGGGGCTCATTGCCTCAGTCTTTTCCAAGCTTGCATTTTTGTGTCGGGCCGAACTTAATAATTTAAAGCAAAAGTCAAAATTTTTGCTGCCATTTCTATTCACAAGACAGCAACATATGAGCATAAATTGCCTTCTTCTTCTCCGCTCTTTTCAATTTCATATGAACATAATTTTTGCAGTCATTTCTATTCACGAGACAGCAACACATGAACATGGTTTTTGGATATCTATGGCTTGTGTTTTCTCTACAACCTTAAACACCAAAAAACTTATTTTATCGCGAGAGACTAATTTACTGAAAATCCTTTGTCATTGGGGTATAAATCTAATATTTGACATTCGACTTGAACTAATTACAAGTTGGTTTTGATTGTTGCTCTCTGCCCAGTTTCTAACAATATCTGCAACTTCAACTATATATCACTAAAAAACTGTTTCTTACAATTTTCTATGTGTTAGGGAATATTGTTATTAGCATATTCATGACTGAAATATAAAATCTCTTTCAAGTAAGTCGTATCTTTCCCTATTATGAAATATTGATACAATAAAACTAATAAAAAATTATTGAATTTCAAATATACCAATATTCTCAATGTCATTATTCATTTATGATGTTAAATATTAATGAGCATGTGCAATTTTTTGCTAAGACTCCTAGTCCTAGATATATACATTAATTAGAAGGTGTGCAAGTAAAAGTATCATGGTTTAGAAATATATTATTGAATTTCATCTTCTAAAAACAGAGAGGGTTAGATTATGTAGCTAATAAATTCATAACGATGAATTAATTAAAAAAAATAAAATTAAAATCCATGCAGTTTATGCCACTTCTAATAATAAAGATTACAAGGCATCAATGCACGGAAAGAAAGGACTAAAAGGTTCGCTTAATTGCTGCACTCATGTTCTTGCATGTGGGCAATAGGCAACTTCCACATGGGGACCAAAGTTATGTCAAGAATCATGATTCATGCCCAAAAATATCCTTATCCCTTTCTAAATTGCTACTACATCGTGATTCTTGGTAAAAAAAAAGTTATAGGTCATTTTTTTTTTTCTTTTTTCTGGATCAAAGGAGGTCATTCAGTTTATGAGGTTCAGGTCATACCAATTGAATTAACTGATATATTCATAATTGAACTTACTTATATATGAATTTCTCTCAATTTTTTTTTTCTCTTTCTTCTCTTCTACATAATTTTTTTTTGTTTTCTTTTAATTGGAGGGTAGGAGTTTGAGATATAGAACATGCATTAACATTCTCTTTTCATGAGCAAAAGCATGATAGTTACAATGAATCTTACACAAAACTCATATTTTTATTCATTCCTTTTTTAAAACTCTAACCTTTTTCATGATAAAGTTGGATGACAAATAGGTAAGCCACACCTGTCTATGGCAGGTCTTAACTCGGATGACAAAGCTTTATAAGATAAAAAATTAAAGTTCACGATTAATTAATTTACACAAGAATTTATTTTCTCAAACATTTTCTTTCTTATCATGATCATCCCCTTTTGTCTCAAAAAACACATAATAATAATAATTAGAGGGTCCTCTTGTACAATTCTGATGTTGGGCTTGTGGCTTTGTCCTCCATTTCTGATCATAAATCTGGAACCTAACCATGTAAAAGAAATGGGCTTCTTATTTTTTGCTATCTTCTCTATGCTATAGTAAACTTAAGATTACTATGATGATGACTATAGCGGACAAGCTTAAGACATAGACAAGGACATGACCTCACCTCAGTACTTTGAAAGCATTATACATATTGGGCCAGGATCTGAATGTGGGTTGTAATTTGCTTAAATTTGTATTTCACTCTTTTCTTATGTGTTTTACTTTGTAAAACGAAAAGAAGTACTAATTTAAGGGGACCAATCTTCCAAAAGTTAATAATTAAGGTGGTTAAGGGCACAACAATCATGTTGATGGTATCTTTTGAACAACCCATGCTCCATTGTTAGAAATTATAGGAACAAATTTGCCAGTTGTGTTAGCTAGCTACTAGCATTTCATAATGTACTTTGCTTGTGAAGTTTTACAAATTTCTCTTTGTTTCTGCTTTAGGAGTTATGTGATTATTTAATTCTTTAAAACAACCCAAAACTAAATCTATCAAGCAATTTCTTTTTACAAAAAATACAAAATGTGAAATGTAATTGAAATTGAAATTTCGAAATAAAATTTCGAACATCACTTATTTAAATAAAATCATGTACATAACTATGCATAACAATATAAGATTATAATAATATAAGATTATAATGATAATTTTTTATTTTTTATTTATTGAAAGATTATAATGATAATCTAACTCTAACTTTAGCCAACTCATCTAGGCAAGAATTGGTTTTAGGATAGATATGATAAAGTAGTTGATGAGCTGCAAAACATTAACATTTTCAACATTCAGCTATAGGCACCCGTTTCAAGTACATTTGTTATTTCCAGGTTGGTATACTTCAATTGCTCATGAGCTCACTTTGTGGGCCTCAAGAATAGACCAGTTAAAATACATGGGCCACAATCCAGCTGTCATTACCTATGGTGGTGGCCATTAGGACTCGAGGAAGGCACACTCCTAGTAGGTGGACTAATTTTAAGCGTAACTCCTGATACTTACATTTTTTTTAATTAATAATAAATTATCGTGCATGAAACATAATAACTAAGCATATATATATTTAGTTGAAAATAAAAATATTTAATTTATTAATTTATAAATTCTTAACATCTTTTTGCTAAAATTAACTTGTAAGCATTCCATTTGTCCTACTAGGGATAGGTTTTTTTTGGTTTCAAAATTAAGAGTGGTGGGGCAAACAACCAATTATGGTACAAAATCAATCAAATATTTACTTACTTTTCTGCCTAATTTAATTTCTTGCCTTGACTGACTATCATTCTTCTGATTTTAATTGAGGGAGACCAAAAGTTATTCTCCGCGTAGAGAGTCTTTAAATTTGATGGGTCAAACTCTCTAATTGTCCTACCTACAATATGTATGTACTATGAGTCTATTAGTGCTACTTAACTGCCCTTGAGTAAGTGAGAAATCTTTTCCAACCAATAAGAACTGACTTTTGTACCTTACAAAGTTGTTGTCTTTGGACTTTATAATTGTTTGTGTTGATGTAGAAAATGCTTTCTAACCGAACAAAAGAATATGAATTAATCGGGACATATGTATATAAATTTAGACATTATCTAATTATTAAGATAAAAAATATAAATTAATTGACAAGCATAAATAAATTTGGCTAACTATTAAGCTAAAAAATACATAGCTTTTGTTTCGTATGAATAGAAAGAACAATTTTTAGAGTAATGAAGAGAATTTGTGGCTTGGCAAATAAATCATGATTCAAATTTTGATGAATAAGTTATAATAAATTTTTATTAATCAAATTAACAACTTTATTAATGATTATATTAATTAATACATTTGCATTTGGCATCAACGTCCTAGTAGTCATTTAAAGTATGTTTTGTTTTGGCAATAGACCCACTAGCTAATACTTAATTCTTTAACGAATTGAAGGAATTGAAAGAAAATTACTCCCTCTCACATGAGAGGTTTGATAGAACAATGAATCATTGTATATATATAGCTATAGACTTATAGTGTGTCTAGTTTTCTTCCCATTGATGAAGAGTGAAGATCTAGAAGACCAATGATGAAGAGTGAAGAAGACCAATTGTATTATATTGTTGTTGTTGCTGTTCCTATTCCCCTAGATGACACTTTATCTTTCCTATACTAGTTTTAGGTAGGTTTTCCTTCTTCTTTAATTACAAGCCAACTCTAATTTCATTTCCATTTTTATTATAGCTCAATTCAAATTTAAGTTGCACCATCATAACCAACTATTCTTTACTATGTCATCTTTAATGTAAATTAATATCTCATTCTATATGCTTTATAAAATATTGATAAATTTAATTAAAGAAATTAGTCTGATAATCAAAAATATATTAGATTCGGATTTTTCTAGAAAAAGTCATGGGAATTTAATTTTCTAAAAAATTTTGAATCCCAACACACATGACTTACGTTTAAACGGATTAAAAATATTATTATCGATGTGTACTTAAACTGGTTCAGAGAAACTAAAATTTATTTAAATGTGATAAAAAAAAATAAGGTAGATTGGCCCCATTGCCCTTATAATATATACCCACCTCCACCTCCACCTCCACCCCTTGGCATGTTATTTTAAATTTTTAAATATTTACAATAGATTTATACGCACAACCTGTTTTTGTGACTTAGAAGTTTAATTTGAAAAAGTTTTTAACACATCATTATAAAAAATTTCAAAATTTTTTGCTTTTATTTATATTGTTCTAATCCGAAAATCTTAATGTATTTTATTTTTCTTATTTCATTCATAACTATTCAGGTTTTTAATAAAAAGGGAAAAGAAAAAGAAAATAATCATAAGAAAATGCATTCACACACGAACGAACTTCAAACCATTTTTAAATAAAAATTTTCCGACCAATTTCAAAATATTTATTCTAAATAATTAATTAAATTTTTTATTCAAAAAATATATATAAATAATATTTAAAAAGAGATATACTCATAAATGTTCAATTTAAAACATTTTAAAAAAAATAAAAAAACTAGAAGCAATTACTTCAATTGCGTGACAAATTTTAATTAGAGAAAAATTACTTATATTTTAAAAAGCAAAAAGCATTACACACTCTCTTCAAAATAGAAATTTAATACAAAAAATAAAATAAAATTATGAGTTAGTGCATTGAGGCTAGTATTATATTAATGATCGTGTGTTAATTGGATCCACATAACATTGGTACAAGAATTTAAATAATGGGTTTTTATGGGCATTTCAAACATTCATATGTGTGTTTGTACATTAAACGTAAACATGGGTTTTCATGTAAATATTGGGTAGAGGTGGTTTATTGGTGGGATGTGGGGGGGTGGAGCAATAAGCTTTAAAGTTCCTAATTGATGAATGTCAAAATGGTTGTCCTGTTTAATTGTCCAACTTGCTAGTATGAGACTAGTGGTTTAAGCAGGTTCATAATTAATGCAAACACAGAATATTAAAAATTGGGTCATGTTAACCAGTACCTTTAGTTAGTATTGAAAATCTAATAAATTATAAATTTTAATAAGAATTAATTGTTAGTATTTAAAATTTAATAAATTACAAATCTCATTATAATTAATAAAAAACTTTTAATTATTATTTTTTCTTTTTAATTTGATAGACAACATTATTCCTAATCTCAACTCTGGAGGTAATTTTGTTTATCAATTAAAAAAGATGGAGTGATAATTAATTGTTATAGTGAGATTTATAATTTATTAGATTTTCAATGCTAACAATTAATTCTTATTAAGATTTATAAATGATTAGATCTCTAATACTAACAATTAAGTCTTAATGGTTAAAAAATGTTAAAAATTTATAATTTTTGGAACAATAATAAGCGGCTTGATTCTAATATAAAATATTACTTTTTATTTGTTGGTGTGTGAATATTTAAATAACAATTAAAACTTACTTTGATTTTAATAAAACAATTAATAATAAATAGATTATTATCTCTCGTGTGCCTTTATTGTAACAAGATGATGATTTTAAAAATTAATAAAAATATCGTAAACATAGAATTTTATGTTGAGATTGAATAAATTTATCATTTAGCCAACATTTTTAAAATAGCCTTTGGAAGTTTAGTGGGTAATAAGTTTTCGTGGTAAAGGTTAACAAGACCTCTAATTTTTATAGAAACCTTTTGTGTCTCTATCTATCTAGGTAAATAGATAAATTGTTATGTCTATGGAGACATGATATCATAATAATTATTAAAGATTATGAAAAGAGGTATCAAGAAGAAGGTAAACATAAATCATCTTAATATTCATATTGAATCTGGAGTAAGTTTAATGGTTAATGAATTGGCCATCTGAAATTTCAGAAAGGCTCTATATGGTTTGTACAGAAACCCCAATTCCAAAGCCTTCTTCTTTGTTTGTCAAATGGAAATGGCAACCAATTAATTGATCAGAGGTTGTGAGTTTCAATGCGAAGGGTAGGGGGTTACACGCCCTTCGATGATTAAAACCTTAACTGCTCCATCTATGATTAGTCTGCTGACGTAATCATCAAATCCACGCCCCTCCACCAATCTTTCTGTGAAAAGTGAAAACCGATGCAGTCTCCCGTCTCTTACTTATTTGATTTCACGTCAAAGATTAAAACCGCGCACAAAAGTCAATGAAATCAACGGTTTATAAACAATCAAATGCTGGATCTTAGTGTGGACCGGAAACATCCTATCATTGCTCATTCCTTCTTCTAACTTCAATAATTTATTTTCACAAAACAAATTTATTAACTTACACGTGTCATCACGTGGCACATACTTTACACGTGTCACGAACTTAGGGAGCTATCTTACGTACTAATCATGATTATCATTACCAACCTCTCATGTTTTCATGCACTAACCTCCAAAACGGAAAGCAAGAGTAGAATGGTAATATTGCGAACTCTTGAGGTTATATTGGTCCAATAATAAAAGTACGACCAATTTTTACGCTGCGGTTTGTTCATTTTTATATGGGTAGTCAAAACATCGTCGTTTTATTCACAAAAATAAAAAGCTTTCCGGACAGTGCCGATCAATGTCCTAAAATTCTGACAACGATACCTTTAATTTTAGACGCGTACATGGTACACCCAGGATTTTGATACATGCCTCCATAAAATTACATATTCACCACCATGTTCCGGGATTTTGTTCTCCTTTACACTAAATCCATAAGGGGAATTCCGTCCATTTAATAAAAAGTAATTTTTGAATGGTGTTACTGGGAAAGTGGTCCCTACTCTTACAAATTAGATAGATGGGTTTACATTTTCACAGTGAATGGTTCAGAATTTGCAGATAATACAATTTGATACTAAGAACAGCTGTCCGGGTCGACTCGGTAGTAACCGAGTCATGCGTTGTATTTAAATCGTTCAGCAAAAGCGCAATAATTTGGGTCCACTACTAGTGGACAAACGAAGTGGGGGGAGTCAAAATCCGAAAAATTAATAAAACAGTCAGGTCATTTCAGATAGGGGGTTATTATTTATTACACACAACATATCTAACCCCAGGTGGGGTCAATAACTTAACCATGGATTAGAACCAGGGTTAAAAAAACAAGTGGTTAAGAAGGACAACCACATAACCCAGATTTTTCATTATCAACAGTCATCAATAACTGCTCATCACCATCATCATCTTCTTTCTGCCTCTAGCTCCTCTTCGTTCAGTACCAAACCCAAAATTTATTTTCTTGGAAACGCCTACCCATTTTTCCTGGCGACGAGTACTGATGATTGTTGTAATCTGTACAACAACCTAAGCCTAACAATCGCTTAAAGGCAAGATTTTTATTATTTTGGGACCTAGATGTAGATGAGCAATGGAATTAACCCCCACAGTGACCAACACCCCCACTGTCACCAATATTACTACTAGTACAAAATCTTCAGAACCTGATAATGAAACACCAACCAGGAATCAACCCACTAAGGCTTTATCGTTCTCTAATGGTGTTCTCAAGCGCCACCACCTTGTTAACCAACCTGTTGCTGTTACCTACAAAGAATGCTTGAAAAACCATGCAGCAAGCTTAGGAGGTCATGCTTTGGATGGCTGTGGCGAGTTCATGCCCTCACCTTCTGTGACCTCCACCGACCCCACTTCTCTAAGATGCGCCGCTTGTGGTTGCCACCGGAATTTCCACCGCCGTGAACCAGAGGAGCCTATTTCAAATACCCATGTCATTGAATATCAGCCCCATCATCGACATCATCCTCCACCTCCACCTCTTCAACCTGTGAATCGAAGCCCCAATTCAGCTTCCCCACCACCGATTTCGTCTTCCTACTACCCCTCTGCACCTCACATGCTTTTAGCTCTCTCCGCCGGCCTATCTGCGGTTCCCGAGAGCGCAGCTGGACCTACTAATGCTATGGTGTCGCCGAGCCCAAATGCCAGCAGAAAGAGGTTCAGGACCAAGTTCACCCAAGATCAGAAGGAGAAGATGCACCAATTTGCAGAGCGAGTTGGGTGGAAGATGCAGAAGAGAGATGAAGAATTGGTGCAAGAGCTTTGCAATGAAATTGGAGTGGACAGAGGGGTTTTGAAAGTATGGATGCATAACAACAAGAACTCCTTGGGGAAAAGAGATATTAATGGGGGTAGTAACATCTTTGAGAATGAGCTTAACACCAACAACACTGAAAACAATGAGAACGATAACAATGGAGTCAGCCAGGATCCAACTCATCACTACCAGAGTGATATTGGTGCAAATCATGCTACTAATGGGTCTTCTTCCTCTTCTTGATCTTTGATTAAATAAATAATAATCGAAGTACTTGTTAGATAGAGCAAGGCTGGTTTTTAATCAATTAGTAGTTAATTTCCTCCCCATTTTAATTGTTTAGTTTTTATGAATGATGATGAGATTATCACTTTGTTGAGGATATTTAACATGGGATAGATTGATTCAAAGGGAATTATTTTCTGGGTCTTTTGAATTTTGAAATACTTTTAGTTAGTTTTGTAGATTGATTAATTATTCCTTTACACATGATTTCTCTTTCTTCTGCAAATGTTTTTTTCTGAGGGACTTCTGGGGATGTTGTTGAACTGCTACAGTTATATTTTCAGTTTTCATTTTGCAGAAGAAAAAGAAAGGCATCCTCTGCTTTTTCTCCTTCTAAAGATTGAGGGAATCAATCATACAGCTATGTCCTTAATCTTATGCATGTCCATAATCAGAGTGCTCAGAGGGGGAAAGAGATTCCTTCTTTTTTCTTTATAGTGTGTTTGTGTCTGAGAGAAAGAAGCAGAAAGTGTATCAACATAGATCAAGGCAATTAAGCAATTTTCTATTACTTGCTTTTAGCCTATTTAAGGAATTGATCGGTTCTGTTTGGTATAATAATATGTTAATGTTACCTTTGAGTTTACTGATTATCATGTTTGTCATGTTTGTAAAAGAATCCTTGTTAATTATGCCTTAATTTATGATTTCTTATGCATAAAGCATTCCTCATCATCAAGTACTTTTTGGTGCCTTGGATAATGACAATTTTGAGGCTTTGAAAACTGTATAGTTTAGGGAATCCTAAATAGAATATTATTTGAACCAATCTCTTAAAAAGTAAGTAAGATAATACTTGTGTTAATCTAATCTAAGAAACATATTTGGGTCCCTTCCCTTTTAAGGGAAGAAGAAGATTAGTTTATCCTTACTAATATGTTTTATTTATAATCTTTATATTAAAAAGATGATGACGAAACTAGTATTAAGTACAGAGTACCTCCAGTTATGATTTTTATGGGCTTGTTTTGTTGTCCTCTGCTCCTCCATTTAAAATGTAATCTTAAATTATTTAATGTATATATCCAGCTTGTGGGGTTTGTTTTTGCTGTGGCCTGTTGGTCATTCATGAATTATCAGTAATATTGTTTTTGTGGGCAAAATGTCTTATTATGATTATATTCTCCTAAGCACTGAGTCAAGGGTACATTGGTGCTTGACCCTTAAAAAGAGGGATGGAGGAAAATGGGTATTATGCACGTCAAATTTCAATCCAAATTTCGGCAAAAAAGAAAAGAATGATCTTTTGCCCACTTGCCCGTCAAACTAATTATCCTGGCATCAACTTAGAGCATAATATCTTTTGTACAGCTAGATATGCACAACTATGTAAATTTCTTGAAAATTACGTGGAATTGAATCTTTTTATAATTTGTTATATCACCTTCCATTTTTAACAAAATATTTTGTTATGGCATATCGAATTTTATATTTCTACTGATTCATGCATATCATTTATGTGAACTAATGGGAATTTCGCTCCTCTGAATTCTTTTAATTTTAGCTATTATTGACCACTAAAATAATTTAATTATAAATTATTATTATTTAATTTAATTAATAAATCCAATATCATATTAAAATATAGCATATTTCTATTTTAAATTTTAATCCTAGTCTTAATATTAAGCCTACAGTTAAGCCTAAGTCTAAGTCTAAGTCTAAGTCTAAATTTAATTAAATTTAACTTTAATTTTAAATATAGCATATTTCTATTTTAAATTTTAATCCTAGTCTTAATATTAAGCCTAAAGTTAAGCCAAAGTCTAAGTCTAAATTTGATTAAATTTAACTTTAATTTTAATCCTAATTTTAATGTTAACTCTAACTCTAATTCTAATTCTAATTTTATTAAAATTTATTTTAATATAATTTTTGTTAAAAAAAATTCTACTTGATAGATAGATCTAAATCTACTAATCGGATCAATATTTGTTTCATATGTTTAAATGACGTTGATCTTATTGAATTAGAAAAAAAGAAAAAAAAAGGTAAATAAAATCACATTAGTAATGCAAAAATGGTTAAAATGGGAGTAAACTTTTGAGCAAGTTGACCTCATCTTAGTTTTCATAGCCTAACTTGGTGTGATCCCTATGAGGCTATGTCAATAGCTTGAATAGAAGCTAGCCACAGCCCCTGACGCCATATACCAACGTGCGTGCACGCATTGGCCGGTATGGGTGGCATGTGCAGATGCCCACCCACACATTCTCAAATAGACAAATACACATTGCTCAAGTACTTAATCAAAATGTGTAATGCACAGCTGATTGAAACTGACCTTAGGTTAAGTCCAAAAAAATTATCAAAGAAGGAGGATAGGTCTATTCTATCGTGTAATGGTAAACCAGTCAGAACCACAAATTGCACACATGATTTGTTTATATATATGCCTTAGCTAATCTCAAACTCTGATGGGTCTTTCTCTATTAATAGTATATATTTAGACGTCAGAAATGAAAATTACAAGAGAGCTCCAATCTTTAAGGAATGCACCTAATTAACACTTGTTTGGTTATTTTTTTAGGAAAATTAATTAGTCTTTTTTATCGTGGTTAAAAAGATATTATAAAAAAGAAGATATTTGTAGAAAAATTATATTAGTGATTTTAACTTTTGATGTAAAAAAACATAAAATTATTATAGCAAAAATAGCTCCTCTTTATGAAACAGATTTGTTTTTGTGAATGAAATGGAAAGTTATGTAATGTCACACAATTTCGGCAAGAAATATTAAGCTCACGATCTTTTTACTCCTAAGAAGCCCCAACATACCACACTTATACCCACACAATAAGGATTGTCAAGGGGACTATATTTGAGAAACCCTCACCACACCACACCTATGTCCACAAAACAAAGACTGTTACCGAGATTCGACCCTGCAACCTTAAAAAGAAATATTTGTTAAATACTATCTTAATCACTAGACTAATCTACTATTGGTTACTAAATAGTTTTGGAAAGATCTAGACAAAATTATAAATGAATAGCCATATTGATGAAATTGAAGCATGAAGCAATGCTTTAGGTCATTGCGGTAGTTGCGTTTGTTAATTAATTACCCTATGGCTAAGTTTCATTCCATGTGTAAAATTAATGCAAAAAAGAAGGTTCCACTTACAGATCTAAGCCTTTCATCATTATAACAATTCATTATATACCAAATTCTACCTAATATTCTATATATATTTAATATTTAACCTAGTTTGGTAGAAATTAACCAAGAGAGAGAGGCTATAAATGACTGCATATATGTTGATTAAAGAAGTTTTAAGTTTGCATAATTGGTTTACTTTTCATAACCAATTACTTATATATAAAAAATTGATTCGTACAATAAATTTTGCCTACATGTTAAATTTATAACTTCCGATCAATGTCAATTAATATCTCTAAGTTTCCTATCCAATTTTATTTAATAGAACTTTAACAACAAAAAAAAGAAAGAATATTTATACAAGGCAAATGTAAAAGGAACAGTTGGTGCAAGTCAACAAAGGATCATGCAATTATTTTACAGTATAAAGATTAATTCACGTAGATATATAGCAATTGTAGTGGTCCAAGTATCTGTTTTTTTCAAGTCTTATCCCTAATTACCTCCATATATGGTATCTCTTTAAATCACCCTTTCACCTCCACAATCGTATGATCTATTTTATCTCTGTAAAAAAATGGGACACTAGCTAGTCACCTATCCTGCAAAATTCAAAGTTGGCTTAGGCTTAAGGTTTTGTTTTTTGATTTTGATTTTAACTTTCAATTTTCAATTTTTTTTTCCCGTAAATGAAGAAAACATTTCAAAACGTAAAATATGATGAGCAGTAAATATACAAGATGCATATGTGAGCTGAACTAATGATAGTATGTTTTTTATACTATCTTAGTAGATTATGATGCAAGTGTGGCAGGTCTAATACAATGTAATGGTGTAGAAAAGTTACCCAAATAATAAAACTTTCCATTTGAGACAGTGGTGGGATTATAAAAAGCATGCATGGAGTGTTGGAGTTCATCCCATGTGAAAAGCAAAGAAGAAAGTGGTGATTTGTCTAACCCAATTAGGAAGCCATAATGCTTTGACACGTGCTTACCTACTCCACTTATGGACTCAATTGATTAGAGACCATGTGATGATACGTCGATCTGAACTCTTAAAACACAAAGATGGGTACGGAATTGGGTCATACTAGCCAGACCCATAATTATGCTTCTAGCCCACTTTCTTTTTCTCTCTATCCAAACACCATCTAAGCCCACATGGGTGAGGAGTTGTATTAATCAATTTATACAGCATAGGTTATTCATTCACAATAACTTACACGGGCCCAAAATGGACCCAAATAAAAAAACAAGCTAGAAGCAACGAATATTAATACTATTGAAGGTTGGTAAAACTCGAGCTCAACAAGTTTTGGGACAGGTTCAAACTCGACTTGTATTTGTTTGAAACTCAAATGCTTAAGCTTGTTTAGAATTTCAAGCCTAAATCTAATCTCGAACTCGGTATATTAAGAGCTCTTGCAAATTTCTTCAGAATGTTAGAAAGAAATTGTTGTTAAGAGGAGTTGCACCCGACCTTTTAGATGTCTAATTGAGTAACTTAATTACCCCAAATAAAGTTACATCTTGTATTATTTTTTGCAAATAAATATATTATTATTAATAATAAAAATATACTAAAAAATATTAACGAGTTTATGAGTCAAGTTTTGGAAAGTTTAAGCTCTACTTGTTTTACTTAATGAGGTCAAAAATAAATTCTCAACAATAATAAAATAGGCCGAGCTCTATCCAAGTCCTAATTAACAAGTGGCTTACAAATTGTTCATTTGTTAGCTCGACTTATTGCCACATCTAATTAAAATCGTCACATGACATTAATGAAATAAGCCTCATGAGCTTTAATCGAATACGAGCAAGTGCAAGTTTGTCAAAGCTGATCTCCCTAATTCACAACGTGATCCTCTGACCAGAATGCATGATATGTATGCATTAAACAGCCATATCTTTGTATATAGTAATTTTGATCAAGTTCTTAAAGATTTGATTCTTGGAAAGGAAAGACAAATTGGGTACCATGAAGAATATTAACACTAATTAAATAGAATAAATGTGGTAATTAAGCTTTGGATATTTTCCTTATAGAATTGACGTCAACCAGAATCAATACAACATTTACCAGAATGTTCGTTCCTTCCAGACTCATCAATGGCCTAACTTCTCCATTTTTGCTCATAGCACCTTGCATGTCTAACCACATTAACAGCCTTCTTTGTAAATTCTAGCTGGCTAGACTGCGCCATTAGTACAATTTTAAAGAAGAAATTAAATTTTTAGCTAGCTAGGGTTTTGATGTATGTATGTTACGTAACTACCTTGTTTGGCCTTAGGATTTAATTCTTATAATTAAATAATTGCGCAAATTGACCAATCAAAATTTATTATACTAATCTTCGAAATATGTAATTAATGTGTTGTATATTTAATTTTTTTTTCTGTGTAATTTGAACTTTAAAAGGATTTAGCTAATTAAGCCAAGATCAGTTTGGTTGCAACAACCAGCATGATTAGATTTAGTTTGTGGACCTATCACCTTATTGTGTCCAAAGTGATCTAGCTAGCTAACCTTACATACAGATTAAGTGAAAGTGACAAACATAAGTGGATCATAATAAAGTGTACAACTTCCTAATTAAGATTTACTTTTAAAATTAGTTGTTAAGACCGCGATCAAGTCACTGTTTAAATATTAAAATAAATATTAGAACAATCTCATATATATTAACTTTCTAAATGTTCTCATAAGAACCACAAAAAATTAATTAACTGCTCAATAAGGTTTACAAGGAAGAAAATGAAACTAGCAAAAGAAGAAAGGGAAAGCAAGTGGAGGTTGGTATAGTGTGGCCTGTTGCTTGCAAATTATTTTTAAGGTGGAAATATTTAAAGAATCTGGAAAAGAATTAATGCAAATCTTCCATTAAAAGATACACTTAATTACATCAAATTCTTCAACCAAACAAAGCTTAATTTCTCATGGGCAGAAGATAAAGCAAATAGATCTCATAAAATGAAACTAAAACCACAACCACAACTGAGATTTTATTGATAAAAAAAGAAAGCAGAAATATATAAAACACAACTAAGACCTCTTTGTATGGAAGTTTAATTGGATGACATTTTCATATTGACTTGCTAGATACTACATCAAAACCATAAAGTTGATAAACTCCAATATCCATGATCCATCAACATAGTTGATTGAATTGATCATCACTGATCCATTAACTGAAGAAGGTGAAGAGCACTCGCATATTACCTCGGTCTCCACCTCCCTACGGTGGAAGTTCCGGTGGCAACCACAGGCAGCACATGTGAGAGCAGCAACAGTCCCTTCTTCTCCGCTAGCCATGAACTCTCTGCAACCGTCAACCGCGTATCCTCCAACACCGGCTGCATGATTCTTTTGGCATTCTCCATATCTCACTCTAGTAAATGTAACCGATGAAGTGCTCGAGTTTCTTGAAGCTTCTTCCTCATCTCTTGTCAAAACTAGCTGACGCTTCCTCATTTCACAGTTGCACCCTTAATCAAAATCAGACCAAACTGGTATAGATCATACAATATGTATCTATGTCACGCCCTAATTAATTAACCCTAGCTAGAATGTGTATACTATTTATAACAAGTTGTGGGTTCAAAAGTGGGGACAGCTACATCATATATATATATAACCCTAACAGGAATAAGATTAAATGGTTGTAACAAATTGATATTTCCAACCACCTCACTAGGGTCACAACGAAATATATAAGGAAAAGGGTTGACAAGATGAGAAAGCTTTAGTCGTTCACACAAATTAGTGATTGATTTAATTTAGAATATAAATATATAACCAGCTAATTAATTGATACTAAGTAATTAAAAGGCAGTCTGTGTGATACGATACGATGCCAACAACAATTAATTGTCTATATAAACACAGCTATGACCTAAAAACATGAACATGGTAAGCTTTGCTTGCCAAACTTGTACGGATCAAAAACCAACCATCACCACGATCCTTGCTTCCATGTTAGCTAGCATTGATCAATAATATCTTATTGTTCACATTTTCTGTTGATCATGCAATGCCATTTCTCCATTCATGACTAATATCATCCTTATAATACTTTCAATTCAGGACAAGTGCATATATAATCTGCTGGCTTGTCGAATGCTTGCCTGCATGTGTTGCTCTAAAGGATAATAATCAAACTTTCACACCCAACATAGTGAAATTTGTTGCTCCTACCTCATAGCTACTAGATAGTATGCTAAAACCTTTGAAAAAAGATTTGAGTATTGTGAGCTAGCAAGAGTGAGACAAATATATATTCCTAACATTTTAATGGTCACATTGCCATTTGGTTAGGCAATGCAGGTAGGTGATACTGATGGGAGGCGGTATACAGTGCACAGATACAGTGCTTTTACCATTTTTTTTTTTATTACCATGTGGAAGATATTTTCATCTTCTTAACACCCTCATAGCCATAGGTGCTTCTTTTCATCTACATGACTGAAGATATCCCACACTTTTCAGCAGTATAGATAGTCTAGCATGGCTGAATTCCACCGTGGGTCCTAAGTTTTAACCTAAAAGATCAAGAAAAATAATACCAGAAATCTTGTAGACTAGAGAATTAGGGCTTAACTACATACCTTGCGGTCGACCGTGATTGAATTCCTAATCATTTGATCATAAAAATTCTGATACCATATCAAATAACCACTTAATAAAAAATATTAAAATGTAATTTGGACTTTTTGAATTCATTTTTAATTTCTTATATCTTCAGTATATTTTATATTTTTTATCAGTTAATGACTTAATTCTTTGATTTATTTTTATTTTCTATATATGCCTTTTGAGATCTCCATGATCTTCTTTCAAATTTCAATGAAATTTTTAGGTGAAATTCTAGAAATTTGTTTCCATCTATTTGCATTGTTATTAAATGTATTTTTGAAGATGTTTTTTCTTTTCTTTTATGCCTATTCAGAATCCACTGTGATCCCATTGTCTTCATAATCTCAATCATATGAAGTTACATAATAACTTTATTTGTGTTCAAATAAACCTATATATGTATGTTACTAATTAGCTAAAGGAAATTAAGAAAAGGAAAAGGACTTTACTACCTCATCCAATTTAATTAAGGACACGCATTGGATCCAATAATATATATGACAGAAAAGGCAACACTATCTATAAATATCTTGATTTTAATTATGTTAGAGAGATACGGAGCTAAAAAAGGAGTTGAATGAAATTAAAAGACAGTTGATATGGAATTATGGGTTGACATGGACTTGAGCATAATTGTGTTTTGGAGTGATAAAGAAAATTAAAGAAGAAGACTTTTGCTTCTCAACAACCCAACCCCATTTCAGTGTTGTGATTATGTCTTTTGGGTCCTTTAACAAAGCATCTTAAGCTTCTTAATAACACATTAATTTGCTTTACAAATTGACAAAAAGAATGACAACAATAAATTAAATCACAAATCAAAATGAAAATTAATATATACTGATTTACAATTAAGGAAAGCTGGTGTTGATTGACGCAACATCACCCTGCTGCTTTTCTTTTCGCTGCTGAAAATATTTAATTAATTTGAGGATTGGGAGATTTGGGTTTATTTAAGTATTTATTATTATAGGGATTTATTTATAATTATAAATGCCTATTTTATTTAAAATGATGGTGTATGAGAATATAAATTAATATTATAATTTTAATTGTAATTGAGAATTGAGAATTGAGAATTGGGATTTGTTTGTAAAACTAGGAATAGGGATTTATGATTCGGATATTTAGGGTTATAATTGGGAATTTTGAGATAACATTTTTATTATCATATAATTATGATTTTTTTTCCTATACACTTATTTTTATTGGAGTTAACCACCACAAAGTATACCTATATGACCAGATTATAATTAAATATAAATACTCTTTTAGAGAGAATTTAATAGTATTGCAGGATTACAATCAGACATAAAAATTTACCTCCCCTATTGAGGAAGCTAAACTAAAAGAAAATTTTCTACTAAATCATAACTCTAAGACATCATCCTAAGAGAAAATAAATTAACAAGGAATAATCCTATCAACAAAAGAAAAAAAAAAAAAATTCTAAACATAAAATAAGAAGATAATTATTCAAAAAATGGATTAAGTTTTAATCTAAATTTTGTCAAAGTTACCATTCCCATCAATTTCTCGACAAAAGATTCGGCCTTCAGTGGCTTACCATATGTACGCTTCTCATAATCTTGATCACCTCTGCAGTTAAGATTCTTTTCGCTACTAGGAGTACTTCATGTACCTTTCCAGTCACTTTGATCAGTTCTTCAATCAAGATTATTTTTGCAACCATATGTACTCTTCTAATTAATTATCTTGATCACCTACCTGATGATTCTTTCACAATTTGTAAATTCTTTTCACAACTTGAAAGTGAGATTGTTGGGACTCGGGATGCTTTTCAGTGCATCCTTAATGTCAAGGGTGTGACAAACCACTCCACTATTTCCTCGGCCATTTCAGTATTTGAAGTAACCATGACGAGAGCATCGCTAGCTTTCAGCATCATCCTCTTGAACAAAACGAGTTTTCTCTCCATTTTGATGATATTTATTTAATCTACACTCGTATCAATAATGACTACTCTGTGACATTTATAGTATGTACTAAACATTTGACTATCGTAATATTCCTGCTTGTTCTTGACCTTAATCTCTCTGCAAAATTCACGAATCAAAACCATATGAACTAATTAGAATTAATGGTACGAATCACTTTTTTTTTTTTTTCATTTTCACGGGCATAATAAACTAAAGTGATTTGTATATGTCAATGTCACATTAATGAATTAATATCGGCCAATTAAACCTACCCCTAGAGAAAAAAAAAGAATAAAATATAATTGGATTTGGACTGCTCATCCCTTCTAGAAGCACATGTCCGCTACCCTATGTATATAAAATTCATTCTAAATCCAGGTAACAGATAGTAAAATTTCTGTCTACCAATCTTGTTATTTTTGTTTCTTCAAATTACATTACATGGACACATGACAACTCAAGCTGTCAAATGCAATATATGTATCCACATGCTGCACTAAAGGCAGAATGATCAGTTGGGATTGAAATAAAATTGAAGGCCATGTTTTTAGCACATGATTCTGTCTTTAGGAGTTAGTTGTGGTGGACAGATTAGAAATCTATATAAGATTAATCCTTCATCTTAAAATCAAATGATTTCATTTTTTTTTTTTAAATTCTTTTGGGTGTCAATAATGAAAATCATTACCACTTAGAGAATCCCATTCCATCATCTACTTAAAAGATAAAGATCATAGTCATTTCAATTAGACTCTTGGCTAATTTTATTATGTATTTTGAAGAAGAAGAAGAGTATTTTATGTGGGATGTTGATTCGTTGACTATCATTTCATCCTTTAAGCCACTAATATCAGATAGAAAAGAGGAGAGGGGTCAAGTATATGTGTTCATAAATAAGATGGTCCCAATCAGTATTATAAATTTAAAGAAATTGGAACGACATACTTTGTTTTCTATACATATAATGGTAGTCATGAGGGGCTTACGGTTCTTTCTCACACCTAATACCTTTACAGAATATATGGGATGTAACTTGCACTGCTAGAATAAAATTCTTACAGCCTGCTGAAACTAGTTAAAGAGAAAGAGAAAATGCATCACATGTGCATTTATGTCAACCTGCAAATGAGAGAGTGAAAGAAATCTTTAAGGGAGAGGAAGAGACTATTATATATATATACCGATATCTCCATTCATATCCAACTATCCAAGATCAGTATCCTGTGATATTGTTATGTTTCTTATTTTTATTAAATTTTGTGATTGGTAGCTAGGAATCCTGTGATAGAAAAGTTATATTGCACTATATGGGGTTATTCTTCTCTGTACCTGCAAGCTAGAATATATAACATTGTGCAGGTTTTCTTTTAAAATTTCTCCAAATGTAGCTGGGCATTTGTTTCTCATTTATATTGAAGGAATGAAGTCCTAGCTAGCTAGACTAGCCATCAGTAATGCTGCCTTCACTACAACTATTAATTTTTAAATCAAAACTAGTTGCTGGTATTCTTGACTTCCCCTCTTAATCAAGTGTTAAGTATTAACCCTAACCCTCTTAATCAAGTCTTAATATGCAGTAGTTCACAAGTAAGTCCAAGCTTAATTCTTCAACTTCGCCAATAAGTGAGAGCCACGTGTTCCCAATTTCCAAGGTTTTATTTACTCTCCTGCACATAAAGAAAAAGGTTTAGGAGAGCCTAGCTAAGTGTCCAGAATCAATTTCTCTAAGATTAGGTCGTTCCCAAATGATCAATGCTCCAATCAATATCCAAAAATTTTGACTTTGCTTCTTTTGTTGTTGATGTTGAATTAAATGAACATCTCTTTTCCTTGGTGATTACTAGTAACAAGATGTAATGATCATGGTGATGATGATCAGTTTTATTTTTTTTTATTTTTTTTGCTAAGAGGTGATGATGATCATTTATACACATAAATCATTTTGATTAAATAGGTCAAGACAGAAAGAAATTCTTGACAATTAGTACATTAAGATGAGAGAGATATACACTGCTAGTCTGCTCCTAGTACTGTTGAAAAATAGCCTCTGTCCCTGATGATGGACAAGATATATAAGATTCAAACAAGGGTCAAGAAAGAGAACTAAAATAAAACAAAATCAATTAAGTTCCAAATATCAGAGAACTGAGAACTTAAGTAATCCATTTAAGAAAAAATTGCATCTGCAACAAATGTAATGTCACTAAAGAATTGTTTCCCTTGACAAGCTCCCTCATCTAGCAGCCACTTCTCAAGCAATGTCAATGGCATTTCAAGCTTGCTTTCATCTTGAAAAAGGGTAGGCTCAGGTGACAAGGATTGGGAAAAGTCAGAATTTGAAGAGTCCAAGGACTCAAAACCAAACAATGATGCTAATGGCTCAGATAATTCAATGCTGTTTCTATTTGCTACACTTGGGGTTGCTTCAGTACTAGAAGCAGTGTCGGTCCCTGAAGCCATGTTGAAAGAATTCTGTGTGACAGCTGAGTTTGTTGGAGCTGGCTTTTTTGAATTTCTAGTCCAACCTTTGAGCAACCGAGCTATGTTCTCGGCGCTTGATGCATAGGTTGATGCTTGGGCTGGTTTTTCTGAAGAGAACAACCCATTTGAGGGGCTAGATTCAGATAAGCAGGTTGCCTTCTCTGGCGACAGTGCCTCACTAAGAGCTCTCTTGGCCATGTCAATGTCAGTTTGGAGCCTTCTTTCCCATTGACCTCTAGCCATTGGCTGTGAAGCTGAAAACCCATCTCCAAAACGGCATTCAGGACTTGTTTGAAGCTTTTTGAGCTTCTTTTTCAAATGGGTGTTCCAATAGTTTTTAATGTCATTGTCGGTTCTCTGTGGGAGGTATGAAGCTATGGCAGCCCATCTGCACCGAATTGAATCAATATGAGTCTTAATCAACTATGTGAATCCAAGCAAACCTCTCAATATAAATACTAAACAAGTAACATCTTGGATGTTGCACAAAAATTTGAATAATCCGATTTAAGCTTTTAGAAAATTCCAACAGATATAGTGCTTTTCTCAAATGAGGGGGAGAGAAGGAATTACCTATTTCCTAGAAGAGCTTGAAGGTGGATTATCATCTTCTCCTCTTGTTCAGTAAAGTTACCACGCTTAATTCCTGGCCTCAGGTAATTAGTCCATCTAAGTCTGCAACTTTTGCTGCATCTTAACAGTCCTGACAAATCCCAAAAGTAGATAGAAGTCTATTAATGAACTTTTAAACAAACCCATCAATATCCTATGGCCATAATGCATTCAAAATAATCACAGGCATGCTTAAACAAGCAGATTAATTAATTAGGCATCCCACAAGCTAAATGGATGTTTTCTATTTGCATCTTCCTGAGAATGACAATGAATCTATCCTAAGACATCAGAATATATACCATAGAAAGTCAAAAAATATTTAATTACCTGTATTGGTCGGGACAGCCCTCCAATTGCCAGGACCATGTTCTTGAATATATGAGACCAATGCGATATCTTCTTCAGGAGTCCATGGTCCTTTCTTGACTCCTCCTTTGTCACAACAAGGTGGTCTTCCCATTTCGCCTTGTTTCTATCCCTTAATATTCACTCCTCTTGTAAATTGTATTTCTTTCTTCCAATAGCAAAAGCTCTTCCTTCGCCCTCTGTGTTTTGTTTTTCTTAGAAGATGCTTTATGCTTAGACAAGAGTCTATGCCCAAGACTAAGATTGCTTGGTGTGGATAAATTGAAAAAGAAAGCTTATGGAGTAAGAGGAGTAAGGACGCAGACCTTAAAGAGCAAAAAAAGGCACAGCCAAGAGTCAAAAGTTGACAGCAAGAGCATTAACTCCATGAGCAAGCCGAAAGTCAGCTGTGTCAATACCTCATCTGCCTCACAAAACCGCGTGGCATTCAATGTGGCTGCACTGGGAAAGTCCTATTATCTTTAAGTCTCTTGAACCTCATATGTAATTAATGTAAACGACATAAAAAGTTGACTCATATCAAGGCCAAAACTTTCACTATCTTCTTTGTATTATTGCCGGAAATAGGAACGCCATCTTTTTAATCTTTGCTTTCTACACTCAATTACTCTAAATACACAAAATGCCTTCAAAAAATTTCAGCTCTGCATTTTATCAAGCAGTTAAAATACAATATTACTAATAATTTTCACAACATTGGTTCACAAAATACAAGTTCCATCAAATGGGTGCATAATTTTCAATCGGCAAGATATCATTAATTTATTTATATTATAAACAATCATTTCCTTGGATGATAAGGCACAGTCTCAAGAGTCAAGATCCACTTGGTGCATTACCATTGGACAAACAAAAAGATTGAACTCAATAATATTTATGGATCCAAACTCATCCAATTATGAATGAATAAGTCACTAATGTGGCAATACTAACCAACTGCCACGTTAAGCTGCTTAGCCTTTGAAAACTATTTGATTATAACCCAATACTACTCCATTATAAATGCCCCTTTGAAATTCTGAACCAAGAGGCACTAAGGCCCACTGATTTTGAACGCGTCATAGAGTTTTATAGGACAGAGGCGGTGTTGAGGTATGATGCTGTGTCCTGTAGGCTGATCAATTTAGGAAAAAAGTCTTCACTAATTAAGAGAGTGCCAACCTACTATTTGCTTTGTTTGTTCATGGGAATAAGAGCAGTGTATCTATTTTGAAACAGAGTGATTCTTGTATGATATGTGTATATAACGCTAATAAAAATTATATTAAATCAGTTTTCAGTCTTACATTCAACTCTTATATTAATGAAGATATATAAAGTGACAAAAGGTATAAGTGGATATTGTAACTTTCTATTGGTGATAATTCACGTGATAGTTGCATTAAACTTTTTATTTTTTTTTATTAAATAGAAAGTGGAGTGATCCCAAAATTATAGAAAGATGAATGAAAGTAAAATAATAATTGAAAATAAACTGTATTACATTTAGTATAAAAATACAATAGTGTTTCAGGTTTTATGTGAGTTTATTTGAAACTTGGGGGTTTTTTTTTGTTTTTTTTGTTTTTTCAATACAAGGATATAAAACACAAGTCAGAATAGGTAAGAAGAAAATCATTGCTTAAGAAAGAAGAACAAAGAAAATTGAGTACTTAGCAGACAGTGAGAGAGACAGGCCACTTGGACTCTTACGTTGAGCCTATGTGTTTAGAATGGGCCCATCATTTATAGTAATATTCCTATATAACCTGGGCCTGACACTAATCAAGCCCGATGGTCCCATTCTCTTGCCTCCTACATTCAATATGTTGTCAATTCAAGAGTGGGGTAAAACTCAATCTGCAATGCCTAACTTATATGGACAGAAAATTTTGTTCCCTACATTAATCCTTTTTCCTAATATTTGAGTATATATTTTCCTAACGGGTGTCGCCATTTGATTTTTTTTTTTTTAAATTTTTGCTAAGAAAAGTAGAAGGAAGTGCAACCAGTATAATTATCCCTTAGGCATGACCATATGGATCCTCCACACAACGGAATATTGGATTGAGCCATAACTACCTTAGCCACTTCAAAAAGAAGGATAGGAACTCATCACTGCCCCAGCAAAGTACCAAGGTCCTAACCCCTTCATAGAAGAAATCATGTATTAATATCGCAAACATGTTCAAACTATAATTTATGCATTAAATAACATTGAAATTATAATCTAATAATCGTAATAAATTTTATCAATTTTTGTTTTATAAAACCTAAACAAATAAGTATATCTTATTTTAAACTCAGTATTTTTCTTTTTCATTTAAGATGATCATGTTTATGTTCATTGCATTTATAAATTTTATCATTTTTGCAATCATCAGTGACATTTGATTCCTAAATGTGGAGAGTTTGAATTTAATACTTATATAAGCTGAACTAATAGTTGATTGGTAAAACCACTAATTGGTACTAAAATTGTTTTATTTGGGTCTTCCCGAAAACAAAATGAAGTTCTTTGGGTTGATTGGGCCGGAATGTGAAAATGAAATTTACATATATATCAATATCATGGGCTGGTAAGAAGCCCGTTAAGTGGATCTAGAAATGCTTCTTGGGCTGGAAATAACATAGAGACATATCTGTCCCTCTGCCTCAGAGAGGATGTCAATCCCTCTTCTCTGCATGTTAGTATTTTTCCATTTGGTAAGAGGAAGAAAAATTAATTTATTTTTCTTAGCTTTTCTACTTGGTTTATAATAATTTACTTGCATTATTTTACTTTTTATTCGTTCCAAGAATTAAGAAAGGAAAATCTTATCTGAATGTGATTCAATCAAGTGAAATTAAAAAATTATAACATTTATTGTTTTGGTAACTAATTTGCATAAAGATAATATTTGTTAAAAAACATATTCTTTTAATTTTTTATACCGATTTTGATTAATCATAATCTTTGAATCTTAACCCTCTCCCTTTTTTACCAAACACTAATTTGTGGCTTCTATTAATTGAGAGCAGCTTTTATATTATTTTACAAAAATACTGTAGCTATAATTTTTTAAAAGCAGTTCTAAGAAAGTCACGAGATCACGATATCTCTCAAAAAATTACAGTATTAACCTATTGCATTAATTAATAAAAAAGATAAATACTAATTTTTATTAAAAATTAAAGTTATGTTAGTTTTTTAAACTTTTGAGAACATAAACTAATCAAGAAAACACTACTAGCTTTTAAAAGTCCAAAGCAGAAGCACTCAACTTTTCTTTTTAGCAAACATGAAAAAAAAAATTGACTTATGATCTTTATAAGCATAAGCACCCTCCAAAAGAATATTACCAAATTAAGTATAAGGCTTGGTTTGGTAATGCTGCGACTTTTTAAGAGGTAATGTGTATTCCTGATTCTCTGAGAGATGTTTTTAAAAATCTATTATAATAGTATTTGATAAAATAATGTAAAAACTGTTCTAAATAAGTAGAAGTTACGAAATTAAGTTTCATTTGATAATGTTGTGACTTTTTTATTAAAAGATAAGGTTATATTAATCTTTTAAAATTTTTAGAGTAGAAACTAGCTTTTATTAAAATGTTGTGACTCTAAAAAATTTTATTAAAATTTTTAGAGTCAATATTTTATCAAAATTAAAAGATTGACTTATACTTTTCATAAGCATAAACACTTTTTAAATAAATATTACCAGACCCAGACCAAGCCTAAGACTATTCAGTTGAATCTTATATAATGTTTGATATCAATAAGATGATATAGACTTATATTATTGACTCTTTCTTATATTATATCTGACAGTATAAATATCCTATATTTATTAATTATGGTAGTGTCAAAAAATCTCATAAAAATTGGGGTATAAAAGAGAAAGAATGATTAATACCCGTGGATTATTTTCCCTTTCCCAAACAATACCAGATGATTATTCTGTCCACTGTAGTCCACTTAAGTGGAAAGTTACAAATAGATCGAAGGCGTAAACTCTCAATTTAACCCAATTTTCTCTCTCTCTTTCAAATATCGACTGATGAAATCTTCAGCAAGTCTTCTTCTCTACATGTATATAGGCATAACGGTACTCATAAGGTCAGATTTGTTTAAATTCAGTCGCTGACATGTTCATTTCTTCATTTTTTTTAAGGTTGAAAATCCAATAATTTTCTTCCTCATTAGGTCAGATTTCAACCTCGTCTTATTCAGACGCCATTGACAAAATCTACGTGTTTTCAAGTATTCTTAATATTTACAGGTAAAAGGTCCATTCTTTAATGTAAAATTCAAAGTACAATTAGAGTTTGCATGACGTGCTCTGTTTTTATGGCTCTGTTTTGCTTCAAAACGAATGAAGGGACTGCTGGATTTTATTGGACATGTCCACTAAGTAGATTTTTATTTATTACCCACTTTGTTTTTTGTGAATATGGGTTCTGGGAAAGGGTTTTTTCAATAAAAGGGCAGCTCTTTTTTTATGTCTACCTCTGGGCCTCTGTCTCCACTCCACTGCAAATTCTGTTTGGATTTATAAACAGATCAGTCTTCAAAAGGTAATCAATTTCTTGGGTTTGATTTTGTACATATTTTCTTCTTTTTGTTTTAATGATTCCATTGTAATTTCTTTGCAGGTATAATATTACACAACCAAACAATTCAGTTTGTTCTGCTACTATTTCCCAAGGAAATAATCAAATCGATTCCAATATCTCTAACCCAAAAGCAAACCTCTGCAGATGGCATATTCTAACTACACTAGCATTAAAGATGGAAACTTTAATGGTTTTGAAGGGTGTTCTAGTAGTTTTACACATGGATGCCAGGTAAAACCAGAGCCTGAGGTAGACTATTCTGAAACTATTAACAGCACTCGGAATGTGGGTTTTGAGGAAGAGACAACAAAGTTCGTTTTCAGATTTAAGTTTCGGACATATGAAGAATTCTGCAGAAGCTACAGGGAAAATTGCTGTTCTGTTGATTCAGCTAAGGCTTCCACAAGCACCAGCAATTATGAATTCTTTCCAGGGAAAAATTATATCGCTGTCAAAGAATTATATCTTGGGCCTGACCAGGGTCCATTGGGGAATCGAACAGAACTTGTTCAGGCAGAATTTCCTCAAAATCCCACAGATAGAGTATGCAAAGAACAAAGGGACAATTACAATATCATGTATGATTTCATTGGTTTAAGTTCTGAATCAGATTCTAGTAGTTCAAATCTGGAATCTTCAAGTATTAGTCAGTTAGGTTCAAGCACAGATGGGATTTTGTCTGACAAAGATTTTGATTGTTTGGAAAACGGTACAAAACCCAATTCACAGAATGTATCAGCCTGTGATTCTGAAGAATCAAATGGATTGGAGACACAGTGGGAACATCAAGATTTAATAGAGCAGCTGAAAATGGAGTTGAAAAGAGTCAAAGCCACAGGTCTGCCTACCATCCTTGAAGAATCAGAGTTTCCAAAGATAACGGATGATTTGAAGCCATGGAAGATTGATGAAAAATTCCAGCATGGAAATCGAACAAAAGAGCTTCCCAAATTCTACAAGAGCTACAGAGAACGAATGAGGAAATTTGATATCATGAATTACCAGAAGATGTATGCAATAGGTCAGTCATTCTTTTACCAAATCTTCTTTTTCTGTTTAAGAATTTTATCAATTTGTTAGTAAATTTTTATTTGTTTACTCTTTGCCCCTAATAATAATGAAAGTTGACTCTTTTTTTACTAATTAGTTGGGAGATCCTATCCATAATTATGAACTATAAATAGCAATTAACACAATTGACATGATTAACACAACCTACCCCATTGAGTTCATCATTTTAGGGACATGAACGGCACACTAAGTTTGGAAATACTTTGCAAGAGGGTTGTGACTTTATGATATGTGCTTTTTCTATTATTTTTTTAATAAATAAGGCGTGTTTTTAAAAGTACAAGAATACTTTTAAAATGTGATTTTTTTTATAATATTTTAATATAGTGAAAATTCACAATAATTTTTTAAAGTTACGATATTATCAAACTCAACTTAAATCTGATTAGTTGGGCATGGGAAAAGTATGAACCTTTTTAGATCTATAATGTTAGATTTGATAATTTAAAATTATTGGAGAGGGGAGACATACATATTTTTCTTATATACTGGGATTTATATTTGTTTAATTTATTCTTTTATTCAAGGAAGAAAGATGGTAGGGTTGGGAGGAATGGGAAATTGGGAAGGCAAAAGAGAATGAAAGAATGAATTTTCTTTAATACACACATAGTAGAACATCCATCAGCCCATATGATGTGTTCCCCCTCCCTGTTCAAATGTCTAATATTGTCAAAAGTTATCCCATTATCCTTTATGACCAAGTCCAAAAGTTATGGTTTAGTTAAATGTTTATATCCCTAGTCTTTGATATGGTGATTTTCTTCCTAGTTTATAGTTTCCACTAAGCGCAGATCCATTATATCATCAAAGCACCTTTCTTTTTAATTGTAGATGTTTTTATCTAATTAACCAGTTATTAATTTAATTAATAAAGGCACTTTGCAAATTTATTGTTGATTAGAATTCAAACTCTAAGGATATTTTCCCCTACAAAATTATAATTTCGCCAAACACTGTTTAGCTAATTTTTTAAAATGATGTCAACCCAACTAGTTTAAAATTTAAGATATAGTTTAATTGAGTTTCAATCATCCATACTTGTTTGTTGCTTTAAAAAAAAATTGTTTTATTTTTATTTTTATTTTATACTTAAACTATTCTAAATAAAGAAAGTTAGGAAGCCCATGTCCATGAATTGAAAGTTTATATTGATGGAAATGACCTTTGGGTTATACCTTGTGTTTTAGTGTCCTTTTAATGTTATCATAACTTCTCAAGTTTTGTGTGAAGTATCCAATATGTGCTTTCATGACAATGTATAGGTTTCCTGCAGTCCCACCCACTTCAATCTTTATCAAGCCGCAAATCCTCTGCTTCTGCAATGACATTCCTTTTCTCACACTTATACAGAAGAAAAAGATCTGAAACTGACCCAATGAAGAAGTTCAATAAAGTATTGTATAGTGATCTGGAAATGGTTTATGTTGGACAGTTGTGTCTTTCTTGGGAATTCCTTCATTGGCAATATGAGAAGGCCTTAGAGTTATGGGAAAGTGACCCATGTGGATTAAAAAGATACAATGAAGTTGCAGGTGAATTTCAACAGTTTCAAGTTCTAATGCAGAGATTTATAGAGAACGAACCATTTCAAGATCCAAGGGTTGAAAATTACGTCAAAAACCGATGTACTATGGGTAATCTTCTTCAAGTTCCCTTAATACGAGGTAAGAAAATTAAAGCAGTGTTGTAAATTTAGTAAGTGATTATCACACAAGATGTGTCTTATTTGAATCTCACACCTTCATGCTAATTGAACCTTCAATTCCTTGCAGAGGACAACCAAAAGGACAAGAATAGATTAAGAAGGGGAGGGAAAGATGAGAATGCAATCACAAGTGACAAGTTGGTGGAGATTTTGGAAGAATCAATTAGAATTATTTGGCATTTCATTCGAGCTGACAAAGATGCTAATAACTTGATGACACTGAAAAGTTTAAAAGAAACTCAAGCAGAACTCCAAGACCCTGCAACTGATGAAGAGCTTTTGGCTGAGATTAGAGCAGATCTTCAAAAGGTTTGCCTAAGAAATTTCTTGTTTATGCTTTTTGATCAGTAATAAACCATAGAAGCTGATTCTAGTTTTGGTTTTGATTTTTATTACTTAATTGTTCGCAGAAGGAGAAGAGACTAAAAGACATATTGAGGAGTGGAAATTGCATATTGAAGAAATTTCAAAAACATCAAGAAGATGGCACAGACCATTTCCTTTACTTTTTCTGTCAAGTGGATATGAAATTAGTGTACAGGGTGTTGAACATGTCTAGGATAACGACAGAACAACTAGGTTGGTGTCGTAGTAAACTAAACAATATTAGTTTTGTTAACCGTAGGATACATGTAGAGCCATCTTTCTTGCTTTTTCCATGTTCTTAGCTGTTAACTTGGTAGGTACATACATATATATATATATATATATATATATATATATATTCCTCCATAGTTAGGTTAGTGTTACATTTATGTAGTAGACATCTATGAAGAAAAATTCTTGCTATACTTGTACATGATTTTAATTTTAATCTAATTTTTATTATTTTTACTAGAACATGGGGTGAATCCTAGCTGAGCTTATATATATTTTCGGTTATTTTTATTTTATACAACAATGATGATAAGGTGGAGAAATATGAACCTAAATTTTAGTACTCAGAAAAGTGATTGACATTTTTAAGTATGATTGTGACTGTTAGCTTCAACTCCAACCTTCCAAAAATAATAATAACAAATATGCAACCATGTACATGTGACGTGGTATTTGATTTCTTACATATTTTCTGTTTTGGGCCAAGAGAGGCCCATTTTACAAATAAGACTCAACTCAAGTCTAACCATTTACTTAGAGCCGTCAGATCTAGGGCACTCTAAACCATCTCCTTTCTTTTAAGTTTTATTGTTTCAAGTGCTGCGCATAGAGTTGCAGGCAGTTGAATAAGATGGTGCAGCGGCTGACATATCGCAGGCGGCATAGCTATGCCACCAAATCCAACCAACACAGGGTTGTTAAAACCCCTGGTAAATTTTATTTAGCTTGCTATAAATTTTCGATTTTTGCACAAATAGGTCCTTCCCACATTGACCAATTCATGTTGTAAGTTACCAAATTCTCATCCATGCACTTGGTTTTTCCATAACTTCGATTGTGGGTGATTAAGTTTTATTCATTGAAACTGCTATTTCGATTTTAGGGGGCAAGTTGGTTTACCAGACAACCAAGAAGAGAGCAAGAGGACCCAAGTGTCCTGTTACTGGGAAAAGAATCCAGGGGGTATGTACGAAAATCGAATTTTTTTTATTGTTTTTTTTATTTTTTATTTTTTTGCAAAGAGGTATATGCACAATGCCAGTGTCTATTTTTGTTTATTTTGCTGTTAGCTAATTGCTATAAAGTTAATAGTGTCAAATTGCTTCTATTCAGTTTTGTACTTGATGCACATTTTCTCTTTTTTCTTTTATTTAGCTTTAATATTCACTCTAATGTTCAGATATCATGCTTGTTGCTTGATTTTGATCAATCAAAATTATATCTTGATTGATGTAATAAATACCGAATTCCCATTAGAATTGAGGGGTCATAGGTAATAAGCCATATCTGATTAGGATAGTTTCCTTTTCTATGAGGAAACTCTATCTCATTTTGGTTTCATTGTACTCTACACTGCCCAGCTGGATATACTGAAAAGAGTTTACGCTTAGATTTTGAAGAATATAATCTAGTAATTGAATCTCATTTCACTGATGATAATACTTATCCATGAAATGTCATAGACAGATGAGTTGATAAAGGTATGCTGAGTAATGGCCTCTCCAAAAGGTTACTTACATAAATTATGATTATATTGTGCTTTCATGCATTTATTTATTTATTTCATTTACCAAATCCTGGCATAACATCGTCATTTGGTACATCTATCTGTAATATATCTATATTCATTTTTACTGAAGACAAATAGACATCTTTCGTGCTTGCTTGAAATTATTCATAGCTAAAACTTCTGGTAGTTGTTGAAGATGAATGTGCAAGTCCATTGCAATCCGCTACAATTTAATTGACCAATTAGAAATATGGTTTTTTTTTTTTTTTTTGAAGGATCAATATACTCTTTAAACTGCTTCTAACCATACCCGTTTTTATTTTCTTCCCATAGTCCATACTTTTTATCTGCATCTTCTGTTTCAGGTCCCCCTTTTCAAACAATCATAACTAATTGATGATTCTATTACGTCTCTTTTCTTCCCCATGATTCTAAATTCTAACTTGTTTTCCTGTGTGATCTTCTTTTGCATTATAGTTGTATATGTGAACCTCTGCCCCTTTTCATAAATGTGATTAGTGTGATGTTTCTTATCATAAATTCCTCTGATAAAGTGTTTCATCTGTAGATCCCTCACTTAAGACCTGCTGAATACAAGAGGTCTAGACTGTCTAGGAACCGAAGGACTGTTAACAGGGCATATGGCGGTGTATTGTCTGGAGGAGCTGTTAGAGAAAGGTGCGTGCCAAGAGTAATTAGTTCAGGGTTCTTATTGCTTTTGATACCTGAAGTTAAAGAAAACTTTGCCATGTGGTATATAATTTTTTGCAGGATAATCCGTGCCTTCCTGGTCGAAGAGCAAAAGATTGTGAAGAAGGTCTTGAAGATCCAGACGGCAAAAGAAAAGCAAGCATCAAAGAGTTAAATTATGGGTGTGATGAACTAAAGTCCTGTTGTTACAGAAGTTATGGTTGAAATTTTGACTTTTGATGGTCATGGCACATATTAATTTATCACGAAATTTGGAGTTGAATATGAATTTCAATGGCTAGAGTTATACTTCATGAAAATCATGTCGTATCCAAGGTACAAGGTTTTTTCTTGATTATTGTTATTATCAATTATGTTTGATTTAATTAGCAACATTTGACAATTGACACCTTGTTTATCATGAATTTCATCCTATTCTCAAAATACTGTATGTCGATTTAGTTTTCTAGATGGCATAGTTAAATCGTAACGCTCTCTAGAAAGATCCTTTGATTACCAATAACAAAAATTATGCACTGCTGCAAATACAGTCTTACGGATGAGAGGAAATCAGGTTTCTTTGATACATTATCTAAGCTTGTAGGCACTACTGATTGGATGGAGCAACCTGCTAGTAGTATTTTGTCTTGTTTGTGTGTTACTTTCAGACTTGAGAGGCTTTTGAGCTTGCAACATTAGCTTTTAATTTATACTGCTAAAATTTTGTCCCAGATAATGAGTTGGGGTCTTATTTTTGTATATTTGTGACATGGTAAAGGTCACTCACCCTCCTTCATAAGATGTTCAGCCACGAATCATATCAGTACCAATGATCTTATAATGAAATAAAAAATGATCAAAATAAACAAATTCTGGTCCTAGAACTGAGCCGAGAATAGAACTTCGATGTTCATAAAAATCGTCGGAGAGTAGCTGAGGGAGCTGTTCCAGGGATGACTCCCAGATGACCTTTTCATTGGATGCGCGCTTGGCTCTTGTTAGATATGTGATAGCTTCTTCGTCAATGCACTGGTAAGGCTGGAGGCTGGAGGCTGGAGGCTGGAGGCTGGAGGGAAAGTTCAACTCTGTTGCCGAACTAACTGAATCAAGATGAATATAACTTCATTTGGCTCCTTCGGCTTACTTCCTTCATCGCCTCTCTCTCCCCATATCCATTTCCATTTAGTCAGATTATGATGCAAGGTAGGACAATACATGCCTTGGTTAAAAAGTGGAAGATTACTCAGAAGGTTTACATAAATAAATTACAGTAGAGGTCTACAACTTCAGATTGGTGATCTCAGTATGCACCATTGGATCAACCAAGTAACCAACAACACAACATGTCTCAAACAAAAGTAAACTATTCCAAAAGGGCTCAAAGAAGTAAAAAATCAAACTAAAACCAAGTGGTTTAAAAGGCGACAACACAACCAGGTGTCAAACAAAAAACTACACAAACTTTAGAAAGCAAAAATTACACACAAGGTTTGTCAAGAATGGGATTCGAACCCATGCCCTTTCGGACCAGTACCTGAAACTGGCGCCTTAGACCAACTCGGCCATCTTGACATTTATATGGTTTTAGAAATATAAACTATGAAGATAAATAAACACAGGCTTTTTATATTGTACTTGTACATTCAAATCGTTCAGCTAAACTCCAGGTAAAAACAAAAGCAAAGGAACAAACATGCAAAAACAACACAAACAATACAACCGAACCCTCATAGTACTAGAACTGGCAGCCATAACAAAGCCTACAATAGAAACAATCAAACCTAAAGGTATCAACAAAAGAACGGCCAAATTATGTCTTAAAGACAGCAACTCAAACCAATACTTCTTTTGGTAAAAGCTGACAATTAGAAATAAACTTTGTTATCCATATATGGTAGATAGCTGAACCTATAACAGCAACATATACTTTCAAACATAAAAGGAAACTGAAAATCAATTTTCAGTTCTGTTCAGTTTCACTCCCTCCTAAAAACTTCAATGATCCTGTTCATCTTGGAGTATATGAACAAGAAAGAAATAAAAAGAAACAGCAAAAACAATGACTAATATTAGGCCAAGAAATGTATATTGATTGGTCTAGTTGAGTATATGAATATGAAACTGTACATGACATGTTTAATAGAATGTATGATATAAGCTACAACAAAGTGCTCCCAGCAAAAGCTAATATATACCCAATAAATCTTCAAATTCATTAGGTGTAGCACTTATTTGAGGAATAGCTAGTGGACATTTCACTTGGACAAGGGGGTGAATCCCATGATAGAGTAGGTTTCCAAGCATCATTTGGGGGCAAACTAAGGGAAATCCAATTGGTCTGACTGTTCCCCACTGGTTACTGACTGGGACTGGACCTGAATCCTTCCTTGAGCTTTCCTCTTCTGAAGCCATGTTCCCTTGCATCCCCTGAGGTACACTTGTTGAAAAGCCACTAAATTGCTGATTTGGCCCTCCAAAGTCTATACAGTCAGAGGCCATACTCACATCATAGTTAATTAAGGCAGGGTTGAAAAGCATAGAACCAGCATCAATTAGGCATTTGGGCCCTGTCATTTCAGGTGAAGAGAGCATCAAGCCACTGGGAAATTCTCCACTTGAAATAGGAAAGTGGGATTGCTTGTAGGGAGTAGAATTGATGGGTTTATAAGAGGGAATATCTGAAGCTGAAAAACTGGCAGTAGAGGCTTGCTGTAAGTCATTGTTGGAGCAAACGTGGAAGGCTGGTCCAAGTTCAGTTGTGCAAGAGATACTATCTGAACTGAAGTGATTGAAATTTGCACCTTGTTGATTGAGTATATCAGATACCATAGTCTCTGGTAAGGGAGTGACCCAGGAATGAGAAAGAGCTCTTTGTGCCATAGAGTTTGTTTTCTTGAATATCCTACAGATTGCCCATGAATCCTGAGACCAAAAGAAGAAAATATTGATTTAGTGCATGACTTAGAGAAATGAAATACAGGAATAAAAGAGTTGAATGGAACACTTACATTTGGAGGAAGGCTTTTATCTAAGAATTTTTTGGGCGGTCCTGAGTCTGGCATGGTAGGCAGCCGAAACTCATGCATCATCCAGTCAGTTTTGATTCCTTTGGCAGCTCTACCTCTGTAGAAAACAAGGGACTTCTTCAAGCCTATACACTTGTTGCCTCCGGATGAGTATATAGGCCGGTCAGTCCCAGTTGCCTTCCAAAACCCAGCTCCTGTCACTCGATTTGGGCGTGCACTGTTTCTGTATTTCCGGTCCCTTGGACAGTAGAAATACCACTCTTTTTCACCAGTGCTTGCTAACTCTTCTTGTGGGAAAAATGATAGAGAAGAAGGGGGTGAAAGTTATTAGTTATCAGTTGAAACTGGCTGATAGCATGCTATGCATACTTAGAAAACTTGATTAAAAAAAGCATTTTTCATAGAACTACTGTTTCCAAACCCTGTACTTGAAACACAGCCTTTGGAGATTTATCATTTTTCAATGGATTTAAGAAATAAAAGTTTGCCATATACAGTGAAGATGCTGAACTTTAGAATCTGCCTTGCATAGAGGACCTTCTTCAATGAGAACCACTTTTAACCTTTGATTGAAAAAAGCTTGCAATCATATGATATAAAGTTTTACTATGAAATTAAGCCACTCATGTAAATTGAAAAAGAAAGAAAGCTGTATAGAGCACTAGTTCAGAACAAGATCGTGCATCAGAGTCTTACTTGGAAGATCCCATGGATCATATTTGTAAATATCCACTTGCTTAATTAGCTCGATAGGAAGAGCCCTCTGCTGAATCTTACTCTTGAGGTAAAAAGCAACTAGCTCCTCATCTGTGGGATGGAACCGAAAACCGGGCAACATCACATCATCAATCTTATCCATATCATTCTTTTCCTCCATAACTATGTTTCCTTTACTCTCCAAACTACTAATTCGATAATCAAATTTAGAGAAATTTACTCTTTGTAGTATGTCTATGGCCTCTGACTGCATATGTGTAAAAATCAAGTTTTTCTACTTAAAACAAGAAAATTTTGGAAAACTAGACCAGACCCAATGTACTAATCTCAAAAACTATTAATACCAAAGTAGAACCATGAAGCAGTTTCAAGTTTTTGGAGCTGAGAGTGAAGCACTAAAGCCAATATATGCCCCCTTAGAAGGGGGTCTGCTTCCGAAGCTTCAGCCACCCTTTCAGGATATGACGAAAATCAAGATGACTTAATAAGAACTGTGTAAGAAACTGAAACTAAAGCCCTTTAAAGAAGTAGAAAGAGGTACTCAAGTTAAGGGAATGACACAGTTTTAATGAAACTTGTTGTTTTCCATGTTGAACCCAATATATGGAGGTTGTTAAAATCCAAAATAAGGATCACAATTGAATACAAAATCAAGCAGTGTTATGGGTTTATATATACTAAACTATGTTCACACTTGCTCATTTTCAATTCTAATAGAAACCTTTCTTTTTTATCTTCAACAACTTGAAGACAAGATGACAAAGCAAGGTTCTAACGTAATCAATATTTTAATCTTCCTGATTAAATAATTATACCTTGAATTGTTCTTTTGTAAACTACAGGATAGATGATGGACCAATTTCCAATACAATAAGCTTAAATTAAAAAATAATAATCAATGTGAGAGATTCTCTGCTAATTCCTCTGATAACCCTTCTAAGGAAAATTATCATTTTCTGCTATCCCTCCTTCTATTCCATTCTTCTCTGAGCTTCTATTCCTGAGTCACTCTGCCCCACATATCAGCACATGACAAATCTCATGTAGATTCCTTAAATAGGTGCTTAAAGTCTGATAATTAGGGAAAGGACCCACTTGAAAACAGAGCAAATAACCATTTGACCTTCCAAAAGGACAAACTTTGAAGCCTACAGGCACAACATCTTTTTTCATGGCAGCAAAAATCAAACCAACCCATTCTAGAAGAAGATGCAAGAAAGAAACTTGTAGCATATTGGCAATACATATGTCACTAGTTTGCCAGTATATACACCCTCAAATCTCCTAAATGCTAACGATAAAGTTAGGCAAACAGTTCTACTGCTGCTGTTCTGGGATAAATGTGCTCTGAAGACTCGGGGTAAATTAATTAGACCGTTCACCAAACTGTAGAAAAGGGTTGTTTAACAACTCAAGGTTTTGGTTTGACTAGTAAGATTATGTGAAAACTGCAAATAGGAAATTCAACCATTAATTATTTACCATCCTTAGGCTGCTGGCTAACACTATTTTCCCACCAAATAAACAACACTGATTTTTTACCATTTAGTTGACATTTAGACAGATTTTAAAGTCTCTAGAATACAAGGCTAGAACAAATTTTTTTTTTTTACTACTGTAAATTTAGTTCTCTCAAACCATCAAATTGATAGCAGTGGAGTGGTGGAAAAGGATTAAACTATATATGAAGATGGTCATGTGGACACCAAAGTAGAAAATGTTCTTAATAGTATTGTAAGATATCAAAATTTATTCTTGGAGCTTTATCACGTAATTTTAACATAATGTATGAGTAAGGATTGTGTATTTTGTTCGTTGACCGATTAACAATAAATAGTTTAAACTTTAAAGAAATAGTCTCAATTTTTGATTAAATTGCTAATAATTTAAATTTTAAGAGATAGTCTCAACTTCTCATTAAGAATTGTCTTTATTCCATACATAAAATTCTTCAAATTAACACTTGCACAATAAGAAAGGTTAAAGGGTATACAATATCGGTTGAGGTCATGACCCATAATAAAAGAAGGCACAGAAGTCAATCCCTTGGATTTTGAACATTGGAATATTAATTAACCCTTCACTGTTTCAATGGACCTCACCTCAGTGCGGTTTTGAGATGCCGCATTAGTTAAAAGAATTGGCCATGATTTCCCATAGTATAGTCAGACAGTCAGTAGACTGCTTCAAAGTCAAATAGTCAATTCTACCCATGCCAGTAGCTAATTTCTCCTTACATATCATGGGCAATTTCGTCATAAAGAAGAAATTTTCAAATGGGATTGATGCATGGCGAAATCATATTATTGCTTGAATTTGCTAAACATATGTCTCTTATATGGATAGCAAGTGTGAAGCAGTTATTAAATAAGGAAAGATTTTAAGGTCAAATATGACCAATTAAGAACTCCAAATTTTGTGAATCTCTCCAAGTATATATTGCCCGCGTTTGAAGTCCTTCTTGCCTGTTCCATGACCTCGGGGTTTGAAACCCATGCGTGCAATCCAAGTTTAAAAAATTGGGTCAAACTCTTTCAACACTTTTAGCAAATATCCACATTAAAGTCATTGATTAATTCTTTGTTTTCATGCATAATTAATTACTTATTCATGGAGATGATTATTTTTTTTCAACAACCCATCAAATTTCTTCACATGGATTGCACGTGAAATTAGCTATAATATATTTAGACACAGGTCTTTTGATCGATAAATGCTTATGATTCTAGCAAGAAAGAGACAGAAGTAAGAAAAATCTAATTGATATTTTAAGAATATTTGTTAAAATTTTATTAAAAAATTATAATACTTATTACGTTTGTTGATTTTAATTATAGTACTATTTAATATACAAATTACTATTTTTGAAAAAATTTAATCTTTAAACTGTATTACTATAGTTTAATGAGTGCCTTTAGAGTTTCTGTAAAGAAAATCTTAAAAAATTTAAGCACTTTAAAGTTTGACTCAAGAGTAAATGATCATAAAAAACAAATTATTATAAAATTTATTAATGAATTATTACTCGCAAATACAAGAATTTTTAACACAACCATCATGCTTTTAGATCTAAATTAATTTAAATATGGAGATAACAGAGAGGGTTATCCTTATTATTAGAGAAGAACTATGTAATATATATCCTCCTTTTTCATTGTGTGTGTATTCCTATCGATCAATTGGGAAAACAAAAAAATATTATTCAAATATGTTTCTACTAATTAATATCCAAAAAATACTTATCAATTTCCAATAGAAAGAAAACTATATAATTAAGAATGGTTTAATTTTAAATTCACTATTTTAAATGATTTACACAAGATTTGGTGATTTATAATAATCAACTTGATAGGTTGGACTTTACAATATACTTTCACACTAATTAACACCCTAATCATACATTGGGCCATACTGTCAATTTAATTTATACATATTGAAAGCAGCTTATGTTTTCAACTTCATATACATATTTGTTAAAAATATTCTATTTTTTATTTTAGTTGCTTACTTGATAAGTTACTAATCAAATCTTATCTTTTTAATTGTGAGAGTCGTGTGTGAGGCAACAAATTTGACAGCTTCCTAAAGTCATCTTGAGAAAATAATATTTACTTATTTTATCCTAAATTTACATTCTACCATTTTCACCAATTTTATATTTTAATGTTTTTGAAATTGATTGAGGATGTAAATTCATGCCAACAAATGGGGGAGTTTCTATTAATATCATTTTATTTTTTATTTTTTATTTTTTTAAATATAAGATATATAAGTTTGATTGTGATGTTTAAGATTCTTTCTTGTTTGTTTGCAATTCTATATATAATAATGTATGCTTTTACTGTTATTTTTATTGTCATTTTTTATATAAAAAGAAATTCTGGTATCGAACTCAATCGGAACTAGAAATAAAAGATAACTTTAAACTCAAATACCGTACGTCATTCAGATTAAAATGTTGTTTGCAAGTATGTAAGTACTTGATTTGCATCATATGCAGAGTAATAGGTTGATGATATGTACTTTACATGTATTAATATGTTTCAAACAATTCTTTTGTTATTGAAGATTATACTGTTTATTATACTTTAGTACGTTTCATGTCAAATTAATTTTGTTAGTGAATAATAATGATTGATGAAATTTAAGAAGTTAAAAATATTAATCGAGATGCATGTAATCTATTCTAGTCACACTTAATCACTAAATAAAAAATATTAGACTGGAATCATGAGTTGAGTAATACTTTGACGCAATGAGAATTAACATTATCATACTAGAATCTAAATACTCTTAATTGATTTAAATCTTTTATCCTTTATTTTTTGATGTATCAAAAAATTAAAATAGTGTTAGATAAAAATTAGACATTTGTTTCTTGTGATACAAAAAATGTTTTAAATAATATAATGTTAAAAATAAAGAATCATATTAAATGGAATTGAAACAAAACAAAAGACGTATTAGAATAAAAACAAACACGTAAAGACACCAATTCAAACATCATGGTTGCCTTAACCAAAATTCCATGCATCTTCATATGAACTTTCATACTCAAATTAATTAACCTAGCTAATTATAACAAATCTATTTATATATTTATATACATCCATCTCATATATTATATACATATTTTCTTTGGCTAGTCATTGTTTTAATTTGTATGTTCTTAATGATAAAAAAAAAAAGAAGAAGAAGAAGAAGAAGAAAGAATATACTATTTAAAATTGGTATATATCAATATCAAAATCAATTTTCCTCTAATTTTATTTTGTTGATTTTTTCTTTGAAATAGAAATTGATGTTGTAGATGCCAAAAAATTCATATCACAGCCTCTAAAACTCTACGTGGAATGCCACTATTCAAATCAAGCACCATCACTTTCTGGTAGTAATTTAATTCCAATAACTCAGATTACCGTCTAAGTTCATAATTCTATGATAATTTTTATTTTTATATTTCAATTTTCAATCAGTAAATCAATAATTTTTTACCACAAGTAAAGTATTTTCTTTCCGATAGCTAACCCGGTTAATACTGTGATAATGTAACTATAATCTAGGTTAATCATTTAATAATTGAAAAGGTTTAAATTACGTCTAAAATTGAGTTGTTGAAAATTTAAATGATTGATTTTTTTCTTCACTATTGATTAACCTAGTTAATTCTACTTGTTTATTTCTCACATGAGTATGTAGGACGTATGATGTAATTTTCAATTTAATTTATAATAAAAGATAACCATAAAAATTGTCCGACGAAATATGTTATTTTACATGGACATCCAACAAACATGCATTAAAAAGCAACGAGATCTTAGTTTCATGGTTAAGACAGAGTACTGGAATCATACCTTCTGGACTTGAATCACATCGACATATGTGTGATTATTTTCTAGTTATTTATGTTATATATTATGATATATGATTAATGTAAATAGGCTAAAATAAAAAATAAAAAATATTGAGGCCTTAAGCATGAGGAGCCAATTGCACATTTGCATCATAATATAAAAACATTTCCCATGGGCCACCTTTCCTAAAATCAAACTCATCCACTATCAGAGTCTGTGAAGATAATGAATTGACACTTAATAATGCAAGAATAGATAGATATAAACATTAAGCAGGGCCCCTCATGAAGTCTGCTCCTCTAACACTATAGGCACCTCCAACTTTTCACTGCCCCTTTGGATCATTAAGATCACTTTATCCCCCACATTAGAGTCCTCCAATGCTCTCATCAGCTCTGCTTTGCTTTTGACCTGCACACAAATTAAGTACAAAAATAATAAATGGGAACTTTGCCAAATCTGAAAAGAAAGTTGATTGAGCATAATCAGCCATTTCATCACAAGACAAGAGATAGAGAGATTCAGCGAAGGAATGCTCACTGGTTTATTGTCAACTGCAACAATGATATCTCCGAGAACTATATTACCAGTAAAACCTCTTGAGGTGGGATTTAGCCCAGCCTTTGCTGCAATACTATTTCCAGGAACCTATGAAACAATATAGTCAATTTTGGAAGTTCAAAATGAGCCAGAAACAACTGTTAATAGACTTGTTTTAATAACAGTATGACAGAACGTCCCAAGGATAATTTACGAAAAAGGAAAAGAAACATATGAATAAGCAACAAAAGGTTCAAAGATTTACCTTGAGAACAAGAGCTCCATTTCGAACATTAAGTTGATTTGCAACCAAGTCTGGAGCAATATCCACATTCAAACCAGCTCGAATTGCCTAAAATTGAACTAGGAGATGAGAATAAATAGAAGCAATATAACTTATAGAAAGCAGAAAAAATAGGCTGAAAAAGCTTTTCAGTTTTCCATCTTCTTGAAAAGTTTACATAATGGCAACACTTGTAATTAAATGTATGCTTACATGTTTCTATGAGAGTTCTTGTGTTCATGAACTACTTACTTTTCCAAATTGAATCAGCTGAGGAGCAATCTTACTGACAGTTGACGATGGGATGGCAAATCCTACACCTGCTGATGTGCCTGCAATAGTGCAATACCAATAAAGAAACTAAAATCACTACAAAGCAATGTGAATACACTGACAATACAATTGTAAAAGACATCAATAATGCCAAATTCTTGTGAAGTACATCAAAAAGATATTCTCAAATCTATATTCGAATTCTAATCATGATTCTAAACTTGCCTGTCTGAGTAAATATTGCAGTATTAATTCCAATTAAGTTTCCTTTGGAATCCAGCAGAGGCCCTCCACTATCATAGTCGCAAGAAAAAATAATCAGAAATTAGTGCACAACTACAATGACCATATATCACTGAAGAGAAGAAAATATTTTGACCAAGTGAAATCATTCAAAACTTGGAATGTTGCATTTTAGATCAGTTTGGAAAGAGTCCGAGGGTAACCTGTTTCCAGGATTTATAGCCGCATCTGTTTGAATACCACCACCAATTGTGACTCCAGTTTGACTAAAAATGTCTCGATTCAGTCCACTAATGACTCCAACAGTGAGTGTATGATCGAAGCCAAATGGATTTCCAATTGCTAGGCACTGCTGCCCAACTTTCAAAGAAGATGATTGCCCGACCTTGATTGGCCTCAAAAGATCTTCAGAGGCTTCTACCTAGAGAATAAAGGGTATCAAATTATAAATAAATCGTGATTTCGTGACTTGTACACTACAAAGCACAAACCAACTTTTCTAAACCCACAAACTAAAAGGATAACCTACTGAGCACTTCTAATACTTTGAGAGAAGCCAAAACATTGCCAAGAGTAATATAAAGTACATGCAACCGCGTAGCGAACAAAATAGTTACTCTATACTTTTTTTCTCCCTCTCTTTTTTGTGTGAATACTATCATTAGGTTGCACTAATGTAACATGTACGATATACTCTAGGAGAGTGCAGGCTGTAAGGCTTGTTAATCCAAAATGTGGACGTCATAAAGTAACATCCATATACAGGAGGTGCTTTGGTTACCCAATAGAACTTGACTTGAAGGGAAAAAAAAACATTAAAAAGAGGAAGTGGGAACTAGGAAGTGGAAGGATAAATAATGGTGATCACATTAAGTCAATCAAATGCTATGGCTAACTATAAAAGGAAGATACAGAATCATCTCTACTAAATAACAACCTTTGACAAGTAAACAAGAAGGTTTCCACATCTTACACACCATCCTTAATTCTCCCAAGACCATGGATCTATGACACACCACAATTTCAATAGAAAAATCACTGGATTGGAAAAATAAAATAAAAAATACAGTTGACTAAACAAAACAAAAAAAATCAATAAACCTTTAAGACTGCAAGATCTTTTGCACGATCAGCTCCAACCAGTTTACCTTCAAAGTTCTTTTGTATCCTTTAGAGAAACATAAATTGAGAAAATCAGAAAACAAGTAAATTCAACTAACTAATACATAAATAAGGTAACGGCACTGTAAGCCTCACCCATCTGATGCCAGAATATTAACTCGTGCAACAACCTGCCCAGGGCTTGGATTTCTCGCCAGTGAATTACCAATTACTGGGTAATAGGAGAACGTAATTGTCAGCATGCTCAAAAATTTACTTATTAACTAGCATCAACCTAACTACAAACTAAGAAGTGCAGATTCACATTTTAATCTGCAAGAGCGCAGCTGAACTTTAGAACATTGAAGAAGATTTTTTAAACTGAAGTGACTTTAAGTAATTGTCTTAACATAAAAAAAAAATGAAAACGCCTTGATACAATAAACCTAACAAAAACCAAAGAATGGAGATGAGAAAGCAAGAGATATTCCAGAAGGCAGGATTTCTATTGCTGATCAGTAACATTTTAGGATTCATTTTCATATGCATGATATAGACGTAGACACGTAGTAGCCTTGGCTCTAGGCGCCAAGCGCAGGTGCGTGCAAGAGGAAAGCCAGGCGCCCTGCTAAAGAAAAAGAAAAATTGCTACAAGCAAGAATTTCAGGCTTCCAGCAAATAAAAACTAGTGTCAATATGTTATAAAAGAGTAAAAATAGGAAAAATAATAATAATAGCTATAGGCAAGAATTTCAAAGAGTAAAAGATTAAAAAAGAAAAAAATTTAGCTAAGACGAGGTCTATCAAGTAGTCCACTAAGTTCAGCAAGTAAAAACTATCTCTAAACCAAATTTACTTTCTAAATTCCTAATAGGTCCAACAAGTAGTCAACTACGAGCCTAGGTGCAAGCCGCCTGAGGGGGTTGGGCGAGCAGCTAAATGATCTAGGCTGAGCCTGAGTATCCCCTGATGGGTGCAGTCACTGGAGCCTCCCACCTTTTGAGCCTGAGGCACACCTTTAATAACACTGTTGTGACTTGTGACCCTAAAACTTGAGATGCTTCTTGTATGTTAAAATAGGAATGTAATGTAAGAGTCACTACTGCATCAATTCTAAATACATCCATCCAATGTTGTGGGGCTATAACATAATTGCATTCTTCATTGAGATGCTATGGTTTAGGTTCCTTTTTTGCTCTTACCATGGTAATTTGTTACGATGTGTCCCTGCCCATCCCAAACTACTCCAGAACCATTTCCTTCAGGAATCTGCAGCATGTGATCATAGAGAAATTGTATTGTCAGTTGCCTTCTTATTTATGCTTATCAGCAAGAAAATTTACTAATTAGTCTCTTTCCTATTGAAATCGGCACTTTTCTCATTTTGAATTGTTCCATCCAAATATTTGATCATTGTTGGAAAAGTCAAAGGTAATAGTCATATACTTTCATATATTGTCCCTTGATTCAAATTAAGAAACTTTTATCAATTAGTTGGCAGAAACTCCAGTATTTGACAATTCACTATCATACTTGGAACTTCACTTTGTGCTTCTCGCCAAATAGACAAATCGAGTGGGATGGAGAGAGTATTAGAAATAATGTTAACTGAAGATTAACATGAGGCCTTGGAGGGTAAATAAGACAGTACCTCAACCACGCCAGTTACATTAAGTTGAGGACGCAATGTCACATCAAAAATGTTGACAACAGAGTATGTGTTATTCTCAAATAGTTGGACTATTCTATCCTGCCAATAAGTAATAAATTAATTAAGCTGATATTGGTATATCCATGGAAAGGAGGGTGAAACTTGTGAAAGAAACTAAGGAAAAGCAGAATAAGAACCCTCATATTTAATTGAAAATTAACCTCGGTGGGAAAGAGAGCCCCTGAAGGAAACACAGTCGGGGTTACTTCTTCAACTGTAACAGACAGATCTCCTAAGGCTTGTGCTGTATATTCAAAATTTATAGCATCTCAGAAACAATCTGTTAATAAAACAAAAAGATAACAGAAATTTATGACAACATATGATAAGACCAAAAAATAACCTTGAACTACTTTGATGAAGCAAAAGGTGTAAATGTAGCATGGCAAGGGAGGCCAAAATAGCTGTCTTCAAACTACTTCTCATTTTTTAAAGTAGGGACTTTCAAATGCGTGAGGCCCATATGCAATGCAGGATTGATAAACTCTAAAGCTGTTTTGAAGGTAAAAAGATATTGGTTTTTCTTACACTAACTAACAATTCATAAGGGAAAAGATTAGAGTCCTGATTAAAATATAAAACAGGAAAAGCAAAAAATCATAGTTCTAGTAACAGAATGGCAATGTTTGAAACCAAAAATAGACCTCTGCCACAAAAGAGATCAGGTTTAAAATTAATCAAGTTTTGAGTATTCCAGTGTGAGGCAACCTTTTCATTTCTTTATTGTTTAACCTTCAAAATCGTCTACATCCTTTAGTCCTCAAATAGCTCCTCTAATCAGTTTTGTGAATTTCAGCCACTTATTTGCTTTTGGGCCAAAAGCAATATTTTGATTTTCAAACTCAAACCTTTCCAACCCTAAATCACTACGCAAAACCTAAGGATATTATATTTAAATTTCAAAACGTAGACAGATATGTGAACCAGTCCTACATCATAAAATAGAGTACAACCATTGTCCAAGTATAGAGAAAAAGATTTCACGTTGTTAACCATGAAGTCACTATAATATAACAGATGAATCATGCTGGATATTATATGCTATAGTTTTCCCTCATCACATTATTCTTCAAAAAATTCAATATACAAATAGTTTAGTGAACCACCTATCTAGAGTGCCATGGAAATGAATTTACTATGGTATTTATCTAATGTCTGTCCAAAAAAACAAAAAGAATATGAAAAAAGTTACAAGCCCCTGACTATGATATGGATCAATGTCAATCTAAATATATAAAGACTTTTCATACATTATGAATGTTAATGTATCACTAGCTCATATTGACATTTTTAGCCTTCATCCCAAACCAAATGGGTGCTGGAAATCTCTAGTTGTGCAGTGCACTTCCATTAGATATTCATTTATCCACATTACACTGTTATTATAATAACAGAAAGCCACTGGTCTAACTCATCTTTTTATGCCTAATTAGATTGAACCTAAAAATTAACAGAAACTAGAAGTTGACACATTTAAATCAACAAGTACTGAAATTGAAAACCAATGTGAACCAATGTGATTTCTGGTTTCTGGTTCGACAAACTTTCACTTATAATACAAATTGAAAACCTTGAACAAACTATGAATCAACTAGAGTAAGCAAAAAGCTGAACCGTGCGGACCTGTTAAGTACCTTGAAGGATGGTAACATGAATACATGATTAGACTCACTAACAACGCTCTCCGTGTTGCAGAAGGAATAGCTTTGCACAATAATCCACCCAAATCCCGAGTTTGATCTTGAACAGTTCTACAAGCATCAAAGGGAACAAATAGCAATCATTCTAAAACCCAAAAGAAGAAAATGTAACCCAGAAAAAGAATTTAGTGCATATCAAATGAGAAGTAAAAAATATCCACCTTGGCCAATATAATTACTAAACCAACATACCACGAGCCCACAACTCATACATGTCCGTACACATCTACTAGTTAGTAAAAATGTATTCTTGCACTTACAGTATATATATATATATAATAAAAAATAATAATTGAATTTGAAGCCAATGTAATGCTACAGAATGAAGTACCTTTGTTGGGAAGCAATGGCATCATTGAGCGACGGTTGCGAACGCGAGCATACAGAAGAAATGCCATTAAAGAAGAGCTCCCGGCGGCCCAAAACACTGCTTACATGAGATGTCAGAGACCACAAATTACAAGCTAACACTTGCATTTCAAAGCTTTAATGCTAATTAAGTGGTAGTATGAGTTTTATTAAGAAAGAAAAAATCAAAAATAAATTGAAGAATCTGAGGAATTGCAGAGGGTTCAAATAAAAATCGCAAAGGCAGATAAGGGGCTGTTTCGTTTGCAACAACATATTTGAGAAGCTGACCTTCACTTGCTGTATCCTTTGTTCACTCAAGCTATTCCATACCCGGAATACCCTCCTTTAATCACCAAAATTTCACCTGAAGGCCCATGTACCAGCCCAGTTAGATCCATTTGGACCTCCGAATCCGGCCCAATAACTGTTGACAAGGTTTAAGTTCATAATTTTTGTGCCACCGAGGTGTTATGTATTTGTGTTGTTCAACCAAGTATTCCTCCTTTTCATTTTTTGGCCCTAAAAAATCACAATCAACGTAAGTTTTTTTTTTTTTTTTTTTAGAAAACAATGAAAATATAACCACACATGGAATGTAAATTTGAGATTTCTTGATCTCAGCACCTTTATTTTAATTATAAACTAAAATCTCATTATTATTATTATTATTTTTTTTTTTATCATAAGCAAAGTTGTATATTAGCATTTTCTATGCTAAATCAAGTGGTGAAGTCGGAAGTGGGCTTGCAATCGAGCAGATCCAATGGAAAGCTTTACCATTTGTATGTGATTTTGACGCATGGCATGCAACATTTGCATGTTTTATCATTCCGTTAGAACACTGTTTTTAGTTTCAAGTTCTTGAAACATTTTTCTTCACATTTATTCGCCAGATTTACATCCATTCAATTCCTCCTACCTTTGAGATCCACACCCCTACAAAAAATAATATAAAAAACCTCCTTTGCGTTAATGTTAATTATATCATGGCTAATACATTTAGTATTATCTATGCTATTATAAAAATGAGAAGAACTTTATTATAAGACTCTTATGATCTCTTATTATATAGTATACACATGTTTAAATATTTAAAAAATAAATTCACTTAATAATTACTAAATAATAATCTCCCACACTCTCACTCCTACTCTCCTACTCTCCTACTCTCTCCCACCCTCTCACTCTCCAACTCTTCTAATATATAAATATTTTTTTTATCAAATTAAATTAAGATACAATGCAAGTATGTGCATGCATGCTACTAGTATATATATATATTAAAACATTTCATATCTGAAAGTATTATTTGGTTCATATATTATTACAATCTCTTGCCATCGCTCCAAATTTGAAAGGTAAAAATAATCATGTTTTACTAAAAATAAAAGGTTTACAGACATCATTAGTTTATATGTTATGTGTGTTGCACGTGAATCATATATATATAATTTTTAAATTATGTATATGTTTTGAAAAAAATTAATAAACTATATATAAATATAAAAAAATTAATATCATTATATTTTTTTTTTTTGATCTTATAAAATATTTTCCAATTTTTTTTTTTAGTATGCATATATTTTAAATATTTTACATATATTCTTGCACTGCATACTTTAAAATTGAAACTCATATTTTTTTTTTCTTTTTTTCTTTTTAGTATATAAGAAAAAACTTGTTAGTGATGAAAATTATAATAACAGAAAGTCACTGTATTATTTTATAAAATCTCCAGTGCACAATCAATAATGATTTTAATCTATAATAATATGTATTTATCAAAATTCTGATTGATATTTTCTTTCCATGAATGTTAAAAAACAAAAATCAATTCTAAAGTCAATTAGATTTAAAATTTATGATTGATTCAATTTAATTTTTATTAAAAACTTACCAATATAAATAATAATTACAATCCTATAACTATTATAAACCTTGTTAACTACAGTACCTACAAAAAAAAAATTATCTGACTTATTCCATCTTTCATCTTCCATCCTCCTTAATTAATTTTGAGAAACCACACAAATAATTTAAATTTGTTTTGTGGTATTATCAAGACTTATTTCATTAAATTTACTATCATAAACATATTATATTTCATTGTTATCAACAATTATAAATAGTTTTTTTTTTCCTCAAAATGATCCCGAAACATTACTTTAAATTTAAGAATCTCGTGTTTTTTTCCTTAAAACCAACTAATTTAATATTATACTATTTTCTTGTTTTATAAACCTCAAAAATAAGAACAATTACCAACACACTTGTATATTATGTTGTTTTGTTATTTTCTAAAATATTCCAACAAAATAACATAAATCAAATAGGAAAAAAAAAATATATATATATATTTAAAAAATACTTTACTATAGGCAAAAGAAGAAAAATAACTTATTTAATAGTAGAGTTGAAAATTAATTAACAACTTACCTTTTGGTGAATCATTGAAAAAATAATTGAGATGTTACGCAAGTGTAATCATATTCTATAGGGATCAATAACAACATATACATAATATTAAATATTTATCTGTGTGATTTAACGAGTGCCCTGAGTGCACTTGTTAAGATTTTATAAATATAAAGTTTTTACATTTATTATTGTAGTTAACTATAATCTCGATGTTATTTAAAGCATAGATTAATGTTACTTTTGAAAAGTTTTATTTTTCAAAAATCATATTTATTGAGTCTTAACAAATGTTTTTAAGACACATGTTAAAAAAAATCTATTTAATATAGTGTTAAATTATAGATAACTTGTTTAAATATTAAAAAAATTAATTATTATTATAATTAAAATTTAATAATAAAAAGTACTTACAATCTTGTGATAAATTTAACAATGGATTGGTCTAGCAAGAGTTAAAGCAGTAGTTAAGATTTTTCCATTAAACTACTTCTATATATATTATATACATAAATAATAGATCGGATTGTGCTCAAATTGATTTGAATCAAATTATACAAAATCTTTATGATTCAAATTTAATCAATTTATTTTAATCTAAAATTATATTATTTTTAAAAAACATTCTTTTGGGTATAGTATAATCAACCAATCTGAATCTATATGTTTTGATTTAAATACGTAAATAACATATTACACAGATCAAATTGTCATTCCTACAATTTCTCAAGAAATGAGACAATCCTCATGAGTATTGAATCACTTGGCTGAGAAGATCCAAATTGGGACATTCTGGTTCTGTGGTGGCCCATAGAATCCAACAGGTATCTCATCGGCTTTAGGAGAGAGAAAAATCTAAATCAAAACGGTTTAAGGCGCCAACATAAAATTCTCCTCCTGTTAAAACTCACAAAGTCCTTCACCTTCAAGGCTCTAGTTTCGCCACAAAAATCTTTCACTCCCCTTTTGTTTCAAAATATCCCAAATTTTTCTCACCTCCCCCCAAACCCTAAATTCTCCATTTCTTTACTCTTTCTTCAACCATCATATCAGTCAATCTTACTCTTTTTCAACCACGAATTGTTGTTCTGCAATGTCTTTGAAGCGCAGTCGCGTTGCTCGGTCATCGAGTCAGGGTGAGGTTGGATTGTACACTCAAATTCAGCCACCGGAGACACTGGCAACAGCTCTATGGGAGAAGAATCGCCCAGCTCGGAAACAGTTTTCAAAGCTAGCTATGGGCTCCAAGCCACCCATCAAAAAATCGGAGCAACGTGGCATCCTATTCGCAAGAGCATTCTGACATTGGGGGATACCACTTCGGACCCAAATGAAGTGGGTGAGTCTAAGACGATTATCGAACAAGGGTTTGGAGAATTTCTTAGAGCTTGCTCTTTGCAAGAAGAATCTCACTGAGGACCACGATGTATTCATGTATGGGTAAGTCTTGCTTTCTTCTGCCCTTCTTTTTGCCCAGTCAAATTTCGTTTCCTTCTTTTATTAATCACTTCAGTTATGATTTCTATTGGGTCGGTTTGGAAGGATATTTCTTGATTAATAATGGGTTAATCATGTTGTTAATTCTCTGGCTTGTGTCACTTCAATTGTTTTCTTTTCATCTCTGAAATATTGATCCATGACAATTTTGAATCTCTGTTTTCAATTTCAACTTCTACCCAGATTATGTAAATCAATGTTTCTATTCATGGACTTATTTCATTCTCTTGCAAAGGGTTTTAAAATTAACGAAGTTGCACATGTAAAGGGCCCCAAACCGTGAGTGCTCTGACTCTTTTGGAGCAGAGCTTGTGGTTTGTACTGATATGAATATTAGTATCTAACTTTTTAGTGATAACTTAGTGCAATGTAGATTATTTTTCGTATGCATATAAGCTGGTATCTTTTCTTTCTTTATTTCTTCTGTAGCCATATACATGCATTTCATCCTCACACATGAACCAAATGTATGATGATGCAGCTACCTTGGTGCATTTTGCTCAGCTGAATGCCGAGATTATCAGATTGCTTTGGATGGGTTTAAGAAAGAAGTTTCTACAGGATCCAGAAAGATGGCTACAGCAGGGAACCTCTTGACAGTAGATGCACTGAGGCTCTTCAGAATGAAGGGTTTTGAATCTTGAGAGACCAAATGGGTGGCTAAGTGTAATTAGTCTTCACAGTTTATTTGCTAATTGCGGAGATGCACAGCTGCAATTTCTTTAACAGCTTGCACCTTTGTATGGTAAACTGCTAGTTCACTAATTCTTTGGTTTGTAGCAGGACATATCAGTAGGTTAACAGACACCGGTGTCCAAGTGAAAAGGCTTCTATTCAATTATATGTCACAGTTCTGCAATTTTAGGCTCTGATTTCCTGTTTTAGAGGATCTATATGCTAAATACAAATTCTCAGTGAAAATTTAAATTTTCCAACAATTTGTTTTAGTTTTCTTTTTTCAGTTTAGCTCCTTACTTTGGGAAAACATCTGTTTGTAGCACATGCATTTTGTGTATTTCAAGTTTTACCAAGCTCATAATGTGAGACCATGGTAATTATGTTATGATTAGATGTTTGACTGTACTTTTTTCGCATGTTGATTTCATACTACATAATATATGAAAATCATTGTCCAATGAATCATTTTCCATAAAACAAATTTGAGAAATACACAATACTGAGTCTTTTCTGTCGTTGATAAAAGTGGATTAAGTTGGGTGTAGTTGCAAAATCAGATCACCTAGTTATATACACTATAGGCTAATTTGGTTATGCAGTTTGCAAACGGAATGAGTCTTACAAATATTGTCCGACTCAATCCCCATTCTCAAATCACCAACTACAGGAATGGTAATAACAATAGAGCAAACTCAGAACTAGTCTAAAAATAAATATGTGCCTTGTCTTCCAATCAATTTCTTCTCTGATACCATCACTTGGAGAAAATTAATGCAGTAGACATACAAATTATATTTGGAACTCATGCACTTTCATTGTAGGTATGGATATCGACTATGAATCAGTTTATAGGAACAAAATCATTGGAAGAGTTTAAGGCTTTTGCATTACAAAATCATGCCACTATTTACAGCACAAAATCTAGAGGTCAGAAGATTTTGTACAACAGTGCAGGCACCTAGCATAAAGGCTTTGCCAAATCCTAGCTCAATCTTCCTTTCTATTTTTCTTTTTCTATCTTTTTCTAAATTTTTTAATGTTTTACAAAAAAAAAGAGAAAAAACTACTGCTTGTTGCAGTTTGCACATCCTATGCAGCTGCAAACTATCCTTTAGCTTTGCTGTATATTGCAGCTCTTCTCTGCTGACAGAGTTTAATTGCAACCATTTCGTCCCAGACCAACTAGTGGGGATTTCTTTTTCTCAGATGAACTACAAGAAAGATAACACCGTTACAAAATGCAACTACTAAATTACAGTCAAACTGTTCTTACCTGAGCTTAAGGAAGAGGAAATTATCAAATGAACAATCATGCATCTACTTGAAACACGAGCAAGTTTTTGGCAACGACTGAGGCTTCCCGTGAGCATACCTTCGTAAATGCTTTGGGTCGAAGGGTGGGAACTCCTCATAATTTGGAAAATGGAGAGACTGACTGTCATGCACAGGGATTAAACAAAATTTCTGCAGTTCCATATCACATACCACGCATTTGTGCTCAGAACTGCCAGCTGCCCTAATGGCCTGCAACTTACAGTCACTACACCACATGTAGTGTTGGCAAGGAAAGTTGACCCAGAGCATCTTCTGCTGGTTACAGGCAAAGCACTTTCCCTGAGCAATGCATGCGTCATAATTCTGCATAAACCACAACAAGGCGATAGAGTATGTCAATATTATATCTTAAAGTAATCATTTTCACATCATGAATGCTGAACTAGTGAAACAACATTTTTCAATTCTCACTTTGTAGAAATCAAATTCACGAAGAAAGAAGATAGATGAGTTTTTCTTTTTTCTGGCAAGGGCCTCGAGAACCGAGTGCTTTTGCGGATGCCCAAAATTCTTCCTTTCTGCCCCCTTTTCACATGATCCTCTTTCATCATCAGTGTCTCTTGCATTATTTTGATTTGGGAGCCATGGTCGAGCATAGAAAAGAGGATCTGGCTTCAAAAATTGGAGAAACCTCGAGTGCTCACATGGTAATGTATCCTTCTGTGCCGAACTAAAAACATGGCACATATAAGATGAATTTGTCTCCTTGGCACTGCCACAAGCGGTGCCAATATCTTCGTAACAGCCTGATAAATGATCCTGAACATACTTGTTATCTACAGAATCATCATCGTTCCCGTCATTAACAGATTTATCTTGCAAGGGACTACAGGGCATAGGGGATGTATGATGTGGTTGCTGATGTGACAGCTGCTTCTGAAGAAACTTGTGGTCTGAATCTTCATCATTTTTGTTATCAACAGATGCAAAATTGGAGGAAGCACAGGGCGCAGAGGGTGTATGAAGCGGTTGCTGATTAGGCTGCTGCTTCTGAAGAAATTTGTGATCTTCAGAATATTCATCTCTTCTGTTATCAATAGATGTATCATTGGAGGGTGCACAAGGCATAGTGCGTGCCTGAAGCAATTGCTGATGAGGACTAGGAAGCATAGGGATGAGGACCATGTGATTGGGAGATCCATGTCTGCCAATGGGGACAACCTTCATGCGGCAAAGGACAGAGAAAGATTTCATGAAATCACTGAGTTTAGGGAATCCGAGAGAGGCGTGGTCCAGTTCTAAGCCAAACTTAGCCCTGAAGTCACCTTTTAACGATGAGAGAGGATAATCTCCTTCCTTTGGATGCTTTGTTAGATTTTGTAAGAACCCAGGAAGCCACTTGATGAAAATTTGGAGCCATTTAGGCATGCTTCTGTCCACTGTGCTGGGCTTTATGCGCAATTGAAGTTCACCAGAACATGTCGTTGGTAGACCATTGAGTAACTTCTCTATCCAAGATAGCTGTTCAGTTGTAGCTTCTTCAGTATTCCTTGCATCAACTACTTCTGCTTCAAGGTGAATACAGTTATTCTTTTCTCTCTCCTGTTTTTGGAAGAAAAATTCCTGGAACTCGGTGAAAAAGAAGCATTTTGGCATGGCACTTTTAATCTCAACTTGCTTTCCCATCATAGTCACATAATGTGCCTCAACAGCTGCTGAAACAGATTTCTCATCTCTGAAAGTGACAAACCCAAATCCTCGAGATTGAATATAATCTCCTGCTGGAGCTCCAATAACTACGGCATCTTCCACAAAACCAAATTGTTCTTCAAAAAATTTACCTAATGAGTCTGCTTCTCAAAGTGGAATACGAGAATTTGGTTATTTGACAGAATATCATAATTAATAAATTATTTACTACATCTTTGTCAAATCATCAAACAATGCTAAGAAATAGGCATGCTCAGTATAAGTTATATGTAATGTGACAGTTCTGTTAGGAGGCTAACCAGAATTCACTGAGGCAGGGACACCTCCTACAAAGATTTTACGTTTCAGTATCATCGTAGCAGGAAAATAATTGGGTTGTGTTCTCCGTTTCATCTGCATGAGTTCCTCTGCTGTATGAGCATACAAGCACTTGTCTCCTCTAACACATCCTCCAGGAGATTTGAAATATTTACAGATTTCTGATGTGCTTGACGAAAATCTGGGTTCAAAGTAAAAAGATAACTATGAGGCCTCATGAAAAGTATAAAACAAACTAGAGATTATATCCAGCTTTCAGTTTTGAGATATGTTTTGTTTTTGGATTTAACACGAGTAGTCACCTTTTAGTGATGATATCTCTTTCTGGCATGGGTAGGAGTGATTTACATGTCTCGAAATTGGCCTCCTTATTTTGTAGCCAGTTACTATTTTTCTGTTCATTAGGGAAAGCACGAGTCACTGCAAATTTGAACGAAAGACATGAGATTGACAAGTCCAACTGTGAGAAGTCACGTTAATAAATGAAAGAAGTTATTATTAATTTTCTGTTTCTTCAAATATAGGAGTATAAATAAGTGAAGTTTGGACTTACTGACGCTAATGTTAGTTGGGTTCAGCATAAAACGCATATCTTGTGTCTTTGCCAGATCTACAGGTCTCTGTCTTCTAAGTGTGAAAACAGTTGGTACGGAAACGTGCAATATTGGAGGAGGACGTTAGCATCGAAAGTTATTTACAGTTTTACAATGCTAGATTTCCAGGAGAAAACATTTCAGAGACAACTATTAGAAGCCTACAAATTACAATAGTAATGACTAGGAGTTTTTTTAGCGGAAGAGGATCTATTTGTTTCTTACCGTAAATTGAGGACTTCACTGTTAGCCCCCCACCGCAGAAGAAGCTCAGCACATTCCATGCTGTCATTCTTTACTGCAAAAAATAGTGGGGTTTCTTTCGTTTCTGACTTGGAGTTTATAACTTCTCGGTCGTATAATAGGAGGACCTACCAACCCAATGTCATAGGCAAATGCCAAGGACATACAAAAATCAAATATAAACATAAATCCGTTTTGCCTTCTAAAGGGGACACCGTCTAAGATACTAATACACATTGGAGGAGGTAAGCTGATGAGATAATTTCCATTCATACCTGAAGTGCCTCTGCTTTACCATTGGCGGCAGCAATGTGCAGTGCAGTTAAACCCAACTTATTTTTCTGGCTCACTTTAGCACCATGCTTAAGAAGGAGACACAAAATTCTGGAAAATGGCAACAAAATATTCAGAAACTCAATTGTGAGTGCCAGTTTCACAGAGAGAGAGGGGGAGGGGGAGAGAGAGAGAGAGAGAGACTTCATCTGCTGTGACGACGACCCTCTTGACATCTTAAGACACCAATGAAGAGCAGAGTTCCCTTCAACATCAGCATCACTTATGTCTATGTTTGTCTTCAGAAGTAGCTCAGTAACAGCTTCATCTCCAGCCTATTAGGTAATGCACTAGTTATATAAACAACAAGCACGCAAAATCTTACTTATACAACTACATTATATATAGTACTGAAATGGCGTGTTCAGCTCTCTGGCTGTACTTGTGACAATCAGATCAGGTACCTTCAGGGTTTCCAATGACCGAACTGTTTCCTGCAATCTTAACACTTTTTTATGTATTTCTTGTCTATTAATGTCCAATTTCAATTTTTTTTTATTTTTTCCTATTGGGAACTTCAAATCCTATTTAGAGAAACCTTAAGGGACTCTCAGTAAATAACTGGTGAATTTTAGTAGTAGATAGAAGAAAAAACACCCAATATATGGTATGAAAACATGAAGCCCATTTCCCGTCCGGTCAATCTGGGCTTGTTGCATTAAGATTGCTAGACATGCGAATTTACGGAAAATGCCACTAGATAAAGATTATATCCCAACTTGAAGCAGTAATTATTTTAAGCGAACAGTTATATTTTATCTGCTTTCACTATAGAAATCAGTTAATAAGATCGTCAAAAAGTTACTCGGGAGGAAAGCTAATTTTACCTGCGCTGCACGGATTAGTGGTGACGTCATTCTCTTCTCCGTGGAACCGGTTTTGGCAACAACCCCAAAGAGCTGGAGCAACTCAATCTCACACAGCAAAAGCTTCCTTAACTCGGTGTTCTCGCTCTCCGTTAGAGTACTAGAAGAGCGTTTGGCCGCTTTGGACGGAGTGGTTGAGTGGGCCAAGGATAAAGCTTTGTTTATCACGCATTCGTATATACTCGTCTTCTCTTTGATACCTGAATTAGCATCACGAAACTCTACAGTTAATTCGTTGACCTTATTCGGATCTGCAATGAGCATTGCAGCCAGTCCAACTATACTGCCGTCCACGGCGTTCGCATAAGCCACCTCCGATAGTTCCTTCGTCTTCTCAACGAGAAGTCTCACCGCCCTCAAGTCCTAATTAAAACCAAGCATCAATTGACTGAGAAGAATGGAAAACGAGGGTGAAAAATTCGGTTTTTCCGGTTCTTGGCTGAACCAGTAGGTCCTTCGACCAATATGCAAAGCAATATTTTCCTACTTTGGAGTGAAGAAAGTCTAAAAATTTGATCTGTTTTTAAATTAATTCACTTTGGATTACCAGTCTAAGAAAATATAAACAACAGAAAAGGTATAAATTCAAGCCAGTAGATATTTCTTATTCTACCACTTTTTCCCGGCAACCAAACAGCCATTATAAAAAACAAAACCATTGGCGAACCTTTTCACTAAGAGCTACCACCAAGTCCTCAACAGAGTTTTCATCTGGATTCCAACTCACATCCAGCCTGAAATCACAAACAAAAAGAAAAGAAAGGCTTCCATAACTATATGTAAAATAATAAACTAGTCAATAAAGCACTTGGGCATAAAAAGGTAAAATTTCTATATTAGGAAAGCTCTACTGTGGTGTAAGTAGGAAAATTGAGCTTTAACCTTTTCTAGCAAAATGAAAATGACTCGTAGTTTTGGACATACCTAGTGCTGGACAGAGACAAGTTCAGAGCAAGCAGTGCGCGACCGTCCTTGGTCTTCAGGTCCGTACGAGCGTGTTTCCGAAGGAGCAACTCGATGCACAGCGCGGCGTGCTTATCCGCTGCAGCGTGCAATACCGACCGTCCGGTCTCGTCCATCTCGTTCACCAGCGGCACCAACCCCAGCTCTCCGTTGAGAAGAGCGGAAGCGCAGTCAGCGGAGTCAAAAGAACAGCAGAGATGGAGTAGTTTAGACACGGTGCGACGGTCTAAAGCCTCAGAACCATTCTGTAAGATTCGCTTGGCTTGAGTTATGAAATGAGGTTTGTTATCATCACGAACTAATCTCATCAGCCACTTCTCTGCTTCAGTCATTACGAATTCTTCAGTCTTCGAGTTTCGAAAGTTATCACCATATGAATCGAGCTTTGCATTAGAGCGACTATAATAATCACGTACGTTCCGGAAGGGAATGGTGTAACTCAGTGAGACCTGGTCTACGTATTTCCTGCGATTTAAGTCAAATTTGCCGTCAGTTTCCCTAGAAAGCGCACATGGAAATAAAATCTGAATGAAATTTACTGTCACTTAAAAAAAAAAATCTTCACTACAAACTTGGAAGATTTGTTTGAAAAACCTTTAATCTGAGGAACCAAAAGCATCACCAGCATCAAAACGAAAAAGTTTCCACTTTTTTCTTACAGAAAAAAAAAAAAAAGGTACTAATATTTTCCGAGAAAATAGTTTTAAGTATTGAGCTAGTTTGAAGAAAGTTCCATTTTGAAATCCATATAATATTACTTTCGGAACAGATAAACTAAAATTCACGTAAAAATTGAAGAATTGCCAACGAAAATCAAAGATCAAATAAAGCACGTCACGCACCAGATCCATCTGAAAACCCTAATTTTTCAGCTTAAAAATCAATCAATCAATCTCTCCGCTGCTGGCAAATTTTCCAAACCAAAAATCGAACCGAGCTTGAGAGAAAATCTTTAAGCAGCTACAGAAGCAATAAGTTTCCGTGGTAGCTTCTCAGGAAATAAGCTTCATCGCCATTGAAGACAAAGCGATTCACTGTATGCTTGAAAAAGTAGGAACTGAGAAGGTAGAGGAGGGAAAATGAGCTGAAGAACAAAACAGAAAGGCGCTGTTGGAATTTATAGAGGCGGATTTCAAACGTTTTTGTAAACAGTATTTGGATAGCTTTTCGGGTCCTGCATTGCTTGTTTGACTAAACTAACCCTCATTGCTGTTACGACATCTTGTAAAGGAAAGTGGTAAATAGCAAGTATATAAGGGTTGGAATGTGAATAAAAAAATGCATGCTAATTACTCTCGCCGCGTCGTTTTTGTCTGATAACTGCGCACAGGAAAAGATCAAATTAGAATTTGCCACGTGTTGAAACAGTAAGCGTTGCTAACAAATTTCTGAAATGCAGTCTCCCTTTTCTTTCCTAATGACTTATTTCTCAAGAAATCAAATCAATGAAAGTTGGACTTGGCTACAAACAGTGCTGCAGACATGCAGTAGGATTAAAAAATGGATGCCCGAGAGAAATTGGAGGGTCCAAATTATTTGTTTAGGTTTTTTTTTTTTTTTTTTTTTTTTTGTAATTGAAAGGGTGTGAAAAAAAACTTATATCATAATTTTTGTATGTAAATAAAAAATATATATTATTATTTTATATTAAATACCCAATACTAATAATTTTTGTACGAAAAGTGCAATTAGATGATTATGTATCTTACATATGTAAGGTCAACTCTGGTGAGTCTAACATCTAATCATATTTATTTATTGCAGAGATTACAATAAATGTTTTGTTAAACTTTGCTCATTCAACACCAATTACTATAGTTTTGTGAGGAGATAAACATGAATTTTGGACGAGATTAGAAATGGAAATACTTATGAGAAATTAAAAAACATACAACACCTTGTTTTGGCAAAAACTTGAGATACAATATGAAAAGGTGTCAATGATAATGAGTTTTGAACTTTTAAAGTGGATGTAAAGATAAAAAAATAAAATAATTGGTGTCTTAAATATTACCCTTTGATTAGTCAATATAAGAAAATTAGAAAGTATTAGGATAAACCTATGTGTAAGCTTTCCATAAGAGTTTACTCTTGGATCTTCTGTATAGTAGGGATAACAATGTCGCTAAACCATTCAAAATCTTGCAACTTAACAATTTTTTCAATGACAATTCATAAGGTCATTTTGAGCAAATATTAAGCTTCATTGCTCTAAAAAATTATAAAAATTACACATAATATCAAATCATATGATTTTTGTTATGTAAATGCTAGAATATAAAGAGATTATATCTGTTATTTTGTTGATGTTATGCTATGTAATAAATATTTTTCGAGCCAAATTTAGATCTTCCATGTATGGAAATTTAATCTTGAATGACCTTCTCTAAACAAAATGCTTTTTCAATTAGGTTATACCTTTGTTCATTTTTTTTCTTTCTTCTATTAACTAATTGATAAATACACGGAAGAGAGTTTATTTTTAAATTGGAAATATTAAAATGATGAAATTTATATCCCATATGTTAGAGTAGGGCGTGAAATACAAAATATAACTCAAATAAGATATTTGTGTAATTTGACTTGTTTAATGTATCATAAATGCATGATTAAATATTTTAATAGTGTATTTGAAACAGCTAAAAAAAAATGAAGAATTCAGTTCATTTTAAATTAACTTTATATTTTTTATGTTAGGAACAAATGAAATAGTGTAAATTAAATGAAGTTCATTTGAAATATACATTTTATTCAATTATGAATTCTACACCAAATGGGTTGGATTTCAATTTCATTTGAGATAAATTATTATTTTTTCCACCTAAAATAAGATTTTTATCTTTAATAGTACACATGCTTTTCACTTCATCTTAAACATTCAGTTCCAAATAAGAGAATTAGACTGAATTTCATAAGTATAATTTTTATTTCAAATAAGCAAATTCATTTTAAATGAATTGAACTTTAAAATTCATTTAGAATGAAATAAATTTATTTTTTATTTTGTTCTAAACACACCCTAAACTTATATATTATATAAGGTTTATAGTCATATTATCTTTGTATAAAAAATTATATGATCATTTATTTATTGTCAAATATAATATAAGATGAGTTAATAGGATATATAATTTTATACTATTATGTTATTATTATACACTATAAGAATCAACCAAATACTCTTAGGGCTAGTTTGGTACGCAAGAATGATTTTTACGAAATTAGAATGGGAAAGAGAATGGAAATGGAATGAAGGTGAAATGGAATGATTATTTCATTCTATTGTTTGGTGGTGTCGGTGGGAAATAATCATTTTATTCAATTTAATTTAATTATTTTATATAGTTTTTAGACATGAAATAATTACAAAATTATTCTAAAATGACAAAAATATCCCTTAATAGATAAAGTAATAAACATGTAACATAATTTATGAAATATAAATTTCTTAATTTTTAATTAATTTTTTTAAAAATATATTATTAATTTAATTTATTATATTATTATTTATATTTATTTTTCTGTTAATTATATTTATTTTATTATTTACTATATCTTATTTCTATTATTTATTAATACTGATATTTTAGCTAAAATTATTTATTTAACATTAATTAATTATTTATAATTATATTATTTAATATGATATGAATGATATTTTTGTCATTTGACTAAAATGAATTGATTTATTATTATTTTTATATATAATTTTTTTTAATATAACTTTATATTATTTAATGTGATATGAAGGGTATTTTTGTCATTTGTCTAAATTAAATAATAAATATATTTTATTTATTTATGTATAATAATATTATTTTATTAATATTCAACTTTTTATTTATGTGATAGAATGATTCTTTTGTCATTTAACTGAACTAAATCAATTACATAAAAATAAGAATGAGCAATCTCACCCCCTAGATGGCTTTGAGAATTTATACTTATATGGAATGAAATGGCCCGAATGGAATAAGTATTATGAGGCTAAAAACGTACTAAACTGAATAATGCTCATTTCATGGAATTATGCATGGAATGGAATGGCCAATCCTGCGTACAAAATAAGCCCCTATACTATTCTATGTATTTATAAGATGGAGCAAAGGAGTTTGTATTCCTCAAAGGAAAATAGGCCCTCTTTTACATCATTTGGGCTCGGTTACATGTTTAGGCTACTCTAAGAAGCCCATTGACATGTGTGGCGAAGGAATTTCATGAGGCCAGTTACTCAACATATTCTTTTGCATTGTCATTTTGTGTTGGGGGGAATTCGAATCCAATTTTTACTACCCAATCACCAATTTAGTTCCGAGGTCCCCAATGCTTAATAGATTATTTTGCATTATCATTTTGGGGGGGGGGGGGGGGGGAATTCGAATCCAATTTTTACTACCCAATCACCAATTTAGTCTCGAGATAAGGAGTATCCAGTTAAACCAAAGGATGCGATTAATAAGCCAAAACTATAAGTTGATAACCAATTACACCAAAGGATGCGATTAATAAGCCAAAACTATAAGTCGATAACTATGCAAAATGTAAAACCAACCTCACTAAATTCAATACGACGCAACGTAATTTCTTGTTCAAAATAAGAAAATAAAGGTAATTTAGATTTTCGATGAAGTTTTTGAGATTATAATTTAAAGTTGATTTGGTAATGCTTTTTTGAGATAATGTTTATGCTTATAAATAGCATAAGTCAATTTTTTTATGTTTAGTAAAAAGAAAAAAATATAGAATACTTCTGCTCTAGACTTTTATAAATTGAATTATGCTCTCAAATTTAAAAAATTAATATGTTCTTAACTTTTGACGAAAATTTATGTTTGTCTTTTGATTAATTAAGATTTCCAAGCTCCAGTTCTTCTTTTATCAGATTTTTAGAACAGATTTATAATAAATTTACCAATTAAGATTTCTAAACTTCAGCTCTTCTTTTAATTAGATTTTTAAAGCAGATTTAAAATGAATTTACTTCATCAAAGTTTTGGTGATTTTTTAGAAATTTCTTTTAATTAAATTTTTGGAACAGATTTATAATAATTTTACTAATTAAGATTTCCAACTTATAAAACTATTTGGGTAAAATGTCACCAAACTAAGTTACAATATTTATTAGTTTCTTATATAAATATAGTTATTAAATTTATATGCAGATAATAAATAAATAAATTTAAAAAAACTATATAGGCAGTTTCCCTTCATATAAATACGCACCAACTGTCTTCATTTTAAAACCCTGCAGCCGATTTTCTTGTTTTCGGAGCCAATAACCCTTGACAATCTGTTCACTTTCCCTCCCTTTCCCGAGAAAAGTTCACATTGTCGCTTCTGTAATCTAGGGTTCTGGAAATATGGTGGAAGATAAGGGGAAGAAATCGAAGGTTGCTCAGGCGGAAGATTCCGATCACATTGACGGTGAACTCGTTCTTTCCGTTGAAAAGTTGCAGGAAGTACAAGATGAGCTCGAAAAGGTTTTTCCTTTACTTATTTATCTTAGGCATTTTTATTTGGTGCTTATATGTTATGCACGTATGGTAAGCTAATATGTATGTGACTATTTTCGTCAATGTAATTGGTGCATTAATATGAATTTAGCTGACACATTTGTTCGTGCTTTATTATTGAATTTGAAAATGCAGCTCTACATCTTTAATATATTTTATTACCCAGTAAAGAAATAGTTGCTGTTTAGATGAATTGCTTGAAAATTCAGAGATTGGAATATTCGTGACTTCTTAGTAGCACATGAGGTGAAGAAATGTATCATGAGTAGAAAATTGGCATGCTAAAGTTGAGGTCTTAAGGTTTCACTTTTAAATCCACTCCTATTGCTACCTCTGTGAAAACCTTTACTCGTTGGTTTGTGAAAATTGCTAGTAATAAGTACTGTTTTGTGAATGTAATCCTTGGCTTTGGACATGTCATTATAAGCGTGTTTATTTCAATTTGACTAACAAGTTTCGTGATGGGCCTGGGCTTTCATAATTTAAAGGATGCGCATAACTGGGACTACAAAATTGTTTGGAATTTTGTAGAATTTGGTAAATCAAGCGATGCATGAGTGTTAATATGGCTGTTTGCATTTTCTGTAGTAAGTTTCTCTTACACACAACTGGGACTACAAAATTGTTTGGAATTTTGTAGAATTTGGTAAATAAAGCTATGCATGAGTGTTAATATGGCTGTCTCTGAATTTTCTGTTGTGTAATTCCATTCAGTCCACTATCCCACTTCTAGAGTGATGGACTTGTAGAAAAATTGGGGCCATGATCATGTGAATGTCCTAGTTTGCCACTCTATGTTACTCTTTGCTCGGTTTGGTATTTTATCTATTAAGGTAATTTAACATCCATCATGCTAGGTACTTTTAAAGTGAGTGTATCTGTGTGACTGCAATAACTTAGATTTTTTTGTGAATGTTTATTACAATAAATATCTGATGCAGGTAGCTAATGACATTTGTCTCTACAGGTTAACGAGGAAGCTAGTGATAAAGTATTAGAAGTCGACCAGAAATATAATGAGATACGCAGGCCTGTCTATGTCAAACGGAACGAGATCATCAAATCTATTCCTGACTTCTGGTTAACTGCTGTTAGTGATCCATATATTCTCAAAATATCTCTATTTCAATGTTTGTTGTTCTGAAACTGTGCATTTGGGAATCATTACATCACTATGAATCATTTCCTTCTTTCACCGTGCAGTTCTTGAGTCATCCTGCACTCTCTGATCTTTTCACTGATGAAGACCAGAAGGTTTGACAAATGATCTGGAAATTGATCATATTGTTAGATATTCTAATATTATAATGATGTAGTTTTCATGTTGCGTCATCATCTTGGTGTTAAGTTCTTGATTCTATTTCCAAACATTGAGAAATGTTTGTCTAATTATCAGTCCTTTCTTATTTTCTTGACATAGATCTTCAAGTACTTAGATTCCCTTGATGTTGAAGACTTCAAAGATGTGAAGTTGGGGTACTCCATCACATTTGTAAGCATCTTTTCTTACCCTTGTATTATGTGGACCTGTTTTCATTTTGTACTGGAATACAATATATGGTGTTATCTGTTAATATGTTTGAATAGTTGGTTTTTTATGACTTGTTGTTGACTGACGCATTTTTCACTCTCTCTAATTACAGATTTTTAATGAGAATCCATACTTTGAGGACACAAAATTGACAAAAACCTTCACGTTCTTTGATGAGGGAACAACTAAGATCACTGGTACTGCCATCAAGTGGATGGAGGGCATGGTAATGTTACATTGTTGTCTCATTTGAAGTCTTTTATTATTCATGTTTTTTAACAACATCTGATGATAAATAGTAACCTGTGAAGGGTCCTGCTAATGGAATCAATCATGAGAAGAAAGGAAACAAACGTCCTCTTGCTGATGAGAGGTACTGATGAGACATTATGGTCTTTAATCAAGAAATATGGTGGTACTGTTTGAAGCCATTAAATTTTGTACATCTGTTAATTATTATGGAAAGAATTATAAAATTTGTTTAACAAATTAAAATCTTCTTTTATAGAATTCATTTATTTGTTGTTGAACATTTTAGGATATTGTTCATGAAGAGATATGGCATCACACTTTGACTGGGGCCTGGCATTGAAGGTTTAATGTTATAGGAATTGGAGGGACCTGCTATTTAGGTTTAGAGTTAGCAGGGTTAACATGTGGTGTTCATAGTCTATGTTTTAGACTATGACAAAAGGTTTCGAAATGCCAATGCAAACCTGAACCACCAAAACTTTTTTTGCACTCTGTGATGTCAACTACCTTGTAGATGTCAGTGTTAGAAGTTCATCGTATACATGTGTTTTACACATTGAATACCATTACTTCTGAAAACTCCAAATGTCAGCACGCGTGGCTTTATTTATAACTTAGCCTTAGGGCAAAAAGATTCAAGTGGATGCTTTTGTCCTGTTGTTTCTTTTAAATCTTTCACGTGCATTCCTTCCAAACTCCAGCTTCATTATTATTTTTTTCTTCTATGGACCCAGCTTCTTTAGTTGGTTTGGTGAAACTCAACAGCAAGCTATTGGAGAGTTTAATGATGAGGTAAACTGTCTTTTCAAATTTGTAAATCTATCAATATATTGGGTTATAACAGTGTCTATTTTGAGATTGGCAATGTCAACTCTTTTGATGTATTATCAGAGCAATACTAGTGGTTTGTCCATTTGATTCATATATTCGATATTCAAATACATCACAGCATTGCCTTTCTGGAAAAACTAAAAAATAAATAGAATGGAGGACACTGCATCAAGTTTCACAATATAGTGCAAAAGAAAGAAAAAAAAAGGCTGAACTGAGTTAATAAAAGCGTTTGTATCTTCTCTTTTATGATTTAGTTGGGTTTTCACCATGATTTGCAGGTTGCTGAGATAATTAAAGAAGATTTATGGCCTAATCCTCTCAAGTATTTCAACAATGTAATTATCTATCATTTAAACCAGTTTCAGTTCTTATTTTACTTATTACTTTTAGCACAAATTTACAGTTAATGGAATATCTGGATTGATGTTACATATTAGTTTTAATTTGTTGATTGAACTATGTTGTGAATTTATTATTGCAGGAGGCTGATGAGGAGGACTCTGATGGCGATGAAGATGAAGAAGAGGTGATATTCATTAATATAATTACTTTCTTCTGATAATGTGTTGCTGATATACACATTTGCACTTGCTTACTGTTTTAGTGGTTTGGGGTTCTACATTCTTTCATTATTGTTGCAACTCACTGATTAGTCCTGCAAGTTCTTATGCCATTCCACATGAATGGCTGTACATAACCTGTAACGTACAAGATGTCTTCTGTCAATCGAGTTCTGTATTTAGAGAATGTAACATCAGACAACATCTGCATAATTTGTCTGGTGCATGACATAGAAAAATGTGCCATATTAGTTGTTGAGCAAAGTGACCGAATTCAGAGACAGTTTAGGCAAATATGTCTATCCTTATTGTGGATCTGACTATTAATATTTACACGAAAACCACCCTATAGGCTATAGGGTATTTAGATTCTTATATGTCGCTGATGGTGAAAAGTGACGTCGCTCTTTCTCTTCTCCTTATCCCCCTTCTGAGTTGAAATATTACCAAGATCAGATTAGTGAAACTTTTGACCAATTTGCTTGGTTAGGATATATATATAAATTATATTTATATCTTTTGATTACATGCCTTGCAAAAGGTCAGCAAGAGGTCCTTTTTTTTTTCTTCCCTCTCTAGGATTTCAAACCCACAAACGGATCTTAAGTTTAGCATGGCTTACTTGTATGTAATTTTTACCCTAAATTATCTATAATAGTATACCTGATAGACCTTTTTCTGTCTTCCCGCCTTTCCACTGGGGAAAATTTATCTCTAGATTTCTCTTTAGGTCTTAAAACTAATATAGCCAAAATTTGCAAGATCTTCCCAAGATCATTCATGTTTTACAATATAACTCTTTGGGACATCCATTTTTCTTAGTGATTTTTTTTGGATATCCATTTTCTTTGTGATTTTATTGGATTCTTTGGGATATCCATTTCATATCTGTTCTTCTTTTTAAAAATGACTTCCAGATTTGATTGACGTGTAAATATGTTATTGATGTATATTTGTTTTTTCTGTACTGAGTTGGCTGATATTCTAGCTATAGTAATGGAAAGCCTATACTAAACATGTGGTTCTTATACATATGTTTATCTTTTCCCTTAAGTTTCAATTATCTTTTGGTTGATATACAAGGACAAGTGGAAATATCAATTAAAAGTTTCTGATTCATCACATTATAGATGAACAAAACTCTAGGTGAAAACTATAGTATAATACTTTTGGCACTAGTTTCATTGGACAATCTTTTAATTCTATTGTATATGCTTGTTACCCTTCAACTCTTTCATGCATGTGCAAGTGCTCTTGGTAGGAACCAAGAGTATTTGATTTCACAGGAACATGATATATTCGTATGTAAATACACATACACGCACATACACACTTGTCATATTCAATCAAGCGGGCTGCAAACTGCCTATCAAGCCAGCCCTTGTGGTTTTGACTTCTGATTGGCTTGGAAAGGTCTAAAACCTAGCGAAGAAATGAGTTGTACGTGAGCCAGCTAACAACTGGCTTGGTTCATGACCTCCCATAGTCTTAGAGTGGCTTTCACTTCAAAGCTCCACCTACCATGCTTCCTTTAATTGTAGATTTACTTTCTATCTCTCAAATTTATTTTGGCAGGTGAAAGTCCTTGCTCTTTTTATCTCTCTTTTTCTTTTTTGGTAAAATGATATCTGCTGTCCCTAAAGTATTGCTCTTCTGTCATTTTGTCCTAAAAGTATTTCTTAGGTCAATTTTGTACCATAACTTTCAAATCTGCACTATTGTAGGCTAGGCATTTACATAATATTTTTATTTCTATATGATCCCAGTTGTTTGCCTATATCAATCTTCTTGAAGTGCTATTTTATCGCAATTGATTCTTCTCTATTTGCTGTTTGAACTAATGCTTTCATGTTGGAGCAGAATTTTCAGATGTTTTCACCAGTCTAATGGATGATGCTGTTTCGTAGCTTCCTATTTTATGGTCTGATTTCTGTGTGATGTTTGCTCAGGAAAATGGTGATCTGGAGGAACATGATGATGAAGATGTTAACGAAGAGGACAGCTAAACTCTTTCGGGCATGGAACACATGTTTTTCTTTTTCTTTTCTGTCTTACAGTTAGTACGAAATGAATATTTATGGTTTGCATGGAAAGACAATTTTGCTGCTATAATGGTAGCTTCTTTTGTAGCCGAGACTGCTACTCGTCTTTCCATTGAGCTGCTTATCCTTAGGCATTTTAGTTTGCACAGTTCCTGCTTACTCCATGCAGATTGTGTCTTTAGTTTTACCTACTAAGTACCAAAGTAGAGGAAGCTTCAGCTGATGCCCAGCATCTTACACTTTTGTTTATATTTTAACTTGTTTATCTGCAGTTTCTTCAGCTAGTTATAAAAAAAGATTATCTTGATTCTTGTTTTCGTTTGTTTCTTTTGGGTATAATGACCATGTGGATTCACTTGATGATACGATATCAATGATACCTGTGGCTTCAGCTTGATGCAGCACAAATTTATTTAAATGCTTCAGGTGGTTTTAGATATGGAGAAACACGTTGAATGCTATTATATTGTATAATCAGAAGGAAATTTTTGTCAGGATGAGAATCACACATCCAAGCAACACCTTAATCAATTTGATTTTCCAACCGGCAACAAGTTTTTTTTTTTTTTTTTTTTTCTTTTTCTACTTCCCCAATCTTTGTTATCATAATGCAGAGCTGCATGAATTTTCAGTTATTCAGCAGAACCAATAGTCAGCTTGCAAAAATTGGGAAACAAACACTACTTACAGAATCCCAAATACCAGACTGAACATCCTTGTTATCCACTTATAATAATCTGTGTTTCGGTTCAACTCAAAAAGATGGAGGGTAAAAAGTCCACAGATTCAGCCAGTAATTGAAGGCTTTCTATACAAAGAAAAGATAAAAAAAAGTATTAGATCTCCATTACAATATTGTTACATTTTACACTATTTACCGAACAAGAAGTAAAATTAGCATGAAAAAGAATTCCCCAAGGAGTGTTAGTGACACTGCCCAAACAACAGAGGGTGTGAGTTTAAGCCTAGATATTAAATGTATTCTCATTGCCTAAATTCTAGATGAAATCCGTTTTGCGAGTTACGGACTCTGCCAAATCTTCCCTTTTATTGAACCATATACTCGAGTAGGGAAATGAGTCCCAACTCCCTGCATTGTGACTGAATGTCATAAAGCTGAATTTCTATATTCTATTTCAAACTATGCCCAGTTCACATATTTCTGACCTCAATCAGACTGTGGGCAGGTTTTTTCTGTAATCCTACCTCATTAATCATATGTCTCATGTTTTCTGCATCTTTCCACCTTCCGACAGCAGAGTAAATTTTACCCAGCAAAACATAATTTCCTGTATTTTGGGGTTCAAACTCAAAAAGCCACTTTGCAGCCACCTCTCCTAGTTCAACATTCTCATGAATCACAGAAGCACCTAGCAGTGCACCCCATACAGCATGGTTAGGTATAACTGGCATGTCCTTAATAATATCATAAGCTTCATTGAGTCGACCAGCACGACCAAGAAGATCAACAATGCAAGTAAAATGGTCAGAATGAGGGATAACTTGGTGATGTTCAAGCATGAACTTGAATAAACCCAAACCCTCGTCAACCAAGCCTGCGTGGCTGCATGCATGCAGAACAGATGTGAAAGTTACTTCATTTGGTTTTACCCCAGATTGCACCATCTGATAAAAAAGTGAAACAGCAGACCTACCTTGCCCATGCTTTCCATAAGCAGCAATTATTGCACTCCATATGATAATGTCCTTGTTCTTCTGAGGAATTCCATTAAAAATCTCATAAGCATATCCTAAACTTCCAGACTTTGAGTATACATCAACCAGAACTGTTACTACTTCAAGTCTGTATAGAAATCCAGACCTTAAAAGATAGCAGTGTATATTCATTGCTTGTCGAAGGTCTGCTAGAATAGCATATGCAGGAAGGAGACTGTTCAAGGTTGCATCATTGAGTTGTATTTCTTCAAATAGCATTTGCTTGAAAAGTTCTATTGCTTCTCTTGCAAACCCATTATGAATAAACCCAGATAGAGCAGCATTCCATGGAACTGTTCTCTTTTTAGAAGTTTTAGCAAATACTTGAAAACTGAGATCAATGCGGTTGCATTTTGCATACATGTCAATTAATGCAGTTTCCACAATGACCTCAGACTCGAGTTTTTGCCTTATTGTCCATCCATGCAAGCACCTGCCATGCTTCAAAGAAACCAGACTGGCACAGGCTGATAGCAGAGATGCTATACTTACTAAATTGGGCTTCACCCCTTCATACTGCATATCCTGACAAAGTGCCAATGCACTTTTTGCATCACCGTCCAAAAGGTATCCATTGATCATGGTTGTCCATGTCACCACATCCTTCTCCTCCATTTTCTCGACTAACAACCGCGCTTCATTCATACTTCTGCACTTCACATACATGTCCACCAATGCATTCTTCACTGCAATATTATCCCCAAAACCCTTCTCTTGAACTAACTTATGAACCTCTTTGCCCAACTCAAGATCCATCAAGCAACCACAAGCTGGCAATACTGAAACCATGGTAGCACAATCAGGATCTACACCCACATCCTTCATCCAATTAAAAATCAACAAAGCCTCCTTGGCAAAGTAATTTCGTAAATACCCATTAATCATTGTATTCCATGACACCACAGTTCGTTCCTGCATTGCATCAAAAACCCGTTGAGCTGCTTCCTTCTTCCCACAATTCATATACATAGCCAACAAAGAGTTCTGTACAAATGAGTCCGACTCAAAGCCGGCCATTAATGTTCGCCCATGAACTCCAACACCAATATCAATCAGCAATAGGTCCCCACATGCCTTAATAATAAACGGGTATGTAAATTTATCCGGCTGACTCTGACATGAAGCAAGCATATCAACGAACAAGTTAAGTGCATTATATGGTTGACCATTTTGTACATACATCCTGATCATTATATTCCACGAAAACAGGCTTCGTGTAGGCAACTTATCAAACAGCTCACGTGCATACAACATATAACTACATTGTGCATAGGTCGCTGCAAGGTTTGAGCGAAGATGCGAGGAGGAGAAGAGGCCTAAGGTGATGATGTGGGCATGAAGCTGTTTAGTTTTCGAAAGGGACCGAGCTGCCGCATAATTTCGAAGAAGTGACTCGCATTGGGCTGCCGTGATGGTAAGTAAGTTCTTGGCTTTGGACAGTGCCGCCTGAGACAGGCCATTCATCAGTTATTCAGTTCACAAAATGAACGAAGAGAAGAAAAGGGCAATTCAGAGTGTCAACGGGAACACTTGCCCCCGTGACGACAAGGTTGAATATGTGCGTGGGGGAATAGGCAATTCAAAATTTGATGCAATTTGGTGTTCAAATTATCATACTAATTTTATTATCCAATATATATATATATATATCATGCTAAACTTAACAGTAAATTTATCGAGTTGCTCAAAAAGATTAAGATGACATGTTATTAATGAATCTCAGTAAAATACTCATTTGGGCAAAAGATTTCAAATACATTATAATCAACCCACAATAAATAGAAAGAGATAGAGTAATGCTATGAATAATCTAATATTAGTAGCATTTGGAATTAGCTTGTGCACTTAGGAGCACTCATTATCAGTGTCTTGTGTAATACAAAATGCCCAACTAAAAAATTTTTGGATCCCCATCATAAGCTCCCATGATACAAGGTCACTTGTAGTTAATACACTAATAAGGATAAAGAAAACGATAGACAGAACACAAAAAATATATTCCGCTTGTATAAAACTTGGAAATAATTCATTATACTACAAAAAATTCATTTGAGTGAGCAAAAACAATTTTATAAATACTATAAATGTCTTCAACCCTGTGTATAAAAGGCTTTGATATGAGAATGCAGCTAGTTTACAGATGACGTCTTAGCCAAGAAAATAGGGACTGAATTCATCCCATATAGTGTCATCTCCCACTTCAATGAGCAAGTCATTGATAATGTCACCACCAATTTTCTCATGTGATTTTAGGACTACTAAATACAAGTTAGCAATTAAAGGGTTCCTCAGAAATAATTTGACAGTTCTACCAATCTCAGAAAGACCAGATATTAGAGGCACAGCATCTTCACTTGACACGTTCAGAATGCAGTTTGAAAGGGCATAAAAACCAAGTAAATTTGCATATAGGGGTAAAAATGCATCTTTGTGGTTACCCACACCTCCTATCCAATCAATTCCTCCCTGTTTGCCAATGTAGTCCTCAGCAAATGATACCAACTGACGGCAAAACTTGGCTCTCAAGTCATATAGATAGGTTCTGAATCCTTGTTTGTCAACTTCCCAGGACTTTGAAATGGGAAGCTTTTCCAAATGGGAACAACAAATTTGGCTGATCAAAAGTTTCTCTTCATAATGATTGTCGATTTCCTTGTCAAATACCCGTCTCACCATGTCTCCTTTTGATACCACGCAGCCTGCAGCATTCAGTACCCACCTGGCAAGATCATCAAAATACTTAATCCAGTGACCGAAAATAGAAGAGAGATGATCAAAACTGAATCTTATCACTTTATCCACTTGGGTTGGAACGGAACCAACAGGTACGCTGCTTCCAGAACTTCCTGAAGTAAAGCACTTTTGGACATCCAAGGCAAGTCTCTGCCTAATCTCATCATCTTCATCCTCCAGCAACTTGATACATGTGAACCACAAATCTAATATTTGATGAGCATAGAAATTAACAGCTTCATTTTGTTTGAAATTTGAGCTTGAAAAATCAGAGGGAATTCGCTTATTTAACACAAAGGAACCCACAAGTGAAGCCTGATCCAGTAACCCAGATGCTATCATGGAATCTGCTGCTGCCTTGCGTATGCTTGCAGGCTCAGATGATTCACTATGTTGTTTAATCAGGTCTGTGAAAAAAATAATGCAGTCATACAAGTGAGCCAAAGTTCCTGATCCATTTAATTTACCATATACTGCAGTTGTCTGTGTCACTTCATCAGAAAGAATATAGCTTGTAAATGACATTCCAAATCTCTTTGCACATACTCCCATACAGCAGATAAGGGTTTCTCGAGTCTTTGCATGTCTTGTCAGATTGTATAAGGAAACTAAAGTATCCCAAAATTGGAACACAGAATCAAAATCCATCTTCCCAACATAAGTTAATTCAGCGCAGTTACCAGAACTAAGTTTTTCAAACTGCTGCAGATTCCAGACAAAAAGAATCCTCAGAATGTAATAGATACATCTATGATTCTTTTCTGATGCTAAAAGCTTCATTAAGATCCCTTGGAGGTTAGTTTTAGACCAGTGCTGAATTTTCCTAATCTCACTGCTTGACATATCACGGACACAGCAACCAGATTCTGTTGCTTTCAGGAACTTGAGCAGCCACTTCAATGTTGCAAGTCGAACTTCATACGATGAATCTGACAAGCAACGAATCAGCCTATCCAGGAGCCCAGCAAAAGCATTCTCCTTTTCAGCATTCTGCAACAATTTCGATTCAGGGGGAGAGCATCTCAAAGGCATGTGAACAACCTCTTCCACATCCTTGGATGCTTGAAATACACAGCTGAAATAGGACACAGCTGCTTGTTCACGAAGTTCAGCAACCGCTGGGTCATAATATGACAGTCCATGTGAAGCTTCCAAATCCAAGCATTCTGTAGATGACTCCAAAAGTAGATTTCGGATCTCAGAGAAACTTTGGCTTATGTGGCATGAGCTTGAAATATTGAGCATCTGATCTAGAACCCTCAAAAATGAGGCATTAATAATGGGGCAAGAACACCAGCTTGGGCTTGCAAGCCATGTACGGAGTACAAGAATTTGAACCAACTCACTAAGGATCTTATCTTTCTTTGAGAAATCTTCAAGATTTCTACAATTTGTATCCAGAAGAGAACTTAACTGCAACAGAATTCCATGGATCATATTAAAGGAGGTATGGTGGAGACTTGTATGTGACACGGTGGATGAAGGAGGTGATAAGAGTTGGTTCTCCATACAGGGCAACTCGGAAGCAACATTGAGAAGGACAAGCGACAATTTCTCATTTGATACAAGACCCGTTAAAGCTCTAGATGCAAGAACACGAACTCGTAGATTGCTCTGGATTGAGCACTTTCTGATGAATGGCATTAAAAGGAAAGGGTCTACCTGATCTCCAGTCTCACCTGCAATTGTTGAAGGCTTGAGCCTGGATAAAAGAATAAGAACAGGGCACAAGCTTGGATGCAGATTATTTGCTAAGCCGGATTCTGAATTTTCAGAAGACACAGCCCCAAGCAATGCTGTAGCAACTTTCAGTTCATTGAGTAAAAATGGGTGCAATAATGGATACCTGCAGGAAACAAAATTCAAACAATAGTCAATCAGGGGAAACATATAATCTTATTTCTGAGTATTCAACAAAAACAAATAATGAGTAGACAAGCTGCAATAAACTGATCTGTAATGTAATATTCATATAATGAGCAATAGACTTCCATAGACCAGCTTCCCAAGTCCACTTTCAAACTATCTGAAGAAACTAATCTGAAATGATTGTCGGTAGACATTAAAAGGCATGCCAAATACATATTAATAAGTAATGAAACAGGAAACGGAAAACGGAAAAAGAGATAACACATACACATGATTGCACTGATCCAACCACTGACCCACCCACAAACACACAACCTAAGGTAAAGGGAAGCATTTCCTCCTTGAGATATAATAAGCAGAGTCAAGACAAGACAAACTTCAGCATAAAAGAGCCCACATTCTCATTGCACATCTGTTCCCCCCTCCCCAAGATATATCGGAAAAACAGAAATGTAAACGAAAAAGAAAAAACAGAAGCAACACATCAAAGAGAGGATAAAAGAAAAAAGAATTTGTCAATGTGTGAACTCCCACATTTATGAGATTATAGGGCTTCACACTCCTTATAAGTAAATGAGTCTCTCCTCTTGTCAACAATTGATTGGTTTTCATGAGTAAGGCTCCAACATTATATCAGAGTTAGGTCCTGACTGGCCGGGCTGCCTCATTACAACCACACCCGAAGATTGATCAACCCCAACTAAGGGTTTTACCTCACAACTCCGGATCTCCACGTTCCACATAAGGGAGTGTCAATGTGTGAACTCCCACATTTTGCTAAGGTTAGAGAGCTTCACACTTCTTATAAGTAAATGAACCTCTCCTCTGGTCACCAATTGATTGGTTTTCAAGAGTAAGGTGTATTAGTATATATGCACCACACAAGTTACAGGATTCCCTGGAAGTGGTGCAAAGTAATTTGTGGGAAGTCACTTAAATTGACATTAATTGCGTATATTACAAAAAAACCATAATGTACAAGGATACCCCACGTTACCCACTGGCTTTCGGCAATAGGGTATCCATCATAGAGAGTAAACTTTGAAAGTAAAAACGGGTAAAGTAACTTTGTGTTGATTGTTTTCTAAATGTAAGTTTTCTTGTTCTGCATGTAAAAAATGAATAAATAAATCAATCAAGAAAGTCCTCAGAATGTTAAAAATAACCATGCCCTTCCTTACTTCCTTGTCCCAAGGATTTCATCAAAATCAAATTCCAATATTAGCTGCTCCAGCCAATTTCTGGCATGAATATAGCAGTTCACATCCTAACAACAATATACCCACACACGAATAGGCCAGCTCAATATTAATGGTTTTTGTATGAAGTCTTAATTCCTAATGCTTCCATGTAGCCTTATTTTTCTTTTCAGAGGTTAAAACTTACTTTTGCTTTTATCATCTATTTTCATTGAAGGTTCAAGCATAATAAATTGATTAAATTAGTATTTAAAATGCCTATGTGCACATGAAAAGCTCTGCTAGGCACTAGTAGACAGAAAATAAAAAGACCTAGAATAGAAAGAAAGTGATGAATATAATTCAAAAATGGATTAAAAAAAAAAATATTGTGCAGCCTTTGTCAGGGGAAGTTAAAGTAAGCCTCTTCATTGTATAGATCAATGTTAGTGGTAAACATTTGGATAGCAAACACTATAAATACACATCAGTGCCACTGCCTAGTAAACATCTGGTCAACGGCTAAATTCTATATTATAGAGGGTGCCAGAACACAGTTTCACATTTTCTTGCAATCAGATAAAACAATAAGACTAGAATCCAGAAGCTTTAATCAATCAAGACAACAACCAATTAGTTATCCTAAAGCATAATTAGAAGGTGCCCTCCCTCACCCCATAAGTATATTTTATTAAACAACTCCCCCTCCAATTCCAAAAGAACAACCAAAAAGAATATAGAGACCCTCCACACATTGGTCGTCTGTAATAAAACATCTCAAACAGATAAACTAACTGATTTGAAATCATATTAAATTACCAGTAAAAGAACCATATAAGAAATTTAGGAGATTTATAGATAGCTAAAAGTCAATGAACTCACCAATAATTTTAGAGGAGTTAAAAGAAAAGCATTGAAGGAAAGATACAAAGAAATGTGACAAGAGATGATACCTATGGAAAAACTCAAGTCCAGATAATGCACGTCGTGCTGATTCTCGCTTATGAGCATTAAGAAATCCAATCATTCGACGAACCAAAGCAGTATATGCAAGACATGCACTATTTCTGACTTCCCAGTATGGTGAAGAGAAAGCACGAATGGAAACAACCATAGCCTCAGCAGAGAAACCAGATGTATCGGTGGCCAGGTTGGTGTCGTTGAAAGCAGCTCTGAGAATATTGAATGCATGTACTGTAGGAATGACACCCTCATCTCTGATCTTTGATGATATACTCGCATTTCTTTCAGTTGTCAGTGTAGATTCCATTTCTTGGGTTGATCTTGTTGATAAAGAATTACATGAGCTACTCTTTGAGCTCTCAGTTTCAATTTTATCCAATACAGATCCATTTGCTACATCTATCAGCCATCGCAATGCCTGTGGAAGGAGCTTCTTCGGTGTACCTTCTGGCTCTGAGAGAAATAGAGCGATAAATGCAGCAGGAATTCCAGCACTTCTTCTTAACAAGTCATCCACTATTTGTCCCTGAGCCACAGTTCTTTCCATAAGTTGTTCCATCCAGGATTCTGTCAACTTGCAAAGTCTGAAAAGGAGACAATCTATCTGAGAGAGTGGCCCAAGAACACTATATATAAACTGTACTATATAGTCAAAATGAAAAAATCATTTATAATCTACTTCATTATAAAATAAACAAAGCATAAAAAATTTCACTTTTTTTAGAGGAAACTTCAAATCATTACAGAGCTCTGGTTTTTTCTTAACACATTTGAGAAATTGTGATCTTAGTGTTCTCACAATCTGCAATAAAATAGAAACAACTGACAAACAGATTCAGCCACTCTTATGAGCACGGGAAAACATTCTTGCTTAGGAACATGAAGAAGTGTGTCTGATAGAATTGACAAGGTCTGAGAACAACACCCTAAAGAGTGCTTCCTAGACGAAAGAGATGAGAAAAAAAGGAAAAAAAAAAGAGAGAGAGAAAGGAGAAGTTAAAAAAAAAAGCTGCAACTTAAATTTACCCAATTTTTTAAATGGCATGTTGTCCGATAAGATCGTGAATAAGTGTAGACACGTTTACTATCCATCAAAATAAAGTCAAAGTTGCCATATGTATGAGAATGTAGCGAGGCAGACAAAAACATAATAGGAAAACATTTGTCACTGCTTAAGAGATTAGTACTTCTCGGAGTTTTATAGGTTATTTCTCTCTATGGGAAAAACTATTGATAGATATTAGATTTTCATGTACGATTTTATATCGTGTAGGCTGAGGTAACGGATATTTTTCCAATTCTTAACGCATGAGAAAGCAAGCTTGTTACAAGTGATAATGACTTACAAAGGCTGTGATTTGAACACAAATGTTTCTAGCCTTTAAGGTGTAAAAACAAAATTCAGAGTAATCCTATTCATGAGAAGGAAAAATATACCTTGGGTCATTTGAACAAAGTAAACGGTTGCACAGAGCTGTGAATCCAGCCCTTGTCTTATCAATTGCACCATTATGTTTCATCTTCAGGAGGACTTCCAGAAAGTGGTTCCCGATTGTCTCCAGTTGTTTCAAATCAAGCATTGCACTAGATGAAACACTAGCAGAATCCAAAGAGGGTTCCCCTGAAGTCAACAAATCTAAACATGTGCCAGTGGGTAAAGGTATCTTCCTTATAATAGTTCCCAAGAGAAGACTCACCTGGAAAGAAAAATGTCACACTATTAAAGCAGCACTGTTTGTAAAAGTAACTGAATATCTGGACATATAAATCATATAAAAAAAAAAACTTCTTCTAACTAGTCCTAAGTACGAGATGAACAATAATCCATGATTTGTGTACCTATTTTCTGTGCATCATTGTTGCATTGTAACTATTAGATTATTACCACTATATGACAAAAAACTGATGACAATGATATCTTGACTTTTCCCTTCAGCTTTTGGATTCATCGAAAACTTATTACAACCTAATCCAAAGAACAATCTGATAAGAGTATCTACACACTATTTAAGTACCTCCTTCATGGCAAGCCAGCAACCAACCATAACGATTTGATTAACGTCCAAAATCTTCAAACTGTTGCACTTGTGTTCTGATGAGGCTACGGGATCATACATTTCATTTGGGATCTCTAACAAGACATTATCATCATCAACAATTTCATCCATATCTTCAGGCAGATACCAAGCATCTGCAGAAACCACCCAGAGTGCCACCGAAGTTATTCGCATGACGAGCTCCAAAAGCTTTTCTAACAAATGTCGCATCTCTAAGATGCTAGACAGAACTAAATCAGAATTCCAGTCCAACTCCTCAAAAGTAAATCGTAGAGCAAGTAATACACCATGAACGAAGCTGTTCTTGCATGCAGCAGAAAGATCCCTCTCTCCTTCTGTTACAACACCATCTAACCAATCAATCATTGATTCTAAATACTGAATTACAGGATGCCCAGATTTATTACTTTGATTAACCTCATTTATCAGTTCAGACTGTAAGGGGAAACATACAACATTAGCTGAAGCATCGACCAGGCATCCTACCTCCAAGACATACTTTCTAAATATAAGTCGCAAAGTTAGAGCTCCAGCATCACTTTCTCTTACACGAGGACTGAAAACTAATTTTTTAGCCCAAGCAATTACTTTCTTGACCATGTCCTCACTTGAAATTCCAGGAAGGGGAGTAGGAAAATGGAGTAATATGCGAAAGGAACTTTCTCTCAACCTGTCCCAACTATCAACAATTGCACCAACTAACAACAGAGTTGAGTTAGGCGCGGTGATCCCCTTACTATAAGGATAGAGGCAGTTCTCTGGTGTAAAGGAACCAAACCCTTCTTCCAAAGATGGCACGATAGACCAAATATTTATCATTATCTGGATAAGGTCCATCGCCATTATTTTTCTCTTATAAGGGGCAGAAGGATAGCATGAGAAAAATAAGAAACAACTTAACCATCTCATAAAACGAAACAGATCATCTGCTCTCTGAACTACAATTTTCCTCATTCATATTTGAGGGACGCACTTCGTCACTTTTCCAATCCCCAAGAGGTTGCCAGTACCCTTGCTTATATTGTCTCTCCAAGGCTGTCCGAACCCTGGAAAAGAACTTTCTAAACAAGCTGGTCCACTTCATTTGAAACGCTGTGGAGCAACACCTCATATTCAAGGGCACAGCTTCCTTCATCAAAGTGAGCTCTAAATGGGAAGGTAGACTGGATGTCTTTGGGTTTAAGAAAAGAGATTCAGCTGCATCTACACGGAGTGACTCATCAATATGGGTCAGTGCCATAACTAGCCATTGAACAGGGACCTCGAGCTTTACCCCCTTTATGCAAACAAGAGCACAACAATTAAGGCTTTCTGTCCCTAGTCCAGGCTCTTTCTGGTATGTTTGAGGATTCTCACACCAATCAATGTCCCCTTCAATCAAAGCAAGCGATCGAGATACTTTCAGTAATGAAATTAGAATGGCCACTTGTTGTTCAACACTTGGTTCCATGTTAGCACGACCGAGCTCAGGATATAATAGTCCATTTTTGTCCTCGCTTGGAGCAACTGATGTAAAAGAAAGCATAGGAAATACACTATCCACATCCACTTCAAGTAAAACAGGCAGTGCGTAGGTATTCAAATTGGAACGGAGCTTTGGGACCCCAGAAGCTAGCCCGTACAAAATAGGGGGCAGGCAATGCCCCCTATAAACAGCATAGCCACTTTCAATACCATCACTGCTCCAACACTCATCACGCAAGAACTCGAGAAAACACTTGAGAAATGAAGTGGCAGCACCGCATACATCATCATCAATATATGCCTGAATCGCTTCAAATAGCAGATCAGGGTTCATATTTAACATTGTCTTTGCTCCCAACCTCTTGGTCAGCAATGCTAAAGGAACATATCTCCCTTTACATCGTGGCCCGAGGCAGAGAAGATCTGATCCAATCTTCTGCAGGAATGACTTTATTTCCTCACCACCGTCTGACCAACGAAAGGAGGACTGAATGTCTAAGAAAAGATCAAAAATTAGATGAACTTGCTTCACTGTTTGACTCAAAGGATCTTCCAAGTTATTCCAAATGATTCTAAGTATTCGGGTCCCCATTATCTCTGGAATAGGATCGTAATTTTCTGATAGGATGGCAAGATTCGATAATATTGATGTTTTTATCTGTTGTAAACAAATCTGCATCACAGTTAATGCATGAAAGTTGAAATGGCTGTCAATAGGATTCTCACAGTAGCTACATAGCTCAGGCAAAATCCCATCATATAGTATAGTCTTTATAGAGTTACCACCATAGCCATTTAAAGTGTCAAGTGATTCTGAGAATTGGACATTGAGAACGGTTCTCGATACTGCAGTGAGAATCCCTCTGATCAAACAAACTCTACTCAATACAGACAGATTACATATTTCCAGATAAGCATCCCCTTCATAAGGAACTTTTGCAATTGCATTCTTAAATTTACTCTCACAGTTCAAGTCAGAATTACACGTTTTTGGTTTAAAAATACCTTCAATTATGACCAAGCCAAGCTCTGCAGGACTCAGACACACTTGGAGAGCTGCACAGAAGCTCACACCTGCAGCGACATAACAATCCCTTGAAAAAGCAGACGACTTCAAAACGCTTAAAACGACTGTTACAATCACCTCCAAAACATTAGAATCTTCTTGAACTAAATCATTCTGAGCACTATTCGAATCTATAAACTTTGATGGGAAGCGCTGAAGCAAGTAATACAGACAAGACAGGGCCTCTTGGCACTGTTCCATGACAATAGGCGAAGGCCGAGCCTGTTCATTCGTCCCAGAAACCACACCATTCAAACTGGAAACTATGTCCCAAGCTACCAATACTGCACACTGTTCCACAACTTCGACCAAAAACCCCAACTTAGGCATACCCATCACTGACAAAGCAGCTCGAGACACACAGAACTGCTTCCCTCCACGACCATTGCCGTAATCGTAGCAGAGCTTCCGAAAACACCCACCAATCAGGGAATGAAATGTCCGACTCTTAGCCAAAACGGAGACAAGGGTTCTATGCAATGGCGTAGAATTCTCAAAAAATAAAAGCTCCAAGTAAAACCACGCTGCCTGAGAAACTGAAGCTTCATCCCCATGGAGCAACAAGTCTCCAAAAGCGGAAGCGACTCCCTTTACATGATTAACTTGGGCATAAGTGGAATTAAGAGCTGTCAGTTCCAGCAATTTAGAGTAAAATATTGAAGAAGATTGACGGGACTGCAACTGGTTCAAGGACTCAACGTAAGAACAAGGAAAAACAACAGCGCTGTACGTATAGCGATGGCGATGCTGCAAAGCCCGCCATTTTGCTGACATGCTTGATTAGATCCCAAAACAAAGCAATTGGTTTTGAACGAAGTTAAAGATTTTGAAGTGAACAATGGATTTGAAGGAGGAAAAGGAACCGGTCCTGTAATGATAATTGGGAAAGTTATGGAAGCCGAAGATTCAAATTTTGCGCTTTGAGAAATGAGACCACTCTCAAACTGAGGGAAATTAGAGAAATGAGAACCGAGTCCGAGAGCAGAGACACGAGGACAAGGTGGCGGCTCATTTAGGCGCGTTGTCATTGGGTATGTTAGGGCATATACCATGCTTGGGCTTTTTGTTGGGAAAGGGAAAATTATGTATTGGCCCAAATCCATACTTGGGCTTCACCTTTTACTCCCATAAAAGTCAGCAGAAATTGAGTTTTTGTTGGGTTGGTCAATAAAAGAGCCTTGTTAAGAATATAAACCAAATTACATAGATTATAGAAAAATGAAGAAGAAAATTAGAAGAAAAAAAAATTTAGAGACAATTAAAATTTGGTAAATGTTTAAGGATGAGAAATTTTGCTTTTACATATTTGGACATATCCAATAATTAAGAAATGAGACCGAGTACAAGTGAAATGAATTATTAGAAACCTATCTATAATTATATAGAAAGAAATTTTTTTAATGATATAAATTGTTATGATTATCACCAAAACAACAATATTTTGAATCGTTACGAATAAAGTAATAGAGGAAGTGATTTCTATAGTTTAACCCCAACTAATTTGGATTACAATTAGTTTTTAAAATTGACTTTGTTTTATATATAACATTTGTAATGAGCATTATAAAAAAAAACAAGCAAGTATTGAAAAAAAAAACAGTGACTTCAACTTTATTTACCTATCATCCTTATCTTTTGTTTTTCTTTCTTATTTATATATTTTTTTTCTTTACCTAGTTATTTCATTAATTCTTAAAATATATTTTTGTTTGTTTCTTTCTTTTTTTAGCGTTTATCCAACGTGAGTCACTACTTAAGAATTTTGTGAAAAGTTGAAAAAGAGATTTTGCATATTTTTAAGTTTTGTTTATGTGGGTAAAGATTGAAAAAAGAAGAACGCCATGTAACTTGATGCCTTTCAATTTGCATGTTTAAAGATATTTTGAAATAACAAAATAAGGAATAGAAAATAAATAAAAGAAGAAGAAAGAATAGAATGTCATACCAATTGATTCTATTTTAGATATTTTGTGAAATAATCATGTAAAAGCTTAAAAAGAAAGAAAAAGAAAAAAAAAACTATTATATCATTTGATGCTTTATAATATATATTTTTGAATTTTGTGAAATAATTATATAAAAATTAGAAGAAAAAAATGCTAAGTACAAGTAAGAAACAAAAAGTAGTGAGAATTTGTAAAAGAAAATTGACATATTTATATAGTGTCTCAAGCATTGCAAAAAATAAAAAAATAAAGAGTGGTCATTTCACCCATAAGAGCCAAATTAAAATTTTTAAATGATAGTGAACTCGGTGATTTTTTTCCTGTAAGAAACTTAATTTGGTTTAAAAGTAACGATTAGTGCAATGTTGCAGGTTCTTAATTTCATACATGTTACTAATACCAAATGCAAAAGCATTGTTCCCTCCAGTCAGCGTTTGTATATGGACAGTTGAGAAAGAAATCAGAATTTTACTTTCTTTTATGTGCACGTTTGTACTTCACTAACAGTTTAGCTGCATGGAATTCGTGTTCAGAGAAACTGGCAAAGGCAAAAACGAAACAAAATTTGTGTGTACTTTGTTTCTTTGAGAATGCTTACAAATAGCAAGCTGCTCCATTGAACTTACTTCGAAAGAGCAAGCAGACCAGCAAGGGGGTTTGTAAGTGAGAGTTGAAGGAAGCTGAATCTGTAAAGCCAATAAAGATTGAAGAAGATTCAGTTTCCTCCAACATCTCACATACAAACACCTTTTAAATTTTAGATACCTAAATCATTATTATACATGTATTTAAAGGTTATATGTGAGAATTGGAGGGAACTAAACAGATTTTCAAGCACTAATCTGTTTAGTAGTTTCCTCCAATATCTCATTTATAACTTGTAAATTACTTTACCATCAGGTATCATATATATTTACATTTGAAGGTTATAAGTGAGAGTTGGAAGGGACTAAACAGATTGTCATCTGTACACTAATCTGTCTGCTAGTTTCACCGAATATCTCATCTCTGTCTTGTAAATTATGCCAAGACACCTCATCGCTTCAATTTTAAGAGTTGTACATGAGAGTTGGAGGAAACGAAACAAAAGAACATTATGGTAGTTATGTTTAGTTTCCTCCAATATCTTATTTCCAACAACTAAACTGCAAACTATCTTAGTTTTAAGAATTGTACATGAAAGTTGGACGCATATAATGGTAGTTGTTATGTTTGGATTGCACCAATATCACAAAGCTAATGCTTTAGCGTAGTTGCAGGTTTGACATACAAGCTGGTATGCAGAGAAGATGTACCATATGGGGGCAAGCTTGTAGAAGAAGAACAATGCATTGATGAGGTATGCCTAATGAGTCACCAATGTGTTGCTAGATTACTACTAGAAACAGACTCTCTTATGAAACATATGCAGCATACTTCACAAACGGCGAGCAAAATGGAGGATTTTGACATACCCATATATATGGCTTGATAATTTAAACATATATGGTACCTACCAATACCCACTTTCCTAGTTTCAGTAAAAGTATGCATATATATTTTTTGACAACGTCATATATATGTCAGACAGCAAACCAGTTAATTATATAAATTTTCTTAGAAGTCGGAAGCATGTATCTCACTAATGGGTCTACACGACCAGAAACCTAATGAAATTGAAGGATATGTATCTTTTACATACCACATTGATCCCATGTATACCCTAACTGAAGGAGCCTTTGTCCTGACCTGACCTTGAAGTACGTTTTACTAGTGTAAGAACTTTCCTCCCTACGCAGTATAATTGGTAGGAAGATCCATATATTCTTGTGTAGAAAAAGAAGATGCTAAACATGCAGCTAATATTCAAGCTCAAGATTTGTCAGACAGCAGATGTTGGAAGAGGTCACAGCAAATTAGTTGATGGTTAATGACCACTAATATCTCAGATTGGAGGCAGAAGCCAAATGACTTGAATACCATCAAATATGAAAAAGGACATGCAAATTTAAAACCAATGCGAGCTGACAGTAATATTCATGACCAATTTACCAACTCGCCAATTGGCGGACACAATCACACAAGACATAGCCAGAATCTTGATAAAATGGGACAATCACATACTGTTCAAGCAAGGTATCTATACAACTTCCTATCTAATTTATCCCTCTCCAAGAACTCTCTCTCAATGAGGGACTCGATTCGCTTTTTGATAATGATAGGGTTAGGCAAGAACCGTGACTGCAGCTGCTTTGTGACTTCAGCAATAATATTATTGTGATCTAGTGTCCGCCTTGACTTCATTATCCTCACGATTGATGCCTCGATCTGTGGTTTTCTATCTTCTTCCACTCTTTGCCGGCTTTCCAGATTTTCTGGTTCAGACTCCCTCTGTGCAACCACTGTACCAATTTTTACCTTGAAGAACTTGCTGGTGAACTTATCATTGAAGAAGAATGTATCATCATCAGCTATGTCCTTGCTCATGGGCTCCTTCACAAGTACATTCTTTCCTTTAACACATGCCAGAGACTGAAGGCACCTCTTCAAGTCTGACATGGGTATCTGTGTGGCCTGCTCAATCTCCTTACAAGTTAACCGATTAGCGTTATTGAAGAGCATCAGTACACACATCTGGTATGTGGAAACATTCAGCTCATGCTTCTGGCCCTTACCAAATATTGCTTTCAGATCAGCTGTGCCCATATTAGTTTGCCAGGACAACCTCCGCCCAGTATGGGTCCCAAGATAATAACCTCGAAACTTTTCACATACCCCTAATATTTCAGCTGGAAGGTTACATGTAATACTAGGTTGAGTAGGCCATGAACCTGTAGTAAGGACCTGGACAGCTAGCAATGGGCTTTCCCCTAACTCAGCACCATGAGATGCATAGAAACCTTGCATTGTATCCTCAGAAGTCTTCATATCAGTGAACATGCCCTCTAATTTTGAAGTAAATTGGTATCCACACTCTGTTTTAAGCTTAACTAGCAAGCTTCTTTCGGCATCATCAGAGACAGTTTTCCCTGAAAGAAGCCTCTTGGCCAAATGTTGTTTGTAATACTTCTCAAACACATCTTTCTCTTGTAGATAACGGAAAAGCATCATGACCTTGTCCAATACAACTTCGACATCCTCCTCACCAACCCCACACAGTCCTCTACGGAGCTTATCATCCACAAACAAGGAAATGAATTCCGGAGATCGAGCATTCAAATTGATGAAGTACTCAAAAGAAGAATTCAAAGCATTTTGGAATGTCTTATCGTTGTTAAATGCCAAACTAATAATTTTATCATACTTGTCCTTTAAATCCAAGAGACGTTGTACAAAATCTACAGGATCCCTCAATCTTTCTGGATCTGTAACGAGCTTCTCACCTGTATCTCGTACATATAAAGTCATGACCTCTCTAACAATTGCAAGCCCAGCAGGCACCCTATGAAACAAGTAATACATTCTTCCCAGGTCCTCGTATTTGTCATGCATAAGCATATTGACTAGCCCAGAGTTCTCCATATGAACTAGTATGTGCATGTGACTTTCAATCATCTCCTTTTCCACTACGCTAGTTAGTTTTGCCTCACTTCCAGCATCCAAGTAGTGAGACACTCTCTCTATTTCTTCATTTAGACGTCTTTCAGCCTTCTTGAGATAATCTCCACAGTCACAGGACTCAACAAACTGTTGGGACTCGAGACGGTAAAAATCAGCTGAAACCTCAAGAAAATGCTTCTCAAAATCATTTTGATAAACAGAAGGACCTAAATCCATTAGCATCTTTATGGTATTCCTCATCAGACCCCTGTTTATTACTTCACCACCCCTTTCTCTATGCACAAGCTCAAGAAGTGTATCCTTAAGCCTAGCTTGAGTTTTGCTGGAGTGGATGACAACATCCCTCCAAAGATTCAACCCGAGCTCATGAACTGGGGTTTTGTGGGTGCTTGGTACAAAAGTTCTATCCATATACATCAGTATGTCTCGAATCATTTGCAATGCCTTGTTATGATCAGCCCACTTCTTGTTTTGCTCTTCCAAAAAGAGTTCTCCCTGAGCAGATTCAATTGATTTAGATATTTCTTTTAGATGATAAGTCATGGTTGTCACAAGTCCGGAGTAAAGTTTCTCTCCAAATTTGTGTAGCACCATATTGTAAGCATTCCTGAATATGCACCACATGCTCAAAAATCAGAAACTTAAGCAAGACGTAATAAAATGTAGGACATAATGGAGAAAATATATATGGTAGTTCAACATAAGCTTAAAAAGCAGTTTAAAATCGCTCCCTTCAGGTGATTCCATGCTTCAAAGAAAACGAAATTACTGATGTAGAAAGAAGTTCTGGACTGCCTTGCAACATTGCCATAATATAAATTTTTTCGGGTAGAAACTCCTAAAGTTTTTTACTTAAATGCTTGGAGCTTCTTGCCCTTTAACGACAGAATCTATTTCGTGTGAATAGAATGTTATGATGAGCAAGAACAATCTAAAGAGCATTCCCATTAGTATAAATTGTAAGATCAAACAAAAGAATTTGAAGGCCCTTGAAGTTTTCCATGAAGGCGACAAGCTATGTTGGTCAGAATGCAACCTTTGAGGCCTGTAAAACAGTTCTTAAACAGTATGGTTTTAAATAGATTTTAGAGTAAATTATACTCCCACCCTTGAGGTTTTGATGAGCCTGCACAGAGCCCCAAAGTTAGGGATAAACAACACTCCCCTCCCCTCATTAATGGTTCTGTTTCATTATTTGTTAATTAAATTTTAAATTGTGAAATTAGGAGTAAAGAGTTATTTAAAATTAATGAAGTCAACCTTTCTAACTAGACTCCTAACCAGACCTGTAATCTCAGTTGCACCAGAGTGTAAGTGGCTAATGGGAGAGAAGAGAAGTTGTTCCCTCTTCCTTCCAACCCACTGAAAACCTAGATTTTCTAGCATATTTTTCACAACTTAATGTCGTTCTTTCTAGAAAATCAACTATTCCACAACTTCCATCCTCAGGCTTCCTTCCATTGATCCGATCTTCAACCTGATCTGAGTTGTCTTCGGTAAAATCAACGGTCCAAGCAATATACATCAATAACCATCAACATATACCTCAATATATGGTGATGAAACTCCAAGCTTTGGGTGTATGAATGCATATATAAGAACCAAAACCAATGGTCACTGTCATATGACAATCTATACTCCAATATGCTTTCTAATTGTTTCCTGACCCCACCCATTTGTCAAATCAGCTTCCAGTAGCTCCAAAGACCCACACAATTTGTCTCTCAGTCTCATACACCTAAAATTAAACGCTCCCAGTAACATGAATGTTATCCCTGTTATCTGTATAAGAACAGAGCCAGCGGTTTTAGTGTGGTATTATGAGGAACAAACAAAGATTATGTTAATCTTCTTTTTTTTTTTAAGATTAACCAGAGTTAAACTCATGATTTAGAGCATATTCCGTCCAACAACATAACAGATTCTGTGAGCCAGCCATCATTGAGGGAGTGTCGTGTTGTTTACCCCAAAGTTTTTGTGGGAGTGTCATTTTGAGAAACCTGAGGGGAGGGGAGTGTAATTTACGCTAAATTTTAACACATAAGTGTTTTGTTCAATTGTTTTCCAAAATATTTTCCTCTCTCTCTAGCCATACACCTGTAAGTGTTGTTTATTTTCCTCAACAGGCCATTTTTACATGGAACTATAGAGAACAGTCTTGAAATGAACACCTGCATGGTGCTCTAGAAGCTTGTCTAAGCTTCAGTCTGCCACCTCAAATCCTGGGGGCATATAATTGGTCATTTCTGTGCTCATACAAAACAGCACCAAGTAATCTTTTAGTCCTACATATTTTGCTTCCTCGTAATTTTACATTACATCTAATGATCCTCTCACTTGAAGTTATTAAAACGTTACTTGAGCAGTTTCTGCTGTTTGTTATTGCTCACAATTACTTCTATGAAGATGTTTAAGGAAAAAAAGTTAAAAAAGTAAACGTGAATTAGTCATTTAGTGATTAGAAATTTTAAAAATGTAAAAATTATTAATAACAATGATATTTACTCAGTTCATGAAAAACTCAACCACGGAAATCTTAAACTAAACATTTAGAGTAGTGAAATTAACTTAAAAGATAAAAAGTCAATGAATACAATTACTGAATTACTAGCGAGATAATAATTTTTAAAAATTCATTATATAAACTGTTTACTAAATACTAAAGCATGTGACAAAACATTTGAAATTTTCATTGCATCCTCTTCAAAATTAATTTTACTAGTCAAATTTTCTTTTGCATGCAAGTTCAATCGATAGTCTTTTTTCTTTTTTCTTTCATTTGATTCATTAAAATAGAGGCCTATAATGAAATAAAACTTTTTGCAACTATTGGGGATTACATAACTACATAAGAAAGAGAGGAAAACATTTTTTTTACTTTTTTTCCTTTCTCTGTCCCATAAGATAAACACCAGCAGGTAAAATAATACATAAGCTGCCTTGACAAAGATAGGGATTCTGGATGCATCATTTGAATTTATATAAGATCATAGGTGAATGGAGTCATTAAAGACATGCCTTGTTTACTTCCATTGAGTTTTCAATATTAGTTCTGACTTCTGAATTATGATGTTTATGTGATAAGGAATTTATACAGTTTAAATACTCAATTATTAAATTGAAAGCAATCTCACAAATGGCCCTCATAGGAGCATGCCATCTACTGGAATTTTGTTCCTGGAAGTGGGAAATGCAAGAAATAAAGCCTCACTTGAATGCATTTTAAATTACATCAAGTATACAATCAGAGGCATTATGTATGAATTTTCTTTAGTTTTTTTTACTCTTAAACATTTCAACCAAATTCAAGACCTAAACAAGATTTGCACAACTTAATTAAGTTAGTTTCTTTATGCACCAAGCAGCGTCCACCTCCCTTTATACTAATTCTAGCTCCAAGTCCTTACAGCAACTCACAACACCCAGACATAAATAGAAAACTGAGGACGACGACAACATCAACAAATTCCAGTTAAATCTAACAAAAACAAAGGACTAACAATATTTACCCAAAATAATCCCACTTTCAAACTTTCCATGCAAAACGAGAACATCAAATTTTACAGTAATACTCCTCCATCAAACCACAACAATAAACGTATCTAAAAACAATAGAAGCAAACCTGTAAAGCTCTTCAAAACTAAGCCCACTAGCATTACGGCTGTAAATCTCATGGATTGCATGCTCCAAAAGCTTCCACGTTTTCTCTGCATATTTCGGATCCACCACAACCCGATGCTTAAATGCTTCTATCTGGAAAGTCCTCTTTCTCTGGGCACTCATCTCCTCAAACTGAAGCTCCCTGAAGCTCAAACACCAAAAGAGACTACCTTTAGCTCTGTATGCAATCCCCACTACCCCAAGTCCCCAGTTGAAACACCTACTGACAGGGACTAAATTATTTAAGCTCAGACGACAAAACCCTAGAATTTTGGGCTCGAAATACAAAGAAAACTAGATAGGATAGAAAACATGACCATGATGCTCAATGGTTAAAGGATTTAAGAAAAAAAATCAACTTTCGGGGATTTCTACGAGAGGGAATTTGCAGAAATGTACGGAAAAGAGGAAGACGAAGAACCTCCTAGTTTAAATTTTTTTTTTTTTTTCAATATTGTTATAAATCATGAGTAATTATAAAATCAAAAAAGAGGGAAGGATAATATATATATATATAAGAGATACAAGATAAAATGTTAAAAAAAATCAGAAAATCAAAGATAGAAAAATAAAAAATAAATATGTTTATCTACTTTGTTTAAGTTAAAATTAGATGGCTTGACTTAAATAATTTGGATATGGTAATATGTTTGATGCTCATCATTAGAGATTAGAGGTTACAAATGACAAAAGCAAGGTGGGAAAAGAAAGAATGTAATTACAAGTTAACTTTATCGTTTATATAGAAAGTTTGGATATTAAAATTAATGTCACAGTTATAGTACATTCAAAACTTACAACTACTTATTAAATATTATTTTGAAGAGCAAAATTAATGATATTTATTGCAAAGTCAAATTATTATATAATATTTTGATCAAGTACAAAATAAAATAAAAATAAGGTATGATTGCATAATAATTTATAATTTAAATAATAAGACAAGTTTGAACTTAACTTATGGGATTCATTCTCTAATACAATTAGGGTTTATATCCAATAAATATATGAGAATACTCATAAGAAATTAAAAAAAAATAGTATATCACTATATTCTTGATTGTTTATATAACTCCAACCCTTCACAATAACTAGTTTCTCTAGTAATTGTTTTCCAATCTAGCAATAAATTCCATTTTACAAAAAACTAAATAATAATTGCCCGACACTAGAAAAGTGACATTCTTTATAATGGAATTAATAATGCCACTACCATTAGAAATAATACAACAATATCATATAATTTAAATATAGTTTATTCATTGCATTAGTATATTAAAATCACTGTGTAGATGACTCTAATTTCTTTTAAAATATACATACTTCCTTTAAAATTTAAAAATAAGTTACAACTAAATTCCAAAATTAAAAAAAAAAAAAAAACTTCCTATAATAATACCCTATCTTCATATTATGAAGAGATAGATATGATTTTTTGTTTTATTATTAAACATATAATAAAGTATACCAAAATTGAACTATTAATATTCCTAAAATTATTAAAAAACATAAAAAAAATTAATAAAAAATAAAATTTATAAAATACTATAAATTTTTAAAGAATATGAAGCTTTTACTAAATATAGATACTATATTTTAAAAAAATATTAATTTTATTATTGTCTTATGAATGATTGTAAATTTAATTTTATTTATTTATTAACAAGAATAAATGTAAATATTTTTGGTATTTTATCTTAATTTTAAGATTAAGAAATAAATATTTAGGTTTTGATAATAGGGAAGAGATTCACGTAATATATACAAAATTCAAAGGAGATAGAAGTAATTTATTATAAAATTATGTGTTTTTCATTTTGTTTTATATTATTTATTATATTTTAAAATTATTTATCTTTTATACTGAAAATCCTTCTTCAATTAAAAACCTTCTTGCAGTAGCTGACGATGAGCTTTCTTTTTTCTTTTTGTTAGTTATCTCTCTAGCTCTCTTCTAGCTGACGACGAAGAAAACAAAGATAATAGCTCCCATAGAAGCCCCAAGGTATCTGACTAAAAGCTCTCTCTTTTTTCTATTCAGATCAAACCCTAAATTTGGATTTTTTGTTGATCATAAATTTTCAGAAATATTCTTTATCTTACCTATCAAAGATCCTACATTTCCATGTTGTGATTTAATTAATTTTAGTTTCTGCTCTGTATTGTGGGTTCCAAAATGCGAAGGCTTTGTTTTCTAACTGTAGCAGAGTCTGTGGGAGCAACTGGACAACATGTAAATTTCAGGTCTAATTGCATGGAATATAGTTGTAAATCCATATCTAGGCAGTTTGTAATATCATTCTTTTTTTTTTGTAATGGTGGTTGATAATTGAATTTGCTAATGCTGGAAAATTTCAACTAAGAAAGGGGGGCCTATGCTTTTGGTTGATGGTTGGGTGTAGTATCATTGACTTACAAGAGATTCGATAACAGTGCATGATCTGAGCAAGAGAATAAATTAATGCATAAGAGATGCAGAATTCCTTGCAATTTATTATATTTGTATCTGGTTCATGCATTGGATCATTAGGCATCCTTACATCTTTTGTCAGTAGTAGCATGTCATTTGAAATCCCATTTGATAGGTTGAATAAGATTCATTGATTCCCTTTATTTTGCATTTCTTATTCATTTGGGTTTGGTCTTCTTATTATTCTTTATGTTTGCTTGATTCCGCCTTTGTGTTTTAGGCTGCTCTGGGATTTTTTTTCATCATTTGTGGCACTTAAATCTTTATATTACTTCAATGCATTCCTTCCTTTTAGTTAGTTCAAGATTTATGGATGAATATATTCTGACCAATTGAGACTTTATTCTGCATTGTTAACATATCAGTTAAAATCAGTCATTTAGAATTTCTTCCCCCTTAGTTGTAAACTATATGTCAACTCAATTTTCGTCATGACTTCTGACTTAAATGATATCTAGCTTAAAAGATTTGTTGTCTATTACCGATGTGTAGACACAATGCGCCCTCATGCAATAAAATGAACTTAGATATGTTGTTAGGGGTGCTTCAAATATTTAAGAAACCAGCATATGGTTCCTCATTTCATGTCTGTTCTAACTTTGTGTAAAACATGACGCCATATGTTCCCATTAGATATGTTGAGAAGAATTTACAATTATGAGCAATTTGTCTTGTTGGTTCATAAACCTGTGGATTCAACATGAGAAAATGTGGGGAAGTGTGATAGATTTGCACTTTCCAGTCACACACCCACAATCAAATGTGACATGTTTTCATCACTTTTTTTTTTTTTTTTTTTGTTTCCCGATTCTGGCTTTTGATTTTTTTTTTTTTGAGTCATAATATTATTAAGAGTAGTATATGCTGACAAAATTGCATTATATCCCACCTGTCTCTTTCAAGGATTTGATGCAGCTTGTTGTGAGTTTACAAGAAATCTATAGAATAATTAGCAAGTGATGTTACTCTATTTAGAATGAGACATTGAATTTATTTTTCAGCATCTGTCAAGGATAAAATTGAGGTAGTTTTCTTCAGCGTGTTCCTTAATTAGTTGGATGCCTGGATTAGTTATATACTTATATGAAAGACCGTATTATCTTCATATTGAATCTTCTATAGCCAATCTGGCAGCCTTATGTAGAATTTGTCGCTACTAGTTAATTGCAGAACATGATACTGCTATTGATGGCTAGGAAAAAGTGCACCAGTTGCATAAGTTAACAATCACTAAACTTAAATTTTTTTTGGCAAAACATATTCTTGAAGTTGATAGATGAATTTTTGGATCATTATCTGATTGGATGCCCCTCTGGAAATGCTTCCTTAACTTATATTTTCCTGGCCTTATAGAACAATAAATCTAGTATGTTCAACTATTCTTCCCCCCTCCCTGGCTTGCTATTCTGATTCTATCATCTACCTCATAAAATTATGACTAGGATAACTATGGGTATGCTTAGTTCCTGCATGTGGAAGTGCCTGGACCTTCTCCCTTGTGTTGGCTGACACCCCAGCCCCCCTTCAACCAGCCTGCCCCTGCCTGCTGATGAGCGAAGGCTGAAATTTCTGTATGCCAAATGCTAGGGTTTGAAAGAGTCTATGGCTTGAATGGACAAAGTCAGATGGGATTTGAGGCTGAGAAAACCATTAGAAGTTTGCAAAGTAGGATCTGACTTAACTGCCAATATACTTTTGCTCATCAATGTATACTTTTCCAGTTGAGAAAGAGTGTGCTGATGTGTGGCAGAGGATAGCAACTGTGGCATGTGTATGCTTTTCAGTCATTCAGTTTTGACTCAGCAGTAAAAATCTTTTAATTTTGTTAACTTCTTCGTTCATATGTACGCTAGTTATTTGTGGATTGATTGAATCTTCTGTTGAGTAATTGTGTTTTGGTATGAGGACATAGATCCCAGAGCTAAATGACTATTATCTATTATGCAATTTTTCTTGGAAAAACTGCTGCTTATATAGAACAAATAAACTTTTAGGGCTCTCTCTCTCTCCCTGTCTGTCTAGGTTTGTCACAATTACAGGTGAAAATCTATGTAGGTAAGACTCCCACCATCATAATACACCTGTTACTTCTTTGCTTACAGGTCCCCTATTCCATTTTCAATTTTTAAGTGCAACTTCACCACCCCTTAAAATTTAATCCCCAAGTGTTAGGCCAGCTATGCATAAAACCATACCATAATTTTTAAAAAACCGTTACAGTTAGTCCCTTCAACATCTCATAGTGACAGTGAACAAATCCAAACTGTATGGGACTAGTGGTCTCTCTTGCCACTTGTCCCTTTGACAGAACCTTCTAATTGCCACCTAGTCTCCCTTACATGGTGGCATTCTCATCCTCGCATGCCATCCTCTGCCACGTGGACACCACTTAACTTTTTTATTAATTATATTACTAAGTATGAGATATTCTATGAGATTCAGGTTCTATCAAAAACCAATTATATCAACAACAATTTGTTTAGCAAGATTTGATGCTGACAATTACCCAATCTTCTTCTCACACTTCACATAATTAAGAGATAGAAACCCAGTGACCTGGCAGCCAATAAATTATAAGAGCCAAAACCAGCTCCTAACGAAACGGCAACGACTGATGAGACGGTTGGACCTGGACCAGTCCTCAAGTTCCTTGTAATTTAATATTCATCACATGTCGTTGCAGTCAAAACGTCATCGCCTCCTTTCTCTCACAATTATACCACGTTTCAATCATCTGGAGCCTAATCTGTATCACGACTGACACCTGAATACGTAACGTATTTATTATCTTCACGTATAAATATTCCTCGTAGGAGAAGAGTTAGCCGGGTCAGGTTCAACTTGTTCTTCGTCTCTGTTTCTGATATTCAGAACCCGAAGCAAGTTCGTTGCCGGAGTATTCCATGGATTCCGATCGAGACAAGGATCAGGATTTTTTGTGGATGGGGAACTCGAAGTCGAATGTGTGTACAGAGGTGGAAACGGATCAAGAGAGCGGTGGATCGTCGGAAGAGATGGAGTCTCCGAAATCAGTGACGAAGGTGAGACGACAGGGGAAGAACAAGTTTGCACACTTGCATAGCCAGATTTTGAGGATCAGGGAGGAGGATTCTCACATCGGCCATGATTTTGGCGAAGGAATCAGTACCAAAGAGAAGGTTGCCACTTTTTTCGCCGGTGGTAGTCCGAAGCATTATCAGCAAGCTCATCGTGTTGCTTCGCCGGTTGAGGTGGTACTTTTCTCAAGGCCGACGAGCTTACCTTCCTCCCCTCTGAGCGGCAAGACAACTACTCCCACTCGGCTCAATTCTTCTTTGCAAACCATATATCGAGGTTCATTCAACTCTCCGCCCTCCTATTTTCTTGATGGATACTTATCATCTTGAAGAATTTTTTGCATATTCTTGTTTCTGTTAACCAGTATTTTCTCGGTATCCAAACAATAGATGATATTCTCTTTAAAACCCATCAAAACATGAAAATCTGGGAATTGAAAAAAATAAAAGGATATTTTTACTTTTAAAATTTCATTATATTCTAAATTTTATATTGAATGTTTTTATGATATTTTTACCTTAATTTTTTTATGTTTAGTTTAAAATTTAAAATATTAATTAAGTAAATCAGTTTTTTTTTTAAATTACATTATTTAATTTAAAAAACTAAAATTTATAATTTAATAACCTGTAGAAAAATAAATATTTTAAAATTAATTAGATTTATTATGTTTTTCAAAAAAAAAAAAAAAAAATTAGTTCTTGCCATGAAAAAATAATAGTAAATCAAGTTGAATTTGAAAATAATTTTTTCTCTAAATGTTTTTAGAAAAAAAAATAAAATTGAAAGGAGTTAATGAGAACTTTTTAATCTTTCATTAATAATTATATAAAGAATTTTTATAATTTTATATTATGTACTTTTTAAAAAATTGTTTCCCTTAATTAATATTTTAAATTAAATATTAACAATAAATATATAGGTAAAAATGGTATAAAATGTTTAAATCTAAAATTTAAGACTTATTTGAATAAATATCTTAAAAATGAGAGTTATTGAAAATGTAAATTTATTATAGGATTTGAAAATAGTAGGGTTTCAAAATTTCCAGATTACGGAGCAAATGAATTTTGGGCTATGATGAAAACCAATAGAGAGGTTATATTCTCGGCTTATTTTTTGTTACCCAATCCTATTTTTGCCCTTTTTTAAGAATCTAGGTAAAACTGATTAGGTGCTTTTTTACTATTTATTCTATTGCAGGAACAAAGCACTAATAGGTAAGAGGTAGATCGAATCAGTCGTTAAAGTTAGCTTTCGTGAAAAATGGAGTCAAGTTCAAGGCTGTGGCTTTTTTCTTTTCTTTTTCCTCCCACCTTGAAGTTTCTTTCTTGCTATAATATTACTATGTATAGACTAGAATTTCTGTACAGTGACAAAACAAATAGATGAGTTGAGCAAAAAAGAAAAAACAAACTGTCCATCTCTTTTTGGCTACCATTTCTTATTTTCCATGAAAAAGTAATCTAACTTCAAAAAGGAACAAAGTTGAGTGGCAAAGCTAGTGTCGAATTTGAATAGGTCCAGTTCTATCCCTGTCATCCATTAGGATTAGATTCAACAAAAGGCAACTATATTACTAGCAATGGACCAAAAATGGTTACAGTTAAAGCTATTTACAATCTAGTGGCCACTGCTAATATTTTCTTATGTTTCAGACCAATGAGTCCATTGGTCTACAATTGAACCCAGTTGTTCGCCAGTCTACAAATTAAATAACGTCCTTGGTACGACATCACCCCTGTACATCAAACAGCATGCACTTTTGATGTCGAGGATCACATTTTGCCATCGTGGACGATGGTTCAAAAGCACTGTTATTTATTTCTGCTACAGAGAGAGTTTGCTCATGGTAGGCCTTCTTAGCTGAAATAACTGGTGCATATGAAGAAAGCATGAAATGGATACGAACAAGTATATGGGACCAAATTGGTCTGGAACTCAGTCACATCTACATTGAAGGCACCATCAAAACGGAGGGAAGCAATCAAGGAGGAAATAACCTGTACACAAAACCAAATCCTAATAAAGCAATCTAATCTAAGACATACATACATACATATGTAGTACATATACGTTAAGGGAAGAACAACATCCAAAATCGCTGGTTGTTCTTCTATATCAGACATAATAGATTGAGATTGCTTCATTGTCGAGGAGCACAGTTACATCAGTGTGTTCAAGAGGAGAATCAGTGGACAAGACATTGTTGTAAGGTTCAAGAGGTTGAGACCTGAGGTGAATGGTAAACTGTGAATCCAAGCTTTGATTTCTTCCCATAATCCACAGAGAGCCTCTCAAAAAAGCAGAGAACCGAGGCCAGAATTTGAAATGGAGTATAAACAAGGAAACCGTGTTAGTGTATTTGTAAAAGTGGCCATTTGAAACGGCTCAAAATTTGAAAGTTGAGTTAGAGGCGGCAACTAGATTTGCAATGCGTAGCAGGCGAAGTGCGTGTGTTTTGGATGGGTTATTTGGTGAACTAGGCTCATCTCTTGCTTGGGTTGGGCTCTCTTGTTTTCGTAAATATATTTTCCTAGTTAGGGTAGGTTTCAAAAGAACCCAAATTGAAATCATCTGGCATAGTCCATTAGGTTTAGTAGCCGGATCATCTACTAATACTCAACATAGGATAGAGAAGTGTTTTATAAAACTCAATCGGTGGATCACATAAATTTTTTACTCTTGACATAAATAAAATATTGTTGATCCGAACAAAGAAATAAATTAATTAAAATATACGTACATTGACTTGAACATCGCCGATTACTAACAAAAAAAAATCCTGGCTAAGAACCACAACATTGCAAGGACATTTGATCAAAGCTATAACCATGCCTCTCTTCAAACTTGTAAAGCTCTCCAAGTTTACTTTCAACATTGAGGGTGAAATTGATAAATTAAGCATTTTTGATCAATTAAAATAATAATTTAGTATGGATTTTTTTCCCTAATTGGCACAAAATAAAACAAAACTTTTTCCATTAGATTGCAAATATTATTTTGTTCCCGAGCAGAGGTGTGTTTTTTTTTTTTTTTTTTTTTTTCCTCATGAGTGATATGGTAACTGGTTGGAGACTTTTTATCTTTGTGGGAAGAGCTTGGCTAAGCCATGGCCAGCATAGCCACATATTAGACATCAAGATTCTCTTTATGTTCTTCAAGAATATGAGAAAGATATGCGGATAAAAGACATACATAATATATATATATATATTATGAGGTCAAGTTGGTTTATCTTTTATGGAGGTTAGGAGCCACAATAATTCATTTATCTAGTAAATTACCATAAAGAAGCAATGTTTTGGAAATTTTACCCCAAATCCCAGCAGAAACCCCCAAAACATGTTGTGATCAGCTGTCAAACTCATGAAATTTGGCAATAAGGTGTCCACATGTCAAAAGCTATAAAGCAATAAGAATATGATTTAAGGTATGTTTGGTTGAATCATTAGGATAATGACTGACTAAGGGTCCCCAAAAAAGCAGCTTGGCCTGTGGTTGTGGGGTGATTTTTGCTGTAGACATGGACATGGGTCGAAGGCATTTGTATTCATGGACTGTTTACTTTACAGTTGATATTTATAAAGCTTCATCTCATTTTATTCTTGTAGGACATGCAAATGCCAATTAGAAAGTAAGATTTGTTAAACTAGAACCTTATTTCCACTCTTTTATAGGCCAAGGGCTAAACATACAGTGCACTAAAAAAAGAGTAATTAATAAAAATGTAAGACAGGTGAGTATGTCTAACCACATAACAAAATGTTACATACACATAACATAAATAAATAAAAAATATCGTGTATAACAATCATGCTTATACAGGTAATTATCAAATTTCCTTGGAATTATGACTAAGCATTGATTGGACAAGCAACAATCATTTCATTTGATCAAATGCTGAGATAATTCACCTGATTAATTTTAACTTGGGGATCAGCATGTTAATTGCTCTTTTAAACTAATGATGATAATGATAGAGTGGGTGAGAATGCACAGCACAATCCATATAATCAATCTGAGGTATATAAATCTCCATTTTGCATAAAATTCATTAAAGTAGCTAGATTCTGAGCTAGCATAGGTTTTAGGAAACACAGATGTGGTCCATAACTTTAGTTGAATTTTGAATTTGCACCCTTAAGCCCCCTTTATGGTCCATTAATACTTTCTTTATGTTGCAACTTAATGCTGCAATTGCAATTGTATTGCTGCTCTACGCTATTTTATATTCAACTCAAATCATTCAACTAATTCATATTTAAATTTCAGCTCGCTTTGTTTAATATAAAAAATAACAAATTGAAGCAAAATAGTAAATCGCAATATATATACTTAGCTCGATTTCTAGTGATATTTTATTTATAATATTCTTATTAATTCACTCTAAAAATCTTAATATCTAGGGAAATCAATGAAACAACTAGACTATAAGATGTATCTAAGCAGGACCACTCATAAAAAGTATGTTGTATAATTTGAAATAAAAAATAAAAAATACAAAACCTTTCAAATTAATTATAGAAGCATTCACATGCAATATTGTACTAATTAGTGTTAGTAAAACGTAATCTAGAACTAATTAAATTGATGAACAAAAACAGATCTTATGTCTCCAAAAAGGACTACACCACAACTAAAGCCACTTCATATATTGGACTTAATTTGTTTTTAATATACTTAAACTATAGCTAGACATTAATTATAAACAATAAGTTCCTAGATAGCTTGGTTTAGAGTAATAGTGGTCCATAGAACCACACAAAGTACAATTGACTGTTGAAATATTAGCCGACCAGCTTCCTCCTCTTTGTGACTTTCATATAACTTTCAAAACTAATTAGTATATTATATAATTAACATTTTATAAGTACAATTTAAAAACTTGTTAATTGAGTGGCTAATATTCCTTTAATTGGACTTTGGTGTTGTCACATTGATGGCATTAAGCTGAGGATTGAAGTTAGACGGATGACCACTTTGATAGTTTAATTTGATGGGACGGTTTAGTCCTCAAGTAAATGATCAAGCTCATCATAAAGAAAATAGGATACTTTATCGTATTTTCCAACTTAGGTTAGGTAATAGCTAGGACTTAATTAGTTTCCAAAGTACCAAGATAATTGTCGTCACAATTTGGTAAAATATGTTTGTTGGTTTAATTTATAAACCGTTTTAGTCTCGTTTCAAGAACATGTAATCGAATCTCGTTTTCATAAAAAAAAAAAATAATTGAGCTCACGAACTCCGAAAAGTTGGATAAATTAATATTGTAAAAATAAAATTATATAAGCCCATCCACGGCTTGTCGGGGGTTGCTAGGCGGCAAGGCCCAGGGGGCTTGTCCAACATCAGAGCACTACTATTTGTCTGAGGGCCCAAAGTATCACATTAAATTATAGGCAGTCCAATAGAGCAAAGGAATTTTATGGTATGCCTCTTTTTGATATGACCTGAAGTAGCTTGAAAGGAATGTTTTTTGGAGGCTACTAGGCTAATTCTTACACAATGATATAATAAATATAGGCTAATTTTTTTTTTTTTGATTTTTCACTATTTTATCAGTTTGATTTGATCTTCTAAGAAAATTTTCAATCAATTTAATATGTTAAGATTAAAAAATTTTCAATTAAATTTTATTTTTTCATTTACATATTAAAAATTAATAAAACAATCAAATTCAACATAAGAATATTAGAGTGTTTAGTTATTTTTATGTATTATAAAATTATTTTGATAATTTTATCATTAAATTATGTTATTTTATTTTATTTATACATAATATAAGAATGAGAAAATATAATTAATTTTTAAAATTTTAAATTTTAAAAAATAAAATTGTAGCATTTCTAAATGATTAAATGGAGATAATCCTAAAAGAGTAAAATAATAGGTAACTCTATCATACATGTCTATAGTTTTCGTGACATAACTTTCATTTATCTTTTATGTGATAGGAAAATTGGCGAACATGCTGTTTCTTTATGTGTTGTACAGTTGCTGTGAAATCACTAACGCGAGAAGAAAGCATGGTCTAAAATGATTGTTCACAAAAAAATCATATGACTTTATTGACATTTTTTTCTTCCATGAATTTCAAATTTTTATCTTTTAAATTTATATTTTAGTGCATTAAAATTTTAAGAGCTTTCCTCAAAAAACAAAAAAAAAAAGAAAAAAAAAATGATTATTCTCAATTTTACTTCAATATTCAAAATGACAAACAATTAATATAATGCCAAGTGGAAAATTATTCAGCCTTTTGATTTGCTCAACCTCTCTGAATGTTGTTATTATTATTATTATTTTTTAATTCTAACATGCAGAATACCAAAGATTAGAATACAAATACTATTTTTCCACAAGCACAAAGCCCCATGACACAATTAACCAGATTCCTCATCAACTTAACCTGGACCAGAATTGCAGTAATTTACAACAACCACAGTGAATCCCTTCCTATAAAATTGTACCTCCGCCTCTCTCTCCCAAAGGACTATACACTCATTTCTCTACCTCCTTTGACCACTGGTCTACAAAACACACCACTCGCTCACTCACTCTCACTGCCTTTCTCTCCAGCAAACAAAGCTATGGTCTTGAGCTGATAGAACCAAAACGATACTGACAGTTCCTCAAAACAAAAAGGAGAGAAAAGGGAATTGCCCTTAGATCTCTTTTCTTCAATGCACTGATAAATTGTAGTAGCGCATTGATTTCCCTACTCAGCTCAGATCTCCTTCTTAATGGAAATTAACCACGAGTCAGTTTAAAATTCCCTTATTGTGTCTGACTCCCTCACCTTTTCTTCCTTTCTCATTTTGAAAAGCTTGAGTTTCTGGGCTGCAATGGCGGAGGCTACAGAGGCTAAAGCATTGCCTGAAGCAGAGAAGAAGAAGGAGCAGAGTTTACCCTTTTACCATCTCTTCTCTTTTGCGGACAAGTATGATTGGTTGCTCATGATCTCCGGGAGCATTGGAGCCATTGTTCACGGCTCTTCAATGCCTGTTTTCTTCCTTCTTTTTGGTCAAATGGTTAATGGGTTTGGCAAAAACCAATCTGATTTGCAGAAAATGACAGATGAAGTATCAAAGGTTCACAAACTACCCATTTCGTCAATGATTTTGAATTTTCAATCTTTTTTGCAAATTAATCACAGATCTTGGATCTAATTGATTTTTGAATATTGCTCAACTTTGCAGTATGCTCTGTATTTTGTGTACCTTGGTCTGGTGGTTTGTATATCATCCTATGCTGGTATGTGATTTCTTTTCTTTTCCCTTCACTTATTCTATTTGTTCTTTTTTATTTGGATTCTGCTGGTCCTAACATTTGAAGGGGATCAATCACGCTTGTTAGACTATATGACTCGTGTAGTCAGTTCACATCAGCCTGGAGGGTGTGAGCCCACGTGGTCTGTCAACAACACCTTCGTCGTTTCTTTCACTTGTAGAGCTTAATACTTGGATTTTCTTTTTTAACATTATCTAAGACCAAAATCTTGATGTATATCACCTAACCATGGTTTTGTTAATAAACTTAATCACCGTGGTCTAAAAATGTTAACTTTTTGTTTTCTTTTACCAGAGATTGCATGTTGGATGTACACTGGGGAGAGACAAGTAAGCACACTGAGGAAGAAGTATTTGGAGGCAGTGCTACAACAGGACGTTGGATTCTTTGACACTGATGCTAGAACTGGAGATATTGTCTTTAGTGTCTCAACGGATACTCTGCTGGTACAAGATGCTATTAGCGAGAAGGTTTGCCCATTATCTCTCTCTTTTCTCTCTCTACGTTTTACTCATTTCTCTTTTCGTTGTACTGTTTGGAATAAATCTAGCACTGGGCTGGTGTTAATTTAAGAAGTGCTCTTCTGGGTAATTGATTATCCATTAAAGCGGGTCCCATGCTTCCATGGCTGACCTTGGATGTTACAGGTGCACGTTAGCAAAACTGTATTAACTTGCGCCTATCATATTGCTGATAGTCTGATATAGGTGATACCGTAAAATTTTTACTGTCGGTGTCGGTTTATTTACTGGGTAGGCGGTATTTTCAGGTGGGGAACTTCATACATTATCTCTCAACGTTTCTGGCGGGACTGGTGGTGGGTTTTGTGTCAGCATGGAGGCTAGCACTTCTAAGTGTAGCAGTGATTCCAGGTATTGCTTTTGCTGGTGGCTTGTATGCCTACACCCTCACAGGCCTTACATCCAAGAGTCGTGAATCCTACGCGAATGCTGGTATAATTGCTGAGCAGGTGAGCTTCCTACCCTAACCAACATGGAAATCCTATAAATTGTTTGTGCATTTGCCGCAGAAAACTGCTTTTCGTTTCTCCCCTTAAAGGTTTAGAAAGAATTTTTATTTTAGGCTTACTGATGGCATCTTTCTACTTCCATATGAGTTCACTTCCTCTTCCAAGCACTGTGAATTATCTGCCCTGAGTATGAGTTACGTGATCTTTTTTACATTATTAAATGATATTCTGTCATATGCAGTTCTCAGTAAAGTTTTTCACTTTTCCTATTTTAATTGAAAGTTTGAAATCCTTATGAAACTTCTTGTTCAATTTGCCATTTTGTCCGATTCTCCGTTGACATATTTTATGTCTGAAAGACCTTGACATTACTTGGGATTGAACAAGTAGCTTAAATAATGTAAATTTCCCCCAAAATGTGATGCTTTTGTTTTTCTGGTAGAATTCTGAATTGTAATTACGGCTTGATGGGCTTCATTTAGTCTTGTCCTTATGAATCTTATATTATGTGCAATTTATATAGGCCATTGCTCAAGTTCGAACTGTCTACTCTTATGTTGGTGAAAGCAAAGCCCTAAATTCTTATTCTGATGCGATACAAAACACGTTGAAGCTTGGATACAAGGCTGGAATGGCCAAAGGTCTAGGCCTAGGATGTACCTATGGGATAGCTTGTATGTCATGGGCACTTGTTTTCTGGTATGCTGGTGTTTTTATCAGGAATGGACAGACTGATGGAGGCAAGGCATTCACAGCTATTTTCTCTGCTATAGTTGGTGGCCTGTAAGTGCTGAATTTGAATATTGTCAGTAACTGCCATTAACAAATTAATTAGCTTTCCCATTGATTGTGATGTTATTATTGGTTTTTACAGGAGTTTGGGTCAATCATTTTCTAATCTTGGGGCATTCAGTAAAGGCAAAGCAGCTGGATACAAATTGATGGAAATTATCGAGCAAAAACCCTCCATAATACAAGACCCTACAGATGGAAAGTGTTTGCCGGTGGTTAGTGGAAATATTGAATTCAAGAATGTTACTTTCGGCTACCCATCAAGGCCCGATGTAATCATTTTTCACAATTTCTCAATTTTCTTCCCTGCTGGAAAGACTGTTGCAGTTGTTGGTGGTAGTGGATCAGGGAAAAGCACTGTTGTTTCCTTGATAGAAAGGTTCTATGATCCTAGTGAAGGTAAGTAAGAAACTTTAATCTTGTTGCAAGATTGGAGGTTTTGGTCCTTGATGAATAAATATTTTAATCATTTAAAACTGGCCAAGCAGGGCAGGTTTTGCTAGATAATGTAGACATTAAGACTCTACAATTAAGATGGTTGCGTGATCAGATCGGGTTGGTGAACCAGGAACCTGCACTCTTTGCAACAACTATACTTGAGAACATACTCTATGGAAAACCTGATGCAACAATGGCTGAAGTAGAAGCTGCTACTGCAGCTGCAAATGCTCACAGCTTTATTACCTTGCTTCCTCGTGGTTATAACACTCAGGTTGGTCTTCAAAACTTCAAAACTATAAGACTCAAGCTACTTTCCTTCTTCCTAACATTTTCAACTAGCCATTATTTGCATTTATATTCAACTGAAAACAAACCACAAGACTTATAATCTCAGCACAATTAAATTTATGTTGGTATAAAATTTGATCCGTATTTTTCTTTGGCAACACTATAATTTACTAGCTTTGCACTTGAACTTGACACACTTGCTACTTAAGGTCATAGACTCTTAAAACTTTTGCATCATAAATCAGGTAGGAGAGAGAGGAGTGCAGTTGTCTGGTGGCCAAAAACAGAGGATTGCAATTGCTAGAGCTATGTTAAAAAACCCTAAAATCCTCCTCCTTGATGAAGCAACTAGTGCACTTGACGCTGGGTCTGAGAGCATTGTTCAGGAAGCGCTAGACCGCCTTATGGTTGGGCGAACAACTGTTGTGGTTGCCCATCGCCTATCCACCATAAGAAATGTTGATACTATTGCGGTGATACAGCAAGGGCAAGTTGTTGAGACAGGAACACATGTAGAACTGATTGCCAAAGCAGGGACTTATGCTTCATTAATCCGATTCCAAGAAATGGTTGGAAACAGAGACTTCTCCAATCCATCAGTTCGCCTTTCACGCTCAACACGATTGAGCCATTCACTGTCAACAAAATCCTTAAGCCTCCGATCTGGCAGCCTGAGGAACTTGAGCTATCAGTACAGTACTGGAGCTGATGGCCGCATAGAGATGATTTCAAATGCTGAAACTGATAAACAAAATCCAGCGCCTGATGGATATTTCTTCCGCTTACTCAAGCTAAATGCCCCTGAATGGCCTTACTCAATAATGGGAGCTATAGGGTCTGTGCTTTCAGGTTTTATTGGTCCCACTTTTGCAATTGTGATGAGTAACATGATCGAGGTGTTCTACTATACAAATCCGGCTGCAATGGAAAGGAAGACAAAGGAGTATGTTTTCATATTCATTGGAGCTGGTCTATATGCTGTTGGTGCATATTTGATACAACATTACTTCTTCAGTATCATGGGAGAAAACCTAACTACAAGAGTTAGAAGAATGATGCTTGCAGGTAAGACTTAGTATTCTGTATATTTGTAATATACTCCATAGTTTCCTGCTACTCATACATCTATTGCCTGGCAAAGCTTGCTTGCTTAGTAGCCTTTCTCTTTGAGTTAACTGTGTGCTAATATTTTGCTTTATCATGCATCTATCTTTGAACATGCTTTAATATATGTAATGAAAATCTTAAAATTTTGTTATTTTCTTTAGCGATTTTAAGGAATGAAGTTGGATGGTATGATGAGGAGGAGCACAATTCAAGCTTAGTAGCAGCTCGCCTTGCCACTGATGCTGCTGATGTGAAATCTGCAATTGCCGAGAGGATTTCTGTGATACTGCAAAACATGACCTCTCTTCTTATTTCATTCATAGTTGCCTTCATAGTGGAATGGAGAGTTTCCCTTCTCATACTAGGCACCTTCCCTCTTCTTGTTCTAGCTAACTTCGCTCAGGTAATCTCCCAATCCGAATTCTCTTCTCACTTTTAAAGTCTAAAGCCATGAAAAATATTATCTGCAAGCCCAGAGAAAGTAACAGAAAGCTACAATATTATTCTAATGGTTGAAGAAAGAAAATGTACACTTTTTCTTACATGGGCTGACGTAGTCCAAGGCCATTAGGTAATTCTACAACTTTTTGATATGGTTATTTGTGTCAGATCCCTGCATCTACTTTTACCTTGGGAATCTATTTTTACCATACACTCTGGCATCAAACGGCAGTGCAGTGCACGTGCTTCCTTCCAAATTTATGCGTTTAAGTCTTAGGAAATCACTCATGATCAAATATTGTATAATATAAACACATATAACAGTAAGAGAAAATATTATACTACCCAAGATTCCATACCCACCCGTCAACTTTCGTGCCACTGAGAAGTGTTCCTCCAGCTTCTGCGGTTCTGCCTTTCATTTTTCTTTTCTCTTATGTTACTATGGGTTTGCGTTCTTATTTCTCAAAGCTAATTTTTCAAAGCAGTGACGTTCTTTTGTTTAATTAAAAAGGTAACGACCTGTTTCATTGGTTTCCTTGCAATCCCAGCCAAATAAGAGTCTATTGTTTCTCACACTTTCTCTTTCTTATCCCTCTGCTGCTTAATTTTTCATCTTTAACATTAATAGATATTGGCGTGTAGAGACATTACATTTTATATCAATTCTGTCATCTGTGACACCCATGTGAGGCATTCACATTCCTTTCCCGTGATCTTAGTACTTTATTTTCCTTTTCCAAAATAACTCATTTAAACAATTCTCATGGTGGAGGTTTCTAACATGCACCAGGGTGCAATCTCTACCCCGGCCCCCTCCTTTGTCATTTTGTAGCTTTAGCAACTTAATCTTTGGGGGTTCCTGAAAATGGGTTCGTTTTCAAACTATTGTACAGTGTGAGTTCTGAAACGGTTTGTCTTTCTGAGGAGCAGTGTTCTAGATTTGCGCATGCTCCACACTGTAAGAAATGGACAGATTCTTCAGGGACGTACTACCTAATGACAATGTATTAAATATTGATAATGTCTTTGTCATATATAAGTGTCCATTTAAGAGGAACCATGTGTCTAGGTCCACCAAGTTAGCTTTGTTTGGATCTTTTATGTGGGTCCAGTTACAGTGAATTCATTAATTCACTTGAAGTTCCCACCAAATGAATGAAGCAAAAACTGTTTAGTCATACCATTATTGATAAATTCTTTTACCCAAATGGGCAGAGACCTGCATTGCTTGAACCCAGTTGCCGTTGTATACCTACAGTTATATTAGCTACCTAACAAATATCCTTGCCCTGCATGAATCAACTTTCCAACTAAAACTGTTATCTTTAGAAGGATTTAGTTAAAAAACAAGAGAGATTTAATAGCAATTACCAGTCTCATCTGCATGCAATTTTCATTCTATTAATAATCTCATTTGCATGGCTCAGTGGTTTTTCGATTTGTTGGGAGATGCCATTGTATCTTTTCAAATTCAGAAAGCATAGCCCAATTCCTAATTTTAAGTAGTTTGTAACTTGCTGGGGGAAGGAGGTTGTTGCTGAGATTCAAAATTGAAATTTTAGTCACGTCGGATTACGTAAAATACCAATATTTTGTTATTGTCCTGACAATTACTTATGGTGTCTTTTGAATATCCAGCAACTATCTATGAAAGGATTTGCTGGAGACACTGCCAAGGCCCATGCAAAGACAAGCATGATTGCAGGAGAGGGAGTGAGCAACATTAGAACAGTTGCCGCATTCAATTCCCAAAACAAGATCCTTTCCCTATTCTGCCACGAGCTCCGTGTCCCACAGCTACAAAGCCTACGACGGAGCCAAACTTCTGGCCTCCTATTTGGTCTGTCTCAGCTTGCTCTTTATGCCTCTGAAGCTATCATTCTTTGGTACGGTGTACACCTTGTAAGAAAAGGCATCTCAACCTTCTCAAAGGTCATTAAAGTTTTCATAGTCCTTGTCATTACAGCTAATTCAGTTGCCGAAACTGTAAGCCTTGCTCCAGAGATAATTAGAGGTGGTGAAGCTGTTGGTTCTGTCTTTTCAATTCTTGACCGTCCATCTAGGATTGATCCGGATGATCCTGATGCCGAGCCAGTTGAAACAATTCGTGGGGAAATTGAACTTAGACATGTTGATTTCGCATATCCTTCACGTCCTGATATCATGGTGTTCAAAGATTTTAATCTTAGAATCCGTGCCGGACAGAGCCAAGCGCTTGTAGGAGCCAGCGGGTCTGGCAAGAGTTCTGTTGTTGCATTAATTGAGAGGTTCTATGACCCAATTGTTGGAAAAGTTATGATAGATGGGAAGGACATTAGGAGGTTGAATTTGAAGTCCCTGAGGCTTAAAATTGGGTTGGTACAACAAGAGCCAGCCCTCTTTGCAGCAAGCATTTTTGAAAACATTGCCTATGGTAAGGAAGGGGCAACTGAAGCAGAGGTAATTGAAGCAGCACGAGCAGCTAATGTTCATGCATTTGTTAGTGGTTTGCCTGATGGTTACAAGACTCCAGTTGGAGAGAGAGGGGTTCAGCTTTCTGGTGGACAAAAACAAAGAATTGCAATCGCAAGGGCTGTTCTCAAAGACCCTAAAATACTTCTACTAGATGAGGCCACAAGTGCACTTGATGCTGAATCAGAATGTGTGCTACAAGAAGCCCTGGAGAGGCTGATGAGGGGCCGCACAACAGTGCTTGTAGCTCATCGTTTATCAACAATCAGAGGGGTGGACAGTATTGGAGTAGTACAAGATGGGCGCATTGTAGAGCAAGGCAGCCATTCCGAACTTGTCAGCCGAGCTGATGGGGCATATACCAGACTCTTGCAGCTACAGCATCATCACATATGAGAAAGAGGTTTTGATTGAAGAAACATGGCCTTGTTGGTTGGTAATTATGCTTGGGTCCCATTTACCCCATGCTTTCAATTTTCTTTTTAGTTGTAGATATGGGGGATTGTGGAAATTGTACCTTGAGGACCACTGCTCTATTTCCAATGGAGTAACGTATTATATAATCATTTTTATGATCCTGCATAAGCATACCATCCATTTCTTTCATTCTTTGGGTGGGTTTCTGGTTAGCTTTTCTTCTAACTTTTTGCAATTCAATTCACAGTACTACTACAATGCAAGTATGCAACCCCAAGGGACCCCTTTCCAGCCCTTAACAAAACTTTATCTTTGCTCTGCTTTTCCCATTGCATGTTTGCTAATGTGATCTTTTTCAGTTATAGATAAGGGTACCCTTTCTGTGAGAGGCCTATGGCCCAGGGGAACTACGACAATTAAACAGCAATAAAAAGGAGTAATTTATCTTTCTTAACAAATGGAGACATAATCGCTTGAGGCATATGGGCTGAATTATTGTAAAGCAAACAAAAGATGGGTGAATCATTATTTACATATGAAAAGATTTAGTATGTGTTGTATGAAGGGGGGTCACTGATCATGATCTACTTGGTGCGCTCTTCTGAGAAGGGTTTCCTTTCCTTTTGAAGGGCCCTACTTGTAAAAAATTACTAGTTAATTCAAACCTTTCCCATACGGTTTCCAGAACATTTTCAGCCCATATTCAACTTTAGCTTGCCAGGACAATTCCTTCCTACTAGATTGATCACACATTCATATCTAATGCTAATGCTTACACTGAAAAGAATGCTATGCATGTGCACAGAGTACTTGATCTATCTATGATAAGAAAACAAAGAAGGCTTTATGTAAAAAGGGTTGGCTCCTACCAACTTTTACAGTTCTGATATCTTTCCAGTGAGATAAGTGGGAAATTTTGAATTTATTTTTTCCTGAGATAAAATTTGAAATTATTGAAGACCAAGGTATGGCAATGAACAGGAGAAGCAGAAAAGTTGGCAGGCCGCCAAGGTGGGTGAGAAAATAGAGATTACAAAGGGTGGAAAAAAGATAATATAGAAGACAAATTGGAAGAGATGATGTATCACATCAAGTCTTGTGTACGTGTAGCTCAGACTCAATTATAAATCATGTATGCCTGCAAAACTGTGTGTATATGTACATGATAGATGGGTACTGATATTTGTTGTGTTTATGGCTATCTGATCTTGCTCTATATGCAAAAAGAGGTCCCAAGCAGTTTTATTTTTGTTGATAGTAATTTTCAGAGGCCTTGAGTAAAATGTAAGCAGATAGAATAATCATGGATAGCATGAAGACCTTTGCCAATTATTATCTTCTGCTCTATACTCTATTAGAACTAACATCGAACTATAATGGTTCATTCTTATTAAGTTGGATCAATGACTATTGATTGAAATGTAAAAGGAATGCATATAATATAGGGTATCATAATTTGAGAAGACGTTAATATAATTTAGTTACTAATTTCACAAAGTAAGTCAAAAGTAATGTTGATTGCAAGACTGGAATCAATCTAGGCTTACTTCCAATAGATTCTTGGGGCCACTGTCAAGAATCTACCTGAAATTGAGTAGTGCTGTTACTCATGCTGGAGTGGTAAATATTAAGGCTGCAGCCCGACTTTGAGGCTGTACATATTTGTTGTTTCTCATCTGCCTCACACTCACACTCACACTCACACTCACACTCACACTCGTGAGAGAGTTGGAACAGCACTTGGCGTTTTGGGTTTGGGCAGAGATTAAGAGAAAAATAACATCACTCGACAAGCACAGAATTCAACTTAAAAATACATGAAAGCTATAGTGAGTATATGTAAATATTAACATGTCTTATCAATTTAATTAAGGATTTCTAGAACTATTTGTTCACAAGCCACATCATAATTTTCGTTCTTTAGTTTGGGGGGAATAAATAAATTTGCACATGCATCTTCTAGCAAAAAAAACTGTGTCATAGAGACATGTAGCAGTATAAGATTTGGCAGCTAGCACATGCTCTCTGTTTCTCTCCCGCCTTTAGAATCTTGAGAGGGTACACTGTCAGAGACATATTGACAGCTTAGTGCTGTGAGCCTGTGAGACTTGAGAGCCTACTATTTTTGACTCGAGGGTTTGTCTTCTTATTTCTTGCGTTTCTTTTTCTTTCTTTTTTTCATTTCACTGTCAATCATTACAAATAAATAAACATATTTTATATTTGTATATACAAATATACCATAACCTCTTAATATTTAATATTAAAGAGTAATTATTTATTAACATTTGTTTTGGTCCTCAAATGAAACAGGCCTCAGAGTTTGGACTGGGCATATGGTCAAATTCGACAAAAGCTGAATAGATGCCCATGTCCAAATCAATGAGACGGGTGTAGTTCAATTCTCAAGTCATATGGTTTCCATTGATCTGAGCATTATTAGCCCAACATATGATCCTGTTACATAAGACATGGGCCTTTTGTTCAATAGCTCCTAAAGGTACTTGTGTTTGACTATCTAGCGATCCATTGAAGGCAAAGAAACTTGGGTGCAAGTGATGGCCAATGAAGAGAATCCCCATTCCCATATGTATACAAAGGAAAAGACTTTTTCTTTTCTCCTTTTTTTTCCTTGATGATGTTTATCATCTAATAAATTTCTATCCAATTTAAATTATCGATGAACACATGGTAACTCTAACTACAAGATTAGAGGTTCAAATTGATCTCTAGGATATACAACATATGGCCATGGATCAAATTTGGTCGGCTTTTGACCTAGGCCCGATTTGTATAGTATAAGTTCAGTCCAATAAGTAAATGATATAACGATCCAAATTTGAATTGAATATTCTATGATTCAATCCACTTCAAATCGATAAGACAATATTCAAAAAACATACTCTTAATGAGGTTGAGAGTTCAAGCCCTCTTGATAGTCTTTATTAAGAGTAAATTTATGTTTTCACGCATGATTTTTATCACTATTGGAGGAATCTTTAGGTTCGGCCCAATATAAGTGCGGTGAAGTTTATTTCAAATAAAAGTGGTAGTGATGTAGGTGCAATATGTTATATGCTGGAATATATGGGATACAACTAGCTACCTTTACATCTTCTTGATAAAAAAAAAAAAAGTAAAAAGAAAAACTAAAATGTACATAGTTAAGATATGAGGTGAATTATTCTGTCAAGTATCCTTATAGTTTGTTCAACAAGAAGGAAAAAAAAAACATTTATAACAACTACTTGTTAACTAACGGCATAATCAAAGGGATATAGAGTACAAGAACATAATTGTGTTATTAAATCTACCTAACAAGCTTTGAATCCGTAAAACGCATTAATTGGATTCGGTGATATGATGAAATGAGTATTATAATGGGTTAATTTGAAATATTGAAGAAAGCTGGTGCATGTGCTAGGACAACTACTTGTCGGAGTTTCAAAAGCACTTGTTATTGTCTTCATTTTGTGAAAATTAAACATTAATATGGACTTTTTGGTATCTAGATATGATCTATCAAATCCACTTTCTAAAAAGTGTTGGATTAGACCTAAAAGCATTTCCAAAAAAAAAAAAAAAAAAAGATGAAAAAGTGTAACAAGTCAAAGAATTCTTCACATTTAAGCTTACTAAATGAGGCATTTTATGCATGCATTGCCATGAGGAGCCAAGGCATGCAATGCTTCAAAACTTTAGCTTTCCCCATTTGATTTTTTAATTGTAGGATTCCAACACACTTTTGCCCTTACATAACTGCAAATGATACCAAGATTTACGTAAATAGTGTGGTTTGATTTATTTGAGGAGAAAATTACTATTTATCAAATTATATGTATAATTAACTACGTAGAAATCTCACATGAGATTTGAACTTGGTCGCAGTACTTTTGTTTTAATCAACTGATCTACGACTTATATTGATTTATGCTTTTTAAATCAATATAAGTCAAGAACTGATCTACACCACAAATATTATTGCCAAGAACTTAATGTTGATATATTTTCTATAGGCATGTTGTTCCTACGTGGTCATGCGTCAACCTAATTTGAACTTTGGACCTAATTTTCCTCCGTTAATTAATGTCACTTGACACACTTCGTCTACTTGTTCTATACTTCCCGTGACACGTAATGACACATTATTAATAATCAAGGACTAGCTATAATATATATATATATAATATAATTTTTATGCAGACTAACTATCTCGAATCTGACTCTTTTAAAATTTTATAATTTATTTAGTCTTAATCATTTACACTATTTTTATAAATCTCAACTATCTAAATAATTAAATTTAAGTTCTATTATTTTATTTTTATCAATTAAATATTATATTAAAACATACACTATTTTTTTAAAACAATCTTTAAGCCTAAGCCTAAACTTAATCTTAACCCTAAGTCTAATCCTAATTTTAACCCTAACCCTATTTCTAATTTTAATCATATATTATTTGAATAGTTGATATTAAAAAAAGTAATGTGAATAGATAAGATTAAAATAATTTTAAGAATTCTACCAATAAAGAATTCTAGACTATCCAAATTCAATTATATCAATTAATTAATATATACAACTAACTAACTTGTGAATGAAAATTAATAATCATGAAGATAGATTTCATTTTTCTTTTTGGAAACTACAGAGACTATAGGGTCTGAGTGTAATTAATATTTAGTTAAGTGGGGTATCAAAGAATTATGTAATTAATTAACAAATTTCTAGTTGTTAGCAAAAAAATTAAAAGTACCTTAATAGCCATAAATAACTGAGAGAGACATAAGCTTGGAGGTAGCCTTCCTTAGAGGGTGAGGGCTGCTTAGAGGGGTCCCCACCCTACAAAAAAATTGGGTTGGTCTGGGCCCACTGCAGAGAAGAGAAGAAATAGGGGGTCCAATTTTGTATAGCTAACACGTGACCCTGCTTCATAAAAGCTTGAAAATTTCTATCCCCTGATTTGGGAAACCTATTCTCCTCTAATATTTCAGTACCATAGCTTGTGGTATGCCACGTGTTATGTTGTTTTGCTAGGAAATTGCCATGTGATATAGGCCTCACACACTGAAAGATTTGTGCTACACTTACATAATATATTATAATAAACATATATATAAAATTTAACAAAAGATAGATACCGAGATAGTGATTGAGTGACAATTTAATTAAAAATTGGCTAATGTACTACTTTTAGATTGCTTGAAGAAGGATCCATTATTAAAATATGGAAAACATAAATGATGAGGGTACAATTCTTGGGTTTGGTTTTCTTAGGATAAAATACAATGTTAAAAGGATACAAGTTACGGATTATGATGATCATTATGTAAAACTACAAATTGATTTTATATTTGAAACATTCTTATTTTCGGGAGCTGGTATTGTCGATGTAATTTTTATATCTCTATATTAATTTGGTTTTATACTCATGCATTATTTAACACGTAGTGGTGAATATTATTAGTAAGAGTAATATATATATATATATATTTATTTAATTAAAAATAAAATAAAAATAATGATCAATATTAGAGACACATGGTGCATGCAAAGAATTTTATATGGCCACGAAATCAAATAATTTTTTTACTGAGCCATGTACAAAAGTCTATGCACATGGCATATTTACTCAATTACATAGAACAAATGGAGATCCATGCCAACGACTTATAATAATTATAAGGTAGGGGCTATCTATTACGATATTGTATTTTGACCAATCATTAGATGCCATGTAAGAACTGAACGCAATAGACATTGAGCCCATATCCTGAAACATAGGAGTTGACTGACGTGGCAGTTAATGATTGGTTAAATGAATTCAGATGATTGTCCTTGTAATCACATGGTGTTGTGGTTAGAGCCATCTACATAAAGACCCACTTTGTTAGCTCAAAAACAAACACAATTCTATAAGCCCACTTGAGATCCAACCCCAATTTGGGAACACAGAGAGAAGTAGAAGTCTATGTTTTATCTTTCTCTCACATGTCTCTCACTCACACGTTAAAACACAACAAGCTTTTCAATAAAAAAAAAAAAAAAAACACCCAAGTCTTGTCCACTTCTTTCTCCAATGCACATGTCTTCTTCACAACCAACATCGCTGTCTATGTTATTGTACGTACTCTCTCTCTCTCTCACTTTCAAACTCACCCTTCAATTCCTTTGTGGTCCTTCCTCTCTTTATAACAACTCTTATCACTCCCTTCATATTTGCTTATATCTAACACTTGCCCTTTAGATTCCTCCTCCTCCTTCTCCTTTCTTCTCATCTCTTCAGTCTTTTCTTTTCTTTTAGAGCTTAAAGCTTACATATTTTAAGTTACTTTGTATATTCCTTCTTTTTCACCTGAATAAGACATTCCATATATATATATATTTATACCAGTAACACCAATATATATCTAGCTCATATTATATATATAGTTTGATATAACTAGCTAGCTAGGGATATGTCTAGCAGAAGGTCGACAAGGCAATCAGGGTCTACAAGGATCAGCGATGACCAAATCATCGAACTCGTTTCCAAGTTGCGTCAACTTGTTCCTGAGATTCGCGATAGGCGCCCCAACAAGGTATAATACTTAATCCATCGATATCATCCTCTCCTTCTCATTCTAAGTTTGTAACAGATACAAAAGAAAGAGTAGGTACGAGGGTTTTCTTTTAAATTGTTTTGAGTTTATCTGAAGATTAGTTGTGATACGATAAACTGATATGATATCGCATTAAAAAAAGGCTTGCTTAGAGCAAGTATTTAAAATCATGTGTTTTTGTACATGTAATCTTACTAAACAATAAGAGTCTAGCTAGCTTGCTAGCTAGATGCGGATTGTTTGCAAATTTTGTCGGCTCTGATGACGAGGAATCATATTTCCATATAAATTACTGTAGAACATGTTTAAGTTTTCAACATTCAACGTTCACATTTGAGTTTGACTGGGAAGAAAAACAAAGCTAGTGTAAATAAAATAAAACAAAGCATGAGTAAGATCATTGTGTACCTTAACACAGTCATGTGGTTTGGTCCAATTAAGTAGAGAAAGTTATATTTAATATATAATGGAAAATTGATATTGAAACTGATGAGTTATAATAATTTTGTTGTGAAGGTATCAGCATCAAAGGTCCTACAAGAGACCTGCAACTACATCAGAAACTTACACAGAGAGGTTGGTGACTTAAGTGAGCGACTGTCGCAGTTGTTGGCTACAATTGATGCTGATAGTGCTGAAGCTGCTATTATTAGGAGCCTCATTATGCAATGATCCATCGTTTCAACAAATTTCTACTTTGGTTTTCGGGTGAAATTAATTATAGGCTTCTGTAATTAAGAACATGGACTTGCACTACAAATAATTATGTTTGTTTTAATTACTTATGTGTATTTCTTAATTACTTTAGTATAGTAGATTAATATTATAAGTTGTACTTCTTAATTTGGACCCTCTCTATATTACATACAGGGTCTGATTAATCGTATCAGGAATGTAAGATTAATCGTATCAGGAATGTAAGGCATGGTCGCTCATGATTTCTCATGAAGCATTTATTAATTTCAGTTCTAGCTACTATACGCATTCATTAGATAATTGTGGTCTTCTATGTAATATATAACATATATTATATTGGTTTAAAATTCAATCTAAGTATTAATCTCAAATTAATTAAGTTCAGTTATATGAATCATTTTCTCCATTCTTATCATTCTTATTAATTAGGTTCAGTTATATAAATCATTTTATCCATTCTTATCATTCTTATCAATCAAGATATCATTTTCAATAATATCTAAAACAATTATATACCTAGTTATTATTTATTTTGGTTAAACTTGAACTTCGACATGATATGTAGCCTTAACTTTCTCTTAATTATTCTTTTTGACAAGTCGCATGTTCCAAGCACCATTATAGCTTGTGAAGACAGTGTTCCCTATTCTTGCATACAATCATGCTAAGACTGAGATAATAAATACTATATATAAAATTACGAATATATATATATCTGTAAAAGTACAGGTGCAATAAAGTTTTTTTATTTTCTATTTTAACATAATTGCCTTCTTTTTTTTATTTTTTTTTACAGTTTTTAAATTTTAGTTAATTAGTTTTCTAATAAAAATGAATTCCTAATAGTAATCGGTTGTTTTTTCATATGTTCATGTTTTGTTAGAGCTTTTAATTTAATAGTAATAAAATTCTGATAGTAACTTAACTCTTTTTGTTTACTAAATTTATATTTTATTAATTTTTTCAATAATACTAATTACAATCTTTTTGTTTAATATCCTATTAATCGTAAGACTTTATTTCTTTTATTCTTTATATATTTTTAATAGATGAAAAGTTCATGTTGATTATTATTGGTGGGGCTTTTTGTGTTTTCGTGAACTTATAATAATTAAGTAGATAATATGTTAAATTTTAATTCAAGTTTATTTTATATCCTTATGTTAAAATATTTTTATGTTATTGACATATATTAAATAGATCTTTTTCTCTCTAAGAATTAGTTGCATTTTTGTATTGTGATGATTTATATATTGTTATTTATTCGATGGCATAAAAATAATCAGGAACTGATGTAAAAGAAATATAAGAAATTTCATAATAAGATTTTGAGATTTGTAAAGTTAAATATTTTCACAAAAAGTTATTTTGTAAATACAACTTATGTGTAAGGTGCATGACATAAAAAAGAAAAGAAAAACAAGCACCAAATAAATCTACAACACCATAATAGTTTATCAAGTTGAGTATACAAAATAAACAAGTAATAGCCTCAATCTTAAAACAAAAATTTGCTTGAAAACATTTCTTTCACGTGACTCTTGAAGTAAACAAATAGATGTGATCTATGTTTATTATGTAATGACACATAAATATACAACTAATTATCTAATATAATTTAATCGAATATCAATTTTCGATCGAACTTATTAACTTATTATAAGAGATAATTAATATATATTTATATATTTCCCTAACGGGTACCCAATATTGGTAATAGATCTAATTAATTAGACCTCTCATTATGGGGGGTGATTGATGGAACAAACAAGCTTACATTACGGTCTAATTAACCACAATCTCAGTAGTAGTACTACAATAGTACTGAGTCTATCTTGTAAATATGTAAAGGACCAAATTGACCTTGAAATCACTTTGCAAACTAAATCCAAATAAAGCATCAAATCGCAATTACTGGAAACGTACCGACGACGGTAGACAAATGAAAATTTTGTAACATAAAAAGAAAATGATTAGTAGAAGCTAGTAGCTAAGATTAGGAACATACAGCTATACAAGATGTAATATATTTATCATAATCCCCAGATTTTTGTCGGTAAGAAGGGATCGTGTGATGTAATAAATTATTAATGCCAACATATTTCAATTAATGCCCCATTGCCCCTAATCAAGGTGTATGACATGAAATTGATTTGATTTAATGTTGCTTCTTTTTACACAAGTTTTGTACGTGTCTTCTATATAATAAAATAATTCAAAAGGTGATGAAATTATTTCTGGATGTTTATTCTAGTTAGCTCCTAATTAATTTCTATTTTTTCTTTGTAAATTTGATTGCATCTTGTTTCTTTGATCAGATGTTTGATAATTGAAAATTTGATTAGTCAACATATGAATAAGCTCATCCAAACATGATTGGTTATGAAATATTAAATTATAGTCACTTGATTAAGACACGGCTATATTTTAACCAATAAAAACAGAAGGTGTATATTATATATAATAATAGTCGAAATAATTAGTTATAGCTATCTATTTTCCTATAGCCGTTAGGATTTTTTGGGCCAAATTATATTTTAGGTCCTTCTAATTTCCTTGTCTTTTCAAATGAGCCATTGCATTTTGAAAATTTTCAATTGAGCTGTTACACTTTTATTTTAATTTCAATTGGGATTCATGCATGAATTTCTAATAATTTACAAAAAAAAAAAGTGTCTAAAAAATATGACCAAGACATCCAAATAACGCAAGAGAATAGTAATTTTATTATTTATGAACAAAAACTCCCACAAAAATACTAATAAAATTTGATAAAATTATATAAATTTTGACAAATGGGTATGCACTAGACTCAATTGACAATAAAATAAAAGTATAGTGATCCAATTGTTAAAAATACAAGTGACTCAGTTTAAAAAGTAATAAAATTTTAAGAACCCAAAATATAATTTGGCTTTTTTTTGGGTGATCTATTCTTCCGAATTTTTATTGATGGTTGGAATTTGGAAATGGTTATTTTAGAGTCATAGGACTAAATTGAAAACTGAATGAAAGTTTTAAGAACTAAAATAATAACTTGTCCTTTTGTTACTAGAAAAATTAAAATTTAATAACTTGAAACGTCGTCGTTTTACTTTCTGTCTATTATTACCATCAACTGGATTCCCCGCCCATCGTATTACACAGTAACCAGAGATGGCGCTATCAGAAGGAATCCACGTTTCTTCAGAGAGAATGGCAATCACGCTACAACTGGTGACGAAACAATTTCGATGCATCATCCAATTGCTTAATGTCGGTTACCCAGTCCCCACTACACTCCCATCTGGTATCTCTGTCTTCCTCCATGCTTATGCTTCTGGAGCTTGAGTTATGGATCTTGAGCAATTAACCAGCACAGCTACGTAAAGTATCAATTTTTGGACAAAATTGATTGAGTTAGATAGCTCTTAATTTATTATCTCAAGAACCCAGTTACCCAAATTTTATTTTAAGCCCTTTCTTAACATTGACTTGTTTCATTCGATTTGGGGGTTTTATGCTTGCAAAGAAAACTGTCAATGAAATTTGTTCTTTTTTAGTGATTTTCATATTCTATTTATGTTATCTTACCTGCTTTCGAAGAGATATCTAGTGCTTTCTTCTATCAATTGCAGGGTTTGTGATAACTCGAAACCAGTGTCAATGAGATCTTTGAATTCAATTTTTTAGTTTCGGAGTGAAATTGGATTTTTAGCTTATAATGGCAGATTATGGGGAACCCACATTTTTGTACACTTATTGAGCTAATCGTTTAGTACCTCATTCCCTGCCCTAAACAGTAGTTGAGGTAAATGGGCTTCAATTTCCTATCTAAGCCTCCTTTCTACGAAGCTAATATCTTGGTTCCATCGACTCCATTGTTGCATAACATCCAAAGTTTTCTCGGTTTCTGATTATACCCTTTTGGCTTGCTTGATGCTTAAAATGCGAAGTAACATTTTCCTGTAAGGATTTCTTGGTGGCGAGATGAGACGATGGTCCCCAAAACATTTCAGCCCTCGTTTCTCCAAAACAGAATTCATTGTCATGTATATTAGGTCAATTTAGTGTTAAATCAGCTTAGTTTGCCCTATAGTAGTCACTTATTGTACTAAATCATCCCAGAGTTGCTTAGGATCACAAAGTAGAGCTCAATCGAAGGGCATCATTGTGATTTTTGCATGTGTCTCTTTCACATTAGTAACTCAGATGGTTCTTTCTTTCAATTATATATATATATATATATATATCTTATACTTCGCCTTTTATAAATAACTTTTGTTAGAGATTATGATAAATGGTTTCATTGAAGAAGAGTCCCAGGCTAATCTAGCATAAAATATCAAGCATCCGGTTGAACGAAAGCAGATGTATAAGTATCTGGTAATTCCCAGCCAAAAAAGAAAAGGAAAGAACAAGGTTAGCATTTAGTGATTTTTGACATCGTACTGCATGCTCAAGTGGATGGTTGATATGAGTAGGGGACCACCAAGTGTTCTGGAATTTAGTATCAGTTGATGAAATAAACCAGCTCCAAAATGATGATATCTGCTATCCCTTTCTGATATGTTGCTTATCATCACTGTCTTGTTCTTGCATAACAAGGCCTTGTTAATTGAACAAGGGAAAGAATAACGGGAAGGCTATCCCCTCATTATAAATTTGTTAAAGTGACCAGGATTAAGGACTATTTGCTTTGTTGAACTAATTTGGTAAAATTAATTTCATTCTACTTTCCCAGGTTCATTAAATCCAACCTTTTCATTTTGAGACTTGAAAATAATGTACCCTTGTGGTTACACTGCCGAAGTTACAAGCTCATCCCCTGAAGCAACGGAGAAGGATGTCTATGACTTTTTTAGCATACCGTGTGTAATTGAGCATGTTGAAATCATCAGGTAGATTTCTTATCCAACTATATAATTTAATGAAGTTACGCTGTTCAAGCCTTAATCTTCCAAAGCTGTTCCTTCGGTTAACATCGAAATACCCATAAACCCGTTGTCCATGGTACTGTTAGATGTTACAAAGAAACAATTCTTGTTGTTTATGGTATTGATTGTCAGTGTTGTGAGTATTTTCTTAATACAAAATGACAATGTCACCTTTTAAAGCGTATGATTTTGATTAAGATCATCTGTCATGTGATACAGTACAATAGTATGATTTTCAAGTCACTCGATTGACATATTATGGTTCCTTTTAGGTTGTTTAGATTTCATGATATGATGCAATTTTAATTTTGGTACCTGTTGTGATTATATCTGCTAATCTTCTGTAGAAGTTTCCCACTTAGAATGGTGAACTCCAAACAAAATGCTACAGAAAAACAGGATAGATATTTCACTTTCTTTTCAACATCGTGCCTTCTATAAATCTTATCTTGCCCTCAATGCAACACTTGGATTTTTAATTGAGAAAATGTATATAGACGATGAATTTGGAATTTTATAGATATCTGGCGCTATCATTGAGTAGCTTTTCCAGTTTATTGTCATTTTGGTTGTCATAAGAAACAGAGCTGAATCATCTGTTAAGAGTCATCTATAATTTCAATAATGATTAGTTTTCTAAAATTCAGCATCTCAAATCTTCTTCCCTTCCCCTTATGTCACAGGGAAAAGGATTATATATAGAATCTCTTCCTTCATTCTCAGTAGAATATTTATCTTGTACTTTCTTAACTGATTTTCTGGTCATTTAGGTAAAGTCCTTGTCTTATTCCTACTTAATCTAGCAAGCTTAAGCTTGGAAGTCTAAATATGTACAAGGGATATGATAGATCATAGAAAGGAAGTTATTTTCATTGAATGTCTTACGGGAAACATTACAACATTAACTCCTTTTAAATCCATGACAAAGTGAATAGTTGTTCTTTGACAAAATAAGATTAAAAGAATGTTGTTGTTGAATGCCAACAGAAAAAAAGAAAGAAAAAAAGGAACATATATTCTTTAAATACATATGAACTTAATGTTAAATTAGCATTAAGATGCCTCTAGCACGTTCTCTTGGTATGTCTTTATTGAGCTATTGAAGATGCAGCTTATAGACTTAGGAAACGTAAGTGGTAGAATGATAGTTGACTATTCGTAATCTTAGGAATAATATATCATTCATCTGACTGGGAGAATTGCTATTTTGTCAAAACAGATCTGCTGAAAGTTTCTGTACATCATATGTCACTTTTAACGATCATATGCCCTGGAAACTTCCTTGTTGCTGAATGTAAGTTTCTTTCATCCTCTTGGTAAGGTGATTTCTTAATGTGAATTTAAGTACATTTTCATTCCAGGTTTCCTCAAAAAATTAGTAGGAAGATTAGGGCAGAAGTTTGTAACTTTGACTTAATTATACAGTTTGACAATTTTATTTTATTTTTAAAAAAACCATGTGATGTTAACTGTTAAGTTTCTCTGAAAAATGTGATTGCATCTGTAATGACTATAAATGAGTATGTTCTCCTCATGGAGCACCATCTTGGTATCAACTAATATCCTTGGGTTCCTTTTCTTTCTGAATATAATTTTGAAAAAGCTAAAAGGGTGACAAATATTTAATTTCCGATTGATTTTTTTTTTAAAGTAGTCTTCTTGTTGTGATGAAAAATAATAATTAATTATGTATGATATCAATGGTTGCCTAAAGCCTGAAAATTCCTTGACTTTTGGAATGGAAGATTAGATATTTGGTAATCCAATGTCCCTTCTCTCTGATGTTTCTTATGCGGTGAACTTGCATATTTTGATCTCATTCAAACTGTTTCAGGGATCTATGATTGTTGATCAATGTGTATGCATTTCACGCTGGAGATCTTATGTAGTTGAATCTGAGGCTTGGAGCAGTCCTGCATGGAAGCCTGAAGAACGATATACAAGCTCAGCAGTATATCTCAAGCTCATTTTCAGGCTTCCTTTTTTTCTGCAAGTATTGCAGAAAGATATAAAATAAGCTTTATCATCATACATATAAATTATTCATTAACTATGCTATCAATTAGGGACAGGTTTTGACCATCTGGATACTATTTTATAAAATGATCAAACTATGACAATGTGAATGCTGTATTTAATTTCATCTAGTACTTCCTTTTTCTATCATTTTCACTCTTGTACTAACGACATCGTGCTGATTTAGACTAGTTCAAGACATTGTTAGGTGGCCTGTGACCATTCCTTATGTCCCATTTCTTGGTACTGATGATGTTATCTACCAAAGTAAAGTAACAAAAGACTTGTGGTTTTAAGAAATATGTTACCATGACATGAGTCAAGAACAAGAAGGCCTGCATAATGATCTTGCTTTGCTAATTTTAACTATTGACTTGCACAAGCCATAGTTCTTCTGATATTTTAAACTTTGCGTTTGTGTTAAGCTAAAGCTTCTTTGATTTGGCAGGATATTCATATTGGGAGAACGATGTCCACCCCTGGAGAAGCGGTAACTATGGCCCAGGAGGTTGTCAAAACAATGGTAGCCAAGGGATATGTTTTGGGAAAAGATGCATTAGTCATGGCTAAGGCTTTTGACGAGTCTCATAATTTCTCATCTACTGCAGCATCCAAAGTTGCTGAGCTTAGCAATAAAATTGGGTTAACAGAGACAATTAATTCAGGCACGGAAACTTTCAAATCTGTGGATCAGAGGTACCATGTTTCTGATATTGCCAAATCAGCTACTACTGTTACTGGGATGGCAGCTATAAGTTGTGGCGTCAGTTTACAGGGAGAGCAGGTATGGCAGCAGATACTGCTGTAGTCAACAGCGGTTACTTTGCAAAAGGAGCTCTTTGGGTTTCTGAACGCTTGACCCGTGCTGCAAAAACTGCTGCTAATTTGGGTAGCCATAGTGACAAATAATTATTGAAGTTTCAAATTCAAACTGAAACTACCTGAGTTTGTTTAGTTGAATACCAATAAAACATAAGCTCTCTGAAGTCTGTACCTGCCAAATTTTGGGTTATTTTATGTTTAGAGTTATCAAGTGCCTAACTTGAGTTTTTATAATTAGATGTTTGGAATTACTGTCAAAATCTATGGGGCAGATTGTGCTCTATTCACCTTTGAGCTGTTTAATTCATGCAGTGTTCATATTTTTATTCACAACAATATTACGAGAAGGAAACAAAAAAGCGTGTTTGCCACATGGATATGTCATCTTTCAGTGTCTTTCACCTACATTAAAGTGCTGTTACAGATAAAATTCATATGGGCCCTTACTAGAAGTATATGAAAGCCACTGAAAGATGACAAATCCATCTTGTTCTTAGCCCCAAAACTTACCCACTTAGTTTGCATAAAAGGGTGTGTTTGCCATATGGACCCTTATTTGCAGTATATGAAGTCACTGAAAGATTACACATTCCACTTGTTCCGGTACTTGGTCTTTAGCCCACTTATCCCACTAAAATGGTAATGCACCTCCCCACTGGTTTCTTTCACATTTAGGTACTAGCTTCCTAACATATTAACTACCCCTAAATTTCTAATGCTCTTTGTTTTCCTGCCAACCATATCTGGTATACTTTATGTTTGACATCTCAGTCCTACCGCCCAGTGTTGTAAACCAATTATCATTGTCAATACAACCCAACGTCCTGCTTTAACATCCAGATTTTATTCCACAACTTGTATTCTCCGACAATTTTCTGTCTCAAACAAATTATATTGGCTAAACCAAACCAACTTATTAAAGTTTTAACTCAACTCCAGGTAACGGAGATAGATATTTATTCTTAAGAGTCAACTAAAATTTTATATGAACATAGTTCAATTACAGTAATAACAAAAAAAAAAAAAAATTATAAGAAACTCAATAATTTATAAACATAATACAATTTAGGATCAATTATACTTTACCCCATAAACTATCATTATTTTTGCAATAACCCCATGAACTATTAAATTAGACACATAATTTATTGTTTGAGTCATAATTAGTAAACAATTTATTGTTTGAGCCATAATTAGTAAACAAGTTAGGCACATAATTCATTGTTTGAGTCATAATTAGCAAATAACCCCAATTATCAAAATTAGTTATAAAATCTAATAAATTAATTTAGAAAAGAATAACTTATCCTTATTATAGAAATTTTTTAATGTTTTTTCCCTTTCTATCTCTTATTTCTTTTTTTATCTTTTCTTTTCTTTTGCTAGCAATAAAAATCTCTATATTTATTCAGTTTTAGTATATTCTTTAATAAGAATATACAATAATAAGAAATTAAAAGTTTTGATGAAAATATTATCATTTTAACACGAATTAAAACAATAACTTGTCTAATTTCTATAAATAAAAAAATAATATTAATAAATCTATTAACTCAAAAATTTATAAGCTACAAAAGTTAAAAGACAAATAAATGCCATTCAAAAACATCTTGAGTTACTTAAATAAAATCTAAAATTTTGAGCGACGCGCTTTTTATAAGAATACTATTATCCTATTGGACTTAAATTTTAATCCAATTAGTCTTGTAATCTTATAATCTTGTAGTATAAAGAATAAAAATAGTTATTCAATTTTTATTTTTAGATTGGCCATAATAGTAAATAAGAGAAACTAAAAGGCTAAAAACTAATTTTAAATTATAATATTATTAGTTAAAAAAAAAATTAAGAGTCAGTCACCCTCTCTGATCCCATAGCTCTCCCCTTACTCAATCTCAGTTCAATTCAACTAAGCCATCCATTAATTTATTGAAGTTTCTATATGAAATTTCAACTGAAAGCTTTTTCTGACTGCACAAATGCAGGCAAGTATCCACTAACTTGATTTGATGCAAGGGAGATGAATGCCCTCATTGGCAAATTGAATCCCGCGCAAACTCATTGTTTTCCTCCTATATCAGTGAACTTCCCAACTGATCAGAACTGATTAAATGTCAAGGTGTCATTTAGCCCTTTGGTAATTTCTTCACTTAAGGGCCACACATTGATGAATCCAGGAGCATCGTGGAAAAATAGGACAGAAGTAGGTTACAAAGATTTAAACTTACTTGGCACATTTTATTTGTATCATTTAGGTATTCCCTAGTGGCAATCTTCTTTTTGCAAATGGCACCATATGAATGATGAATTCCTAAACCATGATTTGGCCTCAAACAGTGAACCCCCCCCCCGCCCCATAATGATCATTGAAAAGTGGTTGTATCAAGTGGGAAAAGAACACAGAATACTTTGACGGGTCATTGAAAATCAATTTGCCTTTTTATATGGTTGAAACTTTAAAAATGTATCTTCCAGAAGAAATGGTCTATTCTGGTTGACACTGACAACAATTGTGGGTGAGCACAACTTCAAGAATGGCTTCTAAATCCAATGAAACAGGGTTTGACCAGGTTTCTCTTCGGCTAATCTGTTCTGTTGCCCACCTTGACCCTTACATTCTTCACCTAATATGCTATGCTACAAACAATTCACCGTTACTTTTTCTTAAAGCAAACATAGATTTACAAATAGCATAGTCCTAGAGGCATTACTATATTGAAAAAAGAACAAAGGGGAGAATATTTTTAAAATTGCCAACTTCAAACTTGTGCCTCCAAGAAAATTTTAGCAGACTAGTTTGGACCAGGGTAGGGGCTGAAAAGGCATGCCAATAATCCTATCTCCAATAGAGAGCAACATTTGGCCAAGAAAATTGGGGCTACCATAGCAAATTGGCAATTCATTTTGCTTCCCAAACCCCACAACTCAAAAGTGAATTCTCTAACTCTAAGCAGGATAGGCTTGACATCCATCTGTAGGCAGAGAAAAATCATTCCAGGCCAGATGCCATACGCTACAACTTTAGAATTGAGATAGGAAAAGCAAGACTATAATTTGCGAAAAAGAGCAGCTAGTTTTTACAGTTGTAAATTTGTTTCTCAACTTTGGAAACCAAATAGTATACAAGCCTCTTTGTTTAATGAGAAAGTGTAATACTCCAACGGTTATACAAAAGCCCAATTAGCACACATTAATCACTCTTTTGTATTACTTTCTTTCTTTGTTTCAATGATAGCAACGTACCAAAACCCCTGTACAAGAAACAACTTATAAAGAAAAACCCATAAAATTAACCACAACATTGGGACAAAGTACCCTCTGTTATGTCACTGAAAGTGAAAACTAGTAGCAACATATAGGGCAGCGGATCAGCCCATTTTCATTACAATCTGGGCAACGCTGGAATCCATACTCAATCTCTTCACCTTCTACTACTTCTTCTTCCTCCTCCTCCTCTTCATCAGCTTCATAATATATTTTACAACTTCCCGAACATGTTTCACAAGGCACAAACCTTATATCACCACAAGCCTCACATACTTCACTAACATTACCACCACCTCCACTACCATCATCAACCTTTTCACAACAAAGCAATTTTTCAAGCTTTCCATCCTCATGGAGTCTCCAAATTTCTTCAGCACCACCAATATAATTTCTTCCAACAAACACTCTCGGCAATCCTCCCCCATTAAACCCATCTCCTAATAGCTCTTTCAGCTCCTCCTTGAATCCCGAATGCATTGATACATCTCGCTCATCAACACGAACACCCAAGCTTTTTAGGATGACCCTCACATGGCAGCAATGCTCATAAGTCTTCCTCACCCCGCGCAAACTTGTGAAATACAATACCACCTTATCTTTCTTATATGGAGGACATTTAAAATCCATAATCTCACCAATGATTTTCTCTGCATTGGGGGTATCAAAGGAAAATTCCTTGCCTGCATCGCAGTGTTCTTTCTCATTGTCCAATGGCCTAAAGTAAAATTGGTGATCTGGGGGGCAGCTCCTGAAATGACTCCCTGAATGTAGAAATGACTTCTGGATCAAAGTCTGATATCAAAGACTTGGAATTGGATTCATCTGTCATTTGCAGCAATAGGGATTTTGGTGATGCAGACTCACTCTCCTGCAATTTTGATTTCAGTGTATGAACTGAATCCCGAGCCACATCGAAAGAGAAACTCCGGAAGTGATTTGGTGATCGGAAAGGACTGGCGTCTTCAAGGCCTTCCATTAATTCCCATGTATTAATAGTTTCTGGCTCGCCGGGCGGCGTTCTTACAGGAGTTCTGGGAATAACTTTTGGTATTTTTTCCTCAATCATATTAGACCATGTCTTGGCTTCAATAAGTTCCACTGAGAAATCCTTTCTTTTATCCTTACTGTCACTGATATTACCATTACCATACTTGGCTAAATCATTCAATTCACCATTTTGGGCATCGTTGTGATTAGCATTACCTATCTGCTGATTTGAAATAGAAGAATCAAGCTTGAGAGAACCCAATGTGGTGGAGGTGAGAGCGACAACATGGTAGTTGTCCCCTTTACTTTGAGGTGGGTGGTGTATATGCATTGAGTAACTTCTTGGGACAGGTGAATATGGAGCGTGACAGTGTTTGCATCTCTTTCCTTTAGAATTTGCACAACCCATGATCACAAACTAAACAAACCCAATTTGGATTGAGAAGAAAGAAACAGAAAAACAAACTGGGTGGCTATTGAAAAGTGTACAATAATCAAAAGGGGAGGGTACCAAAATGGGGATTGGGAATTAGACAGAAAAGGAACATTCCCAGTGGTTGAAAGAGCTGGAAGATGGCAAAAAGCATAAGATTGAGAAAAGAAAAGCAATTAGAAGCTTCCTCTGCTTGTGACTGATCGGAATGATTCCAAGAACCCTGACTTAGTTTTTCAAGTTAAATATTTAATCTTTAGGGATTATTAAATGCAACAACGGCAGAGATGGATCAAAACGCTAAGACTCAAAAATATGACACTAAATTTACAGAGCAAATTTTCGAAACCGTCAAAGCCCAGATGGGATTTTGGTTTTCAACTAATTGCTTGCACCACGAGAAAGATAACTACTTTACACCATCCCAGAAAAAAGAAAAATCTCACCGCAATTTCGCCAATCACTGTTCCAATAAGCCCGGGAATGATTCATGTGAAAGTGAAAACATCACATTAGGCTCTCCTTCCTCTTAGTCCTTATAATGCAATCACTATTTGCTGCAGATGAAGAGGACCCAGTTGCGAGAAAAGACAAACGGAGAAGAAGAACAAGCAGTTAGTTTCAGAGATCTTGGAATTTCCAAAATCCCTTGCAAAAATGATTGAATACAGAGAAGAATAAAATAGCCGTCCGTGATTGACAAAATTCTAGAAGACAAATGAATAAGAAAATCGAATTCCAAAGTCAAAGAACAAGGGATAAAATACCAAACAAAACCCAAACGTTCACAACACCTTGTCTCTCTATAGTTCTAATTACAGAGAGAAACTTTCTCTCTCTAAAAATTTAGCTAGAGAGAGAAATGGGTTGCTGCCAGAGACCTCCTCTATATCTTGGTTTTGAAACTTTTTGAAGTTTTCAGATAAGAGAAAAGAAATGGAGGCGGAGGTAGAATTGTTCTTCGTTGAATGCGGGGATTATTGCTTGAATGACCGACTCCCCACGAACAAGTCGAAAACTCTCCCACTTTATTATGAACTTTTTAATTTTTTATTTATATTGGTGTGCTGTAGAAGTACTAATCCATGAGCGGCTGATGTTACACTAGTAACCCTGAGATTGACGGGTAAAAATACAATAATAACCCTGGTATCAGCCCTCCTAGTTTCCACTTAAACAATGCCATTGTTTAGTTTCCATAGCTTGTTTTTTTAGGTGAAAACTTAATATTTTTTTTTTCCTATTATCACTTTCTCTTTTTTAGAGTACTACTTTGTTATTTTGAGAGTATAATGAAATTTATTTTAACTCTTGAAAAATTTCAATGATCAAATTTGATGGTAACAATTTAAACATGATATGATGATAATACCCATAGAGTGATATATGGGTGAATAAAGTGACAAGGTGCCCTTTTTTTCATTATATGTGTACACTAACTTGCCAATCTCAAAAAATAAAAAATGACACGCTTGAAATTGTGATCAAATATCAGATGACGTTTAGAATGTAAGATTAAAAAATACTGTGTAAATTTTAAATTTTTAATTCAAAATTTGTTTGTAGTTTTTATAAATTAAGATAGTCCTTAATTAAAGCATTAAGGACAAAAAAAATATTATCTTAATCAAAACTTTAATGAATTTGGGTTAAGATTTATTAATTTAATGTTTTGATGAGAAATTATTTTCAATATTATATTTTAAATTTCACATGCATATTAATAATACAAGTTAATTAACATTTTTACTGTCATTAACATGAAGAATAAATCTTATGTTAATTCCCAATAGAGAGAGGAACAAAATTGATAAATTTAATTTTTTAGAGATTTAATTGATAAAATTTAACATTGAGGGACTAACTTAATAATTTAAAATCTTTCAGGGACTGAACATTGAAGGACAAAATTGATAAGTTAAATTTTCTTAATGACTTGATTAATGAAATTAACCATTGAGAGACAAAATTGATAAGTTGAGCATTTTTGAGGAATCAAAATTATAGTTTATTTTTTTTAGAATGATAGTTTTTTAAAAAATTAATTTTTTAAATTAGTCTACATTAATAAAAATTCTTTTAAATAAATATATATTTAGACAAACATAAAAGATATCTCTCTTCTTTAGAATAATATAAATAGATAAATATAAGTTACATAAGTGAGTTTGTCAACTGCTTATCAATCATCTTCAATTATTTTTGCTAAACACACCTCCATGCCCAAAAAATAACACGAAATTAGAGAGTTAAGATTTCATAAACAAACAATATCCTGCACAACCCGTTAGATCAAATAATATCAATTACCAACTTAAGCTTTCACGTAAATTCAATCCAAAGTTAGCATTGAAAGTTTTTGAGAATTAGTAGAAGTATGAATTGATGGATCATAATAAAACGTGTGCTTCAATGTTGCCTGCATTGCAATTTGGCCATTTGGCCATTTGGCATTTGATGTTACTTGGATTTCACTAATTGCAATGTCATGTCCTTGAAATATGAGATTTACAGCAAAAGGTAAATACGTGTATCCATGTACATGGATCGAGGATTGGAGATTGGCCTAACTTATAATTGCATGTAGAAATAATTAATTGATTACGTTTTTATTTAACCATCCTTCACGTGGGGGGCACGTGAAGCATTTTTCTTTACAGTTTTCACTTATCACTTATGATAGATTGAGTATAAAGACACTATTTTTTAAAAATAAATTTTATTATTTTTAATTTTTTTTTATGAGACATGTTGAATTTGAGACAGTTAGAATAGACCATTTAATTACACAATGCTAACTCATAAATGGAATATGGTGACACTATAAAAAGTCAGATCATAAGAATGGCTAAGAGACTCTTTGGTATGCGAATTGAGACAATGATAATTATTGGAGATTTATGAATTCTTATTATGTGATATGTGAGGATAAAATATCGTACATACTATTAAAATTTTAAATTAATAATAACACTTACTTCTTAATCCACATCCTATCTCTCTAATTAACTCATCTCTTTATTAAACTATTTTATTTTTATGTAATTGGTTATATTATAAATTGTTATACATTATGAATTAGTTTTAAATAATAATTTTATAATATAATATTTTAAAATATTATATTAAAAATTAAATAATCTTTTTTAATAAATTTGATATATACTATTTGTGCACTAAATACTCTAATTTATACATACCATCCGTAGGTAATTTTACACTCAAATTAACTTATCACTTTTACAATCATCATACCAAACTGATATTTGATATATATTTAATCATATTAAATACATATCAGATGCCTAATTTGACATTTACGACTTATGTAATTTGATTTTTACAATTTGTATGCTAAATGAGTCCTAACTTTGTAAATTGTTTTCTATCCCTTGAGTCAAAGTTTTATAATCAAATATCTCATTAATTATGATGCTACAATGTGAATCCACCCTTGTCATACAAATAACTCTTAAGTATGACTCAAATTATATTATTTCAAGTAAACAATATGTTTATTTCATTAATTTATAATTTGATTTGAGATCTTGAAGTATTTATAGAGATATTTTATTTAGATATTTTATTTTTGATCAAATCAGGAAAAAATGAATTAATAATTTAGTGCCATTCTAATTAATAAATTCAGAAAAAAGAAATTTGATTCTAGCTAGTAGTAGAATTTTCCATATAATAAAACGTACATGCTACTCCTCTATATATATATATATACATGATGCTGAATACAAGGAATTTGGTCTATACTATTAATACAACTAACTCATTATTAATCTTATACCAAATTTTTGAAAATTTGCAATAATATATGATTGTTTACCGGAAAAAACGGGTAGAAAATAATATATCAGCTAATGAGATCGATTGGGGTTCAAATGGTTGCCGACTTGTCAAGGTGTGGGAGTAAGTAAAGGTGTTCTTGGATGGAATGTTTGTCTGCCTATTGCTTGTGACTTAAATTCATGAACTTCATTTCCCTTATATTATATATATTTTTTATAACAAAATAATCATAAAACAAAACTTATTTTTCTCTGTTAATTATAAGCTTTTAAGTTGATGTCTTTGATATTTAGACAAATCCTTAGATGTGATTATGTGAAAATCTAGTAGGCTTATTTTTTTTAGTCAAAACATGTTTTGTTACATTATTGAGATAGAAGAAGATGACTATGTCGGCTAAGAAGAAAGTAGTTGGATGTAATTAGGCTTGGTAATGCTGTGATTTTTTGAGGGGTGATGTGCTATTTTAGCTAGGACTCTTAGAGTTGCTTTTAAAAAATCACAACAGTAATGTTTGGTAAAATAATGTAAAAACTGTTTCAAATTATGCTTGATTTGATAATGTTGTGGTTTTTCATTAACAATTAAGGTTATATTAGACTTTTAAATTTTTGAGAGCATAAGCCAACTTTTAAAGCACCCCTTGAGGTGCTTATAAAAGCAACCCTAATCTTTAAAAGCCTTGAACAGAAGCACCCTAACTTAACATAAAAAATTGACTTATGCTTTTCATAAGCATAAGCACCACCCAAATGAGCATTATCAAACCAAGCCTTAATAGTTTGATAATTTGGGTTAGAGATTAATATTAAAATAAAATAAAAAATATTAATTAATTAATTATTGATTGAAACTTAAAATTATAAATAAATAAACTAAATATTAATTAATAGATTATTTATGTAATTGGATATTGATAGACAAATTATAATTATTTTGGGTAATTGACAGTTCGTTTCAAAAGAACTGAAGCCATCAACCAAGCTTTGATAACCGCTTGGTTTTTTCTCTCATACAACAGATATTTGAGCAAGCCATATTTTCATGTGTTCAAATCATGTGCTTGAACAAGTTGTTGAGGATGTTGAATAAGAGGAATATATCTAAAAATATTAACACAGAGTTTGTAACATCTTTTTAAAACATAACACATTGTTATTTTTGTATATACATTTTTGTCTGTTATTTTCAAACATTAATTATGTATTGTTGACAATCAGATTTGATATCTCTTGACAATTCGTGAATCATATTAGTAGATTTGAATTGAGCATGATCATTTATTAGGATGAGATTTATTAATGAATCTGGTCAATTTCAGATAAAATCGGATTTTTTATCCAATCAGATTTATTGCCATATCTAGTTGCACCATTGATCCTCATGCAAATTAACTAATGAAATTTAGATTGATTTGAAGCTCACTTTATCTAATTTTTTCCAACCACTGGATTCACATATGAGTGAATTACAATTTGTTTGTTCTAAAAATATTTGGGCTAAATTATACTTAGTTTTTATAATTTACATCAAAACTCACTTTCGTCCTAGTTATAGTAAAAAAAAGATACAATCAAAGTTTTATAGTTTCAAAATCAGGCCATTTAAATCTCTACCTTCACATTATGTTAAAATTAACTTAACAAAGATGATGTGAATTAATATGAGATGAGATTGACTCACAATATTGGCACTGAAATTAACCTTATAAAACTAACTTAGAAACGAAATCAACCTTAAAAAACTAATCCATCTCAGCCCGATCCTCCTCTCATGAATTTGTCTCTCTTCATCCTCAACCTAAATGAACCCTTAATTATCCCCTTTCTACCTTCGGCAAAAATAAAAATGTTATGGTCATTGATTCATTGGTATCCTAAAGCCAGAAAAATAGTTGACTCTTTACAATCAGCGTAAGTGGTTTATTATTCATTATTACAGAACACAAGGGAATACCCACACTAGTAACTATCCACCAGGCTAAATTTGGAGCCCAATCATAGACTAGCAAGTAGCAAGCAAGATTAATAAGTTTGGGCCATTTAAATGTCAAACTGTCCAGAGTAGTAAGCAACAATTTTAGAGACACAATACTATTTTCAAATAAATCTTATTTTTATTTTGATCTCTTTTTTTTTTTTTTTTAATGGTAAGGTGTGTCCGAACCATGATTTACAAACACCTCTATCTCATAATCATTTGTTAATTAATCAAAGTGCCTTTCCTAACATGAATATTCTCAAATTGCTTTCTACAAATTCACAAATTGCCCATAAGTATTTCTATTTTTATGACTAAACTATTTTGATCATTTGAAAACACATCTACTATCAATTTAGTCCTTAAAAAATAACTATATTCTATCAATTTAGTCTAAGCTACTCTAACATTGTATTAATTTAGTCCTACTGTTACTTAGTTGTCTTAGCAGAAGAGTCATAGAATACAAATAAATATGTTTTCTCTTTTACTATTTTTTTTTTCACACTCACTTACGGATATGTAAGCACATTAAAATACAAATGATAGCTATAAATAAAATTAAGAGAAGTAAAAAGTACCCTTTGCAATTGATTTACAAAATTTATAGAAGACTTTTCACTTTAAAATAAAAAAATTATCTTGAATAAAAATATTTGTGAGTGTGATGATAATTTTACACTGTTATCTTCTTTAAGAAAACTATAAGAATAGTATGCAGCATGCATAATAAACAATATAATCTTAGGGTTTACTTAGATGAAGGAGAATGGAAGGAAAGAAAATAGAAAAAGAGTGTCGTACTCTTTTTTCTAGTGTCAGAGTTTTTTTTTAAATGAGTGAGAGTTAATGAAGGGTATATGTATCCTCCAAAACTTTTTATTTTTATTTTTTTCAATTCTTTCAAAATGAAAGGATTTGGAGAGGAAAAATAATGCACATTATAATCTTTTTTTGTTGTGACTAATATATCTCTTATTCTTTTTATTAAATACCTACTAATATTTAAATAAAACTTGTTAATAGCAAAATAGTAAAATTATATAATAATAATATATTATATGCTCTCACCTCTCAACTCTTAAATAAGAAATATATCTTATCATTTTTTTTTCTGTCCCTTTATTTTTTTTAATTCCCAAATAAGAGAGATGGTTGTGTCGTTTTTTTAACTATTCTCCTATTCTCTCCTTTCATTTAAACTCCTCTCTTCTCCCTCCAAATTGATCTCACGTAGACCCTAAAGAGTTAAACAATGGAGAGTCTAAAAGAAATTCTGGGTGAGCGATCCCAGATTTACCGAATAGATTACAATAATATATATATGTAGCAGAAGTACTGCTTAATGTTTTGATTTGAGAATAGAAGAAGCAGCTAACATTAAAGAACTAATTAGAACTCCAGCAAAGACATTTAAATTAAAGAATACAGATAAAGGAAAGAAGGAACTCGCTAGGAAGGGTTTGAAACAAGGGCACATGGGAAGCAGTAGGGTCATGTGGACAAAACTCAGAGCACTTTTTTAATTAATTTTTGGAAGATGAACAACAAGGCCTATTGCAATTGGGTACCACGCCCTAAACTTCCAATAAAGGCATGTGAGGTAGCTTTGTTGTAGGCAATACTAAAGCTACCCAGTACTTTTGTGGGGTCTACATTAAAAACAAAAAAGAAAAAGAAGAAAAAAACTCGCCAAATTCCCCACCATCACCACACAAGAAATGAGTGGGTGGTGGTGGGTTTTCTGACCAGTTTCCTTAGATACACTTAGCATTGGAAAAGTGAAAGCAGCAAATGATTTATCTATGAATAGATAAATGACACATACCATCCCATACAATTTCTTGTTCAAGAGCTAGCTTGGGGTTGTCCTTGCAAAAGGGGATCAGGGGTAAGTAATGTACGTAGTGGGGACTGTAGGAGAGATGCCCTTAGTTTGGTCCAAAAGAAATCTTGTTTTGTTCCTCATTTTTTATCTTACAATTGTGCTTCACAAAACACATAATTTCTACCTAATAAGGCATGGTCTATATGGAATAAAGAGAAAAATATCTTTTTTGTGCTAGAAAATAGAAAGATGTCACTTTTTTTTTTTTAATTAGATATATTAGGGGTGGTTCAATTTGGTTTTTAAAGGTATAAGTAACCTAATCGAATTTTGGTTTAGATTCTGTTGTGGTAAAATTGGTTTTTAATAAAAATTGGCAAATCGAACCAAATCAATTTTAATTGAATTAGTTCGATTTTGATTAATTCGGTTTTCTTAGTCTAAGTATTGAGCTGAATTATTGAGCCTAAAATAGACATATTATATATCTTTTTTTTTTTAAAAATTAATATATATTTTCTCAGTATAAGAATACAAGTTCGAATCTTAGAACATGTAATTCTTGGGAGGGCCATCATAGTCGCAACACAGAAACCTAAGAAATTAGTTTCATAACAATGTCTGTGGGGAAACCAAACAAAAAAATAATAATAAATTTTTTATTTGGCCCACAAAATAAGACTTACATATTTTTTGTTTTTATTTTTTTAATAAAAAAAAACTGAAATATATTATTGTGGTCCACAAAAATATTGCTTAAATTTATATTAGTTTATTTATTTTAAACATCAATATAATTTTGGTTAAAACAGAGAAATGACAAAAACCGAACCGATAATTTTAGTTTCAGTTAATTTTATCAAAAAATAATTGAATCAAACCCCAAATTTTTTTTATTTTGGTTCGATTTTTTGGTTATTATTTGATATTTCCTCCCCTAGATCTATTGGGTTTGTGAACTATATCACATGAGATAATAATTATCTCCCTTCTCATAAATTTTTATTCTTAATATAAAGGCAAAATTTGTTACCAAATTTTTGGGATTACAGAAAGACTTTACCATATCCATTGCTTCTATATGTAATGGTATTAATATGAAAATTAATAACTATCTAATTAACCCACCTCAACTATGTTTTAAGTTAGTAAATGAAATTTTAAGATTGAGTTTCAATATTGAACACATCATTGTTTAGTTGCAAAAGAATAGTGAATCATCGACTCTATACATTATTTTATATTAATTAATACATATCACCTATTTGAATATTTATGATAGCTTATTCATAATATGGTATTGTCACTAATAAATATAAGTGAGAAATTATTATCATCGACAACTTTTAATTTTATCTGCATTTTCCTAAAATATAAACAAACAAATGAATATAAGTGAGAAATTATTATCATCCACAACTTTTAATTTTATCTATATTTTCTTAAAATGTAAACAAGAGTTAATTAACTCTTATTGGGAGAGAGGCCTAAGCCTTGATACCATGCCAATTGACCTATTGCTCTGGCTGGCGATTTGAACTTCACTTTGACTAAGCAATAACCAATTAGTTACCATGTCTAAGAAAATGATAAGGTTAAGGAGTGAATGTATTTCAAAATCTCAGCAGACACCAAAAGAATATGTTATAAAAATAGCCAAAAGACTCCAGCATTGATGCCAGACTCACATTAGTTAATTAACTGGAAGTGCAAGATCCAACATTGATGAATAAAAAATAAATAAATTATATATATCGGAGATCACTTAAATTGCAATTATTTATAAATATAATTATTAATGTTCTCCTCGGATTCTGGATTTTCATGTTACCAAGTTTTCTCATCACACATGGCCTGTAAAATTATCCAAGAGGGTAAACAATTGGGATTGTTAATGAGGTTATCCATTAGCTTACACACAAATGGAGACTAAATTTCCTAGTTGATGTTCATAGTGGCTCTCTATGGACAACAACTTAAAATGCAACACAATAATATAACATGAATTATTAATTATGAGAAATTTTAAAAAATTATGACATTGATCATAGAGTAATACAAAATTATTAACGTCTGAAATTGATACTTATAAACTCAATTTTCTTTTTTCTTATTTATATAATTCTCTAATTATTGTATTCCTTAACGTATGTAGTGATTTGGATTTCACTCATTAATTTTATATGTTCAACACCCAATTTAAAATTAGCCCTGAATTGACAGGATGACCAACACAAACATGATTTGGTAAACCCAAATTATTTTATTTATGCATTTTAACCAACGTATTGAATGCATAACCAAAACCAAACAAACTAGATTTCTCCATACATGTCACAGCAAACTCATCAACAATTAAATATCAGTTTTTTTTTTTTTTTAAAGGAAAGGGATTTACTAGACCAAATTCTTCATGCTTGGCCCCATTTCCAACAATAAAAGGCTAAAACAACCATTAAAATAAACAATAATGTATTTGTTCCAGAAGTTAAATTCTAGAATCATTGAGTAGAACTTATTTTTAGCTCAATGTATAGTGTAAAAGAGAGAAGATCTCTCTCTCTCTCTCTCTCTCTCTCTCTATATATATATATATGAGAGCTAGATGATGGGTCCACTATTATCTCTGCTACATTACCCAATTTACGCCTCTCGTTTTCTCTCAACCTGAAAATCGCTGTCTTTGATCAGTCTCTGCACCTCATCCATGTCTCTCTTTCTAAATTCCCTGTGATCACCAATACCATGAGAGTGAAAGCCAGAACCTTTGATCCACCACCTCTTAAATTGGTGTTCTTTAAGACCCACCAAAACTAACCCAAATTGGCTTAATCTGCATGAATGATATCACCCATAATTTCTATGGCTTTCCCACCTCATAGTTTCATGTTTCAAGCTCATGAAGATCACCAAGACCATCTCCCTTCTCTTTGTCCTCCCAAACACTTTCAGGGTCAGTTCTTTTCTATCCTTTCTTAAGTTGTTGGGATTGATCTGTTTATATGTATAATTGTGTTTGTGAAAATGCAGGGGGTGAAGCTTCTATGTTGAAGAGATCGATGTCGTTTTCGGGGTTTGAGAATAAGTGTGAGCTGGAAGTTCGTGGAGATGATGAATTGTCTGATGATGGATGCCAGCTTGGGGAGAAGAAGAAGAGGCTGAATTTAGAACAGGTGAAGGCACTTGAGAAGTGCTTTGAGTTGGGAAACAAGATTGAGCCAGAAAGGAAAATGCAGTTGGCTAAGGCTCTGGGTTTGCAACCAAGACAGATTGCCATTTGGTTTCAGAACAGAAGGGCAAGGTGGAAAACCAAGCAGTTGGAGAAGGATTATCAAGTCTTGAAGAAACAGTTTGAAGCACTTAAGACAGATAATGATACCCTTCAGTCTCAAAATAAGAAACTTCATGCACAGGTATTATTCTCACAATCTCCGAATTTCAATTTTCTATTTCTGGGTATGAATTAAGTTTGATATATAGTTAACTTATGTGTACTTTTTAACATTCAATCACTACAGAATACTAAGATCGTTTTGGTTAAGGGAATAAATAGATTTCAGTAGATATAGGAGTATTGAATCTAGGATACTGAGATTTTACAGAAAGTTCTTTTTTTTTTTTTTTTTCACCCTTGAACTTGACTTGTTGTGTTTCTACTTCCTGCCTTGGATTTCATTATATTGTACGAGAAATATCAGAAAACAAATAAACATTTAACCATTTGTTACTCGACCCACCCCACTACACAATTAATTTCCTTGTAAAGATGTAAATTTCTTGTAAGTAAAATACCTTTTCCTATTTGAGTTTCTGTGCTTCATAAGTATTATCAGGAGAAGATCTTCCATTCCTTCATAAGTTAATGTCTTTAGTAGTCAGATCCCTCATTAAGTTTTCTATTTGATTAGTTGATCAATTTTCTGTGAAGTGTCAGTGTCAGAACTCGATCCGTTGCATCTAGGAAATGGTTGTTCTTTTTTTTTTTTTTTTTCCTTTTTATATATATTTGTTTGTCCAAAGTAGACATGGTTGCACTAAAATTTGGTTGATTAAGATTTATCTTCCACATGGAAGAACATGAAGTTGGGTACTAAATCCATCCTTGATATCAACTTGACTGTTTGGTTATGGTGTTGCAGTTACTGGCTCTAAAAGGTAGGGCTAACGGCGAAGCCGGAAAGCTGATCACCCTTAAGAAAGCAACCGAGGGTTCATGGATCAGCGGAAGTGACAACAGCTCAGATATTAATTTAGATATATCAAGAACACCAGTTATAACCAATCCAGTATCTTCTCAAAGTGGTAAAAAGATTCCTACCCTCTTCTCTAAGGCCAAGCAGCATAACCCAACTCTTCCAACCTTCATCAAGACCAGACCTTCACACCCTTAAACTTGATCATATGGTTCAAGATGAAAACTTTTGCAACATGTTCAATGGCACAGATGAGCAGCAGAACTTTTGGCCATGGCCTGAGCAGCACCAATTTTCGTTGAGAACCATCAAGGAACAGTTTTCAGATGTATTGAAACTCACCCAATACAAAATTCAGTTATGGGTTGGGTGAAATTGAGAAGAATCTTGATTAGTTATAGAAACACTTTCCATGATCAGTTTCATTCTTGTTTTGGATGCAGATTGGTGCATAGAGTTGGAAAGATCTGTTTAAATTTTAACTAAACTGAGAAAAGGAAGTATGGGGAATTGGTTTGGTTAGTGAATGATACACTTCATTTTCCATACTTTAGTTGGATAAGCATATAGTATTTGATAGGTGGAATCATAGTTTTGAAAAACAAAAAATCCTAGTTAAGTTACATGTGCTCCTGAGTGGGTTTCCAGCTATGGCTTGTAGCAATATGGCCCGTGAATAAAAAACTATTCTCTGTTTGCAATCTTTCAGTACTTTTAATTTGTTGTTGGTGCTTTAGAATCATGAGTTAGTACCACTAAAAAAAAAAACTGTGTGAAATATTAAGAATCAAGACTGGCAAAGAAGAAAGGTTGTAGGGAAGAGGGGGATTCTGAGCACACATTCCAAGAAGAAAGAAGCCAAAGAGATAGGGGGAAAAGATGGAGGTGCTAAGAAATGGTCATTATCTTGTTGAATTTTGAGGGGGACGTTTGCCCAATTTTCATCTGACAAAAGGAAATCATGTAATTCTGTATCTCTGAAGAAGATCCATGTGACTTACTGTCATCATTTTCTGTCATTAAACAAAGCAGCGAACTGTGTCTGTCATTGTTTGTTACTATATATCCACCATAGAAATGAGTAGGTTTCCAATATAATAAGCAACACAGAATATTAGTACGGCTAAGTATTAATGACGTGTCAAAGTAGGAAATTTCTACCTTATTAATATGATAAGACTGTTGCCTTAACATGGTATCAGAAGAGATCCAACACCTAGCAGTCAACGGTTAAGAATATATATATATATATATATATATATATAGAAAAATAAAGAGATGGACAAAAACATAGCTAGAAACAGAAGTAGCATCAAATATTTATGCTTCCCTACCAGCAGCAAAAGCGGTATAGTATTACATATATATGTTTCTCTGAAGCCAAGAAGGTGAAAAGAACGCAAGCAATTAAGCAGCTAGTGAATACTAATATGATTACTGAGTCTGCCTCCACTTTTCCCCAGTGCACCTCTTTTGCATGAAAGAAAGAAAAAAAAGTTGAAGATGCATGGTTCTCCCAACAATGAACCAATACTTGCGTTAGATCAATACGGTATATTATACTAAATGGTTATGATCTCTGCTGGCAATCTCAGTGTATAGTTGGTAGGGGAAACATTATTTTTTGATGAAACTGTAAATGCTTTAATCAAATAGAATATGATTCATACAAGCTATTCCAGGGGTATATATGCCCTCTCCAATCATAATTAAAATAATTTGAAATAAAATCAGGAACATAATGAAAAATAATATATGAGTTCCGTATTTTGCTAAGTCATCAGCACATGAATTTATCTTTTAGTAAATGATTGATCTTTTTCTCGGGCATAATGTGAGTTCACAAGTGTCTGATAATTATTAATAAAGTTCTAGAGGATTATAGCATCACCCACTTTAATCCTAAGTTTTTAAATGTGGGCTTCTCATGCTGAGTTTAAGTCATTCATGAAGATCCCTTAACTCTGCTAGGGTGATCAAACCTACCCAAGTTTCTTGAAAAATCTATTTTTTTAATATAACTCATCTCTAATTATGCCACCCACGTCAATGATTCATGGGTTATCTAAAACGTTGAACCATTCGAATTAAGTTTAAACCAACTTGTTGGAGGGAGGACCAATGAACAAGTAGAGGTTGCTTAGGATGAGAAGCAGAAGGTTCCACAAGGAGGTAGTGAAACTCATAAGGCTCGAGCTAAAAAGGAGTTAGTAATATTAGTTTGGTTGAAGGGAATATGATTGAAATTAAATCAAGTTGTTACGCGTAAGTCAAATATTCTGTAGACCGAAATCAAAGATAGAATTCTAAGGTACTTAGAATTTTGCAGGAGTGGAGATTGATCAGTTGAGAAGAAACAGTAGGAAATTTTATGAAGTAAAAAATAGAGAAAATCAATTTTGAGGGTCAAGAACCAAATTACCTTGATCGAATCACGACATCTCAAATCGCTGTGATTTGCCTGGTTGAGCTTGCAATGAGCTGGAAGCATTATGAGAATTCATCTACCAGGTTATGTTTGTGTGAGTGATAAGATTGGAAACTTCAACTTCTCTGCTTTCCCAAATTTAGTCAGTCTTGATGTTAATTAGTGGATCTGAAAACAAACTGAGTGGACCTATTCCCAGTTGGTTTCCACCAAGTTTAAATGAGTTGAAACTGAGCCACAACTACCTAAATGGGAGGATTTCCTTTGATCTAGGTAGACTTCCTAAGCTCACAGTTGTCGACCTTACTTACAATAACCTCACTGGAAACATTAAATCTCTCTTTGGTCTTGTAATATGAACTTGTCTTATAATTCTTTAGAGGGCCCGAGACATTTACCGGTAACAGGGATTTCTGTGAGCAAATTGTGGGTTTCCTACCCTGCAATGCTCATAGAAGAACAAGCAACTAAGCATAGCATCATCTTATCAGTATTCTTCTTCCAATCACCATTTTCCTCATAGTTGCCGCCCTATTTCTTGGTTATCAGAGACTTTCTCGTCATTCAATCAAGAATAAACAAAAAGATAAGAGCAACTGACAATGAGGACTTATTTTTCGGTATAGAATTTTGATGGAACGATGATATAATGAGGAAATTGTCAAAACAACTGGGGACTTTGACATAAGACATTACACTGCAATAGGCAGCTATGGTAGTGTTTACAAAGCAAAACTACCTAACAGTAAAGTGGTTGCCTTGAAGAAACTTTAGCTCTTTGAAGCCGAGGACCCAACATTTTACAGGAGTTTTAGAAATCAAGTTAGAATAATGCCAAGAGATTAGACATCAAAACATTGTGAAGCTTTACGGATTCTGCATGAATAAAAGATGAATGCTTCTGGTTTATGAATACATGGAAAGAGGAAGGCTTGTTTTGAATCCTAAACAATGATGTTGAAGCTGTGAAATAGACTTGACAAAGAGGGTCAAGATCATCAATAGGGATTGCATATGCTCTATCCTATATGCATCAGGATTGCTGTCACAAATTTCATCACCAAATGCTAACAACACGACGCTATATGAAGTACTGTATCAGCAATGCCTCCCACCTCCAAATTCACTGGTATTTCAAGAAATAATAATACTAATAGCTTTGTGTTAGAATATAATCATAATATACATATATATACACACATACATTGCCAATTGAAAATGATTGTGAATGAACAAAAAGATACAAAGAAAAGAAAACTGATCAAACATAGAACAATTGTGATAGATTTGCATTTCTTTTCCTTTTCGGTGCAACTTGATATCATTCATATAAATGAGACTGAAATCCTTGTCAATGACCAGAAAAAGGAAAAACCCTAACATTTGGTGTGACAGCTACAATAAAATGAATCTCCATGTTAACTTTAGTTTTATACAATCTCAAACAAGCATCATTCAGTATCATCTACAAAATTGTTGCAGAGGCAGAACCAGAGAATCCATCATCATACTCCAGGAACCATCCTCAAAGGTTGTGCTGGTATTGCAAAACCAGGAACCATTCTCAAAGGCTGTGCTGGTAGTGCAAAACCGGGAACCATCCTCAAAGGCTGTGCTGGTAGTGCAAAACTATGGTCCACCACATTTGCAAAAAGTTGCAGACTTCCTCACTAACAGAACTTCCTCACCCCCAAAATCTCCTGACAAAGAGGATGACCATGACTCCTCTACTGATATGGAGGAGCCACTGCAATTCAGACTGATACTCAGATTCAGAAACAGAACAATAACAGGGCATATCCTCATTCTCACCCATTACAGAACCTAAATCCAAACCTAGTTCTTGAGATTCATCATCCTCCCAAAACTCATCATCAACAGCAGCTACAAATGGATGATCCAATAGCACCTCAGGACTAGACCTCAACATGGGTTTCCTTACCAAACAAGCCTTCAAGAAATTCCTGCCCCATTCTTGATATCCCACTTGGGATTTCAGGCAATCCATTCTCATCACCAATCAGACGGCAAATATCTTCAAAACCCATATTTCTATCTTCATCCCCAAATTGATTTCCCAGTAAGCATCTCAAACACAACACAGCCAAGAGCCCAAACATCCGATTGAGGCCCTTGTATGTTTTCCAACACAGTTTCTGGTGCCATATACACGGGCGTCCCTCTTAAACCAATATCCCACCTCCCTCTCTTGTTCTGTTTCACCGCCTTGGACAACCCGAAATCAGCAATCTTTGCCATATAATTAAACCCTTTGAAAGAATTTTTACTACTCACTGGAACAAGTAAAATATTATCAGGCTTCAAATCACAGTGAACATAACCACACTCATGAATATGAGCAAGCCCTCTTAGAATTGATCTTGTATACCGCTTGACATCAGATTCCGGTAAACCCCTATTAACAGACTTTTTGATCAAATCAGAGAGGGATCCTCCAGAAGCATACTCCAACAACAAATTGAAAATCATCTCACCCTTCTCATTGTTTGTGATTTCTTCACCAAAACAGTGAATCACAAAAGGGCAACCCTGAATACTGTCCTAGTACCTCTTTCTCCTTCTGAAGCGACCCTGAAGCAGAGACTTCAGCGGACTTGACAGCCATAACAGTAGGCAGATGACTAAAATTCGTTTTGGGTTTCTTCAAAGTGGCCAAGAAAACTGAACCATAGCTTCCTTTGCCGATCATTTGACCTCTGAACCACTTTTCTCCGTGATTATTCATAGTGCTCTGTTTGTTTTTCTTCTAAGTGTATGCAAGTGTATGGATTAGGATTAGGAATAGAATTAGGTTTAGGGTTTGGTGTTTCAAAAACAAGATTGGTAAATGTAAGAGAATAAACAGTACTGAGTTCTTATATATAGTTTCGTCCCATGGCAAAATTACTTGCGGTTGAAGATACTGCCGTGTATGTCACTCTCCTCATTCCAACGTTATCTTGCTCTGTCTCTCTCGCGCACACATCTAGTCCCAAAAGGTTTAGGTTTTCAATTTTATTTTTCTTTTGTTCCAATTTTAGGTTTTAATTATTGAAGTCTCTTTTCGTTAGATTTTATTTTGATACACTTGAAAATTTTGATTTTAGACAAAATTATTATTTTACTTCCTATTATATGTCTAACTACTTTCTTTAAGCGAGGCAGATTGACTATTTTCCATACCAGATGCCACTTTGATTGAGTTGAAGGTACAAAGCTTTGGAACATAAATGTAATTGATATTATTTTTTATTCATTCTCTTCATATATATCTATTTCATTGAGCTTCTCTGCGAGTGGCAAGATCGGTACTCCTTTCATGCCCATTGGAATTGTTGTATAAAAATGCATAAATGAACTGTTTTTTTGCATTTTCCAATTTTTCATCATTTTTATTTTTAGTCTTTTCTATTTATATCGGATAAAATTGGATGGTCATATAAATCTTAAATAGTTAAGGAGAAGACTTCTCTAAAAGTTAATTGATGCAACTAGATTTGGTTTTAGATAACTCATTCCTTGTGGCACAAGATATTCTACTTATGTCTTACTTATGCATGGATTGTCTATTAAAATAATATGAACGTAGCAGTAAGAAGTTTAATTCATGATTTGAATCATCTATGGTAACAAACTCAACAACTCATTCACTGAATTGCATCTAATTCACTGAATTTACAAGTCTTTCAAAACTAAATTTCATCTAATTCTCCATTTATTTCTTGCTTGTCTATCTATTCCTCCTCCCCTCTCCTATTTTTTCCCCGATTCTCTATTTTTAACTATAGTCCAGTATTAAATTTGTAATCATAGCCCAAAATCCTAACTTTTTACATTGAAAAACACACAAAATATTATTACCTGAAAATCCAATACCAGCCACTACCAGTATCGCCAACAGCCATCGTACTCAGCCATCTATCACAGCATCACTTCACTTATCTGCTACCTAAGACCACCACAGTCCGTTTCAATGCATTCTGGCCAATTTTTGACAAATTTAGACTAGTTCCCGAAGTTTTTTGATTTGTAAATTCTTTTTTTGGTATGTTTCCTCACAATCTGTGTTGAAATGCTATAATCAGTACCATTTACTTACTTTACTTATTTTATTCTTTGTTTTGCATTACTTTTCATGTTTTATTTAGTTTTTTTAGGTTGCTGAATTTCCATTTCAGTTTATAAAAAAGAAAAAAAGATAAAAAGAAGAGGGTTTTATTTTATTTATATTTTAATGTCTTAATACTATATGTTTAGTTTATGTTTCTATCAAATACATGAAGACTTGCAGGAATTTAATGACTTCACAGAGCCTATATCACCAACACCAAACAAGTGATATGCATGACTTTGAAGTTGAAGATGTCCTTGAGCCACTTTCACCAAAGGATGAGAGTCAAGATCATGAAGCCATGATGTTCATGAGCCACTGGATAATGATGTTTTAGTTGCATATATTATATAATGAGCACATTGACATTTTAGAGCAAGAATGATGAGATTACAGTTTTAGAAATGATTAAGCTATTTGACATTTCTGAGTTTTCGAAGGAGTTTCAGAGCATGTAGATTACATTCCAAAGCAGATTGTTGAGCCTACCCATCTTCTGGAGGTCAAGCACATTGATTTTGTTATCCTGTTGTAGTTTTAGATTTCGTGATCCTTGATAGAGTTCTCATTGCTAAGATTTTTTTGTTGCTACCTTTGACCTTGCTATAGGATTTTACGAGTTCCTCATCTCTTCTCATTACAAAACTAGCTCAAATATTTTCCAATAAGGGGAAAATGAAAGGGAACAATATTATTATTATATGGAAGTTTATTACTACATGTGTCTACATGTTTTATCATATAAACTAGAATTTAGTGATTTATTTATTAGTATTTACTATTATGTTTTTAGATTTATATTATTTACTTTTCTATCTTAGAGTTTTATATAAAGTTTTCTGATTTTGAAAAATTGAAAATTGAAATTGAATTGTATGTTTACAAGTTTTCCAAACCCTAATTTCATCTAATTCACCATCCATTTCTTGCTTTCCTACCCATTTTTCATCTCTTCACTCTTCACTCTCCACTCTCCATCTCTCCGTTATTCTCTGTTTTCTCCTACTGTCTGGCATCAAAAGGACAGTTGAAGACAATATATTATACTGAAAAATTACTTTGACATTTGAGCGAGACAGTAGTAAACCTTGACTCATCATTGTTTTTCCAATTATATAGGTATACACTCCACGTTTCCACATTTCCACATTTCAGACTGAAAGATTACTTTACAAAATCAGAAAACTTTCCCATTCTTTATTACTTCACTACATGCGAATCAAAATAAATAAAAAGTGTCACCCAATGAAGAAAATGTAGAAGAACAATACTTGGAATCAGTAATTAAAACAGATAATCCATACGATCAGTAAAGCTATAACTTTCCTATCATATTCTACGATCAGCTTCTCTAATTCAATAATCTAACTCTCCAAAAAGGCACAACTTTTCAAATCAGCTTTCGTCAAAAGTAATATCTGACTCTTCATATGATCACACATTCTTCTAAAACTCTTATCATCTATCACCCCCTTCTGATGTGTGAAATATTTCCTAATACTATGTAAAATTTTAGAGGTAACTGAACACGTAAAAACTGGTACAAGAAAAATATGAGCCTCCACCAATTAAGAAAATATACTTCAAAACAGGCTACACAGAACAGAATATTTTGATTTCTAATGCTCTCAAAATCTTTCACTCACGCCAGACTCTTGATGAGGAAACAACCAATAATTCAACTAAGCTCCAGATTGAGCATCATGCGTATGAAAAATACAGAGCAGCTTTTAGCAGTGAGCACACAATGCAAATAAGCTCACTGCTTGTTGCTAAGAGAAGAACATAAGCAAAGCATCATCTTATCAGTATTCGTCTTCCCATCACCATTTTCGTCATAGTTGCCGCCCTAATTCTTGGTTATTTGTGACTTTCTCGTCGTTCAATTAAGAATAAACAACCAGATACAAGAGCAACTGAGAATGGGGACTTATTTTCGGTATGGAAAGAAAGATGACATAATGAGGAAATTGTCAAAGCAACAGAGGACTTTGACATAAGATAAGACATTGCATTGGAACAGGCAGCTATGCATGTAGTGTTCACAAAGCACAACTACCTAACAAACTTCAGTGAAGCTGAGGACCCAGCATTTGACAGGAGTTTTGGAAATGAGGTAAGAAAATGTCAAGAGATTAGACATCAAAACATTGCGAAGATTTACAGATTCTGCTGGCATAAAAGATGAATGCTTCTGGTTTATGAATACATGGAACGAGAAGGCTTGTTTTCAATCCGAAACAATAATGTTGAATCTGGGAAATAGACGTCACAAAGAGGGTGAAGATCATCAAAGGAATTGCTCCTATATGCGTCATGATTGCTGTCGCAAATTTCATCGCCAATTGCTAACAAGACGACGCTGTATGAAGTATTGGACCAACGCCTCCCACCTCCAAATCAACTGGTATTTCAAGAAATTATAATACTAATAGCTTTGTGTTAGAATATAATCATAACATATATGTACATACATTGCCAATTGAAAATGATTGTGACTGAACAAAAAGTTACAAAGAAAAGAAACTGAAAAATAAAACAATTGTGATTGATTTGCATTAATTCTTTTCCTTTTGGGTGCCACTTGATATACATTCATATAAATGAGATTGAAATCCTTATCAATGACCAGAAAAAGGAAAACCCTAACATTTGGTGTGACAACTACAATAAAATGAATTTCCATGTTAACTTTAGTTCTATACAACTCAAACAAGCATCATTCAGTATCATCTACAAAATTGTTACAGAGGCAGAACCAGAAAATCCATCATCATACTCCAGGAACCATCCTCAAAGGCTGTGCTGGTAGTGCAAAACCAGGAGCCATCCTCAAAGGCTGTGCAGGTAGTGCAAAACTATGGCCACCATATTTGCAAAAAGTTGCAGACTTCCTCACTAACAGAACTTCTTCATCCCCAAAATCTCCTGACAAAGAGGATGACCATGACTCCTCTACTGATATGGAGGAGCCACTGCATTCAGACTGATACTCAGATTCAGAAACAGAACAATAACAGGGCATATCCTCATTCTCATCCATTACAGAACCTAAATCTAAACATAGTTCTTGAGATTCATCATCCTCCCAAAAATCACCTTCAACACCAGCTACAAATGGATGATCCAATAGCACCTCAGGACTAGACCTCAACATGGGTTTCCTTACCAAACAAGCCTTCAAGAAATTCCTGCCCATTCTTGATATCCCACTTGGGATTTCAGGCAATCCATTCTCATCACCAATCAGACGGCAAATATCTTCAAAACCCATATTTCTATCTTCACCCCAAATTGATTTCCCAGTAAGCATCTCAAACACAACACAGCCAAGAGCCCAAATATCAGATTGAGGCCCTTGTATGTTTTCCAACACAGTTTCTGGTGCCATATACACGGGCGTCCCTCTTAGACCAATATCCCACCTCCCTCTCTTGTTCTGTTTCACCGCCTTGGACAACCCGAAATCAGCAATCTTTGCCATATAATTAAACCCTTTGAAAGAATTTTTACTACTCACTGGAACAAGTAAAATATTATCAGGCTTCAAATCACAGTGAACATAACCACACTCATGAATATGAGCGAGCCCTCTTAGAATTGATCTTGTATACCGCTTGACATCAGATTCCGGTAAACCCCCATTACCGGACTTTTTGATCAAATCAGAGAGGGATCCCCCAGAAGCATACTCCAACAACAAATTGAAAATCATCTCACCCTTCTCATTGTTTGTGATTTCTTTCCCCAAAACAGTGAATGACAAAAGGGCAACCTTGAATACTGTCTAGAACCTCTTTCTCCTTCTGAAGCGACCCTGAAACAGAGACTTCAGCGGACTTGACAGCCATAACAGTAGGCAGATGACTAAAATTCGTTTTGGGTTTCTTCAAAGTGGCCAAGAAAACTGAACCATAGCTTCCTTTGCCGATCATTTGACCTCTGAACCACTTTTCTCCGTGATTATTCATAGTGCTTTGTTTGTTTTTCTTCTAAGTGTATGCAAGTGAATGGATTAGGATTAGGATTAGGAATAGAATTAGGTTTAGGGTTTGGTGTTTCAAAAACAAGATTGGTAAATGTAAGAGAATAAACAGTACTGAGTTCTTATTTATAGTTTCGTCCCATGGGACAATTACTTGCGGTTTAAGATACTGCCGCGTATTACTCTCCTAATTCCAACGTTAACTTGCTCTGTCTCTCTCGCGCACACATTTAGTCCCAAAAGGTTTAGGTTTTCAGTTTTATTTTTCTTTTGTTCCAATTTTAGGTTTTAATTATTGAAGTCTCTTATCGTTAGATTTTATTTTGAAACACTTGAAAATTTTGATTTTAGATAAAATTATTATTTTACTTCCTAATATATGTCTAACTACTTTCTTTAAGCGAGGCAGATTGACTATTTTCCATAGTATATGCCACTTTGATTAAGTTGAAGGTACAAAGCCTAGGAACATAAAAATGTAATTAATAGTATCTTTTTTCATTCTCTTCATATACATAAAAAAAAATTAATCCTTCATTCCTTATGAAGTGTACAAATCTCAAAATAAAATCTTTAATTAATTATTGTTTTAATTTTAGATTTTTGATATTTTTAATCATGTGTGTTTTGAAAATGAAAAGGCCGACCAAAAATAGGGAACCAACTTAATATGGATAATAATTAAACATTTTCTTAATTAGTGCCCTAAAAAGTACTTGATAAGATATAATAAAAATAATTTTTAAAATTTAAAATATTTTAAAATTATAAATTACTTATTACACTACACGAAATTCATGACAATAATTGTAATAAATTATACAAAATTTTTATATTTATCACCTTAATAAGTGTCTTAAATATACCTGTTAAAAAAATCTAATAAATAATCTATATTGTGCATTCCTTCAAAATCTAAAATATTAATCAAAGAAACTTGCATTTCAATAAGGAGAAGACTTCTCTAAAGTTAAATGATGCAATGCAACCCGATTTGGTTTCAAATAACTCATTCTATGGTAGGAAACTCAAGAACTCATAGACACTACTACCACTACAAGGATATGCTTCTTCATAAGACAACAATCAGCATCTTATGGATCTCCATAAGTCTAGCCATGCAGTTGCATGGAAAAATTTATTTGCTTTTCAGATGGAAGCTCTCTAGCCTGATTGCAATACCATTTAGCATCATACCGGCTGGTGGATTTAAACAAAATTCACTAGTAGAATCCATCATCTGTTTGTTCAATTCTCTACTATAAATTCTTGAATTTCTATTCCTGTATGACGAGCCCCTCCTTGTAGTCTCAATAAAATTTCATCGCCAACTTTAAGAGTGGTTACAGGAACCACTGTTTTCGACCGTCCACTTCCTGCAAGGAAGTAACCGATCAACTTTATAGCAACCACAAAGAAATAATCCAAAGGCTTAAAGAAATTGGTAAAAACAGACTGAATGGACCTTGGGAAGGACAAACTATGGCAACCGTTTCTGCATTCTGCAGAAGGATGCTGTAGATAGTCAGATCATCTGAATCTATCTGCAATAAGACAATAGTATCAATACAAAAAAGAATAGTTTCTTGACCTCTGATAAAATCATCATAAAGGTATGCAAGAATGACAAAAGAGAAGCAAAAGAAACTTGAAGAAAGTATATTCTACTGAAATATTACTTTGACATTTAAGCAAGACAGTAGTAAACCCTGACTCATCACTGTTTTCTCAATTATATAGGTTAACACATTTCCACGTTTCAGACTGAAAGATTCCTTCACAAAATCAGAAAGCTTTTCCATTCTTTATCACTTCACTACATGCAAATCACAATAAATAAATAGTCACCCAACGAAGAAAATGTAGAAGAATAATTGCTTGGAAACAGTATTTAAAAAAAGTAATCCATACCATCAGGAAAGCTATAATTTTCCTATTCATATTCCACTCTGCTTCTCTCATCCAATAAGCCAACTCTCCAAAAAGGCACAACTTTTCTAATCAGCTTTCGTCAAAAGTAATATATTGGCTCTTCATATGATCACACATTCACACTTCTAAAATTCTCATCATCTATGACCCATTCTAACCTTGAGTCCTTAACTAATGTTATACAGAATGGACTGAAGTGTATTCTACGTTCTATTTCTGCATTTTTATGGAATATATCATCTAAAGAGCCACCCATTCTGATGCTATAATATTAGCAAATATAATACTGCAAATGGCTTGTGTAAAATCATTATCAACACAATCTGTGGGACTGTCAGATTATTTTCTAATTTATGCGCAACCTCAGATATTGCACTTCTGACCCACAAATCATGCAATAGACTGAGATGTCATCTCACATCATATAATCAAAGGCCACCAGTATATAATAAAACTGCTACTTAAAACAACAGTACAACACTTTAATCTAAGTACAAAATGGTTTACAAAAAACACCTCCAAGTTCAGTGATATTAAGCTGTTAATAATATGCCATAAATACTAACTAGTACCTCATGCAAAGATGATTGGTTCCAAAACACACAGAGAATATTGTTAAATATTGAAATACAAACCTTTGCATCCACAAGGATTAGGGGTCTAGTCTCTATCTTTACACGCCCCACAGTTGCAGATCGTTGCTGGCCTCTTTGATCAACTACAATAACTTCTTTGCCTGCTTTCAACTCTGAAAGGTAGCATGTCTTGCCTCCTGGAACGGCAACATACGCATGTACAGGCCCCTATTATAAATCAAAAAGTTTTTCTAATAATAAAAACAATTACTTTGTGAATAAGGGTACAGAAGTATTTTAAGTATTGAAGAACTGTAGAGCCAGAATCCAGGAGATCTATATAGGAAACTCACGATAATTTTAATTTATACAGTTAAAGAATTAGTTTTCTTCAGAAATATAAAGCCCTTCGATTATTTTTTTGGCCACGAAAGCAATTGAATTAAAGAATGAAAGAGAAATTTACTTCTTTTATAATCTGAGAATGTAAAGAGGCAATACACTAATACAGCCTCATAAACTATAAGAGGCATATTAGACCAATTTCAGCTATCATAAGTATTGGTTTGCTTTTAATCCACTGTGTGATGACATTACCATATCATTCTCAAATATCTGTATCAAACTTGAAATCTGGAAGGAAAAAAGAAGAAGGAAAAATGTGCTTAAGAAGTTACTCACCCCCCCCCCCCCCCCCCCCCCCAACCAAACACACCAACACCACCACCCCACCCCCACCCCCACCCATCCTTGTTCCTAACGAGGAGGAAGTGCCATTAGATACAGAGGTTTTGTGGCAAAGAAAGTATAAGTTTGAACTCGAGAACATGACTTCCAGAATGTACCGCATTGACTCGAAACGGCCTGCTGGCAATGTAGTTTGACTCCAAGCATTCTGAGTGAACAAGAAATAATCCTCTAGCAAATGATCCTACCTGTAAAGAATATATCAGAGTGGCAGACAATCAATTAATTCACTATTTATTCAATCTTTACTAAGGAAAAGGAAGCATACCAGAAGTCCTTCACCAGGTCTCATGAGGCTGCAGAGATCAACACAAACTCGATCCCCCATTCCAGCCACTTGAACTTGAGTGACAGTGGCTGTGGTCAAGTTCAATAGATTACTCACTTCATTTCTTCTGTCAAAATATTCCTGAAATTTATAGAACAGAATAAGAAGCAATTCCTCAATACTCAAGAAGCCCAAACCTAGTGCAAAATACCTTTAACTCCAGAACAGGTTCAACATCTTGTACTTTCAAAACTATGCCACCTAGACCTTGTTCCAATGCCTACAAGGTTCAAAGAAAGAGGATATACTTAAGGGGCAAACTAAGATTGTGTAACATTTTAAACAATGACTTGATGGGGTCCTGAGACAAACCTCTAGAAAAATCTGAGCTTCTGACTGACTTTTTGAGATGGCAAGCACTGTTTTTTGACTGCTTTGAAATGCTGCAATAATATTCTCAGCAGGAATTACCTAAGAAAAACATACCAGGGAATATGAGAAGTAACAATGTGTTCAAGAGATGTAGGAAACATAAGCTTCGACTGTTGTTAAGATGCAGCAACTATCATACTTAAAAAGAAAAAGAAAAGAAGAGGAACTAAACTTCTGTTCTGAAAATTGCAGTACAATTGTCATTCAAGATTGAGACAAGACATACAAAGAGTGAACTTGTAACAAATATTGGAAAATAGATCATGCCAGTTGCTTATAATTCAAAATGTTACAGAATCTGATCATGAATTTAGCATCTATGCATGGCTGTATCTTGGAAAAGGGTGTATGGGGTTCAAATCTACATCGAACTACATGGCTAACAGAGGATTTCCCACACCAAAGATAGAAGTCAGAGTACAATGTTCCAGCTAAATTTGTTAGTGAAATAAAAATTTCATGAATTTTTTATTTAAAGAAATTTCAAAGCATACGAAACTTGAGAAGTTACATAATAAAACCCATTGAGCCAATTATTGTCCATAGCAAATGTTATTTCATGATTTAAAGCCCAAGCCTAAAGTTGAAACCAAGCCACTGGCCAAGCACGAGAACTCCACAACCATGTGCTCCTTTAAGAAGTTCTGGAAGAAAGCCTTGATCCCTTACTACTGTACTCATCAGTGAAATTTGGACAAGTTGATATAATCACTCCATATCATTATAAAGCAAGCGATGACATGGAAATGTGAAGCAATGGATGACAATCAGCAAGCAGAGGTCAATATGATTACAGCAGTGTAGGAAACCTCTTCAAGTGAATCATAGCTGGAGCAGTCCACAATGGGCATACCTGCCAATCTAGTAAACTGAAAACAATGTTCTCTGCCTGATCATCCTCGGGTTTCAGTCTTTCTAAGTCTTGTGGACTTGAAACCTCAAAAACGGTGGCAACTCTTTTGTTCTGATCATCCAAAATTACCCCTTCTTCAATGAAGAGAGGGCTTATCTTTGCAATTGCTGCATCCACCAAGACAAGAACTCCAAGATAAGAAATTAAAAATACAGAAAACAGCTCATCAATAGACTTGTGCTTCATAAGGTATTTCACCAAAAACAATTACACGAGTGAACTTTAAATGTTTATATGTTTGTCTTTATAATTCCCAATTACAGTAACAGTCTAATACAGCAACAAAGTAACACACGAAAGCAAAATCTCAAAAAGGGGTCCAAACATACACAAAAACAAAAGAAGAGAAACTTAAATGGCTTACATGACCAATCATTGGCAAGCTGTCGATGCTGCGACGAGAAAATAAAAGTATTCCATCCTCTCTCAACGGCAGCAGTCATCGCCTGCTTGTTTTCGGTCCATATCCACACCCTCTTTGATTTCTCACCCACGCCCACAGAAGATGTCCAAGAAGAAGAAGCCTTTAAGACAAAGTGATTGTATTGCAAATGGGTTTTCTTGGAATTACCAGACTTCAATGAATTACAACTGTCCCAACATTTTAGTCCGCAAAGACTCCATTTTTCTGCGAACACTATCAAAGGAACCAATATTAATTAGTTGATATTAAAAAGGAAGAAAGATATGCGGGAAAGCTGAGGAACTAAGAAGATAAAACTATACCAATGTGAATTTCAGAGATACGTCCATTCGATTTAGTGCAATTATGTTAAAAGAGGGGGGCGAGAAGAGAAGGGGGAGGGAAGCACCTGGACTAGGAGTATAGCGATGGAACTGATATTGAACTCCGAGCAAAGGAAATGAGAGCTGAGGCATCCCTTCGTGGATTCCTGGTTAACAGTCTGAATTTCTGATGTGCATCCGTTTTCCCTTGTTTTGGGCCAAAAAACCTGTTTTCGCACTTTGCATTGCAATCCAAGGACCAAGCTGGTACTATTTGTCCTGGGACCAACAAACATTTTTTTTTTTTTTTAGCTTGGAAACCAATATGCTCCCTTAGTTAATTAACCTCGTATGATCATTGAAAGTAAAGTCGTGTTAATCTCATAGGATCGTTGAAAGTAAAGTGTGGTAAGGATAATATGTCTGACTCGGTTAGATAAATTAATCAATGCGAACATAAACTGAATTTAACACCATTTTACGATTAAAAAATATATGTAAAATATATACATTTTCATATCTTTTTATCTACTTGTTTTTCAAAATTTTCATTTTTTTGCCCTTCTTAAAAAGCACTTTTACCATTTTTATTATTTATTTACCATAAACGAATAACAGACAATTTACCATTTTTAGTTGAATTAATTTGAGATGGGAAATGAAACATGTTTTTCACGACTAAACATGCCTCTAATATTTTTTTTGTATGATGAAACCAATGCTGGTTGTATTTTAATATCAAGCTCATATACTTGTATTTCTTCAAGTAAGACTTTTCAATGTGTTCTGGATGTTATTTCAGATCTGCAGTATTCAAACACCCCCCCCCCCCCCCCCCTAACAACTGAGCTACTGGGATATATATACGGATCAAAAAACATTATGTTTTTGGTTTATATACAATGAAATTGTGAATTATAAATGAAGAGAAATATCATGAATCATGCATTAAAAATAATTAAAGGGTAAGCTCTTGACTTCATTACCTCACAAGTAAAGATATTGATGTGACATTGAAATTAGAATGGTAAATTATAATATAGAATTTGAATTATATAAATCATTATAACCAGAAATATATTTTTCATACATGGTGGGGTGGTGTCATTGTCACTAATGTGGCTTTCTGGCGTTTGTTATCATCTTGTGTCTGCACAATGATTTCTATTGATGTTATTGATTATTGTTTCGAACAAATCTTAAACTATTGTCGTGATGAGTAAGTGCTAGTAGTGGATGGTAACGATGTGGAGGATGTATAATGTGAAGTTATAAATAAGTGATATAAAGAATAACAGTCATAAGTTTTTTTATGTTTTTTCCTTTAGTTTTTTTGAGAATTTTAACTAATGTTTTGGAAGAAAAAAAAAACCCCTTATATGTTGGATAAGTGTTCTTGAAACACTTGTCCCCGTTCTATTTAAGTTTCTATCATGAAGCTATTTTGAAATTGTTTGAAGGTAGTTGAAGCAAATTAATTTCCTTCTATCTATGGGAGTGACTTTTGCAACAACAACTCCACAATCATATCCTTTTTATTCATTTTACTCAACCAAAGTTTACATGAACTCAAACAGGGTAAAAATGCAGGGTGCACCTACAAGATGGAAAATAACAAAAACAAAGCTATTTGGTTATGACTATGCAGAAGGAGCTTTAGTTGTAGAAAACTTGAAAAGCATATGATGCTTGTAAGGCTTTCCTGGGCTTACAATTGTTGACGGGAAATTAGGGTGATTCACTGAGTCAGGGAATGCTTGTGTCTCCAAACATAATCCTGCATGAGCTTGATACACAAACCCACCTTTTCCCTTCTCATTCTTAATGTAGTTACCAGTGTAGAACTGTACACCAGGAACATTTGTTGAAAGCTCCAACACTCTTCCAGACTTCTTATCATGCACAATTGCTGCCTTCTTTAACTTGTTCCTGCTGCCATCAAGCACATAGTTAATGTCATAACCCTTTGGTAACTGATTGATCCTGCTTCCAATGGTTTTGGGTTTAAGGAAATCATATGGTGTTCCTTTCACGGGTGCGATTATCGACAACTGTGATCTTGGATCCAAAGATTTGAACTTTCTCACTTAGAATACTGCCACTATTATGACCTCCAAGGTTCCAGTATGCATGTTGGGCCAAATTCACTGGAGTAGGCTTGTTTAGAGCTTTTGCATTCATTTTTACACTCAATTTGTTGTTTCCAATTAATGCGTAGGTGACAAAAACCTGGAGATCACCAGGAAATCCTGCAGAAGAAAACAAAATTCAAGTAAAGCAATTTCATTCCAAACTATTAGAATAGCTTATGTTGTTATGTATGTGGGTATAGTATTTGATTCATTCAAGCTACATCCCTTTCTCTTATATCTATTTACAAAAACATACTAGAACTAATAGGATCTCCTAGAATAGGAATGTCTATTTGATGTTGAGTCGGGTCGAATAGGATATCTCGATATTGAATTCTTTTATGACTAATTGATCTGGATCATATATGAAAGCAAGGTGTCCTTGCTTTTTTAGTGTAAGAAGGGGTAAAAAAAAAATGCCCCAAGCCAATGTCTAAATATGAAGTAACCCATACCATATTCAGAAAAAGCTCAAACAACTTTCAACAAAAAAGTACTTGTACCCGAAGCCGAGGCAGGTGGGTAGGTGGAGAATACATAGGGAGCCAAGACAAGCAGATTATATCATGATCTTTTAAATTTGAGCAAGATCGAATTTTAATGAACTCATATCAGTTCAACTTCGGGACAAATCTGGTCAACATCCAACCCATTGACATGCCTATTACAAAATGAGCCTGGAACGGCAGTTAAAATAAAGATGTTCTCTTACCTTGTTGACCGTCAAAGCTGTGATAGGTGAAGACGATATGAGGATCAGGACCAGAGTTTTTGTAAGTATGGACCTTCCAGACAACATCACCGAATCCAATGGGGCCACCTAATTGATTCAACAGAGACAATTCTCTAGTATATAATGAGACTACCAAATTCACCAAGAATTTCATTTATGGTAAAAACTTTGGTTTGCATATAGAAAAAGCATACCATGAAGTGTATTTTTCCCATCATTGGCAACAAGTTTGTAATGTGTTCCATTCAGGGTAAACTGTGCTCCTCCTATTCTGTTAGCTACCCTACCAACAATTGCTCCAAAGTGTGTTGTATCATTCTGCAAAGGTTATGGTAATGCAACGAGTGCAAGAAAATTAAGAAAATGTTAAGGAAATCTCAAGCATTACAACTTGGTGGAAAGTCAATGAGTCAAACCAAAGCCCAAGGAAAATAAAAATTAGCCATGTGCACTTAATGTAAATTATTTATTTTAGTCAAATGCACAATTATTATATTTGGCCAGCATGTTAGATGACTATTTTTCAAATCTTCCATGATTACTATATAATTATACTGATGTAGTGTAATTTATATAGAATCTTTTTTTTATTTGTTTTTTATGTTAAGGATGAATGAAAATTCAAAGCTATCCCTATCAAATCCCAAGAAAATTAGATATACACAAAGGCCTTGGACAAGTATTCACCGATTTAGAAGGAAAATGAAGCAAACGACAAAATATACTGCAAATCTTGGCTGAGACATTTTTGCTTTTGTCACGAGCTGAATCTCACTGTCCAAAACCCCGAGAGATAGAAACTAAAAACCAATTTGGAAAATTGTAATATTCTCTTCTAACAAACATAGTTAAACAAGATGTAAGGGACAAAGAACAAACAATGGAGAATGGAGATCTACTCTAAGCAGAAAAAGAAGAAGGATTTGCAGCAGATAAAGTAGACTCACCACGTAATCCTTGACTGAGTTATATCCAAGAATAACATCATCAAGCTTTCCTGTATTCAAATAAAGTAACAAATTAATCAGACAAGAGAGAAAGACAGCAAGAAGAAAGAAAACCCAGAAAAAGGAAAATACTCAGAGATTGCAGAAACATACCATTCTTGTCAGGAACAACAACAGAAATTATTGTTGCACCCCAATTGGTGAATTTTGCAGAGAGATGACCCTTCTTGAGCTCATAAATTCCAACATCTTTCTTTTTAACAGAGCCATTTACAAACCCAGTACTAGCTACAAGGATGAAACATAACAAAACAACGATCCTGGACATTTTCATAGTCCGGTTACTGGGTTCTATTTGCATATGAGGAATTTGGGAAAGAAAATGTTAGAGAAAAGTAGTGGAAACGTGCAAATACTTTTATATGCAATAGTTTGCACTTAGCAGTGTGATAATTATATTATTGTTGGCAAAGGGACACAACCATGCTTGTTAGCCGGAATGGTCCCCTTCGATCCAATGTATATAATTTAATATTCACTTTCTTTCTTCTAGTTATCGGTAAATAATTATCCTCACATGAAAAAGAAAAAAATATAACTAATAATATTGTATAGAGGTTAACCACTTGCTAATATAACTATTACGATTCCCATTCGGCCATTCTAGTAAAGACAATTTTAAAATTCGAGTAGTAGTGGTAAGTACAAAATTCTCTCCTAAACAAGATATTATAAACTCATCATTGTGTAATATATAATTTTTATTTTATTTTTTATAAACAAAAAAGTGCACATAAATTTCATAATTATTTTGGATATAATTAAAATAAAATAAAAAAATAAGTTGTCATTTTTAAAATGAAGATTATTTATATTTGATTTATAAATGATTAGATAAAACAAAATAACCGGAACTTTTTTGAAGAAACAATTCATACTTAAAAGAAAAAATAATTATATATTTGTTGAATTAAAACCTCATCAGAGATCTAACAGGTACATCAGCACGAGGTAAAAGAGGGAAAAAGTCAACAAAATAAAATACAATCAAAAAAGAATATGACTATTAAGAAAAAAAAAAACAATTAACAACCCTTAATTATTTATTTCAGATACTAAATGTCCAGCTCATAATTATTATTTCTTATACTTAAATTTATATTCCTTAAGTTCACTAATAATAGCCTCGATTATTAGTTTTTTTTTTTTTTGGTAATGTGAATAATATTGTATTTGTGACTTTCTTGTGTATAAATAAATAAAAACCTAATATCACAATTCACAAATATATGATTTGCTGGCTCTACAGAAGGGCCCAAAAGAATACTTAAGAAGCCCAAAATAATTGCAGTTGAAGACCTACAATTACAAATAGTTCCTAACGGAGAGTCCAATCCAACCAAGGAAAACCCAATATAAGGTTCTCTGCCTCTTGGCCCTTAAAAGTATTAGCTAACATCTGTTCATAATCAAAATAAAAAATGTTTGCATGATTGACTAATTAATCACTAACGACATTAATTAACTGGTTAGACATAAATAATATGACCATTTGGTCCAAGGTTGAAATCTGGCCACCATCATGGTATACTACTACAGATACAGTTAAAAAAGTCTACCTAGGACTCAACTCAACTAAACTTTTAAATCTCAAACTAGTTAGAGTCGGTTATATGAATTATTTTTTGTCATTCGCTATCGATCTAAAGCATCCATTTTCAATAATACTTAGAGCAGTCATATCCTTCACAATGACTGCCTCTCATAGTAAATTTTGGTCTCTCTTTACCACGTCTAACACCTATCACATGCACCAAGTCACATTTCTTTATTATGGGGTCTATTAGCCGACGATGGATATGTCCTAAACCAACGTAGACGATTTTTCCTCATTTTCTTCTCAATAGGTGCTACATCCACCTTATTACAAATCTACTCATTTCGTATTATATCCTTCCTAGTATGTCTGATCATCTATCTCAACATTCTCATTTCGACTACTCTCATCTTATGTGAATATTATTTCTTAACTGTCAAATATTCAGTATCATATAGCATAGTCGGTCTCATTGTCGTCTTATAAAATTTTCCTTTCAACCTATTCAGGGTTTTAGGATCACATAAAACACCCGAAACAATTAGTCATTTCACCCACCCTGCCTTGATCCTATGGTTCACATTATGCTCAATCGCATTATCTTTTTATATAAATGAACCTAAATACTTAAACACATCCTTTATAGGGATTGCCTAACTATCCAAAATTACTTCAGTCAAGCCTCCTCTAGTGTCACTAAAATCGTATTCCAAATACCCAATTTTTGTCTAACTTAACCTAAAACCTTTAGATTCTAACGCGTTCCTCCACAATTCTAGTTTGGAATTTAAACATTCTCTAGTTTCATCTACCAACACGATATCATTAGCAAACAATATACACCACGGAGCCCTATCATGAATAGCATATATAAGTTCATCAATGACTAAGGCAAATAGGTAGGGGCTTAAGGATGAATCTTGGTGAACACTTATCATGATAGAAAACTCTACAGTCAAACCATCTATGGTTTACACCCTAGTCATTACTCCCTCATACATATCTTTAATAACTTCTAAATATTTAGTTGGAACCTTTTTCTTCTCGAGAACCCACCACAAAATTTATCTTAGCACCCTATCATACTAATTTTCTAGATTAATAAAGGCCATGAGAAAATCCTTTTTCTTTTCTCTATATTTCTCCATTAGTCTTCTAAGTGAGAAAGTAGCCTCCATTGTGGATATTCCTGGCATAAAGCCAAATTAATTATCAGAAACTAGAGTCTCATTCCTAAGACTACATTCAATTACTCTTTCCCACAGCTTTATTGTATGACTTACAAGTTTTTTTCTTCGTACAGCTTTGAATGTCCCATTTATTCTTATAAATAGGAATCAACGTACTCTTTCTCTATTTATCAGGCATCTTCTTGGTCACTAAAATCTTTTTAAAAAGATTTGTGAGCTAATTTACCCTCATATCTCCTAGGCATCTCCAAACTTTTATAAGAATGTCATCCAGACTCATTGCTTGACCATTTTTCATCTTTTGAATCATCTTCTTGCAAAGTTTCCCTATTATGATCGATTTAATGATCTACTATAAATAAATTAGTTATATATAATTTTTTTTTTGTACTAAATTATATTGTGCTCTATTTAGTTTGATTCGGAATTCATTTTACTATTAATCTTGTAATTTATTGTAATTAGGTCCTTATCCTCACATTTTGTCCAAATTAATTTAATTAAAGATAACGATCTATGATGTGACTAGTAATCTCTATGTAACAAATTTAGGTAAATTAATGGATGAATAAAAAAAAAAATTGTGGCGTGCATATATATATTTTAAATAAAATTGGATTCTTTGTTGAAAAAAAAATTAAAAAGCACTCACAATCCCCATCACCATCCACCTTCAAGTAAAAATATCTTTGGTTTTCTAAGAAAGTTCCTTCATACATCTTCCAAGCAAATTCCTCGAGTTATCCATAATTTTTCTAAGTAAAAAAAATCCTAAATCTTACCAATAAAAAATCTCAAGCCTTTAATTTATAGATTTGTTATAAGACATTGTCACGTAATAATCCATTTGTTCATGTCACAAGTTAATTTAGACAGAAAATGACAACAAGAATTCAATTAACGCAATTTTGTGATTAGAAGAACCTAATCGTAATAAATTAAAAATAACAACTAAAGTGAATTTCAAAACAAGCGCTAACAACCGTCTATTATAATGGAAAAGATACCCCAGAAGACATTGGACATATTTTTAACAGTCTTCTGATTAAGATAAAATGTAATATCTGTTCTTGTAAGTTAAAGACAATATCGGACAAAAAGTATTGCCCCCTTTTGAATCTTACTTCTTTAGTTAATAAAAATCATTAATAACGACATTTCTTTGTATAGCAACAATTATGTTATTTTTTTTTTCCAAGCTGACATTACAAAAATCCAATAATTAATATTTGAAACATATCCCTACTCTTTCTTCTATATATATATGAGTAAAGACCCAAAACAATTACCTCTTCTTTACACATAAATGTAAGAACAAACTAAGCTGACTAATTAAATATTCAATGGAATTTTGTAAATTCTACAACTCGATCTCTTTCTTTTGTATACTTTCTCTTCTCGTTTCCACAGCTAGTGCAATTTCTCATGTAATTAAATTTTAATCTATATGCTTCTCATTTTTCAAAGTTGAATATTATAAATAAGTATTTACTAATCCAAATTTGTGTACTTTTTTTTTTCTACAGTTTCCAAGCGAAGATTCAAGTGGGAATATAGAGTGGTATAATGACAAAGATATCATGTGCCTAATTGAATTGTAAAAAATCTTAATTTTCTTATCGTTATTATTTTATTTTTTTAAAATTTAGTTATCACATTCGAATCAGCTTACTAAATTTTCTATTTATATTGCTGTTTAATATTGTATTAACCATTTGGTTTATATGATAAATTATGTTCAATTTTGTTGCATAACATTAATACTTGGAATATTATATGGTAAATTATTTTGAATTAAATATTTAATTAATTACGTTAACATAATTTATCAAACACATTTGTTAGGGAGTTGGATAGTGATGTGTGGTTTAGAACTTGCAATGACCTTTCAACTCCTAATTGTCCAACTGGTCCAAACCCAGATGCTGATTTTGGGGAATAACCAATGCTGCCTGCTCAGCATAATGGTTAATGGAACTAAGAAAGGCATTAATTGTTGTTTCTGTTCACAATATGATTCTTCACAGATCAGATATTCAGTACAGTGAAATCAAAATTTTAAATAATCATATTTGATCCGGAACTTATCATGATAGGTTTGGTTTGGCTCGAGTGGCCTGTCGGATACGAGTCAATATATAGATAAACACAATCACGTAAAAATCAAAAATAAAATAAAATAGAAAATCGAAGAATTTGAACTACTAATGAAAATTTCATTTAAACAAGTCAACCGTCGAAGAATTTTGTTTTACCTACCTATGATTTACTGGTTTTTCATTTTGATAATGATTTTAAGATTATCATTTCGTTTACGTGAAGTTAACTTATTATCAGTTAAATTAAAATTTTAAACCACCTGTGGTAAAACATAATTTACTCTGGACCAATCTTTCCAATTTACAATAGCTTGGCTGACTAAATAATTTGAATGTATAGGAAGCTGGACCCGGTAGTATAACAGGAGGAGGAACCTGAGGAGCAGCCACCAACGGGAAATGGATATTGAGTTATTGACCAACATAGTTAACTCCGGTCACAAGAACTTCACTCTCATGCCATCCAAAGTCAGATTCTTATAATTTGTTTTTTTAAGGTTTTCCACATTATTTCTTTAGGATTATCTTGATTAAAATCTTTGAAATTTTCAAATCTAATATGGAAAGCAATCCAAAGTCAATCTTTGAAGTCAGTATCCTCTAATTGATATATAAATCAGAACTCAAAACAAGCTTCAGAAATAGTAAAAGTCCATTTAAGCTTCTCTTCTATGTCAATGGCTTCTCTCAGATCCTGCAACTATCTTTCTGTTATTCTGATACTTATTTTCTGCCTAATAATAAACATCACAGCCAGTGGATTTTCACTTGTAAGCCCCATACCCCAACCCCATGCATATTCTTCCTCTTTCGCCAACACAAACACACACAGACAGAACATTTTCTTTTTCTTGCCTATTAATTACCTAGTCATGTATATTTTTTGTGGTATTGGGTGATTAATTTCAGGGCCATGGTGAGAAGCACAAGGCTACACAAAACTGGATAAACCATGGAGGAGATTTGTACAATAGAAGATATGCCAACAAGGAGACCAAGATCAGCCCTGCAACAGTTTCTAAGCTAAGATTGAAATGGAAATTTTTTGCAGGTAAAGACATAACTGCAACACCAGCAATTTTTTATGGCACCCTCTATATTCCAAGTTGGAATGGTTATATTTATGCTGTTAAAGCATCCAATGGATCCCTTGTTTGGAAGCAGAACTTGCAGAAGTTAACAGGCATTAACAACACCGGTTTCATTCTTAATGTTAACTCCACAGTATCAAGATCAACCCCAACCATAGCTGGTAACCTTCTGATAATAGGTATCTATGGCCCTGGTGTTGTTATTGCTCTCAAAAGGTCAACTGGGAAGCTCGTCTGGTCAACAAAGCTAGATAACCATAATAGAAGTGTGATCACCATGTCTGGAACTTACCACAAGGGGTAAGTTGGGTCCTATTTTTCATTCTTCACTAGCAAAAAGAATTACCACTGCTTACTAATTTTTCAGGACAGAAACCGTTCAGAAAACAGCTACTAGACAAGTTTTGTTTCCTTATTATAACTTTTACTTCATATTTCTGATTGCCTGTGGAAATCTATATTCATATTTCATATAATATCAACCATAAAGCATCCAAGTGGGCATAAAAAATGGTGGGGCTAAGTGCACAGAGCATTTTGCTGCCTACACGGCTCACAAAAAAACAATAATGCTGTACTTAGTACTCAACGAAGCATTCGCGTGCACAAAGCTACCCAATCTTCACCAAAAGAAAAGGACATAGAAAAGCTAATCTTATCAAATTAGTTTTAAATCTGGATTTTATATGTCTATCTTAAACTAAGTTACAGGGGTTAGCCAGAATCATTGTTAAATCATACCATGGCATCCATGAGAAATTGACCAGTTGCTACCAAATTATATTTCGCAAGTTGCAACATAAAAGTCTTCATCTCTAAATTTAAATTTATAAGACAGGTCATTCTTTTTGCTAAGAATAAGACAGGTCATTCTTTTTTGCTAAGCATAAGAGAGGTCATTGAATTTTAAATTGTCCTCTTAATATATTGTATAGCATAGGAGTCCAAAGAAGAGAATAGTACCGCACTGAAAGGGAACCTTGTTTAATTATTTTAATCAAGTATTAATATTCAACAATTTTTTAGATTGATGGTAAAAAAGGATTCAACTAACTTCTTAGGTGAGGAAGTTCACCTCTAGTGCAATCCTCTATGAAAAACATAATCCCCCTCTTCCATTCACTCACATTATCTAAACTGTTAGTGTTTTTGCTCCATGCTAATACTTACCAAACTTTGTACTTTGACAGAAGTGTCTACATTGGAACATCCTCACTAGAAGAAGGTCTAAGCATTGATCTATGCTGCACATTTCGCGGGAGCTTCTCCAAACTAGATGCCCGAACAGGCACAATCTTGTGGCAGACCTTCATGCTGCCTGATAACGTTGGGAAGAGAGGAAAATATGCAGGAGCAGCTATTTGGGGAAGCAGCCCTGCACTTGACATTTCCAGAAACCTTGCATATATTGCCACTGGAAACCTATACTCAGCTCCTCCTTATGTTATTGAGTGCCAAGAGAAGGAGAATAATCAGACTATACCAACTCAACCGGACAAATGCATTGAGCCTGATAACCATTCAAATTCAATCTTGGCTATTGACTTGGACACTGGAAAAATTAAGTGGTATAAGCAGCTTGGAGGCTATGATGTATGGTTTTTTGCCTGCAATTTGAATTTGGACCCAAGGTGCCCACCTGGTCCCAGCCCTGATGCAGATTTTGGAGAAGCACCAATGATGCTAAGCATATATGTCAATGGAATTAAGAAGGATATTGTTGTGGCTGTTCAAAAAAGTGGGTATGCTTGGGCTCTTGATCGCAACAATGGTAATATAGTATGGTCTAAGGTAAGTTAAGTAGATCATTCCATTCTAAGAATAATACAAATTTTCATTTTTGGTTTTTGGGGGCTACAATGAGAGGCTTTAATTGATATAGGAAGCTGGACCAGGAGGATTAGGTGGTGGAGGTATCTGGGGTGCAGCCACTGATGAAATACGGGTCTATACCAACATTGCCAATACCTGAATTCAAGAATTTCACCCTCAAACCATCACAGAACACTACCATTGCTGGTGGATGGGTGGCAATGGAAGCTAGCAGTGGCAATATCTTATGGTCCACAGCAAATCCTAATGATGCCACTTCTCCTGGCCCCTGTTTCTGTGGCTAATGGTGTCCTTTTTGCTGGGTCAACATACCGGGAAGGACCCATATATGCAATGAACGCCAAGAATGGGAAGATTCTGTGGTCATATGACACCGGAGCCACCGTGTATGGCGGCATTTCAGTGAGCAATGGATGTGTTTACCTCGGTAATGGTTATACTTTTATTGGCAACCCGAATTTTACAGCAGGAACCTCACTCTATGCATTCTGTATCTCATAAAAGCTTACTTTTTTTCCATTACCTAGAGTGAAATACTTATCACCCCTGAACTCCTTTGTGAAGCGCCTACTGCATATGTGCTTGTAGAATATATATATTTACATAAATTACATAAATAAAATTGGAATAAAAGTTTAGTATGTCAGGATATGTATTATAATATGGTTTGACCTACATTTTGATACTGGCTATCTATCAAAAACCTTTCACTAACCCCTTTGGAAAGACTCTTGCCGTTCATAATGATAACCAAATACAAAAAAATCAGAAACAAACATATAAATTCCCATGGTGCAACTCTGCATTCAACGGCCCCCAATTTTACCAAAATTCAATTATACAAGGGCCGGACCTACCCTAATTGGGAGCCCAGCCTCAGACTCTGGCTCTGACTAATCAAATTCTCAGTCTTTTTGAACGACGTCGCTCCATTGGCAGTTCAGTCTTCATCATCTTCGTCCCGTCTCTTCTCTATTCGATCACATCCCGCAGCTCCAAGAACCAGAATGTCCAAAACCCACAAATGGGTTACCTGACTAGAGCTTCAAAGTCCCTTAGAACACCCAATTGTTTGTCCCTTTTGGCTATTGCACAGCTCTTTTGTTCTTGGAAGCAGTTCATGACAAAAAGGCTAATTTATCAACCGTTTAACATCTGCAAAAACAGGTTTGGGTCTGCACCATGTTCTTCCTGCAGTCATAGAGTGATAGAACGCGTACCTCCTCCACCTGGGCTAAGAAGTTATCCTCTACCCATGCTGTCATTGGATTCATATTATATTGAGTATAAGGAGTTTTTTCATGTTGCTGGAGTTAGTGGTACCAGGAATAAGATTTCATCTGCTGCAAATGGCCAGTTTTATGATGTTTTGGATGTGAGTATCATCAATCATGCATTGCATACTGAACTGACTCCCACTGGAGTCCTGCTTAGTGGACAAGTAGGATATGTTGTGAGTGGCATGCATTCTACCAAAGACAAAAGAGGCAGGCATTGGAGAGACACTTTACCAAAGTCGCAGCACAGTCGCCTCTTCCAGGTATAACTGTCACTTTTGTTTCTCCTACTGCAGATTATTAATTAGGTTGGTGAACAGGCTGCAAATGAAGATTTGAAAAGGGGAAGAACCCATGTGCATAATGCAAGAAAGAAAAAAGAAAGACAAAAGGGTAAATGAAAAAAAGCTTTAAAAAATGAGAACAGAGGAGAAGGAATGAAAGGTGAGATGAAAGGAGCTCAAACTAAATATCATATTAAAGTGGGCAACACCATAACAGTACTCTTCTCTTCGAGGTTGCTTATAGACAACAACACAATCGATAGTAGGATATCATGGAAACTAGTCTTCAGGAAAAATAATTGAAAACGCACCTTTTTAGCTTTATTTCCCAAGATGCTGCAAAAGAAAGTATGATAAGTGCATGTGTGAAAATCATCTTGGAAAAGTTGCATGGCAATCTTAGCTTTAAATAAATTCTTCAATTCAATTCATTTTAAAATAATCTTGGAAAAGAAAGTTATAGGATTTAAATTATTCCATCACCGAATTACCAATGCTATCCTTCAATTGCAAGTGAATCTTAATTGATCCATGACAATATTTCTTGCATATTACAAGTAGAAATATCCAAATGTTGATTGGGTATATTGGATATTTTCTTCCGTAAAAATATAAACTTTGTAAAGCATATCTTTAGGCGTTTTTGAGCCTTGTCATGGTTCCTATTGAAGGATTCCTTGGAACTTTATTAGCCGATTTCAGCATCATGGTTGTGAAGGTTGATCTGTGTCAGTGTGTGGACATGTGTTTTATGTGTACATGATTTGTTTACCTTTTTCTTTTTAATAAATGAGACCAAGGAGGTGCAGAATTTGCCAATTTTTGTTACTTAGATTTTAAGTCATTTTTGTTATATACTCCTATCAACTGTCATTCTTTTTCCTTTAGTCTTTAAATTTTTTAGTAGCTTATCTGTTCTTCTTGTATTATGCTTTTGTTTTTTGTTCAATCACATGGTTCACAGATTATCTACTCTCCTTGACCCTTATACTAACTGTAACTCCTCTGAACTTTGATTGGATTGATGTTACATGAAAATGAAATTAATATGAAACTAACTACAAGGGTTTAGGTCAATTCATTTGTAGCATAGAAGAGTTAAGTTTAGGAAATTGTTGTTGCTTTGGCATCTTGAGAGGGCTAACATGAATTGCGCATGTTATTTTTTTTTAACCAAATGGATGGAGATGAGTACTATAATAAGCACATGAAACAAAAGTTGGAATTATATGATAAACCACATGTGGGTAAATTGAATTATTCCTAATCAAATACACACAAACATAGTTGCACTAGAAGCTTTTAGTTTCAATATGAAAGCAAGTGAGGCTCCCTTGTGTCTTGGGCCTTCAGATTCTTATAAATTGTTTTTTAAGGGTTTCCACAAACTTTAGGATTATCTTAATTAAAAATCTTTGAAATCACGGAACCATAAAATGGCAAGCAATGCTAACTCAATCATTGAAATCAGTTAATGATATATAAATAAGGCCTCAAAAGAACCTTCAGAAATTTGGTGGGAGTCCATTCAAGCTTCTATTTCAATGGCTTCTCTCAGATCCTGTAACTATATTTCTGTTATTCTTATAGTCATTTTCAGCCTAATAAATATCACAGCCAGTCAATTTTCACCTATAAGCTCCACACCCCAGTCCCATATTCTCCCTCTTTCTCAAACACAAACACACACAGACACCAACATTTTCTTTTTCTTGCATACCTAGTAATGAGTGATTAGTTGCAGGGCCAAGATAAGAAACACAAGGATACACAAAATTGGCTAAACCTTGGAGGAGATTTGTACAATAGAAGATATGCCAACAAGGAGACCAAGATCAGCCCTGCAACAGTATCCAGTTTAAGTTTGAACTTGGAATTTTATGCAGGTGGTGATATAACAGCAACACCAGCAATTTTTGATGGAACCCTTTATTTCCCAAGTTGGAATGGTTATATTTACGCTGTTAAAGCATCCAATGGATCCCTTATTTGGAGGCAGAACTTGCAGAAGTTAACTGGCTTTAACAACACTGGTTTCATTCTTAATGCTAACTCTACAGTGTCAAGATCAACCCCAGCCATAGCTGGTAACCTTCTAATTGTCGGGATCAATGGGCCTGGTGCTGTTATTGCTCTCAAAAGGTCAACTGGGAAGCTCGTCTGGTCGACGAAGCTAGATAACCATAACAGAAATTTGATCACCATGTCTGGAACTTACTACAAGGGGTTAGTTGGTCCTATTTCTTCTTTTATTTTTCACAGCAAGTAGAAAATAGCTAGTAGACAAGTTTTGTTTCCTTATAATAACTGTTACTTCATTTTTCTAGTTGCTAGTGGAAATCTATATTCAATATTACAGGGAGTATTCAGAGTCATTGTTTGAGTTTACCATGTGATCCATGAGACATTGTCCAGTTGCTATCTGATTATTATATATGCCAAGCTGCAACATGAAAGTCTTCTTTTTTAAATTTAAATGGTGAGGATCAGATCAGTTTGTAAATACATGTGATGTTACATGGGGCAACCTTCCATTTGAAATTAATTATAATTTTCATTTTTGCCTAGAAAACTAGTGCATAACATATTTTATACCTTATCAAACAAAGAGTAGAAGAGCTAAATGCATTTGATGAACAATGCTAATATCAAATAAAGATATGGTTTGTCAAAAATCAGTGTTTTGTCTTTTACGATGTTTCCACAGTTATATTAAAATATAAATTTTCTTGAATGGGTCTGCTATTTCCACGGGAAATAGCACCTAACTTCGACGCATATATGGTGCTCACTAGAAGTAAGTTTGTGATCCCCACTAATGCTTTTTCTTGGAAGAAAGTCTTTCACCCTTGGAAAAAAACAGCTCCCTTCTTGAATTTGCAAGTTCCCATAATTTTTTTATTTTTTTATCTAATTGTATTGTCTTTCTGTTTACTAAAGGAAGAGAGTATCTTTCAGAAAAGTCATTGAAGTGGATAGTACTCTGAAAGAGAACCCAATTTAATTATTTTAATCAAGTACTAAAATTCAACAATATATTAGATTGATGGTTAAAAAGATTCAAGCCACATCTTAGATAAGGAAATTCACGTCTACTGCACAACTCTGAAAAACATATTCTCCTTTTACCATTCACCCACGTTGTCATGGTTGCTACTGTTTTTGTTTCATCCAGGATAACTGATGCAGGAAGTTAAGGGAAATTAGTAGTTACCAAATTTCATACTTTGACAGAAGTTTCTACATAGGAACATCCTCACTAGAAGAAGGCGTAAGCATTGATCTATGCTGCACATTTCGTGGGAGCTTCTCCAAATTAGATGCCCGAACAGGCACAATCTTGTGGCAGACCTTCATGCTGCCTGATAACGTTGGGAAGAGAGGAAAATATGCATGAGCAGCTATTTGGGGAAGCAGCCCTGCACTTGACATTTCCAGAAACCTTGCATATATTGCCACTGGAAACCTATACTCAGCTCCTCCTTATGTTATTGAGTGCCAAGAGAAGGAGAATAATCAGACTATACCAACTCAACCGGACAAATGCATTGAGCCTGATAAACATTCAAATTCAATCTTGGCTATTGACTTGGACACTGAAAAAAGTAAGTGGTATAAGCAGCTTGGGGGCTATGATGTATGGTTTCTTGCCTGCAATTTGAATTTGGACCCAAGGTGCCCACCTGGTCCCAGCCCTGATGCAGATTTTGGAGAAACACCAATGATGCTAACTGCTAAGCATATATGTCAATGGAGTTAAGAAGGATATTGTTGTGGCTGTTCAAAAAAGTGGGTATGCTTGGGCTCTTGATCGCAACAATGGTAGTATAGTATGGTCTAAGGTAAGTTAAGTAGATCATTCCATTCTTAAGATTAATACAAATTTTCATTTTTGGTTTTTGGGGCTACAATTAGAGGCTTTAATTGATATAGGAAGCTGGACCAGGAGGAGTATGTGGGGTGCAGCCACTGATGAAAGGAGAGTCTACACCAACATTGCTAATAGCCAACACAAGAATTTCACTCTCAAACCATCACAGAACACTACCATTGCTGGTGGATGGGTGGCAATGGAAGCTAGCAGTGGCAATATCTTATGGTCCACAGCAAATCCTAATGATGCCACTTCTCCTGCCCCTGTTTCTGTGGCTAATGGTGTCCTTTTTGCTGGGTCAACATACCGGGAAGGACCCATATATGCAATGAATGCCAAGAATGGGAAGATTCTGTGGTCATATGACACCGGAACCACCGTGTATGGCGGCATTTCAGTGAGCAATGGATGTGTTTACCTTGGTAATGGTTATAAGGTAACTCTTGGATTTGTCAACCGGAATTATACAGCGGGAACCTCACTCTATGCATTCTGTATCTCGTAGTAGCTTATCTTTTTTTTCTTCATTACCCAGATGGATATACTTGTCACAACAGAAATAATACGCCAGGATATGTATATTTGATTAGACCTACAGACTACAGTTTTATATCAACAACCTTTCTTCATCAGTTTGATGTTATTGAAGCCCTAACTACTCACAAGTGCTACCACAACTGAAATTATGCTTGTAATTATGAAAATAAGTGTAGCATAAGTGATATTATTTAATAAAATATATCCGTTAATAAGTTTATATATACTTTATTTTGTTTAAAATACTAAAATAGTGGCAAGTCTAAAACAGTATACACCCTTATTGATCAATACCGAGTTGTACCATATTAGAAGATTTTAATATTGGTACGAGGTATAGTTTAATAAAACAATAAATGTGAGAAGTTTCATATTAATTGGAGAAAAAGCAAGTGAATGCCTTATATATGAGTGCGGACCTTTCTTTCTTTATTTAAAAATTGTTTTGTTACCTTGGAGTTCCATTGATTCATGGTCGCTCTTGGCGACGTCATTTTCAATTTATTGTTGAGAAGATTAAACACAGGGTGGCAAATTGGAAGGTCAATTGCTTATCTATGGCGGGTCGTTCCACTCTTATTCAATCTGTTTTGCAAGCCATTCCAGTATATTCAATGCAGTCTATGGCAATCCCTGTTTCGGTTTGTGATGATCTCATGAAGCTTAGCAGAAAATTTCTATGGGGGGAGATTGAAAATCAAAGGAAAATGCATACTATCAGCTGGGAGGTTATGTTGAGATGGAAGAATTTGGGCAGTTTGGGGCTCAAAGATTTAAGGTGTTTCAATCAAGCTTTCCTAATGAAACTTGGGTGGGGAATTATTTCTGATACTAACAATCTTTGGACTGTGGTGCTACGAGCAAAGTATCTTGTTAATGGAGATGTCTACCAGCCTCAATCTCCAAAGCCTAGTCATTCGATGCTTTGGAAGTCTCTTTGTAAAATTTTGGCCTGATTTGTTACACGGGTCTAGGTGGATGGTGAACAATGGTCGATCAATTTAGTTCTGGATTGATAGTTGGGTGCCTAATTCAGGTCCTTTACTAGGCTCGGCTACTAGAAGTCTGGAAGCTAATGAGGAGTATATTACTGTGAGGGGTTTTACTACTGTTCAGGGGGAATGGGATTACCCCAAATTGTTATCTGTTCTGCCCAAGGAAGTATGTATGAGAATTCTTTCTTTAATGCCGCCATGTTACGATAATGGTGTTGATAGAATAGCTTGGGGAGCATCTGCCAATGGGCTTTTGTCTACGAGTTGGGCCTATTCTCTCATCAAGGAAGACTCGGGGCAGACACAAATAAACTTTGGAAATGTATTTGGGACTGGGATGGTCCTTAAAGAGTAAGTTTCTTTCTTTGGAAGGTGACTAATGACGGCTTGATCACCAACATGAAACGGGCGAGATATTTGGATGGTGCTTCTTCGGTTTGTGGTGGCTGTGGCATGCATGATGCATACCGAAACGAGTTTTCGTGCGCTTAGAGATTGCCAGAGTTGCTGCGTTTTGGCAGTCTATTGGAAATGGCTTACTTGATGATCAGTTCTTTATGGTGAGAGTTAGAAAACTAGTTTTATTATAATTTGAAATGCAAGAGTCAGTGGAGCGAGGTGTTCGGTATCACAGTGTGGATGATTTGGAATTGGAGGAATAAAGCTATCTTTGATACTGATTTCCAATGGCCAGACAATCCAAGACTTAGCATTCTAAGGTTATTTACATGAGTCAATTCTTGTAAGTAAAGCTGGTAGTATGATGTTGTCTCCAAGTACGGTGAAAGGGTCATAGTTAATACAGATGGAGCGTCTCGGGATAATTTGGGATGTGCTAGTACTGTAGGGGCCATTAGAGATAGCAAGGACTTTTGGCAATTTGGTTTTGAAAAGAAATTAGGATGGTGTTGTTCCATTAGAACCTAACTTTGGGCTCTGAGACTAGTATTATTAGCTGCTTGGAATATAAGTTACAAGAAGGTGATTGCTGAGTCAAATTTCGTCTTTTGTTACTAAAGGTTCCGATAGTTCCATTGCCAATCAACCTCTTATTCAGGATGTTCAACGTCTTTTAATAAGAGATTGGGAGATTTAGGTAGTTCATAAGCATCGTGAGGCCAATGGGGTGGCTGATAAGCTAGCTAACTTGATTTTGTATAGCATTGATGAACAAGTGGAGTGGGTTCGACCTCCCAAGGAGGCTGAGTTTTTGCTTAGAGGTGACAGTGTTGGGGTGGCTTGGAAGTGTAAAATAGCTTTAAGCTGCTTGTAATTGCTGTTTCTTTATTTCCTTCTTATCAAAGAAAAATATTGTTTTGTTAACAGAAAGAAAAATATTGTTTTGTCTGAAAACACTATTTCACAATTGTTTTCTTTATTTAAAGCTAACTTACTTACTATATGTCAAACTTGATACTTACAAATAAGAAAGTAGTGATGTGAGTGTAATATTTTCTGCCAGAATGTGTAGGATACCTTACTTACCTTTCTATTTCTTCAATACAAAATTAAAAAAAAAACTTTGTATTTCATAATTTCTAGATGAGCAATAACATATTAAGACTGGGTTTTGACAAAAAAAGCTAATTTACTTAGTCAATAATGCTTGCTTTGCGATAAACATAATATTAGATTACAAAAATAAGAATAAATCATATTTTTCTTTTAACATTCAAAATAAATCTTGTTATGATCATAATTTTAATAAGTCATTTTAAATTAGTCCTAAACATTAACTGAAACATGTTATACCACTTCTACTCTTTTTATATTTAATTTTTAAGTTTACAATATTGATCAAGTAAACCAATTTTCAATAAATCGCATATTATAAAATTAATTAAAAATTAATAAATTTATGATATAATCATTAATGTAAAATATGTTTTTTTAAATTAATAAGTTCTCGTTATCTCCTTTCATATTTTTCTTAAAATGTTTTAAAAAACAAATTTTATTTTTAAATTTTAAATTATATTAATATATTTTTTTTCATATTGACACAAAAAATAAACCTAAATTTAGAAGATGATAATTTAAATATTTTAATAAAATTTTATTATGATTGCAACATAAATTTATTAGTGATTTTTCAAAAATTCGATTATGTAATCAATATTTTAAACAAAATTAGAAATCAAAAAGTAGAAGTGACATGTTTCAATTTAATGTTTAGAACTTATTAAAAAGAATTAAGTGAAATTTATAGAGAATGTAAATTTGTAACAGGACATATTTAAAACTAGTGACATGTACGTATTTACACATATACTAAAAATAAATTTTTTTTGAAAAAGAAAGTAAAATTGGTCATTTTTTAAAATATTTTAGTCCTATTGGATGAGTGGGAGCAATGTGTAGTTATTAGAAAGTTAAAAATTTTTAATTTTTTATTTAATTTAAATTAATAAACAAATATTGAATTTATTTATATAATTATAAGGTAACATGATCTCTCTCTTTTCGAATAGTGTTGATATTATTCTTACTTTTTTTACAATTTAAGAAAATAATAAATGGGCTGAGACCCAAATAATATCGGCAAAATTATACAATGGGCCGGACCTACCCTAATTGGGAGCCCGGCCTCAGTCTCCGGACAGTGATTAGTCAAATTCTCCGTCCTCTTGAACGACGTCGCTCCGTTGGTAGTTCAGTGTTCATCATCTTCGTACTGTCTCTTCTCAATTCGATCACATACCTCAGCGCCGAGAACCAGAATGTCCAAAACCCTCAAATGGGTTACCTGACTAGAGCTTTAAAGTCCCTTAGAGCACCCAATTGCTTGTCCCTATTGCACAGTTTCCTCTGTTCTTGGAAGCAGTTCACTGACAAATAGGCTAATTTATCAACCTCTTGATTTGAGCCGTGCATTTTTTTGTTCTCATTCTCGCCAAAACAGTAAACAGACAAATGGTATAGATTTGAGTCAGTACCCTCCAGAAAAAATTAGGAACTTTTCAATTATTGCGCACGTAGACCATGGCAAGTCTACGCTTGCTGATCGGCTATTAGAGCTCACTGGCACTATTAAGAGAGGCCATGGTCAGCCTCAGTATCTCGATAAATTACAGGTATGTTACAAATCAAATTATTTATATAAATAGGTTTCTCTAGCAAGATATGGAATGTGGTAATCTACAAAATTGTTATTGCTTTGAAGAGTACACTGTATAGGTTCCCCTGCTCTTTTTCTCTGTATGAAGGGGGTTGAGTTGAAAGTTGTATGATTTTTCATTATAACTTATAAGAAAAATGACCCATAATCCACCAAAAACAATTTTGCAATTTATGTGCTAAATAGAAATAGAAACCTTCCCCCCCCCCCCCCCCCCCCCCCCCCAAAAAAAAATCTTTTAACATTGGAAGAGATGTGTTCCTTGATTTGTGTATCATATGCCACTTATTTGGTGAAGTCTGAAATGTTTTAGGTAGAGAGAGAAAGGGGAATCACAGTTAAAGCTCAGACAGCGACCATGTTCCATAAGCACAATATACAGGGTGCCTACAGTAGTGCTGCAACTGAACCGCTTGGATTTCTACTAAATCTTATTGATACTCCTGGCCATGTGGATTTTAGTTATGAAGTATCAAGGTCCCTGGCAGCTTGCCAGGGTGCCCTTTTGGTTGTTGATGCTGCTCAAGGAGTCCAAGCACAGACAGTTGCTAACTTTTATCTTGCTTTTGAATCTAACCTTACAATAATACCTATCATAAACAAAATTGATCAGCCAACTGCTGACCCTGATCGCGTCAAAGCTCAACTAAAATCGATGTTTGATCTGGACCCTTCTGATGTCCTTTTAACATCTGCCAAAACAGGTCAGGGTCTTGAACATGTTCTTCCTGCAGTCATAGAGCGGATAGCTCCTCCTCCTGGACTATGTAGTTCTCCTCTGCGCATGTTGTTACTGGATTCATATTATGATGAGTATAAAGGAGTAATTTGCCATGTTGCTGTTGCTGATGGTGCCCTGCGAAAGGGGGACAAGATTTCATCTGCTGCAACTGGCCAGTCTTACGATGTTTTGGATGTGGGTATCATGCATCCTGAACTGACTCCCACTGGAGTCCTGCTTACTGGACAAGTAGGATATGTTGTGAGTGGCATGCGTTCTACCAAAGAGGCACGCATTGGAGACACACTTTACCAAAGTCGCAGCACAGTAGAGCCTCTTCCAGGTATAACTATCAATTTTGTTTCTCCTACTGCAGACAATTAATTATAATGGGTCAAAAGATCGCAAATAACTGTTTTATGCACTATTATGACCTGGATCCATGGATTCAGAATTATTTTAAAAATATGCGAAAAGGGGAGGAACCCATGTTCATAAGAGAAGGAGGAATGAAAGGAGCTCAAACTAAATATCAGTATTAAAGTGGACAACTCCTATCAAAAAAGTATTAAAGTGGACAACAACACTTTCTCTAAAGGGTACTTATAGACAACAACACAAGTGACAATAGGACATTATCGAAAATAGTCTTTAGGAAAAATAATTGAAAACTCACCTTTTACGCGAAGGAATTTGAAACCTCTCCTCTTAGCTATATTTCAAGAGATGCTGCATAAGAAAGTATAGATAAGTGCCTGTTAATCTTGGTAAAGTTGCCCTAGAATATTAGCTTGAAGGATTTAAATCATTCCATCACCAAATTAGCAATGTTGTCCTCCAATTGCAAGTGAAGATCAATTGTTCCTTGACACTATTTCTTGCATTTTACAAGTAGAAGTAACCAAATGTTGATTGGGTACATGGGATTACTTTCTTTTGTGAAAATATAAAACCTTTTAAAGCACCTTTGTTGAGGTGTTTTTGAACCATGTCAATACCTGATCTCAGTATCATGATTGTAAGGGTTGAGGTGTGCGGGCATGTGTTGTGTGTCTACATGATTTGTTTACCTTTTTCTTTTAAACAAATGAGACCAAGGTAGTGAATTTGTCTATTGGTTAGATTTTAAGTCTTTTTTGTTATATTATATGCACCTAGCAACTCTGTCATTCTTTTTCCTTTATTCTTAATTGTTTTGAATAATTTATCTATCCTTCTTGTATTATGTTTTTTGTTTTTTTGTTGAGTGATATGGTTCAGAGGTTTTCTAGGTGTATCTCATTACACTGAGCTTTTGACTGCTTCCACTTGTAGGTTTCAAGCCAGCTAAACATATGGTGTTCTCTGGTCTTTATCCAGCAGATGGATCTGATTTTGAAGCACTCAACCATGCGATAGAGAGACTGACATGCAATGATGCTAGCGTCTCTGTTACCAAGGAAAGTAGCACAGCACTAGGTCTTGGATTCAGGTCTGCTACTTACCTTTAAAGGGCTGGAATAAAAAAATTACTTATACTGCATTCTGACATTAATTAACTCTATATGGGATAAATTTTTTATGCTTCTTTTTTCTACAAGCAGGTGTGGTTTCCTAGGCTTACTTCACATGGATGTTTTTCATCAACGGCTTGAACAGGTGAAAATGAGAAACCAAAAAATAATTTTTGGGATGATGAGAAATATTCATTCTCAATTTTTCATTGATGCACCACTTATTGAAAATAGAATACTGTATGGTATTTTTTTAGAAGTCAATCTGAGGGGTTATAGTACTTTTGTTAGACATAAAAGGACATCTATGGGAGCTGAGGCAGCCCTTAACTGAATCTGTTAGTCTGGAGGTAGCATGAATGGTTTATAGCTGATGAATTAGGTACTCAAAGTAGATGGTTAGTGTATAGTGCCTTTTTGAGGATTGTGTGCAAAAACAGGTATGTTGTCTCTTGGACCACCTTTATACCAACCACAGACAATCGTAATGATGCAGACTAATGATATATGAATAACATGATGTGTAAGAATATATGTTCCAAAGTTTAAATAACTGTAGTTATATTTTCTTATGCACGGTACCTAAGCAGAGGACATGATCTTTTAGGCTTGAGAGTTTCATTTTTTGTTCGACAGTACTGCATGTTAACATATGGTTGCAAACTTACTCTAACCTTGATGAATGAATATCTGGTGCTAACAAAGAATGTAAAAAGGTTTTATTGCTAAAATAATTCTAGAGTTGACACTTCACCAAAAATAGTTAGATTCAGTTTCTGTTTTGTTAATTTACTTTAGATAATACTTTTCAGCAAGCACTGGTTGCTAGCATGATAATAACCTTTTTGACCATTTGACCTTCCAATGACCCCATTAGTACATGAGTTCCTAAAAGTTGAAATGCATCTCCAGCACTGATTACCCTGTCTTATTGATGAGCTTGTATGTGGGGTAATGACATGGAAAAGAGATGTATTCTAAAACCGATTTTGGATGAGGGACACAGTTAAAAACCTTTAAGTAGCAGTTGTTTTAATTTGAGTTTCTATACAACGAAAAATGAAATGAAATGTTCTCATCTTTCAAGGCATCTCAAAGTTGCAAATTGTAGTTGTTAGTAAAGATCTAGCATGATTCCCATTCATCTTTCATTTCTCAAGGAGTGAAAATGCAAAATAATGTTCTACAGCATTTCCTCACAAGAGCAGTGACCACATACTCATTGATGATTTCTGGATCGTCTGAACAAGGCTTTAGTGTTTGAGTTTTTTTAAAATGTTTCCTGTAGACATTTCTGATTTTCTGGTGACCAAGTGTTTAAAGGTAGTCTACCAAATTTTGACATGTTATTTACTACTTTGAATATAATGAGTTTTTAGTAGAACAATGTGAGAGGTAGCTAATGTTAGATTAAAGTAAAACAATAATCCCAACAACTCATATTCTCCAAACATAAAATTTAAATAATTAAAACATGATTTGCCTTTATCCCCAACAGCTTTTGGATATATACATTTATCTTTTAAGGAAAATATTAAGAAATTGGCATACATATGAAATTAAAATGTTTTATTTGATTTCCTTGTAAAATTGATTGCATGGTTCTCAATTTTTTGATAGAGAAAGAAAGGAGTACAGTTAAGGACAAGAAGTCCACTTAAACATAAACAGAAATGATAAATAAAAATGCAAACTTAAAAGAATAATGCTTGCCAATTAATTGATTGAATGGTTTTCTTACTCATTTCTCCTATACATTCCCTTTTTGGTGGATACTTAACAAAATTTTACATTCTGTAATGTTGATGTTTTTGTAGCCACAAAATCATAATTATACATTATCAAATTTGTGCATCGTGTCTTCTACATTGGCATTTTGCATGCTATTTAGGTATAACTTTCATCATGTAAACATCCTCAATATGTCATGATATTTGAAAAATTCAAGTTATTGTTCTCCATAAACTTAATTCTATATTGAAAAATCACATCTGTTTGTGGATAATAGGAGTATGGAGCTCATGTTATTTCTACTGTTCCAACCGTGCCTTATATATATGAGTATTTTGATGGAAGGTACGTTCTCGTGGTACACTTTGTTTGATTTATGTACCATATAGCCATATTGATGTTGTTTTTTTTTTAGCAAAGTTGAAGTTCAGAATCCTGCTGCATTACCCTCTAATCCCAAGCAACGAGTGACTGCCTGTTGGGAACCTACAGTAACAGCTACTATTATCATCCCTAGTGAGTAAGCTCTTGTACACCCTTGACATAGTTATTTATTTAATTATGCAATACAGTTATTCATTTTTTTCTTCATTTACTTTTGATTGAAGGTATGTGGGGTCTGTTATTACCCTTTGCTCTGAGCGTAGAGGGCAGCAGCTGGAGTATTCATTTATAGACAGGTATTGTTGTGCCGAGACAGTTGCCTTTGGTTGCACGTTTTGTGTAATCTTTGTGTAAGGAATGAAATATCAAGAATGTTTAATGTGATTTGTAGGGGTATAATGGGCCCAGTGTTCAAGGTTTCCTCTAGATTAGTTTTTTCATGATTTTTTTCTGGAGTATAGTAAATTCAGGTGTTCTGTAGCATATCCTTCACTTTGTCACTTGTGTAATTAGCTTGATTGCTAACATGGATTCTTTTTGTAACAACTTCCGTGAACTCATCTTAATGGTCAAAAGCTTGATTTTTAAGTTTCATTCATGCAGTCAACGTGCATTCATGAAGTACAGATTACCACTGAGGGAAATTGTGGTGGACTTTTATAATGAATTGAAGAGCATAACTTCAGGTTATGCTTCATTCGATTATGAGGATGCAGAGTAAGTATCAAACCCTCTATCTATGCCTGTGTGTGTCTATGTCATACATGCATGTGCTTGCAAGTTCAAACACTTACCAATGTCGCTTGATGGAGGTAAGGTTTTTGGTGAAAATCTAATAGCCCTGCAAGATGGCCTCTACATCTTTTTTGATAGAAAAAGAAGATATTAATAAGAGATATTGAGAGTATGAAGGCACAGGACCATGAGTCCTAAAAAATAAAAGGAAAAAACAGAAATAGAAAGAAGCGAGCTAAAGCATAAGTGCTTGGCAATCATGCTACATATCTGTCAGAGAACATCCTGAAGGCTCTTGAAGCAGAACACTAAAGAAAATCTAGAAAAACAATCCTATCCCAGTATCCCACACCATATCTGATGTGTTAGATTAACATCTTAATAATACTTATCCTGATTCTCCTCCTGATATCATGTACTATTACTTAATAGGCATTACTAACAAGTAAAGGACAACTTTGCTGTTCTTTGGATGTAAACTTAATATAGCACATTTCTCACATTCTAATGCATTTAATGGGTGAAATTTACAGATATCAACAATCTGATCTAGTCAAACTTGATATTCTCTTGAATGGACAAGCCGGTTGATGCAATGGCTACCATTGTTCATAACTTGAAAGCCCAGCGTGTTGGCAGGGAGCTGGTGGAGAAATTGAAGAAATTCATTGATAGGTCTATCGGTTCAAACTTAATTGTTTATTTTAGTATTTATAATCTTCTTTTTTTAAGGAAAAAGTAACAGGAGGTGTTTTAAATTTTGAGCAGGCAAATGTTCGAAATAACCATACAAGCTGCAATCGGATCAAAGGTTATTGCAAGGGAGACGTAAGTTTTTTTATTTATAATCTTCAGAAAGTCAAATTGTCAGTTCTCAATGGGTAGTGGGGAAATTTGTGATTTTGTACTAAAAATATTTAATCAACATCAGAGATTTCCTTTCAAATTTTTAGCCAAAATAGCCTTTGTGAAAATGACTTCCGAGTTCTGACCCTTAAAATGTAAACAAGGGATGAAGGATTAGATCACAAGTTCAAATACCTCATGTATAGAGTATAGACTCTTTTCTCTTTCCAGCTAACTCCATATTGGTTATAGGGTTTCAGCAATGAGGAAAAATGTTCTTGCCAAGTGTTATGGTGGTGATGTTAGTCGTAAGAGGAAGCTGTTGGATAAGCAAAAGGAAGGAAAGAAGCGAATGAAACGTGTTGGTTCAGTTGATATACCTCAGGAGGCATTTCATGAACTCTTGAAGGTCTCATAGAGAATATGTTTGAAGTATGCACCTGGTTGTAACCGGTAATAGCTTAATTGTCCCTCTTATCTTTCTATAAAGTGTACTTCATGTTTATGTTTATTGGTTGAAGCCAAAGTATTTTAATACTGGTTCAAATAATAGTGGGTCAGCTTGTCGTGCCTTCATTTCAAGCTTCATATTTGGAGCTAGACCTTGATTTACTAGAAGAAGCCAAGCTCAATCTTGGACCTAGCTGTAATATTAAGTCTGGTTCCTAACCAAAAAAGTAATATATTTTGTTTACATGTTTGCTGTCTAATTTTGACAACCAAAGACTTTTGCCATTATAATTCTTGCAACAAATATGCGTGGTTCATATTTTAACCCAAAACATGCTGACGTCATGTGTGTGGTTTAAGCAAGTATTCTGATCATATTTCCTAGGCATCTAAGACACAAGTTCCAAAAGCTTTGGCCTATTTAGCAAATGAGCATATACCATGGTTCAAGCTCATTTGCAGGTCATAGTTTTTCCTTTTTGTGACAAGTCGCTGAATAGATTCATTTTGTAAATTATGCAAGTAGTTCAACTAACAATCAATATTTGATGGTGTCTGAGCCTCTCTGTCTTTTCTTCTAGGTTTTGGATGAGCTCTTCAGCAAGACTTTATGTTGAAAATGTTACTAGAGTGTAGCTGTTGTAAAAGCACAAAGGAAGCAGCAAACGTTGGACATTGGTTCCAGAGAGGCTTCTGTTAAGCTGTCAAATCGACCAGCATTGCTGAGTCAAAAACTTCAGCACTTAAGACAAATTACTTTGTATTAGTTGAAAATTTTTGGTTATGTAACCATGTTTATTAGGCTATTTGTTGGGAACTGAAAGGTTATACTTATTTTCTTTTTCTAGGAAGTACGGAGGGAGGGATAAGAATGTTCAGCTGTTGTTTCAATAATCCTGTGCTGTACAAATACATGTGATTGCTGTTACGCCCGAATGGGTGTGAACCTTTTAAGTATCCCCTAATAAAGAGGGATTATACATTTTTGCACAGCTCCTCTGAATAATTGTGTAATTTATTTTGTTGAATGGTCAGAGGTTTTTCCTCTTCTCCTTTTTTCTTGAGGAAAGATTTGTTATAAATACTGGTTTACTTTAACCGGCGAGAGATGCTCAATGACCAGAAAATTTATGAAACTAACCATTGCAAGTGTCTACTGATGGCAACTTGTACATGTTAATTCCATAATCTTGGTTGCCAGTTGCCACGGTTGCCTATTGCAGGCAGTTCACGAGAAGCACCAGGGCATTCTGAATTATGTTCTGCCATGGTTTCAATCTGATCTTTCAAGGAACATTGTCATCGGTGGAAAAGATGCTTCTTTATGCTGTTAAAGAGAAGTATTTTGTTTCCAAGACTTGATGAACACATACCAGAGAAGAAATCATCCCTGGATGCCTTCTAAATTCTGATTTTAATCTTTTGTACATTGCTATATGCTATCCAGACATTTTGAAGATGGTACCTCCTTTTACAATGGTGGTTCTAGAAGTGTGCTGGCCTATGCTTGAATATTCAAACTAATGAGAAAGGCTTACAGGTCATGACAACACACAGTTCCATCATGATAACCTGAGTTTTTGAAGCTTAATTATTGATGTGATCTCCAATCACTGAAGGAGTGGCACTACTCTTGGAGATAGAAAATGGCAGTGTAGGTTGGAGAAGCATCAAATTTCCAGCCTGAGGACCTGAAGACAATAATCTATTGAAGTAACTTGATGAGCATCCTTTCCCCTTCTGGGCCACTGGATTGGAAGAAACAGCTTGAAGATGCTCTCCCAGTTTCATGTTAAAGCCTGAAGTCTCCCCTACATTTCCCACTACAGATGAAACTGCAGCCGCTATTACTGAGCGAAGACTTGGGTCTGAAGTGATTGCCTTGGTTAATGTTTCTGCTAAAGCCTCTCGAGAAGAAGCTTGGTTTTTCTCCAGAAAAGGTTGATAGAAATGTTCTTGCAATTGATTTCCCATATTAATTGACCCCATGTGGGTTTTTGTCATAAGGAATTGTGCCATTATTAAGGTATCCATTCCTCCAAACTGCTGGTAGAATGTTGGGTTCTGATGAACAAAAGCTTGGACTCGTTGAAGAAAATCTTGGGCTTGGTGCAAAATTTGAAGATAACCGATTGAAATGTGTGGATGAAGACGATGCAGTGGAAGTGAGGTCCAGAGTGATTGTTGGAAACAAAGGGGATGGAGAATTAGGCAAGTAGATCTGTTTTGTTCCTGAATGATCAAGAAGACTGAAATTCAGACCGTTGAGTAAAGTAGCACCGCCACCATGACCAGGCTGCGATGTCGATGAACCTGATAATAGCATAGAAGCAGCAGCAGATGTGGTGGAAGCCATGGCTGTGGCTGAAACTGGAAGTGGGTGGTTGTGGCTTCCTTCATAGGTGGTGATCAAGATGGACATGTCCTCAGCACATCTTTGTACCTGAAATCATGCAAAAAATTAGTGATGTTCCAACCAACATATTGCTTATGATACATTAACTTAATTTTTCACACTTGTTTACAATAATTACTTATATACAATGCATACCTGTTTTCTGACTGGACATGCTGTTGCAACCGTGCAACGATAGTATGCTCGTGGGCATGGATTTCCTTTTGAAATTTTCTGTCCATATTTCCTCCATTGGCATCCATCACTCATCTGTTTGAAAAGCATATTAGTTTCTATTAGCTTATTAGACATACTAATCAAAAGTTTTTTTTTTTGTGCAGTAACTTTTATATCAAATACCAACCGTGGGAGTATCACATCTAGCTCTCACAGAAACTCTAGCTCTCTTAGCAGGCGTTTGTTGTGAGCTTTCTTCATCTCCATTTCTCAATGTCTTCAGGGATTTATTTCGTCCACATGTCTCCCCTTCCTTTGACTCTTCTAAGCTATTTGCTGGGCTCAGATCAGGCACCAACTCTTTGGACAATTGAAATTTGGAGTCTAATCCAAGGGTAAGGCTGGCATCCAAATCATCATTTTCTTTGGTTTTGCAAGAGTTGGTAGTTTTCTCATCCTTTTTAGACTCCCTAGGACTTCTTCCAAGGCAAAGAGACACGAGTTCAGGTTCTTCGGTGTCATCATGGGAGGGAGCTGAATCATCAACACATTTCTTGGAAACAACCTCTCTTTTAAGGGTGTCGAAGAAACGCAGTTGGAGAGACTGGTAATCCTTTTCAACTCGCTCTAGCATCATCTTTAATCTCTCATTTTCTTCTCTCACTTCTCCCATCTCAGCTTTAGCAGATTTGAGTTTGTCCTCCTAGATTAAGAAAATAAAAATATAGATATATAATTAAAATCAAGAAATATGGTTTTGTCAAGGTTTCATAAGCTGTGGAGATTTTCGGGACTTAAGAAAACTTGTACCACAATTTAATAAAGCAAGAAAGCGTACAAAATGGATTTTGCTAAAACCTGAGATTTCAGTGTTTAATTATGAGATCATCTCTACATACATGTCCAATGGAGAAAACCCCATCAAAATCCTGGATATAAGTACAAGACTCTGGGGAGAAGAGAGAATAACATATGGTAGTTGAGGGTCGGCATAATTAATAAGAAACTTTGTCACAGTACAGTTTTCTGATATAATTGGAATAAAACAGTTTCTTATTTGTTAACCTGCATCATCATAACTTGAATCCTAAACAATGTTTTCCGTACATCTATATATTCTCCAATTAGAATTAATCTACAATTAAATGGGAAAACAAACCATGAATACTTCTCCACTGTTTTGTACATCATCACAAGACAAACACCCATATTTTAACTCAAACAGAGAGAATAGACTTTGTAAATTCAACATGAGTACTACAATACTAACTAGTTTGGAATTTAAGATTCAAGTTGAGTTAAATTGTGAAGTATATAGCATAGAATTTGGTCAAAGATGAGAAAAAGGAGATCATATGATGAATCCAAGACATCATTATAAGAACAGCACTGGAAAAGTTGTTCGATGAAGTATGGAATTTATTTTAAAGAAAAATCATAAAAATTGAAGAGGTGATCAAGTGATATATATATATATATATATATACGCACACCTTCATAATTACCTGTCTAGAACTGGTATACTCTTCATGGACAATGGATGCAGCTATCTTTTGTTCTATTCCAAGACCAGAAGGGCTAGGCATTTTCAACAAGCCCTCCATTACCAATATTTTCTTCACAAGTAGCTAGATCTCCTAACTATTCCTATATTTATATACTACTTTTATCTAGCAATCGCACATATCCCTTCTTATAATAATTAAGACATTAACCAACTGTTTGCTAGACTTGGTATAAACAAATTCAGATCCCAGTACTCATCCACCTCCCATTACGCAGTCACGCCCCAAAAATGTAAACACTAAAACCACGCTCCTATATATTATTTCTGTATCACAAGATTAAATTAATCATAACTTGAAAAACTTAAGGTATCAATGAAATTGAGACTTTAGAGAGAGAGAGAGAGAGCTGAATTTCAGGACTAAGTGTATATTTTTTGTAGTACTTCATACCGTTGAAGCTTCGTACAGAGAGGACGTCACATGGCTAGCAATCAAATGTTTCAACGCGCAACTGGTTAACCATGGCGGCCAGTACTAGAGTGATTGATATTTTTCTTTGTCATTATTAATGTTAGTAACCATGTTTCATTGTCATGTCTGCGGTCCATACGTTAGTTGTACATAGATCAACAGAAGTCTATGCCTACATAGTATGCAAACAGCCATTTTATTTTCCTTTAGTTTGGAGTACTCGCCACGCCAACCCACACACATCACAATCACATATTTGATTTATTCATTAATCACGACTTAAGTTTAATCATAATCGTATATCCTTAATTAATTCAAAATGATAAGAGTTTCATTTAACACTCTAAATTATTTATATATCACAAATCAATACATAACCGGCATATTAAATAAAATATAAATCACTCTAGTAGTAACAAGAGACTTTCTCAATTCGAGTATCGTAGTATAAAAATTGAGATCTAGTCAATTTACTTAGAATTAAAAATACCATTACTTTATGGTATTTATGAATAAGTTGCTTATCTAGTTAACAATTATAAGTCAGCAATCAATTCCTTGTTGCCAAATAATAGAAGAAAGCCAATTGCATCAGCGGTATGTTTACCAATTTGATCAGCATTCTTGTTGTTAGTGCTAAACATGATTTCAGTCACAAACTCCATGCATTTGGTTGAAGTGCATGACGGGCTATAGCTTCTGCCTTTTGAGTCATTACTGTCATGGAATTGGTTTTCAAAGTTGTAGATTCCCAATGGCTAGTCTTTCGGTGATTTCTGTTAATTTAATACTAATTTTTTTGCTTTTGGTTTTTACTTTTAGCTAGCAACCACATTTGTATATGTATTGGGATCTGAGTACCATATTACTCCTCATAATTGGTATAGATTTGCTCAATAATCTCATCCATTTGAAATTCAGATTATTTTAAGAGATAACTCCAAACTTTGAAGAAGATGACTGTTGGATTATTAAACTCATGCTGGTGTCAATGTGATATATAAGTAATGGTTTATATACAAACACGACTTTAGGTACATGACTCTGAATCTGATGATTTGAATTTTTTATTTTACTTTTATATTTATATTAACCATTCAAGTTACTCAAGAGCTTTTTAAGTCTTTGAGGAATTAAAAAAATTCAAATCCCAATCCAAACTACAATCTTATTGGCTGCTATACTTTGAGAGAGAAAAAATGATGGCTTTTGGCATTGGAAGTCAGAAAAAACAAACCGATTAATTGTGTCAAACTTTGATCCATCGTAAGAGTCATTAACCCCTATAACATTTCAACCATTGGTTAGGAAGTTACTACCTCTTGGGGTTGTTTAGGTTTTCTAGTCTTACAGTTCTTACATAATGTAAAAATTATTCATTACTTTTGTTGTCTTTTTCTTATTTGTTATATTCTTTATTATGTTCTTATAATATTTTGTAATATAGTAATCTTGTGTTGTTTGTTTTTGTCTAATATAAATAAAAAGATATCGCGAGTGAAATGATAAAAAGGAGAGATTAGCGATAAAAAAGATCTTTTGTGGTCACTATCATAATTTGTCCACTTCATGGTTAAAACTATAATGGTCTTAAATTCAATAATTTTTTCAATTAAACTAATAATACGTTAAGATAGTGTTTTTTTTGCATTGATTTCACTTGATTTGAATTTATTTTTGATCAAATCAAAAATATAATTAATCGAATTAACCGTAAGTTGGTATAAACACAGTTAAAAAGAGATAAAATTAGTCATAAATGTGCAACTAGATTAATCAATTATCCTATAAATATTTATTAGAACAATTATATTCAAAAAATAAAAATCTTAAAGGTCAATGCTAGCCTTCAACCTTGAGACAAGGAGGGATGAAGGGGTCAACATGTTTTTGCACTTATTTGCATTAAATTAAATTATATACTTTTTATTATCTATACTTCTAACCTATCAAACTCCATGCCATGTCCCATGTTCCAAGACCAGTACAAAGTTAAGCTTTTGGCTAATTTCTAGCACTTATATACATAATTATTTAATCATTCATATATTATATAAATATATTTGATCATCAACACAATTAAATATATATATTGGGATAGGGAAAATGGAGCTACACATATTATATGGTGGTCCAATTGCGTCAGTCTATAAAGACCTCAAGATTTTGTAAGCCTTTATTTTTGGTGGCTAGAGACTTTTGAGGCCAAGTTGTGGTTATTTTAGTAAACTAGGTCAATGGTTTGGATTTAGCCCTTGAAATGAGTGAATAGTTGAACATGAGATTTGGGTTGTGTTATTAATTATGGATTATCTTTTCCGCGAGTTATAATATTATATTTTCCCATTTGAATTAAGATCCATAATTAAGAGTCTAGGTCTAAGCTTTGTTGTGCTAAATTTTTCAAATAATATATTTAGGAACATTACTTAAAAATTGAAATTAAGTTCTTCTCTAAAATATTTATTTTTCGGTCTTTAAAATATTGTTTTAAGCATATATTTTTTAATGAAAATTGTTTTATTTTTGAACAAAGAAATTACAATCCACAAGCATTAAATATTTATTACAAGAAAAGTCTTTTTGCACCCTTTTAGTTAGAGCTTAAACTAAATTAAATTACCTTTTTCACGTGACTTCTCTCATGAAGAATTAATAGATGGTCAAAAATATATAATTTATATTAAAATTACAAAAAATTTACTATTTACAATCTCTTAAAAAAAATAAAAAACTGAACCCAATGGAAATATATTTATCTTCTTAATTATTATGCCAAGTGCCAACCAATCTAAATTGTTGACACAAATTGGTTCTTTATTGGGTAAAAGAAATACAGCACCCTAAGAAATGGGCTTCACCCCATGATGATGGTCATCGTTTCTTAGGCCTAGGAAGGAGGGATCCGCTTAAAAATGATCTGAACAGTGTGAGAGCCTGAGAAGGAGATGTGAAGGGAACCTCATGGGCCGCACCTCTAACAGTTGCAAATGTTGGATAAGTCACATTATTTCCATCTCTCAATCCTCCAAATGATTGACTCCATCCTGCTACCTGCACAAGTCCAAAAACAATGTAATAAACCATGCCTCAAGGAATCCGGAACTCTCCTGTTCTAGGAGAAGGATCTATTTCATATCTAAGGGATAAATTTTTTTTATAATAAAATACACTTTTGGAGGAGAATATTGAGCCTGTGATTTGGAACAAGATCCTCTCTGGTACAAAACCATGCCTCAAGAATTTCGTTCCAAAGTTTTTTTTTTTTTTTTCTATTTTTTATAAATTTCATTCAAAAGATTATTGCACAAAAAAAATGGTCGCTTATATATAACCTCCTCTTTTGTATATGTGATTGATCATGTATGAGTTTTACTAGAAAAAAAAAATATATATATATATATATATATTTATATATTTATATTTAAATTGTCATTTTTCGTTAATTTAACTTTTCTCATTTGAAATAAGATAGATTAACCAAGTAATGCACTAATTCTATCAAACTATTATATAAAAGGTTAATGTTTAGTAAAAGAGAAGAACATAGACTATAAATTGGGGTTTGAAGTGCTATGATTAGTGTTAGAGAAATGAAATCTAATGAGATTAATGTATTACCTGGCCCTAACATGCTTTTATTTTAATTAGGTAAAAGAAAATTCCTCTTAATGATGTAGATTTTAAGCCAGAATATTTAGCCCATTGGTAATAACTAGAAGTGAAGAGAGTAACACATCCCAACAACTACCTCTGCAAGCTTCAGAGACTTATCAATGTATGGAACCAAAAAATGGGTATGTTATCTTAAGGACTTAGGAGATTCAATTACCTGTTGCTGGTCATAGCAGGGGCCATAATTTGTAAGCTGGACTAGCTTCAACTCCTTTGCCAGATTGTTAGCAATTATCCTTGTCTGAGTGAGAGGGATTCTTGAGTCTTGGTCACCACTGTTAGGATATAAATTTAATTATTAATTAGCTAAAGTGCTTCAAATTACTGTTTTTTTTTTCTTTTTCTTGTACATGGCCTAATTTCTTTTGCCAAGAGAGACTGGTAAGTAGAACCTGTAAAGCAAGACAGGAAGGCCCTCCTTTAGAAGGTCTGAAATAAGAGGTATGATGTTTATCTCCCAACTATCTCCTTGATATTTAAGAGTCCTGCAAACACATATTAAGTGTAATTTACCCTAATTCACACACAATATTATAAACAATCATAATGTGTGTGTGCTTGCGTGTGTGTGTGAGAGAGAGAAACCCGTCACAGAAGTTCCACTTGAATGGAAGGTGAGTTGTATTGGCATGAAGTGCCTTGGATTGTTTAGGTAGGTGAATATCCTTGCCTTAAGACATGGATCACCTCTACTTCCTCTCCTTGCAACCTGTCCATTTTGTCTCAAAGGCTCACAAATTTCAGCTAAATGTGATAACCAACACATGGGTATTGTTAAATAAGAAAGACTTCAAAGATAAATTCAACAAAAATCAATACCGTGGCATGAATTTTTTGATGCAATCCCTTGGCCCTGAATTGCTCAACAAATCTAGGAGACAAGGCATTTGGGAAGTCAAAGGTCATCAAGAGAAACATCTTCACTTATTTCTTCTGCAACTCTATTGAACACATCAATGCATCCCTGAGTGTATTGATCATGAATATATTCGTGTAGAAATTTTGAGTCATTGCAGACCGTCTTCTCCAACATAAGTGTTTCATCGGATATTGCTCCATGCGACCACAGGTAATCGGCAGCCAGCATGCTAAAGTTGAGGTCCAGAAGTGGATTTCCAAGCTACAGACAAGGATGAGATTTACTAATTTATATTCCAAATGCATGGCAATACAAGAAAAAAGAATATATTTGTCTCTTTCTCCCAGACGAGAAGATCTTCTTGGCTCTAAAGAATGGTTATTACTGCAATGCCTTTGAAGTTGATTGGTTTGACTTTAGGATTTTTGTTGTACGCTATCAACAAGGCTGCAAGTTGTGGGATATGGTGGCCTGCAACGCAAGTAAGAATGTTCAGGAAAAGAAAATTTGAATAATGCCTTGCACTAATCTTGGCTAAGACCAAAGTCCAGTAATCAGATGGTATTAATTAGAATCACTTTTCTCAATTACCTGCAGAGCTTTTCCCTGTTAGAAACAATTCAGAGTCTTTATAATTTGGAAATTCTTCCAACCAGTTTACCAAAAATCTTAAATTATCTTCAGCTGCAGCCACAAAGATATTACCGACATTTTAAACAAAACATGAGAAATCATAGTGAGAACTGAATGCACATTTTTTATACATTACCCATCAGTGTATCGTTTGAAAAATAATCTGAGCTTGTGTTTGAATATGAAAATCAACTCCAATGGGTGACTCAATATAATATGTTCGATTCTGTCAAAAGATTCAAATCACACATACATTCCACTGAAAAGGAATTTACTCTATAAGAAAACTGACTATAACATGTTTACCTAAATTCCAAGAATATTCATTCTTCAGCAGAAGTCCATCTTCTCCTGGTTGGAATGGACCATGTTCCATAAAAGCACCCAAACCAAGAGAAGAGCAACCAGGGCCTAGAGCCAGAGATACAAAAACAACATTACTTTAAGAACACGAAAATGCTCTTAGCTAGACAGACATAAAACATGAATCAGCAAGAACAGAAAAAGCTCTAAACCTCCATTGAGCCATAAGGTCAGTGGGCGTGAAAGCGGGTTAGCTGAATCTACTTAAACGAAGTAATAGAATAAAGCTTGGCCGTGCTGAGCATCTACAACAATGTAACCAGAATACTGTTTGAAAGAAACATTATTGACTTTTTCTGAAAGATAAGTTATTAGCTCTGCAGAAGATAGACAATAGAAGCTAAAAATCAGCACAAGATACCACAAAGCCAAAGCCATCACAGACAGTTACAAAAGATGTAGATATCAATGTGTTAAACATGTACTGGCCTTTTTGGTCTCTAGCAAGGCCTCTACCATGCGTTCTATCTATTTGGCAAATTATGTAACAAGCGTCGGCTTCTTTTTATGCTCTTGTGAGCATTATGTTACCGAGTTTTTGCCACAACGAAATGGACTAAATTATATGCCCTTAACTTCAAGAGTACTAATCATAATTAGAGAGCTCTTTAAAAAGTATACATTCAACTTGAAACTCAAACTCAACATACATAAAATTGAAACTCATACTCAACACACTGCCACCCTATTACATATAATTGGAAGAGGTTGACTGGGCATGTCCAGAATTTTCGCCTCAAATTACGACATAAACTCCTCGATGTCAGAATGATGCCAACAAAGGCATATCTCAAACTATTGATTTTCAGCTTGTCTTCGCATACATTGACATTTTTATTATGGAAAGACAGTTGTTAGTGCAAATCACATCATCTTATGCAACAGTTGACATGTGTTAGCTATCTACCAAATCATTTCAGTTCCCAAAATAGAAGGTAAAGACCAATCGACCTAAGACATCGATCACTTATGTTTATATCATCAAAAGAAAGTAGATGATAAGAAAAAATATTAGCTAGAAAGATTCACAGAACAAAAGGAGTTGCATTTTTAAACAATTTGCTCATTGCACTTTCATTATAATTTCAATTTTCGGTGCATTTAGAACATTTCTCTGTGATGGTTCTTTACTTTGTTATGTACATAAAAAACTATGGACCGAAAACAGCACCAAGTGCCTCATGTTCCACCAAGGAAGAGAACAACAAAGAAAAGACAGACAACCAACAGCAGTTTCACAGTTCCGCAGCACCCCCTAGCAACATCGATAGAAAGATGCTGTGTGCATGAGTATTCGGCATCAGCAATTGGAATTATAAAGGATGGGAAAATGATTTGATGGTTGAATTAATTCTCCACAAACTTTGGACCACTGTACAACGCTCCAACTACAGCTATGTCCTCAGGTTTCTCCCTCTCTTCAAGCCATGCATAACCTTCCCTTTCCTCTTCTGGTACTGATAGTCCATCCACTGAAGTATCAAATTACAACCAACAATTAATATGTTAATCGCAGGTAAATGGCCTCCAAACTTACAGCACTTGGTGTTTACTGTTTAGTAGTTGGAAATTCATAAAAATGGTCATGTTTAGGAGTTTAGGACAGGGTACCTGAAAACTTGGAGAATGGGTGATCAAGGTAGTACATGCAGTGCCGCCCTGCAGGATCAGAGTATGGAGGGCCAAGCACATCTAGCACTGCACAGGCTGTCACTGCCGTGAAGCAATGCATGTTGCCCCCATCAGCTGGGTAAAGGATGGATGCGTTGCAAGGAGCATTGTAGTCAGCATCAACCTTAACCTTAGCCAATCGTACCTCTGAAGATTGGGATGCATTAGTGAAAACATACAGAATTTAACATTTTTTTTTGTATTTCGAGAAAGAGAAGGAGTGGAAATAACAAAAAGATTATAACTAGAGACAACCAATCAGAGCTAGTAAACTGCTTACACTGTACGCAAAAACGTTAAAACTATTTTTCGCCACACTTTTCTTTACCTATCTGGGCTCTAAACATAATATTTAGAAGATAATTCAAATGTGAAGCATCTAGTTGTCACTATATAAAAAGAGACTCGGCTATTTAATAAATACATGGTTCTTGAATCCAATACAAGTGGCGTGACAAATGGATCTTACCCTAATAGACTCACAATTTAGCATAACCATTTTAAGGAAGATGAATTAATTACTGTACAAGGTTCTATGTTGTGAGTGGAATCAGAAACTGCTGAAACTTCTTGTCTAATGTCTGCGTGTTCAGTTAGATAGGTGCACAGATACATATAGATATAGATAGAAAGAGACAGAGGAAAAGGAGGGAAGGGGGAAAGAGGAAGCTAAAGAAAAGCTTCTTTTATATTTAGTATACTCACATTAACATGTCTGCAAGCATGTATAGACAAGACATTCCTCTTTCCATCTATAAAATCATTTTGCATAAGAATTGTGAGAATATTATTGTTAAAGGAACAACTTACTTTCAGATGGTTTCACAATGGTGGGGGTCTCACAAGGAAAATCAACCACCCAGTCATATGACTTGATGTGCATGGTCCCAAATAAAAGCTTACTGAAGACTGTCATTCCAGGATGATTGTGAAGCGGGATAACACCAGAAGGTGGCAAGCAAAATATCCCCATCTATGGAATTAGATAAACACAATGTCTTAGAAGACCTGTTTCTTTTTTAGGTGTAATGCAAATAACTTGGAAGAAGCATGCCTACCGAGAATTTTTCACACTCGTAGAGATGCAAATATGTGATTGCCGGGGTTTTTTCACCTACAATCATTCGGAAATATGGCATGGCTGGCTTCAAACCAACATCTTCTGGTTTCATTACATCTGTAGAAAAAAGTCAAGGATATTTCAGCCACCACATAAAACACGGAAGAACAAATTAGAACTACAAGTAATGGTACAAAGCCCATGGTAGTAAGCACACAGGGTATGCCACAGTCCTCCATGTCTTGGTTATAAACAATTCACAAAAGTAAGGCTGGCTAGCTCAAAAATGCAGATGATCCTTAGAACGCAGTATTAAAAACAAAAAACTGAAAAGAACCATATTCATTTCCTAAGATCTCAAATTCACTGAATACTGAATAGCTGCAAAGTATCAACATAGGCTTTGAAAGCTATTATAAATAGCAACGCAGCAATATTAATGAAGAGGTACGGCTTAAACTAGGCAACCAGAATGTGTATGCTATGCATGATCACATCGTCTAAAACCTTCTACCCAACTCCCACCACAATGTCCATGACACATGTTGAAGCATCCTTTTTATTTAATGTCTCGACACCTAGTATGTTACCTTTTAGTAATCATAAAAACGTGCATGGACATGAGCTGTAAGAGGGAAATATGTGTCCCATTCCCACATATCAAAGATAGGTGTAAAAAGGTGAATTTACGGCAGTGAGACATAACCCATTGTGCATAGATTAATCACTCAAAGAACACAAGGGCATATTTCCAGCCCCCCATTGTTGATAGATGTAATTAATATGGAAAAAGAAATTCAACATGAATTACAATTAGCCCATTAGAATCGGCACTACAATCAAATATTAAGGAAATAAAGAGCTTCACCCCAATTCAATTTTCAAATCAAGAAGAGCGCTGACACTAAAAGTGGCTGCCATAGAAAAAACATATACAAAACTACAAGCATAATTAGAGAAAACGTACCTAAAACAGACCGTAGCCTTTCAATATTTTCAGGGGGCGGGACAATACCAGTCCCACCAAAGGCAAAGACTTCCTTGCAAGTCTCAAACAATTTTTGAACCGGCGACATCTTTCTCTGCCTCCGCCGGTTCTTCCTTGGCTTGCTGCTCGTTTTCGTTTCCTTAGCTAATTCGTAGAACTGCTTACCTTTTCTATCAGCCAAATTCGTCTCAATCCCCATCCACAATCAAATACAGCAGAAAATCAAATTTCTCTTAGCCTGGAATGCAGAATTACGATCTGGATATTGAACCAAGAAGAAAAAAAAATTAAAACCCGCCACCAAATGCTATTCAATGACAAAAGGGTCATACAGAAATTGGTTATACCAGATGGATATTGCAGTAAACTCAGAAAATTGCGAACTTCGACATGAAAATGGACCCAAAAATCAAAATGGCCAAGGAAACAGGAAACGGGAGACAGGATGGGAATACAGAATGTACGGTACCGTTTCTAGAACGATTTTGTACAGGTTGAGCGGTAAAAGGTAGACAGAGATGTGAAAATTGGCATCTCTGTTTATGGAGAAGATGGTGGGTGAGATTGCTGAAGAATATAAAAGAGGTACAGGAAGTAGTAGGGTTTGCTGAAAGAGAAATACAGTTGGTTTCAGTCTTGAGGGAGTCAAAACCAGGGGCCATGCTTGGAATTCCAGTGGGCTGTTCCAACAGCGGATTTTTATCCAGTTCTCCTCCTTTTGTCTTCTCATTTTTGCCCCTTATGTGTCAATTTTCACACTGCCACTGCCAAAGAATGTAAAATTAAATATTAACCCCAAAAAGTTAAATATTTACAATTTTCCACGAAATAATTATTAAATAACATAAACACAATTTTTTTTCAGGGTTATGTCCACTAAATACCATTCTATTTTCCAAAAGTTAGATAATATACTACTTCAATTTCAGATAGAAAAATGATTAAATTGTTGGAAATATTTTCATCTAATTTTTAAGTTTTGGCAACAAAGTATTTAGTTTCTTAGTTCATTTTTATCATTGAACTTTTTCTTTTTGTAAACTATACATACATCTCCCTTACAAGTTCAATTTCTATTTTATAAAATTATGAAATTTTTTGTATTTTATGTTAGAAGACACTCAAATACAAAACTAACAATTATTTATCTAAGAAAGTTTTGCAACTTCTAGAGAAGTTTGCAATTAAATTTTCAACTCTATTATATTCTTGTAAAAGATCTATAAATATTGAAATAGTTACCCTAATCTTTAACCAAATAAAAGAAATAATTAGTTGAGATGCGTGTAAACTGATTTGAAATACATAATAATTAAATAATAATATATAAAAAAGAGTCATGACCCTTAAAAATAGAGAAATGATTAGTCAATATTCGTTGGGCACATCTAGCCACTAACTAATAATAAATAAATATAGAATGACTCTCAGTGAATAAAATAAAAAATTATTTTAGCAACCAAGTTTTTCAATCAAAGTGAATATTGATCAAATAAGAGACCCATTCGTTCATTCATCATCATCATCATTTTTGAAAGTATAGCTGAATTTTATTTATTTTTTATTTTATTTTTTTGCAAAGAAGGTGGTAACATTACAGATTTTGTAAGATTAGATGTGAATATATTTGAACATGTTATCAAGCAGGCAGACAAGAAATTATTATCATTTTCAGAAATGAAGTCTCAACTTAGATGTTTTAATTTTTATGAAAATCACTAAGTTGTACTATATTTTTAAAGCTTATCATTTAAGATTAGTATATCATATTTTTAAAATTTATTATTTAAAATTTGAAATATTTTATTATTATTTAGACACACAATCAAACACATGGATGAGAAATTGAAATGAAAATAAAAACTCAATTTAAATATTTTGATTTTTCATATAAACTACGGACTGTATTAGATCATTTAATTAGAATTTCCCTTTAAAGATTTGATGTATATTACTTTTGGGCACATTATCAAACACAATAAGAAAATGTTGTCATCATTTTTGAAAATAAAAATGTGTCTTAAAAATAAATTTGAATCCCTTATCAATCTCTGGCTTGTGCAAATTCATTAACCTTGTGAGTAACGATAATGCCCATGTCCTGATCTTATCTTGTACTGAAATTAATTAATTAAATGCATTGATGCAAGGAATCGAACTAATACTCTTAAACAATATTTGACTAGATATTTTATTATCATGTTAAAGAATTATTTCAACCTAATAAAAAAAAATACAAAAGTACAAAAATTATTTCAACCAAAGAAGTTAAATTAGGTGATCAGTCAAAATTAAGTTTTCATATCTAATTGCAGTTACTTATGGACACATTTTAAAAAACTTTATTACAAAAAATAAAATTTCATCAACACGTCATATTTTTAAATTTTTTAAAAAGAGGTCCTAAAATCTTTAAACCGAATTTTTTTTTTCTTTCATCCCAAGTTCTTCCTCAACTTTGTAAATTTAATTATGGCTAGTATTGTTTTTAGAAAACTATATATATATGTTTTAGTGGACTTGAATATCATCCATATTTTTTTTCTAAATTTTGTTTTTTGTAGTAGAAGAATCCTTTCTAATAGGTGAATATAACATATATATATATATATATAACATTAATAAAAGAAAAAAATTAATAATTAGATTAAGCTATCTGGTCAAAACAATATTATATCACACATGTCTACAATTATGTCAACTTATATATCATCGAATATTTCACTTGTAATATGTTTCTTATTTCCAGCTTTCCATTGTTCAGGTAATTGAGTAAAACTTTCAGAAATATTGCAGATTTTTAATTAATTATGATATGATACTAGGAAAGAGGGATTAAGATGCACATCTCATGTTGAAAAATTATTAATTATCCACTAATAAACATGTCTTTTTGCTCCATTTACGTGCAGTTAAATGACCATGATCAATCTAAGTCTCCTCAACACAAATCTCAAATTAATTAAGAACATGGAATCTTAAATAAATAAATGTGGATTCTCAAAAATATATATATATATATTTACCTCTATATCTTGGGGAGGAATTAATTATATAATCTGAATTGCGATGAATCATATTTGAATATTCCGTTGATATAAAGATGTAATCTGATAGTGCTTCAATCTCTAGATACCTTCTAACAGCTCTACATACAACATTTAGTTTTATGACGTGAATGTTAAAATCTTAACATGGATAAAAGAAACAAGAATGAAAAGCAAAAAATTAAAAAGGATAAAGTTAATTATAAAATGTGTTTGACATGTGACAATCATGCTTATAATACATTTATAAAAGAAAAACATTGCACCGAACATGTTTTTTAGGGTAAAATAACAGTTCACATGCTTTGTCTAACATGTAAAATACTAATTTATCTTTGCACCAGAGAAAAAAAATGACGCAAATATTAATAAAATTATATCAACATTTTTTTGGCAAGTTGCAACCAAAATCTCTTGTTCAAAATAACCTAATTCCAATTCTCTACTCCATTCCCCAAAAGAAGAAAAGAAGAAAGAAGAAAGAACATTTGTACAAAGAAAATCAAAATTAAGGAATATTCGCTAGTCTTCTTTTTTCTTTGTTTATATATTTTTTGCTCAAGTCCCTAATTACTTGTGCCTTTTTGCTATAAATTAATGAAATTCTGAAACTTGAACAATGTAGACCTTTTGTGGAATATACAAAAAATGAGAAGAAGATATATAAGATATAAATATAGAAAATGAGAAATAAATTATTTTTCAATATCTATTATCTAAAATAACAAAGTCTCCCAAAATTAAAGAAGGATAAAATAGGAAATTCAACGTCCCTGTCCTAGTTAATCATATGTTTGGGGTTGGTATATAAATGGAAAAAACATTCCATGTTCCGATTAAAAGGGGTAGGTTTGGCAATATTCGACTCTTTACATGGGACTTTGCCTTTGTTGGACACTTGCTGTTTAAAGTTTTGGTCCAACTTTTGTAAACGTAAAAGTTTGGGTGAAAATTCAACGTTAAGAAGACATGGTTTTTTCTTTTTTTTCCTAAAGATGTAAATTCTTGTTTTCAAAAACCCAAAAAGCTAAATACTACATATTTTACGCATGACATGAAGGACAATTATTAATAGATAAACACGAGTAAAAACGTGCATTAGCCTGCGGCAAATGTTGGAAAACACGCATTGCCTGTCCACGTTTTTTTGCAATTCATATAAACAACTCGTTGCAAGGTGGTGACCTCGTGTAACTTCTTGTTGTTTTTTTAATTAATACACTAAGTGTAATTCCTATGTTTTCATTTTAAAAATAAACCATATATATATATATATATATATTAAATCTCTTTCAATTATGATAGGTGAATTTTATGTGACATTCATCTTCGATCCTGAAATTTATTATATTATTTTGTAGTTATATTTATCTCTAATATTCTGTTTATTTCTTTCCTTTCTTTACTTAATAAAAATACAAAGGAAAATGGAAAAAGAAAGCAAGTTGTATAAAGTTAGTCGTTAGGATTGTGTAAGCATAGGAGACGACATTATGCGCTGCACTGCATACGTGGCTTGGAAAGTCTGAAAGATGAAGAAGCCACACCTACATTCTCATTCTTATGGATATGGGTATGGGAAAAACAACCCTCATTCCTCGATCAGTGTGAACATGAGGGAGAGAGAGAAGGAGATTGATTTGGTGAAACGGTGACGAAGGGCATGAAGATGAAGTTAGATAATATCATGATGACGTGGACTTTCATTAGTTCAATTTACATACGTAGATAATAAAGAATATTTTGTGGTGTAGGTGGCCATTGTCGACTTTCGGTTATAAAGTATGTGAGTATCTATCATGACATAATGGGTGAGCGCAGGTTGAATTTGACAAATGGGCAATAACTGGGAAAACAATATTATCCAATAATTTAAAATTATATCTGGTTAAATTCACAATGTAAATTTTATTTTATTTATTTATTTTAACAAAAAACTCTCATTGCCATAATCCTCTATATTATTTAAATATAAAAATCAATATTATATAAAAAAAAATTAGACACTCTTTTTATAACTAATTAAATTATTATAAATAAAATTTTAACATGATATCAGAGTATAATTCTAAATTACCGACAAGAGTCCTAGTAATGCTCTTGCATAATTTATTTATTCTTCAATCTAATTGGCTTGGCTTGTAGATCCCGATGTGAGAATTATTCAGGCCAAAAATGGTTGTCATCTCAAATGCGAAGGCATGTGTGCTTGGAGTAAAGCCAATGGTGTGGTGTTTACCGATTTGCTTTGAATCGTATATTTAATTGATATGGTGAGATTTCATTGGTGAAATGTCATTGACGCCACAAGATAAACTATTGATTAATGATATTACGTAGATATCACGTACTCGTCTTGAGGAGGCAGAAACAATTGTAAAATGATTTGTTAGATAACAAATCTAAAGATTCAATCTGTACGACGATATATATAATACTGCGATGTTCTTTAACTACAGCCATACTCCGGATCATCTTGATGAAGTAACTTCAAATTAAGGAACATGGAATTTAATAATTCTTTGCTTTCTCCAAGGAAGCTTAATTTAACACAATTTCATAGCTTGTTCTTGACTTCTTTCAGAAATATATAAAAGGAATAAAATTTTATAGGAGATCCTTCCAATTAGCTTCCACTAAAAAAAAAAAAAAAAATTATTAATTTTTCATAAAGTTGATTAATGAAATAACAATATTTGAATACAAAATGACTTATATGTTTCTGAAAAAATTGCAGGTATGCAAATCAATAACTATATTTCTGGTTTTGAAGAAGTATTGCACCCATCTTTCACTTTCCCCTTCTATTTACGTTTCTATGGAGAACTTGATGATCACTTTATAGGATTCAATTTGATTTATAATTGTAAATTTTGTAGATATTTAATGTTTTCCTTTTCTCCCTTCTCTTTTGTATAAAAATTATATTCCTTCTGCAAAATTAGAAATTTTTCTTATTAGATCCATGTGAAAGTTCAATTTAATTTAAATTATTTCTCAATGTTTGGAATAAATTATTTAAGAGATAGAATTCAAATGAATTAAATTGAATTAAAATATTTAAAATATTATTATAACTAATAAAATTTATTTTATTTTAATATTTTTACAAAATTACCCTTCCTTTAATAAAAAAAATCTTACAAAAGCAATTTATATCATTGGTACAGGTCTAATACAATATAAGGATGAAAGAGAAATAAGGGAAACGGTAAAAGAAAGAAATAAGGGAATAGATGAGTTGAGATAAATACGTATATATGTATTTTTAATCTAATTGAATTGAATTCTTAAAAAATCATATCAATTTTGATGAGAATTCAAAATTAAAAAAATGTTATAAAAGTATAATATGAAATGAATTGAATTCTTATGAAATATAATTATCAAATATAATATTTTAATAAAAAATTATTTAGAATAAATTAAATTTCATAATTTTTGTATTTTCAAACTCAGCTAAGTTTGCATTGAAAACCAAAAGAAAAAATATTTTTATTCAACTCTAGGTTCGTATTATTTTTGGGTTTTATGATGGAATGTTTTTGAATCTGTAACAGTGATCCCTTTGGATCTAGATGTCTTCAACGGCATCGTCGCAGTGATGTTGCAGGGAAGTTAAAAAGGGTATTATTGTATTTTTATATCTTTAAAATATTATAAATTGTGTTGTCAGTTAAAATTGCTCTGTAAATACCTATTTTCTTGAATTTTATCTTATATATTTTCCCCTTGAAGAAGATAGCTTGAGTTGGTTGTGAAGTGAAATTGAAATTTTAAAATTGAAACCAGATAAAAATGAAATTATTATAAAACTGGTAACAATTCCTCATATTTTCTAGAATAATTTTATCTCACATCTTTCCAAATCATTGTGATGTTTTTTCTCCCTCACCTTAATATCGTTTGAAATTTTAATGGAAAGTGTGAGAGACTCAAATATGGATTTTTAATCATATGTCTACTAAAATAAGAAAATTTGTAAATTACATCTATTATCACTAAAATATCATTTTTATTAGTTTTATAATTAAAGTATTTTTACTCTCAGGCTTATTTCTTAGTTATAAATCGGCTCTTAAAAAACTCTAGAGATACAATTAAGGATATACGAAGACACTAGAGACAAAATTGATTCAAAATATTACTTTGGAATAAAACCAAAAAAATTATTAAATCGTCATTAAATTTATCGAATGACTCATATCTCATAAATTATTAATAACTCAAAAAATTTATATGTTAATACATTTTACTGTGTCCCATTTTATCATTGCGAGACAAAAATGTTTCTCAATACACATCTTAAGTATTTCTAGTAATTTTTTAATTTAATCTGTAAATCACCACTAACTATAACAATTTGCATGTAAATACATATGTAACGAAAAATTGATTAGTTTTTTGGCTACCCATTCAGGAGAAGGTGTACAATATTAAAAATCTTAATGTAAAAAATATATTATTTTACAGATATTAATTATAACATTGACATGAACATGCACCCATATGAGACTTGCACTCACTTGTTAAACACTATTTTGAAACGTAATTAAATACATCTACCAACAACTGTGAAGTTGACTTTTGTATATTCTTTGGCTAAGCATAGAGTCAAACAAGATGCTCATCTTGTTGTTTATGATTATATTCCTCAGCTTTCATGTCTGATTTAAATGGAGCTAGTTTCTCTCCATTATGTTGCAAGAACTCTTTTTAATCTAGCCATGAATTTCATTTTACCAACAAAAAAAAAAATATAGTTTTCCTAATCAGCTAATTGGAATTGAAAGATTAGTCAAAAATTTGAATAGAAAATAGGCGAGTTACGGAACAAAAATAAACACATAAATAAAAATGGGCCTGGCCATTCATTTAATTCTGAAAGTCCAAAAACAAATGGATATTTTACTGGTATCAAAACTGGATCCAAAGTTCAAAACTTGGGTAGGATCCGGTGGTCATTTAGGAAATTAAATCCACAAAATTATGAGATGGATCTAATTTTATCGTATTTTATCGTCTAATTTGTAACACACATATAGATGCACATAACAGTGGCTATTTCTCCTTCGTTACCAGCCATTCTCTCCCTTCGTTGCTTCTAACCCTGCAAATCAGCTGTGTCTACCTCGCTAGGGTTTTCTCGAAGGGAGCAACTGATTCTTGATCCCCTCTCTTATCACAAATTTCTCCATTTATTTTTCTTTAATTGGCGCAATTCTATTCAGATCCCAATTTTACAGATCCGGTGATCGTTTTTCTTAATTCAAAGGAAAATGTATGGGTTTGAAGCTCTTACATTCAACATTCATGGTGGTTATCTGGAAGCTATTGTACGCGGACACCGAGCTGGGTTGCTGACAGCAGCAGACTACAACAATTTGTGTCAATGTGAAACCCTTGATGACATCAAGATGCACCTTTCCGCCACTGAATATGGCCCGTATCTCCAAAACGGTGTGTTGATGGCTTCTTCGTTTTAATAAGCCCCTAATCGGTAATTGGCAAATTGAGAGATTTGGTGAATTATTGAAAATGATATTTGGATTTGACTTTGTTTTGCTTGGTGGGTTTCCTGTTAATGGTAATTTGGGAAATTGAACTTAAAGATTGGTATTTGAACTGGAATTGAGACTTGGATTGCATTATATTGTCGTTCTTATGCCAGAAACATGTTTTGTGTTTGGTTATATCATGCGTTTTAAGATGGAATTGATCCATTTCATTCGTATTCTATAGTATGTTTAGGATTTAAATTTTGAGGTAGATATTGGCTTGGCTTCTGCATTATTGATGTTAGTGCAGAAGTTTCAGAATCTTTTTGTAAAAGCACCGTGAGATAAGGTTGAAATGAATAAAATAGAACGAGATAACACTTTATAGACAGTGGTCCTATTAGGTATGCGAAGAGCAGGTGTTGGAGATGTTGCTGATTGAAGTGTAAAGGAATTATAATGCCTCTACTCAAATAATGTGAAATCTAGTAATTTGATTAGCAGGATTCCTTAAGTTTGACAAATATATTTCTGAGCTGTGCTCTCACTTTTGCACATAAAAAACCAAACTCCTTTTTAGTTGACAATAATTTTTTTATTTGACAGTCAACACAAGGTCTGCAACTAACTATTTGGGATGCATACAAAAGATATCATAATTTCTTGAGTAGTGCTATTTGAACTAAGATATACAGACAGACTATGCAACAATTGAATTTTTTCTGTTACCCTGTCTCTTTACCAACAGTGTAAGGTAAGGACTAGATCTTACTTGTATATTAAGTTAGTTTGGTACTGAAACCGGATGATCTAATTGTCCTATTAATTGAGTAAATATTTGAAGATGTTCTGTTTGTTGGTCATCTAGATTTTTTCCACTCCACTCATGAAAAGATGAGTTTAATTTCTTACTTAATGTATCTGTTATTCCTTGCAATGTTTTAAAATCATTCATCATGATGGGTGATTTACTTCTTGCAGAGCCTTCTCCATTGTATACAACTACGATTGTCGAGAAATGCACTCTCAAACTGGTTGATGATTATAAGCACATGTTATGTCAAGCCACTGAGCCTTTGTCAACCTTCTTAGAGTATATCAGGTATGTGGACTTTTTTGTTTTAGTGATATTATCACATTAACTCCGTTTTTGCAGATACAAACTGCTTTGTCATGGACTTCATTCTTGAATGCTTTTATTTGATAATGGTAGAAATGATGAAGTATAAATTCTTAAAAGAATATCATATTAGTAAATGCCACTCTAGTCAAGCATTGTCATGGTCATCAATCAGTAACTCATTACTAATTCATCACCTCGTGAGGATCACTGGGTTAAAATAAAGGGAGGTTTGTGCTTAGATTAATATTCTGTGTTTTCTTTTATTTTTATGGAAGTTCTACTAGTAAAAATATAGAAATGACTAAATTATTTCCTTTATACAGATACGGACACATGATAGACAACGTTGTTTTGATAGTTACTGGAACCTTGCATGAGAGAGATGTTCAAGAACTATTAGAAAAATGCCATCCTTTGGGCATGTTTGACAGGTGTGTAATTTATATGTGGTATGGTATGTTACATAAAACTGTAAGTACATGTAATCTTTTATTGATTTTCTTCTTTCTCTTCAGCATTGCTACTCTGGCTGTTGCTCAGAATATGCGGGAGCTTTATAGGCTGGTGCTTGTTGACACTCCTTTGGCTCCATATTTCTCTGAGTGCATTACATCAGAGGTTCTTTCTTAATTCACCTAAAGTTTTCTATTCTTATCTTTGTTTATGCCTTGTTCATGTCTACATAGGGTTGTTCAAGATTGTTCTACTGAAGATGAATTAGTGCTTTTGTGATACCTCTAATAGATGATTTTATTACATCCTTTTTTATTCCAATTTGATAGTTACGATCTTTGTTTTATAACAAGGTAAATTTAATTAGAGAATAAAATTAACAGCAATTAGCCGATGAGCTATTGGCTGTATTGCTTTATTTGTTGTTAAAGAGCTGTGTCTTGAATATTTTCTGAATCCTGCTACTTTCATTCTTTCTCTAGGATTTGGATGACATGAACATTGAGATAATGAGGAACACACTTTACAAGGCATACCTTGAAGATTTTTACAGATTTTGTCGGGTATGTACGAGTGATTTTTTTTTTTCTACGTCTGTATTCTCTTATCTTCTTATTTTCTGGCTTCCTCCTCATAAACACAGAAACTTGGTGGTGCCACAGCTGAGATCATGTCTGACCTTCTTGCTTTTGAGGCTGACAGAAGGGCTGTTAATATTACCATAAATAGGTATACTTCCTGCTAAAAGTAAAACTTATCATCATTTTGAGCATTTTTCAGTCTCTCATTAATGGTTCTTACTTTCTGCAGTATTGGTACTGAGCTTACCAGAGATGATCGCAGGAAATTGTATTCTAACTTTGGTTTACTGTAAGTTCTTATAAGTTATATCACTATGTATTTCTAATTAGAGATGCTCTACTGTTTTATTATGGTATATTGACAGTGTTTGCTCATGTTAACAGTTACCCTTATGGCCATGAGGAACTTGCTGTCTGTGAGGACATTGATCAGGTATGTTTTTTTAGCACATACATGAGGTGCCAACTGTCAAGCTGTTTCATTGCTTATTGTGAACTCTCAATTCTTGGACTTCTGAAATTCGTTACATGAGTCACTATTGATGGCATATTGGTGGTAGAAAATAAGTGTGAATTATATGAAGAAAACAAGGTCCTGTCTTTGTTGGCTCTTGTACTATGATGGGCATACACACAATTTGTTGATGTCCTGCGTACAAACTTACTGTTCTTAAGCCTCTCCAACTTCATTAAATTCATAAATGGCAAATTGATTTCAGTTTTTGTGAGTTTTCAATTTTCATACTTGTATGAGTCAACCAATTTTGGAAAATCACTATAGGACCCTACTATCTCATCTGTATATATATCTGTTCTTTAATACCTATTGGCAGTATCATTGGGGATTTCATCTATTGGTGGTGCATGGGCCTTAAGTTCTCTATTCTGTTGCTTGTGTAGGTTAGAGGTGCCATGGAAAAATATCCTCCTTATCAGTCAATTTTTGCTAAATTATCTTATGGAGAGAGCCAGATGCTTGACAAGGCATTCTATGAAGAGGAGGTGAAAAGGCTCTGCTTAGCATTTGAGCAACAGGTTTGTATTTCAGTATTTTAAGAAAATAAAATTCCTGGTGTTTGTCGTCATGTTGTTATTTGGTGTTTTGCCTCTAGTTTTTATTTTATTGATTGGGGGCTGTACTCTATCTTGTCTATTTGCAGTTCCATTATGCCGTTTTCTTTGCATACATGAGGTTAAGGGAGCAGGAAATCAGGAACCTAATGTGGATTTCTGAATGTGTTGCTCAAAATCAGAAGTCCAGAGTTCATGACAGTGTTGTCTTCATATTTTAGTTGGATTGCACCTCATAGAAATTGTGTTCTTTTGGATCATCATCTGTATATCTTCTTCCAGTACCTATTCTTTTGAGTTTTGAGATGCAGATGGGGCCATCTTCACAGTTCTTGAGATTCTGTTCAAATAAGCATGGTATTTCGCATGTTTCTTGTGTTCAGTTTAAAATTTAATATATTTTAGTCTTGGGGATGATAAATTGAATATGTATTGTGATTATGTAAACAGTGTTCAATGTTTGCAATAAATGTTTTACGCATCCTGGTACTCATCGTTTCAAGTGTCCAGTTGATCTGCACATACAATACAATTTAACGAAGGATGAACAATAGGTGAAGTTTGATATTTTGTTTCTGCTCTAATACTGCAATCTTTCATCATACATGAAGTTTTGTCAAGTGTAATATTTGTCGACGACATGGTGCCTAGGCTGATATTGGCTAACAAAACAAATTCTCAGTAATGGGATTGACCAAGTATGTTTATTATGTATATTAGTAATATAATATTATTATATTGTGTAGTTTCACATTGTTTAGATGTGGAAGTCTATGCTTTATTATTTATTATAAATAAAGCTTATGGGTGTAGGCTTTGAGATATCAATCAAGGCCATAATTCTTTCTTTATTCTATTTTATTTAACATGGTATAAGAGCAGGTTTAAAATCCAAGCCCGATCTTGGCCCTATTTCCAAACCCTAATCTCCTTTTTCTTTTATTTAGCCGCCACATGAAGAAAAAGAAGGAAAAAAAAAAAGGCTGTGCCGCCAGCTATCATTAAACCTAATTGTTTCTTCCATTCACGCCTCATTCCAGCGTGTCTCTCTATTGCTGTTGCGTTTCATTCCAGCGTGTCTCTCTATTGCTGCGTTTTATTCCAGCAATACGATTATTATTCATCGAGGTACTGTTCATTGGTATGTCTACCTCTGAAAAAATTGAAATAGCCAATTCACTTGAAGTTTCACCATTTAAAGACGGTTCATCCCCTTTTCTTTTCAAGCCTATTTAGGGTTTGACGGCTCAAAGAGTTTGATAGCTCAACAATACTTTCATGAACTTCCCGTTGTGTCTCTTTCCAGCGGTGCTTTTTTTATTTTTTTGGAAAATAGCGTTGTTCGTTTTTTCAACGGTGCTTTTTTTATTTTTCCGGAAAATCCAGCTGTGTCTCTTTCCAGCCAACACGAGTACTATTCATGGGTACCAGTATGTTCATCAAACGGATTGAAGCTTCACCTAGATTGTTGTAAGTAAAAAGGAGTGTTGAGATTGGTAATTGGGTTTTATTTGTACAATATTGAGCATTATAAGCTCTATCTTGAGGAGGAGTATTATGAATATAATATTATTATATTGTGTAGTCCCACATTATTTAGATGTGGAAGTCTATGTTTTATTATTTACTATAATAAAGCTTATGAGTTTAGGCTTTGAGATATCAATCAAGGCCACAATCATTTTCTTATTCTATTTTATTTAACAATGTATACCATTTTCTGCTCAAAGTTTATTCCAGACAGTCTGAATATTAATTACAATTCTGACTCTCTCTCTCTGAAGTCTTAAAAGCTTATGGTAGGTGTTTTGCTCATTGTCCATGGACAGCTGGGATGATACCTACAATTCTGACGCAAATATGTGGAAGTTCGTGTATCAAGTGTCATCACATATTAAAGAGTTGTTAAAGCACTTAGTAGATAGCACAATTTTTGCTTTTTCATAATCTTGTTCGGTTCGTGATTATTTATTTTCAATATTTTATTATAAATTTAAATTTCTGACATTGTAAAAATCTCTTAATCGTTGAGTTTAAATACACTTATTACTTGAATCATAGAATTAAAGTTTAAAATTTTAAATAAAATTGTAATATTTTACTGTTAAAAGTTAAAAATGAAAACTAGTTTCTAGTGAAATAATAATAATAATAATAAAAAAAAAAGTTTCAGTCCATTTTTTATTTTTCTTTCTTTGGGCTGTAGAAGTAGAACCATTTTCTTGTTCATTTTCCTTTCCCCGTTAAGCTGACCTGTTTTTTAGTTCATTGGTGGATACTAAGTGCTAATTACTGGTGCTCAATGTTCATAGCTGAGGCAGTATCTTATTCCTAGTTCTCGGTCTCCGATCCCAATACTTCAAAAACCCAAGTCACAAATGATGGCCACCAGTACCACCACTGTTATCGGTGTCGCAACCATCATTTTCTTCGTCCTCCTCATCACTACCACCACTGCGGCCCCAATCTTAGGCCTTGACTCCTTCCTCGCCCAACAATCTCGCATCGACCCTCAAGCCTCTAACGACTCTTTTCTTTCCCTTCCTTCTTTCATCAGGAAATCCCTTTCTGTTTCTCATCCTCGCATCCCTTCTCTTATTACTTCCCTCCTTTCTCTCTCACTTTCTCTCGCAGTTAATGTCCGGCTCATCGGGGATTTTCCCTCCGATTCCTCTTCTCTTCTCTCTTCCTTCCTCACCGCCTCCCAACCTTCCAATCACTTCCATGTGATCACTCCCTTCATCAACCAAAACCACCATCTATCTCTCAAACACTCTCTCCATCTCGATGTCTCTCATTCTCCCTCTTTAGCTTCCAAGCTATCTGATGCAATCAAATCTGAAATCGCCAGAACCCCATCAAGCCTGAGAACCCCTCTTCTCTCAATTCCTTATAATTCCGTTGATCAGATTGTAAAGCACGACTTCGAAAAGGAAAAACCTGTTGAAGGAGTTTATATATATTTGCTCAATTTAGGTCCTCAATCAAAGCCGTATGCTTATAATTATGGGAAAGGTGATTCGTCAGCAGCTTTTACTAAGTGCGTGGGGAGTTTTTGGACTGGGAAGGAGAGGTATGTGTGGATTGATTTGGGTGCGGGGCCTGTGGATTATGGACCTGCGTTGTCAGGAGATGGGGTTTTACCAAGAGGGGAGTTTCACCCATTGGCGGCATTGCACGGGCGACCTAAGTCCCAAAAGGCGTTGCTTGCTGACTTGGCGTCATTAATTTGGAGTGCCTACCAGGTTTTTCTTGTGCCCTCTTTGAGAATTCCTGTTCCTTTTGAAAATTCATTGATAGTTCAGTTTATACATGTGTATGGGTCAGAGGGTAAAGACACAAATGGTTTGGATTGGGAATCAATTGAGAGGACGTTTATGGATGAGGCTAATGATAATGGGTTGTTGTTGGGTGATCAGTCTTTGAATTTTAGGACTTATGGATTGCAATATGAGGTGTGCCCAATTTGTTCGTTTGCCATCTCAAGGTCCCTTAATTCATATACTTCGAGGTTCTTGTTCGATAACTATACTTTGATTGCAAGCGAGTACTTGGACTCTAAGCGCCTGCATCAAATATTGTCTGATTCAGCTGGGGAGTTCAGGAAAGCAGCTGGAGTGCCTGAGGAGGATTTTGGCAGGATTCTTCCTGTTTATGTTTTTGACTTGGACTACAGTCAACTCTTGTTGCTTGATCGATATCATCAATCTGTTGCTTTCAAAGATATGGTTATTGCCGTGAGGACAAAGAATACACAGACTGTAAGTGACTATAACTGTAATGGTCGATATGTATTTACACAGATGAGGGAGCTTGAGCGGCCACTTGTTGGATCAATCCTACAGAGTATGTGGGGAGTGTCCCCAACTCATTTGTCATGGAGCCCGAGGCACAATGATACATTTGTGGATTACACATGGAGCATAGGGCAGACTCCATTTGGGCCATTCTCTGAGATTTCAACACTGTCATTTGTACAGAAGGATGCAGCAAGGAGAAATGTTCTATTGACATCATTGAATTACAGTATTTCAAGTGCTATCGATGTTCTTGAGTCCATAGAAACACATGGTGGACACAGTAACCTCCTCAAGAGAAATCAGCGTGTTGAGTTCATGCAGCGATGGAACCTGTTCAAGTACAAGCTGGATAAAGTAGTGTCTGCAATGTCTCATCTGGATTTTGAGATGGCTTTGTTTTACTTAAGGTCTTCAGATCATGATTTGTATGGAATCCACTCTATTATCTATCATGCCTCCCAAGAGATAGAGGCATCCCTTGTATGCTTTAGAGACCCTCCATTCCCCTGGGCTTCAGTCTCAGTTTCTGCTTTGGGTTTTCTTGCTCTGTTGTATGTTTATGCAAAAAGGGATAAACTTTTTAGAAATAAAAGAAAGCAATTTTGATTATCTTAAGAGGAGCTAGAGTTTGTATAATCGTAGGGCAACATAACACATGTATCATTGTATCAGAGCTATGTTGGTTTGCTGAAACTTATAAGATTGTTTGAAAAATTGACAGCTTTTCCGGCTGAAATTTGGTGCCTTTTCTCATTTTCTCTTTGGCAATTTGATCAGATTGTTCTGGAGGCTTTTCTTACTTTCTTGGAATTATAAATTATAATGTAAGGTAATGACTTATCAGATGCAGTTTTCCTACATAAGCAGGTTGAAAGATATGGATTTTCTTTTTAAAATTTAGCAAATTATAATGATGGAAAGCATATAGGTGCTTTGAAAATTTGGTTGCTGTTCATACTTCATACACTAAGTTGGGGAAGTTTGCCTTGCTGTAGAATTTATTGAGAACAGTATGTTAGTATGGTCTGATATGATAGAATTCTTCTATACTTGATGCAATCATGTTTTTATTATAAATTTATGCACAGCCTGCTAATAGGTTTTGGAATTTATTCAACTGATTAAATGCCGTATTGCATATGGAGAATATCTGAGTGGTCCATCGCTTGGTATCAGGTTGCTTGACGCCTTGATCCTTTCTGGAGATCCAAACCTCAACACAGCTTCCTCAGAAAATTACTTAACCGATTCTAATCAACATTTATGATTAAACTTGTATGAGTGCTAGGCCACTTTTATTTTTTTCAATAAAAAAAAAAAGAAAAAAAAAAAGATAAGTCTGGTGTGCTTGGTTGTTTCCTGCAGTTACTCTTCTCCTTTGTATTTGTTTTTTATTCTTTCTGATGTTCTGTTCTCTTTCTCTATCCATTTTCTGGTTCAAATCAAAACTCAGATTATTGAAACAGCTACAATCTAGCTTTTTATCTCTCAATCTTTATTTTATCTTTCTCCTGTGAAATCTAAGTATGTCTGCTACAAAATTCTGAAATCAATTTTTAAATCTGATATTTTGAAACAGATCTGACCCAATTGTTATTACAATCCTCACATCAAAATAGCGTGAATCATTATCAGTAATGTAATCTTATGTTTGTGGACCTAGATACTGGTAATCTTATGGCTTGAATTATTATCAGTAATTTATTCTTGTGTGATATCAGATTCCGACTTGGCATATTTCTTGTGAGGGCCTTAACTCTTAATACTGTGATGTTACAAGTCTAATGCAGAGCCTTGACATCAAAATCCAATTGACATGCATATTGGTTGGTGCTCTCTTTTGCTAAGACCATGGGGTTATTGTTGACAGAACTCCAGGAAAAAGTATGCTACAATGTTACCAAAGATTGGTGAATTATTTAGCTCTCAAGATTAGAGGGTTATTCTTGTGTTCCAACATCTTAGATTACAGATTTGAACAAAAATAAGTTAGTTCTTTTCGTTCTTCTACAAATGCATGATTTATTTGATTGCTGAAAGAATTGGCGATCGTATGCTCTGTTCATCTTGAGTTTGGCGACTGATGTTTGCTTTAACATGCCATCTCTACCAGATTATAGTTGATGCAAAAGAACCTGGGTTCATATCACAAGTAAGCGCTAAGCAGCAATTTTACAGTTGAGAACATTATGCTAACTGTAACACTTGCGGATTCTGAATCATATATTTTTCTACATTTGGCTAAAAAGAAAAGAAGAGAATCTAAAAAGTATCTGGCGCTGGTTATTGGATTGTCTGGTTGAGAGTTGAGCTGGACAAAGGTATTCAAGTGGTTGGCAAGTTTATGCATCAAAGTTCTACCATCTTAGCTAAGGATTTCTTTGACCCTATGATTCAACATCTGAACTGACACAAGTCCTGAGACAGCCCTCCACTTCCCCGTTCACCGGGACTTGGATTTTCTCAGTTTTATGTCGTCCTCCAACTGGCTTCAGCCCCGGAAAATTAAGGGAAAACAAAGTGGAAGTTTTACTCATTTCCAATTAGGCAGTCAGAAGGCAATTTATATTTGAACTCTTGTTAGAAAAAGGAAAAGAAATACAGTAACAATGATAGTGGCAGCTTTGATAGCTACAGGGTTATGCTGATGGATGGACATGAAGTATCCTAGTTTGGACAAAGATGGTGCTTCCAATGGTTGCGTCTAACTTAGGATACAAACTCAAAATTGTTACCCCATGAAGATGCTGGAGTGAGGTCGTTAGTTGCTACTTCTATAAACTATGGGATGTGCTTCGACTGTCCTTATCCGGTTAATGGTGAGTTTTACAGACTTACAGTTGGTTGGTCGTTCATATCTTCAAGAGGCTTTGATACATGTATCCATGCAGCAATTCTGGAGGTCAATGGTGTGATCATCATCATTTTCTAAACTAAAAGTGAAACCAGCTTATGTCTACACAAAATTTGAAAGAAAATGAGAGGGGGACTATTAACAAAAACTGCACCACAAGTCCACAACAGAATCTTTCTAGTGAATCATTGTGGTAAAACATTTTCTCCAAGACATCTACACATATAGGGTAATTGATCGAAAGCAAGTCTTCAGTGGGGCTGTGAATGCTCTGTTTCTTGTAATCCTAAGCTATCTGTGTTGGAGTTGCCGGATACCACCAATTCCATGACAGAAGACCCCACCGGACTCATCATCACAGGGTATTTGAGGCTGTTGATCCTTTCTGTCATCTGTGTCAGTTTCATCACCAGAGATGTTTGAGTTCTTTTCTACTAATTCTCTAAATACAGAAGATCGAAGGAGGAGACCAAGTGCTGTGGGAGAAGATGATTTACTGCATGAGTTAAGGATAGTTTCCTGTTGGAATATATCTTGCTTTTGAGGGGAGTGCAAGTAATCTGAGTTAAAAGGATCATCATTTTGGAAGAACAATGGATAAGACTCTTCAATAGGAGGATAATTAGATGGGGATGTCTCTATCTGTGGCTCAGTGATTATCTGTTGTTCTTGTGTGTTGGTTACTGGCATGTTTCCTCCTGCAGGCTTTAACCACCTTATGTAAGTACTCAAATCAAAGTTGGTCACAGCATGGACTCCTCTGTACTCTATGGCAGCAATGTCATATGCACGAGCAGCTTCCTCTTGTGTACCTATAAGGAGAAGAAATGTATAACTTTTGTTAAGCAATTTATTTTTAAGATTTGTGCAATTAATTCACACATAAAGCTGGCTTTCAGGATTTAGCCAAACAGAAGGAAGTTTATCATGGTCAAGAACAACAAGAAAAAGAGTCACCAAGATGTAACTTACTGTAAGTGCCAAGGTAGAGATATTTGTTCCCAAAAACTCTCCCTATCCGTGCTTCCCATCTACCATTATGATGGTGCCTGCATAAAATTCACTAAGTCACTTACTGGCTATTGTCCATGACACGCATCATATATATTTTAGAAGTTGATTCATGATACTATTATGGAAACTACCTTGCAACTCCTCTGTATTTTGATACGCCTCTTGAAAAGCCACTGCTCTTTCTATGCAAAATTAAAAAATCAAAGCTATTTATTTTGACAAATTTTGAATACAGCAGTTCGTCGAAGTCTATTCTTGTAAAGATAAAAGGAGGCATACCTTCTTAAAGAGGCCAAATACTCCTCTTTAGTCATCCTTTGCATTATCTCAATCTCCTTCTCATAATCTGCTATCTGTGTATAAAAAGTCTTAAATGGATTCCTTGATATAAGCATATAAACATTGTCATTTTCTTGATAATGATAACTAGCAATATTCAAATCAGAAAAGTTGGCTGAAATGGAGAAATGCTTTAGGAGTTTTCTGTGATCGTCAGATACCTTTTAAGTAGAAAGGTAAATTTTATAGAATTGCCATGTACCGTGATATGCTTTAAAAAGTGTAGTGTTGTACTGTTAATAAGCAACAATGATCGGGGTAGCTCTAATTGGAAAGAAGACGAGGGAGAATTGCTTAAGATGGCTTGTCCTCGTGTATTGTAGATATGAAATGCTCTACTATGAAAATGAGTGAGGATTCAGCTTGACGGACCTAAGAAGACTAGTGAAAAACCATTGGATATAAGTGGAGAGGAAAGACAAGGGAGATGAATGAATGGAGGGATAAAATTCATGTGAAGGTCGGATGCCAACTAGTGTTGTGACTTGTGAGGATCCATAAATAGCCGACTCAAGTGATTTATGATTAAAAATTGTTATTGTTGTAGTATTCATACCGGAAAGTTGGTGAAAGTTGATATTCCCCAGTACTTAAGTGCTGCTAAATCGTATGCTCTTGCAGCAGATTCTTCTTCATCATAAGCACCTAGGAAGTTTTAAGAGACAAATTTTAGTTTTTGTCTACGTTACAGAATGAGAATGGGAGAAATGGAAACCTTGACTTTGTAGTTAAAAAAAATAAAAATACTCACCTAGGTAAACTGTTGAGTCCAATCCATAGTCGAAAGGAGTTGGAGAAAATGTATACATGTCAGTATCTTTGAGAGGTTAAAAGAAGCAAATAAGAAAGTAAAACATAAACAGTAAACTAAAAACAGAATTCACCTTGCTTTCCTTTCTTCTTCTGTGTTACATTCCAGGACAGCTTATCCCACAAGTGAGCTTCAAATCGACCTGTCCATTTATGCCTGTTCAGTTACAGTTAGTCAGTATCTGAACCAAATGTAGTTAAAATCTATGTGTGTTAGACAATCATAGAGCAATGAGTTTCATCTTTAGGACCTGCTGACACCACGAAATCTTGAACTTCTCTTCACAGTGTTGGCAGCAGCATTTTGATCAACTAGTTGTGGCAACTGCTTCTTATTTTGATCATCATCAGAACCAGGTGCAACTGCAGCAGGATCTCTTCGTCGTTTCTTGACACACTGAGTTCCCTGATCATTATCTGTCACGCTAACCCGACGCCTTCCCATGCTCTGTTCGTTCTTCACCATTATCATTTGCATCTCTTGTATTGTTGTTCTCCCAATTTCTTCCTCTCTTTCTGTATTTGTTTTCTTCGTGCAGTTTTGCTTGACTTGGTGGAAAGTATAAACTCTTACGTATTATATGTGTCTCTCTTTTGGAATTATTTTGTTTGTCTGTATGGATACAACCGTGATTGAAGTTAAAAACTAGGGACACGATGATTTCAAAGAAACTTAACAAATTTAAAATGTCCAGCACACTGTTTGCCAACCAACTCCCTCAAATCAGAAAAAAAATAAAGAAAAGAGGGAAAAATTTCTTAATGAAGAAGCCAGAGAATAAAAAACATCTGAATTTTCATTTTCAAATGCAGCTGAAAAGTTTTATATAAACAAAACATGTTTGTCGTGTGACTGACAATACCAATCAAGAATTCACTTGAATTTTGTTTTATGAGAAAAATGGAAAACCACATGCGGACTATGTTTGAGTCTTTGACAAGCATCTACTCAACGACTCATTATTTGATCATATACTTTGTGCTTAAGTATTCTCTTGGATTCTTCACCCAGTGGCTAGTCCAGTTTGTTTTACTCTGGTCCTTGAACGAGTAATATTCTTTCTCATTCTGGAAAATTGTTTGTGGGTAGGAGGAACTTGTTTCCGTCAAGGTAGCTCTGACTGACGGTGTTTTCTATGGAATCAGTAATTACAATATTCCTGAGTATTTTCTTAACATCTATACTGGAACCTGGCTTGAATATGTCATATATGCATTCAGATTGTTAAATTGGAGATGAGGTCATTTTTTGTCTTTGGGATTATCTAGTGTTAAATAATTTCTTTTGGTTCGTAGGAGGCTCATAACCTGAGATAAAAAACGGAGCTAGCCATCTCCTTTTCTAATATATCTATATTCTTTTACGTTTTGAAACGCAAACAAGAGATTTGACAAGTTGAACCAACTAAGATATTTCTATGTTGAAAAAATTAATTTGAAGTATCAGAACACAATATTATAAGTTATCTTATGTAGTTTATTTAATATGTATGCAGCTAGCTCTAAGATAATTAATCTGCTGTCTGCTGTGAAATAGCATGGACTGTAACTGAGAAGTTTCTTGGATAGTTGTGTTTAAATTCAATGTGAATAATATGTTCCATTTCATACGAAATCCTTCAGATGATGAGAGTATGTTGGTCTTCAATGGATCTTGCTTTGAAGCTAGATAGGAGTCAACTTCTCCTTGGAGATGTTAGGATTGCTGGTGCAATATTTTAACTGCACAAAGCCATTCATAAGATATAAGCTACAAACTTGGCTTATAATGACATTGAAGAACATAAACCTAAGGCATAGTACTGACTCTTCAAACACATCTAGAATTTCTCAGTAAAAGCTGGGATTTGTTCCTTACAAGGTTAGAATTTCTATTGCCATGCCTCTTGATTTTTCCTTAGGCAAAGAGTTTAGAAAAAGTAACAATACTTTCTTTTTATTCTCTCTATTCCTATTAAGTAGCAGATACAAATGCTTTTCTCCTTTTATTTTTATCATTTCATTTGCTTTAATTAGATAAATATACTAATTCAATCTTCATGTTGTCTTTTGTGAATTAGAGGTTTCCAATGAGGGTACGTATACTTTCTTTTTTTTTTAACGAAAAGGGTGTTTTGTAAATTGATTTATTTTTTTTGACAGATGTGATATCAAAATTAACAATATAAACCACAATTTAATAAGTTTACACATAAGGTGAGAGAACAATATGTGTAAATAAGAAAATTTTCAAAAATTTGTATTGATGGTAAGATTCAAACATGAGATCTCATAATCTCAGCACTTTAGTTTTAGTCATCAAATTAAGATTTCATCATCTTTTTTGTAAATATTGTTTGAGTTGAACTATTATTTTGTTTGCGTTGAAAACATTAATTTTTTTATAAATTTCATAAAACCCTATATATAGGGCCCATTTGATATGTGATTTAGCATTTTTAATTGTTGATTGAAAATTTTCAATTGTAGATTGGGTATGTTTGGGCTTTCAATCTAGCTTGACAAGTTCATGAACATAGTGATTGAAATTAATGGACCAATTAACACACAAAGTGGAATTCATAAAATTAAAATTATGCTATTTGAACTTCTATTTATCACTAGCGATCATAATATCTTACTCTACTGTATTTTGTTTCTTAAGTGATGATACACAAGAATAATTTTAGGAAATTGAAATGAAAAAGTGAATGAGAATGAAATGTTGCAAAATAGAATAATTATTCTATTTTATTATGGTAGCATCACTGATAAATAGTTATTTTATTTTATTTATTTGTTATGTAGTTTTCAAACATAAAATTATATTAAAATTATAATAAAATGATAAAAATATTCTTAAATAGGTATAATAATAAAAATATAACATAATTTGTAAAATTTATATATTTATTACTTTATTTTAAAATTTTATATTATTTATTAAATTTAATATTATTATTACTACTACTTATTTATTATTTATTATTCTTATTTTTTATTTTTAAATATTAAATATTAGTTTAAAATTACTTAACTAATTTATTTATTTATATTAATTAAATATTGATGAATATATTATTTAATATGATACGAAGACTATTTTTGTCATTTGACTAAAATTAACTGATTTATTATTATTTTTATATACAAATTTTTTATACTTCATATTATTTAATGTGATATGAACGATATTTTTTTCATTTGACTAAATTAAATTTATTTATTTATTTTATGTGTAAAAGGGTATTTTTGTTATTTAAATTAATTCCATAGAAGTATGAATGATGAGAAATCTCACTCTTAGGGGACTTGTTTAGTACACATGAATGACCATTCTATTCCAAGCATGATTCAGTGAAATGATTATTCTTTCACTTGATACATATTTAGCCTTATAATGCTTATTCTATTTCAGTCATTTTATTCCATAAAAATAAGAATCATCAAACTTATCTAGAGTCCGAAGGAGTCATCAAACCCATTTTATTCCATTATAGCCATTTCATCTGGTACGAGTTGGATTGATATGTGATTTAGAATAAATCTTTTACCCTTATTTTTAATTTTAAGTTAAAAATATTATTTAAGTGAAATAGTTTTTTTTTTTAAATTACATAATATAAAATTAAAAAACAAATTCGTCATACAATCATTAATGAAAAAATAAAATTTTTAACAATTAATAAAAGCTCATTATTTCTTCCATATCTTTTTAAAAATATTATACTTTTTCATGATTAATTAAAAAATAAATTTAAATTTATTTTATAAGAAAATTAATAAAATAATAAGTGACATATATGTGTTTTTAAAAGATTTATTCTTCTATTAATTATTAAATAATAAATTTTAATTTTTAAATTAAATAATATATAATTTTTTAAAATAAAATACTTAATTAATATTTTAAACATAAAATAAAAAATAAGAATAAAAATGGTATAAAAAATATTAATATAAAATATAAGATTTTTACAAATATAAATTTATTATAATACTTATATGAAATTGAAGAAAAAGCAATACCTATCTTAATAGTAGACCCGCCCGCACCAAATCCTCCAGTAAATTGGCGCCACAAGCTGGCGTGCGTATTGCACACCGCCCACAATTTTCCAAGTATATATAACACCCTCATCCCTCCCCATTTTTGTTTTCGCTCTATAGCTCGTTGTGCTCGCTGCTCGACGCTCGCTGTTGGTTCTTACATTGTAGCCATGACAGACGGCCACCTTTTCAATAACATCTCCCTTGGAGGTCGAGGAGGCACGGTCAGTTTCTTCTATTTTTTTATATATATTTTTTTCGTCCAACTTTCTTCGTCTTTATTTGAGTGTAAATTTTTTCTGGGGTTATTGGGAATGTGTGTTTTGATTGCTCCTCTGGAACCCTAATAATTGCGATTTGGCACGTATTAATTATATATTTTCTAAAAAAATTGCCAGTGGTATTTTTATGAATTTGAGGGTGGGATTACTTTGCCTTTCCGTGAGGAAACCCTAATTCCGTTTTATCGAATTTAAGGATTATTTTCTCAATTGCGGCTTGGAATTTGTAATAATTTGGTTTCTTATGCTGAAAATTCTGTGGGAAAGAGTATAAAATTGAGATTTTTAGGATTATGTGGTTCTTAGTTTTGTCATCCTAAAACTCAATTCGTATCAGCAGAGAACGAAATACTTTGTACAAGATAGGAAATATTCCAATTTGTTTTCTGATAATTGTTTTTAGTCTCTTTGACTGCTGGGAACTGTGGGAGTACAGAGAAAGAGATAAAATTGTCGTTAGTGGCCTCTTCCCCCTTCCATTTGAAACTCCAAGTGATTTTGCTTAATGATCTCATTTTCATATTATTTTTTGACAAAAAGGCTATTTTTTTCTTTCAAAAGTATCTGATCATGGTTTACAACCAAATCATTGGAACTTTGATTCGCAAAACTCGAATTTATCAGGTTCATTGCATGATACCTTTCTTTGATAAAGTTGTGTGTTAAAGTTAGTAACTATCTATAACTGCTGATATACTTCAAGTGCAGAATCCAGGACAGATGAAAATATATTCTGGAGGAATTTTATGGAAGAAACAGGGGGGTGGTAAAGCAATTGAAGTTGATAAAGCTGACATCCTTGGAGTGACATGGATGAAGGTTCCAAGAACAAATCAGCTTGGTGTTCAGATCAAAGATGGGTTGAACTACAAGTTCACTGGTTTTCGTGACCAGGTTAGTTTCCCTCTCTCACACTTACATGCTAGCACACAGAGACATATACTTGGTGAACCTTGCAATATGCATAAGTATCTTCAGGATCATAGTTGCAATGGTATTGTTAGGTTAAAGGTGCAACAAGGTGCTTCAGTATAGTGCCTTGTTTGAGTTCAGGTGAGGTGCATTCAAGGTCAATGATTCAGAATCCTTCAGCCAAGATAATATGAAATCTAGAGTAAGTAAACGAGGAAATAAATAATAATTACATAATCTAGGAAAGAAATCAAAATTGAGCAGTTATTGGTAGTATATGGAAGAGTTTGAAGCTAGAGAATTAGGTAATTGGGAAAGAAATCAAAGTCAAAGAGTTAATAAATTGGAAAAGACATCCGAAATAGAGAATTCACAGATTACGAAGCAAAGCAACTGGAAATTAAGCAGAAACGGGAAGAAATCAAATTTAAAAATTAGATAATTAGGAAAGATGTGTGACTATTTGTGTTATATTTTTAGATGCTTGTGATTGTTTTGAACGAGTAAATAATATGGAGATGAATGATATTTAGGTTTCAGACAAAAATGTCTTGACTTTTTATTTTTATTTTTGTGTTGCTACACTTTGTTGGACTCTTCAAAACTTCTTTAGGCTTAAATTCAGCATCTATGTAATAGTGCAACTTGCTTCTTAACAAACTGTAGCGCAGTATTAGTAAGCATTTAGTTTTGTTAAACATTTGTATGCCTGCACTTTTGGATAGAGACAATGTGCATGAGCTTCTTATAATTCTGCTAGATGATTGTGAAAAATGTGACTATCTTTGAGAACTTGATAGCTTACTATATACTAATACTGCCTTTGTGCATGACATTAGGTGTAAGGAAGCACAACATCTTAGGTGTCTACTTATAGTTGCACTCCTTAACATTCAGAAGTGAATAGTCACTCTACTATATTTCTTATCGTCTTTTCAATCTCCTTGCAGGATATAGCAAGTTTGACAATTTTTTTCGAAAATACTTGTGGGATAATCCCCAAGGAGAAGCAACTCTCTGTTAGTGGCCGTAATTGGGGAGAAGTTGATTTAAATGGTCAGTGGTATTCATTTAAATTAAGATTTGATTAGTGTAGCTATTCTTTATTTATGAGACTTTGTAGCATGTATCTCAAGCTTCTTCTTGATTCCCAATTGCAATCTTCCAAAAAATTTTAGATGCTTGATAAAAAATGAATTTTGTGCAATATTTTATTTGCAATTATCAATAGTCCTTTTTTTACCCTTTTTTTTTTGTTTAATTGAAGATGGCATCTTCTTTTCTAGCTTTGCACTTTTAATTTGTTATCTTTTTGTTGGTCAGGAAACTTGTTTTCTGGAGTTACTTTAATATTAATTATTTGTGCTTTATGTTAAGTCCTTAATGGATTGTCATCCAAGTACCTTCGGGATTTTTTTATCTGGATTTGGTAAGATACTGAATTTTCGAATGCAATTTTTTGAAGAAAAAAAAGCTATTAATCTGTCTAGTTATATTGCTTATGAAAAAAGTAGTTAAATCATGTTTATTACTTGGATATATGAATTAAAGGACAGCGGAAGAATTTAAAAAAATCTTAAGCATGAACCTTATTTCACTTTCTCTCTCTCTCTCTCTTTGGCATCCTGAATACTGGATTATAAATCCTTTCATTGAGAACCATGTCTTTATATCATTGCGTGATTGTTTCTGAAACTTATGTTGCCATATCAGGGAACGTGCTGACTTTTATGGTTGGTTCAAAGCAAGCTTTTGAGGTATCTTTAGCTGATGTTTCACAAACACAGCTTCAAGGGAAAAATGATGTGATTTTGGAGTTTCATGTGGATGACACGACAGGGGCAAATGAGGTCTGTAGGTTATATACCTATTTGTCTTTAAATGGATATGAACATGTTCACTAAATGTGATTTATTACTCCCTCTAGGACTTCCTAAATTAGACTATAGTGTTAACTACTTTATGGTTTACATTTTATTTTATTTTTCACTGAATACTTATGTTCTGGTCTCAGAAAGATTCATTGATGGAGCTGAGTTTTCATATACCAAATTCCAACACCCAATTTGTTGGTGATGAAAATCGTCCTCCTGCTCAGGTGAATTTGATCAAATAAGTTATGTTGGCCAATGTTCATGTAACTATTGGGTTTACTAACGTGTGTCAATCACACTATGGTAGGTTTTTCGTGAAAAAATTATGTCAATGGCGGATGTTGGTGCTGGAGTGGAAGAAGCTGTTGTTACATTTGAGGGTATTGCAATCCTTACACCAAGGTGTGCTTTTGATGTGGACATGAGTCTGCACATGCATGCTATACTTGTGTCTAGTTATTGATATGTTTCCTGTTCTGTTCATAGTGCCTATTATTCCCCCCCCACCCTCCCTATTTTTCTTGTTATACATAATTTTTTTCTAATACAAATATTTCTGTTGTACAGGGGACGATACAGTGTTGAACTTCATATGTCATTCTTACGGCTTCAAGGACAGGCTAATGATTTCAAAATTCAGTACAGCAGTGTTGTCCGCCTATTTTTACTGCCTAAGGTTTGTTTTCTTGTCTCTACCTCTTGGCTTGTTCATTTTTATTTTTTTAATTAAGTGAAGAACACTTGCGGGTAGTGATTTGTTGCAACCAACACATTCTTGACATACTTTTTTTATGCCAATATAAGTTCATACCTGCTTGTTACCTTTATTTGCAGTCTAACCAGCCACACACCTTTGTTATTGTTACTCTTGATCCACCCATCCGTAAAGGGCAAACATTGTACCCACACATTGTGTTGCAGGTATGTTGATTTCATGCAGCTTTAGGTCTACATGTCTCTTTATTCTATATGCTGACAAGCTCTCTCCTCTTTTGAACAGTTTGAAACAGATTATGTTGTTCAAAGCACCTTGTCAATGAGTGAAGATCTTTTGACTACCAAGTACAAGGACAAGTTGGAACCATCTTATAAGGTTCCTTTTTCCTTTTAACATAAAACCTTGAGAGCTACTGTTTGTCATGAATTATGGAGTATATGATAAACATAGACTGCAGTGCCATTTTCTTTTAATAATTTTCTGTACAAGATTGTAAGGAAAGTTCAGCTTGTGAAATTGTTTGAACACTAACTTGATGTTTGCTTTCAACAATCAGGGACTCATTCATGAAGTTTTCACCACAATATTGCGTGGCTTGTCTGGTGCCAAAGTTACGAAACCAGGAAAATTCCGTAGCTGTCAAGATGGTTATGCGGTAAAGTCATCTCTGAAAGCTGAAGATGGAGTTCTTTACCCACTTGAGAAGAGCTTCTTCTTTTTACCCAAACCTCCTACCCTTATTCTTCACGAAGAGGTACAATTTTAAATCATGTCTATGTTTGATACCATGTTAAATAAAATAGCATAAGAAAAAGGATTGTGGGCTTGATTGGTATCTCAAAGCCTACACCATAACCTTTATTTATAGTAAATAATAAAACATAGACTTCCACATCTAAGCAATGTGGGACTACACAATATATAATATTATATTCCTAACAGTTGCAAAGCATTGATTAAGGTTGATTTTTCCTTATCCTTCCTCAACTAGATTGACTACGTGGAGTTTGAGAGGCATGCTGCTGGTGGATCAAATATGCATTACTTTGACCTTCTTATCAGGCTAAAAACTGAGCAAGAGCATCTCTTTCGGAATATTCAAAGGAATGAGTACCATAATCTATTTGACTTCATCAGGTCAACATGATTTTCTTGCCCCATCTTACAGGAAAAATTGGTGTAATATTGTTATTCAAATCTTAACTTTGGTCTGTCCATGCAGTGGAAAGGGTCTAAAAATTATGAACTTAGGAGATGTACAAACTGCAGAAGGCGTGGCTGCTGTTCTTCAGGTTGATGTTGATGATGCTGTTGATCCACATCTTGAGCGCATTAAGAATGAAGCCGGTGGAGATGAGAGTGATGAAGAGGTGGCTGAATATCATGTCTTTTCTTTTGTTCTTATTCTTGGTAGTTGATTTGCTTTGTGTTATGAATGTTATATCTTTGAGGGCGCAGACCTTGTTTTCTCGAGCTTCTTAATTATTTTAAACATCCTGAAAGATCTCACTAGATGGAATTTAGAATTACTGAATTAGGTTATTCATTTTCATACAACCACATCTCCTATGAATTATTTCAAATTATTTTTTTGCATCTGTGTGATGAGCTTTTGATTAAGTATGTAAGCCTCTTTGGTTATGTGTTTTCGTTTGTCCTCCTCTCATGTGTTCTGATTTTTACTTCTAAATCTTATTTTTGTCTTCTGGCCTTGGCGCACCTGTTCAAGGATTATGTTTAAATGATGGTGAATTTTTCAGGATGAAGATTTTGTTGCTGACAAGGATGATGAAGGTTCTCCCACTGATGATTCTGGGGAGGATGGATCTGATGGTAGTGACAGTGGCAATGAGAAAGAGGCAAGAACACTATGTGTTATTTCCTGATCTGCCAAAGGAGATTTTCCATATATATATATTAATTATTTATTTGCGTACTGTTTTTAATATTTGGTGTATCTCACATCTTATCAATGGCTCCCTTCAGAAGCCCCCTAAAAAGGAATCCAAAAAAGAACCATCTTCCAAGGCATCTACTTCTAAAAGGAAACCTAAAGATGGAGATGAGGATGGGAAAAAGAAAAAACAGAAGAAGAAAAAGGATCCAAATGCACCAAAGAGGGCTCTGTCTGGTTTCATGTTCTTCTCACAAATGGAAAGAGAGGTGGGTTTCTGCTGTATGTTAGTGGTTGTTTGCATGATTATGACTTTGTTGCGGTACTTCTACATTTTGGGGAAGGCATTAATAACATATGGAAAGGCAAACTCTAATTATGAACTGATGTTGTGAACTCAACCCTGCCATTATGACTATAAGGGAACTCAAGATTGTAAACTGATATGACTTGACCATAGATAGGCCTCATTGGCATATCTTTTGTAGATGTTAATTTTTGGGTTGTCTGGATTCTCTTTATTTTGGAAAAAAAAGGTCGTTGCTGATGTCATTGCACCTACTGCAGAACCTGAAGAAAAGCAATCCTGGAATTTCATTTACAGATGTGGGAAGAGTACTTGGAGAGAAATGGAAAAAGATGTCAGGTATGGCTGATTTCTAATCTTGGTTGTTTTATACACTTACATTTTGTTGCATCATGATTATCTAGTCACAGTTTGCAGTACTTGGTCATTAAAAATTGTTCCTCTTGCTGAATAATTGTGCAGCGGAGGAAAAGGAACCATATGAGGCAAAAGCTCGTGTAGATAAAAAACGTTACAAGGATGAGATCAGTGGCTACAAGAACCCACAACCAATGAACATAGATTCAGGGAATGAATCTGACAGCACATAGATTGCGACAATAAAAAGTAGACCCCTTAAGTTCCTTTTCAAGTGGTATTTTAATCAGCACAATTTAGCATCTTGGCTAGTAAATTAGCAACCAATGTATTAGTGCACGTTTTCTGAACATATTCTGAATGAGATCAGTTTGCTATATGCTGCCTGGACAGAAGTCATTTTCTCAGCCTGGCCCCGTCTAACGTAAACTTGATGGTCAAGCACAAGCTGCTTCCAGCGGCTGGAGAGAAACAAGTAAATAGTGCCCCTTCTAGTTGACTATAATATGGTTATTATGTGCGGGGAATGACATTTTTGTGTTTGTAGCCCGACATATGTATTAGCTTGGGCTATCACCCTCAATGCTCTGTTACTGTTACTGTAGTGAACATGGTGAGGATATCTTCTTTCTTTTTTTCCTTTTCTTATGTTGTATTTCAGAAAGAAAATTATCAGCTATGTCTTTCTCCCGTCAAATGATTTGTGTGTGATAACAGCAGCATTGAGTCCATCCATAGAATTTATAGCTCCAGCACTGAGTCAACAATCGATCTTTTGTCTGTTTTGGCTTGATCCAGTAATCGCCTCTGAACCTAAAGGAACTTTCTATACTTTTTTAATGGTGTCCTCAATTCTACGAAGGAGAAATCTTACTTCTACTTTATATGGGGCGCCCACTCTCATTAAACAAGTTTTTATTTGTTGTGAAGCTAATGAGATTTGGAGATATCCTTAAATTCATTGATGAGATACTAAAATGTGTAACTACAGAAGATTTTGAAAAATATTTAAAATGAAATAATATTTTCATATGTTTCAAACAAGGGAATCAAACTTTATTACATAATTATATTTTTATTTCAAAAATAAAAAATAAAAAAAATTAAATTGACTGAATTATAATGAAATAAATTTTACTTTTGAAAAAAAAACTAGATTAGTACACCACGTGGTTGGGTTTTTTTGTTTTTTGAAATGTGTTTAACTGTAAGTTACCTGCCCGTTATAGATAATTGTTGTTACATTTGCAATTATGCGAATATTTCTCTGCCGTGAGGAGTGTGGGTAAAAAGTTCTTGGATCAAGATTGAACTACTTAATTTCTTTAATTATAATTAATTAATAATTAGGAAACATAAAAGGAAGGAAAAAGATATTTGAAGAAGTAAATAAAATTAAGAAATCGTTAATCAAGTTAACTCACAAATTCTGACCTTTTAAAACTACGAACCCCATCAATCATTTTCATCTGCCTCTCTCATCCTCAACCTCTCTGTCTGTCTCAAGTACTTTAAAACACATATAAATCCTCTAGTATTGTAGGTACTCTCAAGCCCTTTATGTCACAAAGTGCATACTAGTTCCTAGTGGACGAAATTTCCCTTTTAAATTACATTGTTTTCCTTTTTGTTTCTTTTCTTGTCTAACAAGGTTTACCAGGCACACAGTTAAGTGAACCAGCAAATCTTGTAAGCCTAGTCACATACTCCCCAGGCTTAGGAGTAATCATGTCCAATTTGGAGAATGGCTTCTTACCAAAAGGTGACCCAGATGGAAGAAATGTTGCCCCATTCATCAATAGGTCCTTGTGTGTTGTCCACCTCCAAGTCCTCCACTCTGATTCTGGTGCATAATCTCGGTGGACGACCTGTAAGACAATATTCCATCATAAAATTGAATTAGACATATCAGCTCAGACCCATAATTGATATATTTGTTTGTGTTTGTAAATTTTACCTCCTTTGCAGCAGGGTTATTTGGAGCAATGAAGCGATTTCCCTCACTAACAATGGTTGGGTGTGAGCTACCACCAATGGCATACATGAGCCAATGTGTGTAGTCATTGTTCACAACATGGACAAAGCCCCATCTGCATCTTGGCATCCTTTGTACCAATCCTTTCCCAAAATGGTTAAATGCCACTGTTACTTGCATTATCTTATCACCTTCATAATGATCACTGGCACCAAAAAGCATCACCTGCAGATATATATATGCACAAACACAATCACCCAACCATTAGCATACGTAGATTTATTAATTGTACATTATATACTAATTGCTAGCTATCTAAGTACTTCCTTTTTCGTTTCGAGGCTGATCGCGCAATTCCTCATCTCAATAAGATTATCAAGTTCAATTCGACTATTGAGGTGTTTAGTCACTTTAAATTATAGATAAGTTCCATGGATAATAGTAAATGTAACTTACATCGTTATGATGTGTGAAGTGACCGTTTGAGATGGTGATGGCTGTGGAAGCTTGAATGATATCAATGAGCCCATCAGCACAGTTAGCCATGGAAACATGATCAATCCAAATGTTGGATGATCCGAAAATGGAAATCCCGTCTCCATCACCCCTAGTTCGGATACCAACATGATCAACAGAGTCCCTAATAAGACCACCTTCTGTAGCAACAACATCGTGAATGTGAAGCCCATGAATGATGATATTCTTAACAAATTGTATGCTAATTCCAGCACCATAAGCAATGTGAACGTTGGCTCCACGAGCATCAATGGTCTTATCTCCTGTCATCAACAACTCCTTTTGCAACTTGATGATCATGCTGCGACCAAATATGATCCACAAAGGTTCCTTCTGGATCACAGCATGGCGGAGAGTTCCTGGTTTTGGGTTAGCCACATCATTGTCCGAGGGATCAGTCACAACGTAGTATCTACCACGAGCTCCTCCCCTTGTATTTCTCCCAAAACCAAGGACACACTTTGCTAATTTCTTCCGTCTCCTTTCCCATTTACTATCACAACGCCAGCAACGGTCAATTGGGTTGGTGGCCATGCATGGTCCATTGTATTTCCTTAGATTCCTCCTTGTTAAGGTTTTCCCCTGTAAGACCCTGCAATGTGTCACATTAAAACATATTATATTAACCTTCATTTTCAAAAACACAAGTCAAGAAATACAATTAAGTAAGCAGATTAATACTAAAACGAATGTGTTTTCTAACTCTGTAAGTTGGGTATGTACTTTTGAACATGTTCATTGAATTCACCAGTGACGTTCAGAGGCTCAGGCGTATAGGATGCAAGGGCAACTTTATGTGCTTCATCAGCTTGCTGCTTCAGGAAATCATCATATTCAGCAATTCCAGCCTGAAGGCATGGAATTGTAACGGCAAAAACAATGAGAAATATCACACTAGGCTTATACGTGGCCATATTTTGTTTGCCTAATCTATTTCTTTCTCTCTCTTTTTGTGTATTTTTACAATTTGTGGATATACTACAGTAGATAATATACTATAGATAATTTTTTTTTCCTCCTGGATAATATGGGAGGATGGCGAAGGTCTATGATTGTGAGCCCTTAGAGCTTATGAGGGACAAGACCTTGCCAGACCAAACAGCTTAAACCTAGACTAAGTTTTGAAGCACAAGTAATATAGCTTGGCTCAATTTATTAAATGGGAGAAAGGGATGTTTAATTTTATATGAACATGCATGGTTCTAAAATTCAGGAGCGTGGAGTTTGGAGAACCATTCTCTATTTTAATGGTTTTGGGTTACAGAAGTAATGGTCACCATTCCATTCACATTTCAACACCATGTTCAAACTGGACCGTTCACCCGTTGTTTGTTTGTTTTTTTTTTTTTTTTTTTCCCCTTTACAAATGACTAATTTTAGAACATTTTGTGACCAACCATGTATATGGGTGCTATGTATGTAAGCAAAGCTTCTGTTGTAGTTTGGTGGATGGCCAGCAGGACTTTACGTTGGTTGGAAAGATGTATAGCAAACCTTGTTATTATCGTATCAACTACATAATTGTGTGAGCTGCCAACCTTGTTATCCTAACAGTTTTATTTTCCTTATTTTAACTACTAGGAGGAAAGAATGTGAAAATTAAGGTATCAGAAACTTAAATAGACAAAAAGTGTAGAGGATGCTAGTCTGATAAAGGAGTGGCAGTTGGATCAGCTAGGCTAAGACGCCTCTAATCTGTCTGAAATTATACTAGAGGTGAACTTTTATTATCTAAGAATGTGATTTCAGCTAAGACTTTCAGAAACAATTGGAGTTTTAACTTAATCTGAGGTAATCTCAGCATAAATATATTTCAGACTCAAATTTGTTAGTAATATATCATTCATCATATACATCCATTTCCTAGAAAATACTGTAAAACAAAAGCACATTATCTTAACAATAATCCTTCTGAGTCTGGACTTATATACCGGAAGGTTAGGCACTAGATATTGGATCTGAGGTTGGCCAAGCCTCATTTTAGCCTGATTTAACAGACCTAGTGATAATGATGGTTAATTTTGAGCCCTGGTTCCTATATATAAATTATGGAGAAGTTTCTCCTTAAAATATTCATGTTCAAAATAAGAGGCATTTGGAACACTGGAGCATCTCTAAAGTGTCACACATACAAGAAGCTACATAAAAACAATACTAACCTCAGAGAAACATACAGCATGGGAAAAGTACATAAAGGTAGCATTTCTTGAGCTGCAGGAAGGAATATGTTGTTTTTCAGCTTTACCCCACTTTTATTATTGTATTATTATTTTAAATATAGGAACTGAGAAAAGGCAAAGACAATTTTGGTTAAAGAAAGGATGGCAACATAGGAAATTAGATGACTTTAAAAGTTTTTGGAATTAGGATTTTAGTGCTAGTCACTGCGCTCAATGCAGCATCAACAGATTAGAATATTGAAATACTCGTGTGACAAACAACTGTAGTAAGGCATTATTTTCTTCAAGTGAACAAAAGACAAATGAAATAACGGTCAACTTTAATAAATTTATAATATATGGCAACTTTTAACCTTGACAGTCTTTTCTTTTTCCCCTGAGCAATTCTACGTTTTGAATTCAATACATTACAGGCACATAGACATACATACATATACACGTGTATATACATATATGTAAGTATATGTATTACCTAATTATAGGCTAATTTCAATAAAATAAAAATAAAAATTATAGGCTAATATAAACATGCAGAGATGTATGTACAAAACTGGGTGTGAGACCTACTGGATATCCACTACTGTTCGTACACATCAACAGTGAACAGTTATAGAACACGTTGAAGTTTGCAAACACTGCATCTTATTGAGGCGATACCACAATATTCTGTGGTAGTCTGATGGCCTCAGAGCAATTTGGCTAACCTCCAAACAGCCTCTTTCTTCACTTGACCATTAACTGCAATGCATTAGTTAACTTCGTATAAAGAAAAAAAGTCATAAAAAATAAACGGGACAACACCAAGAAACCAAATGCTTAATATATCTTATATGCAGTTGCAGCAATTCACATTGAGAACATGAAAGTGACTCAGACTACCTAGCTCCACATTTATGTGAAGTCTTTTAACATATAACTGATTGTTCAATTTAGTTACACAAGTTCATGTAATTATCGAATCCCATTTGAGAGAGATTTACACTAGGATTACATCATAGATTCTACCAGATATGTTTACTGAACTGGTAACAACTTGTCCGAAAGAAATGCTAGTCTTCCTTTCCATCTTAGTTGCCTACAAAAAGTAAAAGAAAGGTCAAAAACAAACTCTTTCTTTTATAATTTTCTCCTTTCTTGTGAGGGTTTCTCAACATGGATTTGAAACCTTTATTTTATATGGACAGGCAGATGAGAGATTCTGATTGAAACCATGTGCATTTTTAACACTTCTTTTGGAATAAAATAATTCAAAAATATGCATATTGTAGAAGTTAGAATTTTTATCTGTCTAATCCAGCAAAAATTCCTGGTTTTCCTGTTTGCGGATACACTATTGTAAGTTTTAAATTCCTAGTTTTCCTGTAAGTCCATATGAAGGTTCCCCTCATCAAAGGCCTTATTATTATTGTGAAAATAGCATTCAGAAACCATCACTGCCACAAAGGAAAGGAGGGGGGGGGGGGGGGGGAATGAACAGAATGTGGGAAATTTTAAGGAGAGCCAAGGAGCTACTTTTTCTGGACATTAAAAGGTTTTAACATTGTTTGGGAGGAAAGGGTCACAAATATCATATCGATCTTGTGATCATCAGTTGAAAAAGAATCTATGATGGATTGAGCAAACCAGTTTCATACAAGGACCACTTGAAGAAAGAGATATCAAGTCTTTTTTCATATTCACTTTCTGGAAAGTGAATTCACAATAACACTTATTCTCACACTTTTGACCAAATATAGGAAAAATTCTTCCTTACCACTGATATAAGCTCAACTTCAATTACTTCACTTGCAATTCACTTCTTTATTCCTCCTTCCTACAAAAAAACAAAAGAAATCATATAAGAAGAATCAATAAGCAACAAATGTTTTGTAAGATATATGGGCTAGCAAAAACTATATATCTTACAATAAAATGAAATAGATGATGGTGGTAATTTAAGCCCCCTCCAATAATGGTATTTGGCCAGTGAGACCTCACAGGAATCAGAATAAAGAATTTTTTTGGTGCAGAGTGCCTAATGGAAGATTAAACTAAAACTTTGCTTGTCCCTGAATGGACTTTAGAGAGAACAGTGTCAAAATGAAGGGAGAAAATAAGTCACAAGAATTTATTGTAGTCTTCTAAACTGGAAAAGAATTTGTGAATTTCATGTTACTGGGCAAGGCTGGGAGTCAGCATGTCACGTAGGCCTCCTTGGCTAAAGAACCTATGAACCAAAAGAAAGTGAACAGAAGAAAACTGGAATCTTTCTTTTTGACTCCAGATGACAAAAGTACCCTCACTTTTATTAATAGTTAAGTTCCTCCTCCTGATCATATAACTTATGTTGATGCTTAATTATTACAACAGGGAAATAAGATTATGTAACATACATAGCAAACACGTGGTAAGTTGGTAACATCTCAGTAACTGTAAACATGGTTGATACTTAACATAGAGAGCATACAAGTCGGTAGCAATTTCAAATATTGGAACAAATTCCATACTTATGTCTAGATGCAAGAGAACGACAATATTAGCACCCTGATACATCAAAGCATAAGGTCATTTTGGGAATATAGTTAACTTCTGAGGAAGCTTTCACTAAACAAGCTATTCCACATTAATTATGCAAATTAAAAAAAAAGTGACATAAGGAGCAAATCGGAGCAATTGCCTAAGTATATATATATATATATGAAGCAGTAGAGATCTCAAATCTTTTAACAATTAGCTAGCCATCATGATTTCATCTCATGATGTCTACCATGTTGTGGCAGCCATTATCCCATTATTTGTTACCATGATATTAGCCTATGTCTCAGTGAAAAGGTGGAAGCTCTTCACACCAGATCAATGTTCAGGCATAAACAAATTTGTTGCAAAATTCTCAATCCCATTGCTGTCATTCCAAGTTATTTCTTCTAACAACCTCTACGACATGAACATGAAACTCATATATTCTGACTTTCTTCAGAAACTAATTGCTTTTCTAGCTCTTACAGCAATCAGTAAAATCATTTTCGGAGGAGATTTAAAGTGGATTATAACTGGTTTCTCTCTGTCAACACTTCCAAACACCTTGATACTGGGAATTCCGCTGTTGAGGGCTATGTACGGGAATGAAGAAGTTATGCTTCTTGTCCAGATTGTTGTCTTACAAAGTATAATCTGGAACAACTTGTTACTGTTTCTTTACGAGCTTGATGCTGCGAATTCACACTCTATTACAACACCATCAGAAGACACAGGTTGGTATTTAGAAATTCAACCTTAAGGAAGGGGGTTGAAGCATAAATTATATCCATATGCTTAACATTTGATATTTCCCCTGCCTTCAACCTTCCTCTCATTAAGCATAAATAATAGATCAAAATTGTTCCTACTCAGTTAACTGAACTAATCAACAAAAACCCAAGTGGCCTAAACACATTTTGGCACTTTCTTCATTTCTCTTTACCGCTGTCTTTAGCTACATGCTCCTAATTTCCACAGCCTATAAATTTGATTCTTCCAAGAATCATTTCTTGACTTCTTAAAGATGGAACACTTTAGCATGCACAAAATACCATATGACACTTCATAATTTTAAGCTTCAACCAGCATTATTATAATGTCTATGCTTCGTATTAGTATGTGGTACAACAGTCAGAACCAATTTCCTCTAACTGCAATACATATTATAATAATGCACACATTCAAGCTAGAAGGCTGTTTTTCTTCGCCATCCCACTTTCAGTCAATATTTGAGTTTGCTTTCTGCTTAAAGGGGACACACAGGCTGCTCAGGAAGTACAATCAAAGGAGGAAGGGGGAGAAGCAGGACCTATCCCTACAAAGAGAAATAAAACCTTTGTCGTTCTTTTAACAGTGGGGAAGAAGTTAATCAGAAATCCTAATACCCATGCAACTTTGATTGGTCTTATTTGGGCAAGCATACACTTCAGGTAAGTGGGCAGGAACTCATACATACAGTAACTCTTTTAACTTCACTCATAGAAGCAGAATATATTGCAGATGGGGGATAAATATGCCTGAAGTTGTTAATGAATCAATTTTAATTCTGTCAAATGGAGGACTTGGTATGGCTATGTTCAGCTTAGGTAAGAGAAACAATTTGTAATTTCCTATCATTAATTTTTTCGAAATTAACCAGGTGGTTTGATCTCTAGAGCGTTAGCATGTCATTTCTTTTATTTTCTTGTCCAACTTTAATAGGTCTGTTTATGGCAACACAGCACAGAATATTAGCCTGTGGGACAAGAATGGCAGTGATGGCAATGGGACTGAAGTTCATAGTAGGTCCTGCCATAATGGCAGTTGCCTCCATAGTCTTTGGTTTAAGGGGCAAACATTTTAGAGTGGCAATTGTGCAGGTGCTCTTTTTGTTGCATTCTTCATGCAGTTTATGATACAACAAGCATCGCATAATGATAAATAATCTGTTGTGTAATGCAGGCATGTTTTCCTCAAGGAATTGTTCCATTTGTTTTTGCCAAAGAGTATAACATCTATCCAGACATCTTGAGCACAGGGTAACTGATGCTTCAATGCATTTCATTCATAAACCTTGCCTATAGCTCAACTCGATAATGACATCTGATTCTGTTTGGTTACAGGGTATTATTAGGAATGCTCATTTCTATCCCAATAGCTTTGGCCTACTACTTCCTGTTAGCACTGTGAAGTCAAATACATATAAATACAATAAGAAGAATAACAAGCTGACTCGCGAGTATTGAGCCTACACTTTAACTGTTAAAGTTGCAAAATCTGTATAACCCTTTTGTAGTAGTAATTAGAAAAGGAAAAGTGTATGCATTAATGAGAAAAAGGGAACAAGCAGAACAGGGTAAGATGACGTACTTTTGGTGAGAGTTAGTTCAATCTACCCTCCAATTATTCGTGCAAACTATCCTTCTGCACTTGGCAATAAAGAATCTTTCTATCATTGCCTGAAAAAGAAAGACTCTTAACAGACTGAGCAAGAAACCTACAACAATAAACTAAAAACAACAAATACATTTTCAATATTTGCTAAAATGTGCCAATACCCTGTGAATCGAATCACTTCAGCTCTCCACTTAAGAACAAGGATGGAGTCACGGAGAGTGAGATGATGAGACGTTCAGGATGCACACTGCGTGCAGTAATTTGCATGTGTAACGTTGTGTAGAACCATGATATTTCATTAAATGTTTACACGTCATCATAACTACAAGCATTCACATGGAACCACCCTAGCAGCTGATCAAGTTCCATTTACTGACATACTTTTATTTGTAATCCAATGGAATGCAAACACAAACCATAACCTTTTCTTTAACAATCAGCACAGTTTCTATTGTATATAAACCATTAATATTGAAAATGATCAAACAATCTGGTAGGACTTTACCGGGAAACCTACAATTCACCTTGTATCTGGTTTCTAAGAACCAAGCACTCAATTATACATACATTATGCTTTTAAACTAATAATTTATATACACTGTAGATATAGCTTCCCCTATAACTGGCCATACAATTTTGTAAATCGGGGATTTTATTTTTCTATGGAGTTTCAAAGAAGTTTTAGCTCCACTGAACTATGCTGCAGTTGGACAAAACATGCACGAACTAACATACATGAATGAGAACATGTCTCATACAAACTAAAAATGATCTCATGTCCCTATAATTATGCAGCATCCTGATCTACTAATTATATTCATCAAATTCCCTTACTAAGAGCCAAATATAAATAGAAATTCTATATTTTACATGCCCATATTACATTCAGAATATTTGTCAAACAACTAACATGCCAGACAATCCAAACATTTTATATAAGGTTAGGATAATCCTATGATTTTCATGTAAAACTTCATATGTAAACAGAAAAGCAAAACGAGCAGAGAGCTTACTTGCCATGAAATACTGTACCTTACTTCAAAGCGACTGCCGTTTTGGTTGCACCCACTTTCTTTCATTTATTTTTTAGCAAATTTTGTTTTGGTGACGGTGAGGACTCATCTCAAGAGGCCTTTTTTTCTTTTCTTTTCTTTTCTTTTCTTTTGTAAATCAGAAAAACAAAAATGCATCTTGCCAATTTTGTAATAAGGGGTTTTTTTTTTTTTTTTTCCTCCTAAATTGAATGTGCCAATCTATATATTTTAATTTAACAGACATTCAAATTAATTTATAGTCTAAATAGATTATAGTATATTTTCGAATAGAACAATTTAATATTTTTAAAGACAAAAATTAAAAATAATTTTAAGCAATTAATATTTTGCAATCCTTGAGTTTTAGAAAATTAATTATGATATTTACAAAAATTTTAGAATATATAAATTAAAAAGAAAATAAGTATAAAAGATTATTCTCTATAATTGATTAAGATAATAAAATAATATGAATAAGTTTTTTTTTTTTTTTAGTCGAGTACCCATTTCTTGTCGGAAAAGAAAGAAGGATTAACTTCACGTTTAAATCTAGCCTTAGCCATCCATGTCTCACGTGATTATTCTAAAATTCTAAATCCCTCCAAATGAACTTCAATAATTAAAATCAACGGCCATAGCAATCCTAGCTCTGTTAAAATAAAGATCCAACGGCCCAGGTTTTTTCTTGCTGAAATAAAATGGGTACCTCTCCGGGAAGAAAGATGAATTTAGGGTTTCGACTATATATATTGGGCAAAGGCTACAGCATTTTCGCTTTAGAGCTACAGGAGCTATCCATTTCTTCGTTTTCCGCTTTGGCTCTTCTGCAACTTCCAGATCTCCATTTTCGTGAGGAAACATGGGGAAGGGTCCAGGCCTCTACACTGAAATTGGCAAGAAAACCAGAGGTACTTTGTGCTTGTTTCTGTGTTTTGTGTTGTGTGTCTGTGTCTTAGTTTGCTAGCGTTTCTATATTATCTAATCTATGGAATCTGATTTATGCATTTTGGTTTTTGTTTTTGGCTCTAGATCTTCTGTACAAGGACTACCAGAGCGACCACAAGTTCACCATCACCACCACCTCACCTACTGGAGTTGTGAGTTTCATTTCTTCATTCTGAGATCCAGTTGAGCTAGGGTTACTGACATATATATACTTTACATATACATTATAGTTCAAGTACTTGTTAATATATTATTTGGCATTCAAGATATTGTAAGATTGGATGCTCATTTCCAAGAGTTTTGAACTCTGATTTTGTGCTAGTTTAGTAGCGTTACAGTTCTTCAGGTTGGTATTAGTTGGAATATGAGCTAGCCCAGATTCATTGTGGGAGCTGAGTGATTTGTTTTAGTCCCTTTAGCTATATATACATGGTTGTCTTTTGGCTATACTTGTAAGCTGTTATGGAATTACTTTTTTATTTTTTCTTTTTGTAAAACAATGTGCTAGTTATTTTACTATTTCTCCTATATTTTCCAGGGACTGCTATGGAAATTTGGTTGTTTCTTTGCATTTTTTCAACCTATGATTGTTGTCCACTAAGTTCTAACACTGGAATCCCAACTTCAATAGTTGTTTAAGGGATTTGGCTTTTGGCTTCCCGTAGTTTGAAGTACTGCAATTTCAGGAATCATCTTCTATTTTCACTTGTAATTACTTACCTATACAAATGTGTGGTTTTCGTATAGTTTTATTACTTATTCCACACAAATTACATTTTTGATTCCTAAATTTTTAATGTTCTAGTTATTCAATATAATAGTTATGCTTTTCGTATGCATATGCATAATATACCATGATCAAACATTGTAATTATAATAAACCAAATCCCAATGTAATTTCATTTGACTATTTCTAATTATATAGATAAATGCTGCATAGGAAAAAACAAATGTCAAACGAATTTTGTAGCATTTTCACTTTTCTACTTCACACTGTGGATCAACCACAATATTAACAAGGTTACCTTAGAATCTTCTATTCTGATTGCAACTTGCCCTGGTGATGAGTTTCAGTTTCATGTTCTTTTTTGTTCAGCAATTTATCGGCTAATTTTTTTTTTTTATTTCTGAAGGCCATAACATCGTCAGGAGCAAAGAAAGGCGAGCTTTTCCTGGCTGATGTTAATACCCAGTTGAAGAACAAAAACATCACTACTGACATCAAAGTAGACACGGACTCAAATGTAAGTGCTCCCTGCATTCGTATGCAGCTATTTGTTTTTATCTTAGTGTTATAATTCTTATTACATATACTTTAATCATCCATGTTCCATGAATAAAGCCATTCTATCTTCTACTTGCTCTTTAACTGGAAGTTGTTGCAGATTTAATTCTTTTGTAGTTTTATGTTTACTATATAGGAATGGGGGTACAATTACCAGATATTTAATAGTCCTTCTATACCTCATTGACCTTGTGACTGAAATGAGAATGGAGTGGGGATGCAATGAATCCACTCATCTTTTTTATGTCCATATTAGCTTTAGTTGATGTAATTAACTGAGATGTTCCATATGCCTAGTGTTATAATCCACGTTTAAGAAGTGTTTTGTTTCTTCTAGAAAAAGAACCATTTGAGGCATGCGGATGCCTGAGTTTGTTATCTTTATCCAGATATTCTTCCTATTAAAAGCATAATGCTAGTTTAGGATTTGGTAATTATGTCATCTTTTGTGACTGAAGTTAATCTGCATATTTATCAGCTTTCCACTACTATCACTGTTGATGAACCTGCTCCTGGTTTGAAGACTATCTTTAGCTTCAGAGTTCCTGATCAAAGGTCTGGTAAGGTGAGTTTTTTCTCCATGCAGGACTCATAAATACCAACTGACAGGCAATAAATGATGCCTGCCCCAGAATTCTTGCCTCCTTGTTGGACTTGTGATTGTTGTCTAATTTGTGTGATTTGGAAACAGGTGGAACTTCAGTACTTGCATGATTATGCTGGGATAAGCACTAGCATTGGGTTGACAGCCAACCCTATTATCAACTTCTCTGGTGTTATAGGAACTAATCTAGTTGCACTTGGTACTGATCTCTCATATGACACCAAAACTGGGGACGTCACCAAATACAATGCTGGGTTGAGCTTCTCCAATGCTGATCTGATTGCTGCATTGACTCTGTAAGTGTTCTCTGTTGTAATATGAATATTGGACTTGAGTTGTTTTTAAGCTATAATTCAATGAATATGATTAGAAGGCTGTGGGCTAAATATATTTTTGGGCTTTTAGGATGTTCTTATTTCATTTTAGATTGCCATCCTTACTGTTGGATGATACCATGAATACTTCTGACTTGCAGGAACGATAAAGCTGACACTCTGAATGCTTCCTACTACCATATAGTAAACCCTTTCACCAACACAGCTGTTGGTGCTGAAGTTACTCACAAATTCTCAACCAATGAGAATACCATCACTGTCGGCACCCAGCATGCTTTGGATCCATTGACCTCAGTGAAGGCACGTGTGAATAACTCTGGCAAGGCAAGCGCTCTTATCCAGCATGAGTGGCGTCCAAAGTCATTCCTCACTATTTCTGGAGAGGTCGACACGAAGGCCATTGACAAGAGCGCCAAGGTTGGATTGGCATTGGCTCTCAAGCCGTAGAAAAGTTTTGAGCTCTTATTATTGAAGCATTGAGGTAGGCATAAGGCATTAGAAGCACAGTATAGTTGCCTCGCGGACTCACTGTGTTTTTGTGGTTGTTGTCTATTTGGAGTTTGGACAAGAGTAAACGTGCTGTTGTCTTCCTTCTGTTTTGGTGGTTTAAAGATTGTAAAAATAAATATCAAATGATTCCATAGACCTAAAGTGGTTACTTCCAGAGTCCTCACAAGTTTTGGACACCCTAGTTTAATTGAGTATCAATAGCCGTGATTGAGTACGTTTGAATGGTTATGTTTTTGTTTGCGGGTTGTTTTTAATGGATTTTTGGGGAGTGATAGCCATTAGAGGAATTTCTGTTAATATTGAATTTCTCTTATTTTCTGGCTTTGCTCTCAATTCCCTGCAAAATCGTCAATTACTAGGTCTTCGTTTTTTATATATTTTCCTTAAAGGAATGCATCAATCCAAACTAGGTGGATTTTTCTCCATCAAGTCAGGCATGGATTATTTCTTGTTCATGGATAGATTCTCTTCTATCAAACCTATTTATACTTGTAATTTTTTCTTACTGTTTGTACCCAAGTAAGCTTCTAATCTTCCTAAATTCTTGTTTGCACATACAAGTCAACCGGAGTTGATACCTAATTAAAGCATAAGAAAATTACTGTAGATGGTTGTACGTCTCTGTCAAGTTTCATGGGCTATAATTACATGGCGATTGGCAAGACCGAGTCTAATACACTTTCTGTATATGAAGATAAGAACATGATTATGAATGAATGATCCTAAAATGGTATGAACATTTTAGTTGTATTATATTCCTTGCAGTATCATTATATTTAGAAAGCATTCATTTTAATACCTTATGCAGGCACCCCATTATAATGAGCTTAAATTGAATAAGTGAATAGAAAATTCGCAAAAAGAAACTGTAGGCTGTGGTGTTACATCCATTGGGGTTTAATTGCTAAGGAATATTCTATGATTTCCAGAAATTTAAATGGGAAGAATTTCCAATTCCTACAAAAGGGAAAGAGAAGGGGAAAGCTCTGCCTTTCCTTTGAATGGTTTGGCGGAATACAGGTCTCTAATTATAAACAGTTGCAGGAATCTCCCCAGGCCTACCATGCTTGATACGAATCCATGCAAAATGTTTTCTTTTTTCTGCTGTCACAGGAGATTTACCACGTCTAAGGATGTGTGCTGAAAATGCCTCTTGCACTATTTATGAAAAAAATTCTAGGAACATTGAATAATACACCAACTGCAAGCAAAAAGCATTTTGCACGGTAATTATTACAAGATGACTGACCATTTGCCACCAAGGCTAATAATCAAATTACAAAACCAAGTTCTGGCACACAAAATGTTCTGTATCCATTCTACTACTTATATGCACACTCTAATAATCAACGACAAGAAAAAGACATGGCAAGAGAAAATATCAATTGTTGTTGCAGATCTTGCCAACCAGTGCTCACACATAAACATAACAAGAAAAACATCCTTTACATTTACTTTAGCAAAAGCTTGTACCATCTAGCTCTGTACAGAACCCCCCTGAAGCAGACCATCCCGAATCTGTGCAGCAACATCCCTCACTGCACCAGGCCCATGGGGTATGAAAACAGACGAGGACTTAGAGGATGCACCGATCTCCTTCATGGTGTCGAAGTATTGAGTCACCAGTACCATATCCATGACATCTTTAGCTGTCGTTCCAGGCACATTCTCGGAGAAAGCAAGCACACTATCCCTCAGCCCATCCACAATGGCCTGACGTTGGCGAGCTATGCCAAGCCCTGATAGGTATTTGGACTCTGCTTCTCCTTCTGCTCGCTTGATCTGCAATATTTTCTCCGCTTCAGCCTTCTCATTTGCTGCCAACCTCATTCTAGCAGCTGTTACAACAATAGAACATGTCAAGATTGCACTACTATCACAAGAATGAATTAAAATTCATAACCAAATGGGAATAAGAGTTGTCCAAAGAGCATATGTGGTACTAAATTAAAACTGTAACCTAACACCAACCTCGTGTGAAACCAAAGATTTACTATTCAATTATATTAATGAGATCTTGTGTGTTTTTGACATGAAGGAGTGACTTGAGAGCTATAATGTCAAATTGTCATGCAAACATGCTTTAAATGCAAGCCATATGCATACACATTTAAGCGAGTTATCAAGCCAAGTAATATATCAACTACAAAAGTAATGTGATGTAGGCACCAGTTCATCACTATAATGATATGTAACAAAGTACACGAGTATATAGTGCAATCTAATGGCACTAACAGATATTACCTGCATTAATCTCATTCATTGCTCTCTTGACGTGAACATCTGGCTCTATATCCACAATGAGGGTTTGGACTATCTCATATCCATAAGCAGACATGGCCTACAAAGTGGAGACAGAAATGGGTGACTTGTTGATGGAGTACGTAATAATGAGAATTTTAGGATTAATTACTAAATTTTTATTTGTTTTCGAATTTGATTGTAATTTAATTTAAGTACTTTTAAATCTAATATTAAATTAATATAAATAATTAAAAGAAAGCCAATTAACTTTCTTTTCATCTGATCCGAATAAGGTAAGAATAGGATCTCTTGCATTGCGGAACAGCATATTCCAACTTATGGTAAAGTAACCATTCAAAAATAAGAGAATGGTCTGTAATTATAGTAGTTTATTAGGGTTTTCTTGTTTTTATTAGAACTCTAGATTTATCATTTTGTAATTAGGGTTCCTTTTTATTAGGACTTTCGTTTACCTTTTATGCCATTATGGTTTTTCAGGGAGTCTATATTATGACCCCTAGTGCTACATTGTTAAAAAAGCTTTTCTTGAATTAAAATTGTGGCCTTTCGGTTGTCACTCAATTTTACCTTTTGATTTGTTCTATCGAAATATCAGTTGGTCTTGCATCACTTGTTCTATCTCAAAAAGAGATAACTTGCAGAAAAGAAAATTGCAGAGGTAGTTAGAAACAAAATACCTTTTCAAGCTCATCTTCAACAGCCCTGGCTATGTCATTCTTCTGCTCAAAGACGGCATCTAACTCCAACTTCGGAACACTTGCCCTAATAACTAAATAAATGTAGAATATTAGCAGCTATTCAAGAAGTTAGCTACAGTGTACCAATTATGCTGGCCAACAATAATTCTTACACAAGAAACAGTAAATGTAGTTGGAAAGAAAGCTACTCATGTAGCCAGCTAACTGAGTATTGAGTGTGCAAGGATATAGTTTTCTGAGGACAAAGATAAGAAACCAATGATTACTTCCCATACCATCAAAAACATAGGATTGGATCTGTCCCTTGGTGTTGGTGAGCCTATAGAAAGCATCTGAAGCCTTTTCTGCTAAGGCACGATATTGCACAGAGGCAACCACAGTGACAAAGACATTATCCTGGAAATTCAATGAAAATATAACTTCATTAACTAATCAGAATAGTTCACATAGTCAGAAATTACTCATCTTAAGAGGAACAGCAATTTTATATCAAATCTTTTTCCAGTCATCAAAGTAACAAAAACTCAACTAAGCCTTAAATCCCCTACTATTTGGGGTTGGCTAGAAAAATGGAACAGAGAAAAAGCAAAAACTCATATTGCTACTAACATTCAATTATAAATTAGAAGTACAGAAGCAATATTTTCGAATTCCACACATGTTGTTATTGACCTTGGTCTTTGTTTCACAACGAACATCAAGTTGCTGCACACGTAATGACAGTCCACCAGCTACCTGGTACCCAAGACACCAAGGCAAGCAATGACATCCGGGGTCAAGCACATCACTAAATTTTCCAAAATGTTCCCTAATAACCACATTTGACTGCTCCACTTGAATGCAACCCAATGCTTGACCCATACTTTAACTCTGCAATAGAATCTTTAATTTGCAAGAAACAAAAGCATTAACTCAAGGTGCAATATTTTTCCACCTATAAAACATTTTCTTTTCACTTTCCTAATATCCAATTACAAATTACATCAACTTTGTCACATGCAATGCAAACACGAGGATAGATTAACTGCAGATTAACCACAATACTGATGTAATATAAATCCTTTGAAGGTTAGATAAGAAATGAAAAATACATAACAAGAAAAGAAAAGCTTACACTAATATTCATTAATCCAAATATACAAACATGAGTAAAGAGAAGTTCAGATCAAAGAAGAAAAGGAAAAAGATAAACTTTCATCCACTAAACAAACAAAAATGCTTTAGTTAAGCCAACACTTTAAATACAGAAGAGGCGCACACAGTGTTAAATGCCAAAATTGTATTAGGGGCTTATTAGTAATTTTGGTAGAAATCTGCCAATAACTAAGACTTAGCTAACCTGTAATTCCTGATCATTTTGGATAACTGAGAATTTAGTCATGTTTATTTAGAGCAGTTAGGTTTCCCTTTTCCCTCAATCTCTCTCAGTCCCTCCCTCTCAATTCCCTCTTCCTTTGTGATTCTCTGCAAAATTCCAATCAAGACCAAAAGTTCTTAACATTTGGTATCAGAGCTAGCTTCGATCAAAGAGAAATAGAAAAGCAAGGTTCAACCATGGAAGGATTCAAAGCTCAAGCACAGGCTGGGTCTCAGAGATTTGAATCAAAAAAATCAAGGGTTTCAAGATTCATATGCAGTACGTGTTAGTGTGGGATTCACACCATATGGTACCATGACTATCTCATCCACCCCAGCATCTCCAATCTCCCCCACTCATAACCCAGTTTATGGAGGTAGCTCCCACAATCTTGGACAACAACCATATCAAGATCCATAAAGGCTTGTTGCACACCAGGTGCACGATGAAATTCCACAAAACAAAAGATTTAATTCCTACCTTTACCATGCTGAGTATGGAGCTAGGTAGAAATGAAGGATCAAGAACAGATGGTAATTACAATCTTGCCAACCCCTACCATTCCAATTCTGCTAGCAACCCTTACAGTTCCAATTATTACCAGTGTCCAAATTCTTGTTCTTATTTGTATGACCATGGTTACCAGTATCAACAACCTGCAAGTGCAGCCACTTACCTCTCTGTTTCCAATCAATTTCCATATACAGGGTCTTCTCAAAACTACCAAACCCAATATCAAAATTCTTGTCAGTCTCCAAGTTTAAGGGTGATAAATTCTCAGACTCAAAATTCATCTCAAACATCGGGTGTTTCTTGCCAATATTCTAAATCATCCTTTTTGTTGCATCCCTTGAGTCCTTAACACTACCACAAAGCTCAGGAAAACCTCATGTTTCGGTTTCTCCTCAAATGGACTTGGGGAATACAGTTGGTACATATATAGAATCAAGGGTTAACAGTAACTATGAAGTGCAAAAATCAGAGATTCATGGCTCATGTGCTATGTGCTTGGAATTGAAAGGGGAAAACATTAGAGTTGGAGCTCCACAGGAATCAATAACTTCAGGTTTGAAATCTTTCTTAACTACATCTTGCAAGAAAGTCCCTGTGAGCAACCAAGAGCTGCAAGTACAGAACCTCACCATTGTTACTGAAGATATAACCAAATTGGATGCTTATGTGAAGAACAATGTTGTAGTCCAATTAGCAAATGGGTTCTCTGAAATTGTAGAAAAACATCAAGTCTTTTGGAAACATGTGCAAAAGGTTGGTGAAGGGGTACATGGAGAAGGGACATATGAATCAATAATTCTGAAGTTTCAATCTTTTTACAAGGAGTCGAAGTTTGATCCTAACTATATCATGTTGCTGGAGGTTCAAGCTCAGTTGATGAAATGGACTAATGATATGATATCTCTGCATATTAGATTTCAAGCTCTCATGGCAGGGATTTACTCAATCAACAGGGAGGGTTTGAGTTTCACACCCTTGAGGACAAGGGTGTCTTCAAGGGGGGAAATTTGTTACATGCTAAAATTGTATTAGGGGCTTATTAGTAATTTTGGTAGAAATCTGCCTATAACTAAGGCTTAGCCAACCTGTAATTCTTGATCATTTTGGATAATGAGAATTTAGTTAGTTTGTTTAGAGCAGTTGTAGAGTGTTAGTTTCCCTTTTCCCCTCAATCTCTCTCTGTCCCTTCCTCTCAATCCCCTCTTCCTTTGTGATTCTCTGCAAAATTCCAATCAAGACCAAAAAGGTCTTAACACAACCCACAAGCATAATGAAACCCTAAAACGTTATACACTGTTTGGCTGGCGAAATTAAGCAAACAGTCAAGAAACTTAAAAAGATTCATCAAATCAAAGCCCGTTTGGAAACTGATTAAAAAAACCTCTATTTTAAGTTCCTAAACCAAGAACCTGAAAAGTCTCGAAGTTTCTGGTTTCATTACGTATCTTTCACTCTGTAACTCAGGAACCAAACATGGAATACCTTTAGCTAATTACTCAGCATAATGAAATTCCGAGAAAATACAAGGACAAACCCAAGACTCCATTTGACTGAATCATATGAACATACAAAAAAGGAGGATGTGCAGAGATAATACCTAACAACGGAGATAGACCCAGACAGAAGATTTGCTATGGGTTTGAAAACCTGAGTCCGCAGCAGTACTATGTGCATACAAGGGCCCACAGCTTAGAGATTACCCGTACAATGAAGTGTGAGCCATTCTCAGGGACCACCCGGTTGATAAGTAGATGGACCACGCGGTTGAAGCTGCCTTTATCCGAGTCAAGTGAAAATGACCGTCTTGTCCTGCTTCCCGAAAAAGAGATGCTAAAGTAATAAGTGAAGGCCAAGGGGAATAACTCGTGAAATATCTTGGAAAGTTCATTCCAAACTCAAATTGGAGTAGACTCGGCTAGTCAAAATTGATAAATTGTAAAAGTTTGAAAATTATGCTGTAATCGAATGGAATTTTTTTTTAATTAAAAAATTATTAATTATATTAAAACTTGGATAAAATATTTATGTTTTATATTAGAAGGGAGTGAATAATTATATGTTATATTGGTGTTATCTTAATATTTGTGTTAAAGTTTAAATTTGAATGTTGTTATATATATTAAATTTATTAATAATTAAATTTATTTTTGTTGTATTATATTTTTTATTATTTAATAAATATTAAATTATTATTATTTATTGTATTATGTTTTTAGAGTTTATAATTAATATAAAAATATATATATTTAAATTATATATTACGATCTCATTCGATCGATCTTAAACAAATAATTCAAAATTCAACAAAAATTTTCTATTTTAAAATATTAATCAAAATAATTTACGGTCACACCAATTAAAATTGATCACATTAGTAATAGTTTCATATTGTTATCATTTACGTAAGTAGTTACCGTCTGAAAAAAATTTCAACTTTTGGACAAATTCTTTGATGATGCTGGGAAGGCACAAGGAAAGTTCTTTCACGCCTAATGCCTAGTAATAGAACTGAAGTTTCTCCGCACCTTATTCAAATTTCATTTGGTTATATATAAATTCTTAATCAAACACTCCTCACCCTCAATATAAAATCCCAAAGCCAGTCACTGAGACACCCACATTCAGAAAAACAGAGCAGCTCTGCTTCTTTCTCCACCTCCACAATCATCACTACTCTAATATCACTTCAATATCTGAAGAAAAGGGAAAACGAAATAATGTCAGCCAGTCAGAGTAATAGATCAACAACTCCAATCCTTCCTTACCACAATGCTTACAGTAATATCAATACCAATACCAACTATGTCAACCAGAAAAAGTTTTTCAGTGTCATGCTCTACTTTGGCTACAGTATTATTATGGCAATTGTCATCTACAACGTATGCATCCATGGCAACATTCAAATGTTAGTTTTTTTCTCTAAAAGTATTCTTTGGTTCAGTATTCTTGGACCACATGAATTGTCTTCACATGAGAAGTCATTTAAGACTGATTTGTTGAAATTGGGAATATGGATTATATGGATTCAAATGATGGTATTTGCTTGTCAATCTATAAATTTTTTGAACCCGACTGCTGCCGTGTTCATCCCCTTGGTTGGAATTGATGTCATTGCTTACCTTTTTTATGCCTACTTCATCTATGATGATCGTTGTAACTGTATAATTTGCAAAAGGGAAGGGGAAAACAATATTTATATACTGTATACAGAGATTGTCTAAGGGAAAAACAATATTTATATACTGGATTCAGAGATTGTCTAAGTAGTACTTATATGTTTTGGATAATGTTCCTAGTATCTCTGTTTTATTTTTGAAGGATTTGATGTGATCTGAGTTTTCCTGAACTTTTCAAATTATTGTATTTTATATTTTTCAATTATACTTACATTTTAATTAATTGTTTTATTTTCATTAATTTACAAATAAAGTTATTTAACTCTTGAGAGCAAGACAAGTAATTAATACAAGAGGATGAGAATGATTCTAACATCTATTTATAAACAAAAGGCCACACAAATTTATTCTTTTACAAAATCAATGAAAATTTTTGACCAAAATGCAAATATTTTTCAATTATACTTACATTTTAATTAATTTACAAATAAAATTATTTAACTCTTGAGAGCAAGACAAGTAAATAATACAAGAGGATGAGGATGATTCTAACATCTATTTATAAACAAAAACAAAAGGCCACACAAATTTATTCTTTTTAAGAAATCAATGAAAATTTTTGGCCAAAATGCAAAGAAAAGGTAAAAGAAAAACATCTTGTAATTTTTGGAGATGCGGGGTATCGATCCCCGTACCTCTCGCATGCTAAGCGAGCGCTCTACCATCTGAGCTACATCCCCAGTTGCCCTTGAATTTCTTTGTAAAATAAATCTAAGATAATTGAGACTTGGGAGGAGGTAATCGAAAATGGTTTGCAAGAGAGTAACAGAATGTGTAGAAGACTGGTACTACAGGCTTCCACTACTCGTCGTCACTTTTACAATGCCTACTTTGAATGCCATCTCTCTGCAATGCATTTGGTTGGTAGGCCTTCTTTCTCATACTCTACTTCTTCCTCTTCTTCTTCATCGTCCCAAGTACCAAACAATTCTTTTGTCGAACACATGGAGGACGATTCGAAGTAATCCCGTCATCTATCTACCTCCACAATCTCCATAGACTACTCTGGCCTTTACAATCTATCAGGTTAACTTCTTTTGTTTTTCATTTTGTACCTTTTCTGTTTCTTCTGCTATCATATTCAATGGGAGAGAAAAAAAAAAAAAATCTTTTTCTTTTTCTTTTCAAAATTTTGTGAAAGGCTGAGCATTCTCATGAACCGGACTCGAAGCTCGTTAAGCATCTCAGCTTTTTTTCTCAACTAATGTGTAAACGTGTCTTGGGACAGAACTACTAAACTTTCATTTTCTGAAATAATTAGTCCTGTGAAGTATTGAAGTGGGTAAGTCAATTCTCATGAAGTTCAAAACCTACTTAGATAATAAATTTTGTTCCTTTATTTTTCTCATTTTGTTATATTTCGAAATTTATATCCTTTTCTTTCACTCATTATTTAGGTGAAAATAGAGAGCAAGTAGGATGAAAAGAGATGGAAAAACTTATGAAATGTCATCAATTTTTATCCCATTTTCACTCGATCCCTACCATTTTATATCTGGCTAGCTTATCCTTGGTTTCACTGTCTCTTTATTGTAAAATGCCCCCAAGGAAACAGACAGTTCACTGTATTTTATTGTATGCATGTATATTTTATTGTATTCATGTATAGTTTTATTGTATACATGATTCTTCATATGCCCCCTGCACAGGTTGGGTCGGTCATTGGGAAGGGAGGGAAGGTAGTGGAGAAGATTAGGAAGGAAACTGGCTGTAGAATTAGGATGTTTCACAGACAAATTGCCAGCTTGCACGGCCTCTTCTGTCGAGAATCAAGATGGTTGAGGTATTTTTGTTTCCACTATTCATTTTTTCTTATTATAGGAATTATTTAATACTTTAGTATGATTTGGTTCAGAATACATGAAATGGGTTCTCGCATTATGGTGGTTGTGTAAATTTGCTTTGTAATGATAGGATGATAGAAATTTAGTATGTCTAGCCAATAGAGTACAGGTTTGTACTGCGTGGAACCTGATTTTATTTGAGTAGGGATGAACAAGGAATGTTGGTTTTTTATTGGTTTGTAATGATAGACAGTTATCTTATGTAAGAAATTTCCTAATGAACTCAGATATTGCTTCAAGTGGAGCAAGGGGGACACATACTTTTTACCCATTAAGGATATTTCAATTGTATTATTGGAAAATGCTTTAGGGTTTAACAGGTAATCAGATATCCCAAGCCTTTATGCTTTCACTGTCCAATTGGTAGTGGATGAGCTCAGTAAAATTCTTGAGGTTTGATTGGGGTCATAGTGATCAGGCTCCAGATTTGGCAGCTTGCATGTTAACCTATAATGTCATAGGTTGCCTTTAGATCTGGTTTGCTTTTCCACTTTTATAGGACCTGGTCTAAATTAGAAATAAACATATTATGGATGTGCCCTTATGGTTTAGTATCCAAAATTATAGTTATGGTATCTCAGTTTTCTTTTAATAAATCATTATCATAAAAAAAATAGTTGCCAGGAAAATATGATAAGTCGGGAATTCATTCTAATAAGGCTAACTTTGTGATATAATCTTCCAAAGACTGTGTTAAAAAAAATAGAATTCTTGTGTCTCGTAACAAGCAAGCTTCTGGTTTCAAACGGCAGAACTTGCAAGTTCCAACTTGGAGATCTCAAGTTCAAATCCCATTGGGAAGGGGGGAGTGGAGGGTGGGGATATGCTACCCCCTTCTGCAAAATAATGAATGCAACAAAAAAAAGAACTACAAAGAGACAGAGAAGTCAGATTATTATCTACTGCATTATGAGCACATATGTTCTTATTCTGTTCAATGTATCTTAAGCAGGAAAAATTATTTTTTGTGTGGTTTAGTGATGAGAGTCTCATACTTTGGAATAAATTTCCTCTAATTTCTGTTGTAGGAATTCTTGATTCTCATTTGTCGTCAATTTTCCTGAATAAGTAAATTTAGAATCTCTCTTATCTTTTTGGAGAGAGAAGTTTTACCCCTTTAGCTTGCCTGTTCTCTAAATGTTGTTCCTTGGATAAACTTGAAACTTGACTATAGGCTTAATGTTCTATTCATGTCTATCTAAAAAGTTTGCTTTTGGGAAGTAGCTGATTAGAACTTGATAGTGTGAGCTTGTTTAAATCCCGCGGAGTTTAAATTAAATTTGCCCCTGTTTGGGCAGGAAGATATGTTTGGATCTAACTAATAGAAAAACAAACTTAACCAATGAGGTATAGTGCTGTTCATTTTCGGTTTAATCAGATTCTGCAATATCCAAGGATTAGCTTCTCTGTTATACTGCATAGAAAGTGCAGGTGAGCTTATCTAATTACCATCAGTTCTTAGGTAAGTTAACTCTTTCTTTGATCTTGGGATGAGTTTATTATTTAATCTGTTTAGAATGTGAAGTTTACAATGGGATTCAATGTTTCATGACTATGTATTCTGGTATTCTTTATGTAACAGATAGTTATGCTGCATTTTTCTTTTTTAACAATTTTACCAAGACTGATTCCTTTCCCTTGTGAAAATCTTTCAATGTCTGTGGCAGATTGAAGCCAATGTTTTATCTGTGAAGATAGCATTTCTCACCGTATCTTGTCAACTTGAAGATTGTCCACCGGTTGATAAAACAAGTACAGTTGGAAGCAAACCTCTTGAAGTGGTTCAACGTGAGGCTTTAGCTGCAATTCCATGTGAGACAATGTAAACTGTTATGTTTTGAATGTAGAATTGGTTGCACTCTTGTTGGACCTAGGAAGAATAAATTTGTGTTCAAACTGATTAGAGATGAAAAATTGAAGCATCTGACAATATGACCATTGTTCATTTAACTCTTTAGTATAATTGGGCATCTTTGATTATTAATAAAGAAATTTATTTCCTTGCTGTTATATCTGTCTTTTTGCCATTATAGAGATAGAATTGTAAAAATTCATCATCTATGGCATATATTGAAATTAATGCCATTATAATGATAGACTTTGCAATTTTTATTGGCTGTGTCAAAAGAAAAAACAGACACGGGATGATGTGTTGAATTCATTCTCAAGCTGCTTAACTTTTGCTCATTATATTTTCTTCATTTTATGCATAATGCCGTCTTTTGTTTGTTATCCAGAAACAATATAGAAATTAGTTGCTCTTAGCTTCTTGAAGGTTTATAGTATATGAAAAAGCCCAATCAGTAAAATTTTTCTTATTAAACATTTTGGAAAATATAAAGTAAATGTGGCATTTATTATTATTTGTAATTTTGAGTTGTCAAATTAAGCCAATCTCTTAATTTCATTGGGTGGAGATTTATTATTTTATTATTTGTTATGTTCTTATTGATTCAAAATATTTTAATCTTATCTTATGTTTATTATTTTTTGATTTTTTAAACATTTAGTTTACTTGTTAATCAATAAAATAAAATAAAAGATGAATTAAAATATTTTTATCTTAGAATAAAAATATTTATAAAGGTATAAGAAAAAAAATAAAAGGAATTAATTTGTAAAATAAAAAATAAGAAGAATAACCTAATTTAGTGGATTGTTTCATAAATAAATAAAATAATAATCTCATTTGATAAAAGAAAAAGAAAAGAATAACCTCTTAAATAAATTTTTGTATCATTTTAATTTACACATGTCAGTTTTTAAAGATGCCACATTTTTCAAGCATCTAATACCAAACTTTTTCTTGAGCAATGGGATTCCTTCTTCAGTTAACAGCTCATTTTGAGCCAGTACACTTCTCCAAAGAATTTGAATAATATAGGAATAATTTCTGTTACTAAACATATACCCAGTCCTCATATTAGTAAACATTCAATCCATATATATCAAAGATATATAAAAAGCCAAAAAGGAATAAAGTGTCTATGCCAAACCCAAAAAGGAAAAAAGAATCTATGCAACGGTTGGATCAAAGTTAGCCTGACAATAAGGCAACGACCAAACAAATTTAATTGAATTGAATCAAAGAGAGAGCGAAAGAATGGGGTCTTCCTTCTCAGGCTTGTTCTCCGGCTAGGCTTCGGCTTCATCTGAAACGTGTTGGTCTGAGCGTTCTCAGGTGCTATCGTTTCACTCATCGGCTCGATGGCAGCTCCACTTGAATGAATCCAAAGATTCATCTCAGCTTGTAAGTAACGCATCCGAACTGATATTCCTATTCAATCTCTTTGTTTTTTTGATCTAATAAAATTCTGAATCTCCTTTTGTATTTGTTTTTTCTGAATTTTTTTTTTATATTTATGGAGGGAAGGTTGTGATAGATTTCTCTGCGTCATGGTGTGGACCTTGTAAATTCATAGAGCCAGAGATCCATGCACTGGCTAACAAGTACACAGACGTTGAGTTCGTCAAGATTGACGTTGACGAATTAACTGTAAACCCTATTTTCTCTGAACTTTTTCTGTTCAGAATTTGTTGCTGAATTCTTATTTTGTTTTTTTTTTTTTTTGAAAAATGAGTCTGTTTGATAATTTGTGGATTGGAGGAATGGAATTGTAGGACGTGGCACAGGAATTTCAGGTGCAGGCAATGCCAACTTTTGTGTTGGTGAAGAAAGGGTTGTTGGGGCCAAGAAGGATGAGCTTGAGAAGAAGATTAAGAAACACAGGGCACCATAGGCTGCTTCTTGATTAATCCATCTGCCCTTCTCTCTTTAAGCTATGTATTTGTATTTTCAGGTCATATCATAAATTAATAATGAATGTGACAAATAATACATACTGATAATGCCAAACTGCAATCCAAATTCAAAGTTTAAAAATATGAACAAAGATATAGTGCTCCATGGCTTATTATGCGTGTTCTGGATTCAAATTTTTTGACATGCTGCCTTGTATGGAGCATTATAATAAAATCCAAGTTGAGAGCTCTTTGACAACAAAGGCCAGAAAATTGAATTACATTAGACTCCAACCCAATGCGTCACTTTGTTGCTTAGTTTTGTTTTCTTGAGAATTTGGATATAGTTAATTTTTTTTTAACTCAAAGAATCCTTTTATTCACATACGAAAAACAAATACAGAAATTGTGATTAAGAAAGAAGAATACAGTTTCTTTCAACAACATTCTTGTAGAAAGACGTTAGTTATTCCAAAATTCCTCTCCAAATGAGCCCAAAACTCACTTCGGCTGTTCAAGGCTCCACATTAATTACCAAAAAACAGCTAAATGAATGCATGCCTTTATTTGGGGAGAGGGAAGCTAATCCAAAATCTGGTGGTAGCTTGGTTGTTACTTTCCATTGGAATTCACATGCTTATGAAAAGGCCAAAGATTTACCAGGCGCTCAAGCACACTTTTTGAGAAATAGCCTGAGAATCCTGCCGGTGTTGATGGTGGAGGAAAGTCTTCTGCTGGCATAGCAAATGGCCGAATCATTCTCTCCATTTTCTCTAATGTCAGATATGATCCCACTTCTTGCAGCCTTTCTGGACCCATGATTGGTAAAGTGTGCTCCTGATGCAATGAAGTAGCTTCAATGTCGTTCTTCTGCCAGGTATAAATCAAGAGGTTAGCTTTTCAATATAGATATATATAGTACACCTGTTCAATTAAATCCAACTGAGTTTGCAAGAGATTGGTAAGAGTATCTATCTAGAAAATTCGAAGAAAGACCATATTCATTTTCAGTAAACCTCCCATATGGATTTCTAGTTCACTTGAAGTTGTTTTAGAAACATGGCAACAGATGCATCTGAATCTCAATGAGTGTTTAACTGAATTTCATACGTAATATATAAGGCCAATTAAGATGGAGAAAAAGTGAACCATTCTTCCATTTAAAGCTATAGTAATTGAGAATGCATTACCTCCAAGGGCGATAGATCTGCACCTCGGCTAAAAGTCATTTCGATTCGGTACCTTTTTGAATCTTCTAGAGCTACCTGCAGTTTCAAATTCAAAAAACTTCATTATAGAAATCAGACAAGTATCTACAACATGCATGCATATAAATACCGACAATTACTAGTTAGACAATTGTCAAAGTAATTAAGATAAGTCCCTTTTAAAAGGTTTGTAACCTACAGTTTATAATTGTTAAGCGAGGTTGATAATGGTGGATGGCAGTGTTTTTTCATTTCACAAGTTATTGCTTAAAGCAATAAAGAATGACAAGTTTCTCTCTATCAACTCTCCCAGATGGACCATGTGATTAAATCACTCAAAATAGTTTGAACAGCCAGCAGCATTCCAGACTGACCAATCTATCTGAAGAACCATGACTTCCTATAGAACACTAAGAAGATGATAGTTTGGCAACCACATCATGTCAACTAGATTTCCTATTAGTAATGTTGTGTCAAAATCAATCATGTTTCAGATCCACATCAAATATTACACTAAAACAGGAAGAAGAATAAATATACCCAAATTTTCTTTTTCCAAATATAGACAGGCCAGATATCTCCAACTGGAGTCTAATAGTTTAGTACCAATATAACATTCAAGTAGAAATATTCAAATAATCAAAATTTTGTTTGCTAGCAAAAAGAAAAGGTTAAAACTTAATCTACGACTTAATCCAAGGAAGACCAATCTCTTATCCCTCTCAAACCATTAATTGAAAAACAAAAAACATAGTGAGGAGCCCGGGCCTTATCTACATTCCATCTGATTGATAGCATACCCATTTTCTGATACCAACAAGTAAAGATGATCATTAACTAAACCAGCATAACCCGGACAACATTAAGGAAATTTAACATCAGCATTTATGCAACAGTGTTGCTGAGGCATAAACAGGACCCGACAATCAAAATTTATGGGTGATCAGGTTTAGCACATTATCCTCAAGCTTTGCTCGTATAAGATTTCTAAGCTTGAACTAAGTTGCCTTGACTCATTTAGAATAAAATGACCCCAGATTGAAGCCAAGCTCAAGTACAGGCCACAACTAATTTTAAGTTTTTAACTCAATGTCCAAATTCTCCTATATAGAATCTAGAATCTAAAATCTAAAAAGAGAATATTTTATTATATTTCTAGGCGAGACACATGTTGAAACAGATAATATATATTGTAACATTCATACATCTAGGCATCTAACTGCATTTTACTGTGTACTGAGTCATACTGACTTATGTATTGCAAGTCATTACACAGTATTATATGCTTAATAGGACAGAGAACCAGTTCAATCAACCATCTCATCAAACAAACAGATTTATCAGTAACCAAAGAAAAAATCATCAAATATATGTGCAAAAACGTTTCATATGTTGTGCATAAGCATACTCTATATGGTTTTAAATGTATTCCATGCACATCCATGTTTTCATTTAAAAAGTTCCCTTGAGAAGCTTTCAAGTGTTTGGGCATATATTGTGTATACTCAAGCTATGCTTCCTGAGTTTTCTTTTACTCTTTGACATTAACGTACTGTCTGGGGATAACTACATAGGCAAAGATGTTCAATAAGGTTGCTCCATAGTCTTCAGACTTAAGGATAACACTTAGATTGTGTTCTGAAGATCTTGAGACACAGATTCAGAAAAATAAAATACACAATAGAAGCATCCCGTTCACATATCCAGTCATCTAGTACATCATTTAAGATGCATTTAGTATATGGATAATTATGGGAAGATATTTGAGATACCTGAGTATCTTGGATACATGTGATGGATGCAAGTGTTTGATACACTGTTAAAATAACAGGGACTGGGATCTGATGTCCCACAGGAATAAGATACCTGGCCAAGGACGGGTATCTTATGCCTATCCAAAATTATTGGCATCTGAGATACTGACCTCGCTGGCTTAGTAATAATTTCTGATTTTAACAATATATGTGTGCTGTTTTGGCTGAGATTAACTAACGTAGGCTAGCTATTGGGTGGTGGATGATAGAAAAAGATAACAGGGTTTTTCTAGAGAAAGAAACTGGGGCTCATATTTTTTGGATAGAGACTGAAAGCAAGAGAGGAAGAGGACAGAACATAGCTCTAATCACAAAGCAGTAGAGTAGGAGGGTGGGCCAAAGTACTCATTCCGTGTTAAATGCATAGTTTAGTTTTGCAGTATTGTTAGATCATCATTATATTAGTGGAAGGGTAGTATTGAAATTATGCATCTGGTGTGTAGGAATTCCATGGTTATATAAATTTGAGATGAAACATGGTATCCAGGCATCCTGTCCCTAGACATCTTATGATGGAGATCTTATATACCTGGGGTTCTAAGACTAGACCCTGGGAAATTGTCAAATGGACAGGTCAGTTCTGATAATTTTGGCCCAGAAATCAACTATCGAGCATTAGAAAAGAATGGACTGAAGTAACTAAGAAGTAATAATGACACAAGGAAATGCCTGAAGTCAGTCACCTCTATGTTTTCAAACATTCTCAGCACAATATAGCTCATATAGTCAAGCTCTTTCGTTTTGTATAAACGCTCCAAAGCATTAAGGCAAACAAGGCTCTCTTCTCCTTGAAGTGATTCATCCAGATTACAAAAACGGAGAACATTCATGAGAGAATGGATATGTGATTCCTGTCATAGAGAAAATGAAACTTAATTTAAGAAAGTGATGAAATGCAAATATGTAACAACAAATTTAAAAGGTCAACACAAAGATGAAATTCCAAAAAACAAAAGAAAGAAAAGGAATAAAGATGTTCGACATATCCCCTATTGATCCCTATGACTACACAAGAAGAGAAGTAAGCACAAAAGCAAGTATGTAGAATGCAGGCCCAAAACAACTTCAAATTGGATTGCGATTTGTGCTTGTTTTAAAAAGTGTTTAATTCATTAAAGTAGAAGTGTAGATCAAATTTCTTCACAAGATAAAGTCACTTTACTTAAAATACTAGGCATCCACAAAAACAGAGTTTATAAAATAAAAGTGTTTCGTTACTTAGTTCTGCAATATTGAATCAAGGTAGTTTAATCATTAGTAAACTATTCTCATAAAAAACAGGTAAAGCAGTACAGATGCAAATCAAGCTTCAGTACACACAGTATTATGACACAAAGGAATGTTGCACTCACTGATGTAAAGTAAAGGCGTGTACGCACGTGGCGCTCAGGTGTCTTGACATTTGCATACCTGGTAAAAAAATAAGAGCATGAATGCAAGACATAACATAGATAATAATGTATGAAATAGGGGGAGGGTGTCTTTATATTCACTTTGGATCTAAGCGATATTTGGTCTCTTTATCATCATCGTCATCGTGATCCATTGATACATCACTCGTAGTACTGGTTCTTCTCATGTCATCAGTTTTTATGTAAGGCTTTGACTTAAACTCCATATCTTCATTGTCAGTATTTGTTGGTGCTGAATGCTGATCTTGGTTACTCTTCAATTCAGCAACACTAATGGCTTCCTCGCGAGTATTCCGCAGATCAATTAAAATTTTACCTAATAAACGACGAGCAATCTGAATTGAAAGAACAGAGTTAACCTACAAAGACAAGGTAAACGCTGGCACATAACCAATATAAAAAAAAGCCAAGACAAGAGCAGGGAAAGAAGGCCCATTATTTAGCTTGTAATTTTAGAATTTCATCAGTGTCTTTTATTCGACGGTCTCATCCTTAAGTCGGAGTGATCAGCAGGATTGGTTGACCCATAGATGACAGAAGGAAAAGAACAAATATGAAAGGCAACTTCTGAGAAGCTTATACAGCAATTTACCTTTGCCCCAATTTTTAACTTCTGCTTTGGATTAATCCCATATTCATTTGGAATTACACCATCTGCAAGTGCCTGCAATATAATGGCAGAGCAATTAAGCAAACCATAAAGATAATTTGTTTAATCCAGTTATTAGATTAATTCTGAAAAGTTGTTCAGAGATTGCAGGAAATAGGTTTACTAAGTGATAAATTCTTGAGACTTGCGCATCCATATAACTTGAAAATGGTGTTCTCTCAGAGAAGATAAGATTGCAGTAAAATACAGAAAAGTAGCATGTGTTAGGAATACAAGATGATCTCTGTTATCCATGGATGAGTATTTTGATGCAGGAACCTATTTTATCCGTACCTGTGCAACTTTAAAGAGCTCATCCAACCCTTCTAGATTAAGATGCGCATTGTGCAGGAGATCATATCTGTAAATTGTAAGTCAAAAATTACCACATATAGCCAGAAACTGAATAGCAGTCTTTTTCTGGATGCCTGTCTTACTAAACTTCAAATCAAACTCAGAAACTGAATGTTTAATCCAGTTTATTATAGATTAATAAATATTATTATTTAGACACAGGAAAATTCAGAATGCTTGATAGTAACTATGAACAAACCTTCATTAAACAGCACTACTGAAAATATCCTTTACATGTTGATTACCAGGATAAAAATTCATAGGTTTACTCATATGCTTGACATACAAAAAGTGAAACTCATAGGAAAGCCTTATCAAGTGTATTGATAAGAAAGTAAGGGTGACCTATTGAAGGCACATATGATTGCAACTTAACCTGTCAAGCTTTGTAGGTCATGTCAGTCATTGGGTATGAGTGTCAGTATGTAACAGCTACATGGGATGCATTCTTACAGCACAAAATTCAACTGCAAAATACTTAACCTGTCAATCATGTGATGCATGCTTTGTGTTGTTTCTGGTTTAGTTTCTTTAGTTCTTTAGGTGGTAAACTATGTATATCTCTTGTATAGTAGGGTTTGCCCCATCTGGCAGATTTTTAGTGAATTTTAACCTATAAAAAAAATCATGTCAAAATAGGATTTGATGGATCTGATACATTCTGTTAGGGTTCTGGTCATATATCCTAATAAATCACTTGGACATTGTACTTATAAAAAAAAAACAAAAAATGATCAGTACATTGTCATTAAGCTGAATATAACCCTACTGAACAAACTCAGTTTTGAGGACCAATCCAGTCACATCACAACTCAACCTACAAATTCTCAATATGAATGAAAGGTATTCCATTCATGCAGGATGTCCTTGAGATTGAATCTCTGTACATGCCTAGATTTTGAAGGTGAGTGATTTCTATGAGGTCAGATTCTTCTTTCAACTAGAAATTGGAGGATGTGGGGGGAAGCAACAAAAGAAAATAGGGCTCAGGCACAATCACCTTTACTTTCATGTAGAAAAGAAGGATTCTATTTTCATCAACTTGGGTCCAGGAACAAACTCCATGAAACTTCAACAAATATAAAAAAGATTCCAACTACGATCACATTTATACAAGGAGATGGTAAAACTTTTTTACTAGACGCAGTTGCTATGCTCCACAAATTTTGTAGTTTGTATAGCTATCCTCATTATAAAATTTGAGACCAATGTATGATTGAATCAGGTGACTTACTTGCACGAGTCATACACATCTGGAATTTGTGTGATATCGAACCTTCTGCAATTAAAACCATGCCATCAGTTAATCTGCCAAAATATCAAATTAAGATTTATCAGTAGCAACCATTCTCTTTTGAGCAAAATGTTCCTAATCTCAGTAATGAAAACAGTCTACTAAATAATATAATTAGAGATGATATGTTTGTTGATTACCAATTCTCCATAAAGCTTAAACTGTAAGGTAGTGGGCCCAACTAAGTCTCAAGCTTAACAAACTAATACTCCCCCTGGGCCCAACTAAGTCTCAAGCTTAACAAACTAATACTCCCCCTAGCATGCACTTGCATGGTGACCATGGGAGTATGAAACTAAAGGAAACACAACACAAACTACAATATCAGAATGATTACAGGAAGTGGGGTTACTAAGACTTGAACCGGCAACCTTTAAAACAACCATGCAACACTACCGTGTTAAATATCAACTCTCTCAAAAACGTAAGCTGTTAGATATCAAGCTTACAAACCAACAGTGTCAAACCTATTATGAATAATCTTCCAACGTAGATATTTAGTTCTCAGCAACCTTTGTAAACATTTCGAAACACATTGATGTATTATTAATAATTTGTAAAAATATTCAGATAGTATTTTTAATGATTCTTTTGATTCATGAATACCTTTTTTGCAACATCTCAAAATGGTTCTAAACAATAAATAACATTTTATCATTTTATCCTTGCAACTTGGAAGCTTTTGGTTAAACTTATAATCAAAGATTCCACTTATATGTACATTTTTATGAATGTGGTTCCAAATTTTGAACTCTACATAAACCTACTATCAGATGGAAAATATAGTAGACGAGCAACAAGAGCAATCCAAGAATGGGCAATACTTACTCCTTGCGTTCATTATACAAGTCCCTTTCAAGCTTTCTCCAACGAGCATACATCAAAAGGAATCCCTCACTACCACAAGGTAATCCAGCAGCAATGCGATCAACATCGATATTTGTCTTACCAAGGGCCCTTGCTTGGTCATAAGGTGGAATTACATCATAGGAATTCACCTTTGTAAGTTCCTCATCTTCATCCTTGGCAAGTAATCTTACTTGTTCAGTAACCTTCTTTGTCAATTGTACCTGTCCACAAGAGATAAATTGGGAAGTTTTGAAATAAAATAAGGAGGCAAATGCAAAAAATTTAACATCCATTTCCTAAGCCATCAACAAAGCATCATCTATTGCAGTTTATACTAGGCGTAAATTAATTGAAGCATACGCAGAAGGAAGTGGAACCGTTTGGTGATGAAGACAACAACTGCAAATGTGATTGACTAATTCATCTTAAAGAAAATATAAAAATAAAAAATTCAATCTAAGCCAAGGATAAGAGATTAGTAAACTACACTAGCTTTTGTTAATTGTCACATGAATAGTTAAACAGTTCTATTAACAATGATCAGCTAGATGAGAAATGAACACATACAATCCTATCCAGTCAACATAAGTTGACTCGGCAATAGCAAAACAGGTCTCCCTCCAATTAGAGGACATATAGTTTGGACCCCATGATTGTCAGCAGCATATCCACAGATACAGAAATATCTATGTGATTTCGAGAAAACTGCCCTATGACATTTGGAAAAGAAAGCATGGCCTACGAGAATTCATTAGATTATCCATTTCTAGTTCCAAAAAGAATCGTGTGAATGCATAAGCAAACTGTGGGGCCAAACTGCCAACCCAACAAATGCATCAACGAGATAATTTCTTGTATTCCAAAGACATGGTAAATTAAAATAAAACCCTAGCAAACTCAACTTCTCAAGTCTAAAATAAACACACTCTAGTCTCCCTGGATAATGGAAAGGAAGGTTAGGCAGCTAGGCATTTAAAGCTCCAGGCAGACAGCTTACCAGTTTGGGCAGTAGTCCAGATGCATTTTGTGGCAATCCAGCTCCATCAGTCATCCATGCAAATTCAGATGACCCATTGCTATGCACTGTCTTTGCACCAGAGGTGATAATCTCATTCAGCCGAGCCTGCAAAGAATTTCAGTTAAAACGAAGTTATATAAGATAATAAATCAGTACTCAGCATGTAGAATTGCCTAAAGATAAGAGTAACATTTTACGCTCTAACAATCAGGGTGTATGTAGAGAAAAAAGTGCTGTCAAACAGATTGGGATGTCTTTAGAATGATATAGGTAGTTAAGAAATTACAAACTTTCTGTAAGCCTGTCATTTACCATAAAATGATAAAAATGGAAGCTTAAGTTCTGCAAAGTGTCATAGTTAAATTTCTTTTTGAGTTGAAATGCTTACTAACAATGTGCAATTAATAAATAATATATGCTGTCTTCTATCAATTATATGATAGTCCAATTCAATTGGTCTACATCTTTAATATTAAATTCAGATTTACCAAATAAATTTTCACCTCAATTCATTATTGAAAAAGACATTTTTGTTCTCTTTATTTATAAAAAGACACAAGATATTTTTATTACATTAATTTTTGTTCAATATGTTCTCCTTGTCTTATAAGTTTACAACTTAAATGTATCCAAACATTATTAAAAAATCTTATAGATGACAACCTTTTTTCATTTGAAGACTTCTGTATTGAATTATACATTTTACCAAATTTTTTTTTACCATTACTGTATATAATATGACGATTATGTCTTTTGAATTTAGCATGATGTCAAAACCAAATTTCAAAAGTGAAAGTTCAATTACGTGTCCGTTTAAAACTAATAAGAAAAATCATGTTTAATCTCTCCTTTAATTTGAAGATCATTGATACATTGTTCATGACTTCCACACAATCCAAGAAGGGTAAGCAGAAAATCAATTAAGTAGTTAGGGAAACTATCTTGTCCTCAGGGTATCTAATTTAGCTTCAGCTGATATATATAAATTTTAAAATAAAGGAACATTGTCCACGATTATTCTCTCTCTCTCTCTTTCTTTTTTCTTTTCTTTTTTAATCTCTTTTAAATGACAAGTAAAACTGCAGTTTCCAATTCTTTTTGAAAGTATAGCAAATTATATGTGCAGAAATCAAGACTACATAGAAAACATGCTTAAATGGAAAATGTACTGTAGCCAGTAGGGGTCCAAATGAACAAAGTTGTTCATGAACAAGCTCGTCAATGGCTCGGTTTGTTTTCTAAGATTTTAGGACTCGTTTAGTAAATGAACCGAGATCAAACTTTATAAAGCTCGGCTCGTAAGCAAGCTGACTCATTTAATATATATAAAATAAAAGATAATTTAAGATTAATATTTTTTTTTTTAAATTACTTTAGTTATTAAATAAATACTCAACACCAATTGTATCGTATAGAGCATCTATATATTATAATTAAAAATATTTTAAATAAAAAAAATTAAGTTCATGATCTCTTATTTTGGCTCGTGATCCCTTAATGAGCCTAAGCTCGCGAGCATTCAATGAACATGAGCCAAGCTTGAGCTCCACTAAAAACTAACGAGCCAAACCATCAAGCTCAAATTGTTTGCACCCCTAAGTGTAGGATACTGAAGGCCCGTAATAAATTGTAATAACAAAAGCTTGTCCCTTAACAGTAAGTTTTTCAAACCATATACTGATTAGATTCAAGAGAACATGCAAGAAATGAACACTGATGCAATATTCCAAAAAATGGTAACAACAATGAATTGCAAGTTTATAGCATAGACATATTTAATCATTGCGTTATCCAAAGTCTACATGTTTCATATCAAGAAATAAGAATTTCTAATTTTAATTAATATACGGAAACATAGAAATAAGAATTTCTAATTTTAATTAATATATGGAAACACAAATGCGAATGTAGAAATAAGAATTTCTAATTTTAATTAATATATGGAAACACAAATGCGAATGTTGAGATAAATGACTATACATACAAAAAGGGATAGAATATGAAATAATGAGATATTTGTGTTATCCAAAGTTTACATGTTTCATATCAAGAAATAAGAATGTCTATTTTTAAATTTATATTTGGAAATACAAATGCAAATATTGAGATGGATGACTGTACATACAAAAAGGGATAGAATACGAAATTGGGAGATATGTAGGAAGGTTGAGGTAGCACCTATCGAAGAGAAAATAAGAAAGTGGGTTTAGACATATCCAACGTACGCCATTGAATGCCATAGTTAGGAAAATTGACTTGGTGTGTAGGTGGTAGATGTTAGACAAGGTAGAGGGAGACCGAAAATTATATAGGGACAGTCATTAAAAAAGATATAATTGCTCTAGGAATTACCGAAAACAATGACATGGATTGATGCGGATGGCGGAAAAAAAAATTTATAGCCAACCCCAACTAGTTGAAGATTTAAAGCTTAGATGAGTTAAGTAGATTAATATGTGAAAACACACAAAAAATAACAAAATATAAATGACGTAAAGGAGTATAAACCTTGGCTTCTTCCATTTCAATACTGGCATTGTCAAGTCCATCCAACATGGAGGAGTCCTTGCTAACAAGTGAAACCTTAAACATATATGACAAGTTGAGTCATATAAGTCCAACTACTGAAAGCAGTCAAAGACATTCTTCAAGTACAGAATACGTACCAGGATTGGTGTTAGCTGTCCCTCTAGGTCAAGAAGGCCTTTGGCAAATGCAGCCGCAGACATCTATTAAAAAGTACTTGTAAAATATGACTAAAAAATGATACCAAAAGAACGAAATTTGGTCATACCTGCACACGGCCCTCATCAGAGCTGTAAATTTTCAGATCATGACGATATGTACTATGAAGGCGAAGTAGCCCAGTGCCTTCACCTGCAACAATAAAGTAACTTATTCAAGATAACAGTCAAACATATATATCACACTGATTTACCTTTTAGAGGCTTTGCATGTACATCACTTGTATGTCATACACAGCAACAATTGTTCATCTTCAGAAAATGCCATATGTTTTTTTTCCATATCTTATAAATTTGTAATCCATTACCTAGCATTTTGAGACTAACTTGAGATAAGATTTTCAAAGCAGGAATAAACAAACAAGTACGACTTTTCTCAAGACAAGTGAAATTAACATAAATCATTCTTCTTGAAGCCAAAGTTCTGGATTTTGGTTAGAAAAAATAACAACTAAACAACTGCAAGTGTTCAAGGTATTAACCCATAAACAAGGTGCAGTAACAGGAAGAGACACTAGATAATGGAGAGATACAACACAGTGATCAACAAACTATTAATGTTCATTGTATTTAAGGGAAATGAGGACGTCCAAACAGCTCTTGTGACAAACCATTCAATTTGCAATGGAATTTGTAAATGTAACTTAAGCAACCTACTTGAAGGGAACAACAATCTTTTCACTTTCAACACATAAAAGAACAAAAAAATTCCTAGATGAGTCATAATTCAGAAACTATTATTTCTCTGGGGCAGGGGCTCCTTAATGCTACTGGCATGCATATAAATATTTCAAGAAAAACTCAACAACGAAGTATTCTAAGACATAAATTGGATTCAATAATGCTAATGTTTAAACAAAGAGTAATATATAAACTGCATATAAAGTTGATAAGCATAACATAATTAAATGCTAGACCTAATTGTACAAAATTGATTACAGAAGATCCAGTTCAATCACCTGGATACATATTATTTCGGAAATATCTTCCCAGTTCTTCAGCCTGTAAATAAGTGACAGAAAATAATAACTAGGTTGGGAAAAAGGGTCTACATAATCAATTTTCATGCAATTTGACAACAGCAGCAATACAATCAACTGCAAACTCAATTGAAAATAAAACAATAGAAGATAAGTTGGTAATAAGACCTGCTTCCTTCCAGCATGTGTAAGAACACCCCCATATTTAAGAACCATCAGAGCTTCAATGGGTCTTTCTTCCTCACCTTCGCCATTACTTTTTGCAACTTTAACCCACTTTAGTGGCTTCAGTTGAACCTTCCTGTATATACCAGAGAAATGTCCCCCCTAACATCAAGGTTAAAAATCAAGGTCACTATAGCAGGTGAAACAAGCTGAGGGGGCTTAATGGGCTGCAGTAGTATATGGAGAAGGATTCTCTGAGCCTCCTAGATATGATCTTCTAAGCATTCAAGCATTTGGTAACTGATAGACTGCTGTATTGTACTGAAGCAAAATCCAATTATGATTCACATAACAAAGTACTGTCAAGAGAAATAAGATAACCTCCTCAAGAACTGCTTTAACTTGACGAAGCTTTTCAGCATGTTCAATATCTTCAGCCTCGCTATCACTTTCTCGACCTGGTCTGTACAAAAAAAGCATTTCTTGACATGAAAAATATGTTGATAACAGACTTCTGGTTCCTATTATAAATTGAACAGAAATGAGAGAGGCATACTCCTCAATCCAAAAGGCATTCAAAACTACAATGGCATATGGTGAACTTCGTTATAAGTTGTAACAATCTTGAAAGAGAGGGTTGGAAAAATTGAGATACATTACAGGCTGCAGCAAAGAGATAATAAATTTTCATGCTTCTAGAAATTTGAAAAGTGAGAATAATGGAAAAGCTCAGGTGTAAGTTTGTCAAGAATGATAGCCAAGAAAAAAAATCCAGATTGAGATTTTGCTTTAGATTGGCAAGAGGTCTTCAAAATGAACTGTTTAAAAATGAAGAATTGCACGGTTTACAAACAATTCAAAGTAGTTACTGTAAACAATTATACAATAAATAGCCTATAGAGAAGAGATAATATTGCCATACAAGATACTGGAAAAAGAGCTATAACACATCATAAGAATGATGTACAAACATTAGAAAATAATACAACATACAGATGCATATGCACGAAAAACAGGAACCTAATGAAATTTTACCAAGCCCTATTCAAGAAATACCAAACTTTAATTTGTATCCAAATTCTAAGGCATGGATAAAAAAGCTTCAATAGAAGGCTGATGGTTATGAACAATGTTTTTCTTCGGGGGAGGGGAAGGTTGATGGAAGTCTTGAGCCAAAATCTGGATGGTTGAACCATATCAATCACAAAATTCTTGCATGTGAGAAGTTTGAGGATGTAGGGAAGACAAAAGGGAGTTTCACGCAAGGTTAATGTGACAAACAACTGTCAGTTATACCTTGTACGAGGTACAAGCATCCGTGTGGCATCTAACAGATCTTGCAACTGGACGGCACTTTTAAGCTTTGTCTGCATCAAGACCACCAGACATTACCATAACTGGTTGGAAAGACCACTATCTCACATATAATAAAGTAAAATAATGGAAACAAGAGTTAAAGTTTTACCTCGGATCTAGGCCGACCCCCGTTGTATTTTAACATTAAGTTTAGCAGCTTTTCCTCAGTAACCTTCAACTTCACCTTCTGCTTGGGAGTTCTATCACCGCTGCCATAACAGAGAAGTTAAAGGGAAGGACATGCATTTTAATTAATTCATGAGATACAGGGAACAGAACATACTGACGAATAATAGCAATCACACAACGTAGTTCCTCAGCTTGCCCAAAAGTTCCAATAATACCACTTCCCTGACGAGTTAGTCCTTCAGAAGGCTGAACTGGTTCATTAACTTTCCATGGTAAAGTTGGTGGAATTGCAGAAGAAAGATGAGGTGCTTTTGCATCTAAGAATATCTTGCGTAGTACACAAGCAGCATCATCATAATACCTGCAGTAGCAAGAGGTTCACCATGTGTGAATGTGATTTTCACAACAAAGAAACAAAACAATTCATGATGATAGAAAAGGATAAAAACTGTAAAGAACAGACAACTCTTATCTTAGTAACTCAAACTTGAGAATGTCAAGTATTGAATGGAATTATTAAACAAAGAATGTAAAAGTTAAAAAAAATTGAATCTAACATCAATATAGTGATAGTTAAAATCCAGATAACTAGAAATGAAATAAATGCATTTACATAAAAGTAACTCAGTTTTATTCCATTCCTTTTAAAGTATCATTGGTGAGGTTTCCCAAAGATGGATGGTTTTTGTTCAGTTTTGAAATATTCTATTCGACAATGTTCACATGTATAAGCATTCTAGATTCCTATCATAGCAATAAGCTATTAACATCATAACGAAGTATTGATTTGTATAAGTCATTTTTCTACACTAAGAACTCGAGCTAGTGCACATTACCTGAGATGGTATAAAAATTGCCTATTTTAGAAGTTTTTAATTTTTTTCAAGGAGAGGAATATTTCACCTTCATGGATGAGGTAAGTGGATATCCTGTATGAATACAGGAACCTAGTAGGATCTCTCTGGTTCAAACATGTATTCATGGAAATAACATAAATGTGGCATTTTTTCAATTATAAAGTCAAAAAGAGTAACTATGAGTTAAATTTGAAGCCATGCGGCCAATATCAAAACAATCACCACCAAAACAATGTAATTAGAAAGAAAATTACTTGTGAGAGTTTTTCACAAAACTCCATCCATTCACATCACAAACATATGAGCGCCCCTCACATCGCAGTAGATCAAATCCGCAAACCTGCAAGGAGTGGGAATAATATATAAGAAGATATGAAGAATTAACCGTATAAACCTTTCTTTAAGTATGATATTTAGAGCCCCCAATGCAGTTGAAAGCACATTGGGGACATAAGCATACTATGATCTTTCATTGAAGCGAAAGATTTCTAATAAGACAAGAATCAACATCCATATTTAGAGCTCCCAATGCAGTTGAAAGCACACTGGAGACGTAAGCATATTATGATCTTTCATTGAAGCGAAAGATTTCTAATAAGACAAGAAGCAACATTCATATAGACCTTTCTCTAAATGATGATATTTAGAGCTCCTGATGCAGTTTAAAGCGCACAATGGAATGTAAGCATACTAAACCGAATGTTAGACATTCTATCCTTAAGACAGTATTTGCACCCCTGTAATGCAAATGGGATTACAGCCCATTGAAGCCTAAATTTCTTAGAAGGAAGCAAAGGGACAATCTCTTTTATAGATCAACTCAAGCACACAGTTTGTCATATGAACATGAAAAGCCAAAGGCCGACTTATTTTCCACTGACCAAAACATAACATCTTACAATTTCTTCACAAGGCCGACTAATTCCTAGTAACACTTAATATTAGTCCTTGATGTAATCTAATCCAGACTATAAATATTAAATTAATAAATTGACCAAAAAGGACATAACTACCCTGACTTGAACTTCTGACATACCTTGCTTACATAAGTTGCTACAGTTACTACTGCTGATCCTAGTTGTTGAATCGAGATTCGACTCGTGAATTGAAATTCTGATTTTGAGAATCGTGAATTGAGAATTGTATCGAATCATACGAATCAATATAAATTCTAACAATAAATATTAAATTTAATATTTATAATTAAACATCTAATATTTATATCTTTAAGGGAGGGGAAGTGAAGTTTTTCATTCTTCTTCTTGTTATAATTATTTTATTTCTTATTGTTCAAGAAAAATATAAAGGATTGGTAGTTTTTGCATATGAATCAAGGAAATACTACCATTTTTTTTTCTTCTTTTAAATAGCAAGAATAGTAACACTAACAACTTTAAAAGATGTGGCAGGGATATTATCTAATGCCAACATCCAAATACAATTAGAAAATACATAAGTACTAATGAATTAAGTAAGCAAAATTAATTTACTATTTGTATTACCAAAAAGTAGAAATCCAAGAGATTCTTTATAGAGCTTCTCTCTCACCGACAATAAAAAAGAATTTGACACCTAATGGCTCTCATCCATACAACTACAACTTAGAAATAGAGGAAAGAACAAAGTCTCTTGGTAGGTGTTTTGAAAAATAAAGAAATGGCATGCATGGCTGAAGTAGACGTCTTAACAAATCAAGCACCTGCAGAGCTAGTAATTTGTACAAAAGATCAATTACAGGACAGAAGGAATTTCAATAGTTATAAACCAGTTGCAGTGTATATTTGCAGACACAATCACAAATAAAAGAGAAAAATAATTACTCCCAGCGACATACTATTTTATTTTTGAAACAGTCAGATGTCATACCCCTTGCCTGAATGCAACACAGACTTCTCTTGCCATCTGCTTCTCAGCTGGCGTCAGTAACACAGGATACCTTATCTGCCAAATGAAATAACAAACAAGCTTCAACAAGAGTAATAGTATTGTTCTAACCAGCAGATAACACCTGCTGGAATATGCCAGTTAAAAAGAAAGGGGAAGATAGAATAAAAATCAGACCACTAAATCCAGCCAAAGAGTAATAGCATTGGATTATTACATTGTGTATCTGCTAAGTTAAAAAGTAAACATCATTGGGCACCATACTCATAGCCAGTGGAGGCCACAATAGAGTCTGAGGAGGTTCAATCATTTGATGTGCTGCATGATACCACATATGTATATATATTCTTTTATGTCTACTGAATTAACCTAATGCAGAGTCTCCAGTTTCACTAATCTTTTTATAGCTTGAATCCTGTGAAATATTTAATAATAAAGTTCGTCAGGGGTTGGCTGAAAATTATAAACTGGCTGCTCACCAAACACAAGCCTCCCCCAGGAGTTGGAGCAAGTATAAAGAAATTGCATATCGTAAGAGTTGGACAGGAAGAGTGAAGGAACCAAAGATGTCATATGGACTACTTACTTCCTTTCCATCAGGATTTCTCATAACAACACCATCAACAACAGGAGACTTCCGTGCTTCAGCATGTGCATATTCAGGGCCTACTGTATACACCTACAAGCATTTTGACAAATTTCTCAAACCACCAATCGAACCTAAAAAGCTGGCAGTGGAAAATAAAATTGAAATCTCCATCTGGAGAAATCTTGACTTGATTCACAAGAAACAAGAAGTGTATACAAATTACACAGATTAGACTCTGTTTTAGAGAAAAGTAGCATCACAGAATTAAAAACAATACGATAGAAGAGGAAATAACTGCTACATGTATGACATGAAATCCTTTTCTAACCAAACAGAAGGAACCCAATATAAGCAATAAACTACAGTTTCATGTTTCAGTAAATTCCCAATTTCCAACTACAACTTGAAATTCATCCTGAAAATCAACCAGTGAAAGTCTCCAATGACAATAGTCCATGTCACACAACTGGTTACATGTTGAACAACCTACACATGCAAGCACATTAAGTATGAAAAACCAAGTATGCAATACCATGCCTCACTTCTACTGAAGGTATCAAAATTTCACATCAATGAAACGAACATTATAATGTTTAGAATGGAAAATTTATGTTAAAGTATTCTTATCAACTTCTTTTTTCTTTTTGATGAGTAATGATATTATAAAAGGAACCTATCAACTTATCTTCCTTCAATTAGATGAATTGATCATGGATAATTGGCCAAATAGTTGCACCGTCCTTTTCTTCATCTATTCTTTTGTTCCAAAACGAGAAAATGAACCCAAATATTTCATAAACTAAGCAGCCAATGCCTACTTGAAATTCCATTTCAGATTTAAAAAACCCAAGAAAAAACAAATTTCAAGGCACATATGATTCTTTTAACAATAGAAGCAGGTCTGAGCATCAACAAAAAATAAAATTATTAAAGCCGCATCATTCTGAAACTACTGAACCTTAACATCTGTCCCTCCAGTTGGCATGAATTCCTCATATATGTAGGATCCTTCGCGCCTCACTCTTCTCACGTCTGGATGGAACTCACTAGACCGGTTACCAACCTAAAATCAGATATCATTCAAACATAGGGACTGTGATGGAGATAATGTTTAAGCAAAAAAGTTCAGGAGAGAAGTGCAATATGCAAAATAAAAAAAATCATAAAAGCATAGGTGCTTGTTTGAAAATTTCACCGTCATGTCATCATTGGGAGATGGGAAAATATCAACTGGACCAACCAATCCAACCCACCTTCTTAAATTAGCTTTATTTGAGGTTTCTTTCAAACAAATAGCATTTTGACCAACTAAAAGCAAAAAAAGTCTTGGACTTCAACCTAGTATTCTATTGATGAAGCTCATCATAAGTCACTACAAAGAATTGCTATAAGAAGCTACTTACTAAAAAAGAAAAAAAAATGAGTTTAAGGGGGTATTCTAGTCAGCTGTCACAATAAAAAGAAAAGAAAAAACTCCAGGCCCAGCATCTTAACAAAAGCATACCATGCATGCTGCTGTTTTTGCCAAAAAACATAATTTGATGTTTTTTTTTCCCAAAGCAAATGTACTAAGTTTCCAAGAAAAACCAGAAGCAACCTCTTGGAGGACTCCTGGTCCTCCCTTGGTATACTTATTTCTCCATCTTGTAATTTTTTCCTTTTATTAAAAAACTAATATTAAACTGCCCTTACACTTAGTAGTTAGACGAACATTGTCCCAATTACATCCTCTCGGTATTCCTATGAGAAAGAACTAATCTCTCGCCAAAAGAATACCAAGGCTGCAAGAATGTCTACTAAACCACTAAGGTTTTCAGATAGAGAAGACATATGTTTTAAGTCCAAATAACTAGAGAGAGAGAGAGAGGAGAGATCAATACAAAGCTCACCTTCCTAAATAATTCCTTCATACCTCCACCTGCTGAACTGGGATAATATATCATTATGCTATGGTCGTCCCCTTCATTTAAGTTCAAAGATAAGAGTTATTACCATATATACACATAGGATATATATATATATATTTGTAAGTACGTGTGTATGTAACTATATATCTATGTGCTAGACAGGTCAACATAAAAAGGAAGTACATTAATTCTGAAGTTACATTGTGGTACAATGGTACATATTCAAGAATCAAGACAGTATCCACTATAAACAAAAGAATAGGAAAATTCCACACATGGATAAGAATAAATAGAATGCTATAAAATATTAAAATTCTTCAATTCAGCTAAATGCCACAAATTTCCAGAGTGCTGTAATGACTCTATTGCTTGTACTTGTGTTACACACATGCATGCCACATGCATGCCACATGCATGCCACATGCATGCCAGTATACTACGATAAAAGCATTTCACTCCTAATGCAAAGAGAAAAGCTCACCATGAATAGGTTTCTCCACAAATGGCTTCCAAAACCGAATCCCACGAACCTCTACAAAATCTTCTTCCTCGATAAAATAATCTAGCTCTTGGTATGGGAATTCCCTATTTACAAGGGCATACCTCGGAACAGGGATTCCATACATTTCAAGGCACTTGAATACCAAGGAATATCACATTAGTAAAATCGAAGAAATTTGAATACGATTAACATCTTATGTTTCAGATATAGATATGACATTCAATATTGATCGTATATTGGGAAGATTCAAACATTCATGACCAAAGGCACTGGCCCAGAGACAGAGGGAAGGAAAAAAATGCTGCTTCAAGGAAACTAACTAGTCTGTTGATCATCTGAATCACTTTCTTTTCCATTTCTTAGTTTTTATCTCTTGTCCTTCCCAAGCTTTAAGAAATATCAACTCAAACTAGAGCCGTTCAAGGGCCAGGCTGGTCAGCTTTATACTATGAGTAACAGAATAATACATAGGCCCCCTGCCTAACCTTCCCTCCAAGTTGAGTCTTAACTCTGCCCGAGGCTGGCAACAGGCCCATGATTAAAAAATCCAAACAAATGTGCAGCCCTTCTTTTTGTTTTTATTATTTTTTTATAATATTTTTATTCAAAAAGCATAGACATTTATGTAATTTTTTTACTTAAAATAAAAAAAATAATGTCGGTCAAGGCTTCAGCCTTCATAGATGAAGCCCACACTTGGATGAAACTAAATCAGGCTTTGGTTTTCTGCCCTCAGAGAGGCCTACAAGGCAGAATTCAAGCACAGGCCTGCTAGCAGAACAGGGAAGGAAGCAAGTCTAATTCAAACCATGTTCATCATAATTGTTAGAAAATTAATTGAAGTAGCATGATAAGCGGACATTGATAGAAATTCCTAAACAAGTAGGTAGAAATTTTGAGTTTTTCAATTTTTCCTCTGCTTTTTTTCTGTCTTTCTGGAATAGGGCATAAATCTAGAAATAAGGATAGTATAAACTCAAACATAGAAACCACACACATTAAAGTGTTGAATGTACATCATTTAAAATTGAAATAAACCATTGGCAGAAACTAATTATAGAATACTATGTAGTAAGATGGAAGTTCATCATATGTACCTCATATACCTTCCTTCTATCCTGAAGAAGGTGTTGGGGCTCCAATTCATTAACTAGAAAAGGCCTGTAAGAGTGCATGATTTTGAGATTTATATACATCTTTGAGCAAAGTACAGATAACAGTATATAACAGAAAAATAAAATATCTACAAAAATAATCAAGAACAAGCTTACTTCCTTAATGCAGCGTATGCCTCGGCCTTCTCAAGGGGATACCCAGAAGAATGGAATGCAATCAAGCAATCACATACTGGCCAGCTGAAAGTAGAACAGGAAAGGAAAAAAGAAATAACACAAAACCAAGACAGAAGAAAAATTTAGTCTTCAAACCATCGTGAATCTATACAACAACGACAACAAGATTTAATCCCGAATATTGGATCAGCTATCCTCACAAAACTAGTTGCACATGAATTATTTTCCTCCATTTATGTTTATGGCTATGTTCTCTTCTAAGCCTTGCCTACTCATATTTCTCGCCACTTTAACATTGTGAATTAAGACTTTTCAGAAATTGATCACACTGTAAAAATTTTATCTAAAATTCCCATGTTCCAAGTACCTTTTTAGCTACAATTCCCAGGTTCCAAGTGCATACAAGCACCATGTGTCACTCTATGTCATTCCCTCAGCCTATGAGTTCTAATGACCAGTCAATTTTGTGGGTGTTATATGATAGTATCTTTTGCTTTATACTTGCAAGTCAACACTTGTATCTAGTTTCATTTTACATCAGAAGATTCAAACAGTTTATCAGCTTCTTAGTCTAATTCGACCAAATATTATACAACAGGATAGTAAAAATATTTATTATTACAAACATCTTCATCTGTTTCTGATGAAAATTGCATAATTACTATTACTTTGTTTTTGATGAGAGTATCCCTCATACTCTAGAATCTAGATAACCTTATCATTGATCATGGTAAAATGATGTTGCAACAATAGTGCAATAAAATGCATAACAGAACTCCAGCTTTTTGTGACTTCAAATTTTTCCACCTTTTGTACAGTACTTACCATATTCCCTCATTTAGAAGAACCTACTACAGCACAATATGTAAATCTTGTACATCAATATGCATGTGCATCATGAGTATGAGAATCACTTCTCAATCTATTAATAAAGAGTATTAAAACCAAGAGAAGCCATTTAAATGTATCAACAAGTAACATACAGATTCACACACAACCAACATTCACCACAAGCACTTTCCAGATTAATATGAAAAAAATGTACCTCTCTATTGGATCTTCAATTATAACCTTGTCCCCGAAATGTATGATCTACAGAAATACGACAAAAAATTATAATAAAAGTAATGAATAAAGTATGAAACTTTCTAATCAATATCCAATTATCCTTTTATGCAGTAAATATAATTATACTCGAACTCATTGGATAACAAGAACCAGAATTCAAGCAATAAGAATTCACCTACCTCAAATTCACCAAATGCTTGCAGCCTCTCCAGAATCTGCCCCATTGGCGCCGAGAACACCTGGACAAGAAAATAGCTTCATCAATTCGAAAGACAAAAACAGAGCTACACAATCTTACATTCATCAACTCATTGGATGATTAGTTTCGAAATATAAGCAAAAAATCGAGCAATAAGAAAAAGAACCTCGTAGCCGCATTTCACCTTCTTTTCCATCACGCAGACACCAATCGTTATCTTCTTCCCTATAACTGCCTCCTCGTCCTTCATCTCCATTTCTTTTGCTCTCTATCGCTCGCAAGCTAAAAATTACAAACACCGATTCCTTATCCAAATTTTACTTTTCAATACCACATTCACTGCTCAATTATAATGCGTAAACACAAAAACTAAAACTCAATAGCCAGCCATAGCCATAACCATAACCAAAAACCAGAAAAACTTCTTGCTAAGATCTGAAACCAGCAAGATAACCAAGAAAAGCAAGCTCACGTTTAAAAAGCGAGACGACGAAGCAAACTATGATGCGCAGTCCGCACCGACTTGGATTATAAGAGACGAAGGAGTATGAAATGGAAGCAAAGTCACGAGTCACTCACATACACATATCATGAGGTTAATTAAAAGTTGAGCGTTGCCAGTTGCCACGGCCAGTGAGATATGAAAAATTAAAAAAAATCGTATATACGCGGGTTCTGTATGAAAATAGACGTTTCAGGATTCTGGAATATGCAATTGGAAAATAAAGATAAGGATACTTTTTTTCCTGGAAGAGGAGGAATTTGGATTTTTTAGAAAATAAAATAGATTTTATATTTGGATTGGTGTCTGTGTCATTATCCCAGTCTAAGGATTATTAATAACAAATTCTGAGTGATTTAGGTTAAGCTTCAACCTAAATATCTGGTAATTAGAATAATCTGAGAAGTGGAATTTTGATGTGGTAATATTTAATAAACAAATATAAGGTCCCACAAATATGAGGTTTTTATTGCACCAAAGTCTTATCAGATTCCAAGTTATTAAAAACTAAGAAATTAAGAAATTTGTTGTAGGGTGAGGTGACTCATCTTCATTGCATTAAACACAAATGATTATTAAAAACTATCATGAACCAATATAATATTATACAATATAATATTTCTAAGTGGCCTTATAACATGAAATTGCAGTATTGAAGACTTATTAGATAATGCTCTAAAGTATTGAGTACTTTAAAAAGACATTGATTTTTATAGGTATCTCTTTCACCCTCATCTTTTCTTTTCTTTCTTCTTCATCTTCATTATAAATGTAAGTTGGAGGTCACAGATCAAGAAAATATCAGGGAATATTCTATTACCAAATAAATTAAGCACCATAGACAAAAAAAGAAAAGTACTTGTAATGTAAATTAATAGAAAGAGTCACCTTTGATCGCTGGAGACCACTTTAATAATAAAACAAATTCAAAGTTGTTGTATGTACGGTCAGACAGGATGAAGGGTGGCTCACAGAAGTGGTCGGGGAGTGGGGACCGTGAGGTTGACCAACCCAGCCCAGCCCAGATGGCCCAGGTGGACGATTTAGATGATAATTCATAACTCTGATTCTGACGACTAGTAGTATTGTTTTGACTTTTTTATCCAGGGACAGATATCCTACTACATGTCTTTGAAGAGGATTCATGGAACAAGAAATTTGTTTTATATCGCTAAATTCATTAATGACTTGTTAAAAACGTTTATCATTATCCCACCACACAAACTCAAAGATAAGAATTTGTTCAATTTTCAAAGTTTCTTCCTCACAATATTTTTCTTGGTCTTGGTTTTGAACAAACTATGAAATTTAAGTGTCATATTGACCTTCTAGAGTTTGAATTTAATTAGGCAAAATTATATTTTTCAAAAAGTATGTCAACATAATTATTATATTAACTTAACGGAGTTAATCTACCATGGCTAACTGTTTGTACACATGGCATATTGGGTGAATAGTTAATGACAGGTGTCCTAAAAAAAGCCACAGCAATTCATATCCGTTCTCTAGTATTAAAATGATGTTGATATATACAGGATGATCACATAATATTTTTCAAAAATAAACTTGTGAGGCCAGTAAACAAACAATATCCGGCATAAAAGTTGGCCTACAATATTTGACTTGGAACCATGTGCAACACAAGATCTCTAATTCCTTCTATATCCCTATCAACTGACCAAAACGCTTAATACTCCTCAGTTTCTTGCTAATTTCTGATTCAATCGTATGAATCCGGATGGGTTTTACTATGATATTATTGGTTTTGGAAAAAAAAAAATTTATTTAATTTTGTTAACCTAATTTTACATTTATAGAAATAGAAAATAAGACCTTATTTTATATAATTTAATGGTCGATTTTTTATTTTATTTGTCTCTTATGTTACAGGGCAAGACAAGTTGCCAACTATTACTCACCCATATTTCGTTAAAAAGTTAAATTAGACAAAACCGTATGGACTAACGTGACTTAATCTTAAAACTAAAAAGACGAAATTAAAACTTTATAAATTATAGTAATAAAAGTGACTTTTAGTTAAACTATAAAAACGAACATTATAATTTAATCATTTTAGTACATTTCATTATATCTTTCTGTAGATTTTCTTAGTTGGGAGTATAAATGTAAATTTGCCAATTGACGATTCAACCATATTGCAGAAGCTCGCCAATTAAATAAGATCAGAAATGACATCAAAATTTCAAATGTTATTTCCTAGATGTTCCTTTTCTCCCTCGTAGAGATAAGCTCCAAGTGCAAGCTTACCGATACTTGTTCCAGCAATATACCCACCTGACCAAGCATTCTGCATGAAGAAAAAAGCATAGGACCCGTAATGAATACACTACTAAACCAATGGATAACCCTCTTTCTCTATAGGCCACACAAAATGATGCTTGATGTGCTTTCTTTTATACTACAGCAAAAAATCAAAGGTAAAAAAAAAAAAAAAAAATTATATGAAACTTCTGTTCTATCAATGTTTTTGGAACAGATAATTTATAATAATATAATAAAAAGTAAATAAATTAATATAGCTACCAATGGATTGTGTTGAACTTTATTCAAAGCAAATCTCAAAGCAGAGAACATTTTGCAAAGCAAGAAATTGGGACATGTTATTTGACATTATATACAGGATGAACAGTTCTAATACATTGAGATCAAACAACTTACAATAATGTCAAAGTACTAGCTTTTATAAACAAATATTCTTTACCTGGAAATTGAAACCACCAGTCACTCCATCAACATTCAGTACCTGCAAAAGATTAATGTTTTGGTTTGAATGCTAGAATAGGTAATACTCTTTTTTTCTATGTGATTGTGATGGAATCAAGTTCAATACTACCTCTCCAGCAAAGAATAGATGGGGATGAATTTTGCTTGCCATTGTATTCAGCCAGATCTTCAGAAAAACAGAGAATGCGGCTTATAATTTCAATGAGAAAAAGGGGTGTTTGTGTATCAGAAAGGGAGAGAGGGAGGGAGAGAGAGAGAACCTCTTCTAATGGAACACCACCAGCAGTAACAAATTCTTCCTTGAATTGGCCCTTCATTAGGAAAGAAGACATTGTATCAGGAAGTATGACAAGATTAAATAGACAGGAGAAACTTTATGGAATCCTACCTTCCCCGTAACTTCAAATGTGCAATGCTTCAACAGAGAAGCCATGGAAATCAACGAGCTATTTGAAATGGAAGCCCATAAGGTATCTCCGCATAGACCCTGGGCATGGAAAAATGGTTTATGACAGTCTGCTAAGGAATAAATTACTAAAGACTACAGTATATAATCTTCAAACTTAAAGAGTAGCCACAAAACCTGGCGATCCAATATATACTTCCAAAATCTTTTCACAACACTAAATTCTGGAGGATATGAATTTAGCACTTTTTGCTTCTGCTGAGGCATGGGGAAACAATCAAGCAATTATCATAGTTAAATACAATTAATCTGAATCTCATAATGAATAGAAAACTAGTTTGTTTCAAGTGAATTAAGTGTTGTAAGTCCTGACAAACGTAGGAATATCAGTACTTAAGTCGAAAAACTTGCAATCATAACCATGGAAATTTTAATATTTTAAGACATGGTTAATACAATCACAAAGTCGGGAAAATTAATATTCTTGGGTTTAGTATTTCTATATTTTAGGTGGCATCATAGACTCAACGCTTCAATTGATAAGTAAATAAAACTTATGATCTTGCTAAAAATATTACAGTCCAGCAAGATTATTGGGTTTGCCTTAACATAAATACCCAGCAGCATTATTGCCATATAAAACAAACTATCTTCTACTAGATCTAGGATTACCGCAAAGTGACGTTTGTGATCAATAAGGACTAACTTCAAACTTTCTATATTCAAATCAGGAATAAAGTCCACAATAAGTATGCCTGCATTCAAAGCTACAAAGGTTGGGAAAAAAAAAAAGTTGAAATTTTACGTTGAAGCAAATAGAAACATTCCATACCTTTGTAGCCTGAACTGAAAAGATAACGAGCCCCCCAAGCAGATAAACGAAGAATCACAGGTCCACTGAGTCCCCAGTGTGTGACTAACATGGAACCAACCTAAGAGTTTAAAAATTATGATTATGACACTGATACACTCATATTTAATAGACAGTGATGAGAAAAACGTGCCTGTGTAAGATGTGATACATTCCTCTGGACATTGTCTAATTTCAACTTCACTTTAACTCTAGGGAATGTAACCTGTAGATTCCAAAAGTATAATAATATTAGAAAAGAAAAAGAAAAACAAAGGACTATTTGAGTTATGCCAAACTTTAATCATATAACAAATGGCCAAAAGAAGAATTTAGTGAAGAATAAAATATCACTCTGGTTATTGCTGCAAATTATTGCAGAAATTGTGAGAGTGTAAGGCATGACTAATATGGGGAACTGGAAAATTTTAGAAAAAGAGAGTTAGAGCTTGTTCTGAGAAAAGAAATGGAAAGAAAACAAAAGTTTAGGGTAATAGGACTAAGGAGTAAGAACTAGCTAACTATTAACAAGTAGAAGAAAAACCCTTCAACAGTTAATAACTTTACCCCAGACAACTCTTTCAGATGCAAATCTTCCATCTTGAAAGTAAATAAGCTAGGCACTGGATCCACAATAGAATGACCAAGCTGAGATGCAAGATTATAACCCTGTAACACACACACACACACACAAAAAAAAATTCATCAGAAAATTTGATCCACATACATGACTCATCAACTAGACCATTGCTCCATCACAACCTGCTTATTACTACCACTTGCAATCAATAGATAATCAGCTTCAAAATGTTCAACATAATTGACTGACTGCTTCTCGACCTTGACAAGGAATTTCCCACTATCAGCAACAGACACCTTTGTCACACTTTTTCCAGTCTGTAAAGACACTGTTCAACAAATACATAATTCAACAGTCGATGACTTGCACAGATATCCATGATTCATTTAAGACATACATTTGGAATTTCATTACACACACACATATCATTATATATGATTTGAGAAAATAAGTAGCAGGACTGCATTACAACAAAATGACAAAGCAACATATGTGTGGATGTGAAAAAGCTTTTCTGCTTGCACTTCATGGTGCATACTGAACAAAGAGATTCTCCCTAATTATTTTACAATAACGAATAATCAAGAAAACTGGTATTGGGGAACAGAACCAAAGATGAAGGTTGTAATCTAAGAGTAGATGAATAAGATATAAGTGCATTTCAATTACACTATTCCTACCTCTGGGGTTTACACCAATGAAAGAACGTTTATAACTGGAAAAAATACTAGATAAAGACATACTAGCTACTAACACCGTGCTGCAAAACAACAGTCTAGAACCTAACCCTCTTAATAGGAAAAGGTTTTACTTTACTTAGTACGACGGATTTACTTTAAATTAAGACTTAGATCTAAGGATTTAACTTTAAAACAAAGACTTAGGGACTATTTGGGAGTTTGGAAGTAGAGGGAAGGAAAGGAGAGAACAATAGAGGAAAAATTACACATATTTTTTCTCTTATTTGGGAGTTCAAAAAATTGAAGGGAGAGAAAAGGAGATGATAAGATATATTTCTTGTTTTGGAGTTAAGGGGAAATGAGAGAATAACACAATTTTATGATTATGCCCCTAAAATGTTTTATTTCAGTATTAGTAGGTAGTTGATAGAAAGGATAAGAGTAGTTTAGTCACTATAGGCAAAATTATATTGTACCTTATCTTCTCCTTCCAAATCCTCTCAATTTGGAGGGATTTTGAGGGATACATATACATCTCCATTCCACTCTCTCCTTTAAAAAAAATTCCTAAACCAAGAAAATTGTACACTCTCCTCTCCTCTCATTTCCTCTCCCTCCATTCCCCATTCAAACGAGCCCTTAGGGCCAAGGATTTAATTTCACACTGTGACAGTAGTTGGTGTGCATTACTGCATAGGATGCAGGGTGGAACATGCTGCACATTATGCAAAAAATCAATAGCATTAGTCAATAGGTGAACATACCTTCCCTGTGCTTTAACTCAAACATGAGGCAATCAGTTATTGATGAAGAACTGTTGCTGACAGGAAAAACCCTACCATCATCCTCAATCTATCAGCAGTTGGGCATAAATTAGGCATGCACACTAATTACAGAAGCAAATGATGAGCAGTTTCAACAAACCACCTTCAGTTCAACCCCGTTAGCGGAAAACCAAGACATGGTGTCCACTGGACCATGCATGTAAAAGAAAGATCCTTTGCAATTCTTTGTGGCCTCTAGGATAATTTTCTGCCAAGGTCTAGAAGACAAATAATCATCATAAACAGCATTTAACAATTACTGTAAAAGACTTGATACTGTAAATTTATGCAAGGGAAGAACAGAATACATATTTATGGCTGGATTAACATTGTACTGAAGTTCACATACGGCTTAAAACTGCAGGGTAGTGCTGTAATATGAACAACTGGTCTAGGAGCAGTTGAATTGGAAAAGACAAAAAAAAAAAAAAAAAAAAAAAAGGCTCTAGCAGCATCTCACTTAAGTTGTTTCTTATGCCATGTAATATCTTTTCAAGTTAGCTACTCTGGATTGTTGTAATTATACTTAACTTTAAGGGTTGCTTTCTCATTTTTCAGGGTTTTCACATCATATAATTGGGTTTTATGGATGTAACAGATTAATTTTCAAGAAAGAAGATCTTCTTCTCTTTCATTGGCTGTTCAGGCCAGAAGACCATCCCTTTGGAGTGTGTTTCTATCTCTTTTTCCTATTATTTTAATCGCTAAATATCAATTACGCTGCTGCACTTAATTTAAGGTTTAATCATACATCTACAATGCTTTCCTCATTGCAAAAGTTGATTACACATATACCAGCCCATCTATTGTGCATAAGTGTGAAAGCATTGGCAATTTAAAAAGAAATATGGAACTATGGACTGAGACCTTTTAAGTCTAGGATATATTGAATATACCTTTTTCTTTCCCAGAACTAAAGTAAGTTAAAATCATTGAATTCTAAACGTTAATAGGTAATTAAAGGTTGCCAACAACCATTTATATATTATCCAGTGGTTAGAGTATGTCATTCAAAATTTTCTGAGTTGCTCAGGATAACTTCTTTTTTCCGAGAAGGATTTCAGGTCCTCTCCTATGTACTCTCTTCTTTCTTTAATAATATTTCTTGTCCTAACAAAAAAAAAAAACAAGGAAAAGAAAATGCTAAGTCAAATACGAAATAAAATTTAGAAAATACAGGCAATGAATTTTGCTGAGGCAAACTTCTGATAATTTACAAAAAGGACTATAAATATGGGAACTTCTGTGTCATGATTAGACTATGCTCACACTCAGGAAGTGTCATTTTCAGTAACACCCAATACTAATATTTGGTTATCCATTTTAATTAAGCAAGTGAAATCAACTATACAAGATAATCTAGTAAGGAGATAACGTAACACTCCACAGAAATTTATAAAGTGCCTATAAATTTCTACATCATATGAGATTAATCAATTTGTCACTTGAAACAACATAATAAAAAAGAAAATACCATAATAGAGAGGGTTACCAGATTGTCAGCACAATGCCCATTTGTCACATTGCATCGTCCACCTCCAGAAATTTTTACCTGCCGGGGGGACCATCCTCAGTAAAAGAGAAAGAGAGAGTGACTATCGGAAAAGATACCAACTGAGAATAAGCATACACATATAAATTCTTTGAACATAAAACAAACCTTGGATAGAGGCCTTCCTTTCTCAATAATAACCACATTAAGATTAGGTGCAATAGTCTTAGCTTGAATTGCTCCATACACTCCAGCTGCTCCACCCCCAACTACCACCAATAGCTGTTCCTTTGACTATCCAAAAAATAATAAACCACTAATCGGTCCTATTCACTCTGTTCGATTGCTGAGAAAATCAAGGAAAAGAAAAGGCTCACTAAAAATCTCCTACATAACGAAGAATAAACATTTACCTTTTGAGCTGTAGCGATGGCAGCTGTAGTATACTTCCTCTTCTTTGGGTTTAACACAAAGCGACTGATATTGCACTGGCTGGTATTTGGAACCACAAAGGAAAGCCCAAGGTAGAAGACGAAGCGCGCTAAACTGGAGCTCATCAGTGCCGTTTGTTTATCTGGGATTTGGCCCCGAGTCAAGTTCGAGTACGTTAGTTTCCTTGGCTAGTTGTTAAAATATGAATAAAAAAAAAACACTTTTACCCTCTGAATTTTCCTTTTTATCAACTGGGTCACTGTGCAATTTTAATTGGGTCTTACGCATGCGTTTCTTTCATATATATAGGTTAAGAAATTACGGCTCGATTATGGACTGGACCAATTATGAAGGGTTTTAATACCAGCCCAGCCCTAAAGTAAGACACTTACAAGGGAGTCTTCCTAATTAACAAAAGTAACCGTTTGCTTCATAACATGTAACGTCATAAACCCCTCCCTCCAATTATGCATTTCAGTGAGCCAAACCTACCAATATAGACTAGCAGCAGCCGCAGCATGGAGTCATGGAGCCATGGAGGAGGCGTTTCAATGTCCCTGAAACAACACTGCACCAACATGAGCCAGCTCAAGACTACCCAAGCCACCTTCTTGGCTTCCTTACCCGTGGGGCGTGGCCTCCTCAAAAACAAACAATGCTGTCTGAAAACTATGTTGCATTTTGGGCACTCTCGTACTCAAGTATTGAGGAACCTAATTCGTTCATTTACGAAATCCTTAATAGAGCCTATTATCGCAGTCCACGACCTCAATTGGCTTACATTACTTCTATCACATGTTAAATATATGGTAACATAGGTCCTGATCAACATATGTTTCATTTTTATTTTTTTTGGCTTGTGCAAACTCCAATCAGATGCTTGCGGGCAGATAAATGCCCAACTGGGTAGTTAAAAATGGTTAGTTTTATGGGATGGTCATGTCCCAACTGGGATTATTAGATTGTTTTGGATGATGTCCGTACATTGTTTGACGAAATTCCTTATCCGGATCTAATTCAGTGGAATGTTCTTATTAACGGTTATGCTAAGCATGATTTGGGTTCTGGGGATTTAAATGTGTTCCGGAAGTTTTTGGTGACTGGGTTGAGCCTGACTTGTTTACCTACTGGGCTTACAGGCAGCTGTGATAGGAGGATACACAGAACATGGATACCTGAGAAAAGCAATTGATTACTTGAGATGATGCAGGTGGCTGATGGGCTAAGGCCTGACGGAGTTGTCCTTCTCAAGGTTCTGATGGCATCTACCCTGCAGGGCTGATGGAGCTGAGGAAAATGGGGCTTATGTTCAGTTATCAAACATATGTCTTGTGTGCTCAGAGAAATGAAGATGCATGTCAGGTATGAAGGATGATTGGTGATAGGAAGATCAGGAAAAACCATGGTACTGTGGTATAGAGGTGGGTGGGGAGGTGAGTGAATTTGTTTCAGGAGACATATCACATTCTCAGCAGGCTCCAATGCATGCTGGACTGGAATTAATGTTGGTTTGAGTTTAATCAAGTTCCTTCCTACGTTGAAGAGTCTGCATCTGGGCAGCTAGGAGGTTGTGGATACTTGAATAAACCTAATAAAAAATAATTCCTGGCCCTCCCTTTGTCAGGACAGGTAAGTAAACAGTTGCACAGAATTTACTCATTTAAGCAATATCATCTTACTGTACAAGTTTTCTAATGGTCTGGTTCCTGGATTGCAGTTCTTGACTGAAGATGCCTGGGGGATTTCAAATCTTAGAAACTTCAGAAGCTCTGGCCTTTGGTACAGACATGGTGTCAGTCATTGTTGAGCCTTTGGTACATACATGGCGTCAGTCATTGTTGAGCCTGGCTGACTGGTGTCAGCATGCCAGGTGATGTTGTGAACACATTAGTAGATGGGTCTCCAGGTCTGTCTGCTCATATCAGCCTAGAACCGTTTGAATCCGCTTGTTAACTAAAACATTTCGAATAACATTTCTTGGTGAGATGACTTGCGTTTGAGTTGCATTATACTACTGATTAACTAGTTTACTCTGACAACGCCAACTATCAATACTATGTCAGAAGACAATATCATCAAACTGGGATGGTGTTTCTGTCAAGCCTGGACTGTATTCAGATTGAATAACCTTGACTTCTGGTTTTAGAACTTATATGAATTTTATAGTACCAACCTGTTGCCATTTGCCAATTAGGTCTCACTTAGGTATTTGAAGTTTGAACGGATTGAATGAGATACTGAGATTAATCTTGGGCTTTGTAGCGTATTTTAATTTGCATCATTAACTTTCAACTTTTCTACTTTTTAAAGGCAGTCTGCTTAAGTTAAACGCATACACGGGCCTCTAGTCTAGATAATAACAACGTGCAGTGACTTACTATTTTTCAGGGCTAAACTTCTGTGATGTTCTTGTCACATCCTCTTTTCTTTTTCTTTTAGGTTAAGTTCTTTCTTGCATCGTTTATAAGTTTAGAAATAATATCATAATCTGTAAGCCATTTCATTTGCAATATCAACTTCATGTTTCTAAAACTTTATTGCCTATTGCAATGCCATGTTTTATGGTGTGTGTACGTGTTTTCTACGTGTTGAGTTATAACATTTTTCCCAGTTTTTTCCTTTATTATGCAGATATACGCCTAAGCATTTTCATGTTTGAAGAGCTGTATGTTTGCTCAAATTGACCTCTTCTTCAAGTCAGCTTTTAAGCAAAGTTATGTTTGAATCCGTTCTGTTGAATTTTCAATTGAGGAAGAGTATTATTGATACTAGAAATCTGCAAGATAAAATTTTGATTGATTGTCTTGCTGGAATGAGTGTAAAGTAGGTGTTGAAAACACTCAAAGTATGCAGTATGCATGACTACATTTTAAGAAGCACTGGATCTGTATTCTGAAGTTGTGCGGTATTTGAGATATTTCCTTCTTTTCCTGCAGTTGTTCGTTTATTCTATTTGAAAGAAAATTGTTAAGGCTTCTTTCCACTATGGTGCTGTTTTCTCTGGCATAGCTACAAATTACAGTCTGAATTATTGTGCTGGCTCCTCATCAGGAAGAATATAACTATCAGATTCTCACAATTCATTCCCGGATGAAGTTTCAAGAACACATTTGAGTAGGAGATTGTTTCGTCTTTTTTCTTCCCATTTCAAATTGTAATGGTCATGTTGGTTCTAATAGTACGTATATGGAAAAGGAATGGGATCTAGTTTGTTCCATGTGTCTAATACAATAGATCTTTTGAAGAGAATGAACAGCTTGTGGGGAATACGAGCCAGATGAAACTGGTCTTTTTGAAAGAAAAATGGGATTTTTATAGAGAAGCACACCAATAATAAGTTCTTTTGTGGGGAGAACCAGATTGTAGATTTAAAATGGTAAAAATGCATTGGAGTCCAAAAAAAATTGACATGTCAATTGATAATTCCTGCATCAATTTGCAAGTATGTTTTATTGCTTTAATGTCAGTTCGGTTACTCCTATTACCTTGTGATTCAAATAATATGTTCAACCCTCCATCTGACGTTCACTGAAAAATTTGTACTCCTAAGAACTGATTAGAGCAAATGCAAGAAGAATATGCTGCTGACGTATGCTACAAACCTGGTTTAAAGTGCAGTTGGACTCCCAGGCTTCAAGGATCTTCTGCTACTCCTGGAATACGCAAGAAAAATACTGTTAGCATATCATAAACCATAACAAGGAAAGAAAATGATACATCTACTTCCAGCATGACAAAGAAAGCAAAGCCAAAGAGAAAAATAAGGTGGGAAATCTAGAACTGGACCAACAAGCATGACTCTGTTAAAATGTAAGTAATTCCTGCATGATACATAAACATCTTTTGCTTTCATCGGATAATTATCTTCCTGTATTTTTTATATATCTGGTTGGTTTGCATCAGTATAAGTTGTGATTAATGAGTACAAGTGATCTTATGATTTTATTGTGTCTGGAATTGGAATTCTGTACCCTGCAATTGATTAATGAGTAGAATAAAATTTCAGCTTATAACTTATAAGTTATAAGTGGCAAGGTCTAACAGTCATAACCAAAACTTAGCTAGGCATTTGAATGTCAAATGAAATTTTCAAGACTCGAGAGTAATAACAGTGGTGCTTACCCTGTAAGCAATGACAATGGAAAGAAGACATTTAGTCTTAAACATAGAATTTTTGCCATGGTACTTTATTTAAAGAAGTATATATTCTGATCAGAAAGACATTCACTTTGCAGAAAAACTGACCTGACCTGGCCGGGTATGTCAGCATATAATAGAACCACGTCAGTAGTTGATAAGAAAAAGAAAACATCCAAATTGTTTGACAGGTTACAACTTAAAAATGATCCAATCCAGAAGAACTGAGCATATGTTGGAATCGAGAACATATAGGTAATATGAACATCATAGTAAACCAGGAAAGGACTGCAGATTAGAAAATTGCAAGATATGAAGTGTACAACTACTAATACATCCCATGTAGTTTTTGAGATTACAAACCATGTTGAAGATCAAAGAATCATCAGAAATTCGTGTAACATAAGATAGCTGATCAAACTTGCTAAATAGTTAAGCATCAATGTAGTCAAATCGAGTCTAACCTTTGCATGATGAAGGAACCACGACGACATGCATATTAGTATTATTTGGAGGAAGATGTAAACGCAAGGGATAAAGTTTCCCGTTCAATGGATTTCGTGAACAAACAATGATATCATCAAGTCCTGTCTCTTCCTCCAATTTCTCCTTCAACTCTTCTACACCATTTCCCTTGAATGTAAATGATTTATCATCATTCACAACATCTACATCCCCTTTTTCATTAGCAACATTGAAAAATATAATCCTGCCTTCGGATCTCACTGGTGGTTCCTCCAAAGAATCACCAACCTGCATAACAAAGATGATCACTTTTATATGCCATTGTTCACCAAACATAAATGGAACAATCAATAACTTGTGAAATGTACTTCTATGCAAAAGTTTGATCTTCTAGAGCCCAATCATCAATTATCCATTAAATGATACTATAATAAGGTGATACATAGCATTGTCCTAATATAATTGAAAGTAGTTTAAGGAGAAAACAAGAAAAAAAAACCTCATTTTCTGATCTGGGTGACCTGATGTCGATTATAGCAGGGGAGGAGCTGAAACCGAGTTCTGAAGGACAAGGTGAAGAATCTGGTGGAGGAATAGCCTGAGGCCGGCTTGGAGGTCTAGAAGTTCTTGACTGAATCTCTAAAACATCCACATCCCACAAAACCCAATCCTGAGTTGCTGTTCTATGAGGAATATCATGTGTGACGGAATTCCTCCAAGGTGGTACGCCTCCATTGGCACGAAGATATTGGCCATACCGGGTCTTAAGCCGAAACTGGACACCTTCTCTGATGGGTTCCCATTCTACAGATGAATCCAATCGTTTAGGCAGAGTTTGTAGAACTTTCTTGCCTCTCATTCCAAGAATGAATGGCAAATTGGAGGCTGTTAAGTATTTCCCGTAACAGCTTTGGAGACGTAAAACGTTGGTCCCTTCTACAATTTCTACTGTCCATCTGGCATTCTTAATGGATCCATTACGATCTTGACAAACAATTTCTTTATCATCATCTGCCAATAAGTATTTTTCATGGTGGCTAAGGAGACGTATCACTTTGGCTTTTTGAAAGAGTTCCATTTTGCAATATATACCACCCTCAATAATCAATCAATCAATCAATATTATCAAGAAATTGAAACCAAATATATAGGATTTTCAAATGGGTTTAACGTAAAGAAATTGAGGATGACAAATGTATATATGATTTATTGCATTTGGATTGTGTCAGAGTTTTGTAATTTGAGGCAATGTGTGTTATGGAATGTTTACTTGGGCAGAGGAATACAGACAGTGCAGGAAATGTTTTGTTTTGTTCCATTCAAATAGCGTTTGAATAACATTGAACACGCGTATGGTTCTCCCTAATTGGAGTGTCAATACAATGTGTGGTACTACAAAATTGGAAAGACTATTTTTTGTTTATTTATCGAAGAACCAGAGACAGTTCTTTCATTGGGTGGTTGGAGTAATCACTCTCAGGATTATAATTTTGATGGACAATAAATTAACAATATATGTTTATAAATTTATGAATTAACAATTGATTGACTTAGTAAATTTATGAACTAATAATTGATTCATGAATCATGCGCAGGCTTGCTGTCATTTTGCTATTGTATTTATGCTTCAATTCCAAAGATGCTTTGTTTTGAGATTTTTTGTTTTTTCTGAATTCAGTTTGTTAACTCTTCTTGGTCGTATCGTGCGTGACAAAAAAAATAAAAATAAATCTGAGAGTCAAATTTAAGAAAAATATTTATTAATTGAAGAAATTATTGAAATGTGTTTAGTATGATGATTTTTTTAATAAGTATTTTAAGGACATTGGTTATGATTTTATAAATAAAAAGTATATATCATTTATTATGATAATTATTTATCACCTGAGTGTTATTTGATATTAAATGTTTTTAAAAAATTAATTGTTAAAATTATATTTATTATAGTTTAATGAGTGTGTACTTTTTAGAAATTTTTTTAGTACATATAGGATTAGTTTATCAATGTGACCACTTGTGTTCCTGCCTGATGTTTTAAAATAATTAATTGATTTTAAGTTAATTAATTTCTCAATTACATAATTAATAAACCTATATTTTTTATTAAAAAAATCATATTTAGTGCGAATGCTTTGTGTTAGTTGACTATTATAGACTTGTTTGTCTTTATTGATATTGACAAACATGTGTAACGTACGTTTCTCAATCTCGCAATTGTACTCCATGCATGAGCAGAGTAAGCTCAGCCACTTTAATGCAATAACTAGACATGACCTTTTTTTTCCTTCTTTTTCATTTCCTTCTTTCCCATTTATGTGTTTGAAATGGTGAAGGAATTCTGCTGCTTTGTGGAAAACAGAAGCACTCAGTGCATGTAAATAAGACTATAAGAGCATAGACCTGCAGTTTTCTCTCCTTTCTTCCTTTCGGTTCTGTTTTTGAGGTAATGCAAAGGTTGGTGCTTTGAATAATAATAATAAATAAAAACAGGGAACTGATTGCAGTTACTTGCCGCTGGAAATTTGGGAAGCTACTTTCGTGTGCTGTAGCCTGTAGGCTGCCTGTAAACCTGTTTGGGTAAGGAATTTTCTATGGCTGATTGTTGCTTTCTTGCTCTTGATTCTTTAGCTTGCATCCCCTTGCCTCTGTTAGTACTCAGTTGATGCTGATAATCATGAATAAATCTGAACATTTTGTTTATAAGTTGTCTCAACTGGCTTAAACCCATCAAAGTTTCGACCAGTAAGGGATTTAATACTGGTGGTCTGCAGGGCCTTTATCCCCTATTCCCCTTTTATCAATGTCATACAGAAACAATGAACCTGGTCTATTTGTTCAAATTAAAATAATGCATGTATACTAAATGGCTGCTTAAATATATGCTGGTTACATAATACATTCATCATTACACCATTAATAAGCATTAATAATTGCACATGAACTCGGCAGCCTATAGATTTTGCCTCCTATTTTCAATTTTCTGGAAGTTGAAAAAAATTGAAGACAAGTTAAAAAGTCAATGAGGCTTTTTGTATCTAGTGTACGTATGTAATGAATACAGGTCAGCTTTGATTAGAAAAATAAAGCATTGCTTTCAGTATGATTATTACTCTATAATCCCACTTTGTAGTACCTCAAACCTTTAAAACTTGAGCATGCTTATGTTGGCCTCAATTATGGATGTACTCAGACTTTTACTGTTACAATCTGAAATACTTAGGCTTATAAATCATCTTTTACATTATCTTTCCATATTATGGAACTAGGAAACTTGCTGTATAATTAAGCACTTCCCTCTACTTTGTTTTTGTTTGTTATTTTTTCCTTTTCGTGAAACTTCATCTAAATGTAACAGAAAACCAAATCCCTTGTGTCGAATCATAATTAAAATTTCATTCCTCTTGAAGTTGTGATGGAGTTGAAACATGGCTTCTTGAATGAAGTTACTTATATCCCTGAAAAAGATACAAGAGCAACCTTTTGAAGCCAGAGGCTTGTGAAAGTGAAACCAAACAACTTGCTCTACATCCTTGAGAAATCCATCAACTGTCATAGTAGAAACAAAAATATACCTTCCCATTATTAGGAAAACAGTACAGCAGTCAGTAAGTACGATCTGCATGTCAGATAAACTGTAATATAAGTCAGTCCTTGCTGCTTCCTTTTAAATTCTTGTATACACTCCATATTAATCCAGCTCCTAATTGCTGCAAACACGAGTTTCATTCATTTGTCTGTTGGTGAGCTAGTGAAAAAAGTATAATAGACTCTTTTGTTTAACTAAACAACATTTTTTCAGCCTTATATATTAACTGTTGAAATATATATATGCGCATGTGGAGTATTGCAGATGTGCTAGTGTAAGTGTGTGTTTCATTCATACAACACTTTTCTTCTCAAGCTTTGGAGCCCTTGATACTTATATGGCTCAGTTAGTAGAGAGGAAGGAAATTGAGTCCCTCAGAATGGAGTTAGCTGAGATTGGAAGAAGCCTCAGGTCTTCTTTCCATCAGACTGTATCAAGCTTCAGAAGTAATTACTCAGATGCGAGGTCCTATGAAAATGATGATGAAATTGAGTTACAATGGGCTGCAATCGAAAGATTACCTACGTTCAGACAGCTGAGAACATCATTGTTCGATCAGAAGTATTTCAGTGACAGCAAAGAAGAGGGTAAGAGGATGATTGATGTTTCCAAACTTGGAGCTCCAGAGCGGCATGTGTTCATTGAAAATCTAATCAAGGAAACAGAGAAAGACAACCGCCGGTTGTTACAAAATCTGAAGAAAAGAATAGTCAGGTATGTTAACTTTTCTGTTTGACAAGTTCATGTTTCCACTTTATTTGCTTTCCCTATTGAAATCAGGTAACTTCATGAACTTCGTCACAGAAAAGTAGAAAAAAGAAATTCAAAAAACCATTTCACGTTCAAAATTTATAACTAAGCGACAGTTCTTGTCAATAACAACTGCCTCTATGAGAACCTCTTCATGTGGCTAGAAAACATAAAACACAGATGTAGAGGAAGGTGTCTAAATGTAATATCTAGATGATACTGACTTAACAATAGATAGCAGAAAATTCATAACTCAGTCAGATTGCAATCTAGCAAGCATCAAGTCCCAATCTCTGTCTATCTATCCATGTTGGCTCTGAAGTTATAAGGTGGTACTATCTTCCCTGGTTTTAAGTATTAACGTGTGAGAAATAATTTTGGAGCTGCGGTGATTAGGATCATATAGGAGAGTAGTGATCAAAATACCTTAGATATCTAGCCATTTCAGCACCAGTTGCACAAATAACAGCTTTCAAGAGGGTACTTACTAAAATCACTGGGCATGAAAGAAATTCTCACTGGCCCATAATTGGAATTTAGTTCAACTTCTCTCTGGAGCTCTGTCTCAACTTGTCTTCAGAGTTACCTGCATGTACTTTCAGACATTCTTGCCTTAATGATAGAAGAGAAGCTTCATTATGCTTTTCATGTGTGCAATTTCTAAAATAAGCTGTTTTCTATTCGAACAGCATGAAGAGTTGCTTCAAGTACAAAGCAAAGTACTTTGCCATTAACTGGGTCTCCTAGCGACTCTTCCACAATGAGTATCATTTGATATTTTAACTGCTTCCCTTTGGATTGTTTAATCATATTCCGCATCTGGTTAATACTATGAACAGAAACATCATCGTCGTTTAACTTTAAGTAGCATAACAGATATTTTCCTTAAAACTACTTTAATCAATCATCAAACTAGATGGTTCATTCTCAATGATATATTTTTCACTGCAAGTCAATATGCAAAGATATATATATATATGTGTGTGTGTGTGTGTGTATCAACCCACCCATGCATAGGGCGAATCTTGCCATTTAGTATGATTCATCATTAAAGTAAGCCTGTGTCTATCTCCTTCCCTAGTCTCAACAAAAAGAATCAGAAATTTATGCAAATTATTAAAATTAATTGGTGAATCATCCAGATAGGTAGGTATGGTGAATGATTTACCACTCTTACATTTCTGAGAGCCCTTATTTATTCATACATCATGTCCACATGCAAAGCATCCATGCTATAGGTACTCAAAAGTGCACCATAAATTATACTTTTACTCATGGGATGAATATATTTGTATGTACTAAATTTACGATTTACTCTTTAGAGTGGGTCTGGAACTATCACCTGTGGAAGTTAGATACCAGAATCTGTGTGTAGAAGCAAAGTGTGAGGTGGTTCAAGGAAAACCCGTTCCTACACTATGGAATACTCTGAAGAACATCTTTTCTGTAAGTTTTATACCCTCATGTTTTCTTTTGGTGTTATTAGTTTTGCAATATCTTAATCTGGCATTGCTCCCGAGAAATTTCCAATATTATTCTATTCTCATCACCGTGAACTCTGATTTTATCTTCAGCCATTCATTATTTGAAAGTGAAGCAGTCTTATTTTGGTGAGGAGTATTGCAACTAAGCTGAAATTGTGCAACCAAGATACTACTTTTATTTCTTTGTGAAGGCTGGTGCCTATAATTTTTACCGATGTGATGCAAAGCTAACTCATTTTAACACTTTCCCCACTTCCTCTAGAACAGATTTTTATTTTTTCCTAAATTTCTGAATTGGGAGGGTGAAGAAGATTCCATATGTTTAACAGGTTATACCACAAATCAATTGCTGCACATCTGAAGAACATAATTTAACAATTCTCAAAGGTGTCAGTGGAATTATCAAGCCTTCAAGGTTGGATTCACAAAATACTTTCTGAATTTCTACTTATGATAGTGGTAACAAATTAAATTTACTCATATTCTCAAATCAACTAACTTTCATGCAGGATTACTTTATTGCTGGGCCCTCCAGGCTGTGGGAAGACCACTTTGTTACGAGCACTTGCAGGGAGACTTGATAGCTCTGTCAAGGTTCTCTACTATTCATCAAAACCAACCATCAAATAAACCTTTAAGTAACAAAAACATCAAGAGTTGAAATATAGAGCATCCACAAAATCCAAGAAAGAACCCAAAAAGTGAAAAGAAGGCTGAAAGGACAGTCAGATAATAAACTCTTCGATCAGCTCCTCCTTTGCTCCCTCTATGCCCTGAAAGACACAACTATTTCGTTCAGTCCAAAAAGTCCAAACAACAGGAACAACCTTCCAAGCTACCTAACTTCTTCTGTTACGCATCTTTCAATTCCAGCACTTGAGTAAGCCTGCAATTGAGTTAGGCACAACCCAAGATCCGCCAAATAGGCAGAAAACCAACCCTCTAATACTTCTAGCCATAGGACAGTGGAGAAGATGATCAACCGTCTCTCCTTTACAATTGCAAAGACTACACCAACTGACAAGCTAGCACTATACTTCTCTTTCTTAGATTATCAGCTGTCAATATACGATTCAAAGAAGCTTTCCAGAATAAAAGAGAAACCTAGGAAAGTTTCCCAGCTCCAAGTGGTCTTCCAAGGATATGAAAAAGACCACATACTACTAAGCAATGATAGAACCTTTTGACTCTAAACTGTAAACTTCCCATTTTTGTAAAATTTCCAAGACACAACATCATCTCTATCCAGCTTAAAATTCACCTGGTAGAGAGAATGAAAGGAAGGCATTCACAGAAACTAATTCCCAACTCTGCAATGACCGAATGGGATTAACATTCCAGTGGGAACACCTCCCATCCATCCCAAAGAAGTAGCAACATTAACCTTTTTGTTTGCTGCAATGGAGTAGATATCTAGAACTTCAATATCAAAGAATCCTCCATGCACCATACAACAACATCCCAAAAGAAACCTTTCTTCCATTACCAACCTTAAAAGGCAATAAACTTTACAAATGTAGTCCATCCACCCTTAATGCCTTCCAAACTCCAACTCCATGAGCACTAAGGACTGCCATTGTAGTCTACCCACCTCTCTCTTCCCTATATTTTACTGCCACCACTTTCCTCAAAAAACTAACTCTTGTTGCAACTTGCAATCTCCACAACCATTTTACCCATGAGGGCATTATCAAAATTTCTCGCTCCTAAACCCCCACAATGCATAAATCAGAAACGCACTAATAGGCTTGATCATGTTAAGAAAACTGCAAAAAAGGTATTTAGCAGTTAATTAAACAATCAATGATATCTGATCACTTTGTTCCTAACAGGCCACGGGGGACATTTCCTATAATGGATACAAGTTCAGTGAATTTGTTCCTCAGAAGACATCGGCTTATATTAGCCAATATGACCTGCATATTTCTGAAATGACTGTGAGGGAAACACTTGACTTCTCTGCACGTTGTCAGGGTATTGGAGACAGAGCAGGTAGGCATTGTTTCGCTTCTTTTATCCAAAAATCGTGTTCTCCTTATGCTAGTTTGATCTTAGAAGTCCTCTTCGTTGAAGATATTTTGAAAGAAGTCATTAGAAGGGAGAGGCAAGCGGGAATCATTCCAGAATCAGATATAGACACTTACATGAAGGTAGACAATTTGCTAGAAAAGCTCAATTCTTAGAGGGTTTCTGGCTTATTCTCTTGTTGATAATTTCCAATGAAAATTTGAACAATAGGCTATTTCAATTGAAGGAGTAAATAGAACTCTCCAGACTGACTACATATTAAAGGTATTAATCTACCAAATAGAAGAATAAATGACAATGCTTCCATACTCACTGTAATTGACATCTGTGATACAACTAATTTGGCTTCAGATTCTTGGACTAGACATTTGCGATGCTACAATCGTAGGGGATGCAATGAATAGAGGAATTTCAGGTGGACAAAAGAAGAGGCTGACAACAGGTTGGGTACTCTTGGCATTCTTTTCATTTCTACTAAGAATAAATATCCTTTACGAATCAGGAATTTCCTTGAGTGGCTAATACTCTAAATTTAGGTTTGAGTTGAAGTTCAATGACATGTCATTTTTCTTTCAATAGGTTAATTTTTCTTCATGTTCTCCTCCACAGGGGAAATGATAATTGGTCCAACAAATGTTCTCTTTATGGATGAGATATCAACAGGATTAGACAGCTCCACTACCTTTCAAATAGTTACCTATCTGCAGCAACTGTGTCACATAACAGATTCCACCATTTTAGTATCCCTACTTCAGCCTGCACCTGAAACATTTGATCTCTTTGATGATGTCATCTTGATGGCACAGGGAACAATTGTATATCACGGGCCTCGCAATTGTGTCCTGGAGTTCTTCGACTATTGTGGCTTTCACTGCCCACCAAGAAAAGGCATTGCTGATTTTCTCCAAGAAGTAAGAATCCCTGCTTGAATTTCAGCATAGTAGATTTATGAAGATATTGAACCATGGTGTCCTTGTATAGGTGGTTTCGGAAAAGGATCAAGCAAAGTACTGGAACCATAAAGACCAACCCCATACTTATATTTTTGTTGACCAGTTAGCAGATATGTTCAAGGCTTTTCATTTGGGGAAGAAGCTAGATGAAGAATTGTCCAGGCCTTTCCCTAAATCTGAGAGCCACAAAAATGCTTTGTCGTTCAACATATATTCAATGAGAAAATGGGAATTATTGAAAGCATGCATGGCCAGAGAATGGCTTCTAATGAAGCGTAATTCATTTGTTCATGTATTTAAATCAGCACAGGTAATAAATATTATGTTATTCCTGAATTTGTTATCATCTGATAGCTAAAAGACTAATAAATCTTCACTCCCAAATGGTATCTTTGCAGCTTGTGGTTATTGCAGTAATAACAATGACAGTGTTCCTTCGAACAAGAATGAAAATTGACATTGTCAATGCAAATTACTTCATGGGTTCTTTGTTTTATGCTCTTTCTAGACTTCTGACAAATGGGATTGCAGAGTTATCAATGACTGTGTCTAGACTAGCAGTCTTTTACAAGCAAAGAGATTTTTTCTTTTATCCGGCATGGGCTTATGCCATTCCAGCTGTCATTTTGAAAATTCCATTTTCATTACTGGATGCGTTTCTTTGGACAGCTCTTACCTATTATGTCATTGGTTACAGTCCAGAACCTCAAAGGTGTGTATCAAGACAAAAGCTTCTGACTAGTTTTAAAAAAAAATGCTAATGTATTATACACCTGGCTAATTTAATTTGATACGAGTGTCAGGTTTCTATGTCAACTACTCGTTCTATTCCTCGTACATCAGGTGTCAATTTCACTGTTCCGTTTGATTGCATCTGTGGTTCGAGATCCATCTATTGCATCAACCTGGAGTATTTTCTATCTGTCAGTAATATTTCTATTTAGTGGCTTCATAATCCCTAAACGTCAGTAAGGCTACTCATGACTACAAATTTAAATTATAAAAAATAATGATGTCAATGTAACAAAAGTTACTTCCTGCAGCTTCGATACCTGCTTGGTTGAAGTGGGGCTTTTGGCTTTCCCCGTTGACATATGCTGAAATAGGTGTTTCAGTAAATGAATTCCTTGCTCCAAGGTGGCAAAAGGTGAACACAACTTACTACGTTGGTAAAATGGATTACAGAGTAAGCTAGATGCATATCTACAGTTGGAAATAACTGGTAATTGTCCCTTACAGGTTTCATCTTCAAACGTCACCACGGGGCAACAAGTTCTAGAAAAATATGGACTTGACTTCAGTGAATATTATTACTGGATATCAATAGGAGCATTAGTTGGATTTTGGATGATTTTCAACATTGGCTTCACTTGTGCCCTGAATTATTTAGACTGTAATTTTATCTGTCTAATGCACATAGTAACCTGTATCTGTTAGTATGAAATTATTAAGTATGAAAGCCTTGTTCACATACTAACCTATCTGTTACAAAAAACTGTGCAGCTCCTAGTAGATCCCGGACGATGATTTCTCATCTCAAGGTAGAGGATGATTTGAGCAATGCCACTGAAAAAGACAAATTACCTCACATTACTGAGAGCACAAATAGTGCAGAGGAGAGAAAAATGGGTAGGGTGCCTTTTTAGTAGTCTTATATTTGGTGTAACGTCTAACATTGCCATTCAGAAATCCACTTGATGCCATGATCATTAAACTAACATATGAGTATCTTGTTCTGATTTTTGCAACTTCTATATCAATAGTGACATTTTAGACTACAGGTACAGTGTTACCCTTTGAACCAATGTCCATATCCTTTGAAGATGTACAATATTTTGTTGATACTCCGAAGGTAACTACTTCATCTATCAACTTCTTATACTCTTCTTGTGGTCAATATAATCTAGATAATATAATTTTATCCTTCCAGAAACTGAGAGAACAAGGTTTTCCCCATAAAGACCTACAGCTACTTCAAGATATTACTGGTGCATTTAGGCCTGGAATTCTTACAGCTCTGATGGGCGTCAGTGGAGCTGGAAAAACAACACTAATGGACGTCCTTTCAGGAAGAAAAACTGGAGGCATCATTCAAGGAGATATCAGAATTGGCGGGCATCCCAAAGTTCAAAATGCATATGCCAGAATATCTGGTTACTGTGAGCAAACCGACATACACTCCCCCCAGATTACGGTTGGGGAATCAGTGACATATTCAGCTTGGCTACGGTTGCCTGCTCAGATTGATAAACATACAAAGTTGGTGAGATGACTTTTAAACTTTAATTCACTTACTTGTTTGCTAAATAGTCATACTTCATAATTCATTTTACAAAACTGGACTTGGAGACAACAACCTGGAATATTATAAAGAGAATGTACATGATGGGACAAAGGATATCTGATAAAAAGAGACAGCTTAGGTAGCTTTCAGCGGCACATCCCACACCACACGCATATATGGAAGTTAGATAAACAAAAATATGGTTGGAAGTATGAAAAATTTGCTAGAAATGCCTTTAGACGTTACATGTATACAAAAAAGAGTTAATAAATGAATAAATTAATATCTATGGTTATTAGGACAGATTGCTATTTTTCAGAATGTGACAATTAGTCTGTGTCTATCAGGAGTTTTCAGCGGAAGTTTTGCGAATGATTGAGCTTGATGAAATCAAAGATGCCTTAGTTGGAAGCCCTGGTGTTAGTGGCATTTCAGTTGAACAGCGTAAACGTCTAACTATAGCAGTAGAGCTTGTTTCTAATCCATCCATACTATTCATGGATGAACCTACTTCCGGTTTAGATGCCAGAGCAGCTGCAATTGTCATGCGAGTTGTGAAGAATATTGTAAATACAAGGAGGACAGTAGTTTGCACCATTCACCAGCCTAGCATTGACATATTTGAGGCATTTGATGAGGTAATCAGTTAATTTATTTATATTAAAGAAAAGGTATATGACCCAAAGCTTCTAAAGGGGTATATAACAAAACCCATATATATCCTTGTTGAAATTTTATAACATGTGTTCTGTAAATACTGAGTAAGGCTAAGTTTGAGATAGATTTCTCCAGTTTTGATCTGCCTGTTGATTCAAAAGTTATGCTCGTAACCTTTTTTCTGGCAACTTAAATACGGGAATTTCTTTTCATTTCCTCTGTTCTATTATTCTATGGAGCGTACTGATGATTATGTCCCCCTTATTCTTTTTACAGCTGATTTTGCTGAAGAGAGGAGGTCAACAAATATATTCTGGAGAGCTGGGTCAAAACTCAAGTAAGCTTATTGAATACTTTGAGGTAAGCCCTAAATTAGCACTCAAAATAGTATCATATGTATTGTTCTCTTTCAATTACAAGCTTTCCTTCTATTCTGCATACTTTATAAGCTGTCATTACAAGTCAATTCTCGCACTTATTAGACATGCTTTATAAACATGAGTGAAGTAGTAAATTATTATTTGACAACCTGAACTTTGGGTCAGTTTCTAAATAAGCGACCCACTTTTTTTTTTTGTTGTTGTTCTCTTCGAGGGACTATACAAAAAACTAGTAAGCTTTCTTCCCTCAAAATAATGAGATGACATAAGTTTAACATGTCAGCAGCCTTGTAATTTTTTTTTACACTGGAATTGAAATGGGTAGGTGCGTGGGGAAGAAGGGTAGAATGAGCTTTGGATTTACTGGAGAGACAGTGAGGCTGTGAGCTTATTGGGAACATCATGTAAGTGAGAGAGAGAAAAAATAGATTACAAGGCTGTTGTTAAAACTTATGCCATCTCATTATTTTCAGGCAAGAAAAAGCTTACCAATTTTTTGTAGAGTACCTCAAATAGAATAAAAATGGTAAGTCTCTCGTTTAGAAACTAACCTAATGTCCAGGTCCTCAAATAATAGTTTACTCTAGAAACATCAGCTAACTCTACTCTCTTATCATCATCAATTTTCATCTGTAAATTAACTTCCAGCCACTGACTAGAGCTTCCCTTTATCGCTCCCTGCTTCTGACAGGCTATTCCCGGGGTTCCTAAAATTAAAGAAAATTACAATCCGGCAACATGGATGTTAGAAGTTACCAGTCCTTCAGCAGAAGCTCAACTTGGCTTAGATTTTTCCCATCTCTATAGAGAGTCCTACCTTAGCCGGTAAGAACAACCATCAAATTGAACTTTTAAGATGCCAAAGTTCTGCATTAAGTAATTGCTGAACACCTATTCTAAAAACATATTAAATCCAAATATGAATAAACAGATTGATAAGAATATATTTCTGAAGCTGCAAAATGCTACTGATGCATCAACTTTATCATTTCCAACCATGTGACAAACTTTTTTGTTGAATGTAGGAAAACTAAAGAACTAGTTCAGGAACTGAAGTCTCCAATACAATGTTCAAAAGAACTACAGTTTTCTACTTGCTATCCACAAAATGGATGGGAGCAATTAAAAGCCTGCCTCTGGAAACACCACCTGTCTTATTGGCGAAGTCCCAAATATAACTTGGCGCGGTTGATATACACAACAGCATCCTCTTTGTTATTTGGAGCACTTATATGGCAGAAGGGTCAGAAAATGTAAGTAACTTGATTTATTTAAGTAGGTTTTGCCACAAAATCAGTGTTCTTGCCATGCATTACTGCTTCTTCTTTGTTACTTGGAGCACTTACATGGAAGAAAAAAGAAGAGAAAATGTTAGTCCCTTATACAGATTCCAATATGTTATTTCCTTCCTAATAATAAACATCCCTAAAAGACCATAATTACAGAGCCACCTGGGTAGCAGTGGCATTAAAACCGAACTATTCCGGATTCAATTCGAATCATGAAATTGAATTCGAATAGTAGATAATTTGATTCAATATACGACGAACAATTTGAATTAATATTCAAACTAAAATTCAAATGAATATTTCACATAATACATGCTTTTATTTTAAAAAATATTAAAAAATTACATAAAAAATAATTTTTATAATTTTCGATTTTTTTTTTTATCAAAATACCCCTAAATATTCAAACATTCAAATTTAAATTCGAGTACTGGAGTTCAAATATCGGCCTATTCGAATTCCATCCCTACACCCAGGTAAGCAGTTGTTTTATCTAATTTGAAATTCTTGTATCTGACCAGCAGCTTATCTAAAGCACGATTTTGTGTAGGGCACAAGACAATCAACACAAACTCAAACTGCAATTCTTTAAGCCTTCTATTTTTTTTCCCAGATGGTTAGATTGGTGAAATAGCCTTACCCGTTCCCATCTTGCCCGGATCCTGCCCAACCACAATCCAGAATAACTGTAGTGCTTTTGATACAGTATGAGAAAGTTTTTGAACTTGCTGCCATAATACACCAAAGCATCACTTAAGAACCCTCTGAGCTCCTTTGTATATGTTCTGCCTACTACAAACTCGTCTAGTGTTATTCATCAGAAGTACAGCAACCAAGTCAATATTTCCCATGGTTACCAATAGCTTCTACTCTATTGCAAGAAAACTCCATGCTCCATGGTCTTAGTGATAAAAAGATGGGCAATCAAAAACCATTTTAACTTCTGCAAGGAACCTGATGGAAGAGATGATGAGAATAAATTAATATCTTATGCAATTTCTGGTAGTGTTTTGCATTTCCACCAAGTAATTAAAAAGCAAGGCTAATTCCTTTTCCTTGGATGTTGAACTTATATGTTTTACATTGATATTATCAGAACCATCATATTCTTGTAACAATATCTCTAGTTTTTTCATGAAGTTCCTTCAAACTTACCCAAAAAACCATGTCTATGACTATGACAGACTGACACTGCACATTTTACTGAGAGATTTAGAATTAATTTGTTATAAACTGACACTACACATTTTACCGAGAGAGATTTAGAATTTAATTTGTTATAAACTGAAACTACAATCTCTGGTTTTGAAGTGATGGTGAACAGGATCTCTTCAACATTCTTGGGTCATTATTCATATTCGTGATATTAACTGGAGCCAGCAACTGCTCATCTGTCATACCAGTTATTAATACCGAACGAACCATTATGTACCGGGAGAGGTTTGCTAGAATGTATTCCTCATGGGCATATTCGTTTTCTCAGGTCCACAGACAGTCTTAGATCATTTTTTTGCTATTTCGATTCGTTGGGGATTTCAATATTCAGTTTTTAACATAAAGTGCCATTTTATATATTGCAGGCGACTATTGAGATTCCATACATGTTAATTCAAGCTCTTCTGTTTTCAATAATTACATATCCAGCAGTTAACTTCTATTGGTCTTTCTACAAAGCATTTTGGTATTTCTACACCATGTTTTGTACACTGCTCTACTTCAAGTACTTTGGCATGCTGCTTGCAGCATTGACACCAACTTTTCAAATGGCTTCAATAATGGCAACATTCAGCTACACCATGTTTAATTTGTTCTCAGGGTTCCTCATCCCTGGCCCAGTAAGCTATTTAAACCTTTTACTTGCTTCCCAATTACAATTTTTATACTTCCTAGTATTGCATTTCTATCTGGGTTGCATATCCATGACAAAAGAACATATAGCCATCACAGGTACCTCAAAAGCTTCTACAAATATTTAATATGTTCATAAAAAGACATACATAAAGAACTCACATAAATCATCTGGAGTTATTCATTTGTTTACATTTCCTTCATCACCAAGCAAGTTCAAAGTTTTGAACCAAAGAAGATTTTACTCTTTCTGTAATATAGTTTCTAGCTTGTCATGTGGAGAAGATTCAATCCAACTGACAAATTGTTCTCCGCTGAAATTGCAGAAAATACCTAAATGGTGGGTTTGGGCTTACTGGATTAGCCCTACATCCTGGTCCTTGAAAGGTCTCTTGACATCACAGTATGGAGACATAGAGCAAGAAATAACAGTATATGGGGAGCGGAAAGCAATTAATGCATTCTTACACAGTTATTATGGGTATAACCATGATGATTTGGGTTTCGTAGCCGTTGTCCTTCTAGCATATCCTCTAATTTTTGCATCTGCTTTTGCATATGCTATGGAAAAACTGAACTTCCAGAGGAGGTAAAGAACCAAAGATGTTTTTCTATTCTTCTCAGTATAGAATTTTTCACTACTCTGAGTCCCTTCTGGACAGACAGTTGTTTTAAGTTAATATATTCAAATAATTAGACCCCATGTCTATATCAAAACATTCTTCCCAGTTATTTATAATTCTATGAAGAAATTGAAAACTCCAACATAAACCTTGTAATTAATCTTGTGCTCAAACATTTGACAAACATCTAATGGGCATGCAGAAATCTTAACAAGCATCAATAACAATAGCTGTACGATATTTTATTGAACTTGTAGCTAAAATGCATTGGTTGGTATTATTCACTAAAGAATGAACCAAAAGTCAGAAATATTTACAAGAAAGCAACCAAAGCTCAAATATTTATACATACAGTTTCTCCAAAAGAATTCTGGAATTAGGCTTCGGCCATGAAACGGCGGACAATCGTATGCGCGTAGAGGGGAATATGAGTCTTTGTTGAAAAGATTTTCAGTTTTCTGTTGACGCTTGAGAGAGTGTTTGCACTTTGCAGCAACGCCATCAACAAACTCCCAACCTATCAACAGGGACGTTCCCGCGGAAATTGGGACGTATTTTCTCTTTTTAAGCCGATGGGTAGGGGTGGTGAGCACGTAACACTTAACCGGGTGTTTGGCTTAAGTTTTGGTATTTAAGGTATTTGATATGTAAAATACAAACAAAAAAAATCCATAAATAATATTAGAAATTTATAAAATTCATGTATTAATTTTCTTTTCACAGTACTTTTATTCTCTAGTTATATAATAAATATTTATTTTCTTTCTTTTTATATATTATTATATTTTTTTTCAAAGAAAATAAATTATGACTTTCAAAAAAAAAAAAAAAAAAACCAAAAGGAAGAGCAAAAAATAAATAAATCATATAAGTTTAATATTCAAATGAATAGTAGCTAGTGAGAAAACTTCATGTTCTTTAAGGTAGCCACTCACTAGAAGAATCTTGTGTATCTAAAAAGCCAATAAATTTTATCTTATTTTATTTTTGGTAAAAGGAGAAGTAAGAAACAACAAAAAATCTTAATATAATAACATGTTGAATATTAAATAAGAAAACTCAATTGTTATAACTCTAAGGGATTGGTCGGTAATTAAGAATATGTACATATCCTAGTTTATTTTTTGAGTTCAAATCTTATTAGGAGAGCCGTGAGGAATAAAATTGTAATAAATTTTGTAATTTTTGCATAAATGACTTATTTTGATTAAATTTAAGAGATAATTAGTCAAGTTGGTACAGACACATCTGAATATTAAAAAAAAAAAAAAAACTAAATAGTTGGATAACTATGAAAAATATGAAACATGTGGGGGAATAATTATATTTTTCTTAAAATTACTGTGAAATATTTAATTCTATCATGTACTATAAATATAATTTTAAAAACTTAGCGGGTCTGCCCAAAACTCTTAGTAGATCCTCTTGTTTGAAGCCAAGTTATTACCTGAATATTAGTTAGCAGTCAAATTATTAAAATTTATTTTCCATTACCAGATTTAAAATATAAATTTTGTTTGTATAAAAAAAGAAGAAGAAGTGTTTCCGAGAAAAAAAAAAAAAGAAGTATTTTTTAATTCAACTAATTGGAAAATAATAGATTAATAGTTTTAATAAATATTTAGTAGTTCGGCTAAAAATATACACTTTTTGGCTTTTCTAAGGGCGGACTTATTGGTTCTTTCTTTCTCATCCAGAAAGACTGCTGTGTGCTGTAGGTAGTATTTCATCTTTCCCGCTGGTTTCATTTCGTCGCAGCTTGCTTGGTAGATTGGCAATTGAGCAAACCTGTGAGGATATTAGGCTCTTAGCTCCACCATAAACTAACCAGCAAAAAGGCTTAGGTGGGTCTTTGATTTTGAAATTTCACTTAATTTTCAGCCTATTTCAGTCCGTTTGGTTATTTTATTTTCATTTGCTGAATAACTAACTCAGATTGTCTTATTACATGTTATTTTACACAATTTTGAAGTCAAATTTATGAAATTTTGTCATCCCATCAATATGTTTGTACATTTGAAAGTCAAACACACAGCCAAGTTGATGATGCATCGCTGTTATACAAATAATGTGGAGAATAAATAATCTTATCTTTTGCCTATCAATGGCTACATTATCTAATTTCTTCTGTCCATTGAATATTGAAGAAAGAAAATGTCAACTCCTTTCCTGTAACAGTCAAACTCGGGTTAAAAAAAAAAAAGAAAAAAAGAAAAAAGAAGAAGGACTAGGAGCATAATCTTGAAGAACGTTCAACACCCATAAGTTTAATGTTGTCTTTTTTTGGGTTCAATGGATGATAGTACAGTGATTGGGGTTATTTTGACATTAATTGGACTATAGAAAGATAGGAAGGTGATCTTTGTTCATTGCTGTTTGTGATAGTTTATCCTTTTGAAAGATGAATGCTTTGGTATTCATTACCTTCCTGATTTTTCAGCTGGCGTTGCTTACTGAGTATACTGTGTCTCATCCTCTGTGTATTGATATGAGTAGGTTCCTGTCTTTGTAGTATCCCATGTGATTTCTTTATCAGTTTTCTCTTTGTGGTTCCTTCCTAATTGCAGGTCATTTATCAGTTTTTTTGCCCTATATTGGACCAGGATCACCCTTTTTGACAAAGAGCCCTCTTGCTTTCTGTCAATACAATGGCAGTGTTTGCTGCAACTCCACTGAAGATTTGCAACTACAAACTCAGTTTGAAACAATGAATGCCTCTCTCGTTGGTTGTGGCTCTTTTATGAAATCTATACTTTGCTCGGTGAGGCCATCTACCTGGTTGTATTAGTATTGTTTCAAATCACAGTTTGTTAAATGAAAGAAAGATTACGTGGTTCATATGTCATTGTATGCATGTATAATGTTCTTCTTTTGACATCGTCCACTTACATTATTCAGCTACCTGAGGAACTTCCAAATTTCCTCAAGTGTTACTGTAACAGCAGATATGGTATTGAATTTTGCCTGCTATGCTTGGATCCTTCTGCACATGTGCATGTATTTGTTGCCGCTATACCGCCCATGTGTCAAGATTAACTATAACTTATCTGATATTAGCACTTATTTGTCTACTCAAATTTATAGTCATTAAAATTCTTTGAAAATCCATGTATGAAACTATGCAATATGTAAAACATGGTTTGATTATTTGTAAATAAAAAAGTGGCAATAGCTTTTCAGTTGCTGTAATGTTGAGTGAATTATTAACTTCATTTAATGAATCATAGATAAGTTTATCTTTGAAACTATTAGATATTGATATATGACTGTGCATGATGATATAGTATCCCTTTGTAAATATTAAATATATATATATATATACACACACGTTTACTAACGATAATGATTCATTATTTATTTTGCTAAACCTGAAACTCATATCAAGGCATTCTTTTAAACGGGAGATTGAGTATGTCATCCTTGTGCCTTAACTCTAAACAGGTGGAAAAGATATATGTCTTAGGCTCCTACCTTACAAATTGAAAATAGAAAAATATAAACAAAATAGTGGAAGTGAAAAATGTAAATTATAAGTTTCTAACTCTTCCTTAACCCCTATCTAAAAATAGTGCTATAAAGAAAAACTACTTTTCACTTTTCAGAGATGTGATCCGTTCTCAGGAGAGCTATATCAGATTGAATCAACGCCTAGAGTAGTTCCTGTTCTTTGCAACTCCATTGTTTCAGCGAACTCAACCCATTCTCAACTGACCGAGAGTAACTTTTGTTCAAAGGTTTGGGATGAATGCCAAAATATGTCCATATTAAATTCTCCTTTTGCATTGCAAGCTAGAGATGAAGTATGGCTAGATTCTTCAACGAAGTTGACTGATATATGGCATTCAGATGTTGCTTTCTGTAATGACTTTGGTGGAGCTTCTTATGATGGATCTATATGTTTTGATGGTGGACCAGTTGTGCTCAATAGCACTGAAGATTTAAGCCCCCCAAGTGGTATTTGCCTTGAGAAAATTGGGAATGGATCCTACCTTAATATGGTGGCCCATCCTGATGGGTCAAATCGCGTCTTCTTATCTAATCAGCCAGGCAAGATATGGTCAGCTACTATTCCTGAGGGGGATTCAGGGGAAGCATTGGCAATTGATGAATTAAGTCCGTTTCTTGATCTAACAGACAGAGTATATTTTGACGCTGAATTCAGGATGGTGGGATTAGCATTCCATCCACATTATCAGGATAATGGCCGCTTTTTTGTGTCATTTAACTGTGACAAGGTTAAGTGGCCAGAATGTTCAGGAAGATGTTCTTGTAATTCAGAAGTAGGATGCAAACCTGCAAACCTTGCTCCTGAGAATGGGGCCCAGCCATGTCAATATCACAGTGTGATAGCAGAGTACAGTGCTAATGGTACCACATCACAACCTTCCTTGGTAACATTCTAGGTGGTTTTCAGTGTTATTCTCTCAATTACGAATCACATAAAGTAATTCAAAGTATTTCTCTTTCAGGTAAAAAGTGCCAAACCACAGGAAATCAGAAGGATATTCACCATGGGCCTTCCATTTACTTCCCATCATGGTGGTCAAATCCTTTTTGGTCCTGAAGATAGTTACTTGTATTTCATGATGGGAGATGGTGGGAGTAGCGGTGATCCTTATAATTTCTCACAAAACAAGAAATCCTTGCTTGGAAAGATTATGAGGCTTGATGTGGATAACATACCAAGTAACTATTGGAAAATCTTATGTTGGGATGATATAATATTTCTTTGCATTGACTTCTGCTACAGAACATTTTCTCTTTAAATATCTGATTACTTTCTTTTCCTTTTGTGTTTACCAATCATGTTTTCTATAACTCCTGTACATATAAAATAAAAATAAAATAAAATAAAAAGGAACAAAGAAAGAAAAAGGATATCTACTCAGATTTTCTTGAAGCCCTGGCTAAAGAAGTACAAAATAATGATGTATTTGAATGGGAAGATCAGCATACCACGATTTGATATATATAATATTTAGAACCTCTATACTATAGCCCGCTTACTAGTAAATGCACTTATTTACGATAATTAATTGAAAAGATTCATTCAGAGTGTGAATTCCTTATTATGTCCAATGTAGTACTCTTGTTCTCATTTCAGATAAGTGAATTTCTTTACACTAACTGAAATCAAATGCTTTAAAGGAATGTTCTTAGTTCTGGTTGCTACTTGCTTGGTAGGTATTTCTTAATAAAGAAATTTAAAATAGGACATATTGTTAATTTTTTTTCCTTCAGGAACAGGCAAATTTAGGGCAGCTGGCAACTGTTATGTGCTTATCTTAAATTTCTCTACCAAAATTAGACGAATTGTATTTTACATTTCATGATGCCATGATTTCTTTTAAATCAAACTTTTTCATGTAAATTACTAATCTCTATGGATGTTTGCACATTTAGTAAATTGTATATAGTTCCTTAATACAATTCAATATTTCTTTATTACCATACTTATCTTAAAAACGTGGACTTCTAGTGTACTTTTCTTATTCTTGCCATACATTACAGGTGCACAATTGCTGAACTCGGTCTATGGGGAAATTATTCTATCCCTGGTGATAATCCTTTTTCAGATGATAAAGAATTACAACCTGAAATTTGGGCCCAAGGTTTCCGGAGTCCTTGGAGATGTAGTTTTGATTCAGAAAGAACTTCCTACTTCCTCTGTGCAGATGTTGGCCAGGTTCGCAGGTCCCTTCATATTCCTGAAATCTGCTTATATTCAAAGCTTTTCCACCAAATAAATGCACTCTTAACCTTCTGACTGTCTTTATCATCTATAGTGAACTCTGCCTTTGATGATTCTTTTTAAAACAAAAATTGTTTTTCACATGCGTAAGTGTATTACACAATGATTTCATAATATTGTAAGAGATTAAAACCATCACCCAAAAGCTTAAGTTTTTGGGTGAATGGTCCTTTGAGATGATATTAGAGTTTTTATCACCAAGCAGTCAGGAGTTCGATCCTTGCCACTGCCTATTTAAAAATTAAATCTCAACACTAGGTAAGAGAGGGCACGTGCATTCTCCACGCTGACAAGCCAAATAAGCTTGCGTGGAGGATAGGGTGTAAGGAGTAAAACCTATTCTTGGCCTCTCGGGCCTCACCTATAAAAATAAGGTTTTGAGTTCAGTGCTCCTTGTGACAAATACTTTAAACTTGTAGGACCACCATGAAGAGGTGGATATAATTACGAAGGGTGGAAATTATGGATGGCATGTTTATGAGGGGCCTTTTCTTTACAGTCCCCCAAATTCTTCAGTTGGAAATAGGTCTTCCAGCACAATTAACATGATATTCCCCGTAATGGGATACAATCACTCTGACGTAAACGAGGTTGAAGGGTCTGCATCAATCACAGGTGGCTTCTCCTATCGGTCATCAACCGATCCGTGTATGTATGGAAGGTGAGTTCACTTAACATTTCCATGGCCAGCAAAGCCTTCCTAATTTTACAGTCTCGCTACCTGAAGTAGAAATATCTTAGTATCTTTTTCCCTTTTGGCTAATTCAATGTAATGTTGAGTAATGTTAAATGAAGTCATTTCATTTTGGTCATATTTCAATTATACTTGCATTAGTAATGACTTTACTATCACTTTTTAGTCTTTTTTTTCTTCTGGTGAAATTTTTTTCACAAGCAGTCTAGTTACGTTGGAAGATTTTGCTTAATGCCATCACACTGAAATTTGCCAAGAAATAATTCTGTCACAGCTATGCCTTTGTATCTGTAGCCATCAGGGAGTATATTGTTGGAAGTTTGATAAGGATACTCAAATGTATCTGATCCTATAAGCTATGTTTTTTCAGGTATCTTTATGCAGATTTGTTAGCTGGTGATATGTGGGCAGGTACTGAAAACCCCAGAGGTAGTGGAAACTTCTCCGATACTAAGCTTCGTCTTAGATGTGCTCGTGATTCTCCAATCCAGTGCAGTGATGCCGTAGGAGACTCTCTCCCTGCACTGGGTTTTATATACTCATTTGGGGAGGATAACAGTAAAGATATCTTTATCTTGTCCAGCACTGGTTTGTATAGAGTTGTTCGTCCTAGTCGCTGTAACTTCTCTTGCTCTAAGGACAATGAAACAGCATATACCCATCCTGGATCAGCTCCTTCTCCTTCTCCTTCAAATGGTTGGCAGCTGAGCATTTTATTTAATGAGCTGCTGGTCTTCCTTTCCTTCAGTACTTTTATTTTGTTCTTACTGTAAAAAATTATTTTCTGTTTGGAAGCAAGAGCAGAACCTTATGAAAAATGAAATGCATTGTTTTTTGCCTTGACCTCCTCCTGTTTAATCCTTTCCGAACTGTCTGTAAATATTTATACCTGTGCTTCCGAATCTGAACTTCATCGTTCATTCGTTTGTAGGAATGGGTGTGATTGAGCCTTGAACATGTTTGAAGTTCAAAGGCATTTTGTGATTCATCAAAAAGAAAAGAAAAACTTGCCAACAGAAAAGAAATATACTTGTTTGGGCCGACTTAATTGCTTGTGAGAATGAGGCCTCTTGGTGGCCCATTTACTTTCTATATGGGCTTGAAGTCTCCAAATCAATCCAAATTTTAACTCTTTAGGATCTTTAGCCCAATTATTTCATGGGCCATCAGTTAAACTAACTAAATATAAAGTAAAAAAAAAAATCTTGTGTGGGCCTTGCTGACATGGTTTATAGCCAAGCTGTGTCTGGGCCTTGGAGATTCTTCGAACCTCCATAGCTGATGCAGAGCTCAAAGCCTGAAACTGGAGATGGACATAACTGGTCCTTAAACTTCTTTTGTAAACTATGAGCTTGCTCTCAATTTCTGCTACTTCAATGATATTGGATTCAATTCCATGTTCTATCTTCTCTCTTCCATTTTTGTCCCTTGCCAAAACCACTAATTGCAGTACCATACTCTTGAAGAAGAGCAAGGAAAGACCCAGAACAAGATTTATACTTCTCGCTGTCTCAGATTCTTCGACAACCAAAGATGTCTGGAGGAGAACATCGCCACACAAAACGAAGACGTCGACACCTTTATCCCATAGACATTCCAGAAACCAAGGAGCAGCTTACTTGGACCACAGCGTAGACATGGACGAGCTGTTAGCTTCAATTGGTAAGGCCCAGAACGAGCAAGAGCTTTATGCTCTAATGTCTCCGTACAAAGGAAGGCAGCTGTCAATTCGGTTCATGGTTTCTCTTCTCTCACGTGAGCCTGACTGGCAACGGTCGCTTGCTCTTCTCGATTGGATTAACGACCAGGCTTTGTATACTCCTTCCGTTTTCGCTTACAACGTTCTTATACGTAATGTACTTCGAGCGAAGCAGTGGGAGCTTGCACACGGTCTGTTTGAAGAAATGCGCCAGAAAGCACTTGCGCCTGATAGGTATACTTATTCGACGCTTATAACTTATTTTGGGAAAGAAGGTATGTTTGATTCTGCCTTGTCTTGGCTGCAGAAGATGGAGCAAGACAAGGTCTCAGGTGATCTTGTGTTGTATAGTAATTTGATTGAACTCTCGCGCAAGTTATGTGATTATTCCAAAGCTATCTCGATCTTCACCAGATTGAAGAAGTCGGGAATTATCCCGGACCTTGTTGCCTATAATTCAATGGTTAATGTGTTTGGGAAAGCTAAGCTCTTTCGCGAGGCCCGTCTTCTTCTTAAAGAGATGAGAGCAGTGGGTGTTCAGCCAGACATAGTCAGCTACTCAACTATGCTTACTATGTATGTTGAGAATCAAAAATTTGTCGAGGCACTATCTATGTTCTCTGAGATGAATGAGGTCAAGTGTCCACTTGATCTCACAACATGCAACATTATGATTGATGTATATGGGCAGCTGGATATGGCCAAGGAAGCTGACCGACTGTTTTGGAGCATGAGGAAGATGGGAATTGAACCCAGTGTTGTTAGTTACAATACCCTTTTAAGGGTTTATGGTGAGGCTGAGTTGTTTGGGGAAGCCATCCATATTTTCCGGTTAATGCAGAGGAAGGGTATTGTGCAGAATGTTGTCACGTACAACACCATGATTAAGATTTATGGGAAGTCTCTTGAACATGAGAAAGCTACAAATCTTGTGCAAGAAATGCAGAACAGAGGTATTGAACCAAATGCCATCACTTATTCAACGATAATATCTATTTGGGGTAAGGCAGGGAAACTGGACCGAGCTGCAATGCTGTTTCAAAAACTGCGGAGTTCAGGAGTTGAGATTGATCAGGTTCTTTACCAGACAATGATCGTAGCTTATGAAAGAGCAGGTTTAGTTGCACATGCTAAGCGGTTGCTCCATGAGCTCAGGCGTCCAGACAATATTCGCAGGGAAACTGCAATTACAATTCTTGCTGGAGCTGGTCGGATAGAAGAGGCTACATGGGTTTTCCGCCAGGCTTTTGATGCTGGGGAGGTGAAGGATATATCAGTGTTTGGTTGCATGATTGATCTTTTCTCAAGGAACAAGAAGCATGCAAATGTCATTGAGGTGTATGAGAAGATGAGAGGGGCAGGATATTTTCCTGATTCTAATGTTATTGCTCTGGTGCTGAATGCTTATGGAAAGTTGCGTGAATTTGATAATGCAGATGCCTTATATAGTGAGATGCAGGAAGAAGGGTGCGTTTTTCCAGATGAAGTTCACTTTCAGATGCTCAGTCTATATGGTGCCAGAAAGGATTTCAAGAGGGTTGCATCACTGTTTGAGAAGCTGGTTTCCCATCCCAACATCAACAGGAAGGAGTTGCATCTTGTTGTTGCTAGCATTTATGAAAGAGCAAATAAACTTAATGATGCATCTCAAATCATGAGCCGGATGCATGAAAAAGGAAGTCTGAGAACATGACCATCTTTAGAAGTCTGCATCAGCCCTTCCACTCAGTAATTAGCCTACTGTTGATATTGCATTCTTTTGTCTTCAGATTATTCTGTAAATATCTCATCAGAAAATCTCTCATTTCTCCCACCTATCCCATCTTTGTACACATCAATTGGTAATGACACTGAGTTATAGGGCCAACAATCTTTGCGGAGGGCTCGATAAGGCTTGTTACACTCTCTTCCTTCTCTGTAGCTTAGTTTTCATCCATAACAGAAGCATGAAAAGAGTAAAGACTGTTTCCTTGTACAATTGGATGGAAACATGACAGGGTAAATTTTTCTGTTTTAACCTGATTTGGAAGTTTTTACCTGCTGGTGATTACCAAAAAGATGGCCAAATTCTGACCCGGCAAATTTAGCAATTGATATTCTACACAGCACGTGATTCAGTCTAAGAAGGAAATAACAAAGTATTATGAGATGCACCACTGATTTGCTTGACTGCCTGCAGATATTTAGAGAAACAAATGATGTTAATTCTCTTCTTTGAACTGCTTTACTATTTCCTTTCATTGACGATCAATTTATCTCTAACTTAAAGATTATCTTTTACTCCAACTCATTATTATATATTTCTGGTAGTTAAATTTGCTTTGATAATTTTCTACCACAACAGGATTAAACATGTGTGTGAGTGAAAGAGAAACTTTTTTTCTTCTAAGTGAAAACTGGATCCAATCCCCTGGAGAATATGATGCATGATAAAGAAAGATAAGTCAATCTTCATTGATTATTACTTTCGGGAAAATGCCAGCAGTCAGAAGCAGTTCATAATTGATTTAGCTTAAAAAAGCAGCTTTTTAATTATATGTAGCTGGCTAGTTTCTGGATGCCAGTTTTCTGATTAGATTAGTTTAACAAAATTTACAAATAATAGCGGTTGGGTGAAGATAGGAAGTGGTTTGTCAATGAATTAGACACTCTTTAATTCAATCGGTGATGGCATTTAGATGCATTAGGATCTAAAGCACATCGTGTGCTAATTAGTTCTCCCATTTATAGTTGAAAGGTGTTATTTGATGCATAATGTTAAGACTCCATGCGGTTTTGATTGCACAACATCTCCCTTTCAGCAGCATAATCTGGTGAGATTGAGCAAATTGAGGATCAAGCAGCCAAGTGTGGGATTATCTGTATCCACATGCAGGAAAACATCCAATTGTAGAACCTTTTTCATCAATTTAGTTTGAAAATTTTGATTGCAGGGATCTTAGTGCTGGACTTTGGCTGGGATGGATTAGAAAATACTGAACCCTACGAGGAGCCTGGGATCTGTTACTTTGCACTCATCTTCTTCTTGGAATAAAGATATGGTATACATTTTAGCATTTCTTCCGGGGCATGATAAATTTGATTTAGAAGTGGCATTTCTATTTTCACTTTTGGTCTAATACAGTTATTGCATTGCCATAAGTTTTGTATGTATCCACTTGTTGACTACCAGGGAGTAATCTTAAGGAATGTTTCTTAATCACTTGTCCTGTTGTGCCTGTATGAATAATTGGTGGACGTCTTAAGAGATCTTTAACTCTACGGCTCTACCATGATAAATTTGTAACTAAATGCTGAATTGCCTATAGTATCAGCTTGCCTAGCTCTATCATGTTGTGACAGTTATTTGATCATCCTTTTCATCATATTCTACTGCTACTAATGATTTTTTTATTTTTTTTTCAGCTGTAGATCTAATACGTCATTAACCTTGATGTTTAACTACTTCAACAAGATGATGACTTATGAGAATAGGAGTAATGCTACTTGCTCAAACTTCTAAAATTCATTGGTACATGAAAAACTCACTAGTAATATTTCAAGATAGTTAGTAATGATGTATGAGCTTTCCATTAGGGTGTCGTATAACTTGGAGGACATCTCCCTGAGAAACCCTTGATTATCTGCTGTTTGGGGTATTTGGTTTTAAAGCATTCTGCTAAACAAATGATGTCCACCTGCATAAAGATGACAGAATTTTACTTTTAAACAACAAATATCAGTACTTATTGAAATCCTTCTCTTGCATGTCCACAGGGTTTCCCTTTTTTCCTCTTTACCAGAATTTTCTCTTGTACATGAACAGGTTTTCTCTTAATTTTTTCCTCTCAGAAGCTATCAAGTGCCTTGTTCAGCTATTTACAGGTTGGACAAGTGATAAATGAAGTTCCGTCCTTAATCATGTTACAATGCAAAAAAAATGAGCAAAGGCTTGCATAATATTAGCACATGAAGCGCACACCTAATTAGTCTATTGCTTTTCTTTCTTTCTCTTTCCTTGTAGAGGGAATAAAGCAAGGTTTAAAAATTCATGTCGAAACGGTCAAAATATATGAAACGTTTCCGTTTCCATATTACTCGAAACGAAACTCACTTATAGAAACGCAACATCGTTTTCACGCTAAACCGGAACGTTTTCACACAAAATAAGGTCATTTTTATTATTTTTACACAAAATTGGTCGACATAAATAAAGCATTTTTAGAATTTAAAAATCTAAAGTTTTGGTTTTAGTTTTTTTCATATTTTAGGATTTCAAATTTTTTTTTAATCTTATTTGATATATATTCATGGTATAATTTGGCAAGGATAATTCTTTTTAGGATTTCACCTATGTTACGTATCTTGGTCTTTTATTTATTTATTATTATTTATTTATACAAATATTTTGTATTAATTTAGTTTAACATAATGATGGATAATATTAAATTTTCAGAATATATATATGTTGGTTCAAATTAAAAAATTCATTAAATATGGGTTGAGCACTTGCTAGCCACTCCACAATTAGATGGATGTAATTGTAATTTGATATTTTTCTCTAATTTGTATGTATATATTTAGAATTTTACTTTGTTATATATTTAATAGTATTTTATGTATTAAATTAATAATGTTAGATACCTATAATTATTATAATATGTGTTTTATTATATATTTCTATGCATTTTCATAAAATTTTGCGTTTCTATGTCATTTCCATACTTTTTCTTAAATCGTTTTTATTTATAGACTTGTTGAAACAGTACCTCAAAACGAATTTTAATTCGTTGGAATAGAGTGGAGTGAAGGTAATTACTTCTTTCATTAAATATACAGAAAGTCTAAAAGGGATGCTTTTCTTTGGATATTGGTTTCCAATATTCAAAAATTCAGTCTCATTCTCTTGGAGTATGATATACCTAATATCAATATTTTTGTTTCGTTCTGTATTTAATAAATGTTGAGATAACTTGTGTATCTATACTGCTTGTTAACTGTATATGGCCCTCTCTCTCTCTCTGTTCAGTGTTGGAGCTTTGGTTTTACTCATATTGTATGTGTCATGTATGATATACTCATGTACATGATTGAAGTTTACAGTATATCTAATATACTGTGCAAAATGGAGTACAATTGGACGTGTACTTTTTTAACACAATTTTATTCCTCTAAGCAATGAATCAAACTTTAATAACTCATAATTTCGTTTGAATCACTTCTGGTTTCCGCTTGACCCGATAATTATTTTGTGCGTGTAGACCAAATAAATGCACAGTACACGTACGGATTCTTTTGAGGAAAACAAAAATGATAAGAAAGTCAGCACACTATAATCGATGTTTAAAATTGGATTGAAGATTGATTTCAAAAAAATGACAAATCTTGGGTTATTGTTCAATTAGAGTTATATTAATAATTGGATTGAATGATGTTATAAATATAATTAATTATATATTTTAAATATAATATATATATTTTTTATAAATTATAATTATTGAATACCCAAGAAACTAAAATATAACAATTTAATATTTATTAAATAAAAAAAAATACATTACAAATAGTAAAATATAATTATTAATAATTGATCTATTTATTATATATCACACATTCAAATTTTAACTTATCTATCAAAATAATAAAGTCAATATTAGTAAAATCTATTCAATTCAATTAACATGATATTAGTTTTATTATTTTTTATCGGTTCAATCATCAAAAAAAAATTTAATTAAATTTATTCTAATTTGTTAACCAGACGACTATCTAATTTTTAAAACATTAATTATAATATTTTGTAACCATCTTCCATTTAGGTACTTTTTTTGTTGTTGTTATAAACATATAAAACATCTAATAATCTTATTTGTAGGTTTCACAACCTCGTATATTTTCCAGTTAAATTAATAAAATTGTGAGATTATAATCTTAATATTTACATTAAGAAAAATAAATAATGAAGTGTGTACATTTAAGTATTGAAAGGATAGGATCGTATTAATACTTGTAGGTTGGTTGGTTGGTCTGAGAATGATGTGTTAGGCAAGCTTGGATGGCAACTGGGAAGATTTTTTATGATTTATTTATTAAATTTAAATATAAGTATTTTACTGGTCAATTCGTTCCTGACTTGTATGTCACATAAAGTAATTGTCTACCGCTAATCACTGCATTCTAAACGTTCTATTAATTGGTTTGATTAATGTTGTTTACATTCAAAGGGTCACTTTATCGTTCTGCTTAAACAAGTCATTAGTATCATTACTCATTAGACTACACATCAATATATATTCAAAGATAATATGATTACTAATTAATAATCATATGTTTGCTCTGCTCTTTTAAATAGTAAGTTTAATGGATGAAATTGAATTAAGAAAAAATAAAAAATAAAAACAAAATGGGTGGAAGATTCACAAGCAGGAAAAAAAAAAATATATATATTTTTTTAACACAAGAATGAGATAAAAAAAAGATTGAGATAAATATAGGGTGTGAGAGGAAGTTTAAATTTAGTTTTTAATTGGTTGCTGAAAGTGTGACAAGTTAAAATAAAATTTCACTAGTAATTTCTTTATTATAAATTTTGAATTAAAAATTAATTCAAAATAAACTTTAAAAAATTTGAAAGAAAAAAGAAAGAAAGTAAAATAACTTCAAAAAAAATTATTTTATAATTTTACCTTTTAGGCTAACTATTGAAACTCAATAGTAATAACTTGAAGTGTCATATTACAACAATCTAATTACAAATAAAATATATGTTGGTATTTCTCATAAACAAAATTATAAATATTTTAAAATAAAAAAAATAATAAATTAGTCTATTTCTCTCATAGATACCGGGTGCATATTAGTAATTTAAATATTGTTTCCTATATGACACATGGAAACCAAAACTAGAGAAAATAAATTTAAACAAAATTTATATTTCCTAAAAATTTAGAACAGTACCAATTATATATAAAGTTGGCTAATTCCAATGATATACGTAGGTTTTTTTTTTTTTTTTAAGAAGTACCTATTATTAATAAAACGATTGCAGATCTTAAAAAATTACTTTTTTTTTGTTTTTTTTAAAAGAAAAGATGAAATCTCAAGTTGTTTACATATGTAACAAAGAAATCAAGTTTTTTTTTTTAGGGTAGAAATTAAGAATAATTAAAAAAGAAAAAAGTGAATCATCATTTTAAATTAATTTTATAACCCAATGGTTTAAGTTTTTCAGGTCAGTAATTAGAAATTTAATTTACTGACTTAAAAAAACTATTCAAGGTTTTTTATTAGTGAAGACGAAACATGAAATTAACATGCACATATAAATTTGTATCTATATACTACCTATTAGAAACCTATTTCACTTCTATTTTTTAGATATAAATAAATTGTGAATGTCACATAAATAATGTTGTTTTAGCTACCATCAATTAGCTAATAGTTTAACTAATAAAGATATATTGTTATTGTGAATTTATTATTTATTAAAATTAATTTAATTACTTTAATAAATACTAAATAAATTTATATATCTATACTATATATAAAAATATAATTTTTTTTGATTTTTTTTAAATGTATATATACTAACTTAACAAGCAATATAAGATTACATAATAGTACACATTGTAATTTATTCTTTGGAGTAATGATATTTCTAGCTGAGGAAAAACTATCATAAAATTACTCATTAGATTCTTTTTAATTAATTGCATATAATAAATCATCGTCATCAACGAATTATAAATATATATATACACGTTATCTTAACGAGTATCATAAAAATACTAATTAAATTTATTTTTTATTAACCAATAACATTAGAATTATTGTCAACAAATTCAAGAAATACTAAGTAGATTCTATATATATCATAGTACTATAAGATTGCTCATTAAAGAGTTAGTTTCTATAAATATCTTAAAAATTATCTCAAATCCCTAAATTCAAATTTTTCTATGTTACTAACAAAATTTAGGTAAAAATTGATAAAAATGTAAATTATTTGGAATGTTGCAAGAAGCTTGTTTCAATTTAAGCAAGAAAAATAGAAAATCTTTATAAGTAGTTGTTTAAACAAAATCTTTGAAAAGATACAAACAGAGGCTAAAACATTTTACGTAGTATCTGGATTATCCTCAAACCTTAAAACACAAAGAAAGTAAAGACTAACATGTACAGTCAATAAGTTATCCTTCAGTCGTAGGAGACTGGAACATAAATGGTGTTTGTGGCCGTCACGTATATACTTACAAAACACCCGATCACATACCTAAATCCTACAAAATCCTCCATTTTCTTCCTTTCACCAAACTCTACCACTCAATTTTTTTTTCTGGGTCAAGCTCAAATTCAAGGCTTCTCTGTAACTTCACTATATAAACCCATCAGATTCCACCATTTTTCCGCTATATTTCTCACATTTTCTGTTTAATTTTCCTTCACTTTGTTCCAATATCAGTTGCAGGTACCGCTGGTTTTCTCACTTCTTCTTGATAAAGAGCTCTTTGTCCCTCTGTTCTCTCTCCTCATTCAGGGAGCAGCTTTTAGAGAGAGAGAGAGAGAGTGATTGGCACCTAAAAAAATGAAGAAATTAAAAAATTATTATATGCATCTGAGAAACCTACAAACTATGGAGCGCAGATGGATTTTCCCACTTGCAATTGGGTCCGTAGTTTCTCTTTTCCTTCTATTTCTAACAACTCTAACCTCAACAGATGGTACACCTCTCCTTCCATTCTACCGCGCTATAGTTTCCAACCCGGTCTTCGCTGAATCCAAGCTACCCCCAATACCCATTTCGTCTCTCCCTCCACCACCTCGATTCGCATACCTCATATCTGGCTCCATTAATGACGGTAGCATGCTCAAGAGGACCCTTCAAGCCCTGTACCATCCCCATAATCGCTATATCGTTCATTTAGACCTTGAATCCCCGCCTGCCGAGCGATTGGATCTGCAGAATTATGTGAAAGATCATTCGGTCTTCAAGAAATTCGGTAATGTGAGGATGATCACCAAGGCGAATCTGGTAACGTATAGGGGGCCAACAATGGTGGCAAATACCCTTCACGCCGCAGCGATCCTTTTAAGGGAAGGCGGAGATTGGGATTGGTTTATTAATCTTAGTGCCTCGGATTATCCACTTATTACTCAGGACGGTTAGTGGTTTTAGTACTATGTCTTCCAAGTATAGAATTTTTGTTCTGTTGCGATTTTTGTTGTTTTTTATGTTGTTTGATTGGTCATTGGTTTTTGGTTAATTAGATCTGCTGCACACGTTTTCATACTTGCCTCGCGATCTTAATTTCATTGATCATACTAGTAACATTGGGTGGAAAGAGTGAGTAAGCTTCATCCTTTGTTGTCATTTTGGTTCTATATGTTTTTTGTGACTAAATTGTTTTGACTGGTAATATGCGATTGATCTTGTAGACATCAACGGGCAAAACCAATAATTGTAGATCCAGGGTTGTATATGACAAAAAAAACGGATGTTTTCTGGGTTACACAGAAGAGAAGTAAACCCACGGCCTTCAAACTTTTTACAGGTACAACTTTGAATAACGTATCTCTTTATTAGATTTTGGGTTCTTGACATTCCTTAGTTCATTACACATATTTGGCTGTGTATGATTAAATTGCCTGCCTTTTGGTATTTTATGATTCATTATCAAATCAAATGGATCTAGTTTGCTCAGGGCTCTGACTGGGAAAGGTTGGAATTAAAAACTGATAGTAAAAGAAATTGATTAGTATGTAGTTCATGGCATCATCAGTTTATTGATTTTTTACTCTTAAAGCTTTGTATTTGTCTCCTTATTTAGTTGTGGATTTTATATGGTATCAGTGGCAGTGCTTCAAAGATGTTATTGGTTTCAATACCCTGTTAATGTAAATGTTGTTGGCCTGTGTTATTGATAGAGCAATGCTTCTTTATTGCAAAGGAAGAATCTTTGCTAGTTGTGTTTTATGCTAGATATATCACTCATGCAACAATTCCAATCATGCACCTCTTGTTCATATCCAAATCTTAAGTTGTAAACTTACAACTCTCCTTTCTTTACTCATGCCTTAAGTCACCTATCCTCTTCTGTTGGATACATTCCTTCCTACCTTAAGAGTTAACCCTTCAGTCCCGATTTATTAGTCACTTTTGGCTATGTATGTATGAAGTTTAAGCTGTGTAACGTACTTTGGTGTTTTTCTAATCTTATCCACATATTAAAAAAACCCCTTTTCCGAAAATAGGGCACAATCAATTATTAAAAATGAATCTGGATTTTAATTAAAAGGAATTAGTAAAGTAAGTAATGAACTATCATCTTAGGACAAAAAAGAAGGGAAAAAAGGATATCAATTCAGGGCGGGGGATGAAATGAGGTTGTACAGTGCATTACTGAAAGCTTATCAAGTAGACAAATCTTGAAAACTTACACTGGATAAATAGGCTTGTAGGTTACGGTTGAAAGTTACACAACTAATGGTCCATTGCTGATTTTTGAGTTCTCATATACCATTCAATGACATTGGATGGTTGAATTTTTTCTTTGGAACCGATTGTCTAGTCCCCTTATGTTGTAATAAGGTGATCTGAGAATAAAGCCCTTTTTCTTCATATTCTAAGGCTTATGAATTGTTGTAATAAAGTCCAATACTCACATGTCTCTGACTTCTTCCAGACAAAAAAATCTCTCTCCATCCCTCCCTCTCTCTCTCTCTCTCTCACACACACACACACACACTCTCTCTCTTTGTGTGTGTCAGCGGGTGGGTGGGTGTGGATGTGTGCGTTTTTGTAGATGTATGCTTGTATATTCAATATTCAAAATTCAAAACCATAATGGGGAGGCAGACTTGAGATACTTGTTTGTAAACGAATTGATTTGATTAGAGAATAATGTTTTGAAGAATTTTGTATCTTTAACAAGGGTTTGTTCCTAGATGAACTCATAAAATGGATTCTCTTGTTGGTTAAAGTCCCAGTGTTACCTGAAATATGGTTCTTGTCTTGTGATTGTATCCACTTTACCAAATTTCTCCTATTAAGGAAATTGGGCTCCTCATTGTCAAAAGAGAAAAAGAGAATTAAAAAGAAATTTTTGTACTTCAGTTAATGACTTATTGTATTTTAAGAACCCAAATGACATAATTCACAGCTTCTGCAGTGGAATTAAATCAATTACATTTTGGTCTTAAATGTGATGTAAGTTTTGAGTGATATATTGATATGATTGTAATAGATTCCTGTTTCTATAGTTGCTTCTGCTCATAGAATGTAGTTGCTTCTGCTCATCACATTCTGGCTGCTTGATGATTCTCGTAGTGGGCTCTTTGCATGATAATAGTTGTTATTCTCTATGATAGTAACAGATTCCTGCTTCTTGATTTGTAAGTTCTGTTCTATTGTTTTCTGTCCTTATATGTTTGACATGTATGACAAGTTGTTCCACAATGGAGTAGCACATTAAGTTATCAGGTTTTATATGGCTAGGATATTTTTCATACCATCAACCATATAAAGTGTGAATCCTGTGCAACTCCTTTCAGAAACTAGTAAACAAAAAGAAATACAAAATGTTGTGAGAAATCAGGAAGATTTTTTCTCATCTTGGGCTCCTGACTTTGTAAAGGTTCTCTTGGCAGCTCCTGATTTTGCATATTATGTTTCCTTTACGAAAATGGACTGCCATTATCTAAGTATATAGGAATCCAATTTTCTTTGAACATCTAGGAATCCAGCTTGCCTTATCAATTAATCATCCAGTAATCAAATTCTCAAGGTAGGGTCAATATACCCCACCAGACACTGCAATAATATCAAGAATGTTGATCTTGTTACTCAGTGTTATTTTGAGCTTTCACTGTATTTGGGGATGGACAATAATTAATGATACATCTGCATTTTCTTGTCTGCAACACCTTTACAATATGGGTAGGCTATATTTCATGACAGGAAGGGAAGAAACTAACTCTTCACAAAGTAACAACAAATATTCTTTCCAGAAGAATTATTTTCTCTTTTGAGTTTATCATTCCGTTGCCACCAAATTTAGATGATGAGGACGAACCATGGGATTGTATCGTATAAGGTTATAATCCTTTTGGCTGGTAGCAGTTATAGTACCATGGGTTTAATTCTAGCTGTTTGTAGATTGAATATTTATCTGCCATAGGACCAGAATCTCCCATGCCCCTAATTGGAACTCTAGTTCCAAAATCATGGCCATAACAAATTAACTGATGTATGAGTGTACATAGATTAAACTTTGATTAGAACTATATGTTTCATTGTTTATTCATTATGTATGCATCATAACTCATCTTCTTCCTTTTAATGTATTTCATTAGGTAAGTCTTGTATTTTGATCTCGTTTTAAAATAAATGATGACTACACTTTGGGACTTGAATATTTGGAATGAGAAATTAGAATTCATAGAATATGTCCTTATGGCTTCAGTGACTTTGTTTAATGGAATACTGGATGCGTTGCTTTCTTTTTTTAGGCTCTGCCTGGATAGCACTCTCTAAGCCTTTCATTGAGTATTGCATATGGGGATGGGACAACCTACCTCGAAATGTTCTCATGTACTATTCAAACTTCCTATCTTCCCCTGAAGGATATTTCCATACGGTCATTTGTAATGCTCAAGAATTCCGTAACACAACTGTGAATAGCGATCTCCATTTCATTTCGTGGGACAATCCTCCAAAGCAACATCCCCACTACCTTACCCTTGCTGACATGAAAAAGATGATTGATAGTAATGCACCCTTCGCAAGGAAGTTTTGCCATAATGAACCAGTTTTGGACAAAATTGATTCTGAACTACTATCCAAAGGTCCAGGCATGCTTGTTCCTGGAGGTTGGTGCACAGGAAGCAGGGAAAATGGAAGTGATCCATGCTCTGTTATTGGTAATACTACTGTACTTAGGCCAGGACCTGGATCAAAACGACTGGAAACTTTAATCGGCTCATTGTTATCAAGTGAAAATTTTCGACCAAGACAGTGTGTATGACAATGACAAGCACCAGAATGGTGTTTAAAATCATTTTCTCCTGTCATCAGCTTTAGTTTGTAGTTTATACGCACATATAAAACACTATCAAGTATAGGGAAAGAAAATGACTGCTGAAATATTGTTGATGGGAGCTAGATTGCTTCATTTACTTCCCACTATAATGAGTATTGACGTGTTACACCAGCAAATTTGTAGTCCTGGATTCCTCTCCATCTTCTTCCTTCAACTTTTTATTTTTGTTCATAGATTTGTACAGCCTGCATTGAAGCTCTTTTAGGACCAACAATGTCTGGAAAAAGTACTCTGATGAATTTTATGAAACTAGTGGTATTCTGCTTCTCCTTGTGATGACATGAATGCCACTACAGGTTCAAAAAGTTAAGTTGGAAATATGAACTATATTAATATAGATACCTCGTGCACGGAGGACTAAAATGATTAGACCAAATTAATTAGTGCTTGTTTATATGCAACACTACATATCAATGTTATGATTGAATTTAGCATGAGAAATTTTGTTAACAACTATATGCATGTAAGCGACTACAACTAATAATTAGTATCTTCTTAACAAAACTCATATTTTAATATTCTGATATTGATCAACAAAATCATTAGATCACTTTGAAGATTTAATAAATAACCATATCATTATATTTTCCAAGTAATTAATTGACACATGAATCATTTGTTTTAGGAAAAAGCACATTAATGTTCCAAACATTTCTTCAAGTTTTAAGTTGCTGCCTCCATTTTTAACTTCGTCTACTAATTAGTTCTTTAATTTTATGAGTAGGGTCTCATTTGCACTGAACAACTTGACGATTTTTTATGTTTTTTTTACTGAGCAACTTTACAAAAGTTGTTGAGACTACATAGATATATTTAATAAATTAAAAAAAAAATTAGACACAATTAGAAATAAAAGAATATTTAATTTAAAGGGCATTAATAATTGTTCAAATGTTCCTTTCTCAGCTTATAATAATAATAATAATAAATCATTATATATGTGTGAGTGGAAGTGTACCTCTCTCGATATATAATTCTAAATCTAATGACTTCTCGAACTAAAGATAAAGGAGATTAAAAATTTTTTGTCCAATTGTTTTGTTTTGTTAACTAATTAAGAACAAATTGTTTACTAAATCATGATGATTAATCAATTTGCTCCATTTATATATATATATATATATATAGAATGTTAATAATGCACATCAAAGTTGTGGTCCTATATACTCCCTCCTAATTATCAGTTATTTAAGTAGAAGTTATTATATTACTCAATTATACTAAAATTACAGATTAATATAAAATTTAGCATAAAAATATTATATTATTAGAGACGAATTTTGTCCCTTTTTGATAACTGGATTTCTTGTAACTATGCACTTGCCCTTGAATCTAACACCGTATCTCCTCCAACTCGATCCCACGTACAGCCACCAATTTAGGGTAGGTTAATTTGGCCAAACTAGTTTACTCACCCCAGGCTGGTGAAAAATTTCTACACTCTCATCCGACTATGTACTGTTACTTAGGATCAAATAAAATTAGATAAAACACTATAATTTTTAGTTTATTTATATAATAACAATACAAAAAATATTATCTAATCAAATTAGTTTCACATACAAATGAAATGAAAAGTATAATTTAATCAAGCCTATTATCTGTTTTATTTTTATAAATATATAATTTAAGTATAATAAGAGTGCAGAGCAGGGAACCCTGCAAATTTGACTAAAATCCTTACCTGTCCTCTATCCAAGACTGATATAAAAATTTTATATCCTTACCAGGACCTTATTTACCTTGGGTGCATATTTTCTCTACTCAACGGGATACGACAGGTAAGATACCTACGAAGCGGATTGAAAATGTTGTCCTACACCAATTGTATATCCAAATGTAAAAACAATAATCAAAGTAAAAAATACAAATGTGTGTGTGTGTGTGAACGGGGAATGGAAAATGTATTAGCAAAAACTATGAATAAGAATTGAGTAGAAATTAACATGCGCAGTTATATATATATATATATATATATATATATACATATACATATATATATGAGTTTTACCCAAAGTATAGAAGAACTTACAGATAATAAAAGCAGTATCAGATTCGAACCAAGTAGCTGGCTTGCTAATGCCTTGAACAAGGTTGATTCAGAAATTAGATGGGTTTGAAGAAACTGGAGGGGCTTCAGCCGAGGGGAGATGACAGCTGCTGCTTTATATATAAACAAAATTGGCTCTAAATATGAAGTAGCAAAAGGTGTCATCTCTCCTACGACAGAAGCTCCTATGAATCTCTCTCTCTCTCTCACTCTGCTATTGCAGCATCTATTACAAAACCTCGTTGCTAGCAAGTATATATATATATATATATAAAGATTCTTGACTAGGTAACATGTTTTTTGATTTATTTTATTTCATATGTCAACGGTTGGAAAACAGCTGTAAATTATTAACAATACTCCTAATCCGCATGACTTGTTTTAAAATCTTTTTCAGTCTTAATTATTTCATTCACCGATATCATTTAGATGACGTAGAAAATTTAACATACTTCAATCAATTAAGAATATCTTTCAAATGATATATAGATGATCACTATTAATTTCATTAATTAATAATCATATATAAAAAATATTTTTGAGAAGAAAAAAAAAAGATTTATCTAATTAATTATATTATAGTCACTGAATATGTAACTCAAGTGATAACGGTAGAATTATCTATTTAATATTATTTTATTCCAAATTTGACTGATCTGAGTGTCTATATATATATCTGCTTCTTGGTTTATACCTTAATGGCATGTGAAAGCATACTTTTGGACTGGTTTCTTAAAAAACAGAACAGATTTGTTATTGCTGGGGAAGGTATTATTTATTTATTTGGATAGGTTAAGGAATTTTTTGGAGAATATGTTTGCAACTGGGGGAGAACCAACACTTGCTTTGCTGGAGTCCAATTGTGGCGATGTGGCTGGCCTGTGGGTGTATTAAATTTGCCAACTTATTTTATTAACTACATATATGGTACACATTTTTTAAAGACTCGCAATTACCCAAGTCTCTTCCTCTATTCTCTCTTTCAAATACGTTTAATTATTTGAATATATCAACTGAATCATTTGATTATTATAACTAATGATTCTAACTAAAATCAATTTTTGGGATACAACAAGAATTTGTATTCTCAAATAATATCGTAAGACTTTGCCGTCATTGTGAAAATTTATTTTTCCAACGATTAATCTATGACTATTCTTCTGCATTTTCTTCCCACATAATATCTAATTAATACTTTAAAATAAAACATATAGTCATAAGAAAGGAGGTAGATTTATTATGAATTTTTCTAACTAGTATCCTAAGTGTACTTGATAAATAATAATAAATATGAATTTTAAAATTCAAAATATTCTAAAAATAATAAATTATTTATTATATACACTAAATCATGACCAATTAAAGCACCTATAAAAAAAAAAAATCCATTTATTATACCCTGATTATGTATAACCAGGCCGGTCTCATATATTTATGAAATGAATAAAAAATATTTATGAAATGAATAAAATGCACGAGTGAGGGTTGAACCCACCACCCAAAAGTGCCTAGACAACATCTCTATCAATGAGCCAAGCTATTATTGTTTGCTGTAATTTACAAATTATATAGTAGTTATTATTATTCTAGAATTTAAATGAAAAAAAAAAAATTAAAACATTATACTCCTTTGTTATTACTGGTTATACTAAGTTTAAAATTTAAAATCTAATTTATTCATCCAATTAGATGAGTATAAATAAAACTATTTAAAGATATTGTGAACTTTGATATTATTTTATCACATGATACTTTAAATGTAAATATAATATGTTAATTTACTATTTATTTTATAAAATAAAATATTTTATTGTATTAGTTGAGGTAACATTAGTTAGTAATAAATTGAATATATAAAAATACATCACTAATTAACTTATATAATATGATTTGTATTTTTAAAATTAAAAATTAATTAAAATTAATATCTAATTTAATTATGACATCACCGGTTGGATTAGTGGTTGACCTGCGATTCAACTAGGAACCCGAGACTCCAATGTTTTTTTAAGTCAACGATAAATTTGGTTTTAAAAACATTGCCCATAAATAATATGTAATTTAGATTTTTGAGAAGGATAAGCCCACAATATAACAAAAATATAGTTATGCAGCCTAATATATTATATAAAAGCTTATACTATATATAATTCTATACGACAAGCCGAAAGATATCTTCTGTAAAATACATGGTTTCTTGTTATGATCTTGAGGATGTTCAGTATTCTATTTTAATAGAACCTGTAATTTAAATTACAAATAATTATTAGAAAAGGATTAATATATATTTATAAAAATTCATAAATATGAAAAAATAAAAATAAAAATGTGCACCCAATTAATAGGGATTTGGAGAGAGATGGAGAGATTTGGGTAATTGTGAGTCTAGGAGAGAGAAAACTTAAAAAATCAAACTATTGTATTAGTTTGACTTTCTTTTCATTTAATAGATGGTAAATTAATTTACTTAAATACTAAACAAGTTATGAAAAAAGAAATATTGGTACTTTAATTTTTCTTAAAAAAAAAAAAAAAAACTAACTTCATAGCAGTAAACAATATGTATTATTCTAGAAAGCATTTAGATTCTTAATATAACTCTAGCTCTTTTCTTCAAATTGATGTGCTATTTTTGAAAACATTTAGAAAGAACAAAGTAAACGTGAAACCCAATTAAAAAAAAAAAAAACTTCCTGTGCTTGAAGAGAGTGAAAGTGAAAATTACGAGTGGAGATTAAAACAAATTAAATACACTACTTTGACTTTTCTTAATTTAATTAAAAAAAAATTGAATGAAGGGAAAATTAGTCTTTTTAAATATTTATTAGGTTGTGGATATAAATAAGATTTTGGCTGTAGATTTAACAAGTCTACAAAATAAATAATAAGATATGGATCATATCTTATTATAGGCTGAAAAAATTGTTTGCAGCGCTGAAAGAATTGCAAATGAATTAGAGGGAGTATCGAGTATCATAAATGAACGAACGAAACAAATCAATTAGTCATTTTCATCCACAAAACCATCTTAATCATGTTTATGGTGACGAAACATACTTTTTTCTTTTGAAATTTCCTAGGTGTGACTTTCACCTGTTATGTTTCGAATTTCCCATTAGTTTCCTTTTGGGTTGCCAAGAAATTCTTCTGAAAAAAATACGTTATATCTAAATTAAAATTCTATTTAGATTTGATTCTAAATTCATGATTGTGTTTTCTTTATTATGCATTACAACAGTACCAACTCATGGCTACTGCAGATTAATCACTCAATTTCCTTTGTTAATTTTATGGAGAGACTAATCAACTCTACTACTTAGACAATTTTTTTCGTTAAGTTAATTTGGAAAGGTAGAGAGAGTAAAATATTTATAAATTTTATAATTTTAACATAAATTAGTTTAGATATCATACTAATATTATTAAAAAAAAAATATCCTAATTACCCATTCACATCTCCAATGTCCTGATTTTCTCAAATTAGTTTATCCATCGACATTGAATTTTTAGATTTAATTGGGCTCTCTTAGCTAGATTAATTTATCCAATGCAATTATTCTTTCTCCTCAAAATGAAGAACACTTCTTCAATTTTCTGATCTCTTTTATGGATTTAATCTTCTAATCCTCCTTCTCATTTTATTATGTCAAAACTTGTCTACTCATCATTTGAAAATTTCCTTGTTTTCTCCGGTGAAGGTTGCCCTAGAATCAGTTATGGGTATTTATTGGTGACTCTCTTTGGGTTTTTTGAATTGAATTTTCTTTCTAATTTCTTGTTTCCTTTCATTCTGTGACGATGTCATCATTTTCCCTCTAGACCTTCTAAAGTGTCCTTTAACAACTATGTTGGTATTACAGTCTTAAAAAGGTCTAGATCTTTTAATTCTAGGATGCCATTTGGAAGTTTGAATCAAAGCAAGCAGAATATCATTTCTTTGTTTCAAAGGAGTTTGAGGAGGAACTTAGTGGAAAAAGGAAAATATGAAAACAGTAAGAGATTAGAAAATTAGAGAATGAGTGATCCCATTTTGAAGAGAGAGAAATATTAATTACATTGAAATTCAAAATTTGAGATTTATAATATATATATATATATTTTATTACATTATCATATGACCTTTGGAACCCATAGTGGTGGAATATTTTGATATCTTCTTGTACTTGTCTATATATTTTACTTGAGACATGTGTGAGTGTAACTAAAAAATTATACAAGGAAGGAAAGATGTAACAAAAACTAGTAATATTACCTTCGTTTCCTTTCCTCACACTTTGACCATCCAAATATAGCCTGCACTATATGCAAAGGTCAGTTTATACATTGAGAACCAACTAATTCCTAAAAATATATATATAAAATAAAATTCAGCATATCAATATATGTTGGTTGGTTGCAATCTGTATAGTGCAACTCAAAAAATCTTGAAAATATGATTTTCTTTAATACACTTATTTCAAATTAAGAAATCTTAGCTATTTGGGGAGAAATTAAAAGAACTTGATGTGTAATTCTCAACTTGCTTGAAGAACTCGAGACTTTGATTTCGGTATAAAAGGCAAACTGCAAGTATCATAATAGAACGGAAAGAATAAATACACATGATCAATTCAACAATTAAGTTGTTAGAGAATTCCAATATGAGCAGAATAATTTTCTCTGTAACACATATATAATAAAGAAAAATGAACATATAATATATGCAAGTAATATCATATTCTCTCAAAACTGAAACCAATTATACATGATTCACCGATGAAAATTTAAAAAATTTATACATATAATTTATAAGTGGAATTGAAGGTTGCTGAAGGGGAGTTCTGTCGAGAAGAGATGGTGCCTGTTGCTGCTGCAAATGGATGTAAATGCAAGCACAGCACAAGGAGCCATCTCTCCTTCGACAGAAGCCCACTTTAACCTTAATTTCTTCCTCCTTGCAATTCATCCTTCATGAAATCCACTATATTTATAGGCAAGAAAGTGGAATGAAGGCTGGTCTCTAGGGCATATTTTCAAACATGGAGGAATCTTCCAAACCCAACAATGTTATTTGGGTCCCTTTGAATAATTGTTTTATATATTCTATGAATTACTAAGATTTTGTATAGAAATTGCATGGTGGGAATAGAGTGTGTGAAATCAAAGTTTGATTCCCATTATTACAGTCAAAATGTAAAAAAAGAAAAGAAAAAAAAAGGTGGGGGGCGGGGGGGGGGGGGAGGGACTAATTTCAGATCAATTAATGGTTGTTAATTACGTAAATAAAAATTAATTAATGCAGGAACTTACACAAATTTTCTCTCTTACCTAAATGGTATAGAACTAGAAGATGGTTGGTCAAATAAATTAGAGTCATGAAATGTAGGGTCCAATACAATTTCATGGAAAAATAATTAGGGTTTGATTCGCATGAAAGAAAACAATGTAAAACAACTTGGAGAGAACATAAAATCTCAGAAGACTCGTAATCAACTTGCCTTTGACCCTTTATGACAGCGCATAAGCTTCTTAGAAGTTTTTGTCTGCTTCAACATGTTATTTGTGTCTAACTAGCCAGTCTATTTCTGGAGTTGTTTTTTTTAATGTTCAATTTAATTATTTAGTATTCAAAATTTCTCAATCAACAAGATCCATTCTCATTTTCAATTGTTATATATAAACGAAATAATTATGTTTTACATGAAGATAGTGACATATATAATTGTTATGATTTAGAAAAATTTTTTTGGTCATTTATTGATAAAATATGTAGGGTTATTTCATTTATAAATAATAGGGGATCATGAGAATACAATTTGATTAACAAACTTTGAATCTTAGAAGAAGAATTTAATTGAATTTCTTGAAGGATTGAATTGAAAATTGAGACATTTCAAAGAACTAAAAGCTTGGAAGTTATTAAGCAATTGGAAAGAAAGGGGAATGATATATATTGTCTTATATTTGAGAATAAAGAAGATCATGAGAGGAATGATATCCGGAGAGAAAGTTTTGATATTAGCCAGGACCACAAATATCAGTTGTTCCTTATGTGGGGGAGAAAATTCAGTTATTGCATTTTAGATTACCACTGTATCCTTAAAGTAATATATATTCTTGACAAGAATATATATAATGGAAGTCCAAAGTAATTTTATTCATTATAAATTTCTTTCATTTTATGCTTTTTCACTCAATTCAATTTTTTCCATTTTTCAAAAAAAAGAAAGAAAAGAAAAGAAGTTATAAACCGCTTCATTTGATCATCATATTCTTTCCCTTAACTTGTTTCAAATTCTAAATCAAATCAGTATACAACAGATTCAACCTATTTCAATCAACAACCAATAATTCACATAAAAAGTAAAGATATATATATATATATATATATATATATATATATATATATATATATATATATATATATATATATATATATTACATATTTATTAATGATGCGATTTGATTTGATATCTCATATGATGTTAATATTTAATTAACCCTAAAGGCTTGAATTTGGTAATACTGTAACTTTTAAAAGATTATTTATTGTCATTTTAAGTTGTGTAAAAACAGTTATCAAAGGTTACATGCAGTTTTTAAAAGCATTCATGTAGTACTTTTAAAAACACCAGTGACTCAAAAATAATTAACCAAACTATATTTACATGTTGTGACTCTTAAAAAGTCACAAAATCTTATTGAAAATATTACCAAACTCAGCCTAACTACATTAAACTAACGTCTCATTAACTTCCTATTTAGATCTTTGGATCGGAGACTTTCAATTTCTTCTTATTAGAGGAACTTTTTGCTATGGAATATATATTAAAGAAACATAATTAATTACATAAATATTCTCCTTTTCCAAAAGTATCCTCCACTAATTTGTTGCTCAATATAAATTGGAATTAAACCTTTGTTATCTTCCTTCTAAGGGAAAAGTAATTGTAATGTTACTTTCACATTTATATTATGTATAAAAGAAGAGAGATTAAAATTCTCTAAAAAAAAGAAGAAGGATAATATATGTTCTAGATGACTAAACATAATGTGGAGTCTTGTACAAAGAAATTGGAATCAAGAGAGTAATAACTGAGTCATGATAGTTTACCCAAAAAAAAAGACAAGATAGTGAGTCAATTAGCAAATCTAGCTAGATTTTTTAAATCTTGCACCTACTATTCGAACTACTATGCATATTGCAACTTTGACTTGTTCGTTGCATATTCCTTTTAAGTGTTTAATTAACTATCAATTAATTAGCACATAAAGATATTGCTAATGTTTTTCTTTACCCTAATTAATGTGGTAGGCTGAAATTCAGATTCTAGCTTAATTATTGTTTATATAAATAGCTGAGAAAAGAACTTAATTATATTATAGAATAATATCCACTCAGATTAATACATTTTTTTCTAACATAGACGTAAGTATTCACATGACCTAAAGGAAAAATTACTATTGTCTACATTCTATCCAACTTGTGAAAAATTGTGATCCTACAATACTCAATTCTCATATTTATTTCAGAGATGTTGATAAATTAAAAGCTGAAAATACAAGTGTTTGCTTTATATATGTGCAAGTGCAAGAGAGAAAATTATTTTCTCGTGTCAGATTTGATCAAGGAGTTGTTGAGTTCAAGGAAGATTGTACGTAATTCCTGAATCCCACCTGAAATACAAAAGAAAGAGGAAATCAAACGATGAGATGAGAATTTCTTAAAATTTTAATAAGTGGGACAGTGACTAAAAAATTCCCCCTACTTGTGAGGTTTCGCCACGTAAACCTTACTGTGTTATCTCGTCTCTCTAAGTCAGAAAAATCAGGCGGAAAAGCGAAAAGGACACTACCTTCATGAACCAATTACATGACATAAAGCTACAAACATAAGATCAGAAAAGTCAATAATAATAATTTAGAAAAGAGTAAGAAAAGAGGAAGATGTGTAATATGAAATTTTTTGATTTGGATCCCCTCTCTCATATCACAAGAGCTATACTTGTGAGTGAAATAAGAAAACCTTTCTCCTACAAATTTATTTAATCTTACTTTAAACAAATCTTTTTGAGCATAAAAAAAAAATAAAAATTAATCATTCACTCTGATTAATAAATTAATAAAAGAGATCATCGGAAATCATATCGCAGGGCGATGGCCCTAGCTATAATCACTATGTATATATAAATATGCACAAGACATAGCTAGCTAGTGCCATCGCTCCTGCGACAAGAGTCCCACAGCCCCTAGATTCTTCATTTTTCTTTGATGATGAGTTGTGAGCACCTCCAACTCTTGCTTCCATGTTGTGTTTATATATAATATTTAGAATGGTCGTTCTAATGTGAATGATGTATATATATATATATATATATATATGATTTTATTAGTTTGGAGAATGGTACCTGTCCTAACAAAGAAATTACTTAGTAGGTAGTACGTAATTTCTTCACAAATAGAAAGGAAATTTACTAGAACTTGACATATATTTTTAGTTTACATAGAAAGTTAGGCACAATCCATTGAGTGTTTAACGTTACATAGAAAGTTCCATGTAACAATATATTAAAAGCAGCCTTGTGTGTTTCCTTAATTCCTTCCATTAATTACATAGACGGCCAGTCCACAGAGTCTTGGTCTTGGTCTTGGTCACGCCCTTCCTTTTCATCATTTTCATACGTAACCCAAAGAGGGAGACACTTTCGGCATCTTGATGCCTTGACACAGAGTAGCAGCCGAATGCCCAAAACCCATGCATCTTCCAAGAAAGTTAGAAATGGACTTTAGGGCTGTTCATGTGATATATTTCCTAGATATCCTATCATAGACAATTATTTTTCAGATAAATACTTTGCCTATGTAACTAATACGTCATAAATTATTCAAAAAATAAAAATAATTTTCAATTCTTCGAATTGGTTTAAAAAATTTATTCTCAACAAACATGAAATTTTTTCATAAATGCCCACTGTTTATACAAAACTGAAATATTTCAATAAAAACTTATATTTGTAATGCATAATTCACTGCAATAAAGCATATAAACATAAATGAACTATATAAACAACCATACTAAATACAATTCTCATAATAAACACAACTATATGTGCATCACAAATTGTCCAACTATTACATAACTTCATTGAAAACTTTAAAACATTGCATAAAATGAAGCAACCTACAATTTCCAAATAATACATGAATCAACAAATTTTTTATAACATATCTAAAATTTATAAACTGCTTTGTCAGAAGCAAGACTCATTAATTTATTGCAAAATTTACAGCCCAAACCTGAATTCATCCCAAAATATACAAAATCACACAAAATAGAAACACGAGTACCTAAACTGAAGCTACCTACTATTTTCTAACGTCTTCCTTACCTAATATCCTTTAAAACTTCAATAAACATAATTAGCTAGAGGACACTTTCCTATTATAATAGGTCAGTAAGTGTGTTGCACACCAACTGTGTCACTTAATCTCCAACAAGGATTTCTAGTCATCTAGCACAGAGAGAAAAAAGAAGAAAAATTTCTACAATTATTTTGTAACTTCGTTTTCATTCAAAAGAAGAAAAGTGTTGAATTATTTTTTAGTCTGAGTATTGTTTTAATAAATTTTAATGGAAGAAAGTGTAACTTACTATATATATATTTTTTTCAATTAAAATTTTGATAAGTTGTTTTGACGTAGCCTCTTAGAACGGTTGTCATCGGTTTAAGTCAAATAATTTTGGACCACCCACCACACCAAACCGATGCAGTTGGTTGTTATTTCAATTCAACCAAATGCATCCTAATTGGGTTGGTTATGTGAAAATTGAAGTCACCAAAAAAACTTAAATCTTGTATTCGGGTCGATTGGGTAAGAAACTAAAATTTAGACTGTTGTTTCAAGTGAGGAGGATCACTGCAAACAACGTACATAAAAAAGTCAATATTATAGTCTTAACCGTCAGATGATATTTTGATAAAGTGCTCAAAATTACTCCTGATACTCAGATTTGAAAGGCACAATCGAAGGAAGGAAGGAACTGTCACAAAGATGCGATTTGCCTCATGAAGGTCCGATTGCCTCTCCACTACATCTTCAAAAGTCAGGGGGTCTCAGACTAAGTAAGACATGCAAAAAAAAATGAATTGCTTAAAGTAAGAGCATATTTATTTATTTATTTATTTTTATACACATGAGAGAAGAGAGATAGAGATCTAAAATCATTAATGAGGTTATGGCTACTAGGGGTGTCGATGAGCCTAGTCAGCTCATGAGCAACTCTTTCAAGATTTAATTCAAGCTTGACTCATTTTAACAATAAACTAATTTTAAGTTTTATGTTTAAATTTATTCTATAAACTAGTTGAGTTCAATCTATACAAAATTAGATTTATAAGCTTCTGAGTTCAATTTATGTAATATATATGTATATATATATTTTTTATTTTTCCTAAATAATCTAATTTGATGGTAATCTACTTGGTTTCAACTTTGTATGTTTCATGAGCCCTTCACAAGTTGAGTAGGCGCGGGTAGCAAAAGATGTGAGGGAATTAGGGTACCAAAGTATAGTTTGTGTCTTAGAAAAGAGCATCGAAGCCCAAAGTTAAAAAGGCTTTCAATCCGAATAAACTTTCTCTCACTAAGATCAGATGCCTGCTCTTTCATAATTTTCTTGCAGCCCACAATAAAAAAGAAAACCGAAAATATTCCAAATGTTGTGCTCTGCAGTAGTTTGTTTTCTTTCTCTCTCTTTCCCTCGGTTTTACCCAACGCTAATGGGTCAGATCCTTCAAGACTCTTTTAAGGTTTGGGAAACCAAGGTATCTCTGTCCCTTCTTTTACGTACTATAAACATCAAGTGCTTTATTGTCAGGAAATTATTATTTATTATTTATTATTGAAATTTAAATATATTTATAATCACTTGTTAAAATCTGATTATATTCAATGACATAATTTGATATTTTTGATATTTTTAAAAACGTTATTCTAGTAATTGCAGCTTTATTTATTTTTTATATTTGTAAGATTATCCTAGTGTTAATAAAAAAAAAAATGAAAAAAATGAAGAAATAAATATTTAGTGATATATAATTTTTATATCATTAAAAAAAATAAATTATTTTAACTATTTTTCTTTTTAAATGTTGGTTTTTTTTTTTTTTTAAACCTGATCAATATCTTAAAAACACTTGATTTGAGTTGTCAAGATAGGTAGCTTATCTATGATGATAAGCAATATCTCAAAAGTCACACTAAATTAAACCAAAATTATTGGTGGGCTAGCACACAATGAGACTACCATTGAAGCAAGACCATCAAGGTTGAACCTTTATAAGAGGAGAGAAAGCTCAAACAATGGAGGGAGAGAGCTAAGAGGTTCACTTTCTAATGGCACAGTAGCTGTGGAAATACAGTGCATATGATTTTCCCCACTGTAAATTGATGATTACATTTGCCCGTTGATACTCAAAAACCTATTTTCCTTTGGCTTCTAGAAACTCCCGCTTAGTAAAAGGTTAACGGCCGAAGTAGACTCTCTTTTTATCATAAATATTTTGCAACTATAATTACTGTCTTTCTTCGTCAACCCCAGATTTTGTTTTGATTCTAAAAATTAATGCCTATAGGTCTACTACATTAACCCATATTCTAAAAGGCCTTTCGACGACAAACAGCGTAGATGCTGAAATTGCAAAGCATTGTTAATATATGTCATTTTCAATTCTTACTTAAATTCATTACATATTATCACAAGCAGCTTAAACAACAACAAAACTTGGTTCTTGATTAACCAAAAGAAGACACAAAGCAGAGGGCCAATTGATTATCATTCCACAATTTTCACAAAGCTCAGTTTCATCAAGAAGCTGGATTTCCCTTCAAATAAGCTTTTCCTCAAAGAAATTGTAAAGCATTTTAAGTTGCATTTTTCATTCTTATCATACACAAGATTTTTACAAGTAACTTAAACTAAAAGAAGCATGATTCCTAATTAACCAAAAGACACAAAGCAGTGGGAGACTTCATTATTGTTCCAGTAGTTTTACATAGCTGAATTTCCATCAGAAGGATTTCTCTTTAGATTTCTGTTTTCAGTGAGTGACACCATCATCTTTCACATCATCCTTCACACCATTCTCCTCGACAGCCATTCTCTTTGCCATCATCCTTCGCACCATTTTCTTTCACATTTCCTTGACCCAATAACACATGATTAGCAATGAAATTAAGTGTTATTTAATAAAAGAGAATAATTGATATTTGATGTGTATATGCATGTTACCCTTCTTTTAAAAGAAAAAAAAATTATTTTGTTAATACACACTTAATGTGGAGGAAATTAACTTGGTATTGCAATAAGTTTTGTTGTTGACCACTTTAAAATGTCTAATTAATATGCATGCTTGGATCAAATGAGAAAATTTGCTTTTGAAACATGTATGTTACAAATAGTTGATTTTTATATCTACATACCAATATATACACTATTTACCTTCATACATAAGATTTTTGCAAGTATCTTAAACAACAATAAAGCATGATTCCTAATTAACCAAGAGACACAAAGCAGAGGCTGACTACATTATTGTTACAGTTTTTTTACATAGCTGAACTTCCATCCAGAGGGATCTTTCTTTGTCTTTCTTCAGTGGGTAACACCATTCTCTTTCACATCATCCTTCACAACATTTTCCTTGACACCATCCTCTTTCACATCTTTCACTGATGTTCCATTACTTTTCAAATCTTGTTGAGCAGATTTTTCCTTCTCTTTCTCTTTCTTCAATTGCGCTTCTTCCTCAGCCTTTTTCCCAGCTTCCTCCTTAGCAACTTCAAGAGCTTTAATCAAATTCTCAAAGCAGGCATCCACGTCCTCATTAACTGACTTAAGCAAAAAATTCTCAGCAACTTCAGCAGGTGTCATATTGGTTTCTTTCAACAATTCATCAATTCTATCAAATAAATGGTGAAAGTCAATATCCAAGTAATTCTTGGCTAGCACCTTGAATGCTTCAAAGCTACAATAGGACAATTCTATATGCTTATCCATCCTTCCTCTCCTAATCAATGCAGGATCCAATTTGTCCACAAAATTAGTAGTAAAAACAATGATCCGCTCTCCACCACAAGCTGACCAAAGCCCATCAATGAAATTTAATAACCCAGAAAGAGTCACCTTACTCCCTTTGTTTTCTTCCTCTTCGACCTTTTTACGAACAGGATCTTTAGCTTCCTCATCCTCAATATCTTTCTCTTTTTTCTTTGTCCTCTGACCGGTAAGATCAAGCGAGCAATCAATATCTTCAATCACAATAATTGATTTACCTGATGTTTCGATTAAGAGTTTTCTCAGCTCAGCGTTATCCTTCACTGCTGTAAGCTCTAAATCATAGATATCATAGTTCAAAAAATTAGCCATGGCAGCTATCATGGTGGACTTACCGGTACCGGGAGGACCATATAAGAGGTAGCCCCGTTTCCAAGCCTTCCCAATTTTGGCATAGTACTCTTTCCCTTTGCTGAACTTAACAAGATCATTTAAAATCTCTTCCTTCTTCTTTCCCTCCATTGCCAAAGTTTCAAATGTTGCAGGGTGCTCAAAAACGACATGGCTCCACTTTGCACCTTTATATCCATACCAATTTTTGCTAGAATTGTTAGTGTAAAGCTTCACTTGCTGATTTTCCACGGCAATCGCCTTTCCTTGATCCAATACATGATTGAGATAAGACCCAGTAACGAGCTCTCTGTAACGTTTGTGAAAGGTGAGCTTGTAAAACCTCCTATCATCAGCAGCAGGGAAAATTGAAAAGGACTGTGCTTTAGGGGCGATTTTGTTTGAGGACCACCAAAGTTTAACCCCTTTGAACTCATCTGTGATCTCTTCATTCTCGTCCATGGAAAGCACTAATGGGGTCTGACTGTCTTTGACATAGTCAGCTTTAAGGCGTTTGGCTGTACCAGAAGAATTTTTACTGAGGTAGGTTTTGATGTTCATGAAAGCTTCACTGCGTTTCATATAACGTTCACCTGTGTATTCATGGAAGGTAATTTGGATATAAGGGTATATGAAATTCATCCACTTTTGAGTGTAGAATTGGAGACGGCGTCGAACTTGGTAAGGGAAATATTTATCATACATGGCATATACAAACATTATGCTGGCTATCAAGGAACCTAATTGTGTCCACATCTGTCCCCCTACCATCACCATTTTTGTTCTCAAAACTTCGATGATGTTTTATCAACAAAGAGATGAGAATTAATGGCAGTAGAAGAATAAAAAGTAATCTCCCAGAGTTGGTATATATAAAGGAAAAAAGAACTTACTCAATGTAGGAGCTGAGCTGCCAAGTAATGCCTATAAATTTCCTGGTTCTTTCACCCAAAAAAAATAAAATAATTTCCTTGTACTCTCCGAGTCATGCCTGGGCCCGCTTATTTAGGATTATGTGGAGGACTTCAGATGGTGGCTAGTCTTCTTTTATTTTTATTTTTTTTGTTGCCCACCTGTTTTGACTATCAGCTATTTAAGTATGGATTTCTCAAAGTGTATAATTAATATAATTTTTAATTTTAAAATATTTTAAAAATAATAAATTATTTATTACATGATACTGAAATCATGGACAATCACAATAATAAATGATATAAAATTTTATATTTATCATCTTAACAAGTATCCTAAAGATGCATATTAAAAATATCTTTTAAGTATTGGGAAGGAACTAACCTCTAGCAATGTAGCATAAACTAAAATAAATTAATTCCAAAAAAATAAATAAAGCGCCACTATATATGTCATACCCAATTGAAAAGAGGTTTGAAGAAATAGATGGGTTCTCAAAGCGAGAGAAAAAGACAACTAACCTCTAGCAATGTATCATAAAGCACTCTTCCTACGCCAAACAATTTGAGTTTAGAATTTCATGAAAATATGAAATTCGTGAAAGCTTAAAATCACAGTCTACTAGGATGCTTCAACAGTTTTTCAACAGTTTACCATAAGACAAGAAATTGCAGAGAGAGATAAGAAGTTTCAAAAAAGAGAAATTTGCAAGTAGTATAGAAATAGAAAGACATAGAGTGCAAGGTGTTGTCAGAAGATTGAGTGTTTTTAACAATTTATAATTTATTTTCAGTAAAAAGATTAATAAGTTATAATTTTATAGTATGAGATTATGAGAGATCTCGTGCTTTTTAAATAATACACATATACTAGTCCCATTAGCAAGTGTTCAACGTTTTTTTATTATTTTTAAGCAATAATAATAAAAATATTATAATTGTTGTATAAAATAGAGGAAATGAGATAAGTTTTAGAAGAAGTTGATTTTTTTTAAAAAATAAATAATTAATTGAAGTTAACAATTCATGAGTTTTTTGTTTTGTGTTAATTTTTTTTTTCTTAATTATAAGAGAAAATGAGTAATTTTTAATAAATGATTGAATTTTAGTTTAAAAAGAGGTTAAAATATAGGAGGACAGTATCATCTCTTTTAGTATAATATTTTGAATTAAAAAATATATTCAAAAGTTTGAGGATACCGCAATGTTTTGACTTTTATAGTAGTAAGTACAAAAATATATTTGTTTATATGTTACGAGCATGACATGTAAGTCATATTTATTTTATAAAATTTCAAGTGCATAATTATGAATGATGTCATGAATGATGATGCATCTAAGTTTACTTAATAGGTAATACGTAATTTCTTCAGAAATAGTAAGGAAATTTACTAGTACTTTAGACATATTTTCTTATTAGGTCATCGTTGTCATGAATGATGATTCATCTAAGTTTACGTAGAAAGTTAGGTACGGTAATGGAGTGGTTGAAGCTACATAGAAAATTCCATAATAACATATATATATATATATATGAGTAAGTAATTAATTAAAGCCGCCTTGTGTGTTTCCTTAATTCCTTCCATAAATTACAAGAGTCATGACACACCAGAAGCCGAAACCCATGCATCTTCCAAGAAAGTCAGTTTTTTTTTTCTTCTCCAATCTCCACTAATATTTAATTTTTACGTTTTGATTTACTAGTATGTTATTTTGATTTACTAGTATGTTATTCTACATGTTATAAACTTTAAAAGCCTTAATATTACTCAATTTAATAAATTATTAAATCTAAAATTATGAAATTTGTTTAAACATACTTAATCCAATTAGGTCCACAAAAAATCTATTACTTTAGAGAACTTAGCCTATATTTTAATTTTTGTAAACCTAGAATTGCTTCCTTTTTAGCAAATCAATTAGCACCTTGATTTTGCAACAAAATGAAATTAAGAGTATTGATTTTAATATGGTGGACAATTGAAGAAAATTGAAAATGAAATTTAGAGTTTTGATTCTAGTGTAGTGGGTAATTGATTGTATAATGCTTATAAGGTGAATTGTCGTAGCTGTGTTTAGGTGTATGAATTACTTCATTTAAGACTAATTAATGTGATAACAAATGATCCTGTTATTCGTTCAATTTTAAGAATTAATTTCATTATATCTTATAAATATGATATATAATAAATATATATAAAACCAGATACAAGTTTTTTTATATTGAAAGTAGATCCGGAACTATTGTCTCTTAGATTTTGTTTGAGAAGGGGATAGGGGAAATAATTAACCCGCATGCAGTCGGGGATTAAAACCTTAATTGGATAGCAAACTCACCAGATATATGTGGCCGTTGAGTTAACATGATTAGCAATGGAAAGTGTTATTTAATGTCAGAGAATAATTGACATTTGATGTGTATATGTTAGCCTTCTTTTAAAAGAAAAAATAAAATTTGTTAATACCCACTTAAGTCTCGTTTAACACATCGTATAAGGATAACATGATAGTATAAGATTATCCAGTTAGCTCTTATATAATATTTGACATCAACAGTAGAGAGAGAAAGGATAAGACAATAGTATAACAACCGTAAAATTATATAGCCTAATACATTATATAATCATATACTATATATACAATTATATACGATGTGTCAAACAAGCCTTAATGTAGAGAAAATTAACATGGTATTGCAATAATTTTTGTTTTTGACTACTTTAAAAATATAATTAATATACATGCTTGGATGAAATGATAAAATTTGCTTTTGAAACATATATATTCCAAATAGTTGATTTTTATATATACACTATGATTTATTTGTTATTTTTGTTATTATAAATAATTTAATTAGAGTCAAGTATACTAATATCACATGAGATTTATTGGTCTAAAATTTTGGAATTTTGATAGTCGACACCCTTGGATGGATCATGCCAAACTAACAAAAAATAATTTTTGAAAAAATAGTAAAAAGTGATGTACCAAGAAGTTATGTCATAAATATTTTACAAGACAAAAAGTTTTATTTTTAACAGTTTTTTTAAATAAGACTTCAACTATTGATTGAAACATATTTTACACTTCACTCTTGTATTTAATTTTATATATATTAATTAAGTATACAATTTTTAAAAATATATGACATAAATTTGTGGTATGTATAATTATTAATGAAAGAATAAACACATAAGATGTTCTCATCCCTCATTTCATGTTCCTCTCTAAAACAAAAGAAAATATATAATTTTTACGAGTAACTTTATATATATCATTGGTCTATAATTTTTCTATTATAAGTAATTGAATTTATCTTATTAGAATTCATATTACCAAAGAATCTACACATATACTTCATAAGGGCTTATTAGAAATTGAAGTGTTAATATCCTTGATTTGGCTATCAAGTGGGGACAAATTATTTGGACAGCTGTGAATAGAAAGGAGAAATATTATTTCTGTGCAGAGGAAGTATAGGGGATTCATGAAAAGAGAAGACTAAAAATAAAATTTATTGATCTTCTAAAAATATGATAATTTTTTAAAAAACTTTTAAGATAAAATCATGATTTTTTTACTACTTTTAAAAAAAAAATAAATTTATTTTGCAACTTAGTTTTAATTCAAAGGAGAAAAGTGTGAATTATCTTTTGATGTCAAGTATCATTTCAATAAATTTAAATGGAGAAAAGTGTAATTTATTCTAAATTTTTTTTTTCGATTAAAATTTTGATAAGTTATTTTTTCAATCTCTTAGAAGGGTTGTCCTCAGTTTGAGTCAAATAGTTTTAGACTACCCACCACACCAAACTGATGCAGTTGGTTGTCGTTTCAATTCAACCAACTGCATCCCAATTGAGTTCGTTATATGAAAATTGAAGTCACCAACAAAACTTTAATATTGTACTTGGGTCGATTGGGTAAGAAACTAAAATTTAGACTGTTGTTTCAAGTGAGGAGGATCATTGCAAACAACGTACATAAAGTCAATATTGTAGCCTCAACTCTCAATGATATTTTGATAAAGTCTTCAAAATTACTCATGATATTCGATTTAAAAGGCATAAATGAACGAATGAAGGAAGTGTCACAAAGATGCAAAAAAATGAACTGCTTGAAATAAAAACATATTTATTTACTTGTTTTTTAGGACATGAGAGAAGAGAGATAGAGATCTAAAATAATTGATGAGATTATGACTATTAGGGATGTCCATGAGCTTAGTCAGCTTAACACATTCAAAATTCAATTCAAGCTCGACTAGTTTTAAAAATAAACAAATTTTAAGTTTTATTTTAAACTCATTCTATAAACTAATTGAGCTCAATTTTTATAAAATTAGATTTATAATCTAGTGAGTCTAATTTATTTGATATTCTTTTTTTTTTTTTTTGGTAAATAATCTAATTTGATGGTAATCTACTTGGTTTCAACTTTGCATGTTTCATGAGCCCTACACAAGTCGAGTAGGCGCGGGTGGCAAAAGATGTGAGGGAATTAGGGTACCCACATCTGGATTGTGTCTTAGAAAAGAGCGTCGAAGCCCAAAGTTAAAAAGGCTTTTCAATCCAAATAAATCTCTCACTATTGGGTCTGCTCGTCCAAATCTATCTAAGACCAGATGCCTGTTCTTTCGTAATTGTCTTGCAGCCTACAAAGAAAAAGAAAACAGGAAATTTTCCAATTGTCTTACTCCAATAGTTTGTTTTTTCTCTCTCTCTCTCTCTCTCCCCTCGGTTTACTCAACGCTAATGGCTTAGATCCTTCAAAACTCTCTCTCCGTGACTCTGTCCCTTCTTTATGTACGTATAAACGTCCAGTGCGTTATTGCTCTTTTTTATAGTTTCCTTTTCCAGAGGAAATTTTGACTGCAAAAATTTTACCCTTTGCTGCAAAAATTATACCAGCTAGAACTCTGTTTTCTCATGGCTCAATGCTCTTCTAATTCAGTTTACATTTTGAAATTTGGTACTAGATACTTTGGAAATTGCTTCTTTTTTTCAGTATATGAAGATAAATGATTGTTGGGTGGACATAGTTGAGGAATTTCATACATCTGGAGCAATTTTTTTTTTTTTTCTATAATTATTTTTCCTCTATTTTCCCACACAAAATTGAGGGATAAGAGATTAATGCTGCAGATTGCAAAATTGTAAGAATATTTATACTGGGTTTTATACACAGTTTGTTGGGTGGACAAAGTGAAGGATTCTCTGGCAGTATCCTAGTAGGTGATTTAAATGATACAATTTTGCCTGGGGACGTTGTTTTTTTTGTACAAAGATTGTGAACTTTTTGCAACTTCAATGCGATGCTGTTTTACCTTGTTTACTTTTTCTCTTGTTCTTTTTAATCTCTGACTTTTCCCAGTAACATGAGAATTTTGTTTTAGTATCCTTAAGCATTCAATAAAAGCTTACCAAGTAGCAGATTCTAATATGTAGACAGCTACATTTTTAACTTAGGTTGTGTGAACATTAAGTGAATATTATGTTGGATTCTGGACAGGTGCAGTTGTTGAGATTGGATGGATTTTCAATGTGAAGAATGAAAGGAGATAGTCCCACATTGGAATAATAGAAAGGAGTAAGTGAAATGAGACAGTTACATTATTGAATGGAAACATACAGCTTTGTCTATTCCAAATTGTTGTGTTCTCAGTTGATACATTCTCGGCCACTCTTTATATTTTTTTCCCTTACTTGGGTAGGCTTCCGTATGCACTGAGCTGATGTCTAATCTTGCGTTGCATCTTTAGCTCATGTAACATTTGCCTGGATAGATTCTGTGATAATGATTATCCTTCTCACTCTTTTGATTCGTTCTTTTTGGCATCTTCCTCAGCTTTCAACCTTGCTTCCTCTTTTGTTAATTGAAGAGCTTCTATCAAACTCTTCAACTGAATTTCTGTATCCCCTGAAGCATTTTTGGGCATCAAATGCTTGCAACATCAGCTGGGGTCATTTTGGTTTCCACGAGCAATTCACAGATAGTGGCAAACAAAGGGTGTGATTCAAGTTTCAGATAGTTCTTAGCCAGAACCTTAAATGCCTCAAAGTTACAGTATGAAAATTCTACGTGCTTGTCCATCCTTCCTTTACGAATGAGTGCCGGATCGAGTTTCTCCACATAATTAGTTGTGAAGACTACTAGTTTTTCTCCACCACAAGCTGACCATAGCCCGTCAATGAAATTCAGAAGCCCAGAAAGAGTAACCTGACTGTTTTTGGTATCTCTTTCTTCCTTTCCTGGTGTTTGTGGATCCTTCCCTTCTTCCTCTTCCACTTTCTCATTTTTCTTCTTCCTTTGACCAGTAAAATCAAGTGAACAATCAATATCCTCAATCATAATTATTGACTTGCTTGATGTTTCTATCAATAGCTTCCTTAATTCAGTGTTATCCTTCACAGCAGTCAATTCCAGAAAGTAAAGATCATAGCCTAAAAAATTTGCCATGGCAGCAATCATTGTAGACTTACCAGTTGCTGGCGGGCCATAAAGTAGATACCCTCTCTTCCAAGCCCTCCCAATTCTTGCATAGAATTCTTCTGCCTTACTGAAAGTGATGAGATCATCAATAATTTCTTGCTTTTTCTCTGCCTCCATTGCTAGTGTCCGAAATGTTGCTGGGTGCTCAAACACTACATGGCTCCAGTATGATCCACTGTTGGTATAAAGTTTTCTCTGCCTGTTTTTCACTTTAATGGCCTTGCCCCCGTTTACTGCCTGATGCAGGTATGGCCCAATAATGAGCTCTCTCTGACTTTTATGGAAAGTGAGCTTGTAATACCTTTCATAATGGCGAAAAGAAACTGATTGTTCTTCCATTATATTCTTACCTGAAGCCCACCATAGCTTCACACCTTTATACTCATCAGCAACTTCTTCATGATGATCCATGCTAAGAACCAGAGACTGGGTGTTCTTTACGATATCCGCCATGAGCCGCTTTGCTTGTGGTGGATGCCTTGCAGCTAAGATAGTTTTCAATTGCAGAATAAGCTTCACTCCGCATTAGACGCTCTCCGGGTAATTCATAGAATGTTATCTGGATGTAAGGGTTGATGAATGTAACAAATCTTTGAAAGTATTTTTCAATGTAGTTTCGATAAGGAAAATATTGTTGGAACATAGCCCACAGAAACATCAAAGTGGCAATTAGGGATCCTGATTGAGCAAACATATCTCCTGGTTTCATGTTTGATAGATTTTGTGAATCTGGTATAGTTAGGTTCATCCCATGGATGTATTAATATAGATGGGAGTGGCTGCGTAGGCAAGTAACATTTCTTTTACAGAAAAAAAAAGTAAAAAAAAGACCCGTAAAGCAAGGACAAAAAATTACCTCCAATTTCTTCCGGAAGCGAACCTTGTTTGATTCTTTTCAAACAAAGGGTCCTACTCAATGTAAGAATTTTCTGCCAGTACAATAGTTCAAGAGTTTGGTATGCACCATGTAGTTCAAGAGACATGGTTCCATAAAAGAACCATAAGTTTGCTAGCATAATATATACAAATAGGTCATGTACTCATGTTTGATTTACCTAAAGGAATTTGTTTTGGCAAGCACTATGTTTTTCTTGGCAATATGCAGGGACAATCACCTAATATTGGAATTACCTTCAACTGGAGCCTACATTTTCTTTATTATAAGGTAACAACACTAAATCTAAAGCAGAGCACCGTGAACTCGAAATCCTTCATTTTCAGGATCGAACACCACCGGCCAATTCGCGTATAGAAGAAGAACAAAACCCCCAAGGTTTCGTCCCCATTCGCTGCTATTTCAGAGGTCAATTTTGCCTCTTTTTAGTCCATCACCTAACTTGAAATCTTTTGATTCCGGTAGTTTTAAGCAGTTTTCGCTTGCTTTTAGGCCCTCCTTGACTTCGAGTGGAGTAGTAGAGGGGATTTCGAGGGCTGCTTAGGAGGAAGAACATGTTTTTTTGGAGAAGGGACTCATGGATTCGATTCTCTTAGGTGCGGGTACTGTTTCTCGAAATATGTTTTGGTGTTTTGTTGTCTGTAGGTACTTCTAGGTTCTGGATAGTGTGTTGGAGGTATTGCTGGGAGGGTTGGGTGCGTGTGGGTGGTGAGTGTTAGAGTTCTCTGTATTTTAGTTTCTTGTTGGTATCCAGTGCTGGTTTTCTTTACTGATTTCTTTACTTAAAACATGTCAGAGGAAGTTATTAGCCTTAGGAATGGTAGTAGTGGGAGTGGGAGTAGGGTTGGAATCTCTAATGATAATCACTCCCTCCAAATTAGCTCTGTGAGGTTTGATGACAATAATTTCTTGGCTTGGTCTCGCTCGTGCTTATTATTTATTCAGGCACGTGGGTTGTATGGTTAAATCATTAATAACAAAACTAAACTAGCTAATAGAGATCATTATTAGAGCCATGGATTTCAGAAAACTCTTTGGTGATTTCGTGGTTGATTAACTCTATGTAACTACAAATCTCTTGTGGTTACTTGTTACTTGTTACTTGATTCAGCTTATAAGATGTGGATATCTATGTGCCAAACTTACTCTCAACTTGGAAATGATATTTAGATTTTTGAGCTTAGGAAGAAGCTTCATGAGACTAAGCAGGGAGAACTGACTATTGCTCAGTTTTTTACTGAATTGAGTGGTTTATGGCAAGAGTTAGATTACTATCAGGAGTATCATCTAGTACATCTTGATAATGCAGCTTCTTACAAAAAGGTGATGGATAAGGAGAGAATGTATGCTTTTTTGGCTGGACTTAATTTTGAGTATGATCAAATTAGGGTTCAGGTTTTAGGATGAGATCCATTTTCAAATATGAGGCAGACATATGCATATGTACAATAGGAGGAGAGTAGGAGGATAACTATGCTTCATGTGGGAGCTCATGAGAGATCTCCAATGGTAGTAACTCCTATTCAGAAAGAATCTAAAGGAGTGTATACCAGAGGGAGTGAGATTGCAAAGGGTAGTGATAAGGATGACTTGCAGTGTGATTATTGTGGTAAAACTTGTCATACTAGAGACACATGTTGGAAGCTACATGGTTGTCTTACTCGGGGCAGAGGTTACAGGGGTGTCGGGTCATCTAGATCACGAGCTCATTTCTCTAACACTACTAAATCATCACTTTCTATGGAATCAAGTGCTCTTAATCCTGAAGAGATGCAACATATTAGGCGTCTGATGGCAAAACATGATTGTTGTCCTTCTACTTCAGTTGCATCTTCTCATCATGCCCTTGGCACTCATTCCACCACAGATTTAGAGCATTGGATCATTGATTCTGGACCCTCCGATCATATGACTGGTACTTGTAGAAATTTTTTCACTTATTTCCCTTATTTTGGTAAAGACAAGGTGAGGGTAGTTGATGGCTTCTTGTCCTCTATTTCTGGGAAAGGTACTGTTCAGTGTGCTCCTATCTTACCATTGTCTTCTGTACTTCACATCCCAAAATTTTCCAGGAATCTCTTATCAATTAGCTCAATCACTAAAGACTTAAATTGCCAAGCTATATTTGATTCTTCTTGTTGTAAATTTCAAGAACTGGGAACAGTAAGAACAATTGGCTATGGTGAATAGTAAGATGGGCTATACTTATTGGAATCTGGTCCTAGTATTTTGGCAAACACAGTTGCTTCTAGTCAATCCGTTCAGAGTAGTGCTTCTATCACTTCTCAACAACAGTTGGTTCAGTGGCATCGCTGTTTAGGACATTCCTTTTTTTTAGTTCTAGAAAACATGTTTCCAGACTTAGCGTCGTTTAGGACATTCCTCTTTTTTAGTTCTAGAAAACATGTTTCCAGACTTACTTGAACATTGTACTATGAACAATTTGCTATGTGATGCCTGTGAATTTGCTAAACATAAGCGTGCCTTTTATCCTTCACTGAATAATAAAAGTATTGCTCCTTTTGCTCTTATTTACTCAGATATTTGGGATCCTAGTCGTGTTGTATCTTTATCTGGTTACAAGTAGTTTGTTATATTCATTGATTACTTTGTGAATTTGTTAAACATAAGCGTGCAAAGCATTGTTAAGATGTCATTTTCCATTCTACTTAAATTCATTAGATATTATCACAAGCAGCTTAAACAACAACAAAACTTGGTTCTTGATTAACCAAAAGAAGACACGAAGTAGAGGACCAATTGATTGTCATCCACAATTTTCACATAGCTCAGTTTTATCAAGAAGCTGGATTTCCCTTCAAATAAGCTTTTCCACAATGAAATTGTAAAGCATTTTAAGTTGCATTTTTCATTCTTACTTAAAATCATACACAAGATCATTACAACTAACTTAAACTAAAAGAAAGCATGATTCCTAATTAACCGAGAGACACAAAAGCAGAGGGTGACTTCATTCTTGTTTATTTTTACATTGCTGAATTTCCAACAAGAATGATTTCTCTGTGGCTTTCTTTCTTCAGTGAGTGACACCTTTCTCTTTCAGTCATCCTTCACACCATTCTTCTTCTCATTTTCCTTGACACCATTCTCTTTCACATCTTCCACTGATGTTCCATTACCTTTCACATCTTGTTGACCAGATGTTTCCTTCTCTTTCTCTTTCTTCAATCGCGCTTCTTCCTCTGCCTTTTCCCTAGATTCCTCCTTAGCAAACTCAAGAGCTCTTTCTAATTTTTATGGTTTTATTGTTTAATTTTACTTTTAAATACATTTTTTATGTGACATGTTCTATTTTTTGTTTAAAAATAAACCACATAATAATCATCTATTTGTTTCTTTTGTCACATATACAATCAACGTATTACTCAATTATGTGTCCACATCAACTTGTATAATATATCGAAAAAAAATTTAGACAGTTTATCATGATAACAAATAAAATGACAAGATTTTAAAATTATAAATACTTGATTATAATATTTTGAATTATAGAGATGTAATTAAAACTTTGATGTAAATTATAAGAATCAAAGTTATAATTTAGCAATTTCAGTTTTAATGTCGATTCATGTTTCCTATAGGAGAGTATGAAATACCATAACTGCGTTTAACTAATGAAAAACACATCATTTCCCTAAATACTTTCGCTTTCATTCAGAAAGAAGTCTCATTTACCATTAACAGTCAAGATTCATTTTGATACGTGGTTAATTAATGCAAAAGGACCGGTAAAAAACATCTATTAATCCATTGTGTTTAAACATTAGATTAGTTTGATCAAAATAGATTATAGTGAATCACTGAAATGATGGAGATAATTGAAGAGAGAGAATCAATAAACAATTGAAAAGATGGAGGAGACACCAAATCACTTAATGAGAAGGAGGAAGTATCATAGCAATGGAAGAGAGGGGACCACCAGATTTGCCAAATTCCTAAATCAGTAGAGTCTAGAGCTCTGCTTGACTTTGACAGACCTCACTGCCTTTGTGGCGGCTATATGTTAGAGAAAGAAAGCATCCTAGGGTTAGTTTCACTTCAAGTCTTTGAATGGGCTAATTTTGATAAGATGGACTCTGTTTGTATTAGGTTAGGCTGGAACTAGAGCTGCGAAAGTACATTGCATAAAACACAAACATACTCCATAACATAAAAATTAATTATTTTTAAAAAATATGTTAAATTTTTTTATATCCATATTGTCCCGTATATATTTTATATCTTTCCCATCTCTCCCCTCATAATCCCCAGTAGTACCAGTCAAAGTATCGACTACATAATTTCCTGGTCATTTCCAAGTCATGCATGGGGCCCACTTATAACTTTGAAAGCAGATTTGTTTTGGAATATGTGGAGGACTTTAGATGGTCAGACTCATAGTCTTTGTTTATGTTTTGTGTTTTTCTTGCCGACAAGTCATTGGTGGGATTATAACCTGCTAAAACTGCACGTGAACATTGTAATCAACAATTAACTAGAGTACTAGACTAAAACGACCTTTCACCCCAAGAAGAGCTAGTGTATGTATCCCATTTTCATTGTATCAGTTTCAGTTTCAGTTTCAATTGCCAAATGCCAATATTTCAATCTTGTATATATATTCTTCTATCTTCTACAGCAAGTTTTGAGAATTTGAGAGAACCCCTCACTGTACATTCTATAGTAGGGTTTCCTCACTGTGCTTCCTGTTTATTCTTGAAATTGTTCATTTCGACGGTATTTCCTTCTTCTACGGTATAGCCATTTCTTTTGTATAGCTCTTCCCTTCCTTTCTTCTATCTATCTAAAGCCATGATTTGTGGGTTTCATTAATTGAAAATGAAAGAAGAGGATCTCACAGTAGGGTAGATATCCCATGATTTCGGGTGGTCAACGTTTTCTCCTAAATTTAGCCAATCAACTTCACTCAACTTTACTCAGCTTTGCCGCCGTTGCTAGATATAAATGAGAATGGAATTGAAACTGGCCACAAGTTTCTTTATGATGCATCTTATTTGGATTCTAGACTATGATTGTATCAGTTTTTACTAAACAACTATTTTTTGTATATATATCGTGTTTTCTATTGGAAAGATGAATTTAGATATGCCTAATTTCTATTAAAGAAAATAAAAACCTCAACTAATAATGTTTAAGGTCCCTGCATTTGAATCTCATAAATTTTGTAAACACATGACTTTTCAAAAATATATACAAACCTCCCTTTTGTCTCTCCTTTGAGTTGATAAATGCTTGCTTTTCCAGGCTGTTTTGCATAAAGGTTTGAGAAGAGCGATGCAATACCACTTGCTATTGTTGCATTCATGCTGTTGTAGTACTCAATTGTGCTTTCACATATTGGTTTGCCTGCTCCGAGATTTAGAGGTATTCCTATATTTTTTTGCCTGATCATTCTCTTTGAATTATTCTACTGCGTTCTAAAAGCTTCTTTCCTTTTTTTTTGGATGTTGTTCACTGCTATCTTTGCTACCTGGTTAGATGATATGTTGCTTTTGATTTTGTCTGATGAATATTTCCTGCCTATGACTTAGTAAACCTTTACTTTCTTCTGTGTTTTTTTTTTTTTTTTTTTTATGTTAATCTTACATTTCTTAGGATATTGATTTTGAGTTTAAGAAGCATGCACCAGGTGCTTTTGGGAGTTTTGAGTTTGAAAAAAGCATAGGGTTTGAATTAGGTGTTCTTCTTGGATGAAAAAATCTGACTGATAATTCGTTGCTTATCTTTCTACTTAGATCATCTTAGCTCTTTTTTTTTTTTTTTCCTTTTTCTTTTGGATCAACAATAACAGCTTTTATTAAAAGAGAAAAATATGTCATGAGTTTTTTTTTTTTTTTTTTTAATATATAAGTAAGAAAAAACTCTAATGAGTTACTAGAAATACTTTACACAACCTTATTGGGTTTATCAATACTAACCTTGTTAGATTTGTTTATGTTTTTTATGCATTCAATGAAGTTGTTGTGTATTCTCTTTTCATTTCCAAATTTGTTTTGTGGTAATGGTAGGTGTATATTTATTTAGTTTTCAGGTTTTGATTCTATCCTTAATGCAGAGACCATATTTGTTAGCTGCAGGTTATCAAGTCTGAATTGATGATCGGAATTCTATCATGTATAATTCCTTCTCAACTTTAAAAACTGAAAAACTGAAGGTATGATAATGCTATAGTTGAAGCATAACGGAAGCAATTTTTCTTTTGGCTTTCCAACTGTCGTTGACAATAAGAATGAATAACAAATCTATTTGAAATTCTGATGCTGCTCTCTGTTTGGGTTTCTAATGTCGCTATTCTCATTCTCTAAAGGCAAAAGCCTGCAATATTGCTCATGTTTAATAGAATTTTTTTACATATGTGCATTTGAATATAATTGAATAAGGTTCAGGACTTAAATTTACTAATTAAGCTCTAAGAACTGCATCAGCTACTGATCAATCTCTTTTTACGAGCTCCAGAAGTGCAAAACTCAGTGTCACGTTAGTTTGGTATGGAAATAAGTAAGTTAAAGAAAAGTTAGACATGAATTCTAATAGAAGGATGTATAGGGGTAAACCCCCAAACATTAGTACTACTTAGTAAGCAGCGTTTCAGTACTAAGAAGCATGCTGCTATAACTATGTAGCAAAGAAGGAGAACAAGGCCTTTCATGTTGTGAGAAGTCCCATTCTATAAGATTTATATATAATCAGTTTCATCAAGTCCATTAATAGACATGAAATATATATAATAATGTAGGATTATTTATGCCATCTTTATTTTATTTTATTTTTAATTTTTTGGTTAAAAGGATTTAGTGTTAGTTTTTCTTGCAACGTAAAGGCTATGACTATAATTGTTTGAACAAGAGAGCCAGTCTCAAGAAGATTGAAGTTACTTATGCATTTCAGCAAATTAAATTTTGAAACGTTCCTAATTCTCACCGGTAACTTTGTCTCATCCTGTGTCATGAATTTTATCTCCATGCTCTTGGTTACCTCATTTTAAAGTTTATTTTTAATCTAAATTTTATAGGTTTACTTGCTATATTTTAAAGTTTGGCTCAAATGATATAGGTTCTGTTTTATTTATGCTTGGTTCTATTCCATTATTCTTATATTATTTTTCCATGTTGCTATTTTATTATATCCTAAACTGTGGACACTTTATTTTTAAAAAAATATAAATAAATAAAAAATAGAGTATGCACAATTTGGTAGAAAGGCATTGTTGACTTTTTTTGATTTTTTTTTTCTCAACTGGATCATGTTTACTCTTTTCTTGTTGTCAACCTTCTGTTGCATTTGAAGCTTAGTGTTTTTCTTTGATACAAGAACGGGTACAAAAAATATATTCTAAAATGTATCTATCAGGATGTTATTAAATGTATGGTCTAATAGATAATACAACCAATATCTATTGGCTCTTAAAAGAGCTTAACTTATTAGTTTGTAAAGATCAGGTGTAACTTTGAAGTGAAATATGATGACGGTTCTTATTTGTAGTGTTTTTATTAAATTTTGCTATGGTCTCTTCAATAGTATTGTGCTTGAATTTATTTCTTAGGGTGTATTTATGTTTCGCAGAGTAGATGATAGAAAACAATGGAAGTTTATATTAGTTGGTGGCTTTAATTTGAAGAGTAGCCTACATTTCCTTTGTTTTTTTTTTTTTCTAGTTATGGGAATTGCAGATATAGAGGCTAAAGAGGTTTACAACAGTGTAAGAAGATGCATCATTTTTTAATTTGTCTTAGAAGTGCTAAAATACACTGTAATGCATTCCAAACCGTTGTATGAATAATGTCAAGAATCTACAGGTGGTTCAATCACATGTGCTATTGTTGTTCTTGATTACTATAATTTATGATTTATCATTTCTTTTATGAAAAAATTGAATTACAATAATTAAGATACAATGCTTCTTTATAGTAGAACCTTTGTAACCCGTGCCGTTTGGCACGGGTATCTCCCTAGTGTGTATATATATATATATGTATGAGTAATTAATTATTTAAAGCAGCCTTGTGTGTTTTCTTAGTTACAGGAGTCCCGATCTTGATGCCTTGACACACCAGAAGCCGAAACCCATGCATCTTCCAGGAAAGTCAGATTTTTTTCTTCTACAATCTCCACCAAATTTTTTAATTTTTACGTTTTGATTTACTAGTATGATATTCTACATGTTATAAACTTTAAAAGTCTTAATATTTCTCAGTTTAATAAATTATTAAATCTAAAATTATCAATTTTATTATATCTTATTAATATATATCATTATATAATTATATATTTATACCATATACACATTTTTTATATTGAAAGTAAATCCGGAACTATTGTCTCTTAAATTTTGTTTGAGAAGGGGATAGGGGAACTAATTAACCGGCATACAGTCGAGGATTAAAACCTTAATTGGATAGCAAACTCATCAGATATATTTTACCGTTGAGTTAATACATGATTAGTAATGAAAGTGTTATTTAATATAAGAGAATAATTGATATTTGATGTGTATATGTTAGCCTTCTTTTAAAAGAATTTTTTTTTTTGTTAACACACTTAATGTGGAGGAAATTAAAATGGTATTGCAATAAGTTTTGTTTTTGACCACTTTAAAAATCTAATTAATATACATGCTTGGATCAAATGAGAAAATTTGCTTTTGAAACATATATCTTCCAAATAGTTGATTTTTATATATACATACCAATATATACACTATGCTTTATTTGTTATTTTTAATATTATAATCAATTTAATTAGAGTCAAGCATACTAACATCACATGAGATTTATTGGTCTAAAATTTTGGAATTTTGATAGTCCACACCCTTGGATGGATCATGCCAAACTAACAAAAAATAATTTTGTAAAAAATAGTAAAAAGTGATGTACCAAAAAGTTATCTCATAAATATTTTACCAGACCAAAAAGTTTTATTTTTGACAGTTTTTTCAAACGAGGCCTAAAAAATTGATTGAAACATATTTTACAGTTCACTCTTGTATTTATTTTTAAAATATTAAGTAAGTATATAATTTTAATAAATATATGACATAAATTTATGGTATGTATAAGAATAAACACTTATCAAAATTAATAGGATGTTCTCATCCCGCATTTCATGTTTCTCTCTAAAATAAAAGAAAATATATTATTTTTAAGAGTAACTTTATATATATTATTGGTCTATAATTTTTCTATTATAAGTAATTGAATTTATCTTTTTAGAATTCATATTACCAAAGAATATACACATATACTTCATAAGGGATTACTAGAAATTAAAATTTTAATATCCTTTGGGTATCAAGTGGGGACAAATCATTTGGACAGCTGTGAATAGAAAGGAGAAATATTATTTATGTGCAGAGGGAGTAAGTATAGAGGATTCATGAAAAAAGAAGATTTAAAAATAAAATTTATTGAGCATCTAAAAATATGAAAAAAAAATTTAATTAATAATTTTAAGATAAAATCATGACTTTTAATACTTTTTTTTTTTAAAAAAATAAATTATTTTGCAACTTAGTTTTCATTTAAAGAAGAAAAGTGTTGAATTATATTCTAATGTCAAGTATCATTTCAATAAATTTAAATGGGGAAGAGTGTAATTTATTTTAATTTTTATTTCGATTAAAATTTGGTAAGTTGTTTTCACTTAATCTCTTAGAAGAGTTGTCCTTAGTTGGAGTCAAATGGTTTTGAACCACCCACTATCCCAAACCGATGCAATTGGTTGACATTTCAATTCAACCAAATGTATTCCCATTTGCGTCGGCCGTTATGTGAAAATTAAAGTCACTAAAAAAAATTTAATGTTGTATTCGGGTTAATTGTGTAAGAAACTAAAATTTACTATTGTTTCAAGGGAAGAGGATCACTGCAACTAACATATAAAAGTTAGTATTGTAGCCTCGACCGTCAAATGATATTGTGGTAAAAGCTTCAAAATTTTTGCTGAGACTCAACTTGAAAGGCATAATTAGACGAAGGAAGGAAGTGTCACAAAGATATGATTGATCTTGTGAAGGTCCGATTGAATCTTCTCTACACTACGTCTTCAAAAATTGGGAGGTCTCAGAGTGGAAGAGACATGCAGAAAAATGGACTGCTTTAAATAAGAGTTGATTTATTTTATTTTATTTTTTTACAGGCGTGAAAGTAGGGAGATAGAGATCCAGAATAATTGATGAGGTTATGGTTACTAGAGACGCCAACGAGCCTAGTTAGCTCATGACCAACTAATTTCAGACTCAACTTAGAGCTCTAGTCATTTAAAAATGAATTAATTTTGAGTTTTATTTTTAAGCTTGTTCTGTAAACTAATCGAATTCAATATTTATAAAATTTAGTTTATAAGCTAGGGAGCTCACGATTTTTTTTTTTATTCATGTATATTTTCATAATAAATATTTTTTTTATGTATAAAAACATATAATAAATAATTTAATTTGATGGTAATATACTTGTCTTTCACTCATCTTTCATGAGCATTTAACAAGTCGACTAGGTGCGGTGAAGAGAAGATACGGAGGGAATTAGGGTGCCAACATCTGGTTTGTGTTCGAAGCCCAAATTTAAAAAGGCTTTTCAATCCTAATAAACTCTCTCTCACTATTGGGTCTGCTCGTCCAAATCTATCTAAGACCAGATGCCTGCTCTTTCGTAATTGTCTTGCAGCCCACAAAGAAAAAGAAACCAGGAAATATTCCAATTGTCACACTCCAATAGCTTGTTTTTTCTCTCTCTCTCTCTCTCTCCCTTGGTTTTACTCAACGCTAATGGGTTAGATCCTTCAAAGCTCTCTCTCTCTCTGTGACTCTGTCCCTTCTTTATGCGCGTATAAACGTCCAGTGCGTTATTGCTCTGTTTTTTTTTAGTTTCCTTTTTACTTGAGGAAATTTTGACTGCAAATACTTTACATTTTGCTGCGGAAATTATACTAGCTAGAACTCTTGTTTTCTCATGGCTCAATGCTCTTCTAATTCAGTTTACAATTTGAAATTTGGTTCTAGATACTTTGGAAATTGCTTCTATTTTTTCAGTTTATGAAGATAAATGATTGTTGGGTGGACATAGTTGAGGAATTTCATACATCTGGAGCAATATTTTTTATATTTTTTTTCCTCTATTTCATACATCTGGAGAGATTAATGTTGCAGATTGCAAAGTTGTAAGAATATTTATATTGGGTTTTATACATAGTTTGTTGGGTGGACAAAGTTAAGGATTCTCTGGCAGTAGCTAGTATTTTTTTCCCTTATTTAGTTAGGCTTCCGTATGCACTGAGCTGATGTCTAATCTTGCGTTGCATCTTTAGCTCATGTAACATTTGCCTGGATAGATTCTGTGATAATGATTATCTTTCTGACTCTTTTGATTCATTCTTTTTGGCATCTTCCTCAGCTTTCAACCTTGCTTCCTCTTTTGTTAATTGAAGAGCTTCTATCAAACTCTTCAACTGAATTTCTGTATCCCCTGAAGCATTTCTGGGCATCAAATGCTCTGCAACATCAGCTGGGGTCATTTTGGTTTCCACGAGCAATTCACAGATAGTGGCAAACAAAGGGTGTGATTCAAGTTTCAGATAGTTCTTAGCCAGAACCTTAAATGCCTCAAAGTTACAGTATGAAAATTCTACGTGCTTGTCCATCCTTCCTTTCCGAATGAGTGCCGGATCGAGTTTCTCCACATAATTAGTTGTGAAGACTACTAGTTTTTCTCCACCACAAGCTGACCATAGCCCGTCAATGAAATTCAGAAGCCCAGAAAGAGTAACCTGACTGTTTTTGGTATCTCTTTCTTCCTTTCCTGGTGTTTGTGGATCCTTCCCTTCTTCCTCTTCCACTTTCTCTTTTTTCTTCTTCCTTTGACCAGTAAAATCAAGTGAACAATCAATATCCTCAATCATAATTATTGACTTGCTTGATGTTTCTATCAATAGCTTCCTTAATTCAGTGTTATTCTTCACAGCAGTCAATTCCAGATCGTAAAGATCATAGCCTAAAAAATTTGCCATGGCAGCAATCATTGTAGACTTACCAGTTCCTGGAGGGCCATAAAGTAGATACCCTCTCTTCCAAGCCCTCCCAATTCTTGCATAGAATTCTTCTGCCTTACTGAAAGTGATGAGATCATCAATTATTACTTGTTTTTTCTCTGCCTCCATTGCTAGTGTCTGAAATGTTGCTGGGTGCTCAAACACTACATGGCTCCAGTATGATCCACTGTTGGTATAAAGTTTTCTCTGCCTGTTTTTCACTTTAATGGCCTTGCCCTCGTTTAATACCTGATGCAGGTATGGCCCAATAATGAGCTCTCTCTGACTTTTATGGAAAGTGAGCTTGTAATACCTTTCACAACGGCGAGAAGAAACTGATTGTTCTTCCATTGTATTGTTACCTGAAGCCCACCATAGCTTCACACCTTTATACTCATGAGCAACTTCTTCATGATCATCCATGCTAAGAACCAGAGACTGGGCGATATCCGCCTTGAGCCGCTTTGCTTGTGTGGATGCCTTGGTGCTAAGATAGTTTTCAATTGCAGAATAAGCTTCACTCCGCATTAGACGCTCTCCGGTTAATTCATAGAATTTTATCTGGATGTAAGGGTTGATGAATGTCACAAATCTTCGAAAGTATTTTTCAATGTAGTTTCGATAAGGAAAATATTGTTGGAACATAGCCCACAGAAACATCAAAGTGGCAATTAGGGATCCTGATTGAGCAAACATATCTCCTGGTTTCATGTTTGATAGATTTTGTGGATCTGGTGTAGTTAGGTTCATCCCATGGTTGTATTAATATAGATGGGAGTGGTTGCGTAGGCAAGTAGCATTTCTCTTACACACAAAAAAAAGTAAAAAAAGACCCGTAAAGCAAGGACAAAAAATTGCCTCCAATTTCTTCCTGAAGCGAACCTTGTTTGATTCTTTTCAAACAAAGGGTCCTACTCAATGTAAGAATTATCTGCCAGTACAATAGTTCAAGAGTTTGGTATGCACCATGTAGTTCAAGAGACATGGTTCCGTAAAAGACCCATAAGTTTGCTAGCGTAATATATACAAATAGGTCATGTACTCATGTTTGATTTACCTAAAGGAATTTGTTTTTTCATGCACTATGTTTTTCTTGGCAATATGCAGGGACAATCACCTAATATTGGAATTACCTTCAACTGGAGCCTACATTTTCTCCCAGGTAACAACACTAAATCTAAAGCAGAGCATTGTGACCTAACTCGAATCCTTCATTTCCAAGATCGAACACCATCGGCCGATTCGCTTATAGAAGAAGAACAAAACCCCCAAGGTTTCGTCCCCATCCACTGTTATTTTAGAGGTCAATTTTGCCTCCTTTTAGTCAGTGACCTAACTTGAAATCTTTTGATTCTGGTAGTTTTCAACAGTTTTCCCTTGCTTTTAGGCCCTCCTTGACTTCGACTGGAGTAGTATAGGGGATTTCGAGGGCTGCTTAGGAGGAAGAACATGTTTTTTTGGAGAAGGGACTCATGGATTCAATTCTCTTAGGTGCAAGTACTATTTCTCGAAATATGTTTTGGTGTTTTGTTGTCTACAGGTGCTTCTAGGTTCTGGGTAGTGTGTTGGAGGTATTGCTAAGAGGGTTGGGTGCGTGTGGGTGGTGAGTGTTGGAGTTCTTTATATTTCAGTTCCTTGTTGGTATTGAGTGCTTGTTTTCTTTGTTGATTTCTTTACCTTAAAGCATGTCAGAGGAAGTTGTTAGCCCTAGGAATGGTAGTAGTGGGAGTAGGAGTAGGGTTGGAATCTCTAACGATAATCCCTCCCTCCAAATTAGCCCGATGAGGTTTGATGACAACAATTTCTTGGCTTAGTCTTGCTCGTGCCTATTATTTATTCAGGCACGCGGGTTGTATGGTTATATCACTGGTAGCAAAACTAAAACTAGCTAATGGAGATCATTATTGGAGCCATGGATTTCGGAAAACTCTTTGGTGATGTCGTGGTTGAATAACTCTATGCAACCACAAATCTCTTGTGGTTACTTGTTACTCGATTCAGCTTATAAGATGTGGACAACTGTGTGCCAAACTTACTCTCAAGTTGGAAATGATATTCAAATTTTTGAGCTTAGGAAGAAGTTTCATGAGACTAAGCAGGGAGAATTGACTATTGCTCAGTATTTTATTGAATTGAGTGGTTTATGGCAAGAGTTAGATTACTATCAGGAGTATCATCTAGTACATCATGATGATGCAGCTTCTTATAAAAAGTGGTGGATAAGGAGAGAATGTATGATTTTTTGGCTGGACTTAATTTTGAGTATGATCAAATTAGGGTTTAGGTTTTGGGATGAGATCTATTTCCAAATCTGAGGCAGACATATGCATATGTACAATAGGAGGAGAGTAAGAGGATAGCTATACTTCATGTAGGAGCTCATGAGAGATCTGCAATGGTAGCAACTCCTATTCAGAAAGAATCTAAAAGAATGCATACCAGAGGGAGTGAGATTGCAAAGGGTAGTGATAAGAATGACTTGCATTGTGATTATTGTGGTAAGACTCGTCATACTAGAGACATATGTTGGAAGCTACATGGTCGTCCTACCAGAGGCAGAGGTGGTAGGGGTGTCGGGCCATCTAGATCACGAGCTCATTTCTCTAACACTGCTAAATCATCACCTTCTATGTAATCAAATGCTGTTAATCCTAAAGAGATGCAACATCTTAGGTGTCTGATGGCAAAACTTGATTGTTGTCCTTCTACTTCAGTTGCATCTTCTCATCATGCCCTTGGCACTCATTCCACCACAAATTTAGAGCATTGGATCATTGATTCTAGAGCCTCCGATCATATGACTGGTACTTTTAGAAAAAATTTCACTTATTTTCCTTATTCTGGTAAAGACAAGGTGAGGGTAGTCGATGGCTTCTTGTCCTTTATTTCTGGGAAAGGTACTGTTTAGTGTACTCCTACCTTACCATTGTCTTTTGTCCTTCACATTCCTAAATTTTCCATGAATCTCTTATCAATTAGCTTAATCATTAAAGACTTAAATTGCCAAGCTATATTTGATTCTTCTTTTAAATTTCAGGAATTGGGAACAGGAAGAACGATTGGCTATGGTAAAGAGCAAGATGGGCTATACTTATTGGAATATGGTCCTAATATTTTGGCAAAAACAGTTGCTTCTAGTCAATCCCTTCAGAGTAATGCTTCTATCACTTCTCAACAACAGTTGGTTCAATGGCATCGCTGTTTAGGACATCTCTCTTTTTTAGTTCTCGGAAACATGTTTCCAAACTTACTTAAACATTGTACTATGAACAATTTGCTATGTGATGCCTGTGAATTTGCTAAACATAAGCGTGCCTTTTATCCTTCACTGAATAATAAAAGTACTGCTCATTTTGCTCTTATTCACTCTGATGTTTAGGGTCCTAGTCGTGTTGTATCTTTATCTGGTTACAAGTGGTTTGTTATATTCATTGATTGCTTTGTGAATTTGCTAAACATAAGCGTGCAAAACATTATTAAGATGTCATTTTCAATTCTACTTAAATTCATTAGATATTATCACAAGCAGCTTAAACAACAACAAAACTTGGTTCTTGATTAACCAAAAGAAGACACGAATTAGAGGACCAATTGATTGTCATCCACAATTTTCACATAGCTCAGTTTTATCAAGAAGCTGGATTTCCCTTCAAATAAGCTTTTCCACAATGAAATTGTAAAGCATTTTAAGTTGCATTTTTCATTCTTACTTAAAATCATACACAAGATCGTTACAACTAACTTAAACTAAAAGAAAGCATGATTCCTAATTAACCAAGAGACGCAAAAGCAGAGGGTGACTTCATTCTTCTTTATTTTTACATAGCTGAATTTCCGACAACAATGATTTCTCTTTGGCTTTCTTTCTTCAGTGAGTGACACCTTTCTCTTTCAGTCATCCTTCACACCATTCTTCTTCTCAATTTCCTTGACACCATTCTCTTTCACATCTTTCACTGATGTTCCATTACCTTTCACATCTTGCTGAGCAGATTTTTCCTTCTCTTTCTCTTTCTTCAATCGCGCTTCTTCCTCTGCCTTTTCCCTAGATTCCTCCTTAGCAACCTCAAGAGCTCTTTCTAAATTTTTGTGGTTTTATTGTTTAATTTTACTTTTAAATACATTTTTTTATGTGACATGTTCTATTTTTTGTTTTAAAATAAACCACATAATAATCATCTATTTGTTTCTTTTGTCACATATACAATCAATGTGGGTTCACATCAACTTTTGTAATATATCAATAAGAAAATTTAGACAGTCTACCATGGTAGCAAATAAAATGGCAAGATTTTGAAATTATAAATACTAGATTATAATATTTTGAATTATAGAAATGTAATTAAAATTTTGATGTAAATTATAAGAATCAAATTATAATTTAGCAATTTCAGTTTTAATGTCGACTTATGTTTCCTATAGGAGAGTATGAAATATCATAACTGCCTTTAACTAATGAAAACACATCATTTCCCTAAATACTTTTGCTTTCATTCAGAAAGAAGTCTTATTTACCATTAACAGTCAAGATTCATTTTGATACGTGGTTAATTAATGCAAAAGGACCGGTAAAAAACATCTATTAATCCATTGTGTTTAAACATTAGATTAGTTTGATCAAAATAGATTATAGTGAATCACTGAAATGATGGATATAATTGAAGAGAGAGTCAATGCAACAATTGAAAAGATGGAGGAGACACCAAATCACTTAATGAGAAGGAGGAAGAGAGGGGACCACTAGATTTGCCATATTCTTAAATTTAGCAATTTCAATTGAAAACATCTATCATAGCAATGGAAGAGAGGGGACCACCAGATTTGCCAAATTCCTAAATCAGTAGAGTCTAGAGCTCTGCTTTGACTTTCATAGACGTCACTGCCTTTGTGGCGGCTGTATGTTAGAGAAAGAAAGCATCTTAGGGTTAGTTTCACTTCAAGTCTTTGAATGGGGCTAATTTTGATAAGATGGACTCTGTGTCTATTAGGTTAGGCTGGAACTTGAGCTGCGAGAGTACATTGCATAAAACACAAACATACTCCATAACATAAAAATTAATTATTTTTAAAATATTTTAAATTTTGTTATATCCATATTGTCCCATCTATATTTTATAGCTTTCCCACCTCTCCCCTCATAATCCCCATTAGTACCAGTCAAAGTACCGACTACATAATTTCCTGGTCATTTCCAAGTCATGCATGGGGCCCATTTGTAACTTTGAAAGCATATATCTTAGTTTGTTTTGGAATATGTGGAGGGCTTTAGATGGTCGTACCCATGGTCTTTGTTTATGTTTTGTGTTTTTCTTGCCGACAAGTCATTGGTGGGATTATCAACTTCTAAAACTGCACGTGAACATCGTAATAAACAATTAACTAGAGTACTAGACTAAAACGACCTTTCACTCCGAGAAGAGCTAGTGTATGTATCCCATTTATACAATGGCTTTTGATAGCACCATAATCTTCTGAGTTTGTAACTACATGAATTTATCCATGGCTTTTGAAACACTTTAATCTTCTGTGACTGTAACTACTGTAACTGAAATAGTTTCAGTTTCAATTGCCAAATGCCAATATTTCAATCTTGTATATATATATATATATCTTCTTCTATCTTCTACATTTTAAAAGAGTAAGTTTTGAGAATGTGAGGGAACCCCTCACTGTACATTCTATAGTGGGTTTCCCTTACTGTGCTCCCTGTTCATTCTTGAAATTACTCATTTCTACGATATTTCCTTCTTCTACGGTTTAGCCTTTTCTTCTATACAGCTCTTCCCTTCCTTTCTTCTATCTATCTAAAGCCATGATTTGTGGGTTTCATTAATTGAAAATGAAAGAAGAGGATCTCACGGTAGGGTGGATATCCCATGATTTCGGGTGATCAACGTTTTCCCCTAAATTTAGCTAATCATCTTCACTCAACCTTACTCACCTTTGCAGCCGTTTGCTAGATATAGATGAAAATGGAATTGAAACTGGCCACAAGTTTCTTTATGATGCATCTTATTTGGATTCTAGACTATGATTATATCAGTTTTTACTAAACAACTATTTTTTGTATATATCGTGTTTTCTAATGGAAAGATGAATTTAGATATGCCTAATTTCTATAAAAGAAAATAAAAACCTCAACTAATAATGTTTAAGGTCCCTGCATTTGAATCTCATAAAATTTGTAAACACTTGACTTTTCAAAAATATATACATAAAGGTTGACTTGATAAATGCTTGCTTTTCCAGGCTGTTTTGCATAAAGGTTTGAGAAGAGCGATGCAATACCACTTGCTATTGTTGCATTCATGCTTTTGTAGTACTCAATTGTGCTTTCACATATTAGTTTGCCTGCTCCGAGATTTAGAGGTATTCCTATATTTTTTTGCCTGATCATTCTCTTTGAATTATTCTACTGCGTTCTAAAAGCTTCTTTCCTTTTTTTTTTTGGATGTTGTTCACTGATATCTTTGCTACCTGGTTAGATGATATGTTGCTTTTGATTTTGTCCAATGAATATTTCCTGCCTATGACTTAGTAAACCTTTACTTTCTTCTGTGTTTTTTTTGTGTTAATCTTACATTGCTTAGGATATTGATTTTAAGTTTAAAAAGCATGCACCAGGTGCTTTTGGGGGTTTTGAGTTTGAAAAAAGCATAGGGTTTGAATTAGGTGTTCTTCTTGGATGAAAAAATCTGACTGATAATTCGTTGCTTATCTTTCTACTTAGATTATCTTAGCTCTTTTTTTTTTCCTTTTTCTTTAGGATCAACACTAACAACTTTTATTAAAAGAGAAAAATATGTAATGAGTTTTTTTTTTTAATATATATATAAGTAAGAAAAAACTCTAACGAGTTACTAGAAATACTTTACACAACCTTATTGTGTTTATCAATACTAACCTCGTTAGATTTGTTTATGTTTTTTATGCATTCAATGAAGTTGTTGTGTATTCTCTTTTCGTTTCCAAATCTGTTTTGTGGTAATGGTAGGTGTATATATATTTAGTTTTCAGGTTTTGATTCTTATCCTTAATGCAGAGATCATATTTATTAGTTGCAGGTTATCAAGTCTGAATTGATGATCCAAAATCTATCATGTATAATTCTATCTTAACTTTGAAAACTGAAAAACTGAAGGTATGATAATGCTATAGGCAAGCATAACAGAAGCAATTTTTCTTTTGGCTTTCCAGCTATCGCTGACAATAAGAATGAATAACAAATGTATTTGAGATTCTGATGCTACTATCAGTTTGGGTTTCTAATCGCTATTCACATTCTCTAAAGGCAAAAGCCTGCAATATTGCTCATGTTTAATAGAATATTTTACATATGTGCATTTGAATAGAATTGAATTAGGTTCAAGACTTAAATTTACCAATTAAGCTCTAAGAACTGCATCAGCTACTGATCAATATTCTCTTTTTACGAGCTCCGGAAGTGCAAAACTCAGCGTCGCGTTAGTTTGGCATGGAAAAAAGTAAGTTAAAGAAAAGTTAGACATGAATTCTAATAGAAGGATGTAGCCCCCCAAACATTAGTACTACTTACTAAGCAGTGTTTCTGTACAAAGAAGCTAGCTGCTATAACTATGTAGCATAGAAGGAGAACAAGGCCTTTCATGTTGTGAGAAGTCCCATCCTATAAGATTTATATATAATCAGTTTCATCAAGTCCATTAACGGACATGAAATATATATAATAATGTAGGATTATTTATGCCATCTTGATTTTTTTTTTTTTGGTTAAAAGGATTTAGTGTTAGTTTTACATGCAACGTAAAGGCTATGACTATAATTGTTTGAGCAAGAGAGACAGTCTATAGAAGATTGAAGTTACTTATGCATTTCAGCAAATTAAATTTTGAAACGTTCCTAATTCTCACCGGTAACTTTGTCTCATCCTGTGTTACGAATTTTATCTCCATGATCTTGGTTACCTCATTTTTAAAGTTTATTTTTAATCTAAATTTTATAGGTTTACTTGCTATATTTTAAAGTTTGGCTCAAATGATATAGGTTCTGTTTTATTATATGCTTGGTTCTATTCCATTATTCTTATATTATTTTTCAATGTTGCTATTTTATTTTATCCTAAACTGTGGACACTTTTTAAAAAAATATATATAAATAAATAAAAAATCAAGTATGCACAATTTGGTAGAAAGGCATTGTTGGCTTTTTTGATATTTTTTTTTTCTCAACTGGATCTTGTTTACTCTTTTCTGGTTGTCAACGTTCTGTTGCATTTGAAGCGTAGTGTTTTTCTTTGATAAAGGAATGGGTACAAAAATATATTCTAAGATGTATCTACCAGGATGTTGTTAAATGCATGGTCTAATAGATAATACAAGCCAACATCTATTGGCTCTTGTTAAGACCTTCACAGATGGACAGTATTATATCGTATTCTCAACAAGGACACCAATGGATGGATATAGGGTATATGATAAAGTGAATATATGGGAACTAATATTGAATCATGAGTACTTTTTCAAGCATGAGGTATGCATTTTCAGCTAAGATGTTTAACATTTGTTTCTTTTCCATTTCTCTTTTTGGAAAAATAGTTTAGCAAAGGTTTTGAACTGTCTTGAAATGTCGAAATTATAGTTCCAAGTTCCAACACTTCTAGATGTTTGAATTAAGTCTTGGATAGTTATTTCATCCAGGTACATGAACTTCATCGCCTTTAAAGAAGAAAAAAAAGACTAATAGTAATATCGTAGATAATCAAGCATATTTTCATCCAGAATTTAATTTGGAGATGACCAAAGGAGGTAGTTTCCCATATGCTAGACAATCTATAATTGGTATAAAGAACATTTGGTATCATTTTCATAGAAAATTGTTTGGTCTTGAACTTCTAGCTGATGGATACATTGATTCTAAAGTAGAAATGAAGAAAGTGGTGGTTATGTTTTCTTCTAATAATTTTTTGCTCTTACCAAAGAGCTTAACTTATTAGTTTGAAAAGATCAAGTGTAACTTTGGAGTGAAATAGGATGACTGTTTTATTTGTAGTGTTTTGAATAAATGTTGCTTTGGTCTCTTCAATAATATTGTGCTTGAATTTATTTATTAGCTTGTACTTTTGTTTTGCAGAGTAGATGATAGAGAACAAGGGAAGTTTATATTAGTTGGTGGCTTTAATTTGAAGAGTAGCCTGCATTTCCTTTGTTTTTTTTTTAGTGATGTGAATTGCAGATATAGAGGCTAAAGACAGTGTAAGAAGATGCATAATTTTTTAGTTTGTCTTAGAAGTGCTAACATACAGTGTAATGCATTCCAAACCGTTGTATGAATAATGTCAAGAATCTACAGGCATCTCCCTAGTGTATATATATATTTATATATATATGAGTAATTAATTAATTAAAGCCGCCTTGTGTGTTCCCTTAATTCCCTTAATTTAGAGTTTTGATTCTAGTGTAGTGGGTAATTGATTGTATAATGCTTATAAGGTGAATTGTAGTAGCTGTGTTTAGGTGTATGAATTACTTCATTTAAGACTAATTAATGTGATAACAAATGATCATGTTATTCGCTCAATTTTAAGTATTAATTTCATTATATCTTATAAATATGATATATAATAAATATATATAAAACCAGATACAAATTTTTTATATTGAAAGTAGATCCGGAACTATTGTCTCTTATATTTTGTTTGAGAAGGGGATAGGGGAACTAATTAACCGGCATACAGTCGAGGATTAAAACCTTAATTGGATAGCAAACTCACCAGATATATGTGGCCGTTGAGTTAACATGATTAGCAATGGAAAGTGTTATTTAATGTAAGAGAATAATTGACATTTGATGTGTATATGTTAGCCTTCTTTTAAGAGAAAAAAAAAATTAATTTGTTACTACCCACTTAAGTCTCGTTTGACACATCGTATAAAAATAATATTATAGTATAAGATTATCCAGTTAGCTTTTATACAGTATTTGACATCAACAGTGAAGAGAGAAAGGATAAGACAACAGTATAACAACTGTAAAATTATATAGCCTAATATATTATATAATCATATACTATATATACAATTATATACAATGTGTCTTAATGTAGAGGAAATTAACATGGTATTGCAATAATTTTTGTTTTTGACTACTTTAAAAATATAATGAATATAAATGCTTGGATGAAATGATAAAATTTGCTTTTGAAACATATATATTCCAAATAGTTGATTTTTATATATACACTATGATTTATTTGTTATTTTTATTATTATAAATAATTTAATTAGAGTCAAGTATACTAATATCACACGAGATTTATTGGTCTAAAATTTTGGAATTTTGATAGTCCACTCCCTTGGATGGATCATACCAAACTAACAAAAAATAATTTTGGAAAAAATAGTAAAAAGTGATGTACCAACAAGTTATGTCATAAATATTTTACAAGACCAAAAGGTTTATTTTTAACAGTTTTTTTAAATAAGACTTAAACTATTGATTGAAACATATTTTACACTTCACTCTTGTATTTAATTTTAAATATTAATTAAGTATACAATTTTTAAAAATATATGACATAAATTTGTGGTATGTATAATTATTAATGAAAGAATAAACACATAAGATGTTCTCATCCCTCATTTCATGTTCCTCTCTAAAACAAAAGAAAATATATAATTTTTATGAGTAACTTTATATATATCATTGGTCTGTAATTTTTCTATTATAAGTAATTGAATTTATCTTTTTAGAATTCATATTACCAAAGAATATACACATATACTTCATAAGGGCTTATTAGAAATTCAAATGTTAATATCCTTGATTTGGCTATCAAGTGGAAACAAATTATTTGGACAGCCTGAGAATAGAAAGGAGAAATATTATTTCTGTGCAGAGGAAGTATAGGGGATTCATGAAAAGAGAAGACTAAAAATAAAATTTATTGATCTTCTAAAAATATGATAATTTTTTAAAAAACTTTTAAGATAAAATCATGATTTTTTTACTACTTTAAAAAAAAAAAAACAAAATTTATTTTGCAACTTAGTTTTAATTCAAAGAAGAAAAGTGTGAATTATCTTTTGATGTCAAGTATCATTTCAATAAATTTAAATGGAGAAAAGTGTAATTTATTTATTTTTTATTTCGATTAAAATTTTGGTAAGTTATTTTTTAATCTCTTAAAAGGGTTGTCCTCAGTTTGGGTCAAATGGTTTTGGGCTACTAGGAGTGGGAATATTTCGGTAATAACCGAAAAACCAAACCGAAACGGATTTTTTTTGGGGTTTGGTTTGGTTATTTTTTAATAAAATTTAATTTCGGTTTTTAATTAACCAAAACCAAAATTATCGGTTTGGTTTCTATTATTCTTTGGTTTTAATCGAAACCGAACCGAAATTATATTTATATTTTAAAAAATAAATTAATATTAATTTAAGCTTTAAAAATAAATTAATATTAATTTAATCTTATTTTTGTGGGCTACACTAATATATTTATGTTTTGAAGGAAAATAAATAAATAAAATAGTATTTAAGCCTTATTTTGTAGGCCAAATAATAAAAAGGTAATAATCTTTTTTTTAAAATATATACAAGTATGTGTATTTTAGGCCCAATAAATAGACCCAATATTTTAGCCCAAATTAACAGAAACCGAACCGATTCAATTAAAATCAGTTTGGTTTGGTTGCCTATTGTTATTAAAAACTGAATTAACCAAAACCGAATATTAACCCAACTTTTGGTTCGATTACTAATATTCCTAAAACCGAACCTGAACCGAACCGAACTGAACTCACCCCTATGGGCTACCCACCACACCAAACCGATGCAGTTGGTTGTCGTCTCAATTCAACCAACTGCATCCCAATTGAGTTGGTTATGTGAAGAAGAAGTCACCAACAAAACTTTAATATTGCATTTGAGTCGATTGGGCAAGAAACAAAAATTTAGACTGTTGTTTCAAATGAGGAGGATCATTGCAAACAATGTACATAAAGTCAATATTGTAGCCTCAACTTTCAAATGATATTTTGATAAAGTCTTCAAAATTACTCATGATATTCGATTTAAAAGGCATAATCGAACGAATGAAGAAAGTGTCACAAAGATGCGATTCGTCTCATCAAGGTCCAATTGCATCATCTATCCATTGCGTCTTCAAAAGTCGGGGTGGTCTCGGACTAAGTGAGACATCCAAAAAAATGAACTGCTTGAAGTAAGAACATATTTATTTACTTGTTTTCAATGACATGAGAGAAGAGAGATAGAGATCTAGAGTAATTGATGAGATTATGACTATTAGGGTGTCGATGAGCTTAGTTAGCTCAATACATTTAAAATTTAATACAAGCTCGACTCGTTTTAAAAATGAACCAATTTTAAGTTTTATTTTAAAACTCTTTTCTATAAACTAATCGAGCTCAATTTTTATAAAATTAGATTTATAAGCTTGTGAGCCCAATTTATTTGATATTCTTTTTTCTTTTTTGCTAAATAATCTAATTTGATGGTAATCTACTTGGTTTCAACTTTGTGTGTTTCATGAGCCCTACACAAGTCGAGAAGGCGCGGGTGGCAAAAGATGTGAGGGAATTAGGGTACCCACATCTGGATTGTGTCTTAGAAAAGAGCGTTGAAGCCCAAAGTTAAAAAGGCTTTTCAATCCAAATAAATCTCTCACTATTGGGTCTGCTCGTCCAAATCTATCTAAGACCAGATGCCTGTTCTTTCGTAATTGTCTTGCAGCCCACAAAGAAAAAGAAAACAGGAAATATTCCAATTGTCTTACTCCAATAGTTTGTTTTCTTTCTCTCTCTTTCCCTCGGTTTTACTCAACGCTAATGGGTTAGATCCTTCAAAACTCTCTCTCTGACTCTGTCCCTTCTTTATGTACGTATAAAGGTCCAGTGCGTTACTACTCTTTTTTATAGTTTCCTTTTTACAGGAGGAAATTTTGACTGCAAAAATTTTACCCTTTGCTGCAAAAATTATACCAGCTAGAACTCTTGTTTTCTCATGGCTCGGTGCTCTTCTAATTCAGTTTACATTTTGAAATTTGGTACTAGATACTTTGGAAATTGCTTCTTTTTTTCAGTTTATGAAGATAAATGATTGTTGGGTGGACATAGTTGAGGAATTTCATACATCTGGAGCAATTTATTTTTTTTATTTTTTATTTTTTTCTATAATTATTTTTCCTCTATTTTTCCACACAAAATGAGGGATAAGAGATTAATGTTGCTGATTGCAAAACTGTAAGAATATTTATACTGGGTTTTATACACAGTTTGATGGGTGGACAAAGTTAAGGATTCTCTGGCAGTATCCTAGGTGATTTAAATGATACAATTTTGCCTGGGGACATTGTTTTTTTGGTACAAAGGTTGTGGACATTTTGCAACTTCAATGCGATGCTGTTTTACCTTCTTTACTTTTTCTCTTGTTCTTTTTAATCCTTTATTTTTCCCAGTTACATGAGAATTTTGTTTTAGTATCCTTAAGCATTCAATAAAAGTTTACCAAGTAGCAGATTCTAATATGTAGAAAGCTACATTTTTAACTTAGGTTGTGTGAACATTAAGTGAATATTATGTTGGATTCTGGACTGGTGCAGTTGTTGAGATTTGATGGATTTTTCCATGTGAAGAATGAAAGGAGATAGTCCCACATTGGAATAATAAAAAGGAGTGGGTGAAATGAGACAGTTACATTGTTGAATGGAGACATACAGCTTTGTCTATTCCTAATTGTTGTGTTCTCATTTGATACATTCTCGGCCACTCTTTATATTTTTTTTCCCTTACTTGGGGTAGGCTTCCGCATGTACTGAGCTGAGTCTAATCTTGTGTTGCATCTTTAGCTCATGTAACATATGCCTGGATAGATTCTGTGATAATGATTATCCTTCTGACTATTTTGATTCATTCTTTTTGGCATCTTCCTCAGCTTTCAACCTTGCTTCCTCTTTTGTTTATTGAAGAGCTTCTATCAAACTCTTCAATTGAATTTCTGTATCCCCTGAAGCATTTTTGGGCATCAAATGCTCTGCAACATCAGCTGGGGCCATTTTGGTTTCCACGAGCAATTCACAGATAGTGGCAAACAAAGGGTGTGATTCAAGATTCAGATAGTTCTTAGCCAGAACCTTAAATGCCTCAAAGTTACAGTATGACAATTCTATGTGCTTATCCATCCTTCCTTTCCGAATGAGTGCCGGATCGAGTTTCTCCACATAATTAGTTGTGAAGACTATTAGTCTTTTCTCCACCACAAGCCGACCATAGCCCATCAATGAAATTCAGAAGCCCAGAAAGAGTAACCTGACTGTTTTTGGTATCTCTTTCTTCCTTTCCTGTAGCTTGTGGATCCTTCCCCTCTTCCTCTTCCACTTTCTCATTTTTCTTCTTCCTTTGACCAGTAAAATCAAGTGAACAATCAATATCCTCAATCACAATTATTGACTTGCTTGATGTTTCTATCAATAGCTTCCTCAATTCAGTGTTATCCTTCACAGCAGTCAATTCCAGATCATAAAGATCATAGCCTAAAAAATTTGCCATGGCAGCAATCATTGTAGACTTACCAGTTCCTGGAGGGCCATAAAGTAGATACCCTCTCTTCCAAGCCCTCCCAATTCTTGCATAGAATTCTTCTGCCTTACTGAAAGTGATGAGATCATCAATAATTTCTTGTTTTTTCTCTGCCTCCATTGCTAGTGTCTGAAATGTTGCTGGGTGCTCAAACACAACATGGCTCCAGTATGATCCACTGTTGGTATAAAGTTTTCTCTGCCTGTTTTTCACTTTAATGGCCTTGCCCTCTTTTAATACCTGATGCAGGTATGGCCCAATAATGAGCTCTCTCTGACTTTTATGGAAAGTGAGCTTGTAATACCTTTTCTCATCTGTCACAGGACGAAAAGAAACTGATTGTTGTTTCATTATATTCTTACCTGAAGCCCACCATAGCTTCACACCTTGATACTCATCAGCAACTTCTTCATGATCATCCATGCTAAGAACCAGAGACTGGTTGTTCTTTACGATATCCGCCTTGAGCCGCTTTGCCTGTGTGGATGCCTTGGAGCTAAGATAGTTTTCAATTGCAGAATAAGCTTCACTCCGCATTAGACGCTCTCCGGTTAATTCATGGAATGTTATCTGGATGTAAGGGTAGATGAATGTCACACATCTTTGAGAGTATTTTTCAATGTAGTTTCGAAGTTGATAAGGAAAATATTGTTGGAACATAGCCCACATAAACATCAAACTGGCAATTATGGATCCTGATTGAGCAAACATATCTCCTGGTTTCATGTTTGATAGATTTTGTGAATCTTGTTTGGTTAGGTTCAGCCCATGGTTGTATTAATATAGATGGGAGTGGTTGAGTAGGCAAGTAGCATTTCTCTTTTACAACCATTGGTTATCCTTATATGAATGCATTTGATCAATTTAATTCCAAAAAAAGTAAAAAAAATTAAAAATAAAAAAATTGACTGGCAGCTTTGTCTTCATTCTCCACGTCAGCCAGAAGTCTACGGGCCATGTTTTGTTTTAAGTAGCCCCACACGGTTCTTCATGACATCATCCTTTAAAATAATAAAAAGCAAAAATAGACAGGGAAAGCAAGGACAAAAAATTGCCTCCAATTTCTTCGGGAAGCATCCTACCTTGTTTGATTCTTTTCAAACAAAGGGTCCTACTCAATGTGAGAATTTTCAGCCAGTACAATAGTTCAAGAGTTTGGTATGCACTATGCTGTTCAAGAGACATGGTTCCATAAAAGAATCATAAGTTTGCTAGCATAATATATCATGTTTGATTTACCTAAAGCAGAGCAACACTAAATCTAAATCTAAAGCAGAGCAACTGAACTAAAACAGATTACCTCGCTAGTGCAAGACAAATGAGATACAACAATCATTGGTATCCTATATTCTGCAGCCAACATTTTCTTGTGATGAAGTAAGCCTGTGTTCATGAAGAAAGCCAATGTTCCCTTGTGATGCTCCACTTAATCAGAGCTTTCAATTCCATTTCACCTCGGCCTTCTTGAGACTAGGATTAAACTCTCCAAACTACTGTCAGCGGTGTCTTCAACAAACATATATAGGCATCAACTTCACAGCAACATCAGCCGGAGTTATATTAATCTCTTCCAACAAACACTTAATGGAGGGAAACATGCATATCATGCTGATCAATATCTCAAAAACAATTCATTTGAGTTGTCAAGATATGTAGCTTATCTTTGATGATAAACAATATCTCAAAAGTTACACTAAATTAAATCAATATTTGAGGTGGGCAGGAACACACTGAAATTACCACTGAAGCAAGACCGTCAAGGTTGAGCCTTCATAAGAGGAGAAAGCAAGACCGTCAAGGTTGAACCTTCGTAAGAGGAGAAAGCTCAAACAATGGAGGGAGAGAGCTAAGAGGTTCATCTTCTAATGGCACAGTAGCTGTGGAAATATAGTGCATATGATTTTCCCCACTGTAAATTGATGATTACATTTGCCCGTTGATACTGAAACACCTATTTTCCTTTGGCTTCTAGAAACTCCCACTCAGTAAAAGGTTGACACCCGAAGTAGAAATCGCTAATCAGCTCTCTTTTTATTCATCAAATTCTTACAACTATAATTACGGAAATAAAAGCCCACGACAAAGAGCGTAAATGCTAAAATTGCAAAGCATTGTTAAAATGTCATTTTCAATTCTTTCTTAAATTCATATAGATATTATCACAAGCAGCTTAAACAACAACAAAACTTAGTTATTGATTAACCAAAAGAAGACACAAAACAGAGGGCCAATTGATTGTCATTCCACAATTTTCACATAGCTCAGTTTCATCAAGAAGCTGGATTTCCCTTCAAATAAGCTTTTCCACAATGAAATTGTAAAGCATTTTATGTTGCATTTTGCATTCTTAGTTAAAATGACACAAAAGATTATTACAAGTAACTTAAACTAAAAGAAAGCATGATTCCTAATTAACCAAGAGACCCAAAGCAGAGGGTGTTCATTATTGTTTATTTTTACATAGCTGAATTTCCAACAAGAAGGATTTCTCTTTGGCATTCTTTCTTCAGTGAGTGACACCATTCTCTTTCAATCATCCTTCACACCATTTTTCTTCTCATTTTCCTTGACACCATTCTCTTTCACATCTTCCACTGATGTTTCATTACCTTTCACATCTTGTTGAGTAGATTTTTCCTTCTCTTTCTCTTCCTTCAATCGCGCTTCTTCCTCTGCCTTTTCCCTCGCTTCGTCCTTAGCAACCTCAAGAGCTTTAATCAAATTTTCCAAGCAGGTATCCACATCTTCATTTACAGACTTAGGCAACAGATTCTCAGCAACATCAGCAGGTGTCATACTGGTTTCTTTCAACAACTCTCCGATTCTATCAAATAAATGGTGTGACTCAAGATCCAAGTAATTCTTGGCTAGCACCTTGAATGCTTCAAAGCAACAATAGGACAATTCTATATGCTTATCCATCCTTCCCCTCCTAATTAATGCAGGATCCAATTTCTCCAAAAAATTGGTTGTAAAAACAATGATCCTCTCTCCACCACAAGCAGACCAAAGCCCATCAATGAAATTCAATAACCCAGAAAGTGTTACCTTACTCCCTTTGTTCTCTTCCTCTTCGGCCTTTTTACGAACAGGATCTTTAGCTTCCTCGTCCTTATCTTTCTCTTTTTTCTTTGTCCTCTGACCGGTAAGATCAAGCGAGCAATCAATATCTTCAATCACAATAATTGATTTACCCGATGTTTCGATTAAGAGTTTTCTCAGTTCAGCGTTATCCTTCACTGCTGTGAGCTCTAAATCATAGACATCATAGTTCAAAAAGTTAGCCATGGCAGCTATCATGGTGGACTTACCGGTACCGGGAGGACCATATAAGAGGTAGCCCCGTTTCCAAGCCTTCCCAATTTTGGCATAGTACTCTTTCCCTTTGCTGAACTTAACAAGATCATTTAAAATCTCTTCCTTCTTCTTTCCCTCCATTGCCAAAGTTTCAAATGTTGCAGGGTGCTCAAAAACGACATGGCTCCACTTTGCACTGTTATACCGATACCAATTATTGCTAGAATTGTTAGTGTAAAGCTTCAATTGCCGATTTTCCACGGCAATCGCCTTTCCTTGATCCAATACATGATTGAGATAAGACCCAGTAATCAGTTCTCTGTAATTTTTGTGGAAGGTGAGCTTGTAATACCTTTTCTCATCAGCAGCAGGGAAATAAGAAAAAGACTGTTGGCGAGGGACGATTTTGTTTGAAATCCACCGAAGTTTGACCCCTTGGAATTCATCTGTGATCTCTTCGTTATCGTCCATGGAAAGCACTAATGGGGTCTGACTGTCTTTGACTACTTCAGCTTTTAGCCTTTTGGCTTCAAGAGAAGAATTTTTACTGAGGTAGGTCTGAATGTTATTATAAGCTTCACTGCGCTTCATATAACGTTCACCTGTGAATTCATGGAAGGTGATTTGGATATAAGGGTATATGAGATTCGTTAACTTTCGAGTATAGGGTCGGAGATGGCGACGAAGATGGGAAGGGAAATATTTTTCAAACATGGCATATAGAAACATGAAGCTGGCTACTAGTGAGCCTAGTTGTGCCCACGTCTCTCCCCTCATAATCTCCATTAGTACAAGTGACTTTTGTTCTGAAAACTCTAATTTGTTGGATTGTTTGAACAACGAGAAATAATACCAGTTGAATGAAAAGTAAGCTGCAGGGTGGGTGTATATAAACGAAGAAAAGAGAACTTTTAGTTGCTGATCAAGCTGAGTTGAGTCGCCCGCATTGACTGCATAATTTCCAGGTACTTTACAAGTCATGCCTGGGGCCACTTACAACTTTGTAACCATATTCTTGTAGTTTGTTTTGGATTATGTGGAGGGCTTTTAATGGTATAGTCTTTGTTTTTCTTCTTGCTGACTAGTCACTGTTGATTCAGCAGGCGTGGTTTTGCATCCCACCTGTTCTGATTATCACCTGCTAAACTGCATGCATTATGAAGTATTTGGAGCGAAATCAACACTTGACGAAAAAGACCATTCATCTAATATGATATTGGTCTCCTGGCCCTAACTCAATTGGCCTTTCTGGCTCATTTTTATGATATTGCAGTCAATAGAAAATTGTTAATTTAATGGCCTGAATTTCCAAAAGAAGAGACAGACAGTGGAATGGAAGCTGTGACTGCAACTCTCTTCTTCTACACGAAGAAGAATTTGCAAATATTATGTTTTTCTCTACAGTGCACATACAATCACCTAATAAGGGAATGACCTTCAACTGGAGCCTACATTTTATTTATTATAAGGTAACAAAACTAAATCTAAAGCAGTTTAAATAGAGTAACTAGTTATAGTGCAAGACAATTGAGATAAACAATAATTGGTATCCTAATGTTGCTCTATAGCCAACTGTTTCTTTTGATGAAGAAAGCCAAAATTCCCTTGTGATGCACCCTATTCCTCACCTTCAATTTCATTTCCTCCTTGGCCTTCTTCAGTTCTTGGATTAAACTGTCCAAACCACTGTCATTCAGCAGTGTCTTCAAGACTGCAACAGACTTCAGCTGGGTATATTAATAATCTCTTCCAACAAACATTCAACGGACACAAACATATCAGGCATGATGAATATCACAGTAATTCCATTGTGAAATAGCTGACGTCATTCAGTCGCTGGAATTGTTAGTGTAAAGCTTCAATTGTTGATTTTCCACACTGCGATCGCCTTCCCTTCATCCAATACATGATTGAGATAAGACCCAGTAATGAGTTGTCTGTAACTTCCATGAAAGGTGAGCTTGTAAAACCTCATATAATCAGCAGCAGGGTAAAGTGAAAAGAACTGTGTTTTTGTTGGAAAATTTGAGTTGCTACAGCAGAGCTCTAAACAAGAAGTGTTTTTTATGGTGAAAAGTAATCTTCCTTTTAATTTTTTTTTGAATGCCAATGGTACAAGAGAGGGTTCTATTTATACACCTCTAATTACCATTCTAGAACTACAAATACATGAATAATGAACATTCACCGTGCACTTGTATTAATTGATGAACATATAAAATAGAAATGTATGTAAATAATTCATGAATCTAGAAAAACTAAATTCATGAAAGTGCATTAATTCCAACACTCCCTCTTAATGCACTTTCTTCACGACTCTAATAAGCTCCCGGAAATATTAAAATTTTTCTTTAGGAAGTGCTTTCGTTAATATGTCTGCAAGTTGTTCTTCAATTCTGCAATACTTGAGATGAATAACTTCTTTCTCAGTAGCATCTCTAATGAAATGATATTTTATTGCAATATGTTTGGTTTTGTCATGACTAATTGGATTTTTTCCAATTGCAATTGCAGATTTGTTATCACAAAATAACAGTCTTTCCTTCTCGCTTTTCACCAATGTCATCCATGATCTTTTGAAGCCAAATAACTTGAGAAGTAGCTACATACTCAGCCTCAGCAGATAATTGAGCCACAATATTTTGCTTTTTAGAAGCCCAGGAACATACTCTCGATCCAAGAGAGAAAACATAGCCAGAAGTGTTTTTCAAGTCATCTTCGCATCCAGCCCAATCACTGTTTGTGTAACCAATCAATTTTGAATATTCAACAGTTCTATAGAAAATTCCATAGTCTAGCGTACCTTGCAAGTACCTTAGCACCCTCCTTGCAACTCCATAATGAATTTGACTTGGTTCCTGTATATATCTAGACAACAAACTTGCAGCAAACATAATATCTGGCCTAATAGCTATAAGATACAATAAGCTACCAACTAGACTTCTATATTTTGAGGCATCAACCTTCCTCCCACCATCTTCTTTCCTTAGTTTTTCATTTACTACCAGAGGAGTAGAAACTGCTTTGTAGCCAAGTATATTAAATTTCTTTCAATTCATTCAGTATACTTTTTTGGAGAAATGAAGATCCCATCTTTTGTTTGAGAAACTTCAATTCCCAAGAAATAATGAAGTAAGCCTAAATCTGTCATTTCATAAGTACGCATCATGTCTTCTTTGAATTCATGAATCATATTTTCATCATTTCCTGTGAATAATAAGTCATCAACGTACACAGAAACAATGAGAATAGAAGAGACAGCTTTCTTTACGTAGAGTGTAAGCTCGCTTATGCTTCTATGGAAACTTTTTGTAGAGAAATATTTGTCAACTTCACTATACCAAGCTCTTGGAGCTTGTTTCAACCCATAGAGAGCTTTTCAAAGTTTTAAAACTTTATCTTCTCTCCCTTTCTTCATGAAGCCTTGTGGTTGTTCTACATAAATTTTTTCATCCAATTCTCCATTAAGGAATACGGATTTTACATCAAGCTGATAAATTTTTCATTGCTTTTGAGCAGCTAAAGCAATCAAAGTTCTTATTGTTTCAAGCTTGGCAACAGGTTGGCAACAGGAGCAAATGTCTTATAAAATCAATACCTGACTTTTGAGTGAACTCTTTTGCTATAAGCCTTACTTTGTGCTTTTGAATGCTTCCATCTTGATTAAATTTTGTCTTGTAAATCCATTTGACTCAAACAATATCTCTTCCTTTTAGTTGATCTACAAGTTCCCATGTATCATTCTTTTCAATCATTTTGATTTCATCTTTAATTGCTTGCCGCCACACTTCATCCTTTTCTGCTTGTTCAAATGATTCTGGTTCAACAATAGCATAATTGCAAGTTGCATATATATCATTGAACCTTCTAGTCTTTCTAGGAGGAGTTTCTGGAGATGAGTAAATTTGTGATGATGGTGTTCCTTCACCTAAATTGGGACTTGAATGAGGTACTGGCAACTGTGATTGAATTTCTTCTTCAGTTGTTGCTGATGCTTTGTGCTTTTCTTCAAAAACAACATACGGTAACTCCTTCACATCTTTTTGTTTCCAATCCCAAGATGCATTTTCATCAAAGGTAACATCTCTACTCACAATTAACTTGTTAGTTTCAACATTATACAAATGATATCCTTTTGTTTGAGAACTATAGCCAACAAAAATACATTTTTCAGCATTTTTATCAAACTTTGTTCTTGTTTGTGAAGGAATATGAGCATAACAAATGCATCCAAAAATTCTGAAATGCCTTACCAAAGGCTTAATTTTGGCCCATGCTTCAAGAGGTGTTAAGTTTTTGACAACTTTAGTTGGACATCTATTAAGAATATAAATAGTCGTATGAACAGCTTCCGCCCAAAAGATTTTGGCATGCCTTTCTCAGTCAACATAGAGGTTGTCATATCCACAATGGTTCTGTTTTTCCTCTCAGCAACACCATTTTGCTGTGGACTATAGCTTGCTGTCAACTACTTCCATATGCCTTCATCTCTGCAATATTCTTCAAATTCTTTTGAGGTATATTCTCCACCTTTGTCACTTCAAATCATTTTAATAGCACGACCACTTTGTTTTTCAATATACTCTTTGAATTTTTTGAAAACAAGATAAGTTTCTGATTTTTCTTTAAAAAAATAAACCTAAGTCATATGAGAATAGTCATTTATAAAAGTCAGAAAATACCTTTGCAGGCTTAAGGAAGGAGTTTTCATCTGCCCACAAATATCAGTATGAATGAGTTCTAATGAAGATTTGGCTCTCCAAGCGCTTTGTCTTGGAAATGAGGCACAATGTTACATTTGCATGATGCAATTTTCACATGGATCCATCTAAGACTCAATGTCTGGCAAGCCATTCACCATATATTTTTGTTGAAGAAGCTTCAACCTATTGAAATTGAGATGACAAAATCTCTTATGCCATAGCCAACTATCTTGCACAATTTTAGTCTTCAATGCAAGAAAATTAGCATAAGGAAATTGGATTGGAAAACTTCTATGCTCTATGTTGACTTCGCAATGATAAGATTTTTGTCCTTCCGATCAAAGATAATGTATCCTCCATTCTCAAAATGAAGACGATAGCCATTTTCAATAAGCTATCCAACACTAAGCATATTTTGATTTAATTCAAGAACCAATTAAACATCATGAATGAACTTGGTCCTATTTTTTAGTTTCAATTGAAATTCCTCCTTTTCCTTTTGATTCAACAATATCTCCATTTCCCAAACACACCTTTGGGGTGAGAGAATTATCAACTTCAATAAATATTTCTTTATTTCCAGCAATGTGAATACTGTAACCACTATCAAGATATCACATATCATTCTGCTTTTAAACATTAGAATCAGAAGCATAAAATAACTTCCCTTCACAATTATCATTCTTTGCTTCACAAAAATTTACTTTGTCTTCTTTTCTTAATCTGCAGTCTTTTTTAACATGGCCAAACTTTTTGCAATTGTAATACTGTGGCTTACCGCAAAACCAGCATTTGGAAGTTGAATGATTTGAATTTTTGTAGATTTTGCATGAGATATTAAAATTATTAGAAGTCATATCTCTTTCATCTCTTTCATCTTTTTCATCCTTCACCTCATTTTTATCCTTCCACCGTCGTCTGCTCATCATTTCTTTTTAGTCTTCTTTCTTCATGTGATTGCAATGATCCCATCAACTGCTCCATGGATAAGGTAGAAAGATCTTTTCATTCTTCAATTGCTACAGCAATTGGATCATACTTCTCCGTCAAACTAATCATAATTTTTTCAACTATTTTTTTATTAGTAACTTCTTCTCCAAAGGTTCTCATTTGATTAACAATTTCAATGACTTTTGAAAAATAATCTTTTACTACTTTAGAATCCTTCATCCTCAAATTCTCGAATTGCCTTCTTAGAAATTAAAGTTTCACAGTGATTGATTTGCTATCACCATGAAATTCTTTCTCTAATATTTCCCATGCCTCCTTTGCTGAATTAGGTATAATGATTCTACGAAAATTGCTGGTGAAACTCCATTCTGAATGTTTGAAAGAGCTTTAGCATCCAACATGGTCTATATCAAGTTTTTGTTTTTGTGTAGTTGAGGGGTTCTTCTTCATTATCTGGCATATTGAAACCAGATTGAACAATATTCCATAACCCATTGGCTAGAAGAAGGTTCTTCATCTTCACCTTCCAAAATTGATAGTTTTCTCCCGAAAAGATTGGAATAACAGAATAAGAAACATTAGATACTCCAATGAAAGACTCCATGATAAGAGCGCCCAGATGAATTGATTGAAACACGTTCTAATACCACTGTTGGAAAATTTGAGTTGTTATAGCAGAGCTCTAAACAGGAAGAGTTTTTTATGGTGAAAAGTAATCTTCCTTTTAATTTTTTAATTTTTTTTTGAATGTCAATGGTACAAGAGATGGTTCTATTTATACACCTCTAATGACCTTTCTAGAAATACAAATACATGAACAATGAATATTCACCATGCACTTACATTAATTGATGAACATAAAACATAGAAATGTATGTGAATAATTCATGAATCTAGAAAAACTAAATTCATGAAAGTGCATTAATTTCAACAGTTTTAGGGGAGATTTAGTTTGAAGACCACCAAAGTTTAACCCCAATTTGATGTGATCTCTTCGTTATCGTCCATGGAAAGTACTAATGGGGACTGTTTTTGACAACTTCAGCTTTAAGGCGTTTAGCTATAGCAGAAGAATTTTTGCTGAGGTAGGTTTGGATGCTAATGTAATCTTCACTGCGTTTCATATAACGTTCACCTGTGAAGCCATGCAAAGTAATTTGGATATAAGGGTATATCCGCATATGAAATTCGGCAACTTTTGAGTGTAAGATTGGAGACGACAACGAAGATGGGAAGGGAAATATTGTTCGAACATGGCATATAGAAGCATAAAGCCGTCTGCTAGTGATCTTAATTGTGCCCACCTCTCTTCCCTCATCATCACCATTAGTACCTCTAGTGAGCCTAATGCCAGTTGAATGAAAAAAACAAACAAACTGGAGAGTGAGTCTATAAATTATATTAAAACAGCTACACATTCTGTTCCAACCATTTCTAAATTGTGTATTGTTCTTACTTTAGTTTAAAACCACAGTAATATAGTCTTATCAGAAAAGAAAAAAAAAAGAGAGATTAAAGATCAGTAATATTTTCACTAAATTAACTTTGTCATTCTCAATTCAATTATGCTTTTGCTGATATGGTGGTTGGATATTTACTGAATATTGTGATGTAATTATATTGATAGCATGATTCTCTTTCTGTTTGAGTTTTCGAATGCTCAAAAGGTCCATTCAAGTTCTGTATATGAAGTCACTTAGCGTGAAATTGTTTCGGAAGTTATTTTGAATTTTATGGTGAGCAAAAGAGAGAAGGGAAGAGCTCTTTCTACTTTTTGTAGTTTTATTTATTTATTTTATTTTTAAATACATTGTTTTTATGTGACATATTAGATTTTTTGTTTTATATTTCAAAAATAAACATTGTTTTATGTAATATTTTGAATTATAAAAACGTTTTGATGTAACTTATACGAATCAAAATTATAATTTAACAACTTCAACCCGATATAAATACACTAAGTCTTTCCATTCCATATATAGGATGGGGTAATGTCGACTCAAGTTTCCTATACGAGAGTATGAAACACATCATTTCCCTAAATACTTTCGCATTCATTCAGAAAGAAGTCCCATTTACCATTAACAGTCAAGCTTCATTTTGATACGTGGTTAATTAATGCAAAAGGACCGGGAAAAAAACATCGATTAATCCATTGTGTTTAATCATTAGATTAGTTTGATCAAAATAGATTATAGTGAATCACTGAAATGATGGAGATAATTGAAGAGAGAGAATCAATGAAACAATTGAAAAGATAGAGGAGACACCAAATCAGTTAATGAGAAGGAGGAAGTATCATAGCAATGGAAGAGAGGGGACCACCAGATTTGCCAAATTCCTAAATCAGTAGAGTCTAGAGTTCTGCTTTGACTTTCACAGACGTCACTGCCTTTGTGGCGGCTGTATGTTAGAGAAAGAAAGCATCTTAGGGTTAGTTTCACTTCAAGTCTTTGAATGGGGCTAATTTTGATAAGATGGACTCTGTCTCTATTAGGTTAGGCTGGAACTTGAGCTGCGAAAGTACATTGCATAAAACACAAACATACTCCATAACATAAAAAATAATTATTTAAAAAATATGTTAATTTTTTTTATATCCATATTGCCCCATCTATATTTTATGTCTTTCCCATCTCTCCCCTCATAATCCCCATTAGTACCAGTCAAAGTATCGACTACATAGTTTCCTGGTAATTTCCAAATCATCATGGGGCCCACTTATAACTTTGAAAGCAGATTTGTTTTGGAATATGTGAAGGACTTTAGATGGGCAGACTCATAGTCTTTGTTTATGTTTTGTGTTTTTCTTGCCGACAAGTCATTGGTGGGATTATCACCTGCTATAACTGCACGTGAATATTGTAATCAACAATTAACTAGAGTACTAGACCAAAACGACCGTTTCACCACAAGAAGAGCCAGTGTCTGTATCCCATTTACATTGGCTTTTGATAGCACCGTAATCTTCTGAGTTTGTAACTATATGAATTTGTCAATGGCTTTTGAAACACCATAATCTTCTGTGACTGTAAATCTGTAACTGAAATAGTTTCAGTTTTCAATTGCCAATATTTCAATCTTGTAAAAGATTCAAGTTTGGGAATGATATCCGCAGCAAGCTACATACACAGGCAATAGGTAACATTGAAATAAGTTTTGTGGATCATGGACTCATGGCAGTCACTGAGATTTGGAAACACTGAAAGAGACCTTTCTCTTCTTTAAATTGAAACCAAACACTTACAATAATACCAATAGACTTGGATTGGAAACATATATAAACCACACCATATTTTTATTACAGGGTATATATAATACTAACAGACTTGGATTGGAAACATTTAAGTTTGCCTATTGCTCAATAGGACATTCCCTGCACGACAACATTCAATGCAAATCTAGCATCCAAAACCATAAAACAGGGCCTGTAAGGATACAATTATTTCTAGCATGAAGAATTAACAATATTTCCATTAAAAATTTCCTTACCGAACTTGCTAATCCATAAAATTTTGTTCCCAATCAGTATCATGTTGAAGGGCCTCCAAAACGTTTGCATAAAGTTTGTTGAACTATGGAGGATTCAAATATTTCCCTTGTGAAATAACAGTCATTCTTGTTAAGATGCAATTTTCCACCGGAGTTTTGCTTTTGAATCTCGTAAATTAACAATGCAAAAGACCTTTGAGAAATAGAAGTCCACGGCAAAGAACATAGATGCTGAAATTGTAAAGCATTAATCTTAAAATGCAGTTTTCATTCAATAGTTAAATTCATACATAAGATTATTACAAGGATCTTAAATCTTAAACAACAGTAAAGCCTGATTCCTAATTAACCAAGATACATAAAGCAGAGGCTGACTTCTTTATTATTCCAGTTTTTTGAAATAGCTGAACTTGCATCAAGAAGGATCTTTCTTCGGCTTTCTTCAGTGGGTGGCACCGTTCTCTTTCACCCCATTCTCCTTCACATTTTCCTTGACACCATTCTCTTTCACACCATTTTCTTTCACACCATTATCCTTCACATTCTCCTTGACCCCATTCTCTTTAACATCTTCCACCACTGATGTTCCATTACTTTTCACATCTTGTTGAGCAGATTTTTCCTTCTCTTTCTCTTCCTTCAATCGCGCTTCTTCCTCCGCCTTTTTCCCAGCTTCCTCCTTAGCAACTTCAAGAGCTTTAATCAAATTCTCAAAGCAGACATCCACGTCCTCATTAACTGACTTAAGCAACAAATTCTCAGCAACATCAGCAGGTGTCATATTGGTTTCTTTCAACAATTCATCAATTCTATCAAATAAATGGTGCGAGTCAACATCCAAGTAATTCTTGGCTAGCTCCTTGAATGCTTCAAAGCTACAATAGGACAATTCTATATGCTTATCCATCCTTCCTCTCCTAATCAATGCTGGATCCAATTTGTCCACAAAATTAGTAGTAAAAACAATGATCCTCTCTCCACCACAAGCAGACCAAAGCCCATCAATGAAATTCAATAACCCAGAAAGAGTCACCTTACTCCCTTTGTTTTCTTCCTTTTCGGCTTTTTTACGTACTGGATCTTTAGCTCCCTCATCCTCATCCTCATCTTTCTCTTTTTTCTTTGCTGCTCTCTGACCGGTAAGATCAAGCGAGCAATCAATATCTTCGATCACTATTATAGATTTACCCGACGTCTCGATTAAGAGCCTCCTCAGCTCAGAGTTATCCTTCACTGCTGTGAGCTCTAAATCATAGATATCATAGTTCAAAAAATTAGCCATGGCAGCAACCATGGTGGACTTACCGGTACCGGGAGGACCATATAACAGGTAGCCACGTTTCCAAGCCTTCCCAATTTTGGCATAGTACTCTTTCCCTTTACTGAACTTAACAAGATCATCTAAAATCTCTTCCTTTTTCTTTCTCTCCATTGCCAAGGTTTCAAATGTTGCAGGGTGCTCAAAAACAACATGGCTCCACTTTGTACTTTTATAGCCATACCAATTATCGCTAGAATTGTTAGTGTAAAGCTTCAATTGCCGATTTTCCACGGAAATTGCCTTCCCTTGATCCAATACATGATTGAGATAAGACCCAGTAACGAGCTCTCTGTAACGTTTGTGAAGGTGAGCTTGTAAAATCTCCTATCATCAGCAGCAGGGTAAAATGAAAAGGACTGTGTTTTAGGGGCGATTTTGTTTGAAGACCACCAAAGTTTAAACCCTTTGAACTCATCTGTGATCTCTTCATTCTCGTCCATGGAAAGCACTAATGGGGTTTGACGGTCTTTGACAAAGTCAGCTTTAAGGCGTTTGGCTTTGACAGAAGAATTTTTACTGAGGTAAGTTTGGATATTCATGAAAGCTTCACTGCGTTTCATATAACGTTCCCCTGTGAATTCATGGAAGGTAATTTGGATATAAGGGTATATGAAATTCATCAACTTTTGAGTGTAGGATTGGAGACGGCGTCGAAGTTCGTAAGGGAAGTATTGTTCAAAAATGGCATATAGAAACATAAAGCTGGCTATCAGGGAGCCTAATTGTGCCCACATCTCTCCCCCTATCATCACCATTTTTGTTCTCAAAACTTCAAATTTTTTTTTTTTTTCAATAAGGAGATGAGAATTAATGGCAGGAGAAGAATGAAAAATAATCTCCAGAGTTGGTGGATATAAAGAAAACAATTTCCTGGGTCTCTCCAATTCATGTCTGGGGCCAGTTATAAGTTTGTTTTGGATTATGTGGAGGACTTGAGATGGTGGATGGTCTTCGTTTATTTTTAATTTTTTCTTTCCCACCGGTTCTGACTATCAGGTAATTTGAGTATTAGGAAGCAAATTATCACTAGGCCAGACTTAAACAACCATTCCCTACACGAAATTGGCCTTTCTGCCTATAGGATAACTTTTATTTTTTTTATAAGAAAATATTTTATATATTAACAGAAATATCACAAGTTGATGGGTACTACAACCGACTCCAAAAAAAAAAATATTTATCGGATGACTTTATGGTTCCAATAACGACCCTCAAATTCTATGCTAAAACTTAAAAAAAGCAAACACGCGGTGGTATAGAAGCAGTGTCTTCCCAAAGTAAATTGGATCTGGAATTCAAAGGCCTCTCTACCCAGTTGCTTCCCAATGTAAATGGACGTATTCCAACATCTCCTACTGCCGATATTAAGTCAGGCGCTGGTGTAGAACAAAGGGCCTAAACAGGAAAATTTGGGTTTATTGGATTTGGATGTAATTTTCATGTAATACCAACGCTTTATTCACACAACTTTTTGAATATGGGTTCAAGTTATCCGTCTCCCCTCCAGTATATCCAAAATTAACTCATTTTTGAAAAATATTGCAACAAACTGTACCCATTTTGAGCTGCCATGCTAATCAACTTTGCTTTTAACTAAGAAATTGTACATGGATTTTAATACAACAATTATCTTCTAACCGTAAATATGACATTGTTTCAGATTCAATTGCCAATATCTTCACTGTTGCAACATTTTCATGTTTGGGAATGACAAAGCATAATAATGAGTAGGATTGATACGAGTTTTGTGGAACAGGGCCCCCTTGCAGCCAAAGATTTGACAACAGTGAAGATACATGACTATTCTTTTACTTGAGACCAAACCATTCGAATAATACGATAGCTTCGAAGCCTATATCCAAACACACTTTTTTAATTCGAGGTACTAACTACGATATGACAGCTACACTGAGTTAAGCAAATCCTAGCACTGCAGTTATAGCTCTGCAGAATGAGAGCCACTTTCCTATTAACAGGGGCCGTATGTTTAAAAATGCTTCTAGCATTTTGAAGTTACACAAGCACTATCATCAATGTCACACTCACTTTTGTAAGATGAGAAGCCTTGGGTGGCATCAAAATCCAGCAATGGCTGCCATCAAAGTCAATGCACAAGCAATTCTCCAATTGAAATAATAATCCAACTAGAATTAGTAAAGCATCCAAATCTCCAATATTGCAGCCAAGAAAATGCAATATTCATTCTTTTAGGTAAAAAGGTTTTATCAGTCATGACTGTATCAAATTTCAATTGTATATTCATAAATGAGTAGTAATTTATCCATTATCATGACCAACTAGATCTAAAATGTTTCACCGGGGCACAACTAGATCAATATCTCCACAAATAGTTTTCCTCAGCAAACTTCGTAATCCTTTCAAATGGCTCCCAACCAGTATCAATTCAAAGGGGCAAAAGCATTGTGAGGTAGTTTGTAGAATCATGAAGGCTTCAAGTTTTTGCAAACATGCAACTAATTCAGTTATTGCCCACAACAAGCCAGCAGTCAATACAATATTCTTTTAAGGTTCTATTCTAAAAAGCACAAAACGCTGGGAGGTATATTCGCCACACGAAACAAAATAACAAAAATCAGTTTGGTTACGCATAAATGTATGTCTCATGGCCAGTCCCAAATGGTAAAGGCAGCGACGCCGCTCCACAAGGCAATGGAATATGAGACACCTCCAGGCGGAGGAACCTCCCTAATGAAAGGGAGGGACCATCAACGCCAGTGAGCATTGATTTTTGACGGTTACTTGGGACCTATGCGAACATGGGTTCGTTCGCTCCCACATAAAAGCTTGAGACTTCTCAGAAATCCCCCGTCAGATTTGGAAATTCACCAAAACTCGACAATTTAAAACAAAAACAAACAGATAAAGATCAAAATCAGACTATAACAATTCTGCTCAGAAAAAAAGAATTATCATTCTCATTGATTTTGACAATCTCTGAAGTCTGACATGTGAACTTTATTCTAAATTCATCAAAGCAGAAGAGAAAAATTCTAAATTTAGAGCTCTCATTTTTCCTTTTCCGGAAATTTCTGCTCATGTGCTGATTCAGAATAGCGTATACTGCCATCAAAGGCATGTAATCACAGAGCAACTACAATAGACAAAAACCCAATTTCAAAAATCAAAACTTTGGTAAAATAATAATTTTAAAAACATAAAAAAGACAAATCGAGCAGTGAGAGATCAGAATTGGTGAAGGGTTATCGGTCACGGTAAATCAGAAACACGGACCAAATAAAGTATTCATCAGATCTCTTCAACACAGCAAAACATATAAATATATATATATATATATATAATTTTGATCATCAGAGACTTAAATACAAAGGAATCATGGAATAAATCCATCATATTGTTGCAGTTTTTTTTCTCATCATCTGATAAATTCAATTGAAAGGCACAATAACAAAAACTAGCTTACATTAAAGAGGGAAAACCTAAATTGGTAGAGTCGTAGCAAAACATTCTAAGAACCCTAGACCGTCATGAAGAAGAAGATGAAGAATTGAGAAATCTGGAACGAGTGGAAGAAGGGAAGTGAGTCATCCACGTAGTGCAAATATATATGTGGAATGCAATCAGTGGGTGAGGCGGCAAGAAACCCTAAATCTTAAAAAATCCGCAAGTGTTCTAATGGGCGCTGGGGCCTCAATCATGAATGGGCCTGGAGCTTGTTTTAGCTTAATAGGCCTAACAATATAGATCCTTAAAAACCCATAGGCTCTAAGTAGCCCAATTTTTCCTTTTACTATGAAGAAAAAGCCCAAATCTTTTAACATATCCATTATTGGTTTAAAATTAAACATTTATACAACTATCTATTGGTGAGTGGTGACTATAACAACTCCCACCACCAAATCACCAATTTACCTTTCTAATTTAATTAAAATATTTTATTTATGTTTAAAAAAAAAAATTATAACATTTGAAATAGATTATTTTCAACTAACCTGATTCAATCTTATAGTGTTTAATACAAGTTTATTACTTGTATAGTTGTATCGATTACCTAGATAAAATTTTCATATCTAATTTTTTGGTAATAATATTTGGAACCAATCTGTTTTTATTTAAATTTTCTTTATAAATTAGTTGGAATTAGTATTAAAACATGTTTAATTAAATAGTATTTTTAAATTTTTTTTATAAATTTACTTTATTTTTACATGACTCATGAGAAAAAGTAAACTCTCACACAATTATTTTTATAATAAGAATCATGTCACAGCACACAACATTCTTAATGGAGGTGGAGTAAACTAACAAATTTACAAGCTTAAGTTGCAGTATATTTATTCTAAATCTGACATTACATGGATTGTAATGTACTAAAAAAAATTATAGTTAAATGTCAGAGCATTTAGATGTTGCTATTACGTATAGCATACTTCTCTATTAAAACAAACCCAACATTGGAATCAAATTTGAAGAGACAGTCTGTTTCTTCTACATAGATGCAAACCCCCCTGCCTCACCACCCCATGTTGAAGGACAGAAAGTTATGACATAGGCATTGCAAGCACAGGTAAGCAATGGATGAGTGGTGTCGAAGGCATAACTAAAATAAGATGGACAAGCATCCTTAAATATCTTTGAGTACACATTTGGCTTGCATTTTTCTGGGATTCCATACTCATTCCTACAGCAGAATTTGTCAAGATCGAAAGCCAAGCAAGCGCTTTTGCAAGCCACAATTTCTCCTTTGTCATTCCAAACCTGAAGCTCATGAGGACACAAGCTATTTAGATTTTTCAAGCACCCTTGAATGTAACCACATTTTGGTGTTAAAGGGCTTGGTGTGACCGAAACCGGGATGTTGTAACCATCAACAAGGCTAACAGCAAAGGAGTGTGATTTCCCTTTGTCACCCTGTAGTGAAATTTGGATCAATGTAACTGGAGGTGTGCCTGCAAGTCCATTGCAAGCTAGTCGTCCATCACAATCACCGGTTTCACAGGCGGGTTTCCAATTCCAGGCAAAGTTGCAGCCGGTTCTAGCCCAAATCCGACCACTCCATGACCATGGAGCATCGATGCGTTGTGTCTTGCCTGGTGGGAGGTGGAATCCACCATCAGCTATGATTGGCTGGTCTGTGTTTGCAGCTGTTGCAGGCCATATGGGAAATGGGCATTTGTTGTGCACAAAAAATGTTACTGTATGTGCTATGGCATTCCCTGCAAAATTTGTTCTCAATCAGATCAACAAGAATTAGTGATTTACAAGAAAGAAGAAAAACTACAACCAGTTTAATGAAATTACCAGATAATATAGAATGACACACCAGGAAGAAGAGAAAGTAAGAGGCAATGAACTGTGGCAACTGCATTCTGAATTCAATTTGGTAAAATGGTGGTGTTGGATAATGAATTTATAGATAAAAGATTAAGTTGTCCCTATTCTTCAATTGTACTTTAAGGTTTAACATGGACAATCTTTAGAGAAAAGGTAGGAACACAATTTTGTTGGCCATTTCTTGAAGAAACAAGGGAGCACAAACACATTCAAAAATGCCATTTAGAATTTGACAAGTGCCAAATTATGATAGGGTTTTTGTAACTTTGCTTAGTTATTCACTCATAATTGTCATCATGGGAAAAAATAGACTACTCCCGCTTCTAATGCTTGTTTAGATTCCATTCACAATTAGTAAATAAATAAATAAAAAGTCGAATGCGTCATCAACACTAACTATCATCTATAATTAATTTTTATATATTATAACTATATTTATCAATATTATATATTTATATATTAATAACGAATTAAATAATAATTTTATTTGTTACAATTATTAAAATTTATCTTATCCCTGTATATGAGCGGACAAGATTGGTCGTTGATACCGACCAATCCACACATAATGATGTAACTCATTGCAGCTGAAAATTGTTCTTAAACCCCGGAGTAACGGTATTGAATGATAGGGAGTTTGTAAGTGTTTGTTTAGAAAATCTGAAAACCTTTGTCGTCCTCGTAATTAGGGTCTCTCTCTCTCACATCCTCTGTGTTTTGTCTCTAAGCTGTAACATTTTCTGGGACAGTGGAAGAGATGGACTGAAACACCAAACCAGTCATTGGGTTTATCAATCCCTCTAGACATTTCAAATTTGAACACCGTTTTCACCCTACTTTTAGGTACCTATGTTGAGCTCTCTCCTCGCCCGCGTCTCTCTCGCTCTCTCTTTGACCACCTCGGTCACAAACCCCCACCTTGACCGCCCCCATTTTTAACCAAAACTCTCTCTTAGAACTTTCATCAAACACTGTAGTGTTCAGTCTTTGGGGCATGGACAAGCCAGTCCATAATGCTGGGAATAATGATACTGAAGCTGTCATCAGCTACCTCGAAGTCCTTAGTGTCAATGACAGTGTTAGTCTTAGCCTATGTAGCAGCATTATTTCTAGGCCTGAACACAGTTCCACTAGCAAGATGACCGATAGCCCTTCTGAACCTCACAAAAATACTGGATCTACAGTAGATTGTGATGGAAGTGAAAAAAGTAGCTTGAGCTGTGTAAGTTCCAATAGTTTTGATGCAAATGAGGTCAGTTTTAGGAGCTTTTGCGGGTCAAAACCGCACAAGGGAAATGATATTAGATGGGATGCAATGCAATGTGTGAAGGCTAAAGATGGGGATTTGGATTTGGGTCATTTCAGGCTTCTGAAAAAGCTTGGATTTGGGGACATTGGGAGTGTGTATTTGGCTGAATTAAGAGGGATGGGATGCCTTTTTGCAATGAAGGTTATGGATAAAGGGCTGTTAGCTGGGAGGAAAAAAATGGCTAGAGCTCAGACTGAGAGAGACATACTGGGTATGTTAGATCATCCTTTTCTTCCAACACTTTATTCTCATTTTGAGACAGAGAAGTTTTCTTGCTTGCTTATGGAGTTTTGCAGTGGAGGGGATCTTCACACTCTCCGCCAGCGTCAACCAGGCAAGCATTTCACAGAGCAGGCAGCGAGATTAGGAGTACCAATTTTTGAGATTTTTGCATTCTCATCTGTAATCTAGTCAATTTTCCTTACTTTGTAGTTAAAAAGTAAACTAACTTGATTAGGTGTTAGTGTAAATGGAAAAGGGCACAAAAGTGGAGGAAAAAAATGCTTACTTTGGCAAAGGAGGACTGGTTAGTATGAAAATGAGAATGGAATATTTTTTTCACCTTTTCCTTCCTCAATTCTGAATAGTTCTGAATTGTATGAATGGGAGCAAGGAATAAAACGAATGGCTAGATGCTGGAACCTACTGGAAATTTTTCTTGAATATAACCAAATCAATGACTACTGTGGAAATTATTTGAGTTTAACATCCTTTGAGGACTGGTGCATGGTGGTTGAGTGGTTTCAGTTAGCGTTTTGTTCTATTAATCTTTAGCCTTCAGACTTTTGAGAATGTTGTTGATTGCATAGCATATACATAATTTAGTTTATGTTCACTCAGGAAGATTTATTGGCTCTGTTGGGTCAATCACATACAGATTTATTTAGCCTTCATGTGTTTAATTTGTTTGTTGATTAAAAAGTTGTTCTTGCAGATTTTATGCTTCTGAAGTGCTTCTTGCACTTGAATATCTACACATGATGGGAGTGGTATATAGGGACTTGAAACCTGAAAATGTACTAGTGAGGGAGGATGGCCATATCATGCTCTCTGATTTTGATTTGTCATTAAGATCTTATGTGAATCCCACCCTTGTTCAATCCAGTACAGAACCATCCTGTCGGATATCATCCTACTGTATCCAGTCATCGTGCATTGATCCAGCTTGCAAATTACCTGTCTGTGTGGAGCCTTCATGCTTGCAACCCTCTTGCTTCAGGCCTCAATTTTTTAACTCGAAGACAGCAAAGGTAAAGAGTGAAAGAATAAGTCTGGCAAATTCAGATTCACTTCCAATACTTATTGCAGAACCAACAAGTGCCCGTTCAATGTCATTTGTTGGGACTCATGAATATTTAGCTCCTGAAATTATAAGAGGTGATGGTCATGGAAGTGCTGTGGATTGGTGGACATTTGGTATTTTCTTGTATGAATTGTTACATGGAAGGACACCATTTAAAGGCAATGGAAACCGAGAGACATTATTCAATGTTGTTGGTCAGCCTCTCAAATTTCCCGAAGGATCTAGTATCAGTTTTGCTGCAAAGGATTTGATCCGGGGGCTGCTCATAAAAGATCCACAAAAAAGGTTTGGATTTAAAAGAGGAGCCACGGAGATTAAACAACATCCCTTTTTCAAAAGTGTAAATTGGGCTCTCATTCGCAGCACTCATCCCCCTGAAATTCCAAAACCAGCCGATCTTGCAATTTTGAACCACTCACTCAAGCCATCAGTGCCTCCAAATGACAAGGGTGCTACGGATTCAGATAGATCATCAGGTCCTTACTTGGAGTTCGAATTTTTTTAATAATTGTTAGCGGTAATCTTGAATGGTGATGTACATTGTTGGCATTGATTTCATATCATCAATGAAATCTTACTATTCATTTGCATTATTGTTTTCCTTTACTCATAAAACTGTGCTTGCTTGGTCATTAAGCTATTCTTATTCTCTTTCTAGTTGATAAGCTATGAATGTACTAGAAGTTGGAAAACTACGTGAACAGTGTTTTCCTCATACTCTTTGAAAACAGAAGAGAAAAAGAAAAGCAAAAAAGTGAACTGAACCTAACAACTTTGTGTATGTTTCTTCCACCTATTGCATTTTTTAGAATGGAAGTTTAAATGGTCCTAAGCGGTGGTGGGTCTATGCCCCTTTGCGTAGTCACTGTGAAATCTGGATGACCCTGTAAATGTCTGAAACTTTATCCAGAAATGAACTTTTGTAAAAGGAAATATTTGAAGTAGAAAACACATGGAAAAGGTTTTACTGGTCTGGCAATGTGAACATCTGGTTTCTCTGCCTTTCCCTATCATTTGATTTGTATATATTCGCTTTAAAAGTATGGGATACAACTTTGAGTGGTTCCAACGGGTGCTTTATTCCTCTGCATCTACAGGCTTTTTTTTTCCTTTTCATTTTTAGATGATGATGCTTCAGTCATTGTATTCTTTTTCCTGGTGACTAAAAGTATATCTAAACACTAGGGTGAAAAATTCTCCAAAACTTATGATAATAAGATAAATTGTCATTCACGTACTCTTTGCAGGGAGTGAGCAAAATTACGGATGCAATGATTATTATTTTAAAATTATCCATTTGTGCAGCTGTTAAATTAAATTCTTTTATGCCGTTCTAATAATTGGTTATATAATGGATTTGAATTCTCTTTGAGAGATGATTTTGTTGGAAGAGAAAAGACACAATGTGTCTTTTTTCAAAATATTTTTAATTTTCATAAACAATATTTTATATAATTTTTTTTATTCATAAATTATTTTATGTTCTTGGGGAAAAAGAGAGAATTCTCACACTAAAAAAAAGAAGATAATGCTTCTTCCTTATACAAGACACTGAGTAAAAGACAAAGGTAATGTATAGTTGTAACTTGTAAATTAGTTATCATGCCTATAGTTATATAACCATTATTTTTTTGCTAATAATTATATAACCATTCTAAAATCTAGATTTTGCTTAGACTTAATTATATTAATCAGGTTATAGGAAATTTGTACTCTATCTGCTTTCTTTTATTCTTTATTTATACTCGTCCCTTACCGACTGTGAGTGTAAGAGCGTATTACAACCATACTCTATCTGTAGGAAAATTTTAAAACTTTTACCAAATCCTACCCTACATTTTATTCTTAGTTAGAGTCATACAAAATTGAATAAAACGTTACAAGTTTATGATTTAGTTATGATAACAGAAAAAAAATATTATAATCTAATCAATCATTTTGACATTGAAATGAAATAAATCTCTAACTTAATCGAATCTAAATTTTATATTTATTTATTTTTAAATAATTTTAAAAATAATGTCTACTAAATGGAGTGGATACCTTGTAAGTTTTGACTAAATCTCTATCCAATACATATTGCAGGTACAAAATTGTATATCCTTATCGGCTTCATGTCACCATGAACGAGTATTTTCTCTATCATCTAAGCAGAACAGATAAAATGTCCACCAGATAAATAAAAATTATTAGCCTTAGCATGACATTTGAACAAACAAGTAAAATGTTTTCCAAACAAATTAAAATTGTCACCCCTAGTGTCACAACCCAAGCTTGTCCAGTGCATGTCGCACATGGTTGCTTGTCTTGTGATGGATACTATTGTGAGTAGCTAGGCATATGTTATGACATGGTGGCATTTTTGTAAATAGGTAGCCAGGGGTAGTCAGGCAGCTGGGAAATATGATGTTCCCTCCTGTCAGAGAGACTATGGCGCAGAGAAACTCTTTAGGGGGGTGTATATGTGAGAAAATTCAAAGTTGTACACGAGCTTGTCGAATGAGTGTCAAAGGCCTTGGTATTGCTTGTAACTCCCCCTACACCAAGCTATTTGTCTATGTTGTAGCCATGTCGAGGACATGTCATTCGCATTTTGATAGCATTGTAATTTGATCGTTTTTCAATTAATGAGAAGTTGAAACATTTTCTTGCAAACTGTGTTGTATTTGCTTTCTTGCTACATTTTGCTTACATCATTGCACACTAGGCTTGTGGGTTGACACCCGAGGGGCATTGGAGAAGCTGACTTGCTACCCACGAGGGGTTAGCAAGTGCTACATAAGCGTCTTTGCGTGCTAGAAAAGTCAGCCCGTGACACCTAGTATGGACATTTGAACATCTGTATTTCGACCTACTCCACCTCTCTACTAACTCTCATTTCTTTATATTGGAATATTATATCTCCTTTTGTGATACCATCAAAATATTTTTATTTCTCATTGATTCAACACTAAATTAAGGTTAATTATCTCAACATTTTTGTTTTGATCAAATCATATCATAAAGTCTTAACGAATACAAAACAATTTCATTCAATATTTTGATATAGTATAACACGACTATAATTTACTTTTCAAAAAAAAATTATGTGTTTTTTTTTTTTTAAGCAGTTTTTCTACCATTCTAAATTATATATTTTTTTATTATAGATAGTAATTATATATCATATTATAATAGAAGACTTTTAATTTATCAATATTACAACTGGAGCCACACCAAAACTAAAGAAACAACTCATTAAGGAGAATTATGAGATTTTAAGTTATATGTTCAATTTATATATTTTGTGTAAATGTAGGTAAAATTTGATTAAATTTAAAATAAATAAATAAACATATTTTGAAATATATGTAGTATATTATTATATTATTATTATTATTTTAATTTTAATTGAATTTAGTGATAATTAAATTTTAATGACAGTGAATTGAATATTAATTATTATTAAAATTTAAAATATTTTAAGAAGAATCCCGTACGTACAAAAATTCAAACGGAAAACCTGTCCCGGCATAAACAATAGAAGCTTCGAAAGTAATATAAAGGAAACAAACTAACAACAGAAACAACATCCAGATACCAGTGGGCGCCCATTATGTTTTACGAAATTTGGAAAAAATAAGGAACGAGATACACAACGAAGCTTCCCCATTAGTCAGCTTCTCCAATGGTTTTTTGTTGATTTCAATTCCAAATTGATTTACCCCCTGATTTTCTCACATTCCAAACGATAAAAGCAATCTTTTACACAGCTTACTATTCTCTCTTTCTCATGGATTCTCTACGTTTTCTCTCGCTTCCACTCTTTATATTCTGCTTTCTCCCTCATTTATCTGTCTCTTCGGTTCAATTACCGGGGCTAGTGGAAGAGATGAGCTCGTATCATTCCTATCTTTTTCTATCTCCCCGTTTTGTAATTAAATGGCATCATATTTTTTATTTTATTTTTCTGAGCTTGTTCTCTATTGTTTCAGTTATGGATCAAAGAAAGGTGGCTCTTCAATCAAATTCGACCCCACTGGGGTCACTCAACTCTCATGGCATCCCAGGTTTTTTTTTTTTTTTGGTTCTTACCAATCCTATCTTTATGTCACTGATCAATTAGGGATTTTTACGTTTTTAAACTGTGACTTTCAGGGCTTTTATCTACAAGGGATTTCTGTCTCACGAAGAGTGTGATCATCTGATTACTCTGGTTAGTTATTGTTTTATCTTTCTTTATCCCTCCAATATATAAAATGCTGAGCTTAAGTTGTTTGCTTGGCTCTTGGGAAGTAGGCTAAAGGATAAGCTGGAGAAGTCCACGGTGGCGGATAATGAATCAGGCAAGAGTATAAGGAGTGAAGTCAGAACGAGCTCTGGCACGTTTCTTCGGAAGACCCAGGTGCTTTAGCTGCTTCTTTGTATGGTTTTGCACCTTTAGTGATGATATGCTATATTTCTACAGATACATTTGTTAACCAGATGATTCGTGTGCTCATATATTTATAGGAGTTGAGTATGAGAACTTGGGCACTTGCTTTACTGTTATGTTCTTTGAGCAGGCAATCGCAAGAATAGAAATGTATCATAAATTACTAGTTGTCTGTCACTTGCAACTACATTAACCATTGGAAAAAGAGAAAAAAAAATGGTTTATTTCTGTTAGAGTGATGGAAATCGTGGTTGAATCATCATCGTGACAACAACCATCGCAAGTTTTTTCCTTTTGCCACCAAATGAACGCTTAACACATTCCTTTTTCTTTTTGAAATATAAAGTGAAGAATTGCGCTTCTGAGTTGTATGATTGGTGACTTTCCATTCTTAAATACATCAGGGGGTTTTATAATTTGTTAGTCATGTTCCTATAAAAATAAATAAAAATTGTTAGTCAGGTGCTATGCTACTCATCCCCAGCCATTTTGTCACTATTATCATAAATAAGCTAGTAAGAAGGCACCATGTAGTGGAGCAAATATGATATAATCGATGTCAAAGCCATTAAGAACCTTTCCCTAAACTATACCTGTTGCATAGACTAATATTTTTCGTTTTGGGGAAATTTCTGGCCTTTTTGTTTTCATCTGCATATACTGATCTGTTATCACGATTGGGAATTATAATTGATGACTCAAAATTACTTGGTGTCTTCTTTTGAAGGATGAAATAGTTGCTAATATTGAGGCCAGAATTGCTGCTTGGACCTTCTTTCCAGAAGGTGAAATTCACAACTTTATCCCCTGTTCATTCAATTTCTTCTGTCTAGATTTCTTTTGAAAAGAATATATTTCCCTAAAGCTTATTATGTAATTAGAGAATGGTGAATCTATTCAAGTACTACGCTATGAGATTGGCCAGAAGTATGAACCACATTTTGATTACTTTCACGACAAGGCTAATCAAGAAATGGGTGGCCACCGGGCTGCCACAGTTCTGATGTATTTGTCTAATGTTGAGAAAGGTGGGGAAACGGTCTTTCCCTATGCAGAGGTAAATATAATCTAGTCACTGGTACTTTGATGCTCACCATTTTCTTCATGTTTATTTTTCTTTATTATACGCACATCTTAGATTCTGTGCAAATTATAATTCATTTGTCTTCAGGGAAAATTTTCTCAACCGAAGGATGACAGCTGGTCAGATTGTGGTAAAACTGGCTATGCAGGTATTAATTCTATGATATTTTCACAATTTTTAAGATTCTTTTATACTTATTAACTTGAGATTGTGCTCAATTTGTGCTAATTATTTAAACTAGTATATTTTCAAATACCTTGTATTACGGGTAAATGTGTGAAAACTTCCTTAGTTGAGCTTGTGCAAGTGAATAATTAGGTGACTATTTTTGGGCTAATGATACACTCATCCTTATGGTAATTTCTGTAGTTAGAGAAAAAAGGAGAAGAAGAAAGGAAGAGTTTATGTCTGTGACTTCTTCTAAGAGACAACTTTCACTACTGGAATTTTCTTTTGGATCATGGAATTAACTAACAAATGTTTGGTTGTTTCTTTCTCTTCTTGCCCTGCTTTGGGTACTAGACGTATTGGTGCCTCTTTGGGCTTCCCTTTGTTGAAATTCTATATTTCTATATAACTTATTCTTGGCCATAAAATAAGTAGAAGAGGAAGTAGATGAACTCTGCCATTAATTGCAACTTAGGCTCATAATTGCCTTGCTAGAGATTACCAATTTATTGTTCGACCCTGACATCCAATCGCCAAATATAAGCTTAACTGATAATTGTTGATTTTTATCTACAATCTTTCTTGTTGGGTTATATCCTTAGATATATAGTCTAAAATGTTAATTTTCAGGATATAACAGCTAGCTAAGTGGCCACTAGTTTAGCTTCTGCAGATTCATTTTGCCTGTTATTACTTAATGATTGTTGTGAATTAACTTCATCAAGCTTCTAACTCTACCATAATTTTGTTGGGGAATATAATCTTATACAGTGAAACCTATGAAGGGTGATGCCTTGCTGTTCTTCAGTCTTCATCCAGATGCAACCACAGATCCTAACAGCTTGCATGCGAGCTGCCCGGTCATTGAGGGTGAGAAGTGGTCCGCAACTAAGTGGATTCATGTTAGTAACTTCGACAAACCATATAAGCACCCATCTGCTGGGGATTGTTTGGATATAAATGAGAATTGCCCTTTGTGGGCTAAGGCTGGTGAATGTGAAAAGAACCCATTGTATATGGTGGGAATCGAGGGTGCGCGAGGATTCTGTAGGAAGAGTTGCAATGTTTGCTCATCCTAGGAATACTATTTTGTGTTCATTTTTCTTGGTTTCTTATAGGATCATGGTCAATTGTGGAATTCTTGTATATAAACATTGAAACGTCCTAAAACTGTGATGGGTTGGAGCGCCTGGTATACTCGTGTATCATCAATAACTTATCAGTGATATCATTTAGAAAGTGCCATGTACTTGGAATATTCTAGGATTCTTTGACAGTTTTTGTGAGGAATGTAATACACTTTGACATGCAGAAATGTTATGTTCACAAACCTATAATTTACTAGTTACTTGAATTATAAGGGGATTAATAGCTTTAATTTGATATTTGGTGAATATGTCACTACCTTATTATATTTGTTGGTAAAACAATTGATCTTAAATTGAATACATTTGTTATTATATTTAACCCATGAAAAAGAAAATCATTGCTAGCTTAATACGAGTTTCTAAGAATTTTGTAGAGTAACTTTCTTTCCTTATTATTTTCCAAGCTGTATACACATACGTTACCAGGGCTATGCATCAGGTTGGTTTTGAATTTTGCAAAGCACCTCGAGCCAACATGGATTATGCTGTATGAACTCCTTTTAATCTAGCAATGAATTTCATTTTACCAGAAAGAAAAATATTTAATTTTTTTTATAACTTCAACTTGATCAACTGTCAAAAAAAAAAACAAAAAAAAAAGACTTAAACTTAAACTTGATCACCTGTTGAGCCAAATAGTAGTTCATTCGGTTTGTACCTGTAGATTGATTGATCTTGGAGCCAAGCATATGATATGAGAGAGAGAGAGAGAGCAGAGGGAGAAAGCACTTGCATTATGTTGTGATGTCATTCAAGTAGTTTCTTTTTGAGTTTATTGTTTCGTTTTCACAAGAAGGAAAATAATCATGCAGTTGTTGTTAATTGGGGAGCGCACGCTTTTTTTGCCTCTTCATTTCTTAAACTTCACCTTTCACCTCTTCAAGTTTACCTGCAAATTGCATCACCATTACATAATTCACTCCCTCTCTTTCTCATTCTTACCCTCTCACAAGATGGGAAGACCACCTTGTTGCGATAAATCGAATGTGAAGAGAGGCCTTTGGACTGCTGAGGAGGATGCAAAAATACTTGCATTTGTTTCTAATCACGGGATTGGAAATTGGACATTGGTTCCAAAGAAAGCAGGTTTCTTTTACATTAAATTTATTTCCTTTTTTATATGAAGATTCATTTATTATTTTTAAGGTTTCAATTAGAAAGGCAGACATGAATTTCTTAAACTACATTGCCTGCATGAACTTGTTTGCAGGACTGAACAGGTGTGGCAAAAGCTGCAGATTGAGATGGACTAATTACCTTAGACCAGATCTCAAGCAGGATAGCTTCACTCCCCAAGAAGAAGAGCATATTATTAACCTTCACGAAGCTGTGGGAAGCAGGTGGGCATGCCCTTTTATATGTTTTTGCTCACTGCATTATGTTCTGTTCATCCATTTACTCATTTTTGGACCATATCTTGCACATAACAAGCTTGACCAAATCATTCAGCTGATTAGTTTAATCTTCTTAAGAGAAATAAAAAAGTGTAGCACTATTGGCCTTTCACATGGGTTATATTCAACTGCTGCGATCCAAGTCATCTGCACCTGGGAGATTCATAACGGCAACAGACAAATAAAAGGAGGCAACAGATAGCAATATGTCATGTAGTACTTGTTTCTTTGTTCATAAAAAATGAGGCAGAAAACAGCCTTACAAGTTCTTATGAAATTAAGAACCCAATTAAAAGGGGTAAGTTTACATGCTTCTTATTTATGAACTTGATATATGAAATTATGAATTCATTAAAATTCAAACACGGAAACATAAACTATGATGTCTCCTTATGCCACCCAGCTGCTACTTCAACTAACAAATACATCAGATTTTCAATCCACCAAGGATTGCTCACTGGGTTGATTCTGGGAGATTTTATGTCCTACACTTCCCAATCAAGGTTGTTCTCCCCATTTAATTGAAGTATTAAAAAAAGTGTCTCCTTATTTTCCTTTTATTGTGATGAGGTACATCTACTGTCACCTGATTCCTGGAATATTTTCATAACTAACTTAACTAGTAGGCATACAACTGTAACAATTTATTTTTATGCTACCTGTGCAATTATACTGATCTCTCTCTCTCTCTCTCACACAACTCCATTGCTTTTGTGGTGCAGGTGGTCTTTAATAGCAAAGAAACTACCTGGAAGAACAGACAATGATGTGAAGAACTTTTGGAATACAAAGCTTAGGAAGAAGCTTGTGAAAATGGGAATCGATCCCGTTACCCATAAGCCTTTCTCACAGGTCCTTTCTGACTATGGAAATATAAGTGGCTTCTCAAACACTGGGAGCAGCCTAATAACCACACAGCCATCACCTGCCTGCACTGGACTCCCAAGCACCACTATAAAGGGGATGCCAATTATAGAGAAAGCCCAAGAAAACTCCATCCTTGATAATAATATTCACACATGGGAATATCAGGCTCATTTTCAAGTCATAAACCAAGAGATAGTCCAGGCACATTTCTTTAATGAAGCAACATCTTCTTGCTCATCATCATCCTCTAATAATCTCACGCAATTAAGCTCACCACAGTCCTACTCTTGCCTATATCAGACACAAACTACTCCTTGTTCTTCCTTTAATTGGAGTGAGTTTCTTCTAAATGACCCATTTATTTCCACAGAGCTTCAGCAACAAGAAGAGCATGACTTGCAGGGAGTTTCAATGCAAAATGAAATTCAGATGACCAACAAAACCAATGCAAATGAATGTAACATGAATGGAGTTGCTCGTAAAGATTCTGGGGCTTTGTATTATGGAGCATCCTTTGGAGGTCAGATTAACAAGCAATCCGAAGGTACTTCATCTTCAGGGGGTTCATTTGTGGATGCTATTTTGGATAGGGATAGTGAAATAAGGGCAGCATTCCCAGAACTTTTAGATGAAGTTTTTGATTACTGAGTCTATTATGTAAGTTAGTTTCGTAATCCTACCAATAATTAGTAGAAGAATTGAGTTCAGACCTTCAGATTAATATGGATGGTCTGGAAACCTTGTGTTTATTTACTTGGTATATTTAATAAGACATTTTTGTCGTCAGATTAAAAAAATAAATATGCATGCCCAATGACTGGTACGCCCTCAAAAAAGTATTAAGGATTATAGAATGTCAAATTTCTTTCATAAATCACTCAACCTAAAAGCTTATGGTGTTAAATAATTATCGTTTAAAGGGTTTGATCTCTAACGAGTTCTGTTGTCTCAAATATAGCTTTACCGTAAGTAGAACATACTCGTGTTGGGTAGATCTAATTATAGCAATAATATTACTAGGACGGGGGCCGGGAAGAATTAGTCAAAATTGTATGTAACATTGTCACAAAGAGAAATGGCTCATTGAATTTGTAAAACATATATAAGAAATTAACAAGTTGAATGGTGAATTAAACAGAACCATTCATGTGTACGAGCCTACGGGGGACTCTGTCTGGTGTGTAATATAGCGTAGCAGAATTAACTTTTAACCATTTCTTTCCTTAAAGGGCAGACCACAAATTCAAATAACAAAACAAACCAAAAAACTAAAATTAGTTATTCTAGTTGAAGAAAACAAAAGGAAGAAAAAGACACAGAAATAAAATAAATGAAATTGAGAAATTGATCCATGACAACGTTGCAGAGGTCATCCTATTCATTTCGAAGACAGGGTTCTTCAGGTCGAATATGGAGTGATCGTGTTTCGGGACTAGAGCCGAAGGCCAATGCTGCACAATCAACTCCACTGGCCGGAAAAATCCAAAGCAAAGAGGAAAGTATGCCATATCATGAAAGAAACAAGCAGGAAAAGTTGACAAACAATGAAAGGGGTGACCGGCATCCCACCAAATCACCTACTGAAAGCAAGGTTCAAAGAAATTTTCTTTCTTCTTTCTTTGGGCGATGTATGGGGACTTCAACAACATAGGATTTTCAGCTATTTCTTAAAAAATAAATAAATAAAGAAAAAATCAGAATTATCTCTCTAATACTGCAGCTTCTGTCACTAGTTGTCTCTCATATGCTACCATTCCTTTTCACCAGTTATCATCATTTCAATCCAAGGATTATATGGGTTTATTACATTCACAAACCACTTAATTACTTTCTCTCATCTTTTGTAGTCAGTCCTTGATTTGGAAAATTGTTGTCTATTCTTTCTTTTCAATTATCTAAGGAATCAAAATTATGCATTCCAAATGTCACTAAAACTGCATAAAATGGGAAGGTGCACAAGACTTGTTATATCAAGGTAGCTGTCAAAATTCAAAGCTATAACAGGCAAATTATACAGGAAAAAAAAAATATATTATCTTCATTTTTCTTTATTTCCTTCTATTTTTCGTTCTCAATACCTTAACACTAATTATTCTGTACCAATGAATCAAGATAATCAACATCTGAAACTGTAGACTACAAAAAGTTGGATTTCTCAAACAACCAACAAGCTGTTGGAGGTTAACAGGGACTACTACCAATAAACATTAAGACTCTTGATGAAATCTTCGTTGAGAGGAAAATCTTTAGATTATCAATCCATCTAGGATTTAACTTAAAATCCCAGCTGGTTATAATTGGTGTGATCAATTTTATTCAACCGAATCCCACATAATATATGCTCCGGCAAGTCTTCTGCCTTGTTTCCCTGTTCAACAGAAAATTAAATGTATATTAACATAAAAGGATCTTTCCTTGATAAGACTGAATAATGGAAGAGAAATACGTACAGCTTTCTAATTAAAGTTTTGGTAAACGGTCATAAATTCCACCCCAATATTTGGCTTGTTACTGTTCTTGTTAATGTATCAGATTGTGGATCTTCAATTAAGTAAAAAATCTCTAATCCAGTAACTTAACTAAGAGACTGTTGGATGAAAATACTTTATTTATATTGAGGTATTTCATTATTTATTTTTGTAGGCGTATATATATATATATCATAGGTTGTAATTGTTTGATAACACAACAACATATTTTCTCTAACGGCAGTCACTGACAATGAAAACCAAAAATTTTCACATAATTTTACATCCCGATCTACTCATCCAAACTTTTGTTTCGATCATTTGCCATTTCAGCAGTCAATTTCATAAGTTTCTGTTAGTGCCCCTTTTAAAATCCTTGATCAGAGTTGTTTTCGGCAGGTTTCTTTCAATCTTGTTCTTCCTTAGGCATTAATGTGGAGGTTTGATTCTAAACTCTTAAGGCTGATTTGGGGGAGGGAAGTGTTTTGGAGGCTTTTTGGCTACGATTTGAAGCTTCTTTGGCTAAGTATGTTTGGCTGTGTTTTTGGAGGTGGTTTGGCTAGGATCCTCAGGGGCCATGAATGCTTGGTAACAAAGAGTTTAACGGGGTTCAGTCTCGAGGTAGTGAGTTGGGAAGTTGTAGTGATAAGAATTATACTTTTCTTAGAAAAGAAGAATTACAATATCTCAAGCACTTGTTGGCTAATCTAGATTGCAATTCTTATATGGCATCTTCTTTTGTTTTTGCTATTGCTCTCAACTCACAATCATCTATAGATTCAAAACCATGAATTAAAGACTCTGGTATTTCAGACCATATGACGAGTACCTCTAATAGTTTTTCTTTATATTTTCCTTGTTGAGGTAAAGAAAATATGGTTTGAGTAGCATATGGCTCCATGCCATTTATTTCAGGGAAAGGTTTCATCCGTTGTACTCCTTCCTTAAACGTGTCTCATGTTCGTAAGTTTTCCATGAATCTTTTACTATTGGTGCTATTACTAAAAACTAAATTTGTACAATGTATTTTGTTTTGTCATGTTGTGTCTTTCAGGAAATGGGAATGGGAATGGGATTAATAATTGGCTATAGTAAAGAGCACGATAGATTATATTTGTTAGAATATGGTCTAGGGTTCTTGTCTAAAGCTGATACTTGAGGTCAAGCTCTTCAACATAGTTTTCACATTCTTCTCAACAAGAGTTGCTGCAGTGGCATCACTGCTTAGACACATTCTTTTTGATTTTGAGAAACATGTTTTATTACTCTAAGCAAGTTGACATGTGATTTTGCGAAACTCACACACTCTTCTTATCCTCCCATGAACATTAAGAGTATTTCTCCATTTAGTGCTATATATTCTAATGTCAGGAACGCTAGTCGGGTTATCTTATTATCTGGTTATAAGTGATTTGTTACCTTAATTGATTGTTATAATCAAACTACCTAGGTGTATCTGATGCGTACAAAAATAAAGTGTTTAAGTGGTTTTAGATGTTTCATAAGATGATTTGCATTCAGTTTCATGCTAAAATTAAAATTTTTGAGAAGTGATAATTATACTAAGTGTACTGAAAGATCCTTCCAAAACTATCTTTGTGATCATAGTATAATTCATTAAACAAGTTGTATTAATACCCCTTCCCAAAATGGTGTTACGGAATGAAAAAATCAACGTCTATTAAATGTAACAAGATCGTTGGTGTTTACCATGAATGTTTCAAAAAGTTATTAGGGAATGTAGTTCTCTCGGCTACTTATCTTATCAATTGGATGTCATTATGAGCTCTCGATTTTAAGAATCATTTGGATCTTTTTCTAGGTAATTATTGATTCATTTTTCCTCATAAAGTGTTCAGGTGTGTTTTCTTTGTACATGAGCATAGAAAGAATATTATCAAACTTGATATGAGAGCTTTAAAATGTATATTTTTTAGGTACTCTGCAAACCATAAGGGATATAAGTGTTATCACCCACTAGCGTAAGACTTATATCAGCATGGATGTCACTTTTCGGGAATCTGATGTCTATTTCTCTTTGTCATCTCTTCCAGAGAAGAACTACTGTGAGGAAGAGTTGACTCATAGAGGTTAGATAGAGTGGAAATCGTCTTTGGAGTTGCCTCATGGAAGTCAGGAGGAGAAAATATCATATTTGGAGGAAAATAACATGAAAATGAAAATGAAGATTGTAAATTAGGAAAGTTTACTGGAGGTTGAGAAAGGAAATGATGGTGAAAAAGGTGAAACTCTTTATGGCGGTAAAGGTCTTGTGAGATTGGCTAAGAATGAATTGCTTATATACAATCACACAAAACATAAGAGTTACAACCATCAAAAGTGTTTTTATCTGGCCAAAAGTCAATCCCATACTAATTCCTCAATCAGTACAAGCTCGTTTGAATTATAAGTCTCTAGATCCTACTCTTCCATCTTTAAATTTATCTTGTGTACTATTATTAAGATGATATTAATCTCACTCTTGCAACAAGAAAGGGAGTCCAGACATGGACTCATCACCTCATCTCTAATTATATCTCATACAATTCATATAAAGCTTTCTTGTCTTCTTTGTCCTCTGTATCTATTCCACATATTGAAAAAAGCACTTGTTGAACCTAAATATACAAATGTCATGATTGAGAAAATGAAAACCTTTCTCCAAAAATGATACTCAAGAACTTAATAGTCTCCCTTGAGAAAAACGGACAATTGACTATAAATGGGTCTTTACCATTAAGAGAAAAGCTAATGTAACAATTAAGATAACAAAACAAGACTTGTTGTGAAAAGATTCACCTAAACTTATGGGTAGATGATCAAGAAACTTTTGCCTAGTTGCCAAGATGAATTATATCAGAGTTCTTATCTCTTGTGCAATGAATCTTGGTTTAGACTTGTAGCAATTGGATGTGAATAATACCTTCTTACATGGAGATCTTACAGAGAAAGTCTATACGGAGATTCCTCTAGGTTTCTCAAGTCAAAAGGCTAAAGAGAAGGCGTGCAAGTTGATGTAGTCTTTGTATGGCCTCAAACAGTCACCCCAAGTCCGGTTTGATAGATTTCAGAATGCAATGCTTTCTTTTGGATACCGACAAACTAATGTTGATCACACCATGTTTATTAAACATTTTAACGAAATGATTACTATTCTCATTGTCTATATTGATGACATAGTTGTGACAGAGGATAATTTTGCTAAGGTATCTAAGCTGAAAATTCATCTTGTCAAGGAGTTTAAGATCAAGATGTAAGGAAACTTAGTTACTTTATTAGGATTAAAGTTGCTCATTTTAAAAAATGTATCTTCATATCTCAAATGAAGTATGTCATTGATCTGCTAGAGAAGACATGTATGCTTGGATGCAAGTTTGTAGACACACATATTGAAACAAATCATAAGTTATAGAGTGATGATGGAGAATGTGTTGATAGAGAGAGATACCAAAAATTGGTTGGAAAGTTGATTTATTTATCCCACACTCGTCTAGACATAACTAATGTTGTCAGTGTGGTTAGCCAGTGTTAAGAATATAATATTATTTATTGTGTAGTCCCTCATTATTTATGTGGAAGTCTATGTTTTGTTATTTATTATAAATAAAACTTATGAAGGTAGGCTTTGAGATATCAATAAAAACCACAATCCTTTCTTTATTCTATTTTATTTAACATGGTATCAGAGCAAGTATAAAACCCAACCCCGATCTTGACCCGATTTTCAAAACCCTAATCATCTCTTTCTTTTCTCTAGCTGCCACACGAAGGAAAAAAAAAAAAAAAAAAAAGGAGCTTTGCATCCAGCGTGTTTCCATACTGCTGTGTCTCATTCCAGTAGTATGTTCAATAGTCAAGATCCAGTTGTTTCATCATGGTACTGTTCACTTGCACTATCCATTGGTATTGTTCATCGTACCGTTCATCTATACTGATAAGTATGAAGAAAAAAGAAAAAAAAAAAAAAAAAAAAGCTTTGCAGCCAGCTATCATTAAGCCTAGTTACTTTCTCCATTCAAGCCTAATTATTTCCTCTTTTCCAGCAGTGCTCCTTTTATTTTTTTGGAAAAAATCTCATTGTGCCTCTTTCCAGTAGTGTTTTTTTTATTTTTCAGGCAAATCTGGCTTCATGTGCCTTTTCCAACCAACACAAGTACTATTCTTGGGTACCAGTACGTTCATCAAACAGGTTGAAGATTGACCTAGGTTGTTGTAAGTGAGTGGAGTGTTGAGATTAATAATTGAGTTTTATTGGTACAAAATTGAGCATTATATACTCTATCTTGAACGGGAGTGCTATGAATATAATATTATTTATTGTATAATCCCACATTGTTTAGATGTGGAAGTCTATGTTTTGTTATTTACTAGAAATAAAGCTTATAGGTGTAGGCTTTAAGATATCAATCAAATCGACAATCATTTCCTCATTCTATTTTATTTAACAACCATTTTATGCATGATCCTCATTATGCTCACTTGAATACAGTTTATAGACTTTTTATTAAGGAAAAGCTAGACTCTAGGTTCATTTGTTTATCTTTTATAAGGTATGAGAACCAATTAATTGATGTCACCACAAAAAATCTTGATGGTTGTGATTTTCATCCTATTGTTTGTAAATGGGCATAAGAGATATCTATCTTCCATCTTGAGGGGGACTGTTGGATCTAAATACTTAGTTATATAGGGGTATTTCAGTATTTATCCTTTAGTAGTGTGTATATATATATATATCATAGATTGTAATTGTTTGATAGCACAACAAGATATTTTCTCTTACTTCAACTAATATTTACCTGAATTGTTAGTCCAAAATCCAAGAAACATAGCTTCAGTCTATCGTGGAATGCATCAAATCCTTTTCTAGAAATGTAGCTGAATCTATGCACATCCAAATCAATCTCTAAATAGTTTTCTCCCTGTAAGAAATTGTACCAAAACAAGCATCTCCAGTAAGAGTTTACACATTTAACAGCCCATAAATATTGCAGAAAATGAACACATCTGTTTTTTTCTCTTTAGTGACACAAGATCATTTCATTGTCAGTGCCTCTTTTCGTGCTCATGCGCAGACGATCATATGATATGCATCTTCCTGCTAATGTGTGAGTGAGAGTTAAACTATGTGTCTTCCGTGTGTGTGAGAGTCTCTAATGACAATCAATAAAATAGTATCCACTATCCCATTTCCCTTTTTATCTGGGATTTTATTTTTCTAGCTAGGTAGTTTTCTTTCTATACTTCTTCCCACATAGATCTGACTTTTGTTGCTCCTGCGCATACCTTGGTATGCATAGTTGTTAGTACGAATCTTCCCTCATTGTTAAAATAGATTACAGAACTATACATTTAATTAGAATTACTAAACAAATTCATTGCCACATTCCCAGTATACTGAATATGCCAACCAAAATGCACTTGTTACACAACACAAATGAATAACTCTTTAAGAATACTATACTAAGGCAATTGAACAATTCTAACAGTATTTACCAGGTAGAATTCATGTTGAGGTCGTGAAAGAACAGGTTTTTCATTATAAGCATTCATCAGCTTCTTTTCAGTTCCGCTTAAGGAAAGATCCTCCATATTTGCCACTCGACCCAAGATTTTCAGTCTTTCCCTAAAGGGTGCGATAGTATCTAAAGGGAAACCTCTAACTCTCTCTACTTCGTCATTGATCAACCTCTGTCAAGGAAAGAAACAAAATCACATAAAAGTCAGTTACTGAAGTGTCAATGTGTAATAATGAAAATGACAAAGATACTACATTTTGAAAAAAATATGAGACAAATATAAAGTATGAAACCAGAGTTGTCTCCATCTTACACTGATATTTTCTTGGAATTGAAGTGGAAGCTCCTTCAAGTATTTCTCAGATAGTTTAAAGTACAAAACCAGATTCATTCCTTCTCCATCATTTTCACTTTGAAAGATGGTGGCAGGATACAATGGTATCTGCACGTTGTTGGAGAGCAGAAGAGGCATGTTAGATCATTCACAAAAAATAAAAACATTTACTTATTTCTGAGTGCACAACTATGAAGCATAGACATGAACTCTGTGATTCAACGAAATCAAGAAAAGTTGGATACAACACTGAACAGGCACTACAATATAAATCATAAAATACATAAATATTACTCATATGTATCAAATTTCATGCACGAAACAAATAATAAAATAAAACAGATATAACCACCTTCTGTTTTTTATACTTCAGCTAATGATTACATGACGCATAGACCCACTAGTACAAACAGATCTACTCTCCAACCACTGCCTAAACTTGATAATTTGAAATTGCCTAACTGTGATATTAAAATGAAACCCAATATAACTGGCCTGAAATGGGAAGTAACTCATTGATAATATCAACAGAGGCCACCATAGTACTAAAGTTGATGCACCCAAAAAGAAGAAGAAGAAAAAAAAAAAAAAGACTCAAACTTATAGATTCATCTTCAATGTCTTGTCACCCCTACAGTTTCCAGTCTTCGTAGGGACTGCATCCAACTGTGTTATTCTGACATGTTCTCATAAATGTCAAGACACAGGAAAAGCCAATGTTGGATATGTGTGTGACTTGTTAACACACCCACGGGCAGCTATGTTGGTGCTCCACAGGTGCAACATATACTAATGAGCTCATTAGTAAATTGAGAAATGCATAAATTGGGCTGCAGAAACGTTTTTTTTTAAGTTATTAAGCATTCAGCACAATCATGGTTGGATGAAATATCAACCAATCAAAGTCTTCAGTAATATACTATCTCATAGAATATTATGATTAAAGGAGATAGAGATATAAAAGTTCAAAATTCAAGCAAAAATATAAGTAAATTCATAGATACCTGAACATTTACAACAAGAATAGAAGGGACTTCTCCAGCTATATTCGTAGTAGGAAGTTGTACAAAACGAGCAATATGATCAATTTTCCGCTGAGACAAGAAAATGTCAGCACCAAAAGGATAAAATGCCGCGCAGTTTGGAGCAAAATCTTTCTTCTTATCCCTGCCAAGAGTGCAACAGGGCAGACATGCATAATGAATAAACATCTAAGACAATGCAAAAGTGGCTCATGCCTCTCAGAACTGGAACCCCAAATGACTGCATGCCATTCAAAATCTTACATAAATGATTAAGAGAAAGCATAGACTTAATCAACATATTGATCACTCACCTAATATAGTTTTTTCCTCTGACTTTGAAAGAACTTGGCTCAATCGGTGACCAAGAATCAGGCATTTGCTTCTCTATTGGACACAATGGAACTGATGAACCTGCTACTGGTCTTTGCTTAAGTGCCTTTGGCGAAACTGAAACAAAAGTGAACACATACTATGAGCTGCATTTTTAAATTTTGAATGAGCTAGTTACATACAATGACAAATTGGAAGTCGATGAGCTAGCCAGCATAAAAAAGAGGACTTGTAGTAGACAATAGCTGTTTGTCTTTCATATATATCTTTGTTGACTGCCATCCTGGTCAGAGTAATCAAAGATATACATGTGTGTGAAAATTGTATTATCAGTTTCACTCTCATTCCCGTTCCGTCACTGACTCCTATTGAACATTTTGATTCTCATCTTTTTATTTTAAACCCTCCCATGAGTTAGCAATTATATCACCATTTGTCATTATGGTGAATCTACTGACCGAAATTCAAATTTTCTTCTAACTACCTTGTATCCTTAGTAGTCTAAACTCTGAGGTCATGTTTCAGACTGAATTTATGTCTAAGGAAAAAGGAAGTAAACTATGTTAACAGCAGAATATGTATAATACTAGTGTATATATACAGATATACATCAGTTAACCCCCCTTCCCCCCCCCCCCAAAAAAAGGAAGATTAATAAATATCTCGTGCAGATGAAGATATACTCACATAATGTCAGATCAGGATGTCCTTCCCTCCATTTAAATGAAAGTTTTGAAAGAGATTTTCTCCGAGAACTCGGTGTATCAGGACTTGATGGCCTTCTTTTTTCAACAGAGAGTGCAGTAGAAGCAAGACATGGCAAGCATGTGTTTGGAAGAAGCCCACAATAATCTGATGGTATACCTAGTTTTTTCTCATCTCCAGCTTCATCTACGCGACTTGTAGAAACTTCCTTGGGGAAAACCGGGTTTGTCACAACTTGAAGGTTATCCAATGTCAATTGAGAAATAGAATATTTTGGTTGGGAATTTATAGCATTCACTCTCTTAGGAGCCTTCAAAATTGAGTTGCTTTCTCGAAAGTCCTTGTAATTACTATCCATAACTTTTGAAGATGAAGTACTCATTCTTGAAGTAATTTCAGACCCATTTAGAGACAAAACATCTACATACAAGCAAATTATGTCAAAATTCTCTTCATACAAACTTATTAGAGGGAAAACAACTAACTGGTTTTTCTAAATGACCCCAAAAAAAAAAAAAACATACCATCATAAACACTGTAAAATTCTTCATCGCATTCAGAATCCAATGCTGAAGTGGAATCAAACCAGGCAACATCTAAAATTGAAAACGAAACCCATCAACTGATTATATATCTAAAATTTAAAAATTCCAACTTCAATTAAAGAAAGCTATAAACGAGTGTATAGGTTAGGATTGGAACCTTGAAATGTGGGATTCGAGTAAGAAGGGTTAGATTTTCCGAATAAATCAGCCACGTCAATCTTACGAGACGAAACACGCTTTCTGAGAATTCTTCTCCGCCTGCGATTTTTTCCCCTAGACATTCCCGATCGGCCATTATCCCGGTCCTGCTTCGGCCTCGATGCACAAGCTCCCATACTCTCTCTCTCTCTTCCTACTTCTTCGACAAGAGCTGCTGCCGCTGCTTTTTTTTTTTTTTTTTTTGCTTTTCTTCACTTTCTGATTCAGTTGTTGTGTAGAAATAATTAAATTAGATTTGATTAATATAACTCTGCTCGGAAGCGCGGCAGCCGGAAGCATATAATTGTAAAGTTCTGTTGGGATTCTGAGAAAAATAAAAAAAGTTCTGTTTATTTGGGATTAGGATTAGGATTAGTAAACAAATAAATTAAACAAAAAATGAATAACAATTTTAAATATAATAATTTAAATAAGGAGAAGTGAGAGACAGTTTAAATTCTACGGCACGTTCGTTTTAGATGGGATATGGTCCATTCCACCTATTCAACGATGTGATCGAAACGATATTTGGACCTGTCATGTAAGAAGTGGGGCCTACCAAGGTCATGGTTCGAATAGATTCAGTTGTACAGAGGAAGCTGCTACCTGCTTACCTTAACGTTGTCGTTTTATGTTTCCAAGTAGAGTGGTCGGTGTGCGTCAGTTCTTAGTACGTGTCCCGGATCTTGGCCGATGGATATTATTTACTATTGAACACACATTTCAAGACCACACTTTTGGTTTGAGATATTTGGACTTGGTGCTACATTTTGAGCCTGAATTGTTAACCAATGTTTATTAGTTTAATTTGATCCAAAGGTGGGCTGAGGCCCAGTGGAAATACCCCTTCACATGGGGCTGAGGCCAGATTGACAAATGACAATGTTTTTCCTTTTCTTTTCTTTTTTCATTTCGTCCTGTTATGAGTTACACGATAAATATATATATATATATTATATTATTTATTTATTTTTATTTTACAATCTCCATTCTAAATGAACCCAAAATTTAATCACAAATTTTTAGACAATGCCACAAAAATCATTACGTAAACTAATCGACACCTGTTATTACAAAAGAGATTAATAAAAGTCTAATTAAGACTTGACATTAATGCATGCATATAAAATATGATTCTTCCCAATCCTCTTTAGGTTCTTATTTCTTAACTATATTCTATGGGCATTAGCTTTGTTGGATAGTCTTTGCCTCAATTTTCAAAACACAAACAATAGAATTACTATAGTAAGTCTAAAATAATCATATTAACTAATATCGTTCTTTTTTATTTTTATGCATTTTATTGCTTCATCAAAAAATATCTCAACCTCTCTACCAAAACAAAACAAAATTTCTCAACCCTATATATGCTCAAACTTGGTACGCATTCCACAGCCTTCTAAATTATTTGCCTCAAAAAATCTCTAACCCTATTTATACTTAAACTTAATTAGTATTACAATATATGAGTTTAGATCACATAAAAAATTATAACTGGATTATGCTTCAAGTATTTGACAGTAGTTGTAGATGTTGCTTGTAGCTTCTAGCACTAATTATCATCGTTTTTAATTGTGTTTGTAGTTGTCTCAGGTAAGTTTGATGATGATTGTTGATATTCTGACAGATCTCAATGATAGTTGTTGTCATCTTTAGTAGGTCCCGATGATTATTGTCTCGACGGTGATTGAAGGTTGAAGCCATCATCTTCAGCGAATTTCAACGGTGGTCGATATCATATTCAATAGGTCAACAGTGATGGTGATGGTGGTGACAATGGTGAATTGGTAGTGGTGGTGATTGCCAACGGCTTGTGGACGAAGTTGTCCGTGAGTAAAGGCCTTAGTGAATGGTAGAAGTTGTCAGTGTTGGTGGCTATTTTTATAATATTGATATGCCGTCTTAAGTAGATGATTATAAAAAATAATACATATTCAAGAATTGTAAATTTTAGAGTTTGTTCATTAGAATTGAAGGTGATGTTTTGTAATAGTTTCTCAATGCCTAAAAATTGGTTGAAATTCAAATTTTAATTTTAAAATATGCGTCAAACATGAAAATTAAAAATGAGTAATCTAATTCTCAATTTCATTTCCAATTCACTGCATCCAAATGCACCATAAGGGATTGAAATTATTATTATCATATCATGTCTTAATTAGGATTATCTTTAGTGTTAGAACTAATCCCCTCAAATATTTGATTCCTCTATTTCCATTAGTTAATTAAAAAGAAAAAAAGAAGCTCTTTATATTCATTATTCACAAACTTAGGGCATGTGACAGATAGCGGGATAGTGAGGTCCCTTCCCTAGCTGCATGAAAATTGAAAATGCACAAAACCAAAAAACAGAAAAGAAAAGGGGTCTCATTTATATGGACCCACTTGATTCATAAAGACACTACTCACTAGAATAACTAACTGATCTGATTCATTGGCCTTTTAAGCTCATCCTTGTCTGGCTACCTCTTATCTCACACAGAAGAGACAGAGGCACACACAGAACTATAGCTGCCATTAAATAGAATCAGACACTCCTACCCGCCAGGTTAAAAACCAGTTAAATTACTTGTCCTGTTGTCTGCTCCATCCTCCTATTTTTCATGCTCTGTTTCCTCTTCTCAATGCCAAAATGGCTACGTTGAATTGCCAGCAATTACTGCAGGGTACTGAGAAGCCATAAGTGAAAAGAGGAAGCAAAAAATGGAGGCTGGTTGTACTTGTAATGGCGGTGGTAGGAGCATCAGTGTGCTGTTTGGAGCGTTGGGTTTTTTGGGTGTTATCTGCTTTTTTATGTTTCTTGCTATCCCAGTAAACTGTGAAACCAAAGCGACAATAGTAGTACCATCACATGGAATCTTCAAATTCATTGGCAGAGAGAGGCATCAGAATGTTGAATGGATCTATGTGAGCAAGAGAAGAGTGCCCAATGGACCTGATCCCATTCACAACAGGTACACATATTTTAGACTTATGTCAGTGATACCTATGTTTCTATAAATATATAACACTTGCAAGTTGCAACTGCTCCATTGTAATTAGGAAAATTGCAGACACTACTGGAGTACTACCTATAACGTCATAATTTTCTCTAGAAACTTAAACTTGTTGTCAGCACTTGCAGATGTCAAATTGAAATGTAGAGGCTACCTCTAAGATCGAGAATCTAACCCCATGTGATTATAGACAGAAAAAATTACTTAGCTAAGCAAAGCAAACACATTAGTGTTATTTGAAATGTGTGGGAGCTGATGATAGTTTTACTCTTTATCAAAAGCTTCTTTATTACCCATCTTTCTCTTATTTTCATGAGCAATCAAAAAAAGGAAAAAAGACATCGGGGTTAGAAATAGACAACTTTAGTTATTAGAGCGAACATAGATGAATTTTTTTCTTTCTATAAAAAGCTTGATTTTTTTAGGATGGGCTAAGCATACTGAACATTTTATTACGTGCACATTGCTAATTCTAACAAAAAACACATTAGAAATTATAATCACTTTCTTGTTACATAACTAAATGCACGGAGCATTTTCTGTAACCTTAGATTTTTAATTTGAAGCACCATCATCAAAATATTTTTAGCCCCCTCAAGTTTCCATTGGAAACCCGCTGCAAGTTTCAGTACATGGGTGGATATGCAGCATATTATAGTAAATATTATTTCTATTCACATTATTTTACCTTGGCCACTTAAAATACATTTCTCCCTCACATATTGTAGATATCTTTTTGCCTAATATGTGATTCCAGGAAAACAGTGAAATCAAGACAGCCTCCTGGTGGAACCTGAGCATTCTAAAGCTTCAGAGCTTTGTGTGTGTGGAAGATGTATGCTGGAAATTCTGAAATTTTTATTTTGTTTTTTGTTCTGCTCCCATTGCAAATTCCAACTTTAGCAGTTTTTACAAAGAATATAAATTGCTATATCCAAAAGAAATGAGGAGCCTGAGGGATTTAAGAGCCGGACACATTTGTTCTATTCTGTTTTCTTTTTCTTCTTTTGATCAGATACAGTAATATATGTGGTTGAATATTTTCTAGATAATCATGTTGCAGAGCAGGGCCTTAATTACGATCCCTGGAATCAACAGCTAAAAATTTGGATCTGATCTGACCAAGGGGATACCACAACAAAAAATGGAACTTCACCCAATAAAGGCCAAGTCTCCTTGCAAGATAACAAAAGGTGTATACAGCATACCTACCGTACATAGCTCTCATCCAACCTCTTTTTAGTGTATTGTGCGGCAAAGCAATTTCCTTCAATTAAAGGTGCCCACTTTATAGTTTCTTTTCCTTTTTTTGCGCCTTGAATGTTGCATGACTTGGTAAATGAAATTTAATGTGGATTCTTCAAATTTAGTGAATTGCCCAAATATAAAATTCATTCCATTATCTATTTTAAAACTAAAGCTGTATGAGATTCTTCTAGTATCCTGCAGCCATGGTAACAGCCTAACTGGTACTTTCATAGTTTCATTGGTCATAGTCTTCAAGTATCAAGTAATCTTCTAAAAGACACATAATTGATTCAGTTTATGATGTGGGTCGGGTAATTGTAGTGTTAGGTCCATCGAAAAGTGATAACTAAGAAAGCAGCTGTCTGCCTGTCTCTGCTCATTGCTTTCTCTTTATCTTTCTTAGCTTTTCTTTTTGGTCTGATTTCTATGGATTCCAGAAGGAAACGAACGCTCCAAAGTGAGATTCAGAATACGAACTCTTTTTGTGTAGAAATGGAGGCAGATTCTCATCTCGTGCAGTTTCTGTTTCACTTTTTTGAATATTTCAAAGATGCAAAGCATAAATCATAGAACAAATGACTATGTGCTCAAATAAATTGCGTTTGGTAAAAACTGTCACATAAGTGACATTACAATTGCCAAAAACAAGTGGATGTTGTTGGAGGTCCCACATACTAGTGTCACTTAATCAATCACTCACCAATTCTAATGCAGCCATGCAGGACGGAATCAGAAAAGATCGGAAAAGATAAGGATCAATCACTTGCACCCTTAAAACATTGAACAATTTTAGCAGTTTCACTCCCGTCCTGCATCAAATGCTGCTTTTTAGGTGCGACTGAAACTAAAAAGCTAGTAAACAACACTAAACAGGAAGCCATATTGGGTTTAGGAAAGCAGAACAGTTTCCTCCCAGGGATAGTGGGAGTGCACCGATAAAAGCTAGTACGGCAACAACAGTTCATTGGTGACATCTGCATGCTTGTTCTGATGAAACTGCAGCACAAGTTACTTTCATTATGATTTACTATATTTGGAGCTATTGGTTTGTAACACTCTTAAGGGTAAAGCTCTTGAATTTGCTATCACTCAAATTGCTTGTGTTTCCATGCCTATTCCATGATTCAACCACTAATCTCATTTATAATATATATAAAGAATGTTACTTTGTAAAGACGTTTGGTTTTCTTACAATTATTGCATTTAAATATACCTGTTAGCATGTTGATTCAGAGTTTAGAACAGAAATTTTGCTCTGGTAGTTTATGATGAGCCTGCTGAACCATGACCTTTATTTTATAGAATTTCCATTAGATTGGGTAAGTAGTTTCAACATTTTTTGTTCCAAACATCAAATCATGAAGAAAACCACAGATACTGCATTTTAGTGCACTTGAAACCTAAGGGTTATTTCATTTAAATAACTTGAATGCTTCCAATAGATTGGTTTCTTAATCCTATTGTATGAATGGAATATCTTGATATCAATTACATGTTCCCTCTGTCGCATAAAATATTTGAAGCTATAAATGGGGGAGCAGATTCTAATATATAGACCTTCATCTTCAGTTTCATAGAGCATGAGGGTAAACAAATAGATTTCATGAAGTGGAAGAACCTAAGTTACAGTAAAGGAAGTTTATAGTATCATACAGCTATACCTTACAGGGGCGCAGCCAGCTAAAATTAAGGAAACATTTTTACTAAGAGCATTTTGAGAACTCACCACAATGTGTAGGAGTCCAGTGTGATATTTCACATATTTCATGTACTTCTCCGTTCTTTGCCCCCAAATGCCATTATCACACATGCTCATTATTTGGCTTGCCAAAAATCAATGGAAATTCGTCATCCTGTTCTGAGAAACCATGGTCTTTCGACATACTCTTCAGTGATTGATAAACCTGGTACATAGACCACCTGTCCTTGGGGCTAGAAACAACACAATTACTAGCAATTCTGACAAACTGCACAATTTCCTCATCATGTCCTCTTCCACAGATTGCTTTATCAATGGAGTCCTTGACGCGACTAGAACTAGAAAGCACATTCACCCAATCCACCAAATTACCCTTGAATCCTTCCTCTGCATTGCTCACTTCAAGAGGTTTATGCCCAGTGACCAACTCCAAAAGAACTATACCAAACCCGTAGACATCCCCTTTTAGAGAAGCAACCATAGTACTTGGGTATTCAGGAGCTATGAGTTCCCCCAAGTCCCCATTGACGAAACTACTACCATGAGAATCAGTTGTCATAAGCCTAGCCAATCCAAAATCCATTAATCGAGCATCAAAATCTTCGTCAACAAGGATCACATTGGAACAAATATTTTGGTGCATAATTGGAGGATGGCATCCATGGTGCAGCCAAGCAAGAGCCCTAGCTGCACCCAGACCAATCCTGAATCTAGTAGGCCAATCCAATGCTGTACTACCATTATGATGCAATAAGGAATACAAAGTCCCGTTCGACATGTGCTTATAAACCAGAAGCTTTTCCTCCTCCACAAGACAGAACCCCAAAAGCGGCGTCAGATTTGGGTGCCTGAGCTGGCCTAACCTATTCATCTCCAAACGAAACTGCTTCTCCCCTAGCTTACAAGTGTTGAGCCTCTTGATTGCAAGTGTTGAGCCGTCAGGAAGATCAGCCTTATAAGTAGTCCCTGTTCTTGTCGAAATGATAATATTTTCAGCACTAAAATTATTGGTAGCTGCCATCAAATCACCCAATTTAACCTTCACAAGTGGTTTTTGAAATAAAGACACTTGCACAAGCTTGTAACCCTTTAACCTTGCAGCCCAATCATCATCTGTCCCAATTCCATATCCTCTCTTCCTCCTCTTACTCAACCTCAAATGATACCACCACCACAGTCCAAAAGCCAATAACAAAGAAGCAGCAGCACCAAGCACCCCAGCAGCTATAATAATAGCCAGATTCTTCTTGCTCATCCCTCCACACTTTGATCCAAGGGGACCCCCACAAAGCTCACTATTTCCAGTAAAATCGTCCTTATCATACCCATTAAAAAACGAAGGAATTCTACCAGTAAGATAATTATTGGCAACAGAAAACTTCTTAAGCCTACCCAAACTCCCAAATTCATCAGGTATGGCACCCGAAAGCTTATTATCAGAAAGGATCAACTCATTCAAATAAGTACAACTCACAAGTGTAGAAGGTATGGGCCCAGAAAGATCATTGCTTGACAAGTCCAATGCTACTAAATAAGGCAACCAACGACAAATTTCAGACGGGATCATACCAGACAGGTCGTTACCAGAAAGATCCAGTTTTTGCAGATTCCCACAATACTGCAACGACTCCGGGACCTGACCGGACAGTTTCATTTCTTGGAGCGCGAGATTAAGGATTCGATTCTCCAGGTCATTCCAGCAAGTCACGCCGGTGAAACTGCAAACGAATCCAGCCGTAGTGTTGTGGAAGTTCCACGATCTTAACGTCCCCTGTGGGTCAGTTAATGAATTCTTAATTCCTTGGAGACATTTCACGTCGTCCCCAGTAACCGCGGAGACAGAAAAAACCCCAAAAAATATCAAGCTACATAGTACCATGCCATAAATCAGATCCAACAAAGCTTTCCTCATACTGAAACAACTATTAAATTTTCCTTTGTTCTTTGGGAGGTTTTGTTGTCAAAGATAGGGTGGAAATCGAACAAGGAAGATGAAAGTCATTGACTTTAGGGTATGTTTGGAAGACGAGAAAATACTATACAAGTAAGTAATGATTTTCTTTTCTTAATAGTAGTAGATTGTCTGTTTGATTATGAGGGATTTTTGACTGTCGGGTTGTTTATTAGGAAAGGGGTTTAATTAAGGGTTTTTGACCAGAGATTTGATTTAGCATTTACTCAAAATTTTGCCCTTCTTTAATGACTGGTCAACTAAGAATGGCTAATTAAGTTGAACATTGGCAGACAATTGGATGAAAATGTGTGTCATGCGTGGACGTTGTAGCTTCGGGTTTAAATGGATAATTATTATTTACAAACTACTAGGTTACAATATTGCAATTCACAGTAGACGGAATAATTTCAGTTTTCGACTACAAGGTTTTGCAAATTTTTACAATAACCCTTTACTCGAATCCAAATTATTAAATTCCGATTCTTTCTAATAATAAATTAATTTAAAATAATTAAAATCTAATTTTTTTATTTTTTTTATTTTTTGCTAGGGAGAGGAAATTGACATTAAAAACTAACTTAGAACTAAAGAGTCCAAGAAAACATTAAAGAAATTAACTGAAATAGGCTTGTCAATCATATTTCTTGGCCTAAGTTATTGCATGAAAATTGCTATTTCTAGGCACTTTTTTACAAACCCACAAATTTACATTTGAAAGATTAGATAAAATATCAATAATAAAAGAGGCTATAGCCCAACAACAACACTTTTCTCTCGAGTTAATTGCATTCACCACTAGTTAGGAGTTTCCTTCCAACATAAAGCCCTTATTAGAACTTAAAGATATTGCAAGTTGAGTAGTCATCAATGCAGCATGAGCCTCTACAATTAAAAGATCTGTAAACTGGATAAAAGAGATTCTAACTTTTAACACACAGGCATCACTGTTAACTAAGAAAGCTCTAGCCTAAAAACCATTTGCTCTAATTGTAGCATAAAAATTGACCTTAATCCAAGCCTTGAGGTGGTAAGTGGCAAATTGGTGGTTCAACATTTACAGGTGGGGGAAAGTATACATTAGCAATCTCCAAAAAGGAATTATTCACATTAACAGCCCATCTTTTGAAGCCAGTAATTGGATATTGATTTTAGTAAATCACTTTATTCATAAGCCACCAAATTTTGTCTAAGACAACAAACGCCAAAGGGAAAAGCTCCATAGCTTCAAGACCCAAAGTTGCTCTTACAACATTAGCATTCAAAGATAAAAACTAACCATTAAGCATATGATAAATATTTGAACCCCTGGATTTGAAGACCCCATGTGAACACCAGCTAAAGTTTTTGGGAGAAAGGACAATCAAAAATTAAGTAATGCAGACTTTCATTAGCACCTTCACGTAGTGGGCAACAAAGGTTATCAATTGGAAAGACGACATTGAGCCTAGTCTTGACTGGAAGCACATTCCACGCAACTTGCCACCAAAAGAATTTAAATTTCTCTGGAACCTTAAGAGTTCCAAAGAAAGAGTCACTACTGTTTGGATAAAGGACCTATATCTAATAAATTTCCATGATAAATCAGGTGATATGCAGATTTAATGTTAAAGTTTTCTCTTGTATTAGGACACAAAATCCACTTATCAGGAACATCAAAAATTGGAACCTTTGTTTCCAAGATGGTTCTAGCAACGGGGTAGTCAAAATGAGCAAGAATTTTGTAAGCATCCCATAATTTAGTGCCATCAATGAATAAATCTAAAACAATATTTAAACCTGGTTGTCTTTTACTTCTAGGCATTGCCTTGAAGCCAGGTAATTTGAGAATTCACAGGTCCTCCTAGAAGTTAATCGAAGAATCATCTCCAACTTGAATGCATACTCAAAACTATAGATTTTGCCTGCATTATTCCTTTCCATATTCACGGGTCTCCTTTGAAAAAATTTCCACAACAAAAACTGCCATGGCTAAAGTAATTTCCCTTTAAGACTCTGGTCCAAAGAGCATCTTCACCAGAGATCAGTTTCCACCCTAACTTGGCCATTGATAAATCCTAATTAGACTTATCTTGCAACTGTTTCTTTTCTTTTCTTGTTTTTTTACATGATTTTAAGTTTATCAATGAATCAATTCAAATTAAAAATAAAAATTGGTACTTAGTTATATTCTTCCCAACCAAATTAGCAAATTGACATGTCATCTATAAAGCTTGATATTAAGGTGACAATGAGGTAAGATAGCTTGGGAGCTACTTATTTAGAGTTCGGATCATTAATAAGTCAATTTTGAACTCATTTAGTAAAGCGAGTCAATATCAATTTTTTCAAAACTTAAGACTCGTTTATTTTATATATATATATATATATATATATATAATAATAATAATAATAATAATATAAGTTGTAACTTAATTTGGTGATAAGTTACTCAAATAGCTTTTTTAGTAAGTTATGGATTCAATTAAAAAAAAAAAAAATTAGAAAAACCTTTAAAAATTCTTAAAGCCAACTTAAAACTTGACCCATTGAGTTGGCTCAAGTTCAATTCGTTGTCACCCCTATCCAACACTATAGGAAGAAAAAAAATGAGGTTAAACATGTCAATTCTTACGAAGTTTCATAATTATTTTCAGGTGTTTTTATTTCTTATTTCTAATGTTGCTCAAAGTTGATGTTAACCATGTAAGTGATGAGTAACAACTTAATTGGATTGGTTGGAATGCAGTCAAACGGTCAAACACATAAGGAATGTTTGAAGAAATGAATTTTCTAACTAGTGCCTATAAGACACTTGTTAAAGTGATAAATATAAAACTTTGTATTATTAATTGTAGTAGTTGACCATGATTTCAGTGTTACATAATAAATAATTTTTTATTTTTAGAATGTTTCAAATTTCAAATATCACATTTATCGCACCTTATCAAATACCCTTTAAGCACTAGTTAGAAAAACCCTTGAAGAAATTATTGGGAGCTACTTGCGATAACATATTATTTATTAGGTCCATTGATCCATAAATTTCAGTTGAATAAAGTTGCTCATTTGAATTTTCAAATTTTAAAGAATTTTGGATAATTTAGTTATTTAGCATCGTGTTAGTTAAGTGTGTCTTTGTAAATACCAGAAATTAGTTATAAAATTAAGTCCTTATTATATATTGGTATAGGTAGATGTGCTTGAATTTTGGGCTAATAATGGGCCAACCGAAGCCCACAACATTATAGTCTCAAGTATTAAAGGTCAAGCCCGCCCAGGCCCATGTGAAGCCAACAACTTAGCAAGCACGAAACAAGTGAGCGGTTTTCAAATTTGAAAATTGTGAAACGCGCGTTACAACTAACAAAAAACTGAAAGAGACATGACAGGAGCCATTAGTCTTATGAAATATATGATCTTATTCGGCGTGCTGTACAGTTCATAGTGGGCCCAACCCAACCTCCTTTTTCTTTTGCGCGCGCCTTCCCTAGGACCCATTTGGCAACCAAAAAATTCATACAGGTTACAAAAACGACATCGTAGCATTACTCCGAGTCTACGACGATCCTCCAGTAACCAACTAACTGAAATGCCAACGATTGATGGGGACACATTCCCGTAATTCCAACATAAATTTAGGGATAGAAAGGTAAACTCAACTTTCTGGTTCCTAGTTCCTAGTTCCTAGCTGACACAGCTATAACGTACTAGTCAGAGAGAGAGAGAGAGAGAGAGAGGGAGTGAGTGAGTGAGTGAAAAATTTGAGAAAGTAACGAAACCATTCTCTTGTTCTTTTTTTTCTCCTCTCTACTCGATCTCAAACTCAGAAATTCAAATCAAAACTCAATTTGTTTCAAACTCATGGAAGACGAATCCCAGGTAATCATAATCATCCCCAATATTAAAATAAAAAATTATAATTTTTTATTTATTTAAAAAAAATAAAAGAAAACAAACCTAACTACCTAAAGCTTCCATCCCAACCACCACCACCACCACCACCACCACCGTCGCCTCTTTCTCGCTTTCTCTGTTACTATGTTTTACTATTTTTATAGTTTCGATTTTTCTTTGGATTTTTTTTTTATTTGATTGATTCAGTCTGAATGTGTGTGTCTGTGATATTTGTTGCAGAAATTGATGGCTTTGAAAAAAGCGTACGCGGAAATAATTCTGAACACGGCGAAAGAGGCCGCGGCTCGGATAATGGTATCGGAACGGAGAGCTCTTGGTTTTCAACAGGATCTCTGTTCGACAAAAGAAGAGGCCCTTCGAATGCTAGTCCGATTGAAGAAAATGATCGAGGCTAAGGTTTCTTTCATTACTTGATGAACTCAATGTCTTTGATGCCGTTTCTTTTTTTGTTATAGAGTGAAATTGTCAGTGTATTTCATAATTTTAGGTTTGTTGTTGATGGCAATGTGGCTTCATTTTTGGGATTAAGGTTTTTGAAATATCTGCCAGTGATTTAGTGATATGGATATTCAAAATGTTTCATCATTGATTTCAACTAGTTATCCTTTGAACACTGTTTGGTTTTGCTCGGTGAAAATTGTTCTTTTTTAAAAAAAAAAAATGTTAAGTGCAACTTTATTGATAAAGATTAAGGATAACTCCACGGTTGTTATTTTCAATTTGAAAACCTCAATGGGATGAAAATAATGTTGACAACTGGATTCATTTTTCTTCTGTATATGTTCACGGCTTCACGTGTTTTGATTTGTATAGTTGAGTGATTAAGAATGATCCTTGCTCGTTTTGACTACATTGTAGCTGAAGCTCTGTCAATTTCGATCTTGAGCTTGAACAACAAGGCTCAAGAATAGATTTGGATTCTATGAGCGGTGGTAAATGATCACTTGCTATGACTATAATACTCATGTAACTATCTTTGACCTTGTTTGAGATCAGAGTCCATTCTTGGGTCACCTAATAGCATTAGTTTGTAGGTCGATTTATTCTTTGACATGGTAATAGACTTTCTACTGCTTATATTTTAGTTATATACTTTTTCCTGAGCTTTTGAATGTATTGCGTCACTGACAAATTTTCTTCTTTACAGACAACTGAGGCAGAGATGACATCATTAAGGCAACAAAGAAAGATTGATGAGCTTGAAGCGCAACTCCATGAGGCAGAGGATGTGGTAACAGACCTTAGGATGGAGTTGAAACAGGTGTGGCATAAGTTAGAGATGGTGAAAAATAGTCAGGTGCAACCTTTCAATGCACCAACAGCAATCCAAGTGGCATCTTCTCAAAACAATGCTGTATTGGTTCCCATCATATCCTCTCCTAATCGAAATCTTGAAGCTTTGGCAACCTTTGATGTGAACAACTCAGCATTAAATGGAAGAGGTTCAGACGGTGAATGCTGTAATGCAACTAAACAAACTAAGAAATCATGTGTTTCTCAGTTGGAGAATTATTATGTTCATGACTCTGATTTTCCCTCCATAATCATGAGAAGAAAGGAACCTGAGCTGTGCAGAAATGGATGTACTCAAAGAATCCTTGCATTTGAAAGGAATTTGTCAGAGGAAAAATTCCCCACTGGAAATGCAGATAATCAACATGTTGCTATAAAGAATAAGTTGATTGTCAAAGCTAGTGACAAGGAAGATGGAAAATGTGATTTACAATATTCTGTAACAAAGAACAGGGAAATTATTGAAAATTCATCCACAGAAGTAAGGAAGCCTGTTAAGATCTGCAGAAAACGAAAGAGAAAGACTGTTGCCAATCGTTGGTCATCCTTCCTTTCCTGCTGTGATACATACGCAGTCAATGGGAATATTAAATTATCTAAAAGCGCCCACACTCGAAATTCTGTCAGTAGTTACTTTATTAATAAAGTAAAAAGAAGGAAAAGAAGATATAGGGCTGCCACTGGTAAGCTATCTCCTGTTGTTAACCATTGCTTGTCAATCCTTCATAATGTTAAATCTGGTAAAAATCTGCTAAAGATAAATGATTCAGATGCTAAGATAGCGCCTTTACCTCATCTGGATATTCTTGAATCTGATGATAATTCAAAGCCATTGCACCATCTTGATCTTGGGCTTTTATTAGTTAAAGGTGATACAGCCCCTATATGTGGACATGCGAGTGTTGGGCTTGTCCAGAGAGCCGAAGAGGAGGATAGACTGTTATTTGATGAATCTGTTTTGAGAAATCTGGAAGGTACCTCTGCAGAAAATTTAACAGTTTCAGATTGTAGGATGGAACTTGAGGTGGTTGATGTGCCATTGAATACTGAGATGGAAGATGTAGAAACATTTGAAGAAAACAATAAGTCTCCTAGTCTAGCTGAAGATAGCAGGCTTCTCAAGTATACCTTCCGGAGGAAGCGCAGGAAGGAAACCTTGAGCTACCCTGATCAGATAACTTCTTCTGAAATGAACACTGTAGAGGGGAGGGTGGAGAAGAAGCAAAACGGTTCACCAGAGACCCAAAAATCTAGCCTGATAAATGAATCTTAAAGGGATAGTCGGCGGCTGGCTCAGGTTGCTCGTCAGGTCTGAATTAAACTGTGTTTTTTGTATTTTGAATGTGTCCATTAACTCATCTTGATTTCGTGTTCTGCTAATGAAATTACGTATGGGGGAATATGGATTTCTTTGTGGCATAACATGTCTTTGCTCAATGAATTGGGTTAAAAGTGGTCAGCAATTTATCTGGTGTGAACTTGTTACCGACTTTACTTTTCTTTTTCCGTTTCCTTGGGAGTAGGGTTTTGGTGCAGTACTACATATAGTGATCAGTGATCACTAAGTTTGTTGTTTAGAATGAGGTTTTTGCAATTAACCATAGAGCATAATATTAAATTGGCTGAACAAGATTGTCAAAGACTTTGTTGCTATGAAACACCAGTGCTTGTGATCTAATCAAGTTGACCAATGTATTGTTTTTTTCTTTTCCTGTTAAGACTTTTTGGTTGCTGTCATTGTGTTTCAGAATTGATTACTGAGCTTACCTCAACTTTTTTCTATCCTCATGCAGCTTATATCTTTGTCTGGAAAAAGGTGGTGATATCAATGGGGTCTGCTTCTTAAGATGTCGAGGAAGTCAAATATTGGGAAGTTGAGGAAAATTCAGGGGATATGCTATACATAGCGGCCAGCTGCTCTCGATCTAATGGAGAGTTCTAATTGTTATAATCTGCGGTTATTGTCCATAAAAATTGTGAGTTTGTTTGCAGCATTTCCTTCAAAAAAATTTGTTATGGTGTTTGCTAAATTCAAGCCTCTCCATTTGCCATCTTGTCAAAATTTCTGTCAATAGAGAAAGTTCACTTGATACCCATTTCTCACCTTGTTTCTCAATCATATAATTACTCAATATCGGTGTGGTAGTTGAATTTGGGAGTTGTTTTTAGATAAAAAAACTCAGTATCTTCGTATGTGGATGAACCAAACTCCCAAGTTGTCAATGATCTTTTGATATTGTTACGAGCGTCATCGGAATGTAGCGGATCTTCTCATTATTAAGATTTAAGACCTGGTTGCTAAAGATGTAACTAATTGCACTTTTATGCTTAATGAAAATTCAACTCTATCAACAAAGAAAACTTGTTAGGTGAAATGGATGATTTGGTTTGATTGAAATAAAAAAAATAAGCATATGAAATTAATCTGTGACAGGTACTCCATTTTATGATTTTTCTTTTTTTCCTTTGGGCTTACTCTTCTTAGAGTTTGATTTTAAATTATAATTGTACATTTATTATAGTGGAAAAACTTATCTAGATTCTCTGCTTAATTTGTTATAGTTACAATTCATTAACCTGCACAATCATAACAATCATTGGTTTTGTTTTATTTATTTTTATATTTTTTGGCGCTAAATAAGACCCACCATGGCTTTCAAATGTGACAAATATTCTTTTTTTTTAATGTTATTAGAAAGTGATCCGCCGAAACATTTGTTAATAAAATATATTAGTATGCTAATTATGATATCACAAGTGAAGTCGTTGTAGTATAGTGGTAAGTATTCCCGCCTGTCACGCGGGTGACCCGGGTTCGATCCCCGGCAACGGCGAATTTTCTTTTTTTTAAATTTCGAGCCCACAAATGTGGGACAACCTACATCCTGGTGATGGGTATGGGCCTATGGTCAAGGAAGTAGTTGGTGAGATTATGGCCCGCGCTGCAGAGACTTGCTAAACCGGTTGGGGCCCAACACTCTCTACCTCTTGCATACAGATTTTCATGTGCGTGTTTTAAGTACACTCTCTTAATTTTTAATTCCATTCATCACACACCTTCAAGTTTGAATATTTTTAAATTTACCTCCTCAATATTTAATTGCATTAATAATATCCCTTTAACTAGTCACGTTTAAATACACTTCATTAGGATCCCAAATAATCAATTATAATAATTGTTATGCCCATTAGCGTCGAGTATATAACTCGAATGTTTTGGATTAGAGGTCACAGGAAGTCAACGTCACATCAGATTGAGTATAAGATGACATACAAAATGGATGAAGTCAGTGGTCAGGGAGATTCCCGAAAATTCTCTGATATCTAAGTTAGAGCTCAATATTATAAAAAAGTAGGTGATGTTATAAATATATCCTTTCAAATACTATTTATAGATGTACTAATCCAACAATGGTTTACCAAGTGTCATGTGGTAGTGAAATTGTTATTCATGTGATCTGTGACACTTGGCGTGCAGGAATTGATTTGAGAGGTAATCTCTACTAACAATAATCATACATCACTTTACTGTTTTTAAATTTACAACCTAACAAGCTATACAAATTTTCACTAACTTAAACATGTTTCTTCTTTGAAATGACAGTCTAGTTATATATATTTTAACTTTATTTTTAAGAGACATGTCTTTAAATATTCGTAAATCTTTTTAAAATTTACAACCTAACAAGCTATACAAAAAATGTTGAATTGAGAAATAAATAAAACATAAAAAATGTTGAATTGAGAAATAAAATTTAGTCAGTACTTTTTAGTAAAATAAATATTAATAATTGTATAAACATTTTAATAAATTGTGAGGGGTGTATTTAAAAATGACTCAAAGTTGAAGGGGCGTGTTGAACACTATTGAATATTGAGATGTGTATTTAAAAATATTCAAAGTTTAATGGATGTAATTAATGCATTTGAAAATTGAAAGCCTATTTTAAAAAGTGATATAAAATTGAAAATGTGTTTTAAGATTTTAGCCTAGTTTTTTTTTTTATTTCAATCAAACCATATCATCAATTTCACCTAACAAGTTTTTTTGTTGATAGAGAGTTGAATTTTCATTAAGCAGAAAAGTGCAATTAATTACATCTAGGTTTTCTATAATGAGAGGATCCTCTATATTCCAATGACGCTCAAAAGGAATATCAAAAGCTCATTGACAACTAGGGAATTCGGTTCATCCACAATTCCACATACAAAGATACTGACCTTTTTTCAAACAACGACTCCCAAATTCAACTACCACCGATACTGGTAATACATGATTGACAAACGAGGTGGGAAATGGCCATTAAACAATTTTGTTAATTAAGAATAAAAGTAACCCATAGCAGCCCTTAGGCATTGATCTTGTAAACAAGCAACACATCTATCAAGCAGACTAACTTTCTTTATTGACAGAAAATTTGACAAGATGGCAAATGTAGTTAGGCTTGAATTTAGCCCACACCATAACAACATTCTTTTTCTTTTTTTTTTTTTTGAAGGAAACGCTGCAACAATACTCACAATTTTTATGGACAGTAACTGTAGATTCTAACAATTAGAACTCTCTGTCTCTATCAGATCGAGATTGAGAGCAGCCGCCATTATGTATAGCATATCTTCTGGATTTTGCTCAACTTCCCTATATTTGATTTCCTGCGCATCTTAAGAAGCAGTCCCCATTAATATCCCCACCTTTTTCAAGACAAAGGTATAAGCTGCATGAGGATAGACTAAAAGTTTAGAGGTAACCTCAGTTTAGAGACAATCCATCAAACAATTTGGGATGAAATATTCAGGTTTTCTAAAAAAAAAAAAAAAAATTGAAAATGAAATCTGGTTCATATGCCTATAGTTTTAAGTAATGGCTTGTGTTGCAGATGAAGATGGAGATGAAAAGGTGATTACTACGTGGACAATCTCTATGTTCGGTCATTGGAGATTGACCAATACATTTCTCACAAATGAGTTAAGGTGAAGTTCAAGTTACATTTTGAAGAATGCATCAAAAGGATCGGTGTTGTATAGTAACTTAATTCTGAGCCTACTTCAGGATCTTTGTGGGTACTTAGAATGTTGCTGGAAGATCCAAGCTTAGATGTAGATTTGGAAGAGTCGTCAAACCTCAAGGTAGAAGCAGATGTCTTTTTTATAATTGCAGATTGCAAGAGATTGTACCATTAAAAACCCGAACGGATAGGTGCAGAGGACCCTATGGTAGCTACAAGTTGGAACCTGCTTACAAGAGAAATTCTCAACAAGAAGTATAGATGCCCTTGGTTGACACCAATGCTGAATCCAATCCCAGGTGACAACTACATGTCAATTCGCAAGGGTAAGTTTGAAATAAATTTATGTAAAAGTTCATTTTAATTTAATTTATTTTATTTTAATTTAATTTAATTTAAATTATTTTTAATATTTAGAATAAATCATATGTAAATGAATTATAGTGTTTAGAATATTATTATAACCAATAAAATTCAATTTATTTTAATATTTTATAAAATTGCCCTTACATTAATAAATTTTTTTTTTTTTTTTTTTATAAAAACAACTTAAATTATTGGTATAGGTCTAATACAATATAAAGAAGGAAGATAAATGAGGAGAAGGGGAGGGGAAAGAAAGCAAGAAAGGAAAAGATTAGATGAGATGAGAAATGGGGTAGGAAGAAGAAAAAATATTGTAATTTTTGAGATGTGAATATGAAGAAAGATAAAATTAAGGAGTATATATGCATTTTTAGTTTAATTGAATTAAATTCTTAACAAATCATACAATTTTGATAAGAATTCAAAATGAAAAAAATGATATAAAAAAATGATTTAGAATAAATTACATTCTTATAAAAGATAAAGATCAAACACAAAATTTTAATCGAAAAAAAATTTTGAATGAATTAATTCTATAATTTTTATAACTCTAAACACTCTAAATGGATGACTATTGGCCGACTTGGACTCCAATGACAAAGCAATTAAATGCGCAACACGAAAAACTAGCAGAGGGAATTAAATACAAGTTGATGGCAAGAAAGAAGACGGTTGAAGGAACAAGTTTTTTTTTTGGTTGCCCTCTTAGCATCTAGTGATGAAAGCAGAAGAAATAACCTGGTTTATGAGATTTTTAGGCGAACTGGTTTATCTAGAACCTTTAAAGACGATATAGTCCCCATCCACTTGCAATTTTAGGCCATTAGCTATCTTAATATAAATATTAAGATTCTCAAATTCTAAATACTAATAAATTTATTAATATAAATTATTTTTATATTAAAAAATAATTTATATATTATAAATAATTATACTAAAACTAAAAATAATAAAAGAGAGTTTCCATTTTGAATTTTTTTTCTTTAGCGAGAAATGAGTTGAAAACAAAGTTTTACTTATATCCTTATTTGTATAAGTGTAATAGATTTAGATCGTTATATCAAAATAGAGTATATAATTCTATTTAAAAATGAGATTAAGTAATCCTCTTCCTGAGATGAACAACACATTCCAACAATAAATATGAGAATTAAAAGTTTAAATTCCAAGGACTAGTTCTGGTTCTAAAATTCTCTCGAGTATAAACAAAAGAGATTTTACTCAATTCTTTTTTCTCCTTGACAACAATTTGTTAGCCTGATGATTTATTCTCATTTGTGACACCAAAGACCTATTAACGAATAGTATTTCTTTTATCTGATGAGAATTCATCATAATTTGGATATCAAGGAGTTTATGATGAATAAAGATCTCTAACAACTAAAAATAAAATTTGTTGGATGATCCGCCTCGTAAAGAGCAAGAATGTGGTGTATTTGAGGATTGGAAATAAGGTATAACATAGAATTTGCACCTATCTACAAATATTCATCCTCAAATTGTAGTGGGTACTGCGGTGGCCTTCCAAGCAGATCTGGAGAGAAGCAAAGAATAGTTTAATGATTTTGTTTCATCACGCGACATCCTTCTTACCATGGAGACCTCGAAAGCTGTAAATTCTCTCTGCTATTTTGATATAGTATGATTGTTAAAATATGTAAAATTATCTTCTCACTTCTGATTAAAGTATGAATATCTTATCCATGATCATAAATTCTCTATTCTTGTTATAGCAGGGTACAAGCAAGGGAGATCAAGATGGAAAATCTACATTGCTATCTTAGATGATAAAGGATATAGAAGCATGGCAACCCATATACAAGAACTAGATTCGAATAGAATAGTTTAATTAGAGTGTTGAAATTCCCAAAAATATGCTAGTGATTAGTTAATATAAAATCTTGAAAATAAAGCAAGCAGAACAATTAGCATCTTATGTCTCTCCTCCCTTGTTACTAAACAAGGTCTTCAAAAATGTAGGCCACAATATGAACAAACTTAGTAAGAAAAGTTCCACATGCTGGTTAGCAAATTAGAATACTTACATCAGATCAGTTCCCCTCATTTGCCCGAAGAATTCCACCCAGAGCCTCCATATTGTCAAAATGACAACTTGGGCATACACATCTTTTTTGCAATTCCTCACCCAGGGTACTATATGTTGCTTCTAACTGGGAAGTCTGCTTGTTACCAGTCAAAGAAACATTTGAGCTGCTTTCACAACACAGTTAATTTGAATAGAAGCTCCATTCAGAATATTGCAGTTACAAAGGCCACCATATATGTAGTTACCTTTGCCACTTTCTGTAATGGAAGACTTTATAAATATATACAACAAGGACATGGCAAAAAGATGTAACAATCATTTTGTAGCATGCAGCAAATATATCATATTTACGTACCCTCCTCTGTGAATTTGGTGCATGGAGCACAATAATAGTACTGCCACAGCATACCACATTATTTATTTACAATTTTTTTTTTCTTTCCTTTCTGTAGAACTCTTTTACCAGTAGAGTTATTCTTATTTGATTGCTCAGAAACCACTTTTTTTCCAACCATTGATTTTGAATCACAATTGTGAATTCAATTCTAAAGCTGCTAGGTTATTAAACTGGAAATCAGTAATTGTGGAAATGTTGTTGTAACAACTAACTTATTCAAATGGACCATATAGAATAACAATGACGAAATTTCTATTTGGTGAGCTGTTTGTATGGGTTGTAGATATATATATATATATGTATATATACATCACTCTACCAAACTTTATCCAGAAATATAAACAGCCAAATGGAATGGACAGTTTCTTTTTCAATTGAGGGATATTACTACTGTTACTATCTGTAACAACTAACAAGTAAGGCAGTGACGGTTCAAACAGGTTATTACTGTAAGTCTGTAACATTGACAAGGATATCTGGTTAATTCCTGCAACGCTTTTGTTTCTTCCATTATCATGTCCATCAGGGACACCATTCTTTCAGATTCAATGAGTTCCTGCTGAACCTGCAGGAATCTCAGTTCTTATATTTAAAAGGAAAGTGAAAATGTTTTGGCCACCAAATTGAAGAAAAGTGAAAGAATACCACCCAGTTTGCATATTATATCTGAATGTGAAAATATTTTATATTTTGACTCACCTTCTTTTGAATGTTCTGTTCTGCTTGGTATTCCTCTTCCTCTTTAGTTGTTTGACATATTATATCTGCAAGCATATCTTCAAGAGTACTCAAAGCTACTTCAGCATCATCATTGTTCATGATTCTGTGTTCTGCATCTGTGACAAAGTCGGTGTGACTCCTTCAGTTGACACAGAAGAGATTAAGTACCAAATTTAATTCTATGCACGAAAGATACAGGTGTTGAGGAAAGGGGGAGGAATCAAGGAAGAAAGAGGTCATTGCAAGTTTAAAGAAGCTCATCTGCGTAATCTTAGCTTCGAATCAGGTTTAGACAAATACTCTAATAGTTGTTCTTCACAACCTCAGCTTGATAAGAGTAAAAAAAAACTAAAGTGATAAATTATTGCACTCACTTCCTTCCTCACATTTTTACTTTTACAATCAAAGCATAAGAATTCAAATAACAAATCTTTCGGTAAAACATTACCACCTGAATCGAACATCAAGTTCCCAGAAAACATTTGTTCCTAGTTCAATAGCTAGAAAATCAAAGAATTGATAACAGAACCTTCACAAGCTGCAGATTCAACACAATCTACTGTAGGAGTATTACAAGTGATTTTCTCCTGGAATTTCCTGCATCAGAAAGTGCTTAATTATTGTGACAGCAAGGCAGTTTAAGTTAATCATGAAGCAATGTCCAGCATCATGTACATTGAGTATCTATGATATAGTAACTAATACTACTTGACTTGCACATTGACAAAGCCAATCGAATAATTTTTTTCTACTACTTCTGTGATCCCTTTTATCTTTGCATTTTTTTCAACTTTTTGTTAGAAAATCAGCACTTTTAATATTATACTGTCAGTACAAAAAATACAATTATAGACTACAACCAAAGAAATCTGTTGCAAACTAGCAATAATATGTAGAGGAGCTTCAGAGATCACGTTGGGTTCAAATAGGCAAAAGCTTCGGAAGATTTTCAAAGCGAGAAGATATCACAGGGTTTGAGTGTTTTCACTAGAGGAATAAATATGTCATATTGTCATTGAGGCAGAAAGCTGATAGAGAAGAAATTGAAAGGTTTAAATAAGGTAAAACTTCTATTAAATTCTACATATTGGGACACAATAATTAAAGAATGAGATGAGGAAAAAGTCATGAAATATTTTTATCCAGCTATATATCCCTTTGAGAAGAAAAGTATTCTAGGAGAAACTACCAGAGTACTTAGTCAACAAATGCATCGTAGTTACACCATATGAATGTGCAAATATTCTCGTTTTACTTGTTTCCCGAGCAGAGCATGCACTGCAGGAGTTGAAAGTTCAAATAGGCATGGACTAAATGATTCTTTTGGCACTGAAGATGTCTTGTGATGCTCAACTACATTTTTAAGCCTCAAGTTCATGTACAAAACAAACAGACCATGAAATCAGTACAATTACAAGTAAAATGTCAGTAATAAGCAAGAAAACTTGACAAGTGACAACATGACTTATTGACAGTTTAGAAAACAATTCAAATGTATCACAGGGAAATTGTATTTCAGGTTGGCAAGTTTCAAAACCATTTTGGTCTTTAGAAATAGTAGATAATTATTATGATATATGCATAGAAAACAATCTTCAAAGTACACTAACAAGTACCCTTACACTTTCAAAATCTTTCCTCACAAAAAGCAAATAAAAGTTAATAGATAGAAGCATCTTACAGCAGGATGCTATTGGCAAAATTGGTCAAAGAAGTCTATGACCCATTTCTATGAATTGCAGCCGAAAATGTATGATGCAAATTAAATAACATAATTTGTTGACTAACAAGATCAACCTTATCTTAGCATTCAGCTCAAACATTTTGTGGATAAACTGATCACTGCATTGTAGGAACACAAAAAAAAGTATGAGAAGATAAAATAAAGTTGTTTACCAGAACAATGATCTTGTGCTCAAAGGATATGAAACGAACACTTAGATGGAATATCCATACCGTGCATCTCCTTCTTCATTCTTTGCACAATGTTCAAGTACAATTTCCGAAACATTGAGGTTCATAAAAAACAAAAACAAAAGCTGCCTAAGTATAAACAGGAAAAAGCGATGTCCATTTAATAAGCACGCAATTTAGGAACACGAGAGAGAGAAAAGATTAGAGAGTACCTTAAGAGCTTCCAGATCAGATCTTATGGTGGAAATGTCACCTTGAGTCGATGAAATCCTCGCCTGAAAGCAATTTTAAAACTCAAGAAGATTTCGATCAAAGAATAATCAAATTTTGTAAAGAATGTGAAACAAGCCCAAAGTAATCACACCTCTAGGGTTTGAATCGAAGTTTCAGTCATAGCCAATTGAACTTCGTAGCCTTTAAGCTCTTGTTCAACAAGTTCCTTAGTGTGCTTGGCGTCTTCTAGCTCGGCATTTTCGGCGTTTAGTTCAGATTTAAGCTCTTCGATCTGCTTCTTCAGACCAACTAGTCTTCGCTCTGCATAATTCAGAAGAATACTACAACTAATAAACAAAAGCATCCGTTGGTTGCTGAGAAAATGTGAGAGACGAACAGAAATTCGAACATTATGCGTTTTATCTGCGTTCATTCGCCAAACAGGGCTTAATCCAACTTCATCGCTTACTTGTAAGAGAAAATATTCATGTTGTAGATTGAAGCAATTATGAATTGAGTTTTGATTCCGCTGCTTCATTTTCTCGGAAAACAAACCGGAAATAGAACAAGGATGTACGCACCTCCTTGCGATTTCTCAGAGGCGACGTTTCGAATAAGGCTTAGGAGTTGCTTCTGTGAATCACTTCCCGCCATGGATTTTGAGCTTCCGTTTCGGGCTTCCAATACAACACTTGGACCCTGCGAATCTCCTTTATTTATAGGGCTAGTTACATGCATGATCCGACGACGACCATCATGAATGGAAAGCGTGGTTCACCCAGTCAAGCTCACAAATAAGCATATTGAGGCCCAAAAAAAGCCCAATTTCCTGTCAAAACACAGCCCAATTAAAGAGCAGCTTTAGTTGTATGTTTTTTAAAGACGGTCCACCCTTTATTTTTAAACAATAGACAAGAAATCTTAATCGTCATCATCCCAAAAATTTAGGATTCAGTCTCGGATTTCCGCTCGGATGAGGAGGTATATTGAAAAAAGAGAATTATCTCTTATTCTATAATTCATAAAGCCGACAGGCCTCCTACGAATAAAGAGAAACCACTAACAATTATTAGTAAATTTTACTGAACTATCTTATACAAGTTGAAATCCACATCGTTTCAAAAACAATAATTCCAAATACACATATTTCTCACACTATATTTTCCCAAGATAAATATAAAAATAATTTTGTTTTTAAAGTGATTGATAATAGTGATACAAATTCATGTTTTTGAAAAGAAGGATAATCTGATAAGTCAACCCAACATTAATATATTTGATCGTAATAATTTTTAAAATTGGACGGCTTATTGAATTGATTTAACTAAAACCGAAGCCAATTATCTTAGGTTCGGCTTTAAAATGGCACAAAAATACTATCCGAACCAACTCTAAGGACAGACCAACGCTATGTAAGTTATCTCTTTATGAATCCACGTTTCACTTAGAGTGGCTAGCAACTGTGTATAGAATTTAGCAACATCCAAATCATATCACACTGAAAGATAGTTCTTATGTGCCCTTGCTGGCAAATCTCGCATGCTTTAAAAGTAAAAAAAAAGAAAAAAAAAAGTTAGTGAATATCCTAGTTGCACTGCTAGTAGCTAGGGTAGCTTTACAAGTTTCAAGAAGCTCATCATGATAATATGAAGCTAGTTTTTAGCAATTGTAACAATTTTTGATTTGTTATTGCAAACAAGCAGTTGCTGATCTGAATGCATTTTTTTAATTATGTGAGTCACATCACTAGGTTCACTTCAGTTCATACAACAAGTGACAAATTGATTTCTTTTGTTTTGTATTTTTTTTGTAACTGAATTGACTACTCGATCCATCAGTCTTGCCCCCACAAACCCAATGTAAGTCCACTCAGAGAAGCCCTAATTGCACAACTTTTTTTTATAGATATTTTCCTGAAAGTTGTTGATGAAAAAAAGAATCAAAAGTTACCGAGTTAGGAAGTTTATTTGCTCTTGGTGTTCTTAACTCTCAAATCTCAATAAATGTTAACATATAGTATAGTTTCTATAATTATAAGACTTGCACGAAAACTTATTTCATTATTAGAATTTAACATTTGAGTGTTGAGGTTTTGAATCATACAAAATATTCTTAAAAAAAAAAAAGGGACCTTTACATGAAAAAAATAAGAAAACATAGGCTTCTTTCATAAAAGAAAAAAAAATATAAAATTATGTCTCAAATAATATATCTTTGTCTTAAATCTCATCATATATATTTGTAATATTTTTCCTCCATCACTAGCAATTAGGAAGAACATTTTAACTTGGAATAAATTTTATTTATTTTTAATCACAAGTGTCTCTAATTGTAAAAAAAGACTAAACTTATATGTTGTCTTTAAAATGTTAACTTTCCTCGTTTTCTTTCCTTTTCAATCTCAATCCTTTACGTTACTTTTCAAAAGTATAAAAAAAAATTAAATTAAATCTTTTTCTCTTATATTATTTTGTTACTTGTTAGATTAGTCATATGCAAAATCTTTCCTCGCTGCATCACATATGTAATATTTTTCCTCTGTCACTAGCAATTCGGAAACAAATTAATGTAGAATAAAATATAAGTTTTCTTATCACATGTTTTTAGTTGTAAAAAATTAGTAAACTTAACAAGGACCATTTACATTGGGTCAGTGACGCAGCTGACTCTACTAAATTTTTAAAATTGATCATAAGTAAGAAAATTATTGATAAAATATAGAAGATATATAACTCAAATGTCTCCACCAAGATTTGGATAAAATATTTTTGATCCCACTAAATTTTAGACAAGATTTTAATAAAATAATTTTCTTCTCACCAAATTTGTATACAAATGAGAAAAAATATATATATTTAATCATCTGATTGAGAAATTAAATTTATTGTCAAACTTTATCATAATGCAACTTGACCCCAATTGAAATTGGTGAATGTCGTGAGTAATAATGTTCTTATAAATTCTTTAGCCCAAAGTGTAAAGTGGCTCAAACACATCTGACTGATAAATTTAAATAAAAAAAAAATCAAAATACAACTTTCATTTTCTCTTAAAGCTTACCAACTTTTTTTTTTTTGTATCATTATGCAAAAATTATTAGTCAATAATTTTCACATTTTTATTCAAATATTTATTATTTCTTTAAAAAAAAAGATTTAACTAACCTTTTGACATAATTTTTTTAAATTGAAAATGACAAAAATAAATAATAAATTTAAGAGTGATGCAAGTATTTTATTTTATCTTGAACGATATTTGATTGAATCACCTATTTTATTAGTTAAATAAGTATCTCCAATCAAACTATTATAAATTTGTTATTTTTAGTACTTACAATAAAAAAATTCAATAATGCATTCTTAAAATGTCGTATTATAATCATTTAAGTTTTTTTTATATGATTACTATTTATATATCTAAACATGTCATTTTTTCATGAATTCTCATTAATAGAGAATCTTCTGTCTAACTTGAGAAAGAACTTCGATTTAACAAAATATATGTGCAGTCTTATTCCTCTATATATATATATGTTTCTCTTCTCTATTAAAAAAATACAAAAATAATGAAAAAAAATCAATATGGTCAAATTTTTAGAAAAAATATAATAAATTAAGTAAATTTTGGAAATTTTTTTAAAGAAATCTAAAATTAGCATGAACTCTAATTCGTGATTTTAAAAAGAGAAATGATGAGAAAATATAGAGTTGAAAAGGGTTGGAAAACTTGTAGTCTTGTAAATATAAAACGCGGTTTCCCAAAGTTCATTTATGGCATAAGATATCTTTTGCAATTTCTTATCTTTGAAAATACAGGTAAAATTTTAGCAAAAAAAAGAAAACACAGATAAAAGTAAGTAGCATTCAATATCAATCAGGCAAAGTGCATATCCCTTCAAGATCAAAATGCATTAAAAAGAAAGGGACAATACATTTTGACCCCAAAATTTAAAGGACAAGACTAGACCCTTAACCCTAAATTAAGGACCATGTCTATAAAGCTGTAACACCACTACTCTTTTACATATTTATACCTAATCTTGAATAATAGTTTCCTTCATTGAATCAATTTATTCTTTCCAATATGGAAAACAAGCATTTCCTCTTTAAATAAAAAAGCAAAAAAAAATAAAGCTAACCATCACATCAATAATACCCATTATCCCCACCAGCAGGGGGGTCACACACCACCATGAACTTGTTGTCAGTTTCCATCACCACCACCCACTATTGTCAAAAGACGAAAACAAAAATAATCATCAACCATTATTGAAAATGAAAAACAGTACATCCATTTTGGGAATTGATTCTCATCATTATTATTATTATTTTGTAACTTCAATTTTCTATGAGGGGGGAGGTTCTTAATTGAAGGATGGAAATTGAACAAACATGCTTACTTGACCTTATAATGGATTCTCACTTTTTGTTTAAAAATTAATTGTGTTTTCATTCTTTTTTTGATGTACATTGATTTTTTTTTCTTGATATAGTAATGTGTGGAAATATATAAAGCATGAGCTAATTAATTTTTCTTTTCTTTCTATCTTTAACCCATGCATTGATAAGCATCTAATTAATGGTGAAAGAAAAGGAAGTCTAACGTTATTTATTATTATTATTATTATTATTATTATACATGATGACCTAGAAAATATTATGATCTTGATATCATTGTAAAACATTTGGTTTAAAATGTAACATTAAGAGTGCATGGGATTGAGCATGTAAAAAAATACTTATGAAAAAAAATAGTAACAAATCTTTAATTTTTGAGATTTGATTTACATTCAAAGAACGTAAGAATATTCATAAGAAACTTAAGAAAAAAAAAAGGCAAGACATTTAAGAAAAGAAAAGTATACATATATAATTATGTGTATTGCATATCAATCGTGTGATGTAAACCAATTTAGCATTATCTAGCCATATCTTCTTTTTAATCATGGTATGTTTCTTGACACTGCCATTCTTTGGGCTATGACAGTTTAGCCACTTTAAAGAGCAACAGAGAATATGAGTTTGATGGGTTGTGTCTCTTTGCCTCCGACTAATTTTGGATTCAAATCGTCTGCTCTTCTAAGAGATGTAGACTAAAAAAAATTTACAAAATTAATTAATTTTAAATTAAATAAATTTTAAATAGAGAATTGGTGTTTCTTACTCTTTTCAACAAGATTTTTTTTCACATGCCAAGATCTAAATCCGATTATTTTGCCTATTCAACGATGAACCAACTCCTTCACATTTAATAACTAGGAAAACCACTCAGCTCAAGTATTAGAACTTAAAATTGGAGTATATAGGTACTGCAGTTTTGAACCATACAAAATATTCTCGAATAAAAGTAAGGGGGCAAAGAGGTGTGAAACTTGGAAAACATAGGCTTCTTTCAGCAAAAAAATAATAATAACGAAACTTATAAAATTATGTCTCAAATAATATATCTTTGTCTTAAATTTTATCACATATATTTTTAATTTTTTTTCCTTCATCACTAGCAATTAGGAAGAACATTTTAACTTGGAATAAAATATAATTTTTTTATCTCAAGTGTCTCTAATTGTAAAAAAAGATTAAACTTATATATTGTCTTTAAAATGTTAACTTTCCTGTTTTCTTTCTTTTCAATCTCAATCCTTTATGCTACTTTTATTTCTTAAAAGGTAAAAAAAAGAAAAAAATAATAATTTTGTGAGATTTAGACTTAGTTTGGTAATACTGTGACTTTTTAAAAGATGTTATATTTTTCTGACTCTTTTATAGTTAAAAAGTCAAAGAAGTAATGTTTGGTAAAATAATATAAAATCTGTTCTCAATGTCACAAAATTATGATTGATTTGGTAATACTATGACTTTTTCATTAGAAGTTAAAGTTATATTAGTATTATAAATTATTGAGAGGAGAAGCCAATTTTAAAAAATACCTCTTGAGGTGCTTTTAAAAGCCTAGAGCAGAAACATCTCAGTTTACTATTTTACCAAACGTAAAAAAAATTGATTTCTATTAGACATAAATACCCTATCAAAAATCATTACGAAACTAAACTTTAGTCATAACCAAAATCTTTATTGGTCGCTGCACCACATTTGTAATCTTTTTCCGCCACCACTAACAATTAGGAAAAAATGTTAATGTAGAATTAAATATAAATATTCTTATCACATATGTTTTTCGTTGTAAAAAAATAGTAAACTTACTGGTAGGACTATTTACAATTGGGTCAATGAGACAGCTGATTGTACTAAATTTTTAAAATTGATCATAAGTATATGATAATTATTAATAAAAGAGAGAAAATATATAACTCAAATTCCTCCACCAACGTTTGTTTTAAATTTTTTGGATCCCACCAAATTTTGGCAAAATTTAATAAAATAATTTCGTTCTTACAAAACTTGTGTAAAATGAGAAAAAAATATATTTAATTATCCAATTGAAAAGTTAAATTTATTGTCAAACTTTATCATAATGCAACTTGACCCCAATTGAGGTTGTGTGATGGTAAAAAAATGTGTTACTTTTATTGATTTCTTGGGTTAAACTCACCTTGGCAAATGTTGTGGGGAATAAAGTCCCTATAAATTCTCTAGCCCAACAGCCTAACGTGTAAATTAGCCTAAACACATATGATCGATAAATTTTAGGAAAAAAATCAAAGTACAACTTCGACTTTCTTTTAAAGCTTACCAACTAATACCCCAAAAAAAGGGTTAATAACTTATTACTTTTTTTGAATTATTATGCACTTAGTCATTAATTGTCACATTTTTATTCAAATATTTATTATTTCTTAAGATAAAAGATCTAACTAACCTTTTGACATAAATTTTTAATTCAAAATGACAAATTTCAATAATAAATTTAAGAGTAACACAAATCATGACTATATATATATATATATATATATATTATTTTCATTATTTTATTTTATCTTGAATGATTTTTGATTTAATCACATATTTTATTATTAAAATATGTATCTCCAATCAAAATATTATAAATTTGTTATTTTTAGTACTTATACTAAAAGAAATCAATAATTCATTCTTAAAATATCGTATCATTTTCATTTAAGTTTTTTTATATATTTACTGTTTATATATCTAGACATGTCAATTTTTCCATAATTCTCATTAATAGAGAATCTTTTGTCTAACTTATGAAAGAATTTAGATTTAAAATTAAAAAAAAAAAAAATGTGCAGTCTCTCCTCTATATATTCTCTTCTCTATTAAAAAATATAAAAATATTGGAAAAAAAAATCAATATGATCAAATTTTTGAGAAAATATAATAAATTGGTAATTATTTTCTCAAAGAAATCTAAAATTACCATGAAGTCTAATTCCGTGATTTTAAAAAGAGAAATAATGAGAAAATATGCAGTTGAAAAGAATTGGAAAAGGCAAAACAAAAATAAGCGTCAACTACTAATGAAATTAAAAAAAGTACATCCATTTTGGGAATTGATTCTAATAATAATATTATTATTTTGTAACTTCAGTTTTATGCGATGAGGGAGGTTCTTAATTGAAGGATGGAAATTGAACAAACATGCTTACTTAACCTTGTAATGGATTCTCAATTTTTTGTTTAATAATTAATTTTGTTTTCATTCTTTTCTTCATGTACATTGTTTTTTTTTTTCTTGTTATAGTAATGTGTGGAAATATATAAAGCAAGAGCTAATTAATTTTTCTTTTCTTTCTTTCTTTAACCCATGCATTGATAAGCATTTAATTAATGGTGAAAGAAAAGAAAGTCTAATGATTATTTTATTATTATTATTGAACATGATGACCTAGAAAAAAATTATGAACTTGATATCATTGTAAAACATTTGGTTTAAGATGTAACAATAAGAGTGAAGGAATTGAGCATTTAGAAAAATACTTGTGGAAGGAGATAGTCAAGAACCCATATGAGATAAGATTCTTACTCAGAGTGTGAAGATATTTGTAGGAAAAAAAAAAAAAAAAAAGGCAAAGAAACTATAAAAAGAAAGAATATATGATATAATTATGTGTATTGCTCATATCAATCATGTGATGTAAACCAATTTAGCATTATCTAGCCATATCTTCTTTTTCATCATGGTATGTTTCTTGACACTGCCATTCTTTGGCCTATGACAGTTCCAGCCACTTTAAAGGGCAACAGAAAATATGAGTTTGATGGGTTGTGTCTCTTTGCATCCGACTAATTTTGGATTCAAATCCTCTGCTCTTCTAAGAGATGTAGACTAAAAAAAATCTTTAAAAAAATAATTTATTTTAAATTAAATAAATTCTAAAAAGAGAATTGATGTTTCTTACACTTTTCAACAAGACTCTTTTTACGCATGAACCAACTCCTTCACATTTAATAATTGGGAAAACCACTCAGCTCAATTATGAGACAGATAGCACGAGAGTATATGGAGAACCTAGCTGATCAATATGCAAATAATTGTCCTTTTATTTATTTATTATTTTTTAGCTCAACGAGCAAGACAACCTAATGAAAAAAAGAAATATCTTTATTGGAGCAATAACGACTACTTAACTTTAAAAAAAAGTTACTTAATCAGGTCTCATTTTCTGGTATACAGCTTTTTTATTTTTTCCAAAGAGTATAAGTAGGCTAAATTCATCAATTATATTAATTAATAAAAAATCCTGAAGACGGGCTTTATATAAAAAAGTTAAAAATAAATGCAGAAGTTACAATTATTTCTTTCATTTTGTTTCCTCCCGCAGTTATTTACATTCCATTATAGACGATCTCAAAATTTATTAGTTACCATAAAGAAATAAAACATGAAATAGGACATTTTTATAAACTTGACCATGGTTTATAAACTAGGCTTATGAATTGAGATTCAAATATCCACCCCATTCCTACCAAAATAAAATATATATATATATATATATACCCACCCCATGGAGTAATACATATTTTTCTTTTTGATTCTTATCAACTGCATTATGGGGAGTATAGTATTTTTAGGCACGTTAACGGTTATCAAGGTCCAAGCTATTCATCAACACTAGTATGCAGATCGTGTAGCATAGAATTGATAGGCCTGGTTATGACGATCTCCAAATTTATTAGTTGAAAAATGTTTGCTGATTGAAGAATGTCTAATGCTAAAGGTTTGTTTGGCGCAAGGCAGTTAACGTTATAATATAATATTATCAAATTGATTCTAATTTAGTATTTGACTATAGTAAGATAGTTGTTGAAGATATATAATTTATTTAGATTGATTAAAATTGATTGTAAATAGTTGATTATTCCAATCACATTCTAAATTATTTCTAATTAGGATAGTCATGTATTTAATGTTGTAATATTTAAATAGAATCAACGAATAATTATAGATAAAATTACAAGAATAATTATGGTATAATTGATCATAATTATGTCTTAATTCAAGACCATGATTATATTTGTAGTGTCTATAAATTATAGACTAAATAATGTGAATGACTAAAATTAAAGAGATTCTAAGAATTTTGTCAATAAGGAAATCCGACTCCTCTATAATTCTTTATCGATAGAATTCTTTTAATCTTAGTCATTCACACACTACTTTTTTAAATCTCAACCATGCAAATAATTCAATTTTAAGTTCTATAATTAAATATTATATGAAAAATATACACTAATTTTATTCTAAATCTTGAGCCTAATCTTAATTCTAATCCTAAGTCTAATTCTAACCCCAACCCTAAGTCTAATTCTAACCTAATGCTAAACCTAAGCCTAAGCCTAAAGCCTAAGCCCAAGCCCATCCCTAGGCCTAAGTCTAAACCTAACCTTAATTCTAATTTTAACTAATTTTAATCATAAATTATTTGGATGGTTGAAATTTAAAAAAATAAATAAATTGTGAATGACTAAGATTATAAAAATTCTAGAAATTCTACTAATAAGGAATTTAAGAGGATCCAAATCATTGTAAAAGAATTAGTGAGTGAGTTTTATAGCCATGGACTAAATCTATTATATTCTCCTCCCGTGGAGTAGGTTGAGGACCGCACATACATTTTGTGTTTCTTCATTTACTTTTATTTGTTTTGTTGAAATCTAATTATTCTAAATTTCTTTAATAGTATAGACATGTATTGTTGATCATATATCTTATACTATGCTTGTCAATATCAGATTATACATAATAACGTAGATCCTATATCGAACAAGTTCCGGCACACGTACTCTATATATGTTCAATGCCTCTCCACTTGATGCCAATTAATTTAAGTATGATATAATTAATATAGTATCACAACTGAAACTCAATGCAAAAAAGATAACACAATTGTATAACTATATTGTTCACTTCTAGAGATCGAAATCTCTCGCTATTGAATCACTTTTCTTCACAGAAAGTTAATTTCATTAAAATGAGTTAACTAACTCCAGATTATGTAAGGATCTCTTATAGATCAAAAGAAATTAAACTATAAATTACTTACATTTTTTTTTGTTCATATAACCCATTTGACCTAAGGCTTATCATTAATGTTATATGACTTTCTTAGTTAGATTAAAATAGAAAGTTAGTGAGATGATGCTCGAAATAAAACGTCATGACATGCGTTATATCGATCGAGAAACTCGAAGGAGACAGCTTGTATTAGATTTATTCATTATTTTAAAGACAACTTGAAATTATAATGTCGTTTTGTCTTAGTTGTTCCTAAATCGTAATAGGTTAGTAACATATCATAAACTACTACGGACGTAGTTGATCAGAAACAATAAATATATTGCACGTTTCTTGTCTAGCACGAATGGAAATACAGAATATAATTAATGAAGATAAAATCATATAAATATATATATATTTCAAAAAATTAAGTTTCAACAAAATCATATCTATTGTTTCTAAAATAAATTTTTTCTATTTTACTTTTTTACTAATTTTATCTTAAAATTATTTTTCGATTAATTTCATCTTATAATTTTTATTTAAAATGCTATTAATTTTAGATTGAATGAAAACATTATAACTATTTTGTGAGAGATAGTTTAAAATTATTTGAAAAACTAATTTCAGAAAAATTGACAAAAATAATTTATTGAAGTTTTAGATCTTTTCAATGGCTATTGATATTGAAGTCGCGAATTAATTAGATGTTTGCATGACGCTATACAAGGAAGATGAAAGAAAAACGTGGCAGTGTGCCAGTTTGATAGGTGGATTGGGTAGAAAAGCTTATCTATTTCATTTATAGTGTGTTTGAAACTATAAAAATTGTAGAATTTAATTCATTATAAATAAATTTTGATTAAAATTTTATGTTTGATATCTATCTTTTATGAGAATTATATTCATTCTAAATTATATTTTTATAATATTTTTTTTATTTTAAATTCTCATAAAAAACTAGTATGATTTGTTAAGAATTGAATTCAATTAGATTAATATATATATATATATATATATATATATATATATATATTATTTATTGTTACTTCCTACCCCATTTCTCATATCATCTCTTCACTTCTTTCTTTTTCCTCCCCTTCCCCTCATTTCCCTTCCCTCCTTATAATGTATTAAATCTGTACCAATAATTTAAATTTTTTTTGTAGAAAAAAAAATATTTTATTAATGCAAGGATAATTTTGTAAAAGTATTAAAATGTATTGAATTCTATTAGTTATAATAATCTTCCAAATACTATAATTTAATTAAATTCATTTGAATTCTATCACTTAAATAATTTTTTTCAAATATTAAAAAATAATTTAAATTAAATTATATTAAATTAAAATGAAATGAATTGAATTGAACTGAACTCTCATATAGATTTATTTCAAACTCACTTTTAGCTAGGATTGTTATTCAAAAACAAAAAATTTAATTTCTTGAAAGAAAAAAAAAATTTTAATCTTCAAATCAGTGAATACTGATATATATGGATGGAATTTGTCAAAGCGATGACTTGAGGTAAAAAAAAAAAAAAAAAAAAAAAAGCAGAGCACCGTCCAATGAGCGAAGCATTAGCTGGGTCGCAGGGATCTAAATCACAATAACTTATCAGAAACTTAATTTATTATAATTAAGGCCTTGTGTTCGTATGCAAGTACGTCACTTTTCATTAATTTAAGAGGTTCACTATAGCTTTACTATCTCTACCAAATACCCGCATGACAATCTGCGTAGTGGCTTGAATTTTCATCTAGACTTCATATATATATGTTGCAGGCACTTATCCCCCTCCCCATCCCCCTCCCTCTCTATCTATATCAATATATTTTAAATCGTCATTCATTATGAGTTTTCTTATGAGATTTTATGAATAAATTTTAATTATTTATATATTTCTATAAATGCATATTTAAATCTGTTAAACTGAATACGTTCTAATTATTTTACTAAACTAAATTTTTAATTAAAAATAAATGACATGTTAGCACCATATTAAATTATAAGTATTCCATTCAAAATATTAATATTGTAAAAGGAAACTCTAAAACTAAATTTTAATTTCTTACCATATATATACGTACCTTTTACTTTCAATATGTGCACATTGCATACGTACCAGAGTTTCCCAAGTCACATAATTTCTCCATAAATGATGCATATTTAATAAAATAATAATATTGCAATGTACCATAAATTTTTTTAGTCATTTTGATGAATAAATTTTTTTTTCTCAAACGTGTAAAATAATGCAACGGTACATATCATAACCAAAGGTCCAAAACCGACAGTTTCCATGTTGAGCATCTTTTTCTTGTCGTTTATATTTTAAAATTAGATAATAAGTTAACATTAACAAAGACGGAATTGGCGTTTTCAACGCCACAAAGGCTTCTTAATTTCATTTTGGGGTCCAAAGGATATTTTATTTTAATCCTTCATCTGCATACATCAGAAAAGAGAAGTCCCATTCGATACTTTCCTCTTCACCCAAAAAAAAAAAAAAAAGAAAAGAAAAACAAGATGTCACCATTTTTTGGCATGGGGTGGGTGAAATTTATTGGAATTACTCTTGTAGTACGGATTATTTGTTTCTTTATAAGCACCTAAGAATACTTCTTTATAATAGTTTATGAGATTATCTCTAATTAATTATGAATGATAATTGATCGGATCATAACCTTGATTCAATATGAAGTTATATAAAAAAAAAAATTCTGATTTTTGAAATTGTTAACTCTTAATTCAATCGATCCAAGTTAGGTTTATTTGAATAAATTTTTTAACTATAATTTTTATTGTTACTTATTTTTCAATTCAAGTCAAGCCTCATCAAAAAATAATAGATTATTGAAATTGAATTGAAAATAATTTAGACATTGATTATATACATAAAAGAACTTATTTCCATTAATTAGATATTCAACCCGACTAAATTACCATCTCCATATTCGTAATTAGTTTGATATAGATGAATGGTTTGTTTTAAAAGCCAATCACTGACTTGCAAGCATGGTCCAATCTTATGCACTATAGATTATACAACGCAACTCATTGTTAATTTTTGTTTTTCTCGTTTGAGTAATATTAGAGAAATGTACAAAATATTTTTTAACAAATAAGATATTCAATATAAAAACAAACAAAGATTTGAAGAAAAACATACATACGTGTGAAATAATAATTTTAGAAAATATGAGGATCACAATAATTTAGAATGTGTTCGATTGATTTGGAGACCTATTCTTTTTATTTGGTCTATTCTTATTAGAGAAAGTTATCTATATTATTATAAAAGGGGTATAAATAAATGTAAGAAATATTAGTAAAAGAGAGAAAATGTAAGAAAATCGGTGAGACCATATGTGTCTATGCCTTACTTAGTCATCGAAATGTTTTGAAGTTAATTAACAACAGAGATTGAAATCTATATTTGAGAATAATCTTTCAGAACGTGACCATCCTGAAAATTTGAAAGTGACTACTAAGTCAGTGCATTACTTAATGATCATTTAGGCTATTAGATTCCCAACATAAACCGCAAACAGAAACCGCAGTTTAATAAAAGAAGAAAGTCAAAGACAATGTCATTTTACAATTCCAAGACATTTATTGTATATATATAGTTGCAATCTCTTTAATTATGAACCAAATTTCGCTGATATAAAGATAAATATAACTAATATGACATTTATTATACATATATTGATGGTAAAATTCAAAAATAAGACTTATGAAACTAACATCTCAATTTTAATTATTAAACTAAATTAAAATTTTCTTTATATATTAACATTAATAAATATTTTAAATACAGTTAAATTTTTTTTTGGTTTCGTAAGAATATTATCAACCTAATATTGTTTGGACTTCATAATTGTCTTTCTTCATAAATATATTTAAGTAATCTCTCAATCGCTGAATATAAACACGTCTTATCACTTATACTGTGTCTTATATTCTTGTAATTCTTTTCAACTTTTATAGTAAATAAGCAAATTCGTACATTTCTACACAAACACTTAATTAAACGGCAGCAACACATTCTTGACTGCACAAAGATCTACTAGATTTGATTGCCCTATTGACATGTGCTTAATAAGTCCAATGCAACATTGCTTTCCAAATTGTAAATGCTAAATTTACAATTCCAAGGCATGGCTTTATAAATGGGCAAATTAGTGGACCAAATTATTTATGTGACTGTCTTACGAAAATTCATGCATAACTTTCGCTTAATTTTTTTTGGGTACATAAGAGGCTCGAAATCACAATTTAATGATGGAAGTGGACCTAAAACATTATACTATGCTAAAGAGAAAAGAAAGAGTATCATGTCAAGTGAGGTAAGGACTGAATGGTACTTTAGCTTAAAATTTGATCATCACGTTGAAGTCCAAGCTACATAAAGCTAAAGGAATGCACTAAAAAAGTCTTATTTTTACATCAAATTTAGATTAAAAAAAATCCTAAAAAAATATCACATGACCAATAAATCATACTTTTAATTTTTTGTTTTACTCATAATAATATATATTACTAATTTTACCTATAGTTATTAAGCCATTAAATTTTACTTTTTCTAAAAAATATTAAACTCTTTTAAAAAGTAAAACTTTTACCTTTTTTTTATAAATAAAATTATTCTTTTTATCTCTATTATCTTTTTATTTTATTTTAATTAAAATTATCTAGAATATGATTATTTAGAAGTTCATTTTTTATTTTTAATCAAACATGTTTTTTATTATTGTCTTTTTAATTTAAATTTCATTAATAATTTATTGATTTTTTATAGAAAAAAATTGATAGTAAAATTGATACTATATGCAATATTATAAGTAAAAAATAACTTATTATTTTTTAAAAATAAAGTAAAATATATTAATTATGTAAAAATTATTCTTTTTTTTTCAAATTTAAAATTTAAAATTAAAATAGGATTTTTTATTATTTTCAATAAATCCTAAGTAAATGAGTGATTAGTTCTTAATGGTCCCACTGGACCTCTCTCACGTCATTAATGACGTTATTGCAGAGAGATTGGAAAGTCAACCACGTTGCTAAAGTAGAAGAAATTAAGCTTGGAAGATTGTCCACATGTTAACTTTATTTTTTTTGCTAAACCTGTCCACGTTTTTTGTTTAGCGAAAAAATATATAGTATGATTAAGAATTGAGTGTCTAAGTAGTTTACATTTAAAAAATTAAATTGTTTAAATATTTCATATTGAAATTTAATAAACTAAAGATTATTAAATAAGAGTTTATATGTCTTAAGTGTGTATTGAATGGTCAGCTCATTATTTATTTATTTTTTAAATCAAATATATATGTCTAATTTAGACATATTTTGTTTAATTAATTTTTGATTTAGGTACAAATAAGTTATTTATACTGAGATTAGAGAATCTATAAGAATTTTGTTTTTTATAGCTTATTTTAAGATAAATAAATTAATCGATATACTCGTAAAATGATTCAAACATTATTTAATTAGTTGGCCTATAAAAAAAATAAAAAAAGCCAAGAAGGTTGTGAAATTTATCAGCTTTATCCTTGTAATTGTAAATATCACAAGATACTTATGAGGTAACGTGAGTATGAACGTTTTTTAATACGAAAGAGTGAGATTAGATGGACCAGGTTCTTTCCTCTTCATAAAAAACATAAGATTGTCATGTTGAAAGAAAAAAAAAAATATATAATAATTTATCTCTTTGAAGAATTAATTTTTTATTATTTTATTATTTAGAAACACTTTAGGGAAAAAGAAAAACATGATAGAATTTCATATCGTGAAACTACTTTTCACATAATTGCTAGGAATTATCTTACTACTTAAGTATTTAATCGTATATTAAAAATAATATATCAAATTGTACCAAAAAAGATAAAAGAATATGTCAATAATCAATATGGGAGCCATGATGAAAAAAAGAGCCCTCGTTGTCCCACTACAAGCCCCCACACACAATGCTCCGTCTATATATACGACTACGCTACGTTTGTTCTTAGCTACTAGTACGACTACTAGTTCTAATTTTTAAGGTCACCACGTTTTGGAAACAAGCAAGCTCAGGTATAACCACCACAGAAGTGGTGTGAGAATCTTACCGTTGTTTGTTTCCGAAGAAAGGTTGGGAAAATGGGTGGGGATAAAGAAAATACAAGTATAGCTATAAGTAAGAAGAAGGGATATGGATCTATTCGCTCCATTTTCGTGCATGCTGATAGTGTAGATCGGTTGCTTATGACCTTTGGTTTTCTTGGATCCCTTGGTGATGGGTTCTCAACGCCGTTGGTGTTGTATGTCACTAGCCGCTTGCTGAACAATATTGGTGGTGGATCACCGTTAGCAGCCTCTGATTCTTTCCAGCACAACATCAACAAGGTTCTCTCTCTCCCTTTCCTTCCCTCTCTCTCTCACACACAATTTATAAAAGTACAAAAAGAAAAGGAATTGCTAACTGGGTTTAGCTGTGTCTGGGTGACAGAATGCAGTGGCTCTGTTGTATTTGGCCTGTGGGTCATTTGTTGCTTGCTTCTTTGGTGGGTTTTCACTTTTCACTACAAGTTTTTGTTTCCTTATAGTGTTTCACTTACTTGTGCTAATATTAAATAAACATATTGTAATTTTGTTCTCTCCTTTTGGGAATTTGCAGAGGGTTATTGTTGGACAAGAACTGGGGAAAGACAAGCCGCAAGAATGAGGGCCAGGTATTTGAAAGCAGTCCTCCGTCAGGATGTCGGGTATTTTGATTTACATGTGACAAGCACGTCAGAGGTTATAACCAGCGTCTCCAATGATAGCCTTGTAATTCAAGATGTTCTTAGCGAAAAGGTGCTTAATTTTATACATAATCATCCAATGCTTTACTGATTTTTGTTTGGCTTCTGTTTGTAAAATTGACAATTCTAAACTCAAATTAGGTCCCAAACTTCTTGATGAACTGGTTCCTGTTTGTGGGGAGCTACATAGCAGCTTTTGCAATGTTATGGAGGCTAGCAATTGTGGGGTTTCCGTTTGTGGTTCTTCTAGTAATACCTGGTTTAATTTATGGGAGGACATTAATGGAATTAGCTAGGAAAATCAGGGAAGAGTACAATCTGGCAGGAACAATAGCTGAGCAGGCCATATCTTCTATCAGAACTGTGTATGCCTTTGTGGGAGAAAGCAAAACCATAGAGGCTTTCTCTGCAGCTCTACAAGGTTCGGTGAAGTTGGGGTTGACACAGGGTCTGGCTAAGGGGTTGGCCATTGGAAGCAACGGTATTGTCTTTGCTATTTGGTCTTTCATGTCGTTTTATGGCAGCAGATTGGTCATGTACCATGGTGCTCAAGGAGGAACCGTTTTTGCTGTTGGGGCTTCTATAGCTGTCGGCGGATTGTAATAATCTTCCCCTTTTGTTTTTTGAGTGTTTCAGTTCAATTTGATTCATTGATTCCCATATATGTAATTTCTAAATGTGTCTCACTTTCTCTAAACTATTATCTTTGGAAACAGAGCATTAGGGTCTGGTTTATCTAACTTGAAGTACTTCTTCGAAGCATGTTCCGCTGGGGAACGTGTAATGGAAGTAATTAAAAAGAATCCCCAAGATTGATTCGGACAACATGGAAGGTGAAATTTTAGAGAATGTTTTTGGGGAAGTTGAATTTCAGCGGATAGAATTTGCATACCCATCAAGACAAGATAGCATTATTCCTCAAAGATTTCTCCTTGAAGATACCGGCAGGTAAGACAGTGGCCTTAGTGGGTGGCAGTGGCTCAGGCAAATCTACAGTAATTTCACTATTGCAGAGGTTTTATGACCCCCTTGGCGGTGAGATACTCCTTGACTGGGGTGGCCATTCATAAGCTGCAGCTCAAGTGGGTAAGGTCACAGATGGGATTGGTGAGCCAAGAGCCTGCACTTTTTGCAACCACTATTAAGGAGAATATACTTTTTGGGAAGGAGGATGCTACAATTGAAGAGGTTATGGATGCTGCCAGAGCTTCTAATGCTCATAATTTCATTTCACAGTTGCCTCAGGGGTATGACACACAGGTCAGTGATTCTAGTCCCTTTTGGTAAGTCTAGCCAACAAGCATACCAAAACAAAATGCCTTCTATCCAATCAAGTAGATTAATTAATGGCCGAAGTCGTAGGCAATAATAATGATTAGTACAGTATAAATGATCTCAGAGATTCTTTGCTTTATTGTAATATCAGTTCATGTCTTTTACCTAAATACTCCTAATGATTTGGTCACCCACATACATAAAGTACCTCCATTTTGAATACTTGCAAATTGGCCTTTGCAATTTGCATTCTTGTAAGGAAGAAATTCCCCACCCAATCAAATAGTATAATTCCACATACTATAAAGATACCCTTTTCAGTCAAATGGTACCAATTTTTTGCAATATAGAATAAAAGAAAAACTGAATCTTTGCCAAAGAATAAAAGGGAGAATCACAAAGAAGGAAAGAAGACAGTTCACCCCTTTATTAATTGAGGATGAAAAGAGCATTGCCAACTTATTAATCTTATATGTGCACTTTAATTTCTTTTTTGGTTAAGCTACATACTTATACTAAGTGACTTTAGGCTACATACAATGTTCCCAGGCTGTATGCTTTCCAAACAAAATATCTTTCTTCTGTCAAAGTCAATACTATCTATACATATCTTTCTTTCATTGTTATTTTTATTTCTTTATATTGGATCTCTAAATACTTGGTCATGACTCATTTGGATTAGAAAAATACTTGCATGTAGACGTCTTGAGGAAAATAATACAGTAAAATATACAAATGATAAAAAGGTATATTTTTTCTTACAAACTTAAACTTTTTAGTTGAGATAATTTATCATGATATATCACAACAGTAAGCATAGCTTCTTCATTTAAACTTCTCATCTCAGTTCAATCCAGTAAAAATCAACTTGCTAGGCCTACCCACAAGGAGACATATAGAACCCACCTAAGGAGAAATGGTAGAATATGTAAATGATTAAATACTCATCCTCTCTACATTTTACATGATGTAGTAATTTATCACAATAAAACTTATTTAGTGTAAAATTCTTTACTGTTAACGTAGAACAAATTGCATGAACAGGTTGGTGAAAGAGGTGTCCAAATGTCAGGTGGACAAAAACAGAGGATTGCTATTGCTCGTGCAATAATCAAGAAACCTCGAATACTTCTTCTTGACGAGGCAACCAGTGCATTAGACTCTGAATCCGAACGTGTTGTCCAAGAAGCTCTTGACAAAGCCGCAGTAGGCCGCACAACAATTATCATTGCTCACCGATTGTCCACCATTCGGAACGCCGATGTCATTGCTGTCGTCCAAAATGGTCAGATCATGGAAATGGGTTCTCACCACAACTTGATTGGAAACGAAAACGGGCTCTACACTTCACTTATTCGTCTTCAACAAACGGAGAAATCAAAAACCCAAGAAGAAGCCAACTATGCTACATCTTCAATATCAAACATAGACATAAACAACACCAGCAGTCGTAGGCTCTCATTGGTAAGCCGGTCTAGCTCTGCTAACTCAGTAGCACCTAGTCGAGCTTCACTTGCCGGCGAAGATCAAGAAGACACTATAGAAGATCAAGAATTTCCCATACCTTCGTTTCGGAGATTATTGGGTTTGAATCTTCCAGAATGGAAGCAGGCAAGCTTAGGGTGTTTGAGTGCAGTATTATTTGGTGCAGTTCAGCCATTATATGCATTTGCAATGGGGTCTATGATATCTGTGTATTTCTTGACAGACCATGATGAGATTAAAGAGAAGACAAGGATTTATGCGCTATGTTTTCTGGGGTTGGCTGTGTTCTCATTGCTCATTAATATATGCCAGCATTATAATTTTGCATACATGGGAGAGCACTTAACAAAGAGGGTCAGAGAAAGAATGCTTTCAAAGATACTCACATTCGAAGTTGGGTGGTTTGATCAGGATGAGAATTCCAGTGGTGCCATTTGCTCTAGACTTGCCAAAGATGCCAATGTGGTACGTGTTATATAGTACTCCTATGCTTTCTGAAAAATTAACCTAAAGTAAGCAGGGAGAAAGAATCTTGTGATATACTGGAAGTGGTTGAAGGATAAAAAAATCCCTGCAATCGAAATCGATCCCTGAATTTTTTATGGATTAAGTTTGGTGCATTTGCTAGTTCAACTAATTTTTATGTAGGTGTTTGTGCCAACTTACACAAACCTTGATTAATCTGTTTCATTCTGTAATTTAATTTAATTTTGTTTTTCTGTTGCCTCTTGTAGGTGAGGTCTTTAGTGGGAGATCGAATGGCTTTGGTTGTACAAACCATCTCAGCAGTAGTTGTAGCCTGCACAATGGGCCTGATAATTGCATGGAGGCTTGCCATTGTCATGATAGCTGTCCAACCACTTATCATTATCTGCTTCTACACCAGGCGGGTACTGCTAAAGAGCATGTCTAGCAAGGCCATCAAAGCCCAAGAAGAATGCAGTAAGCTTGCTGCTGAAGCTGTTTCCAACCTCCGAACTGTCACTGCCTTCTCTTCCCAAGACAGAATACTGAAAATGCTTGAAAAAGCACAAGAAGGCCCACGCCAAGAGAGCATTAGACAGTCATGGTTTGCTGGTATTGGACTTGCGTGTTCTCAAAGTCTCATGTCTTGCACTTGGGCCTTGGACTTCTGGTATGGTGGTAGGCTTGTGGCTCAAGGCTATATCACTTCAAAAGCACTGTTTGAGACCTTCATGATCTTGGTGAGTACAGGGCGTGTCATTGCGGATGCTGGGAGTATGACCACGGACCTTGCTAAAGGATCGGACGCAGTCGGGTCGGTTTTTGCTGTTTTAGACCGATACACAAAAATTGAGCCAGAAGATCCAGAATGTCATCAGCCTGATAAGATAACGGGTCATATAGAATTCCATGATGTGCATTTCGCATATCCGGCTCGACTCGATGTGATCATTTTCCGGGATTTCTCATTCAAAATCGAAGCAGGAAAATCAACGGCATTGGTAGGTCAAAGCGGGTCGGGTAAATCCACCATCATTGGTTTAATTGAAAGATTCTACGACCCACTTAGAGGGACAGTAAGTATTGATGGTAGAGATATAAAAACATACCACCTTAGATCCTTGAGGAAACACATTGCATTGGTTAGCCAAGAACCAACACTTTTTGCTGGCAGTATAAGAGAGAACATTGGCTATGGAGCATCTGATGAGATCAACGAGGCAGAGATTATCGAGGCTGCCAAAGCAGCAAACGTTCACGATTTCATCTCAAGCCTTAAAGATGGTTTTGATACATGGTGTGGAGACAGAGGTGTCCAACTTTCAGGGGGACAAAAACAACGTATAGCAATAGCTCGGGCTATACTGAAAAATCCAAGTGTTTTGTTGCTAGATGAGGCAACTAGCGCGCTTGATAGTCAGTCAGAGAAGGTAGTTCAAGATGCATTGGAAGGAGTAATGGTAGGGAGGACTAGTGTGGTGGTGGCACACAGGTTGAGTACCATACAAAATTGTAATCTAATTGCTGTGTTGGAGAAAGGGAGGGTGGTGGAAAAAGGGTCTCATGCTTCTTTGTTGGCCAAAGGAGCCAATGGAGCTTATTACTCTCTAGTAAATCTCCAAAGGACATCCCCAAATTGAATTAGAAAGTAAGTTGGGAAATGACATGCACTTGGAGTTAATTTTTCTTTTTGTCTTTGATCATTATCTGTATAAATATAAAATGCCTGTCTTGTTTCCAAATGACTAAATGTAGACCAGGCGTAGAAAAAACTATGAGATAATGTAAATGCTGGGGTGGGCAATCTGCTTTACTTCTCCTTCTTCCTATAATATATAATTAAATTGAGCATAAGAGTGTATGTATTACAAGAGTTTCATGAGAAATCTTCTTCTTCGTGAACTTCATGATTTCATAGATACTGATGTTTGTTGAAATTTGAATACTAATGGATGAGATTCTACTTTTTAATAACCCGTTTGAGACTTGTAATTTGCAAGTGTCGTGTTTAAATGCTGGGACTGGGATAGGATGTAAGATTCATGGGTAGGACAAATCGGATTTGCAAGTGACAGATTAAGCTATTTGAAAGCAGTGCAAAGACAAGATGTGTGTTACTTTTATTTGCATTTGACATGCACATCAAATGTCGTTGCCAACATCGATGACGAGCAGCAATGATATCATTGTAACAAGCACATGCAATATCAGAGCAGGGCATATCTTCTATCAGAATGCTACATGCCATTGTGGGGGCAAAGCAAAACCATACCAGGCTTCTCTGCAGCTCCACAAGGTTTGGCTAAAGGCTTGTCACTGGAAGTAATGGTGTAGTTTATATATATGGTATTTGGTGTTTCATGTCTTAGTCTTATTATGGTAATAGAATAGAAAGTAAATGGTCATGTAATAAGATTTGCTGTTGGGCTGTCGTAGCAGCCGGTGGATTGCAATGATCTTGACCCTTTTGTTTCATGTTAGCCCACAGGTCGATTACCATACAAAATTGTAATCTAATTGCTGTGTACGTTGTACAAAGGAAAGGTTGTGGAGAAAGGGAGTAAGGGACTCGCGCCTTTGTTAGCCAGAGGATCTATTACGAACTTCCTTTCTCTGGAGAGGGGATCCCATGGAGAGTATTTTGCTGGAGAGGTACCTGGAGAGCAAGAAAACGGCACCGTTTCAATAATAAAAAAAAAACCACTCGATTCCATCCGTTCTATGGATGGGAACTGCTCCTGCTCCTCCAACTCTCAAGTTTCCCACTTTATGCTTTCATTTCTCAGCAATCTCCCACATGTGTCTCCTTCCTGATTTGAACATAGCCATGACAAGAACTGAAAGAGAAAGCGGTGTAGAGTAGTGATGGATTAAGTAACCCAAACCTTAGTCAACACTTGCTCCAGGCTTTATCTCTCTCTGACCGAGAAGTACTTGCTCAGTTGCGTTTCTGGGTTCGATTCCGGTTGATTTAGTTGTTAATTTCATATAGATTTTTCTTTTTTTGGCTACCCAGTGAGGTTGAGTTGCCGTGGTGTTAATCCAGCTGATCAAGTCTTAGAAACTTGTATATATTGTGTTGTTGAATAGAACTCGATTTTCTTAGAACTGGGATTGGATTGAGATTGAGTAAATTAAATCTGATTTGGGCTCATTCAGATTTGCCTTTATCTTTAATTCAGTTTCTCTCAGTCTTAGTTTAGCTTTGAAACCCAGAAGAAGAAGTGGGTGGCGCTGTAGCTGTGTTAAAATGAAAGAAATAAATCAAAACTTTTTTTAATGTAAACGGTGACGTTTTATGACTCTCCAGGACCTCTTCAGCAAAATACTCTCCATGGGATCCAATCTCCTTTCTCTGGTGTAAATGATGGTGTTGTGCTTACTGCTTAGTCACTCGATGATGTTGCTTTTTTTTCTTTTTTTCTTTTTTTAAACAGAGTCGATTTTAAATTTTATTTGTAAGGTCGTGAGTTCATAGAGTTCAATATATTATTAATATTTTATATAAAAATATATAATATTTACTACTATTATATATATTTATAAATTATGATGATTGTCTTGATATAATTAGTATATATATTAAAAATCTTATACAATGTACATGATTGTAATTCCCAGAAAATCAAATTTTCTTTATTTAATAAATCAATAATTAAAGTATAAATTTTCAAACCAGTGATTTGTATTTGTACAACATGCAGGGATATGTAAAATTTTTATGATAATTTGACATCCCAAATTGACTTATATTATATGTATATAAAATCCATTTAAGTTATTAATACAAATATTCCATCTAACTAGTGGAATGTCTAAGTTAATTTTACATTACCTAATCACTAAATAAAAATAACTTACTAACCATGATGCCAAAGACATATTTAATTTATGTCAATATGATTTTTTTGATAAATTGGAAAGGAGAAAAAACGAACTACAAAGCAGGCAATATGACACCTCCAAGCTATCCCAACATTATCTCCCTCTAAAAACAAGCTTAGATATCAGTATAATTTATACAATATAACAATGATTAATCTAATTTTTACAATTTATATAAATTAGTTTATTCTCTAACATCTCCTCCAAATTTATTCAAACCCAGAAAATGAATGGATAATTATACATTCTTGATCATCTGGCCTACTCTTTTAATTGGTAATGATAATGATAATGAAGCTTGTGAAGAAGTATTGAGTAAGAAAATAGAAAATAGAAAATAGAAATGGTGAATAAATAATAATAATTGAGAAGATTAAAAAAATAAAAAAATAAAAACAATGGGCTTTCTAGGCATGGACCGTGTCCAAACCCGCCCTAGGTGTATGAAGCACATCGAAACATTTCCAAAATTGGAGCAACTTCTGCACAAAACCCTCTTACATAAGCGATTCTTCACCAGTTTTCAAAATTTTTGATTTTGACTCCAACAAACGTATTTGAGCTCTCCCACATAAATTTTTCTCCTCACTACCGTATTCTGTTTTTTGTTCCCTAAATTCTTCCTTATAGACAGACCTATTTCCGTTCTTTCTTTCACTTCTTGGTGGGCGATCAAGGCCTTTCCTTTACTAGTTTTTCTCTCCTCCTGGAGATCTACTAAACTCCTTTGTTGCATATTTTCCCTAGAAAATCTGGGAACTCGAGAAGTATCCTTCTTTACCTTTTCCTTATTTATTTGAGTTTTAGATATGGGTTCTGTTTGTTATCTTTCTAATTGAATTTTGTTTTTGTTTTTTTGCTTGGGCAGAGATGAAGAGAGAAAGGGATGATGTTTATGCTGGTTCTCAATTCAAGCGACCCTTTGGTTCTTCTCGTGCGGATTCGTATGTTTATATCTTTCCCTATCTATTTCTCAGTATACTAATTTCGTTTTGCTCTCTTGAATTTTTGTTTTGTGTGCTGGAAGATTCCAACGAGCGTTTTTTTTTTTTTTTTAATGTCAAGTTCCTTGCTTTCATGTCCTCGATGATGAATTTTAAGCATACTCGACATTTTTCGCAGTCCTATCAACCTGCAGGCTTTGCTTGGCGATATTTGATCAGGAAATTTGGGTCGGATTTTTATTTTCCGGTTGATTATCTAATTTACTTAAATTTAAAAATAGTCTAGTTAATGGCTCTTTCGCGGATATAAAATTTAGATAAAAGGGAGAGATGGGGTTTGCTCAAGTACTTTGTTCAAATCTTATTTTTACCAAGCAAAAAGAGGGACAATGTTCAAAAGTTACCTGACAAAAAACGTGTATGGTAGAACAAAGATGTTTTAACTTTTAATTGAATAAGCATGACTGTTGATATGATGGGATTATTGGTGGTTGTGTCAAAGTTATCTGAACATGTAATTGTCTTATGTGTCTGAAGCTATGGGCAAGCCCAAGTCCCTGGAGGAGCTGATGGTGGAGAGGGAGGAGCTGCCTCACAGAAATTAACAACAAATGATGCTTTAACCTATTTGAAGGAAGTAAAAGACATGTTTCAGGATCAAAGAGAAAAGTATGACATGTTCCTTGAGGTCATGAAAGATTTCAAGGCTCAAAGGTGGGTTCTTCATGTCTTTCAAGTATCTTCTCGTGAATAATAGGAGCATTGAACTTAAGACTAACTAATTTTCCGTATAATATGGTCACCTGAAGGACGGACACTGCTGGTGTCATAGCAAGGGTGAAGGAATTATTCAAAGGGCATAATAATTTGATATTTGGATTTAACACCTTCCTTCCAAAGGGGTGTGAGATTACTCTTGACGAGGATGAAACTCCTCCAAAGAAAACAGTTGAATTTGAAGAAGCTATCAGTTTTGTCAACAAGATAAAGGTGAGGCTTTTGTTTGGTTGTCGACCTTTAAACTGCCATTTGGTACCTAGCCTTTCAATTGATAGATTTGTCTCTTACAGAAACGGTTCCAAAATGATGAGCATGTCTATAAGTCATTCCTAGACATTTTAAATATGTACCGGAAGGAGCACAAGGACATAAGTGAGGTCTACAGTGAGGTAATATGTTTTGTTACAGGACTTGGTCTTTCTTTAAGTCTCTTTTGTATTTTCTGGGTAACATTTTTTTCTCAAGTATCTTAACTCTATTATTTTTTTTAATCCTTTGGCTAGGTTGCCTGCCTTGTTTGATGACCATCCAGATTTACTTGATGAGTTCACTAGATTTTTGCCAGATACTTCATCAACACCATCAACTCATCACATGCCACATGGTAGAAATTCATCTCAGCATTTCAATGAGCGGAGCTCTGCGACACCTGCAATGCGGCAAATGCATATGGAAAAGGCAATAATATTTTTCTCCATAGTCCTCTCAACCCCATTCCCTAACAAATTTTATTTACTGGTTTCTGATTGATTGGACAATGGACTTTTGTACAGCAACGTTACCGGCGGGATAGGCTCATTACATCTCATGATAATGATCCTAGTGTCGATCGGCCTGAGTTGGATGACGACAAAGCAATGATGAAATTGCACAAGGAGCAGAGGAAGCATGCTGAAAAGGAAAGAAGAAATCATGATCAGGACTATAGAGAACCAGACCATGATTTGCAACGTTTATCTGACAAGAAGAAATCTGTTAGGAAAGCTGAAGGTATTGGAATAAATGCTGACTCTGGTTCTTATGATGACAAAGATACGTTAAAGAGTGAGTGGACTATGCCACCATATGATAGAATGATTGCAACATGGTCACTCATGTTTCACAATTTGTTGCACATATGAGATTTATATAGCTTATTTTGTGGGAGCAGGCAGTTGTCTTTTATTTGGCATTATATTATTAGTTTATTTCATTTTGTTTGTTATCATTGTATCTATTTTGGTTTGGATATGGGTGCCCTGGAATATATATTCAGAATATAGTGTAGTTTGCAGCATGATCAAAGACTATACCTCTTCCCTTCTCAATTTGGTAATTGAATTTTATGCATTTTTTCCTGTTCTTTATATTTTGTATAGGGATTTAGATCTTACTAGATATACATGGCAAGTTTCATAATTGAATATTAAGTGGAGGTGGGGAAACCTATATCTGGCCTGAATTCTCATCAACTACTGTTTGGAATTTCTTCAAATTTTCTCTTATTATCTATGATGTATCATCTGTATAATTTTCTTCATTAATTTCTGTTAAGGAAGGCTAGAACATGGAGCATCATGTTTTTTCACGTTTTATCCTCTGAGAATAAGAAACTTATGCATATTATATGACTTATTTCTAATGAACATCTGCAGCTTTCAGTGTTGTTGTTTTCAAGTTATTAGACGTTTATATTTCTTATCTTTGACCTGTATACTGTTATTCTCTTATATATTAGCTTGTTGATCTTTTACTTTGTTGACTTAATTTCAGACATGTATAGCCAAGCATTCAGTTTCTGTGAGAAAGTTAAGGAGAAGTTGGGCAGTCTGGATGACTACCAGGCATTTTTGAAGTGCCTTCATATTTTTAGCAACGGAATAATCAAAAGGAATGATTTACAAAATCTGGTATGTCATACAATCTGACTTGTGTTTATCTAGATTTAGAAGTCATGTGACTTCATGGGTTTGAATCTCCTTAGGGGAGGCCGTGGGGAGTAAATTCCTCACAAATTTGCTAGTCCTGATTTGGATGGCTTGAGGTGGAAGTAAGCTGGCCCGGACACCACCTGACCGCTAAAAAAAAAGGAGAAGATTTATAAGTCATGTATCAATTTGATTGATGACATAATCTCATACTAGTTATATATTCCTTAAGCATAAAATGTACAGTTTAGCGGTAAGATATATCTACAGTGTATTTAATGATGAAAAGAGTTTCGAAAGGTCAAATTCATAGAAGCATGATGGGCAAGCATCAAAATTTGGAAACATTCCTACCTTTTACATTTAGATGTGGCGTGCTTTGTTGTCTGGACCTGTCTTGTTTGATACAGCAAAACGCACTGACATATCACTAGGTTGGAGTTTACATACTTCATATGCAAAATCTCTCTAATTTTTTCTTTCTTGGAAGAATATATTGGGCCTTATAGTAGATTTTTTTATCTTGTAACATTTTTTACTTTTTAGTTTTGTCTATTGAATCTCCTTGTTTAGTTTTAAATCGAAGCATATGTACTTTGATACACAAGGAAATCTACATTTCAGCTTTAAAATTAAAGTCCCATCTTGTCACATTTTTTGTTTTGTCTATTGGCTCTCCTTGTTTTTAGTTTTAAATCAAAGCGTATGTACTTATATACACGAGGAAATTTACTTTTCAGCCTTAAAGTGAAGCTTCTATCTTGCTACATTTTTAGTTTTTTTCTACTAACACTATAATGACTCATTATAATCTCAAACTTAATTTCAGGTAACAGATTTACTTGGAAAGTATCCTGATCTTATGAGCGAATTCAATGATTTCTTGGAGCGTTGTGAGAATATTGGTAACCCTTCAGAAATACCTCAGCCAACTTATTTTCCTATTCCATATCCTTAAGGATTTAGCTGATGGATTTCTTCTTGCAGATGGGTTTCTTGCTGGGGTGATGAGTAAAAGTACGTTAAGTGTTATATATTTTTATCTTCCTCCTTTAACTTACAGTTCTTTTTTAATTTTTGTTTTATTTTGCTAGGGGAGGAGTTCTCAGATCTTTGGATTTTTTTATTAGTTTATTAATTTAGGGAATATTGATTATTCTGCATTGTTTTATTTAATCTGCAAAATTATTTTGAATGATGTAGCTTATAATCAAATCTCTCCTGATATTGTTATCCTGTTAATTTCAGAATCGTTATCCAGTGATGGTCATTTATCCAGATCAGTGAAGCAAGAGGACAAAGAAAAAGAGCAAAAGCGCGAGATGGATGGAGTTAAAGAGAAGGAAAGATTCCGGGAGAAAAATATGGCAAAATCCATTCCAAGAGCTCGATCTCTCTAACTGCCAACGTTGTACTCCCAGTTATCGGCTTTTGCCCAAAGATGTATGAAATTTATATTATATATGTCTGTTCCTGAAGACATTGTTTCTTTTCAGCCTGAATTTGTCACCCTTATATGTGAATTTTGTATCCATGTGCAACTCTTGGGTACTCTTGACTTTTGCAGTATCCAATTCCTTCAGCTAGTCAGAGATCTGAACTTGGTGCTCAAGTTCTGAATGATCACTGGGTATCTGTGACTTCAGGAAGTGAGGATTACTCTTTCAAACATATGCGAAGAAATCAGTATGAGGAAAGCCTATTTAGATGTGAAGATGATAGGTAAAATGTGATGCTAGCTTTCTTCTCCTTTTGATGTTTTGGTGTCAAATTTTTAGTATATGTGAAAGAAATTTCTATTTTCTTAGATCTGATGTACTTTTTCAATGATTCTACATTTTTCTTCGTTTTCTTTAAAGCTCTGTGCACTTTTTTTATTTTCTGTAGTCTAATAACGAAATTCTCATTGGCTGATCTAGATTTGAGCTGGACATGTTGTTAGAGTCTGTCAGCTCAGCTGCTAAGTGTGCAGAGGAACTGTTGAATACAATTAATGAAAATAAGATCAACATGGGGAGTCCTATCCATATTGAAGAACATTTCACTGGTTTGTATTTAAAACTCTATATATGAAACTATTCTTTTAAACTTCATTTTCCCCTTAACTGGTGTTGTTTTAGTTTGGTTCTCACTGTATGGCTTCTTCTGCTCACTTTTTTGCAGCCCTACATTTAAGGTGCATTGAACGCTTATACGGTGATCATGGTCTTGATGTTATTGACATATTACGTAAAAATCCACCACATGCTTTGCCTGTCATTTTGACTCGCCTTAAGCAGAAACAAGATGAGTGGTCCAGGTGCCGTTCAGATTTCAATAAGGTTTGGGCTGAAATTTATTCTAAAAACCACTACAAGTCACTTGATCACCGAAGCTTCTATTTCAAGCAACAAGATTCAAAGAACTTGAGCACCAAATGTAAGTCGATGTTTGATATCAGAATAGTGGAAATGCACCTTTATGCCCTTTTCAAATTAATATATATATATATATTTTTGGTAAGATCTTGTTTGAATGAGTTTAGTTTTTCTATAGTATTGGTTCTTCTGATGGGATAGCATTAGATTTGAATATGCATGCAACTAGTGAAAATCAAAAGTTATAGCTTTTGTCATCCAGGCAAGTCAATTCTGCCATTCACCTGTATCTTGGACCATGTTCTCCATTTTTAAATGGAATCCTATTCTTCGTGTGTTATGCTCAAATATGGGATTCCAAGGGGTACTAGTTTTTCAGGTGGTGATGGTGGCATGATAGGAACTATGCTGATCCCTGCATCTCATTATGTGACATTCCCATAGTATAGGAAATGCCTGCTCATTTTCTTTCTTTAATAATATTAGACATAGTTATGCAAGATTGATGAGTATTCTTTTTATCAGTAGGCAAATTACTTTGTGCAGGGCTTCCTTTCTAGCATAGTGAAACTTTTAAAATTTATATTGTTACTATTAGGTCCCCTAGGTCAAAGTAGTTATGTGCTTTTCTGCCAAGGGTTTTGGTGCTTTCCTTGTTATCACAAAGGTGCCTCTTATGTTCAATGAAACATCAAGACTATATTTCACTGTTGTAGATTCCTCATATAAATTGCTACACATGTATCTTTAAACATATATTTGAAGGAAAATATCTCTGCCTCTCTCTGTATGCGTCTGACTGTGTTTTTGTGTGTTAAAATGAGAAATTTGGAACTGGATCTCTCATTTCTTCCTAGTACATACACTGCCTTTTTACTTGTTTGTGGTTGGGGAAGCAAATTAATTGCGCTATTGAGCCATGTTTTTGCACTAATCGGTTTCTTAATTTGTTGTTCTTGATTACTACTTTTATAATTTAATTCTAACACTGGGAGTACACTACGGACTTTTGTGTGTTGTTCTACAATGAAAAAGACCATGGTATTTTTAAGAGTCATTTGTTATGAATTTGGAAACCTTAAGCTTGCATTTAAGTATTGAACATATCTGTATGTTCCTCTATATTTTGTTACATTTACTCTTAAGTTATAACTTCTCTTCAATTAAACATGCAGCGTTGGTGACTGAGATTAGAGAAATTAAAGAGAGCCAGCAGAACGAAGATGATATTGTTCAGGCAATTGCTGCTGGGGATAAACATCCTCTTGCACCACATATGGAATTTGAATATTCTGATGTTGGGATTCATGAAGATTTGTTTAAACTTATTCAGTATTCGTGTGAAGAGGTCTGCTCAACTAAAGAACAGTTGAACAAAGTTATGAGACTTTGGACTACCTTCTTGGAGCCAATGCTGGGTGTTCCTTCTCGACCTCATGGGACAGAAGTTACGGAAGACAGAAAAGCTGGACATCATGCTATGGATTGTGCTGCATCAAGTAGAGCAGAAGGTGATGGAAGTCCCGATGGTGATGCTATAATGAATTCTACACAACCAAGCTCTGCTAACAGAGAAGTACAAGTAGACGAGAATGTTTGCCACTCTAGCGTACCAAACGGTGATAAAGAAAATGGTTGTATTGATGGTGATCATGTCTGCAGAGAAGATCCTGTCTCTAGTAATTTCCAGCCGGATAAGGAGCAGAGGAATGTAGATAATGCTGACCAAGCCTCTGGATTTGGTAAACAATTTTCCTCTGATGAACGAGTAGCCAAATGCAATGGGTCTTTTACAACTAGATCAGAAAACAGTCAAAGCAGATCAAACTTGGAGATGATATCAGGTATGCATAAAGTTTCTTTTTCTTATTTTCAAGGTATATCAATAGGGTTCTCACAGAATTAATATCCTTTTACGATTTTTAAGTGTTTGATTGATGTTCAGTTAATCTATTTTTTTCTCCATAACTTACTAGATTACTAACTTGTGGAAATACTTTTAAATTTCGAGGATGTGTTGCTACTTCATCCAGACCTACTGATGCAGTTGGTGGGAGTGACCATGCACCCAAAGCTCAGAGTGACACTGCACCTTTATTAGAGGTTTGAGTTTACATATTCAATAACTTTAAGCTTTACCTACCTCGGCAAAATTAAATCTAATTATACCTATTATTCAGTTTACTTGTTCTATTTTGTCTCCTTTCCCACTAGTTTAAGATTTTTATTCTAATTGATGTTGATATGTTAGTGTGCTTCTCTTGGTGCTTCAGGGTCATGATGTTGCAAAATCAGTTGTGTTAACCAATGGATCGTTCACTGAAACAAGTAAAGATAACAAAGGCCATGAAGAATCAACTGTTTTGTGCAAAGTTGAAAAGGAAGAGGGCGAGTTATCACCCAATGGTGACTTTGAGGAGGATAACTTTGTTGGTTATGGAGATACCGATATGCAAGTAATCACTGAGTTAAAGCACACTGTTGAAGGAAGGCAATATAAATCTGGTAATGGGGAGGAGTGCTGCCAGGATGCTGGAGGAGATAATGATGCAGATGCTGATGATGAGGACAGTGGAAATGTTTCTGAAGCAGGTGAGGATGTCACGGGCAGTGAGTCAGCTGGTGATGAATGCTCCAGGGAAGATCATGAGGAGGAAGAAGATATAGAACATGATGATGTTGACGGTAAGGCTGAGAGTGAAGGGGAGGCTGAAGGGGTGTGTGATGTACAATTTGCCGGAGGAGATGGAATGTCATTGCCATTTTCTGAACGGTTCCTTTCATCTGCAAAGCCTCTTAGAAAGCATGTACCACTGGTTTCATGTGACGCAGAAAGGACAGATTCCAGGGTATTCTATGGAAATGATGATTTTTATACGCTTTTTAGGCTTCATCAAGTAAGCATAGGGTTTAATATTACTCATTGTTTGCTATGTTTATCTCTCCACCCTTTTTCTTTCTTTTTTCCTGGCCATTATTTGCTCTTGGTTTAACAATAATACTCCCTTTGGAATTTCCAGGTTCTTTATGAGAGGATCTTAGCAGCAAAGACAAACTCTATGAGTGCTGAAATAAAATTGAAAATTGCAAAGGATGCTAGTTCTCCAGATCTTTATGCAAGGTACTTTAGCATCAAATTTGTGGTTCCATTTGACTTAGGAAGTGCCCAGTACACTTCACTTCGAGATATATTTTTTATTTTTCGGCAGATTTATGCATGTTCTGTACAATTTGCTTGATGGATCTGCTGACAATGCAAAGTTTGAGGATGAATGTCGAGCAATTATTGGGAACCAGTCATATGTGCTGTTCACTTTGGACAAATTAATTTATAAATTAGTTAAACAGGTTTGCACATTTGCTGACTTCAAGTTCTCTTTCCACTTACACACTAGTTCTCTTATCTCAATGTCCAAAATTTACTTTTCCTACAGCTTCAAACTGTTGTTGCTGATGAAATAGACAATAAGCTTCTTCAATTATATGAGTATGAGAAATCCAGGAAGCCTGGGAGATTAGTCGATTCAGTGTATTATGCAAATGCTTGTGTCATCCTTCATGAGGAGAATATATATCGCTTGGTACGCTTATGTCATCCCAATCTCCTAACACTCACCCAAGAAAATAAAAGGCACATACATGAACTTGATTCTATGTGCGGTTTTGTTTAGTTGTACATGATGTGCTGGGATTTTTCATTCTCTTTGTTTTTATTTTTCTGTGCAGTATTCTAGCCCTTGCAGACTGTCCATTCAGCTGATGGACAATATGAATGAAAAGCCTGGGGTCTTTGCAGTTTCTATCGATCCCAATTTTGCTTTTTACCTGTATAATGATTTTCTGTCAGTCTTTTCTGGAAAAAAGGAGCACCACAGCATTATATTGCAAAGGTATAATTGCAATCTCTGTGTATATAGTTTTGTTTCTCCTTTCTCCAATCAGTGGTACTTATTATCTAACTTGATACATGAAATTTATCTTGTCATTAATAAGGTGTTTCATATTATCTAACTTGTATGAGCTTCCAACCAGGGAAAGATTTTCTTGGCATTGTACTTTCTGAGAAAATATGATGTGTTCAGTCAGATACGGATTATAGTTATTGTTTACGTCTAACGAGGCCGGACCAACCAAATGTGAATATTTACTTTGGTAATTGCAGCATTGGTTGTTTGGCTGTAGATGTGTACTAGCCCTGTTGTTTGTTTAAATACGTTATGACTGTAAAGGTTTAATAAATTGTTCTCAGTTTGGTAATGCACAAACTTCATTGATATATGCAGAAACAAGTACAGATATGCAGGCCTGGATGAACTGTCTGCTATATGCTCAGCCATGGAAGGTTCCCAAGTAGTTAATGGTTTGGAGTGTAAAATAGCTTGCAACTCATCCAAGGTATCTTGCTTTCATCATGCGCTTTTCTCGATTTAGCAGCATTATTGCCTTCTTTCATACTCTAGTAATTATATTCTTCATTAATCATTAATGCGTCTTGTGGTAGCTGCTACTGCTTTATATTTGCTGGAGCTCTTATTATCAGTGAATTGAATTTCTTGATTATTATTCGCCTGTGAGTGAGGTGAAAGGACAAACCCTTCACCCTCTCCAAAAAATAAAATATAAAAAGGACTTTCTCCGATGCATTGAAGTATCATTACACGTTTTTAGTTTTGTCCAGCTCATCACCTTCTCTCCTTTTGGGGATTATCCTGCATAGTGGTTTATTGTAGGTGGCTAAGGAACAAATTATTATTTACTCAAGTGATGGCCTATCAAAGTAAGCATATTGTTAGACTTGGATGATTTCGGCTGACCCTCTCAGATCATCTTGTTTGCACTTTTGATTTTTAAATGTTTGTTTCAGAAGCTTTAATTACATGCCTAGGAGAATCCATACCAATGTTTTTAGTTTCATTCTCTTGGCACTTTCTTTTGAGCTACTAAGATCATGATTCATTTGAGTACAACTTCCATAGAAAAGAAACCAAAATTGAGATCTCTTTATTTTTACATGTCCTGGCAGTTTTGCCATGAGGCAATTTGTTTCTCTGTTATTTCCTTCTGCCTGCACTGTCATTAAGGATATTTGGAGCCCCAATTCATACCTCGGTATTTTTTGTTAATTACTGTACTTTCTTGAAACTTCAGATGATGATAACGAATATAAAAATAATCTTAAACGGAAACAGAAACACAATTTGGAATTCTGGCATTGTTTTCTTCTATGGTGTTATTCTGATCCATTAGTACCATGAGCAGATCTCCTATGTCCTGGACACGGAGGATTTCTTCTTCCGGTCAACAAAGAGAAGAACATTAAGGGGTACATCATCACAGTTTCAGAAGATCAGAGAAGAACGGTTTCGGAGGTTCTTATCAGCATCATAATAATAAAGTACTTCTGACTGGAAATCTCGAGGTAAATACAAGGTTGCTGGGTTGATCTCTTACATAACTGTCCGAGAAAGACTTGCATCCATACTTTTTTCTATGTTTATAGATTACAGAAGTCTTGATTGCAAGGGACACAAATAATTTCTAGGGCGACGTCTAACATTACTTTCTTGTCATATGGAAAGCTTATCAAGGGAATAGAACAAAAATGTAGCATGCTTATGTAGCATCCCAACCGGTACTTTGTAAATAGGTTGCTGCAGAATGTATTTGTAATGGATTTGCTTGTTTATGAATTTGTCTTCAATGGAAAGCAGCATAACTTTTTTTTTTTTTTTGTAATCCAAAGTTTATTTGACAATGGTTCCCTTGGTCAAATTGGTGGATATCAAAATTTTCAGGTATCATTGTAGTTAAAACTTTTATTTTTGAAAAAATGTTTTTGCCATTTGTGTTGGGCCAAGAGTCTGTGTTGCTAATAGATTCCCGTAGTAAACGAGGCCTTACTTCCTTAGTCTTCCTCAGATTGGTCCACAGAGTAGCTGGTCGCCAGCTCATTGGATTCAGCTATACTATGACTCCCTTTTGTTTAAAATGGACAAATTTAAAAGAACTAGTAAACTTATAAACCAAAATTTTATTTTATTTTTAATGAGACATACAGAGCAATTTAAAGAAGTATTTTTTTTTAATAATAAATTGTTATTTGGAAGAGCAGCTGTGTATGAAACAGACATTTTTCTCTCTCTGATATTGGACAAAACTTTATTAAGAGAACATTAGGCTGTAAGCCTAGGACGATATAATCTATTATTGGGTTAGCCATTTTTAAAGGGATGTAAATATAATGAGAATCAGATATGAATATTTTTTGCACTTGGACTAAACAGTTTGATAAATTTTGAAGGTTATTGTAGGACTTAAAAAATAGAAATTTCGAAAATTTATTTCTGAATAAGTTGGATGTAAGGACAATATGGTAATTGAGTTGACAACTTTTTTTCTTTTTTTTTTCACGGAGGAGAAAGCTTAATTCCTGGTCAAAAATATCAGTGTCCACTGTGGAGTGCAAGGGTTTACGTAGTGTCCAGTTATCCACTCCCTCGCTATCCTCACTTTGTTCCAATTCAACACAACAATCTTTCTATTATCTTCCTCTTTTGCTCAGTAGGGGTTTCTCCAAATCTGAGAATTGTCATCGTCTCCAAATTCAATGGCATCAGACTCTGGTTCAATATCCAACGGATACACCCCTTGTCTCTCCAGGGACTCGACCAAGAAGAAGAGGGTATGCTTTTGCTGGTTCTCGAAGAATTGCTGGAGATGAAATAATTTAAGATTGCTGATTTTTAATTTATCAAAATAAAAAAGAAAAGAGTTGGATTGAAGTAGGAGATGTTTTTCTTTTCTAGTGAACATGGGTTTATGCAAAGCTCAATTTTTTTCCTTTTAATTCTACTGTTTTTGAATTAATTGCTTTTCCTTTTGAGGTTTAGCTTATTGCATTTGGGTGTTTGCAGCCAAATGGTTTGGCGAAATTGAAGCGAATGAAGCTCGATGTCAGACGTGAACAATGGCTTTCTAGAGGTTGACCTTGATCTCTTAGCTTCACATTAAAGTTTTTGTCATCGATGTAGGTTATAACAGCTGAATTCTTGGTTTCTGTTTTAAATTCAAGCAGGAATATATTGTATTATGTGATGTCTTCAATGATAGTGTTTATACATGAAGAAATTTTCAATTTGGGTGCCTTTTATTATCCTCTGAATGCTTCCAGGAGGCGCTATTTGTCTTTCTCTTTGGTTGTTCACTTATTTGTCCCTTGGGCCTCCTAATCGTGATTTAATATTACTGTGATAGAAACCAGTAACACGTACCTATTATGAACTTCATCTGCATTTTTCATGTGGTTTTTCCCTGTTTTGGACAAAGAGGTTTGTTTATTTGTTTCTGTAAAATTCATGTGGAAGAAGTACCATCCAGAATTATGGGTTCTTCTCAAATTGTCCCTCATTCCAGTGTTTGTATCAAAGGTGGCCCTTAAAGGAAGCAGTGTTCCCCTGTCCCCCCTCCTGCAAAAAAAAAAAAAAAAAAAAAACCTTGTTTCATAACCCATGGTAAAAGTTACAAAATGTTTTGTCTGAATTTCCAATTAAATTTAAACTGTCTCAGGTTATCTTATCATGTTTGTTTTTGCTTATATATATAATTTTCAACAATCACATCCTCAACCCTCCCTACCCTCAAAAGTTCCCCAACAGAAATGAAATTAACCACATTTTTCACTTCCCTTGGTCATTACTCCTAATTTTAGGTATGAGAGAAATGGGGGAGCTGATATTCTAGTATAAGTTTTGAAATTATAGCATGATATAGACAGTATCTAAGGATTGGCTTGAAAAGCTTCAGAAGTTACTGCATGTTGGAAGTTTTAATTGTTCATAATGGGTTTGTGGTGGTGATGCAGTCAAGAAGGGATCTACCCTGGAATCTAATGGAAGGGTTGTATATTCTCCACCATCTTTGCACATTGGAATACAGAATGGATCGTTGGACAATTTAGAGATGATGTTGGCAGGAGAAGATGAAGTAGACTTAAGTATCCATGATGGTGATTTGATGTCTATGATGAACAGCCCCGCTGGAAGTAGTTCGGGTGATGATGATTCAAGGAATGGTCTTGGTGAGAGTAGTAGGAGCAGCAGTGTCGGTAGCATGAGTAGTTTTCCATCAAGAAATTTGAGCGAGGAAGAAGATGATGATGGATGCGTGGATGACTGGGAAGCTGTTGCGGATGCTTTAAGTGCAGATGAAAATCAGCACAAGCTGATTTCAGAGTCTGCCCTGGAGCATGAGAGGATTAGTGGATCTTCTGATCCTCAATCTACTATGAATCCCAGAGTGGAGTTCTTAAAACCAGAAAGCAGGACAGCAGCTCCCGTCTCAGATGTGAATAGTCGAGCATGGAAACCTGATGATGCTTTTCGTCCTCAGAGTTTGCCGAACCTTTCAAAGCAACCTAGTTCAGTAAATTCAGACTGGCATTCTAACCACGGAAGCACCCTATTGTCATGGAAATGCTGCAATTCCCAGCCTTCACCATGCCCTATCTGCTGTGAGGATTTTGATGTGACAGACTCATGTTTTCTTCCATGCTCATGTGGATTTCGTCTCTGCCTTTTCTGTCATAAAAGGATTCTTGAGGCAGATGCTCGATGTCCTGGCTGCAGGAAACTATATAATCATAGAGATGGGAATGTAGGCTTGATTGGAGACACAGCTTTCCGAGTAACTCATTCTTGCAGTATGAGCACTAGAGTCTAGAGGGCAGTATTCCTCAAAATATTATGTAAATTGTCTCCCTTTCTCTTTCTTTATCACTTGTGTTACTTGTTCCTTTTTTATTTTCTGTTCAATTTAGAACATCAATTTCATTGAATAAGTGAGTATAGCAATAAGGTTATGAAGCCAAGTGAGTTTCATCCGTAATTGATGTTTTTTTTTCAAGTGTTCATTTTACAGTAGGAATTAGGAAACAGATGCTGTTATGTGAAAAAAATGAGGTAATATAGACCTTGCAAAATCTAAAAATGAGATGATAAATGTGCTTTCTTTTTTGTGATCCTACTGTCCACAGCAATTTCTGATTAAGATTACTTTTTTATAAGATTTTACAATGTAGTTTCTGGTGCATTTTTTCTAGTGAAGAAAGGTATGCCTTTTATTTCCTTTTGGATAGCTTTAGGTGCATAAGATCAATATCTGCGGATGGGATTGTTTATTAGATCTCATTTAGGTATTTTTGCATATTACTTTTGTATAATGACAAGTTCAGATATTTTCATCATTTGACCTGGTGCAGCCAGATTGTCCTTAACTCCATTTAAATGCTCTTAATGATGTCAGCTTCATAAAGAACTTTAGGTATCTTCTGTTTTCATACAAGTTTAATTGTTATCATGTCTACTGCTTCAACATCTGTTGCTTAGTCTTAAACCTTAATTCATGGTGACATTTTCATTGTAATATCATGGGACTCTTGTCTGCCTTACATGACATGATCTTTCATTTTAGACATTGGATGTTAGAATTTGTCATAAACTTTTTCAATGAATGCTTCTCTGGAAACAAGTACTTGCTATTTAGTGATTAAAATTTTGAATTTGTTATTGTATTGTATTGCTGTTGGTCTTTGATTCTTACTAAAAAAAAAAAGAAGGAAATAAAAGGAGACGAAAAGTGCAAGTACCATTTCAATATATGTTAAAGACAACTTTGTAAACTTCATTTTGTGGTTTTGAAGTTAGTATTCTTTCCAAAGCAGGACGTGTAAGTTGTATCAAGCATGGTTCTAAAAGGTACTATGATGTTCAAAGCAAGGTGTGTAAGTTTTATAAATCAATGTTTCCCTCTCTCCATTGTGAACATCATTTTATGGTTCTAAAAGTTAATATCATTTTCAAAGTAGGGTTGAGGAACATCGAGATATAGATATCAATGACCTTAGTGGATCGCCTAAAGATGACAATACTGCTGAGGAAAATGATAATGGCGGATTTGAACCCCGAGGATTAAGCGATGTAGAGAGCACTTCTTGTTTCTTTTCCATGGTTGTAGTTGTCTGACTTTGAATTTGATGTAATTAGAAATTTGTCCTCTAATTAGTATATTTTTTTTGGTATTAGCAGACATTAGGTAGGTACTAATGATAGTTTGAATTGTAGGTGCACTTAAATAATGGATGTTTAATTTTAATTTTTTGACTTTATTTGTAGTCCTTGTGATGAATGTTTAATGGTGTATTTTATGAAAATTAATTTTGTGATGGATGTTTATATAATTGACTTATTTTTGCAGCTCTATTATAGTGAATTATGTACTGTAAATTTACTTTCTTTTTATTATTATTATGAAATATGTCATTTTATGTAATCAGGCATTTGTGAAAAAAATGTTAGGGAATATAATTTTTTTGCTAAACATGAAAATGAAAAACTACTTGAGTTTTTTAAAGATTTTTGACATAACCAAACACTAAATAAATTTTTATTCAATTACATGAAAAATATATACCGCGTGTTAAATGTTATAACCGAACCAAATCCCAGCCTTCTTTGTAGCCAAAAAATAGTGGAGGAATGTCTCTTTGTGCTTGCAACTGAAAAGTAACCAGGGCTTGAAGTTAGTATGTCTTTCTAATAGAGCTTTTTTAAATCTCAGATACTCATATTAGGCTTGTTTTTATCTTTTCCATACAGATTCTAATATTTTTTTAACAGATTTTAACATGCAATAAATATAGTAAGTCATTAATCTTCAAAATATACGAATATTTAACACAATTTATAAATAAAAAGTTTGTGACATTTATTCTAATAATTGATTATAATTTCAGTTTTATTTAAGTTATAAATTATTATTTTAAAAAATTATATTTATTAAAATTTAATAAGTAAATAATTTAATAATTATATGATACTGAAATCAAATACGTAAACTTAACAAGTATAAATTGTTAATGCATACTAAATTCTAATAATCTTGAAACATTCAGTCAAATATTTCATTTAAACTTTACGTAATCAACCGACTTGACAGTATTAATTAACTTTCTAAGTTTCCAATGTATTATTAATTGAGCATAGTAGTGGACTCAGACCCATTATAATGAAAACTAATCATATTCATAGCACTAGGTCACGTACTCATTCACATATTTTCTGCTTTACAATAAATTAGACAGCCAATAAATAAAGAGTAAGAGTACAATGCAAAATACAAATAAGTTCAAACCACGTGGTCATACTCTGTCTCCAATGTACTCTTTTATATTACAGTTTTATAAGAAACAGAAACGAAGAAGGTTCCCAGAGACAACCTTTCAAATTCAACGCGAATGGTATCACTCGGTCACACACACAAAAAAAAAAAAAAAAAAACCGCGTTTAAGATTACTATATATATACAGCTAAACGTGTTAGACTTTCTCCAATTTCTTTCTGACCATTTCTTGTCTTCCTCTTCCTCTTCCTCTTCCTCTGTTTTGGGTTTGAACCAAAATCTTGTAATGTTTCTTCCTAGACCTATTCTTCTAGTTGTTTTCTCAGTTTGTCTATTTCTCTTTCCTGCAAATGCAATTCGATCATTTCCCAATGAAATTTCAGATGTGGGTGATGAAAAACAAATCAAAGATGAATCATTTATGCAATTCTTGGAGGTCTCTGAGTATAAAAACGATCAGATTTGTCCTGTAATAGGCAGAGACAGTTTGAAATTGGTATGTGACCCTTCACTTATTCACATTGCTATGACATTGGATTTGGAGTATTTAAGAGGCTCAATAGCTGCAGTACATTCTGTTGTCAAACACACTTCTTGCCCAGAAAATGTTTTTTTTCATTTCATTGCATCTGATTCCAGCACAGTGAATAAGGATAAGCTTGCTCGGATTGTGAAGTCCACATTTCCTTCACTGAGTTTTCAAGTCTATGTTTTCAATCAAAAGCTAGTTCAGAATCTGATATCGTCTTCGATTCGTCAGGCTCTTGAGAACCCATTGAACTATGCAAGAAGTTACTTGGCTGATATGCTTGAGCCTTGTGTTAAACGTGTGATATATTTGGATTCAGATACAATAGTTGTTGATGATATTCAGAAGCTATGGGGGATTTCTCTAACTGGGTCAAAAGTAATTGGAGCTCCAGAGTATTGTCATGCCAATTTCAACGGATACTTTTCCAGTGAATTTTGGTCAGATCCTGAATTTTTCCGAGTTTTTGCAGGGAAAAGGCTTTGTTATTTCAATACGGGGGTAATGGTGATGGACTTGATGAGATGGAGAGAAGGTGATTACACAAGGAAGATAGAGAAATGGATGGAAATTCAGAGAGAGAGAAGGATCTATGAGTTGGGTTCTCTTCCACCATTTCTGTTGGTTTTTGGTGGTGAAGTTCAGGCTATTGAGCACAGCTGGAATCAGCATGGGCTTGGTGGGGACAATATGGTAAATAACTGTAGGTCTTTGCATCCTGGTCCTGTCAGTTTGATGCATTGGAGTGGTAAGGGGAAGCCATGGACTAGGCTAGATGCAGATCTTCCCTGTCCAGTTGACTATCTTTGGGCTCCCTATGATCTATACAAACCCCATAATCACCATCCATACAGTCAGCAAAGCAGAAATGAAGAACACAGAAGAATGACAGGAATATTATAGCAACGCACAGTTAGCATTGATTTTGATCCTTGATTTGTTTTTCGTTGGCAAAATTCTTTTGAAATGTACATAGTGATACATGAGAACCAATATGATAGTGTTCATCCTCTTTGTTAATAGATCTTGTTTTGATAAGAAATATGGTAAATTTTGATAGCTGGAATAATGACTGTTTGCTGTCCACATTTGCTTCAGAGTTCTTGAATCTTATGTTTTGGGAAATTTCACATAAGTTAGAACCTTATTAGTTTTGAAAATTTATCACATTTTTCTACATGACAGGGTAGTCCTTCGCCTTTCACAACAAAACCAATTAAAGTGAAACTACGAACAACGTAGTTTTTTCAACATCATAACAAATTTCATATATAAAAAGCCAGCAGATGATCTTTATTAACCATTTCTTGACTCACCCTAATAAGACTGAAACATACAACTTGATATCAACTACAAATTATCAGCCAAGGATCTTATATCCTACTGGAGCCAGTCGTGTTTAAGAAAGCTAATACTAACTTTAAGCTGTCAGTAAAACATACTAAGCTAGGAAATCGTCTTTATATTGTAGTTGATTGATGTAAATATAAATAAATAAATAAAAATTGGTTGTGGTTTATAAGAATATGCAAAATTTGATGCAGTACATTCGTTTTTCAGAATAAGCAAAACCCCATTACTTTGGGTCTTCTCCCCCTAGAGGGTTAGGTTACTTCCCACATTTCATTGCTAGCAAGTAGCAAACACAAATTATGTTTCATCAAAACAATTTTTTTTTTTTTTTTACAAGAGAGTACGAGATTTGTTAACTTCCATAGAGCAAAACAGCTTAATTGTGCTTGGCAAGTTTTATAAGAATCGAACAAAGGCATTCATATTGCTAGGAAGAAATCCTAGCATTATTCAAGTGTTTAGTAATATTATCACATGATAAATTCTGGAGATGGTAACACCATTAGCAGAGCTGCAGTGTCTATATAACCATGTTTTTCCCAACTGCACTACACAGTGACAGGTAAAGGAAATCTACAATGCAGTGTGCTGCTTATGATAAATTGAGATGATGGTGTCAAGAGGCAAGAACTAGATGTGATTTATATTGAATTGTAAGCAGCCAAGAATATTAATGTCACAATACAAAATAGGGTAGAAAGGAAAAAAATGAAAAAGAGGAAGAAAAGAATGTACACGCCTTCAACTTTCTTGTCTTTACAACAATCCAACAACACAGCTTAGCTGCAATCTGTTCTCCAATCCTCTAAGGTGATGACCCAATAACATACACCTGCCAGAAGAAAGAGAACCTCGGTATGAAAAACTGACATCAACAAGGGCTTCCCTGGCTACACCATGTAATTCAGAGACTGCATGAAGGGGAGGAAAGTGTGCCCGGTGCCCAGTGTGCGATGCAGACATGACTTATTCAGTAGCAAAAAATAGTTTAGGTAGCCAATACAAAATACTAACCAGAAAAGCAACTTTGCTAGGTAATCCCGAGAAGTGCCTACTGTATCACAAAATTCATCACTGCTGTCTGGGTGATTATCTGTATTGACTTTTATTGCATCTTCAATAAAATTAGAGCCAGTGATCATCCTGGAAGAATCTCCATAATATGTTTTGAACAAGTTGATGAATTATGTCCTCTACTTCTACTGATGATGGTCGAGACAGTTCAATCACCTGCCACAACAGATTACATACACAAAGATATTGGAGTTGGACACAATAAAACTTAACAAAAACAGAAAAGAGGAAGATGAAACTCATATTTCGATAATTAAATTTATAAGTTTTGGGTCATTACCATATCAGCATCCAAAGATCTTAGATACTCTAACAAGTTGTTTGTAATTTCTCGTTCAGATTCTGTTTGCATGTTTACCTTATTTAGGACATTTAGTTCCTGCAAAAATAGCCTCAGATCATCATAGTTGGAATATGAATCTCAAATGTCTAAATCAATCTAAATATACAAAGAAGCACTTTTTCATTGTCAAACTGTCACCATAGGTTTGAATATCAAGCTCATTAAGTCTAGAATGATCTAAACATACAGTGGAGCACCATATTCATTGTTTACACCAGTGATCCCTTCCATAAACCCTCTCTCCATGCCATTGCCTTATTTTGAGCCCAAAACCTAGGGGTCCTCCTTGATATTTGAAGGGAGGGAGGTTGGTGCCACCAAGCTACAGGCCCAGTGGCAAGGCACCTTAAACTTGTCAACTACATTCGTGGATTCATATTTTACAGTTATTTGACCAAAAAATTCTGAAATAAATGCCAGAAATGCAAATATGTGAGAATATTAATTTATTTTGACAGACCCTCAGGTACTTCACCAGAGTATACTCATTCGAAAACTGAACTAGCGAGGCCATCCACGAGGGGGGAAAAAAAAATCTCCATGCCTTTTGCACAGTGGTTGGTGGCTTGGTGCTCAGATATTATGCAAGACTGTAACAAAAAAGGATAAGCAAAGGCCTCCAACGAAAATCAGATTATAGACTTATAAATTCTTAGTCCCAAAAGGAAAAGTAAGATCTCACCCCCAAAAAAGAAAATAAAACAAATGCAAGCAAGAATTGTTAACACCACATTTCACATGGACATCTTTAAAAGCCAACTGAAAGATTTCCCACCATAGACGCAAAATTTAAATTTCATTGTGCTAAGCTGCTAATTAATTTAACATTTTAAGGCTATAGAAGCAATTTGCCTTCATCTGAAAACTTCAGTATCTCCATTCCTTCTTTGTTTGAACTTAAGAAATTAACAAGTACAGTCATGAATATTAACAGTATCAATGTCATATGTAATATCAAATATGCAACATATTCAATTTGGGAGCTTAATAACAAATAAACAGCAGGAAACTATATTCAATTTGGGAGCTTAATAACAAATAAACAGCAGAAAACTAACTGCAGGGTTGGAGACAGTAAGATTTTCAAAATGCCATTAGCAAAAACTACATAGGATCAAGGATATCTGTTACCTATGCAAACACAAATGAAACATCAACACATGGGTCTGCTAACATAACAATTACAGTTCTCTGTTATTCCTGAAATAATTCAATGCCCAGTCAAATTAACAGAAGAAAAGAAGTTAGATTACAAATGATCTGGGATTTTAGTTGGAAACTAGCAACTTTGCAAGCATATATAAGTAAAACGGAGAGGACAAAGTTCACAAAGCATAATATAGAATAAATAGTCACTATTAGCACAAGAAACACAGGAATTGCTCCCACATACTTTACCAAAGAAAGATCCTACCTTGCAATCCAGTGATTAAATAATCTACAATGCATTGATTGGTTATCATTTAGGTACATAAATTTCATTTTCTAAAGAAAAAAAATAAAAATTGGAGTAGCTTTTGGCTTTCAGCCGCAGAAAGAGTATTACTGGCCTCCACCAACATTATCAACACTCAGACATCAGATTGTCTCAGTATACTGACATCTAATCTAATGAAGTAGTCTATTTACAACAAAAAATGCAATGGCCTTTCTTCTTTCTACTGTCACAATATAAGGATCAAGCATAACACGAGCTCATTAGCTTGAACCATTTTGTCCCAATTATCCTTAGTCCAATTCTTCTTGTCAACTAGCTATCCCATACTTAGATTCAGACAATCACACGATTCCTATAAATTATAGTTGTAGGTGCAGTAACCATTTCCTTTCCGTACTTTATTGAAAAATCAAAACGGGGAAACAAATTACAACTTACCTCGTTAGCATTTGATAATTCCGATTGCAACTGTTGAATGTACGTCAAAGCTTCAGGAGATAAATCCCCGAATATATGAGGGCTTCTTCTCTCCAAATCTTCGAATTCCAAATCAAAACCAGTTTCAATATTCCTATCCTCACTATCCTTCTCTTCTGAAATCTCCCTCTGCTCGGGGCAATTCAAGCTCTTTGAGCTATCAGGTGATATATCCAGATTTCTCAACAACGAAATCCTATACTCCGCATTCCACAAGGTATACCTATGAACCCGGCCCAAGCAAATCATTTCTCTCAAGCAATTCACTTCAAATTTTGAATTTTCATATAAAATTGGATGTGAAAATAAGGTTAATTACTCTAATTGAAAAGTAATGGTTACCCAGTGATGATGGAAGAAACCAGAAGACGGTGGAGAGGACGCTTGGAAACATCAATGGTGACCGAGAACTGATCGGATGGAAGCAATCCTAGCATTGTGGAAATAGTCTGTTTCATAGAATCCTTGGCAGAATCGGAAACGCCCTTGGAGATAACGGAGACGTCGAGAGGTTCAATTCGTTTGAGCATGTTCGCAATTACGGTGAACCCTCGGTCAAAGCTGGACTTCCGAGTAGAAACGAAGTCATCGGATACGCCTCCACCATCGACGCCAGAGATTAAGCAACTGATTGTGGAAGCCGAAGTTGCAAAACGACAACGCTTACCGGCAGCAGGTAAAGAAGGAGGACAGAAAGACCGGATAGGAGGTGGTTTGGTAGGGTGGAGAGGATTTAGTGAAAGGTTGGTGAAGCGAGAGAGGATGATAGCTCGGGATGTGGCCGCCATGAGAGAGCTGAGCCGAGAGAAATCAGACACCTGTGCGCGTGCCTCGCTCTCTCACCAATTTTGTCGAATCGAATCTTTCTTCTTACCCTCGATCTTAGCCCACCATTCCAATTCTGGTTCGGTTATTTAGGATTGATTTGTGCCCGTTGTTGCTTTCCTTAATTACAGATTCGCCATTTTTAATGCTACACTACACTTCGAAAGAGAATCTGAAAATACTGCTGCCTTGAAAAACAAAAATAAAATAAAATAAATTCATTTCAAATAAATTTTTCTATTAGAAATAAAAACTAATAAGCAATTCTAATTCCCTTATTTTAAATAATTAAAATTTTATTTTAGTTTAATATTTTTTCATACCATTCCTAATTTTTTAATTAAAACTAGCATTAATAAAATATAAATATAAAAACTGAGAGATTAATTGTTATTTAATAAATTAAAAACAAGTTGAGAAGAAAAAATTAATAATTGGTTAGATGAATATTTGATATAAAGTGGTGGAGGTGGTTTTTTATCGATTTATCTAAGTTAAAAGTATGTGTAATACTTGGATAAAAATGTTATTTATGGTGGTCAAAATAATAATTTATTTCAAATAATATCTATAAAATGAAATTTAACCTATTTGGTACGAAATGCATAATTGAATAAAATATAAATTTCACCATTACTTAAAAAGTGTAGATTCATTTCAAATGAAATAAATTCCACACTTTTTTTTAGTTTCCAATCTCATCCTTAGAGTAGCATGTAGTTAAGGAAATTTTCAATCTTGGAAAACACAAGAAAATAAAATAAAATAAGTAAATTATAAATATATCTATATTATTATAAAAGCAACAAACTTCTCAACTATATAATATATATCTATTTAATTATTAAAAAAATAAATCTAATAACTAATTCTCATCCCATCATTTAATGACTACTATTTATTTTAATTAAAAAAAAAAAAATACCCCACTCCCTTCGAACACAAAACAGTAACTGCTCACGTCACTCTCATTCACACACAACCTCGTTATTTTCTTCTTTAAATGACTATTTTATACTCCCCTTTTAAATTATTCAGCATGTGCAAAACTATGCACACATGATTGCAAAACTAGTACAAAAAATGAGAAAAGAATTAGGTCGGAAATCATATCTTCGGGTGGGAAAATAAAATCAAAAGTGGACAAAATGGTACCATCTTAGGGTGACCATGTTCAAAGATCTCGCCTTAACTTTGCTACCTATTTGGTTTGCCCAAAAACTATAATTTGTAATAATGGACTAAAAAAATAATTTATGTATAAATTACTAAAAGGGCATTTATTTATGCTATTTTTAAAATAAACTAATTTTTATTCATTTTTGATTTGAATTGAAATTAAACTAATTTTTTATTCACTTTGTCCACATGTGATATTTTTTGTATCACTTAACTCATTTGTTGTTACAACTTGCAACAATTATCTTATTACACACTCCTCTTTGTTTAATATAATTTTTTTTTAAATTAACTCAAATATTATTGGCAAATTAACCTCAAAGCATCGTACTAATAAAATGTTTTTTTTAAATTATATCAACAACCGGTTTTCATCTAAAAATTAGATTGTGATACTCTTATTTAGTTAGATTTGTAAATAATTAAGGTGAGTTTGGAATAAATTCATGTGAGAGTTCAATTCAATTCAATTTAAATTATTTCTCAATGTTTGTAACAAATCATTTAAGTGATAGAATTTAAATGAATTAAATTAACTTATAGTGTTTGGAATATTATTATAACTAATAGAATTCATTTCATTTTAATACTTTTACAAAATTACCCTTGCATTAGTAAAAATAAATAAAAAACCTACAAAAGCAACTTAAATCATTGGTACAAGTCTAATACATTATAAGGAGGGAAGAAAAATGAGGGAAGGGGAGGGGAAAGAAAGAAGGGAAGAGATGAGATGAAATGAGATAAGAAATGGGGTAGGAAGAAGGAGGGTTATAGTTTTTGAGATGTGGACATGAGGAGAAGTAAAAATAAAATGTATATATGTATTTTTAATCTAATTGAATTGAATTCTTAACAAATCATATCAATTTTGATGAAAATTTAAAATAAAAAAAATGTTATAAAAGCATGATTTATAATGAACTTAATTCTTATGAGAGATAGATACCAAACACAAGATTTTAATCAAAATTTATTTAGAATGAATTGAATTATATAATTCTTGTGATTCCAAACACACTCTAAGTGTGTGTGTGTGTTTTTTTTTTTCTTCACGTTTTCTATTTGTTTATTGAACAATAAACATTATGTACTAAATTTAACTAATTACTAGTATTTTTGACAAGTTGATTACTAGGTGAATGAAATATAAACATGAAAAGTGGTTGAAGAAAAATTCAACTTTATTGGATTATTGACTTGGGGTTAATTTGGGGCTAATGTGATTTAATTTCAAGAAAATATAGATTAAATAGAGAAAATTGGGTAACAAGATAATTATTGTAATCACGGGTAGTGGATTGAGTGATACAAAAAATACTACACGTGAACAAAGTTATATTTCCCCAAAAATTACAAATAATGTTGACTTTAGAGACTTGTCTGAAATAAGTTTACAAATTTATGGTTCAATTGTATATTTTTAAGTGTAGGGATGAAATTGAAAAAAGAATTAAACCACAAGAACTAAAAGTATAATTTAACCTAAAAGTTATGGGCCCTTGACTTAGTACGTAGAAAGTATCCCTGTACCATCAGATGCTCTCCAATTTCTATCCCTTGACTTTGAAGTTTCCAACTTCGACAGACCCCACTAATATAAACAGAGTAGGTTCTAATTTTTCACTTCCCTTCCTACCACCATTGATCTCATCTCAGAATTGTGCAGGCCTTGACATATTACAAGCAAAAGCTATCACATTTTTATACCGTTTCAGACCTCCAGCCCTGTTTCCATGGCTTTCTCCGGAAGCAATAGGCGTGGAGGCTGGGCCCAATCTGTCCTCCCATCTTCAACCCCCAAATCTAGGCTCCCCAGAAAGTCTCGGAAACGAGCTGCCCTCAGAGACTTCTTCTTCGCCAACTTCTTCACGATCGGCCTATTGTTCTCCCTTTTCTTCTTCCTCGTTGTTGTCATCAGTTATGGTGTCCCTAAACCCATATCGTCTCACTTTAAATCCCGGGCTTCTCGCCTTCCAAGACCTCGGAAACCCATTTACCGCAAGTCTGTATCGGTGGAGAGTGCAAACTCCAGCCTTTGGGGTGCTAATGTTGATATCACTACAAAGGACATGTATGATAAGATTGAGTTTTTGGATGTGGATGGTGGACCGTGGAAGCAAGGTTGGAAGGTGAGCTATAAAGGGAATGAGTGGGATTCGGAGAAATTGAAGATTTTTGTTGTGCCTCATTCGCACAATGATCCTGGTTGGAAGCTTACAGTCAAGGAGTACTATGATCAGCAGACTCGGCATATACTTGACACCATTGTTGAGACGCTCTCCAAGGTGAAAAGTTTTTGTTTTTTTGGTGTCAAGGTGTATTTACTTACTACATTTTCTTTCGATTTGATTACTTTATAATGGTTTCTGAATGAACTTAGTGAGCTTAATGCTGATTAATCTGATATATAGAACTGATCATTGTTTATGATTCAATTCTGATATATGTAAATTGAAAGATAAGAAAGAAGGTTAAAACTTTTTGAACTCAGTATCAAACAGTTTAATCCTTTTAGTTGACTCTGTTAATGAATTTTAAATACTAAGAAAGAATTATGTAGTATGTACATGAAGTGAAAGGAGATTTGTTGAGATCTTTTTTATGGTTGTTATGCCAGTGAATTTCTTATTAATTGGCTATGTAGGATGGTCGCCGCAAGTTCATATGGGAAGAGATGTCTTACTTGGAGAGGTGGTGGAGGGATGCTTCAGACATCATGAAGGATTCATTTGTCAATTTAGTGAACAATGGGCAGCTAGAAATTGTTGGAGGTGGCTGGGTGATGAATGATGAGGTAATATTGGTGGTTCCTTTTTAAAGGCAATTTATCTTGGATATAATACAAGGAGCCTTTCTTTTTTTTCCATAAATGAAAATTTCTCTTGCACACTGTTACATTCTAGTAATTTATTTTGAAGTGTTTCTCATTGCAATAAGTCAGTGTCCTACCTTGAGTAAATTATTAGGATCTCAGTATTTTGATGCAATTTGAAGAAATATACACTTACACACCGATGTGTATTTCCTATTGTGTATTCCATTACTGGATATTGAATAACTTAGCAGCAATTGACTCATTACTCGACATATAGTCCTTTGTATCCAATTATTAGGCCTGGCACTTCTATGTATACATGTATCATGTATGTCTACTGTATTTTCTTGTACATTTTAAGTCACTTGTTACCGGAAAAATTGACTTAACTTGATATCTACTTTAGGTTTTTGTGAATAATTATGATTGTACTAGTTTGGGCACCTCATCAAAGATATCTTGGTAATGAAATTGATCATTACTGCTTCCCTTTCTGTAAAGTTCTAACTCTATTTAATCTTTTTCCTCTATGCAGGCCAATTCACATTATTATTCAATAATTGAGCAGGTAAACTGAAAGCTTTATGTATCTTTCAATTGCTTGTATTTTATATTTTGTTCATCAATTTTATCTGTAACAGTAGCAATAGCAGAACACTTTTGTTGGGTTACCCTTCAAGTTGTATAGATTGTTCATTATCTACCAAACACTGGAAATGTTTGCTTCAAATCTCTTTCTTGCTAATAAGTCAAAAAAATTAGTGAGGAAACGCTTTGACAATAAGAGATGGAGTAATGCACAGTGTTAGTAAAGGCACGCCTCGGGCGGACCTCAGGCTCAAAAGGCGAGAGGCTACAGCCATCTTGCCTTTGTACTCCTCAGGCAAGGTTCATTCACTTAGGCCACGTGTAGGCCCTTCAGGCACACGCCTAGCCTAGGCCCCTAGTGGGCTACTTCCTGGACCTCTTTTTTTGTTTTTACACTACTTGCTGGAATCTTTTCCTATAGCTATTTTTCATTCTTTCTATTTTTAGAGCGTGTTTGGAACCACAAAAATTATAGAATTCAATTTATTCTAATTGATCTTTGATTAAAATTTTGTGTTTGGTAACTATCTTTCAAGAGAATTTAATTCATTCTAAATCATGCTTTTATAACATTTTTTCATTTTGAATTATTATCAAAATTGGTATGACTTGTTAAGAATTCAATTTAATTAGATTAAAAATACATATATACCCTTTTATTTTTACTTCTCCTCATATCCGCATCTCAAAAATCACAACTCCCCCTTTTCTTCCTACCCCATTTCTCATCTCATCTCTTCCCTTCTCCCCTTCCTCTCCCCTTCCCCTCATTTCTCTTCCTTCCTAATCATGTATTAGACATGTATCAATGATTTAAGTTACTTTTGTAAGATTTTTTATTTTTTTTTTTACTAATGCAAGGGTAATTCTGTAAAAGTATTAAAATGAAATGAATTCTATTAGTTATAATAATATTCCAAACACTATAAAATTTAATTCATTTGAATTTTATCACTTAAATGATTTGTTCCAAACATTGAGAAATAATTTAAATTGAATTGAATTGAACTCTCACATGGATTTATTCCAAACTCACCCTTACTCTTTCATAACATCATTGCTAGTTTTTGTTTGCTAGAACCCTAGAATTCTTGCTTGTAGCAAATTTTTTTTCTGTGTCCATTAGCAAGACGCCTGATTTTCCTCAGGTGTGCATCTGCTGCCTTGAGCCAAGGCTCTAGGACCCCTAGCACCTAGGTGAGCCTAGAGCTTTTGATAACACTTGTAATGCATTTGATTAAGATTATTCATTTGAAAAGAAATAGGAGAAATTCATATATACACTGTTGCTGATGATCGATCAAGTCTATTAAGAGTTAAAATTGATTAATTAAAGGTAACTTGTGAGCGAGTCATTATTTCTGAAGTACATGTTGGGCTCATTGAGATGGATGCTTGATAAGTGTCCACACAATACAATTTATTGTGGTTTCGGTTACTTAAATATTTTGTTTATTTTACAACTAACTACTTTGTAAGTTGGGATAGTTGGACTTACTATAGATTTGTTATGCAATTTATAGTATTTGGTCATTTTATTATGATACTGGGATCTGATGTTGCCTTTACCAGGGTTTGCGAATGTAAGGTATTGGTTGGGTTACCTTCTATTTGTAGAATATGAACCTAATGAGCCGCCAATATTAATAAAGTAGTTTGGGCTTTGTAAAATTGTTTTCCTTTTATTGGCAGTTTGTTGGAATAGGTTATATGAAATGTGAATGAAGTGACAAGTTGATTTGAGTCTATATCTTGTCATGTTCTGGTATGCATTAAAGTTAGGGATCAGTTTCTTCTATTTATTTATGATAGTTGTTATTTTCTGCAGTTTGTGTAATGTTTCCTAATTTGATACATGGGTGAAACTAGGCATACAACATGGGATACAGCATAACTTGGTTACATATTGCTACTGAACTTAAAACATATTGCGAATATTGATGAAGCACATATTCTATGCTTTCATGTTTGTGTGCACTTATGTTGATGAGCAACTAGTCTTAATCTTGGACAAGTCATGAAACTGATGCTTTCTTCACGTTCTTTGTTGTACAAATTCTGCTTTCCTTTCTTTTGCCCGTGTCGTCATATTCATTTATGCCGATGAGCAACTAGTCTTAACCTTGGACAATTCATGTATCAGATGACAGAGGGGAATATGTGGTTGAATGAAACTATTGGAGTTGTTCCTAAAAATTCTTGGGCAATAGATCCATTTGGTTACTCGCCTACCATGGCATATCTTCTACGTCGTATGGGTTTTGAGAACATGCTTATCCAAAGGACTCACTATGAGCTGAAGAAGGAACTGGCATTGCACAAGAGTTTGGAATACATATGGCGCCAAAGCTGGGATTCTCAGGAGAGTACTGATATTTTTGTCCATATGATGCCTTTCTATTCATATGATATACCACATACATGTGGGCCAGAGCCTGCTATTTGTTGTCAGTTTGACTTTGCTCGTATACGTGGTTTTTCTTATGAACTCTGCCCATGGGGACAGCATCCTGAAGAGACCAACCAGGGTAATGTTCAGGAGAGGGCACTTAAACTTCTGGATCAATACAGGAAGAAATCTACTCTATACCGGACAAATACTCTTCTTGTTCCTCTTGGAGATGATTTCCGCTACATTAGCATTGATGAAGCTGAAGCTCAGTTCCGAAATTACCAATTGTTATTTGATTATATCAATTCAAATCCTAGTTTAAATGCAGAGGCAAAGTTTGGTACTTTGGAAGACTACTTTCGAACCCTTCGTGATGAAGCAGAGAGAATAAATTATTCGCGTCCCAATGAAATAGGCTCAGGTATGGTTGGAGGTTTTCCATCTCTTTCAGGTGACTTCTTTACTTATGCCGATAGGCAACAGGACTATTGGAGTGGCTATTACGTCTCAAGGCCTTTTTTCAAGGCTGTGGATCGGGTACTTGAGCAAACACTTCGTGCCACAGAGATGATGGTAGCTTTATTATTTGGGTATTGTCAGAGATTGCAGTGCGAAAAGTTTTCTATGGGGTTTTCCTATAAGTTGATAGCTGCAAGAAGGAACTTGGCTCTTTTTCAGCATCATGATGGGGTTACTGGTACTGCAAAAGATCATGTGGTTCGAGATTATGGAAATCGGATGTATACTTCTTTACAGGACTTGCAGATATTTATGTCCAAAGCAATTGAAGTACTTCTTGGAATCCGCCGTGACAAATTAGATCAAAATCCTTCCCATTTTGAGCCAGAACAGGTGAGATCGAAATATGATGTTCAACCTGTGCATAAAGCAATCAATGCTCGTGAGGGGACTTATCAGTCAGTGGTCTTTTTTAATCCTTTGGAGCAAACAAGAGAAGAAGTTGTGGTGGTTATTGTTAACAGGCCTGATGTCACTGTTATAGACTCTAACTGGACTTGTGTTCGGAGCCAAATTTCTCCTGAACTGCAGCATGATAAAAGCAAGATCTTTACTGGGAGGCATCGTGTGCACTGGAAAGTTTCTGTTCCTGCAATGGGATTGCAAACATATTATATAGCTAATGGATTTGCCGGGTGTGAAAAGGCCAAGCCTGCAAAATTGAAGATTTTCTCCAAGTCTAGTTCAATACCTTGTCCTACTCCATATGCTTGCTCAAAAGCAGAAGGTGATGTGGCGGAAATTCGGAATCAGCATCACACTCTAACTTTTGATTTAAGGTATGGCTTGTTACAGAAGATAAGCTTCAAAAATGGTTCCCAGAATATTGTAGGTGAAGAAATAGGTATGTACTCCAGTTCAGGAAGTGGTGCATACTTATTTAAGCCCATTGGTGATGCCCAGCCTATCACTGAAGTAGGTGGGCAAATGGTAGTCTCAGAGGGTCTTTTGATGCAGGAAGTGTACTCTTATCCAAGGACGGCATGGGAGAGATCCCCTATCTCTCATAGCACTCGTGTATATAATGCAGAGAATACTATACAGGAGTTTGTCATTGAGAAGGAATACCACGTTGAGCTTCTTGGCGAGGATTTCAATGATAGAGAATTGATAGTTAGATATAAAACAGATATAGATAACAAAAGAATCTTTTATTCTGATTTAAATGGCTTTCAGATGAGCCGGAGAGAAACTTATGATAAGATTCCTCTGCAAGGCAATTACTATCCTATGCCCTCTCTTGCATTCATGCAGGGATTCAATGGCCAGCGGTTTTCTGTCCATTCCCGGCAATCATTGGGTGTGGCAAGTCTTAAAGATGGATGGTTGGAGATTATGCTTGACCGTCGTTTAGTAAGAGATGATGGACGTGGCCTTGGGCAAGGAGTGATGGATAACCGTCCAATGAATGTGGTCTTCCACATCCTTGTGGAGTCTAATATTTCCTCCTCTTCAAACATGGTTTCTAACTCTGTTCCTTCTAGTCCCTCTCTACTTTCTCACCTTGTTGGTGCTCACTTGAACTATCCATTCCATGCTTTCATTGCCAAGAAAGCAGAGGAATTATCTCTGCAGCCACCCCCCAGATCATTTTCTCCTTTGGCTGCTCCCTTTCCATGTGACTTGCATATAGTGAGCTTTAAAGTACCCCGACCTTCAAAATATTTGCAGCAACCCCGTGAAGATTCTAGATTTGTTCTAGTTTTACATAGACGGCACTGGGACTCTTCATACTGTCGGAAAGGAAGATTGCAGTGCACTAGGGTTATTGATGAACCTGTGAATCTATTCAACCTATTCAACGGTCTCTCTGCATTGAATGCAAGAGCAACTTCTTTAAACCTTTTGCATGAAGATCCAGAGACGCTGGGCTATAGTGAGCAGTTTGGAGACATTGCACAAGAGGGGCACGTGGTTATATCTCCCATGGAGATACAGGCTTACAAGCTGGAATTAAGACCAAACCAATAAATTCTGCAGATCGACTACTTTCGTACGTTATTACTGTTGCTTCTCGGAGCTGGGTTAATGGCCAGGAGGAGTATTTTTCATAACAGTGCTAGAGAAAAGATCATCTATGGACTGCTTTCTGAAGGAACCGTCCGAGTTTAAGCTGGTGCAGGGCAGCGAGTTTGGACAGAATCCTCACTGTCAATGGAAGCTGACAGAATGACTTGGTTGAGCACTCACGTGGGATTTTTATGTAAAGTTCTGATAAATAGAGTTGGATATCAATATCTGGCTATCTACTGCTTCATGTTTATTTTTTTAGAATACTACACCATCTGTTACAGATTATCTTCAAATCTCAGCAAGAACACAATGATTTTGAATTTTTGAACTCGTGTATTCTTCTTGTAACACACTGATGCAGACGTTAGAGATAATCTGTATTCTGTACAATAGCCAAACTGTTAACTATATAGGAAGCTGATTATCTTACTTGGTTTCTAATAATTTTATGCACAAGTTAGAGATAATCTGCATATGTACAGTATCCAAATAATTGGGATTGTTGGTTGTTAACGAGTACATGGTCATAAAACGGAACTCCCTAAATATACAGGTGTGTTTGTGTTTTTAATACAGCAAAATAACAACAAATATTCTATATGGTTGTTAGTGTGTAATCTTAAGTGCATGTTACTATAATACAAAACTAATTCTGTACAGATCCTAAAGGCCGTAAGGGAGAAAACGATATTGATAATATCCAAATTTGCTCGAAGAGTCACACTAGAGTGTTGACCAATAATTCCAATTTTTTTTTTTCTTTAACTATTGGAGACATATATATCCATTTGTTTAGAAATTAAATTAATTGTCCCCTGGTGCTGCCCTACTAGCTAGTACTTATACTTCTACAGTAATATGTATTAGTGACTTCAGTGTTCACTAATTACAATGGAAGAAGTATCCTATTATCCTAACCAAGGGTGAATAACATAATATTAAGAATGTGATTTAAGCTTCATGCTAATTGAAGTAAGTACATGGAAACAGACAAAGACACAGTAAGGTTTTTAAATTAATTTTTGATTATTATTTAAAATAATATTATAATATATACTTGATGTAAATGTTGTAATTGTAATATCTCTATATCAATAAAAAAAATTGTAATTATTATATATATATATAAAGTGGTCATTAATATTTTTATTTTCAATAATACTACATGAATATGATGTCTCACATTTTATATTTTTTTTACTTATTTAAAAATCACATTTTATATTTTCTTTACAATTTTTTTTTTTCAATTCTTTATACTTTCCCATCCTTCATTTCAAACATATGTATAACAAATTAAATTAATTAAGTGTTTTTTCAGTATACCGTAAAGTTAGTAATAGTAAATATATATTGTGGCCTGCAACATCAATAGGTTTCACCTTGAAAAGAATACACACAAGGGTACATTAATTTTTCTTAAAGATGCAATTTGCAAAATATAAAATGAAATTGATCAAGAGGACCCTTTGAGATGAAAATTATAATTAATTAGGTTTCCTCCAATATATAGACTATATGTTCCACCTTTTCATGAGTGAGAAAAAAAGAAGAAAAGAGCTTTGAACAATTCCAACATGATTCATGCAGTTTCCCTTGAGATACTCTTAAACATTGTAACAAACTCTTCCACCAAAACATTTGAAGAAGAAGAAGAAGAAAGATTGTATATTTGAAGCTGACATTCCAAGATTGAGCTTGTGTTCTTTTAATTCTTCGAAGGAGACAAAGAGGTAATTGACAACATTAATCTCTTTGTTTGTTTCAAATTATTATCATTTGCATTAGTTAGTATATCTAATGAAAATTTTCCAGATCAAACTTCAAACTTTTGGATTCCTGTATCCCAACAACCCATATTCCAAATCGCATTGCTTTAATTATTGTTGAAAAGCAAGATCTGCTGATACTCGATTAAATAATGATGATCCTGTGTCTAGATAATCTATGATCAGTTTTGTTGTTGGTAATCATACTGTTTGCATTTTTTTCTTTTTCAAAAGATGATCACGCTGCTTTTTTAGACATTTTTGTTCAGACACATGAGAGTCCCACATTTAGAATATGATTTAAATACTAAAATAATTCGTCCATTTTTGAAGTGGATTTTCTTTTTTTCTTGTTCTGGACCATTGGAGGCAACGGAGTATTGGACTAACTAAATTATTAGTGGATACCATCAGAGACACCACCCCAATTTCTCATGTCCCCTCCTGGCTCCAATCATCAGAGACAGCATCTGATCCAATATTAGTGTCTAGCATTCTATCATATATAGTAATCCATCATATTCATTTGTCTACTTTAAATTGAAAAATGAAAAGATATATACAACTAGTTAAGGGTGTGCAACTTTTGGAGCTCTATGAAAATTAATGGATTACAAGAGGGGATCATGATTCATAATTGATAAAAACTGGAGTACCTGCACTGCATGCAGGGCCCTAGTTGTCTAGTTTGTGAATCTTGACGACGTGTCAACTGAAAACCAATTCACTAATATTACAAGGTTATCAGTCAAACTATAAAGCCATACACAGATAACCCAATCCAAGTTCACTTGACAATCCAACGTAGTACACGTGGTGATACAAAATTGGTCTGTGTGACACGTTTTGCTTGGTGACAGTATATGTATATATATAGTTTACTGATCACTAGTAGTTAGTGATGCATTCCCATGAATGATCAAAGTGGTATCCATCTCAGCTAACCATATCAAACCAAGATATTTGGCATTTTGTGATAAATATTGAATAGTGTCTGCAGCACCTGAAAGCTGAAACAGTACTTCTAATTAAGATGCAGCCTAAGCTCACACGACATGTACAGCGGTGGCCTTAATTCTGTGTTTTGTCTGTAACTCTGTAAACTGTGTGCTTGCTTGTGTGGTTTGTGTGTGCATGTGTGCCATGCTTGCCTGCTTGGGCCTACAATGTCACGCATTCTATGTTGTTTGTACCATAAGTTTTAAATTACAGGTCATGAACGTAACGCAAGCTTAGCCAACTTTAACTTTGTTAAAAGCTAGCTAGCATGACACTATGACGACAGAAGAATATGCTTGCAGACCCAATAGATCATAGGAATTAAAGTATATATGTTCAATAATGTGGCTTGATCTTGAATACAACATCATCATGCTAGCTCATTTTAACTTGAAAGTGGCTTGGTCTAATTGACCATTCACGTCAGATTATGGATGTCAATTTCTCTATTTATTTCCTTATCTCCTCAGGGCTCAGACTATATATATCCAGAATGTACCCAAAAAAAAAAAAGTGAAGCCTACGATGAGACCCATACCATTTTATTTGTAATTTAAATTGCCTTGTGTACATATATAGAAAACTACTACCATGGAAAGAGACTCCCACTTCTTAAGTACTTTTGTGTGCAAAACTACTTATAATCACTAGTTATATATGCTATTATTTTTAGTACATTATGTTGCCATAAGTTGGCAATTTATACGAATGAATTTGTCTCCTGCACTTAATCTCCTATCATTTAAGTTTTGCATATTTTGGACTGATGACATATGACATGGCACAAGCCTGCATTTCCCATGTGTCAATGATGCCACGTGTCAATGGAACAAATTATACTTCCCGGAATCAAAACTGAAGTACGGGGATTGTTTGTTTCACGTCCACCTCGGTAATGTCATTACAATGTCACCATTTTCGTCTCAAACTGTAAGTGCGCTCTAACTTTTTTTTCCTTCTTTCTTTTCTTTCTTGAACAACAGCTGAAACATTTTGTGGATACTTTTTTTAGTTTGTAGTGACTATCTAGTGTCCCATTAAGGCCTTAAAAGTCTAAGACTCTACTGGTGTATATAAATTTCAAATGAAATCCAAGTTCCAATCAATATTGAAGAAAGTGATACGGTTGGTTGTTGATGCTGAGGAGGAACAGAGTAAGACATTTCAGTTCAAAGCAACAGACTTTCCTTAGCTAAGTTATAGATGAAGAAGCAGAAGTTATTTTGGCTGAATAATTAAAATCCAGAAGCCAGAACTTGTTGCTAGCTTTATTTTATATATTTAAACTTCTTTTCTCATGGCTGGAGGACAGAGAGGCAACAAATTCAACAAGTCATGTATGCTTCTAATAGGTAATCTTACTTTGCTTTATGGTTTTGCTTAACTTTGAGTGATTTTAATTAGTATATGTAATGCATGATTGATAAAGTGGAAGAACCCCATCAATGATTGTCCCAAAAGGGGATTCTTGAATATAATTTTGAGAATTCTAATTAACTAATATTCTATTTTATGATCCATCTGGGTAATCTGGTAGTAAGAATCTTATGTTTTGTCTTTTCTATGGTTTAATTTAACAGTGATTGCTGGTATGGAGAGGTTTGCATATAAAGGGGTAGCATCCAATTTGGTTACTTATCTCACTGATGTTGTGAAGATGAGCAACTCTTCTGCAGCAAAGATGGTTAACAGTTGGTGTGGTTTCACATCCATAATGCCATTGCTAGTGGCACCTCTTGCTGATTCTTATTGGGATCATTATTCCACCATAATGGCTTCCTCTTTTCTCTATGTTGTGGTGAGTCACTGTTTTCAAAATTATTATTTTCTTGTTGTTTCTTGAAATGGGGATGCTACATGTTCCGCAGATTGGAATTAGCACTGCATGTTATGTTAATCTTTTTAAGAAAAATCTTTTTTCGATTTTCTTTCTAGATATATTGTCTTTTTCTTACAGATTTATGTAGTTTAGATGCTTCAGTTGCATAGTATATTACTATATTGTTAGGTAATGGTTTATGTTGTTGGGTTCTGAGTCATGTCTTCCTATTCATGAAGTAAATAACATTAATATCCTTTTAGTGGGGTAGCCAGCTTGTGGCTGCTAGAATTTTTCATTTTTAGTTCTTGAACTAAGATGAGGGATTTCATTAATCATTAATTAAGAATCACGTTGCCACGTATATTGCTATTCTGCCACGTGTTATCCTAACTTTGAGTCTAGTAATCCGTATTCCTACTTGTACAATTACTTTAGAACTCTATGAAAAACTGTCACTTTTTAACTAAAACCAGGACAATGTTTACCCAAGTGTTCTTTTTTCAGTTCAGTTAGTCCTGTTTCCATGTGTATTTCAAATGTTTACTCTTTGGTTGGTAAAGTTATTCTATACATTTAACAGAAAACATCAATCCTCTTTTTTGTGGATACTGTTTCATTAATTCTATGCAGGTACTAGTTGTCACATGTAACCAGAGAGGAGGGTGTCATATTTTAGCATTATGTTAATGAAACAATTTCACCATTTGATGCATATCATAGACTTTGTTAGTGAGGTTACATGGGATTACCAACCTGTAATGGAGCTTGATGTCTGACAGAACTATTTGGTTGGGAGATATATTGAATTAGTTCATGTTCTCACCAAGTTTGGCAGAAAAAATAGTAGGGCAACCATTAAAAGTTGGCCAGCCACTAGATGTTGCTAACTGCTATGCTAGTAATATCTGCTGCACAATCTATGGTTAATCTGCCCCAAAATACAGTCATACCAGAGAAAGTTTTATTAAAGAAGTCATTTATAGTTTCATGATTTTAAGTGGCTTTCTTATCTTTCAACAGTCTTATGTTTTTATCCTTGCATTCTCCAGTTTAGGTTCTGATGAGTTTACATATGTTCTGTTATTACTTTAATGTTCACATATCAGGGACTAATGGCATTGACGTCAACAGCATTGGCATGGTCATGGCCTCCTATAGATAGATCAAGGTTGTCTTCGTTTCTCCTTTGGTCTCTCTGTTTAATATCATTAGGCCAAGGTGGATACAACCCATCTCTGCAAGCGTTTGGAGCAGATCAACTTGATGATGAAGAGGAATTACCTTGTACAAAAAATAGTAAGAAGCCTAATAAAAAGACTCTGTTTTTCCGATGGTGGTATTTTGGAGTTTGTGGGGGAAGCCTTTTGGGTGTTACTGTTATGTCCTACATCCAAGATACCTTTGGCTGGGTACTAGGATTTGCGCTCCCTGCGGCCTCAATGGTCACGTCTATCACATTTTTCTCATGTGGAAGCAGTATTTATTCATATAAACAAGAAGAGTACAGAGTTATCAAGCCCTTCATGAAAATAGTTAGATCGATCAAAGAATCTGCATCAAAAATGATGCATTGTGGAATTAGATTACCAAATGATCAATCTGGGATGGCTGAGCTAGAGTAAGTTTCCTGTTTCACTTACAAAAGCTTATGTCTTTGTATAAATTTGTGTAAGTAGTACTTACAGCAGAATTCTGTCTTCTTGTCCTTACTTAGGCTTCAAGAGAAACCTCTTTGTCATGAAAACTTCAATAGCATCAAGGATTTGGACGAGAATCCCAAAAGCAGCATGTATGTGCTTGCAAATGCGAAAGTCATGCTGCGGCTTTTTCCTATATGGACAATGCTTCTTATGTTTGCTGTAATCTTTCAACAGCCTGCTACATTTTTCACCAAACAAGGCATGACAATGAAGAGGAATATTGGCAGCAATTTCATGATCCCACCGGCAACACTCCAGAGTGCTATTACATTGTCCATAATACTCTTGATGCCTTTATATGACAGAATATTTATCCCCATTACTCAGGCAATAACGCATGAGGAGAAAGGTATAAGTGTAATGCAAAGGATGGGAATTGGAATGGTCCTCTCAATTATAGCCATGGTGATTGCAGCTGTTGTTGAAATGAAAAGGCTTGAAATCAGCAAAGAAATGAAAATCACTGAATCAGAAACAGCAACAGTGCCTCTCAGCATCTTCTGGTTGCTACCTCAGTATATTTTATTAGGCATTTCGGATATTTTCACTGTTGTTGGTATGCAGGAGTTCTTTTACAGTGAAGTTCCAGTTAGAATGAGAACAATGGGCATTGCATTGTACACAAGTGTTTTTGGGGTTGGAAGCTTTGTGAGTGCATTAATGATCTCACTAGTAGAAATTTTTACAAGTTCAGAAGGAAAACATAGCTGGTTTTCAGATGATTTGAGGGAAGCAAGGCTGGACAAATACTACTGGCTTCTAGCCTTAGCAAGTGCAGTGAGCTTGCTCTTGTATGTAATTTTGTGTAAATGTTACAAATGTAGGAGCGATTTAGATAATGAAATTTGAGCTCTTAGTCTCAAGTTTTTTCTGATCAGGTTTATGTAAAAAAAACTTTTCTTTGTACTAATAACAAATAGTTGGATATTTGGTGCACAGAGAGCTTTAAAGAGCATAAATATTAGATTGCTCTTGTGAACAGTTACTACCAATAGTCACAACTTACAAAGGTAGCATATCCAGCAATATAAAGTTGAGTGAAATATGGAATGAAACAATTTCGAGTATAAGAAATGAGAGAGCAGGGCCTCAGACTCAATGAACTTTTGCAAGACGAGAAAAAGAAAAGAAAGAAAGTAATGGAATGCAACAATTTTAGAAGACTTGGTCAATACTCATTATACATATGGTAAACAGAAACCCAGTTTCCTTACCATATCGATTTGCAATGATCAAATTGGTATATCCTTTTTTATTATATATTAATAAAAATAAATAATATAAGTTTACTAATACTTAATTTCATGCATGATTTTTGGTATATATAGTGCTAGTAGCACCATACATTAATTACATTAACTAGCGTATAGAGCATGCATACCATCAGCATCATCTTTACCCAAGGTCCTCTTAATTACTCCAGCTCCAATGAATGGAACCATGACAGAGTTTGGATCCTGACTGTGTTCAAGGCCAAGAACATGTCCTAATTCATGCAAAGCAACCGTTTCCAAGTCGTACTCGTCCTTAGCAGGGTTATCACTCCACCTTTCATCTGCATCATAATGAAAGTTACCATTTTCTGGTGGAAAAGCATGAGCCAGGACATTCCCAGGTCCATCAAACGCTGAGCCATCCCCATGATCACGGCTGTAAAACCCGATAACAAGGTCAGTTTTCTGGCCTTCTGCTCCTTCTTGAAATGAGAATTGTGTGACGGCAGCCCAATTCCGTAATGCTGAAGCAACAGCATTCCTTACTTTGTCTATACCAACTTTCTCTGGAACTGGATGTATGCTGTAAGTGAAATTTCTCGTGGAGGAGTTCCATCTTTCCTTTTGAGGGAAAAAAACATAATGTGAAACAAAGTCAATGGTGGGATTGTTGGGTTTATAATGGTTGTGTTTGGAAGATGTTTGATCAAAGATATCCGGTACCCCGCAGCGTGGAATCAATATTTGTTTGATGGTATTGGCATCAAGTTTGCCAGTGACATCTAAATTATTGAATTGCTGGTATTGTTTGAGTGCGGATTCGAGGTTTTCATCAAACTCGCCGGTGAGATTGATGTTTGAGTTGTCATCATGATCACCATGGTTTAAGTAGCCAAATCTCTTAAGGTATTGTTTGACCTCAATTAGACCTTTGTTTGTTTGGCCCTTTTGGCTGCCTTCAAAGTTTTGGAGGAAATTGCTTGGTTGGTATGTGGGTTTAAGATTTCTGGATTGAACCAATATTGGTATAGAGGTTTGTAGTAGTAATAGGAATAGAAGGAAAATAGGGGCCAAAAGGTGAGAGAGATTGAAACGAAGCATGATGCAAACAGATTGTTCAGGAATTATTTAGAGGGTTTTTTCTTCTATCTTGTGTTCTAACTAGTGAATTCATGCAATGCTAGCTATTTATAAATGCATGTGATTTTTTAATTAGCATCTTTACAATATTTGTTTAAGGTATAATATCTTTCATTAAAAATATTTTTACAAATTACTTACTTTATGCCATCATTGGAATCATGACCATTATAGTTATGATGTTAAATTGAAAACAAGTATCCAAGGTATAATATCGGACATTTTTCTAAGAATAACAATTTACTTATTTCTTGTTAATATGACCAACTACAACGTTATAATAAATTTTAAATGTTATGTTATCTTAACAAGTGTTCTAAGATTTAATATATACGTAATTAAGTTTAAAACATTCTCAAAGAAAAATATAACATATGTCATCGGAATCATGATGCAGCCTACTATAAATTGAAAAAGAAAACTTTTTAAGTATGTTATCTTAGTATCCACCAATTACATAAATTTTTAAAAATGTTTTATTAGCATCCACCAAACTTTTTAAAATTACATTCTTAAACAACTCAAAAGTCAAAACTCTTAAATTTGAATGAGATTAATCTTGATGTATAGGTTGTTGTTATAGGCAACTCAAATGTTTCTGACATGTATAGTAATATCATCCACGATTATAGGAACTTGATAGCCTGCTAAAAGCAGGTGGAAATTAACCATTGCTTTAATTAGCAAACAATTGCGCAGTTAGATACATACCCGACCCTACGTTGAAGCATCAAATTAAGGGAACATAAATATTAGTACTTTCTAATTAAAGGATTAAAAGATCGTATACTTTATTAATACTATGTTTGCATGAGAGATTTTGCTATGCTACTAGTAGCACCTGCATATATATTAACCAGAGTACAGAGCACGTATGCCATTAATATCATCTTGACCTAGCTTCCTCCTAGTAACTCCAGCTCCAATGGATGGAACCATGACAGAGCCTGGATCATGACTATGTTCAAGTCCAAGAAGATGCCCAATTTCATGCAATGCCAACGATTCCAGGTCGAACTCGTCCCTACCGGGGTTATCACTCCACTTCTCATCTGCATCATAATGAAATCTACCATCTTCTGGTGCAAAAGCATGAGACAGAATATGTCCAGGCCCATCAAACGGATGGCCATCCCCATGGCGACCCCTGTAAAACCCGATAACAATATCGGTTTTCTTGCCTTCTGAACCTTCCAAAAATGTGAATTTTGAAACGGCAGACCACTTTTGGAATGCTGAAGCACAAGCATTCCGTACTCGGTCTATACCAAATCCCTTTGGAACTGGATGAATGCTGTAAGTGAGATGGGTCTTGAAGGGTCTCCATTTTTGCTTACGAGGGAAGAAGGAATAATTTGAACGGAAGGAGGTGGTGGAATTGTTTTGTTTGGAAGGTTTTTGATGAAAGATATCCGGTACTCCACAGCGTGGAATCAACATCTGTTTGATGGTATTGGCATCAAGTTTGCCATTGATATCTAAATTATTGAATTCTGATATTCTTTGAGACCGAATTCGAGCTTTTCATCGAACTCGTCGCTGAGATTGATGTTTGAGTTATCATGATCTCCATAGTTTAAGTAGCCAAATCTGACAAGGTATTGTTTGAGCTCAATTAGGACTTTGTTTGTTTGACCCTTTTGGATGCCTTCTAAGTTTTGGAGGAAATTGGTAGAATATTGGTCTGTGGGTTTAAGATTTCTGGATTGAACCAATATTGGTATAGAGGTTTGTAGTAGTAATAGGAATAGAAGGAAATTAGGGGCCAAAAGCTGAGAGAGATTGAAACCAAACATAATGCAAAAAGATTTAGATATGAAGAAATTCTTGAAATGCTTAATTTTCTTCTTTCTGGTGTCAGCGGATTCTTTCATGCTATTTATACGATATACAACAATTCTTTGACATGTTGCATTTATTAACGTGTAATAAAAAAATTCAGTATTTATTGCACCTTAATGAAATTATTACTAATCAAAATTATTAAATTCACAACCTTTTTTTAAATTCGAGGGTGTTATTATTAATTTTCACAATTAAGATTATTAAATTCATAATCTCTTTTTTAAAATTTAAAAAAGATAAAATTACCCTTGTATGAGAATTTATTAACAATAATGTCAAAATAACAAAGGACCCACTCTAAATTTATTTCCTCTGTGCTCCAAAAGCAAGCAATTTAGAAATTTTCAAATTCATTCTTTTATTAATGGTTACCAGGTAACAAAAATTGTAGAAGAAATCAACAGATAGGGGTATTTTTGTGCATCACTTTTACAAGTAATTAATAAAAGAATTTTTCTAATAGGTGTTCTTAGGGCACTTGTTAAGATGATAAATATAAAATTTTTGTATAATTTATTACAATGATTGACAATGATAAAATATAGATTGATACAGTTTTTTGTCATTTATCTTATGTCAAAATACTAAGGTAGCTTAAAATCAATTGTAATAAGTCAATAATAGTATTTAATACTAAGTATTAATAATAAAAACTAAAAAAAATTTAGTTTCTACTATTTTTAATTTTGTTCTACCAAGCTTTGCCTAATACATATTACAGCAATATCTTCAACTCTAGTTGAGCTGAAATTATATTCTTCCAGTTATCTCTTAGATTGACAAAATTGGATTAGTTTTAATTTTATATTCTAATTAAATAAATATTAAACTTATATAATTTATTATGAACTCATTTTACACATTATATCATTTAAAGGGAATAAGATAACATACAAAATTTTCAGTTAGCTCTTATAATTATTGTGTTTGAAATATGACTCAATTTTTTTTCTTTTTTTAGAGACTATAAATGGGAGATGAGGGATAACAATATAGAATATATATATATATTTATAGAATAACTAATATTGTTTAATATATTGTATAAGATAGTATTATTTAATTTCATACAATATGCTAAAGGAATCATATAATAATAAGAAGAATACATACTTAGAATTAGTAGATCAGAACCAATCTTGACAACAATTAATTAAACCGAAACTAGGAAAGACGTTATACATCAATCAAATTACGACAAAAAAAAAATCGGATATTAAATCTGCACAAACATAATAATAATAACAATAATAATGATAATCTGGTCTCACTTTTGAAATCATTGCATAATAGTTTCATAGCTTTGAATATGTCATTCTCAATGTATTTCATTTTTCAAATTTTTTTTTTTTTTTTTTTGGGCCAAGACAACCGAAAGAACAAAGCCCAACCAACAGGAAACGTGAAACTAAACATATCAAGACGACAAGAAATCTTAGAAGATAAATTTGCCAATTATACAAACCAAAAACAATTTATACATCAAATTAACTGATCAAGAATTTATAGAAGTTGTGGCTATCTTAATAAGCAAGTTAAACGGCACTCATAATAGAAAAGAAAGGTCGAAAACCTTGATCAGGTCTAGTGTTATAATATGAACATTAACTTTCTTCCTTACAATTAACAAAAAATTTAGCTCAACTAATAAATTTAATAAGTAAGTTTTTCTATATAGATGACTTAACATTTTATCGGTGGATATCTCCACCACAAGTATTGTAACAATGCAAAAGTTAATATTCATCATTTACTCTAGATCAAAAACTCCCAATAAGAGAGTAATAGAACAAATTCATTGCAACAAACTCTTAAAAAATGAGAGAGAATTTCCATTACGGAACTTCTGTCATAAAAATATGAAATGTAAGAAAACTAACACCGCAATCTCTAATCTGTCATTAAAAAAATCAGATTTAAGATTAATTTATTGTACAATAAAGAGAAGATGAGAAGATGACAAGCTACCAAGCCCTTGTTGGGGAAATTTTGAGAGGACTTGAAAAGTTTTAGGAGGTTAAGGTTATGGCTGATAGTTTGCACAGCTCATAAATTTATTTTATTTTTGATTTAATAATACTATCCTTCACATTAAATAGTAATTTGATCGACTCCGCTACTCATTGGATTTGTTAAGGTGTCCTCTCATCTACATCTCTAATCTTTTTTTCTTCTCTTTTATAGTAAGCAAAGCAAAAATATATATTTAATATCTAGCGAAATACAATGGAGGGGGGCCAATCCAAACCCCTCTTGTAAAATAAGAACAGCCTCCACATTTAAAGCAGGATAAATAAGATTTTGCTTCATTATAACTGTAATATTCCATCGTTTTTCTTGAATATTTTTCATTGAGATTGAATTATAAACTTTATAGAGCTTTGGACTGAAATAGACGTTAACCTTTTCATTTATTTGTTCTATAATTGGGAAGAAATTTTCTCGATGAACATGTAATATTAATGTTATAGATTTGTTAAAATGAACGCGAGAGAAAGGTGCAGCCGTTTAGGGAAGGAAGAGTAGTTTTCATTTAATTGAAGACTGAGACAGGTCAAATAAAGGATAATATGGTCAAATATACAAAATTAATTTATAAAACTGTTCAATTATTTAGTTCAAAGAAAATAGTTGAGTTGATGAGTTACACAACAAAAAGTAAAAAAAATTTCATCTGACAAATTCTTAGGAAAGACAGATTTGATCTCAATTAGACACAAACAGATTTTATGAACTATTTATAAACCTTCATGAGGAGACTTATTGTTACTGAACTACATGCAATGCATGCCATTTGTTAGACCCAAAGTGAAGGATCTAATATTTGTAATGGGATTGAACTGTTTTTGTTGGGCTAATGGTATGAGGGTGAAGGCGAGATAGTGATCCTGGTGATGTTGGTGGGAATTATCTGAGCTGAAGTCCCTGTAAAAATAAGAAGATATCAGAGGTTTGGGATTTCTCCCAAAAACCCTCTGATGGTAAAGTCATAACTATTTAACCAAATAGTAAAATGTAATGAGCTGGAAAATGTTCTGCCTTACCTTCAAAGTTGGAGCTCCTTTATATAGTCCATTGCCATAGTCCGTTACTATCTCAACCGTCATTTTGCTGAATTAACTTCTTCAAAGATCATCTTTAATTGCCACAACGGTCCATTCTTATATTGCCGTAACGACACTTAGTGTTTTATTCCCAATACGTTAAACTAATTAATTTTTAATATTAACCATGTGTCCTTTTTGTATTGAATGCAATATATTGCGTATTAACACTGCTCCCCCTAAAGGAAGTGCGTGTTGACACAGACTTTTTTTTTTTTGGTATGGCCAAGACCCCTTGAGCTCGGCCATTTTTAGCTATTAGCAATCTAGTCAGGATGGAAATAGATATGATATTAGTTTTCTGTTGGACAGTGCTCAGCTTGTCACTTTGGGTTTGTTATCGCTTGCTCAGGGTGACGTCTTAGAGACTTTGAACATACTGTAATTTTGTTGTCTTATCGTTTTTGCAGATCGCGAGATGGGTCACGTGGTTCAAGCTACTAACGAGGAGTTTACTGCTCAAAGGTGAGAGAAAAGAAGGCAGAAAATGGCTGAAATTGTTAGTAGAAAATATGCTTGGGCTGATGGCACCTCGTCATCTCGAATTACAGAAGATAGAACTAAGATTTTTACAGTATCTCCTCCATTTAACAGTCCTGCACCCGTGTCGTTTATGCCATTCGGGATGAATTGGATGCTTCCACCTGTACCAAGTTCAACTCAGGATGTTTTATAAGGTGCAGATGGTGTTCCTTTGTGGTCCGTTCCTCCGTACGAGGTGCTAGGATGCTCTTCCAATGCTTTTCTGGAAGATGTTGAATATGGTGCCTATTGTTTTGCATGAAGAGGTATTTTGGACGGGGATAAAGCTGCCATGGGCCAAAATTCTATAAAGGAAAACTATATGTCTGGCTTGCATGCTTTGATCCAGGTAAGATCTTTGACTATTTCTCTTATTAACTAAGCACTTTTTTCTGGCTGACTTTCATTTTTTTTTTTTTTTTTTTTTTATAGGGTACTCAATCTCTGTCCTTGGCATATGACCGGGTTCGGGACATGGAATCTGATTATCTTGATACTCAGCAGCGTCTGAAAGATACTCAGTTTAACTTGGGAGAAATGGAAGGGAGAGTTATTCATGCCGAGAAAAGAGAAGAAGAAACCATAGCTGCTTGTTGTATTCTTAAAAACAGCCTTGCTGCTTCAGAGGAACGGGGCCAAAAAACCGAGCAGGAGTTAAGGATGACACAAAACACCATTCAAGACGTCCATTCTGGTCAACTTCGTTCTTAATGGATCGAGGAATACAAAGCCTTTATCGAGTTCAGGAAGCTTGTTTTGGATGAGTGCGATGCTTTTTATATCCAAGGCTTTACTGAGTCAAAAGAGAAAGTTGTCACGATTGATCCCAACTTCCCTGTGGAGAGGTTGAAATACCTTGGGGAAGATGATGAGACTGAATTGTATGAAGACGAACAAGGCGGGGTGAATGCCGATCAACTTCCAAACTGAATGTAGTAGTGTTTATACCTGTCTTTTATTATGGACTATTTTGTACTATTGTTGTGGTTTCCTGATTTCAGGCACAGCTCGCTGTCTTTGTCTTCCTTTAATGTACTGTTGAATCTGTGTATTTTGGTGACCTCTTGGTTCAACTTTGACAATTTTTGGCCTCTGAACTCTTAGTTCAACTTTTGGCAAGCCCTTGGCTCAATTTTTAGACGAGCACTTCCCAAGGCCTCTTGAGTTTTCCCTCGCGGTTGTCTTTATTGGAGAATCTATTCAATCGAAGCACCAAGTCTCCCACTCGAAATTCTCTAGGACGGACTTTTGAGTTGAAATATTAAGCTGCCCTTTGTTGGTAAGCGGCAATTTGAATGCCAGCGGATTCTCTCATTTCCTTAACAAGATCTAAATTTGTTCTAAGTCCATCTTCATTATCTTGCCAAGTTTCCTTGTTTACTTGTTCCGTCCTCAGGGATGGAATGCCAATTTCTACTGGAATAACAGCTTCGGTACCAAAGGTTAGACTAAAAGGTGTTTCACCTGTTGTTGAACGAGCTGTGGTTCTATAGGACCAAAGTACCTGATGGAGTTTTTCCTCCCAATCCATGTTGTGTCTTTCTATTTTTTTGGTTAACCCCTCCATGATAGCTTTATTTGCCATTTCTGCTTGTCCATTACTTTGAGGATACCCGACCGAAGAGAATCTAATCTCAATGTGAAGCTCTTTGCAGAACTCCTTGATGATTTTGCAATCAAATTGTGATCCGTGATTAATGATTATAGCCTGCGGTATTCCGTATCGACAGATTATGTTTGCCCAGATAAATTTTCAAGTTGTTTCTGCCGTGATGTGCTTGTATACCCCAAACTCAATCCACTTGGTGAAATAATCAATCATAACAAGAATAAACTTAGAAGCCTTTCCTGTTTTTGTGGATGGGAATGGACCAAGAATATCCATTCCTCATGCTGCAAAAGGCCACGGTGTACTTATTGGAGTAAGAGGAACTGTGGGCTGCCGAGGTACTCGAGCTGCGTATTGACAATTTTCACATTTTTTTACCCATGCTTTAGAGTTTTAGTGTAATGTTGGCCAGTAGTATCCTGCCCTCAAGATTTGATGGGCAAGAGCCTTAGAGCATTTATGGGATCTATAGACTCCGAGATGGACTTCCTCAAGCACATAAGTTGCTTCTTCCTGGTTCAAACATTTTAGGTATGGCAACGCATTAGATCTTCTATAAAGGTTTCGGCCAATGATGGAATACCTTGCTGCTTTACATCGGATTGCCTTTGATTGAGATTCATCCGGTGGAAGCTCTCCCATTTGAAGGTATTGAAAAATAGGCGTGATCCAAGAGCTCTCTAAGTTTGTGACACAAACTTCTTGTTCAACTTTATAACTTGGCCGTTCAACAATCTCAGTAAAAATGTGACAAGAAGTGGAGGAGTGGTCTTTTCGCATTTTTTACAAAGAATCCGCAGCCGTGTTTTCGGATTGAGAGATAAGTGTGATGGAGACATTAGAAAAATCTTTCTGTAGTTCATGGACTTGGCATAAGTACCTACTCATAGTGATGTCCTTAGCTTCATATTCTCCTATTATTTGGTAGACAACCAACTTGGAATCACTGAATATTCGGAGGTGGGATACGGAGATTGATTAGGCTAATTTCATTCCGGCTATCAATGCTTTGTATTCTGCTGCAATGTTTGAGGCTCCAAATTGTAGAGTTAGGGCGCACTCTATCGGTGTTCCATCTGCACTTTGTAGAATTAGACCTGCTCCAGAACCTTGTTTATTTGAGGATCCATCCACGTATAATGTCCAGACATTATTAACCTCTGTGGAAGAAGTGTCGCCTTCTACTACATCTGTCTGGTCTCCAGTTGTCAACTTGACTAAGAAATCCGCTGAGGCTTGGGCTTTGATTAAGGATCGTGGTACATACTTGATGTCAAATTCACCGAGTTCAACAGACCAGCTGATCATCCGGCCAAAAGTATCTGGCTTATGTAGAGCTTTTCGCATGGGTTGATTAGTACGAATTTCAATCGTATGTGCTTGAAAATATACTCGGAGTTTTCGAGCTGAAATGAGTACAACAAATGCCATTTTTTCAATAGTGGGATAGCGTGTTTCTGGCCCCTTAAGAAGCTTGCTGACATAATAAACAGGTTGTTGCTTTCCATTATTCTCTTTAACAAGAACAGAACTGACTGCAACTGACGAGACTCCTAGGTACAATGCAAGTGTTTCACCTTTCTCTGGTCTACCCAGGACTGGTACTGTTGTCAAGTATTTTTTGAGTTTCACGAAAGATTTTTCGCATTCATCCATCCACGTAAATGCCCTGGTTAAGGTCTTGAAGAAAGGAAAACATCTGTTAGCTGATCGGGATATAAATCGAGCTAAGGCAATGACCCGTCCTGTCAACCGTTGTACTTCTTTTGTTGTTTTGGGGCTCTTCATTTTGAGTATAGCTTTTATTTTGTCCGGGTTTGCTTCTATTCCTCTGGCTGTCAACATAAAGCCTAAAAATTTGCCCGCAATTACTCCGAAAGTACCTCTGTCAGGTAGGAAATGCGTTCCTGGGCTGATTTGCTCTTAACAAGCATGTCATCGACATATACTTCCATGTTGCTTCCAATCTGAGATTTGAAAATCTTGTTGACTAGTCTCTGATAAGTGGCACCTGCGTTTTTTAAACCGAAAGGCATCACTTTGTAACAGTAAGTGCCCTTCTCAGTTATAAATGAAGTTTTCTCATGATCTTCCTCATCCATGAGAATTTGATTGTAGCCGGAATATGCATCCATAAAACTTAGTAGCTTGTTTCCTGTAGCACTGTCCACTAGCCTATCAATTTGGGGTAAAGGATAGCTGTCTTTTGGACATGCTTTATTTAGGTCTGTAAAGTCTACGCACATTCGCCATTTCCCATTTGGTTTCTTCACTATAACGACATTGGACAGCTAATCAAGATAGTCGACTTCTCGATTAAATTCGGCTGCCATAACCTTGTCTGCCTCCTCGTCAATGGCTTTTTGCCTTTGTGGAGCGAAACGTCTTTTTTTCTATCTTACCGGACGCATGTCCGGATTCGTGTTGAGTTTGTGAGAGATTATTGATATGTTTATTCTGAGCATGTCAGCTGCAGTCCAGGAAAACACCTCCCTATTTTTTTATCAAGAACTGGGTGAGTTCTGCTCAGGTGTCTGAGCTTATGTCTATGCCTAGAAGAACTGTTTTTATCACTGTTTCCTGCAAATAGTTGGATTGGCTGAGTGACTCCAATAGAATCTTCATTTTTTCAAACATCCTTCTGTTTTCTCGGTCTGGGATCTTGGGGATCATCTGTTGTGAGAACCTCAGAATTCTTGCTTTTCATGCATCCCACGTCACACTGCCTTGCCACCTTCTGATTCCCTTGAATTGTTCCAACGCCCTTTGGACTTAAGAATTTCAAACATACGTGCCAAGATGAAGGGATTGCCCTTGCCGAATTGAGGAATGGCCTCCCCAGAATGACGTTATAGGATGATCGAGCTTTCACAATGCAAAATGTTGTCATAATTGTTTTCCTATACCTTATGTCTTCTAACGTAACAGGAAGTTCAATTGTTCCTTCTGCGATCACCTGCTCGCCGTTGAATCCCACCAAGGCACCCTGGAATGGTCTTAGCCTATCTTTGACAATTCCCATTTGCTCAAAACAATTGCAATATATTATATCTGCAAAACTGCCGTTATCAATTAGCACACGATTGACTGAGAAATTGGCAATATTGGTATTAATTACCAATGCATTGTCATGTGGAGTTTCAACCCCTTGTAAATCTTCATCCGAAAATGATATTGTTCCCGAGGGAGCGGATAACTTGGGCTTTTTGCCAACTTCATTTACCATCAACGGTCTTTTTGAATACCGCTTTTGGTCGGCTAAAGTTGGTCCTCCAAAAGCTAAACTACCTATGATAGTATATATAATACCAACTGGTTCTTCTTTCTCATTCCTTGGTTGTTGATCTTGGTGTCTTTCTTCTCTAGGACAAACAGTCTTACAATTATCATTATAATCACTGTGTCTTTTACCATCGTTTCTCGTTCTTTTGAATTTGTCACTGGAAGCATGATTACGAAGATACCCTCGTTGGATTAATTCTTCAATTTGATCCCTCAATTGCCAGCAGTAGTTTGTATTATGGCCAGGTCCCCGATGGAAGTCATAATATTTGTTCTGGTCAAGGTTTTTTGGGTTTGCTCGCTGCTTGGGAGGAGCTTGAAAAAATCCTTTATGTTGTTCAGCAAAAAGGATTTCTGAGGGTGTTTTGTTTAATGGCTGGTAATCTAGTAAGCGACGCGGTGGTGAATGCTGCCTTAGCCTCAGCCCCTCTCTCCTTGAAGGTTCAATCTTTCCATCTTGACGACGAGGTTTATCTGGGGAATGAGGCCGTTGTCTGGCTTGGCTGTGGGTGGCCATCAAGGCACGTTCAGCTTCTTCTGCATTAATGTATTCTTCTACCCATTGCATTAGTTCTTCTAGACTAGCTGGAGTACGCTTGTTTATATCATAACGAAAAGGAGATTTCCGCAGATTGGCTTTCAATATTGTAATTATTGTTTGAGGACTGGCATCACCGACCTGAAGGACTCCATTGTTAAAACGAGCCATGAACTCTTTTAATGATTCAGTATCTCCTTGCTTTATTCCCAGGAGATTAGTGGCATCTTTTTTTTTGTTTTCTCTTTGTTATGAAATGTCTTTGGAATGCTGCTACAAGTTCATCAAAAGATCTTATAGAATTTTGGGGGAGGTGTGCAAACCATAGTCGAGCTTTGTCTCTCAATGCTGCGGCAAAGGCATGACACATAATCTGATCTAGAATTCCATGGAGCAGCATTAATGATTCGAACCTAGTAATGAAATCATCTGGATCAGAGGAGCCATTATACTGTTATGATGCAGGTATTTTTAATCTAGTTGGTATCCGAAAAGAAATGACCTCCTCCGTAAAAGGATGGCGAGTTGAGCTTCCAGAAATGTATCCTTCAACTCGACTAGGCAATTGTTGTACTTTGTCCACCTCTTCCAGCCGTTTGTTTCCTTCTTGACCCGTGAATTCATCTCCATTCTGATTTTGTATCTTGTCTATATTTGCTATCTTCTCTTGGTGGCTCAAGGGTTGATTATCAGGAGCATGGGTGGTGTTTATTTTGGCTGACAGTGTTTGTACCGCTGACATTAACGCCTGGAACTGTTGTTGGGTTACTGGAGTATCTGGTTCTATTATGGATGGTTGGGATGGTGTAGACGTAGCTGTTTGACCTGTTTGGTTGTTTGGTGATTCACGTACTGTTGGTTGATTTTCCATGATGGTATTCTAGTGTTGTTTCCCACAGACGGCGCCAATGTTAGACCCAAAGTGAAGGATCTAATATTTGTGATGGGATTGAACTGTTTTTGTTGGGCTGATGGTATGAGGGTCATGGCGAGATAGTGATCCTGGTGATGTTGGTGGGAATTATTTGAGCTGAAGTCCCTGTAAAAATGAGAAGATATCAGAGGTTGGAGATTTCTCCCAAAAACCCTCCGATGGTAAAGTCAGAGCTATTTAACCAAATAGTAAAATGTAATGAGCTGGAAAATATTCTGCCTTACCTTCAAAGTTGAAGTTCCTTTATATAGTCCATTGTCATAGTTCGTTACTATCTCAACCGTCGTTTTGCTGAATTAACTTCTTCAACGATCTAATTTTATTGCCGCAACGGTCCATTCTTATATTGCCATAATGGCACTCAGCATTTTATTCCCAATATGTCAAACTAATTAATTTTTAATATTGTCCATGTGTCTTTTTTGTATTGAATGCAATATATTGCATATTAACACCATCAATATGGCTTTATTATTGTTAACTACTACAAGCACTTGCACACATTAAGTAGAGTACAGGGCACGTATGCCATTAATATCATCTTGACCCAGGTTTCTCCTAATAGCTCCAGATTCAATCCCTGAAACCATGATAGCGTTTGGATCCTGACTGTGTCCAAGGCCAAGAAGGTGTCCTATTTCATGCAAAGCCAATGATTCCAAATCAAACTGGCCCTGAACTGGGTTATTGCTCCAATTCTCATCTGCATCATAATGAAAGTTACCATTCTCTGGTGCAAAGGCATGAGCCAGAATACGTCCAGGACCATCAAACGGTCGGCCATCTCCGTGATCACCGCTGTAAAACCCGATAACAATGTTTGTTTGCTGGCCTTCTGAACCTTCCTCAAATGTGAATTGTGAAACGGCAGCCCATTTTTGGAAAGCCGAAGCACAAGCACTCCGTACTTGGTCTATACCAACGTTCTGTGAAACTGGACCAAAGCTGTATGTGAGACGGGTGTTGGAAGGTTGCCATTTCTGCATGTTAGGGAAAAAGGTGAAATGTGAAGCAACGATCATGGTGAAATTGTCGGAATTGGACGGTGATTGATTAATCATATCCGGTACACCGCAACGTGGAATCAACATTTGTTTGATGGTATTAGCATCGAGTTTGCCACTGACATCTAAATTATTAAATTGCTGGTAGTGTTTGATAGCCAATTCCAGGTTTTCATCAAACTCGTCAGTGAGATTGGTGTTTGAAGCTGAGCTGTCATCACCAGTGTTTAAGTAGCCAAATTTGTTCAGATATTGTTTGAGCTGAATGAGGCCTTTGTTTGTTTGGCCCTTTTGAATGCCTTCCAAGTTTTCGAGGAAATTGGTAGATTGCTGGTACTTGGGTTTCAAACTTCTGGATTGAACCAATACTACAACAGAGCATTGTAATATTACAAGGAAAAGAAGGAAATTTGCGGCGAAAAGATGAGGGAGATTGAAACGAAACATAGTGCAAAAAGATATATGGTGTTTTTTTTCCTTCTTTATTTTGTTGGGTTTTTCAGTGAATGCCTGCAATGCTATTTATAGATAAAGATACAAGTACAATCTAGCTAGCTAGCTCATAGTATGAATAGTTGTGTGGATTGTCCATGGAGTGTATGAATGATTTTCATTTACTTAGAAGTCATGAGTCGTGCGTCGGTACGTGGTAGAATATAGATTACACGGCAGGGTAATGGCAAGGACCCATTTATGGTCAGCAAGTATTAAGAAATGCCCCACTTACGTTCGGTAGCGACGATCCAACTGGCAAATGTGTTCTATCTCTCTATCGTTTTCATCTTTCAGTGGAATGGTCTTCCTAAGAACTCAAGTAATGAATGTATTAGGTCCAATTTTGTTTTAGTTTCCTGCTACACAACATAGGCGAACTAATACCATGAAATTGAATCAAGTTCTCCAGCTGCACTTTGGGATTTCTGAGGAGCATGGAAATGTTATATATGAAGTTAAATTTTCGTGTGCGTGTATTTTACACAGCATCTAATGCTGCATGATGAGTAATATCCATTTTTATCAGACTCGTACCAACAGTTCACTTTAGCCCCTCATCGATTCGAATCAAAATAATCCAAGAATAATCTGTAGAATCAATCGTAGGAGAGTTGGTAGCATAGTTCGATTCACAACCAAGTCAGTCAGATCCGGATTCATTTGATCAATGACTCTGAAAACCCTAAAAAAACAATTTGTTTCCTAATTTTATTTTTTTTTTTGGTTGGAATTCTTTGGGTTACGTTTTGCGCACCTTTCTGGGGTGTATTTTAAGAGAAACCCAAACACAGATTTAAGTTTTTTGTGAAAATTTCAGAAGTTTGCACATTTGTTTTTGCATAGACAGCCTACAAATTCTAATCCCTTCCTGCCCGAAGAGAGACTTTTTCTCTGTAGTGGGACATGCATGAAGTAACCATTATGATCTGGTCGGGGGTACCTTACGAAAGGTCCTCATTTCGACTTTAAATGGACTACCTGCTACCAAACTTTCTAAAAAGGTGTACTGAGATATAAACTAGAGATTTTTGTTTACTTTGAAGTCATGAGTGTAGATCCCACTGCAGAGTAATGCCAAGGACCCATTTTCTGGTTAACAAATAGATAGCTGGAAGGAACTAGGGAGTGTCAAAGAAACGGTCCATCTAGGGCACCCACCTTAATGACTCAAGTCTTGTATCAGTTTTCCCTACAATGTTACACCAAACCTAATTGAAATTTAATGTATTAGGGCCAATTTGTCTTTAATTTGTTACCTGAAAAATAAGAGAGGTAAACTAATAGCAAATCAAAACAAGTTGTTTAGCTAGGTCAGGATATATATATATGTCATTCATTACTTATATATTTAACATGAGAAAATGAAGTAATTCTAAAAAACAAAATCCTCTCAAGCTGCTACGCTCTTATTGCACTTTCAGTGAGGAAGTCTTGGTTAAAATGTGAACACTTAGCAGAACACAAATCAAAATTGTTAATCAAGCAAAAAGAACCATCTGAACTCTTCATACTTTGACATATATTCTAAGTCCAACACAGCCATAGGCAAAGTGATTCTTTTCATCTTCTTCCTTTCTTTTCCTGGCAAGGAATATAATTGTAGATGAAGACCACCAACATCAGCGACAAAACAAAATAAAGAAGCTAGAAGGCACCTCCTACCACTGCAAAAGTAGAAGCCTGAGGGAATTCAAAGTCCAACGTTGAACCAGAGAACTGCAACCACATGGACTGCCAATTTCCTTTAGAAACATTGTTTTCCTCTCTGAGAACAAGACACAGTAGTATTTCTGCCAAGTTTTCTTACCAAACATTTTTCAACTGCTCACACTTAGGTGAGGTAAAAACAATGCTCAACTATTATTGGGACATATTGGTCAACGTGATTCTGTAGGTGAAGTGATAAGAACATTCCTTTCCAATGGTTCCTAATGTTGAACATCTCTCATCCTGTCAATGGTTTCAAATATCTATGCTTAACTATTGATGGGACACAATAGGAATGAAGACCACCTTGTGGACAAGGGCATTCCTTTCCGAAGGTTCCTTGATAAAGAAAAATAGAAAACTTAAATGACACACTAAGATTTAAAAAAATCATGTTTCAGATAGCATATCAATCTATTTCCATGTCTTTCATATATCTTTTCTTTTAGTTTTTATTTTTATTTTAAACTTAGTCTTGAATCGAACTCAGGATATAACCAAGAAGGCACTGAAGCAAGTAAATATTTGTCCCTAGTAACACAAATTCCAGAATTCAAAAGACTTAAGAAAATGTACACAAATTCAATTACTCAATGAATTTCACAGCCAGGTTATTACCATTAACCACAAGTTAACGACTTCCATTTTGGAACCGCTGAAGACATTTTGGTTCAAGTTCCAAGGGCTGAACGCCTTTGGTTGCCTTGAAGTTGCTGGGGAACAGAGGGGAATTAACTTCACACACTCTGGTTCATTTAGATGTCCCTCAAAAATGTAAGCAAAAGCATTATGTAATTAACGGACAAAAAACAGTATAACCAATTCTAAAAGCTTTTATGATTACATCTATATTTTTCTACAACAACAGTGTGTCAAAATTATAACCCAAACAATTAATCCAGCAGGGAGCTAAAGGATCCAATCTTACACATACCAAACTATAATTCATTTCCTTATGAAAAATTCAACATAACATAAATCCAAAATTTCTACATTGTATCGTTAATCACACATAATATGGAAAAGGACAAATTTTAGAATAGCATTTGAAAAAGTCGCTCACATAAGGTACACAAGCAAATCGGCACAATTAAAATTTCAAAACCAGCATCAACTCTCAGAATTCAGCTATACAAAGTGAATACTCTCCGTCCTAACAGCATGAAAATTAATAATGACAACAGAAATAACAAGAAAAAACCTATTGTTATGTTAACCAGCTCAAAAATGCCCAGATTGACCTCAATGAAGATTAGAACCATAACCTTTCATACCCGATTCCACCTTAGATGCCTTCTGCTTTGACACATTTTCATCTTTACATTCTTCATCAGCATCATCATCAGAATCCAAACTGAACTGTGTATGATTCTCAAACGGCTGCATTTCAGCTCCAAGTGGCTTATATTGTGAACAATCAGCCTGACCCCCATTTTTCCAAGAAATTATTGAGTATACCCAGTATACCCCAACAAGTATAACCACATTGAGAGCAAGATGGTAATTAAACTGAAGCGTTGCAATTCCTCTAGCCCTATGATAATCAGGGTGTCCCTTACACTTCACTGTGTAATTCCCTCTACTCTTTTCGTGCAAATAACATCCATGAGCCATCAGATTGGAGAAAAAGGACAAACACATTTGGGCAAACCATGTTCCTTGTAAGATTAACCCAACCCCACGAGCCAATTTTGGGAAACTCGATTTAGGGGATTTCAATTCAAATATTGTAGAGAATACACATATCGTAATGGGTACAAGTAATAGATCATAATACCGATTCTCAATTCCACCTGGGTCTTTTCTCTGAAGGTAAAACAACAAAATCTCTGCCACAAAGGCGAAAAGACCAATCAAACTGAGAAGTGATGAAGGCAAAGAAACAGAATTCGAAAAATTGACCAAGAGACCCAAAACGGAGTATAGAAGGAATACCAAAGCGATAGCAAGTACTTGTAATTGAATGGCTGAGCCAATTCCGTCGCTTGTGTTGTTGGCGTCAACAAGCGAGACCAGAGAGTTTAAGATGAAGACGAACGAGAAAATAGAAACAGAGACAAAGGACAAAGAACAAGAATCTGGATGGGCTTTGGATTTTGATTTTAACGATTATGTAGGTTGTGGGATCGAATTGAGAGGAAAAGTTAAAGTTGGTCCGGGCTAGTTGAATTAGAAATAATGGAAGTAAGAGCTTCATACGCACCGACCAAGATGAAGCCACCGCCTGCCACAGCAAACGTGTAGAACCCCATTTTGTTTTTCTCTTTACTCTCAATGCAGCAGTTGTTGTTCTTGTTCTTGTCTCTATGCACCGCTGATCTCGATGCCAGAGGAAGAAGAAGATCCAGCTGCTCGTTTCCTCGTTGGAAGTCACGTTTCATTATTGGAAGAAAATTAGATTTTGGTAGGCTGTAATCTTTGTTTGTTTGGACTTTTTTAGGTTTTATATTCTAAATAAGTCCTACAATAAAGTTTCTAACCCCACAGCTCCTATTTTTTTTTTAAATTCTAACTAAGTCTTATATTTTATATTGACAATTTTTATACCACTTTAACCCTTATTTTTTTATTTTTAATTTAAATATTAATTAAGTAGACTATTTTTTTAAAAAAAACACACATTATTTAATTTAGAAAACTAAAATCTATTATTTAATAATTAGTATAAAAATAAAATTATTATATAATCATTAATAAAAATTTCTCATTACCTAATTTCATATTTTTCCTAAAAACATTGAAAAAAAATATTCTTTTCAAATTCAACTTGAATTATTATTAATTTTTTTCATGATGAGAACTAAAAAATAAATAAATAAATCTAGATTCATTTTTATGAAAATTAACAAGAACAAGTGACCTGCATATAAATTTAATTATGAAGACAAATTTTTTATTTTTATAAAAAACATATTAAGGGATGATGAATTTTTATTAATTTTTAAAATATTTATTCTTCTAATAATTATTAAATTATAAATTTTAATTTTCTAAATTAAATAATGTGTTTTTTAAAAACTTAATCTACTTAATTAAATATTACTAATGTAATACTAAAAATTAAAAAAGTTTAAAAATGACATGTAATTATCAATATAAAATATTGGACTTATTTGGAAAGAAAAATTTACGATATGAATTGTAGGGAATGAAAATTTATTGTAATACTTATTTAGAATCTCCAGAAAAAAAAAAAAAAGATTTATTCTTACTTTTTTAAATGAAATAAACTAAATACTTTACTTCACTAAATTTCTTATAAAATCTGTATCTCACCAAATCGATGGGTTTTGAAGTTGGAGAAAATTTCATTCATAACTTTTACTTTAAAATTTTAATCTTAATTACTAATATATTTTAGCACAATTCTTGTTCTTAAAAATAAAAAAAATAAAAAAATTGAACAAGAATTCTTATGTCATTTGCAAAGATTTGATAAATTTAGTTATATATATATATATATATATATTTAATGTAGTGGATTAATCATAATCAATAATATATAATAAACGATTTGTTAATTCAACATATTATATTTTTGGATTTAATGAAATAAGAAGATAATTGAGAGTATGTTGGTCTATGGAAATTTTTTTTTTATAGAATTCCTTAAAAATGGCTAAAAGTAGATAAATATAAGTTAAATAATAGTTGATGGGTTGATAATTAGAAAATCAAAGGTTGGTGAAAATTATGTAAATCACATGTGTGTAAAATAGTATTTGTGCAAATAAAAAATTATATGACAAGAGTGAAATATATAATAAATACAGTTATTAAATTTAAAATATTTTAACTCTAAAAGAAATTCAAGCCCACAAAATTCATGAAATAAACATATTTCAACGCATCTTATGTCAAACTTTTAAAATTATTTTTATGAAAATTGTGTAACATTTATTATTATAGTAATTGAGATGAAAAAAAAAAATTCATATACAGTAGCTATCTTTTTATTTTAGGTTACTTATTTCCGGAATTTAATGCGAAGTTGGGTAAAAGAGCCACGTCGTATGCGAGCTGAATATGATGATAAGGCCTTAAATCCTGATGAAAGAGATATGGGTGCAAACCCATGCTGCTCATATTCATATTTCCATCATCGGTTACTCCTATTTACTTTCTAGTTCTGCTCACTTGCCTTTAATCTGGTGTGACAATGACCAACAAAAACTTCTATCTTCTCCACAAACTTTTGTTGAAGTCATCATAACGATTGAACCCTATTTATTTACATCTAAATTCCATTTTGTTTCCCTAGTTTTATTTTCTTTCTCTCCAATCAAATCCTTATAGCATAAAAGTAGTGATGAGAATTTTAGTTATCTCACTGATTATTTTTACATATCCCGTCACGATGAGTAGATAAATTACTTGTCTCATAATGATTAAGGGATGAATAGGAATATACAATTTTTATATATGATATGAGTACATGATAGATAAAAATTTTAATCTAAATTTATAAGACACCGGTCCTATCATATAATATTCTTATTACATGTATGTTTATAAACAAAATAGACTTTTAGGCTAGATTAAGTTATGCTTTTATTTCATTTAAATGTGAAAATGTGATTATAATATTCTCTCACTCGTGATGGGTTGCAAGTATAGATGAGAGGATGTGTATGGTATGGGTTTAGCCAAAACTGCCCCATTATAATCATCTATAATCTTTTATGACTTGTAATAATATATATTAAAAAATTGTCTACTCATTACATGAACTCTAATTGGTAATAACATGGAATGCACATATATAATATAATGCCACTCATACTAGTTAATTATGATAAGATATACTTAAAATACATCTTAATTAAAATCTCACATGATTATATTATTTCCTTTTTCTTTATATGTTTTTCTTTAATAAAATATTTGTATAGCTTAAGAATCTCATGTGACTTGTAATTTAAATGATTTTTTTTGTACATGTAGAATAATTAATAACTACATGTTATATATATATGCATTTAATGTGACTTATATTGTTTAAATATAAAAAAAGACATATATCGTAACTAAAACCTCATATGATTATATTCCTATTAAAAATAAGATAATATCAAATCCTTTTTATTTTAATAGAAATATCATATTCTCATTCACATGTAATAATCATCATTTACTTAAAAATAATATTTTAATTCAAACAAGTAAATCATTTATGTTATTTCCAAGACTTTGAAACTATAGTAACTTAATAAATAAATAAAATAAATCATAAAAAATGAATTTGATTTCTAATAGAGTTCATAGGGATAGGATTGCAAATATTTTGAAAGTTACTAGGGGTTTTATCATTATATAGATTTCTAGAACCCTGCCTCAAAAAAGAAAATCAGCTATATGGCAGATGTATTACCCTGGACTCGGCTGCAGAGGATACATTTTGTCATTTTGTCTAGGAAAAAGAAAGCGTTCAGCCCCGGAATCTGAGCTGTCGTGTTTAGAGTAATACGAATTCTTGCATAAATACTACGATTTCAGGACACAATCTGACAACCAAGTACTCTTCGTCGCTGTCCTGGTCGACCAGAATTTGGAAGACAAACATGGGCATCAAAGTCCTTCGCCGTGTTTCTGTTGTCTATTTGGTTCTGTTGTTTGTGAGCTTTCTGGTTCCAGTCCATGGAAGATTGCTCTCCAGCCCAAATAAACCCGACCCAAATAACGCTGCCGCCACTGCTCGTTGGTTGGTCACCCAGAATTCCTGGGGTGTCTTAAAGTATAATATTCTCTCTTCCCCTGTCTCCTGCAGCTTAATTTTTCATTGGGTTATTAAATGATTGATATGATTATGAATAATCTAATTTAGATCGAGTTTGTTTTCATGCTGATCAAAATACTTTTTTTTAGTGATTTCTTTGGCTTGTGGCTTTTGAGCTGCTTGATATATTGCCCATTTCATAATCATATAGCTGGATGAGATTCAGTATGATTCTTCTTTGATTTTCATCATTGAAAGTTTGAAACTCAATCATGCTCTCCATTAATTTTATAGATTGATGCTGTGGATGATGATGGTTGATCAAGTTGCTGATTGATCATGTTATATATTATCAACCATAGGATTGATGCTATTGCTAATAGTTGCATAATTACCATGTAATTTGTGCTCTTCTTTTTTCAGTTTCGAAGCTTAACTGTTGAACTCAATTTTGTCATTCTAATTTTGCAGTACTATCTCAATTGATTTACGCGGAGCACCTTTTGGGTACGAATTTACTACTTGATTTCAAAGTTCTCTTTATTTCATTTTATTTTACTTCTAATGGTTGTTTAGAAGTAACTTGTAGTTGGATACTCATACAATTGTCATGTCTTGGAAAAGAATGTTTATCCATGGTTGGTTTCTGTGAGATACCCGATGATCATCTCACCTATTATTGTCACCCCGATGAAAATTCTCAAAATCTCATCTTATCTTAGGTTGAGATTGATTTCACCGAGTATGATTGAAATATTAGTGCTTCGAACAACATACTAGATGCTTTAGAGTTGAAAGCCAGAGTTACCTTGAGGTTTGATGTAGGCACATGGTCTATACCCTTACTGGTTCCGTCCTATAATTTACGACATGGGAAAGAGCTGGTAGACATGTTCATTTGTATGCACGGAAAGCTTTCAAAATGCTTGATTTGAGCTGATGTATGTATGGTGTATGCATTCTTATATATATGTGAGTGAACATGAGACAGGTTTTGAGGTGGGACGTTTAAGTTAGGCAATGGAATATGTTAGCAAGTTTAGATTCCGACTAAGCAACTTGTACTGAAATCCACTCCAGTTAACTACCTCTTTGCTAAGGATCTTGTTCGATTAAGTACTTTGTCTTACTAAGCTTTTAATAGTTCCAACTATAATTTAACATCTGTTCTTTAAAAGTACTTCTAGGACTACTAGTTGGAAAACTACTAAAAACAACTATCCCTTTTTCAATATTACAGAAATGTGGTATCATTTAGTGATGGTGAGCCCAACTATGGTAGAGGCATCCCATACTTTTACTTGACAACTCTTGATCCCACAGCAAGAAACGCATTGAAAGACCAGAGAGCTTCATTCACAGTAAGTGAATACCCTCTTGGGACATGTGGCAAGACAGATCCTGAGAATCCAACTTGTGCAAAAATCACACTTACTGGAAATGTATGTTACACAATGATATTTGTGGCTCTATGTTCATGTCTTTGTTGTCTACAATTCGCTTATCTCTACCTTTTGTGCATTCAGTTGAAGTTGGTTGATGAAAAGTCCAAGGAAGCAGAATATGCTAGAAGTGCCTTGTTCTCAAAACATCCGGAGATGAAGGGTAATTCAGTCAATACATTAGTGACATTTTCCATTTACCAGTTGCTAATAAACTGATATATACTTTTATATTTTTATGATTGACAGATTGGCCTAAGGACCACAGCTTTCAAGTCTTCAAATTAGAAATTGAGAATATATTTTTGGTTGATTGGTTTGGTCCTGCTAAACCTCTCTCGGTAGCTGAGTACCTGAAACCTAGGCCTTCCCCCAGCAAACCACCAACATCCTTCCCTCCATTGTAACGATGCAAGTTCTCAATGGAAAAGACTACTCATCTTCTTAATCTCATATCATGACTTTGAGTGATCATTGTTCTTAAATAAATTGATATCACAAAATTCCGAATGAAGAAGAAAAAGATTTTAAGCATTTTAAGATTTGGCTCAAGAAATATCTATTTGAGTACTCTTTTGTGCTCGTTAACATGCTTGTTGTCATTAATTACCATGTTCACTTTGGAAGGTTCTATCCATTTGTAGTTTGTTATGGCTGGTATATTACAAATTCATGTAGACTATTTATAACAACAGAATTCTTAACAATTTATGCCAGATGAAGGAACTGCACAGGTCAATAGGCCGTGAGTATTCAAGTGTTGTAGAACAGCCATAGCCGGTGTCATTGTGTTGCAAACCCGGGCTTCCACCTAGTGGAATGTTAAGACTTATGGTGCCTTCAAACCTCCGGATCCTGAAGAAAATTTACCGTATGACATAATTATAATGAGCTTGGAATACAACCAAAGATTTATTAATGTTTATAAATAACAAAGGGTGCAAGCTCAGTTGGACTTCAAAAATACATATTCAATCAAAATTATTGTACATGATACAACATCAAGAACTCTGTCTATCTACATCATATCTACATCTTGGGCTTTTCAAGCAGCCCATGACCTTAAAAATTTCCCTCGAAGTAAAAGAGAAAAGATGGATTTATAACTCTGCAGCTGTCTAACCCACCGATCCTTCAAGCTTCAAGCTCATGAGTTGGTTCACCTCAGAACCAAACTCGTCAGGAAGCTCATTGAAGACATCCCGACAAAACCCAGAAATCATGGCAGCCATAGCTTTCTCATAATCTACTCCCCTTTGTTGGAAGTAAAATAGCTGATCTTCACCAAGTTTCGAGGTACTGGCTTCATGTTCAATACGAGCTGTAGGATTCTTCACCTATAAAACAAAGTTGATTCATATGCTGAGCAGCAAAAATATCCCCAAATAGAGAAAGAAGTAGAATAAGGTCAAGGAAAGAAAATAAACAAAAGAATGCGTATTATATAGAACCTGATATATAGCTCAATATTATCATATTAGACCACCTTCAACCAACAAATTCTGGTGACTAGAACACATCAGAGTTACCTCAGGACCAATTTCTACCAAGATATAACACATCAGAGCTACCTAAGGACCAAAAACAGTGGTATAGAAAGATGCCAGGCTAGGATACCTCTAGGGATTGGCGATGCAAGGAGCAAGTGGAATAATCCAAATCTTTTCAGATGATTTATTAGTTTAGAATAGAATGAAAGGTTGACTTAAACCTGTTATACCAGCATGGAAATGTTTATTATGTTACAATAAAACAATCTTGACCCAAAAAGAAAGCTTCTTCATGTAGGGGACAAAACTAGGAAGGCAACTCAATAGTGGACCTAATGCACTTTGGCCCTTAACTTCAGCTGTGCAGCTGGAGGCATTAGAAAAAAGAAACAACACAAAAAACATATTATTTTTTGTCTTGTATGAAGGTTGTATTGGAATGAGGGGATACAGGAAATGGACAGATGTGAATCATGGATTCCCAAATCCTGATCCTATAATATCCACTTCTTTGTACTGAAATGAAAAGATTCGCCTTAGAGAAACCAATCTAATCGGGTGTTTGAGGATTTAATTTATATGTTAATTCAAAATAGTAATAGGGTTACATATGAACCAAACAAGACCTCCATAATACATTATTTGCCCCCAATCAAATTCTTATGCACTTGACAATTGTCAGTGTCTCTAATCTATCAGAAAAAAAAAAATTGTCATTTATTGATGATTAGGAATGCAACATGAACAAGCTGGAGACCCACAAATCGAAGACAATGCTATAACAACTCATAGAAATCCAGTTTTCCCATTCATCAGAAGTAAATGCCCTTGTCATTCTAGTTGAATAGGCTCATCAATCAAATTGTCTCTTCATCACTCTCAGTCTTCGAATTCATGTATTACCTAAAAGGCATCAGAGTACAACCCTAATTGTGGTTCGAGACAATAATATTTTGAGACTCTGGCAGATTATGCACAGCCTCTCGAACCAAATATTGTTCAAGAGTGATCAATATTTTGAACTTAGAAATATTGGCCTTCTTTTATTATGTTACTATCCAAATAATGGGTTAAAGGAAGCCATCCAATTATACAGAATAAAATGCTGAATGTGAGAAGTCAGTTTGAAATTGTAAAATCTATGTTGTTCTTTCTGTATCTGCCTAAGGATCTATCTTTTGTGATCTCTTACAAGTTGCTAACTGTTGTTGATAACATTGATTAATCTTATGTAACTGACGAAGTGTCTGGAAGAAAGAAACACGGCAGAGCTAGACTAAATTGAGGTAGTTTAGAAAACTTGCCCCATCGTGCCCAGTTGTCATTCCTTGACAAGGTATCAGAATTCAGAATATCAGATATTCAGATAAGAGGTCATATCTAAGTAGCAATATTAAGAATCAAATCTAGTGAGAGGTGATTTATGTGATCTTAGATGGTTGCCTAAACTCATTTGAGAAGCTTTTAAACCAAACCAATAATACTGATTTATTGACCATTACTAATTAGAGCATGAATGGCAAAACCAAATTGGATAGAAATAAAATGTATACAAAAATAAGATGATAACATAAAAAAGTTACCTGGATGTACGGATAGGTGTTGGCAGCTGCATTATCACCAATAAGCATTGAGTCGCACTGTGAAGAGTTTCGAGCATTCTCTGCCTTTGACTGAACCTGAACAAGCCCTCTATAACAGTTTTTTGAGTTTCCAGCTGATATACCCTTGGAAATAATTCTACTCCTTGTATTCTTCCCCTTGTGTATCATCTTTGTCCCTGTGTCTGCCTGCTGATAGTTATTAGTCAACGCTACAGAATAAAACTCACCCACAGTGTTATCTCCCTCCAAAACAACACTTGGATATTTCCAAGTAATGGCAGACCCAGTCTCCACTTGGGTCCAAGATATCTTAGAGCCTGCCCCAGCACAAAGTCCTCGCTTTGTAACAAAATTATATATCCCTCCCTTCCCTTCTTCATCCCCGGCATACCAGTTCTGCACTGTGGAGTACTTAATTTCAGCACTTTCAGCACAATACAACTCCACAACAGCAGCATGAAGCTGATTTTTATCATAAGAAGGTGCTGTACACCCCTCCAAATACTCCACTGAGCTCTTCTCATCTGCAACTATCAAAGTCCTCTCAAATTGCCCAGTTTCCAAAGCATTTATTCGAAAATAAGTTGAGATTTGCATTGGGCACTTAGTCCCTTTAGGAATATAACAAAATGACCCATCACTAAACACTGCTGAGTTCAGAGCTGCATAATAGTTATCCTCAATGGGCACAACTCTCCCTAAGTACTTCCTAACCAAATCAGGGTACTCCCTAATAGCCTCTGATATCGAACAAAATATGACACCTGCCTTCTCCAAAGTTTTCCTATGCGTGGTTGCTATTGACACACTGTCAAGAACAGCATCAACAGCCACATTAGCCAAACGATTCTGCTCATTCAGAGGCACACCCAGTCTATCAAAGTACCTCAGAAGCTCTGGGTCGGCCTCGTTGAGGCTATTCAAAGCCGGTTTCTTCTTGGGAGCCGAGTAATAACATATATTTTGAAAGTCAATAGATGGGTATAGGTTATCAGACCATTTAGGTTCTTTCATTTTCAAGAATTTCTCAAAAGCATTCAATCTAAACTCTAACATCCAATCGGGTTCTTCCTTTAGATTAGAAATCAATCGGATTGTTTCTTTAGAAAGCCCTTTTGGAATTGAAAACGAATCGAAGTCAACAGTAAAACCAAATTTTTTATCGTAATCACGATTTCGAAGAATTTCCCGAATTTTCTCATCAGCACTAGTCGTTGAAGTGGAGGACTTACCTGGTGAAGAATCAATATCGTACCCAACATCAGCTCGGATCGTCAAAAGCCTTGCAGTTTGGTTTTTGGATTTGGGATTTGAAAATTTAGGAACTTCGAGCTTATGGTGGCATCCTTTAGGAAGTTTTAGAGATTCATAAGCGGGTTGCAGAGACAGGCTTGAGATACCGTTAGCTAGGAGCGAAGCCATGGATGAGGTTTGGACAGAGAAACAACGAGATAGCCACAATAGGAGTATCAAATGTGGAAACAGAACAGTTTCTTGGCCATATGTTAGTTGCTCGTCTCGTGTACAACACATACCACTTACCGTGGTCAGAAATTCCATTTCTTTGACTTACTTTGTGGAATTACACATTTAGAGAGCATCCCACTAAAAATTTAGTTATAACTTAAGTAAGGGTATGCAGTAAACATTTTTTCGATTTTTAAAATTTTAAATGTTAACAATTATATATATTTTTGATTTAGCGCTTATATCAATTACATGCATCTCAACTTCATATTTTTGGTATGTTAACTACAAAAATTATTTATGTCGTGATTTATATTTTTATAATTTTTCTCCAAAAATTTGGATAATTAATAAAGTGAGCTCATTTATTGATAAGTACATTCAATAATAATTAACTTATATCCTTAACTTTTGCATACCAAGACTCCTGCAAAATTGTAGCATGTAAAACAGGGTAGGTCAAGTTGGATTTATGTATTATTTTTTTAAAACGCAACTTATCTCAATTGCACAAGCTAAGTAGAAAGTTGCACATTGAGGGTAGATGAGGAATTCATGTGTTGAGTTACTTGCTTCAGGCCATAAAAAACAGAATAAAAAGTTAGACTTGCTATACTTAGTCAAGCTACTCAAGTTGGACTCGGAACTTAAATCAAATTAAACCAGACCAACTTACAATTTATTTTTCAACTTAGCTTTATTTTCTTCAAGACGTAGCTACTCAATTTTGACTTACTTCTTTGCAGGGATGATGGAACACATCAATAACAATAAGAAAACTTATTTTTCGTTTTTTCTATCTAGACAACAACAAATCTGGGTAGGAACGAAGCTTTTGCAGCTCCTTCATGGAAAATAAAGAAAATCCTTTTCAATCATTTTAAATTTGTTTGTGTCAAGTTCTTCTAATTCATTTATAAACTTGATCAGTTCATTTAATTATTTTTCTTTTTTTATATTCCATTCCACCATTCTTGGAGCCCCACAAATTGTAGTCCATCATTTGAGACTAAAGCATACGTTTCTAAATTGTAGTTAAAAGTCAAAACCTTTTGGTCTTATACATTACTAATCATGGAGTATGTATAAAGCAAATGAAGTAGCTTGAATGCTTCTGCTCTACAATTCCAATTGCTGTTTCTGATTCTCTACACTCATAAAAATCTACTGGAGCGGTAAAAATCTTTTAAATTTCAGACACTGGCAGAAAACAGATCTTAGATACATAATTTTCAAATACAAAGCAGGATGCATTTTTGAGCAAAAAAGACAGTCATCAAACTCCCACCAATGTTGTGACAAGCTTCAAGAAGCACCATGAGTGTGACATGTAGGAAGTTGTATCAGAATACGTTCTATTACGTAACAAAAAGTGTTTCTGGTTAAACCTTTTGTCCTTTTCACAGAAAGCAGTAATTCATATCAAGACAACCAGTAACAATTGTCACTTCTAATTAGCAAAGCGAAATTTTCACCAAAAGCACGGCATGAGTAACAACAACTATACTGTCTTCAATCTGGCATTTTCAAGTTCAAGCAACCATCAGATGCTTGGCTAAACAACTCCTGGACGAGTTTTAATTCCTTCTCTGACACAAGCAATCAACCAAGTTAGTTTATGGAATGCAAAATATGCCAATAAGCATCTAGATTATTGTGAAATTGATTTGTTGCCTTGGGCTGTTACCAAGGCAACCCACAGCCACATGCACACAAACTTCCTCGTACAAGTAATCCTCCACATATAGAGAAAACCAGGATTTGACAAATTTTCAATTCTTTCTTGTTTTTCTTTGTTCGGCTGCTTAAAGGGGTGAATTTTTCATATACTTCAATTGTCTGCAGTGCATGTTATATCCTTTGGTGTCTTCTTCCACAAACCTTTTTAATTGTAAAAGAATTCATTGTCTTTGAATCCTATTTTTTTGCAATTAAATTGTAGTTTGATATGTCCTAAAAGGAAGAAAATGGCAACAAAAAGATTGAAGGCTGGAGACAAACCAGCAGCTTCCAATTGCTTCTGAAGATCTTGGCCTACTGCATCATTTTCAGCCTGGGTGAGAAGCTCATAATCAGTACAGTAATACAAAAATCAAAACTGCAAGGCCCATTTCGCTAACACAAAACAAGATACAGAACAATATCATCTTCCTATTACTAAAGTTCTAGGCATGAGGTGAAATGTTTTCAAGAAAAGTTGCTGTAGGTGACTATTGACTTCTTCCCTCATGTTATGCCACAGGCCATACAATATAGATGAATAAGACTCCTCCAAGATTTCCCTAACCAAACAGATCCACCAAATCTAGTCAGGAAACTCCATACCTGCAAATCTGCAATCTTTTTCAGTTGTGCTTCTTCACCTCCCTCAGATATTGGAAGTGCTGCAACCAATGCATCAAACTGCAGAAAAAAAAAAGTCACATAATCAAGATCAAATTTATCAATTTTGATATTATATCGGAGACAATAAGCAAGACAGGATATGAGGCAAGGGGAAGAATGAAACAAGATTGTGTTCGCTCAGTTTTGGTAGCTACAAATCAATAAGGAATATCCCTAAATCTGAACAATGTTTTATTACCAGAAGAGTCCAGTGTGATTGCTTGGTACAAAATTTCCTTTTACCTGGGAAGCAGTACATCTGGTCAATGAGAAAGATGGGAATGTAAGAATTGCTCTGAGATGGCACATTGATATATGCTTAAATTTATTACATGGAGTTCTTTTTTTCTTTTTTTTTTCCCAAAAGGAAAAAGATCTACTATGGGATCCCTAGTTGAACAAGAAAGTTTGATTACCATCTAAATTCCCTTTTTATTATTGCCACTAATACTCTACAAAAGTCATAATTGATGCTTATTAAGATCCATTTTATGCACTTACAAGTTACAACACATGCATTTTCTATGTTAAGAGAGTATTAAAAGCTGGAGCTATAAACATATTACAGGCAATGCTGCTTAATCCATAAGAACCTATGTTAATTACAAAGCAGCATTCAATGATTTTACTTACAAAGAATACTCTTCGGTAGAAAATATAATAGTGCCACTAAAATTTACATATATAATCTGCAGTCAGTGTGACCGAGTCAACTTGATCTTTTCGACTGAATAATATTTCAAATAGGCACATCTACAAAGATGACATACGTATAGTTCTCTGCAACAGGGGTTCTTATTTTTAATGGTGGATCATCTGGGCTTCTAGAATGTGAATAAAAAAAATAAAATGATAGATTCAAGATTCTACAAGCAACAATTTTGAATAAAACCCTGCCCACCTTAATTCGTTTAACACAGTTCTGAACTCCGTAACAGCATTTTTTGTTGGGTTAGCAAACTACATACCTGCTTAGCAGCCTTCACCAAAGCAGCACTCATGAGTTTCGGTTGTTCTGAAAAAATTGCTGTTTCCTCTGTAGGATTGGCACTAGGAGGTGGTTCAGGATAATTTGCAGAGAGTCGAACAGGAGGTGCGTCCCTTTGCATTGTCCCAATTGTATTGAAAGCAAGAGCTGCAATTGAATTCACTTGTTCTTGCAATTGGGAGATTATATCCATCTCGCTCACTTTGACAACTCGAAGGACGAAATTTTTTGACCCAATTCAAATGTGTTTATTATAAACCCTAATTAAATGTAAAGATTGTATTTTTGTAAATTTCCTTTTTTGCCCCTTACCCGTTGTAAAACATCACGCGCGATTCACATTCACCCGCTTGAGCTTTGCTTTCTTCTCACAGTCCTTGGTAGTTGGTACTGTCTTCTACACGAACGATTGAAATGTTGCTTCCTTCAACTAAGTTCCACAGCTTTTCTCTCCCACCAAAACCTCTATTGGGCCGACCGCCTTCTCCATTGTTCTTCTTCTCCGAACCACTCTCTAAAACCCTAATTGTAAAGACCCCAAAAGTCCCCAAATTTCTCGTCCGGAGCTCTGTTGCTGACACTAAGACTCTACCCAAATCAGCCATACAACGAATTGCGGAGAAGCTACGTAGCCTTGGATTCACCGAAGAAAACCCAGAAAAAAATATAGATTCCCAACCTGTTCGGAGTGACTCTGCTGGTCAAATATTCGTTCCTTTGCCAAAGCAATTACCAAAACACCGGGTGGGGAGCACTATTGATCCAAGCTGGAGCACGCCCGAGAACCCAGTTCCACAACCTGGAACGGGGACTGCATTAGTCAGGTATAATGAACTGACGAGTGAGGTGAATAAGCAGAAGAAGTTAGAAAAGGAACTGGGGAAGAATAAGAGGGAGGAGAAAGTACCTACCTTGGCGGAGTTGAGATTACCAGAGGAGGAGTTGAGAAGACTGAGGAGTATTGGGATTAAGTTGAGGCAAAAGTTGAAGATTGGGAAAGCAGGGATAACGGAAGGAATTGTGAATGGGATTCACGAGAGGTGGAGACATTCAGAAATTGTGAAAATTGTTTGCGAGGATATTTGTAGGTTAAACATGAAGAGGACTCATGACTTATTGGAGGTAAGAGTAATTTTTCTTTGCAGTTCACTTTTCTTGAATGAGCTTTACATTTCAAATTGTAGAGAAGCAGAGTTTTGCTCACTCTTTTGGAGGTGTTTGCTATCATCTATGGTTCCTCATTTTACATTTGTTGTCTATATTTTAATTCAATTGGTTTATTGGTAAGTATTGTCTATATACAATGAACTTAAAGGAGAGATTTTACTAAAACATTATTCTACTACAACTAGGAAGGAAATTACAAGCTTGACTCTAGAAAATTAATGGTCGACCTGCATTGAGCTATTTTATGTTATTCATATTTGGGAGGTTAGTCCCTGACTTCTTAGGAGGTTAGCTCAGCAAACTGAGATCCTTAAGACAAGTGTAAATGCACTGATGTTATATGGCCTTGATGAGATTATAGAGTGCGCTTTTAATTGCAAACAATTACCAAGCCTCTCCATTGGTTTTGGCTTGTTTCATTTGTTCGAAGACATTAGGTATAACCCTCTGAGTTAAAAACTGTTCTTATTCTACTTAAGTTCTGCTAATTTCCGATTTTATCTTAGCAATTGTATCTTTTCCTTTCCCTTTTCCAGTTATTGATTATATTCAGCTATAGGTGTACCACACCTCCACCCATCCCATACTAAGATGTAACCAAGTGCATCATATGTCAATATTGCAATGATTTCTGGTTTAGTTTTAGACATTTGGTGTGTATATCTATCAAAGTTAGTTTATTTCTTGTTATTGTTTCAATTGCAACGACTTAATGGAGGGATGTACTTAGGCATTTTTACTAATAGATACATCTGGGAAATGAAAAAGATTTTCAGCTCTTGGGTTGAATTAAAGGTTGCACCTGTAACAGAATTATCTTTGTAGGTGAGGCTATTTTCATCATTTCATATTTTCAGATGTTAGTTCCTGATTTCTTGGGAACTTTGGAAAAAACAAAAAACCTTTGCTAATTTATATCCACACAAGGTCACAGCCAATTCAACAAATTAGTACTTCTGGAAAAACTATGATTTAATAGAATTTTGATTAATTTCAGAAACTGTTTGGTATCAATTGGTGTATAATTCCGTAATTAGATATTCTACTTTAATCATTTGACCAAAACCAGTTTTTCTAAAATGCAATTTCTTATTTTATTTGTTAATGTAAGTAAGTTTTCTATAATTATAGCTAATGGCCCGAGGTACGAATAAGTTGTACCTGAAGCTAAGAAGACAAAAAATTGATTCTTAGGTTGTACGTTCCAAAGTGTACCAGAGTACCAGTACCCAGTACATGCATTTTGAAGTACCCATGATGCTTTTCCTGGACATGCAGCACAAGCACCATGACTTTTCCAGGAACAACACAAGCACCAATGAAACTTTTCCCGGAGTGGATTTATTTGAAAAAGCAACCCTCAGAAAGCCCGGCCACTCAACACAAGCACCAATGAAATTTCCCATATTGACGGAAGAATTTGCTAAATGAGCTTAAGAACCCCAATTTTCCAGGAGTAGTTTTTTCTTTTTTTTATTTATTTTTTTATTTTTTTATATGTAACTAGGTGCAAGTATATGGTCAATAGATTTGGAATAAAAATAAAACGTACTGTTGGTTTAGGGCCTTCAGGCTGGTGAATAATAGAGAGAAAAGAGAGAAACCCTTGTTTGAATTTACGTGGTGAATTCACCTTATGTATTAGGGCTTTATTTAAATTGTAAATATGTAGTACATAGTACAATGGTAGTACACTAAGGTCAACTATAAGACAGCTAATGCCATAGATATGATAGCTATAATCATGGCTGTTTATACTATTCCAACGAGGCTAATTTGATTTTGTTGTACACATGAGGTCTAACCATTGAATCAAAATATTTTCAGTCAACTTGTGCTCTGTAAGAATGTCTCCATGCAAAAGTTTTCATGTTACCCCAGAAATTTTATCTTTTTCTTAGTAATTGGTTATATTCAGGAGTCTAGTACCTATATTTTCCACTGTTGTGAACCTCAACTAGTTTTCTGATACCAATTAAAGTGCTGTACCAATAATAATAATCTCTAACAAATTCAAAGTGGGGTAGTCGTTGGCTTATGTTGCCGAAGTTCACTATACAGCTTGTCATGTACCTATCATTCCTCATGTCTACTTATTTTCTGATATTCTCAGAGAAAAACTGGAGGTCTGGTTGTTTGGAGGTCTGGCTCTAAGATAATATTGTATCGCGGGACTGATTACAAGTATCCTTACTTCTTATCTGAAAATGTTTTGACAAATGACACCCCTGAAGATGCTTTACGGTATCCACACAGCGATAATGGAGGATCTAATAAAGTAGAGAGCCGCTCACCTAGCAAATATGGTGCAAGCTCTGCTGGGAAGGGTCCAGCTACTGAAGTAGTTAAACCAACTTTACTACAGGGTGTTGGTTCTCCAAATAAAGTACGATTTCAGCTTCCAGGTGAGGCAGAACTTGCAGAAGAGGCTGACCGCTTGTTAGAAGGTCTTGGCCCACGCTTTAGCGATTGGTGGGGGTATGACCCTCTACCTGTTGATGCTGATCTGCTGCCAGCAGTTGTTACTGGATACAGGCGACCTTTTCGCCTTCTTCCATATGGTGTGAACCCTAAACTAACAGATGATGAAATGACCACATTAAGGAGACTTGGCCGTCCCTTACCATGTCATTTTGCGTTAGGTGGGTTGGATTTCTAATACTACTATTGTTGCAATCTGGTCTATATTTTGTCTGATTGCTTTTCACCCATTTCTCCTTCTAACAGGTAGGAATAGGAAACTTCAAGGATTGGCTGCTGCTGTTATCAAGCTCTGGGAAAGATGTGAGATTGCCAAGATTGCTGTTAAGAGAGGAGTACAGAATACCAATAGTGAAATGATGGCTGAAGAGTTAAAGGTTAGTGATGGTGTGCATTCAATTTATATATGCTCTGTTGATTGAATGTCTGTAGTTTAGTGTTATTCAGAATTATTACGATTTCTTAAAAAATGGATGTCCAATAATAAGTCACATAATTCATGGATTGAATAATTATAGTTTACTGGAAATTTTACACCATTATTACGATGAAGAACAGCTTCCCTGAGTCTGTTGTTGCTCAGTGCCCCAGACAACTTTTCTTTAGCTTGTTCTTTATTTTCATTTCTTCGTGAAGAAGCAAAAAACCGTTATTAGAGATAAAATTAGCATTGCATTGTTGGTATGGCACATTTATGACATGAGCCAGATAACTACTTATTGCAACTATAGTAGAGATATTTACAACTTGCATTTAATATCATACCTGAGCTAGTAGCTTAGAAGTCTTTATGGTCAAAATATGTAGGTAATGTCATGGGAAGTCTATGTTTATACCATTATCTATTTTAGTCATCTCTAACGTAGTTCAGTTGAATGTGTTTACATTTAAAAGTGAACCAGGTAATGATAAATCTGCTACTTGAATCCTATTTTCTGTAAGGTAATACTTGATAAATAAATTCTGGGATAAAAATAAATAAATTACAGGTCGTTATATATGGTTGGAAGTATTGATATACAATTAACAAGTGGCTCATGAAACTAAAGTTTATAGTGATCCTGTATTTTGAAGGCACTGATAAAAAACTCAAAGAATGAAAAATAATTAGAAATGCAGGATATACTTTGCTGATGTGTGATTTGAAAACGTCTCATGCTTTTGCCAGGTAAACCATGGGTAAGCAATTAGTGACGGTTCATGCTGCGTGTTTTAAGAGAGACAAAAAGAACTTGATTGAGCACCTTTAAATAGTTTATGCACTTGAATTGAACATTGGTGTAAAGTTCATGGGCTTTTGGTGGTATTTTGCTACAAATCTTCATTCAAATTAATTTTATCATGATGATATTCTTTGTGAATATTACTTAATTAAATTTTTATTATTCTGCAGCAACTAACTGGAGGCACTTTGCTTTCCCGGGATAGGGAGTTTATTGCCTTGTATAGAGGAAAAGATTTCTTGCCATCTGCAGTTTCTTCAGCAATTGAAGAGCGGAGGAATAATGGAATACACGAGGAGAAACTAAAGAAAGATTATAGTTCATCAGTTACATCTACCCCGGGGCTGAAATTTGGGACTCTAGAGTGTGGTCCTGAAGGTGAACACAAGGATACAGAGAAAGATACAATTCTCTCTGGAAAGAGAAAGATAGGGTCCGCTGAGGAAGTTGTCAAAAGGACTAACATCAAGTTATTATCAGTATGGTTTATCAATTTGCTTCACTTGGATGACTTCTTGTTGAATTGTTTTGAATTACATACTGAATTTTTCTCACACTCAGGCATTAGAGAAGAAAGAAAAGGCAGAGAAAATTCTAGCAGAGCTGGAAAAGTCAAAAGCTTCCCAAAAACCTGAATTAGATAAAGAGGGCATAACTGAAGAAGAAAGATATATGCTACGGAAGATAGGCTTGAAAATGAAGCCTTTCCTATTGTTAGGTGAGTTTATTTAAAGGCCTTCAATTTTCTTTCTTGAGGACTGGAGGAAAGAGCATTTCCTCGCATGTTATGAAATTTTGATGTGTTTTTTCTTTCCATGTGCAGGTCGACGTGGTGTTTTTGATGGAACAGTGGAAAACATGCATCTTCACTGGAAATATAGGGAACTTGTGAAGATAATATGTAATGAGAGAAGTCTTGAAGCTGTTCACAAAATAGCACGGACCTTAGAGGCAGAAAGTGGTGGAATATTAGTGGCAGTAGAAAGAGTGAGTAAGGGCAACGCAATAGTTGTGTATCGTGGAAAGAATTATAAACGGCCTACTCTTTTGAGGCCTAGTACCCTTTTAAATAAAAGAGAAGCAATGAAGCGATCTAAAGAAGCACAGCGTAGAGAGGTAAAATTCACATTGTCTATTTAATTGTACTTACACATGCATGTCAAGCAATTTGCTTTCTAATCTTTGACCTTCTGAAAAAGGAGTTATTCGGATAGCAATCAAATCCAACAAATCTTTTGTTCTGAGTCAGGAAAATAAAAATTAACTTAAATGCTGTAGACATTGCTAGCTGGGATTGGCAACTATGTTTTTAGATTTTTTTAATCTTTGATTAAAACTAGCTCAATGTGTAATTGTCTATAGACCCGACTTCATATGAACTTCAACATCTTATTCTCATTTTCTGTAACTTGTCGTGCAGTCTTTGAAACTTCATGTTTTGAAGCTTACAAGGAATATAGATGAATTGAAACTTCAATTGGTGAGTAGTCTCCTTCTGTTATTTATGTTTCTTATTTCATGTTGTTTTAACTAAAATCTGGTCTTACCCTATTCAATCAATGAATATTATGGATTATTGGCCTTTGGCCAGGTAAAAGATGAGGAAGCAAACTGTAAGCAGAAAGACGATGAATCAGGAGTGGAGTTGGTGAGCTATATCATTCTCATGACTTACTTTACATTTAGCTATACGCTGTCTCTCTTCAGTACCCAACCTCCTTATGTCTATAGTACATTGCATGAAGAAAATGTGAAGGTAAGGCATATATTTATCTACCAATCGCTGTCATGAGAAATGAAAATCAACATATCTTTCAAAACAATTTCTCTTGTAAGTTGTAACTGTCTATCCGGATTATAGATTAAAGGTTATTGTGCAGCATGCCCTGCTTTCCCACACATTATAAATGAACTAATTCTGAATATGTCTATTAATGTAGGCTTTTTTGAAAATTGACTTCTAAAATAGTCTTTTGAATGGTTCCTTAAGGCTAGAGATAAACATGGAGCTCATTCAACCCTCGTGAACTTAAATATTGATATGGAAGCTTCAGTCAGCAGACAACAGGGCAAGCTGCTTGAATTGCATGATGATGATGGAGCTGGTAAAGTAGTATCAGATTGTTCATCTGGTTTGGTTAGTAGAGAAAACCTTGTGAATGCATTCGTGGATATGACCAGTGAAGCTAAAACTGTTACTAAATCTTGGCCTGATGATTGCACGGTAATGGATCCCTTTGTTCTTGATCTTGGTTTTATTGCAAATTTTAATACAGTTAAACTATGGTGGATATCAGTCTGATGGGCCAACCATTCCTGTGGTTGTTGATGCTGAGCGCTCTGTTTCTGATGAGGCAATGGAGTCATCAGTTATATCATCCAAAGTTGAGACTGAACCCTCAGCTCCCGTAATGGTAGAAAATGGGTCAAATAATCTGCCTTCTAGATCTGTCCATCTTTCGAATAAAGAGAGGTTGCTTCTGCGCAAGCAAGCCCTGAATATGAGGAAACGTCCTGTCCTGGCAGTAGGTATTTATAGTTCCTCTCGGTTTTCAACTTTTTCTTATTTCCAGTGTCGTTTGGTATTGTGAAACTTGCTGGCTCATTTTCATACTAAAGTTATAAGTGAGCATTATTGTCTTAACTGCATTCTTACTAGAATGTACTCTCTGATAAAATTTGCTTGCTTTTTCTTACATGTTTTGTGTTCTATTGCTTCTTTCACTTCTCAGGGAAGAGCAACATTGTGACTGGTGTTGCAAAAACAATCAAGACACACTTCCAAAAGCATCCTTTTGCTATAGTGAATGTCAAGGGCAGAGCAAAAGGGACTTCAGTCCAGGAGGTGGTTTTCAAGCTGGAGGTATATGCATTAAAGTTCCTTTTCTTTTTATCGTGGTTTCTTTTGTTCTTTCTTTTTTGGTATCACAGTTGAATCAACAAACCCTGAAACTTTTTCCAATTCCATCCTTCCGTTCCTTGTCATTATTCTTACAGCAGGCAACAGGTGCAGTTCTAGTGTCTCAGGAGCCTAGCAAAGTCATACTTTACAGGGGTTGGGGGGCAGGAGAGAGACCTAGGCTCACTGAAAACAATGCTGGTGACATTGACAAAAATGGAAAGGCTAAGCCTAGTGTGTCTTCTGAACTCTTGGCAGCCATCAGACTTGAATGTGGATTGCAATGAACCAACAGAAAGATACAACTTTCTAGGCCGGATTGCAACTTCTGCTGAAACATATTTTTGCAATAACTGCTCCAGTGTGTCCAATATGAACCCTCAACAGCCACTATTACATTGAGTGGGGGAAGTTTGTTCTCACCTGGGATTTGGCAATGAAAGTCATGCCACCAAATAGATAAGGCGTGTTGGAAATTTGGAGATGGGAATGTGGTTGCAGAGCGGCAGTCACTGAGATAAGTAGGGTTGGGGAGGGGGATTTAGAGGGGGTATCTTCCTGTCAATCTTATTGGCGTTTCTTCATTGAAGTACATAGCTATGTTAAATGTCAAAGAATATACACCATAAAAATCTATTTCACTTTGTAAATCATTATATATTGTGTTGGCTACAAGAGAGATGAGGCAATTTGCATTAGCATAAGAATTAACGTAATAGGGCAGTTCACATTGCTGCATTTGTATTTCTTTACTAATAGTAACTCTTGCTAAAACTTCTTACCAAAAATAATAATAATAATAATAACTTGCTAAAACTGCCTTTCGAATTTTCAAGCAAAACTGTGTTGGGAACGGTAAAACCATGCAGATGAATAAACTAATTTTGAGAGCATATTCTAAACATTAGTTGGAAGATTCTAAATGCACGGGTGTAATATATCGAAAGTCTAAATGTATCTTTCACAATTTTTCTTTTTGTATCCCGTAATTTGAGGTGGGAGAAGAACTTTAGATTCTGATATTATGTTACTACAGTTATATTTAGGCTGATCTCTTCAGTACATCTTGATCAATAGTTATTTTATTTTCTTATAAATTCTTAATTTAACGAAATTATAAAAAAATAATAATAATAATTACTTATTGGGACTAAGTTGCATTGTTTAATCATTATAAACTTTCTGAACTTTGTAAAGTGGCAGGCCTATTTCTAGAAAAATAATTACGAAAATTTGAATTATGTCTAATTTTATCCAATCGCCTGTCAGGTTGAGCCTAAGTCTAACTTACCAGAAATATCTTGAACAACTAATTGTCTCTAGTATCACTTTTCTAATTTTCAACCAGTTTGTCAAGTTAACATAGGGAAAAACCTTTACAGGAAATCTCACACGCAATCTCGTGTGAATTTCATCTCTCATTGTAAAAATGAAAATAGAAATTTCTTGGTACACTTATTAATTTTATTTTTTTAGCTAGACAGATACATTTTCTCTCATAGCTAAAAAAAAATTTATAAAATCTTATTTTCATGACCTTTCTTAAAATATTTAAATTAAAAATTCGAAAAAAATTACATATTCTCAATTAAGATATTTTTATAAATTATCATAATCTCTTTCAATTGCACTTTCAATATCGAAATTTATAAATACATAAAATTATTTATTAGGAATCTTAATTTTTTTCTTTTTACGAGTCTATATTTATTAAAAATTTATAATTACCTATTTTTATAAATATTTTGCTATAAACTTAAATTTTTTATATTATAAACAAATTTCAACTGTCAAAGTCAAAAATATGTTATCATTTAAATTACACTTCATAAATCTTACAATTTTCTTCAGGAATTAAGAGGTTGTCCCCTTTTTTTTTAGCCTTGTTTGACATAAGGTGGAGTAGTAGCTAGCTAGAAAGGAGCAATCTTAGTCTATATTATTTATTTATATAGAAAGAAAAAGTCTTGGGCGTCATGAATGATCATCATTTCCTTTTCTTCTTTATCTCTGTCCACTATGTCAGACTTGAGAGAGAGATAGAGAGATAAGTCTGTGGGTGGGAGCACAAAATACCTAGCTAGCTTCAGCTTTGGGAAAATCTCTCTTTCTTCTCTCTCCATTGCCTTTAATTTTCTTTCTAATTAGTTTCAGTAGTACAGAAACAACAATCATCATGTCCTCTTGCCATGTTCTCTATCGCCATCATTGTTCCCACATCATACTCTCTTTTGCTCTCTTCAACCACCCCTACAGTCACAAAGTCATCACAAACCTAAAGCCTCCATCATTACTACCATTACCTTCATCAGCCACAAGTCAGCCACAACATACCTTGAAAATGGAGCTGATCAATGAAAATATATATAGCTGGACATGTGTTGCCAACCTGATGAAGAAGCAGCTGAAAAGACAACTTCTATAATTCGTTCTTAAATCATTTATACCTAAGGCTTCTACCTGCAGCTGGGTTATAATTAGTGTCTCTCTCTCTCTCTCTATATGATCTCTTGGGGAATCAAGCAGTTTGGTCCGATTATTTGCTAAATCTAGCAAATTTCTAGTCTAATCTAGATATGGAGTACTAAGATCTAATCATCTTTGTTCTACATGCATGTCCTTTTGCTTTTATATATATGTAAACTTCATGGCTAGGGTTTCAGTAAAGTCCTTGATTTAATTATCTGTCTGTCTTGATGATTTTAATATTTTTGTTGTTTGTATGAAGCTGTTTCAACTTTGAACATAAAGTTGTATGTATGTTAATTCTGATTTGAAACTTACTAGTTTGATTGTTTCTGGGATTTAGTTGAATTTTGTTGATTACTATGTATAATGTTAGAATTATTCTCTGAAATATAATCACCATCTTCTGAAAGTGCAGATTTAGGAGAACTCGCCTCAAGAGGAGGAATAATTGGGATGAAAAAAAGAAAAAAAAAAAAAAAAAAAAAGAAATCTCCAACACAATCGTCCTTGTTACTATTGTGAGTTGAAAATTTTTTTGAGCATAAAATCTAAATATTACTAGTTGAGTTAACCTTGGCATGTTAATTATAGTCATATAGAGAATTTATATTCATATTTCGGTAACACTTTATTGATCAAGATGTGATCTTGTCCTAGCTGGCTAGTTAACAAATATGTTGAGGAATTGGGTTTTATCTTTTGCTTGAGGTGTTTATTAACAAATAATGCTTAATCCAACTATCGGAATATTTAGCATCCTCGCCTCTCATGGGAATCAATACTGTGCTGTCCGAGCTAGATTGGTTCGGTTTAGCCAGAATCAGTTTTGAACTAATATGATGAAACTTTTTTTATTTTTCCAAATGGTAAGATTGGCATATTCATCGTTAAAGATAATACGAGAATATAAAATTATTTAGTTAATTTTTAGATAATATATATTTGGTAATAATAAGATATGGTAAATTTATAATATTGTTAGACCCTTTCTTTAAGTTATGTTCAACAGTTAAAAATTATATATAAATAAAAAAAATGAATGATAGAACAATAATAGAATAATAGTATAATTATATATATAACTTAAATATATTATATAATTTTATATTATACAATCTTATGATACATCAAATCAAACAAGTTGTAAGTGAACAAGTTGTAAGTGAACACTAACAAAATAAGGGAACACACTCTTCAATCAATATAATGCAAATCTAATAACAAAATATGATTTGCAACAAAATATGCTTATTTTCAACAAAATATGCAGCGTTGGAACAAAATAAAAAATATAATTTAGTTTTAATTAAATTAAAGTTTACAGTTTAATTCATTTAAAATGAGCTCTTTTATTTTTATATAATGAATAATTATCGAATTCAGTTGAATTTTCTACATATGAAGAATCCATTTCAGGTTTAGTATTTTTCTAAACTAATTTAACTATTTTAATTAAAATGATTATTAAAATAACAAGATAAAAATAATATCTCCATGTGTGATATTCTACTATATAATACTAAAACATTTTTAGTAGTCACACATACTATATAATTGGAGTTAACAATATCTATAATGCAAAATGATTAATTAATTATTAACACAAAATATACTATAACAAATTTATAATTTCAGCAATTATATAAAAATAATAATAAAGATAAAATTAATATTTAAGGTGTGATAAATAATAAGGTTTAATTATCATTATGAAAAATAATAAGTAAAATTACTATTTAAGCAGAAAAATAATAAGTTTTGTGACATAATAAGGGTAAAATTATATGTTAAAATGTGAGAAACAGTAAGGGTAAAAAGATCATTCAAAGTGCGAAAAATAAGGGTAAAATTATTATTTAATATGTAAGAAATAATAAGAGTAAAAATATTATTTAAGCTAAAAATAATAAGTTAGGGATATATTAGGGTAAATTTATCATCTAAGGTGTAAAAAATATTAAGAATTAATTACCATAATTTAAAGTAAGAGAAATAATAAGAGTAAAATATATCATTTAAGTTGTCGAAAATAATAAAAATAAAATTGTTATTTAAGTTATGAGAAATTATAAGAGTTAAAACGTTATTTAATATTTGAAAACCATAAGGTAATCTATTTTATTTAAATTATATATTAGTTTTTTTATTCCAAATATAAAAAATATGAAATTTATTTCAAGTGATTTTTTTATTTTTTAGGTTTGAAACACTGTTAGTCTCACATTCCAAGTGAGAGGTGCGAGAATATTTTATATAATTTTCAAGTATCAAGTAACTTGGGCTTGTTATTTTGGGTCATGTAATGTTGGTCCGTTTCTCAATTTATTTGGGTCAATTGGGCTACTTGAGGCGTTACAAAATGAACTTTACACCTGAAACAACTCAAAATATTTCTTGGACGTTTTCTTTTTTGGGCTTGAAGGGGATGGATCTAAGCCCAAGGCTTTAAAAGAGTTAGTGTAGTACGACAACGACGCAGAGGATCTGTTTTCTCTTGGCCGATATTTTCACAACGAGTGGCGGGCACGATTTTAAAATATTCCAAATTTAATCAGAAAAAATAAAAATAGATTTCTATACCATAAAAAAAAAAATCATCTCTTCCCTGACACGACTGTGAATTCTCCTTTGTAGCCATGACTCTGCAAGCTTCCTCCTTCGCCGTTGGCATTCCGTCTTTCACATTTCCTCGCAGAAGCTCTCGTCACCTTTCCGTCATTAGAGCCAATGGTATGCGATACTCGATTCCCAAAGATTACTGATTGGATTTTTTTGTTACTCTTCTTATCAGTATGACAATTGTATCATGCTCAAGTTTCTACTTGCTGTTTTCTGTGGTATATAACTGATTTCATCACTAATTCATCGACTTCCATGTACTGACTTCTATTCAGGCAATGTCTGTATATATTTTTAGTTTTTCTTTGAAAGTTTTAATTTTTCATGGCAATTTAGCATGTGTATATATTTAGCATCCCGTTTGACAATTTTAATCTTGAGTGCCTACTTCCCACTTTCATATTGCGTGGCTCTTAAGTTGTGAACATTACATTGATGTTGAGATAACTTGCTTATTTTCCAGTGGAACCGTCAGAGAAATCTGTTGAAATAATGAGGAAATTCTCCGAGCAATATGCTCGTAAATCAGGCACATATTTTTGTGCTGATAAGGGAGTCACTTCTGTGGTTATCAAGGTATATCTTGACTGCCAAAACATTAATTTATGATTGAAATGACTTGTTTTAATATTTTCACTTCTTGTTTAAGTACTGGTTTACATATAACATTGCAAATGATGTTCTTCTTTAGTTCATAGTCTGGGAGTTTTGGATTGGTAAATCCTATTGAGTGGTTAGTAAGATTCCAGTGGATAACAAACATCTCATATACGTTTCCACAGGATGTTTCGTGCTAAATTACCCTTTTTCCCCACAAGTGAATCTGATGGGAAATGGGCCCTACTACTTGTATCAAGTTTAAAAAACTTAGTACTAAACTTTATGCACACTTCTATGAGGACCCAAAAATGGAAAAAAGAAAAGGAAAAAGAAATACATACTACTGATATCTGACATAATTACAGAAACGGAGGTTATTTTAACTTATGAAGGTGCACAACGAGTCATATATCATAAAAAGGAAACAAGAAGGAGAACTATAATCGTATATATGCTTAAAGCAGAATCGTATAATATAATTATTTATGAATCCTATCGTAGTTGTCATATATTTAAGGGAAAAAGTTGTAGTAGTTACTCTTTTATATTCTTCAGTGGCCACTAGCTGTTTATCTGATTAAATATAGTTGGGTATATTATCTTATGTGCAATGAGTCAATGACAAGTGTCATTTCAAAGTCTGTGGAACTTCAATTTCTGTTTTCTTTTGATATTCAAATCCAGTCTAGAAATATCTTCTATTAGGTAGAGGACCGTCTATACTCACTGCTTCAGGTTAATATATATCTCCCTTTGGGAATATATACCTTTCTTCTCTTTTATTAATTTTTTCGTGATTTTGATGTTGTCTGTATATACGTATATCCAAAGTGCTGTATTGTATAAGGTTTGTTCAATCTGAATAGTCCTATGTCTGCTGGAACATGTTGCTTCTTACTTACCTTCTTCTGGACGTTATTAGGCTGTTCTCTTCCTATTATGGTATAAATAATTCTTTATTCATTATAGGATATCTTTGGCTCTTTTTTCCTTTCCTGGAAATTCAGGAGAAACTTGTTTAGTAAATGAATTATGTGAAGACTTGCCCTACTCGTGTAATGGAATTTGGTGACAATATTAGATGCTGGTGGTTTATCTAGGCCAAAAAGCTGGTTATTAATGAGGTTTTTCGGCATAGCATATGCTCTTGTAGTGATTTATGTTTGGTTTATATCAGGTATTGAACGGTAAGTGTTCTGTGAGAAGCATGTAAAAAACTAAAGCTCCCTTCTTGAAGAACCATTGAGGTCTCTTTCTCTAAATTACAAACAGACACACATGCACAAACTTATTTGTAAACAGAGGGTCATGCTTGATCATATGGATGATGAGAAACTGGAAGGGATATGCAACCATGGTTGGGAGATTGGATCACAATTTTTTACTAGAAGACATTGCTGCAGATATTCATATAATACAAATATTGAGCCTTCATGGCAACTAAAAACCAGGATTAGGCAGGTTCCTTTGTAAGTGAGCTTGTAGTGAACTATTTGTTTTTTGTATCTTTTCCTAAATTCAGAGATCTGATATGATCAAGTACCAGATCCAGATTTTTATTTCCGATACTTCAAATATTCTATTTGGATCGGACAGCTAATGCATTCCACTAATTGAACATGTTCTATGGTGGGTCTGCAACCCCTTGATGCCTTTGTCATGTTAAAGTATTGGTTATTTTTTGCTTTTCTATAAGAGCCAACTTTCCATTTTTGGCATGCTGAATGCTTCCACTTTCTTTTGTTAATTTCTTTTTCTTTGTAAGCTAGTGACCAATTAAAATTCAAATTGAATAGCATGAGATTTCAAATCACGTATATATGGTGACTTCTGAAACACAACTATAATGACAATGAGAAAATTGTGTTAATTGAAAAATAATGGCTTGCATTTGGTTTGAAGTTATTCATCCGTATGTCTTTGAGTTGATTACGTCTGTTAAAAGGCTTGGAGTTTTGGCGGTCAAACCTTTATCAGTTATTATTTTTCTTCACATGTGACTTTCATTCCTTATTGTTATTAGCTATTACCTGTTAGTTAGATGGAAAATTGCTTGCACTCTCTTCATGGTGATTCTTGCACTGCTAACTGTTAATGTAAAGCTCTGTACAAATCTTAAAAACAACATTACCAACAAGTGACTGATGTAATTTCTGTATACTGATGATCTAGTGCAACTTCTATTGTTGGATGGGAAACCAAGTAATGCTCAACCTTTAAAGTTACTAGATAAGAATAAAATATACATGACTGGTTACAATTTAAAATCAAGCAATTATCTTCCAATATGACATGAAAATGACTTTTGAATGTAATTGCTTTGTTTTATATCGGTTTTACATCATTTATCCATAGCATTGTATGGGAAATTGATGACAAAATTCAAACAGGGGTTGGCAGACCACAAAGACTCATTGGGTGCACCTCTTTGCCCCTGTCGGTAAATACTATTTCTTGAAACTTGTACTTCACTTCTCCATGCTATAGTTCCAGTAGCGTGGCTGACTAGATATCTGATGAATTTTGGTTTTTCCTAACTTCCTATGTGCATACATATTGTGTTTCAGGCATTATGATGATAAACCTGCTGAAGCTAAGCAGGGCTTTTGGAACTGTCCATGTGTTCCCATGAGAGAGAGGTAAATATGTTTTTTATTTTACAAGGTATGTTTACATTATGCCGTTCATCTTTTCATTGAACTACCAGTAGCAAAAATATTCATCTTCGCTGAATTGTAGTTTAATATGCATCAGGAAAGTTTCACAGAAAACCTAGATGTACAATATTTGAATTGTTACATTAGGCCGGTGGATCCCGTAGTTAGGAATGGCAACTTTGTACAATTGGACGGTGTTAGATGGGGTAAAGGGAGACAAAGAATTAGGTTGCAGATTATCCCCCTTACACTTAGATGCTGACAGTGGTTAATGTTGTTGAGCTTTGTCTACCTGGCTGTGAATATGGATGATGGCATTCTTTTTGTATGTCAGAAATACCTGGTCACAATGTGAAGAAAAACAAAATTAATTTTGACAGAACTGTTATAGTGGTTCACTGACATGCTTATGTATCTTATTTCTGACCTTGGCTTCTTTTTAAGATTTTATATAGTTCCGTTAGATTCTCCGGTACTATTTACTTATTGTTAGATACATGAAATCTCCAGACAATATTTTCAAACTCTATGCGTTTCTCTTTTGTACTACTTTAACAACGATGATATGATTACTCCAGAATTTTGCAGTAATCTTGTGATTCTTAATGGAAATACTTCCAATCCACATACTTCCTTTGCACTCTGTCTGCCTGTTTTTGTGGTGAAGACCAATATTCATAAGCTCACAGACTGATTCATGAACCTAACCTATTATAAATCCTCAGTTGTCCCGTCTGGATGTTCATATTGAAATTATGAAACTATTTTGGCAGGAAGGAGTGCCACTGCATGCTCTTTCTCACTCATGACAATGATTTTGCTAGCCAAGAACAGGTACTTCTCGAAAACATTTACTTCCTTTTTTTTTATTGAAGCGTTAACAGTAATAAGTATCGAAGATAAAGCTAGCATCCTCCCTCATTCTGAAAATCTAAAGCAATGACCTGCGATTTCAATAATTGTATAATACTTTGTGTTACTGCTAACAATGTATAGGCCTTCCACATATCACATTTAGAGATTTTTTGACTGAACTTTCATTTAATCTCTAATACAAATGCAATGGTTTGTTGCAATGCAGACCATTACAATAGAAGAGATTAGAGAATCAACGGCAAATATGTAACAGGTTTTAGTGTGTGGCTAGTTACTTGTTAGAAGCTGTATGTAATCACATGTATATGTAAATCGAAAACCATAATGTATTTTTCCTTTGATTTTTTGTAATCCCCCTTTCACTGTTATCTATGTATCATTTCACTTCCATTACCTCCTCTCCTGTGAATGTTCAAATGCATCCATGTTCTGTCTAAGAAGGCATAGCAACATTAGAATGACGGGCTCAAACAACAATTACAAAGACATTGTTAAGACTTAAGGAGAGGATTGTCATGAGAGAATTAAGGTGCAATTTTTGGTACAACTTGGAACTGACAACTTTTGCTTTTGAATGGTCAAACATTGTGAAAGAGTTCCATAAGTGAAAATATAAATTTGTTTCCTATCTAAAGAAGCAATGATCATATCTCAAAATAGTGGTATTATAAAAATGGCTTAATTATTGTTTAATTACGCTATTTTTTAGTTTCTTGTCTGAAGGTTTTTTTATTTTTTATTTATCCCTATCGGTTTCTTCATAATTCATTTTTATCTAATTAGATTTTTAATCAAGTCAAAATCATCAAATTTAGATAAAACAATAGAATTAGCTAATAAAACTACATATAAATTAGGAACTATTAAATTTTGTATTATTTTATTAAAAAATTAAATTTTGAATGATTTGATTAAATAAAATATTGAAGGATGAAACTGTAAAATAGTGTAACTCTTAAGCCTAACATTAATTAAGACACTAAAAAAAGACTAAACTACTACTTTGGTTTTTCAAAGATGCTCAATTTACCAATTTCTTCACTAAATATTTAATTTCATGAATCAAATCCTAAAAAAAAAAAAAAAAAAAAGTTAACTTATGAATTTTGTCCTTCAATCTTTAATTTATCAAATCAATTCCTGAAAGATGTTTTAAGAACTTGAACATCGATTGACGATAATAAATTAAATATCTTTTAAGAATTTGATAGATAAAATTAAACATTGAGGGATGAAATTGATAAGTTGAATATGTTTACGGACTAAACTAGTAGTTTAGTGAAAAGACTAAAGTTGTCCCCATTGTCTTCGTGCCTTCCTCTTTTCCTCTTTCTTTTGTGCAACGCAAATGAGAAAATGAATGTTTCATTCTGTATGAATAAACGAACAAAACAGTAATGTGATTAGGGTTTCAGAGCACCAATTTACGATACCTTATCAGCTTTCTCTCGCATACTATTCGCAGCTCAATTGCTTTTGAATCTCAGAAATGTCGAAGCCCCGGGTTATCATCACCCTGGGTCGCACTGGTCAGGTACAGACATTTTACAAATGCAAGTTCTTTTTCAATGCTTTTGGGATGAATTATTGACCCTTTTGCTTTCCGAGAAACTCTGGGAAAAGAAAAGAGAGGAAAAAATTGTCTATGTATGGAAAAGCACTGTAAATTATTTTATTAATTGACTAGCATTAGGGTCATTCTGGGGTTAGCTTGAGTTTTTGATTCAAATACAAATAGCTCATTAGTTAATGAAGAATTATTATACCTGCATTGTGAAATTGTGGATTTTGATCTTGGAGGAGTGATGCTTTTTTCTGGAGGGGATACTAAATGAGCATTTGTATGGGATTTCTCTCTTCTTTCCTTCTCCCACGAATAATATTTGCAGGTGGTAGAGAGAGGAGGAACAATGTCAGAATTCACAAGTGTGGGCAATGATACTGGGCTAATGCTTGGAAGGAAACGATCAATAGGAGAGAGATTGGGTAGTAATGGTGATGGGTTATTGTCTTCAAACAAGTGGTAAGCAATTTTTCTTTCTTATAAGAATTAAAATATTTTCCTATTATTATGCTTTCTGTTGGACACTTTTAGTTTAGTAACTTTAGTCATCTAGTAATGAATCTGCATGCAAAGAAAACTAGCGTTTCTCTAAAGTGAATCAAATGAATAGCGACCTCCTCCTGCCCTTGGCTTTGAACAAATAATATATATTCCTTCTACTATCCTTGGTTTTGTATGTTTAGTACTATTCTTGGTTTTACACTATAGACAACTTGCATAGCGACCTCCTGCCCCCATTTGATAATGAGAATAGTTTAATATTCATAGATCCTTTTGCTTATTAGTTCTGAATAATCTGAACAAAAAGAAACAATGTTGAATATAAATTCAAGGAGCCTTAAGAAAGCACATGATAACTTTTTGCAATATAGTTTTTCAATTATTTGTCATTTTAAATCTCAGAATATGCTTTTTAGCAAATTTAGTTAGGGTTATCTTTTTTCAGGCAGAGAGGAGATGGTATTAAATGGAACCCTGGAGTAGATGGTAACAACTAATCTTTTATTTAACCAACATATTTTTATCTTTCTTGTCTTTTCTTTTTTACTTTATACTAATTAACGTTTCTATTTTCTTTGAGATGAGTAAAGATAGACAGATTAGTCAGAATGATCTCCGCCTGAAACTAATGCGTAAAAGATTAGGAAAGCAAATTCACAGTGGAATGGAGGAACACAGTAGGATGGATGATAAACCCTCAGCAAGTCGTAACCTTCAGCGAAGGCCAGGCATGAAGGAAACTAGCCTTTTGAGGCAAGTTCCATCCGGACAATATGCAGCTAATTTACACCAGGTGGATTCACCAAAGAAATTTTACTCTCGGGCTGTAAATGGATTGGAAGCTAGATCCCCAGATGACTATTTAAGAACTTCTAGGGGACTAACACCACCAAGAAATTTTGATCGCTTGCAGCAAGGAACTTCTGTAAGGGCAACTGATGCTTCAACTTCTAAACCATTCCCCGGAAATGTTGTCAATACCTCCAGGCCAACAGGGTACACACCTGTTATGATGAAAAGTGCCCCTGGAAATGCTAACCCTGTCACACAAGTTGTGCCAATGAGTAGCATTGTGCAGAAAAAATTACAAGTGGTACTATTTTCTTTACTCTCCCTCTCCTGCTGTGTCTGTGCTGTCATTTCTCATGCCAGTGTTGCAGGTGGAGGAGACTGTTGCTGGCCTTTTGCAATCACTTGGATTGGGAAAATATGAAATCATTTTCCGTGCTGAAGAAGTAAGTACCCGCCCTTGTTAGAAGTTCATGGAGTTGCCCAAATATTCTGCTGTAATGTTTCCAGATTAGGGCCTTTTTTGTGTGTGCATATTTATGAAAATTATTAGGGGTTGCATTTTGATGAGAGAGGCTTCAATCCTTTTAGCCTACCGAAGGACATTATCCTTTTTGGCTTTGAATTTCTCAACGAAATTTCAAGTCACCAAACTTTTTAGTAAAAGTTAGAGATTGATCCTTATCATTTGGTTGGGTTCTGTTTATAAGGGGTGGAGGAAAGAGGTGGTAGAACTCAGAACTGTGGAACCAAGAAGGGTGGTCTTGAGGTTTTGTTGACATTTGTCCATCTCAAATGGTCTCTATTAAAATAAATGATGCGGACTGATCGCTTCATTTATTAGATGAAGTGCTGATTTAGCATGTGGTTATGTAACTAAAAGGTGATGTCCATTTTCATTAAAATGTTAAAACTTTAAAGAAGTGAAGCCTCTTCTGTTTTAATTTCTGGGAAAATATTTCTGGTGATGGTACTTTTTGCATAAGTCGAAGGCAAATGAGATACTACGAGGAGAGTCTTCCACAATGATGCAGTGACTTTGGGCCCTTTGTTAGGTGGAGAATTGGTATATGGATAAGCAAACATGATTTAAATATCAAATGATCTTATTTTACAGGTTGATATTCTGGCACTGAAGCAGATGGGGGACAAAGATCTTAAAGAGATAGGGATACCAATGGTATTATCATTTCACTAGTTAAATTTTATAGATTTAAGCATTTTTTTACTGCAATTTTTTTCTGTATTGAAGATTCAATAACCAAGTAATTTTCCACTTTTGTGTTTTATACTTTATGTCATACTATTAGTAAGCTAAAATAAAAAGCTTTCTGTGTAGCCAAAAGAGAAAAATAGAAAGACAAATATTTCAGAAGAACATGTAAACGAAATATTTCTTAGGATTTGGATAGATAAGTTGGTGTGATTAGGCATAAAAAGGAGTGTATCATTTGGAGTTGTAAGCTTGTAATTTGGCTCAAACAAACTGATATTAAATATTGATATATTTGATTTATGGGATCTGTACGTGGTATTTATGGTGTTATTCATTCTATGCAGTGAACCGGGACAAACATTTGTACATTATTGTTGTTTGCTTGCCATCTAGACTAAATGCCACCAAACATGTATAGTTCAATGTAGCACCTTCCCCTTACTACAGTCATTATAGTTGGGGAATACTATAAAATAACATCTGTCTCCATGTATGAGAATTATGAAATGAAGCAGTATGTAGAGCTCTGGCAGAAATATTAGAGTACAATTTAGGTTCATTTGCTGTCTTGTTTAAATGGCAAGTCACACATACTACAATATGATCTTTGTAAGACCATGTCTCAAGTATCATTTAGGTTACTATCAGCTTTAGAAAAGATTTAATTTTATTTTCATCTCTTTATTTACAAAGGGAATGGATTCATAGAACCTTGGAAGGGAAACAGTGATGCGAAGCTCCCCTCTTCATTTGTCAAATATAGTTACTTTGTTGTCATTGGAGAAAGATAATAGCAAAGTTTGACTATTCAGTCTTCTGGAATTCCATCTCCATTGCCCCACCCCACCCCCACCTTTGTTCTGTCAGACTACTATCATTGTTGAGGTTCAGCTTCATAATAGTTGGATTTAGATTGAATCTTCTCACACATGCTGCTTGAATTTGCAGGGACCAAGGAAGAAGATTCTTCTTGCTCTCTTGCCCCGTTCAAAACGGCAAACAACATAGTGCCACTGCTTTACAGGAAGCATTTCGGATGACTTTTGAGGCCTCTTATTTAACATATAACTTTTAGCAAATTTGAACTGGATGTAAATATTTTTGCGTTAGTCGTGTATGCATTTAGAAGTTAAAAGGAGACTGATATCATATTTACTTTTGTATACATAAGGAAGCAGGGTCGGAGGAGGAAACAGATTCGGGAACATCTATTATATCTTTGTTGAGGTGTCATATTATTGTACATGTGCATTGTCAGGTAGAATCTGCAAATTTGCAGTAGTTTTTAACATTGAAAAGGGATTCAAAGAAATTACATTCATTGCACAAGCAATGCTGAGCCAATCTAATTCCAATTTCAAGGTTGGCATACAAGGTAGTAAATGGGAATTGGTGTATTTATCAACAGGCTCTAACTGATGGAGAGGTACTTGGAGGAGATTTAGAACGATGTCCGTTCTTGGCACAATCTTTTCCATTCCTTGAAGCCAAAGCAACCAAGAAGCGATCATTCCATGACCCATTACCAGCTACAGCCGATGCAGACAACGCGAAAGAAGCTCCCTTTTTACAAGCGTGGTCAGCAGGGAACCTGTGCTTGAGACAAACCTTCATTGGCAAGTTTTGCACGTACTGGTATTGGAAAACGTCAAAACCTCCTTGCACCGCCTAACTGGGCAAGTGGGTTTCTTCTTCTTTTTCGGGTCACAATCTCCAGATTTGTCATGCCTCTCTATTAAATCCTTCTCGTCTTCCCCATGGTGTCCAGTGGTCTCAATCGACATCGAACAGATCTCACAAACCACAACCTTCCTGCTATTATGGTCTGATTTGGGGCAATCATGTGACTTGTAAGATCTATGTTCCAGACAGAACACCTGCAATTACATGAATCCTATGTATCAGAAAAAAACAGAATCAGATTGAAAATTTTTTTCCCATAGAAAATAATCTTAGGAATTACCTGACGGCAACCTTGGCATGTGAAAGGAAGGAAATCGAGTTGATTGCAATCTACATGTTGGCAATGTTTTCCTAAATCTGGGAAAGCTTCTGTTCCACCCTCCATTATTCTCCTTCTCTGCCACCGATTGCTGTATTGTCTGAATTCCAAGCAAAAAAATAGGCCCTTGACTTATATAGGTTGTGATGTCTTGGTGCTTAAGCCAAGAAGGGGAAGACGTGAGAGTTTCGGATAACTCTATTTGGTAGATGTTTCTAGACGCACGCGCTATATTTTCTTTTTTGTTTGACGAAGTAACTCTCAATTATTTTCTTATAAAGTTTCATCACCGAAAGTATAATCTTATAAAGTACATTTATTTCACTTTCATTGGTCATTTTGTTTTAATTTAATTTTTAGTGGAAGTTTATCCTTTTATTTTTTATTTTTTGTGGTATAATTTTATGCATTATATATTTTGAAAGAATTGTTATGGAAAATGATAGTTTAAATTAATTATTTAATTACTTATTCAATAGTAAGATTAAAAAAATCAAATTATAATATAAAAGTTTATAAGGGTCATTTTTTTTATTTGATACTTTTGATGTTTTAAATAAAAGATTTTATGTATAAAAATATTAAAACATAGATTTTTAATTTTTAATTTTTTTTTTTTTAACGAAAATACAAGAAACTAAGGGAGCCATGAGGAGGAGGAAGGGGACGGTTGAAGAGAAACAAAGAAACTAAGGGTCGTTTGAGCATATGTTCGTTTTGGTTAGGTTTGTTTGTTTCTTCTTCTTTTTTTTAATATATGTATATATATATATAAGAAAAAAATAAAAATAAACTGAAGATTTTATGCTTAGGTTTGTACTAATTTGGAGGTATTTAGCATTGTGTGTTGGGACACTTAGGATTTTAGATAGAGACGTCTAGGATGTTAATCAATTATGAGACTTGTAAGTTCAATGGCGAGGTCTCACTAAGGTTGGGTAGATTTTAAGATTAGTGTTAGGATTAGGTTGAGATGGTTTGGAGACTTTGAGGTTTAAAGATTTAGTTGGTTGTTATTCTTATGTTCTGTTTGTGATCCTTTGGGTTGTTGTGCTTAAGGAATGTTCCCTTTAAGGTTTGTGCTTATGATTTGAAGTCCAGGATTAATCTTTGAAGGTTTCATTTGGCTCCGGTTTTGATCAATTTGATGACTTTGAGATAATGTTTCATTGTTGTGCCTAGAATCTTTTTGTGCTACGACTAAAAGCAGAATTGAGGTTTAGTACTCTTTGGTGTCGTACTAAAAAGAATTTGAAAGCATGTTTATGAGCATTTCTGAAACGATTCAAGAAAATAACTCTAATGTAATTATTGTATTGCATGTTTTAAAATATAAGAATGATTGTTGTCTATTCCAATTCTTATGACATGTGTTATTGTAATTGCTCACTCATTGAGCTCATTGAAACTCATTTCATTGCATAATATTCAGTTTTGAAAATGCTAGCACTTGCTCTTATTAAAATTTAATATATTTTTTATTCTTAAATTGTTGTTCTCTAATTATATTAGATTTTGATAAAGTTATTATCTATTTTGTTTATTGATTATTAAGTTGTCTCTTAATTATATTTAGATATTAATGTAAGGCTAACTTTTTAAATATAAGTCTCGATTTGTCTTTGTTTTTGCGCCAATCACGACCTGAATTTGAGTCTCGACACTTTTGTACCAATCATTTCAATAGATCAGCGTTAAAATTGTTATGTTTTTGTTTTAGTGGTTTAGGATAAAACATCAGTGTTTAACATAGGCATCATGCAGTTAGACATTTATCACCTATAGCTGCTATGACATTAAGAAAGTCTACAGACTTTTAATGATAAAACAAGCTTCTTTTGACAGAATATTGTACATTATATTTTGACTTTTTGCATGCCTAATATCAATATATATTTCACAATACATATAATATCTAATTACCATTCTTCTTTGTGAAAAACAAATAAAATTCCCGGCTATCATGAAAAATGACAGCCAGCAGCTTATATTGTACACAATAAACTGTTTATTAAGAATTAATCACTTATATTGACAATGTCTTGTACTGTGTTTGATGCATAAAGCACACGATAAAAGATAAGCAAACATTGATATAAGCTTTTTTTTGAAATGCAGCTGTATGTAATAGGATAGGCCTCAATAAAGTATGAAATAAAATTTTACTTCTTCACCAATACTGGTAATTTCTGGTTAGTCACATTGAAAAAACAATTTTATGTCAAAATAGTGCATATAGAAGTTAACGAAACCTTAACTTTATACCAACAAATACTCATTTCAACCAGAATATTAGTTTTACAGCCTATATAAAATAATTTTTGCTGTAGTCGTGAAACTCCAGAAAACCCACAAAATTTCCATCTCCTCTAGCCATGAACTTTCAGAAAACCCACATATTTTCTGCTTTCAATGCAGATTACAAATATAAGCATTAATAATTTTCTGTGCTTGTCAATCAATCTCCTACTGTTTAGACTCTTCAGTTTCCTGTCCAATCCTGGTCATCAGAGTGCAGTTTCCTCAGCTTAAAATGTTCCACCAAATGCAAGTCAATATAAAAACCCTGCATTGGTACAAATAAACCAACTTAGCACCCAATGCAAATTTTTTCCATAGACAAAAAGCATGAATTGTCAAAAAACAATAAGAAAGAACTCAGCTAAAGCTAGTCTAAAGAAAACAACACAACAAATCAAATCCTCACAGCTGTTATTACTATGCTTCTCTAACTTTGTGCTTCTTTGACATCTTGATTTTATGGTCATTGTCCAGAGATATTGGTCCCCCAGCATGTTCTAGCAGTGCTGATTCTCCCGCACCTTCTCTCCTCTTCTTTGCACTCCTATAACACATATTTTTACATACATTATGCGGAGATGTCTTAAAAAGAAAAATAAAAATTTGATTCAAACTCAATGAACAAGTGAAATTGAAAACCTTCCGGTTAGGCTTGCATCTTCCATGTTCCTATCCAACCAACGAATGCTTCCTGTGTGATCTGGAACGAGGGACCCCGAAATGTGGAGAATTTCTTCATCAAAGCTGCAAAGATGAATCAGTGACTTTAATAATCTGATAAATTGATAAACATTACTCTTTTTGACACAAATTGCATATCAATTTTAATGAGAGACACATAAATAAAAGTGTTAGACACTCTAAAATTACAGAACTGAATAATTAATAGGAAACCATGCAACAACAGCAACAGTTGTTGCAAAATTGAGATAGATGATGCAGCCATGTCGAAATCAGACCAGGTGAACTCAAAATTATACCTTCAAATGTTCTGATAGAACACAATATGTCACCCTCCATACATTGAATGGATGTATACAAAAGGAACTGTGCAGACATGTGAGGATAAATGGAATTTAACAACGGGAGGTTAACCAAATAGCAAAGAGAGAATGAACATACAAGCTTGTTTTCTTCCGTTACTCTGAATTCAGATTTAGTACATAGCTCCAATGAGTTGTGCCACCACAGAGGTGACCACAAAAGGCTTGATGTATGATGTAGTATTTATTTCTTACAACTTAGGCATAATTCAATAGCATAACCACCCAATCCAGTGCCTTCATTCAATTTACAAATAATGATTATTTGAGCTACATTAAGTTACTTTAACTATGGAGCATGCTAACAGTAGTTTTCTTCTAGTTCAAAACTGCAATAAACAAAAGGATTGACAAATCAATGTATCTTCATTACACTATTTTCCCTTCCTTTTTCTTTAGGGAAAAACCTTAAAAGCAAACTGCCGCTAATAAAACACTTACAAAGGCTCAATAAGATTTGTAATATTGATGACCAAGGATATCCAGTTACGTGTGCAAACCCACAGACAAACTATAAACTAGAAAGAAAGAAAGAAAGAATAGAGAAGCATACCAAAATATATCTACATGGGTTTTACTACAACAAAAATCTACCGGAAACACAAGCTATTCATATTCAACTAATTGTAGGAAACAATAAGTCAGTCACCTCTTGACTAAAAAGCGTATCATGGTTCCAACCTTTATCACATGTCTCTTGTGAGATCTGCTGGCATACACTTCCTCATGATGTTTCTACAACAAAATAAACATAGCACATACTAAAAACCAGTATCAACTATCGACTATCATAGTCATAGAATAAGAAGAACAAATGAGGATACTAACTATTTAACAGTGAAGTACTCACAGTTTTATACACGAATTCTTCCCTGATTTCTTTGTCAGTAATAATTGCAGAAGAAAAACCAAGCACAATGACATGAACAGATTCTTGTGTAAGTTTCACAACCATTCCTTCTGAAAGTCACAATGCATAATTAATCAGCAAGATTATGATATGAGCATTTGACGACAAGAGTACAGGACTAATAGCACAAATGTAAAACATAATGATTACAATTCACATAAGAATTACCTACTAGCAAATCTGGCTTTGAGAAAAAAAGTAACAATTTTGCCTTTAGTCTAACACCAAAATAAGGATGCACCCCAGGAAGAATTTTTGCACATTTGTCCAGAAAACTGACCTCATAGGCCAATACAACCCCTTCAAAGGTTTCACTGAACCTATAAGAAATAATGCAACAAGACAATTATAACACTGAAACAAATGAAAAAGAGCATCATCATCCATCAAGAGAATAATTAACATCATTATGGAATAAAACTGAATATTAATCCTAAATTAAGAGAAAGAAAAGCATAATCACAAAAAGCACACCTTTTCAATACATACGAAAATTATACTCAAACTGAAATAGAACACAGTTCCTGCAACTTTGAAATTCTCAAAGTCAATCTAAAACCACACAAACGCTTGCCCATGTTTTATATAAATAGATAGTGCACCTCTTGAATCCAGTAAATAGTCACGAGCCCTGTGCTGGGTCAAATTTAAACCCTCAATCCCAGACGCTCGTTCTAGAATGCACATACAATAAAAATTTTAAAACCCATATACAAGCATGAAGGAAGAAAGTAAGTAAAAGATGAAGAATATTACGTGAAAAGCAAAGAGCTGAGCTCACGGAGAATAGTTTGGGAAACCTTTGTACTTTTGAAGGATGAACGTATACAACTAAATTTGCATCTGAAACCTTCAAGCCGTCCATTGCTTTGAGCTGTTACCTCACAAAGAATAAGAATTCCAGACTGAATTTTGTGTGTTCGTGTTATGGTGGGAAGGAGAGCCGGGAAGCAGGGCGGCTCAGAGTTGGTTTGCAATGAGTTCTTAAGGTCTAATAGGGTTTAATATTTTTTACGAAAAATACTCATTTGGCTTAAAATATTTTATTAAATGAAATATGTTTGAGGTGGAAAAAAAAATTGATCTAATTTTTTTTCCCTTCTCAATTTCATTTTAAAAGAATGAATTTTTTTTTTTATCAATTTCTCACAAAATTATTTTGCTATCTTATTCTTTCTTATTTTATTCTCACTCCTTACCCCTATAAAATTTGTCAAATAACTCAAAAATAAAATAAAATTGACTGAGGACCAAAAAATTTTAAAATTCTAAATTCATAATTTAAAAAAAAAATGATAAAAATAAGAATAAGAGAGTATACATGACATAGTATAAAAAAAAAAAAAAAAAAAAAATTCTCTTTCTGCACATGTGACAAAAATATTCTACATGTTTACAATTTTCATTTGAAATATGAATAGTATTAGATTGGAGGAAGATATTATAAATGCTTTAACAGTTTTGGGATTAAATTAATTGAACAAAATATTTTTTGGGATGTAATTGACAAATATGATAACTTAAAGATGATAAATGTCATTTTTTCAATTATTTACTATAGTTGCAATATTTGAAAAAAAAAACCAAAAAAGTATAGGCAATACTGTAATTTTAAAGACCGAAAAGATGTCCCATGCCCACATTATTTCTCTCAAGTTCAAACAAATAATTATATAAACAAAAAGTTAAAAAAAATATATAAAAAGAAAGATAAACAAACCAAAAATTTGTACAAAGTTACCCTTGAACAAAGTTAAAACAATGCACACTTGAACATTATGAAAAACAAAAAGAAAATCCAATGAACACAATAACTTCAGAAAAATTCTATTTTTTTTTAAAAACAGGATAATAAAATCTTTTAAGTGCCATACCATATGCAAGAAGATACCATCAAAACTACATAATTTGAGAAAGCCATATACCCAATCCTATTTTGAATAAATACCAAATGTTAATCAATTATCTTCTGATGATATACATTGTTAATAAAATAAAGTAAAACAATCTGTAGTTTTTTTACTTCATTGAGCTTTAATGTTGGGAAGAAAACATGAGCATTCAATGCAAAACTGGAAGCTTCTTGCCTATGTCCAGTAAGATCTCGTAGTCCCAATAATAGTCAAAGTCCGCCACAAAGAGTTTGTTGATGCATCTATTTGTCCAAAGCTGCCACTACACTAAAACCTGGAACATACATATAAATAAACAGAATTGGAGAAAAGTAAACAGGTCGTGGCAATACTAAGGCATCCAAGGGCATGAAACTCATAACTCGTTATTAGTAATTTAATTGTTCTTTGAGAAAAACCATGATCATATAAATAACTCAACCAAGAAAATGCCAAACATGTAATGCGTCGCAATTGTCCCATAGCAGTACCTCATTCTACGGGAACATGTTATCTTGTTCTGAGTACAAAAAATATTCTGCAAGAATTACATGTCACCAATAGTAAGATAAATTGGTTCCTTTGTCAAATGAGTACGGCTAACTATTAGCAATGAAAAAGTATAGCTTACCTTGTGACTCACGACCCTACTGAGCTTTCACTTTTCAATAAATAGAATCCATTCAAATCCATTAACCTCTGTATTCAGTGGCATAGAAGGAAGAAATTCAGAGACATGCTTCAGAATAACTGAGAAACCACCACGGTGCTGGTATCAAAGGAGGAAGTTGAGAACCTTGAAGAATGAGTGAATCACTGACCTTGAAGGTTCAGTAAGACGTGGATCATGGCTTGTAGGCTTAGTTTCCTGTTTTTTTTCTTTTTTCTGAAGGAAAATCTCCATTGTTTTACATGGGTTTAACCGTCAGTTATAGTATCTGTTTCTCTATCTCTGTCTCCACCAGTCCTTCAACCATTGACCTTATCACTCAACAGACTATTTAGCCTAACCAACCAATGCAGAAGAAGTACTGGTAGCTCCAGCTCCAATATGTCTTCCCTGTCTAAATATGGTTCCCATAAACAGCCAACGATGACAAAATAAAATAAAAAAATAAAAAAAAACAGCTGCAAGTTCAATTTGGAAACAAAATCAATTGCAACCCATGCACATCTGAATCTCACTCGAAGTAGAACTCATTAATTACAGCACTTGCCACAGAATCCAGCCAGGGAACAAAGTGAAAAAGCGCCATTCTAAATAATCCAAAGTAAGATCACATAACCTGTCTCTTTTTTTTTCCATATATTTCGTTTTGTGCTGTAAGATACTAAGATTAGGTAATATATGTTACGTCGTTCCTTTTTAACCTAATTTTAAATATAAACCACATTACGGCCGCAGGATCATATGTTTTAACCAATCCGGTCCTAAACCTGGCAAAGACAACCAATTCAAAACTCAACCACCTTCTAATTCTCCTAAATTTATAAAATTTTACAGCACGTTATCTAGCATGCATTGCTTATTATCTTCTCATCATTCCTTCAGAAATATATATATATATAATAACCAAGGAAAGGAAGAAAAGGAAAAAGAAACAAGAATTGTAGTAACAATTAAAAATGGCAAAGAAAGTAGTTGCCTCCGTAATATCTCTGGTTCTTGTTATTGGTATAGTACTTGGTATCGTAGCTGTAGTCCACAACAAAAATAATGATGATCAGCAAACATCGGCACATGAAAAGGTTGTCACCGCCATTTGTAAGATGACAGAAAACCAGAATCTTTGCCATGACACACTGAACAACGTGAATGCCAATGGCGACCCAAAAGAATACATCAGGTATGGCGTCAAAGCAACAGCCAATCAGTTCATCAGTACGATGAATATGTCTGATAGGCTGCCAGTGGAAAACAGATATACTGAAGAAATGAAGACGAGTGTCAAGGATTGTCAAAAATGGATGCAGTTCGCCCTTGACGATCTTGAAGAAACTCTTTCCACCATGGGTAATGACAGTAACATTTACACTGTCAGTGACCGCGAAGATGACCTTATGAATTGGTTGGGTGGAGTCCTTGCTTTCAAAGAGACTTGCTTGGTCCAATTAGAGGAGAAACAGGAGAATGATCAATATAAGGTCTTGCAGGACTTGCAAGCGGGTGGTTTACAAAATGCAACTGACCTTACCCATATGGTTTTGGACATTGTTTCTGGGATCTCCAACATTATCGAGGATTTGAATATAAATGTACAACCTACCCAGCGGCGGCTTCTAGCCAGTGATGATGGGTATCCCACTTGGTTATCTGCTTCTGATAGGAAGCTTTTGGCTTTGCCTCACAATGGAGGAATTAAACCCAACGCAGTTGTAGCTCAGGACGGGAGTGGCCAGTATAATACCATTAATGACGCTCTTCGCTTTTACCCAAAGAACTACAAGGGCAGATATACCATATACGTTAAGGCAGGAACCTACAGAGAGCACGTTATTGTTGAAAAGCACATGCAAAATGTGTTCATGTATGGTGATGGCCCTACAAAGACCAGTGTTACTGGTGATGTGAGTGTCATTTTTAATAAGACTGACACTTGGAGGACCGCCACTTTCTGTAAGTTCTTAGTTAGCTATTAGTTATATATTATACAATTATCATCATTATCTTACTCGATTATACAGATTCATTAATTAATGTTTGTTAATGTATTCCTGTGCATTTAATAATTTGCAGCTGTTGAAGGAAATGGGTTCATGGCAAAGGAAATGAAATTCGAGAACACAGCTGGTCCAGTTGGAGAACAAGCAGTGGCACTTAGAGTCCAATCAGAAATGTCAGCTTTCTATCACTGCCACATTCTTGGTAACCAGGACACCTTATACTACCAGGCACATAGACAATTCTACAGAAACTGTGTGATCTCAGGAACAATTGACTTCATCTTCGGCTTAGGCAGGGCTTTGATTCAGGACTCGGAGATCATTGTGAGGAAGCCCAGCGAGAACAAAACCACCAACATTGTGACAGCAGATGGCAGGACGTACCCCAAAAACACCACCGGGTTGGTCATCCAGAACTGCAAAATTGTCCCAGACGTGGAGTTAATCCCTGTAAGGTTCAAAATCAAATCATACTTGGGCAGGTCATGGAAGCCATATGCAAGGACAGTCATCATGGAATCCTATATCGACGACTTTATTCAGCCAGAGGGTTGGGCTCGGTGGAACGACACTCATAGTCAGTTGGACACTACCTTCCTTGCTGAGTACAACAATCACGGACCTGGTGCTGCCACCAATGGAAGGGTTAAGGAGAAAGGTGTCCATGTTATTAACAGAAAAAGAGCTGCTACGTTCACTGCTGATCGATTTGTCTCAGCTAATTATGGCTGGTTAAGACGTTTAGGAGTCCCACACTATCTTGGATTCCATCAACAGTAAAAGAAAACCCAATAGAGATATGATTTCTTTGTGCATGCAATTATTTCTGTGGAATGAATGTGTAATGATATCTTATCGTCATTGAAAACAAATGCAGTGGAGCTGTAATCATTTCCCTTCTCATTTTAAGTCCATCTTTCTTTTTTTCTTTTTCTTTTTTCATCATAAGTAGTCCTTCTATATTTAGCGTGCGTACCGTAATTCAACTAATTATCTTTCCGGTCCAGACAAAATATAAAATCTACATCAAAGCGAAAAAATTTATAAAAATTTTACTTCACACATCCTCTATGACCCAATATAAGAATTTTATGACCTTGATCAAATCAAACCAATCTGATAAGATTATTTTGGTTTCATAGATTGTCTAAATTAGATAAGTTCAATTCCATCTATCTAGAATTTTAAAATCATTTAACCCTACTGATTTAATAATTTTATATTTATTTTATAAAAGTTAATATACTCTTAAAACCCAAACATCCCTTAACTCACTCTCAATTGAATCCAATACATATCTACAACTTAGTATTAAGAGTTGGTTTTGTTAAGAGTGTCCCCAAGATTTGATTGGGTTAAACTGAAAACTGGCAGTGCGTCCAAGGGTTGTGCTTTGGCAGGGGCCTGGTGTGATCAAGACTCAGCTGGTCCATGGCTGGGGGCCTTCCGCATAACCTGGAAACAGCTAGCTCGGTTATGTACTACAGGTCTTAGCAATGGCTTGGGACCCTGGATTATCAAAGGGTTGAGGTGCAGGTTGATTCTCGTTTGGTTCTGTCTTTAGTTGAGAAATGGATACCGATTACTGATCCTCATAGTTCTCTTGTTTGTTTTAGGGAATGGATTCTGAAGTTTGGTCAGACATATCATCAGCAGATTGACTTGCTCAACTTTGGTCTTAGAGTTACCTAGTTTATGGAACCGAATAATGTTATTATCTTACCTCGTAATCTGGGTTTCTTTGAGGAGCATGGTCCACAGTTGTGGGGATATATATATATATATATATATATATATATATATATATATATATATATAGGCCAGTGTAAATGCAAGTTCTAACATGAGCTACTGAATTTTTTCATTCAATTCTCTAGGTCAAAAATCATGACATTCATGCTCCAAGGATATTAAGCTACAAATTTAAATCAAGCACAAATCATTCAACAAGAATCATGAAGGCAATTTACTCTCCAAGATTAATGAAAGGTGGATCAATGTCAACATAATTTTCTCTCATCAATTGAAGTGATTCTCTCTTATAATTATGAGCATAATTGACTCAATTGTATTTAATTTCATTTAAATTATTTCTATTTATTTTTTATTTCTGCACTAAAAGTAAATGTAGAATATGTTGTCATTGGGTCTTATGTCCGTTCGGCTCTAGGTTGTCACATGGATCAACCCAACACAATTTAGAAATTAGGCTTATACACAATAGTTTTTTTTGTTGGTAGAACTAATATTCTAATGTTGTCTATATGGATTTACACCATTATCTCATTACACATAAAAATAAATTTAGAAATGCTCAAAAATTATTGCAGCATGTTAACTAATTTATTGCCCAAGCATGGAGAAAGGGTCTAAATACCCCATATCAAAGGTTTGAGACAATATAATTACATTACTCACGTGAAAAGTTTAGATAGTTAAGTTATATGAAAAGTGAGAAAGTAATAAACATCTGGAATAATATAATTTTTTATTCAAGACATAGAATTAATTATGAAAATCTAAACAGAAAGTTTGACAAAGTGGTTGGAAATTTCTGGCAAAACTTTACCAGTAGAATTTTGCAAGATAAAAATAACACTTTAGTAAAGCAAGAAAGATATATATCCAGCCTAGAACACTCAAAAAGTCAAAATATATCAAATGCAATAGAAACTTAGCTATTAAGTATACAATAATTATGCAACTTAAATAGTACTTTGTTGGGACTTGGGAGACTCCACTTTCTTTAACTTTTTGGCAAACTAATTAAGAAAGAAAAATGCAGCTATATTCCATGACCAATGGGTATGATGACAAGCTCAGTTGTCTTTTAATTAAAGTAATTACTCCTCCTAAAATTTTGATCATAGAAAATTAGTAGTCCTTCAATGATTGTTCATGTTTGATACCAGAGATATATAAGACTACAAGAAAGAGGTGCATGTGATAAGACAAAGTAAAAGCTTATAACAGTTTGTTGCAGTAAAGAAAAATTGATATTATGATATAATAGAGTTAGTACATAAGACAACGATGATCCCAAGCAAAACAAAGCAAAAACAAAAACAAAACTTCCATGACCAGAAATAAAAAAATAAAAAGAATTAGCCATTGCTTTCATGGTCCTCATTCATCAATCAGTCTTATCTTATTATATATATAAAAGGCCAAACAAAATAGCAAGTTGCTTGAGTTTAGCGAAAATCAGAAAGAACTACAGTGGAGTTTGGAAATTAGAAGAGTGCCGCTGCAAACAAATTAGGATAGCGATTAATAATATATCTAAAGAAGATAAAAAAAAAAAAAAAAACAATTATCAAAGTAAACTCATTTAGTCTTAATTGGAGATACATATCTCATTTCTCATAAATACACAAGTAATTTATCAATAATGACAACCCAAGCTACATATAAGTTATTTTTTTAATAATATTTGTGAAGATAAAATAAATATAAATTTTTGTTAAATAATAATTTATTTATATATTAAATAACACTATCAAAATTATTATTATAAATATTACAATTTTTTTGCACATAAAATATTAATAAATATTCTTAGAACACTCAGTAAAAAAAAAATTACTTAGTATAATTACCAACCCCGCCCAAATGATTAAGAAGTAGTCAATAGTTGAATAAGGGACTAATGGTTTATCTAAGTGTATAACTCGTTTCAATTCCTATTGGCTTAAATTTCCGAAAGCAAAGGAATCAAATCCCGAAGGCATCACCAAGGCGACCCCCACATCATCATCTCATCACCGCGAAACTAATGGTTTATCGTAGTGTATAACTTGTTTCAACAAACTTGACTATGACAGTCACGCTTCCTCTTCCTCTGTTCACTGCTGACTCCCATAGACCCTGTCAACTCTCCACCATAACCTGCTCCTCAACTTTCCCTACCTCCTAATCGTTCCCTTTCTATATTTTAGGAATTTCAGTTTTTTATATTCATCCAATCCCGCTGTTATTGGCGCGTTAACAATACCAGATACTACTAGTATCTTATTTTCATGGAGTTTCCATCATCTACATCAACTATATTTCTTGGTGCTTCTCCCTGCAAAAATTTGAGGGCTTTTGCTAGAAATATTCAGAGCAAGGCATAAAAATGGAGTTTCAGGAGAGCTTGAAGTTCATGTTTCACAAGCCCATGCATAAGAAATGGGTCTTTGACAAAGAGACAGAACCAGAGAGTTTTGCAGAGGTTTTCACTTCCAGTCCCAGGCGCAAATGGGGTATCTTTCACAGGTCATCATCGACCATTGCTTCTAAATCTCAAAGTAAATTACCTCCGAAAGAGTTCATCTGTCCCATATCTGGGTCTCTCATGGCTGACCCTGTAATTGTCTCCTCAGGCCACACCTTTGAAAGAGCCTCTGTTCAAGCCTGCAAAAATTTAAGCTTTACACCAATCTTAAGCGATGGCTCCACACCTGATTTCTCTTCGGTAATACCCAATTTAGCCCTCAAATCCGCCATTAACAACTGGTGTAAATCCTTTGCCAGAGACCCTCCTAAGCCTCCCGATTCCAGCTCAGCTGACAAGCTCGTCCGTACACTTATGGCGAGTCAGAATCCAAAACCAGATGCCCAAAACAAAGCAGAGACCCAGAAAGTTGTGATTACAGAGAAAGATTTAATTCAAATGGTTAAAGAAAACCCTCCAGTGAATTTCAATCACGCGGCAACCGAAGTGACTCGGCGCCCGACTCACTTCTACTCGGACTCACAGGAATCGGTGGGTACCACATCATCCACCCCACCACTGCAACTATCAACTCGGCCTAGTTGTTACTCTTCTCCATCCTCGTCAGAAATCGAAATCCAAAGCCATAGCTCGCCGGAAGAAGAAGAAATCATGAAAAAGCTCAAGAGCCCACAGGTGGTCGACATTGAAGAGGCTGTGATTTCACTGAGAAATATCACAAGGACCAGGGAAGACACTAGGATCCACCTCTGTAGTCCTCGATTACTCTCAGCCATACGATCTTTGATCGTCTCCAAGTACACCACCGTTCAGGTGAACTCTGTTGCAGCTATGGTGAACCTATCTTTGGAGAAGATGAACAAAGTTAAGATCGTAAGATCAGGAATTGTTCCTCCATTGATTGATGTATTGAAGGGAGGATTCCCTGAGGCGCAGGAACATGCTTCCGGTGCACTCTTCAGCTTAGCCCTTGATGATGACAACAAGACCGCCATTGGGGTTTTGGGTGCTTTGCCACCGCTGCTTCACTTACTCCGATCGGAGAGTGAGCGAACTCGGCAGGACTCGGCGCTCGCTTTGTACCACCTCTCACTCGTTCAGAGCAACCGGACCAAGTTAGTGAAACTCGGGTCGGTTACAGTTCTGTTAGGCATGGTGAAGTTGGATCATATGACGGGTCGGGTTCTGCTTATATTATGTAACCTGGGTTCGTCTGTGGATGGACGGGCGGCAATGTTGGATGCGGGTGCTGTGGAATGTTTGATCGGGTTGTTGAGTGGGAACGAGTTAGAATCCGGGTCGACTCGGGAGAGTTGTGTGGCTGTGTTGTATGCACTGAGTCATGGAGGCTTGAGATTCAAGGCACTGGCAAAGGCAGCAGGTGTGGTTGACGTTTTAAGAAAAGTGGAGAACTGGGGGAGTGAGAGAGGGAGAGAGAAAGTGAGGAGGATATTGGAAATGATGAGGGGCAGAGAAGAGGAGGAGGAGGATGCGGATTGGGAGGAACTTCTTGACTGGGGGTTGGGGAGTAGGACTCGTAGTCGACTCGGTGGGGTCATGAGCGAGTCCAGTGTTAACTCGTCCGAGTTTTGAGTACAGTTCTTTTTTAATTTATCTATTCATTTTATTTTGGTTTGTATTGAATACAAATGGATTTAAAACTGAAATGAGATATGAGATGAAAGATTGTCGAGCAAGAAAGTGACAACATGTATGGATGTAGACGGTGATGGTGTAAAAAGTCTAAATTTTTGGAACAGAAAAAGTGTTGGTGTGGTGTTGGTAGCACTTTATTCTTCAATCCACAACTGATTGTTATGTTTTATTCTTTCAAAAGTTAGCTTAATGGTGAATTTATATGTTAGAATCTAAAAAAAGCAAGTGCTTTGGATGATGATTGTTAAGAATGGACAAAATCAAAAGCCAATGTCTTTGAATACAAGGCTCCTTCCTTCAATATTTTAAAGCTTCAATTTGATTCAGTTTTCAATAACGACAAGGCCTACTCACCTATTGTGTTTCCACAATTGCAGTCTTCCATAAGAAGTCTGTCGTTAATTCCATTAAACTAGTGATTTAATTCAACACTTCCCAGTTTAATTGGAAACACCAAGACAGCACATAACCCAAACAAACAACAGAAAATTTCAGAGAAGCAATTTCAAGATCATGATGTTTTCTTCAAAGAGTCTCCTTGTAAATATTACTAGCTAGTCCACCTCAATGCAAGAGTTCTTAGGTCAAAAGCTAACTAATTAGAACTCCGTCATTTGATAAACAATGCCAATGACCAATTCCAAGAGATTCCTCATCTTCTTTGTCATCTTTGATCATCCAGTTTTAATGGCCACTTAGAACTTGGGAGATGACAGCTTTTGATGTATAATCTTTGGCATGAAATATACTACACACCTCCTTGTCCTTCATAAAAAAATGCCCTTACAAATTGCAAGATCTTTTTATAAACTTTTGCTAATTGATAAAGCGAAAACAGAGGAAAAGAAGGGAATAATAAAGGATGCAGGATTGTAAACTTGTAGTGCAAAATTGAACATATATAAAACATGTCTAAATGTAACTAACAGGTCCAGAAGCGAGTGCATACATTGAAAAAATGAGCCAAAAAAAGGCGCATGCATTGAAATTAGTAGTTCAATCTAATTATCCGAGCATTTTATACTTTACTATTCACCAAACTGAAAGTATATCATACTTGAGTTGAACTGTGAATCCCCAGTAGCATACTTCTTGTACTTGCGTTTGTTCAGAGTCTGAAAGTGTTGAGTTGTAGGAATATCCTTAGATTGCCTTGTATTCTTTCCATCACTGCCTAATGCTACTGTACTCCAAGAAATTCTCAGGTGAAACTTCATAATTCTTGAGTGGTTCCATGAAATAATCCTCAAAGTCGTTCAATTTCTTCGTCTTAACTGCATTAGCTTGATCACTTTTCAACAATTTGCATGAAATGTGAGCCTCTTCATCGTGTGCCTAAAACCAAGAATCCTCTGTCAAGTTAGATGCCACGTTCTGTTTCTTACACCACTTGACTGTTTTTTATCTGTTTTCTCTGCATCCATAATTGTCTGTGATGTTCAGTTCTTCCTTGGATTTGGTAGACGGTACCCTTACCTTTGTAGTATTCAGCTCCTTAACCATGTCTTTCCAGTAATTAGTGATAATTTTCTTAAACAGGATGACATCTTGATCACTCAAAAATCACTCGGTCTTGTAGCTGTCCGCTGTCATAGTATCCTATTTCCTGAGCTTTACACTCCTTGTGCCATTCAAGGTAGGCCATGTAAAATTTCATGTCATTCAATTTCGCGGAGGGATCAAAAACCTCCCTCTTCTGGATTATGAATTTCCCTTCCTCCTTCCCCATCTTCTTTACGAGATCTTTCTGCTGCAGTTGTTGCTGCCATGAGTTTCAGAAATGAAGTAAGAAATGCTATTACACCCCACCAGTGAAGAAAGTGTCATGTATGTTTCATTTATATCATGACATATTGTCACATGTACATTATAATATGAACAAATGGGGATCAAACTCAAATAAATTTTGCTAGCTGCAACTGGAGTTATCGATAGCTAGGAGATGTAAAATAATGCTGGCTTTAAATGATTCTGTCACATCTTGGTGCCAACCCGTAGCAAATTACCTTTCTGCTGAGATTTTCCATAATATTTTTCAATAGTAAACAGTCTCCGATTCCTGATTTTCTTTATCAATCGAGCCTGTTGCCACCAAAAATTCCAAAATAGATTCAGGGTTCTCAAAACAAGCACAACCCATTTCAGAACATGAGAAATGTTCCGAAAGTCTTGTATATACAGGTTACTAGGTTAGGGGAGCCAGTACAGGAGCTGGAGAACTCTGCTGTGAAATGAAGAGCCTAGGAAATGGGTCTAGATGAGAAACTCCGTGCAAAAAGCAAGAATTCCATGGTTGAGTACTGTAAAATGGCTTGTTGCAGGCTTTTGTCACCAATAAGGGGTGAACCGAAAGTAATGCAGAGTGAACGATTGTTTTTTGATAAATTGATGCTATCTAATAGCCATAAAGTGAAGAGAGAAGCAATTGATCACCAGAAGAAGACCTCCAATGATGTAACATGGCCAAAGTAGCTGTTAGAGGAAGGGAGGGATAATAAATCCGAGGAGCTGATTTGGTCGTTTAGGTTCATAGGTGTGGTTGAGCTTCTGGAAGATCATGGTGGTGCTTGGAACAACTCGAGGTAGGTATATCTGGCCGGAAAGATCATCAGGGTTCATAAGTAGAGGTGCGTGGAGGTCAGAAAGCACCAGATTTGTCCGTGCTTGTGTGTCGAGGTAGTCTCCTCGTAGCTCGTAAAAGTCCACATGCAAGACGAGAAAGGGGAAGATTGGCTAGTGCCTCCGGTCCTTCTCTGAAGATTAAGTTAATCTTTTTTAGAAAGATAGACCATAATGTGAAAATGTAAAATGGAGAAAGGATAATCTTTATCTTTGTGGGTTATTCCATTTATATGATATATAACTAATAAGGTCATGTCATGGGTAAGTAAGAGATTCTCTTTTAATTAGAACGAGATTGCCACATTTCGTGTGTAGGTTGATGAGATCTAATTCCATACTACTATTTTTTTTGTCAAGAAATAGAACACTTGGCTTCTTTTTTTTTTTTTGCTTCTTTGGAGACATTTAAAAAAAAGTTATTCTTTCGTTTAAAACTTCTTAGCATCAGAACGTGAAGAAGCCACTTAGAAATGGGGAGAAGGGAGATGACAGCTTTTGGTGACATTACATTGTACTAAATACCTCGGTGTCCTTCATAAAAAATGCATTCCCAAAATTTCCAAATATTTTTTTAAAACTTTCTAGTTAGTGATCATGTAGACAGAAGAAAAAGAGAATGACAAAGGATGCAGGGTTGAATACTTGTAGCGCAAAACACAACCATATATATAACATGTCTAAATGTAACTCACAGGTCCGGAAGCAAGTGCATACATTAAAAAATGAGGAAAAAAGCAGCATAAAAAGGTGCTTGTATTGAAATTAATAGTTCAATCCCAGCATGATATACTTTACAATTCACCAAAGGGAAAGTATATCGTACTTTAGTCGAATTGTAAATCCCCTGTAGCATACTTCTTGGACTTGCGATTGTTTATGAAGCCTGCAAGTGTTGAGTTGTAGGAATATCCTTTGATTGCCTTGTATTCTTTCCACCACTGCCTAAAGCTGCTGTGCTCCAAGAAAATCTCTGGTGACACTGGATAATTCTTGAGTGATTCCATGACATAATCCTCAAAGTCAATCAATTTCTTCTTCTCCACCTCATTAGCTGTATTTCAGCGATTTACATGAAATGAGAGCCTCCTCAACGTGTGCCCAAAAGCAAGAATCCTCCGCAAGTTAGATGCTACATTCTGTTTCTTGGAAATATTTACACCACTTGATGGAATTTTCTCTGCATTCAGCCACTGCTCTAATTGTTTATAATGTTCAGATCTTCCTTAAGTCTGGTAGTTGGTACCCTTACCTTTGCAGCATTCAGCAATGTCTAATGGTTCAACCATCTTTCTGTAAGTATTCCCACCAAATCGCGACCTCGTTAATCATGTCTTTCCGGTAATTTGTGAGGATTTTCTTAAACAGGACAACCTCTTGGTCACTTGAGAATTGTTCAGTCTTGTAGCTGTCACAGTATCCTATTTCCTGAGCTTTTGACTCCTTCTTGTACCATCCAAGGTAGGACATGTATATTTTATGTCATTTAATTTCTTGAAGGGGTCAATAACCTTCCTCTTCTGGATTATGAATTTCTTTTCCTGCTTTTCTATCTTCTTTGCGAGATCTTTCTGATGCTGATGTTGCTTCAAAGAGTTTCAGAAATGAAATAAGAAAGATCTTCAACTCAAAACTACTTGAGAAATAAGAGTTAATGTTTACTAGATAATCCTTGATTTATATCATCACATACTGTCACATAAGCATCATAAATAAATGAGGATCAAACTAAAACAAACTGAGCTACCTGCAACTGCACTGATCCAATAGCTAGAAGCTGTAAAATGATGCTGGCATGAAACGAATCTGTCACATCTTGGTGCAAAGCTGTAATGTCCTCACAAATTGCCTTTCTGCTGAGATGTTCCACGATGTTTCCATAGTAAACAGTCTCTAACTCTTCATTTGGATTACCAATTGAGCCCATTGCCACCAAAACTTCCAAAATAGATTCAGGGTTCTCAAAACAGGCGCAACCCATTTCAGAACACAAGAGAAGTGTTCCAAAAGGCTTGTCGATACAGGTTTGGGTAGCCTGTCCAGCAGTTGAAGAACTCTGCTGCAATATGAAGAGCCTAGGAACTGGGTCTGGGGGAGAGGCTACATGCAAAAAGCAAGAATCCCATGTCGAGTATTGCAATATGCCTTGTTGCAGGTTTTTGTCACCAATAAGGGGTGAGCCGAAAGTGATGCAGAGTGGACTGTTGCTTTTTGATAAATCAATGCTATCTAATAGCCATGTAGTGAAGAAAGAAGCAATTGATCCACCAAGAGAAAGTCCCGTGATAATCAATGGGGTTGAGGTTGAGCTGTTGATCTGTTGATCTGTATCACAATACAATATATTCATTTTCAAAATACTAACCTTCACTTATCAGCTTTTCTCAATTCTTCAATTATCAAAATATCAATTAAGCACAAAACAGCTACAACAGGCTAGATTTGCTAGCTTAGGAGATTCCACTTATCTCCTCTTAAAACCCCAATAGACCAAAATAACACTAACTACTACTATTATTATGCATTACCATCTTGGGAGCAAAATAACGACATTGACTGCCATGTGGTCCATGTCCAATAGACCAATCCAAAAGGTCTATCATCAGAAGAAATTTCTAGTACTATTGCATTCTTCCACTCAAGTTTTACTTTGTGGAACCAAACAAAAACAGAAGCTGGTAAATCACAGTGATTCCTCATGTATACTAGCAAATTATAAATCAATTGGAAGACTCAATTATAGGATTCCAGGAAATGGGGTTTTTGCAAACAATTGGAAGACTCAATTAGGCATCAAGGCTATAAGGTTTATCCATCTTACTAGTGTTTAGACATAAAAATAATTGGATACTCTTCAAGGCAAAAAAGAGATATACCGTTTTCAGTTGACAGGGCTGACTGTGATGAGAGACAAAGAGATCAATTGCTGCTCTGTTAACGGAGAAACTTGGGTTACTTTAGTACACAAAAATTCAAAGAAATTCTCTTTAAAATCAGATGATGAAACCAAATCAGCTGCTACTCCTTCTTGAAGATGGTTTTGGCTAGTCACAAATGCTACAATTGTCAAATGTGAATGCTGCTTGTAAACTATGCATTTAAGTGAGAAAGGCAAAGGCGTGGGTTCATTGGAATTGGTATCCCCATAAAGGTCCGAAATTGCAGTCCAGGAACGAAGCACAATACCAGAACTCAACGCCAAAGTTGCTAATTCCGATCCACTGCTAAATCTACAATTAGAGAAGAAAAATCAAAGATGGGAAAAGGAGTAAAAGCTAGAAGCTTTGGTTTGCAAATTGCAATCCTGTTCCTTCCCTGGATTCTTAGCATAAAACTATTAAACCCCACAAAAGAAATTTAACCAAAAATACATTTTCCATTTTTACACGTACAGGGGCGATTCGATCATTATGCTCTACTAAAGGTTCTGTTAAATAGCTTAAAGAAACCAAGAAGACGACGGAGCATCCAGCAGACAACATTGTCTAAAAGAGACAAAGGCAACAGCAACATTTAAAATGCCGAGTCTTACATGGGTCATTACCAATGTTTTCAAAGCTAGCGCCGGCCATTTTGTATGAATGGTAGAGATTCAATTTAGAAGTCCTTCAACTGCATTTAGGTTGAGGCACAATAATCTAATATCCTTTAACATAGGAAAATAATAAATAGAAAAACCCCACCTTCCGTGAAGCTTTACTCCATGGATGACAAAAAGTGGTAGGCAAAGACGTAGGACAAGAGGAAAACCCTTAGGAGTTTATAGGTCAAATTATATTTTGAATATTACTTTTTTGAGTCCCTATGATTTCAGGAATTCGTTAATTAGTACATTTTGTTTTTAATTTCAATTGGATATCACACATAATCTTTTTATTTCTAAAGATTTTTGGTGAGAAGGAGTTCCTGATAATCCCCTGGTTTCTTGACATACTCAAGTCAGAAATGAATATTTTAGAATGAGAGTAAAACAATCAAACAACTTCTTTGAACCTCTACAAACAATAATGTTCAAAAATTCTTGGCAAAATCAAAGAAATGATAAAAATACATGCTTGAGACTCAATTAAAATAAAAATAGAATTACAGTGGCAAGTTAAAAAAATAGCTAACCAAGGTGGTCTAAAATGTAATTTAACCAATAAAATAATATCAACAAAAATCATATTTTCATCACAATGCTTATTAGCAGTTGCCAATTAGAACTTGTCACAGCCTCACGGGGAGAAGAGACTGAGTTTTGGACTGCAATCCTGCAAATTGATTTTTTTTTGGATAGCTCAACCTTCCACAATAGACAACTCATCTGTTCAAGGCCACCTATTTATGAAGGAGGATTGAGATCGCAAGACCTATAAAATTGATAACCAAATATGGAAAGGATGTGAGAGAACTTGTTGCAATAGATTTTTGAGGGCTTGGGGCTCCTGCTTCTTCTTTCCTGTCCATTCTTGCAGAACCAGCTAGAATTGAGTAACAAAACCGAATGATAACAGGAATTACCCATTTGATAGCCATGTTCTGATGTATCTTGTTGAACTGTTGTAGTCACTTGGTTCCCTTTCAACTTTCAATTACAATGTCTATGGGTCTCTGCCTTTTTTCTTTTTTTGCCTTTATATAAGCAATTATGCAGTTTGCAATACCTAGGAATGGGAAAATAATTGTTCCTGGAATCCATCACAAGGTGCAGTGTCTGAATCACTTGTCCTTTTGGACAAATCAACAAGAAATTTACATAATTTTTGCCAGAGATTTGAAAATTGTAACAGTCTGTATTGTGGCTGGCCTGGTGTTAATACCAAAGAACAGAGTCAGCTGGCTTGTTTTTAAAGAGCCTCATTAATTAACATCTCGTTATACGTAGAGACTCGAATTGGAATGTTCAATCCGGTTCAATCCGAAAATTACTTTCGATTTTAGTATAGTATTTTAACATTCCGATTATAATAATCTCAGATAATACAGTAAAAGAAAAATAAAAAACACAAGAGAAGAAAAAGGTCAAAAAAGAAAAACTAATTTGAACCGTTGAAAATAAAATTAGATAAATATAAAATTGATATAAAAAATTATTAATTATTTAAAAAAATATTAATGATAATAATATATATAAAAGAAGTTATCACATCCTGAAAAATATTCTTCTCAACAAACTAATTAAAAAAACCTACCCTCGTCGTATCGTATTTAGAGATAAACAGCATTCCACGTTCCCATTTCGAATACCACATACATCGGGCGTACTAGGTATTCATTGATTAACATTACCACATAAAATGGTCTGTTCACCAGCATATTTATGTTATGCCCCCTCCCCAGAGAAACCAAAATCGACTGAAGGGGACCAGCCAGCAGAAGCCTGATATTGCCAATTACAGCCACACTGCTTGTCTAATGAAGCATAACCATGTACAAAATGTTACAAACAACTAAATTTTATATATATCAGTTGCATCCAGGAATCATTCAAATAGAGGTAGACACCAAAAGATTAGTCTTAGGCTAACACAACTTGTGCAGATAACAGCAGCAAGTAGTAAGAGAAAGGACACTGGAAAACCATTTATTTTCCCCCCATTCCTACTACAGATTATTTTCTCAAGCTTTCTATAATAGAAGCAGCAAGTCATAGCATAATCCATTTGTTTAAGCCTTAAGGACACTTGTATCTGTTGCCGTGGGTCAACATGCTAGTGTAGCACTTGCCACATCTTTCCCTGTTACCATATGTTCCTGGGGGCACACATTTGCAGCGGTCACAACATGTCATGCAAGCTCTCGTACAGACTCTCTTCCTTGAGTGTAGCATACACCTCTTATCACATAGTGGGATGCAATCTGCTCACAAAATTACCCAACATTTATCAGAAAAAACTCACTAAACAATGACTATTGAATGAATAACAAGACATTATACCTTTTATTGATCTAACTATGGGTAGTGGTGAAACTGGAGAAACAGGTGGCTTCAACGGGGGCAAAGGAGTGGGCGGCCCGACCGGAGGCAGGGGAGGGGGTTGCTTAACAGGTGGTGCAGGATAAGGTGCCTTAACTGGAGATGGAGGCGGTGTTTTCCCAAGTGGTGGAGTGGGTGCCTTCACTGGAACTGGAGGCAGGGGAGGGGGTAGCTTAACTGTTGGGGCAGGATATGGTGCCTTAACTGGAGATGGAGGAGGCGGTGCTTTCCCAAGTGGTGGAGTAGGTGCCTTTACTGGAACTGGAGGAGGGGCTGCCTTTACTGAGGCTGGAGGAGGAGAAGCTGACTTCACTGGGGCTGGTGGAGGTGTCCTCAGTGGAGGCAGAGTATAAGGTGGCTGTGATACTGGGACTTTAGCATAGTTAGCCTGTACCAAGTAGACGAATTTTATTATCTCAATCAAGTAAGTTGTTTTCTTCACTAAATAAGGTGGTAAAAGTATATAACTAAAGGGGCCTATTTATTTGATACAAGGAGACTAAATAGAAAATTTGAAGGAACCAATAAACAAAGAGCTGATTAAATTTTACAAAATGTAAGAAGGGTTTAAGTTTCTGGTTGAACTTCTATTTTTAAGATTAGAAGATGACCTTGCATACCAACAAAACAAAGAAAGCAAGAAAAACAAAAAAAATAAAGAACTGTAGTAATAGTATCAATCTTACCGTTATCTTGAGTTCTTCATCATTTGCAGAAGCCTACAGAAGATATTGGGTGTACACGTTTAGACCCCCAAAGGCCCAAACTAAGAAAATCAGAACCTTCTAAAAACAAAACCAAGTAAATTGCTAGCCTGTGTTTGTGTGTTTTGTGCTTGTAACCGGGTTTGTGAAACATACCTTCGTAGTGACTAGTAGGAATGTAGCCAACAGTAGCAGAGCAACTTTGAAGGCCATTGGAGAAGAGGACCGGAGAGACTGCAACAGAAGCCGAGAGCTAACTAATTAGTTAATGTTAATCCAACTTGGGTGTAATATAAATAGAGCTGAAGGGAGTAGGCTAGTCTAGATAAATAAATACAATGGAATTAATGAATACAATTAAATTACAAATGCAGGCATCACCAGATCACTGAGATATGAGTTATGCCTTGCTGTCTCAAACTTTGACTCAAAAGTCTTCGACCCACGTGCCTAAAGGACTGTGTATGCTAAACTAGCATATCTCATACTGTGTCTTACAAATAAATCTATCATCTACCAAACGAGGGCTGTCTTGGGCAGGTCTAAAATAGTCCTGACTGAGTTAGGTTTTAGCCTCTCCCCCAATCCACTTGGTAATTAACACTATTAGTTTGTAAATATAAATAACTTAAATAGTGAATAATTATTTATTTATAATTATAATTTTATATTATTTACTGTTGATTTATTTTATAATCTTATAATATAAACCTATCATCTTAAATTAAAGAATTCTCAACTAATTTATCCAAATATTTCATGTCACTGTTTGTTGAATTTTAATAACATATGAGTGGAGAGAGAAAATTCTTTTTTTTTTATGTATTTATTTTTAGCGTATCTCTTCCATGTTATGTCTCATTTTAATATGATTGACTATAAGTAATTACTGTTTATTATTATTGTACATCGATATATTATTTTAATAAAATTTAACATTAGTATTTTTAATTTTAAGAAATCTGAAAATTCTAATATAGTCTCAAAACTTAAGTATCTTATATTTTCTAGATTTTTTGTTATTTTTATTGAGAAGTTAAATATATTTAATTATTTATCTTAGAATACATCTAGTGAGTTATGATTTACGAGACAAAAATAGAAAGATTATCTCACGAATATCTTAACTGATATTTCAATTCTCGATCAACACACTAGGAAAAAGGTCAATGCCTAGTTATGCATGGGCATGCTCTACTTTGAGGACATAATCATAGTCACACATTAGTTCAAAAACATGATTTTATTTCAGTTCAGAATTATAATGATGCTAAATAGGTTGACTCTCAATTTGTCAAAAAAAACTACGACATGATATTATATATTTATGGGAGAAAATTTTATTTCATAAAAAAATAAAAACAAATTATTATTGCAAGATCTAGTATTAATTCTGAATAATGACTATGACTCATATTACTGTTAAATTGATTTGGTGTAATAATATGTTAGAATAACTTAGATTTCAACACTTAAAATCTATGAAATCATTATGTGATAATCAAACTGCTTTACACTTTCTATCTAGTTTTTCCTAAACGTATAAAATATATAAAAGTTATCTATCTTTTCGTTTGTGAAAAAATTTATAAATAATATAATCAATATCATATATGAATATCAATTAACAAATCTATTCACATAATCTTTGACATGATTCTAATTCTTACTTAACAAGTTTAAAATATATAATCTATATACTTTAGCTTTAGAGAAATTATTAAAAGTACATATAAATAACTTAATTAGTATGTTAATCTTTTCTAACTTATTTTTTTTTATCGTGTACAATTGATTTATTTATATTTTACACAATCTTAAATATAAAACATTATCTTAGTTTGAGAAAATTTTATCCAATTTATCGAAATAATTCGGTGTCACTCTATTAAACTTTTACAAACACAGGCATTAACTAGGCAATCAAAGCAACCCACACGTGACCCGATATGGAGCATGTGGGCCAATCCATGGCTGTCACCTTACTGGTAATTTTTCTTTTTCATCAATATTATTTGAGGGAAACAGCAGTGGCACAGCTATGTAAAAGCAAAATAAGGTGCAGTCTGCAGAATTAACAATTATCGTGTCGGCAATGTTTTTAGGAAGTTGTGCCAAAGATGGAAGTATCTAACTTGCACTGTGTTATGGGTATAATTGCCTACAGCTGTGTGGTGAATAATTGGCTTCCAAATGACAATGAGCAAAAGAAAGGAAAGAAATCATAAGCAGTGGAATGTAAAACCAAAAAGAAAGAAGCATGAACTGTAATATTCTCATGGGATTCAGACATGTGTTTTACATTGCAGTCCAACTATTTACCAAGAAGATTGAAGAACCAAATTGCAAATCTAACATGTACCTTATATAGAAGGCCCTAGGATGACTGCCCGCCTAGATCATCGTTTCCTAACAACATAGTACTAATAATTTACTCACTGCAATATGTTTTATTTTTCTTCTTCACAGGTGATAACATGTGGGATGCCATACTTTAAGAGCATTCGTCAAAATTATCAATGGAGCTCGATTGCTTAGAGATGGACCTAGAAAGATCTACTCAGTGCGTGTATAGCCACTCCTATTCTATTGACTTCAGGCATTGGTCCAAATCAAAGTGAGGTACACCCTTTGTAAAGTACTTGTCAATGACTTGACTCAATAAATAAATCAGTTTGCACGCTCGCTTTTAGCTGTCAAATCTGACTATCCGAACCAGCCTAGGCAAACAAGCCTTTTTCTTTTTTTTTCCCCATTACTTGTGTTGCGTGAAATAAAATTTGTACTTACAAGATTTTACAGAATTTTTTCATTAAATAAGGAAGTAATGGAATAGCAGGGGCCTGTCAATGCACCTGCAAATTATTAGTCCACCTAATAACGCACTATGATACAAATGAATACTCGTAACATTATGGGCAGCAGCCAGGGCATGATGAGAAGCCAAATTCCTTCTTCATGTTCATTGTTTGATCCAACTGTTTGGATAACTAGAAGATACAACAAAGGTAGCACAATTTGAATGATCCATTGTCAAAAACTCATGAGTGCTAACAAACGACTAGGAGGAAATGAAAAATGAAGATTCACTGATGCAGTTCATCTCTTGATTTTGTAATTTCTTATACCATTCCAAAAGATCTAGGCAATGCCATCTTCTTTTTCATCAAAACTCAAATTCAGAGTTTGTAACTTGAAGTTTGAACCCTGTATAGCCTCAATCAAACTGGAAGCCACCCCTGTAGCTTGGACTGTTGTCTGTTTTTTCAACTAAATGATACAGTAGAAAGGGAAAATTAATGGAGCTGGAGTTTCAAGATCTCTTTCTGAAGTATGCAGAGTTGTGATCATGATTTAAAAAGATCATTAACAAAGAGACTTAGTACTAAGAGATATTAGACCATTCTGGTAGCATACAACAAGCAGTTAATAATTAACTAACTGATCTAATATTTAATTAACTAATTAATTGTTGGCAAGGTGATCAACAGGATTACACAATCGAAACAGAAGCTTAGGCAAGACTTCTATTAAGGATACCACATTTTGTGCATATCCCATTTTTGCAATTGACATTCTCTATTAAACTGCAATCCGGAAATAGTATCAAGAGACAATTACTCTGAACATACCTCTACACTTGCTATACCCTCAACAACTTGAACTTTCAAATTGGTAATGCCCTCTGTCTCCTGGAAAATAATGCATACATAAACAAGTGTAAAGGTCAATATGCCGGAAAATAATTAATTCACGGAATAAAATGTTTCTACGAGTAAGAAATTTTTTCTTTCTTTATAGCTATGCCTATCACACATAAGAGCTTGATACTGGATATATCAACAAGAGACATAAATAACATTGATTACAATTCTTGCTCACCGAACGATTGCCATTCACTTAATTGTCAAAGTAGATATTCTGTATTAAATGCTATTGTCAAAAAAAAAAAAAAAAAAAAAACGCAAAGAAAGCAATAGTTTTTTTTACTTTCACCCATATCTTCTATTCATCCTTTGATCCCCTGTTACATTCCCATACCAGGTACCAGTAGTAGTTCCCCCATTACAATTCAATTCTTTGGTAAAGTTAGGTTTGTGATCTCAGATAGACTATGCTGCATTAAAATAGTAGTCCGAGATTTGAGATTGTATTTACCAGATTAACATTAAAATAAATCTAGGGCCAGATAACTGTTATATTATGATTCAAACCCCATTTCAGGTACCTTCATCAAATTTACCTGCATACAAAAATTTCATCCTGTCCCTCCCATACAAACAATACTGCACATATTTTCTCTCTGTAGATAATCTTATTAACAGAGTTAACATTAATTTCGATTATAAGAAATACCATGTTAACCACGGAATTTAAAATAACAGTCAACAAAGTGGTCACAGAGAAAAACTATAAGCACGAGAGAGATAATGGATCTACCTCTAAGGCTTTGGTAACAGTAGGAATTGCTGTTTCATTCATTGTGCCCTCCGCCTTCAAGTGTGCAAAAGGTAACTCGTTAGTTAGTCTTAATGAAAGTACTATGAAGTATGAACCAGTTAGTTTTAAAAGGAAACACAACTCGTGCATAAAAATCTGTCAAACCAAGAGGGTGGACTATGAAACCATTAGGTCTCTTGGGCAAAGGTTGCGCAATCCTAATTATTTGAACTAAAATGACACTTGTAGGCACAGCATGCACATTAGGAAGTTACCATGAAAGGGAAAAATCAATACTCAATTCAAGTCTAAATCTTGCTCCAATATTTGTTTGTGCCATGGAAAATGATTTCTGGAAAACTTTTTCAGCATTTTCTGGTGTTTGGTGCATGGTTCTACAGAAATTCACCGTTCAAGAGGCAGAAAATGACTTCATCTTCTGAGAAGGCGCAAGTCATTTTCCAGAACAAACTCTCAAGTCTCCTAAATCACCTTTTTAGCAGCAATCAGCTGTCCGCTGCCTACAACCACAGTAAAAATTCTATTACCAACCACTTTCTCAGGCATGATTGTTAATTACCTGCTAGTTCCTTTTACCGTCCTGTATACACCAAACACTGAAAATTGGTGAAGATATATATATATATCACTATTTTAGGAAACATTTTCTGTGGATATCATTTTCCCCTACCATGTTATTTTCAGCGAAAAGATGGTGCCTTAGATTCTCATTAACTTTTTATTCTAACCTTAGTATCTCACAAGTTTGGCATTATCTCATTAGTTGATTATCATTTGAACCATCCTGCTTTCGTTTATCCTAAAAAATTTGAACATTAGAGTAGTTGGAGTGGACATAGCTCTGTTTCAGTTATAAGTAAGACCATGAAATAAGTTGCGAGGATGATATGAATCAAAGAAAAGTTCATTTCTATCTCCCACTCCTATATATATATATATATATACCTTGTATTCTCCCTATTCTTCAAATTCTGTCTTCTCCAGACTTTTTATCTTTCCTATTTACTCTCTCAAAATCCCAAATCTTCTTTCACTAATGCACCTACCAGTCTCCCACATAACAATTTTAGTTGCACAACAGTGAACATTGCTTGGTCAGTTCAACACCATATGTGCAAAGAGTATGCTTCTTTAGTAACAAAGAGCCTAAAACTTGTTACTTGGTCAATTACGGGAATTGCATTCACAAGCATAACCCAAAAAAGTACATAATCACAATAGCCATGGGAATAGAGAATTGACTAAATTCAATCCCAAATTTGAATGAAAGAATTCCAATTGAATTAAATTGCAGTGTTCTAAAGGGATAACTCACACAAACATATACAGTGAAGTAACGAAGGTACCTGAAAGAGCATGGTGAGAGTGTCAGAAGGCGAAACGGGGACCACAACAGGCACCTGTTCGGACGATGAAGCTTCTTCTTGTTCGTTGCTCACTTCTTCTTCTTGTGCTATCTGGGTTTCTTCATACACCGACTTCACAATTCTTTGTCCACGGGCAATACTATTACTCTGGGCCTTCACGGTCAACTGCTTGAGAAAAGAATTGGCCATGACATGGGTCTGGAAGTGAACGTTTCGACCCGGAAGTGAAAGAGAAGGACTTGGAATTTTAGACGCAGAGAAAATTGAGTGCAGGGACGAAAATGCAGAGTCTGCGGCCATTTTTAGCCAGTATGAGTGATTTTTCCAGTTCCAAGAGGATAAAACAGTTTGCTAAGGCTTAGTGGGTTAAAGTCTAACGCCAGCAATGTGGTTGGTCGTTTACCCTTTCTATACACAATACTCAGAACATAGTAAACGACTATCTTTTTGGGTATTTTACAGCCTCATTGTTCACAATGGATGGTAATGATGGTAATAATCCTCTGATGTACACAATACCGTATGTGTTATTTGAAACAGAACATAGCTAGAGCTGGCAATACTAATCCTAAAACTAAAAACAAGTCCTAGATTTTAGTACAACAAAAAAATGAAAAATATTTCCAAATGCAGCAGCTTTTTATTATTTTTGGGTACAGAAAGCAACAGCTTTTTGCATAACTGGGAATCCATGAAAACAAAGGTATTACAGTTCTTTCAATATTTGAAGTATATTACTTCTTTTTCAACAAAAAGAAAAGACAGAAAACAGATTCTTTTTCAATTAATACTCAATCCCATATTATATATGACAGCTATCAACTCTGCTTTTATAACTGATTCCTTCCTTGCTGATCCAGTTACAAAATGAATAAAATCTGACATGAACACCAGTTTCAGCTCCCTATTGAGTTGCCCAAGAACTGGAAAATTTTCCCTTCAACACTTCATTAATTTGCTGTCGAAAATAACGAATTAAATAATTTGCATCCTTTCCATTTCAGTTCACTTGCTCACCAATTAAGTCCAAACCTACTACAAGGAATGACAATCCCTGGAACAGCAAAAAATAGAAATGAACTCCATGTGCAGATAGAAAGCTTCTTGCTGATGCAGTGAGTAAAAGAAAAGCAAGGGCAAGTTCCTTCCTGAAGAGCTTGTTTCTTTTCTTTTTCTTGCAAGGGACTTCTTGCTGTGTAAGTTTACTTAATAACTCTAAGCCAGATTCTGAATGCCTCCTAAGTATCTTCTCTTCATTTGAAGACTTTGATTCCCTCTCTGCCAAAGCCAACAAATCCGACTCAGACGATCTACCTGTCTTTTTTGTTACTACCCATTCATAAGCACTGCCAAGCTGAAATAGTCCCGAAACCATGGCATTGAATTTTGTGACTGACATTGTGTTCTCAAAAAGGAGGTAAGGAACCAAGAAAGGGAAAGATTTTGGGGATGGGAGAATGTTTAAGAAGGACATGAAAATGGGGACATAGCAGATCACCCAAATGGGAAGTTCAGCCTCTGGTACAAACATGGTCAATGGAAGTATGATACAGAACAATGTGAATGAGTAAAATGGAAGTATAAGCTTCCTCAACAAAAAGAATAGAAATATCAAATTGGCCTTCTTCAGCATTGATATCTGCACAAAAGAAAAAAATTAATCCTTTCGAAGGTGCTCTATATAGAAACTTCAAGATATGTGTCAGCAAATACAAGAAACAGAAATTGGGAAAACCTTGGAAGTTATTATAGCAGGAAGACATAGCCGGAAGAGCTGCATTGGACCAGAGTGCCAACGATGTTGTTGTTTCTTATAAGCTTCATAAGACTCTGGTAATTCACAGAGAACTTTGACATCATTAAGGAAGATAAATTTCCACCCATTCAAATGGGCTCTAACAGCTATGTCCATGTCCTCAACTGTGGTTCTCTCTAGCCAGCCACCTGATTCCTCCAAAGCCTTAATCCGCCAAACACCGGCTGTTCCATTGAATCCAAAGAAATTTATAAAATGACCATTAACTTGCTGCTCCACCTCAAAGTGAAAGCATAGATTGATGTTTTGCAGCCTAGTAAGTAAATTCTCATCCTTGTTCACAAATGACCACCTAGCCTGAACAAGTCCCAGCTCAGGATTTCCCTGTAAGGGAAAAAATTTCACAATATATTTAGAAAGGCTTTATTTGGATAGTCTAAAGAAAAGATATCCTCAATCTGCTTATTTTACCTTGAAGTGGGGAACAGATTGTTTAAGGAAATCAGGGTTAGGCTGGAAGTCTGCATCAAAAATTGCTACAAACTCATAATCTTTGACATAATCACAGGACATGGCTGACTTCAGATTGCCAGCTTTGTAGCCAGTTCTTATCAATCTATGTCTATAGATTATGTTGACGCCTTTCTGTCTCCAAGAGGATACCTCTTCATTGATTAGAAGCTGTAAATTTCCATCATCTGAATCATCTAGCACTTGAATCAAAAGTCGGTCCTTAGGCCAATCAAGTTGACAGACAGCAGCAATGGATTGTGCATACACCTTAATAAATTAAATATTTCAACATTAGATAAAGAAGCAATAAAAACAATCAATAAGTTACCGAAAAATGACAAAAGGAATCTTTATGTTAATCGTAAAATTTGACCTATGAGGATACAATTACAAGCTGCAACAAAATCAAGACCGAAACCCACTAGCAACTGAAAAGAACAGACTGAACTAAATTACAAAATTTGCAGTTTAGATCATATATTGGCAGAGGGAACACAGAGGAATAATAAGCAAGCTGTGGTTTGTTTGTTACCTCTCTTTCATTGCACATAGGAATCTGAACTAGGACCATTGGGAAACTTGAAGGATCCTCAATGTCATAAACATCTGCTTCAATAGTGGGCTTCAATTTCTTGTACTTCATCCAGAAACATCCAAGACATAGAACAAGTCGATCAAGGGATTGAATCAAGAAGAGTACAATGCAGAACTCAGAGAGCAATATCAGTAAAGGAGCAATATAATCTTCCCTGAAAGACAACCAAGCCATATAGGACCATTGGACAAGACCCTCAACTTCCCATGGCTGAATCATATGCAAATTCCATTGCTTGTAATGAGCAATGACTTCTATAGCCAAACCCACAATTGAAAGAAAAAGAAAAACTTTGATAAATCTATACAACCTTCCTCTGTTGTTGGGCTCTTCATCGCTTATATCAGATAGGGAAATGCGTTTTTTAATAGAAGCGAACAAGGTCCCAAATGCCATGGGCAACAACGATAAGCAGCTCAAAATTCTTTGAGCTTTGAGAAGAAGAACCCATGTGAATTGCTTTGTACTTGCAGCCTTTTGTTTATCAGCAAACAAAGGTGAATCTGATCCATCAACCTTTAATAAGGAAAAGTTATTTGATTTATCAATTGTGAACACAACAGAAGTAGGTGCCATTCCTTTTCCTGCAATTCAAATTCACAGGAAATTATAGGGATGAAACAAGCAATACCCAGATCAAAAAGTTTATAGCAGAAGCAATGGTCACAACTGGGTCTTCATCTCTGCGCTGAAGAAGCAGAAAGAAACAAATAATACATTAATTTTGTACAATTCCCTGAAATCTGGATCTTCCCAGTCAGAACTAGAACTGAACCCCAAAATTCAGATGGAAATTATTTTAAGATTTGGAACTAAAAGTGGAGCGAGAAGCGAGAAGCTTCTGAAGAAGGAGAGACAAAGACAACACAGAAGAAAAGAGAGAACCAACTTTCACATGCTTCTGTGAACTACTAGTAATAAAGAAAGGAGGAGAGGCTACAATGTATTGCTTTAGGCGATTAAGTTCCAGCTCTAATATATTATTTTCATGGAGTAACTAATAATCAGCTACAATCAAACCTCTTCACCTTCACAACTTCTCTGATTTTTATTGGTTGATCATTAAATAAAAAATGACAATCTTGGTAGGCAAACCAATCACTGTTTGAAATGTAAACAAACCTACAGTATGGGATTCAGCTTGTCCATCAATAGACCTTTTTGAGTGACAACTAGATACAGCCAAAATGCAAATCACAAATAAGAAATTAAAAAATAAAAATAACAAATTTATCTGCCGCCTGTTGTCTATTTTATTTTTCTATTACCGCAGAAATTTCCTCCTCATTTCTGTCACAAGGAACTGAGGAAGTTTCTGCTGCATATCTCTCTCTCTCTCTTTCTTTCTTTTTTTTAATTGCATGGTTTAGCTGTGTAATTAAGTTTGGTAATATTATATAATGAATATTTTTAACAAGTGTGCGAGGACACTGATCAAAGTTTTACAAATTATTGTGCTATGTTTGCAACGTCAAAACACTAAGTCAAAGTATTACTTTTATTTTCTTTTGGGTCTGAAACACTGAATCCAGGCACTACTAATTCATGCTTCACTATTTGAGGATCAGTTGGTAAGGGCCATTGTTGCAAAAGGTGATTTGTTTTCACGCACCATTGACCATTGTTGCTTTTTGTGATCAAATGAAATGAGTGGGAGATATAAGTAAATTCAATTATGACATTTTGCTAAAAAGGTATTTTGTAATATATTTTTAATTGTTAACAGAAAATCAAGAATAAGTATTAAAAATGTTACACTGATTATTTACCAAAAAAATGTTAAACTGATTTATTATTAGTATATTTGGCGCACATAAAAATCCTAATAATAAATTATTATTTTTAAATACTAACCCAAAATCAGGATTTCTAAATCAAAGAATGATTTATATTAAAATATTATCCTTAAGAGTATTCTATACTAAGAAAAATTTATAAAAAATAAATAAATAAATGAATAATTGTACTTGTAGTTATAGCATACACTTAACCAAGAAATTCATTCACAATTGCTTCTTAAAAAGAATTACAAATAGGTACCCATAATACATGTTGATACAATTATTTTGGTAAATAATTAAGGGTTTGATAATCTGTGTTACTGAACATAAAATAATATATCTCCAAAATCATAATGGTTCATCTACTATTCATTTTAAGAAAATAAATGATGTTTATTTGTAGGGATTTTATTCTGTGCCCAGAATAGATAAATTTAATAATTAATTATAATTTTATTTGTGTAGAGAAGGAATAACTGAAATAATTAAATAAAGATTGAGCCATTAATGCCAAAATTGAACTTAGAAAACTAAGCAGTAAATGCCAAATGGTAGCAAAACATGATGCTATGATTGGATAAAGCCATTAAATGCCCATTGCAAGAGTTAAATCCATAGTCAAACTAAGAGCACATGAAATTATTTCTTAAAAATACATATTATCAAAGTTATAAGCGATGATTGATTTGTTGCATTGTATAAAAATAAATAATTATAATTTTTGTATTATATAAAATAATAATAGATTATATACCAAAGAAATATATACAATTGCCAAAATGACATTTACAATTCTTAAAGCATCATATTTCTATTAATTTCGTCTTAAAAGTAATTTTTTTTTCCAAACAGTATTGCCTCAACATTCAAAACGTTTGCAATGTCTTACTAACGTAGTTTGAAATGCTGATGTAGTTTAAAAATATTTTATTTGATGTCATATGTATGTTAGCAGCAAAAATAAATAAATAATTGTGTTGAAGTATTACTTATTGTCAATTTTGCCTTTAAATTGTTTTGCACTCTTACTCTCATTCTCACTTCTTTCTTTCTTAATAAATAAAAAAATGTTATTAAATTGTTAATTTTTTAACATATTTTAATCATCACAAATTCTAATTTCATGATTTTTAAGAAAAGATAATGAAAATAGGAGTGAAAGAGCATGCATGAAATTTTTTTTTTCACCTCAGCACACCTAACAATAAACTTCATTTTAGGCCAAGTCAACAATTTTCATGTACAATGTTAATGTTGTTAGACTGAAAGACAAAACTGATAATGATTTAATAATTTTGAAACGAGATTAATTGAAAAAATATCTTTAGAATAAAAATGATAAAAATATGATAGTTTAGGGACAATATATATTATTTTACCTAATACAATTATATAATAATAATATAATATCTAATTTATTCCATCCTTAAACGAAATTATTATATTACATTTGCTTTCTTCTAGTTTTCCTATGTAAGCCCTGTTGATGGTCTTGATCTCAGTGTCACTCCAGCATAATATCGATGCTTCTTGGGTGCTGTGTTACCAGCCTCAGTATATTCCGGTAGGTAGGATATATTAGTTTATTTAAATTCGTATCTTAAAAGTATATACTTCATAAATTTTTTATTTTGTTATGGGTTGTCATTTACAGAAGCCTATGCTTAGTACAATTATATTTATTAAATAACTTTATGTGAATTGTTAAGAGCTACATGTGCATGGTTAATAAAATTTTAATTTTCTTTTTGTCAAATTATTTTATGTATCTTAATTAAATTTAAAAAAAAGAGGGTCAAATTTCAAAGTAAATTGAATATATTTAGTAACGTACTTAGAAATCAAAGTTGAAGTATTTTATCTAAAGTCCCATTTTTAGATTTCTTAAAAAATCTACAAACTAGACAATAGAGAAAATGATTAGTTGAATACTCCAATTTAAAACTTAATATCAAATCTGATCGGCTAAATGAGTCTTGACAAAATTAGTTAGTATTCAAGACACGAATTTGTTTTCTTTTATTTATTTATAATCATCCCTAATAAGATCTTTTTTAGATATTTTTATTTATTATTTTTTCTCACAATTTCTACTCGTGTATATATATGTTTTTGGTAATATTTTTAATTCTGCAACTTGAGTTTTCTCACGTTTTTATACGCAAGCATATTAGTGTAAAAAATTTATATTTAAGTTGGAAGAATATCAATTAACTTAACACTACAAAAAGCTACAAAGAAATAAGTAAATTCAAAGACATGATGATGTGTTTTTTACTCCAGTTTGATAGGTATCAAATCTTTGAACTGAATAGGAACTCAATTATTGGGTGTTTTGGATGTTACTCTATATGGTCAAAAGACAAATGGGGGTTGAGAGTTACAATTGGTTTAATGGGTTTGTAACCTAGCAACCAAGCAATGCAACCCAACCCTAGACCAGCAAAGGCCACTAGGTACTAACACTTAGGCAGCCAGCATAATTAGATATGGCACATATTTTGCGTCTCAAAGCAATTTTGTCTTGACTGTTAGGCAGAATCACATGTAATAAATACAATCTCGCAAGAGGTCCCATGTGCTCAGCTAATCTGGCCATGGTTGTACAAATCAATATAATATACAAGGTTTGTAATAGTTAAAAGTTATGAAGTGGTCCTATAAAGAGTTAAAATACTTAACATTTTGTACCAATGTTTTATTAATGCTTTGCTGAAAATCTTCTTTTGTAAGAAATTGAAGTACATTTGTTGCTTGAATATTCTCTCTGTATTTCTTTTTTATGAAATCAATGATTGAATCACCTTGTACCTAGTAATTCATCTAATTAATGCATCCAAGTGCCATCAATTCTTGTGGGGAGAGCCAGATCACACAAAATATTCCTATGCATTTGGTTGACTCTACTTCTTGACTAGTTGATTATACTGTTATGCTCCCTTCCATGTGCATAGTAATCAATTTCTCATCCTCATCCCAACCATTATAGCACCAAACAATATTAAAAAATATTTTGGAACTAGACATTTACAGATAAGTCATCCCTGGATGCATCGTCTGTGTTTTCACTCTTGTTGGACTATCCGCATCCAAATCCAGTAAAACTCAGCACACGCAGCATTAGAAGTCGTAGCAACGAGCATTGTTGCCCGGGAGTGCATCGTTAACTTTGCTGCTGATAAACTTGCCAACTTAGTCTTGGTTGGCCTTGTGGGTTTCACAGTCTAAGTAGTGCTCATGCTGAGCTTAATTAATGAGGTTCTCCTTCCTGATATCATGGGAGTTGCTCTGATCCTAAGTATAGTATATTTTAGTTGTTAGCTCAAATAATAAAGCTGTTGACTTAAATTCATTTTAGTTTCAACCAGTCGATAAACCAAATTAATTAATGGTGACTGCATGAATTTTATTTCCTGCATTCCCATGATCAACCTCTCCCCGGCCGGGACTGCAACCTAATACCTACTTGAAAGTTACAGATGAAAATGGTGAACCCACAGACTAGAGATATTGGTCCCAATCACAATTTACAAACACATTAGCCCACATGCACGTGGTACCCAATGTGCATGAATATATATATATGATAAATCCAGAGTTACAAAGAAAAAACAGTATGGTGCTAGTGTGCCCCAACCAAAAGACAAGTTCCACAAGATAGCTAAATCACCAGCTAGAGCACAATAAAATAGACAAGCACACCCACAAGTGCTTCAAATAAATTGGTACAAATATATAGAATGGGAAATAGTCACTGCATAATAGACTAGACATATATCAAGAAAATGAATGTGTATATGAGATTGTTCATTTTTGGGTTAATGAATGTTATGCATGCATGTAAGGGTAGCTCATCAGCGGGGACTGTTGTTATGATGATTTGGACTTGTGAAGGGCTCGCAACCAGCAATTAATGTCTTTATAGGGACAACTCTTTAGAAATTGAATTCTCTCCAAAACAAATATTGTGACTTGTTAGAGAACGTATTTTGCATCTTGTGAGAAAGTATGTGTTTTGTATACATTTATTTAACATGACTTTGATTTCAAGATTTAAGCTTGTTAGGTTTTAACAGACACCTTTTATTTAATTGATTCCCGTATTAAGAATAATCTTATGACAGAATATGAATTTTAAATATATGTATTTAACATGACTTTGACCTAATTAAGATTTAAATGTTAAGCTTTAGTAGACTCCTCTTAGTTAATGAATTCTTGCGAAAATGATCATGTAATCGATACCGTGTTTTGTAGTTGTATTTATTTATATAATAACTTATACCTAAAAATTTAAGTGTTAGCTAGATTTTATCCCAATCCATGGATAAATTTCCCATGACAAGTTAAAATGAGAATTATACCCAAATATATTGGTTATCAAATCATTCAATCTAAAAACACAAAGTATTTTAATGGTTTTTAATCTTTATTTATTTATTTATTTATTTTTAACTCTTAAGTGATAGTTTCTTCTAAAATAAAAAAACAAAGAAGATTGGGCCAGTAAAATTTGATCCAGTGGGCTTCTGAAAACTAAAAGAGGTAGTTGTTAAGAATTCTCTCATACTGGCCCCCCATTAGGCCCAAACTAGATGTGTTGCCAATTTATGCAAAGATTTCACTTTCAAATTTCAACTTCCAAGCCATACCATCCCAGATTAGAGAGAGAGAGAGAGAGAGGCTGATAAAGACGTGCTTTCATTGCTTTAAGCACTTACGTGTGTATATAAACATTACATTTAGAACAAGTCCAAATCTTTCATTTTCAAATATCATTTCTTTCCATACTTGTAAAATTCAAACACGCACCTCATCCATCCTCCAAAATTTTCAAAATTAATTTTGCTTGGCATACATGACACAAAGTGTAGTGAACATTCCAATGTCTTTTAAATAATCATTTCACAATGTGAAGTGTATGAAATAATTTGTGAATAAATTGAATATAAATAAAAAAAGTTACGTATATAATATAAAATAAAATTTTATATTATGTCAATATAGTGTGCCGAATATTTATTTGTTTCTTCTAAGCCTTTTGACTTTAGTATCCTACGAAAAGCCAAATATTTTCCACTAAGAAAAATTGTCATCTAGATCCTATGTTGGGTCAATTTAAAACTTTGCTTTCATGTGGGTTTTTGAAGCCCATTTCAACCATTACACCAAATCATCATTAATAGGCATGATTAATTAATTACTAATTAGAGCATTGATGTGAAATTGTGATAAGCAAACCTTCTTGTTAGAAGAAATCCAAGGTTACTATTTGAGGCATTGAACATATTCACTTGTTTTACTTTTTTCTTTTTATCAAGTTACGCGTTAATGGAATTATCTAATGACTTTTTGAAAAGAAAACTTATTTGTTGAAAGCCGGCCTCTTAAAATGTCTAAAATGTTGGCTTGAAGCCATCAATAACATTTAAATTTTGACTAATGGACAAATTATATGTAACTAAAGGTTTATTAAGTGAAAATGACTTTTGATAATAAAGATTATATTCTATTTGATTTTATATCTTGTTGTATTGTATAAATCCTATATATATATATATAAATATATTTTGATTGAGTTATGTAGAAAATGATATTGTAAAGGTCAAAATGATCAAATTACAATACTAAATTTTATGATAATTGTTAGTTGATATAAAACTAAATTATGTATTAGATGAATTGTAATATTAATTGACGTGACATTAAAATATTATATGTATATGTATTGGATTATTGAATTGATCATGTGGAATGTTAATGATTTACTTATGTAATAATAATATTATACAATATAAATTTGTTTAAGAGAATAAATCTCCGAAAATCTATTAATGATAATTAAAATCTTCACGAGTTACTTACCAAAAAAAATAAAAATCTTCGTGAGTTTAAAATCTTCATAAGTTAATATTTGAATCTCAATATTAATTGATGCGACACTAAAGTATTACGTGGTATATTAATGATTTACTTATGTAATAATAATCTTATATACTATAAGTTTATTTAACGGGATAAATCTCCTAATAATTATCTTCAAAAATCTATTAATGATAATTAAAATCTTCTTGGGTTACTTACAAAAAAAATAAATTAATATCTTCATGAGTTTAAGGCTGATATATATATTTATCAATAGAACTATATAGTAGCTATTCAATATCATTTCATTTATATATAATACTACTCCATGGGTAGGCATGATCTATGCATACATAAAATATTGGTTGTCTCCTTGATTTGAGTTTGAATTACTATACAATGAATAAAAATAAAATAATAATAAAACCCATAAGTTAGTTTTAAAGGCATATATATATATATATATATATGGAGAAAAGTGGATTAGCAAGAAAACATCAACATCCTACCTATTAAGTAGGTGACAAATGAACAATTTTGTATAGAATTTTACTTAATTGGTAGTGTTCTGTTAATAATCAAAATGTCACACATATAAATATATAATATATAGTTTGATAATTTATTTATTAACAATTTTTTCTTCCTTAAAAAATATATGGTGACTGTCATTTGCATGGGTCTTATTCAGAACAGATAGACCACATGTGGCTATCAGCTGATGAGTCCTTAGGAAGAAGAATTGGTAATATTTGTCCACTTCTCTTTTTTTTTTTTTTTTTTAACTACCTTTACATATTTTCTATGAATGGAAGTTTGTTGAGCTTTAATAAAACAATTATATATATCCCAATCAAATTACTTATAAAATAAAAACTTAGTCTTCTTGTTGATTTGTTTCCTATGTCACTTTCAAAGTTACTTTAAGAAAATCAATATTTAAACACAAAGAAAACAATAACAAAATCAATCACTTTCTGCTATCAATGTCAAAGACTCGTTGGGTTTGGTTTGTACGGTTCTTATTAGGCATATGGGCTTTTTCCTTTCAAAAAGCTTAACTTAGAAACTATAATCCACTAATTGAATATCATCAACACCAAAGAGGAAAAAAATAGACAAGCCATGTGAGAAGCTAACTATGGTTTTTATATTCTTTCTAAAGTAGATTTGGGTGACCAAATCAATATCAGAGGTGCAGAAACAAGAAACCCATATGTATAGTAATTAGGAAAATCATCAGTTTCTTTAAAAGGTTAGGATTTTTTCTTTATACAAAATTTTGTTAGAATAACGAATCGGTTAGAATAATCAATTTAATTTTATTCTATTCTCATTAGTCTTTTTTATTCTACTTGATAAATTTTTCTATTTTCTATTTTTTATTATTTTTTCTTTTAAAAAAAATGAGAATAAGTAATTTAGGAGACTTTGTCAAAAGAATTATAATTATTCTAAATTTTTACTATTTTGTCTAGGACTGAAAATTTTACTAATAAATCAATAAAATATAGGGTAAAGGAACCCTAACATAAAACACATGAACTTTAAAAAGAAAATTGATACATATATAGAGGAGACAAATGAGAATTATATGTGCCAAATTCAATTTAAAAAGAAAAGTGATACATAGGCATCTGTATATTAGATTTTATGAAAAATTCAAAAACATAAAATGAGAATGAACTAAATAATAATAATTATATATAAAAAAAATCAATCGACACAAACAGTGTTGTTGTATTTTTAATTTTTTCAGATACTCCTCAAAAACATTAGACATCAAGTTAATAATTGTGGTATGTAACATGGGCTTTGCAAAGAGTTATTATTATTATCTTCTTAACAAAGAGAAACAAGTAGAAAACTTATAAAATAAATAAATATTATTGAACAATTAAAATTGAAATCAAGAAGCAAATGCAACTAGAGACCATAAAAAGTTAAACTAATTCAAAAAATTTATAAATCATAAATAATTTAATACTTTTTCAAATTCATTACAAATTTGTTTGGTAAATTTTCAATTATAAAACAAAGTAAATGTTGTAATGCAACAAGAGACCATAAAAAGTTAAACTAATTCAAAAAAATAATTCTTGAAATTCATGAGATGCTAAAGGATAAATATGTATATTTTTATAAGAAGTGGTAATAATAATAATTATTAATAAATAAAAAAACAAACACTTCATTTCCAAAAAAATAAAGTATGTGAGTTTCATAGATACGAAATGGCTTTTTTTATTTTTAATTTCATTTAATTAAAAATATCTTCCAGCAATTTAAATAGAGGAAATCAGAAATTAATGACCATAATAAAGGTAATTAAATTAGAATGCATAAGTGGTTTTTTAATTAATTAGGCCAAAAATTTAATACTAATTAGGTGTGGTCCGTGAAAGATGTTAGAAACGTCGTCGTTTGGATCCTTTCCACCAATCATCCGAGCATCAAAACGACACCGTGGATCTTGTCCCATCAAACATCACATTGGCAGAACTGGCAATTTCTTGGCCCCAAACCATTTCTCTCTCTTTCTCTGTCTTTGCTCGTTTTATTGTTGGCTGTTTCGTTTCGTTTCGTGTACAGCATCATCGCCTTCGCTCCCTCTTTTTCTCACATCGCGACCTCTTCGCACAAAATCTCTGGATTTGCTATTTCAATCATCTCATATCAAACTTATTCGCATGAAATTTCTCACTGATCGGTATATTCCCAACTGAAATTTGCCACCGAAGCCCTACTCCCATAATTCGGAGCTATTCGATTGTTGGTTTTTGTTCTCTCATGGCTAATTGAAGATCTAGACCTGATCTGGGATTGCTCTGCACAGCTCCAATTATACGAATCTAGGGTTTTCTCTTTTTGGGTTCAAGGAGTTGGATTTCGATTGGGATTGATGTTTCTATTTAAGGACGAAGCTGGGATCGATTTAGAATTGAAGGGAGATGGAAGGCTATGCATGGGTTGGGAGGTGAGAAGTGGAAACAGAGCCGGCACATGTGGCCAGTCCCGAACACGACTGTAGCTGTCGATTCTTCATGCTCTGAATTTATATGCCAAGTATACCCGCGTTTCCCTTTCTGGGTTTATTATTTTTTTGGGGACTGATGGGAGTTTTTAGCTCTATTTCTGGGTATTCTCTTGTGGAGGATTTAGTTTTGTTCTCAATTACCATGTATGATTTAGCCTACAAAATATCATCCCGTCCCTCTTTCTGGTCAAATTTTTTTATCTTTTTTTGGAAGGTTGATTATGACTTGAATTTAGTATTTTCTTTTTGCTTCATAAATTTCAAAATTTTCTACGATTTGATTGTATTCAATGCTTTTGTTTTCTTTTTAATTAATCAATTCATAGCATGTATTTTCCTTCATCTTAACCAAAAGAAAGGGAGGTGTTTTTTTGTATCCAATTTTTTTTATATAGTAGTTTGAGTTTTATTTCCTCATGTTTTGGGTGTTTGTGTTCCTTCATACAATAATTCATATGATACTTCTGTGACTGCTTTGAGCTATGTCAATATACATTGTTCTCTCTGGGTTTTCTGGAAAACTTCTTTATTCTATCTATTTCTTCTTTTTATTGGCGTTCTCCTATTTTCAGCTACTTTCGTAATTATAAAAGTAGATTGCTTCCCAACCTCACGATAGGCCAAGTTTAATTTGGTTTCCGTAGTTACATGGTTTGATAATTATTAATATTGATTAAGAAGAACTGATTCGTTTTACTTTCTCAAAATTTGCTAAGAGCCTCCATTCTGATTTTGTTATGTCTCTGGGATAATAATTTCACTATTGTGTTCACTAGGTTTTGTTTAAACTTCACCTGTAATTTGAAATGCATTCTAGAAAAATAAGTAATGCCATTGGGTTTATGAATTGTGTAAATCTAATGAGGAACGAATTGTGTGGTAAAAAAAGCACAAGGAAAATTGCTCTAAGCATTGGCCTTGGCCAAGAGAGGACAGAAATCAATGTTTCTGGAGAGTGATAAATAAACCCAGTATGAGTTTAGGTCTCAAAAATTCCTTGGCAGAATGTGTCTATATTCTTGCTGCTATTATAAATATATTTCCAACCTTTTTAATTTTTTCCTATGGTATGAATTTAGTTCTATGTCATGCTTAAAAATTCAGATGTATATGGCTTAATTTACTGTGGAAGTTTCTCTGAAGTTTTGTGAAGTACGTTTTGTAGTTCATGCTCTAGCCCCTTGTCATAAATTGATGTGTAATCGTTGGAGTTTGTACTGCAGATGTGGTAGAATTTGGTTTTAAGTGTATAAAGTATTATCTCTTTGTTATATTGTGACTAATTTTGATCTTGAGTTTTACTGAATTTCAGTTTCTGAAATATGGAATTGTAATTATTATTATGTTTCTGGACGTTGCTTCTAAGTTCCAAGTTCCAACAAAGCTTGCTTTAATTGCTTGTTAATGTGAAATAATACTATTTATCATACCTTTAGTTTTATAAAGCCTAATATTCTTGTACATGCTTTCCTGTCGTAGGATGGTCGCAAGATTCGTATTGGTGATTGTGCTCTTTTCAAGCCACCCCAAGATTCCCCACCTTTTATTGGAATAATTCGTAGGTTAACAGTGAAAAAAGACGATAGTCCAAGTTTAGGAGTGAATTGGCTTTACCGACCCGCTGATGTGAAGCTAGCAAAGGGCATCTTGCTGGAAGCTGCACCAAACGAGGTCTTTTACTCCTTTCACAAGGATGAAATACCTGCTGCATCATTACTCCATCCGTGTAAAGTCTCATTTCTTCGTAAAGGTGTTGAACTTCCTCCAGGGATATCCTCATTTGTCTGCAGACGAGTGTATGATATTGAGAACAAGTGTTTATGGTGGCTAACCGATAAGGACTATATTAATGTCAGTCTTTTTATTTATTTACTTGTTAATTTTCTCTTTATCATACTTTCATGTTTTAAAATGATGATTATATTGATAGATCTGCAGTCTTTTTCTTGGATACAGGAACGACAGGAAGAAGTTGATAAACTATTAGACAAGACAAGAATAGAAATGCATGGGGCAGTGCAGTCAGGAGGCCGTTCTCCAAAGCCCCTGAATGGTCCACCATCCACACCATCACTGAAATCTGGTTCAGATAGTGTACAAAATAGTTCCCCCTTTGGTTCGCAGGTTAAGGGAAAAAAGAGGGAACGGGTTGATCAGGGGTCTGATTCATGTAAACGGGAAAGGTCATCTAAAGCAGAAGATGGAGATTCTTGTCAATTTAGACCAGATAACATGTTAAGGTCTGAGATTGCTAAAATTACAGATAAAGGTGGGCTTGTGGACTTTGAAGGTGTTGAAAAATTGGTGCAGCTCATGCAACCTGACAGTGCTGATAAGAAGATAGATTTGGCTGGTCGCATAATGCTTGTTGATGTGATTGCATTTACAGATAGGTTTGATTGTCTTGGCTGGTTTGTACAACTCAGGGGTTTGCCTGTATTGGATGAGTGGCTCCAAGAAGCCCACAAGGGGAAAATTGGTGATAGTAGTAGCCCAAAGGAAAGTGATAAATCTGTTGAGGAATTCCTATTGGCTTTACTTCGTGCTTTGGACAAGCTACCTGTGAACCTTCATGCACTTCAGACTTGTAATGTTGGAAAGTCTGTGAATCATTTACGTACTCATAGAAATTCAGAAATTCAGAAGAAAGCTAGGAGTTTAGTGGACACATGGAAGAAACGTGTTGAGGCGGAGATGAATATAACTGATCCAAAATCTGGTTCAAGTCGTGGTGTTTCTTGGCCAACGAAGTCAGCATCTTCTGAAGCTTCTCAGGTAGGGAACAAGAAAACTGGAGGATTGGTTGAGACTGTTGCAAAGAACTCTGTTGTCCTAGCTTCTGTTTCAAAAAGTTCTCAAGCTAAGCTTGGTGGTGGAGAAGCTTTTTCCAAGCCTACTGCTTCTCCTGGATCAACAAAATCGATTGGTCCATCTGTGGGAAATTCAAAGGATCAAAATTTTAGAATTTTGGTTGGATCTGGAACGTCAGAGTTACCACTAACACCTATTAAGGAGGAGAAGAGCAGTGGTTCTAGTCAGTCCCAGAATAACAGCCTATCCTGTTCAAGTGATTTTTCCAAAGCACTGGGTTCTGCATGCAGGGAAGATGCAAGGAGCTCTACTGCTGGATCTGTAAATGTTAGTAGAGTTTTGAACAGTGCATCTCGTCCCCGTAAATCAAGCAATGGTCTACATGGGTCAACTACTGTGGTTCAAAAGGAGTCTAGTTCGGGAAAATTAAATAACACGAGTAGAAATTCTTCATCTGAAAAGGTGTCACCAACTGGAGTATCACATGAGAAATTACCTGATGTACCTCTTATTGACCATGGTAACAATCAGCGACTGATTGTCAAGCTTCCAAACTCTGGTCGTAGTCCTGTGAGGGGAGCCAGTGGGGGTTCTCTTGAAGATCCTGCTGTTTCTTGTGGCAGGGCTTCACCTCCTGCAGAGAAAGATGACAACCATGATAAAAGAGTGAAAGAGAAAAGTGATAGTTTGCAGCCTAATGTATCATCAAATACAAACACTGATGTGTCCCATGATAGTGAAGTTTTAACTGGCTATGAAGAAGGCCAAGTCACAGCAACACGTGAACAGTGTCATGCTGCTGAAGATGGGGAGAAAGTGTCAGAAATGTCAAAACCTGGTGGTTTATCATCAGATTATATTCCCAGATCGGAGAAGACTTATGATGCTTCTTTAAGTTCCATAGATGCACTAATCGAAAGCTGTGTAAAATTTTCAGAAGCTAGTGCCTCTGTTTCCCCAGGGGATGATGTTGGAATGAACCTACTTGCGAGTGTGGCTGCTGGAGAAATGTCAAAATCTGAAAATGTTTCACCATTGGCTTCTCCTGCTAGGGGTTCTCATGCAGCTGATGAGTCATGTTCAGGCAGTGATGGTAAATTGAAACATTCAGATGAAGTTGCTCAAACCCGAGGTCAACCTGATGATGTGGCTACTGGAGAGCATGCTAAGACTATTGATTCACTGTGGCCTAAGAATGAGACACATCATTTAGCGACTCACATGTCAAATGACTTGTCTGGGGATAGTAAAGGAACCCTGTCTGGTACTGGAGATAAACTGGGCAATTGGATTAGCCAATCAGATTTTCCCCCAAAGAAGTTCAATAGTGTCGATGGTACATGCTTAAGGTCTGATGTGAAACCTGGTGATCTTGCTTGTGAGGCTTCTGTACCTGAACCTTCAGCTGAAAAACAGATACGAGCAGAGCCTGAAGGCGTTAGCCCCTCACATGATCAGAGGGAATTTGGGGCTCATGGGGTGAGAAACAGTGATACTTCTGATTCCAAATTGAAAGTAAGGATTTCCTCTTTTGATGAAGATCAGAAGGTTGAACATATGGATGAGAGAACTGTGGAGAATTGTAAAGCATCGGTACCAGAAGGGACTTGTGAAAGTGCAATGATAAAGGAAGAAACAAATGAAAAGTCACCTGGCTCATCTTCAGATTTGGGTGATGAGAAGCTGAATACTGTGGAAAAATTGACTAGTACTAGCCCCTTGACACCTCAGAAGCATTCTCATGTAGTCGAAAACTCACAGTCCTTAGAGAGTAGAAATTCGGATGTGCTATCTTCTCTTCCTGACAATCCTTTGGATATAGAATGTAAGGCTGATAACACTGAAGACATGAAGCCAGGTCAGATTGAGCAGGGTGAAAGACTAACGGATCTGGGTTCATCATTTTCAGCTGATATCAGCGAATATGCTGACGAGAAAGTTGTTAAAAAAGAGGCTCTTGGTCACAGTTCTAGTTCATTGGTTCCTGACACAGAGCCCCCAAGAATTCTGGTGCAAGAAATTGAAGGGTGCAAGAAGTCTCTTGGGTGTAACAGTGACGAAGTTGATATAGTGGATAAAAAAGAATGGCATGCGTCCAGTGTGGATCGGTCACTTCCTGCAGCAGGCTCAGATATGGCAGTAAAGCTGGACTTTGACTTGAATGAGGGCTTCCCTGTTGATGATGGGAGTCAAGGGGAGATTCTCAAATCTGCAGAACCTGTCACATCGTCTGCTGTTCATATGCCTTGCCCTTTACCTTTTCCCATTTCTTCCATGTCTGGGGGCTTCCATTCTTCAATTACTGTGGCTGCTGCTGCTAAAGGGCCATTTGTTCCACCTGAAAACCTTCTGCGGAATAAAGGGGAACTTGGATGGAAAGGGTCAGCTGCTACAAGTGCATTCCGACCAGCTGAACCAAGAAAGAATACTGAGTCACTATCTAATACAAGTGATGTTCTTACTGTTGATACCACTTCTACCAAGCAAGGTCGTCCCCCTTTGGATTTTGATCTGAATGTGCCTGGTGAAAGAATTTTTGAAGATGCTGCTTGCCAAAGCTCTTCACAGCAGACTTGTTCAGAATCTGGCCATCATGATCGTGGTATTGGTGGACTTGATCTTGATTTGAACAGAATCGATGAGACTCCTGATGTGGGGTCCTTCTCAGTTAGCAAACTGGATATTCATCCTTTACCCAGTAGACCGTCATTGCCTGGTGGATTATCTAATGGTGGGGTGGGTGTCTCGAGGGACTTTGATTTAAACAATGGACCTGGCCTCGATGAAGTTGATAGTGAAGCAGTGCCGCGTATTCAGCATATCAAAAGTACTATGCCATTTGCATCAGCTGTTCATGGAGTAAGAATGAATAGTGCAGATTTTGGGAACTTTTCATCTTGGTTTCCTTCAGGCAACTCATACTCAGCTATCACAGTCCCTCCACTTTTGCCCAGTAGAGGAGAGCAAAATTATGTCACTGCTGCTGGGACACAGAGGATCTTGGGACCACCAGGTAGCACGTCTTTTGGTCCAGAGATCTACAGGGGTCCGGTGCTCCCATCCTCTCCTGCTGTGGCTTATCCACCTACTACCCCATTTCAATATCCAGGATTTCCGTTTGAGACCAATTTTCCTTTGGCATCAAACTCCTTTTCAGGTTGTACAACAGCATATATGGACTCCTCATCAGGTGGGGCGCTTTGCTTTCCTACAATTCCCTCACAGCTAGTAGCCCCAGGTGGTATTGTCTCTTCCACTTACCCTCGTCCCTATGTGATGAGCCTTTCAGGCAGCACAAGTAATGTTTTACCTGAAAGTAGAAAATGGGGACCTCAAGGTCTGGATCTTAATACTGGTCCTGGAGGTACAGATGCAGAAAGGAGGGAGGAGAGGTTGTCTTCATCATTGAGGCAGCTTTCTGTCCCTAGTTCACAAGCCCTAGTGGAGGAACAGATGAAAATGTTTCAGGTGGCGGGTGGTATATTGAAGAGGAAGGAACCTGATAGTGGGTGGGATGGAATTGATAGATACAGCTACAAACATCCATCATGGCAGTAGCTATTACGGCTCAATGAAGCAAACCTTCTGAGGCATGGTGAGCCTCTCTCCAGGCTTGAATCATTTTGTCAATATGCTGATGAGTGCTACATGTCCATAAGCTTGATGCTTTATTGGAAGTGAAATATATATCTTATTTTTTTCTTCTTTTGATCAATGACATGAACCTTGCTAGAGAAGGACTGCTGCAACTTCTTCCTAATTCTGTCTTATGGGATGGAGTCTTGACCACAAAACTCATACTAGATCTAATGGATATAGTGATTCTGAGATTTTAAAGAACACTTCATTTATGGGATGTATAGAAATTTTAAGGAAAAAGGCTAAATTGAGGTAGTCTAGGTTCCATAACGAAAAACTGTCTCCCTTTCATGTTGAAATCTTGCTCTGTGCTTTGATATATTTGTGATCTTTCTCTTCACACTCTGAAGTGACCTTAAGTGATGTCTTACATATTATGTCATATTTGACATTTTGAAATCTGTGTGCCTGCGCTTGTGTTTGCCTTTCTTTTTCTATTCGGTGGATATCAAGCTTGTAATACACCTTCTAAATTTTTTGTTCAACTCTTTCGTGGCTTTGTTCAGCTTTCCAGGGAGACGATAGGGAAATCTAGGGGAGATTCCTCCCAAATGTCCAGCTATAGATGACGTGCTGGGACCAGTTCATTCACCCATGTTGCTTATGCTGTATCTCATCAATTCTGACTTCATAAATCGACCTGGTTGCTGAAGCAGTTGTTTTAATTGAAACATATTGCTTATGCCGTGCCATGTCAACTGTCTTCATAAAGTCACTGGGATGTTTGACGCAGTGGTTTTAACTGAATCAGTCCTTACAAATTGTCCTCTGCAGATAAGTTTTTCCTGTGTAGATATCTAACTTAAGCAGCATGTGTGATAATGCCGCCTAGAACTCTCAAAATGGGCATTCAGTATTGGACTGTGGCCATGCAGCAACACCCAGATCCCAATCCGTCTCAATCATTTGGTAGGAGAGGTTTGGATGTATTAACTGGCTAGGTTTGTGGCCAGCATGTATTTTCTTCTGCAATCAATTTTTTTCCTTCTCTTTTCAACTTCTTGTTACGTATATAGTTATCAATGTAGGCTTCGGCTGCTGAATTTTTGTCATTTAATCACATTCTGGTTATTGATATATGCACGGGTTAGCCATCATCCTTGATACCACATTTACTGTTTTTACCCAATTTTTCTCCCTTCGCTGTCTTTTTATTGTGGCTTGTATTCTTCGATGATACTTACTATTTGCTATCATATTATTGACAATTGACAATATTACACAAGAACATTCAAGATGTCCATTTAATTTCACTCTCTAATGTGAAATTTACATTGATATGGGTTTTTTATTAGTTGATTATTTTCTTTGTTTTTCCTAAGATGATAGCAAGGGAAAAAACCCGTTGGAATAGTTGCAGATAAAGTAGCCGTGGGGACTCTTTTTGTTTTCTTGGGAAAGGTACAACTGATTTAGGGGATGCATTAATTTGTTATGTTGACGTCATTTCTGACATTCTTTAATTTTAGTCAGTGTCCTAGGTCTTGGTCACAAATTTTGTGTTTGATACTCAGACAAGCTGTTGTCAGTGCTCAGAAGTCAAATAGGTGCATCCAGTAGCAATTGGACTGCCAAGATGACGACCTGTTGGGATAGGATTCTACTTTCTATCCAATCCCTTCTATGCAAACAGTTCCGTCTTTTTTTTTTTGGTTTGTATTTGAAGCCCTTCATCAGGGGGAATGGAAAAAAGTAAAATTTGTGGACATCAATTATTTAATAGTGAAGACTTTAATAGTAACGTTTTACAGCGTAAAGACTAAAGATAAAGACGTGAAGAGTTCTTAGCAAAAAGGAAAAAAAGAAAAAAAAAAAAAAAGACGTGAAGAGTACCATTTGTTTTATAAAGTATAAAAAAAAATTGATAAAATTGAGTGACAATGAGTTTTAGTCCGCAACGGCACTACCTATATAAATATGAAACCTGAGTGTTGAGAGTGCTAAAACATTTGATTGAACGCACCTGCATACTTATTTGGAGTTGTACTATTTTATAATATGAAAGATGATTATATTTGTAATTTTTTATTTAAAATAAACTTTAAGAGGTTTCAATGAATTTTAGTCAAGGAATACTATAAAAACAAAAAACTGAGCTCCATGTTCTCATTGAAGATATGCCCACTGCATGTGAGATGATTATGGAGTGTGATGTGTTGAAACAAATTCAGGTGATGCTTTCAAACTAATTCAGTTGAATATGTGAATTTTGTTTCTAGAGTAACATTTGTTCTCTTATTCTTATACGGTTGATTGTAAATTATTAAAATTTTATTATTAGAGAGATATAAACTAACTAATAAGAGTTATGTATAGTAATAAAGGTTTGAAATATTTTATAAAAATACAAATTCGCATGTTAGAATAATTAATTTTTGAGAGAATCATCTGAGTCGGCAAGAAATTAATCTCAATAATATTTATACAGAACAAGTTGACAAAAAAAAAAAAACTATCATGCTTAGCATTCCGAGAAAGTTATAAATATATATATATATAAAAGGTGCAAGTCTACAAAAATTAGATCCCAAACTTTAAAAAAAAAAATTCATTTCGGAAACAGGAAATTGCGCCGGCAAATCAGGGTAATTGGGAATGGCTTGCGGTCTACGTGCTCACATGACGCAGTTAATATCATTCTGCCATGTGTCATTAAGCACGTCACAATCTCAAAATCCTTTTCCATTAAAAATAAAATAAAAATAAAATCACAATCTTCCCCAGAAAGAAAACAGAATCAGCTGAATGGAAATTTCTGTAATGTGGGAACTAGGGAAGTTAAAAAGAATCTTCACTATTTAACTCCCTTTCCTCTTCTTCCTAACCCATTGTTTCAGTTTTCAGTTTTCATAACAAATTCAGCTCTCTCTTTTGAACCTCTTTTTTTCTTTTTGTCCTGTCTCTTCTGTTTTTGCATCAGTCTGACTGTTGAAGAAGAAGAGTATGAAGTTTTCTAATACTACAACACTTTTCCAAGACAAACTTCATAGCCATTTCAAAAGGGAGAGAGGCCTCAACATGAGTAGCCTTGTTCCTTTTGTTTTGACTTCTTTGTTCTTAGCCTCTGTTTTCACTTTCTTCCTCCTCTATTCTCCAAACTCTTTAACTTTCATTCCCAAACAAACCTCCGATTTTGTCCAACAAAACCAACAAGAATTACCTCACCAAACAAATATCACTTCCATACCTCAAATGGGTATCTTTCAAAATCACTCATTTCTCTTTTAAATGACTTCCTTTTTGGTCTTAATTTTGATTTTCCCCTGTTTTGGTTTTGCAGAGAAGGAAGCAGAGAAATGTGACCTGTTTATGGGTCATTGGGTACCAGCAGTAAATAGGTCATCATTTTATACAAATTCAAGCTGTCCGACAATCCCTGAATCAAAGAATTGTTTCAAGAATGGTAGGAAAGACAATGATTTTCTCAATTGGAAATGGAAACCTGAGAAATGTGAACTTCCAAGGTTTGATTCCAAGACCTTTTTAGATTTTGTTAGAGGAAAGAAAATGGCATTTGTTGGTGACTCTGTTGCTCGAAATCACATGGAATCCCTCCTCTGCCTCTTGTCTCAGGTGATCAATTTTTCTTTTCTAAGTTAGAATTGTTTGAAATCTTTGCTTGCAGTGATTACATGATTGGAGTGTGATTCGATTAGTCAAATGAAGAAAGAAAAATCGAAATATTAATCGTTGTAGATTTTCCATTCCTTATTTGCTGTTTGATTATGTGAAAGGAAAGTAATCTGAGAAGATTAGTTTCTTTGAATGTGAATTAGAATTTCAAAACTTAGTTGTACATCAGATTAAAAAATGAAAAATAAAATTCATACAACTAAGCCATTTGATTAGGTTAATATTTGGCCAATTATTTCCAAAATTGGACAATTTTGTCCATGTGTTCAAAAGGGTAGGGTTTGTATTTTTAAGTTCATTTTGTTCAATAAAACTAATCTGACGTGTATTTTTAAGTTCATGTGTTCAAAACTATAACTTTGTTTGTAAATCAAGGATCTCAGAATATGTGGTGTCTAATTTCTAGGAAGAGGTAGACAAGTTGGGTATAATTTAAAAATTTTATAATTATAAGGGAATAATTAGAGAGAAGTCAAACCGTACAATTTGTGATTAATATCAAGTTTAATAATTAAAATCTGACTAGGGAAGTCAACCTTGCGATACTAATTATCACAAAATTTTGATTTAAGTAACATTAATTGCATCCGTTCTCCTTTGAAATTGTTAATTATATATGTATTTGATTCTTGTTTGCTTTCTTACATGTTGCTCCACTTGTAAGTTCATTGATCTTGCTAAACAAGTGATGGCGAGGTCAAATTTCTGACTAATTGATTATAACAACGTTCTAACACAATTTCAAAGAATCACTAAATCCAAGAGTCAAAGCCATTGGGTGAGTTCTCGTGAACGAGTTACTAATGTAACATTAAAAAGTGATACAAACTATTATATTTTGATTGATAATAGCTGAATTGATTCATGAATCATGAATATTGCTTTTCAATGTGAAGCTGTGGTTCAATGCTTCTTGATGTTTGATTAAAACACTGGTTTTCCTACTCAAGCATGCAGCTACCATCGTTCAAAGCTTACATGTCTACTGCTATATAATTTTGCAGGAGGAAACTCCAAAGGATGTCTATAAGGATTCTGAAGACCATTTAAGGAGATGGTACTTTCCTAGGTATGACTTCACTCTTATAATCATCTGGTCCAAATTCCTTATAGCTGGCGAGGAAAGAATCATCAATGGCACAGGCTCCAACATTTTTGATTTGCAGCTTGACAAGGTTGATGATATCTGGGCTAAGGACCTTCCAGATTTCGATTATACAGTTATCTCAGACGGGCATTGGTTTAACCGGGTAATGTACCTACACGAAGGCGACAAGCTAGTAGGATGTGTATACTGTCGTGAACCAAATGTGACTGATTTCAACATAGATTTCCCCTTTAGAATTGCGTTTCGAACTGCGTTTAAGTACATAAACAGCTGCAAAAACTGCAAAAAGATGGTGACATTGTTCAGGACATTTGCACCAGCACATTTTGAGAGTGGGGCTTGGAATTCAGGAGGGTATTGCAACAGTACAAGTCCTTTGAGTGAAGGGGAAGTTGATTTTGGGAAATTTGAGTGGCAATTGAGGAACGCTCAAATAGAAGAGTTTGAAGGAGCAAAAGAAGAAGGTAATAGGACAGGGCATAAGTTTGAGCTTGTGGATGTGACTAGGGCTATGCTAATGAGACCTGATGGCCACCCTGGAGCTCACTGGGGTAATAAATGGATGAAAGGATATAATGATTGTACTCATTGGTGTATGCCAGGTCCAGTTGATATTTGGAATGAGTTAATGATGGAGGTTATGATAAGGGAGTCTGGGTTGAGGTCTGGATTATAGATTCAAGGCATTATAGGTAATTGATTAGATTTAATTCACCATACATGTTTTTATTATAATAATCATCAAAACCACATTTATCTGAATTATATAATTCATTGAGTTGGCGGGAGGAGTCAAGCAAGCTGGATGTTTTCTTCTCTTCTCTCTCTCTCTCTCTTTCTTCATTTGATCTTATATTGAGAAATGATTATTTTATAAAATATCAGTAGACTAAGTAAAATTTATACGAAAAGAGAACTCCTGCAACCCAATGCCCATTGCATACGCAGTAACTAGCAACTTCAAGTCCAGCAAAACAGAAGATGCCTCAGGCGATACTCCTCTCCTATCTCAATGCATTCTTTATTCCTGGTATCCCACAGGCATCCCACAACTGTGATTGGAACTAAAGGAGTGACATTGAAGGAGTTGGTGCAAGAAAAAGGACATTGTTGTCATGTGATAGGCTAACAAATGAACAGAAGACAGAGCTGAGAGGCAAAGGGTTGCAAAACAAGCTAGGCATATCCCAACACAATGTAAATCACAAAATGACAACAATAACAACACTATAGCTTAAATCCCGGGAGAGACGGTGAAAATGCTACTAATATACATATAAAGCTTTAATGATAGGGCATCTCTCTTAAGTAAGCGTGTATGAAAGGTTAGCAGAGCTCCCTTACACTGTTGGATCAAGCTTTAATGATTTGGAATAAAATAAGAAGTCATGTAACATCTTAGATGATCACATGAATACTTGTGTGTTACTTTCATCCAGACTTTTCATGCTTGATCCAACTGTTGTAGGTGGCTCCTTTCACTCTCATGATAGATAGTGTACGCTCATATAGTATGCTCTCAATTTGTAAGCCCGGATTACTTTTCCTGCAGAGACATCCAAGGTAAACTTGTGCAACATAAATATTGACACAGAAGCACTGCAAACCTGTTCTACTCCCTCTCTGATGGGGATGAAAAATGCTGACACATACGTGATGTTCAACACAATTCTATATAATTCATTGACAGGAACTAAGGTGGTTAAAACTTAACAATCTCAAAATTTGGATCAAGTAAAGGAAATCTATGCATAGAATACCATATCAGCCATAAATATACGTTACATAATACATATGCAAAAAAAAAAACCAAAAAAAACAGGCAACTCAGTAACAATGGATAAATCAAGTGAATGAAGCTAAACACATATTATGTTTCCTGCACAGATCAGCATGTATCTTGCATCGTAAGTATATTCTACATACATATAGACACATAAGCACTTGAAATCTCAGCTACTATCTATCTGCCAGGGATAAAAATAAAAATAAAAATCTAACACATCATGGCGTTCAACAAAATTCTTTATAATTCATTGACAAAGTAAGCTGGTTAAAACTTAGCAATCCCAAATTTGGATCAAGTAAATGAATTATACGCATAGAATATCATCATTCAATAATAATATATATGTTACAAAATGTAATTGCAAAAGTCCTGTAACTCAGTAACAATGGATAATCAGATCAAGTGTACAATTGAGAAACACAACACAGTTCAAAAGTAGAAACTTCATTGGCTTTAGTCAACAAGAGAAGAAAAGGAAGAATGTGCAAAAAAGAAGAAGAAAAGGAGATAAAAATTTCAACTGCACCAGGTGTATGAATCTCAAAAAGCATTTTGATGATAAATCATAACTGGAAAAGCCACATTGAGTGGATCCAAGGTTGGATCAATTATGTAAGTTACCACTTAGACATCAGACCTATGGCTGTCAACAGAATTTGATGTATGAGGGAAGATCGCATAGCAAAAAGTTGTAGGATCTAGGCTATTTGCGTGAACAGTTGCACACCTTAGAGTGCTATGTTGCAAAGCCCAAGAACACCTATACAACAGGACTACAGCGAAAGTTTAAAGACACATAAGTTTATTGTAGTAAAATTTTGAAAATCAGACACCAATTAGCCTAAACTAATCATATATTGTGTTGCTATCTACATTTAGCAAGAAGAGCATTTAACGGTATTTCAGATAGTTAAGACAATTTTAAAAGAACCAAACAAGCATGGATGATATAGCAGCTATGCTTACACAATCCTGTTTCTTGATTCTTAAACACTGCTGTTTCCTAAGAGATTAACACTCAGAGGACCAATGTGAGCCTCATGATCCATAAAACTTGGCCTCCTCAAACATTCAATTTATTAGTTCAATTAAATCCGAATCATCCAGAATAGAATCAACAGTAGTATCCGTCTAGTCATTTAATGCTTTTCATCTCCAGGAATCAAATAAGATCAAAGAAAGCTAATTCGGTCATATATATTATTTGCAATAGAAGTTTATGAATGAAAAACCTGTATTTCTGATAGAATCTGAAGTTCATGAATGAGTATAAGTTACAAAAAACATGCTTAGATGGTTAAGAAAAAACATCAACCTCGAGATAAGATGAACGCCACATTCAAAAGTCAATTGCAGATTTGCTAATTATGTTGTTAATAGCAACACTAGCACCAATCTATATCAACACCAAAGTCTGACACAATCTTTTTTTTCTTGAAAAGTACCAAAGTCTAATACAATCTAAAATAAAAATAAAATTCTAGATTACTACATGAGAATAGCTCCACAACCTCAAACTTCATTTATGTTACCAAGAACAAACGAAAAGAGCTCCCGGACAGGTGAGAACTCCACCAACCCAATATCCATTGCATACCCAGTAACTGGCAACTTCAGGTCTCGCAGAACACAAAATGCCTCAGCCATCCTAGTCTTTGGCACTTCCTGAGCAACTGCGCAATAAGGAATCCAAGAATCCTGGCGATACTCCTCTCCTATCTCAATGCCTTCTTTCTTCATGGCATCACACAATTGTGACTGGAACTGAAGCAGTGACATTGAAGGCGTTGGTGCAAGAAAGAGGACATTGTTGTCACTTGATAAACTCCCAACTGAAGAGAAAGACAGTGGTAAAGGTTCTTGCTTTGAAGCAAAACTCTTGACAATTGACTCAAGCTTTCCGGGATCAATAAAGGGGCTGGAGAAAAGGGTAATGTGTGGGCGTGACTCAATTTCGATGAGTTGGGTACTGATTTGTCGGCGAGCCAATACATTCCAGGCCTTCAAAACCTGGTTTTCAAGTGCCGGGTCGCAGTAAAGCTCAATTGCATAGCATTGTGACATTGCCTTGGAATTGAAATTCAGGGAGGAGAGGACTAAAGAAAACTATTCAACCACTAAAAACCCAACAACCAAAACCGAGATCTCAGAAACCCCAAGAAGGAAAATGAAATCAAACCAGCCCACAAATGTAAATTGAAAACAAAATATAGATTTAACAGAAATCTGTAAAAAAAACGAAAACCCGAGTGAAAATCAAGGTAATTGACGCTCAAAAATTAAGAAAATGGCAGTGAGCTTTGAGAATGAGAAATTGAACAGAAAAGATGAAACAAATGGGAAAGTGAAGTTGGAAATTCAGAAGGCAACAAGTATAGGAATGGGCAATTGAAGAAAAACAAACAAACACATGGGGTACGGCGGGTTAAAGTTTCAATTAGAAAGAGACATAAGGAATAAAGGGGAAAGAAATCAAAAAGCGTTTCCTTTTGCAACCAAACCCTGTTTCTGCGAAGTTACTTACAAGATTTATTTCGGCGAACACTGCAACAGAGCCTTGCCAGTTGCGACCGCTAGCTGAGTGCGAAGAGAGAAGAAAAGAAAGGTCTTCAGCTACAAGCTACGCGGATATTAGCGAAACCCATTAATATGCTTCTAAAATCTAAACAAAAATCCTTTAGCCACTATTCTAAGAGGAAACTGACGTTTCTTTTTTTTCCTTTTTCGTTTGAACCGCCAAGTCAAACTGTGGTTATAAGCTCGACGGAATAAACCTCCAAGTTAAACTGCGGTTTTACTCATGGAGACGAGTTGACTTTCAACTATACATTTTTAAGTTGGTTAAATAAAACGAATCAATTTTGGATTATATTTTTAAATTCATTAAATTAAACGAATTGTGTAAATTTTTCTAAAGTTAAACTTGTAAACTCGTAAATTCAACTTTATTTTATATATATTTTTATAATGAATGTATAAATTTATATAAATATTAAAAAAATAACATAAAATATAATTTGGTTGGTAATAAGTTATTCAAATGTTTATCTTGATAAAGGTTTTGGGGTTCAACTCTCTTTTATTAAAATTATGCTTTTGACATTTGTCTTTTTTTTTTAAATGTTAAAAAAAAAAAAAAAGAGAGAGAAAAGAAAAGAAAAAGTAAAAATGGGGAGAAATTAATGAAAATTGGTAAGAACATATATCTTTCTCCTTATACTTCTTTTCTCCTTAAAATTATTACTCTCAGTTTCTTCTTGCTTCTCAAATAAGGACAGATAACTTTCTCCCTATGCTTTCTTTCCTCTAATTTCTTACTTGCATTTCGTTCTCTTTGAGGTACACATTAGCTTCAAGCTTCAATTTAGACTAAAACATGTTTATAAAGAAAGACCAAAAGTCTAAAACAGCTACAATCTAATTCAAATGCATTGGCAAGAAACCAAAAGGTAGAGGGTAAAAAAATTTATACCAAAAATAAAATAAAAATGATAATAATAACCACCACTAATTCTCTTTAATGGAAAAAAGATATAGGTTTAACATTTTATAAATTACAAGGCTATTAAATTTTTTTTCTAAGCAATTCTTTTAAGATTTAAATCTGAATGTTCAATTAACAAGAAGATTATATTCTCTTAATATGTGACTCCAACAATCAAATCAAGTCATCATTTTGTTAATTTCGGGAATAGATTCATGAATAGATCAAAAGAAATCAGTTTTTTCTTTTCTTTTTATTGGTTGGGTTGATAGTTAGACCAGGTAAAAATTCATTCCCATCCCTAGACTGACCACTAATGGCAACCCATGAACATCAGTTGAGGTATATTTGGTATATTGCAAATCTGTACATTAACCTTTGTTCCTTGAAGGTGAATAAGTTCATGAGCTGAATCAATTGACTACACTTTGAACCTTGTTAATTCATTGGCGATGCATTGTGAAAGTCTAACAGCAAAGCACAAAGGTGTATTCTTTCATATATCAACGAATGATATGATGGTTTTGGGAAGAAGAATATAAATAATTCCATATATCAAAAAGTCATTCGGAGTTGGAAGGAAAGACACCAATAATATAAGAAAATAGCCAAATGTTAATGCCAATAGCCATTGTCAACAAGTTTATTTTTGAAAAAGACATCGTTAATTTGGTGCTTGTCGAGATATTATCAAGTTGATCTCTTATAATTTTATATATAATACAACAAGTAGTCATATTAAAGAACAAATTACGTAAACAAATTAAATTAACATTACAATATACAAATGTTTTATTTGAAGCAGAGCTAGCTAGCTAGTACTTAATAAATAAATCAATGAGGAGCACGAATATAAGTGGAATGGGATTGTGAGCATTTGGGGCTGAGTCCCAAACAGAGAAAGCGCTTGAAGAGTTCATCCACTTGTATGTTATTTCAGGGTAGTGACGGTCTATTACATCCTTGAGGCTTTCAGTCTTGTTCACACATTCAAATCCCTTCTTTGTGTAAGTTTCCTCGTTGAAATTGCTTGTAAAGAACTTATCTGCCTCCAGCCTCCTACATAATGCCATTTCAACCTCATTTATCAAATGTTTGACATATATATCAAACTTCAATTTCAAAAGCATGCACTTAGCCAACCTTGAAAAGGTCATCAATTGATGGTCTAACTCAACTCTGAATTTGCATTGTTTAATTCGAGATTTAGTTTTGAGTTCGAGTAGTACTAAAAACTCATTATGAACAGACTTATTCGCTCTGGCTATAGACATCATCACCATCGACATCTTCTAGTGCTTGGATTGCTTCTCCATCATCTTTCAGATCCTTCCATTTTGAGATGGGAATCAACAATAGGCCTCTACGGAACTCATTGTAACTTGCAACTTTTCTCTCTCCGTCTCTATAAACTGCATATTATAGCAAGGACCATAAACATAAACAACGCTCAGCCACATTGGATAGTTAATTTATCCTTAAAAAAATCACTTAATAAATAAGGGTCAAGAATAGTTAAATTCTACCTTCAAGAGCTGATAGATCCACATGATCAGGCCTATCTTTTCCGTCGACATCATAGGGGTACAAGGTCCCTAAGCCACATTTGATAGTTCCACAACTCTAGTGCCCCACAAGCTTGATGACCCATTGAAACTAATTTGCCTTTCAATCCCTATGTCAGCTAATGTCTTTTCCCCCTTTTGTCCTATCAAATTTGGCAAAGGAATCCTAGAATGGGAAAGAAACAAATTTTAGTTAATTTCTTCACTCAATTTTGAAAGACATCAGTATTGAATTTTTTGTTGATGGGATTAATTTATCAATACTCTTTAATCAACTGGTGGAGATTTGTTAGATCTGGTGAGACAGAGATGTCCCTCAGCTGAAGGGTATCTGGCATAAGTGAATGCATCCTATAAACACTGACAAATTCCTCGGTCAATGAATATGGGACACCATGATTTTCAGGCTTCTTCATCCCAACAAAACCTCCCAAAATAGCTCCTCCAACATGTCCAAATGTGTCCTTGAATTTCTTTCCCAATAATCCATACCTGAAATGGATTTTATTAACCATATATATCAATGACTCAAACTAGAATTGTTAGTAATAATAAGGGTTTCTGTGTGAGCTCAAATTTATTTCAGAGTAAACTTAAATTTTGTGCACTAAACAAATTAAATAATTAATTACCAATTAGTATGCATCCCAGCGAGTAAAGTGCAGTTTTAAGGAGCTCCACGGTCCAATCAATGGTGTGAACCTTTGCAATCACAGCTGAGGTCACCAGCCTAGCATGACGATATAGATCTTCATCATCCAAGTATGAGTATTCCTTCTGTATTAATAATTAAATAAAAAATGTAATGATCGATTAATTACTTAGCTTGTTGGTTTATAGTTGAATTAATTATTCTGCAATAACAAAATAACTAATTGAATTTTTTTTTTTGTTTGTTTTTGTTTTGGGAGGGGGAGGGGGAATAATCTCTTGGATAGCGAGAAGGTGGGTGCCGCTAGACTACAAGGATCATGGCTAACTAATTTAATTAGTTGTACCTTGAGTGCATCACAGACTGCATTGTGTAAGCGATTGCAAGGTGGAGACACCGGCCCAACTGTCACGGATGTCGCCGGCGATAGCAGTTCCATCTTGTTGATCATGAAGAAGAAGGTCATCTTTTGCTATCTTGAGGTTTCCATCTTTGAAAGTTCTCACTTTCCTTAAGACTTCTGCATTGCTTCCATATATTCCATTTCCATCCCTTGTATATGTAAACACACTCATGCATCAATATTATATTCATATACAAAATTGGAAAGGTTAACTAAATTTGAACTGCCTTTATAAGCAAATTAATTTCAATTACGAAGGGAATTTTATAATTAATTAGCTAGTAACTATAGTTAAAGATCAAATAATATGTTTCAACATATAAACTTATTTACAATAAAGCTACATACATACTATTTCATTACATAATAATAAACTTATTTATGTAAATTCAATGATAAATTCATATAAAGTGATTCTTAAGTGTATGATAACTTGTCAATAAGGACAAAAGCGACTAAAAAACAAAATGAATTTAATAGTTTTTTTTTTTTTTAATCCCTCGTGAAATTAGAACTAGAAACAATCCTTTGCAATTTGAAAGGATCGGGAGAAAATACCTGGCAAGCACCTCTAAGGTTCGAACTTTGATGAAAAGCAAATTAAACTAACGAGATAGTAATGTAAATCTAACAAGCTAATTGACTAGTAAAATTGATTATCTTACAAATTATCAAAAAAAAAAAAACAATAATAATAATAATTATATTTTTTTTGTATATATTTCAAAATTAAGAAAGGATATTTCAAAGATATAATTTGATTAATTCTACCACCAAGGTGTACGAATGTTCAATGCACCACTCTTTGATATCATAGAAGCCAGTGGGAACCTCTTTTGTCTTGAAGAACCTGAAAGAACTAAGTGGACATTTGCTTGCAACTTCTCTAGGTGCACTCAGTTCAATCTGCAACAAATTAAATCAATTAATCTTCTAGTAATTTAATTCAATTATGCAAAAAATATAGATATATTAATAATTAATCAAGGCCTGTTTGGTGTCCTCCAAGTGATCAATCCAATCATGAATCATAAATTGAATCCAAGAAGCTGCTATCACATTGAACTGTTTCCCTGTGTCCTTGTAAGTTTTCCTTGCCAAAAGTTTTGTGGCAACCACCATCGGGTCCGGTTTCAATAATTGCATGTACGAATTTGACGCTTAATTAATACGTATATTCGTACATTCATACATACCTGCAGATTAGAGATTAGAGGACGTGTATATAGATACCTTATCTTTTTTATCAACAGGAAGGACATTTCTTCCAAAGAAAGATCCTTGCCTGCCAGCACCTTCACTGAAAGGATCATTGAACTTTCCATCAGCTGGGTTGAGCCGACCGGTGTCCTTCCAACATTGAACAAGTTGTACTCCTGATGAAGATGCCGGCGAATAGCCAGATAGATTAGGTCTAAGAACACCGGCAACAGATGCCATATCCCCTACTTATCAACAGAGTGAACAATCTACATACGTACCAAAAACCAATTATATGATTTAAGTTAGTAATTATAATTAATAGTAAGCATATATCATATATATATATATATAAGGGAACCAAATTTAATTAATATAATTACCAGCAAGAGAAATGCATCTATGAGAGTCATCTTGGAAACAGTTTCGTGGAAGTCTTTGTGGATGAAATGATGCAAAGGTGCAGTTACAAGAGTCTTAAGGGATGACAGTATTATGGACGCCATAGTCTTTTGTTTTCTTTGTGTAAAATTGTAGTTTCTTCAAGTGCCCCAATGCCACCTATTTATACTTAATGCAATAAAAAAAACTTATGATATCTCTTTCATCATAGATTAAAAAATTAGAATTCGTCTCTTATAATAACGTTTACTTTGAAAATTACTACATATGATGAAATTTTCTCTTCTTTTTTTTATTTATATTTTTTCATATTCATGTTGAATATTGAAAATTGGACATGCATGCATGTACAATTAAGTAACAAGGCTGTATGATATCTTTCTCTGTCAAATATTGGTCATGGTGGAGTCAGGAGTGGACATCTAGGTTCTGAACTTACCAGCAATTGTATCCTTCAAATTTAAGTTTCCTTTTTCTTGGCAAACAAACAATAAAAGGATTTTAACGTACGCGTGAGATATTTTACTACCTATAATTATACATGGTTGGCCGAGGGAATTGAATTTTTTCATCATTACAAACAGATATTACCAAAGAATTATTGAACAATATATCATATATAGCAATTCAAGAATACAGACATGTCAAGAAAAATCAACCAACTTGTGAAAAGAAATTAACTAATCTGATAGTGTTAGACCAATCGTTGTTGGTGTAAAAATATTAATATGAAGACTTATGTAATATTGAGTTTATATCTTAAATCATCTCGTACGTACGTACAACGTTTAAACATTATTTAGAAAGAAGGCTGCCATCAGCAAATTAATTAATTAATAAATAAAATTAAAAGGATAGATATCACATTGCACGTAGATTTCACTTTTCTGGTTTTGTACGTTAGTTATTATGGAAAACATTATCTATATATAATATAGTCTTATTAAAATATGCATTAGGTAGTTCTTTTTATGGCACCAAAACAAAATACATTTTTAATTAATTATCATCTATATGTCCACCATTGTCATTAAGACAACATCATAAAAATAGACTTGCAACTGCATCATAGGGCAGTTAATGTATGTATCAAGGACGGATCTACATTAGGCGTTAGGCTTATGGTAAGTTTGGTAATGATGTGATTTTAAAAAAGCTGTTATGACTTTTATATTATGAAAAAAAAATTGTCAAAAAGTCATAATTATTATGTTTAGTAAATTTGTTTATAAAAGTTAATGTGGGTAGTAAAAACAATGAATAAAGTGTTTGGTAAAACAAATCATAAGTTTCCGTAAATGTATAAAATGACAAAAATAAACATCATTAATTAAGAATATATTTGAGATGAGAAAGTAAATGATTTATTAATTAATTAAAAATATATTTAAAACTTCCTCAAATTACTAAGGTACTTTTTGTACTTTCAATTATTGGTAAAATAAAAAAAATAACTCAAATATCCCATTAAAGTTTAGTTTTGATCCCTTGAAATTTTACACAAAACAGTTTCCACAATTGAGTAGTTAAATTTAATCAAAATATAACTTTTTTTCTTTTCTTTTTTTCCTTTTAAAATCTTCCGATTTTTTTTTTTAATTATTACGGCACTTAGCCAACAACTTGTCATATTAATATTTAAATATTTATTATTTCTTAAAAAATAGATCTAACTAACATTCTGACATAATATTTTTTTAATTTGAGCCATAATAACAAAAGTTAAGAGTGACAAATTCATGAATATATCTCACCAAAAAAAGTTATGAATATATATTTTTTATATTCATTAATTATTGCATTTTACCTTCTATATTTTCGGTCGACTCACTTATTTTATCAAATAAATATATATCTCTTATGAAAATATGATAAATTTTGTTACTTTTACTACTTGTACTAAAGAAGAAAAACCAATGAATTTTTTCTAATAATATAGTATCATATTCGTTAAAATATTCTATATTATTATTTATTTAAAAAGTGATAATTTTTTTGTGAATTCTCCTTGATAGGTAATATTAACATATTGATCTCAACTAATCTCTGCGTGACATGTGACACGTGACAGAGATAACTGGCATCTTTAATATGCCAAATGGGCACACCCAAAATATAAAGTTTGGCATGAGTTTTGAAAAATATAACTTTTCACTTTCTGAACTCAAATCAAATATTATTCTATTCTCTGATTCAGTATGGACTTTGGTATCAGAATGCAGTGAAAAAATACCAGGTTACTGATCCACTATTTTACAGTAACATTTGTACCATGAGTTAATTAACTATCTGATTCGCCATGTAAGCTCGATTAGATGGGACATAACATTGGCGCATGTGGACACCAAACCCACTAAAGGCCCTACAAATACAAGCTTTCACACTCTCAAAAAGCTCTCATTCTCTCTATACTTTATTTTTAATAGCTCTCCCCTTATCTCTCTATATACTGACTTGAGTTTTGGAGTGCTGACAGGTCTTCAGCACCACCTCTGCAGGTCTACCGAAGAATGAGTGTAGGAGGCATTGAGGAGACCACCTCGCCAGGTCTCCAGCTCGGACACATTGAGGAGACCATCTCGCCAGGTCTCCAACTCGGACAAATCCGACATTAACATTGGCGCCGTTTGTGGGAAATTCATATGATTTGAATTTTTTCTAACCTCCAAGCAGCTCTCCAGATCTCCATCTCGCCAGATCACTGTACCAAGCTTCATGGTCTTTTCTCCATGAACAACCTTCACAAAAACAAGCCAGCACAATAAAACTGACCCTCATTGTTGGAGCACCCATTCTTCACCATTTTAATTCTCACACCTGAGCACTCAAACACTTCAACTCACACAGCTCACCACCTCTCCAAGATACACTATGAACGCCTTGTTTCCCAAGCAAAACAGAGAGCACCCAAGCACCTTTTGACAGCTGCTCTTCCAATCAATTTTCAGGCAAATTTCGGCGACCTGAGAACCCAGTCGACCATCCTTATTACCCGGTGTCAACCTTCCAGGTCTCCCCGTCGAAACCACCAACTTGCTGGAGTACCCACGCGCTGCCTCAAGTGGCGGCACTCAAACCAGGTCGCCAGATTTGGTGAATGGCGAGCTGCTCTTCTAGTCAATTTTCAGGCGAATTTCGGCGACCTGAGAACCCAGGCGACCATCCTTATTGCTGGCGTCGACCTTTCGGGTCTCCCAGTCGGAACTGCCACCTCACTGGAGTACCCACGCGCGCTTCCACGCACTGCCTCAAGTGGCGGAACTCCAACCAGGTCCACAGATTTGGTGAATGGCGAGCTACTCTTCCAGTTAATTTTCAGGCGAATTCTGGCTACATGAGAACCCAGGCAACCATCCTTATTGTCGGTGTCGACCTTCCGGGACTCCCCGTCGAAACCACTACCTCGTCGGAGTACCCACGCTTTGCCTCAAGTGGCGGCACTCCGACCAGTCGCCAGATCTGTGAATGGCGAGCATGCACGCTCCTAACTCGGCCCACCAAGAGTCTAGCCCAATGAAAATGAAGCCCGCCAGATCACCAACTCGGGCTGACAAACACAGCCCGCCATGTAGGCCGAAGACCAGATGAACCCAGGTTTGCAATATTTATATTTTAACCCCTGTATTTTTAAAAGCTTATGAAAAAAGTACAAACATTATTAATATTTTCACATGTGCCATAAATTGCTCAATAATTCCCAAATGAGGCCAATAAATTTATATAATTCACATTCAGTCTGAATATTTAGTATAAGAATAATTATGCCCCTATAGTTCACACATCTACGTTAATGGCCCAATTAGTTTACATATTTACAATCATGGCCCGATATATTAGAAATTTACAATTTTGGCCTCGATATCTTAGTTTTCCACAATCAGCCTAAGTCTTTTGATTATTGCTAAGTGGCCTGAGACTTCAATTGTTTACAGAGTTTCCACAAACTCTATCATATTTTTCATATATGCCCCCGACAATTATATTATTTGCCTAAACACTTCAGAATAATTGCACAATAGACCAAAGGCTTTTATATTATCATATAATTAACCGAAGTAATTCTATAAAATTGCATATAGGCACTTAAATTCTTTAAATGACCTAAAACTTTATAAATTTTGCATAAATTGCTTGTAAACTTCTATGTGCTTATAGAAACTCTTGTCAACTTTATATCTTCATGCAAATCTACTAGAAAATATTCAAAGTCTTGAAAATATTAAATCATTCATTGAAGATTCATGAGGTCGCCTAAAAGTACCATAATTATAAGGCCATCACAAAGATGAGCCGATCACTCATTTAACAAAATAATTGGCATCTTAAGCATAGTGGACCAGTAATTCACCTCGCCTACATCTTGCACTTGATAGTCGGATCACAATGTTAATTGATTGCCTAATGTAACATGGTTGAGTAATCGCACTATATTTTTGACATGTTATTGTATATTTATCAAAAAGCACGCTATTACATGTTTACCATCATATGTGGCTAATGAATTTTCTGTTGAGATCGGCCGTTTGGCCATAGTTGCAAGAAATTTCTGCAGGTGAAGTAGAAAGAGAGAGGCATAGCCCCCCAAAACCAATCAAAAAGAAATCGCCAAAACCCGGGGGCAGAAACGGTTGAGGTTCACCTGGTCGATCCAATAACCTTGATAGGGAACTCAACCTCCCCGGTGCTCGCGGTCCAGGCAAGCGAGGCAGCTAGGTTTCCATCATGCTGTCTGAGCTTCCACCGAGTTCACCCAAGAAATAGCCAAAACTCGGGGGCAGAAATGGTTAAGGTTCACCTGGTCGATCCAACGACCTTGACAGGGAACACAACCTCCCCGGTGCTCACTGTCCAGGCAAGCGAGGCCGCCAGGTTTCCATCATGCGGTCCGAGCCTCCGCCGAGTTCACCCAAGAATTCGCCAAAACCCGAGGGCAAAAAGGGTTGAGGTTCACCTGGTTGATCCAACGGCCCTGATAGGGAACCCGACCTCCTCGGTGCTCGCAGTCTAGGCAAGTGAGGCCGCCAGGTTTCAATCCTGCTGTCCGAGCCTCCGCCGAGTTCGCCCACAAAAGGTCTGCACTCGGATGTTTAACTCTCCAAAGGTGGACTCTAGTACTGCATGATTTTTAATCGTAAAATATATTATTTTACCCTCATATGTGCCTAACAAATTTTCTTTTGAGATTGACTGTTTGACCGTAGTTGCAGGGAAATTTTACAGCCCAAGACAAAAGAAGTTAGAGCTATGAGCTCACCCCAACATTGCAAGACTTGGAGCCAAAAGCTCGTCCGCTAAGAAAAAGCTCAATTATCACTATATGGTTTTGCCCTTAGTTGACTTCAAGTCCAAATCACTTCATTCCTTGAACTTTTTTTTAGGGGGGACTTGTGTTAATACAAATATTAACTTAAGCCCAATAAGCCCATGCCCACCAAAGGCCCTACAAATACAAGCTTTACACTCTCAAAAAGTTCTCCTTCTCTATATACTTTATTTTTAATAGCTCTCCCCTTATCTCTCTATATACTGACTTGAAGCTTCGGAGTGCTGATAGGTCTCCAGGACCACCTCTGCAGGTCTACCGAAGAATGAGTGTAGGAGGCATTGAGGAGACCACCTTGCCAGGTCTCCAGCTCGGACAAATCTGACATTAACAGGTTTAATTCAAGAATCTTAGACTGGTCTAGCAAGCAATACCAATCCATGGCATTGAACTAGAATGAGGATAGGACGCCTGAGGTGCATGGAAGTGGAGACTGAGTAGGGATTCTCACCCTTCAGGAGGTAGGCAAAATCCTAAGTTTGGTTTCCGAATAATCAAGAATGAACCACTCTCCCAAGGCACGACGAGAATCTACCATTGTAATCAGTTGATAAAATGACTCAACAAAAATAATAAAACAGTTCGCATAACAACAATGAGTGTCGTGGATCAAGTAAAGAGACCAGGTACCTTGAAATAGCTGAGGGACGAACAAGAAGATCAGACGGACCAGCAACACCCCCGTACAAACTGGTAGGCCAGCCAAAATGGTCGAGAGGCATGACCAGGAAGACGAATTGGTCCCCAATCCTAGGGAGCAATCGTTCCAACTGTGATTAGTCAAACTAGGAAAGAGGCTTGAGAGCTGGAGATCGGGAAGATGCCATGTTAAATGGCCTTAGCAAGCAGTCTCTACCACCTGGATTGGGAGGTGGAGCTTGGCCCAGAGCGAAGCAAGGGAGGACTAGAAGAAAAATGGATATTGAGGACCAAAGAAAGGAGGATGGATGTCCAGGATGGACGAATTAACAAGGGTAGGCAAATCAAGGGGCATAAGGGTTTGTGGATGGAGGTGGTCGGTGGTTGGTGAGGTTGAGAGCTTGCTTGAAACAACTTGTTTGGGTTCTAAAGAGAGGACTTTGTAAAAACAAAAGACTCGACACTTATGCTCACCAAATCTAATCAAAGAGACCCATACACATACGCAAGATTTTTAATAAGAAGCGCATCGGAAGCATACCTACATAAAATACCGTTCTCTAACCCTAGGTTGCTAAAGTTTGAATGTCCGGCCAGGGAGTGTGATTAGTTTTGACAAGTGAAAACTCTCCGAGTGATATTAACGAATAGTTGAAGACCATCTAAGTCACCCAGGTGCATCAAGCAGTCTAAGCGCCCATCCAGGTTAGTGTGTGGTAATTCCCTCAAAAATGAAATGCGAAAGTACACAAACGTAATTATAGCCTAGTTAATGGCTATGCCAACATAATTAATTTATGCTTTCACTATAAAAGCTCATATAATAACAGCTAAAGCCCTACAACATAATTCATCGCCTTTACACTCAAATAATACAATTACAAAAATGTGTAAGAAGGCTCTATGATATATTTCATCTTTGATTAAAAGAATAGAATTGGTCTCTTATAGTAACGTTTACCTTGAAAATTACTATATCTGATGAAATTTCTTTTTTTGTTTCTTCTTGTTTTTCGTGTTTGAATATTGAAAATTGGACATGCATGCATGTACAATTAAGTAAGAAGGAAGGCTCTGTGATATCTTTTTTCTGTCAAATATTTCTCATGGTGAAGTGGACATCTAGGTTTTGAATTTCTTACCCGCAACTTGAACCCTTATCCCTCAAACAAATTGTAAGTTTTCTTTTTCTTGGCAAACAAACAACAATAAGATTTAAACATGAGATATTTTGCTACCTTTAATTATACATGGTTGGCCAAGGGAATTGAATTTATTCACCATATATATTAATATATTAAATCACATAATCAAAATATTCGCAAAAGATTTTAATCTCAAGTTTTAAATGTTAATAATTAGCATATTTTTCAATTGACGTATTATTAATTAGTTTATTAGAACTTTATCATACACTTGTGATTGTTATTATTATTTAAATATTAATATTAAGGGTTATGTAATATTGAGTTTATCTCTTAAAATCATCTCATACAAAGCTTAAGATTATTTAGAAAGAAAGGCCGCCCATGCAGGCAGCAAATTACTAATATAAATAAAAGAAAAGGATAGTGGATTAGTGGTCCTTGTGAGTAGATAGATCAATATAGATATCACATTGCACATGGATTTCACTTTTCCGGTTTTGAATGTTACTTGTTACGTAAAACATTATATTATACACTAATATAATCTTATTTAAATATGCATTCGGTAGTTCTTAACTTATCTTTTCTGATGTTGATCAATATTATATATTATACTAATATATGTATTTGGTAGTGCTTGTCGAGATATTATTCTTTCAAAATTTTCAAGTTCATCTCTTATAATTTTATATAATACAACAAGTAGCCATACTAAAGAACAAATTACGCCAACAAATTAAATATAACATTACAATATACAAATAAAATTTTATATCATGCAACAAGTAGCCATACTAAACAATACGCCAACAAATTAAATATAACATTACAATATACAAATGTTTTATTTGAAGCAGAGCTAGCTAGCTAGTACTTAATAAATAAATCAATGAGGAACACGAAGATAAAGTGGAATGGGATTGTGAGCATTTGGGGCTGAGTCCCAAACAGAGAAAGCACTTGAAGAGTTCATCCACTTGTGTGTCATTTCAGGGTAGTGACGGTCTATTACATCCTTCAGGCTTTCAGTCTTGTTCACCCATTCAAATCCCTTCTTTGTGTAAGTCTCCTCGTTGAAATTGCTTGTAAAGAATCTATCTGCCTCCAGCCGCCTACATAATGCAATTTCAACCTCATATATCAAATGTTTGACATATATATCAAACTTCAATTCCATAAGCATGCACTTAGCCAACCTTGAAAAGGTCATCAATTGATGGTCTAACTCAACTTTGAATTCGCATTGTTTAATTTGAGATTTAGTTTTGAGTTCGATTAGTACTAAAAAATCATTATGAAAAGACTTATTCGGTCTGACTATTCTCGGTTTATGAAGACTGGTTCTCTCTATATGTCTCTAACAAAAAAATATATAGAGTTTTTACCTTGATGCCATGAGCAAGAAGATTATAAAGGCAGTCTCACTAATTGCAAATCCCTTGATTTTCTTTTCTGCCATGAGACCTACAAGAAGATCAAGCTCCTCAACATCATCACCATAGACATCTTCTAGTGCTTGAATTGCTTCTTCATCATCTGTCAGATCATTCCATTTTGAGATGGGAATCAACAATAGGCCTCTACGGAACTCATTGTACCTTGCAACTTTTCTCTCCCTGTCTCTATAAACTGCATATCATAGCAAGGACCATTAACATAAACAACGCTCAGCCACATTGGATAGTTAATTTATCCTTAAAAAAAATAAAAAAAATCACTTAATAAACAAGGGTCAAGAATAGTTAAATTCTACCTTCAAGAGCTGGTAGATCCACACGATCAGGCCTATCTTTGCCATCGACATCATGGGGCACAAGATCCCTAAGCCACATTGGATAGTTCCACAGCTCTAGTGCCCCACAAGCTTGATGACCCATTGAAACAATTTGCCTTTCAATCCCTATGTCTGCTAATGTCTTCTCCCCCTTTTGTCCTATCAAATTTGGCAAAGGAATCCTAGAGTGGGAAAAAAAAAACAAATTTTAGTTAATTTTTTCACTCAATTTTCAAAGACATCATTATTAAATTTTTTGTTGATGGGATTAATTTGCTAGTACTCTTTAATTAATGGTGGAGATTTGTTAGATCCTGGTGAGACGGAGATGTCCCTCAGCTGAAGGGTATCTGGCATAAGTGAATGCATCCTATAAACACTGACAAATTCCTCGGTCAATGAATATGGGACACCATGATTTTCAGGCTTCTTCATCCCAACAAAACCTCCCAAAATAGCTCCTCCAACATGTCCAAATGTGTCCTTGAATTTCTTTCCCAATAATCCATACCTGAAATGGATTTTATTAACCATATATATCAATGACTCAAATCAGAATTATTAATAATAATTGGGGTGACGGTCTAAGCAAAAATTTGTTTCGAGAGTAAAATTAGTTGTACTTAAATTTTGCACACCTAATCAAATTAAGTATTTAATTATTTACTCTCGAAACAAATTAAGTATTTAATTACCAATTAGCGCGCATCCCAGCGAGTAAAGTGTCAGTTTTAAGGAGCTCCACAGTCCAATCAATGGTGTGAACCTTTGCAATTACAGCTGAGGTCACCAGCCTAGCATGACGATATAGATCTTCATCATCCAAGTGTGGGTATTCCTTCTGATTTAACAATTAAATAAAAAAATGTTATGATGGAATCCTTGTTGATTTATAGTGGATTAATTGTTCATTAATCACAGAATAACTAATTTAATTAAGGAGTACCTTAAGTGCATCACAGACTCCATTGTGTTCTTGAATGAAAAGGGATTGCAAGGTGGAGACACCAGCCCAACTGTTACGGATGTCGCCCGCGATAGCAGTTCCATCTTGATCATGAAGAAGAAGGTCATCTTTTGCTATCTTGAGTTTTCCATCTTTGAAAGTTCTCACCTTCTTTAAGACTTCTGCATTGCTTCCATATACTGCACTTCCATCCCTTGTATGTGTAAACACACTCATGCATCAATATTATATTCATATACAAAATTGGAAAGGTTAACTAAATTTGAACTGTCTTTATAGGCAAATTTCAATTAAGAAGGGAGTTTTAGAATTAATTAGCTAGTAACTATAGTTAAAGATCAAATAATATGTTTCAACATATAAACTTATTTACAATAACGCTACGTACATACTATTTCATCACATAATAATAAACTTATTTCTGTAAATTCATATAAAGTGATTGTTAAGTGTATGATAAATTTATCAATAATAACAAAAGTGACTAAAAACAAAATGGAATTGATAGTTTTTTTTGGTTTTATTCCCTCCCGAAATTAAAAGTAGAAACAATCCTTTGCAATTTGAAAGAAGGGCCGGATTGGCAGAAAATACCCGACAAGCACCTCTAAGGTTTGAACTCTGATGAAAAGCAAATTAAACTAACGAGATGGTGATTTAAATCTACAACCAAATTGACTAATAAAATTGATTATCTTAAAAATTATCATAAATTTTTTAATTCTATATTATTATTTTTTTTATATATTTCAAAATTAAGAAAGGATATTTCAATATTTGATTAATTCTTACCACCAAGGTGTACGAATGTTCAATGCACCACTCTTGATATCATAGAAGCCAGTGGGAACCTCTTTTGTCTTGAAGAACCTGAAAGAACTAAGTGGACATTTGCTTGCAACTTCTCTAGGTGCACTCAGCTTCAATCTGCAACAAATTAAATTAATTAATCTTCTGGTAATTAAACTTAATTATGCAAAAAAAATATAGATATAATAATAATTAATCAAGACCTGCTTGGTGTCTTCTAAGTGATCAATCCAATCATGAATCATAAATTGAATCCAAGAAGCTGCTATCATATTGAACTGTTTCCCTGTGTCCTGGTAAGTTTTCCTTGCCAAAAGTTTTGTGGCAACCACCATCGGATCCGGTTTCAATAACTGCAAGTACGAATTTGACGTTTAATTAATACGTATATTCGTACATTTTCATACATACATACATAGAGGACGTATATATATATATACCTTATCTTTCTGATCAACAGGAAGGACATTTCTGCCAAAGAAAGATCCTTGGCTACCAGCACCTTCATTGAAAGGATCATTGAACTTTCCATCAGCTGTACGGAATGGAAAATCAGCCGGGTTAAACCGAACGCCGACCGGTGTCCTTCCAACATTGAACAAGTTGTACTCCTGATGAAGATGCCGGCGAATAGCCAGATAGATTAGGCCTAAGAACACTGGCAACCGGTGCCATATCCCCAACTTATCAACAGAGTGAACAATCTAACAAAAACCAATTATATATAAGTTAGGAATTATAATTAATAGTAACCATCTATGATATATGTATGGGATCCATTTAATTAATATAATCACCAGAAAGAGAAATGCATCTATGAGAGTCATCTTGGAAACAGCTTCATGGAAGTCTTTGTGGATGAAATGGTGCAAAGGTGCAGTTACAAGAGTCTTGAGGGATGACATTATTATGGACGCCATATTATTTTGTTTTCTTTGTATAAAATTGTAGTTTCTTCAAGTGCCCTAATACCACCTATTTATACTTAAATAAATGCAATTAAAAAAGCTTAAGATATCTTTCATCATAGATTGCAAATATTAGAATTGGTCTCTGTTATTTTTTATTTTCGTGTTTGAATATTGAAAATTGGACATGCATATACGTACAATTAAGAAGACTCTATAATATACTTCTCTGTCAAATATTTCTCATGGTGGAGTGGGTACATCTACGTTTTAATTTCTTACAAGTAAATTGTACCCTTATCCCTCAAACAAATTGGAAGTTTTCTTTTTCTTGGCAAACAAACAATAAAAGGATTTAAACGTGAGATATTTAATTGCTACCTTTAATTATACTTGGTAGCCGAGGGAATTGAATTTACTCGCCATTACAAACAGATATTACCAAAAGAATCAGAGAACAATATATATATATATATATATATATATATATATAATATTGAATCACATAATCAAGATGTTCGCAAAATATTTAATCTCAAATTTCAAATATTAATTGGCATCATTTTTCATTTCACGTTTATTAATTAGTAATTTGTGATACAGTTGTAATTATTATTATTTAAATATTAATATTAAGACTTGTGTAATATCGAGCTTATCTCTTAAAACCATCTCATACAAGGCTTAAGATTTTTTGGCATTTAGAAAGGAAGGCCGCCCATGCATCAAATTAATAAATAAATAAATAATAAAAGAAAAGGATAGTGGGTCCTTGTGACTTGTGAGAGGAGAGTCCATAGATTTCAAATTGCACATGGATTTCACTTTGCTGGTCTTGTATGTTAGTTGTTACGGAAAACATTATATTACATAATAATATAATCTAAATAAAATATATTTTAGGTAGTTCTTAACTTATCTTATGTGCATCAAAACAAAATACACTATCAATTAATTATCATCTATATGTCTATGAGTGTTTAGGGATGGCTTTTGAATAGGGTTGGTACCTCATTTTTGTAAGGGAATAAGTGTTTTGGAAATTCAAAAATATATTTTTCAACATTAAATATAAGTAACCGCGATATATGATATTTCTTGTTATTCACAAGATTTAAAATTTTAATTCCTGTAAAAGAGTATATGAGGTTTTTTTCTCTCACCTACTCATTTATAATTAACTAATAATTTAGTTCTATGCCATATATTTTTTGTACAAGTGAGAATTTTTAATTCAAATATTTTTTTAACTCGTAAGTAAGTAGATATAGTGTGTCATTAAGACGACAACATAAAAATAGGGTAGTTGCAAGTTGCAACTACATCAGAGGGCAATAAACGAATGTATTAAGGACGGATCTACGTTAGGCTTAGTGAGACAAATCACCAAGTGAATTTTTAAAATTATTATTGATAAAATAGAAAAAATAACTCAAATATCTCATAAAATTTAGATAAAAAAGTTTTGATCTCACTAAATTTTGCACAAAACAATTTATTTGACAATTTATTGAGTAATTATATTTATAATTTAACTTTATCAAAATGTAACTTTATTGTCTGTGGTTGATGAGGTTGAGAGCAAGACTTGAATATTGAAAATTTCCACTTCTTTTTATTACATTTTATTTATTGTTTTCATTAGTGTTTGAATATGGAAAATTGGACATGCTTGCATGTACAAGTAAGAAGGCTATATGATATCTTTCTCTGTCAAATACTTCTCATGGTGGAGTCAAGAATGGACATCCAGGTTTTGAATTTCTTATGCCAGCAACTTGTACCCTTATCCCTCAAACAAATTGTAAGTTTTCTTTTTCTTGGCAAACAAACAATAAAAGGATTTAAATGTGAGATATTTTCCTACCTTTAATTGTACATGGTTGGCCAAGGGAATTGAATTTGTTGACCATTTATAATGATATATTTAATCACATAATCAAAATGTTCGCAAACAATTTAATATCAAATTTCAAATGTTCATCTTTTTTCAATTAATGTATTATTAATTAGTTTATTAGAACTTTATCATACACTTGCAATTATTATTATTCAAATATTAATATTAAGACTTATGTAATATCGAGTTTATCTCTTAAAATCATAACATACAAGACTTTAAGAGCATTTAGAAATTAAGAAAGCGCCGTCCATGTATTTAAATTAATAAATAAAAGAAAAGGTGGTCCTTGCACATGCATGGATTTTACTTTTCCGGTTTTGAATGTTACGTGTTATAGAAACAGCAATATATTATATAATAATATAATTTTATATTATATATATGTCGTGTACGTGTGCGTGTCTAGGGATGGCTTTTGACCACGACTTGTACGTCATTTTTGCAAAAAGAATGTTTTCGGGGATTCAGAAATATAGTTTTCAACATAAAATATGGGACGAGGACGTAGGCGATTACTCTTTGTATATAAAATTAATAATTAAGTTTTATGCAAGTATTTTTTAAACTGAAAGAATTTTAATTCAAATCTCTTATCCATCTTATCCATTAAATAAGGACTCATGGTATTGCCAGGTGTCACAAAGTAGAGTTTATTTGCTTATTAATAATTGATGTGTATAATAAAAAATTAAAGTTAATAGAAAAAATATTATATGTTGATTATATTAAATAAATTGAGCAATTTTATAAAAAGTTTAATTCATAATAAATATATATTTTTAATATTCTAAATATGGAAAAGAATAAAAATTATGATATTATAATCATAAAAACTATAATCTGAATTTTTTTTCAATTTTTTAATTTTTTGTAATTTTTGTATTATAATTATTTGTTACTTATTAAATAAAAAAATTTAGAAATTCAGTCTTAAATACTATTAATATATAGTTATTAACAAATTATAAATTTATTAATATGAAAGGAATTAGGACAAAAAAAAAAAAAACAACTCTAACCCTAGTTACTATACCCTAACCCTAATTACAGTACCTTAACCCTAAACTTAATTACAGTACCCTAATTCTAATTACGGTACCCTAGACCTAATTACGGTATTCCTAACCCTAGTTACTAGTACCTCTAACCCTGAATTAAGGTATCTAACCATAGTTACAGAACTCTAACCCTTGTTACGATATACTAACCCTAAACCTAATTACAGTACCCTAACCCTAACATAATTATGGTACCCTAAACCTAATTATGATACCTTAACCCTAGTCACGGTACCTTAACCCTAGTAACGGTACCCTAACCCAAGTTACGGTACCTTAACGCTAACCCTAATTATAATAGCCCAACTCTAGTTACTGATACCCTAAACCTGACCCTAGTTACAGTAGTTGTAATACCATAACCCTAATTACGACACCCTAACCCTAGTTATAGTACCATAACCCTAACACTAATTATGGTACCTTAATCCTAACCCTGATTATGGTATCATGACTTTAATCCCTAATTACTAATACATTGACCTTAATTACAATACCTTAACCCTAACATTAATCATGATATCCTAACCTTATCCCTAATTATGGTACTCTAAGCCCTAATTATGGAATCTGAACTCTAGTTACGATATCCTAACCCCAACTCTAATTTTGGTACCCTAACCCTAGTTATGGTACTCTTAATCTTATTTACGGTACCCTAACCTTAATTACAGTATATTAATCATAATTACGATACTTTAACCCTTCATTACAGTACCCTAATCCTATTTACGGTACCTTAACACTAACCCTAATTACTGTAGCCTAACCCTAGTTATGGCACCCTAAGCCCTAATTACGATACCTTAACCCTAGTTATAATACCCTAAACCTAACATTAATTATGGTACCCTAATTAAGGTACCCTAATCCTAACACTAATTATGGTACCATAACCCTAATTACAGTATCCTAACCTTAATTACATTACCCTAACCCTAATTTTAATTACAATATCCTAACCCTAACCCTAATCTTAACCCTAATTACAATATATTAAACTTTAATTACGGTACCCTAACTTTAAGCCAGTTACAATACCCTAACCTAGTCATGGTACCCTAACCCTAGTTACAGTACTCTAACCTTTAACTCTAGTTGTGGTGCCCTAACTGTAACCTTATTTATGGTACCTTAACCCTAATTATTATATCATAACCCTAGGCACAATACCCTAACTCTAGTTACAGTACCCTAACACTAATTATGGTATGCTAACTCTAATTATGATACTCTAACCCTAATTACAATACCCTAACTCTTATTACAGTATCCTAACCCTAATTATGGTACCCTAACCTATCCTTAATTATAGTACCTTAATCCTAATTATATATGGTACCCTAACTTTAACCCTAATTTGATACCTTAACCTTAATTATAGTTCAATGTTAGGACATGGACATTGACTTGCCAATAGCACTAAGTAACTTCATTGTGGTGATATTGATATTAGTTTTAGTAGGGCCATAGACTTTCGTGTTGTGCTGGAAGTTCTGATGAAGATAGAAGATGGAAGATGACAGGTTCTAAGCATCCATCTTTATTGTTGCTATGAGGAGTATTGATTGTAGCCCTTTTTATGGGCAATGAGTGTTGACCTCATAAGAAGCTAAAATTTAGTGTTGTATGTAAGAGTTTACAAGCTTAATACAAGTCCCTATCATTTTCAGTTTTAGCAATATCTAATACCTAGACCATTTAGTGATCTTTAACAAGAAATTAAATCTATATAAAATTAATATTATTATCTTATAATAACCATAAAAGGTATACACTTAATATTTCTTTTCAATCATATCATTTAAATAATAATAATTTGTAACTTACTAAATTAAAAAAATTGATAAAATCATTCTTAATTACTATTGATATATAATTATTGAAAAATTAGAGATTTATTAGTATTGAAAAGAATTAGGATAAAAAAATAATAGTCATAAAATAATTACTAACGTCTTAATATTAAATTAGAGAAAAATTATGAAAAAAGAAAAAAAAAAAAAAGAAGAAGAAGAAGAAGAAGAAGCTATTTCTAGCAAAATAACAATTAAAAAGTAATTATGTAATTGTAAAAACTCATAGGGTATTTAAGTAAATAAAATTTCTTCCATTAAAAAATAAATAATCATGAAAACTATACTCTAAATATTTTTAGAAAAATTCTTTCATATAATTATTAGGAACTTATTAAACAATGTTTTATTGAGAAAATCAATATTAACTACTATTGACATATAATTATTGAAAAATATAATTTTTTTTTTTATGAATTAAAAGTTAAAACAACTATATTATAATCATGAAACTATACTCTTAATATTTCTTTTAATTCATAGTAATTTATTTTTAAAATTTTAGTTTATAAATTTAAGAAGAACTAAGAAAATTAACATTATTAGGCACTATTAAACAAAGAAAAAAAAATAAAAATTCAATTTTTTTAACTATTGACATATTATTATTAAAAAAAATATATAGATTTATTAATATTGAGAAGAAGTAAAAAAATAATTAATAATTTTAAGTAATTACTATTCTATTAATATTAAAATGGAGATGAATTAGAAAAATAGTTGTCTATTTGAAATAAAATAACTCATAAAGATATTTAAGAAATAAAAAATTTCTACCTGTTAAGTCATTTTTATATGTAGTATAGAAGTATATATTTGTTAAGATTGATCTAATGATAAAGCATATGTGCTATTCATTAGGCACAAACACCGCTAAATAAAACAAAGAAAGATTCAATATTAGACAAAGTGAAACAAAAAAAGTAGTGGACAATTTGTTTGTAGATTGTGAAAAGTTGAAGGCTTTATTTAAATATATTTTTAAAAATTATAAAATTTTATTGGTTATATATTATTTATAGGAAGGCAAAATCCTAACCATCCTTTTCTTTTCTTTTATTTGCTGAACAAATTTATATTTTATTAGTTTGCAATTTTTTTTTTTTTTTTGATGCATCGAAAAATAAAGAACAGGAAACAAATAAAAAGCCTAACATAAAATGGTCACACCGGCAGTATCTGCCATCAAGTAGCAGTCCAAAGAGAGGCCATGACCCAGCTTGGCAAGATGATCTGCACACTAGTTTGCCTTCCTATGACAATACTGATGTTACAAGACCAATCCCTGCCAATAAGAGCTCTATAATAACCAATTGGACTACCAAGAGGGTGAGTTTGAATGTCTGCACAACAACTTTAGATGATCAATGTAAGTGCACAATAACTCAATGAAATTGCATGATTATTAATTTTATCATTAAAAAATATAAGGCATGAGAATGAGAAGAGTGTACTCAACACCCTTTTTGTATGAAATAGAGAATTTAATTAAGAAGATTAAGAAAGGACATAATATAGCTCACAACATGTAAATAGCAACATATATATACTCAAAAACATAAAGCGTGCACACCAACTCATAATGAAATTACAAAAAGATTCACCGCGAAAGATATTGAAATTATATAATTATAAAGCATGGGAATGAGAAGATAGTGTACACAACACCTTTTTTGTACGGAATAATGAATTTAAAGCAAAAGATTATAAAGTCATAATATATATAGCTAACAACCTCTAAATACAAAACATATAATCCAATAAGATATGGTTTAAGTGATAATGCACGCTTAAACTCAGCGATTGAGAGATTTCTATAATGTCAGGAGTTTGAGCCAGTTGGAAAACACTAGTGGAAAAGGGTAGTCATAAATTTCGAACGAGATTAGGCTCACACTCAAAAAATATAGGAATACTCATAAAATAAAAATAAAAAATGTGTGCAAAAACAAGTAGTGTTTGTTATGAAAAAACTTTTTTGCAGAAATGGAAGTTGCACTCTTGTAGGGTAAATCGTACTAGTATATGTAGTAGTACTACTACTACTACACCTATAACTATTGGTAGAATATTAACTAAAAAGCGTTACAAAAGTTGTTGTTAATTAGCATTAGTAAATTATAATTATGAAATCACATAATAGTATATCATTAATAGTAGTTATTGGTAGAATATTAAAAGTCATATATTAATTTAGTCTTCTAAAAATTTCCATTTCTTTCTTTATTTTTCTTCAGTAAGTATTTGAATTGGTTCAATTTAGTGGTTTAAAAGACCTGAAAAATATTTGGATCTCAGGTTATTGGTTTATCAGCCAGGTTGATACTATGACGTTATAATTTTAAAAAGATATTGTATATATTTTTAATATAAAAATATAAATATTTTATATGTAATAATTTAATTCCAAACAAGAAATGAAAAATAACATATAAATGAAAATCAAAGGAAAAGAAAATAATCTAGTACAAACTTCTCACAATTTCTTTTTTTTTTAAAATTTTGAACGGGCCTGATTTTTAAAATACCATCGGGTCATTCTGGTTAAGCCAGTTATTTGGGTCAACCTGGATTTAGACGGTCCAACTGCTATTTCAAGTTTTAGGGCTAATTCGTTCTGAAATGACACCTAAATGATAGTTCAATTAATTTGACTGATCGAATTTATACATATCTTAAAACTATTTCAATCTATCAAACTGGCTAATTCAGTTTAATTTTCCAAGATAAATAGGAGAAACAAAACTCAATTTGTAATTTTACTTTTTTTTTTCTTTTGAGAATTTGGTAATGATTTTATAATTAAAAACACACACACACAAAGAGAAAAAATTTTTGTATGTTTTGTTTGTGTCTCAGGCCTTATTTGGTTAAGCTGAGTGTAAAAGCGCTGCATGAAAAAATACTTTTCAAATAAAACAGTTTAAAAAGTGTTGTATAAAAAAGTTGAAAAAGTGTTTGGATTAGTTAATATATAAGTGTTATGAGATAAAAAATTGTTTGATTTTATTTTTAAAAAATGAATATTGATTATTAAAATTACTAAAACGACCAGTTTGACAAATATTAAGGTTATATTTATTAAATAAAATAATTATTAAATTTTATTTGAGTTTTTCTTATTTTCTATTTGAAAAAATTTTCTTTTTCTAGCTTCAGTTTTTAGAAACTTTTAAGACTCTAAAAAAACTCAAAAATACTTTTTCGTAAAAGTTTAAAAATACAATCTTTATTTCCAAACAGTTTTATAAATGGTTTTAACCCAAAAACTGTTCAAAACTCAATATCTGCGAGCATTGAGCCCAAAATAGAGTTGGATCTCATACCATCCAGTCATTATTAGCAAGGGTCTCTTAGGATCCAGACCCAAGTCTGCAGCTCCTTCGCTCTGTCTCCATCTCTGGCTTCTGATGCCAAACCCCTAAACGCAGCTTTCAGTTTCAGATCTCTTAAACGTACACTCCCCCTTTCCTGAAGCTTCATCCCTAACTCTTTTAAGGAAATGGGTGACAACAAGCGTAAACGCGGTCGTAAACCCAAAGCTCCAGCTCATGACACCATGGATTTCCAATACTCAAACCCCTCGACCACTTCAACCCCAACTACGATAAACGATGTTGTTTTGGCTCCCACAACCGAAGAGGTAGATACCATCAATCCCAGTCCTAGACGTGGTCGTGGGCGGCCCAAAAAGATCGAAAAGCACAAGGAAAAATCGCAACCCAATATAGCCGCTTCACCGGAACGTAGAAGTTCTAGACACGCCGAGCAGAATGGAGATTGTGCCCTTGCGGGTTTGATTGTGGAGGCCTCCATTGATGCCTAAGTGGGATAACGCGGTGAAGGTGGTGCCTTCTATGGATGCTGTTGTTAAGGTGTTTTGTGTGCACACAGAGCCCAATTTCTCTCTGCCTTGGCAGAGAAAGAGGCAATACAGCTCCAGTAGTAGTGGGTTTATTATTGGAGGGAGAAGAGTATTAACCAATGCGCATTCAGTAGAGCATCATACCCAGGTCAAGCTTAAGAAACGTGGTTCTGATACAAAGTACTTAGCAACGGTGTTAGCTATTGGAACCGAGTGCGATATTGGTAAAATATTTGAATTTTGATTTCGATTATTTCGTTGCATAGATTGTGTAGAATTGTTAAGCTCTCTAGTTTCCCTCGTTGTAACAATTGTATTTTAAGAAAGCTAACATAAGTGTATTGGGTTAGAAAGAAATGCAAATAGTGTCTAAGCTGTTATATGGTGTATGGATTAATTATTGACGGTGTCCTAGCTAAGGTTATTCTACTTTATATCTTGTCTTGAAGTGATTGACGTGCTAAATATTTTTCATTTCGAATCATCCTTTCAGGATCATGCATGGTGCAGAAAGAATATGTTAATGGTTAAATACCATTTTCCTGATGATTTCTGCGAACATCGTGGTTTATCTATGTTGGCGTGTAGTGAAATTAATTACAGGGTGATGTTTTTTGATGTTTCAGCAATGTTGGCGGTAAGCGATGATGAATTCTGGGATGGAGTTTGCCCTGTGGACTTTGGAGATCTGCCTTCTCTTCAAGATGCTGTAACAGTTGTGGGCTATCCAATTGGAGGTGACACGATCTCTGTGACTAGTGGTGTTGTATCACGCATAGAGATACTATCATATGTTCATGGGTCAACTGAACTTCTGGGACTGCAGGTTACCTAACTTCTTCCTTTGTTCACTAGCCTTCTACAGTATTCATTTACATCTGATTATTGACATTTTTAGTATCCCTTATATATGTGATACCTTTGCAGATAGATGCAGCTATTAACTCAGGAAATTCTGGTGGGCCTGCATTTAACGATAAAGGAAACTGTGTAGGTATTGCATTTCAGTCTCTTAAACATGAAGATGTGGAGAATATAGGATATGTAATTCCTACACCAGTTATCCAACATTTCATCAACGATTATGAAAAGAATGGGGCATATACAGGTACTTAAAGGGGTTTCAACTGGTCTGCACTGCACCTTCCAGTTGTAGGATAGGGACAAATTTGAACTTTTGGTTGTTCTTAGTTTGGTAAGAATGCTTAAAAGTTCTTTCCACTAATAAATTTTGTGTACTCTCCTTTCCAATGTGTCAGGGTTTCCAGTTCTCGGGGTTGAGTGGCAGAAGATGGAAAATCCTGACCTTCGTATGTCAATGGGAATGGATCCTGATCAGAAAGGTGTCCGCATCCGAAGAATTGAACCTACGGCTCCAGAATCTCATGTTCTGAAGCCATCCGATGTGATCCTTAGCTTTGATGGGGTTAAGATTGCTAATGATGGAACAGGTAACCTCTAGCATTCCCACTTCATTACTTGGCCTATAATATGATAAATGTCCTTGCTAGAGCTTTATCTTGTAGTGTCTTACACATAGCTGAATCAAATCTCAAGCATGGTAATAGATTGATAGCTTCTGAAGAATGTGTAGGGTTTAAAGATTAGTTCATGGTTTGGGAGATTGTGATGTAATTATGATGGCATAGGAGTTTTGCACATTCTAGTAATTTATTGGCGCGCACACGTACACCCTGATACATAATATATTTGATGCAATGCAGACCCGTCTACGTTGAGAAAGTTGAGATTTGGTGTTTTGGCTCTTTCACACCTGCACTGTAATGCACTTGTAGCTTAGCTCCTAACAAGAGTATTGCGGAAATTACCAGGAATCAAACTAAGAATAAATTTAAGTCCATTTAAGGCCCAAACTATATTATATTCAGTATACAAGACTCATGGCTTCAACTATATATATCCCAAACCCCCTGATGGACTAAATTATCCTTTACCAAATAAACTTATAATGACAGACTTGATATAGTATCAAATGCTAATAGCATAATAAGCTAGCATGGATATTTATTCATAGACCTGAAAGCATTCTTGATGTCAGTTGCCCCATCAGCTTAGCCTTGGGATTACAGAGAATATCAACCTTTTCCACTCAACCAATGATTGCTACATTATAAACCAAGTTGTAGCTAAAAAGAGTAGTGTTCGATCTGTTATTAGGTTGTAATGAGTAAGTGTTCACGTACTTGCTAATTCATCATATGGTAACATGGAACAACAATTACCTGTCAAAAACTTGGATACCTGCAAAACTTTATCCATATTCTTGTTTACTAAATCAGAAAGCAGGAGATATTGAAGTCTAATACTGAACAGCTGCAAAAGGAAAATTTAAGGAGAGAAGGCCTGGTGGGTAAGTAAAAGAGTGAGAAAGGACTCTCTTAAGCAAAATTAGCTTTAGCTAGGTCAAATATAAGGAAGCTATGATGGTTGTGTATTCTATATTCATTATTATTGCATTTCTGATGAAATAAGTCTTCCTGGACATGGACTGGAAGGTTGTGATTTAGTGAATTAAAAAATATATATGTGTAAACATTCATGCAAAGAAACTTCATGCGGCTAAGAGATTCTGGTATAATAGTGAAGTTTGCAGGTGGTACTGTGATTTTATTGAAGTTTTAACAATCCTTAAGAGTCATTACTAATGATAAATTCTCCATCCAAAATGTTAGGAGCAGTGTTCTAGGTCTACTAAATCTCAGAGTTACATCTTTTATTATGTTAACTAAAGTAAGTAAAGCATCTTTTAACAAAAATATTATTGAAGACCAATTGGAAGGTTTTGATTAACTAAAGCAGTTCCAAATTGGCATCAATTGATACCCAAATGCATATATTGACTTATCTTCTTTTCCTTCCTTTTTTTTTTTTTGGGTGGGGGTCACAGTAATATTGCCAGGAGGCCTGAAAGTCCGCTGTTCAAAATTCCTTCTTTGTGCCTTTGGAAAAAATGTTGCACCAGCATTTGGCTTCATAGAGATACATAGCTCTGCAGTAAATTCGATGTTAACATTTCTATCAATACAAAAGAACTTATTGACACTGTCAAAAACAGTTCAGACTTTTCAGTGCCTTTTTAACACTAATTTTATATTGCATATTGTTTACTTTTAGGCTAGATGTGACCAACCCAATCGTGCCTGTACAACACTATATGGCATCCCTTCTAAATTTGGATTCCATGAATGTTTGTTACTTATAGTTAGTTTGAAATAGTAAGTCTCCTATCTTGGCATTAACTTTCTTGGGATATATTTTTCAGTACCATTCAGGCACGGAGAGCGCATTGGTTTCAGTTATCTCGTCTCTCAAAAATACACTGGGGATAGTGCCCTAGTAAAGGTTTTCCGCAATTCAGAGGTACTCGAGTTTAACATAAAACTCACGATTCACAAGCGGCTCATTCCTGCACATATCAAAGGCAGACCTCCGTCTTATTACATCATTGCCGGATTTGTTTTTTCAGCTGTTTCTGTTCCCTATCTGCGTTCCGAGGTATCTAAAATGCTTTGTGTCTGTATGTGATGTGAATGTTTCCTTGTTACCAACGAATGTCTCTCTGCTCTTCTGCTGCACAACGAACCCTTCTTCCTTCACTTTTGATGAATTCTTACCCCGCTTTTTAGAGTGGAAGGACAGTTGTTTGCTCTAGTATGCATGTTGATAGGGGTGGCCTACGAATCAAATAATTCAATTTTGGATTAAAAATTTTGAATTCAAATTCTATATGAAAATCAAATTTGAATTGGAATTCAAATTTGGATAATGTATTATTCAATTCGATATTTGACAAATAATTTGATATATTATTCGAATTAATATTCGATCAAATATTCAAAATAATACTTTTTTAATTAAAAAATTAAAATAATAGGCTAATTTTTTGTAACCAAAATTTCCTAAAAATTTCAAATATTTGAAAATTTATTCGAATTCAAAATTTTATCTGGATTTGATTCGAAATTGTATTCGAATTTCAGTTTAGATTCGAATGACTATTTGAATTCGAGTTCTGGAATTTGAATTCGAATAGTACACTATTTGAAGCTAGTTGATTCGAATTCCAGCCCTACATGTGAATGGCATTGCATGTGCCTTCTTGCATAGGAAAAATGTACTCGTGCATGTTTGTGGTGTTTGTTCCAATACTCCATGGGATCAAAAGATTATTGAGTGTCTAATGGATGGAAAGTTGACCATCAAAAGAAGTTGAATCAGATTAAAAATCCATATGAAGTATCAACTATACAATTCAATGAGCATGCCTAAGTGTCATCCCATTGTATTCCAATACACCATGTGATATTGTCTCTGACACTACATTTTGTTGACCCTTACTTTCCACTCTTTTCTTTTATATATTATAATTTATTAGTTAAGGACCATTTCAAGTACTTGAAGCTCTAGTCATTTGAGATTTGATCTTTTGATTCTTTTTTGTCTCCCTCTCTTTGTCCTCCTTTTTATATTCTCCCCTTACGTGGATGAGAAAATAACATGTGAATGCCAAAAAAATCAAGACTGATGGTATGTGCTTCAGTGCTTTCCCCTTGATCTATGTTTCATCCAACCGCATCATACTTGGAATCTAAATTGCTTTATCAGGCTTTTGTTGCTTGCACATGCCAATCTTCCAACTAAGATCTTCTTGTTCTTATTGCAAGGAAAGCATGTCCCTGGTTATGTTCGTGTCTGCTCAAACCCTATTCCTTACATTTGGGTTTTTGTGTTAGTTACCCACCTTACTCTGTCTTTTCACTTATCTCCAGTACGGAAAGGACTATGAATTTGATGCCCCAGTCAAGCTGCTGGATAAGCATTTACATGCCATGGCAGAGTCTGTAGACGAACAGCTTGTTGTTGTCTCTCAGGTTTTTCTTGTGCTTTGATTTCAAATAAATCTTTCATGTTTTTTGCAATTAGTGTCAGACGTTGTCATCCTGAACTCACGATAAATATTTTATTAGGTTCTTGTGGCTGACATTAATATTGGATATGAAGAGATTGTTAACACCCAGGTAAGAGAAGTTTTTGCACAAGATATATATATAAAATGTCTGATATAACTAAAAACATAAAAGTAAATCTGTGTCACGTGTATGTTTATAGGTTCTTGCTTTCAACGGCAAGCCTGTAAAGAATCTGAAGACTTTGGCCAGCATGGTTGAAAGTTGTGACCATGAATATCTGAAGTTTGATCTAGAATATCAACAGGTTTTTCTCATGGACGCACACGATTTTCATATAATCTATTTTCTGGTATATATTTTTCTCTGAGGAATGCTAAATCCTGAATTGCTTTCTGCAGATAGCGGTCTTAAAGACCAGCACTGCCAAGGCAGCAACTTTAGATATTCTGACAACACATTGCATACCTTCTGCAATGTCTGATGACCTCAAGACTTGATAGAAGATTTTGCAGAAGGTACTGAAGATTACTTCTCTATTGGCTACTCAAAGTTCATCCTGTGTGGTACCCCTGAACATTGCTATTTTTTCAGAATTATGGAGGGGGGGACCAAATATAGCTAGTAGCAACTTGTAGGTTAGCACAGTTTCATCAATGATACGGAATTACAGTGTAACTGGGCTTTCATATTATGTGTTTATATGTTCTCTTGAGCGTCCATAATAGGCAATCTCTTCCTTCCCAATCTACACACAGAAAACTAAAGGAAAAGAGGTCGCTAGACGTAAAATGTCAATGAGGCCTCAAATATTTCAGTTTGTTGGTAGTGCAATCCTTATGATATTCCTTGAGCAACTATAGGACGTGCAAATGGGGTTAATTAGAACATACTCAAATGGCCAAATCTTGTGTTCCTTACGTATCTTGAGCTTTGTCAATAATGGTGTCTTACCATAATTGGATGCCAAAGCCATTATCCTCAAATACTAAATGAACAAGATAAAGAAGTTTAGTTTCAGTACCTCCCCAGATGCAGGGCTTCATAAAGAATAATATGACACTCATAGCAGCAGCTATGGCAATGGACGGGGGCTGGAAGCAATGCCACCTTTTCTGTCCTCTTTCATTTTCATCCTAACAACTTTATATAAATAGTTCTGAGAAATTTACTAAAGATACAATTTCCAATTAATTCTGAAAATTTACATGCTAGATATACTTCAAAGTAATTGCAAAAGAGATTGGAAGAGTTCCCTAGGGATGTTAAGTACCCGAACAATGCACCATATTGAATAGATAAGGTTCTTTACTGCAAGCATGAGGCATCCAAGAACCCACTGATGATAGAGCTGTAGCAGCATATTATTGTTGGACCCTGCACCTGAGATTTGTATTAGTGTGCCCAAGATTTAAGACTGAGTGCTTCTTAATGTAAGCTTCTCCATCGTACATACTTGGCACTATAAAATGGTCAAAATCAAGTGAAAAAAGTGACTGTGTAGCCAATTGACTATTATATCTAAATGTCACCTTTTGTCTTAATTCATCAAAAATATGTTTGGTGTCAAAATGCAGGGGAAAATGATGATTTTTTAACCCAACTTTGCATTGATTATAATTAGTAATTCTCGTCTATTTTCTGTTGGCAAGGACACCATATCTTCTATGGAAGGACTTACAGTAGAAGTGAACCCAATTGTAAAGAAGACGAAAAGGAATCAAAAGAAACCTGAAAACAATGGCAAGAACAAAGGTGAAGGCGGGTGAACTGTAGGGAACAAGTTTAGTTAAGAACTCTGGCACATTGATAGATTTTTCATAAACAATCACCTTGTATGTTTCATTTTATTAGAATATACAATACCAGTCACTAGTAAAGGTTCGAACCTCGAGACTTTTCGAGTCTTATCTAAACACCGGTTACCATTTAAAGCTACAGCTCACTCTCAAACTAAAGTAAATCTGATTGTGGAAGAATATGAGAAAGAAGGCGGATATCCGATGGATGCAGTGCTGCTGCTGTTTCCTTGCATCAGATTTGATTGATTTCAAACATCTACCTAATGTTGATCCTTAAGAGGCAGGGAAAGGGTGGTGAATGGTGTGTTTGGCCTGGGGTCACCACCAGTTCACCATGGGGAAACAATGCAAGGAACAATTTGACGTCCCAAGTATTTTACACACACAAGTAACACAAGTATTTTGTTCTCTGACTAACAATAAGCTCTTATGATTTTCCACAAGCTAAGAGGTATGAACAATCTGTATTTGGTTCTATACATGAATATGCATATTCTCTTTAGCTCTCTCTGATTTATAGCTTTGCAGTAGAGGGGCAATTTGAGTAGTTGTTGATGCCAGACTACCAACTCCTTGTTCTTCATTATCCTTCTCCTCTGTTGCTTTTCCCCACATTACAGTATAAAACCCAATAGATATTATTGTGGCTCCAACTAGACTGCAAATGCAAAACAAAATTGGCAATGAATAGCTCATCAAATTGAATCGTTGAATTGCAGTGGTTACTTTCTCTTAAATAGTTTAGAGATACCATGGTACTTGATTTGGGTCATAAATGTGACTGATCAAAATGAGTGGAAGTAGAGTGCAGTATGCCATGATAGCTGATGAAAAGCTCACCTGGATTCAAAATGAAGAAGTTCACATAGGTACATGCTTGAAACTTTAGCTAAATAAAGAGGTTTTTGTGTTTCATAAATCTTATAGAAAGGAGGGGATTTCTGATCAACTGGACTTAACACTAGCTGTTTTGAGAGACCTTATACATTCAGTCCAGGGAGTCTGAGTTAAATCTAGATTGAGGAAAAAGGATCAAATAGAGTAGCAGGACCCATGCATGTCTAATCAGAGCTGTGTTATAAGAAATGAAAATAGTTTGTTCCAAACCTTATAGTAATTGTCTTGTTAGAAACATTCTTATCTCTTTCTTAAGTTGGATTGGATGACTTCTTTCATTTGGCAAACAATGTTCATCAGTTTGTTCCTTTGTTCTTAAAATTGTTGATCTATCCATATGTATAATGTTTACTTTATCGGCAGGGGAAAAAAAGTGAAGAATTGAATCTACTCATACCTTCCAAGATGGAGATAATCACCAAGGAACATAGCGCCCATGGCCACCGCAATGGCAATTGAGATTGGCTTAAACATGGCTACATAGACAGGACCCTTTATTCGCAATGCCCATGAGTGAACTGCATTGTTCAAGAATGACCCAAAAATTCCCTGTACATAAGAAAAGCATCAGTAACACATTGCAGTGATATAGGCAGCCCATATAATATGTTAGACTTACTGAGCACACAATAGAGGCCAATGCTATATTTGGCCTGATTCTCCAAGCACTTGGATTTGTCTCTGTAACTAAACCTACCATTGCAGCTATGACACTCCCGTATAAATTGTAAAAGAAGACTGCAGTCAGTTCATTCGGGTATTCCTTCATAATTTGTGCCTGTAAAATATAACAAGTTTATATTCAAATATGACTGATAGATATCTTGGCTGATGGTAACAAGGAAGTTACCTGCAAGATGTACCACATTGGAACCAATATATATTCAGCTGTAAGAGTAAGTCCACCAATGATCCAAGTAGGATCCAAAGAACTTTGGGATATATGAATTGCAGAGGATGGCCTTTGAGTGATTATAGGTGGCCCTTTATAAAGAGTCACCACAAATGCACCTCCTATTGATACAATGGTACCCAATATCTTAGCCTGACTACTAGTACTTTTCAGAGCTATCTTTTCCATCCTTTTAATGGCAATAGGAAAAAAAGAGAAAACATCAAAAGAAGATGGAACAAAAGTAGTTAGTGCCTGGTAGGTTCACTGCCACAACAATGGAAGGAATGAAAACTTTATTAGAAACAATAAAGTATCTTTTTTTAGCCCATGAGGGCAGATTAATTAGTAACAGAAACTGAGAAAGCAGGGTGAACCTGAAAATGATGGCAAGCAAGAAGGTGAAAGCTGGCACCAAGTTGCTCATAGCTGAAGAAAGTGTTGGGGAACTGTAATTGATGCCTGCAAATCCCAGGATCAGACATGCAGACCTGTTTTTTCAGCATAATTAAAAATTCATACCAGAAAAGAACAAATAATAATGAAATAACATGAAAGAAACTCATTTCATGGAGTTCCTTTGAAACAAATGTTTCTATAGCCATACAAATTAAGGGATCACTTTGAAAATCATTATAGCTTCATGGAATAGATGGATATTTTCTTGTACCCTATCAACCCAAGAAGACCAATTTTGGATAATATGGAGAAATTGAGTCGGGGAAGCACTCTTGATCTGCAAAGAGACATGAAGAAAAAATTGACTCAGTAATTTTTAATTGACAAGTAGCAGCAGCAATTTTAAAAGGGTACTCGGGTGAGTGAGAGAGGAAGACACCTCTGGGAGATAAAGGGAGCAGGAAGGAGGACAATAGCAGCAACAACATAAGAATAGGCAACAAATACATAGTAGCTCATCCCTCTCGTGGTGGCTGCTTTGAACAGTGTATTTAAGCCAACATTTGTGCATTCAACAGCTATCATGGCCGTGAATGGCAGCACATCCCTGTAAAAGAACCTATTTTCCATATCCCCCTTCTTTCCTGCTTTCCTCTCTCAGACACACTCGCACAGACACAAGACAACCTGAAAACAGAGTGAAGGGGGTCGATTGTGAGTGCTGACTGCTGAGGAGGAGTTGGTATGATGATTGGCCATTTCATTCGCATTACCGTAAACCAATGATTTAAAAATTGGACAAAGAGTCATTAGTTTAACAGAAATCAAACCAATAATATTATAAATATATTTAACTATTGTATATATTATATAAATTTTTTATTAATTATAAATATTAAATATACAAGTAAATAAAAATAAAAAATTAAATATTTATTATATAATAAGAAAATTACATAATAAATAATCAAATAATATTCAAGTTTCAATTTATAATAGTAAAAGTAACACCAATATAAAATATAATTATTTCACACATAATTAATATAAACTATAAATATTTCATGCTTAATACATATAATTTTTTTATAAAATAAATTGATACTAGATTTACTGCTTATCTTAATTTTTATCAATTTTGATTGTTCAATCCTTAAAATAGTTCTCTAGATACTTGTTAAGTAATATTATTTTCTATAACTCAAAAGGCATGTTCCTTTATTTATGAGAAAAAAAAATTCATTTGCATCATATTTTACTGATAAGAATGCTAATTTTATATTTGATGTGATATAATTAAACTCAATCTATGAGATCTTAGCTAAAAAGTTTAGATAAAAATGACCGGCATGGTCTCTCAAGTATAAATTTTATTATCATCCTAATGTGCAAATTTATTTTTTTAATTTTGAGTTGTTTTCTCACTTTCAATAATTTATAATTACTTAATATATATATATATATATATATATATATATTAATTAGAGGTTCGATGTGTCCGACTTATCCATTTTACTTAGATCTCGATAATTATCTCTATAATCCAGACAAAGATATATATATATATATATATTATTATTTATAACATAACTAAACAATTTAGTAAAGATTTTATTTTTAATGATCAATTAGAAACATTTGTCTATCTTACTTTAGAATATACAAATAATAAAACAATGTACCTCTCTTATTATTTAATTTATAAACCAGATATTGTAATGTCAAATCTAAGTTTATAGAAAATGTATTAATTTTTCATCTTTCTTTTTGTTATTGAAGGAAGAAACAAAAGAATACTGATGAGTTGGGCAAGAATAGATTTGACCCTTGTGACCTGTATTAGGATGCCAGTTGAGACTTTGACAAATATCAAGGATAATGTCTATACACATTTCTTCTACACATCTTCAATTTTGTTAACTTTGCAACAGAGGGGTCTTCCTAGAATTGGATGAGGCCGAGGGTCCTAAGCTACCAAAATCACAGCCCTCACTCATATCTTCAGCCTTCTTTTGTTTTTCCCCATATGAAAGCTTAAAATCCAGCTGAGAGAATTAATGCTCCAACAACGCTGCACCATTTGGTAAAAAACATGAATAGAAAAGAATATGAGAGAGGGAAACAACTGAACACTACAGAGAAAGATTGAGTTTCCTATACCTCCCTAGATACAGAGCATCACCAAGAAATATGACACTCATAGCAGTGGCAATGGCAATGGATAGGGGATTGAAGGATACTATGTATAAAGGCCCTTTTACGTGTAGTCCCCATGTGTGAATAAGAGTGCCTAAGCATGTACCAAAAATTCCCTAAACAAAAGAGAAAACCAATTGTTAATTAAACAGTCCTACTAAATGATAACCTTCTCTGATCTGCCATGCTCATCCAAATATTTTGATTTGAACTAGTTCCTTACGGAGTATATAATGGCGGCCAGTCCTATATCAGGCCTGAGTCTCCAAGCACTCAAGTTTGTTTCTGATATTAAACAAATTGGTGCAGCTATGAAAGTTGTGCACAAGTTGTATAAGAAAACCACTGTCAGCTCTGCTGGATATAATTCAATGACATAGGTCTGCCCATTGCAACAAGTTACAAACTTGGTCCCATTCATCTTAGACATGCTGCAAAAAAAGTTGGAACAACTTCTTGGGTAAATTAAGTACCTGTAAAATGTACCATATTGAAACGAGAAGATACTGTGCTGCAAGCAAGAGGCCCCCAAGAATCCAATCCATTTGTGTTGAGCCCAGAGGATGATGAAGTGCAAGAGATGGTGATTGAGAGGTAGCAGATAAGATTTTTGGACCTTTGTATAGAACAATTACTAATGCACCTGATATTGATATTATTGCACCCAAGATTTTGGCCCGAGTTGTTGAGCTTCTTAATGTAAGCTTTTCCATCCTACATAGTACATACATGACCCCAGAAAATGGTCAAAATCAAAGGGAACAAATTTAATCTTGATGTTACCTATAAATCAAACAATATGGATATCTTATGGAAGAACTTGAACCGATGCGAAATTAAAAGAAAAGGAAACTGAAAACAACGGCAAGAACGAAGGTGAAGGCGGGTGTCAGGTTGCTCATAGCAGAAGAAAGAGTAGCTGAACTGTAGATAATGCCTTTATATCCAGTAAGATTAGCTAGGCATCTTCTCTCTCAAACATATCAATTTAGATTTATCAGAAACAATTAAATTTGTATTTCTCACTTCATATTCTTGGAATGAAAGAAATTAAGATGAAGGAGAGACTGTTAAATTGTTAAGTATCATATTCATACCCAACCAGTCCAAGGAAGAAAATTCTACCAAGGATAGACACCTTGAATGGAGGTAGCCCTGTTCTCCTGCATATAAAATACATATCTAACAAATAAACTGCAAAAGATAAGATAGATGCAAAGATTTTTTATTATACCTGTGGAAGATTAAATAGTGCTTATTGTTTAGTTTCCATATTACTATTTCTAAATATCTATATGCTTGCTCAATCGCGGGCTAGAAAGTGACATCATTATTGACCATAGGGCAAGGACTAAAACAGAGAAAATAAATAGTGATTTGATTTCAGCATAGTAGTTAGTCAGTCACATTTGTAGAGTTAAAAAGGTATTAGTTTCCTAGTTTAGCACCCAACATTTGTAGAGGCATGAACAAAAATCTAATCCTGATAGACTTTTTCACCATATCTATTGACTAATCTAAATCTTTATGAATCACCTTTTTTCTTAATTAGTTTTTTATACCAATTTATTCCTCTCATAGACTTTTTTCTCACTCTGATATATTTTTAATTGGAGGGAGAAGATTGTAAATATATACTTTCCAAGATGAGGGGCCTTAACAAGGAACATCATTGCCATGACTACTACAATGCCAGAGCCAATGGGCAGGCAAGAGCTTAAAAGGGGCTACAGACAAGCTCCTTGAACACACTGCCAAAACCTTCATTGTTTTTTCTGCTACATGTCAATTGAAGACGACATCATTTATTTTTTGCTTGGAGCCTGAAATAGGAGAGTTTGGCTAGAATTCTCCAACTAGTTACATAAGAAAACAAAATTTGAACTTTTTCCATACAAATAATTTGTTCTACATTTCTTCATTTTTGTGGCTTTGCAACAAAGGGGTCTTGCCAAGCTCCTCCTTCAATTCTCCTTCTTCTTTTGCTTTTCCCCATATGACAGCATAAAACCCAATTGACAATATTATTGCTCCAACGACGCTGCAAGATTTGAGACAACAATCGAGAAGACAAATGAACTTGATGACAAAAACAAAAAGGAAGAAGGCTGTATGAAGCAAATAGCACTGGCTCCATATTTCTTTCTTTCCTTTTTCTTGTTCCCTTTGAATTGATTCTACCGTTTCTTACTCCAGAAATCAGACATTGTAGAGAAAAAAAAAAAAGAAAAAAAAAGAGTTTTTGTACCTTCCAAGATGGAGAGCATCACCAAGGAATATGGCACTCATGGCAGCAGCAATGGCAATTGACAGGGGCTTGAAGATTGATATATAAACAGGCCCTTTTAGATGCAGTCCCCATGTGTGAATCACAGTGATGAATGGGCAGAGGACTCCCTAGACAAAGAAAATTTCAACAGTTAGAAATTACTGACGCCCTTCTTTAACAATTTTGTCCTAGCAACTCATTGCAGTTTCTTACTGAACATATAATGGCGATCAATGCTATATCAGGCCTTAGTCTCCAAGCACTCCAGTTTGTTTCTGCTATCAAACAGACTGGTGCAGCTATGATAGTCCCAAACAGATTGTATAAGAATACCACAACTAGCTCGGCTGAATAAAATTTCATAACATGGGTCTGTCAAATGCTACAAATCCAATTTCAGTTCTGAGAATTGTCTATTTCAAATATATTGTAAGTTTTTAACACACATTCAAGAAGTGCTTGCTAAAATTTTCAGAAAAAATTGACAGAATTTCTAGGGGAGTACCTGAACAATGTACCACATTGAAAGCAGAAGATACTGGGCGGCAAGTAAAAGGCCCCCAAGAATCCAACTTGTCTGGGGTGATTGCAATGGATAATGAAGTGAAAGAGATGGCGATAAAGATGGAGTGGATAAGATTGTAGGGCCTTTATAAAGCACAACTACTAGTGCACCTGATATTGAAACTATAGTACCCAGCATTTTAGCCTGAGTGCTTGATTTTCTTAAAGATAAAGTTTCCATCCTTCAATATATGAACCCAAAGAAAATGGTTAATAAGTAGTGATACTTTGCCCAGTGTTAAAATATGTATATTCAAACTCATAGTAATAGATGTGTGACGAATGAGTTACAGTGTCATCTCTATCCCTAGGACCTCCTGTTTCTATCTCTAATTACTCTTTAGGTTGTTTCATTCATCATCATTGTTATCTATTGGTAGTTATACCAAGTCTATGGCTCATTTCATTTTCTGTTTTTACCTTCTTTGGAGTTGCATTTCGTGTAACTATCAGTAATCTTCTCTTAGGGAACACCACAATTACCAGCAAATCATGTAGATGTTTGTAGGATTGCTACTTCAAAAAAGTACAGAGAAAAGAAAGAATAAACAAAACAAGGAATATATTTTTGTTGACAAGCAAGGAACTTATCTAACTCTGCCCGGGACTTAACCCTGCCGTCCTTAGCCCGGATAATGGAGGAGTGCTAGGTTGATGGCCAGAGTAAAACTAGTACCCTATGAGTTGAGAAGCAAAGAATTTAATCTGTTCTCAGATTTATTTAATCAGCTATTATGCAGCTCTTGTTATTTACTTTCACATAAAAAGGCAAGGTATATATCTATATATATTATCTATATAAGAACTGGCAACAGAATTTGAAGGAAGCAGTACGGAAGATGGAAGAAAAAAACCTGAAAACCAGTGCTAGTACGAAGGTGAATGCCGGTGTCAGGTTGCTGGTGGCTGAAGCAAGAGTGGGTGAACTGTACTCAATACCTATATATCCAAAAACTGTAGATAGGAACCTTCCCTCTCAAACACAGACATTTAAGCTCATCAGAACAATTACCCTCTCTTTCTGTCTATGTGTACGGTATAATTATAAAGTCAAATAAAAAAAGATACTTCAAACTGTAATAACTTTCTGGGAAATTGTTATCTTACCCAAGTAAGCCAAGGAGGAAAATCTTGTACAGGAGAGAAAAATTGAGTGAAGGAAGCCCTGTTGTCCTGCACACACAACATATGATTCTGACATATAAATCAAAAGGAGAAGAAATTTATAGCTTCATATGTTAATGATGGGAGAAGATGTGTAAGGCAGCACCTGGGGAAGAAAAAGACCAAAGGGAGAAGAACAAGATTGGAAAAGGGCATATGAATAGGCAGTGAAGACATAGTAACTCAATCCTTTCAAATCAGCTGCTTTGAATAGAATGTTTAGGCCAACGTTGGTGCACTCTGCAGCAACCATAGCAGAAAATGGAAGAACATCCTTGTAACAGTTCATCCATGTCCATGCCATCTCTCTCAGCCTCTAATTTCTGGCTCTCATTATGTAGTCCAATGGGGAATTGGAGAGGGAAAGAGAAAGAAAGGAGGAAGAGGAGATGAGAAATAGATGAGAAATCAAGAAAGGAGAAGAGCTAAATAATGGAGAGAGGAGAGGATTGTAATTTCAGCAATTTCCAATATTCAATTCATTTCATCAAAATTTATTCTCAACAATCATAATATATATTTCTATAAATGTATTAAAATCTTGTGCCAATACTCACTTGAAAAAGTAATCCGGGTTCAAAGTACCGGGTTAACTCAGTTTACTCATACGGCGTTATAAATTAATTTGTTGTGAAAAAAATACTAGTCTAATGGGATATAATTTTTAATCCTGTTACTCAGTGAATTCAACTAACTTTGTTTAGTTTTTCAAATTTATATATGATTCATCTTAAAATTATTTTCGAATCGAATGAATCAAGCAGATTATATTACATTATATAAATTTAATGATCACAAAGTCAAAATGAATATTAGGACAAGATTTTAAAAAAAATTTAAATGAATATTCAATTAATTGACTGTTTGTATCTATTTGGATCTTAAAATATTAATTTATATATAGATACACTAGAATCATAGGATCTAATTACAAATAAAATCTTACTAGATAAAAATCTACTAATAAACACTATTAATTAAATTTTTAATTCTATTATTACATAATTAATCATTAAATTTCGTACAAATATAAATTCACAAATAATAAACTTTCCCTTATACCTCTTTGGTATTTTATTGTTATTTTTACAGAATATACATCCGTGGGTGACATCAATGGTTTTTTTTTTTTGTTTTTTCTACCAGAAGGTAGATAATGACATAATAAGTCCAGTTGCGTGTTGACATTTCTAATAATTATGCTTTCATAATGGAAATTGGGGCTGGAGTTCTAAGTTCACTGTTTATATCAGTGAACAGAAGGAGAAACAACATTGACAGAATTAGAAGGATCATGATTTGAAGTTCACAGTAATTCTTCTAAATGCCCTATCCAACTTTAATTTGAAACACATAATATCAGCTCATTGAGGTACAAACCGTTTTATTCTTTTCTACCCTTCATTCCAAACATAACGTAATAAAATTTAGAAAGTAGACATCTAAGGGACTTGACAACCATTAATTGGCCAAGATTTGTCAATACATATTTTTATCTTTTATTTTTTAGGTTGTCTTTAAGTTTTGAAGCTTGGCAGCAAGGGGGTCTTGACATTGGACGAGGGTTCTAAGCTACCAAAGCCATGACCATCATGTAAGTCTTCTTCTTCGTCTTCTTTTGCTTTTCCCCATATGACAGCGTAAAACCCAGTTGACAGTATTATTGCAGCAACAATACTGCAACATTTGGAACAAAGAAGAAAACGCTAATTAGAAACAAAGGACAAATGAGACACATCATAGTGGCTTTCAAATCCAGAAAGAGCAAATGACAGTTTTGGCATACCTCCCCAGATGGAGATCATCACCAAGGAATATGAAACTCATGGCAACAGCAATGGCAATGGATAGAGGCTTAAAGCTTGATATATATACAGGCCCTTTGAGATGCATGCCCCAAGTGTGAATAATGAAAGCGAATGTACAAATGAATCCCTAGAGAAAGAGAAACCAAACTGTAAGACTTGCTGATTAGATAATTTCATCTGACATATACTCATTGTAGCAGTTGAAAATAGTTTTTTACCGAGTATAGAACCACGACCAGTGATATACCAGGTCTTGGTTTCCAGGCACTCAAGTTTGTTTCCGCTAATAAACATGCTGGTGCAGATACGAAATTCCCACACAAGTTAAATAAGAAGACAACAATTAGCTCTGCTGGATAAGATTTGATGATATGTGTCTGCAAAATGTTAGAAAATCCTAAACTTTAGTTTGAAAATTTTGGCACTGAAACTATTACACATACTTAAACCAAAGATAAACAAGAATGTTTCTCGGGGGAGCACCATGAATAATGTAGCCTACTGAGGTCAGAAGACAAGCAGCAGTAAGTAAGAGGCCCCCCAAAAGCCAATTCGATTGTGATGACTTAAGTGAAAGAGATGGTGATGGATATAGAGATGGAGCAGATAAAATTGCAGGGCCCTTGTAGAGAACAATTACTAGTGCACCTGATACTGATACTATTGTTCCCACGATTTTAGCCTTGGTGCTTGAATTTCTCAAAGCTGCATTTTCCATCCTTCATTTGTGGCTCAGAAAATGGTTAAAAGGTAGTTAGACAAATATAAATGGTGGTTCACAGATGAACGAGATTAATAATATAGGTACAAATTAATAAGTATGGAAACATGAGCATCTCTTGAGGATGCCAAAATGCAGGAAAGAGATTCAGACTATAACAATACTGATTGTGTCCGTCTATACATGAAATTCAGAGAGAAGGCTGACCACTTTAAGCAGATTAAGGATCATGCAGATTTACACAAGTAACATAACCTGGGACAAACATTTCTCCAATCTTCTTCAATTTTTAATTGTTGATTCCATGTAGGGGTTAGGGTTGCTTTTCAGCAATGGTACAACATCATGAGCTTAGTGAAAAGCTAGATTAGTTGAACCATTTTCTGTTTCCATAACACCAAGTGCCTGTCTAATGATGTAACGGTGACACAATGTTGAATCATGTCTTACTATTACTTAGTTAAAAGCCAATAACAATATTTTCCTTCTCATCAAACGATGACGGGGAATTGAAACAGAAATTGAGAAAATAAAGGATACATAGTAGAAGAGTTTAAATAACCTGACAATGATGGCAAGTATGAAGGTGAAAGGAGGGCGTGAGGTTGCTGATGGCGGAAGCTAGAGTTGGTGAACTGAACTCAACACCTTTAAATGTACAAATTTGCATAAGGAATCTGCCATCCCAACCACAAAAAATTGAAGTCATCATAACAATCACCTTCACTCTGTGTGTCATAGAACTACAACCAAAAGATAGCCTTATGGGAAATTGTTAATTTTCTTACCCAACCAGTGCTAAGAGGAAAATTCTACTCAGTAAAGTCCAGTTAAAGGAAGGGAGCCCTGTTGCCCTGCATATATATATGTATAAACAAGAGTGTGGGTTAATTTGTTGTATACATGTATGTGTGAGAATGATGAAGAGGATGTATAAGAAAGCCACCTGTGAAAATTCATGTAGGCCAAAGGAAGTAGAACAAGAGTAGCCAGAAGATATGTATAGGCTATCAAAACGTAGTAACTCAACCCTTTAGACCTTGCCATTTTGAATAAAATGTTGAGGCCAACAATGGTGAACTCTGCTGCAACCATAGCCAAAAATGGAACAACATCCTTGTAGAGATGTCTGAATGCCATCTTTGTCTGATCTCTCTCTCTCTCTCTCTCTCTCAATGTCTCTCTTTCTGTGTATATTAAATTTGATTAGTTATTGTTAGAGCTCTCTTTTAAAATCTATCAATTAGTAGTAGTAGATACGTAATGTGTAGCTCCATTATCTTATATGTATTGTGAAGGATGTGTTTGGTAGAAAATCTGATTAATGGAGAAAATATCAGGGAGGGATTGGCACTTTCTTCTAATTATGGGATGGTATAGGTTTTTTAGAAGTGAGATTACATGTATTGTTTCAAAAAAAGAAAATAGTTTTAGTTGGTCTAACAGTAAAGTAACTAAGAAGAGTTCCTCTATGTGGTCCATAGGTGCTGTGGGAGGTTTTTTAAATAAAGAGTTATAACATGGTGTAAAATTTCGTGTCTTCTATCTACCTTTCTATTCATCTTACCAATAACAAACTAAATTATTGATTTTGTTCTAAAAATAATTTTAGTTAATTTTTTCCATATGCATAATATCTCCGTTCAATCTAATCTTCTTTTTTCCTTAACTTTTGCTCCTAACTTTTTCCCTATTTCTCTTCTTTTTTTTTTTTTTTTTTTGGTGAGAGTGCCTCTTTTTTTTCTAAAAATTATAAAATTAAAAATTTTCTATTCAACTAACTAAATTTTAAATTCCAAACAGTGAGGTTTCTGCTATACAAAATCAAGATTTGATTTTTTTTTTTTTAAATTAACAAAATTTATCTAATTCATTTTATTTATAGTATTTTGCATTAAAAATTATTTTTTTTTATTTTTTTTAAAAAGAAGAAGAAGAAATCTTAATGAATATTTAACTTTTATATTTAATAAAAATATTTTTGGATCAATTCATTCAATTGCACTTTTCCCAGCAAACTACTACTCAATTTAAAATATCCTCCTACTTCTACTAATTATTAATTTACAAGGTTCGGGTTATTTGCAAACATAGATTTATTATGCTAGCCGGGGTTTTATATGCAAGATAATTCTTTCCTTCAATCTGTTGTTCTCAAGTGAAATTGGGTTCGCCATTTTTAGTGATCTTGAAGTGACCCTTTTCTGCTATTGAGCTTATTTGAGTTGGAGATGTCATTAAGATCAAGATTTTCCAACTCGTTCTTTGTGGGTGGTGGAAAAAACATGGAGTCTCAAATCTGTGGCTGGCTTCAGGACACATAGGACATCATGGACAAACTATAACCGGGGATAATAGTTTGATTTTTTTTTATTTTTTTTTTGTTGTGGGCAATAATAATTCTCTGTTGTTTTCATTTATCTGTGGTTTGGGACTCGTGGGACAATGCATGTTAGTGATGGGAGAGGATGTGTGAGACATCACCAAGAACAAGCTTGAACATTGCACATGAATAGGCAGTGAAAACAGTAACTCAATCCTATCAAATCAGCCGCTTTGAATGGAATGTTTAGGTCTTTAGGTCAACTTTGGTGCACTATACAGCAACCACAGCAGAGAGTGGACAAACATGCTTCTAACAGTTCCTGCACGCCATCTCTCTCTGTCTCTATTTGGTTATTTTTTGAGTTCAAATTGATGATTTCATTTGTTTACAGATGAAATGAAGGATTCTATTAGTATTTTATTGTTTTCTTAATGCCTGTCCATTTCTGGTTGAGATCATTGTTTTCTTAATGAAAAAAGTGCCCAGTTTTGATAATTCTGCTTACATAATGGAAATTGAGGCTGGAGTTCACTGTGTTTACACCAATGACCGAAGGTAAAAGAACAGTGACAACTCTAATATATTGGGGACTTGACAACCACTAACTGACCAAGATTTGTACATACATATTTTTAAATGTCTTAAGTTTTGAAGCTTGGCAACAATGGGGTTTTGGCATCTGATGAGGGTCCTAAGCTACCAAAGCCACAATCCTCGTGTAAGTCGTCTACTTCTTCTTCTTTTGCTTTTCCCCATATGACAGCATAAAACCCAGTTGTCAGTATTACTGCTCCAACAACACTGCAACATTTGGGACAAAGAAGGAAGGCTAATTAGAAACAAAGGAGAGACACAACATAATGGCTTTCAACTCCTAAAAGAGCAAATGACAGTTTGGCATACCTCCCCAGATAGAGATCATCACCAAGGAATATGACACTCATAGCAGCAGCAATGGCAATGGATAGAGGCTTAAAACTTGTTACATATACAGGCCCTTTGAGATGAATGCCCCATGTGTGAACAACGAAAGAGAAAGTTGTAAAGAATCCCTAGAGAATGAAAAATTCCACTGTAAGACTTGCTGACTAGATTATATCATCTGACATTTACTCATTTTAGCAGCTGAAAATAGTTTCTTACCGAGCATAGAATTGCCACCAGTAATATATCAAGTCTTAGTTTCCAAGCACTCAATTTTGTTTCTGCTAATAAAGATACCGGTACAGATACGAGAGTTGCAAACAAGTTGTATAAGAACACAACAATTAGTTCTGCTGGATATGATTTGATGATATGTGTCTGCAAAATGCTAGCAAATCAAAACTTCAGTTTTATAATTATGCACAGAAACTATAGCACATACTCAAAGTACTTGCAAACAAGAATGTTTCACAGAACTGAGGGAATCACCTGTATAATGAAGACTACTGAATTCAGAAGATTCGAAGTGGTAAGCAAGAGGCCCCCCAAAATCCAATTCGTTTGTGATGACCTTAGTGGATTATTAAGTGAAAGGGATGGTGATGGAGATAGAGATGGAACAGATAAAATTGCAGGGCCCTTATAGAGAACAACTACCAGTGCACCTGATATTGATACCATTGTTCCCATGATTTTAGCAATGGTGGTTGAACTTCTTAAAGCTACCTTTTCCATCCTTCATTTGTGATCAGAAAACGGTTAAAAGAAAGTTAGACAAATATAACTGGAAACAGCAACAAGTTGAATTGATCTGATCAAGCACTTGAAACTACCAGCAAAGAGAGATAGGGTATAAAATCCAACCTTGCTTCAATTTAAACAGATTAAGGATCATGTAAATTTACATACCCAAGGACAAACGTTACCAGCATAGCGAAAAGCTCGATCAGTTAACCAAATTATATTTGCACGACCACCATGTGCCAGTCTAATGATGTAACAGTAACACATTATAGAATCGTGTCTTACAATTACTTAATTAACATCCTATATCACCATGTTCTTTCTTATCAAACGATGATGCAAGAAACTGAGACAGAAAATAAATGACAAATTGGAGAATAGTTAAAATAACCTGAAAATGACGGCAAGTATGAAGGTGAAGGTGGGTGTTAGGCTGCTGAGAGCGGAAGCAAGAGTTGGTGAACTGTGCTCAATACCTGTAAATCCACAAAGTTGCATGAGGAATCTGCCAAACACAAAAAATTAAAATAATTAGAACAATCACTTTCACTCTGAGTGTATACATAGACCATTTCAACCAAAATTTAGCCTTGTGGGAAATTGGTAATTTTATTACCCAAGAAGTCCTAGGAGGAAAAGTTTTTTCAGTAAAGACCAGTTGAAGGAAGGAAGCCCTGTTGCCCTGCATATGTATAAACAAGATGAGGGTTAATTAATTTGTTGTATACATACATGTATGTGTTGGAAACTTGAATTGATTAATTCACTTCAACCTGTGAAAATTCATGTAGGCCAAAGGAAGTAGAATAAGAGTAGACAGAGCATATGTATAGGTGACAAAAATATAGTAACTCAACCCTTCAGCACTTGCCAGTTTGAATAAAATACTAAGGACAACGATGGAGAACTCTGCTGCAACTATGGCTGAAAATGGAACAACATCCTTGTAGAAATGACTCGTTGCCATCTTTGTCTGATCTATGAGTGTCTCTCTCTATGTCTGCTCTCTCTGTGTATATTATATATGATTGGTTATCCGTTATTTTGGTAGAAAATCTGATTAATGGAATAAAATATCAGGGACGGATCATTGACACTTTCTTCTAAAATATGGGGTAAGTGTTAAATTATGGGTAGGTTGAAAAAGAAAAAAGTGAGATTACATGTATTGTCTCAAGAAATCATTTCACTGATTTTGTTCTAAAAGTATTTTTCTATTTAATTTTTATTTCTTACAACTTTCAAAATATTTATAATATTGAGACTGTTTTAATAATTTGAAACTTATAGCAATTGACAAAATTTATCTGATTCATTCTATTTTTATCAATTTCTGAATAAAGAAAATAATGATATCAATTTTTTTAATTTTATTTTTGAGAGACAGGAGTGAGAGTGAGATCTCAGAAATAAGGAAAGAGAATAGGGAGAAGAATAATATAATATTTTATAAACAATAGATGTAATTTTTTCTTTCTTACTTTCTTTTCTAACTAAAATAAATGTGGCTAAAACAAGATTCATATATTATTCATAATAATCTTGTTGGTTAAATTGCTAACAGTGTTGGGATGAAAAAATATATTTTAAATACTTTAAAAGATTTATAACGAAAGTAATATATATCCAAAAAAAAAAAAAAGATATTGTGAAACCCTCAATTTTATTTATTTATTTTTTATTACATGGAAAGAGAAAAAAACAAAATAAATGGAAATAGCAATCCTACTCTGCTAAGCAACAACTGCTTTGCCAGCAATCAACAAGAGCTAGACTAGGGAGATTTGCCTCCAAATGGTATCATTCTCATCTCTACCAAGTATCAAATTAGCCAGATGATCCACAACTCTATTTCCTTCGTGATGGACATGGTCAAGACGAATATCCCAACCTCTATTTCCTTCTTGGATGCTAATGATAATGGAAACCCCTCAATACTTAATTAGACTAATCACACCCGTCACCCTTCAGTTGATACTTTCATTCCATTTCTTTTTCATTTCCTACAAATCCCGTATATTATATATATAAAAAATTTATAGCTTCGTGTGTTAATATTAATGAAATTAAGATTGCCTTCCAATTTTTTTTTTTTACCTGCCTTAAAGAAATTTTGGACTCTCACATAAAGCAGATGAAATTTATAACTTGCACATAAAAAGTTGAGAGAGAATGGCCTCATTAGTAATCAAAAATATTATGGAAATCTCTTAGGTACAAAAAGTTGATTCTTTTCTGAGCTTTTGTAATAGGATTCAGAACATAGATATATAGGCAGGGGACTTGTTAACCATTATTTGGCCAAGATTTGTCAGTACATATTTTTATCTTCTTTTTTGTTAAAATTATCTTAAGTTTTGCAGCTTGGCAACAAAGGGGTCTTGGCATTGGATGAGGATCCTAAGGTACCAAATCCATAATCCTCATTTAAGTGATCTTCTTCTTCTTTTGCTTTTCCCCGTATGACAGCATAAAACCCAGTTGACAGTATTACAGCTCCTACAACACTGCAACATTTGGGACAAAAGGGAATGGCTAATTAAAAACACAGGAGAAATGAGACACACTGTAATGGCTTTCAACTCCAAAAAGAGAAAATGACAGTTTTGCATACCTCCCCAGATGAAGATCATCACCAAGGAATATGACACTCATAGCAGCAGCAATGGCAATTGATAGAGGCTTAAAGCTCGTTATATATACAGGCCCTTTGACATGCATGCCCCATGTGTAAATAATGGAAACGAAGGTTGAAGAAAAGGATCCCTATACAAAGAGAAATCCAGCTGTAAGACTTGCTGATTAGTTAATTTCATTTGCAGACATACTCATTGTTGCAGTTGACAATAGTTTCTTACCGAGTATAGAATAGCGACCAGTGATATATCAGGTCTCAGTTTCCAAGCACTCATGCTTGGTTCTGCTAATAAACATGTTGGTACAGATACTATAATCCCACACAAGTTGCATAAGAAGACCACAATTAGCTCCGCCGGATATGATTTGATGACTTGTGTCTGCAAAATGCTAGCAAATCTAAAACTTCAGTTCTGATATTTTTGTACAGCAACTATTACAATACACTCAAAGTACTTGCAATGATCAAGAATGTTTCACAGGACTCAGAGAATCACCTGAATAACGTAGCATATTGAAACCAGAAGATGCGCAGCAGTAGTAGGAGGCCCCCCCAAACCCAATTCGTTTGCGATGAAGTGGCTGATTATTATGTGAAAGAGATTCTGACGAGAGCATATAAAATTATAGGGCCCTTATAGAGAACAACTACTAGTGCACCTGATATTGATACTATGTTCCCACGATTTTAGCCTTAGTGCTGGAACTTCTTAGACTAGCTGACCTTTTCCATCCTTCGTTTGTGGATCAGAAATTGGTTAAAAGAAAGTTAGACAGATATAAATGGGGTTTTCAATTTAACTATTTCAATGTGTGGATTTTCTTTCTTTATATGTGATTTTCTAGATTCATTTCTCATCAGTCATTATCAATTAATCTTGAATGAGTATATGGGAAAAGCTTCCTTTTTCTCCCTTTGGCCTGAAGAGATTATAAGGAAAGCAAAAACCTAACAGAAAACCGCAACAAGTTGAATTCATCAAGTACCTAAGACTAGAAGTAAAGCGAGGATGGGGTTAATATCCAACCCAGAGGATACATCCTCCTTTTAAGACAGTGAACAATCCAGATTGAGGCTGATTATACTGTTTTAAACCCATTTTTGAAATTCAGAGGGGAGGTGCTCCCTTTGAGCAGTTTAAAGGATCCTGCAGATTTCACATTGCCTGGGACTAAACTTTCTCAAATCTTCTTCAATTTTTAATATGCTCCTTTTGACTCCATTTAGGGGTTAGGCTTCCTTTTAAGAAAAAGTACATCGATACGACTTAGGAGCATAGTGAAAAGCTCGATTAGTTAAGCAATTTCTGTTTGCATAAGCACCAAGTGCCAATCTATGGTTCATTTCCTTAAACACCTAACATAGTCTGTGTATCTTATTTAATGATGTAACTTGAGTAACACATTATTGAATCATCTCTTATTCTTACTTTACTAACAGCCTATAGCAATATTTCTTATCAAAAAACGATGCAAGGAATTGAAACAGAAAATAAAGGATGCATGGGAGAAGAGTTAAAATAACCTGAAAATGACGGCAAGTATGAAGGTGAAGGTGGGTATTAGGTTTCCGATAGCGGAAGCAAGAGTTGGTGAGCTGTACTCAATACCCTTATATGAACAAAGTTGACATAAGAATCTGCCATCCCAAACACAAAAAATTAAAATCATCATAACAATCACCTTCAGTCTCTCTCTGTGTGTGTCATGGACCGTCAACAAAGATACCCTTATGGGAAATTGTTAATTTTCTTACCCAAGCAGTCCTAGGAGGAAAATTCTATTCAGGAAAGACCACTTGAAAGAAGGAAGCCCTGTTGCCCTGCATATGTATAAACAAGGGTGTGGGTTAATATTATGGTTGTGTACATGTGTGAGAATGATGAAAAGGGTGTATAAGAAACCACCTGCGGAAATTTATGTAGGCCAAAGGAAGTAGAACAAGATTAGCCAGAACATATGTATAGGCCACAAAAACGTAGTAACTCAACCCTGTCAAACTTGCCAGTTTGAATAAAATGTTGAGGCCAACAATGGTGAACTCTACTGCAACCATAGCTGAAAATGGAACAACATCCTTGTAGCAATGTCTCAATGCCATCTCTGTCTGATCTTTGTATCTCTCAGTCTGTGTGTCAATACGTTCAACATGATTATTCACTAGTTATAGTTAAGGATTAATCGTTAGCAATAAAATATAGTAGAAAATTAGAAATCTCTTAGTATTTTACTAATCATAATGCTGTTTTGAAATATGAATTTCTACATGTGAAGTGACCATCAGTCTATTTCTTATAAAAAGCCAGACAGTAAAAGCTAATTAACTAGTTGGTGCAGAGGTTTATTCTAATTGCAATTTGATAATGGTGCCCCCATTGTACTCTGATCACAAAGACCATATATCAAGCTTCAATTTCTCTTCCAGTTTTGATTCAAAACATAGATTCAACCCCATTTGATGAAATTACAGGAAAAATAAAAAATAAAATTGGGTAGCTGGACTTCCAAGTGGCTGTAACACTTGTAAATGGGAGGAGACGTTTCCACAAACTTGCTATACACAATACACACAATAAAAAAGATACATTAAATAAATTAAATAAATACCTGCAAATGTGTAGAAGATGATCCCAATTCTTTGGTATGAGACTGAATCACACCAGTTAGAACTCACAAGGAACTAAGATTTGAGGGAAATCTATTTCCCAGGCTCTGTAAACTCTGTTTCTTTCTTTTTCCTGATGTATTGCATGTAACATAGAGAAAGAGAGAGAGAGGCATCAAACTTTCTGGACAGCCATTGTTGTGGGTTAAGCAGCAGAACACCTCTTTATAGGTAGAGTCCCATCTCACATTCCCAACGAAGCTTTGGTACTTGTCTTAAATATTTTAGGCGCATGAATTCAAGGAAGCGGTTTTAAGTGGCACTTCCTAGCCGTGACATAAGTGTCAAAGTATGTAAAATTACTGAGAAACCCTCTGTCTTAAAGTCTATGGGCTAGATCATCTATGATTATAATACTAGTAATCGTAATACTAAAGTAATAGTGAATCAAAAAATAAAAGAAAAAAAAATAAGATATCCTACTTGTATTTCTATTTTATTATTAAAAAAATAATATTACATTAAAAATTATTAATTACATAATTTTATTATTATTTTTATAATCTATATCATTTTATTGTCCAATATCACAAATATAATAGCCAATTAAATAATCGCAGCACTATTATTCTTTTTTCTTTATATGATGTAAGAAATTCTTTACTCTTTGTACCACTAATCTTAGTGGGTATACTAACATTTGGTGTTCTAGCAGAAAAAGGTAATATGTAAAATAGTAAGAATTGGACAGCAAGAAATTGTTGTTCTAACATTTTAGTGCAAGGGTCAGAATTCACAAAGTGAATGTCAATTAAATTTTTTCTATTTATTGAAAAAGAATCAAATTTAAAATGAAGGGTGATGATATATAATTGCGTAACCAACTACTAAGCTTAAAGCAATGTGGACCAACAAAGTATTTAATGATCAAAATACTAACTTTCTTAAAGGATGATATTTACTAGTTGTTTGGCCTTTTTGAGATTAGGACTTATTTGAAAGTGAAAGTTATTGAGAATACAAATATTGTTGGCTTGGTAAGAAAATCATCAGATTTGTAGACGTACATCATAGCTAATTAAGGCCTGCGTACATTATAAGAAAAAATGCAAATTTGCCAAAGATTTTTGCAACGAATGCTCTTCAAAATGAAATTTAACCATCCCCACCAAATCAGCAGCCATAATTTCTAGTTGTATTGTTGCAGGACATAGATATATAGGGGGACTTTACATCCATTAATTGGCCAAGATTTGTCCTTAATTACATATTTTAATCTTGTATTCTTACACTATTAAGTTTTGAAGCTTGTCAACAAAGGGGTCTCGGCATTGGATGAGGGTCCTAAGCTACCAAATCCACTATCCTCATGGAAGTGATCTTCTTTTTTCGCTTTTCCCCATATGACAGCATAAAACCCAGTTGACAGTATTACTGCTCCAACAACACTGCAACAATTGAGACAAAGGGGAAAGGCTAATAAAGAACAAAGTGACAACATTTGAGACACATTAGTTCTGATGCATGTTCAACACAGAAAAGAGCAAATGACAGTTTTGCATACCTTCCCAAGTGGAGGTCATCACAAAGGAATATGGCACTCATAGCAGCACCAATGGCAATGGATAGAGGCTTAAAGCTTGTTATATATACAGGTCCTTTGACATGAATGCCCCACATGTGAACAATGGTAGTGAAGGTTGAATAAAAGGATCCCTACAGAAAGAGAAATCAAACAGTAAGACTAGCTGATTATATAATTTCATCTTAGTAGCGGTTGACAATAGTTTCATACCGAGTATAGAATCGCAATAAATTGATATATCAGGTCTTAGTTTCCAAGCATTCATGTTTGTTTCTGTTAATAAACATGCTGGTGCAGATACAAGAGTTGCACACAAGTTGCATAAGAAGACCACAATTAGTGCTGCTGGATATGTTCTGATTAATTGTGTCTGCAAAATGCTAGCAAAACCAAAGCTTCAGTTTTGATAATTTTGCAAAGCAACTATCGCATATACTCTAATTACTTGCAAAGAAGAATGTTCGAGAGAACTCAGGAATCAGCTGAATAATGTAGCATATCGAAGCCAGAAGATATGCGACCTCCCAAAATCCAATTCGTTTGCGATGACCGTGGTGGATATTTAAGTAAATGAGATAGTGATGGAGATAGAGACGAAGCCGATAAAATTATAGGGCCTTTATAGAGAGCAATTACTAGTGCACGTGATATTGATACTATTGTTCCCATGATTTAAGCCTTAGTGCTTGAACTTCTTAAAGCTACCTTTTCCATCCTCCATTTGTGGATCAAAAAATGATTAAAAGAAAGTTAGACTATATAAATGTTGGTTTAAAGATGAATGATTTAATGACATACAAAGTAGTAAGTATGGTAACATCTCAAGGGTGGAGGGGAATACTGGGTGCCAAAATGCAGGAAAGAGATTCTTTGCTCTTTTTTTTTTCTTTTTTTTTTTTCTTTTTGCGGTACAAATCCTAAATTTTCATTTGAACTATTTCAATGTGTTATGCCTATTATTTCCTTTTTCTCTATAATTTTCTAGCTTCTCATTGATCAAGACATTTCTCATCAATCATTATCTTATTAAAAGTCTAGGGAAAAAAAAAAAAAAAAGACTTCTCTGTCTTCCTTTGGCCTGAAGAGACTACAAAAGAAAGCAACAACCTAACAGACAGCATCAAGCACCTAAAACTAGCAGCAAAGACAGGAACATTTTCTCTCTGATTGAACAATGAAGCAAGGAATTACAACAGAAAATAAAGGATAAATTGAAGAAGAGTTAAGATAACCTGAAAATGGCAGCTAGTATGAAGGTGAAGGTGGGTGCTAGGTTGCTGAGAGCGGAAGCAAGAGTTGGTGAACTGTACTCAATATCTTTGTATGTCCAAAGTTGCATGATCCATCGCAAACACAAAAAATTAAAATAATCAGAGCAATCACCTTCCCTTTGTGTGGTGCGTGTCATAGACCTTCACTCTTATGGGAACTTGTTTAGTTTCCTTACCCAAGTAATCCTAGGAGGAAAATTCTGCTCGGTAAGACCAGCTTCAGGAAGGGAGCCCTGTTTCCCTGCATATGTATAAACAAGATGAGGGTTAATTTGTTGTATATATGTATGTGTGGGAATGGTGAAAAGGATGTATAAGAAACCACCTGCGGAAATTTATGTAGGCCAAAGGAAGTAGAACAAGACTACAAAAGTAGCCAGAGCATATGCATAGGTGACAAAAACGTAGTAACTCAACCCTTTAAAAGTTGATAGTTTGAATAAAATGTTGGGGCCAACGGTGGTGAACTCTGCTGCAACCATTGCAGAAAATGGAACAACATCCTTGTAGCAATGTCTCAATGCCATCTCCGTCTCTCTCTCTCTCTCTGTATGTCCAATACGATTATTTTATTACTAATCAGGCTTCAATTTGTCTTCGAGTTTTGGATTCAAAATATGGGTTCAAGCACACATCAAAATTGATGAAATTACTGGAAATAATAAAGACAAATAAAATTGAGTACTGCTGGTAGCTGCACTTTTAAGTGGCAGTAACAATAACATGCATGTGTAGCACTTGTAAGGCATGTTTAAATAAATAAAAACCTGCAAATCTTTGGCAGAGTTCTCAGGTCATTATCGATCCCAACTTTGGATCCGGACAGGGGACTTCCAACTTGATGATCTCATCTTTATCCAAAAACAAATCCAAGGTACAGCGTGACAATCCCACTGGCCTGCCACAGCCTTTGACTGGTGATTGAGACATAAAGTTGACACTGCCGTCATATTCATGAGAGGTGAGGCATGGATGCTCAACTCTTTCGGGTGATGCATCGTAGGCACTGTCTTTTATTATTAGATTTAAAATTTTTAAAAACCTTTCAAAGTGATTAGGTGCTAAGCTTGAACTCTCAATGAGTTAGATTCACTAGTTCTTAACAAATACTAATCAAACTTGAGCCAATAAAAAATTTAAAATCGGATCGAATTTTGCTAAAACATAGCTCAAACTCAATTTTGATACTATCTCTACCTTTGACACATTTTCGAAAAAGAGAAACGAGAAAATATTTTTTAGCCTGATTTAAATTATAATAGGTCCAACTTGATCCAATCAAATAAAATTCATGCTAGATTAACTCGATCCATTTTTTTTTTTTTTGTTAGTAAAATTAAATAAAAACCTGTGTCTATGTTTTAAAAAATCCACATAAATGAAAATCAAAGATGATGGCAAGTTAAAATAAATAAATTTATTTATTTTAAGATATTATTTTGATTAACTATTTAAAGTCTAATAAGTAATAATGAATAATAAATATCTTATTGGTTTGCAAGAGTGAAGCTCTAAAATAGTATCAAAGCTAGGCCCATGAATGATAAGTCGTTTTATTACGCTCACACCTGTCGATTGATAAGCCAACAATTGATGGGCTTCACCTCACTAATTCAAATTTCTATATTTTACATGATAGGGGTCACTGTGTGAACTCTTACATTGTTTAATTTTTCGAGAGTGAAACTCCAACAACAATAATTATGTTAATAAATTCTATATAACTTTTGAGATCCAATGACAAGCCTAGTCTTGGATCAGCCCTCCTATTAGATTTATGAAGATCAATTTTGATGCAGGTAAGAAAGTTCAAGGCACGCACTCCCCTTTTATGCTCAATCAACTGAGAGGTCTGCTTTCATATGACATCATTGTTTCAAACATCTGTAGCCTATCATCCTTGTTAACTAGTGAGCAGTGAGTTTCAATTTGTATTTCCTAGTTGCAACAGGGTAGCCCATCTAATGGCCAGAAGATCTCTTACTGAAAACCTCCATGAGATTGAATTTCGGCATTTGCAGAGTTGGCCAATGAACTCAGTGTAATAGCCACTTCTGTTCACTTTTAATAAATGATATCTTTGGCAAACAAAAAAACCACATATAATACATTCTTCTATTCATTCAATGATCAAAATGTGTATTTTCTAATTTCTTAAAGAATGACATTTACTATTTGTTTGGCAGTTTTAGGGGACTTTTGGGACTATCACAATGTTACTGTTGTTAATTTATATATATATATACATATTCTTTTTATTTACACATCTTCAGGTTTAAAGCTTGGCAACAAAGGGGTCTTGGCATTGTATGATGATCCCAAGCTACCACATCCATAGTCCGCATGCAAGTCTTCTTCTTTTACTTTTCCCCATATTACAGCATAAAACCCAGCTGACAGTATTACTGCTCCAACAACACTGCAACATTTGGGACCAAGAGAAAAGACAAGAAACAAATTGTAATGGCTGCAAATGGTAATTAAATATAATGTTCAACTCTGAAAAGAATAAATGACACTTTTCAATACCTCCCTAGATGGAGATCATCACCAAGGAATATGACACTCATAGCAGCAGCAATGGCAATGGATAGAGGCTTAAAGCCTGTAACATATACAGGCCCTTTGAGATGCATGCCCCATGCATGAACAACGACAGCGAAAGTTGCAATGGATCCCTAGACAAAAGAGAAATCCAACTGTAAAACTTGCTCATAAGAGAAATCCAACTTTATCTGATACATACTCATATTGCAGCAGTTGATGATAGTTTCTCACCGAGTATAGAATTGCGACCAGTGATATATCAGGGCTCAGTTTCCAAGCACTCCAGTTCGTTTCTGCTAATAAACACGCCGGTGCAGATATGAAAATCCCACACAAGTTTTATAAGAAGACCACAATTAGCTCTGCTGGATATGATTTGATGGCTTGTGTCTGCAAAATGCTAGCAAATCCAAAACTTCAGTTCTGATTGTTTTAAATTCACATACTCAAAAGTACTTGCAGCAAGAATATTTCACATAATGTGAATCACCTGAACAATGAAGCACACAGAAAGCAAAAGATAACCAGCAGTAAGTAAGAGGCTTCCCAAAATCCAATTCGTTTGTGATGACTGAAGTGGATAATGAAGTGAAAGAGATGGTGAAGGAGATAGAGATGGAGTGGATAAAATTATAGGGCCCTTATAGAGAACAACTAGGAGTGCACCAGATATTGATACTATTGTTCCCATGATTTTAGCCTTAGTGCTTGAGCTTCTTATAGCCACCTTTTCCATCCTTCATTTATGGACCAGAAAATGGTTAAAAGAAAGTTAGAAAAATACCAAATGGTAATCCACTGCTGAATGAGTATTAGTTAACATAGAAATAAAGTAATGATACGAAACATGAGCATCTCTTAAGGGTGGTGAATAATTCCTTCGTGCTGGGTGACAAAAAGCAGAACAAGATTCTTTATTTCCAAATCTCAAAACTTTGAATAGCATTATTTCTTTGTAATGCTTTAAAAAATTTACAGTTACCCGTTGATTAGTCTATTTCTCACCATCCATTACTAGCCATCTCAAATGAATCTAGGCCCCAGGGGAAAACCCGTTTTTCTTCCTCTCTTTTTTCTTTTTCTTTTTTTTTCGGCCTGAGGTGATAAGAAAAGAAGCAAAAAGTGACAAACAGGAAACGACAAACTGGAGCCAGGTAAAGTCGTAAAGCACCTAAACTTCCAGCCAATAGAGGAAGAGTACAAAATCCCAGCCACAAGGGAACATCCTATTTTAAGACAGGCAGAGACATGGATTGAGGCTATATATGATGTCCCAGACACCAATTTTATGAAAACCAGAGAGGAGTTTAATCCCTTTAAGAAGTTATAAACATGCAGTAACTTTAACTGTCTTTTAAGATAGCAAAATTCCCTTTCGCATAAGTAACAACCTGCACAAATGGTGTAAGCCATCATGCAGGTCTATGTTGCCTGGAACAAACGTTTTTCCAACCTTCTTCAATTTTTGATATACTGTTTTGACTTCATTAGGTGACATGTTTCCTTTTAAGCAATATAGTACATCATTAAGAGAGTAGCAAAATGCTGGTTGCTTTCTTTGTAGAAGCACGAACTGCCAGTTTATGGCCCATTTCAGGGCACCTGACTTTGTTCTTTTTATAGATATTAATCCAATCTCTAAAAGTACTGAAAAACACTATGAAGATCATGTTCATTCTATCAAAAGTCACTTTACAAAAGAATAGCACCAATCTATCACATGTGTAACCTGGTCATCTGCATTCCTCTTGTGTATTTGCTGATAATCTAATCCTGTCCACTGATCTTACTAAATGATGTAAAACATTATTGTCTCACGTTTTATGCTTATTTAGTTAACATCATATAGTATCACCCGATATATATTTGCATTGCAGCTTATCAAAGTACAAACACATGTAATAAGAATAATCAAAAGAAGGAGTATGCTACTCTTAAATGCCATGGAATTTCATCATTTTTTCCCTGTGAAGTGTTTTTAATTGGTAAGACAGAATTACTTTTGATTTCAGCTGTCTATTATGAGATATAAACTTTCTACTTTACCAAACAATCAAATACAATAGATCAAAGAAGAGGAACATGTACCTGAAAACAATGGCAAGTATGAAGGTGAAGGTGGGTGTCAGGTTGCCCATGGAAGCAGCAAGAGTTGGTGAACTGTACTCAATACCTTTGTATAAACCAATTTGGCAAAAGAATCTGTCTCACAGAATTTTAATCATCGAACAATCACCTTCATTATGCTTTTGTTTGGGAACAAAGTGACAGAGAAAGGACAATATGAGAGAAAAGATAGTAGAAAGAAAGAAAATGGGAGGAAAGATTTTAATTTCATCCTCTTATTTATTTAGGAAAGAAAGAAAAGTAAGATGAGTAAAATTATTTCTTTCATTACATCCATCTCAAATAAAGCATTAGTAACTAAAAGTGTATTTCACAAGATCTCTACAACTAAAAGTTTATTTTCTCACCCCGCTTTTGAAAAGAAAACTTTTTGTGGTCTCAACAATATCAAATTTTCTCTCCAAATCATCTCTTCTCATTTTCCTCTTGGTTCTTAGAGAAAAATAACTTTCATTCCCATTTTCAACTCTTCTAAACAGAGCATGTGTGTTTGAACTTTGAATCATAGAATTTCAACCAAAGGTATAAGTAACTAAGTATGAATATGAGTTAATTTGTAATGAGCATTAATTAATGTTGATTATCTCACCCAAGCAGTCCCAGGAGGAAAATTCTATTCAGGAGAGACCATTTGAAGGAAGGAAGCCCCGTTGATCTGCATATGTATAAGTAAGAATATGGGTTAATTTGTATACATATAAGTTTGACAATAATGAGGAGGATGTATAAGAAACCACCTGCGGAAATTAATGTAGGCGAAAGGGAGTAGAACAAGGGTGGACAGGACATATGTGTAGACGATAAAGACGTAGGTAACTCAACCCGTTCAAACTTGCCGATTTGAATAAAATGTTGAGGCCAACGAGGCTGCACTCTGCTGCAACCATAGCTGAAAAGGGAACAACATCCTTGTAGCACTGTCTCCATGCCATCTCTCTCTCTTTCTATTCTTTGTTTCTTTCTCTATGTGAGTGTGAGCATATTCCACATAATTAGTTATAATGGTCCACATCATAATGGTCCACATCATTAGGAATAAGAATATAGGAATCTCTTAGAAGTCTCCTGATCATAATGCTATTAAGAAATATCAATTTATACATGTGGGCTTTTATATTTTATTATAAATAAAAAGGCCAAGATAGTGAGGTGACGGATTATTTATATTTGCAACGTTATAATATGCTTTTTGACGTTAACAAGAAAAATGGTGCCCATTAGGGGCGTAGTGCTCTAACGAGACAAACCATTAAGAAGCTTCAGTTTGTCTTCTAGTTTTGGATCCAAAACATGGGAATCAACCCATTTCACCCTTTGATAATGTTAATACAAGTAATGGCTCAAGCCCAACAAGAGCATATAAATACAAGTCCTTTACACTTTATTTAGGAGATCTGATTCATTTTTCTTTCATTCTCTCTCTATATATTTATATTCATAGATCTCCACTTATATTTTAATATATTAATTTAAGCTTTCAAATGAGAAGGCATTGAAAAGACTATCTCACTAGGTCTCTAGCTCAGACAAATTCAACATTAACATTAGAGCCATTCTTGAAACCCATATAATTTAGGTTTCTCAAATGTCACTATAGCTTTACTAGCTCGTTCAGCCCTCCCGTTCTCCTTGCAGCATCACTAGCTCTCTAGTTCTCTACAATAAGCTTCATGATCTTTGTTCCGTAGGTGACCTTCACTTACTAACGTGCACAACTCAAACACATACCATTATTCCCTCCTGAACTCACTTGAGAACCACTTAGGATAGACCTGTACAAGTGGGCAAGCTTCAAGCCGCTACTGCAAGAAACCTCCAAATTCTTACTATTTTAACTCTTAGCTCCTACCTCACACGGCATCAAATATTCATAAGCAGCTCGACAATGGACATTATTGTTTTCTTCTTGGCTCTCGAATTTACCTTTCCTCCTGTGAAACTAAGCTCTTTGGTCCCGGTTCTGAGTTGGTCTTTAGATCACACTCCCTGTTAATGTCAGATTTGTCTGAGCTGGAGACCTGGCGAGGTGGTCTCCTCAATGCCTCCTACACTCATTCTTCTATAGAACTACAAGATGTGATCCTAGAGACCTATCAGCACTCCGAAACTCAAGTCAGTATATATAGAGATAAGGGGAGAGCTATTAAAATAAGTATAGAGAGAATGAGAGTTTTTTGAGAGTGTGATGGCTTGTATTTGTAGGGCCTTTTGTGGGCCTGGGCTTAAGTTAATATTTGTATTAACACTCCCTAAGCAATAGAAGCCCCCTTTCAGTGAGATCTCCAGCAACCTCTCACAGAATGAAGATGCCTGCAGCATCCCTAAGCTTGGACCGATCGAGTTGCCACCTAGATTGCCAGTGTTCACGTCCACACGTCCTACATGCGTGAATAAGGCGGCGTGCTACTGGTTCACTTGTGCCAGGAAGACCCAGCTAACCCAAGACCCCAATCCATCAGATAGGCCCAATAGGAGTTCAGCCCAAAAGCTTCTAGCTCGCCAGATGCCTCACAATGCAGCTTAGGGGATAGGCTCGCCTAAGAATTGCCAAGCCCCCTAAGTTAGGCCCATTGAGAGAGCCCAACCCAAATGCCAGACCAAGACCTCATCTCGGCAACTCGGCCCGCTAGCTCAGATCATTTGGAAAAGTTCAGCTCGAGTGAGTGGGTACCAGCTCAAGCTGGGAAGCCCAACTTGCCAAACGACTTCGGCTCAGGTCCACCTCGACCCAGAAGTCCAACTCGTTAAGCACAGGTCAGGTTTTCTATATTGCAAATTAGTCCTCATAGTTTCACAAATAACCCAATTGGCTTATGAATTTTCACATATGGTCCAAATCTTTTTGAATGTAAGTGGTTGGCCAAAATCTTTTACATAATCTCAAATTAAGCCCTAATGTTAATATATTTGCAAGGTCAGCCCAAATAATTTACATATTTCGCCCTGCTAGCCATAAAGTTCATAAATTTACAACTTTGACCAAGTATGTTATGTATTTTTCATAAATTGGCCCTCATATTTTGGTAATTACATAAGTGGCCTAAGAATTTAGTAATTTACATAACTATCACAAGCTCTTTTATATTTTTCAATTATGCCTCCAAAGTTTATATTATTTGCCTAATTCTTCGAAATAATTACACAATAAATCTAAGGCTTTTATATTATCATATAATTGACCTAAATAATTCTAGAAATTTGCATATAGACCCCTAAATTTTATAAATGGCCTGAGACATTATAAATTTTGCATAAATTGCTTGCAAACTTCTATGTACTTATAGAATTTCTTATCAAGTTGGCATTTTCATGGAAATATACTAGAATCGCATGCTTAGCTCTTTTTATATCTGCTTCATTGTTGGATTACATGTTAATCAACAATAAAAATATTCTAAGTCTTGAAGATATTAAATTATTTACTGAAGATTCATGAGCTTGCTTAAAACATTATAGTTGTGAGGCCATCACAAAGATGAGCTTGATCACTCACTTAACAAAGTAATTTGCATCTTAGGCATAGTGGACTAGGGCACCAGTCCTCGCCTATATCCTACACTTTATAGTAGAGGATCAAAATGTTAATTGATTGCTTAATGCAACATGGTCAGGTAATCGCATTATATTTTTGCCATGTTATTGCATATTTATCAAAAAGCACGCTATTACATGTTTACCATCACATGCGGCTAATGAATTTTCTGTTGAGATCGGCTGTTCGGTCATTATTGAAGGAAATTCTTACTAGGCGAAGTAGAAATGGAGATGCATAGCCCTCCATAACCAATCAAAGAGTTTCTTCAAAACCCCATAGGAAAAAATGGTCGAAGTTTACCTGGTCGATCAATGGCCTCGATAAGGAACCTGACCTCCCTTGGTGCTAGTAAGTGAGGCCGCCAGGCTATAATCCTGCGATCGAGCCACCCCTGAGTTTGTCCGTAAGAAGTGTAAGGTACAAGGAAGTACCCCCACCTATAGACGTTAAAGGCCAAACCCTATGCCGATAGGGTGGAGCTATGAGAAGTTGGTAAGATTGGCTACGATGTCCAACTCTATAAGTCCATGCTCAGATACATAAATCTCCAAAGGTACTGACTCACAACGAGTTAGACCTAGTAGAACCCATATGCCCTATATGGGACGAAATGAAGAAAATCGGAAGCTCACAACTAGCCCGACTTCATAGAACCTGGACGACTTGATGAATAACTAATCAAGGTATATAAATTATGAATTAATTACTTATAAGCTACATATATTTGGAACTGCCACAACAACTGAGCATGGTAACTATAAAAGTTATAGACATTTATAAAACATGACAAAGGGTACTCTGAGCACATAGTTCGCCCCTTACACTATTATCATATGTCATAGTCATACTATATGAGAAAGCTAACGTTTCAATAAGATGAGACAGGTTACAAGTACACAAAACGGGCTATTGACCCGAGCTACACAAACAAACAATCGTCAAAGGTATAAGCCGTGAACTTTTCAAGTTCACCCTCAAAAGGGCGGGAGTACATAGTACTCACACACATTCTACTATTTTAAATTTTATATTTGTTTTAAGACTAATAGGAGTTCTCACTTGATCAAAGATAAAACTTAACTTATAACTCGGTGACTTCGACCTCATCTTAGCCATTCTCATGGTACGAAGAGCTTTCAATTCTGTCATCACCATTATAACGGTTCAAGAATGTGACAGACATTACATAAACTCTAAACATATCCTTTAATACAGGTTTTCACCCTAACCAATATTAGTGGGAACGCCTTATACACTTTGTTTCGAGTAATTGCATCATATTTCCTATATTTTTCTACATGATTTCTAATTGTAAAGCATATTATTGTATGTTTTACCCTCATATGTGCTTAACGAATCTTCTTTTGAGATCGAATGTTCGACCATAGTTGTAGGGAATTTTTACAGCCCGTGACAAAGGAAGTTAAAGCCATGAAGCTCACCTTAATATCGCAAGGCTTGGAGCTAAGAGCTCGTTCGCTAAGAAAAAGCTCAATTATCATTATATGGTTTTGCAATTGGTTAACTTCAAGCCCGAATCACTTCGTTCCTCAACTCATTTTTGGGAGACTAATGTTAATACAAATACTGACTCAAGCCCAATAAGCCCAAGCCCTAACAAGGCCCTATAATATACAAGCCTTCATACTCTACTTGAGGAATTTGATTCATTTTTCTCTTCTTCTCTCTCTTTATATTTATATTCATTGCTCTCCACTTATCTCTCTATATACTGACTTCAGCTTCGGAGTGTTGACAGGTCTCCAAGACCACCTCTGTAAGTCTATCGAAGAATGAGTATAGAAGAAGACATTGAGGAGACCACCTCACTAGGTCTCCAACTCGGATAAATCTGACATTAACAGATAAAATTACACAAACAACAGAGGAAAGAAAACTAGAATCCTACACAGACTGTAGCTGTAAGTTTGTACCACAAACATATAGGAGTAGCAACAATAACTTGGAAAGCACATTTAACTGCAGGTTACGTTACACTGTTACACACTACACATAAAAATGAATTAATAAATAAATAAATAATAAAATTTGAACTATCCCTACTTTTGAAGAGTGAAGACTCCTATTTGCTGGATGAAGTTTGGCTCTTCCAGGCATAGAAAATAAAGTAAGTGAGGGTAACTGGTTTATGCTAGGAAGCGTGCAAGTGAATGCCCTGCTTTTAATCCAGTTGAAATAACTGAGAAAACCCTTATCTTAAACTGTGCACTTCTACATTCCAGTGTTAAGCTTAGATGTCTTATTGGACATTTTACAATAAAAGTAAAGTAGAAAACATGAATGCCTAAAAACAACCTCTAAACTACTATAATAGACTAATAGTACTAGCTTCTTTCATACTCTGCACGAGTGTTCATTTATATTTTTTCTCCTTCATAAAAAAAAATTCAAATTTTAAAACCAAAGATGAACATAATTACCTAACTGTTTACCTAGTTTATACAATAACGGATGGAAACATGTAATAACTAAATAACCTTTAAAAAGACGAGGTTTAATTGACAAGAAAGTCCAACATTTTATACTATAACAACAACAATAATAATATTAATAGTAATAGTAATGATGACAACAACAATCACACCTGCAACAACGATAAACACTATGCAATATGTGATTACATAGATTTTTAGCTCATAATGGATGGAATATAGGCTAAGTATTAGAAACTATAATTTAAAGGGAAAAAGGGTAGTTTAAAATTAATAATTGTTCAAGCCTCATTTTTTAAAACCAATAATTTTGTGGCTAATCAATCATCGGATATAGGTGTAATGGGACAACCCATCAGTCATAGGCCCAGCTATAATAGCATGTTGGAGCCTAACTCTTGAAAACCAATTCATTGGTGACAAGAGGAGAGGCTCATTTACTTATAAGGATTATGAAATCTTCTAGCCTTAATACTATGAGAGTTCACACATTGACAATAATAAATGTCCTTGACCTTCGTTCTATGTTTACTAAAAATATTAAGCAGAATATGATCCTCACCATTTTCCTTTTGGCTTGGTAAGATAATCAGTAGTTACAGTTACAAAAGTTAGCTTCAACTCCTATAATGTTGCTAGTTTGTGATTACTTGAAACCGAAATTCAATCATGGAGATCAGTAAGTATTTCTAATTGTATCGTTGCAGAATTATCTCCAATGGTTTTTTGTTATGGTAAATATGGTTTCCTCTGAACTATCACCCCTAATTCCTGACTTCACATTTTTACAGACAACCTTCCTGTCAATTATTTTGAATCATTGGGTGTCAGTTCCAAAATCCCACATTAGGATTATGACTAGAAAAGAATGTGAAACTCAAAATTTCGAGAGAAGAAAATATATAGACATGTGGCTTTGGAAAAGGAAATAAAGGAAAAGGATGAAGATGCTAATTGAATTATAGTAAACAACAAAAACAAAGTTGCTCATCCCAGTTGTCAAGGCTACTTTGCCCAGGGTAACCATACCTACTTTAGTGATCTCCACCATCATTATTGTAGTTAAAGGAAGTACTTCATCCTTAAGAGACCCTATCATTATTCACCAGACCAACTCTCTCTCTCTCTTTCTCTTTCACTCTTTCACTCAGCACAATTTTACTTTTGTTTGAATCCTTAATGAGTAGTTAAATTGTCTAGACTCTCTTGCATGTCAACACGTGTTCTAGTTATTTAATTATAGTTATTTAATTATAGGGTTCATGGTTATCTTATTAACAACAAATAATTGTTTTTTTTTCAAATGTTTCTTGTACTCTTATCTTAAATTTTACTCATTGATTTCTATGATTATGAAAGTATGATTATGACCATAAATTTTATCTTAAATAATAATTATTATGATATGATAATGAAATTTTTTTTAACAATTTATAAGCAAATTATCCAAAAAATCGATTATTTTTTAAGGTGTTAATGTCAGATTTGTCCGAGCTAGAGACCTGATGATGAGGAGACCTCACTACCTTCCTGTAGGAAACCTCACTGTATTCCTGTAATTCTACTCCTTCATAAACCTGGAGAGATGGTCCTAGAGACCTGTCAACACTCCGAAGCTCAAGATAGTCTAGAGAGATAAGTGGAGAGCTGCAAATATAAAAGGTAGAGATAGAGTAAAGGAGTCCTTTACCTTGGAGCCTTAAGCTCCTATTTATAGAAGACATGACTAATAGTATGGTGCCACGTGTCATATTGATATTGGTCAAGGTGAAAACTTGTATTAACATTAGTCCCCCAAAAACAAGTGGGATAAGCGAAGTGAATCGGACTTAAAGTCTGTAGGTGCAAAACTGAGCTACCGAGATTAAAATTATGATGAGCGAAGTCGAAATTATGGAGGTCGAACTCAAGTTATGAGTTGAGTTTTTGAGACCGTGAAGGTTGAGTAATAAGGTCGTCGAGACCGAGATAACAAAGTCAAATTTCAAAGTGAAAATGAATTATGTTAAAATTTTGATATTGTGGTGTCCTAGTTAAGGCCATGATTAAGTTAAGTTAGAAAGGTTATCGGTTTGTGTGAAAGAAAAGATCAAGGCATTCGAGGCTCGAAGATGGCGAGGTTGAAGTTGCCGAATTAGAAGTTAATCTAACTAAACTCTAGATTGAAAGGAATTAGATCAAGGTTTAAGCTAATTTAGATTGCCAACTCGGAAGGTTGGTAGGTCTAGAATTCCTATTAGTCTTAAAATAATAAAACATGTGTGCATATTATGTACTCTTGTCCTTTCGAGCATGAACTTTGAAAATTGCTTATTCGTGTATCTCGGGTCGGTAACCTATTATGTGTACCTGTAACTTATCTCATCTTGTTGGAATGTTAGATTTCTCATATAGTATGACTATGACAAATGATAATAGTGTAAGGGCGAGCTATATGCTCGAAATACCCCTTGTCATGTTTCATGAATGTATGTAACTTTTTAGTTACCATGCCCAATTAGGGAGAAAATGGGAAGACCTAGCTTGAGGTTGTGTTACTCGAGTTGGAGCTATTTGGCTCCCTATGTCAATAAAATGACATGCGATAGCAATTATATGTAGTTTATAAGCAATTAATCCATAATTTATATACCTCGATAGTTATTTGTCAAGTTATTCAGGTTCCATGAGGTCAGGCTCGTTATGAGCTTCCGATTTACTTTATCCTTGGACATATGGGGTGTTTGGGTTCCACGAGGTTAGGGCTCTTTTTGAGCTTTCATACCTTTGGCGATAAATGTATCTAAGCATGGCCTTACAGGCTCGGACATAGTAGCCGACCCTGCCAACTTCTCAAAGTGTCACCCCACTGGCATTGGGTTCGACCTTTAAGGTATGTGGGAAGAAAACACTTCCTAGTATTTGGGTAATCCCTCCAGACCGACTCAAGGGTAGCTTGGGACTGCAGGATATATAACCTTGTCGACTTGGCTTGCTAGCATCATGAGCACCAAGAGAGGTCGGGATTCCCTGTTTGAAGCAAGGATTGCCAAGGTGAACCTCAACCATTTGTTCCCCTTAGGTTTTCTTTCCAATCTTTTTGATTGGTTTTGGGGGGTATGCCTCTCCCTTTCTACTTCGCCTGTAAGAATTTCTCCGCAATTATAGCCGAATAGCCTGATCTCAACAGAAAAATCAATTAGCCACATATGATGGTAAATATTTAATAGCGTGCTTTTTAATAAATATGCAATAATATGTCAAAAATATAGTGCAGTTACCTGACCATGTTGCATTAGGTAATTAATTAACATTTTGATCTTGACTATAAAGTGCAAGATGTAGGCTAGGGAAATTACTAGTCCATTATGCCTAAGATGCCAATTACTTTGTTAAGTGAGTGATGGCCCCACAACTATGGTATTTTAGGCGAGCTCATGAATCTTTACTGAATAATTTAATATCTTCAAGACTTTACGTTTGGAATGTTTTTATTTTTTATTAGCACGTAATCCAGCATTTAAGCAGTTATAAATTGAGCTAAGCATGTGATTTTAGGTGATTTGTATGTAAATACAAGCTTGACAAGAAATTCTGTAAGAACATAGAAGTTTGCAGGCAATTTGTACAAAATTTATAAAGTTTTAGGCCATTTAAAGAATTTAGAGCCTACATGCAATTTCTAGAATTATTTAGGGTAATTATATGATAATATAAAAAGTCTAAGGTCTATTGTGCAATTATTTCAAATAATTAGGCAAATAATATAAACCTTGGGGGCATAATTGAAAAATATAAAAGAGCTTGTGGTAATATGTAAATTAATAAAAATATAGGTCCTTTATGTAATTACTAAAAGGTATGTGCCTAATATATAAAATATTTAAATTATTGGGCTAAAATTATAAATTTTGTAAAATTTTAGGCACTTTTCATAATATGTGATAGCACATAAATTAAATTGCAATAAATAAACCTGGTTAAGCTGGTTTTGGGTCGAGGTGGGCTGCTAGTCTAGACGACCTGTTGTATTGGAGAAGTTGATGGCCTGGTTGAGCTTGCTGCCCTTGGACGAGCTGCTGGTCTAGACAACCTGCTAACCTTAAATAAGCTACTAGTTTGGACAACCTGCTTACTTTTAGACGAGCTAATGACTTGGTTGAGTTACTGTCTTGGATGAGCTACTACCCTTGAACGAGCTACTAGTCTGGATGAGCTACTATCCTTGGACGAGCTGCTCACTTAGACAAGCTGCTCATTCTTGGACGAGCTGCTGCCTATTAGACGATTTGATGACCTAGTTGAGCTGCTGCACTTGGACGAGCTGATGACCTAGTTGAGCTGCTGTCTTGGACGAGCTATTGGAAGAGCTAATGTGTCCTGGATGAGCTAGTGACCTGTACGACGACCTGTTATCCTGGAAGAGCTACTGTCCTGGACGAGCTGGTGACCTACATGACCTATTGTCCTAGGTTTTCGACCGAGCTCTTAGAGGTCTCCCTGTGAGGTCTTCAGGTGCTATACTATGTTCAAGCTAAAGAGCTATGTGAAGTTGGGAAACCCAAATTATATGGATTTCCCACGGACGACGTCAATGTTAATGTCAGATTTGTCCGAGCTGGAGACCTAATGATGAGGAGACCTCACTGTCTTCTCGTAGAAGACCTCACTAGATTCCTGTAGTCCTACTTCGTAGACCTGGGGAAGGTGGTCCTGGAGATCTGTCAATACTTCGAAGCTCAAGTTAGTCTAGAGAGATAAGTGGAGAGTCGCAAATATAAAATGTAGAGATAGAGTGAAGGAGTCCTTTACCTTGGAGCCTTAAAGCTCCTATTTATAGAAGACATGAATAATAGTATGGTGTCATGTGGCAAGGTGCCACGTGTTGCATTGATATTGGTCAAGGTGTCATGTGGTAATTTGGTTCCAAATTTACCTCACGATTTATTATATAATTTTTTAAATTTATTTATAAGTCGTGAGAACAAATTATCCAAAATACCATGAAAGGTTTGTATCTTGCAAAACAAAGGTTGAGAAAAATAAAGTTTAAAAAATTACGTGGAAAAAAAAAATCATGTCTTGGGGACTTATTAGCAAAAACAAAAGGCATGACATAATGCCTGCAGAGACGCTCAGACACGTTGTTGACATGCAAGGAGACTCCAAATCAGTTTAACACCTTTTTTTTTTCGGTTACTAAATCAATTAACACTTTAACTAGTGTCTACTATGAATTCACATGGAAAAATCTCACCCTATCCCTCCCCTATTAAAATATCTAATATCAATTTAAAGCATCTTCATTAAGAGAAGGACAAATAACCACTAAGTAGGTTTTTGTCACTATGCTTGATTCCTGCTCATTTCCCATGACATGCTAAGGATGTCAATCAACTCAGAGGCCTGCTTTCATCTGACATCATTATTTCAAACATCTGCAGCCTATCAACCTTGTTAACAAGTGAGTTTCAATTTGTATTTCCTAGTTGCAACAGGGTAGCCCATCTAGTGGCCAGAAGAGCTCTTACTGGAAACCTATATGAGGTTGAATTTCAGCATTTGCAGAGTTGGCTAATGAACTCCATGTAATAGCCACTCCTATTCGCTTTTAATAAATGATATCTTTGGCAAACAAAAAAACCACAGATTATACTTTTTTCTATTCATTCAATGATCAAAATGTGCATTTTCTTAAAGGATTACATTTACTATTTATTTGGCAGTTTGAGTGGACTTTTGGGACTATCACAATGTGACTGTTGTTTTTATATATATACATATTCTTTTTATTTACACATCTTCAGGTTTGAAGCTTGGCAACAAAGGGGTCTTGGCATTGTATGAGGATCCCAAGCTATCACATTCATAGTCCTCATGCAAGTCTTCTTCTTTTACTTTTCCCCATATAACAGCATAAAACCCAGCTGACAGTATTACTGCTCCAACAACACTGCAACATTTGGGACCAAGAAGAAAAGACAAGAAACAAATTGTAATGGTTGCAAATGGTAATTAAATCTAATGTTCAACTCTGAAAAGAACAAATGACACTTTTCAATACCTCCCCAGATGGAGATCATCACCAAGGAATATGACACTCATAGCAGCAGCAATGGCAATAGATAGAGGCTTAAAGCTTGTTACATATACAGGCCCTTTGAGATGCATGCCCCATGCGTGAGCAACGGTAGCGAAGATTGCAATGGATCCCTAGACAAAAGAGAAATCCAACTGTAAGACTTGCTGATAAGAGAAATCCAACTTTATCTGATACATACTCATATTGCAGCAGTTGATGATAGTTTCTCACCGAGTATAGAATTGCGACCAGTGATATATCAGGGCTCAGTTTCCAAGCACTCCAGTTCGTTTCTGCTAATAAACACGCCGGTGCAGATATGAAAATCCCACACAAGTTGTATAACAAGACCACAATTAGCTCTGCTGGATATGATTTGATGGCTTGTGTCTGCAAAATGCTAGCAAATCCAAAACTTCAGTTCTGATTGTTTTAAATTCACATACTCATGTACTTGCAGCAAGATGTTTCACATAATGTCTTAGGGAATCACCTGAACAATGTAGCACACAGAAAGCAAAAGATAACCAGCAGTAAGTAAGAGGCCTCCCAAAATCCAATTCGTTTGTGATGACTGAAGTGGATAATGAAGTGAAAGAGATGGTCCCAAAATCCAATTCGTTTGTGATGACTGAAGTGGATAATGAAGTGAAAGAGATGGTGAAGGAGATAGAGATGGAGTGGATAAAATTATAGGGCCCTTATAGAGAACAACTAGGAGTGCACCAGATATTGATACTATTGTTCCCATGATTTTAGCCTGAGTGCTTGAGCTTCTTATAGCCACCTTTTCCATCCTTCATTTGTGAACCAGAAAATGGTTAAAAGAAAGTTAGAAAAATACCAAATGGTAATCCACTGCTGAATGAGTATTAGTTAACATAGGCATAAAGTAATGAGTAGGAAACATGAGCTTCTCTTAAGGGTAGTGGCAATTCTTGGTGCTGGGTGCCAAAAAGCAGAACAAGATTCTTTATTTCCATATTTCAAAACTTTGAATAGCATTATTTCTTTGTGATGCTTTAAAAAATTTACAGTTACTCGTTGATTAGTCTGTTTCTCACCATTCATTACCTAGTCATCTCAAATGAAACGATAAACCGGAGCCAGGTAAACCGTAGTAACTCGTTGATTAGTCTGTTTCTCACCATTCATTACTAGTCATCTCAAAAACCTAACAAACAGGAAACGATAAACCGGAGCCAGGTAAAGTCATCAAGCAACTAAAACTTCCAGCCAACAGAGGAAGGGTACAAAATCCCAGCTACAAGGGAACATCCTTTTTTAAGACAGGCAGAAACATGGATTGAGTCTATATATGATGTTTCAGACACCAATTTTATGAAAATCAGAGACGAGTTTAACCCCTTTAAGAAGTTAAAAACAGAGCAGTAACTTTAACTATAGATAGCGAAATTCCTTTTCGCGTAAGTAACAACCTGCACAAATGGTGTAAGCCATCAGGCAGGTCTAGATTGCCTGGAATAAACCTTTTTCCAACGTTCTTCAATTTTTGATATACTTTTTTTCACTTCATTTAGGTGACAGGTTTCCTTTAAGCAATAGTACATCATTAAGAGAGTCACTTTACAAAGAATATCGCCAATCTATCACATGCGTAACTGGTCATCAGCATCCCTCTAGTGTAGTTGCTGATAATCTAATACTGTCCTCCATTGATCTTACTAAATGATGTAAAACACTATTGTCTCATGTTTTATGCTCTTTTAGTTAACAGCATATAGCATCACCTGATATGTATTTGCATTGATGCTTGTTAAAGTACAAACACATGTAATACGAATAATCAAAAGAAGGAATATGCTACTCTTAAAAACCATAGAATTTCATCATTTTTTTCCCTATGAAGTGTTTTTAATTAGTAAGACAGAAATTCCTTTCGATCTCACTGCCTATAGTGAGATATAAACTTTCTACTTTTACCAAACAATCAAATAGAAGTTAAAAACAGATCAAAGAAGACGAACATGTACCTAAAAACGATGGCAAGTATGAAGGTGAAGGTGGGTGTCAAGGTTGCCCATGGAAGCTGCAAGAGTTGGTGAACTGTACTCAATACCTTTGTATAAACCAATTTGGCAAAAGAATCTGCCTCACAAAATTTTAATCATCAGAACAATCACGTTCATTATGCTTTTGTTTGGGAACAAAGTGACAGAGAAAGGACAATGAGAGAAAAGATAGTAGAAAGAAAGAGAATGGGAGGAAAGATTTTAACTTCATCCTCTTATTTATTTGGGAAAGAAAGAAAGAAAAGTAAGATGAGTAAAATTAATACTTTCATTACATCCATCTCAAATAAAGCATTAGTAACTAAAAGTGTATTTCACAAAATCTCAGCAACTAAAAATTTATTTTCTCTCCAAATCGTCTCTTCTCATTTTCCTCTTGGTTCTTGGAGAAAAATTACTTTCTCCTTCCCATTTTCACCTCTTCTAAACAGATCATGTGTGTTTGAATCATAGAATTTCAACCAAAGGTATAAGTAACTAAGTAAGAATATGGGTTAATTTGTATACATATCGTACACTAGCTTATGTGGGCATTAATTATTGTTGATTATCTCACCCAAGCAGTCCCAGGAGGAATATTCTATTCAGGAGAGACCATTTGAAGGAAGGAAGCCCTGTTGACCTGCATATGTGTAAGTAAGAATATGGGTTATTTTGTATACTTATAAGTTTGACAATTTTGAGGAGGATGTATAAGAAACCACCTGCGGAAGTTAATGTAGGCGAAAGGGAGTAGAACAAGGGTGGACAGAACATATGTATAGACGATAAAGACGTAGTAACTCAACCCGTTCAAACTCGCCAATTTGAATAAAATGTTGAGGCAAACAAGGCAGCACTCTGCTGCAACCATAGCTGAGAAGGGAACAACATCCTGGTAGCACTGTCTCCATGCCATCTCTCTCTCTCTCTCTCTCTCTCTCTCTCCCTCTCTCCCTCTCTCTTTATTCTCTTTTTTTCTGTATGTGAGTGTGTGGGCATGTTCCATATAAGTTAGTTATAATTAAGGCTTAATCACTAGGATTAAGAATACAGGAATCTCTTAGTAGCCTCCTAATCATAATGCTGTCAAGAAATATATACATGTGGGCTTTATATTTTATTATTTATTATAAATAAAAGGCCAGTGAGGTGAGGTACTTGTTGGTGAGGATTATTATATTTGCAACGTTATAATCTGCTTTTGTTACAAAGAAAAATGGTGCCCCATTGCTGGTGTAGTGCTCTAACGAAACAAACCACTAAGAAGTTCCAGTTTATCATCTAGTTTTGGATCCAAAACATGGGTTTCAACCCAGTTTACCATTTGATAAAATTACACACACAAACAGAAGAAAGAAAATTGGAGTCCTACACAGCCTGTAGCTGGTTTTCCATGTAACTGTAAGTCTGTAACACTAACATATGGGAGTAGCAATAGTAACTTGGAAGGCACGTTTAACTGTAGATTGCCTTACACAGTACACATAAAAATGAATTATTAATAAAAAAAAATATTAAAAAAAAAAAAAAAAAAAAAAAAACTGAACTGTCCCTATTTCTGAAGAGTGAAGACTCTTATTTGCTGGATGAAGTTTGGCTCTTCAAGGCATATAAACTCAGGTAAGTGGAGGTAACTGGTTTATGCTAGGAAGCGTGCAGGTGAATGCCTTGCTTTTAATAGACTAACAGCACTAGCTTCTTTGATACTCTGCATGAGTGTTCATCCATATTTTTTCTCCTTCTCGGAAAAAATTCAAATTTTGAAAACCAAAGATGCACATAATTACCTAACTGTTTACCTAGTTTATACAATAGTGGATGGAAACATGTAATAACTAAATAACCTTTAAAAAGACGAGGTTTAATTGACAATGAAGTCCAACATTTTATACTATAACAATAATAATAATAATATTAATAGTAATGATGACAACGACAGGTAAACACTATGCAATTTATGATCACATAGATCAGTCTATTCTTTAGCTCATAGTGGATGGAATATACTGCCTTAAACTTGCTGGTTAGCTTAAGAGTTACATCAAACGACCTACATATAGGCCAAGTATTAAAAACTATAATTTAAAGGAAAAAAAGGTAGTTTAAAATTAATAATAAACGTCCTTGACCTTCGTTTTATGTTTACTAAAAATATTAAGCAGAATATGATCCTCACCATTTTCCTTTTGGCTTGGAAAGATGATCATCATATTTCATGTAGTTACAGTTACAGGAGTTAGCTTCAACTCCTATACTGTTGCTAGTTTGTTATGACTTGAAACCGAAATTCAATCACGGAGATCAGCAGGTATTTCTAATTGTATTGTTGCAGAATCATCTCCAATCGTTTTTTGTTCTGGTAAATGTGGCATCCTCTGAATTGTCACCCCTGATTCCTGACTTCACATTTTTACAGACAACCTTCCTGTCAATTACTTTGAATCAATGGTGTATGCTCTGTGGATGATTCCAAGCTACACATATTTCCAGCAGTTATGTCTTTTTCCTTGGCTTTGCCCCACATGACAGTGTAAAATCCAAGAGCAATAATAGCTGCTCCAATTAAACTGCATAAACAAAAACGGATTCAAGCATAATTATTGTTCCATTCCCAATATATAATTAGAATATTTAATTTAATTTTAACAAGACAGATAATCTTCTTTTTAAAATTATTTCTTTAGTAAGTTTCTTTCCTTATCTTTTGGAAGGGGAAGGGAAAGATGAGATAAACTTGCCCGCCAAGATGAGGGGTTTCACCAAGGAACATCATTGCCATGACCACAGCTATAGCAGTACTCAAGGGCTTAAATAGAGCTACGTAGACAGGACCCTTTTTTTGTAAACACCATGCTATAATGCTGCTACGGAACGCAGTCACGAAAATAGCCTAGATTGAATTGAGTAATAAAAGGTGATGAGGGCATAATAGAATAGAAAAATCCAAATGATAAGTGTAGGAAATTTCCAGAACCTTTAAAGGAAAGCATAGCAATTGGTCATTGAACTTGTTAAAATGACTCTTCCTTTTTTGGGGAAAGAATAATTGCAGGAACATAATGTATTATACCGAGTAGATGGTAGCTATCACTTGAATGCCACTGTTAAGAATCCAAGCATTTATATTTCTTTCTGCAATTAGGGAGAAAACTGCACATTGGATGGTCCCAAAGAGGCAGGAAAAAAAGACTAATGTCATCTTTTCTGGATACTCCTTCAGTGTTGCTGCCTGGAATATAAATCAACCTTAATACATCGATAATAGTAATGATATTAAGCTTAAAATTCAAAGATTATGTTATTGAGTTCTTAACTCCATGAGGTAGGTTATGTTTACCTGAACTATGCTCCATGTTGCAGAAGATAAACAAGTAAATGTAAAGAAAAGACCTCCAAGAACCCAGTTGGACTTTTGCAAGAGAGGGAGCTCAAATGACGAATTGTTAAAAGATGAAACCTTTACAATTGGCTGGCCCTTGTAAAGAGTCACTATGAATGCTCCTGTTATTGATACTATGGTGCCAATGATTTTAGCCTGGCTACTTCTCCTACTACGAGCAAGCTTTTCCATCCTGTGAATATGGCATCAAAGTAAATCCAAAATTTCACTCCCCATTCACATATAACTGTAGTATACATTAAAAGTTAAAAACAACCATCACTGGTTTAGCAGCTGCACCTCATTCAGCTATTATACAGTACTATTGACACTGATTCACCTCCATATGGCACAATTCTTGAACATTTCAGGTACTTGTGAAGACAATTCCAGGAAGTGAAGAATAACCATGTATATCAGGAAACAAACTCTTGCAGCCGATGGTCTTTCCAAACATAGAGTACAACAAGATGAGAATTTAGTTACCTTAATTATGTTCCAGCTCTTATTGCAAATTGTTTTCATTCGGACTGTAATGGGACCTAATTCCCTAGGAATTGTTGTACAACTTTAACTTCTTAGACATTTAATTTTGTTTAGTACCAAAAAAACAACTCCACTAATACCAACAAAGTTGAAGGGGAAAAGGGGGCAATTAAAATATCAAATCTCAGAACTTTCATTTGTACTAGATCCAGTCATGTATTTCATTTCACAGCATAGTACCTGAAAGTAACGGCAAGTAAGAAGGTAAATCCTGGAATAAGATTTCCCATAGCTGTGGCAAGTGTTGGAGAGCTGTATTTGATGCCTATAAGTGAAAGATTCTGAACCAAAAAAATCCTGCAATAGTATATGATAATCCGGTTGTCAAATATTCTATGAGTTAGGTTAGATTTAATGCAATATACAAACTTGGACCAACTCCTGCTTTATCAAACCAATCTTGAACAGTATGTATTACCCCAGAAGGCCTATAAGGAAAAATCTACAAAGGAGAGTGAATGTGAGGGGTCTCCTGCTTCTGCAAAATAGTAAGAAAAATTCAGGTTTTTTCTGTCTTTTTCTGTCTCAATATTAGTTGGTAAATACTGGGTGTCAGTCACAGACTCCCACATTTGGATTATGACTGGAAAAGAATGTGAAGCTCAAAATTTCGAGAGATGAAAATATACCTGTGGCTTTGGAAGAGGAAATAAAGGAAAAGGATGAATGTGCCAAGTGAGTTATAGTAAACAACAAAAACAGAGTTGCTCATCCCAGTTGTCAAAGCTGCTTTGCTCAGGGTAACCATACCCACTTCAGCGATCTCCACCATCACCATTGCAGTAAAAGGAAGTATTTCATCCTTGAGAGACCCCATCATCATTCACCAGACCAACTCTCGCTCTTTCTCTCTCACCACAGTTTTACTTTGGTTGTTTTGATAAGAAACAATTTTACTTTTGTTTCCAACCATAGCGAGCAGTTAAAATGTCTAGACTCTCTTGCAAATCAACACGTGTCCTTGTCATTTAATTATAGGCATTTTGCTTTTGCTGAGAAGTCCTCAAAACAAATCATTTTTTTAATTTGTTTCCTCTAACCTTTTCTTGATTTATATTTTTCCCTTATCTCTATCACCCTCTTCTTTTTCAGTTATGTTTCATGATTTTTCTTTTCTATGCAACTATTCAATATGGTTATCTTATTAACAACAAATAACTGTTTATTTTTAAAATGTTTCTTGTAATCTTTTCTTAAATTTTACTCTTATTATTATTACTTGTTGATTTCTATAGTTATGAAAGTGTGATTATGATCAATGAGTTTAATCCTAAAATATGATTGTTAGGAGATGGTAATGAAAAAAATTTAACAATGTTTAACAATTTATCAGCTAATTGTTAAAGAATTTGTTTATTATTAGATAAATTCATCGCAAAGTGTTTCTAAATTTATCTCACAATTTAATTAAACTTTTCTTGTAATGATTAGATAATTTTTAAAATTTATCTTTAAATCACGAGAACAAATTATGTAAAATACCAAGAAAGCTTTGTATCTTGAGAAACAAAGCTTGAGAAAAATAATGATAAAAATGAAGTTTAAAGAATTATGTGAAGAAAAAAAAAAGTTTCATGTATTGGGGACTCATTAGCAAAAACAAAAGGCATGGCATTATTACTGTAGGGACGCTCAGACACGTTGTTGACATGCAAGGATACTCCCAATCAGTTTAACTAGTCGTCTACTATGAATTCACATTGAAAAATTGCACCCTATCCCTTCCCCTTTTTAAATATCTAATATCAATTTAAAGCATCTTCATAAGAGAAGGACAAATAACCACTAATTAGGTTTTTGTCACTAAGCTCTATTCCTGCTCATTTCCCATGACATGTTAAGGATGTCAGCCAATATTTAAACCAAATGAATAAATTAATTCTGGGTTTATTTAATGTAATTTTTTAGCAGAGTTGGTGATACTTATTATTTTTTATTTTTTGGTAAGAAGAGTTGGTGATACTTTGTCATTGCCAACAATGATTATTTGAGTCAAATTTAAAAAAAAATACAAAATATTGAATTTGTAACAGACTATATGGGCTCGGCACTAGATGTTCTGCAGGCTAAAAAATTGCTTGAGAAAAAAGTATGCAAATAACATCATTTTATACATAATAGATTGATCATGTGAACCTTAATGACAAACAAAGTAGAGAGAATTTCCAACAAAAGGAGAAAGAGAAAAAACAATGTTTACATAAAAGTTCTAAAAAGTTAACATTGTAAACAGCATACATTTATTTTTACATTTTTATTTAAAAAGTTAAATATCAGAAGATAAAGACTACAACATCAGTACATAGTACTCAGGACTCGGGAGTCTAGAAACAACAGCATTAATAACACAGAATTGTCACTCACAACATAATCATTCAACAGCAGTAACCTCTTGGAATTGCTCTTTCTTCCTGGTCTCCTTCCTCCAATGCTACTAGACTTATATACTACAAATAAAAGTTGTCTCCAGAATAGTTCTTTACACTATTTTTCTCTCCCTTTTTCTGTTGCTTATTAACAGATCAGAAACTAATTAGGAATCAGTAAGCTATACTGTTGTAATTTGTATGTTGCTATTACACCCTTTTTGTTAGCTAATAATTTCTATTATATAGCTTAGAACTTAGAAGCTACAACTCAAGCTGTTTTATCCTATACATCTGTAGAGCTCTTCTTCAAAAGAGTGGTCTTTTGAGTAGATGACTCTGAGCCAAATACTCCATCCTCCAAAATGTTAGTGTTTGTTTCCTTGATCCGTGCCCACATTACAGTGTAAAATCCAAGTGTTACTACAATTGATCCAATCACGCTGCAATACAACAGTTATCACTTATCAGTTATACGTTTGTATTAATATATTTGGCAGTCTAGCTAGGCATTTATAATATACATGCTAATAAAATGGAGTTGATGTTGAATATATAATCAATCAGCCAACTCTGCTAGTATCTGAATAATTGGGAATGATATTTATTACCTGCCTAGATGAATGTTGTCAGCAAGGAAGATGGTTGTCATGACAATTGCAATGACAATGCCGATGGGTTTGAACATCGCCACATATACAGGCCCCTTCTTGTGCAAGCACCATGTATGAACAGTGACCCGGAACACACTCCCAAATATAGCCTATGATGAACTCCAATCAGTAAGTATGAGTATATTACTCCTAATCTCATGGTGTAAAGAGTGAAAGTCTCTACAGAAGCCAATGAGTTTCATGGTTACTTTGCGGGCCCCTTTGAGTTGCCAGAGGGATTAGATTGCAAAGTAACTTTGATGCCAAATTATGTAAGAATTATTAATTAATCAGTCATGTGGGAAATGTAGTTTAGAGAAATATTCTCAACTACAATAGTTGGCAGGACAGATAGTTTAAGTGCTAACTGTACCCACCTCAAAACCAGTCTTAGGCTAAAGCACTATTAAAATGTGGCATCACTGCTTTATTCAGTGACATATCAGAATATGCAGATAATTCTTACTGGTACATTCTAATTCAAACCATAATACCATCAAAGCCACAGATTATCTAACGGGAAAAAAGAGTGAGGGGTAATCCACGATCTAGAACTATGTAAATAAACCTCTTGCTGATGTAGTACTTACCGAGAAAAAAACAGCAGCCTTCTCAATACCAGAACTTAGTTCCCATGAATTTGGATCTTTTTCCACGAAGAAAGAATATATTGCACATTGAATTATGACAAAAAAAGTTGCACGAAAAAACTAGAGTCATTTCATCAGTGTATTCTTTGATTATGGATGCCTGCAAATGAAACTTGAGGTTAATCTATTTCAATGGAAATTTTGATACCTACTGACAAATGTTAACCAGCCAATAGTTGATCAGGTTTTGAGGTTGGTTATATAATTTTGAACTGTGAAGCAAAAAAAAAAAATTTCCCAAGCTGCGTTCAGTGCTCGAGATATGCCCCCAAAATCAATGCTGTCATCCAATCTTTACTGTGTTTCAGGTTCAAATGTAATAAAAGGCACTGACAGCAGTAAATGATTCAATTATCTGAATGTTCCACACGGCTGCCAAAAAGCACGAGATTGCAAGTGGGAAACCACCAAGGGCCCAAGTTGAATTTTTTGTAAAAATAATTTGGTGGGCGAAGATTGACGGGGATGAAACCATCAGGATTTCTGGGCCCTTGTATTGAGTTACAATTAGTGCTCCTGACACTGCAACAATGGCACCTAAAGATTTGGCTTGACTGGTTTGTTGTCTTAAATCTAGCTTTTCCACCCAGATATATAACACTGTTATCAAATTAAAAATTTCTGAACGACCTTAAAGCCATATTAGCACTTACAGAAAGGAATATGCTATGTACTGTTTTCATTCATATGCAAAGATGATGAACATATATACAGAAAAAGAAGAAAATAGAAGAATTTAACATACTGCATGTGATCAAATCCAGATAAAATTATTTATTATGTCATTATAGACATCAATATCAGGCCAAAGGTAGAATTATGATTTCTACTCTTATCACATTTTGGAAATATGACTGGATGGGGACTGCTATGCTACATCTTTTAAAATATTAAAGCTATAATTGGCACCTCCAACCTCAGTACCACATATTTTGCTGTGCTGTTGAAGTTGCTTATTTTACCATTTCATTGTCTACATCTTATTACCTGAAAATTAATGCAAGTAGAAACGTGAAAGTTGGTATGAGATTTCCAATGGCAGATGAAAGAGTTGGAGAGCTGAACCTTATACCCGAATATGCGAACATCAGACTTGTACTCCTGCAGAAAAAATAAATTGCATTGATTTTCTTTAAGATTTTAAACTTAGTTTTCAACTAATAAGTCTACTACATGAACTGGATGTTCAGTTGTGCAACTCATGAACTGTTATGTTACCCTAACTAGACCGAGGACGAAGAATCGACAAAGGAGTGATAAAGATATAGGTGGTAGCTGCATAGGCAAAACTTATGTCAAAAGTCATTGTTATATGACAGCCTGTTTGATATGTAATGGTAAAAGATGGAAAATAAAGGGGAGAAGCACCTTTTTATGATAACATAAGGAAGAAGAAGAAGGGTTCCAAGGGTGTAAGAGTAGACAACAAAAACATAAGTACTCATTCCCCTTGTCATGGCTACTTTGCTAATTGTTGATATACCCACGTCTGTACACTCTGCCATAACCATTGCTACAAAAGGTACCGTAGCTAACATACATGATGCTGCATCCATCGTACTCTATCTCTGTGCAGTGAGTAGGCGATCAGAAATTGTAGAATACTCCCACCCCCAACCACCCCTTCTGAAGCCAAAAGGGACAGAGACAGATTTCTCCATCCAAAAAGGAGAGGAAAAGGATATTTAAGTATGAAAAATGAAATTAATTGGTCAAAATGCAAAAGGCATATGTTACGCTGTGATTCTCATCATCATCATCCATCCATGTATGTTGTTTATTGGTTATTCATTACAAGATAATCAAAGCAAACATGGAAGAAGCCCTACATATACTATATGACAAGATTTGATCGTTAATTACCTTGTCACTTGCAATAAAGAATTATGTATAATTGATAAGGAAATAATTAAGGGCCACATCACATCAACTAATACCTAACCACCTTATTGTACAAGTTGAGGTGCTAATGACAAGGTTGGATGATGAAAAAACCTCAATTCCTGAATTTAGAATGGAATAAAATAAACCGAAAAAGATCAATTGACTCTTTGGGGAACCCAGCACTGTTACTAGAAGAAAATATTGACAGAGAGACAAATCCATGCTGCATCACTTCTTAATTCTGAAGGAAGTATAACTTGTGTTACTAAGGGAGTATAACACGGTTCCAAAAACTACCTCACATGAAAGCAAATAAGTTAAGTACATTATTCAGATGCAATATATTTTCGTGGTCGGCAGTGTTAATGACAATAACAAGTAAATATTGCTAATCACCATCACTGTTCGATGGAATTTGCTATTTCCTTTACAAATAACTACAAGAAAAGAAAGAAATATGTGTTTTTTCTTTATCTATTCTTTTAACAAATAATCTCCTGACATTAGTACATCACTGAACAGCACAAATTAGATTAATTCAAATTGAAGTTCCAAGAACCAAAACACAAGTGTTTTCATTGCAGAAACCAAACACTATATGTATCATCTCAGACACAGCACATAAATTCTTCTCTATCTTCCTCACCATACACAAAAATGCTAATTTCCATGCAACTGGATTTCTTACCTGATATGTCAACATGAGGGTATAGAATAAGATCATTGTCATTTCTTGTGCATGCTCTTCAACAATGGCAGTCTGAAAATATGAAACCAATCCGTACACACATTATCTATACATAACTCACTATACAATTTACAGAGAGGATTGTATGTTTTGGTGTTGAATAGCAGTTTTATACGGAGAACTTTAATGCTCAGAGGTTCTAGAACATAGCTTAAGAAATTTATCATAGGTTTAAGAACATACCATTGGTGCCTGGAGATTTCCATCATTCCAATTTATGATAGGTCTATGATCCGTGTGGCAAGTCCAGTCCAGACTCCAAATCCAGTACAGTCCAGACTCCAAATTCACGGATAGAAAAAACAGAAGGCAAGAATAGCCGCCATTTTGTTCAGCAGCTTTCCTTAAATTCTATCACAAACAAAACAAAAAGGGACAGTTTTCCGATTAATCATATTAAACAAAAGAGAACAAGATAAAACGAATTTAAGTTTAATCGTTTTTTTTTTTTAAGAAAAAAAAAAAAAAAGGGAGAAAGAAGGCAAACATCGAAGAAATAGAAAGCCCATCAACAAAATCGCATACCAGAATAAAAATCTTGAAGAAAATACTGCGCACTAATCTGTCGAGAATCTACTAAATTCACTGTTTATAATGTTTATACATTCACAACATGACAACATAGCATAATCCATAAACAAAAAAGAGAATGAAATGTTCAGCTATTCCTCTTTCTCTTTCTTCTCAAGAATGGCATAGCACTAAGTGCTTCTGTAGTGGTACCCAGAGCGTCATTGGCATTCTCTAGCAAGACACCTGTATTAGACTGATCATGATTACTTATATGATTTAGATGGTCAAGATTCGGCTCCGTAGCTAATGTAATTGTCTTCCCTCTATCTGGGGGTTCATTTACAGTTCTTTTATGCCTAAAGATAATAAGATCTTTACAATTATCGTCAGCTTCATCTACCAAATCAGATGAATGCGGATGGTCTGCATTGTTCTCCCCAGTAGCTGTGGGAGGGCTACTATCCCCACCATGGCTATCATCAAACTCACTGTTATCCAGACAAAATCCACCTCCCATTTTAAGGAAGTTGGTGGGAGACTCATTCCCAGAGGAAGGATTCCCAAAATGGCTAACTCCTGGTTCCCCATCATCAGGGGTGCAAAACCCACCTGATTCTCGATTGTCTCCACACAAGTCCTCCTCCAGAGAAAGGTCCTCCACGATGCCCTTTATCTTCCAACCGGAACCAGTCACGGCATCTACACTTACACCCTTAGCTGAAGATAGTTCTTGTTCCCTCGCCTCTTCATTAACGCATGTTTTATAGCTCTGGTCCAATGAGTTGTTAGTATCACCAGTATCACCAATTTCCAAGTCATCCATAATGTAATTCACAGGCTTCCGAGATCGCATTGACTGGAAAATACAAACAAGGACGTGAGCAGAAAGATGAAGCATGAAGAAAGGAGTGGTCTAGTCAAAGTAGGCTAAGGAGGATTAGTACACTATAATATTTTATAGTCCAAAAAATTCATATCTAAATTATCTTACAGCATCAGAGCAACATATTCAATTTACATAGTACAGTAGTTTAACATCCATAGAATTCATACTGAATTATCTAACAGCATCGTATCAACATATTCAGTTTATAGATGGCTTGGTTGCAGAAAGCACTACAATTATAAAAAAAATAAAAACAAGAAGAAGAAGAAGAGCCAACATATACAATCTAATCAGATAATTTAGGGAAACTTGCAAGCCATGTTTCATCAATCATCATTGACATTGAATAAATTAGTAAGTACCATAACACTTAGCAGGTTAATTTTTATTTTTTTATAGAAAGTTAGCAGATTAACATACCATTTTTCTTCTTAGATAAGTAAAAAGATAAACAAATTGTATATTATAATTTGCATATACAACAATTAATAATGTAAGTAATGTGAGTATATTTTGTTCTACATGTAGAAAACTTTTTGTTTCAATAGTTAGTTTTATACATAAAAACAAAATTGCATGAAACATTAGGTGTTATCATGAGCAAGGTTATCTAGGAGATACTCAAGAAAGTACCCAAGAATACCGAAGTTACACACAAAATTGTATGCTGTGAAGCGGAAAGTGCTGGTTACACAGATGGATGCCAGGAATGGTAACTTAACTCAGTGCACCACTGTCCAGGGGCAGCAGACAATCCTAATTGCATTAATGATATTTTGCTCACCAACTTACAACCAACCCAGTTATTTCCAACCCAAAACCAACAACTACTAAAGAGCCACATAGAAAAAGTGCAGCAACAAGGATAGTTAACTTCAATTTCACACAAAACAGAATCACTTTGTACCAAAGAACTCATGAAATTTCCTTATAAGCTATCTATTATTGATAAATAAAAAGAGTAACGAAATAATAAAAAAGAGCTCATGAATCAATGAATAGAAAACTTGAATGGGCAATGTATACTCTCTATGGAAGTGATAATGTTTGTGGCATTATCAGGTAATACAGAGACACTGAAGCTTACCCTCCGCATCCTTTGAGGCCCTTTCAAGTTCTCCACATGAAGTCCCCATGCATCTTCATCATTGTCAGAATCACTAGATGTGGTCTGACATGGTTCAAAACCAGCACTTCTCCTTCCTCTTCCTCTTTGAACTCCCCCAGCTCTCCCTCTGCTTATGTTTCTGCCTTTTCCTTTACCACCCAATCCTTTACTGACACATTGCTGTCCATCTTCCAGTATATGTGGTTCTAGAATCTTCAGTTCAGATGAAGTGCTATCTCCAGTGTTTCTCTTTTTCCTTGACGGGGTTGTTGCATCAACATCTTCCCTTTTCCTTGACTGCTTCTTATTTGATTTCTCTGTGCCAACAGGATTATGCTCTCTAGCATTTAAAGCTTCTGATTTACTATCTCCAGGTTCACCAGGACTTGATATTCTTCTTTTTCGGCTCTCTTCAATCTCTTGTGCAGAATCGTCCATCAAGTGCAATGACTGATTGCCAGTGATACCTTTTAGAGCTTTCTTAATTCTCTTGCTACGAATTTTTGCAAACCGTTCATTGAACGTGTAAAATGCTTCTAGACGCAGTTGAGTCTTTATCAAAGAAATTCAAAACAATATCAGTATTTCCTTTTGTAATCAGAAGAAATATACAACAAAAGTAGATAAGCACCCATAGAAAATGTTGCTTAAATTAGGAGAACAAAATTCTTTGGTTTTTCTATTAGGTTCTGTTAAAGAATTATGCATATTGCCACTTGTGAGAATTAGAGAAAAGGGCAAAGCACAAACTTCCAAACCTCATGTTTGTTATACTCCTTCAAAACTGGTAATAGCAACTCATCTGCCTTCTGGCCAGTCCACCCAAACTTTTCCCAACACAATCTGCACACAAACCAAGCTATTGAGGGGGGAAAAAGAGAAAAAAAAAAAAAAAAAGGTAATCTAGAACCTGCATATTCAGAACAAATTAGTGCAAGTATTCTCTAAATGCAACATAGATACCTATGTCCTGCACTAAAATTAAAACTTAAAAGACAAATTATTTGTGATTACTTACAAGACCTATCTAGAAGCCAGTTCCAGTAAAAGGACTCTTTTAATATCCTAGGAGATTTCTATATTTTTCCCATTTATTCATAAACCTGCTACACAGCCAACTGCTGATGCTCAGAACAGTTTAGAACCCAATTGCATCAAGAAAGAAGCAGCTCAGAGGCACCAAATACCTCGAATCTATAAGCTCTAATTAAAAGCCTAGCACAACACCAAAACTTTGTGAACCTGTCTACAATGCCCACATGATGCATCAAGTATCAAATTTAAGAAGCATATATATAGGCAGACCCACATATATCGCATTATGATCATGTGCAAGAACCATTCAAATTTGAACAGTCACAAGTCAGTGACAATGATGAGTGTACAAAATGCATTCAATGGAAATTAAAAGCCACCCATGACAATAAATCTCACTTGCGAAGAACCAAACGATCTGGCTTTCCCCATGTGACAGGATCAGTTGACTTGTCCACTTGAGGGCTAGTATAAGCAGCAATAACTGCTTCACTTGGAAAAGCAGAAGGAATATGCCAATTCTTGCTCACATTTCTCTGCATCAAAAAAACAAAAGGCGGGAATATAGCATCCACAAAAAACAAGGAAAGTTTTGAAGTAAACATTAAACAGACAAAAGACATGGCAGGAAACTTATGTACATGCTTATCCATGAAATTTTGCTTTGTTTCTTTGATATAACTTGCAGACTGCTTCTGCTCTTTAGTGCATGAAATGTTTTGGTCATCTCCCATATTTCCATTTAAGCTATTCATGGTGCCATCAACAACTAAACCTTTCTTTTTAGCACTTGAACCAGTTTTTGCATCAAACTTCCCAAGAATGGTGGGATCTGGTGACTCAACCCACTCCCGGAATTTCAGAAGGCCATCTTCCTCTGGGAATGCATTTACAACCTCAATAGCATTTACAATGCCAATCCCACTACACCAAAACACAACACAAAAGACTCTACACCGTTATACACATGTGAGTAACATAAACATTTTGATTGAACGATTTGGACTAGAAATCGAAAAGTATATATACAAAAGGCAAGACCTATATGCAGAGACATGCAACACCACTGGCAAATGTTCCTAATAACAAAGAACTGGGTAATGTAACCAATACCTTACACCTTCAGTATAATCACTTCCAAGAAGTAGTGCCGTGTGTATCAATTTTTCTCTGGTCAGCCCAAGCTCCTTCTCAACATCCTGAAGTACCGAGAGAGAACAAGGAAATAATTAAAAAATAAGAGTGTAAGGTTGAGTAACTATTTTAAGAACAATAACATTACCCAGAAAACAGTAGATGAATACCTGCATGAAGTATGTCTCCACATACTTGCGCTCATCAAATATATTCTTGTAGACACTACGTGCCCCAAACAAAACACATCAGAGTCATCAGTCACAACACCATCAACAAGGCCTGTAAGTTCCATATAAGCACACTGAGCTTCTGCTTCCATTGGTGCAATAATATATGGCAAGCCAAACATTTGCAGTAGTTCCTGCAAAGAATCAGAATCATCAAGAATGTTAGGGATAAAAGCTTACCAAAATATAGAACAGAACTTGCAAAGAGATTAATAATAAAGAATCAGAGAAACTAGAAATCATAGATGCAAGAGAACACAACAAAGAGATATATACAACATGTAAATCCCAGACGCAAGAGAGCACAAAAGGGGTGAAATGGTCATACAATTGTTACCATCAGCAAAAATGGAGAGCAAAAGACTCACAATTTCCACACAGAAAGATCAATTTCATCAACTTAATGTAGTTGTATCCATGGTTGTTGGACCTTCACATTTAATGCAAATCTCAGTATGTGATAACAATCATTTTCACTACCGCCCCTTGGCAACTAGAATGCAAACCTTAAATTACAAAGAATACAAGAGATGAATATGAACCAATTGCAGGAAGGCAATAAATCAAAGTTACAAACCCAATGTCTAGAGAATTTCAAAAAGAAACATGTAAGAACAAAGCTCAACCTTGAGAAAAGTCCATCAGAGCTTAGTTGCCCATAGAATGTGTACAAGTCAAACCTGATCTCTTGTCCCATGAAAAGGTACATTCTATCATTTTTAACAGAGCAGCTATGCTTGTAACAGAAAAAAGGATCAAAATGCTTATCAAAATCAAGAATAATTTCAAATGACAAAGTGATGTAATCATCGTAAGTTGAGATAGAAAAAAGAAAAGATTTAACAAGACTTTTCTAGTCATTGTCAAAGTCATAAAGCTAATTAATACACAGGTAAGTACAACAAGTTCATCCCAAACTAGATCTACAAGCGTATAAGCATACTAATCCCCTAAAAACTCAATGCACCCTTTTGAACTAATAGATTTTGTATCTCACATCACAATTATGTATTTAAAGTTTAAACGGATAAAACAACATGGAACATGCCACCCAGTACATTCGGGACGAGAGAAATGATTAAAAACTCAGTTCTACATTAGTAAATTATCAAGGTATGACTGACATACAGTGACATAAAGGACATTTTTTACTTAGCACACCTGACATTCAGTAAACAATTCACTGCTGACAGATTCTGCATTGCGTTCAAGCTTCCTCTGCTCATTTCCTAGATTGACAAATTCTTGACCAAGAATGAGCATTTCCTCCTCCAAATCAACCTCAGTAGTATCCAACGGAAAATCTCCAAGCATGTCTACTGCATCATTTTCCATTGTTAATTTCCTTCTCTATACAGTAATTTCCCTGGGTGATTACAGTAGCCAACTTTTCATCAATGTCTTCTTTTTTGGATTCTTCCTTGGATGACCCCATCAAAGGAGTGACAGTCAACTCAGTAGCATGACATGATGGTAACTCATCATCATTATTCTTTTTATACTCTTGAACAGGACAAGGAATACTGGGATTGACAGTAGAAGGGCTGTTATGATCTGTAGAGATGTTACCATCTTCATTAGAAATATCCAAGAGCTGTTCTGCACCATCATGGACCTCATTTATCATCCTTCCATTTGCATCTTGTGATGATTCTTCAGAATGAGATCCTGGATATGTTTTCAAGGGTGTATTCACCTGTATTCCCATATTAATCAAATATTTCACAGATGACTCTGACTTCTTCCTAAGAGGATCAACAGTTTGCATGCCATTTCCCCAACCCATACCATCCAGCTTTTCAACTCCATCTACAATTTCACTATATGATCCAATTTGTTGACCACTATCTTTTCCTATCACAATTGACCCACCTGTATTATTTTCTTGATTCAATAATGAAACATCATTATCAAAAGCCTTTACTCCAGAACCTTCTCGAATTTCATCTTGGGATAAACCATAATTATACTTTACACTGGAAATGTTTGGATTCTCATGTTCAGATAATGTACTCTCATCCCCTAAATCCTCAAGGCTTCTTCGTATTGCCTCCTGAAAATTAGCCTCCTCTTCCAAGAGACCTCTAGAAACTGCTTTTCCTGACTGAGCTGGACAAGATGATGCATTTTTAAAGCTATCAGAAACTCCTTCCTCCCATTCTACTTCATTCTCATCAATAATATCATGTACAGCCACAGATGATTTCATTTCCATGTTAACATTATTAAAAGAAGCGTTACCTTCAATATTTCCTTCTTCCCAATCACAGTCCGAATCAGACTCAGAAAGTTGCTTTTTTGATGAAGGATTGCTATTAGAAGAGATTGTTACTGGATTTCCAGCTACTAAACTTGCAAATAACTGATCATCACCACCAAGACACTTATGATCATCTTCAAAGGATATCTCTATAGAAGTGTCATTTTTTAACACTGACTGCTCATTTCCTTCACCCAATTCAACGAAGTCAACATTTCCCTCATGTGAAGCGCCTATAACCTGGTGGTTATAAGAACTTCTTGGGGTTCCATTTTTCTTTGCGTTAAAAGAAGTCGCTGCATCTGCAATCTCGTTTACATTTGTTTTCTCCTGCTCAATCTCTTTCATCAAATCCAAGTTTCTTTGTATATCACGTGTCATACGCATACCCAAAGCTCTCAGCCGACTAACTCGAAAATGCCCCCTTTCATCCAAATATGTTTGTATACTTTCATCAACAGACATATCTGCAACCAATCCCTTTGCATTATTGGACTTATTGGTTGGAGCATTGCTATTCATGGAATCCTGTGAAGGATGCTCTCCTAGTGTCTGTTGTTGATTATAATCATTTCTCTCCGCTCTCATAGATGTAAGTTCTCTAGCATATTCAGAATGACAAAGAAAATAAGTCAGTGAACAGAAAAAAGAAAGAAAAAGAAAACCCACTTTCATCAACAAGACTCTAAAAGAGCATCCAGCAAGGTTCAGGTCCAATTTTAAGTAGAAGCTGAAAACTACATCCTAGAAATAGAATACCAAATGCTGAAAATATGATGACTCACTGCTTATCACCAGTAAAGGAAGAGGAAAATATATATTCTCTGTTTGATTCAGATGCAATTCTTGAAGTATGTACACCACCTACTCCCCTCCCAGCAGCAGCTTTCTGCACTTCATCTATCTCCCGACGGAAAGAAACAGTCTTAAGATAAGCTTGTATTTGTAGCTCAGAAAATTTTGTTGGGTCCTAGATGTTCATGGAAAAGATCCAGTAAGATACATCCATATTAGGTTAAATGAAAAATATCAATTAGTTGTAAAGAATACTTCTAACATTAAGTGCAATTATAAGACAACAACAAAACTACTTGACAACGAGATGGTCAAGAAAAGACATCAATATATCACAGAAAGCCTGCACATTATCTATGGATAACATCATAGCAACCAGTGAAGCTACAAAGCATTCAGATTGCATACTCTACCCATAATTGTAACTTGCCAACCTCACACATGATTCTAACAGACTTAACATCCATTTGATCAGATGTGTGCGGGAGGAACAAGAAATTGGATACTCTGGAGTAATAAACCCACCAACCTCCCTATTTTCTGGTAGAAGCATCACTTTTTTTCTCAGATGAATACTACGAGAATTAGAGGAAATACTGAAAATCACAATGTTCTTTGCCACTTCTAAAATTGCAAATCCAGCCATGCTTACTAACAAGATAAAGTAATCCTTACCCAGGCATATGGGCCACAGTTCAGCAATTAAGTAGCCAAACATCCCTAATTTCGAGCAAAATGCATCAATTTTTTCTACAGCTGGACTCTCAAAGTGTCAGACTGAAATGCTCAAAATCATAGGATCTTTGCCACCCAAGAATTGCAAAGCCAGGCATGTGCACGCTTTCCTTTCTATGATGGGTGCTTTGCTCCTAAAAGTATGTGTTTATTGGTTCAGTTTCTAATTACACAAGATGCATTCCAGGATAGATTTAATGATGTGATCCATATTTAGTACTTTTGTCTCAGTAAATTCCAGCAATCCATGCAAATAAAAGCATCAGTGATTTGCAGGAATTTTATCTCACATTCAAACTTCAAGTACATATTAGGTAAAGCATCACAATCCAACATGCAATCAATTGTATATTTAACACTGCCAATTTTAATAATAAAAAAGGAAAAAGAAGAACATGAGAATGATTTCAACCCACCTTCTTTACTTTCTGATACTTCTGTCTATTTTCTGCCATCAATCTTTCTCTCATCTGGAGAAGAAGTTTATCAATAACTAATACAGATAAAGCAGATGTTAAGGTGCAACAGCTATAAAACCATGAAACAGCCCATACTCATTATAAGGAGTAAGAACCATTACTTGAACAAGAAGGTCAAGTTGCATAGATGGAGGCAAAGAAGCTAGAACAGCTGGATCAACTTCTCCATGAATAGCTGGCTGCAGAGCAATTAAATGCGATAAGCATAATAAAATTAGTAACACAAGCAGTCATAAAAATTGATGCCTAACATCCAAACTGCAAAAAAAATCTTTATTTCCCTAAATAGGTGTTTAAGAAGCCACTCTAAAATTCTTGCACTTACTTTTCAAGCTTATACTAGGTAAGGGAACCAAACAGAGCACCATCTAGGGCACACAGTTATTAACTTTTCCGTTGTTGGGTAGATGCTCGGGTGGTGTATTGTATTGTGGTTGGTTGCATCAGTTGATCCACTCCTTCCTCAGCATTCGTCGATTGGTGGTGTAGGAAAAGGGCATTCGGTCACAGGCAAAGATGTCAATGCAAGTCATTATGCAAGTTATCAATTACAGCCAATGCAACTTGCGCATCTAGACTCTAGATAATGCAATGCTCCAGCATGTAGTTAAAAGGGGAGGATACCTTTTGTCATTGACATTTAAAGCAACTCACATAGTTAACCTATAACTTTATTATGATTAATTCCTAACGGCAACATGTTTAGAGCTTCGGGAATCTAGTCAACCAGTTGAACCTAACAAACCCCTAACAAACCCGATGCTCACTAACACAATTTCTAAATCAACTGCAGTGAAAAGAGGAAACAACCCCAGATGACTAGAAGTGCAAAACTCACAAGTATCATCTCTTCATCTCCATCATCATTGCTATCCTCCTCTTTAGAGGTAAAAGCTCCATTAAACTCTGACGCATTATTTGCTAGTCTTCCATCTTCCTCAGCTGCAATAGATGCTGCCAGCCTATATAACAAACATAATTAAATGAATTATTACCAAACCACAGAACTCTGAGATTTATAAACTACGGCTCTTATTTAGCTTACAATTCATCAACTTTTTCCTGACTGTAACTCCTCGATATCACATCATCCTTTCTTGATTGGCGTGCAACCCTGTCAACTTGTTCTAACAGAATCCCCTTACCCTTATCCTCTTTCAACCATTGTCGTCTCTGGTTCTCAACATCCTTCCCTAGTTCTTCCTTTTTCTTCCCCTTATGCTGTTAACAAATATCATAAGAAAAAGCATTACACCTAATAGCCAATGCAGGAACAGCTTATATGCAAAAAAAAAAACCTTGAGAATCATCACCAGTTACTCTATTGCTGGTCATCATTCAATAACCAAGTCCAAAATCGTTTAAGAAAAATAAGTGCAATAACAACAACAAAAATAATGGAAACAATCAAATATCTGGGCTTGGAAGAGAAGATAACAGCATATATATGGAAACCTACCTGAACAAGTAGATCAAGTTGCATTGATGGAGGCAAAGCATCTAATATGGCCGGATCAACTTCAGCATTCATTCCTGTCTAATGGGGAGAAACATTAAATGGAGTAACCAAATATAAGTGCAAAAAGATAGATATAACACATGAGAAACTATCACAGAGGATTAAAATCTCAACACCCCATACAGGCATGGTTTTATCTCAGTCATACAATAAAAAAGTTCCTAATTAGTATATTAAGCCAATCCTATGTTAGTTCACAATATTAGGATGGGAAAAGAAGAGTTAAGAGTTAAGACATATATAATAGGAGTTTCTCACATGAGCCATTTCAGTCTGATAACTCCCTTAAACAGGGGTAGGAACAGTCACATCCATTTCTATGTCAACAATTAATAATTCAATACCAGTATCATCTCTTCATCCGCATCACTATCATCCTCAGAAGGCACAACAGCTGCGGAAGCCACTCCATTTTTGGCTAATATTCCATCTTCCTCAGCAACAATAGAGGCTACCAACCTAAATCAACTCATCAAAGTACGGCAAACAACTTGTCAATGCAGTGTTAATGTTACCCCTATAAATGCAATGTGATACTTAACAAATTTATTTTTTTTCCCCTTTCTTAGAATAAATACATAGACACCTTACATTTCATCGAGTCTCTCCTGATTGCAACTTGTGGATCCCACATTCTCATCTACATAACACCCTCCTAAGTCATTTTGATCTGACAAAATTTTCTTACTCTTAAAACCATTTTCCTGATTCTTTTCCTGCTTTCGAATATGCTTTACCTGTCCATCCATCATTGATCCCTTATGATATTGGCATCAATCAAACAGAATATGATTAATTCAAATAAAAAATCTGCATATTGCTCAAGACACATTACTGGAGCATACCTAATCATAAACAAGCACGCCCTACTGATAATGATGCTTCATATGGGGAAAAGAATGATTAAACAAACTTTCTGGATAATTCTAATAATTTCCAAAATTTGGGACCTAAGGGAACAAGAACAGGTCCAGTTTATGCCACAGTTTTCTCACCAATTAAAAGAGAAACTATTAAGACCTCTCCACTCTCCAGATATACATCTTGCTTATTCAGAAAAACAATTAAAACATGAAGATAGTTCAGGTAAAAACAAGCCATCTTAATTAAATATTGCAAATTACTTTAATCACCAAGATTTCAGTCGCATCAATAGAAAGAATAAAAACAAGGGTAATAGAACAAGTAAAATAGAATTATTAAAAAAATATAATATAATAACCACAAATGAATTTCAGAGGAGAAAAACTCTTTGAATTCAGCCAATCAAAGTATGTAATTTCCAAAAGTCTAGAAATTAGAAGCTAACCAATGTCTCCTCACCCCCATCCTTCCTGTCAGAAGGAACAGCAGTGGGGGATTTACATGCATTTTCAGTTAAATTCTGATCCTGCTCCGCTGTAATATTAGGTCCAGACCTAAATAAACAAATTTTAATAATCAAGGAATTTATCAATCAGACATATTAGAAGATTCTATTAGCTACAATAAAATATGCTGCTTACATGGAATCTAGCTTTTGCGCATCATAACTACATGAAATGACATCACTTCTTCCTGAATCACTGCCCACCATGTCGATCTGATCTGAATTATTCTTTCTTCCTTTAGCATTACTCTTCTGCTTTTGTCTCTGGTTCTTAATATCATCTGCGAGTTCTTTTAATTTCATTGCCTTCATCTGTCATCAATGAAAGATTAAGATAGCTAACTCGTATCTAGAAAAAGGCTTCCTTTGTTTTCTATTTCAATATTTTCGTGGCCTAAGGAAAGTACCACTTAAAAAATGATGTCCGTAGCTCAACTGAGAAGAACCCACCACCAAAAAGTTGATTTTGAAAACAAACCAAATGGCATTTCACATGACAGCAACAAAGTCAAAAGAAATATTAAGGACAAAAAACTCACATGATTGAGAAGCAACTTCTCCGCAGTCTTGCGGACCTTAGCTTGAGCATTCTCTCGCTGTCTCCGACGCGCTATCACAGTACGGCGTTTGAGAGCAGGAGTACCACCATCGAAGACGAAAACAGGCTTAGTCCGAAGAAACAAGAGCTTGCAAATTCGGCGAAAGAATCCCAGCAGATGAGCATTGCGAACCATTTCTCCCTTCTCATCCCGCATCGCCTTCATGAACTGCACCAGCCATATGCTTGCATCTAAGAAAATTTACATGAATATATTAGACCCTATTACTAGAGAATGAAAGGGATCGTGAATTTGGGGGTTACGGCTAGGGATTGTGACGGGAATAGAGAGAAGGAAGTACCTATGGCGAGCCTTTTTCCGGCAAGGGTCTCAACGGACACCCGGCGGCCAACGGGGGCCAATAGTTCCCACAGACCGTGCACTCCCATTTTCTTGCTTCAGACGCTTCTGATTCAGTTGACAATTGCCGCCAACCACAGGCCCTATATGCTGAAAGCCTGAACCGACCAATGATGACGCCTTGTTTTTTTTTTTATAAACTGAAATGGAAAAAATGGTGATAGGCCCTAGATGCAGGCCAAGCTGGGCTTTGCATTCTTGAACTCAATTTGGGTCTGACAAGATTCCCGGGCCTGGAGCCCAATTTTAGTCCATTTGAAATCACTCTCTAATTCAGCCCTATTACAAGGACAGGTTTACCACTGAGCTTAATGACAATTTTTTTTTAGGTTCCATTCCACTTTCTTCTTAATCTATAAACTACCATTTAACATGCAAACTTACTTAAATTTAACCGTTAGGATTATTTGTCAAGTTAATTTCAATTAAGGTGTTAATAATCTTAATTCAAAAAATTATAAAGGACATTGCACATTAAATGAAGAGCACTTGAAGATAATTTTTGACAAAATATGCAAATCCCAATTACTAATAATAAATAAGTTTAATTTTTGATATACCAAAACAATTCATCTGCGTTGGCTAAAAATTTCTTGTAAAAAATAGAGAAATAATAATAAATTGATCATTAAAGTTCTTTTTTATAGTTGTAGAATTTAAATATTTTATAGAAATTTCAAGAGAGTTGGCCTGATAGTAGTCTAAGAAGGTATGTTCATTTTATTAATTCATGAGTTCAAATCTTATTGGATGGCAGTGGAGAATAAAATCCTCACAAATTCTTTATCCTTGAGAGAATGGCATGTCTTTGATTGAATCAAAAAAAGTGAATGAGCCAAGGTGCAAGTAGATTGATCCAAACATTATATAACTGCTAAATTTTTTATTTTTTATTTTTTATTTTTAAGTGTGTGTCTATTGAAAAAGAAAATATAGATGTGAAAATATTGAAAAAATCTACTATCATCTTGTACTCTAATCAAGATGGTGAAAAAAAATTAAAAAAAATAAGAAAAAAAAAATCTCTCTCTTTTTTTGGTATATCGGAAAGGGAAGGTGATTAATCTAAAAAACTTATCTATCGAAACAAATACGATTAGTAAAAAATAAAAAACATCCAAGGGAATCTATGATGGAACTGAGTTTTGGTGCATGGCAGATACTAAAATAGTATTGATAGCTAGTCAGCTAGATAGATATTATGCAAAAAAACTTCCACGGGATTGGTAATAATAGAGGTTTATTTTCTGCCTGCAATTTTACTCAGTGATCTTGTTTTCAGTCACCCCAAACAACCCACAAGATAAACCAACGACAAGTATTAAACAGTAAACAAACATAAACAGAACAACACACTTATCATGCCACCAGCCTCCTATGCCAAGTAATTGGGGTGTGACAGTAAGATATATGAATATGAATACAGAATTGAGTTTTGTTCCAAAAAAATTGCAACAAAGGATGTGTTCACTTCATTTTGATTCCACTTTTGTCGCACCCTTTTGAATTTGATTAATGATCTTGTTTCAATTTTCTTCCAGGCTAAGTCAAAGGTCATGTAATTAGCCTTTTGACAGGTAGGGAATAATGAAAGCTATAGACTATTTTATTTTGTGGATGTATAATCTCATAACAAGCTTTGTTTATCTGTTGCTTAACCAATTGCAGCTGGGGAAAGGAACAACAACAAAATTTGCATTGTGCATTGTTTTACTTGACAACAGGATTAACTGGATGCAGCTTCCTTGATTCTTGCATGCCTTGAGGGCTTGAATAATCCAATATATTTTATAATGTAAAAAAATATTATATTGCTGTATAAAATGGAGAGAAAGAGATAAGTTGTAGAATAGGTTGATTTTTTTTTTTTTTTGGTTAAATAATTGATTAATTGAAGTTAATAATATGTGAGTGTTTGGTTTCTTATTTTTTATTTTTTTTCTTAATTATAGGGGATAGTGAATAGTTTTTAATAAATGATAAAATTTTAGTTAAAAATATGTCAAAATTTGAGAGGATATTATCTTTTCTTTTAGTATGATATTAAATTAAAAGTCAGATGACATTATAAGAGTGTTATAGTTTTTAATATTTATAGATAAGCAAAAAGTTGGTGCTTTGGCAATTTTCATTAGTCAAATTCATGTGTGTCCATTAGTTTGAAGCAAAATACAAGCTCATAGGGCTTTTTTCTTCTTTTATCAAAAATAGAGGGGGCACAAGTCACAATTCTTTAAACTTGGCGATAATACCTTCGATCGCTAGCACTCCAAGTTCGAATTCATGCCAGTCAAGCTAATAATTGATTGGCTCTTAGACCAAAATTTTTTGTCCGCTCACAGTTGCAAGATATATGACTGATTGAAAACAAAATGACATTACAACATAAAGGCTTTGACTGCCGGCAGTATATACTAATCAAATATTTGTGAGGGTGACAGAACATGGTCTATTCTTCGCAACTGTAATCATACCTATTAGAATACAAACATCATTGTAGAATCAGACAATTGGCACTACAACTAATCCGGCAATCAATTCTACATTGGGATTTTCTTCTTGTACTATTATTTCAACCATTCAAACACCGTCTCATATTTACTGCTTCAAGTTTTCCAAACAAATTCACAACTTGTTTGCATCATTGTTCAGATCAGTCAAAATGAATCAAACCCAAATGTGGGTATTCTTTATGTCATTCTTATTCCTCCTCAACATGACAGAGTCTGTGGAGGATGAGGTCAAGAAGTCACTGATCAATTTTCTTGGGAAACTCTCTAATAGTAATGGCCAACAAAATCCTTTTTACAGTTGGAGCTCAAGCTCTGATCCCTGCATCAACCTCTGGCAAGGTGTGGAATGTGATTCTAGAAATATATCTGTTAGAAAGTTGTTTCTTGACAGGTCCAATTTTTCTGGAACTTTTGATGCTGCTACCCTTTGCAACGTCGAGTCTCTTGCTGCCTCGCTTACTGTTATTAGTATCAATGGCAACAACATTAGTGGAGGAATTCAAGATGATATTGCAAACTGCAAACAACTCACTAGGTTGCATATAAGTGGAAACCAATTTTTTGGAAGCCTTCCTACTTCACTTGCAATGTTAAGTAATCTAAAAAGACTTGACATTTCAAACAATAAGTTTTCTGGTAAGTTGCCAGACTTGTCCAGAATCTCAGGGCTGAAGTCATTCCATGCTCAAAACAACCAATTAAGTGGGGAGGTACCCAAATTCGACTTCTCCAACCTCGACCAGTTCAACGTCTCCTATAACAATTTTAGTGGCCGGATTCCAGATATAGGAGAATGGTTGTCAGCTGGAAGCTTCATTAATAATCCTGAACTGTGCGGAGATCCGTTGCCAAAAAAATGTACATCTCTACAAGAGGAAGCGAAATCTGACTCAGATGAATCAGGTGGTCCTTCAACAAATCAGATTCTTATGTATTCAGGCTATGCTGCATTGGCTTTGGCTCTTATCATCTTCATAGTTTTCAAAATGTGTAAAAGAAAGAAAAAGGAAGGAGAGAAGACTGATACAGTACTAAACAAGGTAGCAGCAGTTGATGATGGCATTGACAAGCCTAGTGTTACATCAAGTGAATATAAAACAGGTGTGAGCAGATCTGAATATTCAATGAATTCAGAAATTGGAATGGTCTCATCCTCACTTGTAGTCCTTACAAGTCCTATGGTGAATACATTGAAATTTGAGGACTTGCTACAGGCTCCTGCAGAATTGCTTGGAAGAGGAAAGTATGGTAGCCTCTATAAAGTCATGCTTGACAATGGGACTGTCATGGTTGTAAAAAGGATAAAGGATTTGACAAGTTCAAGCAATGATTTCAAGCAAAGAATGCAAGCACTGGAGCAAGTGAAGCATCCAAATGTGCTGCCACTTCTTGCTTTCTATTCTTCCAAACAAGAGAAGCTATTGATCTATGACTATCAACAGAATGGAAGTCTATTGAGGCTTCTCCATGGTAAATATCATACTTAACTTTTTTCCATTTTATAGATGTTAATTCGTATGTTGAACAATTCTAAGGCACCAACTTTTGTGTTTCAGGTACATCAAAAGCCTTTGACTGGACCAGCAGACTAGGCATTGCAGCTGCCATTGCTGAAGCATTAGCCTTCATGCATCACGAGCTTAGTGAACACGGTATTGCTCATGGTACCTTGAAATCCTCTAATATCTTGCTAAATAAGAACATGGAGCCATGCCTCAGTGAGTATGGTGTTATGGTTTTGGATGATCAAGAAAGCTTGTCTTTAGCCAGCCCTAATGTGACCGGTTCATCAAATGCCTTCAAGGCAGATATTTATGGGTTTGGTGTAATTCTTCTAGAGCTACTTACTGGAAAATTAGTGCGGAGTAATGGAATTGACTTGGCTGATTGGGTTCACTCAGTCGTTCGAGAAGAATGGACTGTTGAAGTCTTTGACAGATCCCTTATATCAGAAGGTGCAAGTGAAGAAAGAATGGTGAGCTTACTTCAGGTGGCTGTAAAATGTGTTAATCGGTCTCCTCAGGATAGGCCAAGCATGAAAAAAGTTGCTGCCATGATCAGCACAATAAAAGAGGAAGATGAAAGATCTTTGATCTTTGAAGCATGAATTAGAAAATATTTCTGCTAAGTATAGATTGGGAAGAATATAGTGGCTAGATAAAAATTAATTTTATCTCATGATCATTATAAGAGTCGTATTACCTTCCATCCAAATCAATTTATGCAGCATATACATTTGTATGTTACAGTAAATAATTGAATAGTGGCATCTGCCTTTCACCATGTCCTATAAATTCACTGAGTAATTAACAAGATGCATGCAGGAATACCGTTAAGATCTCGGTTTGCATTGGTTACCGGTTACCCTCAAAATTTCAGCTTAAGGGGATGGATGTAATATTGTTTTCAGATAATCCCTTTAGACTTGGATCCATTCTCAGAAATTAGAAGTCCAAAGTCTATGAAGTTTAAGAGGACCTTAGTAACTTGGCTCTTCAAAGGAGGGGGGCTAATTAATGCCTAATGGCTTCTGCCAAGCTGCTAGGACAACCTTTCCAAACCATTTTTTCTTCCCTTTATTGAATGGCAAGCATAATTATACCTGAAGTACTGTCGCCCTCTTTATGTGTCTTATAATCAATGGAAAGAAGAAATCAAGCGTCTAATAGCATTAATATTCCCTTATCTTCACTCTCCAACCTACTTTTGAAAATGACCCAAAGAGACTAAAAAAGTAACTAAGAAGAGAAAAGGCATGCTTTCTTTTTTTGAATTTTTACGAATATTTTCATATTTTTTAATGTCAGTCTAATATTATTTAGGATTCACAGTTATACCTCTCCATAAATATTTTTATGTAAATTTAAATTTCTGATATTACAGAGTCCTCTTAACCATTATGTTCTAACATGTTTTATCACTTGAACCATGTATTATAGATAAAACACATAGTTTTATGGACCATAGAGTACAAAACTATTTTTAAGTAAACCTAGTGGCTTCTTTATTTTATATTTAATTTCTTAAACATCTAACAAATATGTTATATTATTTTGGCTAAAAAAACAAAATCCAAATTAGTACCCAATAACCTAATTAAATGTTCTTATCATCCAAAATCTTCACCTAACTTTCTTTGGACTTAAGATAAAGAAGCATTAACCAAAATAACCCATTCTTAGAAGCAATATCCTAAACAGAATCACTCAATAAATCTTTTCGCCAACAACAAACATTTATTCACACACCAAGAAATCTCATAAAAAATAATAATATTTTTTGTCTAAATGCACAAGAATGATATACAATCCTTATTGTTAATCAATTTTTAGCTCCTTCTATATTTGTTGCTCACTAAAAAATTCAAACCGACTGTTCAATGAAATTTCACTAAAAAAAAAAAAACAAATCTTATAAATACACCAACTAAACAAAGGAAGATTTTCACTAAAAAGTAACTTAAGATGCAAGTTAGCTTCTTTTTTTTTTTTTTTTTTCATAAGAATGAAAACTATATTGGATATCATTTGTGGAAGCTAATGAATGCGCCCTTTAACATTTTAATTGGCAAAAGAAAAGGGAAAAAAAAAAAAAAAAACTTCAGGGACCACAATTAGGCCCAGAAGTGGAGTGGATTCCACTTGGTGATCCTAGGCCTCAAGCCCACATTTGAGAGTGGAGCTTTTGTCGCATTGGTTTGACCAAATGACTTTACACGCGCCATTTTGGCAAGTAGAACTGAAAATATAATGCCTCTTTTTGGATCCTTTACTTAATTACTTCTCACTTTGGAAACTTGTGCCACTGTCACCCTTGGGCTTCTCTGGTTCTATCAGAAACTCGATAGGGACTTCTGGAGAGAGAAGAGAGATCTTAGGAAGAGAGAGTTTCCCATTTCACTTTCCTTTTCCTTGGGATATTTAAGTGGTAGATTGAAGGCCTGTGGTTTAGGGTTTACGCTGGAAGAGCATCTTCTATTCACAAAATTTCAAGAAGCTTTTGAAAATACACTAATGGTGGACTCTACAGAATCAATGTTAGGTAAGGTCCAAATTTAACGACATATTTTGTAGCAATTTCTCTATCAGTAACCTTGCTTTCGTTTGAAATCATATACCCAATATAAGAAAGAAAAGGTCCTTTTAGCTCCATACTGCTATCTGCTACTTCCTCCTAATTCAACTATTTTTCACTCAAATCTGTGTTTAAAATGTGTGAGCTTTAAGGGACTTTGTACAAATGGAAGGGGAAAGAGTTGATTTTAGCTCTGTTGATGTCAAAATAAACTAGGTTTGTATTTTATTAGTGAGCAGTTTTATGGGTGTACCCTTGTGATCTGTGGAATGTTTGAAAGCAAAGATCATAAATGGTTTTTGAAGCATACCCATCTGAAGATGTCTTGGATTCACTATCAAATCCACCAAAAAGATGGTTACTTGAGCTACCCACCTCCTATATTGCCTTCATCTTCATCTCCATACACAGGTGCTTTTCACAAAGAATCGACCCCTTCGTCGCCATCACCTTCATCATCTGGTTCTAGAATAAGCCCGGCTGTGCTTTTTATTATAGTAATTTTAGCTGTTCTGTTTTTCATTTCTGGTCTGCTCCACCTGCTTGTTAGATTTCTTATAAAGCACCCATCTTCCTCAGCATCCTCTCAATCTAATAGAAACCCAGAAATTTCTAGCTCTGATGCTCTTCAAAGACAGCTGCAACAACTCTTCCATCTTCATGATTCTGGTCTGGATCAAGCTTTCATAGATGCTCTTCCTGTTTTTCAGTATAAAGAGATTGTGGGTCTGAAAGAGCCATTTGATTGTGCTGTTTGTCTCTGTGAATTTTCTGAAAAGGATAAGCTAAGATTACTTCCTATATGTAGCCATGCTTTTCATATCAATTGCATAGAGACTTGGTTGCTATCAAACTCAACATGTCCACTTTGTAGAGGAACCCTCGTCAGTCCAGGATTTGCAATGGAAAACCCCATATTTGATTTTGATGATTTTAGGGAGGAAGATGGGTGTCTATGTAATGGAGAAAATGGAGTGACTCCTCGACAGAAAACCATGGAAATTGAAGAATTTGTTGTTGACAAGGATGTTTTCCCGGTGAGACTTGGTAAATTCAGAAAGTTGCATGTGGAGGCTGGGGAGACTGGAGGAGGAGAGACTAGCAGTAGTAACTTAGATGCAAGAAGATGTTACTCTATGGGGTCTTATCAGTATGTTCTTGACAATTCCGATCTCCAAGTTACATTGAATCATGATCAGCAGCAAGCCCGTGATGCAAAGGTCAGAAAAGGGATGGAGCACAATGAGAAAGTTTCAATTCAAGGGGATACAGAAGCGAAGAAGATTAGTAGTGTGAGTAAAGGTGAGAGCTATTCTGTTTCCAAAATCTGGCTTTGGTCTAAGAAAGGAAAATTTTCTACTTCTTCGGATGCTCAAATGGGCATACCTTCTTCCCTTAACACAGATTTGCCATGGATGGATAGAACACAAGGGACATGAGAGTTATCCACAAAATTCTTGTACTTCAAGTCATTTTGAAATTACTGATCAAAGCTTGTCTTCCCTTAGCTTTTCTTTCAGAAATTTTTTGGGATGCTAATCTAGGGAATTTGATGGTTGATTGTGCCATATTAATGTACTATGTTTTTGTATTGAAACCTGAAAACAGCATATCTTTTTTCAAAATGCATTTTCTAACTTAGGGAAATTATGAATAGGATTTCTGTAGAAAGGCCCTATTTGGGTACTTGGGTGATAATAGCATTATTGATGTTGATTATTTGTTAAATTCTGCAGGCGACATATGTTGCCATAATTCTAGACCCCTTGTAGTGACAGAAGTCTGAGACATGTGCAACTTAAAGGGCTGCATTGCATTATCTGAAACAAGGATGTTGCTAATTCTCAACTTTGGCGCCCTGATATTGACCCCAAAGTTCAACAACTGGCTTTTACTTTTAGCAAAGAATGAAAAGGTGTAAAAAAAAAAAGTAAAAAAAAGTGGTATTATTTTAATTGACTCATCAGAGAAATCCTGATTAACACCAGAGATGTCTATTTCATGTATGTGTCCATTATCAATGGCGGGAGGCAAATGCTTTTGCTTTCCTACCTTTTGAATTCTTTTCCTTCTTATACATACTATCCTGTTTGGGATAATGTGGTTCAAGCTTTTGTGCATGGTGGTCTTTTGGGATGGACAGTTGGGCAGGGATGGTGGGATCTATGAAAGCTGTGTGACAGTCTTTTAAATCTTGTGATTCTGTGTGAATTTTCATTCAAAAATTGGCTCTACTTGCCTTGCTGTGGGGTCAGCTTCCTAGTCCCTTATGATGTGGCCATGACGAAGTTAAATAAGGATTATTGATTTGATGTAATGGTAATGATTTTAATTAGGTTCATAATTAATGATTAAGTGTATCTTAGGAGATAATCCAGTTGTTTGAACTTGAGTAAGATGGATCACACATCTGAACCCATTAAAAGAAAAATTAGATTTTTGGGAAAAAGGGAGCTGTCTCTTGCTTACAAAATGGGTTTTCCAATATGAACAAAAAAAAGAAACCCCTTAAGAGATTAGTGTAGTGGAACTCCAAGCTTGGATAAGGGATTACATTTGTTATTTTTAATTGCAGAGAGCATGTTAACCACCACACCATCATTAAGGAACTTCCAAACTCCAAATTACAGTCTCGTGTGAAATGATTATGTCTTTAAGTGGGGAGTGCGTTTGTTTTAATCCACATGCTTAAAGTAAAACGGTTGACTTTAGGGTTTGTTTGTATCCATGAAATTGGACTTTAATTTTGACGTATGTTTTAAAATTAAATTAAATTTTTAGAAACACCTATAAAATACCAGATAATACATTATATAAAATATTTAAAAAAACAATTCCAAATAAATGTCCATTTTAAATTATTGTTTTATATCTCTAATCACCTATTTATGGTAGGCACATTATATTATATAGTCAACAAAAATAATTGTCTACCATAAAAAGTTGCTCGAGATGACGGGCAATCTTGGTGGGGACCTTGGTAGATGACAGTAAATATTTTAAGTACGACTCTAATTATAATTTTTTACATGATTCAAACTCGTAAATTATAATTTTGACCAATTTTATTTCTAATATGTTTGAAATTGATTTTACAATTTTAATTTCTATTCTAAATTTATGCAATTCTCGATCACACACTCAAAAGCGTAAAAAAGAAAAGATAAGAAATGGGCAACCATTCCTTGTAGGAGCTGAGTAACAACTCAAATTATCAATTTGAGTCAATGATCCTTTCATTTAAAAACAAGCCATCCACAAAAGGAGTGAGTGAAGCTTAATACTGATGAGGCTTCACAGGGAAATCCAGGCCAAGCCAGTGTTGCAGGTATAATTCGCAATAGTTATGGTGGGTGGGAATTTGGGTTTGGAAATAAATTAGGTTGGTGTGATTTCGTTGAAGTTGAATTGTGGGCTCTGAGACTAGATTTACTAGCTGCTTTGAACAAAAGTTTTCGGAAGTTAATAATATAGGTGGATTCGCAAATAATTATTCAATTAATCACCAAGGAGAATAGTAAGTTCAATGCTAACATACCGTTAATCAACGACATTTAGAGACTGCTACTCAGGGATAACTCACATCCATCTAGAAGGTAACACAACTGTTAATCATTTAGCAAATCTTACTCTAAATGGTCAAGATTGTGAGATGACTTAGTATCAAGTCTCTCCTCTTTTAAAATTAATTTTAAACGCTAATAATGCTATGATTGTCTAGCATGGCAAAGTAGCAATTGATAGCTTTCAGTTTGTTTTGGTTGTTGTTTCATTTCCCTTTCAAAAAAAAAAAAAAAAAAAAAAACAAGCCATCACTAAATAAAAATAATATTTAATTATATGAGATATCAAAGAATTAATCAACAACATTTGGAGATTGTTATTTAAGGATTGAAGAGTAAAAATTACTCACATCCATCTAGAAGGTAACATAATTGTTGATCATTTAGAGAATCTTACTCTAGATGATCAGATTGTGAAATGACTTGATATCAGGCCTCTCTATTTCTAAAATTAATTTTAAATGTTGATAATGCTAGAATTGTCAGACATTGCATTGATAGCTTTTAGTTTGTTTTGGTTGTTGTTTCATTTCCCTTTCACAAAAAAAGAAAAGAAAAAAAAAAAGCCAACACTAATTAAAAATAATATTTAATTATATGAGATGTCAAAGAGTTAATTTCAATAATGCCAAAAACAATGCAACTTCTTTCAGAACCTTATGTATCAAAAAGTAATAATATTTAATTAATAAAGTAATTAACAAAAATAAAAATTGTAACGTACACGCAAAAATCGGCGCTGTACTCCACCACCAGTACACGTTAGCCCAAGCGGCGCATAACTTACGAACCCCTAACATCGAACACGTGACGCTCACGTGAACAACGGGCCGTCTTTTCCGAGGTCCATGGACGACGTTGCCGGCGCCGGAATAGAAGCGTACCGTGACGAGAAGTCCCTGGGAATACAATCCTCACCCAAATGACCATTTTGACCCGGACCTTCATCGAAATTGAGGGAATAACTCAAAGGATCGTACTGGAATTTCCCCTGTTTGGCATACAAAAATGTTCGATTTCTATTGAACCGGCGAATGAATGTCTTCCATTTAGGACCGGCAACGAGTTCGGACCATTAGTTTCATCCATCCTCCACTCCACCACCGATCTTTATTATCCGAAGACCGAATCCGCTCCCACCAGATGGACTCGTCGGTCGGGTATCCAGAAATAACAACCTCTTTTAGCGAACATCAACTCGTTCTTATCTTCAACGTTTTCTCGTGGAGACATTTCGGGTGTTTGCGCCGACATTCTTGTTACCGCTGAAGAAATTACGGCGGGATTTGCAGAGAATCAAGAAACAGAGTGAGTCTCAGTAAAACTGAGACTTAACTTCTCTCTCTCTCTCTCTCTCTGAATCTCTTTGCCTGTGGTGGCACTGTGAGGTTATATATGTGTCTTTATGAGAGGGAGAAAATAATAAAGAAATTTTGTAACAAAAACTCCGGCCAGTGGATAGGCAGTTATTATTACCGGGAAACACCGGTGGCTAATGTCAATGATGGAGATATTTGGAAGTTTGTAAGTTGTAACGGCTCCATTAACATGATTAGTTGTTTATTAGTCTTTATTATAAATTGGATTTGGAAGTTTGGTTGTTCCCCAATTGTCACTTGTGAATTTGTGATACCTAACCCAAAGCATTTTGCTATTCGTTATTCCCTTCGTATTATAAAATGACCGAGGTTTGTTATAAAAATTGATTTAGAATCATATAAATTAAATTTATTTATTGTTTTAGTCAATGAGAATTATATTATAGTTATTTCATTATTCAATTATTTATGTTTTGCTCCTATAAGGTATATTTTTTAAAAACTTGAATTCTTAATCAATCTAAAATTAAACACAACATATTTACAATTGAGAAAATAATTTTGTTTAATTATTGAGTCAATACTCATTTGATTTTTCGTTTCATACATTAATACTTATTTTTACATCATCTTCTAAAAAATATTTTAGCTAATTTCGTTAGTTTTCATCTCAATTTAATAATTTTAATTTGTTTAAGAGCTCAATTAAAATAAATTAAATCATTGAGGGTCAAAATAAAAAATTAAATTAAATTGAATCTTAAAAGATTTGATTAGAAAAAATAATTTTTAAATTACTAAAATAGAAAAAGATATGATACTCAAGGAACAAAATAGTAAATAAACTTATAAATTATCAGTTCATTTTTATATTGTGTTTAGTTATAAAATTATAATATAAACTTATTTTATAATTAATTTCTCTTATAAAGAAAAAGAATACTAATATATAATTAATATGTCCAGTACATTATATAAATATTATACTACATGTCAAACAAGTTCTATAGTAATTATTATCATAACTTCTATTCAAAGGGAAAAAGCCCATATGGTCTCATACTTTATAATAGTATAAATAAATTAACTAATTCATATTTTATTTTTTTAAATAAGAGTAAAACATTTAAAATGACTAGTTATATGATATGTCTAATACATTAGATTGAGGTGCTGAAATTGATGTGGTTTCAAATTCGAATTTAATTTCTTAATTTATAAGTTATTTCTTAAGAATGATGTGTAATATCAAACCAAAACCTGTAACCTATTATTACTAAGGATTTTTCTATTCAATACCCACTAGGCATATGATAAGAAGTCTTTAATAAGCATTTAACACTCTTATTTTCCTCAATTTTTATATGAATGTGTTTGTATTTATTAGTCTTGGAGTCCCCATTTTATGCTAGGACACTAATAACTCTAAATTAAATTAAGTTTTTATTTCTAATATAATTTTAACTCTTAAAATCAAAATATAAAAATATATATGTCAAAATAAATCGTCCTAACCTTAACCCTAACCCTAATCCCTAATTCTAATCCTAACCTTAATTCTTAAATCAAAATAAATAAATAATATATATATATATATATATTAAAATAAATCTCCCTAACCCTAAAAAATCTCCCTATCCTTACCCCTAACCCTAACCTTAAACCTAACCCTAACCTTAACAAACCCTAACTCTAACCCTAAACCCTAAATCTTAACCCTAAACCTAACTCTAATCCTAGACCCTAATCCTAACCCTAACGCTAATCCTAACCCTAACCCTAAACCTAACTCTAATCCTAGACCCTAATCCTAACCTTAACCTGAGTTAAAATTATATTAGAAATATTTACTTAAATAAAATATTGAATTTAGTTTATGGGTGTTAGTGTCCTAGTATAAAATAAGAACTCCTAGACTAATAAATAGGAACACATTCCTATAAAAATTGAGGAAAATAAGAGTGTTAAATGCTTATTAAAGAATTCTTATCATGTACCTAGTGGGCATAAAATTAAAAAAAAATCCTATCTTAATTTATTTAGTTCAATCATTACTAATTAATTGCTAAAAATTAAGCTTGGTTGTTGCCATATAATAATGTATACACCTAAGATAACAACTAATTAGTCAAAAAGGAAACTAATTAAAAGACAATCATCCACATTAAATAAGAAAAATATAAAGTTGTATGAATTTTAATTAATAATACTCATCCTTCTCTTATGGCATAGCAATTGTAATTTTTTTTTTTTTTTAATAAGATGGAACAGATCAAAATTATTCAACATGTCCTGGAAGGAATTCTCGGGGGGCCATATGATAATTTAGAAACCCAATACTTTGATAGACAAAGGAATCCGGAATACAATGATTTTGAATATTGATTCATTAATAAAAAACCTTGTACTATTTTTGAATTATCAAAACAAGAACTTTATAATCAAAATCATTCAAATCTGGTTCCTTTCTCTATCAAAGCATCGGGTTTCTAAATTATCATATGCCCCGTAGAATTCCTTCTAGGGCCTGTTGATTGACTTCGTCATTTCGCCAATTCAGACTAAATAATGAGCTAACGCATCTCCTTCATTTTGCCATTGAACTTCCCAATCAAATTTCATTGAAATCATGTTTGACTAGCCAAGCAGACAAATAACCCATCTTTTTTTATCTCTCCCACATTGTTATTTGTATAAGTCATTGGACATAGATCCAATTTTTAAATTTTTTGGATTCGAACACTAGATATAATAAGAATAATATTCACATTAATTAATGAAAACAATTCAAAAAATATTTTAACTTAATGAGAAAATATAATCATTTTATATCTTTTAAAGGTGAAATTAATTTGAACTTAAAACATATCGATCACAGCACCATGCTCTAACCAATTAAGAGATTCTTAATTTTTCTAGCTGTATATCTGAAAAAAGAAGAATGAAAGTTCACAGCAAACCGAATTTATGTAATAGAGACCTAAAAAATGAGAAGTTTAAGAGGATATGAAGAGTTACAAGAAATTAAAAAATAATTGAAAGATCAAAAGTAGATTTTTGGAAAAAGTAAATGAATATAAGATACCATTAAAATTAATATTTTTAATTATTATGATACCTAATACAGATGATTAATGAATAAAGTGGGTGAATGGGTTAATGAGCTAATGAGCCAAGGCTAAAGAGAATTAGTTATCCAAAGAATTTTAGTAAACTTCAGGACTGTGATTATACATATGGGCTGCGGGCCTTGCGTCTTCTCTTTAGCCTTGGGCCATTATCCTATTAGCCCATTAAAGTTCCTTGAAAAGGAAAATATATTCACCATAATTTATCTTTTTTCTCTTGCCTTTTCTCTTTTGACAGCCATTGGCAGCTCGAACTGTTCTGGGATGAAAACTGCAATAAATACAAGTTTGAGGGGGGGAGATGGGTTTTCATTGCAGAGTGATGAGTGTTTGGCTCTAATGGTGGAAAAGGAATGTGAACACATTGTCAGATGGCCATCACTTATATAGAATACGTAGTGGGGACTTGGACTTTGGGGCCAGAAAATAGGCTATTGATTGGATTGAAAAGGTGGGTTCATGAGTCTGTTTGGTATATGCTCTTTCTTGCTGGGATCCGTGACTATTTTATTATATATTGTATATATATTTTGCTTTTGGTGGTCTAAAATCTGAATAATACAAGGCATTCAATATTTACTAATTGAAGCCTTTCATTGGATTATCGATATCCATCAAAACTCTGTTTTCTAAAGCCATTGCCAATAACCGAGAAAAAAAAGAAGACAAATTATGATGAAAATTACAATAAATATAAGTATTATGTGTTGAATTTGTGTTCTTACTCTGTTTTCCTCTTAACAATTACCTGTTATAAGATTTGAATTTATGTTTGTGTTACTGGAGAGTGCTGCTCGTTTATCAATATATCCTATCTTTGCTGATTACATGAATACGTAAACGTTTTGTATAGTATCAGTGAATAGTGCATAATTTTTGGAGTCAGTCATGTAAACTTTCCAAATTTTTTTATTTTCTTTTTGTTTTAGTCAAAGACGACTTAGCCTCAGCTTTAGACTGGTAATGTACGACTAAATCATGATTTCGTGTAAGTAAGTTCTCAATTTCTTAATACGGAATCCACTAGTCATATATTATTTTTTTACATAATATCAACATTAAAATCTTTAACTAAATTGTTAGTCCAAAATCTATTCTTCAATCACTTATACATACTACGTCAATAGAGTTTTAACTTAAATTATTTCAAATTAAATTTATTGAATGAGTCAATCATTTAATAAAGTAATCAATGTTAACATATCTCTTATGAATTGTTTTTGAGTTAACTATCATTTGATATCCTCATCTTAGAGATAATATAGGCATTCAATTTTATTTTTTTTATAATTTTTTTATTATTATATTGTTTGAGACACTTAACTTTCTTTTTTATATTGTTTGAAACACTCTACTGGTAAGTACAGTCACCAAAAAATGGTAACATGTCAATTTTTTATACATTACTATATTTTTTTATATATTTTTATTTATTTATTTATTTTTAATTTTTTCTTAATTTTTTTTATATTCATAATTGATGAACATCAAACTGCCTTTTTTTTTTTTTACCTTAACTTGAGTATTTTACAAAATATTTAAAATATATATTAGATAACATCAATGACCTGATTGTTTATAATTTTTTTTTCTAAATTTTTTCTATTTTTTTTGACATTATTCACCATTAAAATAAAATTTTATGAATGTGTAAAAGATATTAATTTTTTTCACAAAATTCATATGTCTCATAATAGGTGATGATAAAAATAAATGTAAATGAAAAGACAAAAGAAAATGAAATGTCATAGTAGTTTATAAGACATTTAATTAATAGGAATAACCTAGATAAATATTGAAAATAAAATAAACAACTAGATTAAGAAAAAAAACAATAATAATGTATAAAAAAAATTAAATTTGACAGTAACTATATTTACTGATGTTTGGTGGAGTACCTCAAACAATAAAAAAAAAAAAAAATGAGTGCCTCAAACACTAAAAACTAAAGATGAGTGCGTATTTTACAAATAACCTCTAAATTAAAATTATGAAACAATACTTAACTCGTTCTTGATACGGAATCCATTAGTCATATATTATTTTTACATAATATCAACATTAAAAGCTTTAATTATTGTTAGTCCAAATCTATTCGTCGATGGCTACATACTGTGTGAATATATAGAGTTCAAACTTAAATAAAGTCATGTGATTGAATTAGACTCATCAAAATCGATATTTGAAGGTAAATTAAATTTATTGAATGAGTCAATTATTTAATTAATAGAGTAATCAATGTTAACAAATATATATATATATATATATATATATATATATATATATATATATATATATATTATTTATTTATTTATTTATATTTTTTGATTAAGTTGAAATAGGAAAGAAGAAAAAATGTTTAACATCAAACTTCAACAGTGAGAAAATTTGGTCAAGTGAACATTTTAGACCAAAATCTAATTAAATTCAAAATATCGTATTTCAATTCCAACTTATCTTACAAAAATGTTGGACCTGAATTGTGAATTTTCTCTCCTGCTTCCTGTCATAGAGACAATTAATGGTTTCGTGTTGAATAGGGCTTGTTTTTTTTCCTCTCCTTCATTCGTAGTCAAACATGCACAAGCTAGCATACGTTTAATTTTTTTTCACTATAAATACCACATTAAACACAGCTTCAAATTTCATAACTCAAAAAGCAAATAAACTTCTTTTTTATCAGCCTTCATACCCAACATTCATGGCCAGAGAACTCAAGCTCTGTTGTGTTCTTATCACTCTTCTCTTTAGCATCATCTTGTTATCTGCTTCGGTACAAGCCCGACCTCTCAATGGCATGATTCATCATCACCATCATCATGATCAAACTCATTCTGTAATCAGCCTTAGTTCCTCCTAACCAAGGAAGAATGTCTGACTACTTTGTTGATGTTCTTGGCATTTTGGGGATCAAAAGCTCAGGTCCAAGTCCTGGTGGGAAAGGTCATTGATTCTTTAGAAGCAAACCAGATCAAAATGAAAACTTGGCTTAGTTTTGCTTTCTATACCAAAAGGGTATTGTTAGAACTTATAAGTATAGCAGTATAGCACTTCTGTAGTCATAGCTGGAACAATTGATAATTTATGTAGTATTACAATTGAGTTGATTTCTGTTGGAAAAATATAAACAATAACAATGGAAAATCAATCCTTATGCTTCAGTCGAAAGATGCTCAATATATTTATAAACAATATTTACACCAATTTTTTATTTTTCTTTATTGCTTGCGAGCATATCTGTAATTATTTTTCTATATATTGTTCCATTTTTTACATTTTGAATTGCAATACAACACACTTTTTATGATGTAATGAAATAAGTTCCAATTTTTTGTTGAGATGTTGCTTTTATAATTAGCTTTGTCATTTTTAGCTCTCCATGTATGGTGATTAGGTCTTTTGATTATGCATCCATCTTGGTATCTATAGTTATAATCGATTGTTAATTTAACTAACAAAAAATTATCAAACTTTAAGCTCAGATAAAAGTTTCAATCCACCAGAAAAATTGATTTATTTTTAAGGGTAGATCTTATCCTTAACTCTCCCATGCAGTCTTCAAAGTTAATTCCCTTTACATCAGGTAAAAAATCTCTAGTTTTAATTTGTTTTCCATTAATTGATGATATCTTGTCAGAGATATCCATGTAATAAACAACATTACGTAGAGCTTGAGCTTCTAACTACTTAAAATTGTTTGGTAGAGCTGATTTAGCATTTTAGCCGCCACAAGGAAATTTCTTTTAAAGTAGAAACATGCGTCTTCGTTTTTTTCTTTTATTGGGTGCTATTTATCATAATACTTAATTTATGTGAACAATATTCTTGTTCGTTCGTTTTTCTTTCTCAAAAACACGTTTTGACGTTGGAGGCCTTAATTTGTTTCTCATAGTCAACTATTCATCACGTGAATATGATGTTGGAGAATTGGAGAATTGGAGAAAAGAGACCTATAACAGGTAAAGTTCAAACTAGCATTCATCTGATGTATTCCATGAGAGAGTATTCTTACACAGAAATTTACAAATAACTTGAAAGAACTACAACGTCATCCTAAGAGAAGGGAGATGCGGAACTTAATTAATGTATCTCACTCCATTAGCTCACAAAATCCACATCTTTACATAACAGCAAGTCACTATCTTTGTCCCTTCGATGATAATGCAAAATAGGATGTTCAATAACCATGTGAGTAATAATTTAATCGTGGACGGATATTATGGTGATTATAGATAGGATCTCCATAATCAACAGCCTTTATTACCATAGTTTCCCTCCGGCTATCCTGTTCTTGAACTGCTCCGAAGACAATCTCATTTGTCTCACAACTCTGTTCATAGTAAGTTTGTGGGCTGGATGAATAATGCTTGTGATGATGCTGCTGCTGCTGCATGTGATGGTGTTGTTGTTGTTGCTGATAATCACCATCCCACCCACTTAAGTAAGGTCGGCTTGGCTTGAAATTATGGGGTTTCTCCACATCCTTGGTCATAAAAGGGTAGGTTCTTTTGGCTGTTGGTGTTCTGGTTTCCAGAGATGGTGGTTCATCTTCATCTGGAATCACAAAGCTCTCTTGCATGGGCCAGCCATTAGAGTGTTTGCTTACTTGCTGGTACTGCTGCTGGATCTGATACTGGACGGGTTTTCTTCTAAAGCCTGAAAATAATCCCCCAAAAATTTCAGCCACAGATGAGCCAGTATTGAGGAAAAGCCTACCCACAGAACCAAAGAAGCCCTCTTCTGATTTCTCAGATTCAGCTTCAGTTGGAATCAAGGGAGGCCTGACAAACTTTTGGGGCCTCCGATAGTCTGCCATTGTTGTACCTTTCTTTATAGGAACTCTAGAATCCTGCAACACATTTTTTCAATAAAAAAATTGTTATAACAACTTCAATTTGTTCTACAAAAAATGCTCATTGTAGTAAATAGTTAACTTATGGGATGCAAATTCTCATCATCGCAAATAGTTTATGTATGGGATGCAATAATTATCAGAGTTCAAAAAATAATGGTAGCATCCTGAGAAGTAGAGCAAAATTCTACTATGGAATCAAGACAAATTTACATGCTTAAAACAGAAAGCAAAAAATCTGAGACCACTTACATCCCGAGAAGAAAACATTGCCTTCACCCTACGCTGCAATAATGCCAGCATGTAGCCAAAAAAAACAGCAGCAACAAGCACAGCAATCCCTGCAATGTTGTACTTTATTGATCTCTATGTTCCTTCACCCAAATTCAAAAAATAAAAAAGAAATAGATGACAAATGGACGGCTTAGCAATACCTAAGTGGAAGCTGCCATCATAATGGTAAGTACAGTCGTCATCGTGGAGTTGAATCTCTCGAATTGCTTGGTTTCCTCTGTCTATAACCAAAAGGGAGCAACTACTAGCAATATATACTATGTCAAAGTCATTTGAAAATTTTGCATCTTCACCTGGACCATCAACATGACCTCCAACTTGGCTCCGTTTTCCACCTGCAATAGTTGTAACACCTGTATAAAAGAAAAAGTTCAAGAGTCTAAGTTCTCTAGTGATGTGCTATCAAATATCTCATTCATTCGAAAGATAAGGGAAAGGAGAATGGGTTAGTGAGAAAGTTCAGGAAGGTTGAACTTAGGGCCAGGCAGTCACAAAAAATTTCCAAAAATCGAAAGGCGATAAAATCAAAAGATGATTTATCATTGTCCAACGGAGGAAATATAAATAAGGGCGTGAGTAACACGTTAGTTAGAAGAAGATTTCACTGTTTCATTCTTTAATTAATGGAATTCCCCAAAACATTCTGGATATACCTGCATCACCGATCTTTCTGATAGCCATATTCATTGTGTCTGCAATATAGATATTTCCTCTGTCATCCACTGTAAGCCCTTTTGGGTGGTTCAGTCTTGCTTCTCTAGGCCACCCATCTACGTGACCAGTGTAGCCTTCAGGTGATCCAGCCACTAGCTTGGGTCTGCTATCTGCATATTTTCCATTCTTTTCAACATAACCAAAAAAGATACTAAAACCAAGGGGTCCAGACAGAATCAAGAAAAAGGAAACTCAGATAAGGAAACTGAACCATAGGAATGAACGTCTAGCAATCTTCAAAGAAATTAAGGACCTTAGCTTGAACTATAGTGTTTTGGGCTTGACATTCCTGGACAAGCTAGAGTTATCAATCGATAAAGATGCTACAGGCTCGAAGTTTGAGAACAATCTTGTCCTGAAAACCTCCTTGTTGCTTGTTTTAATGTATAAGCTTTGACAACAGCTTATTATAACAAATCAAATGGTGCAACGAGATTCTTTTTTTGAAGATAAACAAAGGAGAAATTTCTTCAAGAAGCTCAAAGGCATCACTATTATTATAACGGAATAAAGAATGTAGGTATTTTAAAACATGTGAAGTATTAAGTTTTGCATAAAAAGAAAGGTAGAACCACAATATTTTTGTGTTTTTTAATCTTCATTTTTCCTTGGGGAAGTGTACAAGTAGAGGACTATAATTTGAGTATACAAGAAGTTTCTAATAGCAAATCTCCAGAACGATTTTACTGTACTTTGCAAAATAGATTCTTCTAATTAACAAAAGCATTATCAGTGATCAGTCACATTTTATGAACTCTAAAGGGATGACTGTGGAATCCTCAAACAGTTCATTGGGAATGGAATCAAAAGATGTCCCAAGTATGAAGCTAAGTCCTTGCAAAAAGCTAATTGAAACTGTACAGATTCTTAAAAGAGACTTATTTTATTGAACATGCTTAATGAAAGCAACTCAAAACCACAAGTAAGATGATCAAAATCTTAACAGATTAAAACAGCAAAATCAAACATTAATTGCAGAAACAAATTCACCAAATTTAGCTTACACCGAGCCAATGGGCTTGAGATCTTATATATGTTACTGTTCTCAGAGTCCAACACCAAAAATTCTCCACCTTGGGATACATCAAGTGAGTATGGTTCAATTCCAAGCTTACTTCCGTCGAATACAGTCTCCACGGTGTATCCTCCCTCGAATTTCATCATCGACCGACTAGATTCAGCTGGAAATTAAAGCCCACAAGTCTTGTGAAGCTCAGCATTTCGAGTATCATTCTTACACCCCTTATAAACAAGTCCAGTAACAAGGGAAAAAAAAAAACAGTTTTGAGCTCAGTTTAAGATTTTACCTGGTTTGGTGGTGGATTTTAGTGACCACAGCCATTTAACCAGAGCAGAAACCACATTGGAGACAACCCCACTTATAATTTCTGTACATAATACGGATTTGATCAGCAGATTCAAAAACTGAGTACAAGATTTCACGGGGAAAATGCAAAAAAAAGATAAAAGAAGATACAAATTGAAGTTGTGAGCTTGTTATACTCACTTGCAGGAGGAGGAGTAGCTGAAGTTGATGAGAACCCACCAAATAGAACCACAAAAACGAGAACCAGAAGAAAACAACTTCTTGCCATCGTTTCTCTTTCCCAGCAATAGGAGCAAGCAAAGTACAAAATGCTCAAATATAATGGCGTACTACTAAGTGCTGTATTTTAAGGAACCAATTCAGTAGGAAACCCACATGCAATCTTTGGCATTATTCTGTTTAAAACAGTTTATTAGCAGCACCCTTTTGGATTTGGAAATAGAGGGGCGAAAGAGAAACAAAGTGCCTAGTGAGTAGTGACCGTGGAAGGTTCAGCAGGGAGGTCAGAATTGACAGGGAATCAAACACTCATTTTCCGTTGTTGTCTTAAGTCTGTATTGATTAGTTCGGTTTGCTTATTCATATAAAAATGGGTTCGTGTAGAAAAAAAAAAAACCAAGTCGGTTTGCTTGAAGTATAGGCCAATTGCTTTTGGCACTTTTTCTTTCTTCATGCACATTTAAAGTAAATTAGCTCATTCTTAGTAGTATAGTACTTTACACTTGTTGGAGACACATTTAATAGTTAACCTAAGAAGAAAGTTAAGAATAAGAGGTTTAATGTGGTGGAATCTAATCATAATCGACATAAGTAATTAATTTTATTAGTGTCAAGTTTATAAATAAAATATGTTCATTCTGTTCTTCGAAACAGAATTTCAATTTAAATTTATTCAAATTTTTCTAAATTTTAGTAGTTCATTACCAATAACCAGTTGTGCATTTCATATTTTTGGACTAGTTACAAAGAAGCTGTTGAAATGTGTGAATTTTATTACCTATGGCTCATGGAAGAAAATCTCACCAATATGTAACTGGCTTCTTATCTTTCCTCTGTTTTACAAATTTGAGGCATTATGGGAATGTTTCTTTTCTTTGTTCTTTGAATCTTAGGTTATTTTTTTTTCCTTTGGCGGTCAAAAAACATCTTCCTTAATCAGCAACGTTTAGATCACGCTGCTTATGTAATAATCATGTGTCTATGAGAATCAGTTATGCCTTTATCCTTTCATCATTTCTTTGGCTAAAACTTTACATTATCATCATTGTTATGCATGGTTTTGTTTATTTTGTACCATGATGGCTTAGTTTGAATTGAATGTCAGATTTATTATTAATACAAAGGTGATTCAATTAAGATTATAAAAAAAAAAAAAACATAATAATTATCTCATCGCACAATTCACATAGACCCAAAAAAAAAAAAAAAACACAAAACTATCATAACTGATAAATATTTGGGCCCAAAATGACCTCCTCTATTTATATTTTTGCTTTACGGCATAACTTTGCTTGCCTAGAATCAATATTTTTTCCACTATGGAGAGGCATTGTACAAAATGCTTCATTTAGAATATATATAAATATTAACCCAGATTGAGATACTCACTAATTACAAAGCTAAACTGTATAACTCACTAAACAAAACTTAAACGTTGTAGATCATGCCCACTTCTAGAGTAGATGCATGAGGGATGCTTAGAGCATAACTTGGGCCTCTAGAGTTTCTTCTTAAGAAATCATAGCCAAAATTAATCACAACCTTCTTTATCCAGCTTGATCCTCTCTTTGCTCTCACATAAGAGTGCCCCATTATAAATGCCATTCCAGCCTCCCTTGCTTCCATCAGCTCCCTCAACTCCTCCCTTGCATCCCAATCAATCTCTGGACTCTCTGGCACAACAAATCTCACCCTCTTCTTAGGCCTCTCTGGAGATTTATCCTGCCTCAACTCTGATATGCCTTCCACTTTAGAAGAATCCGGATCATCTTCACACATCCTTACTCCTTCTGAATTTGATGACGAGGTCCCAACAACCGTCATCTTTCTATCATCTTCCAAATCCTCAAATCCTATACTGCATTTTGGAGATTCTGATCGAATAAATTCTGCTATACTGCAAATGAGGTCTTTCTCAAAATCCATGTCATCCTTATGAATATCATGGTAACCATATCGCGCTATGCACCTATAGAGCCGGTACTCCTTTGGACCAACTCTACCTACCAAGAACCGTTCCCCAGGTCTAACATGTGGCACTGGGACAGATTTGATGCATAGGAAGACTACAACCTGGTGGAAAGCTGGCAGGTTGGTAACAAAGTGAGAGAAAATAGCTGGGATTCCAGATACGAGCTCTGTATGTATCAAGCCAATCCCCCGGACACGCACAATTCCCAGAGTGGGGCCTAGACTGAGGAGCCAATTGATGGAGACCTTATTTTGAACATCAAATTCATATTTCTTGAGCGTGCCATAGTGCCAAACACACATGACAATAAGGAAGATGAATGAGAGGGCTATGGGGACCCAAGCCCCTTCAAGGAACTTGATGAGGGATGCTGAGAAGTAGAGTGCTTCAAAGGAGCCAAAGAAGAATATAAAGCAAATGGCTAGGAAAATACTTTTGTGCCAGCACAAGACTATAACTAGAGACATTAGGCAAGTAGTCACCAGCATGACAGTTATGACAGCCAAGCCTGTTATGAAAAAGGAAAAAACTGCAATAAGAATGCAAGCAACCAAGACTTAAAAACATGAAACACATGGTTCGGATTTATATTGAATCAACATATTTGCATAAAATTCTTTCTTACCCCTATCACAGGACAATCCTACATCAGATTAGTTTAGCTGTTTGTGATGTGCAATAAAATGGAAATGGATTGAAAAGATTTGTAATCTGGGGGTTGTAGCATGATATCCTGTTTTTATGAGCAGAAATGGAACAGGACAGGGTTTGAATGAGACTAGAACAAACTGATTATCCCCTGTGAGCATCGGCAAAAAAACTAACCAAAGAATGCCACACTCCACACAACAAAAAGAAGAAGAAGATAGGAAAACAATAGTAAAGGATATGATTAAATGTTTTTATGTTCACATGTGCAACATGACATAATTTCATGCAGATAGTACCTGATGCATTTCCCATGCGTTTTGTATCTCTAAATCCAACAGTAACAGCCAAGCATAACAGCATTAAAATCCAGTTGATCTCTGGAATGTAAATCTGGCCATGTATCTTGGATGATGTGTGAATGATTTTCACTCTTGGGAAGCAGCCCATAGCAGAGCACTGCTTGATTATTGAAAAAGTCCCACTGATAATAGCTTGGCTTCCAACCACTGCAGCAAGTATGGCTATTGCAAGCACAGGCCATCTTATTTTCTCTGGAAAAAGAAAAGGGCCATCATACAAAGAGAAGAGAATAAGAGAAATCACATACTAGTTGACTGGCATTAGTTGCCCTAAAGTACAATAGTGGCATACCAGGTACAGACACATAGAATCCAATCCGGTAATCACTTTCAATGGCATGATGCTTGGAGAGATACGCAGCTTGTCCCATATAAGCAAGGATTAAGGATGGGTAAACCACAAAAGTGAAAGCAATCTGCAAGTGACTTTCTGTTAAAGAAGGTGATTTGTACCTCAGTTCATTCCAAATATAACCATCTCTTCAGCTCAATAACCATGAATAAAGCATCTATATACATTAATGCTCAACTATTAATGAAACATCAAAATTGAAGAATATTATTATTGCAAGATGCAAATGCCTGTTGTATATTTTAAAATTGAAGAGTTTTACATACAGTGATCTTTTCTTTTCAGGTTTGAGCACATAAACATACTAGGACTAAGAATATTAATTAAAACACATTCCAAGAAGGATGCCTCATGAGATTGATTATGGAGTATGGACCTGGGAGTCTACCATTTATGTAACTTTTCACTTTTGGTTTCCTTTCCTTTTTTTTTCTTCTTCTTTTCTTGGGGATGTTATTAAAGTGAAACATAAGAGATATCACAATTCACAACCCCAACTGCATATTTAATACCTGAGCCAAGCCCAAGGACAAATTGCTTATTTGGTAATAGGTGCTAAGTCATTACTTCCCTTATGGTGCTGTTGTACATTCAGTGCAAGTGTATGATCTCAAAGAACTGGTTCCATAAGACTCCTGAAGCGAGAAGGCAATCTCAGGAAAACCAGAAAGTTTTGAAATCTTTCCACAACAATGGGTTTTCATCATTTCTGACATGATTTATTGGAATCATACCAAGTAAGAGAAGTTTTCTCCCTTACAACCATTTCAAGTATGTTTTTTTGCAAACGATAGTATAGATTTCTAAGACTAAGAATAGATAATGCTTGTATTATCATTCAGTAATGCAAACTTAAGGCTCTATTTGGGAGAGGAGAAAGTGGCAGCAATAATTTAGTGAGGACGGAAAATGGATGTAAAGAATACTCAAGTCTTGTTCTATTTCTCCTCCCATGTTCTTTCCTCTCTAAATCATGCCTCCTAATTTCACCTCTCCAAAATAGAGAATTAAAGTAAATCTGAAAATAAATAATCTCTGAAATTTTGGTATGAATATGACATCTTCAGAAACAAAGGAATCAGATTGAATAAGCTCCATTTGGAACCTTGAAAGCAAAAGAAAAGTACAAAATTGTTGGAGCAACAAATTTGTGTAGTAATTTATCATTTCCCTTTAAAAATTTCCTCCCATGCTATTCAAGCACCCAAAGGCTTGGTTTATGTACCTTTATTGACAATTGTGAGAAGTGTCCCAGATCCGCAAACATAGCTTCTGAGCCTGAAAGATAAGGATTATATTATCAGATAAAGACAACATCACCCATTGGACAATCAAAAGAGTACAGTTCATTCTACATACTCTATACCTGTTATGCACAAGAGAATTCCACCCAAGGACATCCAACCTCCTCTTTGGGTCTTCTTTAGAAATTTGTACATGTAATATGGCGAGAGAGCTTCATAAACATGAGGATTCCAGTGCAAGATGTTATAAACACCGATAGCACTAATGCAAAAAAGCCACGTAATCACAATAGGTGCAAACAGGAAACCTAGTCGGTGGGTCCCATAATGTTGGATAGCGAACAAGAACACCAATATGATACATGCAACTGGGACCTCAACATCTGCAGAATCAATTAACTCATAAGGAAACAGAAAATAAATCACATAAGTCATAATCAAAATTGGGATTTGGAGCATTTTGAAAGACATGCCAGAATGGCATCACCCAAATACACCATCAACTCTCAAACTTGATCAGATTGGATTGAACCAAGAAACTTGCCTTCATATGTAAACAAATTCTTTACTCTTTAGTATTCAGATACATGCATTAGAACTATGTTTGGCATTGAACAAAACAGAAAAGAGATTTTTCCATCATTCCTAGTTGAACTCTCCTCCATTTCATGAGTTAAGAGTTTGCTTCCTCTTGGTTACTGCAGTTTTCCCTCTACTTTTATTGACAAGAATGTTATCGAAATATTGAAGAAGAAAAGGATTTGAGGTTATGGTTTTTCTTGTTTCAGTGACAACCCCAGTGTTAGGGGATCCACAACATAGAAGCTAGCATAGGTTGTTGAAAAATGACAAAGTCCTTTATATCTAAGATGATGACTCCATGGAAAGATGAAAATTTGAAATTTCTTCATGAAATATGCATAAGCCATGTTCCCACTGGAAACAAATTTGGGTTATAAGAAGACACAAAAGAAACAGAGATGAACAATATATACCCTGACTGCAAGTTTATGAATAGCAACATTAGAGGGGAACAAATATTTTGACATTTAAGTTTTATCACCTGTCACACAACAAAATACGATATTCAGAAAGAAACTATAGGCAAGATAGTCTCCTCACAAAACTACAATATCTTTACATGAATCTGGAAGTACTAAAAGATTGAATCAGCTAGTGAGCTTTCAATAGCGCTAGGACCCAAAGGATAATATGGTCAAATGCTAGAGTTTGACTTTAGACATAACATGAGTTATGACTCATTAAGGAGAAAATTTGATAGCCCGTGGAAGCTAACAGAAGCTTAAAACTTCCACTGAGAAGTGAGCAGGCTTGGCTTCAGCTTTTCTTTAGTCATAATTCAGACAATCAGCAAGTCATGAACAAGGACTACAAAGATGATCCAGCCTTCACACCACAATATGGTATTTTCCGCAAAAACATGGTTTAATTTATCACTTAGAGGATGATTTTTAAAACTATTACGCAGTGTATAAACTACTATTTACAGCATTGCCCAGGAAAAGGTTTGTCAACAACATTAAAAATTGATACCACTATCTAAGGCTTAAGAATATCTTGGATCTTGGCATCTCTTACTTGATTTGTTCGAAGTAGAATCTGGTTCTTATATAAGCTTTCTAAAATAAAACTATAGATTACAAGGTAAAGGACAAACCACAGAAACTTTCCAACTTCAGAGTATGTTACCAAGTATGAGTATATAATACAGCAAGGAGGGAGGATCAACTTATAAATTACTGTGTTTAATAGCTAAGAGGTAAGGTTGTAGAACTATATTAGATAGCAACTTACTTCCAATGCATTAAACAATTTTATTGGCCCATAGATGAGATAATTAAGTGGTCATTAGGGAACAAGTTTCCAACAAATATAAAAAGGTAGTAGTTGAAGGTGGGAGGACCTGTTAGTAAAGGAGATGCAAGCCCACTAATAGAAGGATGGCAATGTGCATTTGATGAGCATCAGAAGGACAATGGAAGAAACATGAAGCTCAGAAATGTAAAAAGTATTTCTTAAAATTGTCTATATCAATTTTAAAACAGATGATTAATCCAGAAAAGTGGGTCAGTTGAATGAACAATCCGTATAATGATTTTGTTTTTAGTGTTTGATTCACTATAATGCTTTGAAGTTGGTCACCACAAGTAGGTTTAGTTGACACCAAGATTATCATTATGTATGTATCAAGGTGGACTCTCAGCCATTCTTTTCACTCAGTTTGAACCATCTATTACTGCTTATTAGGGAACCCAAACAGATAATAATCAGACTGCTGTAGACTGTTCCACACCAATTTATTTGGAGTCTTATCCAAACTAAAATGCTTTTCCCTTATCTAATCGCGACAGCTTAGCTTTATAAAAGGGACAACCTTTATATACTTGATCTTCTTATTTATGATTTTAAGCTTAACATCTTAGCCACATGTTGCATCTTTTAATTAATATAATCAGATTGGTATCAACTAGACCTTCCACAATATGTATTCAACTATATTTTATTGGTTTGGTGATTTTACTTTGATTAAAACCAAGAAGGTTTGTCTTAATTATATTTCTAGGGACCCACATAATTAATGCACTTGGTTCTCTCCGCTTGTCCACTTAGACAGTTAGATGTATGTGCAAGATAAAAGGAGGTTTTGCAGATCAAGAAGAAAATTCAAGCGTTAACAGTAACATCCAGAATTTGATACCTCACTACAGTATGTTTCCTTTAATTTCATTGCAGCCTATTCAGGATAGTCACCGAAAAAGAAAATCTCTGAAGATAATGGAGCAAGATAATCTGAGTCATCCAGCACCACCAGTAAAGAGAACTATTCTATGAAATCCATGGTATATATTCCAAATTACATAAAAAATAACTTTTAGAATCAAATAATGGAAATTAAATTCAAATCTAGATTGAAGAAATCACAAGTATTGCCAGCCATAAGCTCGTAGAGTATATTATATACAAACTGAAGATAATTATATACTGAAAATAACTATTATGATCAATTATACTTAATTTCCCAAAAAAAAAAAAAAAAAACCAGTTGAGAAGGAACTTACATCGGTGCTGCTCTTTTGACATGGAAAGCTCCAGCCCTGACACAGCCGAAAAAACTGCAGAAGGACCAAAACTAAACAATTAGAGTCATCTCCACATCACATGTTTGAAACTCGAGACAAATTACATAACATCATAATCCCAAATACCAGAAATTGCAGGTGTAAGCACTCCATCACCAATAACCATACAAGTTCCAATCAAAGCCAAAATAAGCAGTACCCTCTGCAGCACCCTATACTTCTCCAATACCGATTTCAAACTCGACCCAACATTTCTCTTATTGACGGGTACAATTCCATCATTTGTGTACTCTGTTAACTCCTCGTCTGCCAGCTGGGTATTGGGCAATAAGTTAACTTGGGCATGCCGGCATAGCAAAGAATACAAAGCAAAAGTCCCACCTTCACCATTATCATCAGCTCGAAGCACAATAAACACATATTTGACTAGTGGCACCAGAGTAAGCGTCCAGAATACAAAAGACAAAACCCCATATATTTCCTCATTTGATTCTGAATGTTGAATATCTTCCGCGAAAGTGCTTTTGTACACGTACAAAGGGGAGGTGCTCAAGTCTCCATAAACAACCCCTAAACTCTGATAAGCCAAAGTTAATATTGTTTTCCATGAATCTTTCTGCAACAAGCAAACAAGGACATGAGCAAATTATCAGAAAGCAGAGATTTTTGAAGAGGGTCCTACTATACTCACTGCCACAGTGCCACATGTCTTACCTTGATTGGGTTGGCTACGGATCACTGACTCCAGATCCATGACGGGCTGTCTCAGAATCAAAGAACATCCATTTCTCGAGCAAGTTGAAGGAAATTAAAGACGACCCAGATGGATTAACACCCTTCCAGTTAAAACAAGTCGAAGAAAAACTATAATAATTGAATGAAGTGGCCTTGGTACTGTCTTTTTCCTTTTTCCCAATAAAGAAGTACTGAAGTGGTTCAAGAGCCAAATGCCGACAAATCAAGAACAAACACGAAACACCACCTGCGAATATAGTTGTATTGGAACGAGGAGGGTTGTTGGTATGGGAGTTTCAGAATCAGAATAGAATAATATGAGGTGGTGTGTGTGAGAGAGAGACAGAGGGTGTTTCTTTCTTTGTGTGCGGTGCTGAGTCTGGGTTCTCTTTCAGCTATTGATTAGATTACTTCAGATTCTAGGCGGAATATTTTGGTGAGGAGAGGCCCGTGTTTATCATCTTCACTTGGCTGTCTCTGAAAGAGAAAATATTTCAGAATTTCAGTAGGGTGAGAGCTCTAAGTAAGCATGCACTAATTGAAATTCTCTAATCTTTAATTTTACCTACACCTGCCCACTGAAAGCAACGTTCTCTTCTGATATCACAAACGTTTCACGGCTATTAAGTATTAACAACAACTTTTCACTCTTGCTTGGTGACTCAAATAGTATGTTGGCTAACTACCATTGAAGAAAATAACTGGTTGGTGTGTAAAGGAAACTTTTTTACTAACACGTGAAGAACACTTTATTGAAGTTCATTGTAATCCTAATGACAAATTTTGGGTCACTATTTATTGTCTAGAAGGATGGGGAAGGAAAGCTGCATCATTTATTTGGATGTGTGATGGGGCAGCTTATGGTAGGTCACTCCTACAAAGCTACTTAGCACCAAAAATAAATTAAAAAAATTGCTACTTGCCTCATTTTGCCTACTTAACCAGACTTCATAAAGCTACAAGCAGCCCTCCCTACAGTTGATATTTAACATCACGCAAATGATATATACAAAATCTGCATACTGATAAATCAAATACATGTAGTTGAAAAAAAGTCTTTGACTCTATTCAGTCACCGGGAACCAGGCTCCATGCAAAGTATTTCTAAGCTTTTACTTCTTTTGTCATTGCACATTTGTATTCACATAAGCAGGAAAGAACTTATAGAATACAAAAGGAATTTGAATTAACCAAAAGGGAATGCTGGAATCAGATTACAAGATGGAGTATTGAGTCTTTTGACTCTGCTATATTCCTCACGCTAGCACAAATGCGAGTGATACTGGGTCTTTCACCTTTTAGTTCTTAATTCATTGCTTATTATTAATGTTGAATGGAATAAGCAGTTCTGGAAGCATTCCAAAAGCTTTGCAACAAGAATACGTTTCACTTTTGTTTTGCAGCTTGTTTTTGGTAAATTCCACAAAAGAATCAGATACTTTAGTAAATCCTTCAGTCTAATATACACACTTGCAACCATCTAATTCACCATTCCGCATTTTCGCAACCAAGATTAGGATTCAGTTTCCAAAGAAGCACCATGCATATTTTAGACTCAATTTGAGTATATCAGTTCTGCAAATCTGCTTCTGAACTAGCTTAAACTAAACCGTATTTTGATCAATAATCAGCTCAAACTTTTCATTGAAGCCTATATATTTCAACAAAGCAGTGCCCACTCCCCAAAAGTCCACCAAAAAAATGGTGAAAATAAAACATCTTAAATGGACCACCACAACCTGCATTGTCTTATTGTTTGCTACCTGCCTGTCCAAAAATTTGAAACTTTGCCAGGGACCCATGCAATGGAATCCTAATAAAAGGCCTACACTAAGGTCTTAAAATATAGTATTTGGCATATTTTAATAAAACTAAAATTTAACCCCACATCCTATCCTAGTAAAGATTCTCTAGGATATCCCAACTTCTGTGGACCATAAACTCTTGCACAGCAATTGAAATTAATATAAAAGGAATTACCAATAACAGAAGTTGAAAATGAGATAAGATTAATCTGATAAGTAAAAATGACTCTGCGAGAATCCATTCACAATTTCACATCATCTATTGTGGAGAGGTGACCACTTCACTTTTGTTGCTTGTACAATGGGCAGCCCTCTTGTTGCTTTTCTGGATTGGTGACCACCTCCCTTTATCAGGTAATGTCCAATTGGTGTGCATTCACTTTTAATATTTTGTTTGCCTTCTATATCTTTGTTTAAGCTGGGTCACGTTGCCTTCAATCACTACCAATCATCATCATGGTCAGAAAAAGATAAAAGAAAAGAAAAGGAAACCCCTCAAAACTTTTAATTAATCCCACTATTTTGTTATTCTCCCAATTTTAGCACAACATAAACTAGAGGCACTCGTGATAGATAGATCGTGCATTACCCAAAAATCTCATTGAACTTCATAAATGAGTGGAACATATTCATGGAAATTACCTTTAATACTGCAGTTAAAACAGTTTGTTCTGAGTTAATTGGGGGTCAAACAGTTTACTTTGCTTTAAATTGGGGGTGTTGGAGAAAAAAAAAAAAAAAGAAGAAGAAGAAGAAGCCATTTTGGTGCTAATTAATGATCCCACCTTGATATGGGTTTTGCTTTTAGCATTTTGTATTATCATCATTGATACAGAAAAGGATCTTTAATAGTGGAAAGGGTGAGGGGCCATTATCTGATTATCAATAATGATAAGCTGACTGATTCAAACATGTTACTGTTTAAGTTTCTTGATAACCTACACCAAGATAAGTGTGTCCACAATATCCGGCCTACATTCTGTTCCTACATGTAAGCCATTGCCAGCTGAATTATATGATATATAGCTAGACAAATATGGTACTACATACATTATAATATTGGACACCTAGTCAGACTCCAATAAATATACATCACATATCCTTGATTTTTGCATGATACAAGGAAAAATAAATTAAACTATCCATTGCTTGGTATAGTTATTAATATGACATAGTCACTGTTGAGGATTTCATGTGATGTACCACGAGAATTTGTCTCACATTAAAATAAAGAGAGTAAAGTGAGATTAGTAAAAAAAAATATTTATGATGGTTGACTATGAACCAGCTACAAGCTCAAGTTTTTGAGTTCAAGTTTATTTATATATGAATATAGGCCTTTAAGAAGGATTCATGGTCTCACAATTAGTGAAAAGTTGGAAATTTGTCAAGGTTGGTGATGTGAGCTATGTAGCTTTTTGTGTTTTTCTGTTTGAGTTGTTCATTGTATGTGCCCTTTAATTGATAATTTTATAAGCTCCCTGCTTGTTTCTGCCTAACATGTGTATTAGATAATAACATTTTCTTATACAAAATTTTAAATCCCTGGAAAGTATTAATCTAGTAGAGGCATCTGCAAAGATCTTAAAAGAAAGAATCTCATTAATGCTTAATCATATTAGTATTGTACAGAGCTCTTATTGACAGTTACAAATCTTAAGACAATATACGTGTCCAGGTGTTCAAATAGTTATGGTTCCTCATTTATATATTTGCAAATCTTTTCTTTAAAATCATCCAGAAAATGACAGTTTGCCTGAGTAATATTATATAACATAGCATTCATATAATCGGCTGGCCAGCCACTGTTATTAAAACGTATACTCATTTAATAAAAAATAGTTTGCGTCCCTAGAAAAAATGCACAAGCCACATTCCTTGTGGCCATCAGAAACTATGTGGTGTTTGTTTTCAGAATGTAGTGATAGACAGTATTGTCATCCATCACATAAATATAGATTCTTTAGTAGCCTGCAAATGACAGAATTCTTGAATTAATTCAACCCATCTCAAATGAAAAGTAATATACAAATGTCTGGATCTTACATGTAAGAGAGTTCGTGCCCGTGAAAATTGAATTTCCCAAAATAATTGAATAGAAGTTTCAAATCTAATTATCATTGTGAAATAGTGTTGCCAGATTTGATCATTTGATGTGTATTTTCTACTCCAGTTCATGGTCTGCCATATATTTCCATGTCATTATCTCTTAACATGCAAAATATTGGAATATGCGTAGGCTGGTGATGTTAACAAAGCCAATCTAATATTCAAGCATGATTGGGAACTAAGAAATTGGAATTTTTTTGAGAATAAGAAAAGGGAATTTAAATAATCAATGACTTTGTTTATTTGTCTCTTTCTGCGACAAGTCCACTTGGAAAATAGTTGCATAGACTTGATACACATAAAGTTGGCCATTTTCCTTCTTTCTGAGCTGGTTTCATTTTTCTCTGAAATAAATTGTTAAATTTGTTAATATCTTGTTATGCACATGGCTAGTATCTGTCTAATTATAATTTTCGGATGTAAGGTCTCATTCACACAGTTCCTATTCTTCTGATGTAATACATGTTTCCAAGTATTCAAAATCAAGTAGTTTTTTTCCCTTTCCCATAGCTTAAGATTTATCTGCAATTTTTTATTTTGAAAATCCATGCACCCAGAATTGACTTCGTCTTCCAATCAATTTCACCGATTCAACCCCATAGTTTAGTGAGATAAGGCCCTAAACAATTAAGAACAAGAAAATAAGATGGAAAACAACCAAATCTTGATTAAACAGAAGTTAGAAACCTCGGGAATACTCAAAGAAGTCCTGCAGATCTTTACCAAAAATCCCATTTTCATTATCTTCACCCTCTTTACCTCTATCCCCTTGTTTCTGTCCTTGCTACTACGTGATATATCCTTTTCCAGAAAACTTTGATTAAATCAATGAAAGTCTTAGCTACTATCTTTCTTCCTCATGGGTATATATGTTATGGATGGGTACTGATAGGTGTTGTCCACAGATTGATTTTTACTGGTGATATTATCAAGATTCAAGAAATGGATTAAAGATATTTCTGCAGAATATTTTTCATTATGTCTTCTATGCCTAGTAACTAGTAACAATCCATCTACTAAAAACTCCTCAGCTCAATCGATCATGACTATAAATGTAGCATCAGTAATCTATGCAGGAAGCAATTCAATGAATCTTAAGGAAATGTTTTGTGATGCCATAAAAAAAAAAAGGTAGGATTGAAGGGGCCACTTACATCCTTCTATGCTCTATTGCTGTCTTCTCTTACTTTAATTGGAATCTTTTCATTGGCAAATCTTGTGTATCACGTTGAACAATATTTTCTTGATGCTGATTTTTGGGATTGCTTTTTTCTCTCAGTTAAGAAAGTTTATTGAATGGAGTGCTGTGTGGAACTTAGGTATTCTGATATCAATCTTGGAAGAGAAACAGGGACATGTAGCAATAGGGTTAGCTGCATATCTTAGCAGAGGAAGCAGACAGTGTGGAGTACTACTCTTGATGCTTGTATTATCATTTGTGGGATTTCTGTAAGACTGTCAAGCCTATACTTTTGGTTTGTTTGTTAAAGTGAGTTCTTTTTGTAGTTTATTACTATGATTTTAAAAAAAAAAGCTTCTTGGAGAAGAAAATTGATGTGGAGAAAGGAAAAGAACCTTCAGTTGTTAACAATTAGTAATCATGTAGTTTCAACAATCATTGAGAATTATTTCAATGAAAGCAAGCTCTATCAAACCATATTTCTTCAAGGAGCTCTTTAATCTGATTCACTTAAGTCTGTTCTCTCTGTCATTGCATTTCATTTCAACATTTTTCTGGATGAATTTTGCATTTTAGCAACGAGCTCTAAATAATTTTTGGCTGCTTTAGTATGTACCTAGACGTTGTTTGCCTCTGGGTAGATTGAAGTAGCCAAATTCAGAGCTTAATGTGTTTTCGTCTTTCGGGATTTGGACAATTTGTAGCAAGCAAATTTCATGTGACTGCAGAAGTAAAAAAATTAAACAGCTTAGTTCACTGACTGATAATTTATAATTATAATCATAACATAGACGTGTATTTCAGAAAGGCCTCAGGATCAAGGATACAATTCACAACAGCCATAGATTAAAATATAGACGAAGGGGAAATGAAAAATTACTAGAGAATGAGCCTTTAATCATTTGTATATTCTAACAGGGAAACTACTGATACCATGCACCTGAGTCTCACCCTATATCAATGTCAATGACTTTTCCTCTGAGTTCCAATACCCAATTTTCTAAACATAGGGCCATATACTAATCTATGGTCCTTGACATAAAAATGCTAACCACATATATATTCAATAATTGAGATACCCAAAACCATCAAGATGGTCAGTATAACTACTGTAAATTACCATAGTCAAGCAAACCAATGCCTTGGATTCTAGACTTACTTGTTACTCTCCTTGTACACCTGGAAGTCTAGGAATACGCACAAAGTCAATTCCACCAAGACTTCAAGTCTTCAACCAGATCGAAGACTTGGAAACTCCATTTTGTGAAGCAATACTACTTTTAAAAGAGAGAATTGATCTCATCTTCAATTGAGAAGATGGAGAATAACCAAAGAAAGATGAAAGAGAAGTTGGGTTTGTTTCAGATATTCAAAGAATCTGTACAAATCCCATTGAGGAATCCCAACTTCATTATCTTCATTTTCCTGACTTCTCTTCCTCTATTTTGCTTTTTGTTTATGTATGAGAAATTCTATCAGCGGACAATACTTGAAACAGTTAAAATTTCACAAGAAGTTCGTGAAACGGAGTGCACTTTCTGTTATGATTGGAAAACACTACAGCTTATTCAAAGGGTGATTGAAGAGGTTTCTTATAAATTTCTCCTATTACTCATCTCCTACTTGGGAATCTTCCATTTCCTTGACCTCTTCAACGCTATCGCCACGGTGAACTCGGCATCAGTTATCTATAAAGGAGATAAGGACTTGAATCTTAAGGAAATGTTCTGCAGACACCTTATGCAAACAAGGTTCAAAGGGCCTCTAATCACAGGTATCTATGTTCTCCTATTGACTTCCCTTGTGTCAATGGGATTGGTTTGCCAGGCAACATACATATATTTCACAGTATTCTCTCCTTTCTTCACGATTATATATTTGGTTTGGCTTATTGCTTTGTTAACAAAATATCTGGAATGGAGTGCTGTATGGAACATGGGAATAGTGATTTCATTGTTGGAAGAAAAAGAAGGTGATGTTGCACTGGTGATCTCGGAAAATCTTGGCAGAGGTAGCAGGCATTGTGGAACTCTCTTGATGTTTGCTTATTCTGTATGGAGGTTTTCCCTAACATTAATATGCCTATATTTAAGATACAGTGGTGAAGGAAATGAAATCTTAATCACAACAGTGCATATTAGCATGGTTTGCTTGGCAAATGTCTTGAAGTGGGTGGCATTTGTAGTTTACTTCTATGATTGTAAGAAAAGGATCTCAGAAAAAGAGATCAGCATTGAAGGAGGTCAAGATATGACTGTTTAGTGTCAGGAGTCAGGACATTCATGTAACTATGGGGTGTCAACTTAACACCAATATGGAAATGCTTGTACTAAATCGATTTAGATATGGAGTTTTCTAGTTTAGTTGCACATTTCTCTACTGAAAGTGAAAGTACATGATATTTTCTCATGATTGTGTTATATATGGCTACTAATTGTGTTGAAGAACCAAATCACCTAAAAACTTAAGCTTTTGAACTTCTGACCACTTCGTCATAGAAGCTGAAATTCCATGTCAACAAATCAAATTCACCAAGCCCCAAAATAGATTTTGATCTCTTACAAAGTTGGATAAGTATGTAACTAAGTTTGGACTATAACACCTTGTTAGCAAATGATGGCAAACAGAATGCTGCAGCATGGTTCTGAACATGCAAACCAATTCAGGGAGCAAAAGGATAATCAATTAGTAAGCAAAAATGTGGAAAGAAAATGGGTAAAGTCACCTTCGTGTTATGATAGGGAGCAGTCCTTTAGTTTTTCCAAGACAGGTCCATGCATCTAAAGGATTCAGATTCACCTAATGCTTGGCTTCTAAATAGAGCAGAGCATAAAACTAATCAAGCAGTACTGTAGTACAATTGCTCACAAACACTTCATCCCTCATGAATTTTAGTATATCACCTATTTTGAAGTGAAAGGGAGAACCATTTCGAGAGCTGTATGGAGAGTAGTGGGATAAAACCAAGCAGTCACCCCTATAATTGATTTAGGTTGAAATTTTCATGGACTCAACTCTATGTTTTTGCCCGCTAAGCTAACAACTGGCTGATCAAACAACATTTTTAGTCATTCAAATATGGATTTGAAATAAAAGTCATGTTTAAGCTTTTGTTTGTATAAGGGGAGAGGAAGAGGAATTGTGGGGAAGGCAGGGGAAGAGATGGACTATGTAATAGAGTAGAAGGGGAGGAAAAATAAATATAACGACAAATCAAACAAGGTATTGAGTGACCAATTTATTCACTGCCCTTTACTCTTTAGGGCTAGTGCAAGTGCATAATTCATCTACATGGACATGGAGCTAATGCAAGTGCTCAATACATCTACATGGGTTTAATTTAGTGAGAGTAACACAAGAATGCTGTTAAATATAAAAGTTATAATGGTGTCAAATCAAGTTTTAAATCCCATAGACAACTAATCTTATTTTAAAACAAATTAACTGTACAATTTTTAATTTGTTTTAATAAATGAATAGTTATTTATATAAATTTATGAGTATGTTTCATATTTGAAGCCCATATAAAATGTTTTAAAGCCCTAAACCTGCATTCCCTTAATTCTTAATTGGGTAGTGATGTTTCCTCTTCCAAAGACCTAAAAGCCCAGTTTTGAAAGCCCCAACTCTGGCGCGCGCACAAAAGTAATGTCTGTTACTTCTTTCCATGACTTACCCAAATCCTGAAGTCCACGCATTTTCTCTGGTTTCGCGAGAAAATCTCAACGGTCAAATAACTAATTCAACGTCACGCTTCTCCTCTCTCTCGCTGTCTGCAACCGTCGTTCTTCTCTACCTTCTTCGTCGAAAATCTCACCATATTCGTCTTCTTCATCATCAAAAATCTCATATTTTTCCTCTTCTTCTTCAACCGTCGCTTTATTAATTATTTGCCGCGGAATCCGATAACCCAGGAATCCGCCATGGAAGATGTATAGAATAATATCCACGCCGGCCTCTAAATTCCGCCATTTGGGGCGACACTACACCAAATCCGTTGTCACATCTGCCATTGCTGACGAACAACAAGCACAACATATTTTATGGCATTACCAAATACTCGATCCCGACAGCGACATTATAGTACATTGGAACCGAATCTTCCTTGTTACGAGCCTTATGGCACTCTTTATAGATCCTCTTTATTTTTACTTACCCTTTGTCTCAGGCCCAGCATGCTTGAAGACAGACATGAAGTTGGGTATTTGGGTCACGCTGGCAAGAACCTTCGCAGACCTTTTCTATTTGATGCACATGATAATGAAGTTTCGGACAGCGTTTGTTGCCCCGACTTCTAGGGTGTTTGGGCGTGGTGAGCTGGTCACGGATGCCCGAGAGATCGCCATGCGGTATTTGAAATCGGATTTTGTAGTTGATCTTGCTGCAACAATTCCACTTCCACAGGCATGCCATTTCCGCCACCTCCCTTCTTTTGCTTTTCATGTTCTAATTCTATTAAGAGTGGCTGTTATGTATTGTGTTACACTAATATATATTGTTTATCAACCAAAACACAACCATTGACATCCGGGGCAGAAGGGACTAATATATGCCATGTGGGCAATTAGGAAGTATGTCATTGAGGGAACTATAGAAATTTGTGATAGGGTGAAGGACCTTGCTATATAGTTCATCATTTTTTATTTTTTATTTTTTAAGATGGATGCTAGTTAAGTAGATAGTATCACCTTCAAGGACTAAGGGGGCCTTTAAGTTTTCCAAATAGTCAATGGGGTCTGAAAGGTTGCAAGGGGATTCTATTAAGAATGCTAATTGTTATTCAGATTGCTTCCATGTGGGTGCTTTCACCCTGTTCATTTATGAGGTGTTGCTGTAGGTGAAATTCGCTCTTCTTTTGATATACTAATACCGCATGGGGTTTTAATTATGTTCTGTGATGAAATATGAAATTAGGATCTTCCTTCAATCTTTTCCTCTCAATTGATCACTTATTATGCACAATTGGTGCTCTGGTTCTTTCCAAGTTCAGCCTTTTGCTACTTTTCCTTGCAGATTGTCATCTGGTTAGTGATTCCAGCATCAAATAATTCTAGAGCAGATCACGCCAACAACACTCTAGCTCTCTTTGTTCTTTTTCAATATGTTCCTAGACTGTTTCTTATCTTCCCTCTGAACCAGCGAATCATAAAAACCACCGGGGTTGTTGTTAACACTCCCTGGACAGGAGCTGCTTACAATCTTATGCTTTACTTGCTAGCTAGTCATGTAAGTATCTATTTCATATTTTCTTGTTCTTTTTCTATGCCTTAGACTCACTGATATTAACATATACATACATCTATATATATATATGTATATATATATGTTGCATAGGTTATAGGAGCTTCGTGGTATCTATCATCAATAGGCAGACAATTCTCTTGCTGGAAAGCAGAATGCAGAAGGGAAAATGAATCACATGTTATTTCTTGCCTTCCTGCTTTTCTGGATTGTAGTAGTATGGAAAATCCGGACAGGCAGTACTGGCTAAATGTCACTCATACTGTTACCAATTGTGATGCAAAGAACAAGGACATCAACTTTAAGTTTGGAATGTTTTCAGATGCTTTTATCAATGATGTTGTTTCTACGAAATTTAAGGAGAAATACTTATATTGCCTTTGGTGGGGCTTAAGAAATTTAAGGTAAGAATTCTTATTGTCAAATGCCTATGTAATATATGTGTTCCCTTATGAAGTAATGTTATCTTTTACGTCAAGTTAAAGGTGATATATTATACCTTTATGATGTTATTGTTATGTTTCCTGTCTTCTAACACAACTACAATTTTTTGAGGAACTTGTTCCATTTCCATACTACATTGACTAGCAAGTATATATTTTGATTTTGCACTAACAGAAATTACTGCATTTGATTCCTAGAAGTTCTCTACTAAATGATAATAGTTCTCAACCCCCTCCCTAGAAAGAAGAAGAATAAAGAAAGAAACAAAAAGGCAAGACATGAAGAATTTGAGCATGAAGGAGATTAAGGGAGAACAAAAATGTTTAACAGAAGTAACAAGGAAAGCTATGAGTGCAAAAGGGGTAGTGGAGGATTTACATCTCAATAGGATCAATGGCAAAAGACAACTCATTTTGAAGGATTCCAGTTGTTACAGTATTTTTATATCCTGCCCCAAAACACTGGGATTATAATTTCATTTCATTTTCATTTTTGTTGTTGTTCTTGTTGGTTTTCTACAAGCTTGAGTTTTGATAGGATATTGCATTCTCCTCGTCTTTATAGTAGCACTGTTTTAGCATTGGGAAACTGATATATGCAATAGAGGCAATCATGTGGTTCAATAATAATAGTCTTCTGGATACTACCTCATTGTATGAGTTCATAGCTGGGTCTGTCATCGCCTTTCCAGTTTTCACTTTTGTTATACTAAGTTGATCAATGTACTCTTCGAAAATCTGTTTTTATCCACAATTCCCTTACCATTTGGAAATTGGAAGTTAAATTAGGTACAGAGTGTCTCCTCTTGAAATGTTTTTACTCCTATGTGGTTAATGCTGTGCATCATTTCTTTTTCTTTTTTCCCCTCTTATCAAATACTAAAGCCTGATTCTTGTTTTTCATTCATAACTGAGAGGATCGTTCTAGTTTGATTGTTACCATAAAGGACTAAGTATTTCCGGAATTGGTTGCAAAAATAGTCTACACACAATTTTCTGTTATTTTTTATCTAGGTTGCACTATGTACAAATCTCATCATATCTCTTGCACGTTATTGATAATTACATGACAGTTTTTTATTGTACTAACTAATATTCAAGTTGATCATGCTAGATTTTTATTTCTCAATGCAGTTCATATGGACAGAATCTAGACACAACCACATATCTTGGCGAGACAATGTTTTGCATTGTTTTATGTATTGTTGGTTTAGTTCTTTTTTCACTACTGATTGGCAACATGCAGGTACCATCTGGTTTCTTTTCTACCCACTTTTTGTTGCAATTGCTGCTTTAATCTTTGACTACTTGGACTATCAGCATTCTTCCATGAATCTTTTTCTTCTACTTCTTTTTTCCTTTTTCTTTTGCTAGTTTTACCAAGAATCTATGGACTTTGCTAGACATAGGATCTATGATTGAATTTTCAATACACTTCCTTTTATTAAAAAGAAAAGAATGTTCACTAATTTCACATTCTTCAAGGTTAGGAGACTGGAGTTTGCAGATGCGAAACCTTCTGTTTTTCCATCCAGAAGAACTTCTGTTTGCTCTCTCTCAGCTCCTACCTCCCCCTTCCCAACACCCCCACCCCCCCCCCCCCCCCCCCAAAAAAAAATAAAGAAGAAATGGGGAGAAAAAAAAAAGAGAGCATGGCTTTTCTTTTTACCTTCTACCTAGAGTCTTCAACTCATGAGCTTTTAGAAAGAGTTTCCAACCGCTCTAGCTAGCCTAGCAAGATTAATTTATATTTGAGAGTTGAATTTCTGTGTTCAGTAATATGTTCTAAGGAAATCAATCCAAAGAAAGAATTAAGACATTGAGTTCATGACTTCTGCAAGTGGAGAGGCAGAACATGGTGCATTCAGAATATGAATTTGGTACTAAAAGTATACAGTCAAACCAATATTCTTTCACATTGAAAATATTAATAATGTGATTTGTAGTTAATTTCATGAATTGCACCAGCATTTATACTGGTTCTTCACGATTTTCCTTCAGACTGTGTATAGGCGTCCATCCTATTATATTTTGAAGAGACAAGTGAGCAGTGTAAGATTTCACCCTTTCGGTTTGCATCCCAATGGATTTAGGCAATAACAGCTGAAATGCATAATTTCTTTTGTGTGCTTTCTTTTATCTGTATCGTCTATTTTTCCTTCCATCCAGAAAACTTATTAAGATGCATTGCTTTTAATCTTGGGTTCATAAAGTTCTGTAAATTTCTGTTCATTGAAATTACAATATATTATTACATGATTTTGTTGCTCTTACTATATTTGCTTATGCCAATATCTCAACATTCTAACATGCAAAATTTCCTTTTCCCTTGTTGAAGACTCAATCAATATCTCAGTAGTATTGGATGCAAATGTTGATTTTTTATTTCTGTTAATAAATTTCGTTTTCCCCTGTTGAAGACTTATTTACAATCAATGTCAGTAAGACTTGAAGAATGGAGGATTAAGAAAAGAGATACAGAGGAGTGGATGAGGCATCGCCAGTTACCTCCAGACTTGCAGGAACGTGTCCGCAGGTTTGTTCAATACAAATGGCTTGCCACGAGAGGAGTTAATGAAGAATCCATATTGCAATCATTACCTTTAGATCTCCGTCGTGAAATTCAACGGCATTTATGTCTATCTCTTGTTCGCCGCGTATGTCTACCTTGGTACTTTATGTTATAGTTAATTATTTGTGGTTTTGAATTTTACCAGTTGAAATTGCATATCTATTAAAACCTAGTTAGTTATAGAAAATGAAAGGATAAATCATTACTTCTAATGAAAGTTTGAGGATTTGATTACTGGAAAACCTTATAGCTTGCATTTTCCATCAAGAGTTAGGAAGATGCTGAATGGATTTCTGGAACAAAACCAGAGATGGAGAACTACCTCGCGGAATGCTTTGCTATTTTATTGTTATTACTACTCACTGTTAATTGTTTATTTTTATTGTTGTTATCCTTACTAAAAATATACTACCATATAATCTCTCTTCCCTCTCCTGTCCACCCATTCCCTCCTTCTTTTCCTTGTGTGTCTCTAATGCTTTTCAACCCTTTAGAGAAAACGCCAGGAAAATTGTTAGCATTGACTTCATCTGTAGTCATCCCAATTGTATTGATGAAAATAATTTAGTTTCGTATTTTGTACAAAAATCATAAATTTGTTTTGAATTATGCTAGTATGTAACTCGTGCTATGCAAATAGTAGCAGAAACTGTTGTTGCTAAAGGAGTTGTTTAAACCTCTAAAAGTATACTTTTGGTAGAATTATTTAATTAACATTTTTAATTATTAAAAAGGTAAGAAGCATACAGAGCTTATAAGCTGCTATTACGCTTATGAGAAATAGTAGGAAAAGAAAAAAGAGTGAACCATAGTTTCTTTTTTTAAAGAATTAATAGACAAGTAGAATGAATAGCATATTAGAGCTCCTTCTTGAAAGAGTTTGAGATAAGATGGACTTAGATAAATTAAGCTAACCCTGTAATATTTTCTGGGAAGTAAGACCCTTGGCACTTTTGATACAACCTATAAGAAATTCATCCACTTAGACTCACTCATGCACACACATAATATATATGATTGAATTACTGCCAAGGGATCAACCTCCTTACTTTAAAATCCTAATGCTATTCACTGTGCAGGTCCCTTTTTTCTCACAAATGGATGATCAACTCCTTGATGCCATCTGTGAACGCCTTGTTTCATCATTGAGCACTGAAGGCACCTATATAGTTCAAGAGGATGATCCAGTAAATGAAATGCTGTTCATAATTAGGGGGCAACTGGAAAGCTCCACAACCAATGGAGGAAGAAGCGGGTTCTTTAACTCTATCACCCTAAGACCTGGTGACTTCTGTGGTGAGGAGTTACTGACATGGGCCTTAATGCCAAGTTCTAGCCTAAATTTTCCTTCTTCTACTCGGACTGTCAGAGCCCTTTCCGAAGTAGAAGCTTTTGCACTACGAGCAGAGGATCTAAAATTTGTAGCAAGTCAGTTTAAGAGACTTCATAGCAAGAAACTTCAGCATGCATTCAGATACTATTCCCATCAATGGAGGACATGGGGTGCTTGTTTTATACAAGCTGCCTGGCGAAGGTATTTGAAGAGAAAGGCTGCACAGGAATTGACCAGAAAAGAGAGCTTCTACTATTTGGCATTTCCTGGTGGTAAAATTGTCTACACTGATGAGCTTGCAGATGGAAATTACGAGCATGAGAGTGGGGAGGGATCATCAGGGGAGAATGTGAATAATGGCCAGCATCTTGGAGCCACAATTTTGGCTTCCAAGTTTGCTGCAAATACAAGGAGAGGGGTTAACCAGAAAGTTCAAGGAAGTGATCCTGTGCCCCAGTTGTTCAAGCCTGTTGAACCTGATTTCTCTGTAGACCAAGAGGATCTGTAGTTAGCACAAGAGCTGGGAAATGACTTAAAAACAGACTAGTTAGTAAAATCTTATGACTTGGATGTAAATGATATTGATAGAGTAGCATTCAATTAATTTAGTTGCTACTGGTTCTATAAGACTTAATTGAGTTCTTATTGACTGACATGGCAGGAGAAATACTCTCCATAATCTCAAGCATACTTGGCACTGTCTTTCAAAACTTTTTGGGCTTCACCATTTTTAAACCTTAAGCTTTCACTGGAAAAATACTCTCAACAGTCTCCACTATTGTTTAGCAGGTTAGGTTGCTTCTAAAGTCAGTTTTATGGTATTAAGCATGTTGTCAAACGTGCACATGCAAGATCAACGGTGATGTAATTTCTCCATTATATTCAACCCTTTAATCTCAGTTTTTCATGCTGCTAAAAAAATATATTTATCATGAGTAGATTTATATAAATCAATTGCTTATTTTTTCTTCAAGTGCTTAAACTTATCTTTTAAATATTTATATATCCATCATAAAAATTATAAAAAAAGAAAAGAAAAAGTTAACTATTTGTTTTAAAACATGATTCTACTTTCTCATTCAAATAAGAAGTTTCTCAAATTATGTTTCTATAGTACGCCTCTTTTAAATACAATTACTTCTGTCAAATATTTTTATTTTTTTAGATATAATATATTAAAAAAGAAATTAACATAATGTCTCATTAATAAGAAAAAACAAATTAAAAAGTACATGAAAATATAAAATAAAAAAAGATAAATAGTTAGGACTAAATTGAAAAGAGATCTTTAACACCGTTAATTTTTATTTATTGATTTTATCTGTCTATATTTTGGATCTTAATGTCGTTTTAGCAAACCTATAAGAGAAGAGTGTAATTTAATAAAAATAATTATTTCTTGTCAGTTCTCGCCGTCTCTGTACTCGGTGTACGCCTATCATATTCTCAGTGCATCGTGAGTCTGTGACACTGTCTCTCAGCTCTGTTCCGTTTTAGAGAATTAGGGTTTTTGTGGGCTGGGAATTCTGTTATTACTGTAATTAGGTTATGTTTCGGCTTGCTATCTTCATCTTCTGGTATTATTTACTTCGATTATATTTTATTGGGAATGCTTTTGCTAAAACTTGAGGTTTTCTTCTTCTTTTTTGTGACTAGGTTTTTAATTTGTATAGCAAAATACGATCATAATTTAGGGTTTTTGAGTTCGTCAAATGGAGAAGGATACCAAGGTACCAGCTGAAGATCCGAAGCTCGATTTGTTCGAAGACGACGACGAATTTGAATAATTTGAGATTAATGAAGGTAATTATTAATTTATTATTGTTTTTGTGTAGCATTTTAGATTATGATTACTGGATTATTAGCGAAGTTCTATCTTATGGGCATTTTCTTGGGAATTACACTTAAAAGTACAGAATGGTAGTTAGTGATCAGAGGATTTTATTTAATTTTTTTTTAATTTCTTATGAGTGAAATATTTTATTAAGAAACAACCAGCTTAAATCGAACAACAAATGTACCTGAAACAGCTTTCTGTCAAGAGTTTAAATTTTTTAAAGCCTGAAACGCAACCCTGTCTCACTTACTTCATAGTATTAAACAATCCTCACTTTCACATTTATTTCTATCAACTCTATTATTCCTTACTATCCAAATTATGTAAACAAAGCAATCATAAGTAACTGAAATTGGTCATTTGCAGTAGAAATTAGCCAGTAGCCACACTATCTTAGTCTAAACATCACCAATCATTTTTTAATAATAAAATCATCTAAAAGTCTGATCCGTAGACATATGATAAAGCTGAAGTCATGGAATAGGTGCTCTCTGCCAATGTTTTAAAAACGCTAGGCTCATTTAGGCTGTAAGGGCTTCTATTGCCTAGGTGCAGGCGCACGCCTAGGCTCACTTAGATAAAAAAAAAAATTAAAATATTCTTAAGAGAAGATATATATAATGATAATGGGAATATATGATTTAACTTTATATATATATATATACATATAAATATATCACAAAAAATATTGTATTATATGGAATAACACATGAGTCATTTCAAACTCTAAGTTAAGTTGAAACAAGAAAGTAAATATAAAATTCAGATGCAAATATTTTTCAAAAAATAATTCTTCTCCTTGCTCGTGAGTTGCTTATTGTCTCTTCCTCATCGATACTTGTAGGGCCAACATCATCTCAATCACCATCATTAAAATTATAACCTTCATTATCTTCTTCTAATAACTCCTCATGCTCATGTGCATAGTTCTTGATAGTAGAATTTGAACTCATAAATGTTCTTGACGTGACTCTTGTGTTAGATATTTTTAAAGCCTAGATAATTTTATTTTATTTTTGAAAATAATAAGGACTTTTAGTATTTATAAGTAGAAGGACTTAAAGTTTGTGTAACTTTTGTAAATTGTACATCACTTATACATTTATTACATATATATTATTATGATCCAAACAAACAAGGCCCTGAAAAAAAAAATTGAAATTATAAAAGTGTTAGAACTACCTAGGCAACGCCTTAGTCTCCTAGCGCCTCACCTATCAGTGTCTTGCCTAGACACTTTAGGTGCGCCTCGCCTGCGCCTAGCACCTAAGGCGTGTTGTTCACAACACTGCTCTCTGCTTACCAAAAGATGTTCTTTGTCTTTTTATACCTACTTTTCCAGTCAATTATGCAAGTCCCCTTTACCATATCCCCCTATATATATATATATGCCCCTTTCAGTGAATAATTAACTGCAGCCATTGCGAGAGGTCATGTTTTGGTGTGAGTTGTTATATATATATATATATATATATATAAGCCGCAGTCTGTGTTGTTATATGCAATTTGCATCACTATAATTTGTGTAGTATACTTATATTGCATTCTATGATCTCATCTCTTTTTCTTCAATCAAATGAAACTTAAAGAGTGTACATATAAAAAACTGCCTTAAGGGTTGTTGCCTTATTGGTTTGCTGGTTACAGAATTAACATGAAGTATAGAAAATATTGATGACATGACTTGAAATAAAGTGCGTTTATTAACTAAATCAGATTGGGTGAGAAAAATCTGAATTTTGGGTGTTGAGATTTAAATATGTATAAAGCTTTTGTCAGGGACATTTTTGTTGAACCTGATCTGTTAATCTGAATTTAGGGTGTTGAGATTTAAATATGTATACTGTTTTTGTCAGGATTTTTGTTGAACCTGATCTGTTAATCTCATCTCACTTATTGGTTACCTAGTGCTTACATTGAGTATCTTTGTTGACTAAGGGCTTGTTTGACATGACTTTAAGAAAGTTTTGTTCATTAACTAATCAGACTGGGTGGGCACAATCTAAGTTTATGGCAATGTTGGAATTTAATTAGAAAAAAAAAAAAAAAAAAAAAAAAAAAAGAACTGGGGACATATATGTAGAACCTGATTTGTTATTCTCATCTCACTTATCATTTACCTAGTGGTTACATTTTTCAGTATATATTTTGACTAAGGGCTTGTGTGGCGGAGAATTCCAAAAGGCAGAAGCTGTAAAAATTGTTTGGAAAGAGTTGTAATTTCTCTAAATTGAAAACGGAAGCAAAAATAGAAAATATTTTGGTGTGCTCTAAATTCAAGCTTGCCTTCTGAAAATTGTTTGGAAAACATTTGGAATTCATGTTTGGATGTGTCATCAAGTTCTTTCCTGTTTTAGGTTCCAAGCACTTAAAACTGATTATCTTAACTGGAACCAGCCTGGCCACAAATGATTTTAATTATTTAGAAGTTTGCAAAATACAATGCCTTTAAGAAGTCTTGATACATCTTTTTCTATTAGCTCAAACCCTTAAGATGGCATGTACTTTGACACAGGCTTTTCCAATAGCTGAGAATTGTGAATGGTCAGTTGGAAGCTGATATTTGATTGAAAAAAAAAATGGGGACTGTAGTTGAAAATTCAATAATTGAAGTCAAAGATAAGAGTAACTAAACTCACTTAAGATTAGGAATATTCATTCAAGATTGCTTAGTCATGTAAAGTATGTAGATACTGCACAAAGGAGCAAGATGATTTAAGAGAATCGAGAAAGTGTTAACAAGATGCCAAGAATTACACTGGTAGAAGCAATGAGGAACAATATAGTCGTGAGGAATGCAGTTTAAACTAAAGCCCCAAGTCTATTTTGAAATAGAATTTATGTCGTTGTTCTAGATTAGTTTCAGATAGGGATTCGTGTAGTTGACTCTAGTATTGAGATTTATGGCTCTAAGTTGTTCTTTCTCATTTCATGCAGTCTCTATAGTAATGAATTGAAGAGGAGTTTGCAATGTTGGAATTCCTCCGTTGAATTAAACATGTGTCTCTTGTTAGCAATCTCCATGCTCGCATTTGTGGAAAGTTGAATGATTTGTCGATACATACATGCTTCAAGGAAAAAGCAGAAGCATATGCATATGATAGTGTTTGTGTTGACACATGACACATGCCAGAAACTTAATTGCCAATCGCTCCTTAGTAGGATCCTTATATTCCATTTTCCTTAGAGTCTTTGGTCCCTTTATTGATGCCAAACTGAGTGGGATGACAAGGAGGAGGCAAAAGAGACAACACAACAATGGGAGGATGATTGGGACGATGATGATGTCAATGATGACTTCTCTGTGCAGACAAAGAACGAATTAGAGAGCTACATTTTCAAGAGCTAAGTTCACATACAATTATATTCACTTACCTTGTTAATCCTATTCATGTTTGCTTTGCAATCCGAAATTAGTCTATCTATATTCCAATTATGCTGTTTGAATTTATTTAGAAGTTGATACTTGATAACTTTATTTGGGAATCTCAAAAGCATGGGCATTTAATATGAATATTAGGCAGTTTAGTTTTGGTTTGGAGTCTATACTTGTATGCTTATTTTAATGATTAGATTGATGGATGCCAATTACAATAATATTGCATGTCATTAGAACTTGATTATCTCAATGAAGATCGTGATCAAATGCTAATGATCAAAGTGCCTAAGCCCCAAGAAACAACCTTGGGAGGAGCCTTCCTAGAATGCACAACTCTCATCCAAGTCCTGGAAGAGGAAACTGTCCACCTCCAGAGGAGCAAAGCTAAGATGATGAACAGAAAAACTCAAGTTAGCCAAACAATCAGCTGAAACGCTTTCTTTGCAGACATTATTCAAAGAAACTTGGCAGTCCAGTTTTAACAACTCCCTGCAGCACATGATCAGATAAAACTGGGGGTGGTAGTCACAAGTCACCTCGAGAAACCAATTTATTCCCAAGTCTTCATGGCAGCTACCAATCCATTTTCCTCTGCCCCCTCCTTCTGAAGAAGAATAAATTATGACTAGCTAACCCAGCCATCAAGACAAAATGCTTCAAAACCAACTGGCCCACGTGATGAGTAAGCAATAATTCATTAATATTATACTTAAGCATAGATTGTTTCTAAGTGAAACAGTGAAATTAATGCAAAGGGAAAGTACCCCAACATGAGTAATCAACCCACTTACGAAACCATCTCTAAGTTTCCTACTGTAGTTTTATATGGATTGTCAAACCATTTCTACTTTATTGGCTGATTGTGAAAGCGGTACATAGTCGACCATGTCTAATACACACTGTGTATTAAGTTTTCATTCAAACGTCTCCTTATCTTCCTGCTCCTTCTTCCTGCATGTCTCGTCAATAAGCAAATCTAACGTCCGCCATGACGATCCACCTTCCTCCACAGCTTTCTTAGCCATCACAGCAAACTCCTTCACCTTCTTTCTCACTTCTTCACCCTTTTCTCCCTCCATTAATTCCCTCACCATCTTCTCTAACCCTTCCCATTTCACAAACCCTTTCACTGTCCCATCACATGTTTCAACTCTCAAGCCCACTTTTATTTCCTCATTCACCATTCTAGCATTCAATGGTTGTTCTGCCCCCATTGGCCAAGCAAGAATTGGAACCCCAGCAGATATACTCTCAATCACTGAATTCCACCCACAATGACTCAAAAACCCTTGTACACTCTCATGCATTAAAATTTCCCTCTGCTCAACCCAATCCCTAACTACTATCCCTCTATCTTTCACTCTCTCTTCAAACCCTTCCATTTCATCATCCAACTCTTTCTTACCCTTATTCCTGATAACCCAAAGGAAATTCACTTTAGAATTCTCCAACCCGATTGCTATCTCTTTTAGCTGTGCCGCAGAAATCTCAACTTGTGAACCAAAAGCTACATACAAAACGGACCTTCCTTGGGCTAGCTTTTGGTCTAGCCACAGAATCCATATAGGTTTGTTCTCATAATCTTTTATTTTTGGTGGCTCAGCCGAGCAAAATGGCCCAACACAATAAGGTTTTGGGGCAGACTCATTTTTCCAATAATCAATAAAAGCAGGCTCAAGCTCATAGAAGCTGTTAACCACCAAACCATAGCTCTTCATTGATGCTGGCATTGCATTCTTTACGAAATGGTACGGCAAATCCTTTGGATCCGCGTTTTCAACCACCGGATCGAAGTCGTTCTGAGTGAGTCTAATCCAAGGAAAATGAGTCAACGCAAATAACTCATTGTTTGACTGAGGCCCCTCTCAAACCAGACATGGAGGCTTCCCTAGAAACAGACAGCGCATAGCCGCTCATACCGTAAAACACCAACCTTGATATATCGAATTTCGAAGAGGAGTCTAATGTCCACCAGAGGAAAGCGTCCGAGACCATGAAGCTAACACGTGGAAGATTCTGTAAAGCCAGCTCGAAGTCGGGTTGCATGAGTTTTGTGGCGGCGACAAATTTATAGACGAGAGAGGGAGATTGGAGTTTGTCGATGCTTTCGGTTCCGGCAGGGATGTCGTCGGAGATATTTTTTGGAAATGGGATATCTATGATAGTGGCGGTGGTGTCGAAAAGGGATTGAGCGATGAAAGGACGGTTAAAAGGGGTGGTGAGGAAGGTGACGGTTATGTCACGGAGGAGGAGAAGGCGGGCGAAGTGGAGGAGTGGTATGGTGTGGCCTTTGGCCATGAAAGGAAATAGAACCACATGTTGAGTTTGTGATGATGGTGATGACTGATCAGAAGATATTGAATCCATCTGGCTGGTTTCTTATAAATTATGATAATGGTATGAGAGTGTACCACTCGTCACGACAGGCATGGATATATCTTGCTGTTTACATTGAAAGTGCATTTATATACAGAATTTATGTGTGTGTCAAGATCAATTCCAATTCTATTTTAAAGCTAGTTTAATAAAACTTTACCTAGTATGTTTGTAAACCTAATTAAATTATTATATTATATTTTTTTATTAGTTACTTTTATGTATTTCAAAAATATTAATTATCAAAATAAATTAAAAGGATATTTTAATAGAATTTCATGTATGAACGAATTTGATGTGTCATTAAATCAAAAACGGTTTAAGTTTAAATTTAAAATTTGAATTTAAAATAATTAAACTTTCAGCTCGTTCATACGTTTTAGATTTTGAAATTTTATTTTATTTTTTCATATTTTAGAAATCGAGTCTGGATGTGAAGTTGGAATTCGTATAATTAAAGCAGTCCACACACTTGACTAGTAAGTAACATAATTTTAACTGCTAAAGAATGTTGAAATTTGAAGTGTTATTGGTATGGTTTAAAAAAATGAGTGAGGGAAAAAAAAGAACAAAAAAAGCTAATAATTGCAACGAATTGACGTCAATTTCTTCTGAGGGTTGTATTTTGTTTACATATCACATGAAAGGATTGGAAATGCATGGAAGAGTCGAAGAGATTGATACTAGGAGATTTTAGACACAAGGGTCCAAGTTCTAATATTTTTAGTCAATATAATAAGTTTTTTACTTAAAATGTCAAAATAGTGTAAGTTGAGAAATCGGATTTTAAAAATTCAGTTTCTAGCTCCACATCACTAGCTCACGGGCCCATCACTACATACTCATGAACCCATCCCTACAAAAAACTGAAACTTTAGGCCATATATTTTTAATTAAAAAAATGTCATATAAGTTTAATAATTATCTACAATTAAAAATATCACACATTCTAAAATGAAAAATTATCATGCTTTATAAATTTAAAAATTATTATACACTTTAAATTTAAAATTTATCATTCATCTTAAAATTTAAATATATCATACACTATAATAAAAAAAATATTATGCATTTTAAAATTTTAAAATTCATGATTTTTTAAAATTTAAAGCATATGATATTTAAAAAAATTTTTAATTTATGATATATTTAAATTTTAAATATATGATAAATTTTAAATTTAAATTGTCTAATATATTTTAAATTTTAAATTGTATGATAATTTTAAAATATGATTTTTTCAAATTTAAATTTTTTTGATAATTTTTAAATTATAGTTATGATATTTTTAAAATTTAAAATACATAATAATGTTTAAATTTATAATGTATGATATTTTTTATTATAGCATATGGTAAATTTTAAAATGTATGATAAATTTTAAAATTAAAGTATATAATAATTTTAAAATGTACAGTGTATGATAATTTTTAATTTTAGAGTGTATGATATTTTTTTTTATATTTAGAGTTTATGAAAGTTTTTAAATTTATAATAAATGATATTTTAAAATTTTAAAATGTATAATAATTTTTAAATTTATAGTGTATGTATGCTATGTTAAAAATTTGAAATTTATGATATTTTTTAAATTTAAAAGTACAAATAATTTTAAATTTATATGATTTTTTTAATTTAAAATTGATGGCCTGAAACCGGATTTTCAAGATCCGGTTTCAACTTTTTACAGGAGTGGGTCTGTGGGTGTGTGGTGATGGGCCCGTGAATTGGTGATGTGGAGCTAGAAACTGGATTTTGAAAATACAGTTTCTCAACTTACCCAATTTGATATTTTAAGTAAAAAGCTTACTATATTAACTGAAAATATTAGAACTTAGACCCTTGTGTCCAAAATTCCTTGATACTAGTGACTGTTTTTGTTTGCCTACTTGCCACTCCCTTACATTATCATTGGGCATTTCTCTTTCAATTTTCTCTGTCCCTTCCTTTTTTTTTTTTTTTTTTTTTTTTTTTGTGCCCTCTTTTCTAGAACATAAACCTTTAGCTTGAATCCATAGTTGTTGTTTTTTATTTATTTATTTAACACTAATTATATATATATAAATAATTATTTTTTCAATTTGATCAAATATAAGTCACTTATATCAAAACTAAAATATTTATAAGAATTTAATTATTAACCTCAAGTAAAATTCTTACACATAATAAATTAGTCATATGTAATAATGATGAACTAATTACTCATTCAAAGGCAAAAGTATCACGTTCATCCCGCTACAGTTTTCAATCAATTAAGGACCAAATCACAATAATAAATGCGTATAATTTTATTTTTCAAATCTTTATTTATACAAAATTACTATTTTAATTAACAAAGTCATTTCAATCAAGAACACGTTATGAATCATCATTCACCAATCACCATCATCTCGATTGGTCGAACCAAACCTAGGCAACTACGCCCTACATATCTTCTAGAAAATCCCCCCATTTGTCTTTATGTTGTTCACACAACAGAAAAATACATAAACTAATTATTAGTAAAAGATTAGAATGATTTAAATTAACTTCCAAAGTTGCATTTAATTAACATCTTACTTTATTTATACTAAAATAAAAATATCTACAAATCAAAAACTATAAAATTATTATTTTTTTATAATTTTAATAAGTTCATCTTAACCATTAATTAAAACTTTTATCCTATAAAAATAACTTTTAAGTTTATACAGAAAAATGTACGAATGGCCTAGAATAGACCTTCTGTATTTGTAAAAAAATGTATTTAAAAAATAGCCACGTTTTCCGTGCATGATACTTTAATATCATTTAAAATGTATATTTGTCACACTATCCGAGAACAAAAACATGTTGATAATTTTGAATTGGGATAGCATGCAGATGCAGGTGTTTTATATATGGAGGAAGAGGAAGAACTTTTACTTTTTATTTTGAGTTGCTTGAAGATAATGTTAATTAATTATTTTGGTATTTTGTGAAGAAAACATACCTTGTTCTCCACGCACTCTACTTATCTACTTATGATATAATATTAATCAATTTTGTGAAGAAAAAAATACCTCATTCTCCACGCACTCTACTTATGATTGGTGGATCAATCATATGGGTAGAAAATTATATCAATACTTTATTGTTTTGTCTATATAGCTAAAACATGTCCATTGTGACAATAAAGTGACTTACTAAATAAAATTATCAAATAGAACTAATATACTAGAATTAAATGATAAAGATCAAACAAACAAGTCGTGTACCACGCATACCATATATAAAACACCTGCATCTGCATGGTATCCCAATTCAAAATTATCAACATGTTTTTGTTCTCAGATAGTGTGACAAATATACATTTTAAATGATATTAAAGCACCATGCGCGGAGAATGTGGCTATTTTGTAAATCATTTTTGTTAATTCTATTTTTTGAGTATTAGCAATTATTGTATAGAGCTCTTCTTTCTTGCCTTCACAGTGGGTCGTACCATCAAGGATAAGCATGCAAACTTTCGTGTATTGGTTTCAATCGCCATATGCATAACGCTTGGAAAGGCCTCATACCCCAAAATCATGGAGAAATCTCCAAAATATCATGGCCCATCACGTAACTCGTCATGCATGAAAAGCATTTCAATCATACCAAATTCTAAAGATTCATGTAGATTTTACTCCTCGTAAATTTTTATTATTTAAACTTAAAAAACTAAGAAAAAAAATGTATGTCTAATTATAACAACTAAAAATGCAAAACTCGTTGGATTTGAGAGAATTCACAGTGATTTAGGCCAATACATATTTGATCCGAATATTTCAATGAGTATTACAACTTACATGAAACACAAAAGACTGATAACATAAGTCTATAACTATTGTGAAAAACTGAAATATAATATTAGAGGCTAGTGTACATATTGAAGGATTGTGCATCTTTATTCGTCATAACAAGATTATTGTAAGTATATGAATTAATTAATTTTTAATACATAATGTTTGAATATTATACATAATTTATGATTATTTTGCATGAAATTGAGTTGACCAACTTATCTGATACAATTACTTGTTTGAACGAACGTAAAAGAGCAAGACAAGAGAGTTTGTTTTTGAGTTTTCACTGAATGTCAGTATAAGTGTTAACTTTAAAAATATGTAATCATTTTTATATACTACATGAAATTGGTAATTTTAATTTTTTTTTTGATTTGTATGAGGGATATTCCTATAAAGTTGCTGAAAAGTTTAGAGAGAGAAGCTCCGCTTCCTTATTTGAACAAATTATAGATATTAAACGTGGTTGGGTACTACTCATTACAAGAAAAATGCTTAATACCGACCAACCTTTGTTGGTCGGTAAAACAATAATTACCGACCAACCAACCAAAATAAAATTCTAATATATTACCGCCAACCAAAATAAAATCTAATATATTACCGACCAACTATTAGTCGATAATTTGGTCGGTATTTTGGTGGGAATCTATTTTTTTTCAAGTGATTTTTACCGACCAACGATGGCTGGTCGGTAAAGGTATTTAGTTTTACAGAGGCATTTTGTATTTTTTACCGACCAACCATTGTGGTGCGTCGGTGATTTTTAATAACAAAACGAGCGTTTTATCGTTTTTTTTCCTAACTCTCTGCGTTTCCAAAGACCTAGCCAGATATCCCCAACCTTCTGCGTTTCTAAATCCCTAGCCAGCTTCGCACCGTAATCCTCCCGTTGCCCCTTCCAACTCCATTTTCTTCGATTTACACTCTCATTTCTGAGCTTCGCTCCATAATCCGTTGAGGGAGAAAAGGGTCGTCTTTAGGTGGTGTGATTGGAGGTCAAAATCAGTGAAACGGCAGCGGACTGAGCATCGTTTCTCTTGTTGCGATGGTTGGAAAAGACACAGGTAAGTGGGTTTGTGGAATTTATATATGAAAATCAGCGAAACCAAAATCGTTTCTCTATAGGGATGAATTGGGTTTGAGGAATTTTTTTTGTAGGATATAGTTTTGGATCCAATTTATGGATGTCATGACCAGTTTATTCAGATTTCGTTGTTGGGTTTTGTAAATTGTTCGAGAATTTTGGGATTTTCGAATTGGCAAAGCTCACTTGCATTCTTTATTCTATTTCAATTTTGGGAAGACTAGAAGCTTTTACTGTTTCTTTGAAGTAATTATCGAAGTTTTCTACTTGTGCTTTTTTATGTTATAGCCAGCAGCCTCTGCGTATGTTTTTTTATCTCCATGTTGAATTGAATTTATGTTTCCAACAATTAATTATCTCATGTAATACACTTGCATATAGTGAACAATCCGAAAAAATCAGGACCACTGCTGAATGAGGCATTTCTGGGTCTACTTTATCCTACCGAAAACTACAAAGTGTTAGAATCTTCGCTATCTATTTTATTTAGAAAAAGATTTTATTTTACCTTGGATCCATAATGGTGGTATTCTTGGAAAATATTCTTTATGGATGTCCTTCTTTTACAGCTATGGCTATTTGAGGAACACAAAAGTAAAGTTTATCTTGGTGACTACAGATCTAGATGTTAGAGATGCAGATGCAAGAAATGTGAGTATAATTATGAATTGTTCGTTATGAATTGGTCACAACAGATCTAGATGGTAGTCTTGTTGCGGTGACTGAACCTTTTTGTTTGATCCTTTGCAAACATGTGAACTTAAAATTTATTTTCCAGGGCAGTGTTTTGGACTGCTAAATCTGTATATTCTTGTTTGATTTTGTTAGTACTCTTGCATTCTATGTTGGCTTTTGCTTTGAGTTTTGTTATTGATTCTGCTGAGAAGTGGAAGATTCTCTATCCAAGTTCTGGTGCTTCAAATCAATGTGTAAAGAAATGCTAGCAAGAGGTTACATCAGCTATGAAGATACCATCCCCTAGTACTAAAATTTCTTAACCCAATGGTACAAAGGATGTCATCTATCTTCAAATCTGGATCTCCATTCTCCATGAAATACCAAAATCGTTTCTCTTTGCCCCTTCCACACGCTGTACCAAAATTGTGTGTCTATAAATATAGAAATCCATCTACCTTATATTTACATCATAACTCATCAAATCCTTCATTCTTTTAGCTTTTTTTCTTTCTGTTCTACCTCATATCATATATATTTACAAAGCACTTTGTTTTTCTAATATTATATGTTATCATTTTTGTTTTTCATGTTATTACATATATAATCCAGAAGTAAGTTTCTGTCCACTTCCTATTTTATTTTAAATTTTATGAGGTATTGGATATTGTCTTCAAATGCTTGTGGTTAGATCTGAAACTTTATATGCAAGAAGAAAAAAAATTGAAACATGAAAATTTACTACGGGAAGATTTGGTGAATGAAGTGTTGGGCTAAAACTGGTTTGTACTATGAAACTGTCAAAAAAATATCTAAGGTATTTATAATTTGTCCTTTACATGGAGTAGTATTGATTATCATTGATACAATTATAATACCCAAAATCCAAATCTTCATAATTACAACAGAACAGTAAAGTAATTAGGAACTGCAGGTGACTTATTCTCTTAAACATATTTGTGAAATTTCTATAATTGCATTGAAGATTTATAACCCAATCTCAAATGTATCCATGTAGAAAGCTTTGGAGAAGAATGATGCTGGAGACCATTTCCCCCGTTTATGCTGTCAGCTTAGGATTTGAACTTCTATTAAAGATTGTCAGCAAGGTAATTTATTATTTATCCCTTCGCATTACTCATTTTGCAAATGTTGCTCATTATACTGATCAATCTTTCTTTATTGGGAAAAACCAAAATATTCTTGAAAGATTTAATGCATCAAATCAGGCTAGTACTTTTGTCAAAAATTTGAATATCGAAAGAACTCCGTTCCAAAGGTATACAATTTAGAATAATGTTTTTTTAGACTAGTAGTTAAGTAACTATAGTTGATGAGCTAGAGTATAAAGCCCCTCTTATAATAATGTTCTGCAATATTTTGTTGCTAATAGCTAGTAGGTTTTATTTGGTGTAATTAATTGTATCCGAAATTTCTTATAATGAACTAGCTGCTTAGATCATAGTCATAAACCTACAAACTGAGATTTCTATTTGTTACAAGTTTGAAGTGAATTTTTTCAAATTGCTGGAACAGTTTAATGTAGTTGAAGTTTCTGGCATAGAGATTTCTGAAAAAAGAGGTTGCTTAGTGGGTTATTATGATGATGATTTAGATATGATTTGGTTTTTATATGTTAACTTCTCTAGGCAAAAAGGAAAAGGTCTGTCATAGGCAGCAAATTTGGTAAAGAAATCATCCTATAGTTGAAGATTTGAGAAATCGTTAGTGTAGTTGCCTCGAAATGCAACTTAATCAATAATTGAATTGGGATTCTAGGAGACTAGTCCAATTTCGAAAGCGAATGTGGATCCCTCTTCAAATAAATAAACTAAGAATCTGATTGCATTTGCTAGGCCTAAAATTAATCAACTAGAATAATTTATGTATGACTTGGGTGTTGTTTTCTACTCATGTGCATTGTGTTGTTCAAAGGGTTGCAATCAAACTTACCTCATTTGACACTTCATGGAGAAGATTAGATTGTCATTCATCCACCATGCATGCGTGTGAATTTAATGCAACTTATACTGCAAGGCCTTCTATTACAGCTACTGATTGGATATTTGCTAGAAATCTCAGTACATCAAGTAATAGCTTTGTACATTTGATCTGAGTAACCAAATGTTGTTTTGCTTTTTCATTTTCATGCCTGCCAGATTTGAAAATTCCTATCCCCTCTCCAGATTCATAAAAAAATAAATTATTCCTATCCTGATTTCTCAACTCATAAATTTGTTTTAGTGTCCTTTTACGTTGTCCACTAGACTATGAATTCTTAAAGCACTTACCCTTGAAAAAATTCTTTCCCCCATGCAATCCAAAGAGAGCTAATTAATATAATAGAATATATGCATATCCTTCATTGGTTGTAATGGATATTAAATTTGAAGTTATTCTTTCATTGGATAAAGTTAGCTTTAAGTCTTTGTATGGGAAAGGTAGTGTGATGACTGATGTTTATGCATAGTTGATTTCTTAATGCTCAATGCAAGTTTTAATACAAGGTAATTATATACTCATTGTCCTTATTATATATTAATTAGTTATTTTATTTCAACAGGTTCATGTGGGGGCTTCTTCTATTGGTGGAAATTGTGAAGTTGATTTGGAACAAGATGTAGAAAATAATCAAGAGCACATTGACGATTATGATGAGGATAATTAGCTAGTAGTTTTTACTTTTATGATATATTAATGGATAATTATTATATTTAAGCATGTTACATTGTTTTGATTAATTACTTTGATAATTATATGACAATGTTATTTTAATTTTTTGAAAGATTTAGTATTCAATATTAGTTTATAAATTAGTAATTGTATAAAAGATTTTTATTAAAATTATTTATAAGTAAATATATAAAATCAAAACCTCAGGAACCTGGATTATTGCCAACCAACCTTTGGTTGGTCGGTAAATTCAAAATATTTGATAGAATTTAGTAATTACCGACCAACCAATAAGTTGGTTGGTAATTACCGACTAACCTTCCAAGTTGGTCGGTAATTACCGACCAACCTCATTTTCTTGCCAAATTTTTTTACCAACCAACCTTTACGTACCAACTTTAGTCGGTAATTACCAACCAACCCTATAGTTGGTCGGTATTAACGACTTCAATTTTACCTACCACCCTTTACCGACCAAAAGTTGGTTGGTAAGTCTTTAACGACCAACTTTTCCCTCTTTACCAACCAACTTGGTTGGTCGGTAAAGAGCAGTTTTCTTGTAGTGTGTACTAGACAGTCTAAGAACGAAAAAATTTATATCTTTGATCGCACTCTTGATTCTTGTTATTTGTGTTTCTTGTCTTTGGCCAATGTTACTAACACTGAGTTTGTTCATCATTTACTGCACCTTTATTGGAAGAATATTTTTAAGTATCATGCTAATGAGATGCATAGTGAGATTCATACACAAATTCATGAGTTGCACAGTTGTGTTGATAATGCGCTAAAGGGAGCTGTGGAAGTGATTAGGCAGAAAATAATCATGTGGGCATGGGAAAGAAAAACATCGACCACGACCTCTAAGTGTTGTTTTAATTATATACATTAAAAACCTATTAAATTACACAAATTTGATTATGTACTTATTTCAATTTACTTATTATGATGAAAATGTTGAAGATGAAGATAGATAAGATGAGAACCTTCGCATTGATGATTAGAATGTAGTTTCTAGTTTTTTTTTTTTTTGTTTTTTTGACAACTTTTGCTATCTTTAATTAACTTTGTTTTATCACGTATTTGGTTTTGTTAAATATTGAATTTGTATTTGATTATTTTTTAACTTAATTAATGTATGGAATGTGTTGATTATATTTTGGTTTTTGAATTTCTATATATTTTGTACGTCATATGTTCCAAATAAGTTGTAAGAATATGAGAAAATAAATTAAAATGGAAAAATATTTCAAAAAATGTCAAATTTAGCGATAGATATGTGAGAGAATTTTTTTTTCAAAAGAAAACCCAGTTTAGCAATGAATTAGAGATAGAATTTTTAAAAAACTCAGATTAATAGTTGATTAGAAAGATTAGACATTCAATTTAGCAACGGATGAGAAAGAATAAGAATTAAAATTAGCCACATATTTCTAAGATTAAAATTTCAAATTTGTGATGGATATGTTATGTGTGTTCAAGATTAAGATTTCAAATTAGAGACAAATATTCAAGATTAAAATTTTAAATTAGCAATGGATTCATTCCATTGCAAATTAATGATGAAAACTTTTAGATTTTTTTGCGAAAGACTTGAGTGGGAATGGCGACAGATTAGGTCCGCCACAATCTAATTAGCGACGGATTGATTCCGTCACAGCTTTGTGATAAGAGATTTTCGACAGGCCTTTTTTTTCGCAAACTTATTCACTGATGGATAAGGTTCGTCGATTTTTTTTTTCTTAATAGTGTATATTATATTATGTAATAATAGCAGTTGAAGTTAAGTTTTGAAGTAGTGTAAATTACTCAAATTTCAACTGGATTATGATGATATATATAATATGGGATAATATATATAATTTAGATAATATGTATAAGAAGAATGAGTTAAAATACTGTTATTTTCTTATTAAAAGATATATATAATTTAGTATTACTAGAGTAATTTAATGATAATATAACATTAATATTCAATTTAAAATAAGATATAAACAAAAATTAGAATCACAATTATTCTTAAAATATATAATATTTTAACTAAAACAAAAAAAATTAATACAAATTAATATTTTTAAATTACTATAATTTGTTGCAAAATGTTAAGTTGTTTTCTCAAAACTAGAAAGTATTAGTTTTCTTTAATTTTTTATTCCTTTAGTTAAATTATTATTTTTAAGAATGATTATCCATTTAATTTTGATTCCTATCTGATTTTAATAAGTTGAATAATATTCCCTGTCATTATTAAATTAATATAATAAAGTTAAAATCATATATATATATATATAAGGAAATCATATATGTTTAATACTTTTAGATTAAGTTGTATTTTTTTTTTATATATAAATTTTATTAGAGGTATATATATTTAAGAAAGAAAAGAGATTTATATATAATATCAACATAATTTAATGGGGATTGGAGTAATTTAGTCTTTGAAATGAAACTTTATGTTTTTCAAAGGCCGTTCCTCTGCTTCCTTCTTAGTTTCTGTTTTTCGGTACAAAGTATTGGACCATAGCTATGTCATGGCCTTCAGAACTCGAGTAGTGAAAGGTCAACATTCCAGCTTCAGCTTTGTTTTTTTATTTCTATGGGCTAAGCCCTGTTTATCTTTGGGTTTAAATATACCTGATAGAATGACAGTACTGTTTATTAATTATGGGCCTTGGTGCATCACTTTACCTAACCTTCCATCTAGTACTTATTTTATATTTTCTTGAAGAGAGTTTTAGATTTTTTTTTTTGCCACATCAAGTATTCATTTAGATTGCAATTGCTCAAATCAACTTCCTCTTGACATTTTGAATATCCAATTAGAGGACTCAAGATTCAACAGAAAAGATACTTTAAACAGCAATTAATCCTTGAGTGGAAAGCTTACAAATGTGGTATGACCAATGCACAACATAAAATAACCCACATAAAAACTCTCTGATTGAATCTGTTGGTGAAAGAAAGGACAAACAAAAAGAAGCAGCAGCAGCTGTATGATGTCCCTGCTTCTCTCCAAATTAAGCTTGAACAGTAGGATGAAACTCTGTTCTATTTACAGAGGTCACTGAAAGATGGAAACCACATAGCTGTATAACTAAAGCAGACAGTCAGCAACTTAATCTTCCAAATAAGCAAACTGAGAAACCAAAAGAAAACAAAAAAATTGTAATTTCATCATTCATACATTTCTAGCTCTTTGATTCTCACTTGATTCAATTCCATTATCCCCCACCCAATAGGAACTTCCTGTTGTTGTCTCTCTCAATTCTAAGTTAATTTCACCAAGTCTGCAAGTTTCTGATGAGTTTGATCTCACCTCAATTATAATCCCATTTGGTTGACTGCTTCTGTTTGTTGGGCTCTATCTGAACTCAATACTAATTTCACTGAAATGGCCATTCTCTTCACCCAATGACAGAGCTGCCCCCATCAGAACCAGCTCTGGTTCGACAAATCGGACAAATGGGTGTCTTTAAAAGCCATGTATCTACACATTGAACGTGAAAACTATGCTTGCACATAGGCAACAATCTGCACTTATCACCCATATTAAAGTTCTCCAAGCAAACTGCACAATCCACAGGTCTGCTACCCTTGTCTTTGGCTATGTAATCATAGCAAGAAAGTTTTTCCAAGTCCTTTCTGGACATAGGCATGCTTGTCTTCCCACTGCTGCTTCTGTGAACCATGTTGCCACTTACACCTACTTCTCTCCTATTGACCCTCCAAACAAAACAAACATGAATTAAAACCAAAAACCCAATTCCCACAAACAAAATTATCACAGATAGGACAATTACCATTATCAGTATCTGTGTTGCAAAATCCAGAATTTTGTTACCCATTCCAATTCTCTTAAATATCATCCGGAAAACTCACTACCACCTCTTCCCAACTAATCATAATTGGAGATTCAACCAAGACAAAAAAACAAATTAAATAATAACAATTTTATTGGGTTTTAGTAAATGAAAAATACAGCACGGATAATAATTGCAGGTTTTTTATAATCTCATATTTATTAAATTCTCTAGACATATTACATTAAATAAATATTTGATCAGGACATCCAAACTGGAATCAATCACCTAGGTGCAATCTCCAACCCCACAAAAATTTATATTATCAACTATGTTTTCCATACATGATACTTTTTTTTAGCACTGGTGGTTGGGACATTGTCATTTGTTAATTTTGATGTGCCCCTTGTACAAGCGAGGGCTCAATGAGGCAAGTTTCTCATTATTATATTCAATGTTCTTTTATTATTATATTCAGTAAGTCTGAGTGTGTACTCGGGCTCTAGACTTTTCTTTTTTAAAATTTTGTTCTAGTGTATTATCAAAGACAGTGAATCATCTGTACAATTACAACACACAAGCAATAAAGTAGGTGAAATTGGTACACGATTATTTGAATTTGGATTCGATAATGTATTATTAATTTAATATTCAATAATAATTAAATGTAGTATTCAAATTCAAATTAATATTTATAATAATATATTTTTTAATTAAAATAATTTTATATAAAAACTATTTTTTTTTTCAAAATAATTTAATACATTTGAATATTTTGAATTTTATTTGAATTTGAATCAGAAAATTTAAATTTGCATTCCAAGAATTTAAATTTAAATAATACATTATCCAAATTCGGATAATGTATTATTCAATTTAACATTTTATAATAATTTAATATAATATTCTAATTCGAATTAATATTTAAAATAATATATTTTTAATTAAATATTTTTTTTTGTTTTTTTAAAATATCTTAAAACATTTGAATTTTTAAATTTATTTTAATTCAAATCAGAAAATTTAAATTTGCATTCGAAGAATTAAAATTTAAATTACTATTTGAATTCGAGTATATGTATTCGAACAGTACACTATTCGATTCAAATTTTAACCCTAACGAAATATATTGATCCAATTTCAATCTAGAACTTTCAAGTTCCAACCAAATATAATACATTCAAAACAAATTTAGGGTGAACTCCATTCAGTTCACTTTGTCTTTGTCTGGACTCTACAAGTTTCAGTTACCAACTATATTTTCAAAGAATTTTATCACCTAAGAAACATTTCCCTTTTTCTTTCCGATCTTTTTTACTGAGAATGAACTATCCCCCTTTTCCCACAAATCAAATGCTAATAAACCTAAACCCCTAGGTTTTAGAGAAGGCATGCTTCATTAGGCTACAAAACCTTGAGTCAGGCCATACATATGAGAAAACAATACACGCAAAATGTGTACTCAAACCACATTAAGTGGTAGTTCCGAATGTAAGTCAAACACTCAATATTCGAAATAATATGCAATAATATTTTTTTTATTAAAAAAAAAAAATTTTAATTTTTTTAATTAAATTATTCTTTTAAATTTAAATATTCAAATTCAAAATTTTATATGAATTTGGATAGTATTTTATTTGAAAATAATCAATTTGAATTCCAATCGTATCAATACTTTAATAAAATAAATATTAGTAAACTCAGCTGGCTATAAATCACGTGAGAAAAAAAAAAATAATAATAATCTCCTGCAAAGTGCCAACTAAGTGCTTCAACCGCAATTTCAATAATCTCAATAATTAGCAGTTTTTACAAACAAAAAAAATTAAAAAATATGATAAAGCAAACCAAGTATCATGAACTGTGCTCACTAAAAAGCATAGATGTTGGTTAATGGGGACGACACTCACTAAAGCTGATACGTGTTCTGTATGACACGTGTCACGAAAGAAGACCCTCCCTAACAATGTTGGTCACACGAAGGACAGCTTGTGCACTTAAGGGAGATAATTTTGATTGACAGAAGTTCTCCCACGAGCTTATCTCTGAATGCTCAGATTCTGTTGCTTGTGCAAGATCTTGATATTTCTCGTACATGCATTGCAGCTCAAGAAATAGAGTTCGAGCTGCCTCCCTGGATTCAGGAAGCCGGTCACTCAGCTGGGGTGCAGCTGTTTGTATCAATTTGTCAATCCCGTATGCTTTTATGCCTTCTGCACCCTGTTGAAACAAAGAATACAGATATGAGGCAAAAAATATCAATAATTGGTATCCATGTCTAACTTCCAAGTATACTGAAACCATGCTTTCTATTTTACCATAGCTTTTCCCTTATTAAAAAAAAAAGAAAAAGAAACCACAAGATACTAGCCAAGACCATGCAGTCAGGCATACTTCCTTTAAAAAATTGCATCCTTTGTCATGATCAAGCCCAAATTTATTTACAAGAAAAATAAGCAGTCACTAAAAATGTAAGCTCACAATCCTTCCCTTTTTTTATATACAAGTTTAATATTGACCTAAATCAGAAAGTGATTCATAGAAGATTATGGAAACAGAAAATTAGATATGGATGACAAAAATAGCACTCTTTTATGCACAAAGGGTAGAGTAGCAGTGGGAGGGGCACACTATTAGAAGACTGACGACAGATTTGTAGGAGTATAGTGGACATATGGATTTATCTTTTCCGAAAACAAAAAATAGAGAAGAATCACACCGATAGGCCAATAAAAGAATATAAACTTTCTATGGAAAAAAGTTGACTGAAAAGCAGCTAGTAAATGAGAATAGCTGTGTGTCTATACTCTAATGAAGAAAAAATGTTATTATGAACCACGTCTGACAAATACGCTTCTATCCTTCTCTGATAATGAAAATAGAAGGTGAAAACTTCACTTAGCAAGCAGGAAAAAAAAAATAAATAAATAAATAAAAGCAACGTGCTTTGGTTTCTTGCTAAACCAGTGTTTGAAGAGAGAAATTCTTCTCTGACGTAATTTCATTGATGAGGCTATAAATATAGTACATGGGTCCTATAATTATGTTAAAGAATCATTACAAATTAAGCTATACTAGCTGTACAAGAAAAAGTCAAATATATAATTATGAAAATAAGCATAGGAAGAAGAAATTAAGCAGGTTGACACAATTATGCTATATTGTCTTCTAATTTCCTTCAATACTCCCTCTCAAGCTAGTGTATGGAGAGTGGAAATGCCCAGCTTGACTAGCAAATCATGAAAGCTGATCCCTGTCCTAAAGCTTTGGTGAAGATATCTACCAATTGGAATTGAGAGGATATGGACTTTGGGACTAGCACCTAAGACTATATATAGTAGCAAATAAAACAATAATCGATCTCAATGTGTTTTGTCCGCTCATGAAAAACCGAATTGGAGGCAATGTAAATAGCCGATTAGTTATCATAAACCGAATGTGATACAACAGACTACGTTTTATACCTTCATAAAATAGAGGAAGACCCTAGAAAAATAATGTAAACCATAGTAGACCTCCGTGTGGTTGGGCAGACAGCCCAGTCTGCATCATAATTGGATAGAGTGCCAAAGAACTAGTTGTAGGAAGGATAATTCCTTGACTAGGTGCCCCTTTTAGGTATCGCAATACCTGAAGAGCTGCATCAAGATGAGCCTGTCTAGGAGCATGCATGAATTGGCTTAAAACATGAACAACATAACTAATATCTGGACGTGTAATAGTGAGATATAGCAATCTGCCAACCAAGCGTCTATATCGACCCAGATCAGAACATAAAGAACCAGTGTCAATGGTGAGTTTATGTTGCTGCTCCATGGGGGTAGAGGATGGTTTGTTGCCCAACAAACCACTCTCAGATAGTATATCAAGTACATATTTGGGCTGACTAAAAGAAATTCCAGCAGCGGACTGAGCCACCTCAATGCTTGAAAAAATATTATAGCTTACTAAGGTCTTTTGTGTGAAATTTCAAATCTAGATACTGTTTCAATTTATGTATCCTAATGAGGTCTGTACCCGTGACCACAACATCATCAACATATACGAGAACAACAATGAAAGAAGCATCTTGTCAATATGTGAATAATGAGTGATCTACATTTGATTGTCGAAAACCAATAGCAAGCAAGGATGCGGTAAATTTATGATATCAGTTTCGGGAAGCTTGTTGGAGACTATTCAAGGAGTTTTGCAATCGGCAAACACGATGCTCCCCCTTTCGGATAAATCCCTGTGGTATTTTCATGTACACTTCTTCTTGTAAATCACCATGAAGAAATGTGTTGTTGTTGTCTAGCTGGTGCAAAGGCCAATTCTAAATCAATCCTACCACTAATAAGCATATGACAATAACTAATTTAGCTACTGGAGTGAATGTCTCTTGAAAGTCAATTCCTTCAATTTGAGTATAGCTTTGGCAACCAGTAGCGCCTTATATGACTCAATACTTCCATCAGGATAATATTTAATTTTATAAACCCACTTTAAGTCAATTGCTCTCTTCTTGGAAATTAATACAGCCCATGTCTAAGTCTTGTTGGCTTCCAATGCCAAGATTTTCTTAGCTATGGCCTCTTTTTTTTCTTTTTCTTTTTTTCTGATTTCATAGCCTATGCAAATGATTTCAGCTCATCTCCTGAAGAGATGGCCGCTAAGAATGTTGTAGGATTGTGAGAAAATTTGGTATATGAAAGAGAGTAAGATAGAGGGTGTACCATAAAATTAGCCAAAGGATTGGGTGAATGCAACGGAAAGATGGAAGGGGGCAAGGAAAAATAAAAACCGGATAGCTTGCTAGCAACCTTTCTCATGTGTTTTGCTAGAATCACGGTTAGTGAAGTTGCGGGAAGCAGAGCAGAAATTGTATCAAGTGAAAAAATTGATTTTGGGGTCGAGTTACTGCCTTTCAGAACCCTAGAAATAATCTTATCCTGGAAAAAAACTGGATTGAATCCTTCAATAATCTCATTGGATTCAACCTGCTTCTCATTAAGGGAATCTGGTCCAGAGATTCCATGATTAGGCTGAGACTCTTTTGATGAGTTAATGGCCTGATTGAAGTTACTAGGCTTGTCTCCTGTAGGTAACACATTATGTGGATTGTCCATGGCAACATAAGGCTCAAAGGTTGAAGAAAGCCATTGTGATTCATAAGAAGCAGTAAAGGGGTTTGTGCTTGGCGAATGGGTAGTTTTCTTCAAAGAACTGAGCATCCTGAGATGTATAAATGTGTTTGTCTTCAAGATCAAAGACCCGGTTCCCCTTTTGGCCAATAGGGTACCTTACAAAAACTCCCAGACTAGAATGAGATGCAAATTTGTCTCTTGGCTTGCTATTCATGTGCCCATAACAAAGGCACCCAAAGCTTATCAAGTGATCATAATTAGGTAATTTTCCAAGAAACACTTGATAAGGTGGTTTATTTTGTAAAATAGAGAGTGGCATATGATTAATCAAATATGTAGCAGTTAAAACACATTCTCCCCAAAAATAAATAAGAACGTTTGCCTGAAATCATAATGCCCATGCAACTTTTAACACATGGCGATGATTGCTTTCCACTACCCTAATTCTACTCAGGAGTATATGTGCAACTTGACTGTCGTTATCCCATTCTCACAATAATATGTTAACAAATCACTATAATCAAATTCCAAACCGTTGTCAGCTTTCAAAATCTTTACCTTGGAATTAAATTGTGTTTGTACATATTGGAAAAAGTACAACAAATAATCCTTTGCAGTTAAATTGTGGCTGCACCGTTGCTAATGTTCATTATTATCATGGTTGTTGGTCTTTTTCCCTTATGCTAATAATGTTGTTACTTCAATCATTGGTGATGCTCCAAATCATGCATCACGCGATGCACTATTATGCTGCGTTGACTTCCTGGTCCAGTGAGAATTGATAGCAAGTTTCCTTGTTATGATTCAGTTTGTTGCAGTGGCTGCACCACTGCTGCTGTTCATTATTATCATGGCCGTTGGTCTTCTTCCCTTTCACTAATAATGGTGTTACTTCAATCATTGGTAAGCGAGATCCCGCTACCAATTTTTGTTTCTCCTCTTACGTAGCTATAATATAGGATCAACCAAGAATAGGTAAGAGATCCATACTCAAACTTTACGAATGAAGGGTTATGAAAGCATCGTCCAAACCCAAAAAAAAAATCATACACCTTTTCAGCCTCCCTCATTGAATGCATTTTCCTTGCTGCTCCACACATCCGCATAAGCAAACTGGAATTGGATTTAGGGCTTCTAGTTCACCCCAAACCCCCTTCAATTTCCCATAGTATGTTGAAATAAGAGCCTTTTCTTGTTGTAGGAGCGCAATGGTTTACTTCAATTCATATATTCTTAGTGCAATTCCTTGAGTGAATCGCTTATGGAAATCTGCTTGGGCTGCACTGCTTTGGATCTTCTTGGCAAGAGAATTGGTAAGCCAAGATAGAACTATGGCATTACACTTCACTTATAATTGAAAGTCCGAAGGATTGACGTTTGGCTTGGTGATGGAATTGTCCACGAACCCCACTTTGTTTTTCTATTCAAGTGTGGTCATCATGCTTCTTCTCCAAGTAAAGTAACCATTTTCTGTCAATGGATGCGTTATGAATACTAGACCTGGATGATTGGAAGGATGAAGATAGCATGGCGAATCGACCTATGTTGTTTTGCCCTACTGGCTACTAGCAGTAACTACAGTTCCCTTGTTGTGCTTCAGTTTGTTGCAGTGGCTGCATCTCTACTGCAGTTCATTATTATCATGGTCGTTGGTCTTTTTCCCTTTCGCTAATAATGTTATTACTTCAATCACTGGTGAGCGAGATCTAGCTACCAAGTTTTATTTCTCCTCTTGCGCAGCTATATTGTAGGTAAGGGATCCATACTTAAAATTTATAAAAGAATGGTTGTGAAAGCATCACCTAGACCATCAAAAAATCAAACACCTTTTCAGCCTCCCTTATTAATTGCATTTTCCTTGCTGCTCTACAGGTACATCGGCATGAGAAAACTAGAATTGGATTTAGGGCTTGTAGTTCACCCCAAACCCTCTTCAATTTCCCATAGTATGTTGAAATATGAGCTGTTTCTTGTTGCAATAGTGCAACGATTTGCTTCAATTCATATATTCTTGGTGCAAGTCCTTGAGTGAATCGCTTATAGAAATCTTCCAATAACTCACTAGTTATTTCTGTATGGGCTGCACTGCTTTGAATCTCCTTGGTAAGAGTATTGGTGAGCCAAGATAGAACTATGGCGTTGCACTTCACCCATGATTGAAAGTCTGGAGAATTGACTTTTGGCTTGGTGATGGAATTGTCCATGAACCCCACTTTGTTTTTCGATTCAAGTGCGGTCATTATGCTTCTTCTCCAAGTAAAGTAGTTCTCACCATTTTCTGTCAATGAATGCATTACGAATACTAGGCCTGGATGATCGGAGAGGTGAAGATAGCATGGCGAATCGACCTCTGTTGCTTTGACCTGCTGGCTACTAGCAGCAACTACAGTTCCCTTACTGACCTAATCATCATGCTTTCCTGCCCTTAAAAAAAAAAGTTATTTGTTCAAGGTTACTGTAACTTGCTCTGATACCATGAAGAGAGAAATTATTCTCTGCCTTAATTTCATTGATGCTAGAATAGGTTATAAATATAGTACATGGGTCCTACAATTAAGCTATACTAGTTGTATAAGAAAAAGTAAAATATAAAATCATGGAAATAAACGTAAGAAGGGGAAATTTAGCAGATTGACACAATTATGCTATATTGTCTTCTAATTTCCTTCAATAGTGTTTATATACATAAGTATGATAGATCTTTTTAACAAACTCAGGCCAACAAATTAAACAATGTAAAACAAGATGTTTAAAGGAAATCAATTCAAAGAAAGAAATAAGACATTGAGTTCATGACTTCTGCATGGGGAGAGGCAGAACACGGTGCATTCAGAATATGAATGTGGCACTAAAAGTATACGGTCAAACCAGTATAGTCTGCATGTAACTGTGTCATACTCCTCATACCCGTGTCATATGTATGTGGGATGGGTGCTCCATTTGACTCTGGAGTAGCACCATACTGAAACATATTTGGGATCGATGATGCATTTATGTCATGAGATGGGCTAGCCAAATGTTCCATTGATGGTCCATAAACATCATCTATAGTGTAATCTGACCCATATAAAATATAGGATGATGATGGACCAGCATACGCATGTGACAAAGATGGAATATGAGAAGATGACGGACCATCATATGCGTGTGAGGAAGATGATGGACCAACATATGCATGTGATGAAGATGATGGGCCAGCATATGCACGTGAGGGGGTACGAGTCTAAGAGTGACTACGCGATGGTAAGACTACTATTGAATTATAAGGATAAATAGGAAATCTCTGATGGTGACCATATGGTGTAAAAATTGCATACCAAACCTTTGATACCACTGCATGTAATCTGGTGATTGAACAAGTTAACTATAAGATGGTTATCCATTCACAACAAAGTTCGCCTCATACCTCAAACATTAATGTAGGCAGCATATCTTCGACGATAATTTGTATTTTTACGCGTCCTAAGGTCAGTCATGTGCAAATCAACAACATTATCTAGATTTTCTATTGTGGTCTGAATATAACCAAACTGGCGCATCACCCTGTCTGCCTTGTGGTGCTCCACAATATGGAAACAAATTAAAGGAACAATTGAGCACCATATATCTCGCTTGTTCAAATAATAAGATGGGAAGGATGCCATCGCCCTATGATCCTCCAAATCATCATCATCATCTACTTTAATTAGACTGTACCATGTTGAATTATTAGATGCATTCAGAAATCGACAAATAATATTGAGATACTCGGTTCTCTAGTCAACCTTTAGGCCTTTGCACAAATGACCATGAAATAGGACATAAATGATACCTATTGACATCTAAATACATTTAATAGGAAGTAAACTATATTCAACACCTTTTGACCCAGTTGTGATCTCACCATTCATGTAACACATATTCGTTATGTGATCCATAATGTCCTTTGTTCCTTCAAAGTCTCAAATTAACATTAAATTATTACCTAATTTACCACAAAAACACTAAATATAATAATTATGAAATTAATTTCTATCAAAACTATTAATTACTTATTTTCATTAGTTCTCTAATAATATCATGAAAATAAGTAATTTTAATAAACATAAATTAGTAATAAAAATAAATAATTTACTTATTATAATAAAATTCATAATTTTGATTAAATTATAAATCATATTTTAGTATTATCTAATAAAACATGTAGAAATATTGACTTAGTAACATTAATCATAAATTTTCTAATAACTAGATTAAGTAAATTTCTAATTCTAATCATATTTTATTTTATCATTTACTCATTATCACTAATTAATTATTTAAATATATTTCTATTATGATAAAATATATAATAATAATAGCAATATTTATTTTCATTATTTTTCTAACAAAATTACATAAAAAATACATTTTTTATAAAAACAATATAAAAATTACATTATTAATTACCTGTTATGATAAATTATCTAATAATAATAATAAATAAATAAAACTATTTATTTTCATTGCTTTCTAACAAAACTACATAAAAAATACATTTTTTATAAAAACAATATAAAAATTACATTATTAATTACCTGTTATGATAAAATATCTAATAATAATAAATAAATAAAACTATTTATTTTCATTGCTTTCTAACAAAAATACATAAAAATTACATTATTTATAAAAATAAAATAAAAATTATATTATTAATTTCCTGTTCTGATAAAATATGTAATAGTAATAAATAAATAAAACAATATTTATTTTCATTCATTTTGTAACAAAACTACATAAAAATTACTATATTTATAAAAACTACATAAAAATTACATTATTAATTTCTTGTAATGATAAAGTATCTAATAATAATAATATTTAATTTCATTACTTTTCTAACGCAACTACATAAAAATTACTATATTTACAACAACTATATAAAATTACATTATTTAAATCATATCAAAATTCTTGCATTGTGAGTGAGATGTGATCATTCTTATAAGAAATTAGGATTCCGGTTCTTTATCTTTCTATTTCTTTCCTTACATGGCTGTCAATTCGTCCAAGGTGTTGCTAAGTTTATTATTTATTGTAATCAATACGAAGTTAATAAGTTTATTTTTAATTTTATTTTTTGAAATTCATTTGCTGTAATCAGAGTGTTTTTAATCAAGTTTTTATTTTTTTAATAAAGCTTGTTCTTTAAAAAGTTATAATATATAAATTCCACATATGATCAACCATCAATTTACTTAAAAGTCATAACAATATATTGCTCAAAAGTAATGGCATGCAGAGTTTTACAGGTAAAAGAAAGGGAAAAAAAAACAAAGCATGCAAAAAAAAAAAAAAAAAATTGAAATGCAAAGTTTTGCAGGTAAAAGAAAGGAAAAAAAAAAAAAAGCATGCAAATGAGGTAGAATGAAGCAGAGAAAAATAAAGCATGTGACTTCTTCTCAAAGCAAGTGGAGGAAAAAAAACAATGCAGAAAAACAAAACAAAGTGTGCTTAATAAAGACTATCTTTGATTTGAAAAATACGCATGGCACAAGAAAAACATGCATTTACAAAGAAAAAAAAATTGCATAAAGAGTACATTTGATTTGGAAAGTATGCATGGTACAAGGGAAAAAAAAAATAAATAAAAGCATGAGGGATAAAAAAAACAAAAACAGAAGCATAAAAAGAAAAAAGAAAGAGAGAAAATACAAGGGAGAAATTAAAAAATAAATAAATAAAAACATGTATTTACAAAAATAAAAAGAACTAAATCAAGTTGTTGTTGTTATATATATATATATTGAAAAAATAAAAAAAATTACAAGGAATAAATGAATAAAGTTTGTATTTATGGGAAAAAAATAAATAGTAATTTCATGGGTTGGGCTCACGAAATTACTATTTATGTGTCTTTTTCTTTTTTTTAAATTTGAAAAATGGTACAATTTTTCTTTCAACTGGAAAAAAAAAATAAAATTACAAAACAAACAACCGTAACTTCGTGGGTTGGGATCACGACATTACTATTTATTTTTATTTTTTTGTAGTTGTAATTTTGGGATAATTTTTTTTAAAACAAAAATAAAAAATACAAAAAAATTATTACAATAAAACAATTAAACAAAATAAATAAATAATAACTTCGGGAGTTGGACTCACGAAATTACTATTTTTATTTTTTATTTTTTGAAAAATGATAAAAATAGTTTCTCACTATAAAAAAAAATACAACAAATGTTAAGAAAAAGGCAAATATATATAAGCAGTAACTTTATTAGTTGGATTTACGAAATTATGAATCATCATATATAAACAGTAATTTCGTGTGTTTTTAGACACATGAAGTTATTGTTTATCTTTTTTTTTTATATGGCAGTTGATGTGACCGATGAATTGACAAATTTGATTATTTTCAATATTAGTTAATGGCCATTTCATATTTATGATTACAAAAAATGAGCTATTTGATGGTTTTTCCCCAGTTCTCGCCTTCTCTGTACTCGGGGCACGCCTCTCACATTCTCAGTGCACCGTGAGTCTGTGACACTGTCGCTCAACTCTGTTCCGTTTCAGGGAATTAGGGTTTATTGTGGGCTGGGAATTCTGTTATTACTGTAAGTAGGTTATGTTTCGGCTTGCTTTCTTCATCTTCTGGTATTATTTACTTCGATTATATTATATTGGGAATGCTTTTGCTTAAACTTGAGGTTTTCTTCTTCTTTTTTGTGATTGAGTTTTTAATTTGAATAGCAAAATACGATTATAATTTAGGGTTTTTGAGTTCGTCAAATAGAGAAGGATACCAAGGTACCAGCTGAAGATCTGAAACTCCATTTGTTCGAAGACGACGACAAATTTGAAGAATTTGAGATTAATGAAGGTAATTATTAATTTATTATTGTTTCTGTGTAGCATTTTAGATTATGATTACTGGGTTATTAGCGAAGTTCTATCTTATGGGCATTTTCTTGTGAATTACACTTAAATGTACGGAATGGTAGTTAGTGATTAGAGGATTTTTTTTATTTTTTTTATTTCTTATGAGTGAAATATTTTATTAAGAAACAACCAGCTTAAATCGAACAATAAATGTACCTGAAACAACTTTCTGTCAAGAGTTTAAATTTTTTAAAGCCTGAAACGCAACCCTGTCTCACTTACTTCATAGTATTAAACAATCCTCACTTTCACATTTATTTCTATCAGCTCTATTATTTCTTACTATCCAAATTATGTAAACAAAGCAATCATAAGTAACTGACATTGGTTATTTGCAGTAGAAATTAGCCAGTAGCCACTCTATCTTAGTCTAAACATCACCAATCATTTTTTAATAATAAAATCATCTAAAAGTCTGATCCGTAGACATATGATAAAGCTGAAGTCATGGAAGAGGTACTCTCTGCTTTCCATAAGATGTTTATTGTCTTTTATACCTATGTTTCCTGTCAATTATGCAAGTCTCCTTTAGCATATCCCCATATATATATATGTATGCCCCTTTCAGTGAATAATAAACTGCAGCCATTGCAAGAGGTCATGCTTTGGTTATATATAAGCCACAGTCTGTGTTGTTATATGCAATTTGCATCACTATAATTTGTGTTGTATACTTATATTGCATTCTATGATCTCATCTCTTTTTCTTCAATCAAATGAAACTTAAGAGTGTACATATAAAAAATTGCCGTAAGGGTTGTTGCCTTGTTGGTTTGCAGGTTACAGAATTAACATGAAGTATAGAAAATATTGATGACATGACTTGAAATATAGTGCGTTTATTAATTAAATCAGAGTGGGCGGGAAAAATCTGAATTTTGGGTGTTGAGATTTAAATATGTATAAAGCTTTCGTCAGGGACATTTTTGTTGAACCTGATCCGTTAATCTCATCTCACTTATTGGTTACCTAGTGCTTACATTGAGTAGCTTTGTTGACTAAGGGCTTGTTTGGCATGACTTTAAGAAAGTTTTGTTCAATAACTAATCAGACTGGGTGGGCACAATCTAAGTTTATGGCAATTTAATTAGAAAAAAATAATAATAATAACTGGGGACATTTTTGTAGAACCTGATATGTTATTCTCATCTCACTTATCATTTACCTAGTGGTTACATTTTTCAGTATATATTTTGACTAAGGGCTTGTGTGGCGGAGAGTTCCAAAAGGCAGAAGCTGTAAAAATTGTTTGGAAAGAGTTGTAATTTCTCTAAATTGAAAACGGAAGCAAAAATAGAAAATATTTTGGTGTGCTCTAAATTCAAGCTTGCCTTCTGAAAATTTTTTGGAAAACATTTGGAATTCTTGTTTGGTTGTGTCATCAAGTTCTTTCCTGTTTTATGTTCAAAGCACTTAAAACTGATTATAGTAACTGGAACCAGCTTGGCCACAAATGATTTTAATTATTTAGAAGTTTGCAAAATGCAATGCCTTTAAGAAGCCTTGATACATCTTTTTCTATTAGCTCAAACCCTTAAGATGGCATGTACTTTGACACAGGCTTTTCCAATAGCTGAGAATTGTGGATGGTCAGTTGGAAGCTGATATTTGATTGAAAACAAAAATCGGGACTGTAGTTGAAAATTCAATAATTGAAGTCAAAGATAAGAGTAACTAAACGACTTAAGATTAGGAATATTCAATCAAGATTGTTTAGTCATGTCCTTAGAGTCTTTGGTTCCTTTATTGATGCCAAACAGAGTGGGATGACAAGGAGGAGGCAAAAGAGACAACACCACAATGGGAGGATGATTGGGACGATGATGTAGGATCCTCCAGTTCTAACAACTACCTGCAGCTCATGATCAGATTAAACTGGGGGTGGTAGTCACAAGTCACCTCAAGAGAAACCAATTTATTCCCAAGTCTTTATGGCAACTAGTCTACCAATCCATTTTCGTCTGCCCCTCCTTCTGAAGAAGAATAAATTATGACTAGCTAACCCAACCATCAAGACGAAATGCTTCAAAACAAACTGTCCCCCATGATGAGTAAGCAATAATTCATTAATACTATATATAAGCATAGATTGTTTCTAAGAGAAACAGCGAAATTAATGCAACACAGCGAAATTAATGCAAAAGGAAAGTACCCCAGCATGAGTAATCAACCCACTTACGAAACAATCTCCAAGTCTCCTACTGTATTTTTATATGGATTGTCAAACCATTTCTGCCTGATTGGCTGATTGTGACAGCGGTACATAGTCGACCATGTCTAATACACACCGTGTATTAAGTTTTCATTCAAACGTCTCCTTATCTCCTTGCTCCTTCTTCCTGCATGTCTCGTCAATAAGCAAATCTAACGTCCGCCATGACGATCCACCTTCCTCCACAGCTTTCTTAGCCATCACAGCAAACTCCTTCACCTTCTTTCTCACTTCTTCACCCTTTTCTCCCTCCATTAATTCCCTCACCATCTTCCCTAACCCTTCCCATTTCACAAACCCTTTCACTGTCCCATCACATGTTTCAACTCTCAAGCCCACTTTTATTTCCTCATTCACCATTCTAGCATTCAATGGTTGTTCTGCCGTCATTGGCCAAGCAAGAATTGGAACCCCAGCACATATACTCTCAATCACTGAATTCCACCCACAGTGACTCAAAAACCCTTGTACACTCTCATGCATTAAAATTTCCCTTTGCTCAACCCAATCCCTAACAACTATCCCTCTATCTTTCACTCTCTCTTCAAACCCTTCCATTTCATCATCCAACTCTTTCTTACCCTTATTCCTCATAACCCAAAAGAAATTCACTTCAGAATTCTCCAACCCGATTGCTATCTCTTTGAGCTGTGCAGCAGAAATCTCAGCTTGTGAACCAAAAGCTACATACAAAACGGACCTTCCTTGGGCTAGCTTTTGGTCTAGCCACAGAATCCATTTGGGTTTGTTCTCAAAATCTTTTATTTTTGGTGGCTCAGCCAAGCAAAATGGCCCAAGACAATAAGTTTTTGAGGCAGACTCATTTTTCCAATAATCAATAAAAGCAGGCTCAAGCTCATAGAAGCTGTTAACCACCAAACCATAGCTCTTCATTGATGCTGACAATGCATTCATTATCACATTGTACGCCAAACCGTTTGGATCCGCGTTTAGAAACTCCGGATCGAAGTCGTTCTTTGTGAGTCTAATCCAAGGAAAACGAGTCAATGCAAATAACTCATCGTTTGACTGAGCCCCACTGAAACCAGACATACCGGCTTCCTTAGAAAGAGATATGGCATAGCCGCTCGTACCGTAAAACACCAACCTTGGTATATCGAATTTCGAAGTGGAGTCTAAGGTCCACCAGAGGAAAGCGTCGGAGACCATGAAGGCAACACGTGGAAGATTCTGTAAAGCCAGCTCGAAGTCGGGTTGCATGAGTTTAGTGGCGGCGATAAATTTATAGACCAGAGAGAGAGATGGGAGTTTGTCGGTGCTTTCGGTTCCGGCAGGGATGTCATCGGAGATATTGTTTGGAAATGGGATATCTATGATAGTGGCGGTGGTGTCGAAAAGGGATTGAGCGATGAAAGGACGGTTAAAAGGGGTGGTGAAGAAGGTGACGGTTAGGTCACGGAGGAGGAGAAGGCGGGCGAAGTGGAGGAGTGGTATGGTGTGGCCTTTGGCCATGAAAGGAAATAGAACCACATGTTGAGTTTGTGGTGATGTTGATGACTGATCAGAAGATATTGAACCCATATGGCTGGTTTCTTATAAATTATGATAATGGTATGAGAGTGTACCACTCGTCACGACAGTCATGGATACATCTTACTGTTTACATTGAAAGTGCATTTATATACAGAATTTATGTGTGTCAAGATCAATTCCAATTCTATTTTAAAGCTAGTTTAATAAAACTTTACCTAGTATATTTGTAAACCTAATTAAATTATTAATATTTTTTTATTAGTTACTTATATGTATTTCAAAAACATTAATTATCAAAATAAATTAAAAAGATGTTTTAATAGAATTTCATGTATGAACGAATTTGATGTGTCATTAAATCAAAAACGGTCTAAGTTTAAATTTAAAATTTCAATTTAAAATAATTAAACTTTTAGCTCATTCACACTTTTTAGATTTTAAAATTTTATTTATTTTATTTATTTATATTTTAGAAATCGAGTCTGGATGTTAAGTTGGAATTCGTATAATTAAAGCAGTCCACGCACTTGCTAGTACGTAACATAATATTAACTACTAAAGAATGTTGAAATTTGAAGTGTTATTGGTTTGGTAAAAAAAAATGAGTGTGAAAAAAAAAAAAGCTACTAATTGCAATGAATTGACGTCAATTTCTTCTCGAAGGTTGTATTTTGTTTACATATCATATGAAAGGAGGGAATGTGTGGAAGAATCGAAGAGATTGATACTAGTGGCTGTTTTTGTCAGCCTACTTGCCACTCCCTTACATTATCATTGGGCATTTCTCTTTATATTTTCTTTGTTCCTTTTTTTTTTTTTTTTTTTTTTTGGTGCCCTCTTTTCTAGAACATAAACCTTTAGCTTGAATCCATAGTTGTTGTTTTGTGCCCTCTTCATCTTAATTTATTTATATTAAAATAAAAATATCTACAAATCAAAAACTATAAAATAATTTTTTTTATAATTTTGATAAATTCTTCTTAACCATTAATTAAAACTTTTATACTAGAAAAATAACTTGTGAGTTAATAGAAAAGAATGTACGAATGGTCTAGAAATAATGCAGTGTGAGGTCCCATCAACTATAGATATATATTCCAAATGTGTGCTCCTAATTCCTTCTTACTTGTCATGGACATATGGTTGGTTGACTTAATTAATGTATGGAATGTGTTGATTATAATTTGGTTTTTGAATTTCTATATACTTTTTAGATGTTCAAAACAAGTTGTATGAATATGGGAAAATAAATTAAAATGGAAAAATATTTCAACAAATGTCAAATTTAGCTATAGATATGTGAGGGAATTTTTTCAAAAGAAAACCCAATTTAGCAATGAATTAGAGATGGAATTTTAAAAAACTCAAATTAATGGTGGATTAGAAAGATTAGATATTCAATTTAGCAATGGATGAAAAAGATTAAGAATTAAAATTAGCTACAGATTTCTAAGATTAAAATTTTAAATTCGTGATGGATATGCTATGTGTGTTCAAGATTAAGATTTCAAATTAGGGAGAAATATTCAAGATTAAAATTTTAAATTAGCAATGGATTCATTCCATTGCAAATTGATGATGAGAAATTTAAATTTTTTTACGAAAGACTTGAGTGGGAATGATGGCGACAGATTAGTTTCGCCACAATCTAATTAGCGATGGATAGAATGACAATACTCAGTTTATTAATTATGGGCCTTAGTGCATCACTTTACCAAACAATCTATGGTACTTATTTTTCATTTTCTTCAAGAGATTTTTAGTTTTTTTTGCCACATCAACTAAACATTTAGATTGCAATTGCTCAAATCAACTTCCTCTTGACATTTTGAACTATCCAATTAAAGGACTCAAGATTCAACAGAGGAGAGATAGCAAACAGCAATTTATCCTTGAGAGAAAGCTTACAAATGTGGTATGACCAAGGCACAACATAAAAGAACCCACATAAAAACTATGTGCTTGAATCTGTTGGTGAAAGAAAGGACAAACAAAAAGAAGCAGCAGCAGCTGTATGATGTCCCTGCTTCTCTGCTTCTCTCCAAACTAAGCTTGAACAGTAGGATGAAACTTTGTTCTTTTTACAGAGGTCACTGAAAGATGGAAACCACATAGCTGTATAACTAAAGCAGACAGTCAGCAACTTAATCTTCCAAATAAGCAAACTGAGAAACCAAAAGAAAACAAAAAAATTGTAATTTCATCATTCATACATTTCTAGCTCTTTGATTCTCACTTGATTCAATTCCATTATCCCCCACCAAATGGGAACTTCCTGTTGATGTCTCTCTCAATTCTAAGTTAATTTCACCAAGTCTGCAAGTTTCTGATGAGTTTTCTCTCACCTCAATTATAATCCCATTTGGTTGACTGCTTCTGTTAGTTGGGCTCTCTCTGAACTCAATACTAGTTTCACTGAAATGGCTACTCTCTTCACCCATGACAGAGCTGCCCCCATCAGAACCAGCTCTGGTTCGACAAATTGGACAAATGGGTGTCTTTAAAAGCCATGTATCTACACATTGAACGTGAAAACTATGCTTGCCTACAGGCAACAATCTGCACGTATCACCCATATTAAAGTTCTCCAAGCAAACTGCACAATCCACAGGTCTGCTACCCTTGTCTTTGGCTATGTAATCATAGCAAGGAAGTTTTTCCAAGTCATTTCTGGACATAGGCATGCTTGTCTTCCCACTGCTGCTTCTGTGAACCTGGTGCCACTTTCACCTACCTCTCTCCTAATGACCCTCCAAACAAAACAAACATAAATTAAAACCAGAAACCAATTCCCACAAACAAAAGTATCACAGATACGATAATTCCCATTATCAGTATCTGTGTTGCAAAATCCAGAATAATATCATTTTTTATTAAAATAAATAAATAATTTAATTTTTTTAATTAAATTATTCTTATAAATTTAAATATTCAAATTCAAAATCTTATATGGATTGGGATAATATTTTATTTAAAAATAATCAATTCGAATTCCAATCATATTAGTACTTTAATAAAATAAATATTAGTAAACTCAGCTGGTTATAAATCACGTGAGAAAAACAAAAACTCTCCTGCTAAGTGCCAACCAAGTGCTTCCCAAACTAATCATAATTGGAGATTCAACCAAGACATTCTTGAAACTCACGAATTAAATTATTAAATTATAAAACTTTACCTAGTATGTTTGTAAACCTAATTAAATTATTATATTTTATTGTTTTTATTAGTTATTTATATGTATTTCAAAATATTAATTATCTAAATAAATTAAAAAGATATTTTAATAGAATTTCATGTAGGAACGAATTTGATGTGTCATTAAATCAAAAACGGTCCAAGTTCAAATTTGAAACCTGAGCTTGAAATAGTTACACTTTCAACTCGTTTACATTTATTAGATTTTAAAACTTTATTTTATTTTTTTATATTTTAGAAATCGGGTCCTGATGTTAAGTTGGAAAATGTATAATTAAAGCAGTCCACACACTTGACTAGTACGTAACAGAATATTAACTGTTAAAGAATGTTGAAATTTGAAGTGTTATTGGTATGGTCTAAAAAAATGAGTGAGAAAAAAAAAAAAAAAAAACTAATAATTGCAATGAATTGACGTCAATTTCTTCTCGAGGGCTGTATTTTATTTACATATCACATGAAAGAACACGCGTGGAAGAGATTGATACTGGTGGCTGCTTTGTCAGCCTACTTGCCACTTCCCTTACATTATCATTGGGCATTTCTCTTTCAAATTTCTTTGTCCTCCTTTTTTCTTTTTTTTTTTCCTTTTTTCTGTGCTTGAATTCATAGTTGTTGTTTAATTATTTTTTACTGTATTTAAATTCAAATAATCAATCAAACAAATGCATACTTTTTAGTACTAGGCTATCCTCAAATGAAATTCTTACACATAATAAATTAGTCATACATATGCTATCATAATGAACTAATTACGAATTCATTTACAAAAGTATCACGTTGATCCCGCCACAGTTTTCAATCAATTATAGACCAAATCACAATAATAAATGCGTAGAATTTTATCTTTCAAATCTTTATGGGTAGTATCTTGTGCATTATATAAGGTGAACTACAAATAAAAAATATATAATATTTTTATATTTTAATATATTTATAATATACGTAACAATATTTATAATTCATGTAATAATATTTATTTTCATTTATACAAAATTGCTATTTTAATTAACATAATCATTTCAATCAAGAACACGTCACATTATGAATCACCGTCATCTCGATTGGTGGAGTCAAACCTAGCAACTACGTATTACAGGTACTTCTAGAAATCCCCATTTGTCTTTATGTTGTTCACACAACACAAGAATACATAAGCTAATTATTAGTAAAAGATTAGACTTATTTAAATTAACTTCCAAATTTGTATTTAATTAACATTTTAATTTATTTATATTAAAATAAAAATATCTACAAATCAAAAAATGTAAAATAAATTATTTTTTTTTATAATTTTAATATCTTCATCTTAACCATTAATTAAAATTTTATCCTATAAAAAAGTTCATAGAGAAAATGTACGAATGGCCAAGAAATAATGCAGTGTGAGGTCCCATCAACTATAGATATATATTCCAAATGTGTGCTCCTAATTCCTTCTTACTTGTCATGGACATATGGTGGGGTAAGTACTAGCAATTATTGTATATAGCTCTTCTTTCTTGCCTTCACAGTGGGTCGTAACATCAAGGACCAGCATGCACACTTTCGTGTATTGGTCCCGTTAGACAACATCGAATTCCACCACCATTTTTGACTAGAGCTTTCTTGACCTTATTTACATGTAAATATAATAAGACGAAAAATTATTTGTATATTTTCTATCAAAATAAGTATATAAATTCCAATCACTAGAATTATAATAACAATAACGAGTAGGTATGAGAAGAAAGATTATCCTTTGTTATTTTGTAGGAACTTGGAGTATCATTTCATTATATGTGCTTGAACTCTTTTTTCCAATTTTTTTTTTTTTCAATTTTCAATTCTATATGCATATATAATGCTTGGCAAGGCCTCGTAAGCCAAAATCATGGACAAATCTCCAAAATATCATGGCCCATCGCGTAACTTGTCATGCATCAAAAGCATTTTAATCATATCAAGTTGTAAAGATTCATGTAAATTTTACACCTCGTAAGTATTAATTATTTAAACTCAAAACAAAAAAATTATATGTCTTAATATAACAACTAAAAATGCAAAACCCCCAAGATTTGAGAGAATTTGTGGGGATTCGGGCGAATACATATTTGATCTGAATATTTCAATGAATGTTATTACTTACATGAAACACAAAAGAGTGGCAATATAAGTCTATAGCTACTGCAAAGAGGTGAAGTTCAATATTGGAGGCTAGTGTACATACTGAAGAATAGTGCACCTTTATTCGTCATAAGAAGATTACTGTAAATATATTAATTAATTAATTTTTAAATACATAATTTTTGAATATTATACATAATTTATGATTATTTTGTAAGAAATTGAGTTGGACTTACAATGACTTGTTTGAACAAACACGTAATAGGAAGACGAGGGAGTTTATTTTTGAGTTTTCGTAGAACGTCAACATAAATGTTAACTATTAAAATATGTAATTGTTTTAGTATACTACATGAAATTTGTGTAACTTTAATTTATGGCTTTGATCTCACTCTTGACCCTTATTATTAGTGTTTCTTGTCTTCGGCCAATGTTAGCTAACACCGAGCTTGCTAATCATCTACTATGCCTTTGTTGGAAGAATATTTGTAAGTATCATACTAACAAGATGCATAGTCAAATTCAAACACAAAATCATGAGTTGCACAGCTATATTGAAAATGTGCTAAAAGGAGTTGTGGAAGTGATTAGACAAAAAATAATTATGTGATCATGGGAAAGAAAAACGACGGCCATGACCTCTAAGTGTTGTTTTAATTATAAACAATAAAAACGAATTAAATTTTACAACTTTAATTATGTAACTAATTTCAATTTACTTATTAGGATGAAAACGTTGAAAATAACGACATAAAAGATGAGAATCTAGCGTCGATGATTAGAATGTAGTTTCTAAATTTTTTCGACAACTTTTACTATCTTTAATTAACTTTGTTTTATCAAGTATTTGGTCTTGTTAGATGTTGAATATGTATTTGATTATTTGTTAACTTAATTAATGTATGGAATGTGTTTCTGAATTTCTATATACTTTGTACGTTAGATGTTCAAAAGAAGTTGTAAGAATATGAGAAAATAAATTAAAATAGAAAAACATTTCCAAAAATGTCAAATTTAGCGATAGATATGTGAGGGAATTTTTTTCAAAAGAAAACCCAATTTAGCAATGAATTGGAGATGGAATTTCAAAAAAAAAACTCAAATTAATGGTGGATTAGAAAGATTAGAGATTCAATTTAGCAACGGATGAGAAAGATAATTAATTAAATTAGTCACAGATTTCTAAGAATAAAATTTCAAATTTGTGACAGATATGCTACATGTGTTCAAGATTAAGATTTCAAATTAGAGACAAATTTTCAAGATTAAAATTTTAAATTAGCAAGGGATTCATTCCATTGCAAATTAATGATGAGAAATTTTATATTTTTTTTATGAAAGACTTGAGTGGGAATGGTGACAGATTAGGTCCACCATAATCTAATTAGCGACGGATTGATTCCGTCGTAGCTTTGCAATAAGAGATTTTCGACGGACCTTTTCTTCGCAAAGTTATTCACCAATGGATAAGGTCCGTCAATTTTTTTTCCTTAATAATGTATATTTTATAATAATAGCAGTTGAAGTTAAATTTTGAAGTAGTGTAAATTACTCAAATCTCCACTGGATTATGATGATATATATAATACGGGTGTCTCTTTATACTAAAACTTTACACATACCTGCAATGAAGTTTTAAATTAAATATGCAACAATCTAACCAAAACTCTAAGAAGAGTGAGTTAAAATACTGTTATTATCTTATTAAAAGATATATATAAATTCATGTTATTAAAGTAATTTAATGATAATATAACATTAATATTCAATTTAAAATATGATATAAACAAAAATTAGAATCACAATTATTTTTAAGATATATAATATTTTAACTAAAACAACAAAAATTAATGTAAAGTAATATTTTTAAATTACTATAATTTTTTGAAAATGTTAAGTTGTTTTCTCAAAACTAGAAAGTATTAGTTTTCTTTAATTTTTTATTTCTTTAGTTAAATCATTATTTTTAAGAATGATTACTCATTTAATTTTGATTCCTATCCGATTTTAATAAGTTGAATAATATTCTGTGTCATTATTAAATTAATATAATAAAGTTCAAATCATATATATATATATATTTGAGGAAATCATATATGTTTAATACTTTTAGTATATATGTTAATTTTTTGTTAAAGTTTAGATTAAGTTGTATTTTTTTAATAAATTTTATTCGAGGTATATATATTTAAGAAAGAAAAGAGATTTATACAATATCAGCATAATTTAATGGGGATTGGAGTAATTTAGTATTTGAAATGAATGTTGATGTTTTACAAAGGTCATTCCTCTGCTCCCTATTTAGTTTTTGTTTTTGGCACAAGTATTGGACCATAGTTATGTCATGGCCTTCAGAACTCTGAGTAGTGAAAGGTCAACATTCCAGCTTCAGCTTCGGGTTTTTCTTCTATGGGCTAAGCCCTGTTTGTCTTTGGGTTCTGATATATATAATAGAATGACAGATACTCAGTTTATTATGGGCCTTAGAGCATCACTTTACCTAACCATATATCTATTACTTATTTTTCATTTTCTTCAAGAGATTTTTAGTTTTTTTTTTGCCACATCAACTAAACATTTAGATTGCAATTGCTCAAATCAACTTCCTCTTGACATTTTGAATATCCAATTAGAGGACTCAAGATTCAACAGAAAAGATACTTTAAACAGCAATTAATCCTTGAGTGGAAAGCTTACAAATCTAGGATGACCAATGCACAACATAAAATAACCCACTTAAAAACTCTTCGTGATTGAATCTGTTGGTGAAAGAAAGGACAAACAAAAAGAAGCAGCAGCAGCTGTATGATGTACCTGCTTCTCTGCTTCTCTCCAAACTAAGCTTGAACAGTGGGATGAAACTTTGTTCTATTTACAGAGGTCACTGAAAGATGGAAACCACATAGCTGTATAACTAAAGCAGCCAGCCAGCAAATTAATCTTCCAAATAAGCAAACTGAGAAACCAAAAGAAAACAAAAAAATTGTAATTTCATCATTCATACATTTCTAGCTCTTTGATTCTCACTTGATTCAATTCCATTATCCCCCACCAAACGGGAACTTCCTGTTGTCGTCTCTCTCAATTCCAAGTTAATTTCACCAAGTCTGCAAGTTTCTGATGAGTTTTCTCTCACCTCAATTATAATCCCATTTGGTTGACTGCTTCTGTTAGTTGGGCTCTCTCCGAACTCAATACTAGTTTCACTGAAATGGCTACTCTCTTCAACCATGACAGAGCTGCCCCCATCAGAACCAGCTCTGGTTCGTCATATCGGACAAATGGGTGTCTTTAAAAGCCATGTATCTACACATTGAACGTGAAAACTATGCTTGCATATAGGCAACAATCTGCACTTATCACCCATATTAAAGTTCTCCAAGCAAACTGCACAATCGACATGTCTGCTAACCCTTGTCTTTGGCTATGTAATCATAGCAAGGAAGTTTTTCCAAGTCCTTTCTGGACATAGGCATGCTTGTCTTCCCATTACTGCTTCTGTGAGCCATGGTGCCACTTTCACCAACTTCTCTCCTAATGACCCTCCAAACAAAACAAAGATGAATTAAAACCAAAAACCCAATTCCCACAAACAGAAGTATCACAGATATGATAATTCCCATTATCAGTATCTGTGTTGCAAAATCCAGAATTTTGTTACCCATTCCAATTCTCTTGAATATCATCCCAAAACTCACTACATCCTCTTCCCAACTAATCATATTTGGAGATTCAACCAAGACATTCTTTGAAACTCACGATTCAATCAAATTTAGCAGCATACCTGAAGAAGAGACAGTCTCAAATTGTGAACATATAATGAGACAGAGCAGTAGTGGACAGTGGTCCGTAAATTTCAAAAGAAATGGAAGTAAGTACCAATGAGGAAGCTGATTTTACAAACACAAAGGAATTTATTTTCTCTGTCACTTTTTTCTTTTGGCTGGAAGAATTCTATGTAATGGTTAATGGTTTAGTGGGGTATTGGGCTACTCTCCGTGACAGAGTGGGTGGGGAAAGTACTCAAATTTTCTATCATAGTAAGCTTAATATCTTTTTCCCTGCTATAACTCTTAATTGGGTTTGGCAGTTTGCTCATGATAAGCTCTAATAGTAGCAGCAATTACAGCTATTCACGTTGCCTATGGACCAATCTGCCCAACTTAATTAGGTAGTAATTTTCAGAGATTTCCATCATTGTCTTGAATAAATAATAAACTAAGTGAGTTAATGACCCTATGATGAAAATAAAACCGTCCAAATCATAGGAAGAATTTTTTGGCATTTTTTGTTGATTTTATAGAGTAAGACTCGGTGAATGAGAATAACAATTTGATTCATGATAATAAATATTCAATTTAATTCAATTACATTTTTATGTGTTTAAATAATTTAAAAATTATATATATTCAGATTAAATGAATAATTCATTTAGTTTAGATGGACTAACAAATAAACAAAACTATGTAAAAAGTCAATAAAAGAAAAGCAAGATAAGTTTAGTTTGATTATGCCTAATTTTTACCTAATTCAAATCATATCATCTTCAAATTAGATCATATTATCTTTATAGAATTGTGAAATTTATATGTAACATATACCAAGTGGGGCTGTCACCCACCAATTTTTAATATGAAGTCAGAGTTCATATACTACTTATTTGCAAAATATTAGTACATGCATCACAAAGTTGGTGAAACTAGAAGAAAAATATATATATATTAAATAATGACAATTTTATGGGGTTTTAGTAAATGAAAAATACAGCACAAACGATAATTGTAGGTTTTTTATAATCTCATATTGGCTTACTTCATTTATTAAATTCTCTAGACCTATTACACATTAAATAAATATTTGATCAAGACATCCAAACTGGAATCAATCACCTAGGTGCAATCTCCCACCCCACGTAAATTTATATTATCAACTATGTTTTCCATACATAATACTTTTTTAAGCACTAGTGGTTGGAACATTGTCATTTGTTGTCAATTTTGATGTGCACCTTGTACCTGAGAGGGCCCAATGAGGCAAGTTTCTCATTATTATATTCAATAATAATTAATGTAGTATTCAAAATCAAATTAATATTTAAAACAATATATTTTTAATTAAAACAATTTAATAAGAAAATATTTTTTATTTTTGTTTTTTCAAAATAACTTAATACATTTGAGTATTTTGAATTTAAATCAAAAAATTTAAATTTGCATTCAAAGAATTTTAATAATACATATATTATTCAATTTAATATTTTTTTATAATATTTGAATTCAAATTAATATTTAAAATAATATATTTTTAATTAAATAATTTTTTGTTTTTTGTCTTTAAAACAATATCTTAAAACAATCGAATTTTTTGAATTTTATTTTAATTCAAATTAGAAAATTTAAATTTGCATTCGAATAATTAAAATGTAAATTCGAGTTACTATTTAAATTCGAGTATATGAATTTGAACAGTGTACTATTCGATTCAAATTCTAACCCTAACGAAATATATTAATCAAATTTCAATCTAGAACTTTCAAGTTCCAACCAAATATAATACATTCAAAACAAATTTAGGGTGAACTCCATTCAATTCACCTTGTCTTTGTCTGGTCTCTAGAAGTTTCAGTTACCAACTACATGTTCAAAGAATTTTATCACATGAGAAATATTTCCCATTTTTCTTCCCGATCTCTTTTACAGAGAATGAACTATCCCCCTTTCCCACAAATCAAATGCTAGTAAACCTAAACCCCTAGGTTTTAGAGAAGGCATGCTTCATTAGGCTACAAAACCTTGAGTCAGGCCATACATATGAGAAAACAACGCAAGCGAAATGTCTACTCAAACCACATTATGTGATAGTTCCGAATTTAATTCAAACACTCAATATTCGAAATAACATGCAATAATATCATTCTTTATTTAAAAAATAAATAATTTAATTATTTTTTATTGAATTATTCTTATAAATATATATATTCAAATTCAAAATTTTATATGAATTCGGATAGTATTTTATTCGAAAATAATCAATTCGCATTCCAATACTATTAGTACTTAATAAAATAAATATTAGTAAACTCAGCTGGCTATAAATCCCGTGAGGAAAAAATAAAAATCTCCTGCCAAGTGCCAACCAAGTGCTTCAACCGCAATTTCAATAATCTCAATGATCAACAGTATTTACAAAAAAAAATATGATAAGCAAACCAAGTATCATGAACTGTGCTCGCTAAAAAGCATAGATGTTGCTTAATAGGGACGATACTCACTAAAGCTGATACGTGTTCTGTATGACATGTGTCACGAAACAAGACCCTCCCTAACAATGTTGGTCACACGAAGGACAGCTTGTGCACTTAAGGGAGACAATTTTGATTGACAGAAGTTCTCCCACGAGCTCATCTCTGAATGCTCAGATTCTGTTGCTTGTGCAAGATCTTGATATTTCTCGTACATGCATTGCAGCTCAAGAAGTAGAGTTCGAGCTGCCTCCCTGGACTCAGGAAGTCGGTCACTCAGCTGGGGTGCAGCTGTTTGGATCAATTTGTCAATCCCGTATGCTTTTATGCCTTCTGCACCCTGTTGAAACAAAGAATACAGATATGAGGCAAAAAATATCAATAATTGGTATCCAGGTCTAACTTCCAAGCATGGTATTTTACCATAGCTTTTCTCTTATAAATAAAAGAAAAGGAAAAGAAACCACAATATAAACATGCAGTCAGGTATACTTCCTCTAAAAAATTGCATCCTTTGTCATGATCAAGCCCAAATTTATTTACAAGAAAATAAACAGTCACTGAAAATGTAAGCTCACAAATCCTTCCCTTTTTTTATATACAAGTAGAAGATTATGGAAACAGAAAATTAGATATGGATAACAAAAATAGCACTCTTTTATGCACAAAGGGTAGAGTAGCAGTAGGAAGGGCACACTTTTAGAAGACTGACGACAGGCTTGTAGGAGTACAGTGGACATATGGATTTATCTTTTCCGAAAACAAAAAATAGAAAAAAATCACACCGATAGGCCAATAAAAGAATATAAACTTTCTATAGAAAAAAGGTGACTGAAAAGCAGCTAGTAAATGATAATAGCTGTGTGTCTATACTCTAATGAAGAAAGAAATGTTGAAATGAACCACGTCTGATAAATACACTAATATCCAATACTTATCTGATAATGAAAATAAAAGGTGAAAACTTCCCTTAGCAAGCAGGAAAAAAAAAAATTTCAAAATGCAAAGTGCTTTGCTTTCTTGCTAAACCAGTTTTTATATACAGATGTATGATAGATCTGTTTAGCAAACTCAGGCCAACAAATTAAACAGTGTAAAACGAGATGTTTAAAGGAAAACAGTTGTATGACAATTTGAGCCCAACTGGCAAATGAAAGTTTTTTCGCTGTTTAGCAAAAGCTAGAAGTTTACACCGAAGAAAACAAAGGTGAAAACAAACATAAACAACTTGCTTAAAGTATACACTCCTGCTTCTTTATCAAGCCTTTTATAAAATTAAACTGTATTTAAATACATAAATATAAGTAATAAATGAATGATAAATGTCCGAGACTCGGACACCTTTTGTCAAATATTTCTTGCTTTGAAGAAAAGGATGATTGCAGATAATTCCAAAGTTTCTTACATACAAACAAACAGGTCAACAGTTGAGCATATCTAGAGTTCTTTTCCTTACCAGTCGTGGAACGCTTCGACAAAAGCACATTGATGCCTTTGCTCGTATTCGAGGATTCTTGTTCTTAAGATATGGTTGCAGTTTTGGTAACAAGGATAGAGGGGAAATCCATGTAGTCATTGCTACCAACGCTCTCTCAGCAGCCTCACATACGAAGCGTTTGTCCTGAGAAGACTTGAGAAGAAGCTGTACTATCTGAGCCATCACATTTCATCACATAGGAGATATATGTAAGTACACAATTACATGTAAGGAAGAAGGCTTCAATAAATGATAAGGTGACGAAATGTGGAAGTTAATATAAGGAATATTGAGTTACCAAAGGGTCCAGTGAATCGATTATAATATCGTTATAGGCACTGAAAATGTCTGCAGAAGTCATAATTGCAGTTTTGCAAACAGCGCTTCTTGGATTTTTTAAGGACTTCACCACCAATGTAATTACATCTTCCCCTAATCATAACAAAATCATTTCAATGTATAATTTAGTATTACAACCAATATAACAGAAAATCACATCATGTCATGTTATGTTTCAATGACCCATATTACTTCAACCAGAATATCTGTCTAAGTTTGAAACTTACAGCATGTTGAGCATTGCTTCCTTGTGAAATATTGACAGTCGACGTACATTATTCAATGCTTCACATACCAGGACCCAATCTTTGGAGTCAAGTCCAGCCAATAAGGTCTGAAACATTATACTATAACTAAATTCACATGACATAAAATGTTGTCCTTTATACAGAGAGACATATAAGAATAACAAATGATAACAGATGAGAGGTCAAAATCTAGTTTAGGCACAATTTACACATACTAATCCAAAACCCAAGAAACAATAGACAGAGTAATACCTTAAGACTCATATCAATGTCTTCTAGATCATTCAAGTTCTCGGATTCAATGTACTCCACTTCTGCATTTCCAGTCTCTGTTGCAGGATTGACAATTTGATTACCATTTGAAGGTGGTGAAACCAAGGAAGGACAGTTCTTCTTTTGCCATTCTTCAGCATTATTATTACCATTGTCAACATGGGACTTAGTTAAAGAGCATTCAGTCTTCCTTTCAGTTCCAGGTATTGTATTAAGATCCCTAAGAGCTTTCTCCGACATTGCTGATAGGCTTAAGTCTGAGGGAGAAAACAAAACATTTATGAAAGCCAATCCTTCCAACTACATAGAACACATGTAAATTGTTAATACGCTCATCTTTAAGTGCATAGTAAGTATGATGCATATACAACTCGGATTATCCCATAAGTTCTATCTTACTCCACCACATGCCTGACATTTTCATTTGAATCACTATTAACTTTCTGGATCCTCTTTTGCCAGGTTTGTAAGTGATTCCCATCATCTAACATATCTAGTAAAATACCCATTCTTGTAATGCCTAAATCAAACCATAGCACCAAAGCATCCCTTCCAGTTCCAGATTCCACTTAAGCAGATTTTGCCAATTATCCTCAAAACCCCAGACTACCACATACCAAAATAAAATAAAAGTACTAAACTAAATATAGAGAACCTCCCTACTATTTTTTTTTCTCCACACAAATGCAATATAAACTTCCAGATTAGTCCTTTTAATGACTAGAAACGCATAGACTGTGAACTATTCAAATCAAGGGATAGAAAGGAAGTGCCACCTCCAAATTAAAGTTGCAAACACTACAAAGAAATTAACTGTGACACTAATACCTATACCCAAGTATCAAAATCCAACTCCCATCATCTCAGGAAGGAGGTAAATACTAAATTACATTGTATGAATTGCTTATAAGAAGAACATGACATTCATTCAGCTAAAATAGTAACATAAAACCAGAAGATTCCGCGTAAAAAAACCTCACAAATATCTAGGGCTCCCAGTAATAAATAAACAATAAAAAAGACATGCGAAAAAGAGCAAGATCTCGCCTATACTCCATTACAGTCCCAAAATTTTCGAATCAAACAAGCATTTCAATCAAATACTACCAACTTGTTAACCGGATTTGAAATTTGAAAGCATATAAAGCATTACATTGAGCAATTAATAAATCATGTGAGTGTGTTTGTGCAGTGAGAAACAGAAAAAAAGAAAGAAAGAAAGCAAGAGAGAGAAAGATAGATTACCGAATGAAGGTGACGACAATGATCGACCAATCAGTGAAGAGAATGCGATCAATGGCAATAGGTACAGAGAGCGGTGCTCTCTCTCTCGAGTCTCAGTCCTACTGTGTATGGAAATGGGCGGAGATAGATTTCCAATCGAAACCGGCAAAAGTTTGATTATATAATACGACGCCGCATTTAAAAAAACCCGACCACAGCCGGCAGGGTCGGGATATTGCATGTGAACGCCTCGCGGATGAAATTAATTATTATTTATTACCTATGTCGTTGTGATTTTTATGTTTCCAAAATGCCCTTTGATTTCGCCTCAAATTTCCAAATCTGCCACGCCATTAATTATGTTTTATGTTTGCATAATTGATGTTTTCAAAACAATTCCAATTCAAATAAGAGCACTCATTACACAGACACACACATATATATATATAAAATTTTTAATATTTATTGTGTGATGGATAAATGATAATAATTTAAGGTTATATAATTATTGAATTACTATTTAGGGTAAATGTAAGCTTTTATTGTTGTGAATTTATAAATTTTCTTACATTAGAAAGATGGGTAATTGATAACATTGTTTTTATTAGTAATGGAAAATGGTATATCAATTTGGGTATGAATTAATATTAATTATGTGAATTATAAAATTTTATATTAAATTTAGAAAATTAAACTTTCAAAAAAAAAATTTGATATAACTTATTTAAATGACCAAAATAAGAATTCCGTCTATATATTAAAAATTTATTAATATTTATTTGAAGTGAGGTCGTTGTTTTTGAAATTGTAACTTACCTCTCCAACACAAAGAAAATTGAGAATTGAAATGATGGTTTATCATTTGACAAGGATTACTCAATTAATTAAGTTAAGGGGATTAGGACTCTAATTTAATATTTAAGATGATATTTTAAAATAATTACGGTCGTCTGATTATTTGATTTTGGTATATTATTATTTTATTAATTTGATAATTCTAATTTAACATCTAATATTGTCTTATCTGCTAATTATATATATATATATATATACATAAAAATAAAAAAGTTGGTTTCATGAGCGCCACATGAGTCTCAAATGTTATGTCGGTGCACCCACACTTCCTATTTATATATACAGGTCTTGGGATCATAGCTTATGGTCAAAGTAACTGTCAAACTCAAAGACTCCTACTAATTTTTAATTAATTTCAATATTTTTATATCTTATATATTCACAAGCTTAATCTTATAAGATATACTTATTTTACAAATATATATATATATATATATATATATATATATATATATATATATATTTCGGCTCTGAATTTATTGATTAGATTATAAAATTTGATAATATTGAGATTTAAGATTCATACATTAACGAGTAAAATTTGTGAGCTTAGTTTTAAGTCAATTTGAGAGATTTTAAAATAATTAGAGTAATTTATGGAGAATTTTAATTCTCAATTAGATTAGAAAAGTTATAGAATGAATATTACTTGTTGAACAAGTTCTTTCTATTTTATTTACAGGTTTTTTATGTGTATTGTAAGATTATTCATGAATTATCAACAAATAATATTTGTGTGGTTTTATGTTTCTGGTATGTCAGAATTTTTTATGTGTAAAAAATGTTTAAGAGTGCATATAATTTACTCTTGTATTTTATAATTCTGTCAGAAATTAATAATATGTAAAAACAAAAATACAATTTACCTGAATAAACTCATAAACGCAGTTGTATAACAAATAATTCAAAATTCCAATTACTAACTAAATTTCGTATTGGAAAAAATCCTAGTAACATGATGTTACTTGTATTCATCATAGAAAATACGAAAAAAGATAAATGTATACATAAACTTATAGTTTAACCCAAAGTTATTTCTTGTGTAAATACTTTTGTCATGTGCTTAAAAAGGATGGGGATAAAATGAATATCTATCCTTTTTTTTCTTTTTTATAGAGGCCCATTTAACGTTGCCCGTAGTCTTAGTGGCATCTTTATATCTAATAGAGACCCATTATGCATGGGCCTTCTGAGCATTTGTTGTCTCCTTTTTTTTGGGCCATAGGTTGTCTCCTTAGACACAGTATTTGCACCTTGTGAAAAAAATGCTCAAAATTCAAAAATGATTTCTCGTTGACAACATCAATTTTATGAATCATTCTCAAAATAAATATTCGTAATTTTTTTTTATATCATTTGAGTTATTTAATTTTTTTTATATATAATTTGAGACATTCCAACAAAAATTAGTGAGTATAATTACCAAAAAATAATGACATGTCAATTTGTTTACACATCATAATATTTTATCTTTTTTTATTTTATTTTTTTAGTTATTTCTCAAAATTCGTTATTGATGAATATCAAATTGTATCATTTTATTTTATCTTTTTTCTTTATTACCTTAACTTGATTATTTTATAAAAAATTTAAAATACATATCGGATAACATCGACGATATGATTATTTTTCTTTTTTCTAATGTTATTCATCATGAAACAAATTTGTACGAATATATAAAGAATTTTTAATTTTTCTTAAGATTCGTAAGTTTTTCTTAGAATAGGTAATGATAAAAATAAATGTCAATAAAAAGGACAAAATAAAATAAGATGTCATATTAGTTGATGGTCTTTAATATTCATTTTAGACATTTAATTGGTAGAATAACTAAATAAATGCTCAAAAATACAATTAAAAAACTAGAATAAGAAAAACATAACGTGTAAAAAAATTATCTTGTCATTATTTTCCTGTGACTATACTAATTAGTTTTTGATTGAGTGTCCTCAAGAGATTTAAAAAAAAAATGAATACCCCAAATGATATAAAAAAATGTGAGTATTTTCTTTGAAAATAATGTATAAATTGAGATGCTCAAACAATAATTAACTCTTAAAAATCAATATCAAAACATATTGCAAACAAAAAAGTTTAAATTAACACTGACTTTTCTTAAGGGGAAATTAACATTTATATATGGGATTTAGTGAGTAATTGTTTTATAAATTCTTTAGTTTCGATATGAATGGGTTGTATTTTATCAAACTAGACATGCGAATTAGTCGAGATATGTATAAACAGGCCTATACACCAACCGACCACTAAACCAAAAAAAATATTATTATATTGATATACTTGAAAGGGTGTTTACACCTATGTGGCTTTCCATAGTAGCATGTTCGCAACGTGTAATTAATTTGTACTTAAAACCACAACGGCTCCTTGAATTTGCACTCACAAATGTAACGGCTTCTTCTATATCAAACAATTAAACTTTTAACACTCACCGTTGATTTTAAGATATACAAGATCAATGTTGCGTGATTGACTTAACCGGCGATAGATTCAATGTATAAACAACGCTTTATAAAGGGGGGAAAAGAGTAAGAGATAAGAGCAAGCGGTAGACAAATCATTTTGATTTTAGAAATCGGTTCAGTTTATTCTCTCAATTAGATTCACAACAGAGGAGAAAATAATTTCCAAAATCACCTTGAAATTTAGAAGGAATTTGATACATTGAGGAAAAGGTTAGTTCTTTTTCTTCTTTCACTATTATATTTTTCTTAGATGATGTATCATGACTGGGATTTTTTCAGAATGAGAATAATATAGTATTTCAATATGATGCTTGATTCAGTTCCTATTTTTATTGATTTCAATTCAATTATGTAAAGAATGTTGAATTTTGTGTGATACAACAAATGAGATTTTTATAAGAAAAATAAAATTATTGACTTCTTATTACATATCTCCTCTCTCTCTCTCTAGATCTTTCAATATTGATGAGGAATAGATTTACTTCTCAAATAAAATCACTCTAATTATGATTTATTTTCCATTTACAGTTTAAAAAAAATTAAATTAGTTCTACTACATTCATAATTATGTATTATTACTCATATATATATATATTTGCTTTTCTTCTATGCCAAAGATGGACAGAGACAATGGTTTCACTCGATAAATAGCAGATCTCAGAAATTTCACCAAGACTATAGATACCCAACAAAAAAAAAAATTGAATATCTCGAGTTTCTTCACAAGGTACCTTGCTTGACATTTCTATATTAATATTTTATTTTAGTCATTTAATATTTTTATTTTTATAATTATTTTTTAAGTGCTTATTTATGATTAATTTTGGTGAGTGATTGGCAATAAATTTGTTGCCTTTAATATACTTTTTTATATTAAAAATGGGTTAAGACAATACTGAAATTATTTATTTTAAAACTAGTAAATTATTATTGAAATCATTTTCTTTTATTTATTTGGTTATTTTTTCTATCACTTTTTATGGCAAATGGGGACAAAGTCCTAATCAAGGCTCTATGGGAGAGATATGGGAGAGATTGAGGAAGGGTTGAAATCCTTACAGTCACCGATTGTTTCATAGTTGCATGTTCGCAACGTGTAATTAATCCATACTATAGGGACAATAATATTTTAAATTTTACACTCACAAATGTAACGACTTGTTTTATATCAAACAAAATTTCTAAATTTATAAAATTCAACTTTGGTATTTAGGTCTACATATCAATGGGCTTGATTGACTTAACCGACTAAAACTTGCAATATATAAATGATAGTGCGTCGCATGCTAGTTCCATAAATAAGAATAAGAACGAAGAGATCATGAGTGATATATAAATCATTTTGACTTCGTAAGTCAATGAGTTGATTCTACTTAATTACTTTCAAATGATGAAAAAAATTTATTTTTCCAAACCACTTGAAAATTGAAAAGGTATTTGATATTTGGAAATGTTATCTTTTTTTTTTTTCTTCATCTTTCACTTTTATGTTTTCTTTAGATGAAATGTCATCATCATTAAGGTTTTTAGGATGAAAATAATAGAGTAAATCAAAACGATACTTGATGAGAATGCTTGCATACAGTCTCCTATTTGGATTAATGCATACTTGGCCTTCTTATTCTTCACAATTTTTTTTAATCCATTTGGTTGTTGTTTGTCACAAAAAAACATGACTAATGAGTATGATAAAAAAAAAAAAAAAAAGACCAAACCCCTTAAAAAAATAACACATTTTCTTTTACAAAAAATCAATAAGATTTAATTCATAAATTAGTTTTACAACATTGATGATTATATATTCTTTCTTATTAATGTCTGCTTACTAATATTTTTTTGTCTTTTCTTGTTTGCTCTAAGGTAGATGAAAACAATGTCTTCCCTGGACAAATAGATCTCTGAAGTTACAGTACTGGTTCACCAAGACGATAGATACAACAACAACAAAAGAAAAAAAAAAAAAAAAATCTTCACAAGGTACTTTGCAATTAACATTTATACTAAGTTTATATATTTATTTTATCTTAGTCGTTTAATCATTTTTTTAAGTGCCATTTATTGATTAGCATATAAACTTTGTGAGTGTAAGTATTTTATTTTATATAAATAAATGGTTTAATTAATTTTTTTGATTACAATGGGTCAATTTATTAGATACTCCTTCAGTACTACAAAATATTTAGAAGTACATTTCTAAATTCAATAATATAATATATATTTAACTACACCTAATGAAAATATAAGTTAAATATACGTACTTACTTATAAATTAGATTGTATGATCAAACGAAGAATGATAATGCCAAAGTAATTTATTTTAAAATTAATATGCTATTTATTTGATCATTTTTATCTCTCTACATTTTATAGTTTGTTGTTTGTTTTGTGGTTTTAGGAGTCAGATTAGGGGAATATGAACTTAAATATGATATTCTCCTAAGGTAAAATTTGATTATATTAAATCTAAGAAGAGTTTATACAAATTAAAATGCAATAAGCTAAGCTAAATTTCTATTTGCCAAGACTTGTTTCTAATTTCGCGATAGCTATTTTTCTTTTTATTTTATACACAAGACAAGTTAGATATAAAATTAGGTTCTTCCCACTCTCGAGTAATTAAAAAAAGGAGTATACGTAAGAATATCAAACTTCAATAAGGTCATTCAATTTATTACGTAGTTACTTATTGACTGTCAGAGTTTCATTTTTCTTGTAACTAATTTCTTAATAAACTATTTTTGTGATATACTTTTTTCACTACAACTTGCACCTACATTATACTGTTATGTTATTGTTTTTTAACATAAGACAAGTTTAGATATAAAATCATGTTCTTCCCACCCATGAGTAATTAAAAAAAAAGAGTATATATAAGATCAAACTTCAATAAGGTAATTCAATTGATTATGGAGTTACTTGTTGACTGTAAGATATTTTTTATTTTTTACTGATTTCTTACTAAGTTATCTTTGTGATATATTTTTTTCTTTTTGAATAACATAAGTCAGTGTTATTCTTTCAATCTGTAGATAATTATTTTTATTTGATACATAAAAAAAATTAAAAAAGAGTGAGATAACAAAAGAAAAGAAAAAGTAGTTCCTTAATTTTATTTTATGTTTTAGAATAAAGAAAATGAGTGAGGGCCTGTAGACTGTAGTGATAGTCTAGCTACGGTTAGAAACAAAATGGTCAAGGTTGTTGCAGAGAAACCGAAATCCAGAAAAGAGGCATAGAAGCTCACGTTGGTGACCCCGTTTTGGTTTTGGAACACACTGAAGGAGGTACAATATGCCCACCTGTCACTTCAACAAAGCGAGTACTTGTGTAAAAGTACATCAACACGCTCTAACCTTTTTCTTCTCCATCCCATTTATTCATTAGCCTCTTCGATACGGTCCTCTCTCGGTCCCATCCTTGTCTCTCTCTCTCTCTTTCTCTCTCGTTTTCCTTTTTCTCTCTCTCTTTCTTCAACCCCGAAGGCCTCCAACCCAAAAACCCTTCAATCCCTCGTCCTCTTCTTCGATCCATACATTTCTCAATCTTCCTCTAAGCTCAACAATGGTACAAGCTTCTTCGCATCTAAAGTCTTCAGCTTTAAACTCAGAAGCAGCTAAACTTGGATAATGGAACTGAACGATTTAAGGGACAAATTCAGAGACCAGAAGCCTTTTGAGGTTCGTTCTGTTCTTGGAATCGACCTCAATGAGATCCCCTCATCTTGTTTTTTTGAAACCCTACCGGATTCTATTGATATCGTGCGGACTTACCACGAAAACCCGCCTCCACCGCCTGGAGGTCCTGCTAGGATTCCTGGTGACATACGTGGGTCTGCTTGTGGTACTTGTGGTAAACCTGAGGTGCGAGGTCATGTTGTTGTGTGTGATAGCTGTGAACGTGGATTCCATTTGGGTTGCGCGGGAATTCGGGGCCGACAGGCTTTGAACCTTGATGAATGGGTTTGTGGAGACTGTGTTAACTGTGGAGTGAAGAGTAAGCGGTGGCCATTGGGAATTAAGTCGAAGCAGCTTTTGGATATTAATGCTCCGCCACCTAGTGATTGGGACGTCGAGAGTGGTGAGGAGTTCCTGGATTTAAGGTATGGGGAGTTGGGCATTTGTGTTCTAGCATCTGCATTTTATTTGTTTTTTCTAGTAAAGCTTGCATATGGGGTAATGTCAGGCACATAGTAGAGAGTTAAGTACAAATTTGCACGAAGTTGAGTTTATTGAGATGAAACCTGTTGTTGTTTCTGCTTAAAAGTTTATTACTTCAATCAATAGAAGAGAAAAATCATAGAGAAGGTATGAAATTTTAACAAGGTGAAGTCAACTCAGTCTGTTTATGGCTTAAGTCATCCAACTTGGTGTGTTAGAAGTAGTTTAGTTGCTTTATTGCTTCGTTATCATATCCAAAAACTTATCTTTAGTTGTTTTTATCTAACCCTTTGCCATAATATAGTGGACCATTGTGGAGCTAGTGTGACAGAAATCATATCTGTACTAAAGTTCTTGTCCACATGGCGCTGTTTCTTCTAATTTGTGTCTCTAAATGGAAGGGTAATTTAAGTGATGAAAGAAAGAAAGGCCAATTAGAATTAACTATTTACTTTCCAATTACAGAGTTTGAACCACGGAATTATATGTGTGAGATTTCTCATTGGAGTGGAATATTGCTAAAATTTCCTTGTTTTCATTAACACGGGCGGGGGATAAACAGTATCGAGAAACTGTACTGTGGAGGGCCCAACATTTTAACATTTGATTTTCTTGGCTGAAGATTTAAAGTATTTAGTGCATATTACAGTGATGCTTGCAAATCCATATCTTACCATACCATTTCTCCTGGTAGTTGATAAATTCATTAGCATGGTACTGCTGAATCTTTCCAGCACCCAATGACGTGTATAAGTGTATTATTTCTGATTATCTTCCATACCTCATTAAAGTAACAAATTTTAGTTTGATGATTGCTACCCTCAGTCAGGCTTCCATTTTTCTCCTTTCATGTTTCAAGTAGACCTTGTAAGTATTTTATTGAACAGCAATACAGATCGTAAAGTCATCTGCCATATGCTTCCTTCCTTGCAATATTTTTCTTATCTTGGATTTTGTCCCTTTCTCTAAATGTGATAAGTATCTTGCTCAACAATTATGTGTATTAATTTGTTAATATAGCACTTAAATTTCCTGAAAGTAAGTTGTTATAAGTAGTTACTTGGTTACATTTATTTTGGTTTTAGAAAGCACACTCTGGGTGATAATTCTTTTGGTGCCAATACATTTGGTGCCCCAGTGACGCATTCAAATTTCTTCTACAACGGGAACGGGTTCAGCTTTCAGAAATCCCCAGGGGTAGTGACGCATACTGTTAAAGTGGATTTTAAGGATACCTTGAATCACACCCATACAATGGATCAAAGCTTTGGAGATGTAGACTTGAATCTCCCTTTGGAAAGGCGTAGGACTAATAGTGCAGATGTTAGACTACCCTCTCGGAATGAAATATTTTTGCAGGCTCTAAGAGATTTTGTTTCTGAAAGGCATGGTGTGCTGGAGGAAGGTTGGCACGTAGAATTCAGACAACCAATGAGCAGTTCTGAACAGTATGCAGTATACTGTGCACCTGATGGGAAGATGTTTGACTCTGTGTATGAAGTTGCTTGTTATCTTGGGTTGATGTCTAACTACAATTCTGTGGAACCTGAAACCAGAAACGACCGGTTTATCTCTACAATGGAAGGGTCTCAACCATCCCGAAAAAGGAAGTCTAACGAAAATTCCAGTAGTCAATGGTTTTGCTGAAACTAAGGGAACCTTTATCAATGATTATTGTAAGGAGCCCTCTTCAGATGGTGTGAGTGTGAATTGTGTTAGTGTCTGTGAGAATATTACAACAGTTACAGAAACTGGAATGGAAGAGGACAATCACTTTGGGTTTCAGAGGTCTGATGTAAGTGTTTTGATTAATTTTTCTTCATGTTTCTTTATCAAAATTTTCTTTTTTCTTTTTATAATTTCCCCTTTTAATTAAAATATATATTCTATTTAGTTTGTTATAATTGTTTTGTTTCATCTTGCTATCCATGCCTGATTTTTTTTGTTTTATATGTCAGGATGGACTTCCTTTGCAGTTTGAAGATTTTTTTGTTCTGTCTTTGGGAAAAGCTGATGGTAGACCTTCTTATTATGATGTCAATCTGATCCAACCTATTGGATATAGATCCTGTTGGCATGATAAGATTACTGGTTCCCTTTATATGTGTGAAGTTTTGGAGGGTGGTGATTCTGGACCTATATATAAGATCACAAGGTGTTCATGCTCTGAATTTCCTGTTCCAATTGGGTCAACTATTCTCTGTATGAAAAACCTTGGACAATTTGCGAGTCAAACTAATGTAGAGATTCAGAGCAAGAGTTATGATAATAAAGATTGGGATGATGATGGCAGCATCCAGATGATTCTTTCAGACCCTTGCCTGCCTACTGAAAATGATGTCTTCAGCTGTCTTGGGAGTACATCACATAAAGCTTCTAATCCTCAAACATCAGACACATTGCAGCCTGTAGTTAGTTCAGTTCTTGAAAAACCTGGATATCTGTTATCCGATGATTTGGGGTTGATTGATGAAATTGGAAAGATTTCTGTTGAAGAGCGCTCATCTTCTTCAGCATGGAGACTAATGTCTCAAAAAGTTATTAATGTGTGCTATGATATCTGTAAGCGGAAAGGGAATCTTAAGTTCTTCTGCAAGCATGTGCATAATGAAACGTGCTTACCTAAATGGCAGAATGAAGCGTGTTCTACTTCACTGGCCAAATTCTGTGCTTTACCCGGTTCTGTCAGCATTCCATCAGTAATTCAGGCAAACAGTGAGATGAAGTTTCTGTATCAGATCTTTGCAAAATGGATAGAGCAGGACAGATTTGGATTAGACGTTGAATTTGTGCAAGAAGTTTTAGAACAGCTACCTGGTGTCGGAAGCTGTTCATATCAATTTCTGAAAAGTAGAAGTAATTACCCTACATCACTAACAGTTGGAAATGGGTTCCTGGTGGTTAAATCGAAAGGGGGGTTAGACTACATTAACAAAGAAGCATCACAAGGTTTATATTGGAGATCTAAGAAAGCCAGGTTGGTTGAAGACAGTGAAAAAGTTGATTATTGTCCTCCTCCAGGGAAACCACTGTGCTCTAGGGTTCCTCGTGATACTGTGGGTGATGTTTTTCAGGTATGTCCCTGTTACTTTCCTGTCGTGCAGATGGCTCAATTGTTTTTCTTCTTTTGGTTTTATATTTTATTTGCTACAATGGGTACTTACTTGTTTACTAATTATCCCAGGCATGGGAGCTGTTATGGCGATTCCATGAAATTCTGGGTCTGAAAGAACCTCTTTCATTGGATGAGCTAGAGGAGGAACTTATTAACCCATGGTTTGACGGCTCAAGTTCTCGTGAAACTTTTGATAGGGAACCCCAAGGAAGTCTTGTTTCCAATTCACAGAGGATTGATGGTAGTAATAGGCTAATCTTCTCATCAAGTTGTGGATCTGATCCATCATTTTCAGGGGGAAATCTGCAAGCATTTATTGAAATGGAAACAGAAGCAACGAAGGAGGCAGCTCAAGTTAAACTTGCATCTTTCACTTACAGCAGATGTTCTGGTGTAGCTTTGACCAAGGCTCATAGCTCTCTATTAGGAGTGCTAATAAGTGAGCTGCAGTGCAAGGTTGCTGCTCTGGTGGATCCAAACTTCGACCCAGGAGAGTCAAGAACAAAACGAGGAAGAAAGAAAGATATAGATAGTTCAATTCCTGCAAAACTGTCTAAGCTCAATTTGCTCCCTGTTAATGAACTGACTTGGCCAGAATTAGCTAGGAGGTACATCTTGGCGTTCTTATCCATGGATGGTACCCTTGAGTCTGCTGAGAACATTGCTCGAGAAAGTGGTAAAGTATTTCGTTGCTTACAAGGTGATGGTGGCTTGCTTTCTGGCTCTCTTACTGGAGTGGCTGGGATGGAAGCAGATGCACTGGTAAGCTCAGCTATTGTCCCGTTTGCTCTATCCTGAACTAGAACTATAAACTTAAAACAGAGTTGAAATGCTCATTGTTGATTATTTATTTATTTATTTCGTATATATATATATATATATCTTTTAGTTTGCATGGAAAACATGACGGTGGATAGATTTGTAAGCTGCAGTTTCAGGGTTTGCCATTTATGAGATTTTGAAAGGATAAGAGTTTTAGAACAAATACACTGCCTAGTTTATCTTTTGGGGTGGGGGGAAGGAATAAACTGCTCAGGTTTTGGTTTGTGCGGAAATTTCTTTTGGCAGCTTAAGTTTTAGGGTTCTTAAATGGATAGGATTATATAGGAAAAATAGAGGCAGAAATACTTCAGTATCTGTGAACAATACATTCCAGAAGGAATTTAAAGTCTACAAGTTTTGAGGGTAATTAAAAGAATAATGTTGTATGGTTCTGGATGAAGGAAACTCTTTGACGTTATTGGCATGTGAACAGGTCCAGCTGGGTAGTGTTGAGGAAAATGATTACTATATCTGCATCTCATGTAGTTTTTTTCTCTTCTTAAAAGTTTAACTGTTACTTCTGATTTCTTGATTCTAATTGATTATACCCCTTCCTCTCCTCTTTATAGCTCTCTGTCTCTTGCTGTGGTAAGAGTGTTCAACTAATGGATCTTTTTGTTTGACCTTCAGTTGCTTGCAGAGGCTACAAAGAAAATTTTTGGTTCTTTGACCAGACACAAGGTTATCCTCACCGTAGAAGATGAGGGGTCTGAAGCAATAGATTCTTCTAAGAAGGTTTTGGCAAGTGATGGTAATATTCCGGAATGGGCACAGACGCTGGAGCCTGTTAGAAAACTACCAACAAATGTGGGAACTAGAATCAGAAAGTGTGTTAATGAGGCTTTGGCTAAGGATCCACCAGAGTGGGCTAGGAAAGTATTGGAACACTCAATCAGTAAGGAAGTGTATAAAGGCAATGCATCAGGACCAACAAAGGTGCGATTTGATATTACTTGTCTTCTATATTCTTTTAATGGAACCTTTGTGGTTTCAACAACTCTAATTAGTCCAAATTGCAAATGGAAAACACTCTGTTGCATTTTGATGCGGAGATGACTGACATGCTGTCCATGATTCTTTGTGCATTTTTGTTCTTAAGCTTTGGTCCCTTTTTGCTAAGTGTTGCAATTATATGGTTATACCTAGTAAAATTAGGAAGGGTTTGGCAGCTGATTGTTCTTCTCCGAAAATAAATGTAAACTATTGTGTGAATGTAGACACATTGATCTCTCTTTCCCCCCTGTAGAATATAAACAATGCCTAAGCTATGGTTAGTGCTGTAAAAAACTTTCTAACTCATTCACATATGTGTTGGTGAAGGACATATCGTCGTCGGTTCTGTGATTGATGTTGAAATTGAAAAAGTCTGGGGATATGTAAATCCTTGTCAGGAACTCACTTGCTTTGAGGAATGCACTATAGGCTTTTGTTCTTACATTTGATTCTGTTTGGAATATCCACCCCTTTTATCCTTCTGAATGAATCTATCTGTTAAGCTGCCACTTCTCCCTGTTCACTATTTAGGAGGCTTCCTCTTTAGATATCACTAGGTAAGTCATGAAGCCAATAATCAAAACCATAAATGTTAACTAGGCATTTTCTTGCTATTTATTATTTTATATCCAGCTGACCCCAACTAGTTTGGGATTTAGGGTTTAGTTGAGTTGAGTTATTATTTTATATCCACAAACATCTTTAAGGATGCTTCTTGATTTATTTATTAAAACAATTGTTGCCAGCAGGAATTATTATCTGTTGTTTGATGCAAACCATCTCGTATTGATATTAGTAATCAACAAGTGCATGATCAAAATATGACAATTCTTTTTTCTTTTTCTTTTTTTGGCATGAAGAGGTCTCCTTATTTGGTCATAGTGAACCCATTTTGTTCCCCTAGTTTTAGTGAAAGACCAAGGTCAATCAATCCATTCACTCTTCCAAACACAGATTCTTGTATTATTCAGTTGGTACCTTTTTAGGGATCCACAAATATATAGATGGATGGGTGTAGTGCTCAATATTGAGCCCAACAAGGCATAATGATGATGTGGAAAATTGGCAACTGATAGAACAATTCAGCTGACTTTATATTCTATGTTATAAGATTGGTGTTCTGCTATTATCCAAAACAAGAGTTATGCTTTGCTTTCTATTGTTGGTGCTGTTTTATGACATTCAATGTTGTCATATTGCTCAAGACAATGGAAGTTGCTTGTATTGATTAGGGTTCCAGTTTCCTCTATGTTCTGATATAACAAGTTGTCTTATAAATATTAGCTGTCATGCTTGGTTTATACATTAACCTGAATTGAATGTTGTTGATCAAATATACAGAAAGCTGTTCTTTCTGTGCTGGCTGATGTACGCGGTGTAGGATTGCAACAGCCGAAGTCCAATAAGGGAAGGAAAATGAAGACTGTTATAGCTATCCCTGATATCATAATGAAACAATGTCGTATTGTGTTGCGTCATGCTGCAGCAGCAGATGATGCAAAAGATTTTTGCAATTTGCTGGGAAGAAAACTGATAAATTCTACCGACAATGATGATGAAGGGCTTCTTGGATCTCCCGCCATGGTATCTCGTCCTCTGGACTTCAGGACTATTGATTTGAGATTGGCTGCTGGGGCTTATGGTGGATCTCATGAATCTTTTGTTGAGGATGTTCGCGAGGTCTGTTTTTAATCAATTTTGATGTGCTTGAGCATTATCTCCTAATATCTTTTTTTCATATACCTGTCTTGAAGTTTCTTCATTGCATGCAACATTATTCTTTTCCAATTTATGTCTAAGTTTTTGTTTCTGTTATCATAGCAAGTGCTTGTGAAACAAAAAGACATTAAATGAGAGCCCAATCATTTAGATTTTCTAGTGGAAAGTATATAATTATATATCATGCAAGTCAAAATTCTGTAACTGACAGATTGAAATTAATTGAGCAAGATGGAATTAATATGATATATTTAGGCATCCATGTTTAGTGCTGCAGCATGAGCGCTTCACTCTTTAGCTAACTGTTATTTGGAAATTCTTCATAGACTTTATAGCTTTAGTTCTTTAAACTTGCCAACTGCAAAAACTCACTAAATTGTATCAAAAGCAGTGGTTTATCTCTTATATGTTTCTCAGTATCTACCACTTTATGCTCATGAATATCTTAGAGTGGAATTCTAGGATTTTTGATGTGCTTCACTTCCTTTTGATTTTCTTTGGAATAAGCATCTCTTTAAGGGGATTTCTCTTTCTGATATGAAGGGGGATCGGATAGCTCTTAAGCACTACCGATTTTGTTTTTGGTCTAGTTTTTCATTTTTTTTTAAGGACAATTTCGTTTTGCCCTACATTGTTCTAACATTTTTTTACTACAAAAAAAATATTTTTCCTAATTGGGGAAATTGGTCCTCTCTTTCCCTTTTGGGGGGGGGGGGGATTCTTTTTCCCCTTTTTTCGTCGCCAGAATTGTTCTTGGGATCATTCTGAGTTTGGTAAGCTTGCTTTTATATTGCTTTGTTAAATTCATGCCTCCAGGTGATTGATTTGCAGCATGATTGGCATGTGCTTATTTCTTAGTTTTTGACTTTTGTACTACTTTTTATAATTATTTGATGATGACTCCTTCTCCTCTTCTGTACCATTTCTTCTCTTAAAATAAAATTTGTTTTTCTTTAAAAAAATTTATGCTGTTAGGTCTTTTTTCTTTCGCGTGGGGAGGGGGGTTATAGGATTTTTTTCCATCATCTTTTGATGCACATGACTGGTTATACTAAAGCCTCCAGGACCATTTATGTTTACTTTCACTTCTGGTACTGACCTCTAATATGCTTTGAGATTGATTCTTGATCATTGTAATCATGTTTATGCCAATTGATATCTGGATGCACTATGTACTTTTAAACTGCAGCTGTGGAACAATATACGTGTTGCTTATGTGGATCAACCTGATTTGCTTGAACTGGCTGAAAAATTATCAAAGAATTTTGAATCATTATATGAAAAGGAGGTCAGTATCTTTTCTGTGTAAGCTTATATACAGGCTGGATTGCGCTTTTAGTACCTTAGCAGTATTTCAAGGTTTTCTATGTTGCAGGTTGTTGCATATGTTCAAAAGTTTGTTGAATATGCTAAATTGGAATGCCTGAGCGCAGAGTTGAAGAAAGACTTGGATGTTTTTATGGATCGTACAAGTGAGATTCCTAAAGCCCCTTGGGATGAGGGAGTCTGTAAAGTATGCGGCTTTGATAAAGATGATGACAGTGTTTTACTTTGTGATACTTGTGATGCTGAGTATCACACTTATTGCTTGAATCCTCCCCTTGCAAGGATCCCTGAAGGAAACTGGTATTGTCCTTCATGTCTTGGTAAACATACAGTTCAAGATGTACCAGAACGTCCACAAGTCATTGGCCAAAGCAGAAGTAAAAGGTTTCTAGGAGAAGTTTCTTCTCTTTACTTGGACGCTCTAATGCATTTATCAGCTCTCATGGAAGAGAAGGAGTACTGGGAGTACAGTGTAGGCGAGGTTTGTTTATGGATCTGTACTTTATGTGCCCTACTCATCCTTGCCTTGCTTATATTGTTGAATTTTTTGGATTTATATGTTTTTGATGAGATCTTGGCGTGGATATGTGATTTTGTCTCATTTCCAAGTTTGTTGATTTACACTGAGAGTACAGTGTAGGCGAGGTTTGTTCATGGATCTGTGCTTAGATTTGTTTCCTCTTCATTCTTGCCTTGATTATATTGTTGAAGCGGTTGAATTTTTTGAATTTATATGCTTTTGATGGGATCTTAGTGTGGATATGTGATTTTGTTTTAAACATTTCCAAGTTTGTTGATCTTGATGTGGGTATGGGGTTTTTTCTCATTTTTCTATGTGGTTAAAGCTACGTGTGATATTGAAGCATGGATTCCCTCCTTTGTTGTTGTATTTGTTGTAAGTTTCTTGACTATGATAATTGGCATATTCTTTACTACCTCATGTAGGTGATTAAACACAGCTTCTTTAAGTAAATTTTTACTTTCAAGATCATTATTTTTTTATGTTGAGTTCCGACTTTGGTATTAGTGATAACTGATATAATTAATTATGAAATGCACATACAATACAGTCACCTCTGTATTATGACCTTGTGTTGCTTCCACTCTGTGTTTCTTGTTATTGAGATCTTCATTTTTTGTTGTTGCTACAGAGAGCCTTCCTGCTCAAGTTTTTATGTGATGAGGTGCTTAACTCGTCCCTTATCCGGCAGCATCTTGAGCAGTGTGCAGAGTTGTCAGCTGAATTGCATCAAAAATTGCGCGCTTTCTGTGTAGAATGGAAAAATCTCAAAGCTAAGGAAGACATTCTATCGGCAAAAGCTGGAAAGGTTGACACATATTCGCTAAATGCATCTGGAGAAGTTGGTCAAAAGGATGGGGTTGTCAGTTCAATGACAAACCCTAGTAAATGTCCTTTACAACCACATATTTCAAATGACAGGCGTACCAATTTTGGTGTAATTTCTGATAACAAGCCTCCTAAGGAGATTGGAAAAGAAACTTGGGTTCGAAGTGTTGATAAAAATCTATCTCTGTCAACCTCAGAGACTGAGAATCACAATATGAACCCTATGGATGTTGAGAGGCAACTAAAGAATGTCTGTGATGCTGCAGTTGATAGCAAGTTGCCTGTGGATGTTTTGTCTTGCATGGATTCTCAAATTGTTGACGAATGCAATAAACCAAATGAGTCGCCTTCATCAAATCATTTGGCCAATGAAATCTGTGACTCTGGTAAAGAAATTCATATCAAGGGTAACCTACAGAATGAGGGCAGGGGCGTCTGTACTCTACCAACTTCTTTTCAGGAAGGACAATGTACTTCAGTAGACATGATGGGTGTTCATGCTTCTCAGACTGTTTCTCAAGTTGCTGGGGATGAGTCAGAACCTTACCGTTTTGAGTTGAATGCTGTCAAGAATGACATTTCACTTCTCCAAGATTCAATGACCAGTGTAGAATCACAGCTTCTGAAGCTTTCTGTTCGGAGGGATTTTTTGGGTGCTGATTCCAGCAATCGTCTGTACTGGGCTTCGGCCATAAGTGGACGATGTCCTAGCATAGTTGTTGATGCAAGTGATGCAAGGCTGCATGGGAATAAAAGGACAGACAACAAAGACCAAGTGGACAAGAAATATTGTCCATCTGGCAACGAAATCTTTCATACTTTAGGAATGTCAAAAACTAGCTTCCCTTTTACTTCCAAACCAGGTAATGCTTTGGGCAACTATTCACCATGGACTTATTATGAAACTGAAGCAGAAATTGAAGGCCTCATTGGTTGGCTAATGGATAACGACCCAAAAGCAAGAGAACTAAAAGAGTCCATTATGCACTGGCGAAAACAAAGACTCCGTGAGACTAAGCAGATCAGAAGCAGAAATGAGGATGGGCATCAAGTAGTGGTCACTGAGCATCCACATAGTGAGAAAACTGTAATTCCTAATTGTCTTGTTACAAAGGCTGCCTCATTGTTAGAAAAGAAATATGGTCCTTGTTTTGAGTGGGATACTGTTGACATCATGAAGAAGCGGGGAAAAAAGTCTAGGATAACTAATGATGAAAAGTTGTACAGGTGTGAATGCCTAGAATTGATATGGCCTACTAGGCAACATTGCCTCTCTTGCCACAAGACGTTTTCAAGTGAAGTTGAGCTGGAGGGACATGATGATGTAAAGTGCAGTTCAGGTCTACCAGCTTTTGAGAAAAACAAGGATTTGAATGAATCTGGAAAAGGAAGGGGTAGTGTGAAATGTGAGGCAGCTCGTGAAGAGTGCCGAGGTGATGTCGGCAAAGATGTGACTTCAACTAATGGGCGTTCTGAGATTAGCTCAACATTAATTCAATTCCAAAATGAAGGGATGGCAAGTCCTTATAACTTCGAAGATATCTGTTCCAAGTTTGAGACAAAAGATTCCAACAAGGAACTAGTTAGAGAAATAGGTCTTATTGGTTCAGATGGGATTCCGTCCTTTGCCCCATCTTTATCTCCTTATCTTAGTGATTCTACACTCATGCTAATATCTCAAAAGGGTGGTGGTGTTTCTGGTGGTGAACCCAAGGCTTCTGAAAGGCAGATCCCCCAAGGAGTCAATAATGTAAGTAATGCATGCTATGAAAAAACATCTGATGATTCTCTTGGAAAGTCTGTTGCAAATGAAATCAGTAAAGAAAGAAAGACCAACAGACCAATTTTGGGATGTTCACAGAAAGATAAGAAGTCCTCTTTTGGAAGTCATGGTTCTGAAATGGGGACTGGTCACTGCTGTGTGGTTCCTCTGTCTTCATTGAGACCATTAGTTGGAAAAGTTTCACATATTTTGAGGCAACTTAAGATTAATCTGCTTGACATGGAGGCTGCACTCTCAGATGATGCTCTAAGGCCATCAAAGGCACAGTTGGAAAGGAGATGGGCCTGGCGTGCATTTGTTAAATGTGCAGGGACGATTTATGAGGTGAGTCTCAATTCCTTCGTTCTAACATGGGAGTTGCTACTTTAACAAGCAATGTTAAAAACATTTTGTGATTGTCAAAGTTAATTTGAAACTTTTCATTTCTAAATTCTTCGTGCATTTTGTGAATTAAGATCAGGAAAATCATGTTTCCAAATCAACTTGTGCAAGTACAAGGGCATATTGATTTGACATGTTACTTTTTGTACCTGAGCATGCATACAAACAAACATCTATATCTCGCTATTAATGAGCCTGCCCATATAGAAATTCAATTTACTTGAGTCAATTTAATGTCTATGAAAATCCATTGATAAGAAAGTACCAATTTGAAAAGAAAACTAGTACATCTCTTGGTTGACCTTATTGCTTCCCTTGCCGTTGGTGTTGATTTTTTAGTTTGTTTCTTTTCCCCTCCACTGTTTCTCCTCATTGGTTTCTAATTGGAAAAATGATTTGGGACTGTTCGTATTTATGATAATCAATTTGCTGAAGGTTAATTCCTCTCCAGTAGGTTTGGATTCTTGATAAAGTTGCCCTTATTTAATCTCCAATTCTGGCTTGATAAGTGATAAGTAATCTTGGTGACAGTTCTTTGTAAACCTTATTATATTTATTTATTTAACAGATTTCTACATCCTTTTCAACTTTGCATCATTTTTACTATGTAATTTGAACTTAATGACATAGCTCACTACAAAATTTAATTGATCATCATTCTTGTCAGTGGATTTTTTATCGTTGCAAATTAATTTTCTGTGTTCGTTCAGATGGTTCAGGCAACAATTGTTTTGGAAGACATGATAAAGACAGAATACTTAAAGAATGACTGGTGGTATTGGTCATCACTCTCTGCTGCTGCCAAAACTTCTACTTTGTCTTCCCTTGCTCTTCGTATATACTCACTTGATGCTGCCATTATATACGAGAAAAACTCATGCAGTTCAGGTGTAACTGACTGTTTGAAACCTGGTAACATAGTAGACCAGAAACTCCCGGCAGGTGTGGATACGGTAGAGAGACCAAGGGCAAACAGGAAGTCTAGCAGGAAAAGGAAGGAATTAATGGCTGATCTCGGAATAACTTGAATTAGAATTTCTATCTAGTGTTGGTTCTTGTGGCAATATTGGCAGCAGTGTGATTGTGTGGTATAAGATGACTATCAAGCCACATTGAGAGTTTGTGACAATTGCGAGGTTGTGGGGACAATTTCATAAGCTTTAAGGAGGAAGCTGCTACTGCTGCCACTCCTGTGCGTGTACATATAGGTAACGTTGACTTGCTAACTCTGATGCTGGTTTTTGGGAGAGCGGAATTTGTAGAATTGTCTGCTCGGAGTGAAAGCACCAGCTCCTGGATTTATGTAGATGCATCCAATTTTGGACTGAATTCTGCTCCATCTCTCAGATTGGTTGCTAAAAAGAGAACTGGAGCTTTATTTTCTAGTTTCCTTGCAAACAGTTCATATATACAAATGGAATTAATGTAAAGAAGGGAAAAAAGAAGAAGGAAGAAATGAGAAAGATCAAGGTTTAGCAGTTGTAGGCTATATTTCGTTTTTTATTCATGTCTCTCTCTCTCTCTCTCTCTCTATGACTGTGTGAGTGCGCATGCATGTGTTTTGGTCGTGGTAAATATGCTTGCATTTTGCAAGTTTCCAAAGTTTCTGTAGATGTGTAAGTACAGGAACGTGCTTAGAACTGGTGCAGGTTTTCTTCTTTTTGTGTTCAGAGATGTGTGTTTCAGGTTAGAGAATGCTAAAGACCAATATCAAAACTGGTTTTAGCAGTGTTAGCTTGGCGAAAAGCTCTAAAGTTTTTGCACTTGCTAACCGTTGAGGGGCTATCCTTTTGGCCTTCAGAATTCCCCTCAGTTTTCTTTCCCGGATTGCACATGTTTATAGGGAAGTTTCAATGCTTTCCGGAGACATTGTTGTACATTAAAGGCTGTAGTGCGGAGGGAGTGAAGATGGAGAGTTATTAAGTAGGAGGTTTTAGGCAGTTGATGGCATGATGTGAAAGATGAGAGGGACGTAAGTGAAGGTTTGTTAAAAGTAAGGAATTGAGAGATTTACTTGTGATCTATAAGTAAGAAAGGTTCAGGGCGGGTTAAGGATTGTTTGTGATTCCCAGAAAGTCTGGTTGTGCAACAGTGGGTATGTGGCTTTCTCAAAAGTTTTGTGGATTGACAAGGTTGCAAAAGAGTAACAAAAAAGAATTCACTAAATGACAAGGCGTGGCTTCCTGCTGTTAAAAAGCTAGCACACCTTGTCGAGCAACAACTAACTCAATTTTAAAACCTAAAACAATTATTTAATCGGTATATGAAACATATTTATTCTCAACTTCATTTCATTTTCTGGCTATAAATCATTGGGAAGTGGAAAAGGTGTCTCTTTTTAAGGTTATATATACACATAAGATTGGAAGTGCATTTCAATCATATTGCAACCAAGTTTCCAAGACATTGTCAACTGTTGGAAACAAGGTAGAAAGATTGGGATGCAAAATTCTCAAGGATGACAACTTGAATATTGTCAAATTCATCTTTATTGGATTAGGTCGGATATCCAACCCAACCCGATCCATTGCCATCCTTAAAATTCTCCACGACGAACTCGTGTATCTATCAGTGGACTTGCTCTTTTTTATTATATTAATTTGCTTGTTGCACTTACTCATGCCCTAATAAAATTCACCTGAATTTATAGAAATCTACTTAGTTTTGTTTTGTTTCATTCTTTGACTTAACAAGACGATAAAGATGAAACAAGAACTAGTTGCTTTTCTATAGAAAGACTCGAACAAGTAATCTACATGTTGTCCACGTAAAAGTGCGAAGCTATCGAGCGAAACAAATAATTTATTGATGAAAGCAGCCTCATCCATTATCATGGAATGCATCCACCTAAAGACGTTTACTTTTTTCTTCTTGCTCATAGGCTTCCAATATACAAGTCTTCTTAAGCAACAAACATGGTACAATACTGTTTCTTAAGATCTCACCTTGAGACACTAATCAACAGATCATTTTAGGAATACAATTATACATTTTAACTAGATTGATTTAGGGCCAAACCCACCAGCCCAAGGCCTCTCCTTCCTCTTGGTTTTCCTGTTCAGGAGCCTTAAACACTTCTAAAAAGTAATTCCGCCCATCATCACTGCCATCATCCTCTTCTGATTGAAGACCTTCCAATCGTGCCACATATCCACCGTAGTTGTCACTCGGTGGGAAGTACGAGTCTCCGCTGTCAACAAACTGCGGACCATCCTCATCCACCACTGCACTTCCACCACTCCCAGAACTCAGGCGGTCCTCCACTTTCATGTTGAATTGTAGAGCTGAGATTTGGGCCACATCCACTGGAAGTGGCTCGGATTTTTGAGCTGATATGGGTGCTCCAGCCAGTTCTTTAGCTTGATGTTTTTCATTCAAGGATACCAACTGCAGTTCAATCGACTTCTATGAGATAACAATATCCATTTGTTTATGGAATAATTACATCAGTAAGGGTCTATCTATTAATTATCAACCTCGTGTCCTCATCACAAAAAAAGAAAAAGTCTAAGCATATTTTGAGAAATCTTCCCAAGGTATATTCCTTTAGGGAGTTCAAAAGGGTCATTTTTAATAGAAGTGGGGTTCAGAACAGGATTCTATGTTTGGAAGACGTGTTTGTTTACAGTGTCGAATCTCATTTTGTAGGACCTCCTAAGTCAGGTCCAACAATCTTCTAGGTTAAAAGTCCACATCATATGATGGTCTTCAGATTAGAAAGCCACTAAAATTGTCCAATACAGGATATATCAAAACACAATATTGACAATCGAATAATAATATCTTTACTAGTAATATCCTTTAAATTGCATCAATGTAAAACACCTAGTTTTTGAATATGTATAATAACAAGTTCAGATATGTTAACTTCAGAGAGTGAGCTTCTACCTCAGATTTGAGCTTCTCATTCTCCTTGACAACAGAGTCATAATTGGAGAGTAGGGAATCATAGGAAGATTTGAGAAGATCATAATCCCTTTCAAGCTGTTTTGTTTTCCACCGTGCTCGGCGGTTCTGGAACCACACAGCCACCTGCCTTGGCTGCAGCCCAAGTTTCTTGGCCAACTGGGTCTTCCGCTCTGGCTCCAGTTTGTTCTCTGCCTCAAAGCTTTTCTCCAGCAGATGCACCTACTCATCAATAACACACAAAAGATTCAAAAAAGAAACAAACAAGTTAGCTCAGCAGGTTGAAATGACACATATTTTGTTTCTTAGTACCCTCCAGTTTTGTTACTGAAAATAGAAACAGAAAAGTGTGTAAAACTTCTTGGAGTCATTATCTTTCATGTCTTCCTTGTTTAGTTCAATTCCAGCACCTATGCCAAGTGGTTGTAAAGTAAAAATTCAATAAATAAATAAAAAGACTTGATAATGGGATAGTATGGAAATTGATGCAGACAAGGTTGATTATATGGAAAACCATACATGCTAATAAGCTATTTGTTAGGTTATCATAAAGGAATAATAGTTCAGATATGTATCAATCTGACAAAGTATAAGCATATCATACTAGCCATTCCAACGTAACCAACCTGCTCATTAGTGAGGCGGCGCTTCTTCTCTGGCAACTGTTCTTCGTAAGATTCATCGTCGAACAAATCCTCAGGTGAGCAAGAAAAAGGTCGCCTCTTTGAAGTTTCCTCCATGCTCATCATTGATATTCCTCCTTTAATTTACATACGCCAATTTCAACAAAACGGAACATATAAATTGAATAAGTTACACAAACTTAAATACATGTCTACATTAACAAGAACTCCAAGAAGCAGAACAAAATTTAAAATTGACTCCTGAAGAATCTTCATGGTTCTGGACACCAATATCAAAAATATCTCTGAAACAAATTAAGTCCGATACAATTACATGGCCCAGATAACTATTTTCTAGAACCTCCCAGAATTTTGCTTCACTTAACTTCATTTTTCCAATAAATCTCAAAAGTTCAAAATTGATTTTCAGTTTACAATTTTTCATCCGGTTTTAATAGCAGCCAAATACACCAGAACTCATTGAACTTAAAGAAGTAGTAATAATGAAAAAGTAATAGCAGTGAAAGTGTGAAACGGTAATGGAAATAAAAGAATTACCTCGGAAAACTGAATCAGGATTCCGGAGGAACAGCATGTTCCCGTGGCAAGTGGATGGGTCGAAGAAAAGACGGCTGGACTCCATGGTTCCAAGTCTTTCCTTTTACGCTGATGGCGTTAATGTTTGATATCTCCAAGACAAAACTTGTCGCCAATTGAAACCGGCGAGAATCGAAACAAAGACGATTGGATTGGTTCTTAGTATTGGTGATAGTATAATAGTATTCAGAGGGTTTTGAAAATTAGAAGATCATAAGCTTGTGGCGGAAGAAGCTGGTGCTCCACAGCAACCTCGCCGGAGTATCCAACAGGAAGATACAAAATCCCATCATACCGCCAGCAATTTTATACAGCGCCGGCCGATAGTCGGAAATTAGACTTTCTTCAGCGGTTTAATTATTAGCTAATTTATAAAAGATTTGGCCCCACAACCTGGTCGCCAAATCTTCACGAACTCCGGTGAGAAAAGGATATATACCGAAACAAATAGGAGATCGGAAAATTCGTGACTAGACCGGAGTTTGAAAATCCGGCGAGCTTTATTCTCTGTCGCACCGTGTGTTGCTTCTAGGTGTTTTTTGCAGCCAAAGTTGCGGGCATTTTATATTTGCTTTCATTACTACAATTACGAAAATATCCTTTTTTGCTCCCTTCTTCAACTCCTCACTGATTTGTCACCAGGTGTCGTCACTTTCCTGCAGAAGATGCGGACTTTATTTTTGGCATTTTTGGTATTCAAACATCATGATGAAGATAATGTAATATTTTTTTTTTTGGTTAAGGTCTTTGGTCTACATCTTTTTTCGGTGGGTTGTATTTGTGTTTTTTACAATAAATTTAGACTGGTTTTATGTGTTTAGCGCTGAAACAATGTTCTAAGGTTTATGATTTGTAGTGAGTTGTACAATTTGTATATGAATTTCACTACATAATTGTTAGAGTTGAAGTTATTAGTTGCTTGAATTTCAAAATTGTTGATCTTGGGTTTCGAATAGAAAATTTGGGTAGTTAGGGGAATTGAGTTTACATGGAATTATAGTTGAAGACTTGAAGTTATTAGTGATGAAATTGAGAGTGTTTTGATGTAATTTGCTTAATCGCTTGATATTTGGTTGAGTTTTCGGTTGTTGGATTGTTTGCTTTGTCCCTTCATTTTGAAATGCATATTGAATCTATTGTTTTTATGTGAAATTTGCCACTTTTTTAAGCAATAACACTTTCTGTTCCATATATGGAAAGTGTCTTAACTTGTCACATTAGTATTAATTAATGTTTTAAAAATCAGACCGACCCAGCTGGTCAAATAGGTTAAACTATCTTTCTTGTAACAAATCAAACTATGTTAAATTAAAAACCCGTTTGATGGTTGAACCAGCTAAAATTGTTAAAAACTATAAAAATCACTAAATCAATTTAATCAATCTGAACTATGTTTTGTAATTTAAATTTAATAAAAACTATTATTTGTATTAAAGATTAGTGAAATATTTATATTTTATATTAATATTATCTTTATTATTTTAATTCATAAGTTGAAACTTAAATATTGTGATATACAATAAATCAATTTGTTGTAACTATTAATAACTATATTTGACTATTTATGATTTTATTATTATTACTTAATAAATATTAAATTATTATTTTCTATTTTTTTGGTATGTAGTACTTATAATTAATAAAAAAGTATATAATATATAAGATTTAAATTATATAATTAAATATTTATGATGTCATCCAGTCTGATTTCAATTAAAAAAATGACCTGATTGTTAAATTTGTTGCTTTTCTTTCTATCAGACATAGATTTGGTTCCTTTGACAAGGAATAAGAATATGCTCATTTGCCTGCTTCTTCATATGGAATTGTTGGATAAGTTAACACAATAATAGGATTGATCGTGTTAATTGTTACAAAGATGTCTAAAACTAATAAAATAAGAAAAATTGCGATGGCTACGGTTGAAGTATTCTTAGGAATCTTAATTTTGATAAGATGATCTTTGATAGTGATGTGACATATATCGAGAACTGTAGAATGAAAATGAGATGCTTTAGGAACTTGTGTTATATGCTTAGGGTATAAGGACGCTTGATGCCTACTAAGAATATGGGAGTAGAAAAGATGATTTCCATTCTGTTGAATATTTTGGTACGTGATAAAAACTTCAGAATAATGAAAAATTAGTTCATGAGATCAACTTGAGACTTGGTAGAGTTATGATAAAGGTGCTGCTTGTGTTATGCTACACTCTTTAGGCAACCAGAGCCTATTATTAAAGTTGAATTCACTTATATAAAATTTTAGTTGATTTTTGTAATAATAAATATCTAGTTCTGTGATTATTTTGACGGTTATTTTTTCAGAGCATTAAAATCATAGTATTACCAAACTCAACCTAAATGTCAAATATTTTAGGGTACTTGTTTATCTAAAATTTGTTAATTATAATATATCTATTAATTTAAAACAAAGAAATTGTAGTAGTTTGTAAGATTTTATTGCAACTCTTAAGTAATTGATAGAGAAATTAAGCAAAGTTATATTAAAAGTTAAAACAAAAAGAGTATAAACTGAGTGGTGCATATCAATTAGCAAATCAAAAAGAGGTGGGAGGTGTACATATAGCCAGTTTCACAGGCTTATTCAGCATAAATGAACAATCACAAAAAATTTGTTATAAGAAGGAAAAGTACAGAGAAAAATATATTAAAAAGAGTTATGTACATACACTACGAGTACTCAAATTTTATTAAGCAGATCAAGTTCTAAGTATGACTAATGAGGAATTTAATTCTCGTAACCCTAACTTCTTAATAGCAAGTATAATTTATTGAAATATTTATGATATCGATCGTATCAAAGAATCATTTTATCTTAGTATATATGTTTCGAGATTAGTTTGAAGGATGTACCCTAAAGCACTAGCAATATTGGTCAACTACGACAGCACTACTTTCATGAACTTAGGGGAGAGCCATTTTGTAGTAAGGGACCTAGAGAATCAAATTAAGCTTTTCTTTTTGTAGTGGAACGAAAAGTATATTAGAAAAAGGTATTAAAACAAAACACAGAAAGATTTTCTTTTGTATTTTGACAAAAAAAAAAATTTGGGTCAACTACTTAATTAACTTGAAGGCTCAAATTATTTTAGGTACATATAATTCCACTAAAAAAAAAGTATTCTTAATGTACATTTTATATGATCTCTTAAATGAGTTTCACTCACTCGAATTTTTAAAGACATGAAATAAAAATAAAAATTACTTTGAAAGTAAACTCGATTCTATTATTTTTCAATTAAAAAATATTTATATTCTACACACTAGATTAATTTGGCTATTAAAATATCTATTTAATTCTTATTAATTGTTAGTTCAACTAATTATAACAATGACATACTATCATTTTTTGTCCATCTAGATTCAATCTTAGGATGCTTAAAGGATATTATATATTCAACCCTTTCTCTCAAAACTCAAATGACTATCCTTTAATATTTATTAATGTCCATATCAATTAAGCCACTTGATTTGGAGCTTGCATACCAAAATGCATGTGTTCTTGTCCTGAAAATGTTGCATGTGTAAGAAAATTGCTAGTGAGACATGTACATGTGATTAGATACTAATTGAATTCATATAGATTTTTTGTTCTACATGTGTTAGCCAGCTAGCTTGATCACCCTTCAAATTAAAAACTTCCTAAGAAGGAAAGGGTTCCACACTTATCCTTAGAGAATATATAACAAAACCCAAGAATCTCTTTTAGAAAGAAAAAATAAATAAAATTGTAGCCAGCTCCACCAACTCTCTTAAACTTTTATTCTCATATACTGAGCATCTCTAATTCTCACTCAATTAATGGAATCCGGGGAACAACCTATCATTACTTTTCTCTCTTTTGTTGGCACTTTACCTCCAACCAAACAGCATTAATTGTGGACACTATTATATAACATTATAATATGCCTTCTTTCTTTTGGGGTACTTAAAATGTAGTAGTACATGAGAAGTTAATTACTTGAAGATATATACACTTCACCTTAATTAATACAATGCCTTTCTTTCAAGGATTTCTTAAGCCTAAAAAGGAGTAATTACATGCTGAAAGAATATTACTTACTATAGAGTACAAAAATGTCAGATGTATCGTTGAGTGTGCTTTCATGTGACTCCTAAAAGAAGGAATTTGTAATACATAAAAGAAAAGGAATCTTAGGTGGTGTCGGAGTCCCTCTTCAAAACTCAAGTCATTATACATCACAAAGAGTTAATATGAAGGTTTTGAGAGAGAGAGAGAGAGAGAGGAGCTACTTACTTGGAAAAATGGATCCTCTCCTATACTGGAGACTGCAGAGGGACATGTTCTCTTTAGTAGGCATAATCTAGCTCTCTCAAAAAAAGTGTATCTAATAAAAAATTAATTTTATCTTTTAGAATAAAAAAAAAATTTGTTTTGTTTTGTTTTATTTTTTATTATTTTATTTTTCCCACATATCATTTTCCTTATCCCATTACTTGAGCGGGGAGGAAAACCTTAATTTATGGGGAATTGAATACATGGACATAACTTTCTAAATAGTAATTGTTAGTGTCTTATCTCTCACACCACTAGGAATGTCAATGGATCGAATACATGGATCGCAATCTAACTCAATCTAGTTATCTTGCTCAATAGAATATCCTGATTCTAATCCAATATTATTTAGAACCTTGTTTCTAACTATTTGCTATCTAAATAAAATTAATTACATATTAAAATGAACTAAATTATTTATTTCAAATTAGATGAACAAAATCACATAAATGGTCAATTAGCAATGATAGATAGTAATAATACAAGATTCCGGGGAATTAAATTTCTTAAATTGAAAAAAAAAATTATATGAAATTATGTAAATAAATTCCTTCAATGTTTTTTTCTCGTAGATGATGTTTTTATTTAATTATAATTATCTAATCTACATGATTAATGTTTCGTTAGATTTTTTGGGATTATAATTGGGTTTTTTAATTTAAAATTTTTTGATTATAATTAAGAAGAAAAAAAGACATACGACTTTGACGTTTACTTTTTTTCACTTATAATCAAATTTTATAATAAAATGGATTTGACCAATTACTTAGACGGCCCAATAGCTATTAGAAGCCCAATAATAAAATTGCGTCGTGGTGCCTACTTTTGAAGACAGAAAGTTCCGAGGTGGGGAGCTGGGGATAGGCTTTTGATTTGGGCTTTCCGTCCAGACCGAAGTTCATGTATGATTAGAATTTTCTGAAGAAAATTACAATTAATCATTTAACTGCATTATTATCTTCTTTTTTAATATTTGTAGACAACTATTCTATTAAGTTATCAAGGAAATCTGTCCAAATTAAAATAAATTAAATAATTAAAATTTGGAAAAACTAACATTTTTATGTTAGATTTTTGAATTTGTGCTGCTTGCTGTGGGCACCAACAGGGAAAGGGAAGGCGTTGACAGCTAAATCTTAAATTAGTTCTTGAATGGTTAATATTTACTATTAATTTTTTAACACGCCTTAAATATTACTCTTTATTTGATTGGAATGCTAATATTTACTATTAACTTTTAACACATCTTAAATATTACTCTTTATTTGATTGGCGTGTCACCTCATTATTTTCAGGCAAGAAAGCTTTTCAGTTTCTTGTAGAGGCCCTCAAATGGAGAAGAAGAAAAAAAAAAAAGAAAAAAAAAAGGTGAATCCCTCATTTAAAAATTTGATCCAAAGTTTACATCCTCAAATAATAGTTTACTAAAGAAAACATTAATTTTAAATGTAAATGGATATGATTTATCCAAATAAATATTTAACATATATAGAAATTGACACGATTTTTTATTTTATTTTATTTTATTGAGTTAAAAAATATAGATACAATTCTTGAAACTATGGCTATGGCTTTCACTAGAGAAATAATTTGTTATTTATTTATAAGGAATAGAGATATAATTTAATTTCAAATTCAATTCAATTTTCAGATTTAAGGAGATTTCCAAAATTTTAGCCTATTATAAAGATTTATAAAATTGCAGCAAGAATTTCTCTTTTTAGTAATACAACAGTGATCGTGGTTTATCCGCAAGTAATTAATGTCCTCTTGTTGGCTTTTAATAATAAAGATTTTGTAATGAAAGTAAAAAAAGTGTTGGTTAAAAAAAATTACTAATTAATATCCTATTATCCAAATTAAATTAGTTCATTCCATAGCCTATTTATTGATTAGGCAAATTAGTATATAATTTGTTAAATTTTCTTTAAATAGAAGGGTGCCCTTATTGCCAAGCTAAAATCTTTAGGGTCAATGCATATGCATATTAAATCTGATTAGTTTTTAATTTACTTAAATACCCTTATTTAAATTTTCTCTTCCTTACTTATCTTTTTTTTTAATTATTATTTCGCAATGACTCCTCTCTCCTCCCATAACTATTTGACCAGATTGACACAGCCATTGTGGTTTTTTATTACCCAATTTTTTGTCTCCCTGATTTTTCTAAATTGAGAGAATGAATTTGGAAAAGATAAGGATACTTAAAATTTATTTTTATAAAAGAAAATCTGCAATTGTAAACATGTAATTAGAATTCCATTAAGAGAGTCTTTATTGTCACAACTAATTTTTGTAGGGCCACAACGTATTAATTGGCATGAGTTTTTATTTTCTTAAAACACCCCTAATTATTTACTTTGTTTGACTTATTTTATTCAATATTTATTATTTCTCTTTCTTATGTCTAATTTTTATATGCTTTTTTTATTTTTATTAGATTACTTTTTTGAAACTCTTCAACTTTTTTCATTTGTACGAATATTTCTATCTTGCCTACAGAAAACTTCTTCCTCTAAAACTCTTCAATAAAGTATTCCACCTTTTATTATTTTTCTTTCCTAATTTAATTTTTATTAGGCTCTTTAATTGTTAAATTTTTTTACCATACTACTTTTCCTTAACTCTTCAACTTTTTTGGTATTTGTTTTCAATTCACCTTAAAAGTCTAATATATTTCCTAACCAAAAATTTAAAAAGTCTAATATATCTTGTTCAATTTTTTTTATTTTTTTTACTCCATACAATTTTTTCTCTTTATATTTTCTCGTAAATTATATTTTTAAATTAAAAAAACTTTATTTTTGTGTTAAAATAAAAAATTTAAGTGTTCTTTTTTCTTAGAGTAATTAAGACAAATGCTGGTGGGAAAACAATACATTGATAAATTGTTATTGCAAAAACTAAAAATCATTCAAACCATAGGTAGACAAAGAGATATTTGTCTTATTTACATGTGGACATATAGTAGTTTTGTAATGTTATTTTATGATAGTTCTTTAAAATTTAAAATGTTAATAGTACAATCTCATGTTCTTGTCCTTTTTTACTCTTGAGCCATTGAAAGTATTGTGAAAATTGCTCTAGGAAGTTCTTTTAATTTTTTTGTTAACTAAAGTTATGAAATCTATTGAATCAATAGATTTAAGTTGAGATTTAGAAAATAATTACAACTTTTACAAAATAGCTTTTCACAATAATGTCAAGAATTTCAAAAATTATATTTTAAGATCCCTTCCCCTTCTACTTTTTTACTAAATATTCTTTGAATTTATTATTATTATTTGGAAAATTTGATTTTATTATTAGAATATACAATCTTAGCAAGAAAAACTTAAAATTAATATTTAAAAAATTAATATACAACATTAGTTACTCTAAGAGAAAAGAAGAGCTAAATATTTTATTTTAACAAAAAATAATGTTTTTTTTTAATTTAAAAATATAATTTAAGAAAAAATATAGAGAGAAAAAATTGTATGGGGTAAAAAAGAAAATAACTGAAAAATATATGTTAGACTTTTTTAATTTTTGGTTAGGAAATATATTAGATTTTTAACATGAATTGAAAACAAATACCAAAAAAGTTAAAGAGTCTAGGAAAAGTAGTCGTAAAAAAATAATTTTAAAATGCCTAATAAAAATAAAACTAGGAAAGAGAAATAATAAAATGTGAAATACATTGAAGAGTTGCACATAAATGAAAGAAATTTAAGAGTTTAAGAAAAGTAGTCCAGTAAAAATAAAAATCGTAATAAAAATTAGACATAGGAACAAGAAATAATAAATCTTGAACAAGATAAGTCAAATCGAGTGAATAATTAGGGGTCTTTTAGGAAAAGAAAAACTCACGCCAATTTTTTAAGGGTCATAGTTTATTAATAAACTATGACCCTTAAAAAATTGGCTTTGACAATAAGAGCTTCCTTTCAGCAAAATTGTGAGTGAGAGTGTAAAGAGGAAAAAAGAGTTATTTAGAAAAAGAAGTACCCACAAAGACTAACTTGGATAATTTAATTTTTACATGTCTAAAAATATGGTGGGGCAGAGTTTAAAGAAAGTGAGTATTATGAGAAATAAGGATAATTAAGAGGATTTTGACATGAAGGTAGAATAATGGTTTGGAATTATTTTAACTTTGTTTGAATTAATTAAATTAAATTTTATTCTTGTATGCAAAGGTGTTGTGCTTTTGATTTAATTTAACCTTAGTCAATTCATGCATTTATTCTCTTCTTGTCAAACATGAGTTTACTTAATTTTTTTGAAAAATACTTAAAAAACACAATGATAATTTTTCTTGTAAATTTTATATATTAGTTCGTGAAGAGATACACGATCAATTGAAGAACTTGATTCATGAAATAGAGTGTATTAGTAATCCTAAAAAGGATAATACAGAGGAGAAGAGAGAGAAATTGTTGAAATGTGAATAATGTGAACAGTCAAAGTCAATATAAAATTAATTGGGTCCTATTATTAATTAAGAGAGATAAAAAAATTTAAATAAAATTATTTAAGGTATAACATAAACAATCACATTTATTAGATTGTTTCTTTAATTTTTTGACAGTGACAATAAGTGACCCAATCCTAACTTCCTTTGGCCATTCAGTCAATTTTTGTTTGAAATAATAAATAAGTTTTGGATATGGTAATTAAAAAAATTGTTTTTTTGGTTTTAAAATAAAATAAAGTTGTGGTCTAATCTTGTTAGGGTAGAAGATGTAATTTGGATGACATTGAAACCCAATTCTGAACCCCCCACGTAACTACAAGAATGTTCATCTTTCACGTTACGTCCATGCACGCACTCTCTCTTACTCCCTTGTGTACCAAGTTTTAACGGAGATAATGTTTGATTAGAATAAGTAGTCAACTGAAATCGAAATGATAATTATAATTTTAGTATTTTTTTTTTTTTAAATAAAAAGACAGAAATTAATGATTCAGATAATTTCAAATTTGGATTTTTTACCAAATTGAGAGAAATTAATTTTGTTGAATTCATCAAATAAAAATCATAGTGATATTGTTTGGGGACTCGGATATATAATTCTACTCCAACTGAAACTCAACTCGTAGTTGTATAAATAATTTTTGTAACTATCTCTTCCTCTTATACTACATTGCTCACAGCCTCGCAGACTTATTCTGTTCTCTCTCTGTGCAAGTTTTGCTTTCTCTCGGTTTTCTATCTCTGAGCTTCGGAAATGGTGTCCGCTCACACTGCTCGTACTATTGTTGGAGTTATCGGTATGTGTTTGGTTAATTTGATTATATCACACTGATTGATCGGAAACCACATTCTCCGATCAATTTTTTTTTTAACTGGAATTCTTATGGTTTTGACGTACGATTCAATCCTATAATTCGAATTACTATTCAATTGTTGTCAATTTGGATTCTCAGCTTTCCGTACTGAGAATTGTTCGTAATAGTGATTGATTGTGTTTGATGTATGAATTTGATCCGTGGTAAAAACTTGTTAAAAGAATTTGACAGTGTGATTTTGATTTTAATTTTGGTAATCGAAATTCTAGCTTAATTTAGTTCGATTACCAAAAAATTGTTAAAAGAATTTGATACCTCTAATTAATTATTATGTTCGCTAACTGTTTGTTTCTTTGCAGGGAATGTCATCTCCTTCTTCCTGTTCATCTCACCAGCGTAAACTCTTTCTCTAGTACTTAATTTCAATTATTTATTTGTTAATTCACAAGTGTTTGGATGTTTTTATACATATAATTCATACTGCTATTATAATCATCATACTATGATTTTGTTTATATATACTGCTATGCATTGTCAGTTCAGTTGGATTTTCAGGTCGGTGAACGTCGGCTACATATTGTATATATGCTCTGCTAATAAAATCAAATTATATTTTTTGTTTTGGTTATTGTAGTCCAACATTTTACCGGATAATAAAGAACAAGGCAGTTGAGGAGTTCAAGCCAGATCCTTATATTGCCACAGTGCTGAACTGCGCATTTTGGGTACTGTATGGAATGCCCTTTGTGCATCCAGATAGCACTCTTGTCCTCACAATCAATGGTTTTGGACTTGTTTTAGAGTTGGTCTATGTGGCCATATTCTATTTATATTCCACTCATAAAGGAAGGGTAATGTATTCTTTCCCACCTGAATTGTTATGATTTAGCATTTTTAATGTACAAGATTTCTCCGTTATAATTATGATGTTTATGACATTTGACATGCATGGAATTTCTCATGAATATAACTTTCTTAGAGTCGTCCATAACAGCACTTCGAGCACATTTGGTAGTTTGTTTTATATATTTTTGAGCCTCCACCATATCGGGTACAAGGGCTAGGAAATCATTCTATTGCGCCAGTACCTATATATGCACAAAGAATATAATGTATCTCTATCTTCCTAATACTCATTTGTTATCCTACTCCTTTGATTCTTTTCTTACCGTGTTGCCATGGTTCGTGTATACTTTATTTTCTTTAACTAGAGAAATTCCTTATAAACTTGTGTACAAAAATTTGCCAGAAGTAGAGCCTTCGCTTATATAGCACAATTCTGGACTGGCCATCCATGTGGGCCAAGAAACCATTTTTAGCATGCATAATAGGAAGATCCCCTTGTTATAGTCTTGATACGAGTAGTCTCAACTTTTTGCTTATAATTAGACTAAATTGATATGTAGGGGAATATTTGTATCTTCACACATGTGAAGGATTTGTATTTGTTGCAAAAGATGCCAATCATAGCTGAAGGAAGAAGAGACCGTCATTTGGACTATGCTTGTGTATGTGTGAACCACTTTTGCACAGTTCACACTTCACAGTCCCACTTTCCGGACCTCACTGGCACGTTATTAGTAACATCCCTGCAAAAGTTGACAACTCCAAACTAATTGTGGAGTAACTTTCACATGGAAGTTGTTGCAAATAGATCCACTAGTAACTTAAGATATTAACGTTGCATAATACATGGGACCAGCAAAGTACAAAACACATGTACAACTGTGATTATCTTGAACAAAGTATATGGAAAAGCAAAACCTTGGCAACTCCATTGGTTACTTGTCATAATGATCAAGAAGGATCATAGAATATCTTTTTCTGATTCTGCTTTTAAACTTATGTTTTTTACATTCTTCAGAAGAAGGTACTTTTGGGGCTTATTTTCGACTTCGTTTTGGTTGCCATCATTGCTTTGATAACGCTGCTGACATTGCATGGAACCAAGAAAAGGACAATGATGGTTGGTATCATCTGCGATGTCTTCAATGTTATCATGTATGCATCTCCTCTTACAATCATGGTACGTCTTTTATCTCCCATTGTAATTACCAAATTAAATAAACTTCCGAAATTCGTATTGTATGCACATTTCCGTTGAAGATTAATTTTTATATCTACTCCATTACTCCAATATTGATTTAACATTGTCAATCTCTGTAACAGTTCAAGGTTATAAAGACTAAGAGCGTGAAATATATGCCATTTTATCTCTCTCTGGCCAACTTCTTGAATGGTATTACGTGGACAATTTATGCCCTCATCCAGCTTGACCTATACATTCTGGTAAACTTCATCTTCAGCATTATAATATTCAGTTTATATACTGTACTTTTCCTTGTTGTATTTCTCTTGAATGAAGTCTAACTTATTATTACCTTGGTGTTTTGTTGCAGATCAGTAACGGTCTTGGTGCAATCTCTGGTGCTGTTCAGCTCATACTATTCACTTACTACTACTTCTTTGGTGTAAAAGACGGTGATGATGAGGTCAAAAAGCCGAATGAAGTCCAGCTCTCTAGCTCAAACATGGCCTGATTAGAGTCCATCAGTCATCCCATTACATCTCTCCAGCTTATTATCTAGTTTTATTTCTCTGTATTATCTAGTTTTTGGTTAAAAACATTTATAATTTTTAAGTTTTCTGATTTGGCATATACATTCGGATTCGGATTGTTCCCAAACTTCAGGATTGATTTTCATATAGAATACAATCAATCAACTAAGGTCATTTTAAATTTCATATGTTATTCTCTCATATCATATATTTGATTCCAATACTTCCGATCACACCTTCTTCTTCTTCATCAAAGTTGTGCGATTTTGTACATATATACTAGTTTGGTTTTGTGTTTGATTTTAAAGTTTGGAATTGAAAATTCTTGTATAATATCATGTTTGGTTGAAATTGAAAATTATTTTTGATGAAACAATTAAAACAGCTTTAACTTATTTGTCAAAAATTACTCATATATAATTTGTTTCAGGGCAAGTTGTAAAGAAAATACACTAAAACAGTGTATAGAGTATACCCAAGCCCAAATAAAGAATGGATTTGATGACAACCCGGCCCACGAAGAAAAAACGAATAAAACAAAAAAGTTAGGCCTCGTCTGACCTGGGTTTTCAGTTGTAAGATTGTAATCTTATCCAGGGCACCAAGATGAATGGATGATCAACTACGAACCTTTCCCGAGCATTCTCTCACACGATATAAACCCCAAAAATTGACCAACCTTATCTGTTATCCATATTCTATGTCAAACAGAGACATCCACTACTTTTTCTTCTAACACCCCATGAACTCTGTCCCCTAACAGCTTTGTAATTCCCATGGCAGCTATCATCTCCTGCCACTACTTGTCCTCCCCAGCTACTACCAAATTCTCAAGGTCCAATGCACCCTCTAACCGGATCTGTTACCCAATTGATTTGAGCAAGGCTAGGTCTCTAGGTTTTAGACCTCGGTGTTCTTCTCAAGAACCCAGACGTTATCCTCTCCAGAACAAGCATGTAAGGTTTTGAACCTGATTCAGTCATTTTGTATATATACTTGCACACCATTACTTTTATGTCCGCATTTGGGTGAAGCAATTATTTGGGATAACCTGAAAAGTTATCTCATTTGATGCATTTATCATTTTTAATTAAGTCCTGATTTGAGAAATGTGGACATCAACTCTTAGATACATAATGCTCAAATGCTAAAATTAGAGTTCATGGAATCACAGTCATTTGATACTTTCATGTATGGGAAGTTTATTTCACTTTAACTGAATAAGGCTATGAGTATTAACTGCTAAGTAAGAACCATGTAAGTTCCAGACTTTAGGTCAGGAATATGCACCGGAAAATTGGCACGAATAACACGGGAAGCTTGAGACCCTCCGAGCTACATTGTCTGCCCGCAATTAACACCTTGGTTGATGCTTCAACTAAAACTTGTATTGAGAAATTGATTTCAATTAACATTTCTGAATCTTTTCCTCTAAACATAAAGCAATCGAGGCTAAATGTTTCTACAATTGGAAGAAAACTTTTTTTTCTAATGATTTTTGGGGCTATTGATATTAGTAGCTCTATCACTACTCTTGAATTGGGCACTAAAAATCTCGCATTTGAAGCAGAAAGGGAAGTCATTTTCCTTGAAAGAATGTGCAATTTCTCTGGCATTGGCTGTCGGGTTGATAACAGGAGTTCCTGCATTTTGCTGGTCTGCCAATGCCAATGCTGGCCCAGTGTTGCCTGATCTGTCTGTACTGATATCTGGACCACCAATCAAGGACCCTGGGGCATTGCTGAGATATGCACTTCCAATTGATAATAAAGCAATTAGAGAAGTGCAAAAACCACTTGAAGATATCACAGAGAGTCTTAAGGTTGCTGGAGTCAAGGCACTGGACTCTACGGAGAGAGTAAGACATCGAAACTTTTATTCCTTTAGTGTATATGGGTGAAATCCTTTAATAGGAAATCTTGTATGGGAGTTACTTAGTCTAATTTTGCATGAAATGTAGAATCTGAAGCAGGCTTCTCGAGCTCTCAAGCAAGGGAAATCATTAATTGTGTCAGGATTAGCTGAAGCAAAGAAAGAACATGGAGTTGAACTGCTTGACAAGCTGGAAGCTGGTATGGATGAGCTTCAACAGATTGTAAAGGATAGGAATCGAGATGGAATTGCACCAAAACAGAAAGAGCTGCTACAGTATGTTGGAGGGTGAGTATCTTAAATTCGTAGTAGATGCATTATGTTGGTGTACAGACCATGCAAAAAACCTTTTGTACAGACATATGCTCAAAAAGAGAACTCGAATTAGTATTGTAACATATGTCAGTTCTGAATTTTGGCAGTGTTGAGGTGTTTTATCTAGTGTAAATTGTTATAAATCCGAGACTATATGAAGAGAAATTAAAATTTGTTGAATTCATAAATATTTCACTCCGAACAAATCAACGTTCACTGCACGTTATTTTCTGTAGCCTAGTTGTTGCATTGTTTTTAAGTTTGAAATTAGCTATTCAAATCAATATTTCCCAGAACTATTGCCCATTGGATTGTATTTACTTCCCTCCAAGATAAATGAGATCTCCATCACAGCAACCACATAATATTTGGACTCTCTGGTGGCTGTTCGTTCCAAAACCGTGCTCAACATTATTCTTCCCTAACAGCATGAAGTTATGAACGTTTTTTCTTAGTTCTACCGGGAAATCTTCATCATTTCCTCAGTATCCTTTTTCTAGAATAGAAAATCGAGAAGGACTTGTGAAAGTTATTTTCTCAAGAAAATTCTCATATATACCCTTTCATTGACTGCAGCTGAGATCTTCCTGGGGCATTGGGTTTCTGCAGTGTTGAAGAGGATATGGTTGATGCCTTCCCTTACGAAGTACCTGAAGAATATCAAAGTATGCCTCTGTTGAAGGGGAGAGCAACTGTGGACATGAAGGTCAAGGTTAAAGAAAATCCAAATTTAGACGAATGTGTCTTTCGAATAGTGCTAGATGGTTACAATGCCCCTGTAACAGCTGGGAATTTTGTTGACCTGGTGGAAAGGCACTTCTATGATGGCATGGAAATACAGAGAGGTAGAAAATCAGATATTAAATATGCATGATTCTGCACTTATCCTCCCTTTAATATTGCTACTCTGTTGTAAAACATATTTTTGTTTGCAGCTATTTACATATGCATGATTCTGCATTTTCCATCCCTTTTACATATTGCAAGTTTGTTGAAGAATATATTTTCTTTTCTAGCTATACTGGGGAATGTAGATTTCAGGTCAAAGTAGTTTGATGCTAGTTCTGATTGCAGAATATTGGCAATGACACTAAAGATTCAAAAAAGTATTTTCAACTTGAATCAAGACTAAACTTTATATATTGTGGCAGCTAAGCATTGTCATGTCATAATACTGTAGATAATAGTAGATATTCTTTCAAGAAATTCATTCTGTCTTGCTGCCACCTCGTTTTTTCTATACTTCCAAAGTCCAAACCTATTTCTAGTTGTCTCAGATTTCTTGAATCTTCATGTGCAGCGGATGGCTTTGTTGTCCAAACTGGAGATCCTGAAGGTCCTGCAGAGGGTTTTATTGATCCTAGTACAGAGAAAACAAGAACAATACCATTAGAAATCATGGTGGAAGGACAAAAATCACCTTTTTATGGAGAAACTTTAGAAGTAATTTTCCTCTCTCCCGCACCCCCTTTCCTCTCTCTCCCTTGTAATGATATGAGTGCGGTTTACCATGTTGCAATTGTAAATTCAGTATCTTTTTTTCAAATCTTAAATTGTATAATCAGTCTCTTATAATCATTTTTAGATTGTTCCACTGCTCATAGTTTTTTGGTGTTTGATGTCGGTTATAACATGTTTGCAGGAGCTTGGTCTATACAAGGCTCAAACGAGGCTTCCATTTAATGCATTTGGAACAATGGCAATGGCTAGAGATGTGAGAACCTTAGTTTTGACATTGCTATCCTCTTATATATTATGGTGTTCTTATTTGATTCATTTAATTTTTTGGAACAGGAATTTGAGGATAACTCTGCCTCCAGCCAGGTATTTTGGCTATTGAAAGAAAGTGAGTTGACTCCCAGTAATGCCAATATATTGGATGGTCGATATGCAGTTTTTGGGTATGTGACAGAAAATGAGGATTATTTGGCGGATCTCAAGGTAGGGGATGTCATAGAATCAATTCAAGTAGTCTCTGGCCTGGATAACCTAGTGAACCCGAGCTATAAGATTGCTGGTTAGAGATATTTCTGTGTTGTTTTGCTTCTGGATTTACTGCACACTGCTATTTCAACAAGGCTATTGAGGGTGACTATGTGCTCTGCATAGTACACACTTTTGTAATTTTACTACAAAAACTGTCTTCGTCTTTTCACGAGATTGTAGCATTCAAATTGAGAGTATTCTTTGCAACACTGTTGACTCCCAAAATGTATTCACAAGGTGTAGGGTCTTCATTTTTTCTTCATCTAAGAAACACCTTAATAATTATGATTTTCAGTTGGAGAAATTGTAGATGACATATATTTAGAATTATATTGGGTGATCTAAGTGGAGCACATCTTTTACACATATAATAGTGTCGTTACTCCTTCCAAGTATGTTTCATTTGGTCTGCACGTCTGCTTTTGTCATAACTATTGCGTTTCAATGAAATGTATAAGGCAAAGAAAAAGAAAGATTTCACAAGCTCAATAATTGATGCGACTACTTGCAGAACCTCAAAAAACAAATAAATCTTCATGAACCATCAGAACTAATCAGTGAACATGTATAGGGTAAATTCATGCTATTACTGGGAATTGTATACCTGACATAGTGTTAAAAAGGGTGAAAGGAAGAGGAAGAAGGAAAATTTAACTTTACAAAAATTATAGCCCAATAATAAGAAGTAATTGCGGAGCTCTTCTTCAACCACACTCAGTGTCTTCAAACTTCTGTATTATCTCTTGATTCTAGGGTCCCCATCCTTTCAATTGAATAAAGTACAAATTGAATTTCCAGAATGTTGTTTCTGAGTCTCCACAATCTATTGAAAAGAAGGTGCAAATCTTTTAAGGCCCTCGATACCTGCGGAAACAGAAACATCCCTGAGGCTGGTCAAGAGGGATCATACCTCCACCCTTTGAAGTGTCAATAGCTTCCAACATTGTCACCACTTCATCCATCTCTGGCCGTTTATCAGGATTTGCGTCCCAGCATCGTTTCATGACATTTGCAAGAGAGCTTGGGCAACAGCGAGGTATCTCCGGCCTTAGATTCTGTAGTTCCATAAACAATCTAAACACAGTGAAAATGGCTAGTATGATAGCATTAAAAGTAAACATTATCTCTTCTGACAAAATATAAGGAAGTTATAAAGGCACAATCTGCAAATCAGATATGTAGCTTTTTTTTTTTCTGTCAACATACCTGACGCACAACAGCTGATGTCACTTCTGAGAAACTGAGGTCAGGATACTGGCATGTCGCAACAGTATATTTCCCATAAGCATATACCAAAACTGTACACATCACATTTTCTATTATATGGATTACCATTTAGAACCTGCCCAATATCAAGTTGCTCATGTAAGTAAGATACACATTTTCTTTTAGGAGAACTGAAATGGAACATATCCAATCACTTCAGAAAAGTCAACTTATTGATAATTGATCATCTTAAACATGATATATGCCAAGGAGAATCATACAACTACACAAAACCAACCGGCAACCAACTCTAGCACAAACACTGAAAAAATAAGCAAAACTCAGATGTCTATTTGAATTGGGTAGACCACCAACCCCTTCTTTCAGTCGCAAACAATAATTAAGCATTTATTGCTGAAAAGTGAAGACTGGAAAACTGTTCTCCACCCCAAAAAAGCCATGAAATATTCAAAAGTTGAATGTGTAGCAGAAGAAAGTGTTAAATATTAACTCAGACTAGTAAGTGACAGCAATATTTTAGACGTACACATTAGTAAGTGACCAAACCCTTCAGTACAAGATGACCAAAAGGTCCAACTGTAAAAAAAGTCACTTCCACTCTATACCTTCGTTCAAATTAATACATATATACAAGGTGAAATGACAACAAGGTAATTCTCCATGCAACGATCAAACACTCATGCAGAGAGCAAAAGAGAGAACACCAAAAAAAAGAATAAAGACAAGTAAAAGGACATGATAAAAAAAAAAAAAGGGTTTTGAGCGTGGGCATGTGTCTCTATGTGGCCAAAAAAGGGATAACAACAACCTTCAGTAAAAAGCAGTTTTTCCATTTCATTTGTCACCAATTAGATCCAGAACATGAGAGATGGAAAGAGTATGGTAAGAAGCATATGCACACTTTCTACTTATTACCATTCTAGATGGAAGTGGAAAACAAACCCCAAAAGGTATTCACACATAAGGAGAGAAAAAGAAATTTTTGCCCTGTTTAATTGTCTAAAGCAATTTTCATTTTCCATCTCCAAATACTTGGGTAAACAACTAAAATATCTCCAAATAAGGTTGAGAACATGGTGTTTGTTTTAAAAAATTGGGAAAACCTTGTTTAATCTGAGACATTAGATAACATCTAAGAGGAGTTTTGTAAGATCATTTTCCAATTTTTTGATTTGGAGATACGGTCTTTGAACATGAAATTAAATGTAAAAGATGGATAATTATTCTCCAATCTCACAACTAAACAGGGCTTTTGCCTTTGTTATGGGTTCAAATTCAAAGAATTCAATTATCTACCTCAGGAGCCATGTAACCGAGGGTTCCGGTTTCACCGGTCATGTCATGAGGATTTGAAGCCTCTATACGAGCAACGCCGAAATCAGCTATTTTCAAGGTCCGTGTCTTGTCCAAAAGCATATTTTCAGTTTTAACATCTCTGTGGACAATCTTCTCTGAATGGAGATAGCTCAACCTATTTAAAAATAGTATATGATAAAGAAAGTGAGTTCGAAGAGCAAATTTAGTATGCTACACTACATATATTCTGAAAAAGCAAACTCAAAACATCATAAATGTGACAATGGATATAAGATAGATATTAAGTGTAGGCAACAGACCCCCTTGCAAGATCAAGTGCCAGTTGGACAACTACTTTATACGCTAGCTTTCTTCTCCGGTTCTTAATGAGATAATTCTTTAGTGCTCCGCCAGGACAATATTCAACAACAACGCAACATACATTACTTGGCATGCCCATATGGCCGTTTTCTGTTTGTATGTTCAGCTCTGATGTCCCCATCGTTGCCCCAATAAACTGCAAAATTGATTTGACAATTGGAAGAAATAAGAGAATTCTCATGGAATATCTGAACCTATCTGACATGGAAAATCAATTGTTAGCATTTTCTTTAATCCCCATTCTTTACACTGATAACCTGGGTCGCTATTCTTTCTTACATATACATGAAATATATTTGACCAAAAGCATGGCAAAAAAAAAGAATGATACAAGCACTTGAAAGGTAATGAGGCATATGTCAGTTCCAGCCCCATAAGAGTTCAATACAGATTTGTTCCCAAATTGAAGGAAACTACAGAATGCTTCGATAGAAGATTCCAGAAACTATCGCATATCTTAAATGTGCTAAAATGTCTTATCTAGACAGGTGAAGTGGAAGGAGAAACATAATTTTCACTTCACTGTAGCTAGATTTTATGTACTTATCTTCTTGGGTTCATTGATATGCAATTAGTTATCCAGTGAGAGAATAGACATGTGGAGAAGAATATGACCAATGACGTTGCAGTCCTAAATAGAACTAAATGTTAGAAGAAATTTTAAACTTGAAATATTATTGATTAAGGATTCATGTAATGAAGCCAATCGTTTCAGATTGGGCTTCTTCGTATTGACCTAGATTGAGAAATTAGGTACATGATATTAGCATTTCAGTATTCTTTACAGGAAAAGAAACCTGGGATCATGATTTCAACTGGTCTCAAGGTGCAATATTAATCTCAATGTCTCTAGCTAGAATGCTCTATAACAAATACAGGATCAGAACCAAGACTCGTGACTTCAGCCAGACTCTGGCCCTAAACAACTGTAAATTGATTTTCATAGAGTAATGAATTCAAGGTATCCCCACCCACCTAACTGCCTACCAAATTTATGTCCAACCCCAAAGAGATAGCAAAAAGAACATCACTCAACATGAAATAATGAGTTTATTTAACTAAATTGTGGCCATAATCAGGTGGAGTTATTGCATGCATGATATGAAGAGAAAAATCCAGTTTGAGCACTGTTTTTATCCTAGTAGTCTGACATTAATGGGCATTCTATTCTTCTTCTTTTCTTTTCTCCATTTCTTCCCACTCTTATTATCTATCCGGTTTTCCTGAAAAAGTTGAAACACTACTGAACCGACTTGAATTTGAACTACGATTCAGATCAAGTCTTACCAAAATCAGATTTCCTTTTCGTGCCATATGCACTTTTTTCTTTACTTTTTCCCTATATTTTTCCTGAATCTACTTCAAAGTAGCACGGAGTGGAATGAAATAGTGAGACGGAAAGGAAAGGAAGAAGGAAAAGAAAATGGAGAAACATATGTTACCTTAGTTACATTAGGATGTTCAAGCTTGTGCCAAACAGCAACTTCTTGTGTAAAAGCCGCTCTCATTGACCCTATTTCAGCATCTGACCTGTGACCCTCTTCCCCCCAATCTAGAAGTTTAACTGACAGCATGCAAAAAAAGATAGAATTTATTAGATTTTAATATCATTTGGAGAAAATAGGTTGATAACATAGTTCTAATTACTTTTATTTACATAAATTGCAACAGAAGAGCTTCTGGACTAAATAACTTTGTCAAACAGTTGCATAAAAGACAATGGATCTTAAGTCACATACTTGTATCTATAGGAGTCTCGCATAAAAACATAAAAAATTTACCATGATCAGTTATGGGTTTAACTTGAACACAGAAGATGAAAGTTCTGTAGCCAACCCACAATCAAAAGAGTCTTGTGTGACTTGAAGATGGGCAACTACTACGTGGCAGCATAACGTCCACTTGACACAATTCAGGCAACTTGGTTACTTTAACTTTCCAGAATTGTACATCTAGATAGTCATGAAGTGGTGCAGACAAGACAAGCACACATGAAAGCTCAAAAAGAAAAGGACAATATTAAAGTTTATGTACATAACTCTGAAGTCAACTCAGTCTTGTGAATCACGGATTTTGCAAGTCTAGACTCTAAATCCACAAAGTTCAGTCACAGGCGTCTCATGGTAACTAAAAGAAATTGCTTGTCACAGAGGCCGTTCATGGAAAGAAGTAAAACACTACCCATCTAGAGATGACTGCTGATAGAAATCAAGGAAAGGAAATAATTAACTAACGCCCATGTTAGTGTTATCTTCATCTAAGAATTATACCTCAATGAAGCTCAGTCAAGCAGTAAATGCTGCTTTTTAACAAACAAACAAAAAAAAAGCTAGCAATAAATAAAGTTGTATTGTTTTTGTTTACTTTCCTGCATTTTCTTGTAAATTTAAGAAAAATTATTAAGCCAGAAAGTTGAAGAACCATTGACATCCATTAGCAATAGATCTGCTAGCCCAGTTAATGTAGATTTTCCCTGATCAACCCTCAGGTCCTTTTTAAAATTTCCATCAAATGAAAGAGCTAAAACCAATGCTAATAACATGGCTTCCCAATTTGAGAAAAGGTACTCTCAGAACAATAAGCATATGAGCATCTCAAAATGAACAAAAATGCTGTTTTCCAAATGATAATGAATAGGTATGTAAAGAAATCATATTTGAAGAAAATGTGAATTCTATGGAGATAGAAAGAGAGAGTACCTGCAACATCTTGGCCGTCATAAATGCCACGGTGAACGGTGCCAAAAGTACCACGGGCAATGACGCTCTTGATGATTAGCTTGGAGGGGTCAATCTCCCATTCTTGTTTGGTGGGGTTAGACCTTCCTTCTTGTTCGTCTCCTTCTTTCTTCTTATTCTTCTCCATAGTCCATGCTCTACTCAGATGCCTCTGAAGCTGCTCGTCCAAGCTCTTCAGATCTATTTGATCCGCTCTAACATACCCACCACCCCCACTTTCATTCTTCTCCTTCATCTTTTTCTCCCTTCTCTAACAGTAACAAAAGAAAGAATTTTTACAAATCCCTATAGTTGTCGTTGGCTGCATCAATTCAAAGGCGCAAAACCCAACTAACTTTGGCCGCGAGTTCTGGTTCTGGGTATTGGGTGTATTTCTCTCAATTCTTCTACTTCTGCTGCTGCTGCTGGTGTTTCGGGTGAGGAACACAAATATAAATGGTGGTTTTGGTGGCTATCTACAAGTACTACTACTACTAGACTGTAACTCCCTCTCTCTCTCTCTCTCTCAATCATCCATGTGGGCACATGGATATTGCCTGAACACGACGAGTGTGTCTGACCCACTCTTGTTTCGCCCTCCCTCACATTACTGTTCTAATTTATTGAATCAAACAAACAAAACCGAGTCTCCCTATCTCTCTCTCTCTCCTGCTTCCTTCCTGGTTTTGTTGTTCTTTTGTGCTTTTATGGAATTCACGGTCAAAGTACTCTTTTTTTTAAAAAAAATTTGTATATAGTTATTTAATTTCAGAAAGGCATTGGCTCATCAATGGGTGATCATGGAGACAGTTACAGGTAAAGTTACCGGGAAAAAATTGAAAGTGGGAAACTGTAATCATGGGCTTATATCACTTATCAACGATTATTTTGAGTTGGTCAAAATGTATTCATTTTTGTTATAGATGACAATATTATTTGTATTATCAGGTCAGTGTTTAGTCTAATCAAATTTTAATTTTTTTAATTTTTATGCGTTTGAACATTTAGGGGGAATAGGATTGTGCCACGTTTATTGTAACTTTTGAAATAACTTTAGGTTTTAATTTATGAACTTCACCAAAAAAAATATTTTTCAAATTTAAAGTCTTAGAAGTTGAAATTAAAAATAAAATTTTTTCAAGCTTAGAGTCTTAAAAACTGAATTTAAAATAAAAAAATTTCAAACAAATTTTAATAATTTTTTAATTTAAATAAATATATGCATAATTTTTATTAAATTTTTAACATATATTCTTATTCTAATTTGTATGAAAATTGATATTATCATGCCATGATGAAATTTAAAGAAATCATGCATGTTTGAGAACAAATGGAGCTATCATGCTCTATTTTCATTGTATAAAAATTCCTTACATAACGGTGAAATAACTCACATAAAAAGTACAAGTATATCAAGTTTTTTTTTTTTTGGAGCATAATCCTCAATACAAAATAGTGAACAAAGGGAGCCATCAGCATCTATTTACATCATCTCTAATTCAAAAAATTAAAAAATTAAAAAAAATAGTTAAGTAGAACTAATAATTAATATAAATGTTAACACATAAAAATCTACATAAATTTTCCTCTTCAATTCAACTTCTTGGAGGGATCTCAAGATTTTAATTGCAGTATCCTCATTATTCATTTCAATTTTAAATTATTATGATGTTATAGTTGCTTCAATGTCTTTCATTATTGTTATAAACTTCACCACTCTTCATCAAACTCTAAATGTAACGGATCAATTCTTTAAAGGAGCTCTTTTATAACTTCAGTCCCACGAATACAAATATCATCATCAAACCACCATTTAAAAAAATAGTATGTTTTGAATTCATGCATAATATGAATAATATCTTAATTTAGTAACCCTTGAAGAAAATATAAATATAACCATAATTCATATCTATTTCATATGAGAAAATCACTATTATTATCCTAGTTATTTGACTCATATACAAGTCATTATAACAAATACATAACTTTAACTCGAAATCATTAAGATAAAATTCATAATTCAATAATCGAAAACAAACAAGATAAAACTCAGAAGTTAAAAAAATTCTTACCCCAAACCTCCCATATCCATAAAATCTCATTCCTACATTGTTTTTTTGTTCCTGCTGTTAGCGAAGAGATTTCACTACAAGAACATATCTTGGTCATATTGTTTGTAATTGGATTTTTGGGAACCCTAGACGATTTGGTGCACTATAAACCCCTGAAGAACTAAATGTAGTGAGTCTGTTAGCCATGGAGGAGATGAAGAGTAAAAGGATTTGGTGGAAGAAATAGATAGTTGAAAAGATTTTTGGAATTTGAGGATTTGGGGGAAAAGGTTGGGGATTTGAGTAAAAGAAAGGCCTAACTCGCTAATTTGAAGGAAACGATAACCTCACGTGCTTTGCACGTGGGATTAAATGGTTAAGTTGGACGGGTTCTGTCTAAAGAAGATTTAATCCAAATTTAAGGGGTGGGTTGGGACAAACCACAACATGTTTGAATTTGGGAAAAAAAAGTTATATTAGAGGAGGTAAAGTATATTTTATTCAAATATTTTAGAAACAACTTGTTATAAAAATGTTTTAAAACATACCATTTTTTTAAAATAATTTAAATACTCAATATGTTTTAAAAAAATACAATCAATAATTTTTTATATCTCATAACACTTTTATGTTAACTTATCCAAATCATTTTTCTAACTTTTTGTATAATATTTTTTGAACAACTATACTTGAAAAATATTTTTACTTACAATGTCTTTACACATAATTTAATCAAATTAATCTTATGTCACTAAGTTGAGACTTTTACAAATAATAATAATAATAAAATCATATAAAATATTCATAAAAAGAAAATTAAGGTTTTTTCAATCAGATTGAATCATGACCTGATCTATTACAATGTCTGCATGTGAAGATTTTTAAATAAAATGAACTTATTATTTTCTTAATAATATTCTGTACACTTAATCTTATCCTAATTTTGTTAGAATTATTCGATCTCTCATTAAATAGTAACTTTACTTTTTACCTATTGGGCCCCATTCACAATGATGAGCTTGATGATATATTTTGATTGTGTAAAAGTTATTATTATAATAAACTCTTTTGCAAAAGAAAATTTTAATTTTAGTACGAGCAGTCAAGCTGAAAACTACATTCCTTCATCAAAAGAATATAACAATGTGTAATGTATTATATATTTAAGTATTATTATTTGCACAACTAATTTTTATTTCTTAAAATAAATTTTGTATTGTAAATTTGTAACCTGTACATATACTTAATAGCTCATCTTATAGTTAGAACTTAGAAATTGGAAGTTTAAAGTTTTGGTACATAATCGATTATAAATATTTAACTTTGGTTGGTATAGGCTCATTCTTTATAAGGATAATTTCTTGCAAGGCTCATGGTTTTGTGGTTGTAAAAATAAGAGTAGCTTCATGAGAGTATAAGCCAACAGAAACATAGAAGCCTTGATCAGTACAAAAATGTGTCAGGTTGATCTCATGATCACAAATATTTGTTTTCTCTCTTGATTTTTTAAATTAAAATCTTTTTAAGACGTTTTGGGAAATAAATTCTCACAAATTCATTAATCTCAATATAAGTTAGTAAAATCTGCATAAATTAACTCTAAATATCACTTCACTGCTAAAAAAATAATTATTCACCCTAAAACATTTTTAGAAAAAAAAAATGAAAACTTTTTTCTATTTTTTTTTCATAATTACAAAAAATAGACTTATCTGCCATGTCTTTTGACCCCTTCATTGAAAATCTTGATTTCTTCCTAAAGGTTTTATTTCATCACAATTAACCATGGGAATTTCTCTTATCCAATGATACTTACCACTATTTAAAGAAAATGGAACTAATCATTTAGTGGCATATATTCCAATAATAAACAAGAGTATAATGATGAGGAATCCATCCTTGCATTATACTTGACAAACTCTTTTGGTGATCAAGCTTAAGACTTAATGTATGTTTTAATAATTGCCAACCACATGTTGGAGCCAGAGACACAATTTAGTGTACAAAAGTCTTAAAGTGTCAAGGGTCCTCCATGCCTTTCCATGTAAGTGAAATTCAGTTACATATGGGGAAGGTCGGATTTAAGTTGCTTTACTTTAAAAGAACTAAAAACAAATAAAGCAAATAGAAGCTTTGGCCATTAATGTTCTCTAATTGTGTGCCCTTGATCCCCACTCATTGCAAAACAATGTGGCTGCCCTATGTACAAAAGCAAAATAGAATTTTGAAAGTACTCATTGCAATGCCATTGCTAAGGAAAAGAACACAATACTGATAAGATTATTGTTAATTCTATAGGAGAGAACTATTTTCCCAATATCCTCTCTCTTGCATAGAGGAATAAAATGAGTTGCTGAGAATACAGAACTAGAAAAAAAAAGGCTTGCTAGATGTCATTATATAATAAGCCTAATTACATAGCACTCATTGCCTTCATATATTTTAGTAGGTATTTTCAGTCAAAATATATAATAATACACAAAAATATAGGGCTATGTGAATATGCCCGTGAAGCCTATCCTTTCTAACTTTAATGTTAATGGGACATAAAAAGAAGAGGTTAGAAATAGGGACTCATGGGTCACGGGGACTAGAGCTCAACTGGCTGGCTAAAGATGGCACTGCAAGACTGGAAAAGAGTTCTAAGAACCATCAGTAATCCCCGTGAACCAAGCAGCATTTGCATGACTGTCAAAAACTCGAGAAACCTACCAAGACATGTTTTACTAGTTACCACGTACCAAGGTCCAGCATCACAATTCATTCATGAACACCTCCATAGAGAGAATAAGAAAGAAAGAAAGAAAGAAAGAAAGAAAGAAAAGCATGAGATGCAATAGTAACTTAATGTAATTAGCTATAAAAGTAGAAGCCGTCAAGAAAAGAGTTAACGAACTTGCATATATGAAGAAGGCTACTTTCCTAGTTGTTAACAAATGGTAAGAGTCTTCAGATAACATACACGTCTATCGCACAAAATATGCTTGGTTGAGATAAGCAGAAACATATGATGCAACATCATGAAAAACTAGGCCTTAACCCTCTATCATAAAGAAAATACTTCTACTAAAGACAATCTTACAAACTGATTATTTATCAAAGAGAAAAAACAAAGGTTTTCAATTCTCTTGCTATGTTCCATGCACCGACATAGAGCACTATTACATTCAACAACTTTCGACTATGTTTGTGTTTGTAAATAGAGCTTTAACAGCTTACACATTTACACCACTCATTTGCACAGGAGATGGGGATCGAGGAGATAGACAATGAATAACTACCTATCAATTTTAAGGCAAAACAGCCTATGGTCTCTCATTTTGTGTCTATCTATGTGGTAAACTTGAATTTAGATCACATGAAGCATAAGAGAAGAAGAGTTTAACGTGAGACAAATAAGGGAGAATTGTAAAATGATACATAAATAAGTTCTCCAAAATATATGTCCTAAATAACATGTATCAAGAGTCCAATAAGAGGAAATGAGTTCTATATTTGAGTTATCAAACAGTAATAAGGTACTATAAAGGTATCATCAGCTATTAAAAATAAATAAAATGGCACCACCTAAATAAGCTAGCAATCCTAATAGCTTAGACTGCAATTGCAAAAATGACATAACAAATGGGAAACAGAGAAAAAATTTCAACTTGCATTTGAAACTGCTCAGTGTGACTAAACTTCAAACTGATCTGCAACAGTAAACCAAATCAATGCTTAGTTGATTTTGGTTATACTACCAAAAAATAAAAAAGGGGGCAGGAAATTAAAGAAATAAATTAACAGAGAATGAAAGACCGGATCAAATAAATGTTCCAATTCAGATGGACATTGTCGTGGCCATGCTTGGAGAGTCGAAATCTCTTCTTGAAGCAAAACTTTATATTGGAGCCAAGGAAATGTCACCTGTTGCAATAGACTCCCATGCTCACTGACTCTCACCGTGGTTGGTAGAGTGCCGAGTCTCAGAGACAGAAAGAGAAACCAAAAGAACGCAAAGCGAAAAGAGAAGGGTACTTGTTCAATATGGCAGAAGCCCAAAGAGTCTCAAATTTTGGGGTTTGGTGGGAAAATTGAAAATCTCAATGACTGAAATCAGCTCTAAACGAACGCACGCGGAACCCACGTGCATCACTGATGAAGCACATCACTGGGATGTATGACATATATAAAGAGAAAGATAACTATGAAATCCACCACGCTAAAAACACCAAATGGAAGCATGATAAAAGTTGAATTTCAACTGAAAGTTCCATTTGTAAAGTAAAATCCATAAATGCATAGACGGGCAAAGCTGAATGTTGCTAATCCAACCATCCCAATGGAAATTCGAGTTGGGAAGGCTCTGGAAGCTATCTATGTCTGTTGCTTTGGAAAGGGTTTAATAGAGGAAGAAGATGAAAGGCTGCTTATTGTCATGCTTAGTTCTGTGTTTCCATCAGTTAATCAACTAGAGATTCAGAGGAGGGCCAAAGACAAGGCAAGCAAAGTAGCTGAAGGAAGTGACGAGTATTATGTTTCAGAACAAAGCCCTTACCTAAATAAGCTGTAGAACTTCAAATGAAGGACTTGACTGAATGATGGTTTGGAAGCTGGAAAACTTGTAACTTTTTGTGCAAACAGACTGCTTCAATTAAAATTACTGAAATTTAGTAGCTTCTTGTTGACAACTGACTAAGAAGTGAGATTGAAGTGGCCCCAAATATATATATATATCTACTTTAGACTTTTATAGGACACGGTTGAAAACGCAGACACCTCTAGAATGCACTTCTAGTGTCTGTACTTTTCAACTCCCACCCTCTGACAAGTATAATTTTTTGTAGATATGAATCAGAATAAGCGTGATTGACATGGATGTATGCATCACTTGCATCCAAAACCAAAATGCTATTAAGAAATCCCAGTGATGACTTTCGTTTTTCCTGACTCTAAGAAACCGTGTCTCGAGTTTCAGAGTTGCATGATGACAGCTTATATAACAGTTGAACACTCGAGAGTTTAATAAGACATTATCACGTATAGCTGCCAAGCTCTTAAGACAAACTATTATACAGATACTTTTTCTCATTCAAATCAATGAGTTCAAGTTTGATCTACTCAGTTCTGGAGACGCTACATTATGGCTGGGTTACATTTGTCAAATTCAAACACACAAGAAGCAAGCTAAGACATCATGTTCTTTCATGACAACTTTATTTACCGAACCCAGAAAGTACCCTCTGGAGAGCTACATTATTTCAGTGCTGGGTTAACTGTTCATATACTGCCACGAAACTAGAAGACTGTATTATCAGTGAGTATGAATTCATAGTCACTGGTATTGGCTTGCTAGTTTACCCTCCTTGACAATGTAGTTTGGTGCAGGAAAGTCTTCACCCTTGAAGTACCTCTCAAGCATATCTTTGACACCAGCAGCATATCGTAACTACACAAAGTCAACAACAACTTGAGTTGCAGCCAGGAACAGAACTAGTGAAGTGAAAATATAGTAAATTAGAAGAGGATGATTATTTGGTTGAAGAGCTAAAAGGACCTGAGCATCTATGGTGGTACCAGAAATATGAGGAGTCATGGCCTGGTTTGGCATGTAGCGCCATGGGTGGTCCTTTGGAGCTGGCTGTGGATACCAAACGTCACCACTGTAACCTAAAAAATCAGAAAACTAATTAATTTAAAGCAGAAGACCTATTAGTGGCAGAAAGGAGATTGACAATGTATGTTTTTCTTTTATTCAGATTAACATAATAGAAGTCCATTCAGCATTCTTCCTGTTGCTGATAACTTTGATGCCCTCTTTACGAGAATGAGTACAAATATAAATCAACTTTGCAAGAAAACACACACACACAGTCTCAACATGAAATTTCAGTTTCAGAGTTAGTTGGACAGCAACTTCTATATATTTATAAAAGTTATCATGTCAGGTTGTTCCCAAGAAAGGAGAGTAAAAACTGGAATTGATGCTGATGATACAATTCATATGTTAAATATATTGCAGATGTTCATCCATCATTGGTGATTTGCTAATCTCAGGCTATTAGTTGTAGAATTACCTGCAATGTGTCCAGAAGAGCAAGCATCAGCAACTGCTTGAGTGTCCATGATTGCCCCCCGAGCATTGTTAACAATCAGGACACCCTTCTTACACTTACCAATTCTGTCTTTATCAAACAATCCTCTGTATCACATGTTCAAATTCTGGTCAGTTTGAATCTCAGGATCAAGCTTATATTTCATAAGAGCGGCTTCTGTAAGGGTTAGGGTTTGGGATCAGATTGCTCTGATATCGTCAATCAAAGACTACACCCATAGGCTTTATTTATATCAAAAGATCAAGCATAGACTACCACATCTAAACAATGTGGAACTACACACTACTCTAACAATAATTTCCATATTATGTTGGAGCTTTAATATATATATCCATCACTTAATGCAATGACATCCTTCTATAATTGAAGTAGCAATGGGTGAGGTTTGTTGTACAGATCCATCACTCAAGCATTGCATATGAAATTATGAACTACTAGTCTATTATATTAAGATCTAAGGACAGTTAAAATAACTACTATTAGTGCAAGGAAGGTCAGGCATATTAATTTATACCTAGTCTTATCAGTGAGAGGTGTGTTGACAACAATGACATCACATTTGGGAAGCATTGAGTCAAGGTCCTCCTCAAATTTTGCCCCAGTTTGACTCTCCAATTCTGGATCAATCCTAACCCGGTCATGATACAGAAGATTACAGTTGAAAGGTTTCAACCTTTGGAGCAACAGCCTCCCAATTCTTCCAGCACCAACAGTTCCCACTGTCTTTCCTTCAAGATCGTAAGCTCTGTGAGCAATGCCAGCAACATTCCATTCTCCACTAATAACCTGATGATACCCAGGTAAGAAATTCCGAACAAGAATTAGGATTCTCATTAGTTCATCCTCTGCAACAGAGACTACATTGCTTCCAGTGACCTCTGCAACTGTCAATCCAGCAGCAGCAGCAGCATTGAGATCAATATGATCAGAGCCAATTCCTGCAGTGAGAAGCAGCTGCAAATTTTTGGCCTTCTTGATCCTTTCTGCTGTAACATAGGCAGGGTGGAATGGGGTAGATATGAGGACATGAAGATCAGGAATGTGTCTCTCTAGTTCTGGAAGAATGGAAAGAAATTTCTATAAGTTTCAAACAATCACAAATATAATTAACGAACTTCACATTCCACAAAACGAAAAAAAGAATGATAATATAACTAGTTATTAACCACAAAGTGCAAGGTGTTCGTGAAGGAAGGAAGCTCTTTTCTGGTAAAATCTTAGCTGTTCTTGCTTTTTACCCTACCCAAAACACTTTTTCCAGACAAGGCTAGTTGCAGAATGGTATAACATTCTGACACTTCAAATCACCTTGAAGATACCTATTTCCATGACAGATTGTCTTTCCCATTTAATTGAAGAATATACTAGGAAAGTTTTGTTTGTATTTTACTCGATTCTAATGGAAAGTTCCTAATCTTGAAGTCATGAAAATCAGTAAACAAATGTGATTATAGCCTCTTCACCAACTCCAATTCAAGGCATTAAGCTATGCTAGTGTTGTAACACCAAATAATCTATATTCTTACTTCAGGTGCAGCATCACGCATGTTTAAGTTGTTATATTCCATAACATAAGAGGGACTCTATAAGAAAATACTAACCTGAATCTGGTCCTTCTTTGTCATCAGTGACTATATACTGATGACCTTGTGATTCCAGCCAGTCACGTATGCCCAAAGCTCCTTCCACACAACCCACGAAATTGGGATTCAGTGAAGCATATTCATTGGCCTTGTAAAACACCCCTACAATCTTTTTGCTTCCAGGAGAAGCCTATTCAAAATGAGAGAAGTAAGCATGACAACATAAGCCATAAAGAAATATAAAAGAAAAAAAACTAAAAACAAAAGAAACAAATCAAACAATACAATTTTCTTTTACCAAGGACGATTTACAAGCGTCAAATTTAGTTTTTGGCTAACCAGTTAGTTCAATTGGCAAAATCAACAAACTCAAGCCCATAAAAGTTTAAGATGGTCTAAGATTGACTTTGTGATTTTATCCTCAACCTCTGATCATAGTCTTCATTGATGTTCTCCCATTTACATTAGGTAAAAATAAAAATAAAAAAAATTACCAATTTAATTAATTTCACATTGTCAAATGTGAAACAACTGTGAAGTAGCAACAAATGCAAACAAACCCCAATTAAGTTGGCATTAGTGGTCAAGAAAATAAAATCCAGTAAATTTCCTACATCAACCATTTCAAGCAACTGAACAAGATCCTTACCGTCCATGGAAAATTACCCAATAAAACTATATCTACCCTCCGATCAAACAAGTACTACTCTAGAACGCCATCAAAGAACATGAACTATGAAAACATACTAATCAAAGAAATAATAATAAAATCGCCAAATTGGTTGATCAGAAAGTGAATTTGAAGAGATCGCGAGCTTACATGGAGTTTCCTGGTTAAAGTGGGTGATGAGACTGAACCAGAAGATGATGAAGTAAAAGCTCTAATTGCAGATGAAGCAACCCGATTCTTGGCCATCTCCCACAGTATTCTTCTTCTATGATCGAGATGAAAGAAGAGGCTTGAGATAGATTATGTTTGCATGAAGATGGTGAATGATGAATCCCACTCCTCTCCCCTCACTTCTTTATATATCACAGGCCAATGGTGAATACTGAATTCCCTCTTGCTTCTCAGAATGTCCTAAAAGCTTTTTACTTTTGGATTTAGAAAGTGACTTTCCATTCGTATCATTTATTACATATTAACAAATACGTAACAACACCTTAAAAAATTCTTTACTTTTTTATTTTTACTCTCTCACTTGTCTGTTTCCACTTTTTTTTTTTTTTCTGTTTCTACTTTCCATATGTATTAGTTCCACTTTTTCTTTTGGCATTTCTTTTTATAGTTATTCAAAGTTATTTGTCAAAATATAATAAATATATTTTTAATTTTTAATTTTTTTAAATAATAATTTATATAATAAATATTTTTAAAATAAAAATAAATTATAGTAATTAATATTATAAATTTTTTATTTATTTAATATTAATAAATAATTTAAAGACACTTGTTAAAATAAATTTTTTTATTAAATTAAATTATAAAAATAAACTTGAGTGGAAAAAAAAAAACATAAAAAATTTAAAGATAAAAGTTAAATTAGATTACATGAATATCATTATATTACATCATCTAATAGATACATATTGTAAAAATAATAAAAATACATGCATATTATTTAATTACTTCTAACAATATCAAGAGTATAAACAAAAAAGTAAACCTAACCTTTTTTTATTTATAAAGAAGAGTAAAAAAAGGTTGAAACACGTGAAGCTTGGAAATCTGCCAACGTGTATGCTGAAATCCTGATAAGCACAAGCAGGTGGCCGCGTGGCTTTGGTAAACGTGCAATTGTTTCCTCGTATTTTTCATATAGTTAATAATTTAAAATAACATGAATCACTTACAATATTTTTAAGGTAATAAACAAAAAAAAATTATTCATCTCATACGTACACTCTCACTCATATTTTCACATTTCTTCCTTAAAATCATAAAATTAAAGTTTGTGATTATTATAATATTTTTAGATTTTTGAAAAGGACTAACTATCATATATTCTTATGCACGTGTTCAAGAATTTTTATTTTTTTTTTTGTTAAGAAATTTTTTCTTAAAATAATATAATTGTTGAATAAATTAGAGAAAAGTAGATAAGTTTTTTTAGAAAATCAATTTATTAATTAAAGTTAACAATAGTTAAGTTTTTTGTTTCTTGTTAATTTTTTATATTATAAAACTAGTAATTTTTAATAAATGATATAAATTTAATTTAAAAAATATAATTAAAATTTAAGAGGACGCTATTATTCTTTTTATGATATATTTATATTAAAAATTATATTAAAAAGTCATATGACATTATAAGAATATTTTGACTTATAGTATAATATAGTTTAAGTATATAGTGTAGATAAAATAATGAGAGAGAGTAAGAGTGCAAAATAATTTTAGTACGAAATTGATAAAAATAAATAAAAAATTATGCTTTTATAATAAAATTAACCAAAAGCGATCTTTAAGAATAATTACTTCTTTTTTTTCTCCAACTGAACGGATTTGCGGCACCCGACAAAATTAATGAATACTAGTCATATGTTTCCGTATATGTTAATAGGTTATTGCAAATAAAAATAAAAATTGTTTTAGGGACTTAAAAGTTCTAGTAGCCAATAATATGTAATCTTTTAAATAATTTAATGAGTTTGAATGTCCTTGAAATTTACTATAGAATAGAAGTCTGAGAAATTTCTTAATTAAGGTGACCAAACATCACCTAACTATTAATTTAAATTGAGTTTATTTGGCATATCATATAAAGTTATATAATATATAATTATACAACATAATATAATTTTATTGTTATTTTACGATTATTTTATCATATTTCAAGTCTATATTATTATGTTACTATTAAATATTATATAAGAATTAACTAAATAATTTATGAAATTATCATGTTATCTTTCTACGATAATATGCCCTTAAGTAGTATTAGAGATGCATATTATGGGTTGGATTCAAGGATTAGTTCTAAATTAATTAAATCTAATTAATTTAAAATTTAATTTATACAATAATTGAGTATTCATAAGTGAGAGTTAATCTGGTTGACCCTTTATTTTGGTCAATTTACTATTACAAACTAGTTGCTTTAAAAACGTAATCAAATTGTAGACTGATTTATAAAAAATTAATATACAATAGGTCTCAAATATTCAAACATGTTTTAAGCAAATCAAAATTACAAATGCACTAGAAAATAGTAAGCCATTACATTACAAAAACACCCCTACTAATACTAAACTACAACAGAGACTTCAAATTTTCTTTGAACACAAGTCATATCAACGAGCAAAATAGATGGTGGGAATTTTTATTTATTTATTTGATAATAAAGGAAAGCAAAAACAAACTAAGGGTATAATAATAATAATAATAATAATTTTAAAAATATATATAAATGTGACGCCATTGGATTGATTAGATGTCAATCATATTGTTCCTATGCGATTTGTTCGAACTTATCGTCTTATCTTCTTATGCGGCAATGCTGTGCTTCATTCGACAAGCGGTCGTTGTCGGAGTCGACAGTGTTTATCCAGTGGAGGTCCCAGTTCCTTATCTATGCTGTACTACTATTTGTTTGGCAACCACCTCATTCATGTTAATATCTATATTTTATAAATAAATTAAATTTTTTATTAAACAAAAAAAGCTTAACTTCTTAGAACCTTTTTGTATTACTCCAACTCATGTACTAAAACCACTTTCCCTTTTTAGATAAGATTAAAAAATTTAAAATACTCATTTTATACTTTTTAAAAACATTATTTACAAGGTGTTTATTAGGAATTTCATTCTCCAATTACTTTTTTAACATTCAAAAGATATCCCCTGTTAATTTTTATTTATTTTATCCAAAAAGTATATTTCAAAACACATTAATTATGTATTAAATTTCAAATCAATTAGAGTTAGTGATTTCATTTTTAATGACACTAAAAGTAGTTTTATATTTCTTGAAACAAAATTTATATCATTTTGTATAAGTACTATATTTTAAGTATCTAATATTAAAAATTAAGTAACATAATCGATTTCATAAATATCATATATATATATATATATATATATAGACGAACTCCTTGGATGTCCTATAAATTTTTTTTAACTTATTTGAAATTTGAATATCACATAAAACTCCTAATATATTTATCATTCTGCATCCATCATGTCTTAATGCTCCATCTCTCCATCTTTTTGTACTAGTTATAAAAATATGATCTTTATGTCTGTACTATAATGTAATTTACTTGTTAATATTTTTTACTAAACAAATTTGATCATTATATTTTATCTAAATTTTCAAATTAAAAGTTTTAATACCCATAAATTTTAGCTCCCAGCATTTTCATACTAGTCAATATTTGTAATGTATTTATTTTTAATTGTTTATCTTAAGATTGATTAACGATAATTGTTTTTAATTGCTCTAATAAGAAATTAGAGAAAATATTAGTTAGTTTAAGACAAATTCAATCTCACTTTTTCTTGAATATATATTTATCTGTCGGAAAATAACTATTTTTGGGTATCGTTAAAAGAAGAAAAAGAAAAATAAATAAAATTAAGGGTACTTATGCAGTTATGCCTTCTTTATAATAAAAGGGATTAAATTGAAATATCAAATAATTTTTGGGGGAAAAGTGTATTGAACCTGCGGAATTCTCGTACTTTAGAGATTGAGCAGTGCAGCAAGTAGCAACCGGTGGAAGGGAGTCATGGACTCGCCGGCGGCGCCTAATCCAACCGTGTCTCAGCGTGAACAATGGATGGTTGAGGCCAAAGTTTATCAGATCTACGACCTCTTTGCCAATATTCCCTGCAATGCTCAATCCCTCATGTAAAAATCTATCTTCGATTACGCTGAACCTTGGGTTATCTTTACTATGATTTAGTTATTTTTTGCTCAAAGTTTCAATAATTTCGGATTTTACTTTACAGGTTGGAGCTTCAGCGTGATAATCACTTACAGTTCCTTAACAAAGGTCTCAGATATCTAGGTCCCTCATTTTGCGTTTTGGATGCCAAGTATATATCTCTCCCGATCTTCTACTTCAATTTTAAGCTTCGAAAATATATGTTCATGTTGTCTGTTTCAATTCGTGGGGTGATAATACATTAGTTATGAAGGAGAACATGCTTATGAAGGTAATATTTGTAGTCAATAGTGGCTTTAGGTAATGGGTTTTTGTGGTATATGACAATTTGAGGAATTGGTATTTTGATTGAACATTGGCTGGAGTACTTGATAAAATGTAATAGCAGGGAAAAGAAACAGTTTAAAGAAAAAGGAAAAAACGGAATAACAGGGAATATATCAGGCTAGGCGTATATGTTTCTTCTTTTGTTCTGGGTCTGCTAGCTGGTTCTAAATATAAAATCCAAAACAGTACCTCGTTTATGTTGTTGAGAGGTGAGGGTTTTATCCAGCTTACCACAAGCTCAGCTTTTCCAAACATAGCTTATCGACAAGCTCAGTTTCTATAGTTAAATTAATTGGCAAGGATCATGTAATGAGCTAAACCATCAGCTAAATTGTGTTAAACTTTGTGAGAGCCAGATGGCTACACCATTATCAATAGATACTGAAACCATGTTTGTTAAAATGTGTTTCTTGACTTATGATGTTCTTTGATTTATTCAGCCGACCTTGGCTGTGCTACTGGATCCTGCACTCAATTGCTTTGTTGGGGGACTGTGTTGAAGATGAACTGGAAGATAACATAATAGACTTTCTTAATCGGTGCCAGGTATGGTTTTCTTTTATGTTAATGGACACTTATTTAATCTGTGGTTTTTTGACTCTCCTGTATATCCCATTCTCTCCCCAAACCTCCCTCTTATTTGGACTAGCAGTTATAAGATTAAATGTATATCATTATCTTGGTTAATCTATAGTTCTTTTGAACATTTATTTCTAAGAAATGATAATGATAGGGAAGAAACAATTTGGGGTGTAAGCAGAAAGGAATAAAGAGGGTAAAAATAAAAAGAGATTCTGGAAACAAAGAGGAAAATTAAAGGAAAATGATAGATTGGCTTTTTGCAGCCATAAGTCATTTCAGATATTTGATCAGTTGATATCCAGCAAGGACTGCAGGGTCTGAACGTGGAGATATGTAAAACCACTTCCCAAGTTGGAAATGGTGTAAAATAGCCACCCTGGTAAAGTTACATATACTATGGCTAAGACTGGAATGTTCTTGACCTTATATATTCCAACATGAGTTTTGCATTATTTATCCCAATACTGCTTTTCATCTTGTCTTCCAAACATAGGGCTAATTTTATTCTTTATTTTCCATTTATTATTCAACACTGCAGAGTGAAAAACCTTTTCTTCCGTTTCTACCTTTTCAAAAACTCTGTTTCTTTTCTGTATATTTTCAGGATCCAAATGGTGGATATGGTGGCGGACCTGGCCAGGCAAGTAATAAATATTCTATTTTTTCACAGCATCTGCTAGATATACTTATCCTAGACATATTGTTGAATGCGACCATTATTATTTCCGACAAATTTGATTTGGAAACTAACTTTTTCCTAACTTAGATAGAGAAGATAATTTATTTATTTATTTTTTGATAATTCAAATCATAGACATGAATTATCTTCTTTTTTTTTGTCTTCTCTGGTCTCTTGCTACTAGCTAGCATGCAAAGTCTGATGCATTAGCTGATTAAATTTAGTGATAAGGGATTTGCTTATGAAAACAAAATAGTGCCTACGTATTTGTATTTATTACCATAAGATTTGTCTGTTTGTATTTTATAAGAGAAGAGGCAAAAGAAAGAAGAGTGTTACTCATAAAAGAGAAAAATAGTAAGAGAAATAGTTTCTGTTGCATTTGGAACTGTAGTGCTTGAAATTAAGTCACTTTGGTTTGATAATTCTAGGCCATTTTTTCAATGGAATAATATTGATTCTGGAAAACCATTTAAAGAAAATACTGACAACTACATTCAAGGTTATCAACTTTTATGGTGTGCACGTGCTTGGAAATTGGTTGTTGTATGAGCTGTCTCGAGGCATTCTTCAAAAGCTTATAATCATTGAAATATTTGCAATCTTTCTCAGATGCCTCATCTTGCGACAACATATGCTGCGGTTAATTCGCTTATTACTTTGGGTGGTCAGAAATCTTTGACATCTATTAATAGGTGGTCAGTTTGTTCTCTAGAAAACAAGTCAATATTTCTCTTTCTGCAACAGAATTTTTTGACTTATGGAGATGATTGACTTGGTTTTTTAACATGTTATATTTTCAGAGATAAATTGTCCATGTTTCTGCGGCAGATGAAACATTTGAGTGGGGGTTTCAGGTGCGACACCTTATTCATCTGCATGGTTCGAAATAAGAGACTGACTTTGCATTGCTTTTGTGGACCTGTTTTAGTTTATTCTCTTAAGTTTGCATGGCCAATCACAATGCTTTAAAATATGCAAAAGCCAGTAACTATGTGAGGCTTAGCATTTGTGATGGTGATCAAAAGCATTCCTTCACCCTTGATTTTTGGCATACACTGTTCTTGAACCTGTTGCCATTACTGCAGTAAGGCCTTAAAACAAAATGTAATCTCTGAGTCAGAAGTACTACCAGTTGAGCCTTAGTTGAGAAGTTCCAGAGCATGAGGGAATGGGGTTTAATTCCAGCTTGAAAGTTTTTATCATATATTATCAAATATGGAGAGATATTTTATCCTTGCTGGCATATATCTAGAACTGATTTCGTGCATCCTTGTGAAATAATTTTATTTTTAAGTCACCAATAAGTTTTATTTTTCAGGATGCATGATGCAGGAGAAATTGATGTTCGGGCTTGCTATACTGCCATTTCTGTAAGTTGGTTTTCTTTCTCCCTCTCTCATGCATGTATATGTGCATAAATGCACATGCAACTTGGCACTTTGTGTTAGACGTGTCTTCATCCAGCATGTCTGCATGTGACAATCTGATGTTGAGGCCAAAATTCTTATACCTTAAGGACGGCTATTGTGTGATTTAATGCTTTTATGGAGATCTTCTTTGAATATTTTTCTGAAATTTCTTAATCATATTTGTGTGTATACTTGTTCTTGGCATCGATTTGTCAAATAGACAAAATGGATTATGAAAATTTTCTTATCACACATGTGGAACTATGTCCTCATAGTATGCACACTTCATGTTCTTTTAGTTTGTTATTATAGATCTGTTTACTGCTTCTCAATCTTGATGGTACAACATTTTATTTGAACCAGGTTGCTAGTATTTTGAACATTTTGGATGATGAACTAGTTCGGAATGTGGGAAACTACATTTTAAGGTTAGTTCTAGGTTGCTGATTGCTCTGATTTTGGTGCTAAACCTTTCTCTAGTATTGCTTGAATGGTTAAATTCTATGGCTTAGAAACCAAGTTGCAACTTGCAAGTCCTCTAAACATGTTGGGATCAAAGGCTGTTCATAAACAGCTGTGTCACCATGTGTGACCCTCAAGCACAGCTCTAATTACTATGCAGTGCGGAACTGCTGGAGGACCGAAATTTTTTTCCCCTATACTAAACATTTCGTCAAATATTATTGATTTTTTTTTCCAGCTAGCTTTCATGGCTTTATATGTGTTTTTCCTTCTAATTGGGATCCTTGGTGTTATAATTTTTTCAGCACTAGGCTTTATGTGCATTGCATTATTTTATTGCTATTCATTATCACTGATCTGTAGTTGCTCTATGTCATTTCTCTGCAGCTGTCAGACATACGAAGGTGGCATTGCTGGGGAACCTGGTTCCGAGGCTCATGGTGGGTATGTTCATTCTCTGTCTTTTTCTCTTTACACACTTTTGTGTCAGTCACTCTATGCAAGCTCTCATACATCACGACTAACTGTTTATCAGGTACACCTTTTGTGGGTTAGCCACAATGATTTTGATCAATGAGGTTGATCGTTTGGATTTGGCAAGTTTAATTGTAAGATAATTTTGCCTGTCCCTTTTTTTTGGGGTTACCGGGCTTCTAATAAATTATAAAAACTTCTTAGAGAGCTTCTGGTGCATTATGTATAAGAAATGCTAACAGTAACTGTTGTATTAGTACTGGGTGGTCTTCAGGCAAGGTAATGAATGTGGATTTCAGGGCAGGACAAATAAATTGGTTGATGGTTGCTACTCTTTTTGGCAGGTGATTTTTTGTTTTTTGTTTTTTGTTTTTCACCATTATTTGTTGATATATAGTAGAATTAAAGCATAAGAAAATGATCAGGGAGGTGTTCTTGCATTATTACAAAGATTACAACCTACAGTTGTGAAACAAATGACAAGACAAGATGTTGAAAAAGGAGACGCTGTTAGAGATGGTTCACAGATTTCTGAAGCCTCTAATATATCTGAAGGGGAAGAGAGTTTGGACGGTACTTCATCGTGCCATTTTAGTCGTGGAGGTAGGCTTACTGAGAAAGTATATGTTGGTTTTACAATTTTCAATTTCGTCACTTTTTGATGCTTGTAAGATTTTTCCAGTTTCTTTGTCATGAGACTCACATCCTAACTTAATTTTATTTTTTCTGCATTGGCCTCAATAATTCCTCTGCAGTTGATCTAAACAGCATTGGTTATAACTTCATTAAGGAGCCTGTTGCTAGGGGACCTCTTTTTCAAAGCATGGGCTTGCAGCAATACATTATTTTATGCTCACAGGTCTGTGTTTGGTTTATTTTCTTACTTGCATCTTGTACTTCTTGCCTGTCTAATTGTTGATCAAGGTTTTGTTTTGGATTCCTTTTTTAAAACATTTAGTACTGGAACTTAAATGAAATTATAGTTCTAAAGACATGCATTATATCCTGTAAAGGAAGCTTGATTTTCTTCAACTAGCAAAATAATACTGATGGAGGATACAAGTGATGTAATCCTTTTACGAAGAAAATGTTGAATATGTGACATTGCAACCCATCTAACATATGTTCTTGAACAAACTGATGAAGGGGGGCAGGGGTGGATTTTGATACAACCGTTGTGAGAAGATAATGACCATAGGCATTTTAAACAATAACTATATGATCATGGGGCCATCATCTGCAATTAGTTGAATTTGATTGTCCCAGGTTCACGTTTGTCTGGCAGTGGGAAAAGCTGATAACATGATTCTATGAAATACAAAGTCTTGATGAGATTAACATGGTTTTTTGCATTAGTTACGTTATGGGGTTTGCTGTACTGAAATGATCATGTCATTCATGCAGGAACAAGAGGGTGGACTCAGAGACAAACCCGGTAAAAATAGAGATCATTATCATACATGTTATTGCTTAAGTGGCCTTTCGGTGTGTCAGTATAGCTGGTCCAAGGATGAGAATTCTCCACCTTTGCCTAGCGCAGTACTGGGCCCTTATTCCAATCTTTTGGAACCGATACACCCTCTATTCAATGTTGTCTTGGAACAATATTGTGAAGCTCATGAATTCTTTGCAGGATTTTGAGCTAATTTTGGGTAAGTGAACTATGTAAAATTGTAACATCTAATGTGCTATCTATTAGTTTTCTTTAGATTGTAAAGAGTATTTTTGTTTATTATTTGATATTAAAAGAATAAGAAATATTAGCAAAAACTTAAAAAATTGTTATCAGTTTTGTTTTCTTAGCAACTCTACAGGCAATATAATCTTCTTTTTTCCCCTTTGTTGGGGGTTTAATTAATAGATTGTGCCTTGCTTAGAGACAACTACAGTACAGTTACAAACATTTGCCTTGTTTTTGTCACCAGCATCATGTATAATCCGGTGACATTGTTATCAAATATCGGCAATAGTTAAACATATACTGCTAGTCGAGGTACTATATATTATAAATTATTATGTTATTATCATATGATAATTGTTTAACTAATACTTTATAAGAACAAGTTTTCAAGCTATAGTAAAAGTGTTTCGGTGTTGCCACCATTTGAGTCATCATATAGTTTGTCTTCTAACGAGTTAAATGAGCCGACATCTTTAATATGCAGCAGATGGGCGCCTTTTTGATAAAGAGGAAAAAAAATAATCATTCACTACCCAATTCACACAAATAATGTTTTTTTAATGTAATTAATTTGTAGTTAATGCCAAAAAAATAAAAGAAACGTTTGTGGGATCAAATTAACACATCCTGATAATACTACAATGGCCCTTATTACATTATATACATAAAAAACTTATGAAATGGTTTATTTTTCAAAACATAAATTAAAAATAGGCAATTTTTGAAACTAATATTGAAAATGACCAAATTTGCTAACTCACCTGCTAGACACATTCGCGAAAAAGAAAAAAAAATTAAAAAAAAATTACGAGCAGTAACTTTGTGTTAGGCACACAAATTTACTGTTCATGATTTTTTTTCCCTTCTTTTTTTTTTTTTTTTAAATTGCATGTTTTTATTTTTAATTTTTAATTTTTTTGTTGTTATATATATATATATAACAACAACTTGATTTATTATAGTAGTAATGTTCAAATTTTTGTTTATTAATTTTCGTAAATACATGCTTTTATTTTTTATTTGTTTTTAGTTTCTCCCTTGTATTTTTTTAATCTATATATTCAATAAGAAAACAAGGGATGAATTAATAATTTTTTCTTGATAAAACTATTTCTTGGTAAAACCACATTCCTTTATTAGTGAGTATATTTTTTTTTCTTTCCTTTTATCAAATAAATTAATTTTATATATAGATTAACAATTTTTTGGGTAAAGTAATTAGTGTACTATTTTTTATAATAATAGATGCATTTAATCCTTAAATTATTAAAAAAAAATTGTATTGTTTTGTAAATTTAATTTCATCGAAGATTGAATTATTAAGAAATTAAACTATCCAAATTATAATAAAATTAGGAAATAAAAGTATCCAAACTGTGTTGTGAGATGTATAATATTTTATAGGAATTTCATCTCATTCGTGAATGAGTACCACAAGATGAGGGTCTCCTAATTCTAGCAGGATTCCTTCTTGGGACTATATCATGCGAAATATGTTGTTGTGTGATATGATCTAGTTCATATGTCTAATCACCACCTAGTCCACTCACACCTTCGTTATTATATCCAGCAAGATCCTCAGCATCTAAGTGTCATCCAGTATAGTCTGCATGTAACTGTGTCATACTCTCCATACTTGTGTCATATATATGGGATGGGTGCTCCATATGACTATGGAGTAGCACCATACTGATTCATATTTGGGATTGACGATGCATTTATGTCATGAGATGGGCTCGCCAAATCTGTCATAAATGGTCGATAAACATCATCTGTAGTGTAATCTGTCATATATGTAATATGAAAATATAATGGACCAATATACGCATGTGACATAGATGGAATATGAGAAGATGACAGACCATCATATGCGTATAAGGAAGATAATGGACCAGCATATGCATGTAATGAAGATGATGGACCAGCATAGGCACGTGAAGGGGTACGAGTCTGAAAGTGACTATGCTATGGTGAGGCTATTGTTGAATTATGAGAGTAAGTAAGAAATCTCTGATGACAACCATATGGTGTCAAAAATTGCATACCAGACCTTTGATACCACTGAATGTAATATAGTGATTGAACAAATTGACCATAAGATGTCCATTCACAACAAAAGTCCGACTCATACCCCAAATATTAATGTAGGCAACGTATCTTCGACGATAATCTGTATTTCTACGTGCCCTAAGGTCAGTCATGTGCAAATCAACATCACTATCTAGATTTTCTAATATAGTCTGAATATAACCAAACTGGCGCATTACCTTGTAGTGCTCCATAATATGAAAACAAATTAAAGGTGAGCACCATATATCTCGCCCGTTCAAACAATAAGGTGGGAGGGATGTCATCACCCATGCATTATACGACATTCATAGAAACTGTAAAATAAGAAAAGTGAAAATTATAATAAATGTAATATGAATGTAAAAATAATATGATTCTAATATTATAACATGCTAATGAACTAGATGAATATATTCTTAATTATGAACATATGTAACCTGGTCTGGTGACATCTCATCCAGTATTCGTTGGTACCATCTCAGAGAATGCAAGATAATTTTAGTGACACAAAAATTAGCCCACCATCTACAATAATAAAGTAAATAAATTAATAATAATCATAATAATAATCAATCATTTATCTCGTACATAATCAAGTAAGACATGAAACAAATAAACAAATTTACCTCTTATATATTGGAGAATTTGAATCAAATGGTATTGACACCTCTCTCATTCGAGCCATCATCGGTAACCTCTCCCATGCCCATAATTGTAACAAAATCACTACACCAGCAAGATCAATGATATTTGTTCTACTAGCGTGACACATCTCATTGTACAGCCATGCCAACATGCACTATCCCACCTATAACATGCGATATCATCAAAATTTTATAGCAGAGGTAACTATATCAAATGCACACGAGACTGAGACTTATCGGCTAATAAAAATTCACCGATAAGTTGTAATATATACACTCATGCATATCTTTTAACTGTGATTTTATCAACACTTTCAAGCAAATTCTAAAATGTTCATATAATTTATGGAAAAAAAATATAAAAAAATTATTGAATAAAGTATTTATTTATGAAAAAAAAAATAATAATAATTTCATAGGTTGGGCTCACGAAATTACTGTTCATATTTTTTTTATAGTGATTCTCACTTTATAATAAAACATAAATAAATAAAAAAATATAAATAATACTTTTGTGGGTTGCACTCATGAAGTTACTGTTGATGATATTATTTTTTTTCTCTTGTTGATGTGGTAACTAGTGTGGCATGTAAATTAGATAAATTTGGTCTATTTTTAATATTAATTTAAAAATGAACTATTTTAATTTATATTTTAAAAAGTTGGCCACTTGATGAATTTTTGTACTATTATTACTCTATAAAAAGGGCAAGCTTTACCATACCACTTTGCCCTTTTGCTCGACACATTTCTTCGCCAAATACCTTGCAATCTAGTAAAACAATGGCGGCTGCTGAAACTGCAAGTGCTACCATCCCATCTTATATTAAAGGTTGGGTGTACTCTCAATATGGGAAGGCTGCGGATGTTTTGAAGCTTGATTCTAATGTGCCTGTTCCAGAATTGAAGGATGATCAGGTGTTGATTAAGGTCGTTGCTGCTTCCCTTAATCCTGTAGATTCTAAAAGGATGCTTGGATATTTCAAGGACACAGACAATATACCAGTAAGATTTTTCTTCCCCACCTGTTCTATTTTCACTTTTCATTAAGTTGTTGTTGCGCGTTGATTTGTCCTTGTAATTTTATTCTAAAACATGGGATTGGGGAAATTTGTTTCTGAAAAATGTGTAGCACTAAAATTGGTTGGTTCTGGTAATTGTCTGATTCATTTCCTGAAACTTGAAGAATGTCTTTTTATGACTGATATATGTGCTTAATTGTTCATGGGTATCTAGTAAAAATGTTTTGCAAATTTTCATGCTACTCCCATTGAAATAGAGCTACTTTCTTGTATAGTAGATGGTTTGTTGATGATTGATGAAGGCAGCATCTATATGGAATTTAGACAATTTGATTGTCAGGAAGTTGCAGAACAGGATACCAAAATATTAGCTGGGGATTGGGAAGCTAGAAAGAAAAGAACTAGCCCAACTAGAACCCGTTGACTTTAACAACTCCAATTGTTTAGTATCCCATCCCCTAGTTGTATTATTTATATCATGGCTAATTGACTGCTGTTCTTCTATTTATTCATTTTTTACTTAATTGTTATATTAATTCTTCTATTTTTGTGTGGGTGGGGAGAGAAGACTGTTCCAGGTTATGATGTTGCTGGAGTAGTTGTGAAAGTGGGAAACCAAGTGAAAAATTTTAAGGTAGGAGACGAAGTGTATGGCGATCTCAATGTGAAAGCTCTGGAGTACCCAACAAAGCATGGCTCTTTGGCAGAGTATACTGCTGCTGAAGAGAAAGTATTGGCTCTGAAGCCAAAAAATCTGAGTTTTGTTGAAGCTGCAAGCCTTCCCTTAGCCATCGAGACTGCTTATGAAGGCCTTGAGCGATCTGGCCTTTCAGCTGGGCAATCTATCCTTATTCTTGGTGGTGCTGGTGGAGTTGGGACCCAGATTATTCAGGTGCATTCTTCTATCACAGTAACAGTGGTTGATTTTGCAAGGAACTGCACAATTAGATCTGCCAATAGTGACACTTGAGCTTATCTTTTATCTTCTCAGCTTTTATATATGTCTAAGTTTGATGCTTTGCTGAATACCATATTTTTCAATGTGCAAATATTTTTTAACCAAATAATTATGATTTTGAACTTTGAAAGATGTTATACTCTAATCCCGTCTCCAGAGCAAGTAACTTCTGTAATTCTGTTCTTTTTGCCAAATGACAAGGTCAATAAATCCTATTGTAATTTTGTATGACATGTAAGTCCTATAAAATTATGACTTGAAAAATGTTATGCTCTAATCCTGAGCTATAGTAACTTTCACAACTCTGTTTGAGGCAGCTAGCAAAGCATGTTTTTGGTGCATCCAAGATAGCAGCTACTTCAAGCACTGGAAAGTTGGATTTGCTGAAGAGTTTGGGAGTTGACTTGCCTATTGATTACACCAAAGTGAAATATGAAGACCTCCCAGAGAAATTTGATGTAGTCTATGATGCAGTAGGTAAGATTCTGGATCCATTTATTAGTTTATGAATTATATGAACTAGTCCATGTATGTACTCGGTGGAATTCTAATTCTTTTTGTAATAAAAACAGGGGAGACTGACAGGGCACTGAAGGCTGTCAAAGAAGGCGGCCAAGTGGTGACAATATTACCACCTGGACTTCCACCAGCTATCGTTTTTATACTCACTTCAACTGGGGAAACGCTGGAGAAACTCAAACCTTATTTGGAGAGTGGGAAGGTGAAGCCGTTGATAGACCCCAAAGGCACATTCCCATTTTCTCAGGCTGTTGAAGCATTTTCCTATCTTGACACTAATAGAGCCACTGGAAAAGTTGTCATCTATCCCTTCCCATGACTCAATGAGTACTAAATGATATCAGTTTCTGAAATGTAACATGGATACTGGTGTCTCTGCATATTAGAACTGGTGGAAGTGTGTGTGTAAACAGTACAATAATAGTTTCTGTATGAAGCTTTGTAATTCATGCTATATGGGGAATATAAAATTGGTGATATATCCTCATTTGTGTTTGTTGTTTGAGAAATATTGAGCTTAAATAAAAGAAACGTATTCTATTTAACTATCTGAGACTTATCTTTGGACAGCTATGCATGGTTTTTATCTGCTTACTAGGTTTCTGGTTTGCACTCCTTAATCTTATTTTTCATGACTAGAAAAGTCGAATGTGCTTGCCATTTTAACTTGGCAATTAAACTGCAAGTGTATCAGTGTTCTAGCAAGCAAGGAACACTTAGAATAGCCTCAGAGCAGCAAAGAGGGGGAAATGAACTGGACTGACTCGTATACATTCCCTCCATAGATGGATTCAGGAGATATGGCATAAGCTTGTTCCCAGGTTTGCCCATTGAGTTAAAAAAAAATTACATGGTCAAAGTTTTCTTGGTTCATCCTCACTGTACCCCTCTTTCTCAGCCAGGATCTCCCAATTTGCAGATGAAAATCCCAAAAAGCTCTCAGATTGTGTTTACTTTTACCAATTTATGATTTTCAGAGCTTGAGTTTTCACTACTGGAGCTTAAGCACTTTGTGAGCATGATTATGTTTTGTTTGCCTCTAGTTTTCACCTTGATTTCCAAAATTGTTTCACCTCGTTATAGCTTTGATTAACTACCCAATAGCAAGAGTGAGTCTAAAAGTAATTTTTGTTGAAGCTGATAGCCTTCCCATAGCCTTCGAGACTGCTTATGAGGGCTTGAGCCTGCTGGCCTTTCCACTGGGAAATCTATCCTTGTTCTTGGAGGTGCCGGTAGAGTTGGTACCCAAGTTATTCAGGTACATTCTGCTATCACAATGACACTGCTTCATTTTGCAATAAATAGCACAATTAGATAGGCTAATCGTGACAAATGAACTTGTCTTTTATTTTATCAATGTTTATATTTGTCTAAGTTTGACGCTTTGCTGCATAACATAATTTTCAATAGACCAAGATTCTATCTTCTCAACATTTATATTTGATGCTTGGCTGCATACCATATGTATTCTGATTTTAACGGAAAAATTGTGACTTTGAAAGATGTTATACTCTAACCCAGCTTTCATAACTCTGTCCGAGGCAGCTAGCTAAGCATGTTTGTGGTGCACTGAAAAATTGGATCTGCTGAAGAGTTTGGGAGCTGACTCGCCTATTGATTAGACCAAAGTGAAATATAAAGACCTCCAAGAGAAATTTGATGTAGTCTATGATGCAGTAGGTAAGATTCTGGATCCATTAATTGGACTAATCCATGCTTCTACTTGGTGGAATTCTAATTCTCTATGTAATAGAAACAGGGGAGACTGACAGGGCATTGAAGGCTGTCAAAGAAGGTGGCCAAATTGTGACAATAGTACCACCTCGATGTCTGCCAGCTACCAAATTTATACTCACTTCTACAGGGCCAACCCTGGGGAAGCTTAAACCTTATTTGGAGAGTGCGAAGGTGAAGCCATTGATAGACCCCAAAGTTCATTCCCATTTTCTCAAGCAGTTAAAGCATTTTCCCATCTTGACACTAATAGATTCATAATACAAGTTGTCTTCAATCCCATCTCATGACTCCAAGAGTACTGAAACATATCAGTTTCTGTAATGTATCTCTGATATCATGGTGTCTCTGCATTAGTAGTAGTGGAAGTGTGTTCAATAACTTCTGTGTATGAAGCTTTGTACTTCATTCTACTGGCTGCAGCTTACAAAAGAATTGAGACCGTAACAATTTGTAGCTTTTTAATTTGGATAAATGTTCAAGTGCTTTGATTTTTGTCATGCTCCTTTTTTTGTAATGGCTTTTCCAGTTTCCAACATTTGGGTATCTAAAGCCATGGATTTCTGAAAACAGTATTTTGTTCTTCATTGTAACATGAAAACAAACAAGCTTTAAGCAGATTGTATTGAAAATAATTTTCAAATAACATTATATTTCATCCAAAATCATAATAGAAGGATTTGTACTCCCATAAAAAAAATTAGATACTTCAAGAATTTATACACCGATGTTAATCGGGTTTTCAAACACATAATGAAGAGTTACTCTCTTATCTCATAAACTGACTTTGTTTTTAATTCCAATGCAATTGGAACTTAGGAATCTCCAAACTAAAATTCTCAAATTCCAACCTTCTTAATGCCCCTTGGTGACATAGACTAGATAGATTGAATCATAAGAATTATAGAATTAGGATTCGTCAAAGGTAATTATCCTAATTTTTTTCGAACATGAACTAGCTAATCGACGTTAAAGATTCTTCATTGGTTCGGTTAATCTAGCTAGCAAACTAAGTTGCGCATAGGAGAAAAATATTATTTTTTACATTCCCTTTCTGACACTGGTCCATACCCTGCATTCCTTTTGACTATTCTGCTTCACAGGACATTTAAGTCAAACTGATAAATCTGTGACAAGTCAATTCACAAAGCTCTCTTTCGCCCTCTCTCTCTCTCGATATATAATATATATGTATATATATATAATGCAGAGTTTGAAGACAGAAAGCCCAAACATTATTTTTATCATTGTGGAACTGGTTTGCAATAAACACTTGACTGCAGCAACGTTTGAAATGATCACTACTGATAAATAGCAAATGATCAATCCAACTCATATATCAAATGGGTAGTACATGAATTTGTATTACAATGTTGAAATAGCAAATTTATAAAGGATAGTACATTTTTTTGTTCTGATCTTATTATTGTTGCTAATCTTTGCATGGGGAAACATGCATGAGCTTATTATCATAGTTGATCTCTAGCTATAATTTGGTAGTCTCAGGTGGCTTAATTTCTCCATTACTTATCCCCTGGAATCTAGGCACCAACAGTAGTAATCAGACCTTGAGATTTCTAACATTTGTCCTGGGGTCATCCTCTCAAGCTCACTTTGCCTCCATGAAGCGAAATTGTTTCTGTTTTGTGGGTCAGAAGCCAAAGGGTAATTCTCTATGTGGTGCATTTGGGATCTCATTCTCATGTAAAGCCTCATTGTTGCAACACAATCCTCATAGGGATCTTGTATCCCATTTTGAATATCATACCTGCACATATATATACATAAATAGTTAGAAAACTTGCATAGAAGAGAAAGTTTATGAGGTAAGTTTATGAGGTACTTACCCAAGATATGCTTGGGTTAAGTACTTGAGTGAGTTGCTGAGCTTGCTTGTCTTCATTAATGGAGGGTATTTTGCAGTGTCCCTGTGTGATCAGCAAAGATTACCCATATATCATGTTGATCTTTGAATTGGATTGCTTGTTAATATGTATAAGATCTTCATTAATGCTGTTTTGATAAATTAAAAAAAAAAAAAATTACCTGATCATCCCTGCTGGATATTCTATTTGCAAACGGTCGAGGTCATGATCTAAACCATGACCAACAAGTGTCCTGGCTTTTCCACCCCTAGGCCGAATCTTCCACATTGGTTCTCCATTGCAAAGGAAGTCTTGAATCTTCTTCTGTACCAGCTTCTGTGGCATTGCATCCCTCAAGTATTCTGGTCGAATACCTGTTGTTTCATACCTGGCATTAAGGATTCATAAGTTTAGAACTTGGATATCATAAACCACTCAAGCTATATATAAGAATTTTTATCCAACCTATAGTTTGTGACTGGAATTGTTGGCTTGACATAAGTATGGAACATAATGTTTTCATTTTCATCAATGATGCAAACCCTTGCACACAAATCGAGGGAGCCATCGCTGCCACCACCAACCATCTTGCAAGCAAGTGCAACTGCTAGTGGCCCTCTTGCTCCCCCATTACCAATATTCAAATTGTCGCGAATGCCCAAGTTAGCTAAGCGACCAAGTAATCCCTAGATCAAAAAAGAGCACAAAAATGTAACATCAGTTACGATATGATACAAGTGTTTAAAGAATAAAGGACATAGTTGTTTTCATTCATCATGAGACTTCCAAGTTAGAAATGCTAAATTCCAAAGCGTTTGAAACTCAATACCGTTTTCACATTTGAGAATTGGCATCTGTCTTGGTGAAACCAACGAGCATTAGGGCTATCAAGGATTGCCAAGCAAAACTTGCATCCTCTGATGGTAAAGATATCTTTGCATTCTGGTTTTGGCAATGGTCCTGAAAAATTAAGCATGGAGAATGAGTTTCACGGACTATCCTTAATGGAAACAGATTGCAAGGTTAATTGCATTAACAAATTCTTGATGTGTACCTATGAGATGTTCCCTTAGAGACTCAAAAGATCTGCAGTGTTTCTTACAGATACCGCACATCGGTTCATGAACAGAATGATATGAGATCCTCATGTGGTCCACTAGGTGTTCCAATTTGTTGAATTGTTTGAAGCATGCTGCACACTTGTTCCTGATCATTGTGATGGAAAATCCTTAATATTAGTGATCTTTTGAACACATTTGAAAATATCAATAAAATTTCACTATCTCATCAGTGTATCTTAGCAACTAATAATTTCAAATCACATGCAGTTGTGTGTGTGAGAGAGACTGAGAGCTAGAGAGAGATAGAGAAGGACCTTTGAGTTTCTGCTGCCATGTTTGTTTGAAACTAGATGTATTTCTTAGGTAAGAAGACTAGAGGACTTGAGGTGATTGGTTTAGCTTGTGTAAGATGCTATTTATACAAGAAGGAAGGGGGAGAGGTAATTCTCCATTCTCCCACTTGCATTTAGAGATAGAAAATTCCTGAATGCCATTACTATTAGTATTGGAGGTTTCCTTTCTTTCTTTTTTTTCTCTAACATGAATGTAGAAAATTCCTGAATGCCATTACTATTATTAGTGTTGGAGGTTTCCTTTTTTTTTTTTTTTCTCTAACATGAATGTAGAAAATTCCCGAATGCCATTACTATTAGTGTTGGAGGTTTCCTTTTTTTCCTCTAACATGCATGCCTTAAGCAGTCTGGTTTTATCATTCTATCTAGCATAAAACATACTTTGTGATCCAAAATTCGGGGGGCCCAATATTTTCATAGAGAATATTTCTGTTGCTACCATGCTGCCCTGCTTTTTCCCCTTCCATATGCAGCTAACATGGCTGTATATGAATCTGATATATGGCCATCAACTTTTTGGATGATTTCCAATTAATTCACTTTCTCAACCAATTTTCATTTTCTTGATACAAAGTTATCCAACCTCAGTTCAAACCTTATGGTTCAAAAAGGTGCTCCTAATTCTTTCAGGAAATAAATCTGAAGACAGGCACAGGCACACATAAACTAGTCTTTTTAAGATTTTAGGTTAATTTTCACAATTTCACCAATCTTAGCACGAGACATGGTATTATAGCAAAAGTAATTTGCTGGGGCCTGTTTTGTGGTGCCTTCACTCATGCAGAAAAGTGAAAAAGTTGAAACTCTACTAATTTCAAGCACCACCACCAATGAGAAAAACTCCTTTACATCTCATCACTTTCTGGTCAAAGATTGCTCAATCTGCTTTTTCTTTGTATGTTTCAGAAATCAGGAAACCCCTAGCTAACTAAAGTAATTACTATATGGTTAATCTTGATTTAGTTTCTTCTTTCTTCTTTTTTGCCTCAAAAACAAAAAAAAAATTGTTAGAAAAGTTGATTGATTGATTGCTTATGAATCTTAATCAGATAAGATTTCAATCTGTGAAAAACTGCAGGGTTTATCTAAGGGCATCTCTTTTTGTCTCCATCTTCTGTATGTTCACAGACTATGGACTTTTGGTGGGTTTGACTAAGAGTCTTTTACACCTAATGGAATTTCAGTACAGAATGACTTTCTTTTGACTATGAAGGGGACCAATTAGTAGATTCGTCATTGATGTTAGTGCTTTTGGAAATATAAAGGAAAGGAAAGGAAAGGAAAGTCAACAACATCTTTTTATTGCTTGATTGATCAGGATCCATTAGTTAGTTCCTACGATTCCATTACCGTCAGCTTACACTTTATATGTGTCACCATATTCATAAATATCAAAATGTCAACTAAGCTACGTTACTCCTTTGTATACTTTGTGAAAAAGTTAGGTTGCCTTTTTAACAAATATTGACTTGTAACTAGTTGATGGATCAACTTACAAAAATACTGAATTATAAATTCATGAAATTTTTTAATTATCATTATTGATTTTCAAAATTGATTGTCAGGGTTTATCCTCCAACTTTTTTGTGATATAAATCCTTCAAATTGTTATCTTCTCTACTAGATGACCATTAATTTGTTAAAGCATTATTTTGATTACTTCAAATACCAAAAGTTTTGGATTTGGATCCCCTTCTGCACCCAAAAAAGACTCTGTTCTATATCAACTTTTCATGTTTTTGCTATCAAAAGTGTATCTAATCGCAAAAAAAATTAAAACAGACCATTCTCCTGTTTTTGAAGGGAAAAAAAGAAAGATAATATATGTCTTGTAGATAAGATATGTACGAATTTTTACAAAACGTTTATCTTTTACTGAAGTATATATGCATTGCACATTCATGTAATATGACAAGTATTGTCTATATACATTGTTGTTAAATAAATTCCCTTAGTTAAAATAAAATTACACTTATAAAATTTAATTTAAATCTTTATTTGAAACAAATTAGATATTTATTTTAGTTTCAGTATTGTTCCTATATTACCTTTAAATTTTTTAATTAAAAATACAATTAACCAACTAAAAATATAGACGAGATATTAATTATTGTTTAATGAACAAAATACGAGTTAAGAGAAAAAAATTATAAAATTGGTTAGATAAACATATGAAAGGAATTGGTGATGACTCTTTATTTATTTATCTAAGTAAAATAATATATGTAATATTAATGGATAAAAATGAAGATCATTTGAGGTGTGATAAAAAAATTAAATCTAACCTATTCAGTGTGAATTTTATAATTAAATAAAATATAGATCTCAAATAAATTTAATTTAAATTATAAACTATTTTATTTGTTTGTAAAAGTAATTTAATTGCAAATGAATGAATCTTATACTTTTTTATAGGGTTCAAACTCACTAATACAATTTCACATTGACACAGACTAGTCAAAACGCCCACAGATGCCATCTTATCGCTTTTCATGTGGATACCTCACTCCAAGATTTCGTTCTAAATTTAAGACTTTGAATTTCTCACCCAAACAATGTATCTAATTGTAAATTTTCCTGAATCTAAGACAGATCCTTCTCTTGAAGAACAGGAGAGATCAAGATTCCCTTCACTCCAGCATTCAGTAGTAATTAAAGTGTTTTACAGTTTTGCAAGTTAACTACGTTAAAAGAAAGAGCAGTTGTACCATATCTTTCTACAAAATCAAATTGCTGGTTGGTGTATTATTTGTAAGATTCCCTACTTGTATCACGAAATTGGTGGGTGGGTCACAACTTCGACATTGTTATTATTATTTTTTTAAATCAATAGCAAATCTCAGGAAAAACAAATTGAAGAAAGATGATAAAGAGAATTAGAAATTGCCCAATGAGGATGTTTGGTTTTGATTATGATATGGTCAAATATGATTATAATAAGATAATCTAGATCTTAAATGTTTGCTTAGAAACTTTTTTAAATTATAATTAATTTTTTCTGATTATAATAAAAGAATAAAATTTTAATATTTTTTTTAATTTATAATCATGTTTCATAATAATCATATTTGATCAAGTAAAAAATTAATATATTCTCATCATTTCCACAAATAACATCCTAATACACACATCCCTCACAACATAACTTCAATGTACTTTTTGGTAATTTAAAAAAAAATAATTAACTACAAAGTTATTTTATCAAATAGTAATATAATTTTAATTAATTATTTCAAATATTATAAATAATTCTTACCAAATATTTTATACAATTATTACATAATTTAAAATTTAATTATAATACCACCGAGAGTTTAACTCAAACAATTGATACATATTCCCATACTCCCAGTACCAAATTCAAGAACACCTAATATACCAAACAAAACTCAATTATATTCATTTACAAATTATTAGCTCAGCAGAATATGCTCATGCCAATGGCTATTTATTACAATAAACAATGTTTTTTGGGATGCCATATTGTCTCCAACTCCAAATCCATATTACAAAATAGACGTTCCCCAGCAACACTAATCATTTGATTTGTCTCATCTTGCTCTTGTACCCTACATATAATATTTAGATATCAAAAATAATAATTTGATTTTTCTTTTCTTACCATTTTTTTCACCAGGGAAGAGGTGCTAATACTCATAAAATAATCTTAGTAATGATCAAACTTTCTATTTTTATTTATTATTGTCAAACACAAAATAAATGACATTTTATTATTTTATCTTCTAGGAAAAATAACTTTTTTGCAAATTGGGCCCTGACTTTTAACGTTAGTGAGGCTCACGTATCTGGGTCAGTTAATGTGGGGTCCATTATGGATAAATATAAAAAGACTCAAACCTAAACCAGCCTCAATACAGCTGGATGTGGTCCACGTGGGAGCTGGACGCCACAAAATTCAAACCAATCATAAGATTACAGCCAATTAAAGCTGAACCATAGCTTTTGCCACGTGTTATTCCTCAAAAATGAACCCAAGCTGTCAACCGAACGCTTCGCTCTGTTACTCTTCCCACCTTGAAAAGCCGTTAACGGCGCTTACTCCGTCAAAGAAACAACGAAGGGTTTATAGACAAAATAATATCTATGACATGGATTATATTTTTATTAATTTGTCTCAATTTAAAAAAATAATAATAATTTTATCTCTTAACTTTAAAAGGTTTTGTAATTTTTTCTTTTCATCTGATAACGTTAATAACTTAGATAAAAATTATTAATGTTATTTAAATTATTAATATGACTTAAAATATCATATTTTTGTCAAATGTAAGTTGATTAAATAAAAAATAAAATTCTCTTACTCAATTTCATTATCTTTCTCACAAATTATAAAATTAAAATATATTATAATTTAGATATTTTTAGACGAAATTGTTAAAAAAATAATATTTTTTAAAAATAAAATATTTTAGGATAAAGTTTAATAAATAATATTGTGAGAATAATTATCTTTAATATGTTTTCTCAACTCAGCATGCATGACTTAGCATATATATGATATTAAATATAATAGTTTAAGCAAAATTAATAATTTTTTCTCAATTTTAATGGTGTCATGATGAGAGAAGACTTTGTAAATATTTTAAAAGTTATAAAACAAAATTATTTAAAAATTATTTTTAAAATGTAATTGATAAAATTGTGATAATTTAAGGGTAGTAGATGTTATTTTTTTAAAATAATTAATAAATGAAACAAAATCAAAAATTAATTAATTATTAGAATTACTCTGTATTAATGAAATAATTAAATGAGTATTGGGCGGGTGAGAGGAATAGAGGGAGAAGGGTCGTCTTCCTCATTGCTACAACGTTCCAACTCTCTGCAACCCCACACCGCCACACCCATACTAGTATTATCCACAATTTCTCAATAATTATTTTTTGAATTTCCCATTATGCCCTCACCCTTTTCTCATAATCCCACTACCTACTATTCTACTTCTCCTTTGTCTTCTTATACAATCACACAGAGCACGAAGTATATAATAAACCCATATCTCTCAATCTGTACATAACACCCAGAAAGCTTACAACTTTGGCATTTCTTCTTCGGAGAGTACTAAAGGTAAGAACTTTTTAATTTCTTTATGTTCTATCCTTGTTTCATGAATAATTGGTAACCATAAATGATTCCTCACCTTGTATTTATTAAGGTTGGACATGTTTAGCACATTTTCTGGTATGAATGTCTGCTGTTTTGTCTGTCCTTTCTTGTAATAGCATTGAAATCTGTCTTCTGCTAAATAGGCTTGCTTATTGGCTTTAATTTTTTTTGATCTTGATCACTGATTGTTGATTGTTTAATTTGTATTGATAGTGTGCTTGAGACAATAGCTATAAATCTAACAGTGTAGTCTCTAAGAAGCTGCAGTATTTGGTTTCACATTTATGCTTGATAAAATTCCTCACCTTACATCTGATTTTATGTTTCTTTGTTGATTCATACTCAGTGCAATGCCTGAACTAGCTATGGATGCATTCAATATGAATAGTATAGGAGATGAACCCAGTGGAAGTTACACGCCTCGTAAGGAAAGCTTTACTCAGCAAGGATCTCCCAGGAGTCCATGGAGTCCAAGGAGTCTTCAGAGTGACTCAATTGATCTGGCTATTGATGGGGCTGTTGACAACTCTATTGAGCAATTGTATAACAATGTCTGTGAAATGCAGAGTTCTGATCAGTCACCTTCAAGGGCTAGTTTTGGTTCATTTGGAGGGGAATCCAGGATTGACTCGGAACTACGCCAGCTTGTGGGTGATATTCCAGAATTGGAGACTACAAAAGAGGTGGTCACAGAGAGTAAAGAGGAGTATAATGGCAATGATTTAACTCCAGAGAAAGAAAATGTGTCAACAGGTAAGAATTCTACAAAGAAATATGATAATGAAGCATCATCCAAATCAAGACCTACAAGCAATTCTTCCTATCAGAGGCCTCCAATTGATAACAGGCATAAAAAGAATTCAAGAAAACCAAATGCTGTTTCTCACATGAAGAAGCAAAGGAAACTTGCTTTGCTTGGGGCAAATTTTCGGAATGGGATTGGGGATGATGAGGTTGAATTAGATAACCGGGATCTTGGACCATTCTTACTTAAACAGACAAGGGAAATGATTTCTTCTGGTGAGAATCCCCAGACGGCACTTGACTTGGGTCTTCGAGCTCTGAAATCATTTGAGAAGCGTGCGGGTGAAAAACCCAATTTAGAATTGGTCATGTGTCTGCACATATTGGCAGCAATATATTGCAGTTTAGGCCAGTACAATGAGGCAATTCCTGCTCTAGAGCGCTCCATTGACATTCCAGTAATAGAGGATGGTCAAGATCATGCACTGGCCAAGTTTGCGGGGTGCATGCAGTTGGGTGATACTTATGCTATGCTGGGCCGGACCGAGAATTCATCAGTGTTCTATACAGCTGGTCTGGAAATCCAGAGACGAGTCTTGGGGGATATAGATTTCGAGTTGGTGACACGTGTCGCTATGTGGCCGAGTCTCATGCTCAAGCATTGCAATTTGATGAGGCTGAGAATCTTTGTCAGATGGCTCTTGATATCCATAGGGAGAACAGTTCTGCTTCCCTTGAAGAAGCAGCAGATAGGAGACTCATGGCACTTATTTGTGACTCAAAAGGAGATTATGAAGCTGCTCTTGAGCATCATGTTTTAGCAAGTATGGCATTGGCAGCAAATGGCCAGGAAATAGATGTTGCTTCAATCGACTGCAACGTTGGTGACGCATATCTATCATTGGCACGTTATGATGAAGCAGTCTTTGCATATCAGAAAGCACTCACTGTATTTAAGTTGCGCAGAGGAGAGAATCATCCGGCAGTAGCTTCAGTTTATGTTCATTTAGCTAACTTGTACAACAATACTGGGAAATTCAAGAATCAAAATCTTATTGTGATAATGCAATCAGAATTTTTGGGAAGCCTAACCTCGGAATCCCGTCAGAAGAGATTGCCAATGGCTTAATGGATGTCGCTGCTATCTATCAATCAATGAATGATTTGGAGCAGGCACTGAAGTTACTTAAGAAGGCTTTGAAGACATATGGTACTACCCCAGGTCAACAAGACACCATTGCAGGAATTGAGGCACAAATGGGGATCATTTACTATATGATGGGTAATTACTCATACTCTTATAATACCTTCAAGAGTGCAATTTCCAAGTTTCGTACAAGTGGAGAGAAGAAATCTGCCTTGCTTGGGATTGCTTTGAACCAAATGGGTCTTGCCTGCTTGCAGCGTTTTGCTATAAATGAGGCAGCTGACTTGTTTGAAGAAGCCAGGAGTATTTTGGAAAAAGAATATGGTCCATATCACACTGATACCTTAGGAGTCTACAGCAATCTAGCAGGCACATATGATGCAATGGGCAGGTATTACTCCCACTCATATTCCTGAATACATTATGCAGTAAGCCTACTTAGCATGCATCAGATTTTGATTGCTTATAATTATTTATTTTTTCCTTATCCATTTTGCACAGGTTGGATGATGCCATTGAAATTTTGGAACATATTGTTGGCATGAGAGAAGAGAAACTCGGAACAGCATATCCTGATGTGGATTATGAGAAGCGGAGGTTGGTAGAGTTAATGAAAGAGGCTGGTAGGGATCGGAACAGGAAATCCAGATCCCTTGTAAGTCTTCTTGATGCCAGTTATGACAGCAATATTGAGGTTATGTAATACCGGTGTACTGGTGATGTATCATATGGAAGAAGTCCAAACTCCAAATAGAAGATTAGCTATTGGATTGTTTATAATCTGGAAATTTAGAAGGTAAATAATATTAAATAAAAAAGGAGATTCTGGTTCTAATTGTTTATTAGTTGTATGTGTCAAAATCAGCAGTTGTTTTTCATTTTTAGTTGGACAGATGAAAGTTCGTATTCATTTCCCATTCTTCTTTGTACACTGGTGTAACTTAGTTTTCAGAAAGCAATAAAGAATTTATGAAACTTCTTTTTCTCTACTGGTACACCAAACCACCTATTAGAAAACTCAAACGTATCTGGCCACATACGAGATACTAGCTTGGTTATTCTCCCTAATTCATTGTAATGTACAGCTGCCATATGATGTACAAATAAGCTACACAAAAAAATAAGACAAATGGGGATGAGTTTTTCATTTCTTTTCTTGTTTCTTGTTGGGGACAGGGGAGTGTGGATTAGATTGTATGAATAAGATATTGGCGGTGATTCCCATCTTATCCCTCAACTTCTCATCATACAGCCCTCACGTTTACTTTCTCTCTTTATCTTAAGAGAAAAAAAGAAAATGTCGTCCAATAGATGATCAAGATACTTATTCATATGTTGGTTCAGTGAACACTTGATAACCCAAGTTATAGATCATGAGCTTAAATCCATCAGCCAATTATGCGTTGCAAGGTTGAGAAAAGGACAGTCACTCAATGCACTAGTACTCTTGTTTCTAGTCAGTCAGATCAAATTTGAAACTGAACCGATGAAATGATTTTCCAGTACTCACTTAGATAACTACTTCCGACGTGGTTGCATTTGAATCCCAAAACAGGTTGCACAAGTATAAATCAGATCTTGATGGAGGAGTGTTGTATTGAAAGTACGAAAAGCAATTTGTAACTGAGGTTTAGCTTCTTCTAGTGGTACAGTTGCAATGGTTAATCCTAGACTGCCATTGGAGTCTCAATGAATTTCTTCATACAACATATAATCAGTCAATGCCATTTTAACATCATTATCAAACTCAAAAAACTAAGTAATGCAAGCAGATCAGAAGTGAGAGTAAGGGAAAAGGATGAGTTTCTATCTGATTCCACTTGATCAAGTATGGGAAATGCTAACTAAACAAGGAAAGGAATGAAGGGGAGTGCATTGTCATGATATGGAAAAGACATAAATTGATCCAAAACTGAGATATGATTCACGTGAAACAAGCCTGATTACTTCAGAATTTGACATTTACGCACATCAAATGCTATGATAATCATACATAGACAAAGTTCACACAGTAACTATATATCTAACTCTAAAAAAATGGGCTTAATTGTATTGAGGAAACATTGACTGATATAAATGTTAATTACACTATTATGAACATCCTTTTCCTTTTTCTTTAATAAAACCAATGAGTTAAGGGTAAAAAGAATTAATCAGAAACTTACATGGGGTAGGAGAGGTATCATGATGAAAATTTGATGGTAGTCTGCTCATCTGCTATCAGACAATTTTTCCTAGCCAAAGATATAAAATTTCAATAGTAGACTTCTTAAAGTATCTATTGATGTAATTATGGGAAGGAAATTATGTTCCTGCACAGCTGCAATTACAGATACATGGGCTCCTTGTGTAATTGTCGACAACTCCATGTAGTGCTTACTGTGGAACTTGGGAAAATAATTGTTGGTAGCCTCTTACTTTCCTCCAGATGAGGAAAGTCAATTGTGTAATGTAGCCCACGACTCTCATGCCTAGCAAGGGCACTGCTGACCACCAGCTTTGCACAACAAAAAAGGTTTCTCATTTCACAAGCCTCAAGCCCCACCATTGTCGGCTCCCACCCTTGTCGAAACAGGTACTCCTCCCAATTAGCCTCTAACTCACCAATCTTTTGCTCTGCAGTTTCTAATCTTGTTGTTGACCGGACAATTCCCACATACCTCCACATGATAGATTGCAATTCCTTCCTGAGTTTCCCTGTCTTTGTAACAATTTTGTGCATAATATCATTTCTCAGGGACACGGGTGCAACTGGCCTGCACCACCAATTTGAAGCAGTCAAATCGAGGCTGGAGCTCTTCATGTGATCAATTGAAGGCTGGACAGCTCTCCTTGCAAAAACTAACGCTTCAAGCAATGAATTGCTAGCAAGTCGATTTGCTCCATGCAGACCTGTGCATGCTACCTCACCAGCTACAAAGAGTCCTTGCACGTTTGTCTCCCCTTGGAGCCCAGCACGAACTCCCCCACACATGTAATGAGCAGCAGGAACCACAGGAATTGGATGACGGGTTATGTCTACGCCATGCTGAAGACAGACTGTGGCAATGTTGGGGAAGTGGGACAGTATTTTTTCCCTGGGCTTGTGACTTATATCAAGTAGGACATACTTCTCATTACGTTTTTTAAGCTGGTCATCTATGCTTCTTGCAACCACATCCCTGGGGGCAAGTTCTGCCCTCTCATCATACGTGGGCATGAACCTTTCCATGCTTAAATTATACAGGATGCCTCCATTACCCCTTACAGCTTCAGATATTAGAAATGCATTTTCTCGTGGCTTGGTTGGTTTGATAGGAAGCCCTTCATCAGCTAAAGCAGTTGGGTGGAACTGCACAAACCTGAAAAAACAGTTATAAAACAAAATAAGAATTTTAAAATCTAACTATCACAGACATGGTTACTGAGGTGATACCGCATAAGTACTTTAATTTATTATTATTCTCATATTATTATTATTTTTCTGGGGAAATTTATTTGTTCAGTATAATTAGCCTGAGACACGAAAGAGTAATTCACACATGTGAAAACTGTGTATAACAGTTCACTCACTCCATGTTGGAAATCACAGCCTGAGCCCGATGGGCCATAGCCATTCCATCTCCAGTGGCTACCTGAGAAAATATATTAGAAATGAGTCAAATGAAGAAGCATTTGTTTTACCGACTACCTAGCAGGTGTCAGTTATATAAGAAATTGACTTCTGATAATATGAAACTAGATTTGACAAATTATAAGTGGAAAATATTTCTACATCTAAAAGTCACAATTGAAAAGGATATGATGCACATACACACACAACACTGCAATGATTTTCATCATGAAGAATACAGGAGCCCTCAAATAGATATACAATTTTGAAAAACCTGTGGCTAGCAATCTGTACATGCCATTCATGAGGTTGATGTTATAAAGCAGGAGTACGACAGTTCTCAACCTGAAGCATACAATTACAAATACATACTTCTTTAGGACATATTGAAAGACTCTCATTTTAGATAGAAGGAATTTAAAACAATAATAATGTAACATGTAATATACTGATTAATATCTTTTGTTTACTCGCAGTTCTGAAAACTTTGATATAGAACACACATATGCAGCAGAAAAGTGAATTTCCCATGTGTTCTTTTTCTTTTCTTTTTTCATAAAGGAAACTTTATAAAATGTGCCCCTCCTTTTTATCAATATCAAATTACATACAAGTTCATAATGTAGGGGGCCTTCAATAAAAGAGAATCAAAAGAGTGAATGCCCATAGAATAGGGCAGAAGTGTTTCTAGAATCCCACAGATGCTACCAAAACAAGGTTGATGTCATGAAGAAGGATTAGAAGAAAATCATTTTTCTCAAGATTAAATATCCTCCACTGATATAAGAAAAAAGCATTAAAATAAAAACTTAATCTGAGATACTTGTATACTTATAACATGGCAATGAGGATCCCATGATTTCACATGCAGAGAGCATAGAATTTCATAGTGCCATCATGAGACGTCTCTGAGAAGTGAGAGCAACAATTTTGTTATTATGGTTGGTCAACAACCAAATGATGAGGAGTTGAGGACACATAAAAAATGAGTCATTGGACTAGAGCAAATTAAATTGTCAGAAAGTTTATTCTTTTAAGTTTCTTTACCACATCATGCTTTCATATTGAGGAAATCTATAAAATGGAAATAAGATCATCTCTTTTGCAGTAGATAAGTTGGCCAATCAAAAAAGGAGTTAATATATAGCACTTAACAAACATGACATGGTTTTATCTAAGCTTTAGGGACAATTTAAAAGGGAAGATGAAAAGATACCCAATGACCTATGATCCTCCTTTTCTTTTGTTTCATGAGGTAAGAAAGAGAGTCAGGGCCCTAGCATAAAGTATTACCTATAACTGAAGTTAAGCTTAAGCAACAATAGAAAAACTGTAACTGAATTTGAAAACTGGAGTGCTCTTTTTTTCTTTTCCCAAAGTATTAAAACCAATAGCATTATGTAACTATATTATGCATTTCACACATGTTAAATCAATAATATTGTTCACATTGTGTTACTAATTTACCATTTTCACTTTTCAAATTACACATTTTCCGTTTAGAGAAATGAAATAAAAGGATCATATCAGGAAATTTTCGTGCTGATTCACATTCTCCGTCACGATATATAAGTTTTAAACTTTTAATATACTTATATACAAGATGCAGTATATAGGGAATTAGACAGTTTATGATGGATATTATTGAAAGAAGCCTACCAGGGGATTTGTAGTTGTAGGATAAGTATGTCCAGCCCCACCTGATGCTAGTAAAGTCACCTTTGAAATAAATCTTATCACCTGAAAACAAAAGAGATGAAGTTTCACAAATTATATTCAAGGTTTTTTTGGGAAAAAATGAATTTCACGTAAGATTTATCAATAAATTCTTGTTTCACCTCTCGAGTTTCAGTATTTAGTGTGTCAACTCCAAGACAAACTGTATCAGAACCATCCTGCAAACCAGTACCCAAGTTTCTGTTATTTAATAATTATGAGGTTTTCCAAAAATGCTTGGGTCATACTTGGCCAATGTCCTTCTCAAGAATAAACGTGAAATTCAAACTGTTTTTAAGTTTTCATCTTCTTTTTTCTTTTCTTTTTTCCTTGAGAATCATTCCAGGAAAAGCCATCCCCAGCCAACAACTTGTAACATTTAATATATCAGGTCAAAATATCATTTCTCTACAAACAAAAGCCATGAATAATCGAACCTGACAAGTCAGCAGATCTATCGCAAAATGGTGTTCAAAAACAGAGATATTAGGATCATTGACAACAGCCTCCAATAGAGCCCGCTCAATCTCCTTCCCAGTCATATCGGCAGCATGAACAATTCTGTGATGAGAGTGGCCCCCCTCTCTTGTTAGATGCAAGTTCCCATCCTCCCCATGATCAAATGATGCACCCATAGCAATTAATTCTCTGATTCTATCAGGTCCTTCTGTACAGACAACCTGGATAACATAGCTGAACTTAATAAAATCATCCAACAGTGAAGTACTGGTACATAAACTTGAATGTGATGGAAATTGTCAAGGTGAACATAATCTACAAGTAGATAAGAAAATCTAGCACACAAAAAAGAATACATTAAACAATTACAGCAAAAATGTTGCTCTTCATTTCTATTTATTAGGAATTCACTATTTTTTGACTTCCAAGTAACAAAGGAATTTGAGAGGCCAATCAGTTATCAGATGGTTGCATTTCAAATCAATAGTACCTTTTCCATGTTGTCTAATTGCTTAAACAGCTTCATTGATAGAAAGTGATATCAAGAAATCAAGAACACAAACATTCGGTTCAGGAAGTGTAAACAAGTTGAAATATTGTTCCCAGAAACCCATGACACATTAATATGCTAAATGTTTTAAAAGCACAGCTCATCATCAAAATGAAAGATGCAGGGCAAACTTTTGATTTCAGGACATACTCTAACAGTTTCCTCATCACACAGATAAGCTCCGGCCACAATGGTGTCCCTCATGTGACTCTCCACAGAATCTCTAGGGCACAGCACTGCACTAACACCACCTTGAGCATAATTCGTGTTGCTCTCATGAGGCTCAGCCTTTGTTATCACAGCAACAGATCCATGTTTTGCAACTTCAAGAGCATAGCGGAGGCCAGCAACTCCACTTCCAATTACAGTAAAATCAAAATACTTTGTAGAACCATCTCTCATGCATGAAGAAACAATCGATCTAACGGGCTTCCAGTTCTCATACATTTGAGATTTGGAAACGTTACATTTCTGAATCTGCAAAACCTTGGATCTCCCATTTGACCTGCAATTTTGTACCCGGCAAAGAAGATAAAACATCATAAATTTAGTGAACTACAATAAGCCGCAATTTTAATACCAATCTGCAAATGTATTTGATAAATCCTTGCTGAATGCTACTTGCAACACTAGAATACAAAGGCAGCCACTGTATAGTTAATATATTTCTAGAACTTGTCTATCCCCATTTTCCAAGAAAAACTTGCTTAAAACATTTCAACTTATTATGAGATCTCCGTAAGGTACAATAAATATAGATTACTCAAGATCTCAATAGGTACCATGAAAACTTTTTCTGTACGGATCTGTTTATTGGCACGTCAAAAACCCAGGAAGTTCTTCTACAGCCTTGTGCCTTACAGTCTGTCACTCCATAATGCAGTTTGCTGCTTCCAGAAGGTATGCAAGTTGTCATTGCAATGCTCTGCAGGGCCAGTAAGAGGAAAAGAATTACAACAGAACTCTTAATAAGAAACCTTCACTTCTTAGTTCAAACCTCAGTTTCCATACATTTTATGCAATTAGATAAACTCTGATCCAAAGACAACTGTTACAGATGAACGAGAAAAAGAGGCTCAAACCTAGAAATGAAGTGTACTAATAACATCTAAATAAACTAGAAGAGATCTAAACAAAGTTAATATAGACATGAAGAATAGATCTCTTTCGATTCCAAATGCATGCACTTTCTTTGCGTGTCAGAAAAATTCACCTCAACTTTGAACAACTTAATTACCTGATCAATTGAAGCTTGAAAGACTGACGAAGATAAGAAAGAACATGTTAAATTGTCAATATGTCATGCCAATACGGACCCCAAAACTTCAGTATATCTGGACTTCTTTAATAGACAAGGATATTTTACTTGAATTGCTAATCCAATTGGAAAACAATTTCAAGTTCCATTCTTTGGCAATCAAAAGATGACAAAAAGAATCAAAGCAGGCAAGTTCTACTAGTGTTTATTAATAATAAGAACAACAATAAAGAGTTAAAAGAGAAGAGGTTGGATGCGGTTGTGTACAGAACAAAATTCAGTCTACAAGCCAACACATGTCCACCCACCATCCAAACAGAGGATTTCTCCTCACAGAAAACCAACATGAACTTGTTTTCACCAATCACAAACTTGGTGTCAACGTCAAATCAAAACATTTTCAAGCCCAACCCACATTTCATAATGCATAAAAACATTGAATCAAAGTATCAAACAAATAGTCCTCGAACACTTACAAAGATTCTTCTTTTAATTCCACAGACTCTTTGCTGTAGACTAACTAAACCAAACCAATCTGAATCTGAATCTGGTCGTAGTGATTTTCAGAGAACTAAAAAACCCAATGAAGAAAAAGCAAAACAGGTATAGATATTCCAAGAATATTTGCTCATTAGTCATCAACGATTCAATATAAAAATTCTCAACTAGTGGGGTCTGGAAAAAGTAAAAGGAAATAGAGGGGAAGTAGAGCAAATAAAGATTCGATTTTTTAACTGAAAATATGAAAAATAAAAGTAAAAGAGAAGTGCGAGGGAAACCCTACATTCCCGAGGCGCCACACACAAGTTGGCTCCAGAAATGTCGTGTGGGTTCGCGCCAACACTGTCTTTGTGAGCTTTTTTTTTTTTTTTTTTTTCTGAATAGTCTTTGTGAGCTCTTGTTGTGTTTCCTTCTTCGTATAAATTCTTTACCATTGGTCCAGTCTATTTACAGTTTTTAATTTTCAACCATCTTTATCTTTAATCATGTTCAACAAGCACAAGTTTACTTTATTTTTTGAACGATTTATTATAGACAAAAAAAAATCATAATATCATAAAATATGCCACAATATGCATTTATTTAAATTGAATAACACAAAATCATTACAAGATTTGTGAATTCACAAATACTTAGATTTTATGATAAAATTGATAGCATTAATCATATATCTTTATTTTTTTTTAAACATGAGATAATGATAATATATTTATATGTCACTTTAATCAATGAAAATTGTTATTTTTTGTATGTGTATTAATCACGTGAAAGACAGTTCAAATTTGGTCAAAAAGAAAGGTATACAAAAAGGGACTAACAGTAAATTCATGATACTAGGCCTGATCTTCAAATGAATCCTACCCACCAATAAATTTCTTCTAGCAAAGGTAATAAGAAATTAGTATATATATATATATATATGGCTGACTTTATGGCTGCTAATAGTGGAGGACTGGCAGCCACTTGGATCAGCTCTTCGTGTTTTTTTTTTTTGGCCTGAAGCTCTTGTGGTTGAAATGGGTACTTTTTCAATATTCAATTAATCACCATCACCAATAAAAAATGGGTGACTAATTAATGAGTGGACAAAGGGGAGAAGGGTTTGTTTTTCTTCTTTGGTAAGAAGACAAATTGGATTCAGCATCTTGTGTGTGTACATTACTTTTTTGTGATGTGAATTAATGTGAAGCTTCTTAATGTGTGGTGGGAATAACAACAACATCATGCCATCTGGAGAATTTTTGAACAAATGGATCCAATTTCTAAAAATTATATTTAAATAATATATTTAAAAATTTATTATTCACAAAGTTAAAAATTAGATTTTAAAAATATGATTTATCTCTCCTTGTCAGCACCCTCACTCTCTTCTCTCTCCACTTGTACAGTGTGTCAATGGATTACAAAATTAAATTTTATAAATTCAGTTTTTCAGTGATATTTGTATAAATTTGATTAATTATTTTGTATGATAATTTATGAAAAAAAAATTAAAATGTATGATAATTTTTTAATTTATAGTGTATGATATTTTTAAATTTATAGTATATGATATTTTTAAATTTATAGTGTATGATATTTTTAAATTTTAAAGTGTATGATAATTTTTAAATTTATAGTGTATTTTAAAATTTTAAAGTGTATGATAATTTTTAAATTTATAGTGTGTGATATTTTTTAAATTTAAAGTGTATGATAATTTTTTAACTTATAATATATGAATTTTTTTATTTTTTTATTTAAAATGTATGATATTTTTTAAAATTTATAATGTATAATATTTTTTAATTTATAGTGTATGATATTTTTTAAATTTATAGTGTACAATATTTTTAAAATTTAAAATGTCTGATATGTTTTAAACTTAAATTTGTATGACAAAAAATATCAGATATTTTAAATTAAAAAAAAATATATCATATACTATAAATTTAAAAAGTATCATACACAATAAATTGAAAAATTATCATACACTATAAATTTAAAAATATCATATACTATAAATTTAAAAAACATCATACACTTTAAATTAAAAAAAATATCATGCACTATAAATTTAAAAATTATCATACACTTTAAATTAAAAAAAATATCATACACTATAAATTTAAAAATTATCATACTCTTTCAAATTTAAAAATATTATACACTATAAATTTAAAAATTATCATACAACATAGTTAACCAAATTTATGAAAATGCCACTGAGAAACTGGATTTACAAAATCTGGTTTCTCAATGCATTGACACGTTGCACGAGTGGAAAGAGAAAAGGGTGCTGACATGGAGAGAGATCAAAATCCGGTTTCTAAGTTTACCATATTTTGGATAATAAGTTTTTGAATCTACTATTTTGGATATAATTTTTAGGAGTTTGACCCATTTATCCAAAAATTTGCGATTTGGATGCATTCTGCAATGGGCAAATATATATTACTCAATGTACATATGGAAGGTGTTAGAAATATCAATTTATTGGAATGATATTAAGAAATCTACTAATTATTTTTTCTTTTAACTTTTTAAGTTTTACAGTCTTATTTAAAAGAAAAAGAGAGTTATTGTATGAGCATGAGTGATGTAAATATAATATTTAAATTTTTTTAATTTACTTAAATTAATAACAAAATATTGATTTATTTACACTTTTATAAAATAGGAGATCATAAGGGTTTTTTTTTTTTCTATTTTTATAATAGTATAGATTTATTGTTATTAGAAATATCTTATGTTATGATATTGGTTGCCTATGGTATTGGTGCCAATAGTGATGGTTGTAATATTCGATGATTTTTGTCAATGATAGTTGTTGTTTATGATATGATTTATAAAGATGCAAGTGGATCAGTTATATTCATTTTCCAAACCAATGTAACAAAAAAAGAAAAAAATTATATATATAACATTGTTTTGAATATAATTGATTAACTATTCTATTGGTTTTTTTTTTTTTTTTTTAAACATTTTTTTATTGATTATTTCCGATATGGGCCTTAACCAAAAGTTCAGCTCTTCCTAAAGCTCATTGATCTCACTAATTGAACAATCCAAGCAAACCAACATAAGTTTATTTTGGTTGGATGACTAATTTGAGTTGGTTCGCTCTTAGTTATGCATGAGAAATATATAATAAACTTAGTTGGGTCCATTGGAAAATGAAAAAATAAACTAAAAAAATCTGAAGGTCTTGACCATTGTATTTGGAGGTCTCATGTGATGTTGGTGGTTTTTTCTGGTGATTTTTTATGATGGTGATCAATATCAACAATGATAGTTGTACTAGTCTTTGATGATTTCTTCATAACAATAGTTGCCTACAAGATAGACATGAAACGGTATCATTAGTTTCGATTACAACAACAAATCTTCTTAGTTCTCTCAAGACTTATGTCTATGTTTCTAAAGTTTTGTTAAATATTCAATCAAAAATTTAAAAAATAAAAGGTTTTGTTAGATAGATGTGTTTACTCAGTTGGATGGTAATTTCATAATTTAAAATTTGTTGAGAAGCCCACTAGAGACGTCCACGTACCCATACCTTTTCAGATAAGGCCATTGCCAATTTGTCAATTGTCATTATAGACTCCTTTTTGTGAGCCAAAAAAGGATATGGCCAAGAAAATGGTTATAAAATAGTGTTTCATACTTCCTTTCATTATCCAATATTTTTAATTCATTATATTATTATTCTCTTTCATTATGCTTATAATTTATTTTTTCATGATTTCACTGTTTTATACATAAGTTTTGTGAGGACTAAAATTATGTTATCATTAATCTTTGAAATTCACTTTTTACATATGAAATAAATAAAATGCATGTCATTTTTTTTTAATAATTAAGAATATGTGAAAGGTATCATTTGATTCAATTAGTAAAATTCTTGGCATCATTTCAAGAATTGAAGATTGAATTATGTTATCATATGAAATAAAAGAAGTTTATAAAATCCCATGAATTAAAAAAAAAAAAAAACTGTTCAGATTATGTTATTATTAATTAAAATATACTTTTTTTTTCAATTCTTTTGTCAAATTGAGCTTTGATTTTATGTATGTTTTATAGGCATGATTTATAAACATAGGAATGTGGATTATTATTATTATTTTAAAAAGAAAACCATGAGAATGTTGATTATTTAACGCTTTCTTAATTTGAAGTTATCTTCTTTTGTTTTCAAGGATCTATTTGGAAATTTAAAGAGGGAAGAGTGAAGAGAAAAGAAAAGTATAAGAGAAAAAAAAAACAACTTATTTTATTCATCTCATTTGAGTGTTTATAATAAAAAATAAAGGAAGAGAGGAGAATTAAAAAAAAAAATTAATAACACACAAGGTGTGATTCAAATTATAAAACATGCTTGAACTCAACTGTTAAGAAATATTTACAATATATAAGGTTTGAGCCTGTGAGATACTCGTGATAAAAAAAAAAAATATATATATATGATATGTTATATATTTTTATAATTATGCTTTAAAAATATTTTATTTATGTATTATGAACTATTTAATAAAAAATAATATGTACCTTGTGATAGTGTTACCTTATAAATCATATTTAATAACATTATATATTGATCATTATGTACTATTATTTATTTTTTTTTTTTATATATTGAAAATGCCCAAACTTGACACTGGAGACTATTGGAGTTAAATTTTTGATGATAAATTCTCTTAATTTAGAGAAATTTTAAAAAATTGGTAGCAATTTGAAAAAATAAATGTATTCCTCCTTCCTCTCCACTCACCTTCCCCACGTTTCCCTATTTCCAAATGAGGCTTTTAAAAGGAAACGAAAAAGAAAAAGTTTTGTTCTTCCGCGTGTCCTGATAGTGCCACGTCACTTGAATTTGCAGTTCTAGTTTTGAAACCGTCGTCGAGCTGAAGAGAAATGCGCGGGTGAGAATTCATATTGTTCGGTTCCTCCATAACCTTCTGCTATATGCTTCTTCTTCTTTTCTTCACTGAGAAACCCTAATTTCACGCACACAGAGAACTACTAAGATAGTGATCGAGAGGAAGAGAAAGTGAGCAATGGGGAATTGGCTAAACAAAGAACCACCACCTCCCATGGTGCTTGTGCCACCTCTCTTCGATTTCCCTCCTCTGGCTGCTCGCACCAGGTTACACTTATCCATCCACTTTGCCAGATTTATCTACACAATTGCTAAATTGGGTGTGATTTTTGAGTTTGTGGTTTTGTTTTTTAATCTTTTTAAAAAAGTGTCAACGTGATTATATTCAGAAAAATTATCTAATTGCTTGGTCAGTTTTGTTTAGCTTTGAACCGGTCTGAGGATCAGAAATCAAAATTATGAGGGGCTCAATAGTTTAGCTTTATCTAGTTGATAATGTGCGGGACACCATTGGGTTCATCAGTGTAGCAAAAATTCATTTAATTGCTCCATCATAAATGTAGTTAATTTATTTGTATGCTTGCATATCAGTACATGCACATTCACAGAATGTACCCTGAGCAAGATTTATGTCTGTAGTTTTTGGCATAATTTTATCATTAATTTTGCTCTTGTTGTAGCTTGTGTTTGTAGTACCTAGTTTTGGTGGTCAGCAATCTAAATTATGCCAAATGAGATTGGCCATTTTGAAAATTCTTCATGCATAGAGGAATCATAGTAATTGGGCTGGCCAGCCATCTAGAATTAGAAAATAATTTTTTTAAGAGAGGCTACCGTTAAAGTGCTCTTTGCATGAGTTAGGCATCCTCAATCATGCTTAGTACTTTAACTAGCTATCTTGTAGAAAATGGTTTTGAGTGTATTGTTCATATCATGCTGTACCTGGTTTATGAAAGTGGCCTCAACTTTGTAATTTTGGTAGTTTGCACCTATTGTTGCCTACACTTGGTTCGGAAATAATTTACTTATACACAATATTTTCATGAAGTTGGAATAATGTATATTTACAAATTTATGAGGTGATGCAGGATGTTGGAGTCTTCGTACAACTTGTTATTTGGGAAACTTGCTTTGAAATGCCTTTTTGAGGATTATTTTGAAGAAGCAAGACATTTTAGCACAAGAATCATGCTAAAGCCAATGGATGATCCTCATGTGGATTTGATTGCAACTGTATCCTTCAAATTTTTAGCCTCTACTGTTATGCTAAAATTATTTTTTGAAATATTTCTATATATGTTTCTTTTGTTATTATAAACTTGGAAGTTTGGAGCAATGAGAATTGGTTCTTCCTCTTAACGTGATTAGGTTTCAGGTCCTCTTGATCATAAACCAGAGGAGAACATTATTGGAAATGCATTATTTCGCTGGCAAGGGTATGATGGAACTCTTATTCTTTTCATACATGTCCCTTTGTTATGCAATATGTTTAGTGATGTTTCAATGTATAAACAGCGATGTTGGTGATCCTCATACATTCATGGACCTTTTTGTATCAACCTCTGATCCGTAAGAAACTCTTATCTGAAGTAAAATATATCACTCTTGATTCTTTTTTTTCTTATGTGTGTTTACCCTATTGAATCCATAAATTCTTCACATAATATTTGCGTGCTGTCACTTTAGGATTTTGCAAATGAGGTCCTGTTCGTACTTCCCTAAATATGGTTTTGGAGCATTTGGAATTTTTCCTTTGATATTGAAAGAAAGGTGTGTGAATTTTTGAAATAACCGTTTACATAGGTTGTTCAGGAAGTCTCTACAACCAAAGATAATGTATATACTGTTGAAAAAGCTGACCTTCTTGCAGAGTATCCTCTGAAGATTATGGCGTAATGGGATTGAGATATGGATCGGGAAATCTTTCATTTGGAGTCACTCTTATGCCTTTTGCTGGTATGTGGCCTGAATTTTGGATCAATGGCTATGGTGTGGACATATGATTTTCTGGCCTCTGCATTATTATTTTTCCCTTGTCTCCCCTTTATTTGGTTCTTTGTTACAAGGGGACCTTGAAAAATTAATTCCCTTTTTTGTGAAGGAAAGAAGAAAAATCAACATTACTGGTACCCTCTTATGCTCTTACAATTGAAATTAGAGACCACCTTTTTTCTTTATTATGCTTCCTACATCTTATATTCTGCATTGCAATTCTGTAACTATCATTTATATGCATAGTTTAGAAAATTAGCAATAGTAATTAAAAACTTAGTTTTTAATGATTATAATTTAAACATTGCAGTTAAAGATGAATTTCCAAAAAGTGCATGGCTCGTGAGCAAGATGGGAAATCTCACAGCTGGGGTGCAGTATGAACCACAGTGTAAGTCTTACTGAGATTAGATTCCTTTGAAAATTTTATAATTTTCTATATTCGATTTCCTAATTTAAAATAAACTTCCAAAGAATTTATTTACTGTTTTGGTCCTTGAGGATTACATAATTTTCTATTTAAGTACTTAGTGAATTTTTTTTTCTTTCTAAATCAAGTCCTTCGAGATACAATTATTTCTATTTTGGTCCTCCATGATTTATTTTATTTTGAATTCTTAATCAAGTTAAAATTATTAAATTGTGATGGTATCTAACGAAATTTAACTAAAATATTTTTTAGGATATGATGAAAAAATGAATTATAATGCATGAAAGGAAAAATCACATGAATATTGATTCAATAATTAGATAATTTTGTTTCCTTAATTTTAAATGTTATAAATGATTTTTATTTTTATTTTTCCAAAAACAAAATTTTCATAGATCATAATTTTTTATTTCATGCATTCTTAACCATATGAAGTAAGTATATTGTGTTTCATCTAAATTTAATAGTTTTGGAGTTAAGAAATCTATTTTAAAAAAATTTATTCTTGGAGGACCAAAATAGTAACAATTGAATCCTGGAGGACCTTATTAAAAAATTATTTTTTCAGGGACTAAAATAGAAAATGAAGTATTTCTTAGGGACTAAAACAGTAAATAAGACTTAATTATTTCTTTTACCCTTTTCTATGTCTCAAAGATGTCTCCTAGAGCTGCGCAAGGGACCGCCCAATGATTGCATTTGGGAATTCCGACTTGGAGGTCATTGGTTTGAAACTCATTGCCAAGGGATTTGGGGTTTATAGGATTCAGATTGGGTTGCCCCCTTATAGCCCAAGGCACAGTGAAGAATGAAAACAAACTTTGGAATTCTTTTTTATATAAGTGGTTAACCAGAAAATTCAATTAATTCTTGTTACTAATGGTCATTTTCACTCTTTGTTTGAGTACCTTATATTCATCATTCTCTGTGGATAGTGTACGACATGTGGTTACATGAGTCTAGATAAGTATATACTCCAAAAGCCAAGAATGATTGTTTTCTCTTGCCCATTCAGTTTGGGTTGTCAGTTGTAGATGTATGCAAGAAGGGAAGGAACATAAGAGGTACAAGTGCTTAAAAGTTATTCATCACAGAGCACTGATGTTTCGGAAATAAATCTCATACTTTTCAATTTTTAGTTAAAGAAGTGGAATGAGGCAATCATCTCATAGAACAGAATGTTTGTCCGTTGAACATCTATTCAAGCTATTGGTATAAAAGTCGCTCAAAACAAGGCTTCATATATATATGTGTACTTTCTTTGAAGTATAATCTCCCGTAGTTGGAAATAATTAAGCTTTAATGGATCGAATTGAAACTGCTCAATATAGACATGTCATCTGGTCTTTATTCAATCTATTACTTTGGATTGAGGCTTTTTATGTTATAAACATGTCATGTTGTTGACTTTTAGATATAGTATGACCTTGGAATTTAAATAAGAATTATCTGTAACTCCCGATGTTGCTGCTTCTTTTCAGATGGAAGCAAAGACATTGCAAAGTATAAAAATTTAATAAACTGGAGTTGTGCAATTGGCTATGGTGTGGGATCAGGCAGTCCATTGTCTCCATCCTTCAATTTCTGTCTTGAGCTTGCTAAGAGCTCTCAGGTATATTCAAGAATTAAGATACTCAATCATCAAATCTTTTTAGTTAGTCTTACTTCTCTTATATTTTTTACACTTTTAGTGGTATTTTTTTTTTTCTTAAAAAAATTAAAAAATTACTCATGAACATCATCTGCTGGTACCTTGCTCAGCTTGCATCATTCTTTAATTCTACCCTTCTTCATTCTTGGAACTTGTTTTTAATACTGCAACTCTTCCATGCTGTGGGGGCAATTGATCTGCTATATGCTGCCTATGATTGTACATCAAATTTGAGAAATCACTTGAGGAACTTTATCGTGGATAGAGCAGTTAAAAATAGGTTGAAGTTTATGGAAGAAATTAGAAACTAAAGATGTTCATTTTACCATTGCTGAGTGGAGAAGGCATAAGTGGGATTGTTAAACCATTTGATTCTGGTCTATGTGGAATGCAAACAAAGTGCTTGTTGTTTAAAAATAAAAGTGTCTGGCAGAGAACGCTATTCATTGTTTCCTATTTTCTCCTGGTATACTGGTTTCCTTTCAGATGCCAATTAGAAGAAAAGGGTTTCTAGCTACTCTTAACATATAAATTTCATCTTGTCAGTAGGGGTTTATAATCAACTTGGATATGTTTTGTTCATCTTTTGTGCTTATATAGTTATATTATTCTCATACCATAAAAACAGAAAACCTTGACTGTGAATATGAAATGAAGCACAAATGAATATGTTTTGTTCTCTGTTTCTTTTATTACTGAACTGTATGCCAAATATGCATTTCAAATCCTACTTTTGAATTTTTTTTATTTTTATTTTTTATGTCACCTGGATTCCTTGGTGAGTCTCAGGCTTTACTACTTGCCTACCTTTTAGTATAAAGTGTTTTAGGAAATGGCTCAAAGACAAACTGGTACATATTTCTGTCTAACTTTCAAACTGGTAGTCCCTAGGTAATAAAACAAAAAAATGAAGGGAAAGAGCAAAATAATAATTTTATTTCTTCTTTTAGGAAAAAAGAGCTTTATGTAGATTTTCTTTCACTTAGAATTTCACCATATTGAAATCAAAATTTGACTTTGGGTCGATGTGCTCTCTAACACCCAACATGATGGCGCCTCCTGAACTCATGCTACCTACTGCTTATCTATACTGGCTTCTAAATTATAATTTCTTTAATCACTCCACTGAAAGTTTCATTCGCTAATATATCTGCAGTTCATTGCTTCATTCTATCAACATTTTGTGGTCCAAAGACGGGTATGTTTCCTTGATTGTCTCTCTCTTTCATCCTCTTTTGTTTATTTTCTTTTAGATGGCCTTTTATTTCTCTATTAGTTTCTATATACTTTTGTAAAAAAATGTTGTCCCAATGTAAATCACAAACAGTGTTCTCTACTTCGTCAATATAATCGTCTAAAATAGATATTCTTTGCTTCATGACAATCTGGTGAACACCCAAGATTTACTATGTGATGCTGTGAAGTTCAAAGTAATCATATAATCCATTTTCTAACAGATATAGCTGGTGGAACTTGTTCACCTGGGTCCCACTTATAAATCTTGGTCCAACCTTACAAAATTCAAACTAAGCTGAAGACAGTAGTCTATCAGTAAAATCAAGGTACAGAAATATTTAGAAAAACTATGCATATCATGAAAGTTGTTTGTGATGACTAGTAAAGCCAATAAGACAGTGAAATTTCAAATGTCTCCAGGACTATGAAAATATATAGAGTGCTGCTGTAAGCTATCAGGTTTAAGGATTGGACATCAAGTGACATATTTAACAGTAAAAATCTCCTTTTCCTTTTTTACAGTAAAAAACTGATCCTTACAAACCAATGTGTTTTTTTTATTTTTTATGTTCCCATTATATAATTTAGAAGATAGTAGAAAGCATAGTTGTCAAATCGTGAATCGTATCGTGATTTGTGAATCAAAATTATATTTTAATGAATTGTGAATTGTATTAAATCATATAATTCAGTTACTTTTTTTAGAATAAAAAAAATAATACATATTCAAAAGAATGTTAGAAAGAATTATTTTTTAATAGTTGGTAATAGTAAGTTAAAAAAAAAATAGTCTATACTTATCCAATGTCTACTAACCTTTGTTGCCTTTTATCCATAACCAAACAAAATAAGCATTTATTGCCCCTTACAAAAAAATAAAATTTGAAAGTGTAGGTTTTTAACCCAAAGGCCAAAACTAGAGAGCAATAACAAAAGAAAAGAAAAACAAAAGACAAAACAACATGCATCATGCACCTCTCTGGCTTCGGTTCTCCAACAACCAAAAATAGAGTAGAGAATGCGATCAAAGGGTTGTTGGATTGCTGCGAAGTAATGGTTGTGAGTTGTGAAGGCTGGGCTACTGGAAGGAAGGTTGTGCTGCTTTGTTTCATTTGAACGATAACTTGCATTGCGACTTGTTGAGTATGATGTGCTGTGTTTTAGGACTTGGAGAGGTTCTAATTTGGAGAATTTTGGGTTTGCAAAGAATTTTCAGCTCTATACTTCGATTATTCATCCCAAAAAAAAAAAGAATAGTAACTTTGAAGGTTTTTGTCTTATGGGTCCATCAAACATGACATTCTCAAACTGAAAAACTTAACTGAGTGAATCGCAGTGCAGGTGAATTGGTGATTTAGTGCAATTCACCAATTCACAGGATTTAATTGTGATTCACCTGCCGATTCAGGCATTCTACGGATTCTATAAGCAATGCATATTGCCACTCCTCTGTATGGAATCATATCGTACAATACTTATTGTGTATCTTACAATTTTGATAACTAAGCTTGAAAGTAAAGATATCATGTCTTAGTTCTCTTTCAGTGGTAAATAACCTTCTAAGGCTTCAATAGATACATGAATTTATATAGTTCCTGATATCTACCCTTGTTTCTTGGAAGTTCAATCAATATAGGATTTAGGTTTTTTTTCAAGGGTTGTGCAATATGCTTACCCTAATATTTGAAACTAAGTTTTAAAGTTTTCAGTATTAAATAATCAAGCACACAGGTATTGTAGTTTTTATCGAGAGTTCTAATTGGCATTAGGCAAAACCAAAAAGATGACATTTTAGGATTTTCTATGGAGCCAGACTAGCTGGAATATTCGAAATTAGGAACTCGTATAATCCTAGTATGTGCCTATATTGTATAAACATTTTGGGTGCATGTCCTCTGCAATTTCATAGGAAGTTTCACTGCCATGCCACTTACATTTTATCAGATTGGTGATAAACTAGGCACTTTTGTGCTTATCAAATTTTCCTCCTGCCAAATTTCTTGTGACCGCCTACTTATGTCTCTGGTTTTTGATGTAATGCTGAATCCAGACAGAAGTAGTTGTTATTCTATTTTACTTCTTAAATAAATGGTTTACTGAAACGGATTTGTTCCTCCTCAATTAAACAGGTGAAGAACCCGCTTGAAGGTGATGAAGTAGTTGGAATTACAAACTATATTGACTTTGGGTTTGAGTTACAGACAAAGTATTCTATTCTCTTTTACCTTCAACTTCAGCAATTGTTACTTCAACGTAATTTGTACAAAATTGGTGATATTAGATTTTTTTATTAATAAAGGGTTGATGCCAAAACATCAAACAACATTTCTGATTCCACTTTTCAAGCAGCTGCATCCTGGCAAGCCAATAAGAACTTCTTGCTCAAGGTAGAACTTTGTATGCAATCTTATGTTTGATGAATTATATTGAAATCAACAAATGCTATCATCCATATTTTCAGGCAAAGGCAGGACCTCGCAGCTCATCAGTAGCATTGGCATTCAAGTCATGGTGGAAACCATCTTTTACTTGGAGCATTTCAGGTGACTCTTCTTGGAATGTTTCATTCATCAACTCCAAAAATTTCATTTTCCTTTTCTTTTTGTTCCTATTTTTTGTATCTGGTTAGGTTTCGGAGTGGGACATTTCTGGCCTAATTTTTCAACCATTCAGAATTTGATATCAGTTGAGCACTGACTCTTCCAGCGCTCACATTTATAGACCATAGTCAACTGTTAGGTGCCATAATGATAATTCTGCCTCAGTGAAGTATGGGTGCCAGTGTCCTACATTATGGACCAGAAGTTGGAGAAATGATATGTAGTGATTTTATTAGGACCCTACGCTAAAGGCCTTTAGACTTCTAAACCTTGTGAATGATCTTTAGTTCCCATGACATGTCAAAAAAGTAATACCAGGAATGTACTTGTTATTACGGGCATGAGTGCAGGAGCGGCTTTTCGGTTGTTTTGTTCTTAGGAAGAAGAGAGAAAGAGTTATGAGTTGAAAGGAGTGACTGACCCACTAGTTGTGGGTCAGGAACAGAGCTAGCGTTATGAATAACAAGAGAGTAAAGTGAACTCTAGGAGAGGGCACACGGCTGGAAAGTTAAATTTGATATTGCAAGTGCAAGTCGGCGTTCCTGATATAAAAGTGCAGCTCCATCTGCGGAAGTTATATCTCTTTTATTTTAGTCCGGTCTTCTTTTCTCTTTTTAGTCAGGTTCAAGTGAAGTGACCCATAGGTATGGGGCGTGAATGCAAGAGCGGCTTTCCAGTTGTTTCGTTCTTGGGAGGAATAGAGAAAGAAAGAGTTATGAATTGAATGGAGTGACTGACCCACTAGTATTTGTGGGGCAGGAACAGGGATTACGTAATAAATAACAAGTGAGGTGGCCTCTAGGAGAGTGCATGAACTAATGAAATCTGACAAGTGAGGTCACCCGTAATATGAAATAAGCAATGCTAATTAGATGGTAAAGCACAGTTCAATTTTAATAAGGGAACTAGTTAAATTTCTATCAGTTGTTGACCTTATACAGATATAGATGATGTTGGAAACTTGTGAATTATGCTTCATAAGATATGTATTTAGGCCTGGATAACATATATTAGAGTTGGTTCTGTTATTGTGTCTTCATTTGCATGTATAGAGAACCTGTGATTTGGTTTTGAAAGTCCCAAGCATTGAACAGATTCTGTTTACTGCAGCCATTAGAGATCGTTATGTTGGAAACTGGGCCTATGGATTTGGAATCCGCATCGAGAATATCAGAGAAGCCAGGTTCATTTATTTGTTAGCAGTTGTTCATTGCTTAATCTGTTAAAGTTATCTCCTACTATATTTATGGGAACAGAAGGATTAACATGTTTATGCATTTCAAGGCAACTAGACACGTTACCTAGCTTATATGAGCTTAAGATATAATGAAATCAATGTCGTCATGCTTTGACCTGCTATTTTCATTATGTTGGAAAGTGTTCATAATCTTATAGTTTAACCGTGTATCAATACCAACCTTGCAGTTACCAAAGAGCAGATCCAAATTTCGTAATGCTCACACCAAACAAGGAGCACCTAGCGGAGGGCATTGTTTGGAAAATGGGGAAGAGACCGATGCTACAAGCAGACGTCAATGCTGGAAATTTTGATGGCCTACCTAGAGAACTAAGACCTTTCAATAAAATTTTGTGATTCTTTATTGAAGCTTCTGTGCTTATTCCTAACCATGTCGCCTATTACTTTTAAAGCACTAATGTAGGATGCAGGAAAAGAAAAGCTTGATCGCTGCATTCAGTCAGTGATTAGAATGTGAATGTGCATTCTTGCATTGATTTTTTTTGGTAGGAATAAAACTAGGTGGTACTTGATGCTTCTGGCCATGTATACTGGATTTTTCGCTTAATCCTATTTTGAACCACATACTGTTATTAATCATGTGCATTTACCATATAAATGTATTTAGAGAAAATAAAGGATCTATGTATCCAATTAACACCAACGATACCAATCAGTTGTTAACTTAAACTGGGTTTAAAGAAACTCAAAGGATTGTCTCATGCATAAGTTTGAGAGAGAGGTGGAGTGTGTAGCTAATTATTATTTTATTTTCTTTATCAATTAGGGATGTTAGACACAAATTAGATTTAATGGTTAGTTCAGGCATAGAATTGTGTTTTCCTTTTCCAATTTGGAGGAAACCTAATCTGAGCATTTATATATACTTGTTAAACTATTTGCAAGAAAATAACAGGGCAGAGAAAGATTGATGATTAGCTTAGTACTACCAATCAATTAAGTATTAACAGTGGCTTGAGGTTAATAATGGAATTATATTTATTTGAAACGCTTGAGGCTTCTGGGATAATCTCATGCACCCTTGCACAGTTGAAAGCGTGCTCTAATTATATTCTATCCATCACAAATAGGATCCAATCCCTTCATACCAACTGTCCAAACAGAAAATGGCTGCTGCTTTTTCACTCATTTCCACGTTCTTCCATTCTTCTTCACCTCCCTCCACGTTTTCTCCCCCGCCAAACAGATTGCCCTGTTTCTCTCTGTCTAAATCGCTTTCCCAGAGAAACCGTCACTGCAATCCTCATACACTCTTTCTCCTTCGCGCACGGTTTCACCAAAACTTTCTTGCTCCCAAAACAGTTACTCCCTCATGCCTTCATAAACTCGCACTCAGTAAAACTAACACCCTATTCTCGCCGGCTTTAGATTCTCTGTTTATTCTAATCTCTTCAGTGGCTTTATCATTTTCCCTCTTTTTTGTCGATGTCGATTCGGCATCCGCCTTTGTGGTCACTACGCCGAGGAAATTGCAGACCGATGAGCTTGCCACTGTTCGTCTGTTTCGAGAAAACACTCCTTCTGTTGTATACATTACCAATCTTGCCGCCAGGTAAGCATATTCTACTAAATCGCTTCGAATTACTGGTTCTTTTTTCTTTTGGGAAACGGTCTTTTTTTGTTTTTAATCGTGGATTACTAGGTTTGTGATGAATGAGTGTCAGCTTTTAATGAATATGATGTGATTTTAGGCAGGATGCTTTCACGTTGGACGTGTTGGAGGTTCCACAAGGTTCTGGGTCAGGCTTTGTTTGGGACAAAGAGGGTCACATTGTCACCAATTATCATGTGATCCGCGGTGCCTCTGATCTCAGGTAGTTTGGTTTGGAATCTTGGGATTATCTTGGAATTCTACTTTAGCTGCTACATGTTGGAGTATCCAAGTGTTGCTACGTGTATGATATTCCAAAAGTAAAATTTCTCTTTCATGGCTATGATTCTTGAAAGCTTGCAACTATGAATCTAAGCGTATATCTATTCTAGTACTAGATAGAGTTACCCAAAAATCATAACGGGAAAAATATGCTAAAATTTTAAAATATGAGGTTGTCTATATATGAGAAGGACACCAAGATATAATTGATATAGTTGGAAAGGGGTTAATGCAAAATGTATCACCAAAGTGACTCCATTTAACTTAGATTTAGGATCCACGAAATCAAAGCCTAGTTTTTTGGATTAAGGGCCTTTTTTATTTTTAACTCTATTGACTAGATTTCATATGCTAATGGCATGTCTAATTCTACACTGGCCATTTATATTAGAAATGGCAGGATCAGTTTTGGAACTTTTGAGTTCCTTAAGGTGGCTACTGGCTATGATGTCCACCTTTGTACTTTGTAGAATTCGGAGTCTCTGGTATATATGAGTCAGCTACTAAGCATGTTCATTTATTGCTTTTCATTCCACTATCGTGGGGTTCCTTTGTGCTTGCAGATGTTGAGCACAAAGTTTACAGTCTACTCTGATGTCATTGGAAATTGATTTTTCCTGTTTAAATTGGTGCTAGTTTCGTGCAGGGTGACACTAGCTGACCAGACAACTTATGATGCAATGGTTGTTGGCTTTGACCAAGATAAGGATGTCGCTGTCTTGCGTGTTGATGCACCCAAAGACAAACTCAGGCCTATACCTGTTGGTGTCTCCGCAGACTTGCTTGTGGGTCAGAAAGTGTATGCCATTGGGAACCCAGTGAGTGCTGATTTATACTTCGCTTGTAGGACTATGCATATTGCGTAGTTGCTCGATGTATATCATTTCCATATTTTTTGAGATTTTGTTGGCAATCCTGAATTTGATTGTATTTAGAATCATGAGTTCTACTGTAAATTTGACAAAGAAGGAGATTTTAATTTTCTTGAATTATTATAAAAATTGCTTGCTTTCTTAAGATATAGTTTGTATAATTGTTTAGTCAATTATGCAGCAGAAGTGCATGCAGGAAAATACAATTTCTTCTCACCAAAAGGATTCATATAGCCAACCCAACTAGTTTGGGATTTAAGGCTTAGCTGAGTTGAGTTGAGAAAGATGACTAGGTTATTGAGTTCAAAATGCTTTCCTGCATATCAGGATCAGAGTGAGTGTACAAAGAAGATAAATTTGGATGTTTTGTACTTTTGTTCTTTGAATTTCTTGACCATGTATTGGCTGCTGAAACTGGCTGATCCAGATTTCAGTCACCTATAAGATGAATGCTAATTTCTGTAGTTGGTAATCATTCTCAACTTAATTTGACTCCCTGATCCAATCTCTATCTTTGTGCAGTTTGGACTTGACCATACTCTTACAACTGGTGTTATCAGGTACAAAGTCCATAAAGTCAAACTTCTTCTTGCTTATTTTGCTTCATACTCTGTTGCTGATTATGCTTGAGTTTCTAGAAGTTCCTATTCTCATTCCATAACCATTTAAGACTATATTCAAACCTCTTAATGATGTGTATGGAAATGGATGGAGAAATCTTGTTATCTTTACCTTAAGCTTCTATGAAAATTTTCAGTCTCACTCATGATGAGTTGTAACTTTCACTATCAAGAGCTTTGTGGAAGATATAAGATAGATGTTTATTTTTAACACATGGTGTTTTACTTAACAATTGCTTGCAATTAATTATAGAGAACCACTAATGTTGTAACCTCCCATACTATTCTAAGACAAGTAACATAGTATTAAGGAGAGAAGACAAAGGTTCCAAATCCAATAAGGAGAGAGGAAAGAGTGAACAGAACCTAAATCTTAATGTAGCCGTAAGGCTCTTAGGGGGGTTATCTTTTTTTGGGATGATATATGCAAGCCATTTGAATTCGGGAGATTGAATATTAGAAATTTGAGAACATTTAACAAGGCGTTGATGAGAAATGGCTATGGTTGTTCTACCATGAACTCAATGGGTTATGGAGGAAGGTAATTGTTGAGATTTATGGTTTGTCTCCTGGAGGATAGCCTTCGTCCCTAGTGAGAGATTCTCACAGTGTCTCACTTTTGTTAGCAATTAGAAAGGACTGGGACATGTTTAAAAAATTCATTTGCTTTGAGGTAGATAATGGGGAGCATGTCTTGTTTTGGAAGGACTTGTGGTGTTCAGAGACTTTTTTGATAAATGTGTTCCTAGATCTATATAGTATGGCAAGAAACTAACTTGCTACAATCTCTTCTTGCATGGATAGTAGTGGTGGCTCTTTGTGTTGGGATGTACAATTTAGTTGTTCGTTGTAAGATTGGGAAGTGATTTGGTGGATGCCTTTCTCGATATACTCCACAAGGTTAACATGAAAGGGGAAGGGAAGATGTCACGTGTTGGACACCAAGTAGTTTTGATTCCTTCTCCACTAAATTTTTTATATCCAGCTGAATACGGGTGGCATAGTTTTTTTTTTTTTTTTTTTCCTTGGAAATTTGTTTGGCATGCTAAGGTGCCTTCGAAAGTTTCGTTCTTTGTCTGGACAAACTCCCTTAATACTAACAACGGACGATTTGATGAAGAAAGGTATTTGCAATGTGAGACGATGTTGTTTGTGCAAAAATAGTGGTCAAACTGTGGACCACTTGCTTATTCATTGTCTGATTCCTATAACTGGAGTTGGTGTTTGGGCTCTTGGGATTGTTTGGGTAGTACGAGTATTGAAGAACTATAAAGAGCCGTGGTTGGTTGTTGACCAACAGAAAGTATGGGAGAAAGAAGCCCTTCTTGGAATTTTTCTGATGACTTAACTTAGGCTGACTTGTTTGTTAAGGGGCTGGCTCTGGTCTTTGAAGTGTTGAAAAAAGTAAAAAAAGGATTCCATGTCCGATACTGTTATGAAAGACTTGTTTTGCTGACACAAGAGTGGAGGAAGAGGATAAAGTAGGCTAGCTTGGCGAGCGGCTCTGATGTGGGTGATTTGGCTTGGCAATATTTTCAATATTGAGGATGCGTCTTTGGAAAAATTGAAGAGAACCTTTTTATTTATGTGGTTCTAATGGATATTTTTCAGCCTTCTTTTCACTCCATTGGGTCTTTTGTAGGTTTTTTAAATGGAAAGATTTGTAATTAGTAGTTTTACTTTTTGCCTCAGGTGGGTTGTGTCTGTACCCGCCTTTTGTACAAAGATATGACTTTTTTCCTTTAATAAAATCATTTCTTATAAAAAAATTGTAGTTCTTAGGGTTAAACACTAAAGAGAGAGTAGAGACAATAAGAAAATCCCAACCAAGCTCTTGGTACAGATTGAATCGTAGTCATCAAAAACTTTTTTCATTTCAGTGGTAATTATTTACTTATGGGTGGTCTAAACTTTTGCAAGACCAGAAACGTATAAGAAAAGTAGTGTTTAACATATAAATTCATTGGTCAAAACCTTAATGTAACATAATTTCCATGCATGCGATGGAGGGCCATAATTCCTTGCCTAAATTGAGGACACTGTATGCAGGGATGTTTGTCTTCTTTTCCTTTTGAAGCATTGCTGATTTTTAAAAGATGGCTGATATGGTTACTATCCAACTATTTAGCCCACAATTTGCAAGACCAGAGATATTATTCGATGGTGATAGTACATAATTTTATGTACTGTTACTCCCACAAGTTGTAATACCTTACACATATTCCATGCTGATAATCTTGACTTGAATATTGTCATATGTGGTTATGGCCCTTTATATTTAATTGGGTTTTATACATTCTCTACTTCTCAGTGGGCTTCGTCGAGAAATTAGTTCTGCTGCAACTGGTCGTCCAATTCAAGATGTTATACAGACAGATGCTGCCATTAATCCTGGTAACAGTGGAGGGCCACTTTTAGATAGTTCTGGAAACCTAATTGGGATTAATACAGCTATATATTCACCATCTGGTGCATCCTCTGGTGTTGGATTTTCAATTCCAGTAGATACTGTGAGACATTACTTAGACCTTGCTGAATATCATTGACATTTTGTGGATAGACAAGAATTTCTTCTTTCATATCCTTAAAAAACAGCTCTCATGCTTTCGTTTTTATGTGTCCAGGTAGGTGGTATTGTTGACCAATTAGTGAGGTTTGGGAAGGTCACAAGACCTATTTTAGGAATTAAATTTGCACCAGATCAATCTGTAGAGCAGTTGGGTGTAAGTGGGGTGCTTGTCCTAGATGCTCCTGCCAATGGTCCAGCTGGAAAAGCGGTAGGCTTAATCTTTTCTTTTTCTGAACATATTTTGTGTGTGTCGTTTGAAATTTATAACTTCTTGATAAAATGCTTGAAATTATTTGGTTTCATGTTTAGAATCTCTTAAATTATTCTGTCTTCTTCATATTAAGACAGAGCTGATCAATCTCTGTTCTCCAGGGCTTGCTACCAACCAAACGCGATGCCTATGGTAGACTCATTTTGGGTGACATTATAACATCTGTGAATGGTAAAAAGGTCACTAATGGCAGTGATTTGTACAGAATTCTTGACCAGTGTAAAGTGGGTGACAAGGTATGATCCTGATGTCAAATCCTATCTTGTCCAATATTAAATCCTCTTTGGCTACCTCTTTTCTTAATGTCAATGTTTTTAACTATATTAGCCTTTTTGTTTGTCAAACTTATTTTTAATTCCAGAATTTCTGAAAATGGATTTAAAGGGGTGTCTCACTAATTGACTAACCATTTATACTCGTGGTGATTTGGATACGGGGTACCAAGGATGTGTCTAGCACTGTCTGAAGTATTAAATAAAGCTCATCAGTTTTTCCACAGTGCTTTTCCAAATATTTGTCTCTGTTTACTCCTTATAATTGTCAATGCAAACTATCTTACCTATATTATATAGTTTCTTAAATTCAAACAAATGTTAATGCTGATCTTTCTCATATTTGTCTTAGTTAATTTCTTTGTAGGGTATATCAGAACTGTAGTCTGAAATCTGAGTGATCAGCACTCAGCAGATAAACAGTTACCTTATTGAAAGTAAAATTTCATGACGAAGGAGTGAAACCATCCATGTGGTCTCTGTTTCCGCAACAAATCTAACTTAATTATAGAAAGGAAAAAGACATGCTTAATCTGTTTCATATTAGGTGTGTTTATTGTTTGATTTAAGTGTGCTTAATTTGTAATTTTTAAGGTGGCGTAGTTTTCTTTATATTTAAATTGAAAATAGTTAGAAACATCCCCAAATTTGAAGCTTATTTTTTTATCCTTCATATGGATATTCAGGTGATTGTGGAGGTGTTGCGTGGTGATCACACGGAGAAGGTCCCTGTCCTTCTGGAACCAAAACCTGATGAGTCATAATATGCCAAGTCATGTATTGCTATATGGTACATATAGGAGGGAATGCCATTTTTTTGTGTATTAATTGTTTCCTGACAAGATATTCTATTGTATATATATATTCGCTAATGTCAATCTCTCTGTTGCCAATAGAAAGTAAGCATGTACTATAGTTATGCTCTTAACGTTGTTGCAATCTATTGGCAAACCAGAAAGTCAGAAATATGGTTGGCTTGATAAAGCACATAAAGAATTGATACATCTACTGAACATAGTTGATAGTAGATGAGTGACTAATCTTCCAAGATCTGGAAATGGTGTAGTTGATAGAGTTGGTCGATCTTTTATAAAAATTGAACTTTATAATATATCAAAAGGCATAATGCTAAACTCAGAACCCAACATGTTATGTTCGAAAAAAGAAAATTCACCAAACCCTCGGGTTCTAACAACTGTATAATGAAAATGAAGATCTGAATATGCATAAAAATGTGACCCAAATCTGCAGATTAAGTGATCCGTGGTCCTCTTGCAAGGTATTTCAGTCCCTAAGCTGTGGCAGAGAGTATCATTGTCCTCAGAGCAAGCATAAAGTTACAACTCACAAGGGCAAACCAGCCTCAATGGTCACTCATCAATGCCTCTTCTTCACTATTATATGATACACTTTATGTTCCAACTACAGTACTTTGATATGATACACTTTATGTTCCAACTACAGTACTTTGTAAACCAGTGAAGGACCAGAGATTCACCTCTCTCTCTGGGCATATATACTTAGAGCAGAAAAAAGACAATGGAAAGCTGGAATTCATACAAGAAGGTTTATGGAGAAAGGAAGAAGACAAGATTCTAAAGGACTATGTAGAGGTGCATGGAAAAGGACAGTGGAACCTTACTGCTAAGAAGACAGGTCACGGAGTTTCTTTTATTTGATCCTTCAGTTTATATATCTTATTTTCTTCCTACATGCTAAGGTTTGAGGAGATGTGGAAAGAGTTGCAGGTTAAGATGGGTAAATCACCTAAGCTCGAGTTTGAACCGAGGAAATTTTAACTATGGAAGAAGACCTGATCATTAGACTGCATTATCAACATGGAAACATGCACTAATTTCCACCAGCAATATTCATTTCTAAAAGACAGTTCTTATTTTGGTCTGATGAGTTTACTTTATCTAACGCCAGTAAGGAGAAAATGATGCTACTAAGGGAATCATTATTATGGCTTAGTAGTTATATTTGAAACTTATTGACTTAGTAATCTCAGTCTTGTTTAGGAAGGACAGATATTAATCAAGCCAAGAATTACTGAAATTCTCAATTGAGCAAAAAAAACTTGGTAACACTTCAAATAATAATGGATGAGAATAATATGCACTATTTCTAGGAGTCTGACTGAAATTTAGAGGCAACTACACTCAATGGAGCTCTTGGATGGATGGGTATTCTCTTTTGCTTCTTAGACATCATGGTGAAGGAAAATTACTCAATTGAGTAAAAGGGGTAGCCAGTTCACAAAGTATGGCTACCAATTAGAATCTCAATAATGACCAAGTGACAGAACAAAGGCTAAGAGAAAAACCACAAATCTTATTTGCCAGTAGTTCTCAAACCGAGAGAGCTGCAGTATATCATAATTAGATTTCCTTCAGTGTACAGGAAAAAACTAGATGATGATTCCGAGTATTAGGATAACCCATTACAACTGATGTCTGATAAGATTACTTCACATCCTCTACTTCCATTTAATCATAGATTTCTGAAATTTCAACATTGTTTAGTTCAGTTTTTTTCTGAAAAATTAGAACTTTTTAGTATATAAGAATGATATGCTTGAGGAATTTAGGATTTAACTTAAGCATTCAATGAAAGATTATCTCCAACTCATTAAAAAGAAGCTTATCTACATGAAATAGAGCCTCTTCTTTGCAAAGACGACCTTTAAGCATAACCCTAAAGATTCCAATGCAGAATCGTGGCCACATCTTTTACCTAACAAAGGAACAAAGAAGAAAAAGCAATGCTGTAGCAAATTAAAACCATACTATTTTCATTATTTATATGCTGAAGAAAAGGAACTTTTACATACAGAATCTCCAATTTTAACAACTTATTAATGAAATTACAAGGTACATTTGTAGGAAGAACAGTAATTAAGGAACCAGGATGAGGTCACTGATAATGGTTGATATTCATACAGCGAAAGAAGGGGAGAGACTGAAGTCAAGGCCCCAGAGCTCGAAAGTTCCTTTAACAAAGTCATAGTAACCTCCTTTCAGTGCCAGAGTTTTCTTCACCAAGCCATCTCTCACAAATGGATAGGTTAGCAGGTTTGCAAGAGACACATTCACAGCTTCCTGGATTTACAATTCAAACATGTAAATAGACATGCATATATATGCAATTGATACAACACTATGGTATGACTGCCGATGAAGTATACCTTCTCACAATGCCCAATTAGTTCTGGGATAGGTGCATCTCGATGTGCTGCTTTGACCTTTGCCTTTGCAGGCAAAGCAATGCTGATCCATTCTTCTATAAAATCACTGCATACAGTCAGCAAGAAAGTCAGGCTATCTATTTTCTTGTTCTGAAGAATTTGTATGCACCAGAAATTGAGCAAAGTATGTCAGAGTCGAATTTATGGTGATGTTTGCTTCTGAAAACCATGAATTAGCTATGCATTTTGATTCTGCAGTATGTATATATAATTGTCGTACGTAGAGCTAGTCCCATCAAATGGGAGTCTCACGAGCGCATTGATACCACCACAAGCGCTGTGTCCAATGACCACTATGTTCTCCACCTGTTGCAGGACAATAACAATTTTGTTATAAAATTTTAAAGCAAAACCAACTCAATTTTTACCTATTGATGACTTCTAAGATAATTACGTATTGATGACTTCTAAGAAAGCCATTGGCTTCCAACTCATTGACTTCTGTGAATATATTTTGATATCTTACATGCTCACATGTGCAAGTACAAATCATGCTTGTCAGAATGAAGAATGCTTGACCACTTGGTTGTCACAGATTATACTCATGTCTAAAAACCAATTCACTGCTCTAGCATTATGTCAAATGACCACTCAACTCAAACTCAAGAGCTTAGACGTTAGATGAGAGCCTAAAAATAGTTTTAGATCTCATGTATTATGAACAAGGTAACCTCAACTTAAAAACTTAGAACTGTTAGCTAGATGAGACTCTAAGAAAGTAGATTGACCTTGAGATGCAAAGTTGCGTATTCAATGGCAGCCCCAATTCCAGCATATTTAGTCTGATAACAGCAACAGAATCAAAGAGCCCATGTAAGAAAATGTAACAGGAAAAACTTAAGTACTACTACAAGTCTACACGGTAGTAATACGTAAGATAAGATGTGCAAGTACTCCTGTCACCTATATATATATAAAATACCTTATCATATGGTGGTACTATGTTAGCTACATTTCGGACCACAAAAGCTTCTCCTGGTTGGATATCAAGCACATGAGATGGACACACCCTGGAGTCTGCGCAAGCAAAGATCATATACTACAAAAGAAAAAAACAAATAATTAAAACCTGTTTTTTACAAGGTTAGTTCCAAAATTATTGTTCACTATATGCATGATAGGGTAGCTAAGGTACCTTGGGGCTTTGACCTTTGGCAAGTTCACCATACAAAGCCGGATTCGTGCTGTAAATTAACGATATCAGATTGGAAAACAAAGAAGGCAATTTTAGAAGGCAAAAAAATTAGTACCACATAAACAGTAAATTAAGCTTGAAGTGATGATCACTAACTCATATTTCTCTTTTTTGAATTTAATGTAACCGGTTTTAACCCTATCAACCGGGTCGAAGGCTTTGCTGTCAGATGATTGAGTTTGCAACTCTGCTGTTATTTGCTCAACTTTTGCAGCTGCAACAGATTTCAGGTCACTCTTCTCACTACAATTTAGCAAAACACCAAAAATTATGGGAAAAATAAAAGAAAATTATCAATTAAAAGGATTAAAGCTGTTCAACAGATCAGAAAGAAAGAAAGAAAAATATTTGAATTACTTACCTTAGAAGTTTCTTGAGACCTTCAACAGCCTCCTCATATGAATCCTTTCCCATATCTTCTCTCTTCAAATTCCTCAGAATAAATTTAATATCTTTGTCAGTTTATGTGAACTATACACCCACTAATTAATTGTAAATTAAAGTCTGTAATCTTTCATTGGGAATCAGTAGTCATCAAACTTGAAAAATCAAGAGGATATTAAAACATGTTGAAATCTCTTACTTTCTATATGGAAAAATAAAAATAAAATAGACTTGAAATACCAAATGCGTTAAAAACAGGATTTGAATGGACCTTTCTTCTTTACTAGAGTGTAGAATATATAGTAGATTGCTAATTTGGAGCTTAGAATAAGCCGACTGACATGAATAATTAAGGTCTAGTTTACGAAAGCTTAGCCACATCTTATTTTTAATTTTTGAAATAATAAAAATAAAAACTTTTGTTCTGTTTTATGGTGCTGAAACATACTAGTATATGAATAAATTAGTTCCACACACGTGTTACTGAAAGTTAGCTACAAAACACTACATAATATGCAAGATGCTATACGTTGGTCGTCAGTAACCATGATTGAATTTATGACTTGTGCTAAGTCATAATTAAGCTCGTATAGTCATGGTAGTAATTAGTAACTATTTAAAAACTTTTTTACTAATTTTACACGTACATACTTAAAAAGTACGTAGTAAACATGAGATTAGACTAGAGGGTACCGGTACGTACCTAAGTAGGGGTGAGGAAAGGAGCGGGGGCAGCAACAACAGGCCTGTTTTGGATGAGAGAAGGATGTGATGGAGAGGTTGAAGAGGAAGAGTTAAGCTTGGTGAATACAGAAAGGAAATAATGTGTGTTTGGTGACACAAGTTTTGGCTGGAGAGGGAGTGGAGGAAAGATACAAGCAGTTGATCGAAGCAGTCGACATTGTGAATAACAACCCGGAATGGGTGGCTTTATAGTAAGAAGATGAAAGTGAAATCCCAATCAAGGAGATGAGGTTTGTGGATGAAGTTAAATTTAGGCGTTGGAGATATAAGAAATAGAAAATGACCATAAACGTACGTCTATAACATTACATCCTTGAACTTTCCCCTCCTTGCCTACATTGGTTCATTAATTCATTCATAGTTATTACTACAATATTGTAAGTACACATAGACGTTGGACTGATCTACAGACGAGTTTTGTAGGGTACTCTTGCATGTAATTTTTTTTTTTTTTTTGAGAATTCAAAATCTATGACAGGGGAGTAGGACTTGGTTTTGTAATAGTTTTAAAATAGTTTTACAAAAGTCACAACAGTAGTAGTTAACAAAATAATATAAAAACTGCTATTTATAAGTGAAAGCTATAAAATTAGGCTTAGTTTGATAATGCACTGATATTTTTATTAAAAATTAAAATTATAGTAATTTTTCAAATTTGTTAGAATAGAAATTAACTTTTCAAAGTACCACTTAAAAGCTGCATAAACACCCAAATTTTTTATAGCAGGATTGGAACTTAAGATATCATTATCCCAATTTAGTCATTAATTAAACTTAAACAATTATCAGTATTAATATTTAATTTGATAGATTAGTCATGTATAAGGAAAAGTTTAATGTTGTTGGGTTGTATGCTGTTTTTTCCACCTCTGCATGAGAGTACAACCGGTATTCATATTAGATTTGATGGATTGATCAGGAAAAGTTTAATGTTGTAGGGTTCTGTGCTGCTTTTTCCACTACAACCGCTTGTCACCAATTAGCAGTCCATACAGTCTTGTGTATTGAGTGCATTATTTATAAGATATTGTTACAAGTGTATTATAAATATATAAAAGTTAAAAATAAAATTATTTTATTTTCTATTTCTTTTTTCACTTAATAATATTTTATAATACACATAACACTATCTTATTTTATTTTTCTTATTATATTAGCGCGCTTATAATTTTTTTGTCAGATTATAAATGTTAATATTAATTCTGATGTGTATTCTTAATAGGAGAACAAATCAGTATATTGAGAGTAGTATTCAAATTTAAAATATGATCTTATCTCTCCTAAGGCTCGTGAACAAGAAAATTTAATTGTTTCTTAATTATTTGGGTTCGAATTCTCTTGAGAAAGTCGTAGAAAATAAAATTCTTTTAAATTTTTTAGTTTAAACGGCATATCTTGTCTTTGACCAGATATTATAAGAGGTGATTATTCGATCAGATATACTTAAATTGACCTAAACATTTAACTACTAAAACAAAAATAAAAATATTACGATCTAACATCTCAATTTTAGTCATTAAATTAATTACAATCTACATCGCAATCCCATTCACATTCACATTGATATTTAAATGTAGATTGATCACATATATATAGACAATTTTATTATTGTTGTAGGGTATGTATGTAGCTTTCCCATGACATGTCAGGTATCTATATGAGCATACAACCAGTTGTCACCCATGAGCAGTCCAAAGTCTTGCATATTGACTGAAATAGAGTTAGGTGCATTATTCCTATCTCTCTCGTTATGCTGCAGTTATACATATGAATGCATCTATCGCTTATTACAGGTTAGGCGTATGCTAGTTGGGGTAATTGGTTCAATTAATAAAAATAAATAAAATAAAAAACTTTTAGTATGGTTCCAATATTTTCAGAATCAAATTAATCTTGGATGTCATTATGAATGGGACTATATCCATGCTAGCTACATGACAAAATTGTATTTATGGGCTTCTCTATCAGTGGGTGGAATTTAATGGTTATATGTAACACAGACATGACAACTATAATGGATGCATTATACAAATAATGAGAATGAGGGTAAGGCTATCCTTAAAGCATGAATTCTGTGGTTGTGGAGATCTAATTGGATAAACATAGGATTCCTATATCATAGCCATAGCCATAGCCATACAAATTTACACGTATATGGTACTTCTTCATATGAAACATTAAACGAGATAAACAATTAACCTCCATATGTAAAATCTCAATGAATGATATACCTACATTAATTGGACCTGAAAAGGATTATATTGGTTTGTGGTTGATTAATTTGAACCTCAAAACTAAATAGACTGTAGGACAATCAAATTAATATGCCGTATAATTTGGGAAGGCAGCACAGCCAAGCAAGCATGAATATTTTTATAGTGTTTGCCTTAAATAAAGAGAGAGTGAGAGATTAATACAAACCACTACATTATTATCAACAAAAGCCAAACCGAAATCACACAACCATTTGTCATGACAATCGGCCTCTTCTTTTCTGTCACAGAATCGAAAGATCTAAAAATTTAAATTGTTAAGACATCAAATAATAACTGACTTTCTAATACCCGATATTCTGAACTATTGATGCTTGAAATAATGTGTATGTGGCTTCCCTGTAGAATATTGATGCACATCCTTTAATTTGGAGGAATTGAAGGAGGTGGTGTCTCCAAATTTAGGCTTTTATCAAATAATACGCAGAAGATGGAAACTAAGGGTTTTGTGAGTTTTGTAAAGGAGAGTTAGAATGTCAACATTCTTAGCAAAGAATAGACGTATTATGAGTTTATGACAACATTCTCCTGCCTGCCATTTGTGCTTTGTGTACTTTCATATGCTTATTAATTTCAATTTGCCCTTACCATCTTATGTGGCGTTTGATATACTGTCAAGCATGTTAACATAGAATGGTGACATTATGCATATGCGAATATACCATGGACAATATTCTATAATTAACTCAACTATATTCAAGGCTTTCTCAGCAATTAATTGTCCCCCAATTCATATCTAGGCACTTTGTATGAATAAGTACATGTACATGCACGCAACATGCATTAATTTGAGAATACTGCAAATCCAAAATGTAAGTGATCATTAAATTCCCAACCCCAAAAGTATATAATATAAGTACATATATAAGATCTAATAAGTTATTAGTTGTTTCTCTCATTTTATGTGTAGAGTTATGAAGTTATTGAATTGAGAATATCTATTGTATTGTGATCTAAATATTTGTAACAAAAAAATTATAGTTTTAAAGCTCTGCATATATACCTAATAATTTAGATCTGATTATAAAACTAACACTACAATTTCTAGATATGTCGTAAAAATGGTTAGATTTGAAATTGATTTATTCAAGATGCTACCATTGGTAGGAAGAGGTGACAGACTTACACAAAAGAGTTCTGAAGAAAAGAGTAAAGAATTCTAGAAAGGTAGGAGACCCTTGTGAAATTCTTATCATACATCAAGTTGGCCAAAATAATAAAAAAAAAAAATTCATACATTAGATCACTCGAGGGTAATCACGCTAAAAATAAAATAACCACATAATTATTCCTGTAAATTTTAATGACTAATTTTGTAGGAACAAACTTTGAGAAAAGTTTGGCTTCTGAATTTTTGGCAGTAAGATAGCTCTACTATCATGCAGCCTAATCTCTACCATTTCCATAACCAATATCCTTAATGATGAAAAGAAAATAGCTTGGAGTGAGCAAAATCTAAAAATAAAACCTTTAATACTCTGATGAATAGGAGCATATATGATAAATCATATATGAGAATATAGTAAAAAAGAAGAGTTATCTTCAGTTCTGGAGTGGTACCCATGCATGTAATGCCAATGAATAAACTGAACTTTTATTAGACTAGACATAAAGAAGCAATACAGTAAAGAGCTGTTCTGCCTTATTGATTGATGTCCTCCTCTCCAGAACTTCTATTCACATGTATCATCTTTTTGCAATCTTTGCAAAAAGCAAACAGAATCAGAGCTCAGAGGACACCACCAAAAATGTCAAATTGGCAGCAAAAGAAAACAAAAATAAAGAATCCCAGCAGTGAGATTTATTACTAGCTAATAGCCAGTACTTTTTAAGAGAAATATTAGCAGGAACCAAAGGCTCAACTCTGCCTAGTAACCAGTACTAGAAAGAGAGATATTAGCATGAACCAAAGGCTCAACTCTTCCCTTGACTGAAACAATGGTTTCCATGCACACAATAACTTGATTGGAATGTTTATAAGTAAACATTTCAAGCTCTCTTGTTCTCTCACTTCTTGAATCATATTCAGCCAACCAACCATCATAATCCACAAAAAGAAACTTATCATCCTTCCCAATCCCTACCAGGTAACGAAACTTAGAAGAAGGTCCAATGCTTAAATAATTAAACCAAGTGTTATCATTCTTATCCATCACCCATATCTCAAACTTTTTCTTTGGTCTTTTAGGACTCACAACCTGATAACCCAGAACCAAGGCAAGTGAACCATTTAACACCGCAACTGCCTCTTCAGATGGTTGCCTTATTTCATTATAAGGCCAACATCTGTCAGAAATTTCTTCTGGCAGTGGTATTGTTTTGAATTCCTCATCAGAAAAATCAAATGCAAGAAGAACATCAACTGCCCACCAATAATGAACACTATCATTCAAGCAAGATGAAAACTTTTGAAACCCACCACGATTATCAGCTGGCACAACAACATTTCACACCTCCAAGAATCAGTATTTAAACTATATAACTCAACTAAAGGAACATGAGGGTTAACAAATTGGGAATGGGATCCCAGTTGTACACGCCTTCGGATCCTAATCACTTTGTAATCATCCGATTTCGGGTCAAACCCAAATCCAACATACAGAAAAGAGAAAGTAACATCATTCACATTGTATTCAAGAACAAGTTTGAATTGTTTAATTGTTGGGTTCCATAAAGCAATTTCATGATCACCATTAAGAGTTTTAGCAACTAAAAAGAGAATGCCATTGCAGGGACCATAAAGATCTAGTACACAAAATTGTTTAGGGAATGGAAGATATACATCTTTGATTACCTCAGTGGGTTCTTCAGAGAGGAATGAGATGAAGGGTTCGTCATCAGGGTGATAACAACGCTTAAGAAGGAGATGAGAAATAGAGTTTTTATGGATTTTCAAGTGTTTGGCAATGAACATAGGGCTTAAGAGAAGTCCATTCCAGTATTTGGATACACACTTGAAAAGCACAAGAGATTTCACTGGAAGTTTCAACAGGATGCCCCATAGTGAATCACTCTCCACCATTTCTTCAAGCCTCTGTTTCCTTCGTCCGAGGATTTCTTTTGGCTAAAAAACAGGATAGGTCAGAAGTTCTTAAAACTCCAACCCTTTTGTTACGTACCCTTTTAGTTTGGATATTATTACGGTTAGTAGGGAATTCGGTATAAGAAATTGGCTATAAATAATATCTAACCTGTCTGTAATCCGTATCAATTACTAATGATTTTCTTATTGTTGTACTTATTTGTTATAACTTACAAATATGATTGTGTAAGGGCTTATAATTGGAAATTGTAATTTTTTTCTTCAAATAGCAGTAAGCCAAGTAAAATTTACCACTTGGGTATACAATTTCTCATTTTTCTTTTCTTTTATGAATAAAATAATATAAAATAACCATCTTTGACAAATCAAAAAATTATTTATTTCTTTTGATGGCAACATATTAATTATAATACCTCATGTCTTGGTCCCGTATGCCATTCAAGTTTTATCATATTAAAGGAGAAAACACTACCAAGTTGACCTTATTTATCAATTAAGGTAGTTGGTCATTGAGAAAAATACTGGTAGCCGTTGCATGTCAAGTTCCTTTTCTTTTTTCCTAGAATTGAACAATAGTTCTAATTGTTGCAACCCCCAAAACGGAAATAAGAAAGGGAATTTCAGTCCAATGGATAAGAGGCATCCTGTCATCAATTACCTCTACGATGTAATTGTAATGTATATAAAATGTTTTTGTATGAAACATCTTGTGGAGGCATAAATATAAATCAACACCATATAAATGTCCGTGCCCCAATGCAGCTATGCATCAGTCAACGCCAATGCATGCTCAAGTAATTGTTTCAGAGTTCTGAAAAGGTCCAGACTAGTGGAGTACAAAATCCTTCTGAAAAATGTTGGTATTCGAATGATATTGAAAACGTATTACATGTCCACTATTATACAAATTAATATAATAGCTGAAATTAATACAAATTATTGATTTGGTGGTACAAACTATTCACCTTCTTAGCAGTATACAACGCATCAATTTTCCATTATGTTATTAAGTATTCGAAGTATAGATTTTGAGTTTTAAACAGCATACTATGAAAATAACCCAGGGTATAAATACTCGTATTATTGCCTGGACAACAGTCTATCAAAAAATAGACGCAATGTTATGTATATCACCTGCCATTTTGTGAAAGGATACTTGTGTGAATCTACTTAGGAGCTAGTCTAATTGGACAGACTGAGAACGCTACACACCGAGCTGCTTTGGCTAGCATAAATCGCTCATCTTCTGTCAATGGTCTCTCAATCACCTTGACAATATTGGCATCCTAAAATGATATAGATCAAGCAGTCATTGTTATATGCAACCTCAAAAGTAGAAAATGTTAAACCAGGCGTAAGAAGAGGAAAAAGAACCCCTGCCCCCCAACAATAAGCTAAATGCAGCCAACATATGATCCATCAAACAGAAATAAATGAACAGTTATCTCGAGAAATAAATCATCTGGTATCAGAATCAATTAAACAAAATACAGAAGCAACTATTTGCAACTCAAGCTCATAAAATAAAATGTCAAAAGGTATACATACTTTTTTCGGGTGTTGAACAGAAGGCCTCACACTAGCAGTATCACCAATCACGATTACATTGTTAAGGTTCCCTCCTTCATCCCTTTCTGCTGGTGAAGTAGTTGAATGCCTCCATTGCCCGTTGATAATGAACTTGTAGTAGTACCTAAAAGCCATGAGCATATTTATATATATCTACAAAAAATTTGGCTAGCTATATGGGCCTTCCAAAATATGGGATACTACATAACTTTGCAGTGTCCTTGTTAGATATTTCTTTTGTCATCAGTTTCAGCATATGAAATCCTTAACTAGTTAAATATATTAATCTACCACCTGACACGTTATTTTCTTAGCATTTATTAGACATAGATGGCAAAGTTAATATTTCCAGCTTGTAATTTCAAAAACTCTTATAATATTATTCAAATTTTATAGAAGTCCACTATAAAATGCAATTTTCACACATAACTAGAATATTTCTGAGTTCTAATACAAACAAAATTCAATGTCTCTTCCCACCTGGGCCTAGCTCAGGAGTCAGGTGGTAAGGGTAGGTGGGGTTTGGGTAAATTCTTAGGTTCAAGTTCAATTCTTTCCGATGTACCAGAAAATAAAAAAAGCGACCATTCTCCTTTTCACTCCTTTTTAGGGATTTGTGAGCTGATTAATATACCTTTTAGAATAGTGTTCACTCATATTCAAATGAAAACTATGCACAGGATAGACAGAAAGAAATATGATTTAAAGCACAGTCCACATGGTATGCCAAGTAGAAGAAATCTAAGACTGGATCCTTAATGGTGATTTTGGTAAAAGCAACAGAAAGCTTTACACATACTTCCCTTGTGGAAGCCTAACTTCTGCTTCAAATCTTGGTCCACCCTTGTGCACTGCCCTGATTGGTTCTTTCCAATTTCCAGTAAAATCTCCAACCAAATTTACATCTTCCCCCTGTAAAATTTAGAGAATAAAAGGGATGACATAAAGAACCAACAAAACCTATAATTCCATGGTCGATGTGTTATAGCAAGTATAATATTCTAACTCCTCCAGAATTAGGTGATATGAAATCATTTGTGCAGCTAGAATGGAACTATAACTGAATGGAATATTACCTCTTGTCCATTCCACACAAATGTGACAGCATGTGTAGCAGGTCCATCATGTTTACCATTTTCAACCATAGCTATAAGATCCCAAGTTGCCCAAGCTATTGCAGCCCTGCTATTAAGTTTCTATGAAATGCCGTCTTAGGAGAGGAAAAGGGAAAGAAGAAAAGGAAAATAAGGAGTATAACTGATTTTAAACTACAGACATCAATGTAAGTCCTATTTATCTTTCTGGTTTTCCTTTTTTACCCTTTCGCTCCAGCTGAAACAGTCAAATATTCTGAAAGTGATCTGTCTACACTATTCAAGCACACATACCCAGAGGACGAGGGTGACAGGGAGCGGAGAACAGTTCTAAAACAAACCTAGAAAGTAGCTCTTCATCTGGCTTCATCCAGTATCCATGAGAGCATAACAATTCAAAATTGTCATTCCCTATGCACCTCACTGGAAAAAAGTTTCTCAGAATAGTCCAGCCCCCACTAGTTCACATACTTACCTACCTTCTGCTATATGCATGTTCATACATTTTTTTTTTTAGCATACATGTTGACCATTTTACCTCCTCAACCAAAAGAAGACATATTATTTCACTATTCATCAAACTAACTATGGTGCCATGTTTGGCTGCCAATTATCTCATATGCTTTAGTTGTTTGGAAATGGAACTAGTTATGTATTACAAACTCAACATGATGACTATACATAACAAAAAACAGAAGAAATAAAATCTTTACTCGTTGTGGCCACTTTTTCAAATCAATTGACTGAATTCAAGAGGATGATAACCCAATAAGTAACAGAATTCAAGAGAATGATAACTCAATAAGTAATTCAATACTGATAATTGAATCGATCTTCATTTTTCACACATTATCGGATCTAAATTAAATTCTTTGAATTTTCTTAGTAAAAGTATATTCAGTTAGGAATTTGAATACCAGTATTGGATATGGTATCCTAGACAATTGGAATAATCAAATTCTTGGCACTAAATAAGTAAATATATAAAACCAACAGATAATGTTAACATAAGAATATCCACCACTTGTCAATCATCTATAATAGTTAGGACTTGAGATGCTTAGTTATGGTGGCCATATAGCTGTGTTTCTAACATTTAAATATATCGTACACAAAAGTTGCAGATAACAAGCAGTCAAGCAGATGCTGTAGAGAGAGCCAATATTAAATATGAAAGCCTAAGAGGTTTGGTGAGGAAAACCTGTCAGGTCTGCATGAATGCAACCCAGTGACAAAACTGTGAGCTGCATGAAGCGAAGTGTCTGTCATCCAGTGCAGGTATGCAATCACACAAGCAGGAGACCGATCAAATCCAGAAGTGCAAGTAACTAAAACGCGATGTGTTTTCTTCAGCAATCGCAGTAGGAGCCCTACACAAAATGGTAGCTTCTTCCTCAGATCAAAAGAATCTCCCACCCTGCAAAGAAAAGACTAGAAAAATTGGTCTCCTTTAACAGAAATTGAAATGAGAGATGAAACATTAAGGTCTCAGAATTATATAACCACTTTCCAGAACTAGCAAAAAAAAATTGACTAGTTATGTTCTGGTATAAGTAATCTAATAGAGCAAGTACCTGGACAATGATTCAGATGATGAAATTTTTTCACAACTCACCTCATAAAAGCACAATTCTACTTAATCAATCTTTAAATAAACTATTATACATATACAACAACATGAATATTCTGAAAGAGACAGGCATTAAATGAACAAATCCCAGAAGCAGACATCATTAGCTTATTGAAATTTCTCTCTGTCAGCTGGTATTTACCTTAAAGGATAATTGATCATGAGAATGTTATTTCTTTGACATGACTCATTGATTGATTTTACATTGATTCCCCAATTTTCTGCTTCAGTTCCACCTTGCAAATTTAGTACAGCAGTGACTCCCTGCAGCAGGATCCCACAAATTTTATGGAAGAAAAATTGAATAGAGTAAATAACAAGATGCAATGTACTGAAGACACAATAACTGAATTATTTTTCTAGTTATACATTATTTCCTAACAACAAAAAAACATTATTGGAGACAGACACAATATATGAAAGATATATATTACACTGGCACTCATGATTACATAAAACATAAGAAATTTCACAAGTTGACATGAAGAAACAGTGCCTATAACTGAAAGATCCAAGATGCACATGATTCAAAATGCTTTTCAATTGAGTTCCCCGATGAGAAGTGCATTCAACTATTTCAAATGATATGCATTTCTATTCCAGTGCACTAATATTTCTACTTCCTTCTAGATTAAACAAAATTAATTATTGCTGAAAACATTTTGTGTTCCTCTCAGTCTCAACATATAACAATTAACAAAGTATAAATTAAAAGCTCATCTGATAACTTACTTAGATTCTACACTATTGATTTCCAGTTGAAACTTGTCATGTGTACATTTATGTAAACTGCTGGCTGTTAATGAATAACATAAAAAAATTCGACATCCTTAGATTCTGCAAAATTGGTTTCCAATTGAAGCTTGTATTGTAAGTAAGGACTAGACGTTCTTACGGAAACTTTTGACAAGGTCTCCACATTCGCCTCTGTTTGAATACATGATCCAAGATAAATTTGCTCCGTGATCTAATAAAATGATGACTGCAATATTTTAGTAATGTAGCTGAAACTATGCTAAAAAACTGAAAAGCATCTTTACAGCTTACAATTGAAGCCAGATCAACAAAGTAATCAATAATAGTTGAATAATATAGCACCTTACTGTAGCGCATACCAAGGGAGTGATTATAGTACATCTCGCCTTTAGAACGATCCAAGTGCCTTAGTATATTCCTCAAGTGGGAAGCTCCCATGAGCCCAATCTCCCTCCTCTTCAGAAAAGATACAAGCAAGTTGACTCAGGGGTTGGATAAGGATGTTCTTTTCCTTTCTAGAGTTTATATGCCCATTTTGATCATTCAATAGCTCCCAACCTTTTGATGTTAGAAACTTTGAGGAGAAAACCAAAAACCCAGAATTTCCACAGTTATCAGTGGAGGCTTGTAAATTTGATGCTAAAGGAGTCTTGTTCCAAGTAGCAATAGGAACTCTGCCTCTATTAAATAATATATCAAGGTCACCCAAACTATGCAGTTGATGAATAGGAAAAGGAGAGGGGGGTCTCTCAAGGACCAGGCTAAAAGATCCTGATTTCTCTTTCAGCATCTTCCTGAAGAAACCAAAGACTGAAAAACATCAAAATATAATAATTGATAAAAGAGAATTGACTATAAAGTATGGACAGCCAGAAGAGGATCATATATATGTTACTACCAGATTGAATTCACCTCACATATTTCCATGGCTATTGATATTGCAATTTATAATCATAAGTGGAAAAGTTTTTATTTGGAAAGCACGTTTGACTCACACTGAGAAACAGTTGGCCATACTAAGAAACAATAAAATACATGTAATCTATACCCGTATCTAAAATGTACATTAATACTCATAACAGCTGATAAAATGCAGAGGCAACTAATATGCTAAAACAGAAATTAATTTGCATACTGTGCATCAGCAAAGTCTTTGATCTCGATAAGGCTACCTCCAGACGATTCACTAGCCTTCTTCAAAGTGTCACCCACCATAATTATCCTCGACTTCTCTGCATTACCCTACTAATTCAATCATTCCAAAGTGTTAATCATTTATCAATGAACAATTTTTATTTCCAATGCTTTATCAAAAAATCTATTTACACTACATTTGTTCCAGAAATATGAAAATCAGCTTTCTAGACCTCTTCGAATGAAGTGACATAAAAAGTAAAAAAAGGAGACATACTGGGAGAAAGTTTGCAGAGAAAATATACAAAAAAAGAAAAGAAAAAAAGATACCCCTTTCTTGAGGGAGTGAACGAAGATTTTTCCATCAACTGAGAGTGCGAATCGTATTCCCAATGGTTTCTCCAGAGTAACCATATACTCATTGAGATTCATCTTGAACGACGAAGAATTACTTGACATTGCAAAAACCCTAATGAGTCCGCCATTAAAGCGAAGCTTCTTTCTACGGATAGCCACATAACCTCCATTGATTAAGCACCGATCTGAGCCCCAAAATGAAGAAGAGTAGGTAGTACTCACTAATGGCGTTTGAAGATCAAAAGCTCTGCAACCAGTGAGTTGCACAGAAAGCATATTGAGGCGAATAGTGTTGTAGTAACCAAGTGCTGGATTTCAGGTTTCCATTTGTAGTCAATGTATGTATGTGATCTATGAATGCCAATGGTGACAGTGAGAACAAGAGAGCAGAAGTGAGAAGAAGTTCGAGTTGGTTCTATTGGCTTAATTCCTCAAGAGAAGCCACAAAGTTGGGGTAAGAATTTCAATCCACGTGGTTTTTTCGTGGGTCCCACTTGCACGAGATTTCCCTAGCTTTTAGGGAGTAAATCGCCACGTGGAAATATCTGATGGGTAGAGTCGGAGGCAGTTAAACGCGCCAAAGAGGTTAATATATACTGTTTTGGAAAACAAAGGTACTCAAAAGTCTAGCTTCTTTAATACTAACAATGTTTGTTGGTGCCTGAGCGAATTTTGAAGTTTTCTAGGAGGGTGTATAGATGGTGAATAGTAACTTTCGTATACTAGTATTATTGATTGTATTGGTGTTGTTTGTAGTTTTCATTATACTAAATCCTTTCAAACATGTATTCAATTAATGAGAAATCGAAACTTTTTTTATATGAATATGATGTTTTAAATTATGTGATCTTATACTTGTTGCTTGTATACTTACAAGATTTATTTATATTGGTTGTGTATTTGCCTTGCTGAGTAGTGAAACATTCGTTACCAATTTGATATTCATGAGAGAATAACAAATGTTATATGACTTAGTTGTTTATAACAAAGTCCACTCATAACAAAAAGAAACGTGATAAACCATTACAAATCAGGCATGAAGAATCATAACATTGTGTTGAGCCTATCAAGCCAAGGTACATATATAGGATTGGCACATTGCAAAGATTGATCCACCTAATTAGAATACAACTAATTAAAAGGATGAATTTTGAAATTTTTTACCGTGTATTAAAAGTGGCTAAAGTGTTTGGTATAGATTTGTTGAAAGCATTTGTTATTAATGAAAAAGACCAAAATTCATGATTTTCTTTTCATTAGGGTAGTAGGTAATTAATAATGACAAGTAGAAAGATTACAAAGGTATATGTAAAGAGGAATTATTTCCACTCAAAAGCTAACATTAATTTTATTTTTTGTGTTACATATGGATCAGACTCATTTAAAGCAGGACAGACCTACTTTATGAGAATTGAAATTAATTCTATTAAGTAGGGATAGTAAGCTTATCACTTAGATGAAATTGTTATTTGTTTTGTCAAACTCAGAACACCATCAATGGCTAATAGTTCACGAGGTTCAATTTATTGTTTTATTTATGTTGACCATAAATGAAATGGAGCACATAAAAACATATACCATGTACGTGACTAACCAGAAGGAAAGGCTTTTTAAACATATTGCACAAATGTTAAGCTTCTATTCAATAACATGATCCGCTCCTTTCGGATCATGGACAATGCTTAATCTGCTGTCATGTGCCAAGGTGATGTGTATGCTACTCAAACAACTGGCATGTGGGGGGAAATAACTTTGATGTCCACTCTTTTACCTTCCACCATATAACTATACGACCACTCGGCAAAAAGAATCTGGAAAGCCCCATTAATGGCCCAAGGTAAGCCCACAACCAACTTCTAATAAAATATCAGCTCATCAGTCATCAACCCACCAAGGTTCTTAATTGTGTAAGTGGAATCATCTTGAGGTGGTGTAAAAATAGAATAAAAGATTGATTTTATATAGGGAATAGTGTAGGAGTTTTATAATAACAATAAAAAAAGAAGAAATCATATTAGTATTATCATTTTTATGGTTGGCCTGTTTTTTTTTTTTAATTATTTATTTTTATGAATTAGAATGTGAGCTTTGACACAATAGTAAATTATTTCTTTGATGACTTGTAAGTCACGGGTTCGAGACATGAAAATAACTTTTTTTACAAAAATATAAGGAAAATGTTGCGTACATATGCGTCTACCGTCTTCCTACCCCGCAATGCACCGGGTGAGTCCATAAATTAGGTAGAGGAACAAAAAGGCAAATTCTTCAAGGCTTACCATGCCACTGGCAGTGAAGACAATGATGATAGCTATAGCAATATTGATTTTACTATTTCTAATTTTGTAGCATCCGGCTGTCTCAGATGGTATTTGTTGTAGATTTCGATTGTCTTTGTCTCGCACGATGGTTGTGTCCATCTTAGGCAATCTCTACGTGATTACGGTTGCGTCGACGACAATGGTGTAGGCAGTGGGCGGTGACGAGTGGGTGGCGGCAATCTCGAGCATGTGGACAAATTGACGGCTGTCTCTAGTATGATGACTACGAATCGGAATTACAACGTTTAGGGACTTTCCATAAGAATTGAATATAAACTTTTTATAGTTGTTTTTTCAATTGTTTGGAATTAAGATAAAATCATAATTATACTGAAGTATTGTCACTAAGAGATAATGTCAAGACTTCTAACTTCAGAAGTTTCCGAGTGTCTTTGCTTCTAGAGAGGGTGTCACAACTCACTAGTTTATGAAACCCAGGCAATGTGTTATTTTACCCTCTGATTTACAATTTTATTTTTTTGGTACAAAGGAAGATATTTTTTTGAAATATGAGTTATAAATTATGTACAATTAACAAAATCTATAACCTTGATTGTTAAATTTCCTAGTTTAATTGTTCAATCCTCAAGTTAAAATTGAATTTAACAAGAAAACTATGAACTGGCATCAAATTAAGACTGCACTGTAGACACTACTAGACATAATGAGGCAGAGACCTCAGAATGGAGGGAAGCTCCTTCCCAAGCCGCGGAGAGTAGCACCAAAACCAACCAATTCTTGTCTGTATGGCAAATAAGACCTTCTTTTATCTACTTCTTTCAACGCTCTGTTCCTCACATAGAATGCCTCATGCGCCGACACCTTATTCTCGCCGCCGGCGACTACTGATCCCTTCACCTTTTGTTTACCGGCGACTTTAATATTGCTCTCAAAGCTTCCAGAACTCCTCCTTTCTTTCGAATTCTCACGTTTCTCTTCTTTCTTATCCATGGAATTCGTCCTCGAAGACGACGACGGCGTCAAGAACACGAACGAATCCTTACCGTCGCTGTTACTCCGACGAAGCAAATCCAGAAGCTTCCATCGTTTCGACGATGATGATCCAGTTGATTTGCTCTTCTTACATCTACTAGGCGATGCTTGCGACGAACTAGGTGTCCAAACACAGTACGTTCCCGGTGGAATAGCGTCCAATTCGTCCGCTTCTGACGAAAACGACGACGAACCAGGATCACGACGCTGATCCTCCTCATCAATTAACAGTTTCTTCACCGGAAATTGAAGAGACATCACATCCTCTGTTCTAGAATCACGAATTTCTCTTCGTTCACGGCCTTCATACTCTATTAGAAGGTCGCGATTGAAGATCGGGAAAACCGGACCGGCTGCATGACCGTCGAAGTAAAACTCATCGGCAGCCTTATGAAGTGTTAAAAACTCAAAATTGATATCCACGTCGTCGTTTTTCAATGACGGAGTTGCTCCAGTAGAGTAATCTCGGCTAACTTTATCGGCAATATTTGCAAGATTATCGGAAGAGTAGCTGTTGAAGCTTGGACACGGTAAGGAATCCATATTTTTGTGTTGTTTCTGCATTCAGAGCTGTTTCTTCAAGGACTGGGAAGGGGGGCGTATATAAATACTAGGAGACGAAGGTAAAATAATATATTAAAATAATATTTCTAACAACTTTTTAATAATTCATCCAGAATTTCTTTGAAACTTCTTTGTCTTGGTATGCACGCATATTTCAAAAGTGAAAGTTTCTTGTTTTTTCATTTTGGCCCTTTTACCTTTTCGGCTAATTCATTTTTCACACATACACAACTCATAGAAGAAAAGGTAAAGCTTTATCCGCCTCTATAATTTGAAATTCTTCCACTTTTGGTTTGTGCGATTTTCTTTTTGAAAACTCTTGAATAATCTATTTTAAAATGGTCAATTTCCATACACGTATTGATTTATTGTTTAAAATCTGATATATTTATCAAATGAATAAATATCTCTGAAATCAATCAAATCATGAATTTTTATTTGTTGTTAATTTTTGTTTGGCAAGATTAGTGCATAAATGACAACAAATGTTGGTGGGATGGTGGTGGTGTGGAAATAAATGATGGATCCCATTCTTTCATAAATGGAAGTTCCAATCAAGTGCGGTGGCGTATAGATAGATGAAATATACAGACAGGAGTAACAATTACCAACACGTGTGTTGCGTATGAAAGTTACCTATCATATACGGGACTATGATAAGGCAAGCAAAGGACATTGGTGATTTGATTTGGTGGGTAAATTGTTCAAGAGCTTGAAATATCTTTGGAAAATTTTTTTAAAAAATGTTGACATTGTGATTAAAATATATATTTATTTTCTTTTTATTAATTAAAAAATAATAAGTTACAACGTGTACAGTACACAATTTACTAAATTGAATAAATTATAATTCAAGTAGAGCACAAGAAGCAAGATGATCATGTGGTCTTTCTAGAAGATCCGCCAATCCAGACAGATTCCACGAAGAAAAAGAGTTATTGTCAATTTATTTTATTTTTCTTTCTAAAAATGTAGGTAAACACATGCATGCTGAATTCGTGTTTTAATTAAAGTGTGGTTTCATGCACTTGATACTTGATCAAGGCAAACAGTTACAAATGTAGGGGCTGCTGCTGGCCTGCCTGGCTGATAAAAATCATATTTCCTGATACAATACTAATTATGACGGTCATTTGTTCTTCTAATGGATATATGTAAATTGGGTGTTTAAAAAATATTTGTTTAAATTTTTTAGTAGAAATTTGTAATATTTTATTATTGTATGTGTTCATAATTTTAGGGTTATTTAACTTATAAATTATTATTTTACAAATTATATTTATTCAATTGATACAGTATTCGCATGACACCTATTCTAAAAAAAATTTATATATATATAGAAAGTGGTGGCCATATTATTGAATTAGGGATCACTTAATTCATGACAAAAGCTGTCCTTTAGCATGCTTAGAAAAAGAATGTTGGCAGTAAAGGAAAGTCCTCTCAGCCCAAAATGGAAAGAGAAGAAAAGAAGTAAGGGAACAATATCAAACTCTGATAATACTAGTTATTTTGGTTTTCAAACGGATATGAAATTTTTATTTTTATTTTTTAAAACTAGAAAGGAAAGATAGTTGTATAATTACGAAAAAGTTAGTTGAGTAATGTGAAAGATAATTGTCACAAAGTCTTAATTCAACTGGATAAAACATAGATATTAAAATTACAAAATTTTAGGTGTAAGTCTGAAAAATTTAAAACACAGTCATTTTGAGAATCAATACTTAATAAGTTAAAACTTTTATAAATTAAAAGGTAATCAATTTTGAGAATCAATAGATAATAAGTTAAAAATTTTGTAATTTAAAAGTTAAAAATTATTATATTTTTATTAATTGATGAAATGAAATGAACGCTTATTATATCATATGATGTTATACAAAGTTATGTTTCTTGACTAAATGTATGTACCAATTGAGGAACCGTGGACTATCTAGAAGGAATATATATTCGCGGGATAGAAAGAGTTGTACATGAGGCATGACTACAACAAACTTGGCCAACAAGTCCGCCATGCTTGTCCCAATAAAGTTACACAAAACCCTTATTAATATAATTATTATTATATTGCGCGCCTCCGAAAGCATTACATATTTACAATTACAATACTAAAAATAAGGTATGATAGGACAGATCGATCCATGAATCAGGGCATCAGGCAACTTTTTCTTCTGTTTTTATTTTATTTTATATTACTCTTAATCAATGCATATCTAGTTGCTGACAATATTTCTATTTTCCTAACCCTTTTCTTTTATATATATATATATATATAATTATCTTGATTGATTTCTAGAATATAAGTTTGACAATGATATCCATGTGTATCATTATATCAATGTTAATTATAGGGTTACATATGTAAACGATAAAAATATGTTAAACACACGAAAGTTGATTACTGGGTCCTACTTAAAAGAGAAATTATTTTTCTCTATTTCACTTTTCATTTTTTGCTCACTTTCTCTGTCCTTATATCTCTATTTCTCCTACTGAAACACTGAGCAATTCCAATTCTTCTAGTTTCATGGGTTTAATTTTTATTCTAAAACAATTTTTTAGGATTATCCAACCTTTCAGAAATTTTGATTTGTCGATAATCATTCCATCACAGATGTCCCCCGCTTCGGCCTTGACCATATTTTTGTTGTAGATTGATCTGTAAGGGAGGATCAAGTCTGACCATGGGGTTCTAAAGTGGTTCACAGTGAATGAATCTTAAATTTGATTTTATGTAATTTCAGTATTAAAGAAAATTTTATTCTGAATTCTTTTTAATATTTTCTTGGTGACAACCTTTTCATTTAACAAAGAAAAATTCTCAAAAAGCTATAACTTTAAGCATGCCCAACAATTCTTCAAGCTACTTGCCTCTAGCCTTCTTCTCTTTGAGCACCACACACATCTTTTCCTAGTGCTCAGGTTACCCACAAACGAACCCATTACCACGAACCACGAACCGATCACCCTTCTCCAATATAACATTCTTACCCTCAGTTTTTTGATTTTTGGTAATTTCTATCATCTTGCGAGTACTGAACCCTTTGATTAAGGTGATCTTAGGTTTAGTATACTAAGAAATTGAAAAGATGGAAATAGTGGGGAATGCTCTATTTTCATTGGAGGAAGAGAGACAGATGAAGAGAGAAAGTGAGAAAAAATGGAGAGTGAAATAAGTAAACTTTTCATTATAAATGGCACTCAAATAACCTTTCGTGTTCTTAATAAATTTTCGTAGTACATAACACAACTCTAATTATATTATAATTTAATTGTTTGCATGTATTACATTTTTTTATTTTTTTTTCACATTGAAGATATGTCTTGACAAATATTATCATTTAGTAAGATCTCATACTTAATCAATTTAAAGATATCATAATTCATTAAAGAAAAAAGACATAATAATATTTTTCACTTTGTTGAGAAATTCAGGAACATTTTGAATTTGGTTAATTTTTTTTCTTTTCTTTTTCTGTTTCATATTCCTTTTGAAAATATATATATATATAATGGGTGAATAATTTTGTAATTCTTTGGCCGTTTGGCATGTTCTTCTTTAGTCTTTCTTGTTACTTGTCTTGCACTAGCCTTGCTAATTTTGAGCAGAAGAAAGCCTGTGTTAATTGCTCAGTAGTTAATTAGAATATTATATATGATTTTATAAGGATTCGTGGGTTGCTAAAAAATCAACCAAGACTAGATATATATTAAGATATGTCTCTATTGTAGGACATATAAGAATTTCAAAGGATTCTCCTACTCTAGGCGTATGTATTTCCTAACCTACTTTCTTCCAAGGCAACTAAATTAATTTGACCTACTTTTGGTAAACAAGCAGGTCTTCTATTACCTAATTAAAAATTAGAAAGCAATTATGCATGCATAATTGTAACATATATTACTAGCTAGCTAGATAGGTATTGGAATTAAGCTTCAAAAAGCATAATTCTTGTCGTACTTTAATCGAATAGTATCTTTCAAATTTCAATTCAATTTCGGATAGTGCTAAGTGGGTAAGTAGTCATAGGTAATGGAAAAAGATTCCTCCTTCAATTCTTTCTAAGTCATTGGATCATCTTCTGTTTTTGGTTTGGAACGAGACAACTGGCCAACCAACAAAACTAGCTACTTGCTATAAATAATATTTTTTTTGTTCTATCTGGCTATTAAACATATAAATATTGACTAATTTGAATTCAATCGATTGGCAAGACAATAACGAAAAGATTACTAATATAGTTATTCTAATTAAGTCTTCTGTAAAAATTAAAGGACATAATTTTTTTTAGTTTTTCAACACACGAAAAAGAAAAATGCCAATAGAACAATTTATAGGGGCATTGAATGAGAATGCAAAGTCAAAATTGCATACATTTCTTGCACATGCATGCATTTTAATATGTGTTGCTCATAATTTTCCATCTTTTCTTGTTCTCATGTCAGACGTTAAGGGTGAAGCAGTTGCCCATCACTTGATTCAAAATGGCTCTGTTTAAAGAGAAATGGGAGCTCTTCCAATGATTCTAAAACTACTTGGGAAAAATCTTAATTACACTAGTAATTTTAGAATAACAAATAAAAAATAAATGAGTTAGGTACGAGGTTAGTATATATATCTTATCTGGGGTCAAAAGATGGGATGCTTACATCAATACTTGACCATCCATGGGTTGTCCTGGAACTCGGGTAGCCAAAACACAGTAGCAGAACATGTAGATATCTATACATACCAGGTGAGATCTATACAATATCATGCTTTCTGACTATTTTTCATTATATGCTTCAGATACCAAAGATAATGCATGTGTTCAATATTTCAGGACTTCCTCTGCCCCAATTTCTCCCTCAGAAGCATTATAGTTTGTTCTTGACTGGGGTAGGCAACTCATCAAATATCTCATTTTCAGAACCTTCTACCCGTTTCATTTGTATAATATCATGGTACATTGGCTTAAAACGAGTTTGCAAAGCCCTGTAAGAAAAATAGGGTAGAAGACTGCAGACAACAACACAGAGGGTAACCAGCCAATAGAAAATACTAGGAGCACAGGCTTCCACAAGAACCTTGTATGCTGTTGAGGATATAGTTGGCGAGAGAGAACCATAAATCACCAAGAAAATGTACCAGAAACCAATGCTACCCCAGATGAAAAAGTGCTGGATCCAAGTGAAGTAGTTAATGGAGAGTGCCATTTGGCAATTCACTGACCACACTACACAAGTATACATAGTGACCCCAACTACTTCAAAGTCCACCGTTTGACCATCTTTTCGGAAGGCCTGGTTTACAAAGGAGTTGGTGATCAAGAAGAAGATAATCATGGAACTGATGACTCCATTGAGCATCCAGCCAAGTATCCGGAGCCAGCTGAAGAGAATGTTCTCTACTCCCTCGAGATATAAAAACGGATACTGTAAAAAGAGATTAAAGTCAGTCCATGGCTCCTCTAGCTTCAACATAAAGGTTCAACTTAAGCAAAGGAACCAAAAGAAAAGTAATCCTACACGTTCATGTAGATTTTGGTTTATAAAGAATTTATATGATCATTGAAGTACACATGCACATACATATGCATTTGTTTGTGCATCTGTTTGTATTATGCATTATAAGTGACCAAAAAAATTCTAAATGTCTACTGAACAACCACAATGTTATCGCTTGCTAGCTATCACGCTAATATACATAGGCACAAAAGGTTTCCATAGAAAGAATGATATGGCAAATAGTTAATCACTCTGCCCCAGAATAGTTAATTATCGGGACATAAAACTTAATGAGTCAATAACGAAACTTCGAGAGAAAGAGTGTTTAGGCTTAGAAAGGAAACTATAGTTTCAGAGAATCAATTTGGGGCTTATGCTTATAAGATCTATGATGGAGACTATTTTCTTACTTAGATAATTAATAGAGAAATATAGAGAGAAGAAAAAAAATCTCTATATGGCCTTTATCAATTTAGAAAAATGTAAAATAGGGTGTCAGAGAAAATCTTGTGGTGGGCTATTAAGAAGAAGGTAGTACCGACTAAGCATGTAGAAGTGAGTAAGGATATGTATAAGGAACTAATAACTAGTGTACGGATCATAAATGATATGATCGGAGGTTCCCAATTACAATAAGACTTTATCAATGGTCATCCTTAAGCCTTATCTATTTATTTTAGTCATGGACGAGCTTTCATATGTTCATTCAAGATAGGGTTCCATGATATATGCTCTTCACCGATGACATCGTTTTAGTCTACATTGAGCGGGTTTAAATTGTAAGTTAGAATTATAGAAGGACATGTTAGAATCTAAAAGTTTTAGGTTAAGTCAAATAAAAACCGAGTATATAGAGTATTACTTTAGCCAGACTAAAAGAACCTCAACTAAAGTGGTTTTGGACGGCTATGAAATCTTGACGAATGAAGTGTTTAAGTGTTTAATTTATCTCACAAAAAAATGAAATAATTGAGCATAATGTTAACCACAAAATTAAGGCAAGTTGGATAACATATTGAAAAGCCTTAGGAGTCTGATGTGATCTATATCATATGATTCCAAATATTAGGCAATAAAGAAACAAAAATAGTACTCGCATAAGATAGGAGTGGCTATGATGTGAATATTGAGATGGGTGACATGACATGTAAGAAAAGATAGAATACAAAATGAGGAGATAAATAGGAAAGTGAAGGTTGTACCTCTTGAAGAGAAAATGAGAGAAAACCGTTTGTTGTGGTTTAGACCTTCAACGTAGGCCAATGGATGCTTTAGTTAAGAGAGGTGACTTGGTGCAGGTAGACAGGGTCAAACGAAGCAAAGTTTTTAAGAATTATATGTTTACTCTTACATCTTGGATCGATACGAATGGAAGGAAATGTAGCTGACCCGAATTAGTTTAAGATTTAAGGCTTAATTATAGTGAGTTTATATATATATGTCTGTGTAGAGAAAAAGAGAGAATACACATTAAGAAAATTGGATTATTGGTGTGTGAGGAACTTCAAAGAACCCATCAAAATGCTCCCAAATTACTCCATTAGGAAAAATTGCACTAATCTAACCAGATTCCACCTGGGATAAAGAAATAAGACATACATCTTCCAAAATGTACAAGACATGCTACATTTTCAAAACAGGCTTTCAAGAGGTGGCATGTTTCTGATTTAGTGGGGTACCCTCTCACTGAAAGCATGTTATTGTTCACAACAAATGTGATTTATAATATTTTCTTTTTCACTGGTCATGGTGGCAGAGCCAAGATTGTCATTTCCTGTGCATTCTCACCTTAAGGCCAGATGGAATTTTAATATGACAGTGCTAACAGTATACCAAGTATAGAATAATGTGACATATCAAGTTAAATCAGTAGTTAATATAGCTACATATGTTGGCAATTAAAATAACAATGTCAAACAAGCTATTCTTTCAATTCAAGAGAGATTTTTTATGCAAGTCAATAAATAATTGTCTATTCATCCACTGTCCTTTCTGTTACTTTAATATGCACATGAACATTTTGAAGATAACAATTTAGTACCTTGAGGCAAAGCCGTGCTGAAACATCCTGATCAAAAACTCCAAGAGCAATTACGGGAAGTGAAGTGAAGAAGACATTATAAAATGACATGTACCAGTCATTATAGGCAGGCTGGCCAGAGAAAGAAGCATACGCTTCAAACCAAAATAGAGTAAATCCAAACGTAATGTTCTTGTAAAAGAAGTAACATATCTGCATTCACCATAAATACAGACCATATATCAAGAATTGATGAAGCTTTTTGTTTATGAATCTGTTTCCTAAATCTCCATCTCCACAATCATTAGATGAAGCTATGTATTAAAAACCATGCATTATTCTCTTAAGAAGCAAGCCGAAAATAATAAAAGATGATACGCAACCTAGACGTGGACAATCACCCCATTAAGAGAATTTAGAAGCCTGGAATAGGGAAAGTAATATGTATTTGTTCTGCATGCTTTTTCTCTTTTTATCTCTATCAATTTAACAATAGTTTAATAATGGAAATATTGAGTGAAACATGAACTTGGGTTAGCAATTTAGCATATGTGAGAGATGCATGGATGTGTGGCATACCATCATAGCTATTCGTCTATAACACCAATGGCCATGTACCAGCAACAAACGTTCCAGAAAACGAAATTGGGCTATTGAGTAATCACTTGCCATCACAGCCTGTAGTCAAAATACAATTAGATTCACAAGTTGGGTCTTGATAACCATGCAAGTTCAAATTCCAGAAAAACACTATACAAAGAAAATTATTATAGACATGGAAGAGAACATGAAAGATACTAACATAACCACCCATACACATAGTTACCAGAGACTGAAGATGTGTCTTAAGCTACAATATGTAAAAGGAAATGGTGCAGAACAGAATGTTTTGATTGTCACGAATAGAAAAGAAATTTCAAAGAGAGAAGATGATGCAAAAGGTAAGAACACTTCAATTTGAGAGGAAGGCAGACAGGTATCAAATTCAGTCACTTCATCTTGTCCCTCCGCCCCAAAACAAAAACAAAAAAAAAACACAAAAAGGAAAAAAGGAAAAAAAGGAGGGAAAAGAAAACACCGTTTTCACTGCTAGTCCAGAATTTCTTATCTGAGAGGATATATTTACTATAAAATGACACTCAGGACACTGTTAGAGCTTAGAAGGATTATGCCTCTTTGAAATGAGTGGAATCTATAAATTGCCAACTCTTAATTTTTCAGTAACTCAACAACAAAATGAATGCTACCATCACAATGCATATTATGTCCCTTAACAAACTAATGTTCAAAAATTGTAAATATACGACACTGAAATAAAATAAACTTGTCCCAATTTTCACATGAATGCCAACACTCCTGCAATAAGAATCTTGCATCAAACTAAGGTAACAATATAAACCCTAATCTTGTTACCTCATACATACTTGCATACATTCAAAGAACAAGCCAATTCACGGCATTTTTTAAGGACCTGCTACTTGGGAAGACTGAGATTCTACATTTTCATCGTTATATTTGCTCGAAGAGAAGAAAGGGCCTTTTTGAGTTGACAGTAGAAAAGAGAGCACATATCATATATTTACATAAAAAATAAAAAAAAATTAAAAAAAAGAGTTCAAAGGGACCTGCATTCCTTCAAAACCGCTAATGCCAACACCAATGTCAGCCTCTTGAAGCATGCCAACATCGTTTGCCCCATCACCAACAGAAAGTGTTGTCTTCCCTATTCCCAATTTCACCATTCTTGTCACCTGAATACAGCTTACATGTGATCATATTATTCTGACCTAAGAAACTGTAGTTGTATATACACGTTTACTTAGGTACATAGGTAATATATATATATATGTTTATGTATATATGTGGACCCCTATAGATGACAAGATGACAAAACTCACAAGCGCTTTCTGTTTGGGTGAAGATCGGCAGCATATTACTGAAGCACAATTAACTGCGAGCTCAAAAAAAGATCTCTCCACATTATTGTGAAGAGAGAAATCCAAGGACTTCCCATCAATAATCAAGCCACATGCAGCAGAGATTTCTTTGGCAGAATTGATCTGGGACATTCCTTCCCTAATTTGCTTGCTTACGCTTTCAAGAGAGGCCTAAAGCAAACCATGAAATTAAAGCCACTGTGATAATGAGAATTCAAACACCATTTTTAGTAGAATAATGTACCTTAGCAAGGGCCTCCTTATCCCCTTGTTTTTCCAAGGAGACAATATCAGGTGATTCAAGAGTGATCACAATCTGTTTCATATCTTGCCTAAGTAAACTACAAGCATACCTGCAAAAGTTATATTAGTTAGTTTCATGGACTATTACAAAAAACAAAACCCAGCACCAAACCAGTTGCACTACCCTACCCTATGTTGACTGCAGTTTCCATCTTATCACCAGTCAATACCCATAACTTAATTCCAGCTTGGGAAAGCTTATCAATACATTCAGGAACCTGCAGACACCAGTAAACAGGGTCAAAATTGATCAACTATGCAAGAATGCAAACCAGCCATTTGATTTTACTTGTCTTTGGTAATCTACAGTTGCAATATATGATATGGACTTGCAGTTTTGTGATTCGATTTGCCATGTCATAAATAGTAGGTCCAGGTTTCAAATTCACGAGATATGATTATAAAATGACTGCATAATCTGATGTTGGCAAAAGAATTTTCAGAATTTTGGTATTCACCCCCTTTTGCAGTTTGTCCTCAACAGCTGAAGCACCAAGAAGGATCAAATTTCTTTCAATCTTATCAGCAGAAGTATCGACCAACACATCCCGGTCGGCAGCTACAAAGGTTTTGGACTGTAAAAACTCCTCTTCCCATAGTTTATATTCTTCTTCATTTAGCTCACGGCATGCAATTACCAAGGTCCTTAAACCTGCTTCAGCATAACTTTTGATATGATCCTTAGTTTCGGCCTCAAACTGTTGCCCATCCTTCGAAAGCCTTTCAAACATTACACTGAAATATATGCAGAAAGAAGCACATTTTGACATCAATATACCCATTTATACTTCCTGAATTAACCATAAAGTACATGAACACAAAATGAAACCTGTCTGCACCCTTGCACAGGAGCAATAATTGATTTTCCGGATTCTTTACAATCACTGACATTCTTTTGCGAGAACTGCTGAACTCTAAGATGTGAAGAAGGTCATACACTCTGCCATATCAAAATTGGGTCTCATGAACTATAAGACAACCCATAAATCCAAAAGAACTCAAAAGGCTATCAAAAGTTAATACTGCATTGATATATGACAAAAGTTATCTCGTAGAGTAGTTTATAAGTCAGCCTCCAAAACTAATCCAGATGTGTGCATGTAGCTTCCAAGTGCCAAAGTCTGGAAACTAAAACAGAAATTTAGTTTTAATTAAAAAAACTTGATATAGAGAAATACATTAAACAATAAAAAAAGTTGTTCCAGAACTAGGTACTACAAAGATCAAATATCCCTCAGCTGTTTGTTTTATGAGGGTTAAATTAAACATTATATGCACCTAATAATTTTTCCCAGCTTCTATAAGCATTTCTTACCAACTAAACACTTCCTGTCAGTTTGCACCGTCCTTCCTTAGCTACTATTCTCAACACAAAAAAGGCTTTACATAAATACAACTTTTCTGCCACCATCTATCACCCTAAAGCATGCTTTGAGATCAAAGGAGTTTCTGAAAATCCCAAACATATTCAGCAAAAAGATAACTTGCAACATAACTAAAACCTATGCCATTCAGAAAACTAAACACTTAAAGAGTTCATGAAAACTATGCAACCAGGTCAATTTTTTTCACTAACCGAAAGCTGAAATACTCAAATCTGCCATGTAGAACAATCACATAAAATATAGCTACAGGTTGCTAATCAATACATACTTGAAACAAACCTAGTGACAAATAAAACAAGGCAGAGAAAGGATAAAGCTAACCTGACTACCTTTCTTCCACTCTCGTAATCTATTTCACGCAACGATATGCTTGTTTGTGTCCTCCCAAAAAACTCAAAACCAAGCTCCCTCGCAGCTATCACAAAAGCTGCTTCATCTGGTGACTCAGCTTCATAGGACATTTCACATGATTCATTATCTACTTCAGGAATAGCAGTATGGCATATTGCTAAAACCCGAAAGAATTTCTGTATGACATCTGAATGAGGTTCATTAACCCACTTCCCATTCATTATTCGTTCATCTGTAAAGTTGAAACCCCTAAGTAGCTTTTGAGAGTCTGAAGCATCACTGTTTTGGCCAAGGACGTCAGATGATATATCACCATCTTCAGGCACAGCAACCCCTCTTCTCCTTGCAAGTGCCCTTTCCACTTCTGTCATACCACGGCCATATGCAGTTCCTGCTATTGAACATTTAACAAACTCCATGGAGTTACATGTCAAAGTACCTGTTTTGTCAGACAATATTGTATTAACCTGACCGAGCTCCTCATTCAGATTAGACGTGTGTGCATGTGCTGGCTTATCAGTTTCTTCATAATACATATCCTGATCTTGGTTGATGAAAATAGTCTGCAAAACTTTCACAATTTCGATGGAGACATATAGTGATATTGGAATTAAATATCCATATAACATTAGGGCAGTGAGAAAATGAAGCAATGCAGCAAGTGATGCCCTTCTAGCATCAAAAAACACAGTTGTGTTATCTGGACGAAGATACCACCTTCTGTACCTACCACCATCAATGTCCTTTTTAGTTTCAACACTGAAGAACACAGAGCCAATACAGGATATCAAAATCAAGGTACTAAAGAGGATGTAGATTATCTTATCCATTTTCCTCTCAATTTTACTTCTCTTGGATGGGGGATCTGTTGCGTTCTTCATCACTTTTGTATCGTGCCCAGTAAAAATAACAATACCATAGATATATTCAGTGTTTTTCAACTTAGAATCTCTTAAAAGAATCTGTTGCAAGGAAAGTGGATACTGTCTGCCCTCATAGTATAGGGTTCCAACAAATGAGTATAGATTTTCATTAGGATCCTCACATTTGACTATTGCTGCAAACTTTTGAAGGGATTTTTCATCATGAAGATGAGATGTCACCTCCAAAGCATGCTTCAATTTCAGATTAGTCTCTCCATCAAGGTTTGTGGTCTCAACATAGCAAATCCCATCATCGTAGCTTGATGAAAGTAGAAGAATATCAGCGGGAAAATATTCATCCTTAGACACCTTAACAAGATCACCAACTCGGAGTTTCTTCCATCTGGTCTCAACAAATGTATAATTTCTAACGTACATTTTCACCTTTCGATTGTTTGCCTCTATATCCTGAAACATTTTAAGAAATTCCACTAGAAAGAACTTCAGTAGGTAAAAGAACATACGGAATGTGTATTAAAAAAACATCTGAAAGAAATTACTAAAAAAAAGAAAAAAGTGGCAAGTAACACTATGAAAAAAAACATCTGAAGAACACAGACAACAGAAAAAAGGAAGCATGAATAAAATAAATGACCAATACAAAAATGCAAAATAAGACTTTTAACAGTCCAACAATAGCTGCACTTTAGTAGATTTGAGATGCATTTTATCGCTTTTCTTTTTGTCTTTTTTTTTTTTGGAGAGGGAGGAGGATGGGGGGGGGGGGGGGGGGGGGAATTCCATCAGGATTAATTCTCCTTTTATATTCCATTTCTTTCTTCCATTGCTTGGAACTTGGAAGTGTAATCAAGTTCTTTACTGTTTCTAAGACCTCCATAGTAGGGTTAATTTGATATTTAGAAAACCATAGATCATCCTGTAGTAAGAGACTTCACCATGTTGACAAGAGCATGAAAACACAGGTGCTTCTGAATTTACAAATTTTGACACATCATACAACCAGTGTAATTCATTTGATCTTTGATCAAATCTTCGATACAGCATAGGAACGTGAAAATGATGATTGTACATCTAAGACACTAGTGCTTCTGAATTTACAATTTTTTATACATGATGCAATCAATAAAAGTCAATTGGTCTTTGATCAAATCTTAAGTACATCATTCATATAAACGACGGTTTGTCAACATTATGAGTATATATGACTTTATTTTTAATGGACAAAGACTTGTTGTACCTCATTACTTACTTAATAATAACATGAGGGTAACAACATCCAATTTCATTAAATTCATAATTTTCCAACATAGGACTACAATCTCAATGTAAACATAGTCATAACGTCATCCAAAGAAGGCATTACTGATAGTGCAGTTTTTTAGGAAATATCTGCAATCTGGATTCCCACCAAAGGAGCTTTTCCCTGTAATCTATTATTTGTTGGTCTGGGAAGATTAGATAATAATGAAATTTCAGTTTAAAACTATGAGCAACAAAAAGAGAATCAGCAATGTAGGATGCAGATGTACTACTACTACATAAACCAGAAGCAAGAAGACATAGCAAAAATTAAATATCACCTGCTTTCTCCTCCTCCAATCTTCTACACCTTCCTTGACCATGGTAGCTCCAATGACAACTATTAATGGAGCAACAATACTAAGAGCTGTGTAAGGTGCCAACGGACTAAAAGAAACACAAGCCACAATAAGAAAGTAAATATTTGCGACCCTCCTAAACTGCTCAAATAAAGACTTGGGAATGAAATTAATAGCCGTATACTTAGTTGTAGAAACAAAATTTCCACTGTAATTCAACTGTACTGCTTCCGAATTGTCGGGATCATTACAGTAGACAACCCTTGAATACCCTCTCTGTCCAATTTGGGAATGATCATCTTTAAAAGCAGATCTGATACACGAAAATGAATAGAGTTTACTAAAATGTATCCCTCTTCTCCTCCTTTCAGGCATTTCTCCACCTTGCAGGTAAATGGGTTCCTTTCTTTTCTCCGATCAAACCAACAAGTTACCTAATCTTGCTTTCCACACTGACCACACCCACATTATCTTTTTATTCTCCAGGAAAATCAGACCTTAAAAGGCACACTACAAAATACCCTGCACACAAATTATCGTTCTTCAGCATGATTACTCCCACTCCATGAAGACTAATTAACAAAAGTAAGGAAAAACAAGACCAAGTCCACCACCAAATCTGACGGTACAGTCAGTAGTAATTGAATAAACCATCATGTCACGTATAGTAAAAATTAAAGCTTGATTAGCATATAAGCTTCAAATGCTTAGTGTCTCTCCTATCACTAATAGTGGAAACATTACCATCAAAGATCCATTTGATCCCACTGAGCAAACAAACTTCGCTTCAAATCTCACACTACTACAGTTAAATTCAGCTGGCAAGAATCCTGGAAACGTAGACTTTCTGAAAGCCTCTTGCTCTTTTTTAAAGTTGCAGATGACACTTCCTTGCGGCTTCAACTGATTTCAAGACTCAAAAGGTACAGGAACAGGAGGCAGCGGAAGTGAGAAAGGAAGAAAAGGTCAGGGAGCTTTGTGTGTGAGTAGTAGTTAGCTTTGCCGCTTCTACAAGCAAAGACATAAAGAAAATGAGCACAGAGGGGTAAATGTAGAACCAAAAGCAGCTGATTAGTGCCGAGCCGTACACTTCCACAGTAGCTCTAATCAGGTTTTTGGATAATGGCGTAAGGCCTTATTAAGACCCGTCACAGTCTTTGCCTTACACGTGTCTGACAACAGATAACAATTACCGATGGATACAAAATGAAGTAATGAACCATATACTCCTTGTCGTACCTGGGCAAGGCGGCCGAGGTTTCCTAAGAAAAAGTTGAAAACAGAAAGGGGAAGTTGAAATTTTGTCAAATTTATAGGGGTGTGTCTGCATTTTATCCGAAGTGGGTTAAATAAAAACAAAGGTGACTTCTTTTTGTGCGAAACGGCACGGCTACAGTATAGTGTTAGGGTTTAGAGAGGGGAGGAGATGAAGCAGGTGGTGGGTATGGTGGTTTCAAATAAGATGCAGAAATCGGTGGTGGTGGCTGTAGATAGGCTTTTCTACCACAAGGTTTACAACCGCTATATCAAGCGGACCTCCAAGTTTATGGCCCACGACGAGAACAACGCCTGCAACATAGGCGACCGAGTTAGTACCATGAACTTATACACCCACATCGTCATTACGTTTCAGATTTAGCTATTTTGATTTCATGGTTATTTCTGAATTGCTTTTTGAATTTCGTCCAAGGAAAATGGATACCCAATTTTTTATTTTTTTATTTTTTGTAAATTCGATTTGATTTCTTTTAGGTTAAATTGGATCCTTCTAGGCCTTTGAGCAAGCGGAAGAATTGGGTTGTTGCTGAGATATTGAAGAAAGCTCGCATATATGTGCCACCTTCACCCGCTGCGGAGACTGCTAATACTGGCACTAGCACTCACTCAGCTGCTTCCTAAATTAGCTCGAGGTATGTTGCATAATATCAAGTCTGAATTTCAAGAATGATTATATTAATTAAATTCTCACCCTTGTTAGCTTGTTGGTTTGGTTTGTTTTGAATAAATGATTGCAGTGTCTTTGGAAGAAAGTATTAATTGGTCAATTTTTCGTGTCCACCGGGTGGTAAAATTATGTTAGTAATAGGTTGGATTCCACCACTGGCCAGACACAGGTTGGTTCAGAGGGGGTATTTGTTGTACTCTTCATGCCGTGGTTGCTGGTTTAAGCACTAGAATATTTCTATTTGGTAATTTTCATTGAGTCCATCATAACCTACTTATAATGTATTTTCACATCTATTGTGAATGGTATTCGTTAAAAAACTATTTTATTTATTTTATATACACTTCAATCCAACTCATTGAATCAAGTTAGTAGCTCTGACACTGGGTTCTGTAACCATATAATGGCTTGAATGACCAACGGTTTTGAGATCCAATGTGGTCTGAAAAGATCAATCTTTCCAAAGGTTTTGGATGGTCTCATCTGCACTGAGTTTGAATATTGAAATTTTAGGGTACCTGTTAAAGAAGTATTAAAAATTGTGGTGTAGGAATCACCTTGCAATCCTTAGAATGACCATTTTATGTTGAGTGGCTATACTCTCCCCAGGAATCACCTTGCAGTCCTTACAATAACTTCAATCCACCCTTGTGAGGATGAAATCTGTTTGACTAGTGCCTAGTAGTGAACTCACTTCTAAACATAACCAAGTGTGAGTGTTAGCTAGAATTAGATTAAAAGGACATTGCAAAATCATGGATAGCTTCTCCTCCTTCGTTCCTATCACCAAAGGCATAACCACTGTGTGCACCTCTGAAACCTCCTGTCCTTTCCTGAATGCCCATTTAGATCACCTCCAGTAAAAGATCTTTTCACCACTAGGAATCACTCACACCATAAGTAGCTGTCCCAAATCTCCTCTTTGTAATAGTCTCTCCTCCAGTCCTCCTAAAACTAGTTTAACAAGTAGAACCCTATCTCTTTCTTATAACATACACAACATCTTCTCAAGTGTTTGTCTAGGATTAACCTACCCGCATTTCTATATCTATCACAACCGTTATACCAAAACTTAAAACCTGTACTTTCTATCTCCCTAGCCTTTTCTCCTACCCAGTTAGTTTCCTGTGTAAATGCAAACCTGAAGATGATACATTTTAATTTATTATGGACTTGGTACTGATTTGTTGGAAGATTTTCTGGGAAATGAAATTGAAGATACATCAACGTTTGAGGCCCTACTGATTGGATTACCCAACACTGAATATAAACCCTCCAATAGATGCCAATGATTATATTGCTTTTGTTCTTCCTGGCAGGTGAAGCTTTATGCATTACATGATTTGGATCTGGACAGCAGAAATCAGTTAGGAGCATTTTCACTCAAAAGTCTTCTGGTTAAAGATGAATAGCTATCGAGGTTGCTGCTTGTGCTTTTGTCCTTGAATCTATGAATTGAACTATTTATAGATGAAAGCACAATGAAATGGACAATTTTGTATGCAATTATGTACTGAATATTCGCAATTTCTTTATACAATTTGAAAACCATTGCCGTGCAGTTACTCTCTGACTTTGGAGCTTTGGATAGCTACCATAAATAAACTTTTCTTTTGGATAATTTGTTTCGTACCATGACAATTCTGGATTGTTGAATACACACACTTGATGATAAGTGCATTGCCTTTTGTCTTGCCAAATTCTCTTTTATGCAACTGGGATTGTGTCTATTAAAATGCACATCTGACTCATGCTTTCAAACTGGTGGAAGATTTCAAAGGCACTGAATGCTTGAAAACTGAAGGCCTGTTCAGCAACATTACAGGCACATTATAATTCAGAGAGCACCTGAGCAAAATATCCTGAGGTATATGCTGAGGAGAAGAAATTGCAAATGGAAAGTGAGTTTGGATGGAGAGAGGTAAATGTAGGGAGAAGCTAAGCAGTTTTTAGAAGCTGCTCAATGGAAATTGTAAGTTTTCCTTAGCTTCTCTTGGTGTAATGGCCCCTTATTTCTTTTCCATTAGAATCTACCCTGGCAGGAACGCATATAAGGTAGATGAGTGGTAAGAAGAGGTATGATGATCTTTGAATTACTAAGAAACGTATGTTATTTTTCAGGGAAAAGTAAAGGAGAAGCAATGAATGGCTGTTATTGATACAAAAAGTATCAGATCTACCTACTGTTCATAATACAGGGGTGCAATAATTAGAGTACAATGACTAAAATAAAAAAGCAAGCATTGCTGCCTATTAATTATATGGGACGTTTCCTGTGAACAAAGAGGTTGCACATCATTTTCTTTTATCATCCAATATATGGAGAGAATGAGATTTCTTACCCCAAAAAAACAGGGTATTTGAGAAAATTTGTGTAGGGGTAGAGAAGAAAAACTGAAACCGAATTCCATGTAATACTTCTTTGGTGGTTTTCTCCACAACTAGCATTGTGTTAACTTTATGGCTTATCTTCAAAGCACCATGGTAGGTGCATGCATTCCTCTCCATCCACGAAAGAGGGTCAAGTTTTTCTTCATCTAACTCTTAGAAGTATTAGCAAGTTTTTGTCTTGCATTCCTCAAATTCTCGTTTCGTTTCTTTATAAATAAAACGCTAAAATGATTTCCTGCTGTTAAATTTTATTATCTTCCAACTCGAATATTCAAATGTAGATGAATCCAATGCAAACGACTTGGTTTATTAGAAGTTCTTTCTGGTAAGTATAAATATTTGGAAGCAAGTTGCATTTAATAGTTTTGTTTATCTTAAATGTTAATAGAATATGTTTTCACTCATTATAAGTAAGTTATTGTAATGATTAAATTTAATACAATAACGTCTGTTTAAATTTAAAAAATATTATTAAATGAATAATTCAAATTTATGTCATTATTTTTTAGTTATGATTTGAATCACTTTGAAGAGTATTTTATACTATTCTATAATTCTCTTTTCTCTTAAATCCTATTTAAATGAAGCACCACCACATATAATCTATCTCTAACAAAAGATTTCATACATTAAGTAACAAGTGACAATTCTTTAATATAAAATATTTTAGGTGATCATCAATTACCAATATGATTTAGTGGTATCAATTAAAATTTGACTTATCAACTTATGAGTTTTCAATTTTTACCACAACTTGCGTATTTTACTATTACTCTATAACTAAATATGTGTTATAACAAAACCACAAGTTGCTGTATCTTAATTATTAGACCACAAAATCATGTTGGTAATCAATACTTACTCCTCTTAAGTGGAAAGATTTAGTCAAAAAATAAAAAAATTTACGATTTTAAGATACTTGTTACTTGTTTTATGTATAGAAAATTTATAATATTAATTACAATAATTAATTATAATTTCAATAATATTTAATATATATCATCCCTCATCACCTAGTATAGACTTCCAGCTCTCCAATATATTTAAAAAAATAAAAAAACTAATTTTTGAAAGTAATATTTATTTCATTTTAACATATTAGAGTGCAGTTAAAAAATCTTAGTTAAATAGTGTATTGACCTTGGTTACATTGGAAGGGTTTTCTGTCCCTCGATTAAAGTTGATATGACAATAAAGTTGCTGTCGATTCGTTTCCGAATCAATCAAATAAAAGAAAAGAAAAGAAAAACAACTGTATAAGCCGGAACGATAAATTGGAGATATATACATGATCCGAGAAATTTACCTAAACTCAAATCTCTTGGCGGGACCCACTTCCATATGCATCACAGTTGCCCCTACTCGCCTACTCACTCTTGTCTCAATGTTTATTTCCCAATTATTTTGTCTTAATTATTTTTTTTCCCCAGACCAAAGAAAAAGGGAAATTGCTTTAATTTTTTGTATTTTCTCTATTAAATTTAATTTTCCAGGGAGATTCGATCACAGAAACGTAAGCTGTGGACAGTTGGGCACAGAAACAGAGATTACAAAGTTAAAAGAATCCATAACCATCTTCTTCTTCTTCTTCATCGTTCAACTCGAAGTAGTAGTAGTTGTATAGTCGATGATGAGAAATTGAACAGCAGCTGAATCGGAATCACTTTTTGCTTGGGGATTTTATTTTCTTTGAACTGGTCAGATTCAGTTATGGTTCAAGTAAGACTTTCCTTGGGTACGAAACCCTTGCTATTACCCATAAATCCAAATCTTCAATTTTACTAAATTTATTTGCATTTCAATTTTTTTTTTTAGTGAAATATCTTTTTGTTCATTTCCATGGTGATTTTCAAAAATAAGTTACTTAATTAAGTTGCCAATTTTTTTTTTTTGTGTGTTTCTGAGACATTATTATAGGATTTCCAATTATAGTTTCATAAGTGAAAAATGTATACAAAGATACGGCAATACCGAATTAGTTGAGGTTGGAAAGTCTGAGCTGGAACTTATATTGAAGATTTCATGTGCTCCTATGAATAATAGTGAAATGTTTTACATGCCCAAAAAAACTGGAACTATGAGTATAAGAACGTTCAACATTTGAATTTTGTTTAGTAGTATGTCCTGAGGATTTACCCAAAAAAAAAAAAAAAAACAACTTTAATTTAACCTTGGAGAGGGCAGTGACCGAAATCTTCAGAAACAGTCTCCTACTCGGACCATTTAAATTGGTCCATTGTCCTTTACAAAAAAGAGGGAACTGTTGGTTTTAGGATCAGGATTTGTTTATAGTTTAAAAAAAATTGTTCTTTTGTATATATGGATTTTAGAAATAGAAGACATCCTCGACTCTAGCAGTGAGACTTCATCAGTTTAGAACTTAATGAGATTGTTATACAAGCATTAAATTTCTTTTCTGAGAACTAGCTAGAGTGATGCATTTTACTGGTTGTTTATATCAATGTAAGAAGTGAAAAGTTGCTGAGTGCAGATCTGGTCCTGGTGATCTTAGAAGGGTGTATTATATTTTGATGTATGCTGCTAGGTAAGGGATTGCAGCACTGAAGTGTGTAAATGAATCCTTCGTGGGTTTAGGAGTAAGGTGTAATGGATTAGGATGAGTGCAGATCAAAAGAGACTGAAATCAATTATAATCCTTCGCTTGCATTGCTGCACAGAGTATCTAATGGAGTCCTGGTCAATTCTGTTTAGGAGTCAAAAAAAGGTTGAAGGCAATAACGACACCAGTGGATAGAAGTTTATCACTGCTGGAAGAGGCTTTTTGAAGGATAGAATAAATACATCACACATCAATCTTTGGTACTGGAATATGTCCAATGGATGAAGGTTTATCTCAAGATTGGGAGGTCTCTGTATGTTGAGGAGTTCAAATGACCCTTCGCAATCGTTTTTCGCACTCTGTCTTGGGATAAAAGATAGAATCTCAAGTGGTATTCAAATATTCAAGCATTATGACTATATAAAATGGAGACTGAGATGATTGATTAGACAAGAAAAAGAAAAAAAGAAAAACCTTAGAATATTTGATTGTGCATCCAATGAAATGGAAGAAAAACTTACATTGGAGATGAAAGTAAGGTTGTATTTGCTGCCAGAAAAACTTATATTGGAGATGAAAGTAAGATTGTGTTTGCCTCCAATATAGGTTGGACATTATGAATGAATGTTTGTAGTCCTTTTGAGTAGTCACTAGTTGTTGTTGTTAGAGAGAACGATCATCTATGGGAAGTCTTAACATTCTGACATTTAATGTAGCAAAGGAGGATAGCCTAAATGGATCTATCATAGTCCATAGTTCTAGATAAAATTATGGACAATGGACATTTCTTTATTCATTTAAATTGAAAATCATCATTTGAGTGAAGTGAGAAAATGATTCTATTTTGACATTACAAAACTGCTGACCCGTTTGGTGAAAAATTAGGTGTTCTTGGACGTTTTAGAGTCTCTTATGGTTATAATCCTCAATCTACAATCTAACCCCGAAAGTCCGCAGCTTAATTATTGTTTTATATCCTTCCCTGACCATTAGCTTTGTTACTGTACACATAAAAAAATAAACTGAAATTTTCCTATGATTGCATGGAAATGCATAATTTGTTCTCCTTGAAATCGTTTGGTATTGAAGCACAATGTGAATCTGGGCTTCTTGATTTTCCTACTGGACAAATTAGGTTGGAAGCTAAACAAGGGCAGTGAGAAAATCACTCTATTGCACTGCTGATATGAGATCTTTATTTTGAAATATTTAACTAACTGATGAAGCATATTAGGTAGGGTGATTGATCTGTCATTTTGGAAATATAAAGGTCGCTAAAGCTTGATATATTCATTCTTTAAGAGTTCTTCATGCTATTCTTGATTTTTTCAATTTAATGTTATTAGTACCGATTGGTTTTTGATTCCTCCATTGTACTCATTGTTGGTTGCAGTAGAAGAAAAATGCTTTACTACAATCCAATGCTGCATTGTACTAAATAATGTCTTCTCTTATTTGCAGGTGTCATATGAGTACTTTTGTGGCGAGAAGTAGGTCTCTTTCTTTCTCATTTTGTGCTTCTGGAAATAAATTTTATTGGTGTTGGGAGTGTAATTAGTAGTTCTGAGTTGAGCATGATTAGTATCCATATTTCCTGAAGATTCTGCAGATTGTTTTCATGTCCTCTATACCTACTTCTGTCTGTTTCCGGTGTTAGTGTATTCTAAAAGTGAGGACAATGACACGTTTTCTTCTTGTATAATGCTGTACTTACTGGTGTAGTTGTGCTTGTTCTTTGTTCCATCAAGATATCTTACTCTTAGGTATAATCATACTCCATATTTGGGAAAAATTATTTTGTATTCTCTTAGCTAATATTTTATCTAAGTATTTGAAATTGATTAGTTCTTCTGAAGTTAGAAGGAAAGTTTAGATTTTAGTAGAACTATCTCCATGAAGTCATTGGATGCATTGACTAGTCCGCGTTGAACAAAGGGAACAATGCTACTAAATTGGAAGAAGCCTCACATCAATTTGATGCTCACCTTTTATATGCATTTATTCATCTTCTATGGAGCATCTATGAGAAGAAGTAACCGTATGATGTAAGAAGGAAAAATGGAGCATGTATCAGAAAAAAGATTTCCTCTCAATGCAAAAGATTATAAGTTATACGAAGAAGTTGGAGAAGGTGTCAGTGCCTCCGTGTACAGGGCTCTCTGTATTCCACTAAATGACATAGTTGCTATCAAAGTTCTTGATCTAGAAAAGTGTAACAATGACCTGGTAAGTGGAATAATCTCATTTGCATTCCGAGATTTTTATTTTCTTATATATTTTTTTGCGCACTTGATTGTCCTTTGTTCATGTTTTAAATTTTATGCTCTTAAGGTTATGTTTATACTTGTTTCTAATTGCTGATTATCACCCCATTTGGAGAAATAAGGTTAGCAGCGATCTTACTAATAAGAAAGGGCCCTCCATAGAGTGAGGCTTTCTTTTTGAGTTTTTTTTCCCTTCATACTATTCCACCAGCCTGTTTGGTCAGTTTTAATTCTTTCATTGAGCTTGTGCTAGACTGTTGAAAATTGTGCCTGTATATGGCTTTACTGTTTGTTTTATACGATTTGATAACTGTAGTGTCAGAGACTATGTGCTTACTTCAGTTGCTTGGATATAGAGAAACAAATGTCTTCATCATACATAGTTTAAGTGTATTGGACTGCATTTTTTCTCTTCAATGTTAGATGCATGCCTAATGCCTCCTAGTCTTGACCAAATTATCCAACATAGTAGATTTTCTCATTTCACTGAAAGCAGTATTCATGTACATGTTATATACCTAGACATAATTATCCATTTTCATACAAGTATAGACTTACATATGTGTAATGTGCTCAAACATGTATGTGTGTCTCTCCATGGTTCTCTAAAAACTTCTAGAAGCTGTATTATATTATATTACTTCCATATTGATATATGCTCTATACATTTTGATTTGGGAAATAATGCAGGATGGTATCCGGAGAGAGGTACAGACAATGAGCTTGATTGATCATCCAAATTTGTTACGGGCACATTGTTCTTTCACTACTGGCCACCACCTTTGGGTTGTGATGCCATACATGTCTGGGGGATCCTGCCTCCATATAATGAAATCTACCTACCCAGAAGGTTTCGAAGAGCCTGTTATAGCTACTTTGTTGCGTGAGGTTCTTAAGGCTCTTGTTTATCTTCATTTCCATGGGCATATCCATAGAGATGTTAAGGTATTAAACTATACCTTGCCTATTCTACCAATTTTTTGTTCTAGATCTGCAGCCTTTTAATATGATTTCCTAGATTATTAACTAATTGTCGAAAAACTAAGTTAGTGGTAACTAATTAGAATTATGTATGATCTAATTTGGAGGAACTTTTTCATCTGGTTTAGTAGAGGTAGCATAACTATTTTATAAGACTCTTTAATAATTTGTCTTCATATTTTCTTGTCTCCTCTTTTACCCCTTATATATGTTCATAAATTTGCAGGCTGGGAATATTTTAATTGATTCTAATGGTGCAGTCAAGTTAGCTGACTTTGGAGTGTCAGCATGCATGTTGGATACTGGAGATAGGCAACGTTCAAGAAATACTTTTGTTGGGACGCCTTGCTGGTAAGCATCTCCTTCCCTTTGGACCTACTATATAATAAAACACCATTTGAACCCTGCTACTGTTATAAATATTTTCAATGCAATTTTGTTGTATATATGAAATAAATTTTCTCTACTGTCTATTGTCCACAGGATGGCTCCTGAAGTTATGCAACAACTACATGGATATGACTTTAAGTAAGTGTGCTCTCATATGATTTGTGTTTCTGTGCACCCTTTGTCTTTTGATATTGTTGCCTGATGTCTCAAGCTTTGTTGGGTTGCAATTTCTAATACTTCTTTCTAAATTTGCTCTGTAAACAGAGCAGACATATGGTCGTTCGGTATAACAGCTCTAGAACTTGCTCATGGTCATGCCCCATTTTCAAAGTATCCACCAATGAAAGTAATTTTTTTTGTCCTGATCTTCTTAAATTCACTGTACATTTTCTTACTGGTGGCATTTCAGCACTGCTTGTTTTCACAGCTTAATTATTTCCCTTGTTTCTCATGAATTTGATGCAGGTTTTGCTTATGACTTTACAAAATGCCCCTCCAGGTCTTGACTATGAAAGAGACAAGAGATTTTCAAAGGTTTGTGGTGTTCAATTTAAAACTTAGAAGAGATCTGTTATTCTCAAATGTTGTTTATTAAGTGGTCTGTTCCCCTCCCAGTCTTTCAAAGAGCTGGTGGCGGCTTGCTTAGTGAAGGATCCAAAGAAACGTCCAAGTTCAGAAAAGCTTTTAAAGCATCACTTTTTTAAACATGCACGCCCCACCGATTATCTTGCTCGCACCATTCTAGGTGGTCTTGCTCCATTAGGAGATCGGTTCAGGATTCTGAAGGTATGTTGCTCAATTCCAAATTTTAACTTTTGATCCATATGTGGGACGAGCATAGTTTCTGGTATTGTTTCTTTGACTTTCTCCTGTGTTTAGGCAAAAGAGGCAGATCTATTGGTGCAGAACAAGGCTCTCTATGGGGATAAGGAGCAACTATCACAGGTAGTAGCTGTTTTATATTATGTTTTTCAAGTGTTCACTTCTAGCTTTGTCTTGGATATTAACTGGCAACATTTATATTTCCTCCAATATACTCTTCCTTTTTCAAGGTTGAACACATCTTCTTTTCTGAATCTTCTTCTTCAACTCAGAATAATGGACGGAGATGTTCCTTGAAGCATCCTTTTTTCCTGTTCGTCTTGTGTTTTTGAGTTATTGTTGGTCCAGCCTCCACATTGGTGTACTGGTCCAAACTCCAAAATAGCTGCACATTGTGTTTTACTTATATTGAGTCAACTTGATTACTTTAATCATAGTCTTTTGCTATTTCATCTGTACTATGAGTAGTTACCCACCATTTCTTAGCTATAATATTAGTTGTTTGAATCTTTTACTTTTACTTTATGGTCATAATTTTTTGTTTTCCTTATGATGGTCTACTCCCCTGTTTATTTTTAACTGGATTTCATTTCAAGTTGTAATTTTTTATGCTAATTTTTATGGTTGCTTGTGTTAATTGTTTCTCAAGGGTTAAAAATTGATTTTTAACAAGCTCAAGTACCATACATTTCTTTGTGCATGGATAAATGTAGTATGCGTAATAATAGTCTTAATTAGACTGGAAGCTATATGTCCTTCACTATTTTTTCTTGTCAAAATCCAACAATTTTGATATTATTCTCTTCAACTTACAGCAAGAGTATATTCGAGGAATCAGTGCCTGGAATTTCAACCTTGAAGATTTAAAAAGTCAAGCTGCTCTTGTATGTATTTCCAGTTCACAGTTTCCATTTCCTGGGAAGATGATCTTGTTGCTGGAAAACTTGTCATTCTTACTCTTCACCTCATCTCTAGTTTTTTTTTTTTTTTTTTTTCCTACAGATTCAAGATGATGGCATGTCAAATGCAGAAGAGCCAGATGTTTGCAAGAAGCCAAGCAACAGGTACAATGATGCTCTGCATCCAGCAGAGGGGCTATCTGCTGGAGCAGCTAACCATTCAATTGCAACACCCTCCGTGGAGAAGGAGGTATCGCTACCTTTGCTAAACTTATCTATTTTATATGTTGATTTTTTCTCTTAAATTGTACTTAGTCTCTTTGAACTTTAAGCCGTTTCTTTGATATCTTTATCCGCACCATTTTTATGCCTGAGTTCATTTACATGTTGGTATTCAAAATTATTTATTTCAGGAGGGATGCAACGATGAAGATTTGGAGAACTCGCTTTCCTCATTTCCTATTAAACCTCTTCAAGCTCTTAAGTATGACTATTTTCATTCTTATGCTGTTGTTCCCTCCTTCTGGTGATGTCTAGTTTTGTTTGCATAATAGGTGTTGTCTTGAGAGCATGATAATATTGAAAAGTATTATCAATTGCAATATGTCAGTAGAAGTATTATCTTTCATTTGTAAGAAGATGATGCATGCAAGTCTTTTAGACCCCTTCTATATATCACCTTCTAAATCATTTCAAAAAATTTCATGTTAGCAATGTAATATTTGTTAAGACTTGGTTATTTGAAATCACTGTGCATTTTGATGCAGAGGTTGTTTTGATGTCTGCGAGGATGATGATGATGCAACTAGTCCTAGAGATCCTGATCAAGAATGTGGAAGAAATGAGGGTGAAAGTTCAGGGAAGAGTAGTTGTTTGCCACATAACTCAATGATTGAACATAAAAAGTTTTTGAGTGGTTCCCTACTGCCAGATAATTTTATTTCTCCCAAGAAGTTTAATGGTGATGGGGATAGGTAGGTTTTTTTCTTTATAATATATGTTTTATTTATAAATTATCTAGTTTCGGGTTATATACATTCTTTCGACTTTATTACAAGAAGACCTTTGCATGGATGATTGTTATTGTACTACTCTTTTCTCACCAGGAAAAGATTGTTGTATATCTAGAGTCTAGACTTGAGCTGACTTGTCAGGGCTGTGATAGAAGTAGTTCATATGAGCATTTTGGCGCCTTCTACTTATTGTCAGAAGAACTATTTATACATTTAATCTGTATCAATGATGCTGAAATGTTCTGTATTAAGCTATTGTAGCTTCTGTACTGTAAAGTACTTATGTATTTCCATATAAATTTGTCCTCTGGAAGATTATGGACACTGGTCTTACCTTGAAAGCATGCTTGCTGTTTTCTCAGTAGACATTTATTGCTGCAAACCAGAGAGCTTTTTTTTTTTTTTCCCCTTGTGTGCATACTGGAGTTGAAATGTTTCCCTATTAACCTATAGCTTTTTTTTTTTTCCTTTTGATATCTATAAAGGGATTATTTGCAATCAAAATATCACTGTGAGCGAAACCATAGTGGCCCATTGTTATATCGGCAGAAAAGAGATACCAACAACCTTCCACCTGGTATGTTTTATGCTTTCTGGCCATTAATGTAGCTACCATCACTGTTATTTTGTTCCTTTCTCGTGTCTATTCAGATCTGTTCTTCTTTTCTATAATCTGAGAAGAATTTACGGAAATTTTCTAGATCATTATGCTTGCATTTCTGTATGCAGCTGATGATACATCAGAAGGAGCAATCATCCATCATAAGGGGCGATTTAAGGTCACAGATCTCAGTCCCAAGGTATATGCCAATGAGATGTAATCTATATTCTTCCTTTAGTTTAGCATGAATGCAGTTCTGCTACTCTGCTAACAAACTGAATGAAACTTATCACTCATTGTTTCAAGTTCTAAATATAGCGGGCATACATAATTTGAGTTCCTTGTGCTGATTAGAGTAATCGGACTTCTAGAACTTGCAACCCATTAATTTTGGTCAAATTTATCTTCATGTACTTTGGTTGCTGTGGGATACTTATGCTAAGGTTTTATTTGTGGCTTGTATGAACTCAAAAGAGCTTCTATATATGGGTCTACAATGATGATGTGGCTAGTTCTGGAAGGTGACCTTCTTCAGAGATAACCTACAAATATAAACTGCCTTCTGGCTGTTGGGCTGCACAGTGAGGAAGATGACCAATTGTTGTTGTCCTTTTGATCAATTCTTTTTCTTCAAATAATAAGGAATGCAACCAATTCTATGTAACCAATATGAGCAAATTAAATATAGAGAAACCATGTATGTCTAATTGTGACCTTGTATGTATCTTGATATAGTGTAGACGTAATGTTTGTGTGCTGTAACTTGTAACAATATCTCACTGGTTTGCTTGTGGTCTCAAACTATGGTGCTTGGACTTGTTTAGATCTAATAGGATACTAGTATGTCTCTGGGTGACAAGTTGGGTACTTTCCAAATTTCATGACATTATTCTACTGATTTGAAAAGCCAGAGTGTCATACCAAATGTCTTGAGTATCCTTGTCTGGCATGAGTATTTTAGGGTGGGTTGAAGAGTTGAAGCAACTGAGGTTTCAAAACTTCATTTACCAAATATTTATCCCGATGAAGGAATTCCTGCAAATCTAAAGTTGAGGCAGTTTAGGATAGTTTGTCTTCAGCATGTGGTAAAAGACAAGCTTGCTTTGTATATTGAAGCAGGCTTCAGCATCTTTGTGCAGTCATTGTACTTCAATTCTATCTTAATACAATTTCTTTTTCTATCAAAAAAAGAAATCTTGCTTTGTTCACATATGCTGTTTTTTTCCAAATAAATGTTATAATTTTTTTCTCAAGTTTCCATTCCCTGTCCCCCTTAGGTAATTAGAGTATTTTATAGAAATTTATGGTTGAATGTATTTTCTGATGTTTGACCTCACTAACAACGAGGATTAAACTTGAAGATTTATCTTTTGGACAATGGCTTTGTGACCATTGCCATTTTTTTCTCTCATTCAGGGTCCACCAAACTACATCTCTAACCCAGTTTGTGGAGTTACAACCACTCCAACAACTAATACTGCCTCGATTCTCCTATTACTCCAAAGTATTTTGCAACAGAACAGCATGCAAAGGGTATGCTTCTGCTAATGTCCTCCTTATTTGGTTGAAAAGTATTATGTCAAAACATCTTATTTTTCAATAAATGTTGGCAGGAAGAAATTATTAAATTGATAAAGTATTTGGAGCAGACCTCTGGTAATGCATCTTGGCTTTTAATCATTGACATTGTATCCTTTGGCTAGATCTTATTTGTTTGATTCAACTTTGTTCACTTGCTACAGGCAAGCATGCAGAATCTTCTGAGGCAGGCAGAATAGATCTTTTGCAGGTAGACTATTCCTTATGTATTGTAGCATAGAATAGAACATTTGTAACTAGTGTTATACATTTTAAAAGGTTTTTCATACTTTGATTTTGGCCCACATATTCTGTTATACTTAGTGAAGACCATCTACACATGGTACTATATATTTCTGACGCAGTCCTTCAGTATTGCCCTTCATGGTAATTTTCTAAGCAATCAAGGATGCTGATACATATGGTAGATTTGGGGTTATATCTTTTGGTTTTTGAATATATTACCTAGTTCACAGCAAAAATTGCGCAGCAACACAAAATACATAAGAGTAGGGGAAAACAAAATAAATAAAGAAGAAAAACAAGTTCTAGCAACATATGTGGAGCCTTGGGGAAAGGACAAAGTAATATGTGTAGGAAAAGGAAATTTTGTAGGTTACATAAGTGTTTGCTGTGTTGTAGCTATTATGTTTGTGGTAATTCACTTTAAAGACATGTGGTCTAATATACTTACTTGATTAGACAAAGTATGTTACTGAGCATTTGTTTCATTTTTTTATGTGGAAAAAATTATACGTCAGGTTATATACTTTTATTTTTCTAAAACCTTGTAGCTGATATATATTGGAGATCTGTTTTATTGTCCATGGAATGGGACAATATTGTTTACACAATTCTCATGCTGTTTGATTGTATGACTTAGTTGTACAACTTGCAGGTACCTGCAATCACTAGAGAAAAAGAGTTGCTGTCGCAGATGATTCATCTTCAACGAAGGTATGCAGATAAAACTTAATGGTTCCAGAAATTTGTTGTTTACTTCAGTTGCACATTCTAGTTATACTCAATATTCATGTCAGTATTGGGAGCCTTGTTGAGGAGTTGCAGAGACAGAAGATGAAAAACGCCCAGGTGTGCATTTATATGTTGTTCTGTCATAATTGCTGTTTTCCTCTTCATTTGCACATGAATCGCTTTTTGATTGATTTCTTGTGTTTGTGCTCCTCCTCGATACACTTATTAAGACTTCAATTGGAGAGTCAATACCATTGACCTTTTTGTGATTTTGTTATCCTTTTTTCTTTTTCTAAATAGACTCAGGAAAAATGTGTTCATTTTTCGTAATGCTGTAATATTGTGGATGGTTTCAGTTTATTGTTTATAGAATCGTTGCCTTGTGGAGGGATCCTTTGACAGCCTGCTGCCATACCTTTTTATGCATTCACTTACTAAATTGAGCATGTTTGGTTTCTGAGGAGTGGCTCCTGAACATAATGTATGCCTGAAGTTTCACAAAACATGCCTTGATGAGAGCCTTTACTCCTCTGCATCTTTTTTTATCCTTTGTTGAGGGATTACTAGAAAACTAAACTGTGCAACTAGAACTGGACTCTCCGGCCATATCTTAGCAAAGCCTGGATCTCACTAATATGAACAATCTAAAAGGGATGACCAAGTGTAAATCCTCAGCAATAGTGGGCATGCCAGTCAGCCAAAAATTACGCTTTCACTCTAAATCACTCTTAAATATAGTTATTAATCTTCATGTCTAAGTCTCCTCAGAAGCTTCCTGTAATCAGGTGAAAGGTTCCATCTTCCACGACAGTGTTTTAAGTGCCAAAAAAAGGAGAATACAGACTATCAATCACCCTCATGGAAGATGGAACCATATTAGCTTATTACATTGTCAGTGCTTTATCTCAAAGCAATTTGTTCACTTGCCTGTTTTCGCTGAATCCCCCTTTGTGATTTTCTCCATATTTTTTTGAGGCAAATGCCTTCTAAGCTCATCCATTTTCAAGTGTCATTTCCAGTAAGATCGAAGAGGATTGCTTATGTCAGTGTCCAATATTAAGAACAAACTTGTTTCACACTTGTCTGCATCTTCTGGAGGATATGTCATTTGTTTTGCTGAATGCAACTTTGTCATATCTATATACCGTAACATTCAATGACACAGTTGGTCATTTGACCTGCATATCACTTACTGGATTTAAATTTTGATATGATACTTGCATATAGCTCTTCATGACATGTTTTAAAAAGATTTTACCAGGTAGAATATGGAATGCCTTGCCCAAGAGATTGTTCATTTAGAGACCATATCTTCTTGTTTATATCCTTAACAGCTGGAGCCCAAATGGGGAGTATTTCACTGAACTATGAGGTTCTTATTTTGTAATGTTGTGTCTTAATATCTGCATTTTACACGTCTGGAGTCATAGCTATGCCATGACACTTTAGATGCCATAAAAGTTGTTAATTTCATTGGCATAGTTGACAAGAGAGTTGTTACTTTCAGATTCTAACAATTAATTGAGTACCTGTAAGCGTTGCTAATAGTTCTAAATATGACCTTCCTTGCTGTTTATATAGCAAAAGAGAAGCACTACAAGTCAAATGTATATTTTGATTTGAGTTTACTCTCAACTTTTCTTCTGATATGTTTTCCACTTTCTGATATATTTTAGGAATATTCACATGGTTAAGTATGAGTTGACACTCAATTCTGCTTCCAGTGACTCAGCATTCTTGTTAGACATCGGTCAGGGTATCTTATATTCTCTCTTTTGCAGTTAGAGAAACAACTAATCTCAAAGGCCAGACGAGAGGAAAAGTAAAGGTAAGGAACGATATGTGGATGCAACCAACATTTCAACCACCATCATGTTCATTGATGACAGTCCTTGATGGTCTGTAAAATACTCAGGTATAGGGCATCTTCCTGTTGTATTTTTAGTGTAGCAGCATCTGTGAATGTAGTTAAGGCAGACACCTAAATTTTGAAATGCTATACCTTGAGTTGCTCTTGTAAAATGTAATTTATTAACCAGATATAGTAATGAAAATATGAATTTCTTTCGTTGTCCATTTTATGCTTACCTGCTTGTCGGGTGGGCACGCTCCCATAGAAATCCTGTTGCATTTGAAATGGAGATTGAAGTCAGAATTTACGCAACTAATCTAATAGATAAAGCTGTATTTCTCCATCTTATGTGTGTTTACACAAGGGGATTTATCTGTTTTCTTTATTTCATACCAGAAGGGAACTTGTCACTTTAGGGTCTATTTAGGAGTTTGAGAGAGAAAAGAAAGTGGATGGGAAAGGAAAAAATTTATCTTATTTTCTCTCTTCAAATTATTTTAATTTGAAAGAATTTAAACAAAAAAAATTTTAAATGATTTGAAGAGGAATGTAAATGTATCATTTTCTCTTTGAAGAAAAAAAAAAACTCATGAACCAGGAATTGGTAGTGTCCTTCTAATTTTCTCTATCCATTTTCTCAAACCAAATAAACCTTTAAAGTTTTGAAAGAAGGATTATATGAGAAAACGTACACGCTTTACTATGCCCATGTGGACTATAATAGAAAGTGTTATTCTAACAATAATCTGCCCTTACAGATTCAATCCTTTGTGATTTGCCTTTACTAGCCCCCATCATGGGAAGATACATCGTAGACACCTTCAAAAAAGAATCGAAAAACCCAGTTTCTGTTCTTTATGATTAATTTGTCAAGTCAACTTGATAACTTCGTGTAGAATTAGAGTTCCACGTTAAATCACCATTTGGAGACCTAAACATAACAATGCATTGTCAACCTCTAAAATTATGTTTTCCCGATGAACTTTTCTTCTCGGACAGCCTCCACAATTTTTGACCTCTACGATAAGGATCAAATATAATGCAAAAAGCAGGTAAAAATTTGAGAGAATTTCTCCACTCATGTCTGCAGAAAAATTACCGTCTTCTTCAGGCAGAAAATTTGAATACAAGTCTACTTTAGAAGGAAAGAGATAATAATTGGCCAAGTGACCTGAAAACACTTGATAATGCCAAAGGCAATTAACATAGTAGAAATTCAGATCAGTGTTGCTAAAACTTCAAAGAGCTAACCTCCTTAAGGCGCCAAACCTTAGAGAATGTTATTGCAGCGTTGGTTGGGATTCCATGTTAAAAGTGGTGGGTTTAGCTGAGTCAATAACCAGTTGACTACAATCTGTTGATATTAGTTTTTCCCACACATTCTTTAAGATATTCTCTGACTGTGTTAATCAATATGATATATGGTAAAGCATCATATGTTATTATAACATCTCAAAAGCAACTAGGTTGAGCTTTAAATGAAAAAACCAAATCCTGCCAACCTAGCTGTGAAAGTTAAATGATAGGTCAGCAACAATCTGTTACCAGAGGCGATTCTCAATCACTGCAGAAACAATGGCCTTCAGCGTCTCCTGCAAATTATATTCAACCATGAGTTTGTTCTGTTATATTTTACATAAATTACATATAAATATGCAGGTATAGTACCGTAGAATGGTCTTTGAGACCAAGAGAGAGCACTAACGGCCTGGAGGAGGCGGAGCAACTGCAAATCAAAACTACAAAGTGAACAAGATATCAAAAAGAAACAAAAAAAAAAAAAAGTATTTACTGTGCTAATTTAATAACTCTATTCTTGCTTTTGTTGGGGGAAATTAGAGGTGCAGGAATCACTTGCATTATTATTTTTCTTTCTTTGAGGGAGTTTTTGTTTAGGACAACTGTCATGTACAGTGTACTAAAGGCGCTAGGGGTCCCTAGAGTCTCCACGCTAGGCGCAAGGAAAGCCAGGCGCACTGCTAATGAAAAAAAAATCCACAGTGCAAACAGATTGTAGACCATCATATATGAAGGCATTAAGCTAATCTAATGTATACTGCAGGGCTTGCGGGCACAAAAGTATGTGAATTTTCCTCCACAAAGCCTACTAACAGTTCATATGGATTAAATATTGACAAAACCTCCATTGTTTTCTATAAAAAACAAAAAACATAAATGAAGCCTCCCCTGTTTTGTGGATGCAAACAGAGCTCAACATGAGAAGCATTGACTTGTTTTTGTTTTTGTTTTGTTTGATAGAAAACATGATGTTTTGTTAGTATTTAATTCATATTTAATGCCTTTTTTTTTTTTTCTGGATAATAGAAAAGAAATTTAGAAACAGAGCTTAATAACAATTTAAGAACAATAAATTGTGCAAGGCAAAACTTATCGATGGAAGATACTCTGTTTTTCGACTAGAAAACAGGGGCCGCTGCTGACTTTCAATTCTTACGTATGTTTTTTGGCTAGAAATCAGGGCTGCTGCTGACTTTCAATTCTTACATATGCTATTGACTGACTTTCAACACTTACGGCTGCTGTAGGGTTTTATTTTTAATCTTCAGTCCCTGTTGTTGTAGGGTTTCTCTTAGTCTTTTGTAGACTTCCCTCTCTACTATGACTCTTTTAAATAAGAGACCTTTTTGTAACCAAAAAAATTAAGAGACCTTTCCTATTTACTAGGAAACCAGAAACTCAAACTCAATAACAATAATAATAATAATAAAAAAAGCAATTGATTAATGATGGAACTTTTTGAGGGCCTTATTTTTGCCTTTGGTGCGCCTGCTTGCGCCTGAAAACATGTAACAGGCACGCCTCAGTAACCTAGGCGGTGACTGAGATACAGGGCCTCGCCTGAGAGGTGCAAAGGCGAGGAGGCTTGCGCCTCAGGCATGCCTTTGATAACACTGCATGTGTATCCGAATCTTAGGAAATGATATTTGAATGTCAAGACAGTTCAATGTTATGAGGAATGTACCTAATGTGTTCAATCAACTGACGTGCACATGCCACTAGCATCGGCTGCATCCTTTCATTTGGTTAGAACAAAGTATAACATTTATATGAAAAGATCAAGCTGAACTAACAACAATGACAGCCCTTACCTCATCTCGTTTGCCAAAAATAACAGACACACTGAATGTTGGGTTTATTGACATCCCCTCCTCCTTCCTGGTGAAAAAAATAACAAATATATCTCATCCTCATAATTTAAAAGCTGATGATTCATAGAGATATTTAATATGAAAAACTAAGTCACTATGAAGTCCTAAACCTTTACAATTTTTTATTCACACTCCAAATTTAGGCTCGTAAGTTGTCAAGCACAGAAGCACTTCTCTATGAATGTTTTTGAGGCTGCACTTTCTTCAGTTTTTTTGAGGTTTACAATACTTCCAACCCGTTTTAAATTATACCCCTGTTTGGTTTAGCTTTTAAATCAGCTTTTGAGTTTAAACTTTCCTATAAAACAGTTTGGTAATGGAAGCTTTATTTTTTAAACTTTATGAAAAAATATTTCTACGCTTTTACAGTCCTACAAGCTGCTAAAAGTTGAAGCTAGAAAAATAAGCTTTTGCAAATAAAAAACAATGGAAGCTCAAATAAATTTTAATAATTATTTTATTTAGACAAATTCAATCATAATATTTGTCAAAATTGTATTTTTAGTAATTTTAATACTAAATATCATTTTTTGAAAAAACAAAATCAAACAATTTTTTTTTATATCTAACAGCACTTTACATTAACTCATCCAAATAGATTTTTAGCTTTTTATACAGAAATTTTTAAAAAGCTCTACTTGAAAAGTGTTTTATATACAGCGCTTTTACGCACAGCGCTTTTACACACAGATTAACCAAACAAACCCTATATTAATAAGATTTGCACATGGTTTGGGGGTTATATAACATGTACTTGAAAGGTTCCCTAGTTGGGGTTATATAACCCACCTCTTTTTGTTTTTTGAAAAGAACCTAGTTATACCCTACCCCAACTAATTGGCATTTAAGACTTAGTTGAGTTTACTAGCAGTGTGAAAAGGGCCTAGTTTTTACAAACTCTTTCGGGAAAGGAAATCCCAAAAACATACTTTGTGATTCTCTAACCAATCCATTTACCATCATGGCAACTTGGCCTATTAATAAAATTATCTAGAATATTAACTAAATGACCCTCATGGCCGTATATCTAATACCCTTAATCTTCAAGTGTCATTCCTTATAATCTCTGACTAATATTTTGGAACAAAAATAACCAGAACTTCGCTTTCAGAATTCATTCTTATAGTAAAGTATGTTATAGTATGTCATTGTTACTAGAGTATAGCACTTTAAAGAAAAACAAAGCACGACAGACAGATAGAGACTTATAACTTACTGAAACAACAAGTTAGGAAAATATTGAAAAGGATACATTGCAATCCAAGGGGGAATGCAATAACCAAGAGAAAAAGGAATGAGGTGAAGAATCAATGAGAAATAATAAACAAAGGAGCAAGATGAGAATTCTAAATTCCAGATGATGTAAAGGGAAAAAAAGAAATGGATGCTTGTAATGCTACAGATTGCATCAAGCTATCAACATAGGCTATTGTCGGTGGCAGCAATTTATTCAGTTCATTAATCTATAAACATTGACTAAACCGCAATTAGGATCACAAACCTAAAACCTTTATGTAATAATAAAGGAACATGATAAAGAAGGAATGCTAATTTATGCAGAAACCAACTATCACAAACCTAAAATCTTTCTGTAATAATAAAGGAACATGATAAAGAAGGAATGCTCGTTTATGCAGAAACCAACTAAGAAGTTTACTCGGAAGGGAATACAGAAAGAAAACATTGCCACTGCACATAAAAACTTCAGGCAGACCTGGCATGCAGTATAGTCCCCATAGTTCCTATTTGAGTAGCAATAACCTGAGAAAGTTTTTAAACATTAGCATTGTCCCAACAGAAACTTGCAAATGGAGAAATCCTGAAATACTCACAAGAAAATAATCATCATAGCTTGAAACAACAACTTCCGTTTTGTTCCCCTGATAAGCACAAAGTAAGCGGCTTACTCAACATTTAAAGATGATATATATACACACAATCACAGTAAGACAACAACAGGTACTACTACAGCGGTGGAAAGTAGCCTCTGGAAACTCAATTCCGTCGTTATTACGGATATCCTACCGAGGTAGTCAGGTAGCAAAATCTGAAACCCACATACAAAATAGCTTAAACAAGCCTCTAATCTGATAGATGCATACACATTTTATGTGTAGGTGTGTACAAACTACGAGCCATAAGCCTCTCCTTGTTGTATAGATAAATTCATATAAGCTGACACCTGAACCTTTGGACAGGACAGTATACAAAACTGGGTGCGGTAACCACAATCCCACTATATAAAAAAGATAATTTTCTTCCACAGCACAAAGTAACCTCCTCAAGAAAGTACATGCAAACGCGTTTCTAAGTTAATCATGGAATTGACAATTATACAAACAGGTTATGTGCAAAATGGATTACAAATAAATCATGAATATAAAAATATTTTCCCTCTTCATTTCAATCAAAACAACCTTTTATGTAAGATATATATATCACACAGAGAAAAACAGCAAATTATACCTTAATTTCCAGTGATAACTTCCTATGGGGAACAGGAAAGTCTGGGACTGAACTGCTGCCCATATTCATCTGCAGAGAGAGAGAGAGAGAGAGAGGGTCTCGTACGACGAAGACAAGAGAGGTTCAACGGTAAAGGAAGTCAGAAATTTAGCAGCAAATTATCCCTTAATTTCCAGCTAGATTTTGTTTCAGTCTCCCTCTCTGTTCTCCGCTCTCAGTCTCAGCTAAAAGCCTAAAATATATAAAATAAAAAATTCTTTAAAAGAAAAATATAACAAAGTGACTGCCTCCCGCTTATTTCCTTTCGCGGCAAGACACCAGAATTTTCAGTTAACCTTTTGGGCCCATTTGATAGCCCATCCCAACCATATGGACTTCGTATTGGGCTTGTACTCTTGACGAGAAATAATATTTCTTCCATTAAATATCTTATATCATCAATCAATAATAAAATCAAAAAGTGATAACTCAAATTAAGAGTGAAGATTGATATGAAAAACACGTATTACTTTCATATTTGTTGATAGTGGATGAAATATTGATTTCGGAGGTGGTTATTTTGTCTTTTGACCATAGGCCTCAATCATACCCAAAAAAAAAAAGGTAAAAAGAAAAAGGACAAATATCTATTAATCCACTAAAAAAAAGGTAGTTGAGTGATTACATCATTAGACTTTATTATTATTATTCTTATTTTAATTAGAAAGTAATAAAAAATAAAAAAAAGTTATCAGGACATGTTACATCTATATTTCTGCAATTGGTATGCATAAAAAGTTTTTTTAAAAAAACCACTAAATTTAATAATTAATTGTACAGCAAGTCATCAAATAATTTTTATAAAGAACAAATAAAAATTATGGCATAAATAATAAAATGGACCAAAAAACTAGTCTCTCTTTTGGTCATTCAACACGCAAAAAAGAACACGCGACTCGCGAGGGACTCGAATATTTACTTTTACCAACTCACGACAAGGCATCCACACTCAACAGACCCTTTCCTTACGGTTAAAGCCAAGCCAAGCCAAGAGAGCCAAGACTAACGCCAAGCCAACCCGTTATGTACGAGGACTTTGTGAAATCTGAACTCTAAGCCAGTTGGAACAATTCAATGTGAGTGTTTATCTGGGTTGACCTAAGAATTCAATTTTTAAAAATGCCACTGACGGCGACCCATTCTAACATTTCCCATTTCTCTTTTCCAACTTGTACAGTACAAGGGAACTTCCACTGAGAAACACATTGGTTATGATTGTTAGACCACCTAATATAAAAAAGTCTTTCATTAATGATTACTGTTATTAAAAGTTCAAATAATATTACACGAACTTTTTTTTCATAATTATTTCATATAAAGAGTTTTATCATTACAACAAAACATTCTAATTAAACATGTTATTACATAATTCTTGAATTCTCTCTCCCTCGTTAATTACTCAATTGATGTTTTTCAATTATTTTCTCTAATGAAAAAAATGGTCACTTTCAAATAATGTTCTCTATGGTATTAATTATAATTAATGGTCAGTAAATTTATATTGCCATCAATAAGTGGCCTAAATTTAAGTCAAGAATGCCGCCATCTATTAAATTTTGTATTCCTACGTAGGACCAAGAAAATGAAAAATCTCTAAGTTTGAAATATGCCCTTTTTTTTTTTTAGTCCTAACTTTTGTTTTCTTCACTAAATTCTTATTTGGAACTTTACAAGACAACCAAAAAATGAAAATTTTAATTTATGAGTGAACTTTCTTTTATGGGCTATTTTCTTGGAAGCAGAATGGCGTGTAATTGCAGAGGTGTCCGGCGGCTGATGGAATAAGACCGGAAAATTCATGGTCTTAAAGCGCGTGAAAATAGGAGCAGCCTCATCTCATTATTGCGATCTGATTCAAGTCAAGCCATTAAATAAAACCAACCTATTACTTGATCCTCCCTTCCTTTTGTCTCCTCCGCAATGGTTGAATGTTATCTTTATACGTACCCTTACCCTAATTCAATTAATACTTAATATACCTTTTCTGACCAAAACATAAATTATAATTAATTGAAATATATTTTATCTCTACTCGTTCACCATTTTACATGTGTTTGCGTTGTAGTTAATTTTGATAATTAGCACAAATGCAAATAGATAGCCTTTTAGATATATTTGGTTTGAAAGAAATGGAGTGAAAAGGAGCGGTGAGATTACATCTCATATTTTTTTGTTTTTTTTCATTTGACAGATTTTTTAAAGGAGCTAGTGTAAATGAAGGGAACAGTATGTATATACATCTCCAAATCTCACTTTAGTAATATTTTTTAATTGAAAAGATTTTGAAGAAGATAATAAGATATATTATAATTTTTGTCTGTTGTGACTAATATATATTTTTATTTATTAAATATTTAATAATATATAAATAAAACATATTAAGAATATAATAATAAAATTATGTTATAATATATCATATACTCTTATTTTCCTTCAACTCTCAAACAAATTATCATTTTTTCTCCAGTCCCTTATTTTTTTAACTTTTAAAATGCAAAAAAAATTAATATGTGTTATTTTCCTTTTCTATTTTTCATTTACTCTCATCTACTCTCTCTCCATACTCCCAAAATAGACCATAACTAGAATGTCTTATTTTGTCAAGATATCTACTCGTGAATGAGCATGTTTTTTGATAAATTTTATATTGCTTTTAGGCAAATGAGTAATTATGCGCACATATATTTTTCACGTAACAACTTCACACAAGTATCAAATCAGACTCTCTCATCCTGCAACAAAACATCTTAAATTCATCTCCAATCACATTCTTCCTAAATTCTCACTCCCTCATTGATTACCTCCGAAATTCATCTCTTTCTCTCTCTCTGGGGAAAAAATAATAACTAAAATATAAAAGTATCAAAATCCAGATTCTTTTGTTGGCAAAAAAATAAAAATAAAAAAACTTAAGGGAGCATGGAGAAGGAAGGCAAGGAAGAAACGAGAGCTAAAGTGAGAGATAGTGGGAGAGTGAGAAAATGACAGAGTACGAAAACTAAGAAAAAAAATTATTTTTAGTTCAAATTGGTGTGTGCCCGTATGAAATAGAAATTCAATTGGTGTTTGATATTTAACAGTTTATAAAATTTTATTTTTGAAATTAGAGAAAAACTTGAAAGGCATAAATTTAACAATTAATGGGAGAAAAAGAACTTATAAATTATGTGATAAGAGATGAAATTGTGATGTTTGGTTGCAACGAAAAAAGTCTGACACAATATTTATATGAAATATTTGCGAAAAAAATACATATACGCGAAATATTATTTGTTTTAAATATAATGAAATAGATCAAAATAAAAAATCAATATTCGGTTGAATAATTAATGAAGTGTTTCTCATTGTTATAAATCAAAATTTTTTTTTATTTGACTTGATGCTTTTTTTATGTGGAAACTCTTAAAAGTTAGTACCATGCAAAATCATATTTAGGTTAGAAAAAAATATTTGTAAGTACTCTAAAGTTAAACGAGAGAATTTAATTTAATGTAAAAATATGTATGATTCTCATTGGAATATTGTATATTTTATATTGTACATATCATAGTTAGCTAGATAATCATATTTTATCTTTAATGGCACACACTTTTCATATAAAGTTACTACATGTATAGTTGATCAAAAAAGAAGTTACCACATGTATAATTAAATTAATATGAGAAAAAAGTACTTTGACCATTCAACACAGTTTTCTTTTTTTAATCTTATGCAACTGGGATTCGAATCTCATTTAAATTAGACATTGTTTGTTTCATGTTCATCCTATCATTTTTAAATAAGCAAAAGAAAATTAATGTATATCAACAAAATTGCTTGTGTCACCCGATGGCTTCTTTTTTTAAATTATTAATTATTTAATAATCAACAATTTATACATATTTTTACTAATTATCAATCTAATCCAGTTAAATACATGTTATTAATGATGAGAATAAAAAATTTGATAATAATATAATTTTTAATAGTCTCTCTTAAAAAATTTAAATTTTAAAAGTCAATAAATAAAAAATCTTATTAATTAACAGGTCAACCCATTTAAAATAATTCAATGGCCTTTAATAAACGAAAGATAAATAATGTACATCAACCTATATTTTATCCTGCTGCTTAGTGATTACCAGGAAATTTCAGTATTCCAATATTATATTTTATATTTTAAAATTAAGCATACAGAACAAGCACTACCTTATACACTATATAATTCTTAATTAATGAACAAGCCCATCAGAGTTGAATTAACCAAGTCGGCTATAAGCCAAGCCGCCTTAAAATTAGAAAAAGACGTACATAGATCCTGGAATTACGGGTACAACCTTTTGCATGATTACCCTCCTCTATATATATATATAGACATACCCTTAGATCCTTCAATTCAATTCTACACTCCATTTGAGTTTGAGCAATATCGTCAACAAAATTAATTAGAATTTAAATGGGATTTGTACGAACGGAAGAGAGGAGGAAGGCTGAGCTGGAGGAGCTCCGACGAATCGTGGTGGCGTCTGCTGGCCTGCAGCGGAGGAAAAATAACCCGCAAATTTCTTCGACCGGAATAGATAGAAATGATGAAGAAGGAAGTTTGGTCTGTGTTACCAGTGGCGTTTCTTATTTAGGTCTTGCTTTAGTGAATCGACTCTTGGTTCGTGGCTACTCTGTTCGAATCATTGTTGATAACCCAGGTAATTATTTATCAGTAATCAATTTTCATTTCTCTCTAAGCTGCTTATTTAAGAAGAAAAATTAAACATGGATTTGATGATTCTTCTTCTTTTCCTTATTGTGAGATTTAATTTTAAAAATAGAAAGTTACTGAGGAAACCAAATTTTGGTTGAAAACAAATTTCAAGATTCAAATTTTAACAATTAATTTTTAGGATGATTTATGCTAGTTGCATCGTAGAATCCAAAAATAATATTAGGTGAATTCAACTCCAACGGGAGTCTGCCTAGCATTTGTTTTGTTTGAAGTCTACACAGACATTTCTTATGCTTTGGTAGTTGCTATGCATACTCAAAAAAAAAAACACTAACTCAACTCCAATGGCTGTATTTTTTCTTTTGCCAAAAACTATGGGTTTTTCTAATTGTCTTGCCCAGCGGATGAACAGTATCCATTTATAGTCTTGTTATCTTGTGCTCACTAAGCACAAAATAGATAAATTCATATATTTACATAAGTTGTAATATTATAACAGAAAATTCTTACCATTCAAACAATAATAATATCATAAATAATTCAAATAATAGAAAAAACATCATATTATATATATATATATATATATATATATTGATGGTGACATTCGAACTTAAAAAATCTTTTTGGTCTCAAAATCTCATCTAGCCGTTGATTTTCGGTAATTGATATTACTTTTTCTCTTCTGGTATATTATTTACTAATGTCTCCCACCCTAGGAATGATTCAATTACTATAACTAACCTGACGTATTATTGCAATTATTGATAAGAAATTTGATTATTGTAATATTATATTACTTGATAGAATTATGAATGATATGTAATGACAAATATAGATGATGGGTACCTTTGATTAATGCAGAAGACATTGACAAATTAAGAGAAATGGAAACGTCAGGTGAAATGGCTACAAACCAAAAGGTCGAAGCGGTAATGGCAAAACTCACAGACATTCAAAGCTTAATGAAAGTATTTGAGGGCTGTCGTGGCGTTTTCCACACCTCAGCACACACCGACCCCGCTGGCCTTTCTGGCTACACAGTGAGTCCTATCTATCTTTTTCTCACTTAAATGACACTATGTTTTGTTATAACGTAGCATATTCACATTCACAGAGTTTACCTACCAATCTCAGCACCTACCCACTCCCTGTGTGTCAGAATTTAGATGACAAATGTGCAATGATAATGTGCTCAAGTTTCAAAACTTAGACCATTTCTTACACTTACGTCATTCCCGCAATTACAGCCACATGTCTAGCTTCTTGTCCCAGTATATCATATGCTAATGAAATTTCATCCGGAATCTTTTACTTCATGCATTTTTTAAATTCGAACCCATAGTTGTGGTTTGTCCCATGTACCAGCTGATTGTGCACAGACCTCTCAAAATTCTCCAATATTCATCTTTGAGCAAGTAGGCAGCCAACCTCAAAGAAATATGAATTGAAAATTAGCAGATTATAATAAAGCTGTCTGCCAACAAATACACCAACCACCGCAAGGATTATACTTCTACAGTGACTATTGTGTAAAAAAAATGTCTGAACATTGCAACACAAAATGGTTACTAGTTAATAGTTCTTTTTTTTAGGGAAAAAAAACTAAAAACTAACAACACTCAGCTGAATATTTCTCTAACGAGCATCTTATTATCAATGAAAATTTTAGAAAATCATGGCTGAGATCGAAGTGAAGGTTGCTGAGAATGTGATAGAGGCATGTGCAAGAACAACTTCAATAAGAAAATGTGTCTTCACATCTTCACTTGCTGCTTGTGTATGGAAAGACAATGCACATCAAGATCCACCAGTACCAGTCATTAACCAAGACTCATGGAGCAATGAATCATTTTGCACAGACAAAAAGGTAAAAATTTAAACCAACTCCCTAGTCTTTTTCATAAATTATCGAATCACTAACTGCTAAAGATAGTAATAAAGCATTAACACATGTTAATCTTTCTTCTTTGAAAAAATTGGCAGCTATGGTATGCATTGGGCAAGATGAGAGCAGAGAAGGCTGCTTGGAGAATTGCTGAGGAGAGGGGCTTAAAGCTTACCACCATCTGCCCAGGTCTCCTTACCGGTCCGGAATTTTGCCGTAGAAATCCAACAGCAACAATTGCTTATCTGAAAGGTATAAAATAACCTTCAGTATTCAACAAACTATCCAAAAACATTTCCATAGGAGATGAGCTAAAGTTAACTAGTATAAGCTCTAATTTATTAATGCATAAATGCAGGGGCACAGGACATGTATGCTAACGGTTTGCTAGCAACAGTTGATGTAATGAGATTAGCAGAAGCTCAAGTTTATGTTTTCAAGGCAATGAATGAGAATGCTTTCGGTAGATACATTTGCTTTGATAATGAAATTGATAGCCAGAATGAGGCAGAGAAGCTAGCCAAGGATATTGGGATGCCAGTAGAGAAAATATGCAGTAACCCTTCAAGCAATTCTTTGCAAAGACTTAAACTTTCAAATGAGAAGCTTGGTAGGCTCATGTCAAGACCCCTCAGATGTTACAGTTACTGCTAGATGAGGAATGTGTGAACTTTATCAACTAGAAGAGAATGTACTTAAAAGAAATGAGTGAAATGTTTGTTCTAAGGAATCAATTCCAAATTTTTTTATTGGCTAGTCATAATTCTAAATTCATAATCATATTTGTCACATAGCTTCAAATTACACCTATTGCATTTTGGGTTCTACATTTTCCTGTGATTTGCAATTGGATTCCATATGTCTTTGACATTAATCAGGCTCAGTCAAATGCTCTTCAGTCATAGTTTGTATGGTTGCAGAACCCATATTAGTGATCATCTTTTGTCAGTTTGGCAGTTCATGCCCAAATAAACAAATTTTCAAGCACCCAAAATTTCAATAGCAAAACACAGTAAAAAGAAGTGAGAGTAAAAGGGACCTGCCAAATTTTTTTTTAAAAAGTACGAATTAATATTGAATACAATAGATACAGATTAACAACGTTACACAATGTAGCTCGAGTAAATGGGAAACAAAGAACATCATATTTCCAACAAAAAAAAGTAACTTTTTACGAAATTATGCAGAAAGCTCAAAAGCCTCAAATAGCAAACTAAAAAAACAGAGCTGGTTGAAATTTAAAGATCACCCAGAATAAATAAAATAAATACTAAACAAAACAAAAAACTCAAAAAGAGGAAACTGAATGAGAAAATAGGGACAGGGCTCAGAGTTTTGCTATCTGTGCTCAAAGAAGAGCCAAAGACTCTTCTCATACAAGAGGTGTCAGAATAAAAGCACTGTTCATCTTTGCCCCCTTCAAAAAACAAGATTCAAACAAACTCGAAAAATAACAATCAATTACAGAAACGCTAGTCGAAATTCAAAACTAGGAAGTAGACGATGAAGAAAATCACAGAAAGCAAAAGTTTGCAAATTGCGTCAAGCTGCCGGACATTATCGACCTCAATTAGGGTTTACGAGTGAGAAAACATTTGAGGTATGACTACAAATTTATAAACTATTTTGATGGGCTTTTCGGATTGTTAAATGATTGAGCCCACTCCTCGATTTATTCCTAGTCTACTAAGGAATTTCGGTTTATTTAGGCCCAGTCTTTTTTTTTCCTTATGCCATTGGTTGAATAATTAGACTGAAGTCACACACCTTCAAGAATATAGGAAAAACGATATGAATAAAATATTTTAAAAATAACACACTTTCAAAACATAATATCAAAACAAAGTAAATTTGGAATTTGTAGGTTTAATATGTGAATCTAAGGTTTTGTTTGATAATATTTTTTGAAATGGTGTTTTTGCTTACGAAGAACATAAATTAATATTTTAATTTTTGGTTAAAAAAATAAAAAATAGATGATTATGTTGTAGATTTTTAAAATTCAAATATGTTTTTAAAAATATTTCAACTGATGTTTTTACAAGTTGATTATTATTCTCAAAATTTTAAAACTAATATAATATTATCTTTTAATACAAAAAATAAATATTAACAAACTAATCTTAAGAGTAATTTTTATATTATTTTATCAATATAAGCTGTTATAATTTTTTAAAATAACTCTAAGAGAGTCAGAAAAAAAACAACATTCTAACAAGTTATAATATTACCAAAATTGCTTAAGTTAATATGTTAAAACTCTCCTGCGAGTATGTTGAACCTGCAAACTCAATATTTTTCTATAAATTTTTTTTGTCTCCAATTTTATTTTTAATTTATTCAACCATACCTATATCTTTTTAACTACTAATTCTGGATTTTGTACATAGATCGATCTCTTGCTTACTTTTCGACCGCCCATATCTTGATTGGAATAAACTAAATATATGAGATACTATTTGTTTACTCAATTAATTAACTTTTACTTTCGGTCAATGTTCTCATCCAAGGGGTCGGAATAATCCAAATGATTGTGGTTACTATTTATTAATTAAGAATGGAAAAGACAGTAGAAAAAATAGATAGATTATGTTTAGTGTTTTCAAGTATTGACGTACAATTTAGAATTAAAATTAAAATTTTTAATTTTAAAAAAATTTACTATAAATTATTATTTTCAATTGTTACGAGTAAAACCTATAATTGTATTTTTAAATAATTTTTCTCCAAATTATTTGAGTGTGTATATATGTATGTATATGACATCATTGACAATTATCTATATAGCAACATGTTACATTATATCGCGGGTCACAGTCACTAGTAACCTTCTCGATCCATCTGATGTTGACCGTCACCCACTGACAAATCTTGTCCACTCACCATTGACCTTCATCCATTGCCACCATCGACTAGTTACAACAACAATAATTAGCTTCAGGACCCATCGAAGATGACAATCACTGTTCCAAGACCTATTGAAGACAATGATAAACACCGTTGGGACTCGTCGAAGACTGATGATCACCGACAATGCGACCCACATAAGAGGACTACAAAAACCATCTAGACTCACCAGAGATGACGACACCACTATTATGACTCATTAAATACAATGACAAACATTGTTGAGACCCATTGGAGACAACAATAGTTGCAAAAAATGACTAAATGCTTGAAATACAAATCTTATTTTATTTATGTGATTCAAAGTCAAATTGTAATTCTAACTAACTCCATTTCCATGCATCCAAACACACCCTTAGGGTCCATTTAGATGCATGAGATTGGAATTGGGATTAGATTATCCAATTGGAATACTCCACCTAATTTTAAGGAATAGAGAAACAACTATAAAACACTATTTTCAATTCTTCGAAATAGACCACCACTAGCCTGTTTCATCCATTGTCAGCCGCCATTCACCAAAAACCAACTCTATTCGTGCTTGTTGTGAAACTATTGTTAGGACTGTAAGAGATGACGACAATGATGTTGAAAGTTGTCAAAGATGACGAGAATCACCGTTTAGCATAAATAAAGATGTTAGCTACCTTGTCAGGAATCATCACCAAACACTATTCTAAATGTAATTGTTTTATATGATCCAATATCAAAAACTGTAATTCTAATTGAATTTTATTTCAATTCTAAGATCGTACATTTAAACTTACCCTTGTGGAAATTATTTTACGAATATGAACCTGTGTCTGCACGTGCACACCTCTCACGTGCCTGACCAGGTAGCAGTACTCATGTTTGTAAGTTGAAAATGTGAAAGTAATCAAGGATGACTAAGTTATGTAGAAAAAGAGCCAGGAAGAAGAGCAACATTTCCCTATATTCCCTGTCATAGGAAGTTGTAACTCATCAACACTCTCCTCATCTCTCCTCAGTCCTCATCTCTCCCCTCAAACACAAAGTCACAGACACACAAAGCTTTTATTATTTTATAATAAAAAACTGGCTACATGTTTTGCCTTTTATTAAGGAATTAATAGTATACAGATTGCCTCAGATATACACAAACACCAAGAGAGAAATAGATCAGAGAGAAAGAGAGAGAGTTTGGTTGAGTAGTGAGCAAATGATTCTACTTGTCTCAGATATAGAAATGCTGCTTAATATAACATCTGGGCATAACTTGTTATCAACAGATCATCAAACTTTGGAGTACATTAAGGGACCGAACTCAGTTTACAATCTTGGCAGTGGAAAACAACACTGACTGCTCTTTCTAGTGCCGCTCATCTTCAACTGATCAAGTAAGCCCTCAAACTAATCTTCACATTATGAATTAATACATGCCATGATCAACAAATGTAGGTAGTTTCTTTTCTTTGCTTGATAAAACTGTAAATTAACAAAAATAGATTGGATCTTATATATCTCTAATTATACCAGCCATTGGTGCATGCATATTTTGATCTTGATCTATTATAACTTCTAGTGTTCAATGCAAATAATTAGAGTGACAAAGTTCGTCCAAAACACGTTAATCAATTATTAGATTCAACTTATAAAGTTATAATATCAGTTTATTATCACTCGTTAGAATTTAAATCATCCTGTGCAAAAATTCATCCCTTAAAACCCAACAAGACTGTTCCATATATTATTTTAGTTATAAATCAAATATCTCTAATTACTTAAAAAGATGCTGAAGATGCATGATTCAAAATTAATAAAATTAAATTTTCTTTGTGTAAAATTGTATGATAAAACGTCATTTCGAGTTACATCTTTTTTTACCACATATCTTGTTCTAACCTGTTCTAGAAAATAGTAATTAATTAAAGAGATCTAACAACATGCAGTATAACGAAGAAAAAGAGGGGGGTGACTTTCGGCTGAAAAGATGAATTAGTTGCTGCACAGTAAATATTTTATTACCAAGCCAAAAGAAGAATACAAGGTTCTGAAAACAAAAACAAAAACAATTTTGGCTGTACGATATATACCACCTTGTTGAATTCCATAACAATTTTAGAACTTGTCAATTTTTTTTAAAAAAATTAATTAATTTTATAGGCTGCTATTTTCTAGACATTTCCATGGATAAAAAAATATTTATTTTTACAAAGTACAACTTATATTATTTAGATAAATCATATTTTTTGTGTTTTAGTCAAACTAGATCTTGGAAGTTCCCAAAAAAAAAAAAAAAAAAACTAGATATTATTACACTTATAGAATAGTTAATTTTTTAAAATCAAGTTGGTTTTCTTCTAAGAATCTTTCTTTTATTTCATCGTGGACCTACAGTCATTTCACATATTTTTTTATTTCTTGCCACGTGAACCAGTATCTTTTCCACTTTTATGTTAAAATTACTTAATTAACCCTTTTTCAAAACTCGTGAAACCTGAATATTGTATTAGTTGTTTAATGTAGAGTGGCTAAAATAGGCCGTTTGTAAAGCTATCTTAGGAATCATACATCAAAGTTTTTATTCTATTTTTTCACTAAATTTCATTTCATGGAAGAAAAAGTTTATTTTCATAAACTTGGTCTCTGCCTTTTATGTCTGGTCTCATTCACATACTAATTTCTACAAGCCAATTTTACCAATTTACCCCTTCCACCCACGCGCCTACTACAAGTACCAACCTGTACTGTATTGATGTATTCTGATTTCTGTGTTCTACTTCTTTGAATCAAAGTAGCTTGACCCAATGCTTATTGGAGTATGTGTTAGCCACTAACTTGTATTGCGCGTCAATTTTGTCTCACCCTCTCAGTTTTTTTACTTTTTACCCTTCAGTAAAAATCATTTCATTTCATATAGAATGAGAGACACTGAAATGGAAGTGTGGGAGGAATGATTCAGTGTATCACATGGGGTTGATTGTTGAAGTTGATGATCTATTTTGCAGGTCTAAAAATTGATTGAAAGAAACAGATGGAGGAAAATTCACCTCGAGTTTCGCGTAAGTCCAATCATGGGACACCCGAGGTTGAAGCATCAAGAGTATCTGGGCTCACAAGGAAGAATATCCGGTATGCCGTTGATGATGGAGGAGATTTGATCGAGTGCTCTGGCAAGTATTGCCGATCATGTACCGGTGGTTTAGTTGCTGATTGCGTGGCAGTCTGTTGCTGCCCTTGTGCTGTGGTGAATTGTTTGGGTTTTGCTTTTGTGAAAGCTCCGTGGATGGTTGGGAGAAGATGTTTGGGATTAGGGAATAATAAAAAAAAGAAGAGTAAGAGATCATCAAAATGCAAGAGGTGTCATGAAAACGACGCCGTTTTGGAGAGGGATAAGAAGGGGAATAGCTGGAGAAAAGAGAGGGTAGAAGAGGGAATGCATGAAATTGTTGTATCTGAGTATTTTGAAGAAGAGGAAATGAGAAATGGTAGTGCCAGATTTGAAGCAGAAAAAGTTTGGTTAGAGCTATATCAGATTGGTCATTTGGGTTTTGGGAGGGTTTCTAGTTCTACCACAGATTAAGATTGCAAAATTACTATTTTACAGTTATTGGGGGAGCTGCTTGACTGCATGGGTTAATTCTTTTTCTTCCTCTCATTACATAAAATATTCAAGAAATTTCAATTACTCTCTTGTCCTCCAAATGTATATCTATTCATTGTGAATACATTTATTACATTGCCATAAGGGATAATTTCACTTTATATTCTTAAATGTGCTTCTTATTTACTCATTGATATATTCGGTGTTTTATGTGATTAATAATTTATCGAGAGTAATTATTAATTTACGGTGATTTTATTGTTAAAGTCAACAAACAAAATAATTAATATAAAATTTGATTACACAACATTTCTTGAACAAACAAACTATTGTAAGGTTATCATTTCACACTTGATGTTGAGAGTAATTTCTCACTCTCAATATATATATATATATGAGTGTAAAGTTATCATTTTGATATTTGATGTTGATAACAATAAAAATTTTGTATTATTTATTGTAGTTATTAACATTGATTTTAATGTAATAATAAATAATTTTAAAATTTTAACATATTTCAAATTATAAATATTGTATTTATTATATCTTAATAAGTATTCTCATTATACTCATCTTCAAAAATATTTCATTGAGATACGCTTACAAAAATTGTAAATTTATTGATTGTCAATAAATTTGATTTTAACTCATCAGTTTACTTAATTAAAAGAGCAATTTTAATAATGCTTGGCCGAGTATTTTTTTTGTTTTTATTTTTAAAGGTAGTAATTAATGTGGATAATGCAGAAAAAGGACAAGTATGATAATAGAAAGAATATGAGGCACATCCAACTGACTGATAGGCCCAATCTCATCCCTTCCAGCTCTAAAATTAAGCTACACTCCGCACATCCCTTAAAAAGTTTAAATTCTTAATTTTGCTTCTCAATTTTTAATTTTATAAACTAAATTCCTAAAATATTTTAAAAAAATATTTTTTGTCCTTAAATGTTCAATTTATCAAGTAAGTTTTCAAAAATATTTAAAATTATTAATTTTATCTCTCAATGTTAAATGTTATCAATTTCATTCCTCTTACTATTTAACTTATTGAGAATAACTAAATTATCTATTTGGCATGCTACAAAAAAACAAAATTTTAATGTTAATATACATGTGACATTAAGAATTTAATATTTCAAAAAACTTCTCATTAATATACAAAATGAATTTCAAATTCTTAATCGCTAAATTCATCTAAGATTTCCATGGCCTAATTTTTTTTTTCTTAATGCTTTAGTTAAAGATGGAGAAAAAGCCTAGATGAATTTGGGAATTTGGATTTTAAGATGAATATAGTGTATTAGTAAAGAATTTTAAAGATTACCTTTAAATACTACATGCACCTTTAATAATATAAATAATTAAATTTTTTTTTTTAACATGTCAAATATGAATTTTATTAATTCTAATTAGCCAAATCGACAAAAGGATGAAATTAGCAATATTGAATCTTTCAAAGATTTGTTCATAAAATTGAACATAAGAGAAAAAACTTGATAATCGAAAAACATTTCATGAATTTATTTGATAAATTGGACATCGAAGAATGAAATTGATAAAGTTAAAAAGTATGCTATATACACTACCCCATCTTTATATGTAAACAAAAAAACTAAAATAAAATATTTAATTTTTCATCTTTTAGTTACTTGTTGTTCAACTAACAATTTTTTTAATCCACGTATCAATACCTTCTTAAATTCTTTCAAAAATTTGATTGACAAAATCAATAATATTGATATTGTTAAAGAATGAAAATAGTAATTTAACCATCATTGTATCGATAACAATTTTTGTGCACATAATAATTTTATGCGAAGAAGGAAGAAATTAAAAAAAGAAAACTGAAGAGGGGTTTGTATATGAGCCCTTGCCATTATATTGGGCTGGTTATAGCCTAGTTTCTATAAAGCAGCATAGCCCACACATGCCTTAAATGACAATGGCAGTTTGGGAATTTCACCTTAAGGGCGGTGATTCCCTCTGAGGCCCGCCATCTCTTGAGGAAAAAGATGACACCTCATTCAAAATGACGAGCGGTCAAAACTCCCGGGGCGCAAGTTAGAAAGCGAACACGAGAAATATCTAATGTATGCCTAGGTGCACTATATGCACTCGGAAGTTGGAGTATCTTTTGCCGAAATAAGAAAGAGGGAAGGGAAGAAAGCGTGTTCAGTTTCGGGAAAATTCGAACTTGGAGAACAGTGGTTGAGTCACTGAGTCAGTGAAACAAATATGGCAGCTACCGAGCCGACTCGGGTGATGATGGCAGTGAACGAGTCAACCATTAAGGGGTATCCACACGCTTCTATAAGCAGCAGAGGAGCTTTCGAATGGACTTTGCAGAAGATCGTTCGCTCCAATGCCACTGGTTTCAAGCTTCTCTTCCTCCATGTCCAAGTGCCAGATGAAGACGGTTCTTTCTCTATCTTTTTATCAATTTATTTAATTCTGTCTGTCTCTGAGTATGGTTGCGTTTAATCAGATTTCTTGACTTTTCTGGCTGAAATTGTTTATAATTTCTGGAAATTTATGATGGTATGTTCAGTCATGGAGAAATGTAATGCTGTAGATTATGCTTTTGAACTCTAACTTGATCATCGATTCAGAATTCAGATAGATGTTTTCGCTATTTTTCTGTTTTCATGTGCGGATTTTTACATTAGTGATCTGTCTGGTTGCTGAGAAAATGGAGGAAAGGAAAATAATTGGGAGATTGATACCTGTTAATTCTGCTGCAGTCAACCGTTCCTGTTTTTGTGTTGATCGCAATTTAGCTGGCTGGTTCATTGCGTTGAAACCCCAAAATGCTAGAACTATGACTTGACTTCTAATCATTTATGTAGTCTGCCTAACTCTGGTAATTTTATCATATAGTCTTACCAAAAATGTATATGATTAGATGGGAGAATTATGTTTTAACTACAATACATGTTAACTGAATGTTGCAAACTGAATTAATAAAATTATAAATTGAAGTCCTTAGGTACTTATATAATACTTTTAGTTGGATCTACTTGCTTCCATATGATTCTAGTTCCATCACCTATATGTCCAAAGAGATGAGAATCGTCTTCTACAACCAAAAAGGATGTTAAGATGTAATTATAAAAGTACAATCATAGGAGATGTTTATATAACGTCAGTGCTATTTGTTTTGATAATACGTTTTTTCTGCAGTGATGTTTATAAGAATTGATTATCATTGGTAATTAAATAATTTGGCAGTATAATGCATAACAATATATAATATAGACGTTTCTGTTAAGTCATTAATATACTGAATCAGTGTAAGTTGTTGCATTGTGGTCTGCTTGATGGTTGGTCATGTTCATTGATCGATCAATAAGAAGAATAGACTAGTTCTAAGGCTGATCCCAACTGATGTATGAAGTGCTTTGAGGACAAGTGGATGCTCAGTAAAAGGCTTTGTGAGCTGTGGACCTCTCACAAAGCCTGGTTGTTATGATCTATCAGGTGATGTTGCTACTATGGACGTTTCAGCTATCCAATCTTATCTTGATCCAATCATACTCCTATTCAATCTGGAATCAAAAGCTTTGTTTTATATTATGATAACATGTCAAAAAATCTTAGAATAACACGGCCCTTTCAAATACCACCTTCTTTTATCTTAAATGCTGCATCTCTTTGTGTTGTGTCAGTCTGCATTCCTCGAAAGGCCGTAAACTTTGATTGTCAATAGTGATGGCAATTTTGACCCGCCTCGCAGGGATCCGATCTGCCCCGCCCTGACGGGGCGGGTTTTTTTAGCATTGATCAGGGGAATGGGGCGGGTATTGTCCGATCCAAAATAATATAAGCGAGGTTCGGAGCGGGTGCGGGAATTACTTATACCTCGCCCTGCTATTATATCTATATACATATTTTATAATTATATAATACATATACAATTTAAATATATATATATCTATATATTAACTTGCATAGTTATTACTAATTATTCATGTGATAAATTTATTTAACTAACTAATTGAAATGATAAAATAAATAATAATTAAATGTAATGACTTTAATTTGAAATTTAAGTCTTGTTATAAATAAAAATAATTTAATGTGTAAATAAGTTTATCTGAATGATTTTATTTTTTGAAAGATATTTTTGTAATTTTATTTTAAATCCCAATCCAAATACCCTAAGTGTGACCTTTTAGTTTGATCCAGATTTTTATTAATTAATTTAGAACAAATTTTTAATTATTTTTAATTTCAGGCAAAACAAATCGGGTTCGGGAAATTCGGAAACTTTGCAAATCGGGGATGGGATGAAATTCTTTGCCCAGTTAGGGGTTCAGCGTGGGCCGCGGGGCAGTATTTGTGGGAGCAGGGCGGGGTCAATTTACCCCTGATCCGCCCCGTTGTCATTCCTATTTGTCAAAAGTTGTTGACATGATCCAAAATAGTTTCCTTCACTTGTGACCTAGCAATGATCATGAGTTGAGCTGGGATTGTATGATTCACACTGATTGATATGGTATCAGAGTTTTGGTGTTCTGTGTAGATATGGAAATATATAATCATGACCTGATCATATTGTTACAAGATTGAATTATCATGGAAAGGGCCCCCACCAACTGCACGCTACTGACTTATTAATTGTTGATCTTTCTCAACCAGGATAGTCTAATTTGCAGGTAGCTCAACCATGTGGATGCCTTGGAAAAGATATAACATAAAAAGAAAAAGTGTCTTTATTTATTTATTGCGTGTTTTAAGAACTTCACTTATTACTTTGAGTGTTTACAGCCTGCCTAGTTTCCATGATGGAATCCATCTGAAAGTAGACCTAGCCATTTTCTGAGTTTTAGGAGAATGGACTATGTTGTCAATCACATCTAGGCACTAGCTTTAATGGTGGAAGTAGTTGATATTTTGCGTCTTTGGCTTTGGTTCTTTCCTTCATTTGCAGCCTTGTTGGAATTAACTCATCTGTGTGCCATCTTCGTTGCATTGTATTATTACCCTGTTCTTGAATCTGCAGCTATGATCTAGCTAGCACTCCATTTATGTCAAGAAAACCTACAACCTAAATCTGTTATCTCGTATTTTGTTTCTCCTAGGTTTTGATGACATGGATAGCATCTATGCATCACCTGAGGATTTTAAAAGCTTGAAGAATAGAGACAGGATAAGAGGACTTCATCTGTTGGAATACTTTGTGAACAGATGTCATGAAATTGGGGTAATGATTTCAACTATTTTGTACTCTCTCTCTTAACTACAGGCACAGGGTGTAATGTCAGTGTAGCTTTAGGAATCTTAGATTCTTCTCAAGGGAAGCTAAGTTTGAAATTTTAATTATTTTTTTAATAATGACTGTAGGTCGCCTGTGAGGCATGGATAAAAAGTGGGGATCCAAAAGAAGTAATCTGCCATGAGGTGAGACGCGTACAACCAGATCTTTTGGTTGTGGGTAGCCGAGGCCTTGGTCCTTTCCAGAGGTATACTCACAATTCCTTTTTTCATGGCCTTGGAGTACTTGATAATTTCTTGCAAGTATTTGAACTCAGGAAGAGTTTATCAACTCTCATGTAGTGTGATTCTGATGTCACCTGTGAAACATTGGCTAACTAGCAGTGCTTTTGAATCCTTTCTGTAGGGTTTTTGTTGGTACTGTGAGTGAATTCTGTGTGAAGCACGCTGAATGCCCTGTCATCACTATCAAGCGCAAGGCAGATGAAACTCCGCAGGACCCAGTTGATGACTGATGTCTCATCAAATCCAACTGGATATTTTATCACTGTTATTAGGCATTTGATATTACTTATTAGAGACAGATTACCTTTATGTCGATATTGGTGGACAATTAAAAAAAATAGAGTACTATGTCTATGGAGACGTTTGGTGTAAACATATATGGAGGAACTTGGAGTTTATGTACTGTCATTTCTTTGTTCTTTTCACCCTTTATCTCTAATGCTGATTTTTCGTTTTCTTATGCGCACATGTTGAGGTACACCTTTTGCTTGTGCTTCCTGGACTTGAAGAATAGTATTTAGTACTTCGTTTTTTTTTTTTCCCACCATATGGTTACTGACTAATTTTTATTATTATTTTGAATTATTAATTTATTACAGTCGCTGCTTCCTACTCAAAATGTCAGTGATTCAAACAGCACAAATTCCCAGCCAAAAAACAACATACCAAATAATTCATCGTAGTTTTAGCCCTTGCTATGTCACAGTAGATATAAATAGAGAAGGATCCATATGTTGCTGATTTTCTATACCAACTACAACCTACGCACCTGAAGGAGTCAAACAATTGCCCCTAGATAGTAGATATCAAATTACAAGCCCACCAAACACAAGTAAACCTATACTGATAATTGGCTACAAAAGTACCAATGTCTTTCTTGTTATCTTACTCTAAGCTAGGACGAAGAAGATTCGATCATTTTGTTCACCTTCTCCAGAAGGCCTTTCATCTCTCCCTCTAGCACTTTTTTCATGTCTGGCAAAGCCTTGTCATCTGCTGCTTCCAGCATTAAGGTCATAATCTGAAGTTTCTGCCTTATGAAATTAAGTTGTGATGCCTCACTATTTGATGGCTTCTTTGGGGCATTGTATCCAGCCTTGGGTAAATGAGAAGTTTCTGAATGTGGTACCTCATTGAGTTCACAAGTCCTGGATTCATCTGAGAGATATTGAAGTCGAAAGGTGACATTCAAAGATCCAAATGGATTGCTATTTTGTGACTGGTTGTAGGCTTCTTCCGCATCAGAGCTTCTCATGAAGCTCACTCGAGCAACAAAATTATTGTAGAACATATCTGTTTCTGTTTCATTCAGAGGTCCAAACTTACTATATAAGGTGATAAGATTAGCTTTTGAAGGCAGACAAGATCCTGGTCCAAATGTCAAAAAGAGGGCTGCAGATGACGAGTCTTCATCAGTCCCCTTATTGCTTGTCTTGGAATAGGCAGCCTGCTGTTGTTTTGGCATTTCTGGATTTTCCTTTTTGTTCCTTCTTCTCTTCCTCTGCTCAGATTCATGATTTGATGATTTGTCATTGGTCTGATTTTGGTTTTTTTTCAAAGACCCAAGTTTGAATTCTGCATTCTTTCTCTTCCTACCAGGTTGCGGTTTGTTGTAGACTTTATAGTGTGGTCCATCGCTGTACATTGAGCTTCGGAATACAAGCAAAAAGACCCCCACTATTTCAGGAATTTCACTAGGATCAACAGCTGCAGAGCGGACTTCAGATAGCACTTCAGCAGGAGAAGCTTTCACTTTCACAGGATCGATAAATTTGTACTCATCTTCTGGTATGCTGGGACTTAAGCTATCAGATGGCTCGCAATCCATATCAAGTTCTTCTGGGAGATTCTCTTGAGATGCCTCAGTACCACACCGTCACAAGTGGAGGGGACCCGAGAAGATGGCTAGTAGCCCTGCTCATCTTCTCCGATAACCGAGCTTCACTGACGACCTTAAGAGATTCTGTTTCTGTGTCTCTCTTCCTTTGCCCCCTATTTATACTTGTGAAAGGAGGGGATAAGTACTTACTCCTCTTCCTTTCCCTTCCCAAATAGCCCTTCTCAGTTTGTTCTTTATCCTCCTCATCTTTGCTTTGCAGGCCAAGACTGTTCAAGTTCCCTTCTGTAGATACTGTGACTCCATCTGTTACCAATTTGCCCCCATTACTACTGGTCTCGCTACCAATATTTTTCTTCTTCTTCTTTGCCTTCAAAGATTGGAGCTTACCAGTGTCTTCCTGGTCCACACTACCATCACCTTCAGCACTCGAGACATTGCTAAGAGAACTCGAAGGTGATCCTAACAGCTCTTTCTTTGTCCTCCGACCTAGTTTAGGTGTCATTCTATCACCACCAAGACCATTAGCTTCCTCACTGCCTTTCCTCTTCTTTTTGCCTGATGATGTCAGTTTGTGAGTACTCCTCAATTCTTCAGCAAGACTTCCCTCCTTACTTTTGGGTTGAGTATCTTTGTCCTTTCCCATAATTTCAGCAATGCTTTTCTGCTTCCTCCTATGATGTTTCCCATCCTCTGTAATCCTTGGGGATATTTGCAAAATAGTTTTGCCTGTTTCGCCAAACTTAGGACTCCCTGGCAAAGAAAAAAAGTCCTCTTCACATGGCCCTTGTGCTAGCACTTCCATAGCATGGTTACCATTAGTTATGTCCATTACCTCATCTGTGGAATTGTCTTCAAGACCAGGAATTGGCTGGGCTAATTTATAGATAGGCAACTGATAAATCCCCTTTGATCGATAGAAGGCTGAAAGATAACCCTTTAGTATTTCCAGCTCAAGAACACTGCTTGTAGCAGTAATTTCTGCAATTTGTTTCACTCGAGAAAGTAATACTGTATTGTCAAATATAATGTGTGATAGCTTTCCCAGTCCAGTTTCAGGTACAAGAACTCCTTTCTTGATTCCCGAATTCTTCGCCAATGGCCAACCAAGTTCATCCCAATTCTCTTTAGCAATGCAAGGACAAGTCATCTTCAAATCTATAAGCCTGCCAACCTCATCTATAGCATCCTTTACTGCATTAACAAAAGATTTGGAGCTGCTCTGTTTCGCCATCTCTTCGAAGTTCTTCTTAAATGACTTCAACTGAGAAGGGTGGCACCAAGCAAATGTACCATCTCCAAAATACACCACAAGCAGTTGGTTCTTCAGTCTCAACTTCGCAGCATGGTCTGATGCATCTGAGGGATCATAAATCCGGCCAGGCCACCATGGATGACTCTTAATTTTACCCCAAACAAAATCACCAACAGAAAAACAATATCCTTTCCCAGTTATGTCTCCTACTTCCTCGCCCATGTTCTCACTCGTCTCCATAATTGGAACATCTATGGTCACAATTTTCTCATCCAGGTCTTCTCCATTTTCACTAACAGAGTTGGCATTCTCCTCAACCTCATTTTTCTGAGCAAGATCGTTTCTTTTGTCCTTACCCGCCTCAAACGTACCACCAGGAATTGACGCAGCGAGCAAAGAAATATTGCCACCACCTGAATTATCAGCCGTCGCCGTTATTTTGTCAAAACCGAAAACAGAGTCCAACTTCTCAGAAGTCTCACTTCCACCGCCATGTGAAATCTCTACTTCCCTCGCACTACCTCGCATAGTCAACAAAGAGGAAATCCCTTTCATCTCAGAATCGGCAAGACCATGAGGATCAACCGAAATCTTGGTGTCAACAACCTTGGCCTTGACCACAGCAACGTCCCCACCACCCCCACCATCATCATCTTTCTTTCCCCTAATGGAAACCCTTATCCCATTTTCTTGGGGCACTCCAATAGAAATATTTGAACCACCATGGCCTCCATCCAAACCCTGAATAGCTTCTTTGAGTTTCTTGTTCTCCTGTGTGTCTCGACGTTTATCTTGTTTAGGAAAATCACTACACTCCCCATCTGGGGTTTTAGATCGAGTCTCAACAGTCCCCATTTTCAGGAAAATATTTTATCAGGAAAATTAACCCAATTCTGTAAAAATTCATGAAACACAAAGGCATGTAAATCAAACCATTCTAGGGTTCTGATTACCCATATATCCATAACCCAGAAGAAGATATAAAAAGACAAAGCCAAATGGAAATGGATAAACATAATATTTAATATATTAATAATATTTTTGTAAATAGACAAAACGAAAATTAAATAAAAATAAATTAAAAGGGAAAGTGAGTACCTCAAGAACCAAATCTAGGGTTTCAGAGCTTATGCCTTGGATGAAATTCTCAAACATAAATTGCAGAGAGATTGAATCTAATCCCAGAATCAGATATAAATATAAATATTTTAACTTGTTCTTGAGCGAGACAGAGGAAATTGTCGAGCTTTTCAATTATTCTATTACAGGCGATGGAGAATGATTCGGTGGTATTTTACATTTGTTGTCCTTATCCAGCTGTTTCTTCTGCGTTTTGTAATTTGCAATAGCCGAGGTAATATTTGAGTAATTACAGTACTCTCTCGAGTATAAAATTAAAATACTACTCGCTTGAATTTAATGCCATATTATCGGTGTGATGTGAGATTGGTTTGCGTTAAATTCGGGAAAAAAGCTCGAAAGCTGTTTTAGGTGATTTATTATTTAAGAAAAGGACATAACTCGTATCGTTAGAGTGACACGTATTCTCTATTTTCAATGGCTGAGAGTACATTAAGGGCAAATGGGCAATGGCTCTAGGGGTTGATATGTAAGTCTATACGCCAACTATTTTCTTTTTGTTATGGATGGAGAAAACCCAAAAGACAGAAGTGGAGAGACTAATCAGGATAATCTTTTTTTTTTTTTTTTTTTAATTTTACACACAATGTTGGATGATTTTGGCCAGTAAGATGTTGCATAATGTTGTTGGCATTTGCAAGAAAGAAAACAAAATGAAATAGGAGATATTTTTCGTTGTGATATTCTATGAAATTTAAGTACAGAGAGGGACAAAAAAAAATATTCTAAGTAATTCAATAATTTTTTTTTTCCTTTTTTTTTTGGTATTTAGTATTTCAATGACTTATTCGACTGTAAGTTGTCTTAGAGCTTACAATCTGTTTAGCACTCTGATCTTTGTTTTCATTGTGCAAGTACTTCATTATTTTCACCTTAGGCATTAGCTAGCATAAGAATGACATGGTTATCTTCACCTCAGATTTTCTCTGAAATTTCCTTCTTTATCTCAGGGTCAAACACCAATAATAGACAAGTTGTTTGCGCTTTTACATAACCCATATATATACCTGTTGTAAGTCCATTGGACTCCTTATACAAGTTACAATTAAATTGGCCATGACCATCTCCAACTCAAAGTCATACTCTGCTTTGCTTACAACCTTCATTTTCTTCCTCTAACAACTCAACAATGTGCTATCAGTTTCCTTCAACTTCACCCGTTTCTATCCAAACACCAATGCCATAAGCCCATAACCTTCCAAGGTGATGCCTTTTCATCAAATGGAGTTCTACAACCCACCAAGAATCAAGTTGATGCACCCAATAATGGCAGTGTTGGCCGAGCCTCTTATGCCGAACCAGTACACCTTTGGGATGCCAAAACAGGAAAACTTACAGATTTTACCACTCAATTCTCCTTTATTCTAAAAGCTATCAACTCATCGCTGCATATCTTGGACTATTTAGTGAGGAATATGCTTTCGATATCTCCAAAAATGAAATTTTTGCTGTTGAGTTTGACACTTATGCCAATCCCTGGGATCCAAGTATTCCTCATGTAGGAGTCGATGTCAATTCGATTTAATCCTTGGGTTGGGTTATGTCAAAATTGGCAGGTGACATTAGGAAGGGGTCAACAGCTAATGCATTGATAAAACTACAACTCTACCACTAAATTTTTAGATGTTTTGATAACTTACGCTGATAAACCCACCATCAGGACTAGGCTTTCAGGTGGAATTGATTTGAGGACCATCTCGCCAGAATGGGTTAGAATTGGTTTCTCATGTGCTACCGGTCAGTTGGTTGAAATACATAACATTCTTTCTTGGTCTTTCACTTCAAGCTTATAGACCTGCCACTGCCAGCACTAACATAATGGAGAATGCAGTTGATTGGGGCTTACCAAGTGAAATTAATCATGCTGTTTAATAAAGCTTGTGTGCGTGGAGGGGATTCTGTTTGGTCATCATTTGATTCTGTATCAATGTTTTTTATTTTCTTGCCACCAAGTGTGTGTTGTGTTAATAATAAGAGCTCAATGCCAATGTAATTGACAGTTGAATTTAATTTATAAATAATCACAAGTGAATGGAAAATGGACTCACAAGGACTTCACATTAGCAGAATTAAAGTCACCAAGTAAGATAAGAATGATTTGGTAACAAAAAGGTTTATTCTGGAACAAAGAGATCAATTTTAAACTGTTGATGGCATAACATGACAAGAAGTTCAAGTTCTTTATGAGGTCAGGTATATCTGAGAAAATCATTTTTCTTTTTTTTTTCCAAAAGCAATTTCTTTTTCGAGTCTCATCGTGGAAGGAAAGATGGAGTCTAATAATCTTCCAAGAGTATCCTGATAAGCTTACTGGTTACCTGCTTAAGGTAAACCAAGAATAGCAGCATTATAGAATAAAACACAATATGCAGTCTACAAATGCCAGTATGCCACTACCATCCACATTAAACAGTCTTAAAATGCCAAGATGACAGAAATCAAAAGAAGAAAAGGAGCAATTAGGCCCTGTTTAGGTTGTGGAAAATGTTCTAGAGACATTAGAAAAACATAGTGAAAGTGTTTCTCCGATATCTCTTGTAATCATCAAGTCGAAAAACCTTGTTTTTCAACTTTTGATTTAGAGATATGATTGTTTACAGAACAGATGAAATTGTTTGTGAAAAATGAAAAATTATTCTCTAAAATTAGTAAGAGCCATAACTTGTGAGCTCTGTACAATGGTGTGCCTTCATTTCAACAATGCCTAATTGAGAACTTCTTTGAAAACAACTAGTTAAAGTGTTAAACCACAACCAAAGATAAAAGTACTAACTCTTCCTATCTTCATGAACACAAACATAAACAGTAAACACAAAAGTTCAGGCACAACTAGTAAGTGTTTGAAATGCATTTATGGCATACCCCAAACTAAGTGGATGAGAACTCAAAATCCAGTCATTTCAGCATTCTATTGCATTTCATCGAACACATTGAGAGCATAAAACTACCTTAGCAACTCATTCCCACCAAAACATTTCCTAAAAGCAACAGTAGAGACCAATGTCCAAGAAAATGAGACTAAATTAACATTCCCAAAACGAAAAATTCTTTTTTCATTACAATAGAAGGAAATTGAAGCCCGAAAAATCACATTTTGCTGACTTAACTAGAACACGTAGCTACGAAATTACACAATACAATTAAGCAATGGAAACCTTTGCTCCAGCCTCTTCAAGCTGTTTCTTCGCATCCTCAGCCTCATCCTTGGAAACTCCTTCCTTAAATTTCTTCGGTAACCCTTCTATCAATTCCTTAGCTTCTTTCAAAGCTAAGCTCGTCAACGCTCTCACAGCCTTGATAACAGAAATTCTCGAATTGCTGGGAACTTCATCGATGACTACGTCAAACTCTGTCTTCTCGACTACAGCTTCTGGTCCGGCATCAGCTTGGCCAGGAGCAACGGCTACAGCGGCAGTTGCGAAGGCAGCAGGGGAAACACCGAGCTTTTCTTGGAGATAGTCGGAGAGAATTCGAGCCTCTTCAAGGGTCAACTTGGTGATTTCTTCGCCAATCTTTTCGATCTTATCCGGTGCAGCTACGGAGGCGATAGGACGGAGATGGGTGGCTCGGTGGGTGAGGTTAGTATTGGGAGTGAAGGGGAATTGAATTGTGGGTTTTGGAAATGTGGAGGAGTGCGTAGGATAAGATGGGGTGGAGGGTGTATGATAAGATTTGGAACGAAGGGTGAGAGTTGAGATTGAGAGAGTGGCTGCCATTTTCAAATCTCTCTGCTCTTTTTTTGGGGTTTCAGAGAGAGTGAGAGTGTGAGGAGAACTGGGGTTGAAGAAACTAGATAGGATAAGGGGGGTGTATAGTTGATGATGATGCTGTTGTGTAATTTGTTGACGGAAATACCCCTCAAAAAGAGGGCACCCTGACCAAAATCGGTGGAAGTAAAAGGGGCATTCCGAGAATCGAACTCGGGACCTCTCGCACCCAAAGCGAGAATCATACCACTAGACCAAATGCCCATTTTAAAAGTGGTGGAAACACCAGCAGTTATGTCATATGTCATGAAATTAAACTTCTTAGGAGGCTTCCAGTTTAGAATTTAGGTTTTGACCGTTGTGCCTGCACTATGATCTTTCCAATTAAGAAACTCCTTAATTGCATTTGCATTTCTTGGTACGGGTCAAAAATCCAGAAACTAGTTAAATCTCAGGCGTCCTTGAACCATTCAAGCAAGACCAACTTCTTGAAACAAACAATCTGTAGAAGTTATTGACAGAAGAGAATTGAATACAATAAGTGGCAATGGTCACAAATTATATCACATTGATGATACATAGGACAGCTTACTAGTTGGAAATGTATGTAATTACAATGTGCCCTCCCCTCAACTTGTAAAAATGCATCAATAATGTTTGACACACCAGTTGTATAGTGCTCGTACAGTGATATCTTCATCCACAAGCTGGCAGTTCTATGCTCTACATGAATAAGAGATTCTTGTATGGAATGTTGCAATTTTTAGTCAAATGCAGGTGATCGGTATGATTAAGTACACCAAAATATCCCAGACCAGTTAATGCTTACAACATGAGCATCAGCGTGAAATCGGCAGTAACCAATTAACCTTCAAATTGCCATAATTCTCACCATCTACGGCGCCGCCTTCCATACCAATATGCAAATGCAGCTATTGATGCAGCAAGAATTACCCCAGCTGTTGCATGCCAAGCATGCATTGGTTTCTCCAGAACTACGGCAGAGCCACTAACATCAAGAGGTGGTGATATTAGTGGTGTCTGACTGGCTGCCAATGCAAACCCTAAACCCTGCCTCTCCAGCTCAGCCAAATCTTCAATTGCTGGCTTTAGCCTTGTGGCATTGGCTATAGCCTCGTACTCTTCTTTGGTTCCACCTTCAAGGAAAGATCCAACAAGGTAACCCTTGTTGACCCAGTACGCCCCAAATGTACTACTTGAGAAATCTCCATAATAAACTACTTCCCCAGCATTATCCCCATAAAACTGCCATGACAATGTAAAAACTCTGGAGTAGAAAAAAGGCAGGTAATCAAAGTCACCAGTTTTGACTGAATCCATTATGGCAGCGACAGCATGTCTTGCAGATTTCCTTGCTGAATCAACATGCTCAAGTCTACGGGTTTCCCCCAAAATTTTGACTGGAAATGATGCCACATCTCCAATTGCATAGACCGAATTGTTACTTGACTGCAACAGTCCATTTACTTTGATTCCACCCTTATCCAGAGTAAGTTGGCCTTCAAAGAGGCCTGTATTTGGACGTATCCCTATTCCCACGACAACCAAGTCTGCAGGTAGCTGGCTTCCATCTCTAAGATTAACAGCTGTAACCTGAAAAAGGAATCACTTCTGCAATGTAAGTAACGCCTATGTTAATTGTATATATCTGCATTATTTTTCCAAAAGAAAGAAAAATATTTGAAAGGAATATATCATTGATCATTAGAAATACTTTCATCCAGTAAGTTTAACTTCCAATTAATAATAAAGATGCCACTTTCTTTTGGTTAGGAGGTTATAATTATTCTCGAGTTGCAGCAAACCTCCTAAACTCCAAGGAAAACATCTCCAGCAAAGATTCCATTGCTCACCTAGCATCCTGAAGAAATTCTTCAAACTGACATATATTTACCTTTCCATTGGAGTCAAATTCAAAAGATGTAAGGACGGTTCCCTTAACGAACTTCACTCCTTTTGATGTATAATAATCTTCATAATAAGTTGCAATTTTAGGTGTAAATAAACGAGCCACTGCAGAAAAGATATCAATGAACAGATTGTCACAAGTACTTCTCTTAAATAGAAGAATAAGCTTCTTAAAACTGATCTCTAACAACCTATAGTAAACCTACATTTCCAAAAAAAAGACTTATATATTTTGATTGAAAGATGAAACAATATTTGAATAGAAGTACTTACTGCAATGCGCTTCAGGGAAAACCATTGTTACATTTATCTTATTGATCACTAATGATCCAGCACACTCCATGCCTACGTAGCCCCCACCAATGACAACAGCATTTCCACCAGAACAAGATTGTATCACATTTACAAGCCTATTAGCATCATCTAGATCTCTTAAATAACAGACATTTTCAGCATCTGATCCAGTCACTCCAAATTCTTCAAGCTTCAAAGCCTGCATTCAACATTGCAAAGTTAATTTTAACGTTCTTAAGACTTTCTTGCATATAAAAAGCCAACAAGTTTATGACTTTGCAAATTCAATTCTAGGTAATAACAGCATCACAATTTGTTCACTAAAGTAAGAGCAAAAGAACAGGTGCAAGCAATGAGGAAAAACAGAAGTGTCCCTTAAGTCTATTAGAATTTATAATGCTCTGAGGTACTTTTCTTAGATATCTTTCTGAGGGTAGGGATGTTGCCATTTGCTACTATACTGAAGGAAAACAATTATTAACAACATTCCATAAATCACAAAGGCTTGCTTCATTATTTTCTTTCATTTTCTCAATTCATGACATGCACTTAAAACTAGAAATGCATCAGTTCACTGAAAGATTAGTTCCAATACCCGGGCACCTGTTGCAATGATGAGAATCTTGTAACTTATGGTCTCCCCAGTTGCTGTTAGTAATGTCTTACGCCTCACATCAGCAGACTTAACTCGAGTACCAAGAACTAATTCAATTCCTGTACAAAGAAAATAAAAGCAAAGAAGTCGAAAACTTAGATGTTCAGGGGGAACCTGAAAGTTTATAATATTTTATATGTTTGCAGTACATCATACAAATTCATAAACAGAAAGAACTATCAGCAATTAATAAAAGTATTTGAAATTAACACAATTTGCCACACACTAACATCAACTTTCTCAGCTCTAAAAAGTATCAATTTCAGTTTCAGTAACTCATGAGGCGGTGCATTTGTAGATTGTTTCCTTTTTCAGTTAAGCCATTAACTCAGTGAAACATCAGTGTATCAGAAGACAGAGCAAAAGATATATAAGTGAGATTATCACTTCAAATAACCAAAACAGTAAAGACAAAACTGAGTTTTTGGCTCTGTTGAAGTATGCAATTGCATATGAAGAAAGCCTTTTAAGTCCAATTCTATAAAAGTTAGTAGTAACCAAAAATAGCCATGGGAGCCAACTACCCAGTAGGATGCAACTGAGAGCAAGAACATAAAGGTAAATAACTCAAAGCAGCAGTTGGATTACCAGTGAGTTACATGCCTTTATGGTTTTATCCAATATTTTCCTTTGAAGAAAGACTTGTAAGAAATTGGGATGTTAACTAGATAATTATACTCAATTTATCAATACTGTGTGAAAAACTAATGATAAATGTTGGAATAAATAGTCGACTTCTGATTTTCAAAGAAAATGTTGATTGATATGGATCTATTGCTCCTGACACAGTGAGTTCAAACAAGGTCAATACAGGACATGCAATATTAATTAAGTTCAGTTTATTAGTTTAAATGCCTTTGTATTGAACATCATAAGCATATACTCTGAGAAAACAAAGCATTTTTGAACAAGTGACCATACATCAAATTTAACCCATCATTATACAGGAGCACAATTACCATGTTCCTTATACCATTTTGGAGTCAACCTCTCCTCATTTGCACCAACACAAGTATGAAATGATGGAAGCCGGGATGGAGCTGCAATTCATTAGTTATTGAAGTTAATATTTTGCATGCAACCCTTAAAAGGGGTGAAAACTGAAAGATAGAAAAAGGGCTCGAGGCAAGAAATAACAAGCATTAAGCAACAGGAAAAATAAACCACAAGGACGTAGTATTAAACTCCTCTCATCCCTGCCACAATTACTAGCCAAAATCCGACTTCATGGAACACTAGTACAGAAATACGTACATTGAAAAATGTAGTTAAACACATAATTTTAATAGACAAGAAATATGTTATCATAGAGAATAGAGCACAACTGCATATGTAACAATCAGATTCTGAGATAACTCTGTAGTCTCTAGTTTCTGAAATTAAAAAAAAGAAGAATAAGATTTCATGAGCCAGAATAGGACATACTTTACTTCCAAAACTCCTTCATGGGGTCCTTCTAGAAAAATATATGATGAAATCCAAGCAATGAGGAAAAGAAACCTGATGATGGCTTCGGCTAGAATGTCAAAGTGATCCTCTATTGAGTAATTAGTGAGGAAAATCTAGTGGAACAGTTGATTTCATAACCCCTATGAATTTCATAAATCTGACAAATTTTTTATTTTGCTAATGAAAAATCTGACAGCTTAAAGGTCATGAGTGGCTGGCAGAGGCAATCCAAGGTTCAAACCCAGATAGTTGACTAAGCATTTTATATATAAATTAGTGACCCAGAAAAGGAATTCAAGCAGGTATGTGAAAGTCATCTGTGATGTTAATTGTTTTGAACTACTTTACACCAAGAATCAAAGAAGTTTTAATGGAAAATTTCAAACCAAATAACTAACTCATAGAGTTACATGATGAGAACATGTACCTTCTGGAAGTAAAAATCCCTTGCTTAGTGCAGGTCTCTCATAAGGGGCTACCTGAAATAATCATGTAATTTATATTTCCCAAAATTAAAGAATAATAACTGTTCTGATGGACAAACTTATCACAGAACTATCCAGGAAGAAGTTTTTTCTTGAGTGCTTATGTGTGTATCAACTGTCAAGTGTCAAATACAACAAGAAAGAAGAAACTTTCGCTTACATACTAGCTAGAAGAATCTTATTATTTTAAAACTTGGCGAAATAGAAAAGTCTCACGGCATGTAGCCTCATAAGTTTCTATGAGCTTTTTCTTGAAATTGAAACACAACATATCCGGGGCCCCTCTCAAAATGTCAAAAATAAAGGATTATAATGCTCTTCAGATGCTTCCACTTAAATTTTTAGTAAAGTTCAAACGTATTTTGCATGCTAATTATCAATCAAGTAAAAAGAAATATGTTCTCTGAATTCTCTCAGTATGAGGAAAGTAAGATTAACTAACTCAGTAGTGTTTAACATCGAAATGGTTATAATTTTTTTATCAACATCTCATAGAGGTATTTATTTTTTCCTATCGAAGTCACTGAGCATCAGAAGTAATCAGGAAGGCCTTGTCTTAAGCAGATTTTAATACATATATTATATAAGTAAAGTGCAAAAGGAGAAGTTCTAATTAAGAAAGTTGTAACTCGCTAAATAAAAACCTGGTCATACTAAGAAATAAAAACACAGGTAGAATCTATAATCAAAATAAACAGATACTTACACTTCACAATTCTCTATGAATACCGCACACTACATAATAATAGAAGTTCAAAAGACATGGTAAATGATAAAACTTAACTATTCTACCACAATTCTTGATGGGTTTATGATCAAATGGATCAACAATCCCAATCTAATTGCTGAACTGACGCTTTCATTTTTCCATTATTTGTACATTCAACTTTGAAAGTAATTTGAAAAAGAAAAGATAAAACGCAGAAAGCTGAAATTTTTAGTAGATGGGCATGATCAAAATCTTGGAAACTAATAAAGAACAGAGGACTAAACAAACTTTCAAACAAATAGCAAAAATTGAAGAATTGGCTTACCGGTTCTTCAGAAATTATGCAGAGCTCACCATGAGAGACACCTCTCTTGGTGAATTCAAGAGCTGCATAGCCAGCAGCCACCCCTCCTCCCAGAATTACATACACAAATGCTCTGCCCATTTTCTATTTCTCCCCCTCTCTCCCTCTCTTTTGCTTGAATTTTGAAGGTGTTGAATTTTGGGGAGCCTCTTTCTTTGAAGACACCCCATAAGAAAATGAAGATCATTAATTTTCAATCTCCTCCCACGGTCCTACGTAACGTGGGCCAAATGATGATTGTGACGAACATATAATTACCATACTACCCCCAATACGACTCCTCTGGTTCTGGGTACACTACATGCCAGAAAACAAAAACCATCTGGGCCGTCATTCAAATTCTTTAGTGGGTCCCAATCTTGAAATCTCTTTCTGAAACAAGTGGGACCACTTACCAGGGAGCTCAGCAAATCAATAAGTGCCATGTGGTAGTCAACATGAATTTTGCGGTGGATAGTGAACATTGTTGGGAATTGTGATGCTGATATGAAGAAGAAGATCAAGTTGGGGAATGGGGTGATGAATAGAGGATTTTGGGTTTGTGAGAAAAACCATCCCTTTGTTTTATACAACAACACGAACTCGTGTTTGTGCGTGCAACTGAATACTGGATGAGGTTTCACGCTCTACCACAAAAAGAAAAAGAAAAAAAACAATTTCTTTTATCAGCTTTATCTTGTTCTTCTATAATCCAAAAAACGCTTGGTTAGTAAATTTTTATGTTAACTATTTTTCAGCTCTATTTTTAAAAAATAAAATATCATCCGACCTAAATTCAAGTTGATAAAACATGCTTGACTTCAATTAATAGATAATTTCTATAATATCAGGTATTAGAGTTCACAAAAAAATACATATAACAATAAATAATTATGAAAATATTTTAAAATTATGCCGTACTGAGGTATTAGTGAAATACAAAAGAAAAAAATTTATATATTATTTTCATAATTTAAAAAATTATATAATTTATTTTTTGTGGTGATTGTTTGTTAGATTTAATCTAACAAGATATGACTGATAGTGACGTACAAAAGAGTATTTAACAAAATATATTAATAGATTGATAATATAAAACATATATAGAATTTTAAATTTTAAAAGATTAAAGATTAAAAAAAAAAAAAAAAACTTGAAATCCCCAAACTCCCAAAATTCCGTAATAAGCCCAAACAGATTTATTTTTATCAAAATTTAGCAATAGAATCATTATAATCATAATGAATCTAAACCAAACAATATGAGTTTCATAGGATTGATGAAAGACGAGGTACGATTGGACTGAAATTGAAACAATGGAAGCAAAATGAACAAGCTGAGGAGTGAGGAGGAGGTTGGACTCAAATTCAAGCTGACGTCTTAAAGGATAGATTCAGCCCCGTATTCGTAGGTCTGACTCTGGTTCAAAAACAAAATAAAAAATAAACTAAATTGTAATAAAAAGTTTCTTAAAGTTACATGTTTTTTATTTCTAATCCATTTCTTGCTACTTTGATATAGTTAGCATTATTTTTTAAGCAGATCTTTTGTGAATATAAATTGCAATGGATCAAATTGAGTTAAAATTCATCATAATTTAACCCAAAATAATTTCTTTAAAATTCATAAAAATGGCATACATAACACCTTGCCTAAGTTTTTCAATCACCCACCACCTATTTTTATATCTTTATATCACTACTGTTAATAATTTCAGCATATTACTCTGATTGTTGTAAACTTACAATAATCTTATTTTTATCAAACTGGCTGTCTGATAGGGGGGGGGGGAGTCGGTTTGGTTACTGTAGCCTGTAGGATTTCAATCCAGAGTCGTAACCATCTCAGAGGTTTTGGACACGGGGGCTAATAGAAAGTCCAAAACCTTGTAACATGACCTCCTTTGTATGATTTAAGTTGGGCCCAAAGTTTGAATGATTTACTTTACATTAGTAAATAAAGTAATAAGCACTCACTAGGCTTCGTACCATGATTATGTGGGAAGCAACTTAACAACATTTTGTTTGAATTGAATAAATAAATCCATTAGAATGAGTATTGCTAATGAAAATAAGTAAAACTCGAAATGTATATTGTTGATTTGACTTTGAAAAAATAATATATGAAATATGTTAAAAGACTCAAAATATAAACATAGTATATTTTATTAAAATTTTATTTGTCTTAAAGATAACAATGAACAACCCTTTACTTTAATTATGAAGATCTTGATATGACATGAGATGTCAGAGTTTCTTTCCAATAAAGTATATGGAATTGAGGTACAACTCATTCCGTAGCCCAAAAAAGCTTGCTTGCTTGATGAGAAAATGTTTCTTATCCACTCAAAATAAAGACCAAGTAGATTATATAAACACGACACTACGAAAAAACAGAATAGAATACTACAAAATATTTGACATCAGAATATCATTTGTTAGTGAGATGGATGATATTTACGTGAAAAGAGGATCAACTGGGCCATTGAAAGGCCCATTATTCTTTTAATCATATTCTCAATTCCTACGTTTTGTGTTCCATCTTCATGTCCGAGACCCATCATGTGAATTTTCCTTATCTATCACATGTGACAGTTTTCTTTTGCATTGAATTGAATTCTGCACATAAAACATGTGATGGAAAAGAATCAAGAGCTCATAGATGAAGTTTCTTCTTTTTTGTATGATATCAAAGCCTTGATCACTGACCCTTTCTAATTATCCCTTTAATTTGTTCGAATATAAATGTTGGAAGCAAAAGTTGAAGATTGGTAAACTGTAAATGCCATGTTCACAGGCCTAACTTTGTGTATGTTGAAGCACATGGGCCATGGTGATGGTGGTGGGGGATGATGATGATGATGATGATAGTGATGGTGTAAGTTCCCATGTGTTGACATGTTTCACAATTAAATGGTGTGTGATAATTTAAGCATGATCAATTGATCATGCATGGGAAGACTTCTTTGAGGAAGAGTTAGGTTTACGTCGGCATTGGATGTTGCAGGGGCAACGCATCAAAATGAATAACATTTATATGAAATTAAAAGTATTATTGAATTTTGACAAATTGAGCTATCTTGTATTTCATGTGTCAATATAATAAAAGTAGATGAGAATGTATGCTCCTATCATACGTTCGAGAACAAAAATAAATCATTATTTCTACATACTTGTGATTCTCAAAAACTGATATATATTACACAATTAAATCAAATAGCATCTCGAATAAAATTACAAACCATGCATGCATAATTAGTATGTAAAAATACCCTCAAACTAAAGTTGCCAACTATATATATATATAAACAGAGGCCTATATATAAGTACTAATTTGGACCATAATTATACTTACTTGAGTACTTTTTTATTTATTATTATTTATTATATGTTTGAATTTAATCCCGATTAAGTAATTGCATAGACCAGAAATCCTCCATGCTCCAATAGACGTTGTCAAAAGATGACTGACAAGTAGTAGTGGGTGGTAAATAAGTATTTGGAAATGGCTCCAAATTATTGTGATGAACCATGTATGAATTAATAGGTGGAAAGTAAGTTTCCATCGGCTCATGATGAGCCATGCCAAACACTTGGCTTGTGTTTATGGTTGCAGCTTGATCAGTTATCTCCTCAGAACTACTCTGTTGCTGAAAGTTATTTTGATTAGCTTGCTTCATGTGTTTCTGAATTCTAGTCCTCCAATAGTTCTTTATTTCATTGTCAGTTCTTCCTGGCAAATTCTTCGCAATTTTTGCCCACCTACACGCATTAATAGTAAATAATTTTGAAGAAAATTAATAATCTTACGCTATATATAATGGGATAATTATTGTTTTTTTAATAAGATTTGTGCCTGAAACATTTGAATGAATAGATAAATGGCTAACTTAAATAAATTTATAGAAAAATGAACTATTGGTGAGATAACACATTTATTGATCACCAGAAAAACAAGTTCACAGCAATGTAGAGATCACAGTCATGTTCCATGGTTGAGAATAAAAGTCAGCCAATTAAGTTGGAGGACACACTTATATAAGACAAGCTGAGGTTAAGTTGGCATGGTATGGATCAGAATGATGCCTTACTTAGCATTTGGAGCTCTCTTCTCATCAATCAAGTTTCTTCAATGCCTCAGGTAGATGCAATGAATATTCAGCAAATATCTATTTATTTTTTCTTCTATGATCAAAGTTTCTTCTTGGTAAAGCATGCATGCTTTTCTCTTCAATTCAATTTTATACCATATGCGAAGCTTTTCGATGAAATATTAAGTGTATATAATCACTTAGAGAATTCTTACGCAATCATCTTTCTTGCATTGAAATTAATGTTATTCTAATTAGTTGTTCTTGTTATATCTTTAATTTTTTTTATTTTTTTTAGTTCTCTTTACTCTAGTAGTTTAACATTTGGTGGGGAAGGGGATATAGAAAATTTATGTATTTCAATTTACACTAGGAGGGCCAGCCTAATTTGTTCTAGAGGGGCCAAAACAATATTTCAATTTTGTGAAAAATAAGGAAGAAAGAAAGAGAAAAGAGAAAGAGCCAAAAGAATATGGTTAGTGTCAATTTCATGCATCAAAAAATGTAGATAAAAAAGAAATAGAGGGCATGTGACCCACTAGAAGAGGGTTTAGGCTAAAATGGAAACTCCCATTGACCAATCTTTTTGTCTGTCATTCACAACATACCTTATTTAGAAATATAGACAGCTATATAATAGTTATATTATAGTTCTTTTAATACATCTTCAATTAATTTCATTAAAATTTATAATGACTTAAGTAACCCTTCTTCATTTAAAAAATTATTCTCTTGCCTTTTTTTTTTATCTTTTTTGCTCTATTGGTATAGGATCTTTGCTTTCCAATATTTTTGAAATAAAATGCATTTTTTTTTTGGTATCATGGGTAATTTCCTTGATGCACCTTAACCTCCAAGATAGTTCTTGCTGCCAATATTGCAGGTAACTACAAGCCTAGCTCTTTCAAATTTCATTTTAAACCTCCAATTTTAATTACTAAAACACAAAGGGTCTTTTTGAAATTTTGAAGAGAGAAAAAAAGAAGAAGAAAGATTTACATACAACTTGTGGCTGATAAATTAATTTAAGCATTTCTTTTGATGAAAATAAAAGAGAGGAGAAAATTCAAAATTGATGCTCCTAGAATATTCAATTTGTTCTTGATATATCTAAATTGGACCTGCCATGTGTATGCTATACAAATAGGGTGCAACAAGAGGTGTAGTTTCTTAATCAAAATACTATATACATACAAAGTGAGAATCAAGCTTATGCATATAATTAAATATATGGTCCAAAAACAAAAGAGAATAAATTATCATAAACCTATATATAATTAACATAGTAAATTTATCTGACCTATTTCCCCACTTAGCATGAAGCTCCATGATCAAAAGTTGTTCCTCCGTTGTAATATTCCCTCTTCTAACATCCGGGCGAAGGTAGTTAAGCCACCGGAGCCGGCAACTCTTTCCCGTCCGCTTAAGACCTATATATAATATATTTTATTATATAATTAATCCCAAGCAAACTAGGGTTTAAAAAGATTATTATGCAAAAAAATATTGGATTATAATATTCTAATTAACAAATTGATTACGTACCGGCAGCTTTGGCTAGCGAGTTCCAAACTCCTTCACCATGATTCGTGATATAGTTTATCAGAATCAAGTCTTCTTCCAACGTCCATGGACCCTTTCTCACATCAGCTTCTTGGGAGGAGTCGCATGGTTTTCTGGCCATTTTGTTTTAAGAGAGAGAGAGAGAGAGAGAGAGAGAGAGAGAGAAGAGATGAAAGAAAGAAAGATATTGAGTAAAAATGGAGGTGGCTGGGGTCTTAAGTTTATAGAGGAAGTGTAACATAATTTTTTGAAAGTAATCGAGTTGTTAATCAGCGTTTATAAGAGAAAGCTGATCTTAATTCTTAACCTAACTATATGTTTCATATACTTCATAGTATAGGATACCTAATTATAATTAATATTGTTGTCTCTAAGTGTTTTCCTCTTTTCATAAACACATGCACTCGGAAGCGTGTAATGTCTATTTTTCTTATCAAGATATTTCACGAATATCATATGCCCCAGTTGGTAAATTACAATGAAGTGGCAATACAGAAGCATGCAAGAGCTACACGTATAACAAAAATATATCAAAATAATTTTATAAATTTATGTGTACATAATTACAATTTATTGTGTTAAGATTCGAATTCTATGAATGCTTATCGAGTGATATTATACTCCAAGCTCTAAATTATGTGACATTAAACTGTTATGTGCATATGTTGTTTTGTTATGTGTACAGTAACTAAAAAAAGGTTTAATCTCAAAAGAAATCTACTAGTTACACAATTCAAATATTAGAAAGTTTATGGTAGAAGAAATAAAATTCAAGAATATAACTTCAAATAATTTCAGTAGTCACTTAATTTTCTTTTTTTATTGTTCGAGAGTTAAGAAAAAGACAAGAAAAGTAAAGTTCAAGAATATAATTTCAAATGATTTCAATAATCACATAATTTTATTTTATTTTTACTTTCCGAGAGTTGCGAAAAAGAAAAGGTATACATATATATTGACTATTTGAGGAAAAAATATGTCTTACATAATATAAGTAAAGAGAAACAGATTTAATTAATTAGGTATAAACAGCCCTTATCCACACAAAAGTTAGCTATGAAGAAGAACAAGAAAGGACATGATCCTTGGTTTAGACTAAAAAACCCTGTAAGTATAACTTAAAAAAGGACTAATTCCTAACATCAATGCCCCTCAAACAAGTATTATCCACTCATTCTCTGATCCAATTAAATTTGTCTTCTTCCTTAATATCCAAACTCATCTGTTTTCACAACTAATGCAAAAGTTACATAGAAGCCTTTCTAATATGGGAAACGCTTTTCTCAATCAGTTCACTTCACCCCTTTGAGATAACTTCAACCTACTACAAGCGCGCGTGGGCCTGGCTTCATCTGTCTACAAATCTTATGAGTAAACAAAATGTTTTTTTTAGAATTTAATTCTCTTGACATGAGACGGGCGTTAGGTCATTTTCTCTTCTCCAGTTGTGAATTTGAACCTTTACCTCCTAATCTTAATATATATACAAAAATCCTTTATTTTTTTAGAAGAGTGCATTAATTAATAATTATTAATTAGTGCAGGAGAGAAATCTGTGAGCATTTTAATTATAATATATTTTTTACATCATAAAAAATCTTATATTGATCATCAATTGAATATCTAGTTCAATCAGATTATTTTTTTATATATTTAAATATTTCATATATTATATTAAACTTGGATCAAATCAAGAATGTATAAAGTTCGAATCAATTCGTAAATAAATATGAAATTATTTGGGAAAGCTAAAAATTGGATAAGCTTAGTTTGATTAGAATTGTAACACAAGTTCATATCTGGTAATCTCGACCCCGACCCAATTGATTCGGTTCACTGTGAATCCAAGATGCTAATTCAAATTTGAGCCCTCAAATTGAAGCATAAAAGATTATCTCTACTTATAATAATACCAATTTTATCCTTTAGTTATCAAACCATCATATTTTAGTTTTTCTCAAAAATTAAACTATTTTAAAAATAAAATTTTTACATTTTTGTAATAAAATTATAATTTTTCTCTCTATTACCTTTTTAATTTATTTTACTTTATCTTTTTTTTTTCTTTGTTTAAAATTTCAAATAAAATTATTAAGAATTTGATTAATTTAAATTTAAAATTTTATTTTTAATTGAACATGAGTTTTATTATTATAATTTAAATTTAAATTTCATTCATAATTTATTGATTTTTGAAGAGAAAATAAGATTTAATATCTTAATAACTAAAGGGTAAAATGGTTACTATATGCAATAATATAAGTGCAAATGATTTATTTAAACATAGTATAGTTTATTAGTCTTGTAGAATTATTTTAAGATTTTTTTAGAATTTAAAATCAAAAGTATAAGTTTTTGTATTTTTCTCTTTTAACTACTATTTAAAAATAATGTTTTAAAAATCTGGCCAGTTCGGTTCATTGGATTAGTTAGATCATCAATCAATAACAAATTGATTAGGTTGGACCAATCAAAATTAATATAACTGGTGCCTAGTTGATTGAATAGAATTTTTTATTTTTTGATAATATTAAATTATTATATTTTATTTTCTTGTATATTTAATATTTATAATTAATAATAAAATTATATAATTATTGTATAATATTTAAAGAAAAATCCTAATATACACCCTGATGTATCAATATTCACTTTTTAAAATGACAAAAAAAATTAATTTTATATTTTAATAACAGCTTAAAATAGAGGGCATGTTAGTAAAGTTATTAAAGACCCCAAATCCAAGATCTTCTTTTCCCAAAAAAATCTCTTTCTTCTCTCCCTCTTCTCTTTCTTCAACCTCCGTGGTAGAGAAATAAGATATCAAGGTTTCTCAGAGCTAATCAAAAGTGGACATTGATAACCTCCACTCAAATGTAATATTGGCTTCTATTCATGTACCAAAACTCTAAAAAATTCCATTTTGAGTCCCAAAGATACCAACTTTGAAAAATCATTTGGTAATTAATGAATTGAATGGATTTATAAACACAACCACTCCAATTGAAAAAATGATCACCAGTAAACCCATATACCCAGATGCTAATGGAATTCACAAATTCTAAGGCAATAATTCAGCTATATGCAATTTTAGAGGTTTCAGCTGATAGAATTGAAATGCACAAAAGTATTGGCGAGCGCAACATGATAACTAGAATACCCTTCTGCTAAACTCCACAACCATGGCCAGTATTCAATTCAAGTTTAAGCCAATGTTGTAATTTGTGAAAAAATTTGCAAATCTGCAAATCAATAACTATATTTCTAGTTTGAAGTAGTCTAGACAACTATTTTTTTTCAATCCTGGCTTATGAATATTGTGTCTCAATTTGAAATTTATATAATCTTATTTCCGGTGTTTGATGAATTCCAAAAAATCAAAATCAAAATGAATATGATAAATTGATTTATTGCTAAATTTTGGTGGATTAGATTAGCTCTGAGAAAGAAAAAAAATAAGAGAAGAAAGAGGCATTTCTGGGAAAAAGAAAATCTTGGATTTTGGGTCTTTAATAATTATACTAAAATGCCCTTTATTTTGAACAGTTATTAAAGTGTAATATTAGTTTTTTTTGTCTATCTTTAAGAGTGGATATTAATAACTATCAATAGGAGATGTATGTTAGGATTTCCTATAGTCCCACTATGGTTGTCCAACTTTTTTGGTTGACAAACTGATCAACCCCCACCACATAACGATTTTGTGGCTAATTAATAAAGGATTAAGCTGTCTTCAACAAGGGCAAAAGTACCAGACAAGCCCATGTTTTATGAATTGATGATTTGATATGAGTTCAATTATTATTTTGCTATAATTTCTACGTGTCCAAGATGCTCTTAGCCTAAGATTTGTAGACTCACATCGTTATGACCAAGAATGTAAATCCAAGTAGCAAAAGTGAAATTGGTTATTTTTATGTTTATAGCTGTACTGGACAGCCAATACTGCCGGTCTAATGCCACAATCAGGAAATACTTTTGGGATTTAATTTTTATTTTTTTTAAATGTGACAGCTTTCTTTACTTTTTTTTCTTTTATTTATAAAACGTGTATTAGATAGTTGCAGAACGGAAGATACTTTGTTTTTTACTTTCTGATAAATAATTATTCATGTCGAAGATATGAATTCAGTTTGATATTTTGAAACAAAATCAAATTTACCGATTGAATCAAGTGACATATATTTCTCTTTCTTCTTTGAAAATTAGAGCTTCATAGCAATTGTTTCATGTAACAATATTTCAACCATTGGATGTGCTAATGTTCATAAAGAAACGAGTCTTGCTGCCTGCATCTTTTCTTTGATGGGTTTAATTAGAACTCAACACAAGTCTTGTGCATGTGCAAATATGGCTACTACCTCTGGATTAAAAAATTTGGAAAAAGAACGTGAACAATTTAAGCATTGGTCAGGAGTTTCACTGCTTTGTGCATATTGATTATGGATCAAATCATCAAATGGGTTGCTTCCCCATGTCTAGCCTTCAAGTCAGCATTTTCTATCAATGGTCTGCTTCGAACCCAACGGGGATGTGCAGTGAGTTTTTCTATCAATGAAATAGCAATACTAACATTTTAAAGCTCAGGTGGATAAAGTGAGGAATCTCAAACCACACGTAGGTAAAGTTGATTGAATAAAAACCAAAATTTTCCCTTTAGAAGTTTGAGTCAAGAAAAGCGATATAAATAAATCTAAGCTCAATGTGTAGCTACACAGCTAGCTTATTACGGCATGGCACAACTCCTTCCTCCGGTAGGATGCAAAAATCAGAACTGACATTTAGCAGGCTAATGAAATAAGACAAACATGAGAATAACTGAAGGGGTTGTAACAACATAGTTTCATGTTCAGCTAAAAGTATTAGCTACAGCAATCACACAACGAAGTTTACATTTAAGAGGAAGAAAAGTCTAACCCAAAATCTGCAATTACAACATTTTACCGAAAATGATAACTATCCTCTGTGAGAACGATCATAATCGCATACATGTCGAGGTGACAACAAAATTTTTTTTACTGCCTCAGGCCTGTAAAAAACAGAAGAGACAGGACTGTCACAAAAGATGTACAACAATAAAAATCACCCAAATGGCATGGGATAGCAGTTGAACTTCAGTTGTTCAGAACTAAAAGATAATATTGCATATTTGTCTTTCAACATTTAACCTGGTCCTGAAAATTCACATACAACAATAATTTGTTTTGTTATGTACCTTGTTAGCAATATTGTTGGAAAGCCAATCCAACCCCTCATAGAGACCCTCTCCAGAAGTTGCACAAGTGCTCTGGATATACCTATATAACAGACCAACTTTTTGCATCAGAAAGAGTTAAAAGGCATGTCTCCCCATTTAGAAAGACAAAATAGTATCACACATGTCCGTATCTATGCACTTCTACTCAACGCAACTACTAAGCCTTAATCATAAACTAGTTGGTAAGCTAATATCTATGCATTTCTATCAAGAAGTAAACATATAAACTTCTTGTCTACTTGATCTAAATTATTATTAGAAAAGAGGGAGAACATTAACATTGGCAATTGTTGCAGCATAGTCAGATTTTGATGTTAACAACAAAAGTAACATCATTGACATCCCTTGTTACTATGACTACCCATGACACCACACATATTGAGAAGTTATATTGATTCAATGCCAAAGGCAATATTACCAGTGGCGCTGGCGGAGAGAATTAAGACCAAGCTTGTCAGTAATTTCTGCTGCGTTCATTGCATTGGGAAGATCTTGTTTGTTGGCAAATACAAGCAAAACAGCATCTCTCAGTTCATCCTGAAACCGTGTGAACATTTATTCATATACTAATACAAACATAATAAAAAATAAAAAATAATCAATTTTTGGTCACTTCTTACCAGAAACAAACATCAACTGAAAACTTAAAAAAGGATAAAGTGTAAATGAAGTTGCAAGCTTATTCTATTCATACATGATATATCCAGTAACCAAATCAATGCTAACACACTCCCTAAACCATGATATCTTTCTCCTCCTTTTTTCTTCATGAGGAAGGAGCTACCCATATGCTCAAAAGTTGGACTCAGATGGAAATTATAAGCAAGAGTTGTTAAACAGACAGGAAACTATAGAAATAATACTTAATAGTGAAGTAATTTAACATGAAATAGTAAATTGTTGGAATAGTCAATAGTTTAAATCATTAATTTCCTTGATTAGTTCCTTGACTATTTCCTTAATTAGCTCTTTGACTATAAGGTTGTTAGTTCCTTGTTTATAGCCTTGATTGGCTTCTTCATTGTAGCTTGTACTAGTTATTTTATACTATAAATATATGTTCATTGTGTGAGGAATACTCACTCAATTAACCCACAATTCTCTTGGATTTCTCTCTTTCTCTTTAAAATTTACATGGTATCAAGAGAGGATTTGATCTAAACCCAAGTTCCAATCTTAGAGTCAACCTCAACTCTATCATTATCTCCTATTTTATCTAGCCATAGTTATCTATTTTCTCATTCTAGTTATTTTCTCTTAACTAATTATTTCCTCACTCTTTTTTCTATCCCTAGTTATCTATTTCATCTAATGGATAGCTCAACCCCTCTCCTCTTCTTTAAGCCTCTTTTGTTATAGCATTTGACAGCTCAAATGTACTCATGTGAATTATCCCGTTGTGCCTTTTTCCAGCGACTCCTTTTATTTTTCTGAAAAATCTCGCTATGCCTCTTTCCAGTGGTGCTCTTTTTATTTTTTCGACAATAATATTGTTTACATGTACTATTCAAGGAATTGTCGCTATAGCCTCTATTCTTTTTAACATCAAATCGAGGCTGCACAAATGTACCGGTTGATGTTTGTCAAAAGGATTGAAGCTTGATCTTTTATTCCTTATGTAATTAAGGAGTTTTTGAGAATGTCAACTTGAGTTTTACTTGTAACAAGCTTGAAAAATATCACATATATGTTCCATCTTGAGGAGGAGTGTTGGAATAGTTAATAGTTTTCAGCATTAATTTCCTTGATTAGCTCCTTAACTATTTCCTTGATTAGCTCATTTACTATTTCCTTGAATTAGCTCTTTCACTATAAGCTTGTTAGTTTCTTAATTATAGCCTTGATTGACTTATTGATTGTAGCTTGTACTAGTTATTTTATACTATAAATATATGTTCATTGTGTGAGGAATACTAACTCAATTAACCCACAATTCTCTTGGGTTCTCTCTTTTTCTCTAAAGTTTACATAAATAATGTTAAATTAATATTCCTTCAAGACTATGAACCTTTTAGAAGAAGATACAAAATAAAAAGGAATGAAGGATGGCATGATAAGAATGCCAATATTAATATGTATGTGTAGAAAGAGTGATATATGCAGGCAAAACACGGTAACATACCTCATTCAACATCCTATGCAACTCGTCCCTTGCCTCAACAACTCGATCTCTGTCATTACTATCAACCACAAAGATAAGACCCTGAGTGTTCTGGAAGTAGTGCCTCCATAGTGGACGAATCTGTATATTTTAGAACACAGAATAATTCAATCATCAAACCCAAAAAAGTTACAAGAGACGTCAACTCGATATGAAAGAGCAGTCTGATACCAAATGAATGACAGGATATGACGTGATGCTAAATTAATCCCTTAATTAGATCATTAATCATACAGTCATATCATGATGTAAACTCCATCCAAATCAATTGAAATGCATACAGTGTATCATTATGCATACATGCCGGATGTGATAATGCACCATTCAAACTGCAGGACGATATAACTTAACTCAACTGTCTGAAACACATTCTCATGAACGTGGCCACTAAACAGAAGGGCAATGTCTAATATACTCTCTTCTTCCCCTCCCCCTCCCTCTCCCCCTTTCTCCCCTTTTCTGTTTCTTTTTTGGCACAATAGTAGCAACAGAGGAGACAGAAAATAAAAATAAGCTCTGTTTCAGAAACAGAGCATTTTGAATCACTTGTTCAGTTACATCCAGCTTATGTGGATTAATACATTTATTTGCAATCAAACTTTTCAAAGAATACAAATGCACAATACAACCAGATTTTTACTCATGTTACTCCATCAAGGAAAAAGGATGTCTACATATCCTGTCTTTCAAAGCATGAATAAAATCCAAAACTTTTAAGAGACAAATTATAAGGTAGAGATGTAAGCCACACATGGCCTGCTTGCTCTCTCCCATCCACAAGCATTACAACACAATCACATGGAGTTGAGGACTGTACCTTGTCCTGACCCCCGACATCCCACACAGTGAAGCTGATGTTCTTATATTCCACAGTCTCTACATTAAATCCTGCATGGAACAACTCCTCCCATTAATTATATTGATATCTGTAGTAAGATGCCAAAATTGCACTAAGAAAATCATATTGACTTGTTAGAAAATGAAAAATCAGTATAAGAAATATGAATATGCTCGAGTAAATAAATGCAAACAAGAACAACTATCAACAACGGAAAAAACCATCCAAACTCCAAAGTTAGGCTGCCTTCAGTTGAGTATAACTGAGGATAAGTTGCTGAAGTTATTTGGTCACATAAGAAGAGACACTGCACTTGTGCAACTAATTAAGATCACACAAAGCAGGACTTTCTGATTTACCAAACAAAAAATACAAATGGGCAGAGGCAATACAAGAATATATCAATAGTATAATCTAGGATATTAGTCATATCACTGCCAAAGCCCGCATGAAAATGCTTTTCTGAGGGGACATCTGATATACATAAACAATTCACGTGAATAATGTAAATAATACAATTTAAACATTTCAAATAAATAAATGAATGAATCAGTTGTAACTTGTAGGACTCACCAATAGTAGGGATGGTAGTGACAATTTCTCCGAGCTTGAGCTTGTACAAGATTGTGGTCTTACCAGCAGCATCAAGACCCACCATCAGAATTCGCATTTCCTTCTTGGCAAAAAGCCTGCTGAAGAGCTTCGTGAAGGTCAGCCCCATTTCCACTTTTGCTAGCAATCACTCAGCGCTACCACACACAAACAAGTTCATAAAAGTAAATCAGCCACGCACAAGGTTGCATTGACACATAATAGGAAGTGTAACATACAAACGGGAGATTATTATCATTAACAATATTTCATCAGATCGCATGTATACTAGTAAAGAAAATTCAAAACTCAACTAAATCCAAACAATCCCTAGAGGCGTTCTCTATTTATTCTCAATCGGAAAATACAAATTAAGCCAATCAGCTAAAATAATATAAATTACACCATCAAATACATATAATTTGCAACAAAAGAATTATCAAATAGAAGAAATGAACTTAGCCATACAAAGACAACAAAATACAGGTTTTCCCATCAAACAAACAAGAAGATCTTTAGCTGAAATGAATGGAATTCAAAAATATTATGAAGAAATCTACTATTTTCTGATCGGATTTACCATCAAAGATCGAAGAAGAAAATGGACAGCGATTTGAATCCAAAGATAGCTTACCTCTCGAACTTTTGAATTGAGGAGACAAGGAGAGACGAGAGCGAACCGCGATTCTTTTGAGCAACGAGAGAGAATAAATTTCCTACTCTTCGTTATTTAATGACCTCCCGATTCACTAATCCAAATGAGAAAAATAAATTGATACGCTGTCGTTTCTTTAAGGTGATTTTCATTTATTTATTGATGACTCATAATATAATTATAGATTTCCAGATTTTGAATTTTCTTTATTCTTTTAATATATTTTTCTCCTTTTCTTAAACTTGGTTTGGTAATGTTGTAACTTTTTGAGATATATTATATTCTCATGACTCTCTAATAAATACTTTTAAAAAATTATAGCAGTAGTATCTTAGTAAAATAATATAAAAACTGTTCTTAATAGTAGAAGTAATAAATTAGTATTTAGTAAATTTATTATAAAGTTGTTTCAAATATTTAAATTGACTATAATAGATATTGATAATAATAAAAAATATAATTAACCTACTGCGTTAATTAATAAAATAATAAATATAAATTTTCATTAAAATTTAAGTTATATTAATTTTTTAAATATTTAAGAGCATAAGTTAGTTTTTATAAGTATCCCTTAAGGTGTTTTTTTAAAAGCACCCATAATTTTTAAAAGCCCATAACATAAATACCTCACTTTTTTTACCAAATATAAAAAAATAACTTATGCTCTATAAGTATATAAGCTTAAGCACCCTCCAAGTGAGTATTACTAAACCAAATCTTATTATTTGTAAGAAAAAAAATAATAATAATAAATAAATAATTATTCTTATTATTGATTTTAAGTTTTTATATTTTTGTATTTTTTTATAAAAAATATTTATTACCATAATGTTAGATTTTCTAGTTTCTCATTAAGTCTTTAGAAACAACAAATTATTTAATTGCATTTTTTTGAAAGAAGAATAATAAGAAATGAAATCTACAATTTAAAAAGGTTAAGGCTAATTGCACCTAAGACACTCAAATATGAAAAGAGTTTGTTCTAGGTAAGATCCACTTACATGGATGATAGAACACAATGGTTGGTACACTTCAAATGTCATTTGTTTTAATACTATTTCCAATAAAAAAAAAATTAAATTGGTTTTTTTTTGAGATATTTAACTACCAATATTTTCCATTGAACTCTTTAAATTGGTTATGCTCACATTTTTAGTTTTCTTATAAAATTGAAAGTTAAAAATGTTATGACTCACCATTACATTTATGCCTTATTTATTTTCACACAATTGTATAATTAATTGAATATTAAATTACACTTTTAGTCTTTATAATTAACTGTGAATTCAATTTCGTCATTATATTTCAAAAAGTTTACATGCCATCTTCAATATTTCAAAAATCACATTATATAGTCTATGACGTTACTTTTGTCATATTTAACTTAACATAGGTAATGTGTTAAGTAAGCATCATAACACATGAAAAGTATATAAAACATTGTTTCTTACGTCATTTGATCTTAACTTAGATATGATGATAAGGATCATATTGTATAGCTTTTGAAATTAATGATGATATTTTAATTTTTTGAAATATAGAAACAAAATTGTATTCTCGTCATAGTAACTAAAAGTATAATTAAACCTTAATTTAATAATTTAATATATAGATATACCATCTCATCAAGAGTGACTACCTTGACTTGAAAACAAATATTGAGCAAAAACTAAAGAACACTTACCAGTTAAATTCACAATGGATGCAATTTTTAGTTAAATAAACCTATTTGTTCTACCAAAAAAAAAAAACCATTTTGGTTTAATTACTAAAATATTACTTTCTATGAATTTTGAACATTTAGAAAATTCTAAAATATTATAATTATTAGACAAAAAACACATCTACAACTATTATTTTAAGTCTTTATTACATAATATAATCTTAAGATGTTGGTGGAATTGATATAAGAAATTAAATGAAATTTGTATTTTTAATTTTTCTTGGACTGTGAAATTTCTTACTATTTTTAGAAAAAAAAAAAAAAAAAGGAAAATTGCTTTCGGAACAAATACTAGTTTTTGTCGGTCATCTAACCTGCTGTGTGGCCATGGCTGGTGTTTCTTGGCTCCACCCATCTTCCTCACTAACACAGACTCTCCTTTCCACTCTCTGTCGCCGGTTTACACTTCCGGTCGTTCTGAGGCGGTTTAGTCCTCCCCCCTCGACTGGTCGGCTCTTCTCTTCCACGAACCTGGACAGACATTCATTAACTCCGGTTAAGGCAATGGCCAAGATAGGTTTTTCAGTCAAAGAAGACGAAGTGGCTTCTCGTAAGCTTAATTGAAAACCTTACAAGCACTTTCATAAATGGGTTTCTGATTTTCTTTTGGTTTGTATATTTTCCTGCAGAGTGTTTGTACTGGTGCTTATGACTACGGAATTTTCTTAACAAAATTCAATTTAAAGAAACTTTGTTTTCTACTTCGTAATTTCCTGTGGTTCAAGTTTGTAATGGTATCTCACACAGTCTAATTTGGTGAATTTTTTTATTTAGCTACTGATTTTCAATTTGAGGCACCACTGAAAATTGTGGAATATCCGGACCAATTATTGAGGGCCAAAAACAAGCGTATAAGTTCCTTCGATGATAATCTGAAGAAGCTGGTTGACGAGATGTTTGATGTAATGTACAAGTAAGGTTCAACTTATTTATTTGTCATTTAGTTTTTCTTTTAATTGGTATCAAGATTCCATATGCAAATGGTTATTTGAGAATTCAATTATCAGAGTAGTATGTCCCTTCCCTACATAAGAAAATTGTATATGGAAGTTTGGACTCCAGGGAGAATGCGATTATCTTTTATATGGTTACTTGCTTAAGTGACTATTTGATAAGCTGGCCGAAGCAAACCATGAGTTCAATTTGTTTTAATAGATTTATAGTTGGTTGATGAGCAATGCCTGCTGTAGACTGCTAATACAACTTAAAAGGATCTCTTTCTCCACCCCCAAGTTCTTGAGCAGAAATACTTATGGAGAACTTGGGAGGAAGTGAACGATCTTTGCTATGTGTATGACTTATCTTTTACTGGAATTTGTCAAACATTTTATCTTTTAGATGGAAGGTAGGTTGACTGATAATACTTTACCATCTTAGCCTTAATTGAATAATAATATGTCTGGCTTCTTACAGTTAGGTAGTTATGAAGGACCCTTGAAATAACAGGAGTGTGAACAATATTGGTTGCATTCCTTTTCCACAGAACTGATGGTATTGGACTCTCAGCACCCCAAGTAGGAATCAATGTTCAACTTATGGTGTTCAATCCAGTTGGCGAGCGTGGTGAAGGCGAGGAAATTGTTCTTATAAATCCAAGAGTTACCAAATACTCAAAGAAGCAGACCCTCTTCAATGAGGGTTGCCTATCTTTTCCTGGAATTAATGCTGATGTAGTGGTAAGGTATTTCTACTTGTTGTCTTCATTTGTTTAACTGCCTCCTTTGAGGTTAAATTTCCTAAGATTAGCATCTAGAAATGGATACATTTGGGCTTTGCTTGGTAGAAGGATGAAAAGGTTGATGGAAAGTAATCACAAGCGACATTCAACCCACTTTTCCTTAACATTTTTTAAGAAAATTATATTTGGACTCCTGTATTCTCTTTTCCTAGTATTGAAGCTTCCCTCCTAACGAATCTTGGGAACACTACTATCCACTCTATTTCAATTCATGCGCTTCCAATTTATCTCACACTACGTAAAACTCTAATTCATTATTTCATCTGGTGCATATCAGCTCTTCCAATCAACTGATAATTCAATCATTGTTTTGCTTCGTGTATTAGTTCTTGCCAATTGATTCTGATGCAACTTACTGTGAGGGCACTGAGAGCAACTTAAATGCATATATTGTATTCACTTTTATACTTCTGTTCACTCAGTGCTCTTTTCTTGATTAGAGGCTCACTTTTGCATGTTGGCTAATTACAAATAGTCTTCCACCCTACCTATAAGAGATAAGTTTAGTTTCTCCTCCTGTGAATAAACTAATTTATCTAGAAAGAATAATAAACTGCAACAATAATGAATTCATGATGTGCCTCCACAAAGCTATGCATCTCACCTTGACCTGTTTTGAGATTTTCTTTATCTTTAATTACTGCTTGTTTTCCTGTGTCAATATCACTTGAGTGCTTATTGCAAGGTTTGAAGGCAACCTGTAATCAACCTGTGTGACTCTTGTTGCTTTCTGTGGCTTATTTTAGCTTGTGATCAATTTAAGGGAATGTGGATCTTGATATATAATTTTATAACTAGGCTTCTTAAGCCCTTTTCATCATTCAATTACCTGAAATCCTAAATAAAGTGTCTTGCTTTTGTACTTTCAGAGACCAGAGTCTGTGAAGATTGATGCACGGGATATCAATGGAGCAAGGTTTGGATTCAGCTTATCAGGTCTTCCTGCAAGAGTATTCCAGCATGAATTTGACCATTTGCAGGTCCATTCTTGTGCTTGCATTCTATGTACGATTGCTGGTTTGCACAATGATTTACATCTTCATTTTTTATGGGTATAACCTACACATATGGAACTAGTTGTTTATAGGCTTCTTATGCCCCGTTATCATTGAAATCAATCAACTCTAGAGGTTACATGATGTGTAACAGACGACTTTACCCTAGAGTTTGATTTGACATAATTGCTAATTAGATGTTATGGTTGCTTATGTTAATATTGCAAAGTGATAAGATCCCAATTATTTGAGTCCAATTTTCTTTTCAGTATATAAATGTGATACCCAGAAAACGGTTATACAATGTAGGAGCATTCATTCACTGTTGGGATATGAATAATCTAGGGCAGGCAATAATGGAAGAATTGCAATTTATTCAGTACTTATGGTAGGTCCATAATGTGTAACAAACACTGCCTGTTTTCTCCTTTGTAGCTTCTTATCTATTAGGATTTTCATTATTGATATAGACAGTGCAGAAGCATAAAGATTGGTATCTATTATATAAATATATCACAGTTTGAAATTAATTCTGCTGATTTCTGGCTGTAAATCTTTCCAAAACAGTATATCTTAACTATAGATTAGACACTGCATACATGCCCTGAGTCTTTAGGGTGTAGAAGAGAAGTACTGAATTTAATGACTGCCTTGAGACATGATACCCCTGGTTCCTGACTGCTTGAGGATATGAGATTAGGCAATCTGAGTTATTTGATGTTATGGTTTCTGTTGCCGTGTTCATTGTGGCCAATTGTAAAAAGTTTCATTAAAAAGAACTTGGATTCTGTGAATTTTACATGGCACCATGACAGTATGGCTAGGAAATCAAATTGAAGAGTCAAATATGGAAAGTTTACGGATTATCTGTTTTGATTTCATTATATCTCTTGAATCTGCAGGGGATTCTTTTCTTTGAAAGAATGACAGAAGAAGTTGTTGAAAGCATTCGTGCACAGCTGCAAGTAAGAAAGCATGCCTATGTTTTTCATTTTGATCCCAATAAAAGTCTTGCAATCCACCAAAAAAATTGCTTAGCATGGATATGAAAGTTTAGTTTTGCTTTTTTGCTTCACCTCATGGAGATGAAGAAGCAGTGGGCAACACAAGTATAGTTATAATAGAATCGACGTCCACTCTGTGGTAATTTTGTTTAATTGATTGAATATATTTGGAAAAAAAAAAGATTTGAAGCCTGAGATACCTATCTAGTTATCCCTCCAAAGAAGAGGAAAATGGAAATAAAATCTTCCTTCTTCTCAATATTCGTGCTACAGTTCATAATTCCAATTTTTTTTTTAGAATGACTGAATCTTCTAATATGAAGAAATATTATTCATGGAAGATTAATGGTTTTTTGTTTCTTTTCTTTTCTATTTTGTTTGGGTGGGGGGAAAGAGTTCAAAAGAAGAAATTCTATACAAAAATTTCTTCTATTCATTAAGAACTACTGAAATTTATTTTCCCTCTTTTTAAATTTGAAATTGCTATTTCTTTCTTACCTGAATGAAATCATAGTTCTAAAATCTATTTGCACTTACCTCACTTGTTGGGATAGTTTTGCAATTCTGGATTTGGTCTTTGGACCATATACCTTCACATGCCTCTGCATTTAAAAAAAGAAGAAAGAAATAGAAACAAAAAGAAAGCATTTGCTTCCATGTTTTGGACTTCAATGACTGGCTACCCCATATGCCTTCTTTTATGTTTTAGGCAATAGAAGGAAAAACAAACAAGCTTTTGACTCCTTTCACTTCGCATAAGCATGAAAACACTGGATGCGATGCACTGAAAACATTTAAAATTTGATAACTTCCTTTATGTCACATTAAAGGCAAGTTGTTTTTACTTGATGCAAATCATTAATGATGTAAAGATTTTCTGTCAGACCCTTATATTGGTTCAAGAAAATGAGGATATGCCATTTTTATTTACTAGGAAGTAGGCAGCCGAAAAGGGTTTTGTATTGGTTTGCTCAGTTGTGATCCAATTATTACAGGCCTTAGAAAAGAAGTATGAGGAAAAGACAGGATCTCAAAGCCCTGAAAGGATAGAAACCCGCAAAAGGAAGAAGGTTGCTTCTGGTTTTGGGAAATCTTGATGACACCTGCTATAGGCAATATAAGGTATTTCCTCTCAAAATGAAGTTTCTCTTGTGATTGAAGATTCCTGTTCTTTCTCTTTTTTGTTTTCATCTCATTAAGTTACCATCTGTTGCTCTAAGTGTCAAAGTTATGCTTGCTTATTTTACAGGCTACCTGTACATCAGCCACAATGCTGAATTTATTGCAGAGAGGAACTTGCACCTTTTGAAACACATGAGCCAGAGTCTTACAGGCGCTAGACTGGCTGCTTATCAATTAACAGATGACGGAGATGTAATTTTTTTTGCATCTATCTTTCACTATAGAAAGAATTAAAATTTAGAGTGAACTTTAATATATAGTGTTGTCTGAAAAGTTCCATGTAATTGTTCACATTTCATTGACCTATAGTTTATCCTAATTCTACATGGATCTGCTGTGGTGCAGACCAGTGGCTTGTGTAACTCAATTTGCATTTGCTTATTTCACTTTTAGCAATTGTGGTCACTGGAAGAAATCTTTTAAACCAGTCACAAATCACGATGTTGGTTACCCCCACATTCTAAAAAAGATTACTGAGATAGACAAAAACTTGTCAATCTGTTTGCATTTCCCCTGTAACGGGGCTGTTACTAAAAGGAGTCATGCAGAGGCATCAATTGCCATATAAATGTAGTCCACTTATTCTAAGAAAGTTGTACATTCTTTGCAATATAAAATGCTACATTTCTTGGAAAGGAAAAACCTATGAAAAACAAACTTTCCTTTTCTCTATTTAAACAATTCAGTAGGTTATGAATAAGAGCAATGGGTATCTCCTTATGGGAATACGCTGATTCCTATGATAGTAAGCTCAGCAAGAATCAGGATTAGACTGGATTCTAGTGTTTGATGGCATTCCTGTCTTCAAGCAGTCAATTGGAGGGGCAGTGGTAGTTTTGAGCTCTCCATATGCCTCCCAACAGAAAGGGCCATTCAACTGTTGACTTTCTTGAATTGAATGTAGCTGTATGGTATCTAGTGATACACCGCTGCATGGTAAGTTATCACTGCATGCAAAATGTACTGGCTTTTCAGTGTAGGTTCCTTTTATATTGACATAGTTTATGCCTGAAACTGCAACAGCTGATGTTTCATTTGAACACTTGCTTTTGTCACAGTAGTATTGGTCAATCATGATAGGGATTTTAACTTCAGAAACTTGAATGTTTGAAAACATGATCCCTTGGACAAAGCCAGAGCCTCCCTGTTTCAGTCAAATAAGTTAAACAAAAATGAGGGTTGGCACCTGCTGGATCTCGGAAGAGTAAAAAATATGCTGCCTTAGCAGAGAATTATTTCCATACAATAATCATAGTTGTTAAAATGATAGATTCTAAATCCTGATTACGAGAATCGAGAAACTAGTTGATGCAAGAAACAAATAGTGCGCGTTTATACCTGCCATGTCTTAATTCTCACACCAGTCATTGTATTCTGCAATGTGATGTCTCGGACGGTAACATTTGAAACACAAGCTCGGGTATTGTCCCTTCCCAGGCCTCCTATGCTGATTCCATGACCGGGTCCACAATTGATGTTGTGTATGTATATGTTGGAGCATCCAGTTTGTATGGAGACACAGTCATCTCCTGCATAATGGAATAAGAGTAATTATATCTTTACAGAAAAACTTTGTAAATCAGCCTGGCTCCTTTTGTGTTCTTTTCCTAACAATATAGAGTTGAGTTTATATCATGAAAACCAATTTCATTAAGTTTCTGTTTTGGACCTTGGAGCAGCTGATCATAGTGTTTGCTATCTCAAAGAAGACTATATTATGAAAATTACCACAAGCAAGATTACTATTGTAGATGACCGCATCTTGTGAGTTCTGTAGGTGGATTCCATCTGTATTGGGGCTATCACCAGGTGATGAAACAGTTATACCAAAAACCTGAATGTTTGTGCAATCATCGAATTTGAGGTGGGCATTAGGACTGTTTTGAATTGTTATGCCGGTGACTGTTACACCATTACTTCCATAAAACCTGAGAGCCTGCATTAACAGATAACATCACAAATGGAAGTTTTTATCTTATAAATCACAGTAATATTTTGAATAAGGAGTTTTAAGATAAAGACTATTACTGTTGGTTTGGTGCTTGGCAGTCCTCCACTGTTACTTTCTACCTGCTTGAAAGAAGTTTTCAAAAGAAATGGTCAATAAATATTAGTAGAAGTTGATAATGCTGTTGAAATTCAAGAAAAAAGAAGTAAATGACATCATTTGATGTTGAAATAAGTTTGATGGTTACCGAATACTGAGAGATGCTACTTCTTGTTTCATGTGTGGGATTGTTGGTAGGAGAATCATTCCACCAGACAGAGCCTTGGCCATCAATGATGCCTTTACCTTTGATTGTTATCCCTTTGAGCTTTGAGAAGTCAAGCCATTGCAATAGACCTGAACCCCAAGATGCGGAGCTTGTGGGAGCAATAATTTTTCCATCCAACTGTGTGTTGTTTGTGTGTAACATTTCAAAAAACTTGTAAGAAATTCTATCCAATATTGACTTTTTTTAAGTATTTTGAGTGTAACCACAAAACGAAGAGGAAAAGTGGGTTGATAGGCTGAAGTTCACCTGAAATACAATGTTTGGTGCACAATTAGGACCTGAGAAAGTGATTGGATTCACTAGAAACACAGACCCAGATGGTACAACAATTGTTGATGCCTCCACTTTGCAAGCTGCTGCCCATGCTGCTTCAAATGCCTGTTTTGCATACTTTACAGATTACTTTTAAGATTCTAATGGTACAACAGCAACAGAAATATATACTAATGGGGTAGTAAGGACATTTATGACTGCCTGGTCAAGTCTGCACGAGTCTTTACTAACCAATTCTTAAAGTGGTAAATAAATGTGCCAAAGAGTATGCTTTGGTAGGTGTTTGCTTGTGTCCTTTCTACTCATTTGGTTTTGCAATGATAACCATAATCTGATTTCTTAAAAATGTGAAATTCAACTGTCTTGCACAACTAGTAACTACTCAGTAATATGGAGAAGAAACATTCATAGGAGTTGATAAAGCAGAACATGGAAGAAATCTAAGTTCACCTTTGTGTCGTCTGCATGTCCATCGCCTTTAGCACTATAGTCTAATACATTAAAAGTGGAAGAACCAGCCAACTTTGACACAATGTGTCGCTGGTGGTGGGTGCCACCATAACCTCCATCTTTCTTAACAAGTATAGAGGCTGGTGCTGCTTTGTTGTTCCTCCAATGCTTGCCTTCTCTTCCAGTGCAGTTATCAAAGCTTACAGACAAGACAGAAAATACAATTACAATGATTAATGTAAAGGTGTTTATATGAAGCCTATTCATTTTGGACAGAAAGGATGACAAGCTATTAAAAACTGAAGAGTGAGAGTTTCTCTGATTCATGGAGGAGTTAAGTGGTGGTGTATTTATAGCAGGAAGTTTGTGACACTGTGCACACATGAGCTATACAGTTTACTATTTGAGTGCAAGACCATACGTACCGTTGCATATTTTTTAATTCAGGTCTTTTTTTTTCTTGCATCTATTTCTTGTTCCCTCTTATTTGCTAATTAATTAATTCAGCGGTTGTTACTTGCACGACCTGTCAAAGTTTATTAAAAGAGGAAAACAAGTGCTAAGAATATTTGTGAGACATTATACAATTATACAGGACCCACACATATATTCAGTCACGGCTATAACGTGTCAAGTTTGTTTAATCTCATTTTATTGTCTTGATCATCTGCAAAACCAAAATCCATTAATTCATTCTCTGTCATTCTTATTCTTGTTGTAGTAGCTGTTAGAAGTAGTGGCATAAAGTATATTTGAGAAGTTTTCTTGGCATGCTACAAGCTCCGAAAACATAAATATGGTTGAGGCATTGTCTCAGTGGCAACGACTTTCCCATTGTTGAGGAGAACCTGATATTGAGGTAGCTGTGAGCCACCTACTACTCCCGTGGTTTGGCCAAAGAAGGTAGCAGTAGTGGTAGGAGATTGAAAATTTATTCCCAGATCTCACTTAACAATTTAAGCTCTTAGGATTTAGATAATTCTTTAATATGGTACTTATGTCCTCACTGATCAAGTGAAGGGCTTGTGCATTAATTCTCTACGTTGACAAGCCCAATGACTTATACATGGGGTAAAAATAATTTCATGGGTTCTTACCTAATAGTTTAAACTATTGAATTGATTTAGTTCTTTGACTAAGTTCAAAATTTTGGAATAATTAAGGGAAAGAAAAAGAAACATGTGATATTGGTGGGAACTCTAGTTAAACAAACTTGTCAGCTAGCATTTTGCATCACAGACTCCCAACTCCATGATGAGAAAGATTAATCTTTTTTCTTTGTTAAGATTTGCATATATAAAGAAGGGCTCACCCGGTGCACAAAATACTCCTGGCTATTACGGGGTAGGGGGAGAGTGGGCGGACATGTTTAAGATTTGCATATATCACGCTTGAAAATCTTGTGAGCATAAAAATACAAAGAAGATAGATACACATTCAAATCATACAACATGTCACATAATTATTTGGTTGGCATGTTGTATGTCTAACTATCATTCTATTTCTTATGTCACCCATGCATATATCTGAAGTAATTATTTGCATAATTCTTATTTGAAATTAATACTTAAATCATGCAGCTGAATATATACTAGAACGTGCATGATTTTATAATCTTTTGACCCCTGACTTAAAGGGATCACATATTTGACAAAATTAAAAGAAAATTTTTTAAGATAAAAATGGAAAGGAAAACAGAGAAAGACATCTTAGCGTAAAAAGTGGCCAAGAATTATAATACAACAAAAGCTTAATTACAACTTGGAAAAGCCATTAAACACGGCAATAATATGGACTTGGCAAAGTTATTTTGTTAACATGCATGTATGATACCCTAATCCTAATTCCTCTAGATAGGCAGCTACTTTTTTATCAAAATTGACAATTCTGTGAAAGTGACAGAACATGTGAACGTTATTGTCACTGGCTATTGAAGGAATACAGTTAAATCAGTTATCCCAGATATTATGCCTTGCCTTATGGCGTTTTATCTTCTGTGTATGTTGTGTAATAAGTTGAAGAAAGGGCTTTTTGAGTTGACTCCCTATTTTTTGGGTGGGGGAAATTAATCAACAAGAGAGGAAGGGATAATGCATGTTGGAATATACTTTTTATCACCTTTACTTCACTATAATCTTGAGATTTGAGTTGATAATTTATCAGATATCACATCAAATGTTCTGTGCTCGAACTTCATTTCCTGCTTCCATTTTAAATTCATAAACTCATCAAGTGTTAAGGCTGTCACATTAAAAGGGAAGATTGATCCAAACATAGGGACTTATTAGTATATACAAATAATTAAATTCCATCCATCACTATAAATTTGAGATTTTAAATGAGTTGATAATTTATTGGAAAAACCCTCATGTTTCTAAGTGCCTACAAACTTCCACCTGAGCTAATCTTATTTGCCTAAATTGAAGGCTACCGTGAGAAATTACTAGAGCCATTTTGGTTTGGGCAAAGTCTCTTCGGCTTCTTTTTTTCTCTTACTATGAATCCTTAGAATGTATCTTTGTATAATAATAGTATGTGTGAATAAAATACTAATTCATACATTCTACAGAGAGATGAGAAGCATTAGATAAAAGAAATAGCCGAAATGTTTGAAAATAGATTACTAATCCATCCCCAATTTCAAAGTTACACATGATCACTACGTGTTATGATTAGCACTTCATTGACCAATGACAATTAGGAGATTAATGTACCTTATTAAGAAGGGAAGTGTATAAAAAATCGAGGTTTGCTTCAGAACAGGACGACTTTGCAAGAGTAATCTACAGTTTGTTCAGTCTCCTGTTGGACATGTGAGCTTGAATTTTCAATCACTCATGAGACTTCTCAATCTGATTTATACGGGTTTAGGTGCCAGAGAGATAGGATGATATGAGTAATATAGTTTGATAAGCAAATTGACATACTTCTATCTGATATTTCTTGTAAAACCAAGTATGAAACTGTCAAAACACGAAGTCTTCTGGGTGTTGATATTTCCTGTAAAACCAAGTCTGAAACTGTCAAAACACTAAGCCTTTGGGGTATTCTGGAACTGTCAAAACACCAAGTCTTTTGGGTGTTGATATTACTTGTAAAATCAAGTATGAAACTGTTAAAACACGAAGTCTTCTGTGTATTGATATTTCTTGTAAAACCAAGTCTGAAAGTATCAAACACTAAGTCTTCTGGGCATTGATATTTCTTGTAAAACCAAATCTGAAACTGTCAAAAAACACCAAGTCTCTTGGGTATTTACTTCAGCTTCTGTATTTACTTAGGGGTATAAAATAAGAACTTTTTTTATGACAAGTATAATAACTGATAATTTAAAGAACCAAAGTGCTGAAGTTGCCGAATGATTTTAAATTAAACAGTTTTCCAAATTTATGATGGAAACAATTGTTGTTTGGTGGGTCAATATCAATCCAATGGATTCTTATTGTGAATGAAATCTGGAAGGTTGTCTTCTTCCTTCGTTTGCTTGAATTGGGTTGAAACCTGTCATTTTCGGCCTCCATCGTAACAAATAAGTTATATTCTTTTGTTTCTATGTTATGTAAGTTGCTTGTTTTCTCAAGTTATATCACATGCATGGTTGACTTGCAGTATGTATAGTATTATTCTAAATGGTATCTTGGTCTGCATTCTTGGCTTGAATTTAATGATCCCAAGGCATAATAGCAGGAAAGAATAGGCTAGATCACATCTTGTCATAGCAAAAGAAAAAAAAAACTACTTTCAGTTTATTGATAATGTCTAATGTTTTTTCTTCCCCAGCACATGCTCCTTTCTGTTTAGTTTTCTAATCTCTTTCTTAGGCAATTTCTTCATTCACATGTTATTTTACAACGAATACCTAATCCAAATCGGAAAGCCTTCCAATATCTTAAGAACGGTATTGCTCTTTAGCTTCTTTGTCTACATCAAAGTGAAGTTAATCAATTATTTATGGTACAGATTTCTCAACTCTTCAACAAAAACTTAAGGGTGTACAAAACATGGATAGGAAACATATCTAGCTGGGTGTCATCATTACGCCATCCAATTCTTGGTTGATGCCCATCCTCAGAGTCACTACTTGAAAAGCAATGCCAATAAACAATCCAAAATCTGGTTGAACAACAATATTGAACTCATCATCCTCACCCCATCTAGTGAAAATTTAAAAAAGAAGAAAAAATAATACAAGATAGAAGAACAGGAACACCATATACTACATAAATAAATAAAACTAAGAAATTTGGCTAGAGACTATTGGCTAACCTTGAGAAAAATTTAATAGTTATTAACAATTGGAACCACCTCATCTTGATAAATAGCATACTCTATGTCTTCAGAAGTGAGCTCTGAAGGTGGTGCTTCTTCAATTTCCCAAAAATCAGTGTTGTTGAAGCATTCATAATCAATCCGATCATAAGCTCTTTTCTTATAATGGAGTCTGGTAGATATAATTTAAAAGTTAAAAGAATGGTGAATAAATCAAGAAATCATCATAATGATAATGAATGTAATAAACTATTATACTTTTTATGGAAATTATTACCTTTCTTCAAGCAAAGGTCATAAGTCAAAAATAAATGATCACTGAACCTTTGATGCTCTGATCTATTTCTGTTTTGGTATAAATGCTTTCAAAGAAACTCCAATTCCGCTCAAATTCTGAAGAGGAAACTGTTTGAGTGAGGAGTCGAATGGCCAATCGGCCAATCGTTGCAAATTTGGGGCACTACGCCCAAACAATATCCACCAATCATCTGAATGTCAAGGCAAAAACAATTGGTAAATCATATACATTAAAGAACCTGTTTACAGCTGTAGCCATTTAAACATATACATGATTAGTAACAATACTACTGCTTACCAGGTTGCATTGTCTTTGCTGTGCTAAGAGTAGATAGCCAACTAAACTTCCAAGGCAATCTCAATACAACCTTATCTCCTGCATTGAATTCTGAACATTGCAACATATGCTGGATTGGCTCATCATACACACAAAAGCTGGATTTAGAAAATAAGTCAGTTGCATGAATATTACGAGTAGATGCTTATCCTATCCCTCCATGATGATATTTTAATAAGGCGGGTAGATTCTATTCTTCATAAAAATATTCTTAATTGCTTTGTCAGCCTTATACATGCCTTCACAAACATAGCCTGAAGAAGATTTTTCATCAGAGTCTACATTACACAACAACCTAGCAAGAGAGCCACAACATTCAGCATAGTTAAACAATCATCCCAAAATTTATTATCTAGGATGATATTGCATGACAATTTTTCAAGCTGCACTTTTTGATAGCAGTGAAATGGGTACTAGTGACAAAAGCTTGCAAGTCCCATTTGTGATCTATTGTAAAGGCTCTTCAAAATGATGAAAGTAGTAGCAAAACAGACCACTGCAGGATGCATTCGCACAATCTCCTTCTAACCAGGTTATTTCCTCAACCAAGGCAAGAATACCATATTATTATACACAAAACAAGTCAGCTTAGGAGCACGATACGATGTGAGCCACATGATCCATTCTAGCAATATCCTTCAAGATTAGATTTAAACAATGCCCTGCACAAGGCTACCAAATATATGTTTGGATATTTTTCACGTAGCATCCTCCCAGCAGCTGCATTATCTGCAACCATGTGAACTACATTTTTGTGTCCAACACATTCAACTATTTTGGGAAACAAGTTACACAATGTTGGTGCATCCTTCAAAGCATCCAAGCCATCACCAGATTTCAGAAAACACTATTCCAGCAGAGCAATAAACCAAAAAATTAGTTAAAGTTTTTTTTCCCCTTTGATGCATCAGAAAGGATTAATCAAAGTTCTTTGCCCTTGTCAATCAAACTCAGCAAGCATCTCACATTCTTTTTTGCAATCTCAACAAATGACCCCACATCATAATAAGAAGGAGCCTTATACCCACGACCAATTGCAGCAATAGCATCCATTGCAAGTTAAAAATAAGGTCATTGCAAAGCATGGAATGGAAGACCAGCGTCAAAGAATCATCTAGCAATAGCCATATGAGTTTCTGAATTGCATCTTTGCTAGCCAAAAACACTCTTAAGAGTTGGTTGTGAAACTGGAATTGTCCTTTGCTTTTCTTCTCCTTTTGACTTGCACTTGTGAAACCAAGTCTGCCATAGATAGGAGTTATCTCTTCCATTTCTTCATCCTCCATTTCAACTTCTTCAGGATCATCATCAAATCCATGATCATATTCTGTTTAATTAGATTTTTTCATCTTATCTGCTGCCTGGTTAGGACTCTCCTGCATTTGAACTTGAGGAACCTTTTCATATGGATACTCCTGGCCTTTTATCCAAGCAAGCTGATACTTATCCTATGAATTTCTCCACCTCAACACAAAGCTGCACAATAAGATATCTTTCAAATCAGTACCGGTACCACAGGTTTCACTAAAATAGATTTCACATCTGATGGCTGGAATTCACAGTATTCTCTATTCTTCTATGACAAGTTTACAAAATTTGATACAAACTGTAAGCATTCATAAGAAATTAATGGGGAAAACAATAAAAAGTCAACAACTTTTAAAAGTTACTATGCATATACAACTTGAAATATTTATTTCATAATTATGATTTTCTATGTTCATGACTAGGAAATAACAAGCCAAGAGTAAAGTTACTATCATTATAATTATTTCCCCCAAGGAACAAGGATACTAAACCAACCCCTCTGCAGTTCCAAATGATATGACTTATGAGTAATCTGTCCAGATACCAAAGAACAATTAATTTTCATTTTACCATACTTACTGGTTACTTATTGATTTTTATTATTGTAAACACGTCGCCATTAAATACTCCAATCACAGACTAGTCGAAACCATCATACTCATCCATTTTAGAATATTCAAGTGAACAAAACCACAGTGAAGTGAAAAAATTAGCATTCTAAATGTTCAGTATTCTCACAATGATTTGAAAATATTCACTAGCATATTAGCTGAATTTTTAACATAATCATCACCAAGCAGTCACATTACACTCAGAAATCCCCAAATTGCAGTTCATCAATGATTGAAACGAAAGCAAAAAAGAATAATGACAGCTGAAGAGAGAAGATAAGGACCACATACCTGCGACAGAGACTATGACACAGGCCACTGAGACTCGGCGCCGGGCTGCTCGCGACGACGGAAGGAATGGCTGGCTCTGGCCTCTGTGCGGGGAGTTTGGTCCTTGCTTTGGTTTTTGAAGGTTGGCCCTTTGGAGTTTGGACTATAAATCTTATAAACGACATTAGTTTAGTCCGAAAAGATGTCGTACACTATTGACTCCCACGTGTCAGACAGCCCAAATATATGGACGTGGAAACTAACTATCAACTGAATTTGATACACCCGGTTTAATTCCGCCCTGCGCGTGATTCTGAAATATACGGGGCATATATAGGACAGTCTTGCTGTGTCAAACTCGTAAGAAACGTCTCTGAAACTCCTTAGACTCAAAAAAATCTTTTTATTTTTTCGTAAGCAGAGTAGTTCTTGGCTTCTGTCTATTACGCAAGCTTCTTGGATCGAAAACAATTAAAAAATGTGAGGGATCCATAGCTTCTCAGGTAAGCTGCTTCAATTGGCGAGAATGAGAGAAAAAGATGTTATCTTTGTTCAGCATATAGAGCTGAGGTGGGAATATTTCGACATTTTCGTTTTGGGGCTCTGGCTAGTAGAATAAAGCTTTGTTTTCTTCGTTTTTCTCAGCAGCCAGTCCAAACGGAGTAATTGTTGTTTTTGGTAGAAGAAATAGTAAGCAAAATGTGGCTATGTGGGGTTGCTGCTTTTAGTTATCTACTATGGTTTTCGCGAAATAAAGTTAAGAATTTCTGAGATTAAAAACCAATAGGTTAGACTTGTAGGTTAATTTGTTTTTTTTTTGACATGGTATTGGAGCTTCTCTGGCCAAGTGGACAGAGTCTGATCATTATCGCTTCAGTTTTTTGTAATTGTATGACTCCACAAGGTAATGTGGGTCTGTACCTTTTGTCCTCTGGCACACACAATGGGCTTATGCTTGAGGAGGCTTGTTAGAAATTAGAATATTACTTATGGTCTTATTTAACAACTTAAGCTTTGAGTAGTGTTAGGGATCTAACTGTAGGGTTGTTATGTGTTAGATTTCATTGTTTCATGTAGTCTGCTTGCATTCGAAACTTCTTTGTATATCTTGCCAATAATTCTACCAAGTGTATGTCAGTTTACTTTTGGGCTCTTACCAAGTTTTTAGAATATTCCTTTAACAATTTGTACCCTTAATCTAGTTATAAACGTGGGCCTGTGTTTATGTTTTTTCAGTCTGATGTTGAACAGAGAAAGAGTATAAGTAAGGTCTTGAAATTGTATTGGATATGTTGTAGTCATAAAATGAAAGGCACGTCAACTATTGCTGTTCAGGGTCTTGGAGTTTTCCTATGTTGTCTCCTTTTTATCTCAGTAGTAATGTTTCTTGTTATTAAACTTAACTTTGTATATTGTCACAAAGTATGATTTATTGTTTTCTTTCTCAGAATTTTCAGGTTATAGGATTGGCATTCAGTATAAAAATTCAGTTTCCTGACAAACTGAAAATATTTCAGTGCTTCATCAGTTGCATATATGGCTTCAGCTGTTGCAAAACTTAGTGATGATGCAATGATTATTGATAAGCTCCCTGAGGTGATAAATGAAATGAAAATCAAGGATGAAAAGGTATAATAGCTCTACTTTTTTACTTGTTAATTAATTTATTGTTATACACTTACTCTCTATTCATAACTTCTTCATAATAGGAAATAGAGGCAGCAGTTGTAGATGGAAATGGAACTGAAACTGGCCACATTATTGTCACTACAATTGGCGGTCGCAATGGTGAACCCAAACAGGTAGATATTTTTCCTTGTTATAGCTGTAATTGGATTAGTTTTCTGACTAAATTCCATACAATATAAGGCATTTACATAAACATCCCATGGAGTAAAATAACCAAATGAAAATAAAAAGTTAGAGTCATCTAGGAGAAAATAACTGGCCAATCAAATTCAAGTAAATAAATATATAGACTGAAGTACAATCGTGAGAAGCTGACGGTGTCATGTTATGTGAGTGATTATCTGATTCTGTTAACTGAAGGATCAGTTTCGACATGACATGAAACTGGTGCTGGTATGAAATCCTAGTCCTAAGCTGAACGTAATTGTTGGACTCTGCTACCCCTCAAACTATTTTTGAAAGAAAAAGTTGTGAGCTAGAACTTTTAGGAAAATAAAAGAGTAGATAGAAATTACAAGTCCCTGTGTTTTCTCTTACAACCACCAGATCAATGGCTTTCTGCCCTAACTCCAACCAAATTAAGCGTGTCTTTAGCTCTCTCTCAAATTCTGCTCTTGGACAGTCCATATTTTGATGTGTCCTTGTGTCCATTGTCCAATTGTATCATTTGTGACCAAGTTCATCCTAAAAATTTAAAAATAGCTAGTTGGAACTCGGACACTCAGAATCCAACACCCATACACAAGTCCAGATAACATATTTAGATCCATAAAAAATTTCAAAGTGGTGTTCCCAAATTTGGGTTCAGGTAAGATGTGATCTCAGCATTGTTGCTAAAAATGTGTTCTATAAAAATTGTAAGGAGATGAAACATTGTAAAATAGTGTAAGGCAATTATTCTGCTTCCCTATCAAGCATGAAGAAAAAGCCAAGGAGAAAAAAAAGAAGTCATTTTGTTCTTCACTTTATAAATCTACTCTTGCAAGTTTTGATTTCTTGATTAGCTGTACATGTTACAGGATATCCATTTCAGTTTGTTGAGTTAATAAAATTTTGTTAGTTACTATAGCCTTCTGTTTGCTGCAGACCATTAGTTACATGGCAGAGCGGGTAGTTGGACAGGGCTCATTTGGTATTGTGTTTCAGGTGACATTTCAACCGGGAATTCAGAATGATCTAGAGCTACTACCTACTACTATTATATGAAAGCATTTTGGATAAGGTTAACGGTATAAATTTTGAAACTTCAAGTGGTATCTTTTGTAGGCTAAGTGTCTTGAAACTGGAGAAACCATAGCCATCAAGAAGGTTTTGCAGGATAAGAGATATAAAAACCGTGAATTGCAAACAATGCGTCTTCTTGATCATCCTAATGTCGTGTCACTCAAACATTGCTTCTTTTCAACCACAGAAAAGGATGAGCTCTATCTCAATTTGGTTCTTGAATATGTACCCGAGACTATCTATCGTGTTGTGAAGCACTACAGCAAGGCAAATCAGCGAATGCCCCTGATATATGTCAAACTCTACACCTATCAGGTTGTTTTACATATTTTTTTGTTGACGATTCATGAATTATTATCAAATTTGAGGTCTGGGCTACTGAGCTGTGAATATGAGGAAAATACATCTGTTATGTTTATAAAATTAACTTTAGAAATTAGAAACTTAAACAACCAAGATACACATTTGATGAATACCTACAAAAGTAGGGGAGAGGGGCGGAGAAGTCACAATTGCCTCTTTATTCTTTAATCTATGTATTTGTGTGTATGTGTATCTGTTGGTCTTAATCTCCCCAACTCCACCTGTGCGGCTTAGTTTCTTATCTTAAAACAGCTATTCCCAAGCCTTGACAATGTCAGAGTCAGACCAAAACCTGCAAGTTTCATGAAGCTGAGAATTTAAGGTGGAGGTGTGCAAATAAATGAGAAGATAGTACAAAAATGATTTTATTCAGTCAAAGTTAGGGATAGCAGCTTCAATTGAAGTTAAGATGAGACCATTTTACCTAAAATTGCTTGGGCATCTATTCTGTACGGATGTATATGTCCTGGTGCAGGAGGCTGATAAAACTCAAGTAGGCAGATAAAATAGGATAAGGGAAGACCAAGAATGACATGTATAGAAGTCATTAGGAAACATGTAGGTGTGAAGGCTTTGCAGAGACTGTAGCCTAGATAATAATGGAATGTGAAAGAGAGTTTCAGAGAACAACAACTAAGTTTGGATTCATATAGTGGACCCAATTTATTGGGTGAGGTTTTTAAGTTTTGATTTACCTTTAATTTTTTGTCCCTAAATACAGTGGTATCGCTTTGTGGTTCTGGTGCTCTTCAACTACGATAGTTTGTTCAGGTAGAGAATAATGGTGAAGAACTTACCATTTAATAGATATGTTGAGCAGAACAATCCGTTGTTGCTTCTCTTTGTTTCCATTATTTACATTTGAATTTTATTAAAATTTAGAACCCGGGTAACATATTATTTTCTTCCTGTTATGTTTGATCATATTGTATAGATTGTTGACTATGATAACAAACCACCTACTACTTAACTAAATCAAAGGAAGAAAAGAAACCACATACTATGACTTAATAAAAAATAAAAAAAATGTTATAACTGGCATTTGCTAACCTTCATTATTCAATTATGTTATTAAGAGAACAAGTTGATGATCACTAAAAGTCTTCTCAACCTCTACAGCTATATTGAAACATTGTTGTAAATATCTTCCAATTTTTGGCAGATTTGTAGAGCCTTGGCTTATATTCATGGGTGCATTGGAGTGTGCCACAGAGATATTAAGCCACAGAATCTACTGGTTTGTATTTAATGTTACAGACTTTTCGTTATCCGAATTGGGTGGTTAGTTGCCAATAAAGTCTCTTCTTGCAGGTTAACCCCCATACTCACCAGGTCAAGCTATGTGATTTTGGAAGTGCAAAAGTTCTGGTAATGTCTTATTCCCTTTATTTTGAGCCTTTGATCTTAAATATAGAAAGGGGCATTTTTCTTGACTTTAATTATTAAAAAAGTTTTGGAAGTTGTGTTTCTCTGCAGATTTAGATCATCCAGAAATTATTAGACATTTAATTATATTTATATACCACTTTCTTTTAAGCTAGTTTTATACGTAATGTTTGTGATCACTTGCAGCACAGCCTTATTTTAGTTACTGATGACTGATGAGTACATACAAAGCAATGATTTCTGCAAGTCCAGTTCTTATGCATATTCAAATCTTAGAGGCACAGTCTAAACATAATGCACTGTTAGTTGCATAATGTACTTTGGGCTCTGTAATGGTCTCTCTCTCTAGGTTGGGATTAATAGTTGTATGACGTATGATTTATTTGTGTTTTTCTTCATTATCAACTTGATCAGGTCAAAGGTGAGCCAAATATATCATATATTTGTTCTCGTTACTATAGAGCTCCGGAACTCATATTTGGGGCAACTGAATATACTACTGCAATTGATGTATGGTCTGTGGGTTGTGTCCTTGCTGAACTGCTCCTTGGCCAGGTTCTCCTCTAAATGAAGCTTCATCACCTTTTGCTCAAACTTTTGTTTTTGCAAATGATAAATAACCAGAGTTCTTAATGTTGTGTTTTTGACAATTATGTTTGGTGGTACCCATCCCAATGGTTATAGCCTCTATTCCCAGGCGAAAGTGGAGTCGATCAGCTTGTTGAGATTATCAAGGTCAATATTGTTGGTGCTATTTCGCACTAAGAGCAGTTCCAAAACTAAATACTTTTATTCAGTAGGCTTGTGTAAACTGAACTGAATTCATTTAGGTACTCGGTACGCCAACTCGTGAGGAAATCAAATGTATGAATCCAAATTATACAGAGTTTAAATTCCCCCAGATCAAGGCTCACCCATGGCATAAGGTGAATATCATAGCTGTCATACTAACCATCTTTCTATGTTAGTAATGCTTTTGCACTCTGTATTCTTGCCTACACATTTATTGGCCAATATCTTCTCTTAAACGCAGATATTCCACAAGCGTATGCCCCCAGAAGCAGTAGATCTTGTTTCGAGACTTCTTCAGTACTCTCCAAATCTAAGATGCACTGCTGTAAGTATTTACTATATGTTTCCTTCAGATATTAGTGTTCTCATCTTTCCTTGTTACCTACAGGTATGGGAATGCTTCATTATTTATTCTTAAATCCTTTGGACTCCCTTAGTGAGTGATAACAAATAAAACTCCAAATCTATTTCGAATGGAGTATAATGTATTGCCTTAAATATCATATCATGATATCATGAAATAATGACATGCATCACTAATTTTATGATATTACTTTTGCCATCTTCTTATAATCATTGGATGTGTTGACTAATCCATGCATGTTGATTATTTTGCTACTACTTTATCATTACTGTCTATATAATGACCAAATTATCACTTGTAATGCATTTGGCAGTTAGAGGCATGTGTCCACCCATTTTTTAATGAACTTCGTGATCCTAATGCTCGTCTCCCCAATGGACGACCTCTGCCTCCTCTCTTTAACTTCAAACCTCAAGGTGGATCTACTCTCCTTGTATCTCGTTCTGATTTTATCCATTTGTAAAATTTGCTAATGTCATGTTTTTTTATTGATGACACCACATTTGTAGAGCTGAAAGGAGCAACTTTGGAGCTATTGTGTAAACTAATTCCAGAACATGCTCGGAAGCAGTGTCCATCCCTTAATTTCTAAACTTTGACATCATTGTTGGTTGGTATGAGTAATGCTGATGTTCTATTGACATTTGTTCTTCACGCTGTCTTAGTTAAATGAAGTGCTCTACTATGTTTTTGTCTTTTTTTTAATTTATTTTGTTTATTCTAATACTTATGAATGCTGCTGACTTCCACTTTGATTTGGACTATGGAGAGTAGTGACTCTAAAGAAGATATTGACTGTGGACTGTAATGTTGACAATGTTTCCCCAAAAAAAAAAAAAAAAACCTTTTCAGCTCTCTCTCTAGCTGTTTCGTCCTGTAAATTCATATCTAAACTTGTTCAACAAATTCAGCAGAATGAGTGTTCCATTGCAAGTGTGAATGTTTTTAGGCCACAGCATGCAGAGTGTACTATTTACAAGAGTCACCTCGAAGAAACTTCTTTAGAGAACAAAAAGTTCTACAAATGAGAAGGTAACTGGAAAGCAAAATGATATCTTATGCAAATGGGATAAGATTCATTGTCGCCTCTTGTTGCTTATACTCGAGTACGAGTTTTAGAGTTAAGTAAAGCTACTTCAAATTTATGATTCCTAAATAGTGAGAAGTCTTTGAAGAAGAAAAAGATGTAACTTGCAGTTTGAAAGCGTTCCTTTCACTAGTTGCTGAATGCTTATGATTCCTAAATAACTAAAGGGCAAGGAAACAGAAAAGCATTCATATGTTTCCAGTACTCGTAGATCAGATTTCTTTGTAGAGCATGCATAGAGATTCTTTAAACAGTTTAACACCAGATGAGTAGTAGATGTTGTCCCTCTTTATGGTACAATGCTGTAAGTAAAAATTAATGGATTGTTTCCTTTCTAGGTATTCATACTTGCAAAGTACAAATAGGGTGTTTCCTAGAGGTCATTATTAGATAGAGTATAGCATTGAAAAAATAATTTCATAGGGTGATGAACATCTCAGCAATGTGGTGGTTTAAGGTCTTCGATGTAATATTTATCATATGGTCTTGAAACATTTAGCAAAAAAATAAATTCATTTTTATGAATCAGTGTTGCATACCTTAAGTTTTTTGTTATATCTGGTGAAAGTGTAGGTGATCAGGAGTTTAATAGATGTCGTTTCCTTTTGTTGTCATCTTTCAAGGTTGTTAGGACTTACGAAAATTAAGACCGATATAATCTAATTAATTTGTCCCAAATGTGAATTACAGACAGTTGTCACTTATCAGAATGTATGGAATGTCACAAGAAGTAGTCTTGAATGATTGACCTGACAGATGAAAATACTAATTAATTGGAAGAACTCAAAATCATGCAACCAAATTCCATGAACTCTCCATCACTTATCAGAATGTCTGTGGACTGTAATCATAATTATTCACCTAATGCAGGTTGTAATGCTCCCCAGAGAAAACCCTTTTCAGTTCTCTCTCTAGCTGTTTCGTCCTGTAAATTCATATCTAAACTTGTTCACCAAATTCATCAAAATGAGTGATCCATTGCAAGTGTGAATGTTTTAAGGCCACAGCATGCAGAGTATATACTATTTACAAGAGCCACCTCGAAGAGAAAGCAAAATGATATCTTTTGCATATGGGATAAGATCCACTGTCACCTCTTGTTGCTTATACTCGAATACCGAGTTTTAGAGTTAAGTAAAACTCCTTCAAAGTTTTATTCAAATTATTACTTTATCAATTTTATATGAGTGTATATTACTTTACTAATGATATTGTTATTATACTTAGTTTATCTGTAAAAGACTTTTATACTACTATCATAATTTTTCATTTGCTTACCAAATTTTCCTCTTCCCTCAATGGCCCATTTTATTGCATGGAATAACTAGTATATATTTTTAATTATTAACTTGTCAAGATGATAATTATATATAGAATTATTTTAATATTTATTGTATAATTTAGAATGATTTTAGTATTGTTGTAGTTTATGAATTACCACTTTTAACAAATTATATTATTTTATTATATATTAATAAGTGTTTAATTAAAAATAAAAAGTATTTTCTAAAATAATAAATTTGTATTTAATACATGTCTACCGTCATTATTAATTATTATAATAAATATATACTATTATAAAAATCTGTTTATAAATATTATAAATATTTAATATTATATTATTATACTATTGTCAGACCCAATAACAATGACAAGCGAATTGATGATTATATTTTGGAGTTATTCTTTTCCAATTTTCAAAGTTATACTACATCCAAAAGTAGTTACTTTTCACTTGATTATGCACATGGGTAGTGAGAGAGTGTGATAGACATTAATATTTTACAGTGGAACACAGCTCAACAGTGTAATGAAATTACCCTTTTGTACTTGATATTGTTACAAATTATATTTTTGGGAATAAGAAAAGCAAACCCACAATTTTATAGATAAGAAAAGAAAGTAAAGTCATGTACATTTTATACAATAATTATATTTTAGAAGGCCATAGAAATTTTAAGGTCTACTTAGAAGACTAAAAGTTAAGTGAATTAAAAACTATCCAAGGGCATAACTTGAGTATTGTTCTAATTATAATAGAAAAATGAAGATTCACTATTGTTATTTACTTATTATCCTTAATTACTTTTTATCATGAACAATATGAGATTTTCACCCTTAATTGCTCGAGTTAAAAATGTGATTTTTTCAACCTTCAAAAGAAAACTATGAGATTTCTAATTTTAAAAGCAATTGCCACCCCCAAGTTAGATAACATAGCTGAACAACTTGAGTCATAAATATAAGACTTGCATTTTATTTTTTTCTCATTTGTTTTGAACTATTTTATTTCTCTAATGAGACCTAAAATGTATTAAAATCACATTAGTTTGAAACTTTTTTTATATATTTTATAATTCACTATTTTTAAAAATTATTCTAAAAACAAGTTAAACTGTATAATATTTTAACCAACCAAAACAATGTAATAGTTTAGATAAGTAAATTTATTTAACATCCGTTTTTATTCTTTGAATATCAAATAATTATCACATTATTAATGAGTTAATTTTTTTCTTATATAACGAATGGATTCATTATTATAAGAGATTCTCATGATCATATGCCAAAAAACATTCTTTAGTACCTAGTAGAAACATGCATTGCACATATAATTTTCAAAGTTACATAATTTAAATGAATAAGAAAGTAATATTTGATGAATTAAAAAAACAAGAACCCCTATATTTATTATTAATTTATTTTCTTTTAAAGTATGACTTATTTGTACTTTTACACTTATCACTTTAAACTTTTTAAATTACTTACCAACTTACACGTAAACAAAATGTAAAATTTCCTACTTGCTCGGATATACAACCATGTGATACTCGCTTTTCTTTCCTGTCAATTTTTTTTCTTATTTAATTTAATAAAAGCAAAATAAAAAGGTCAAATAGTCATGCTGGTGGATTCTCACGTCACATTCCTCCATTTATTCCAATCCAACGGTTGTCAATATATATAATAAAATTAGCTAATATAAAAATAGAAATTTACATTATTCTAGATTATACTCCAGCCGTTGTGATTCTTTCTTTAAAATCGACCTCACTTAAATATGCATATCAGACCGCAAGCAGAAAAGAGTCGAAAATTTATTAAATGCGCGAGTACATGAAAATTCGTACCCGCAGCACGTCTGCGTACAAGAACGAATTAGTTTCATTTTACCGCTCCCCAAAATCTGATTCCTTCCAATACCATATAAGCGGACGCCTTCCTTGTGCTCTTAAGGCCTTCGGCTCAGTCTAATGAGTCGCACAAGGTCTCGTCCTCTCACCTATGGCCTGTTTTGAAGACTGAGGAATTTTCTCTCTCAATTCGTTACCTTTAGGTTCGTCTTCTTTCTCTGTAATTGCTTTTGACCATTGTTTTCAATGTGCTTGCTATTGCTGAGCTCTAAATTTTGATTTTACACGGTTTTTTTTCAATCAGAAGGAACTACATTGGCGTTTTTATCGGAGAAGATATCCCTAGGATCAAAGGACTATCTTGCCTTATCAAATTGAACAGGTAATGTTTATTTCAACAAGGCGAATTTTCCGGCCTTCCTTGTTAATTGCCATTTTTTATTTTTCTGCACGGGTAGGCAGCAATTCATTTCTTTTTTGCATCTTTATAATCCACTGTTTGGTTGGTGAGAAAACTAGGAAAAGGGTATTTCTTTTTTTCCTTCCACGATTTTGTGGTGGCTATAAGCTAAGAGTGTATAGTCGAGTACTGGAATTAGAGGAAATAAGGTTTTGATTTCTGGTAATCAAATTGCATGTGACAAAGGGTTCGTTGATTTTTCTGAATAGAATTCCGTTTCCCCAGTTTTGTTAGCAAGGAGGTTTAGCTTTCTCCTCAACATTTATTCTACCAAAGAAAATACTTTGACTTTAACATTTGAATCAATGGCCTGGAAATTAGGGGGAAATGGTGCAGAGTAGGAGGCAATTACTTGTTTAAAGAGAATAATTAGATAAATTTTAAGTCTGCGCATGGTAAATTGGGAGGGAAAAATTAGGTGAAAGGGAGGTTTTAGTTTGACTAATTGATGTTTGGTACATAAAGTGGAATTATAGAAGGATTGAAAAATGGATTGCACCCCATCCTGGTAGTAGTGAAAATGGAGAGGACTTAAATTGTGTCATTTTCACTCTAACATGCGATTCATGCCCTTATATTTGGAATCTGCCTATGAAGTCTAAAATAGTTAAATAATGAAATCATAATAGTATGTCATTTATTGAGTACACTTTCTATAAAACTCATAATATATGCCTTTTTCAATTAAGATTAATTAGAAGTCTTTGAAGAAGAAAAAGATGTAACTTACAGTTTGAAAGCGTTCCTTTTACTGGTTGATGAATGCTTATGGTGCATTCCTAAATAACAATAGGGGAAGGAAACAGAAAAGTATTCATATGTTTCTAGTACTCTAGATCATATTTCTTTATAAGGCATGCATAGAGGTTCTTTAACAGTTTAACACCATATGAGTAGTAGATGTTGTGCCCTCTTTAAGTTATGGTACAGTGCTGTAAGTAAAAATTAATGGATTGTTTCCTTTCTAGGTATTTCTACTTGCAAAGAACAAATAGATTGTTTCCTAGAGGTCATTATTAGATAGAGTATAGCATTGAAAAAATAATTTGATATGGTGATGTAAACATCTCAACAATGTGGTGGTTTAAGGCCTTGGATGTAATATTTATGTGATTCATTTGGTCTTGAAACATTTAGCCAAAAAATAAAATCATTTTTAAAATCAGTGTTGCATACCATAAGTTTTTTGTTATATCTGGTGAGAAGTGTAGGTGATCAGGAGTTTAATAGATATTGTTTCCTTTTGTTGTCATCTTATTATTTCGAGGCTGTTAGGACTTGGGAAAGTTAGTACTGATATAATCTAATTAATTTGTCCCAAATGCGAATTCCAAACAGTTGTCACTTATCAGAATGTATGGAATGTCACAACAAGTAGTCTTGAATGATTGACCTGACAAATGAAAATACTAATTAATTGGAAGAACTCAACCTCAAGCGACCAAATTCCATGAACACTCCATCACCAAGTAGATATTCAATGTGAAGCTGGGTTCCAATTTCTGAGTGGCACACAATTTAATTTTATATCTACTTTGGGAAAAGTCTATTTAAGGAATAATGCTTATTGACTTAGACATTGGGTATGAGTCAAACTTGGTCAAATGATCTATTATGTTACTGTGAAGATTGAATTATGTCTTCAAATAAAATTTTAGTTTGAGATAGAAATGCTGGTGTTGTTCAAGCATGTTCTTATTCTCTGCAGGATTTAAAAAGATATGTTTTTGATGGCTTGTTAATTCAAAACCAATGCTTCAAACTGCAATATTCAGTTCAACCCTCAAGTTCTAGACATATCTCCTTTATATTATTAAGTTTTTATTTATCCCCTTTTGGAATATGAATTGATAATAGTTAAAGATTCAGATATTACTGACTTATACGATTCTTACCTGTCACAATCACTTTATAATTATAAATATCTTTCTGGGGAAAATCTTTTATTGTTGCTTGGCACGAATTCATTACTATCATGGTGCATGACATACTCTATTGAGCATCAAATGTAAGTTTAGTATATCATTCTGATAGTGAAAAAATAGATATATGTACATAAAACCTCTTGGAGCCGTGAGCACCTGAAGTGAGGCCTTTCTTCTTTTCAATCCTCATGCATTTCCTTCCCTCATGTCCTTTAAGAATCCTTACAAGTAGTTGCATGCTATTTTTAAGGAAGCAAATCTGCATGATAAGAGGTTCTTCCTTATTCCATTCACGTTTATTCATTGTGTAGAATTTCTGCAAAGGGCAATTGTTTGCAGGGGATCCAATCTTTGTTACGTTAGGCGGCCTTTTAATTGTGTTATGATTGTGGGGAGCTAACTGGATCTTTCATGTGTGTAGTAGAATTACATGTATGTGGTCAAACTATTTTAGGCTTATCTTAGAAATCATGGTCGGGTGCCTAACAATGGAAGAATCTATTGGATTGTGAGTATCTTTGCTCATTCCCTTGCAGAAGGTGGTTGAGAGGGAAAAATGAAAAAAGAAATCTTGGGATCTCATATGTGATTCTCGCCGTTGAAAGATTTTCCATCTTTTGGTTTCTGAAAGCAATCTATTGTTTGGGGCATTTTTTTTTGAGTGTACATCTGGTTGAGAATCGAGAACTTGTGGGTAATATGTAGTTAAAGGCGGCGAAGAAAGGAGATAGTAAGTGGTGTCCACAGTTTCTTATTCAGTGTCTCTTGCTTCCTTGTCTCTCCTAAATATATACTTCTCACTTGGTTGAGAGGAGGATGGCTTCTGTTTGGTTAGGTTTAAAACTATACTATATATAGTTATATGCTGAACATTTGGAACTTCCACTCTTCATAATGATGTCTGTGCCAAAAATCTTGATCAGATACTTATGGATTGTAATTGTATTATGCATTTTTCCTTTATTGGAAGTCACTGAAATGTTATTGACTCTCTTTACAAACTATAGTTTTCATGACGCTTACAATTTTTGCACTGCAGTTTGTCTTCACTTGGCGCTGATCTTCCTGCTTTCATTCTTAAGCAGCTTGAACCTTAAACTGTGGTGAAGCTTTCTCAAACATGGTACTTCTTACTTACTAATTCTAAAATCAACTCTATTTTGTTGTAAGAAAAGAAGATTTTATTGAGAAAGAGAGAACTACAATTGTACAAAGGAGAACACTAAGTACTTCAAGGGAAAAAATAAAAATACAGGAGATAACTAAAAGTTTAAAACATTAAAGCTCTCCAATCATGTTGTAATTGTATATCTACTAAAGGAATGTCCCAAAAGGCCCCTGAAGAAATACACCAAAGTGAAGCTAGAAAAACAATCTTATCTCAGACAAGTTGTCTGTTTTTGTTTCTTAAAGTTTTTCACTTTTGAGCCAAATCATTGTGATTAAAGATGCGAAGAGCGGGTTTCTTTTTTATCTAAAGCATATTGAGTATACCTTCATACTTCAGTAACTTTGGTTTTTCTTTTCGCTGTGGTAACTGCATCTGTCTAAATGGACAATTGTTGTAGGATGGGAATAGTTCTGGTGCAGAGAGTGAAAGCTTTGACTGGAACACGGAGGACGAGCTTGAAATTGCAAATTTCCAGTCTTCAAATCAGACACTTCATGCCGAGGTAAATCTTTTGAGGGTAGTTTCTTTTCTATGCTTTAAATTTCAATAAAACCAATATGGTAAGAGGGAAAAAAATATTTGAAGGAGAGCTGATAATCTTTTTAATGAATTATGAAGGTATACATACCATAGAAATACTCTTTAAAGAAAATGTGCAACTATGCTGCTAGGCAATATATTAAAAAGATTCTCATCCATTTCTTTTTACTATTTTTTCATGCATCTTTGGATAGAAATTCACTAGAGTTCTAATACCCTTATGTTGGCATTTTTGTACTAATAAATTTCTTGAGGAGAAAATCCCAAGGTAAAGTGACGCGTATAAGCTATTGGAATTACCGTTGGTTATGAGTGTTTTGAACTTAATGTGCAGGCATCCCATGCAACATGTATGTAGAGATACAACTCTTAGATATGAAAACATATTTTCACCATATATTAATTCCTAATTCTCTTTTTTCTGCCTTAAGGTAAGCTCATGTGCCGGTTCTTCGAATTCAAAGTTAATGGACAGATTAGTTGCGATGGGGTTTTCCCAAAAGATGGTTGCTAGAGAAATTCTAGAAAATGGTAAATGTTTCTTCTTCTTAACTCCGGTTAAGCCTTTACCTTCAATAATAATCATGCTCTGATGAATATACAGGGGAGGAAAATGAAGAGTCAATTGTTAATGCCCTCCTAACGTACTCGGTGAGTTTGATATTTTCCTAATTGTCACTTATAGTTATATACATATCTCCCCCCTCCACCAAATAACTTTGAAGAAGTCAAATCTTAAATTATGTTTTCATTGTTCATTTTAAATATTGAGTTGCATTAATAAAAGGAAAATCATTGCTTTATTTACTAGGATTGTTCATCTATCAATGCCCTCTTGAAAACTGAAGCAGTTAGCTAATATGCTAAAGCAATAATTTGTTTGGTTCATTAGTGAAGCTACAACCGGTACTTTTGAAACTCTTTTGCATATCATTAATCTTCCCCAACATGATATGAATTTAGGCCATCTGCGTAAGCAGTCTTAACATGCTCACACTAACTATGTTTTGTTTCGTACATACAAAAGGTTTCCATTCTTATTTTGTGGTCCACTGAGCTCCAATGTTATACATATACTAGTCAACAACAACTTATTGCCTCCTAGTGGAAGAAAATGAGAAATATTTGTTTGTCCTCTTTGATTGTAATAATGATTTTCTTTCTCTATGCTTTATTTGGGAGAGGTGAAAAAGTAGGAAAGGAAATGAGAGGAGAAAGATAGTCTCTCCAATTTGGAATCGAACGAAAATGAGAGGAGTGATATTGAGGAGGAAGTTTAGATATTGGGGCCACATAAATCATTCCCTCCAAAAAGTGGAGAGAAAATGAAAAAAAAATATGATTCTGAGCTGCTGAGATCTCATGATTTACAATCTTACCTTCAACAACACTTTATTTGGGAGGGATTTAATGATAGTATTAGGTAATTTTGTTCAAAACGGCTCTTTTTTCCTTCCACTTTCTTCCTTTCCCAAGCAAGAGAAGATAAAGTATTAAGTAACAACGTCTCCTTCCATTTCCTCATCCTGAAGTTGCCATGCTTTGATTCTTATGTTGACCGTTTGTGTGTCTGAATTACTTTCATCTTGAGCTATTCTCAAGAAGAGTTATGACGCTCTACAAATTTTATGTCTCCTGCCTCTTAGCATACTAAATTTTACCTTCATCTCAAACTCACACAGGCATATTCCTTATTTGTGTATTGCTTCTTACGGTTAACTGGAAAATATTCATGTGAGTGTCTTAGAAGGGCAATGAAAGCACTAAAGATTTGGTATGAGAAATAATAAATGTCAGAAATTGTTTCCTAAAATCCTAAAATCAGATAACAGGTACATACAATTATATATCAGATATCTGTTTATATTAAGAAGAAATTTGACAATTTAATTATAGAAATTGTGCATAGGTCACACCTTGTCATCAGACATACTGTAACTTGTCCACAATATGATTCAAGGGTGGATTTTATTTAACACCCATAATACTGAGTTATCTATGAAAATGGATGGACATCAAGAAGGGTTATCAAATGCTCAATTATGTAAAAATTAATAAATTAAACTAATCATTGTAAACTTCAATGGCTTTAGCAAACTAGTAAATAAGCTACTCCTATATAAAAGGATATTCTCAGCCTTGCTGAGCCCAAATGGAAATATTTTTAACGTCAAAGTTGAAATTCCCAATCAGATGTACTTGTCATAAGGCAATAAAATTGGATTATTGAGATGAAAATGAATGAAACATGCAAAATTGTAAATACTTGGTTCAAATCCTAAAATGGGGTTTTCAATGCATGAGTGGCCAGAATTGTAGCTAGCATTACTTTAGGATGAAATACAGATGAATACAAATAGGGCTTGAAAATTCCTTACTTCCTTTCCTTTCCTTTTTCTTATGTCAATTACACAATGAATTCGGTACTTTTTATTTTATATACCAAATCAAGAAAATGATATTTTTCTTATAAGCCACCATGGGAGATTGGTAACTGAAATACTGGATGAATGTAAATGAAGCATTGTTCTTTTCTTTTTCCAACTGGCTGGTTATCACCTTTTATAGAATTCTTTTTGCTCTTTAGTTTAGTTTTGGGTGGCCATGAAGTGATCTGGAAAATCTGTTTCGATGTCAGCCGTTTGGTGAAGTAGAAATTTTATATCCTTTGTGGAGGGGGGGGGGGGGGAGCCGGCCAGAGCTCTCCCTTCTCTCCATCATTGAAGCTATTAATTCTGATCGAAATACTGAAGAGTACTACTTTCTACAGATTTAACACAACTTTCAAGAAAAAGTAGCCATTTACAGTGCACATGTTACATCATTACATGCTGCTTCTCATCGTATATAAGGACATATACGTTTCTTGACTTTGACATTCTTTTCTTTTACAGGCTCTAGAAAGTTCTCCTCCGGAACAACAGCAAATTGATTCCAACAATTGCTCTTCAGAGACTGAAGGGAGCTTTCTGGATGATTTATCAGATATTGACAGTTTCTCAGACAATGAGGTAATTACTACTCTGACTAGTTTGATCTTTTTTGGTTCTAATATAAGTTCATTCACTTGATAGGCATGTGTTTCATGACTTAGTGTCATTTATTATCATTGATCTGCAATGCAAATTACCATTAAGGTCATATCATCAATCATAAGTAGACAATGGATCAAGTTTATCCAGCAAATATTTATCTTCATCCCGATCCAGCTAACTTGCTATCTCCCCCAAAAAACCCTCTTTCCTTGCCCTCTCCATTCTCCCAAAACAAAAATGAAGCTTCTTTCATAAGTTCATTTACATGTGTCTATGGGACTATTGGTGTAAAAAGAGAAATACATATTATTTGCGGGTTATGTTTTAAGCATTTCTGGCATGTTAACTAATTCATCTTGCAGGAAATTACTAATCCTGTGTCTGACAATGACAAATTCTCATCCTTGATGAATATGGGGTACACGGCTGAGGAGGCTTCAATTGCTTTAGAAAGATGTGGTGCGTATAGCTTGTCATTGTTGATTCTATGTAGTATTTTGCTCAAGAAATTCCAAAATAAAAAGAAAAGCTAATGTTTTACTTTTCAATCTTGTTGATGGTGAAATGATTTGATTCCCTCAATTAAATTCTAGTGTCTTGAACCCTGTCCCTTTGGCCAAAAAGAATTATGAAAAGGACTGTTTGAATTAAGAATTTTACTGCATTAATATGGGGTGCAGAAGGCTTCAGTTTTGATATTTGTAAACCAGAGTCTATAAGGCATTATTTTGTGATGGTTCATCTGCTTTCTTACTTTTGTTCTTTGTTTTTTTTTCAAGAGAAGCTTTGTGTTAAAGAAATGCGTTCCTTTCCATGTCTGGTTCTTTCTTTTCATAATGCTTCACTGAGTCAAGGTGCATACTTTGTTCTGTGTCCGATTCTAAGAACACATAGTCACCTCTTTTCCTTTTATTTTCATGAGAGGCACCAATATCTCCTGCCAAAAACTAAATGCATAAAAAGAAAGCTACAACTGACAGCAGGTTAATTGATTATTTTCATTGTAATATTTTACATTATAGTTTATTGCTGACACATCATGCTTGTTTATAGTATTTATTGCATAAAAATGGTTCCAGTCTTCTCTTTTATTCTTTAATTCCTCTCTCTTCTAGTTGCCCCTCTCCTTTAACATACATTCTATGTCAATGATTTTCACCCTCTTGTATTTTAGTCCTTTTATTTTAATCCTCTTTCCTAAGACATCCTAAGAATACTGTTTGCTAGAATGAATGCTACACTCATTGTAATTGGCTGAGAAGATCACATTCACCTTAGAATACACAGACAAGAGTAAGTGCTAAGGTGTATGCATGCTTGGGCATATTCTAATGAAATAAATCTATCAACCAAATTGACCAAAATACCTATGTTTCATACATTGGTAAACTATGTTGTCTTCTAGTTATGCATAATTTCTCTCTTGTAAACCTTGTTTGACCTTTTCCATTTTTTGTGGCCTACAATCCTGTTCAAACTGTACAGGAGTAGACTCCTCACTTGCAGAATTAACAGATTTCATAACTGCTGCTCAAATGGCAAAGGCAGCTGATGCCCTTCTGCCCCCTGAAGAGGTACTGCCTTGGCATCTTCAGATGATTGAAATGGATATTTCTGCATAATTCTATCCAACTCAAAATTATTTTTATCCTTTGTTACTTCTGTTGATTATATTTCTTTAATGTTCGGATTTCGGAATCAATGACTGACAAATTTGAACTTTTACTTTTACAGCCAAGGCCTAGGAATTTATGCAATACTCAGAAGAAGCGGAGATTTAATGATTATGAGGTGTTGGGAAGGAAAAAGCAGATGGGATCAGAAAAGAAGATCCTGACTGAAGATGATGAGCCACTACGGATGCCAAATCCAATGATTGGATTCGGGGTTCCTACTGACTCATTTACAATAGTTCATCGAACACTTCCTGAAGCAGCTTTTGGGCCTCCATATTTCTATTACGAGAATGTTGCTCTTGCTCCAAAAGGAGTATGGAACACAATCTCGAGGTTCCTTTATGATGTGGAACCAGAGTTTGTGGATTCAAAATATTTTTGTGCTGCCGCAAGGAAAAGGGGCTATGTTCACAATCTGCCAATCCAGAACAGGTTCCCTCTTGTTCCTCTTCCTCCAAACACCATACAAGAAGCTTTTCCCTTAACAAGGAAATGGTGGCCTTCGTGGGACCCAAGAATCAAATTAAATTGCTTACAAACTTGTGTTGGAAGTGCAAAACTGACTGAAAGGATTCGCAAAGCTGTTGAAGACTGCATTGGTGATCCACCATTGCATGTGCAGAAGTATGTTCTCGAAGAGTGCCGGAAATGGAATTTGGTGTGGGTGGGAAGGAATAAGGTTGCCCCATTAGAGCCTGATGAAGTAGAAATGCTTCTGGGGTTTCCAAAGAACCACACAAGGGGAGGTGGAATAAGTAGGACTGATAGATACAAGTCCCTTGGCAATTCATTCCAGGTAGGAAACCTTTACAACCCCTGACACCCCTCCGGTCACCCCAAATACCTCCAGATTATACTGAAAATGAACAATGCCGTGTCAGAAATATGCATGCAGATTAACATTTGCTCTTAAGTTTTTGTCCCAGATACTTTCCTATTAGGTTCTGATCAACTATATTATTCCTGGATGTATGTATTTCTAGTACACAAACACATGAATTGAGTTTCTAGTATTTGATATATCAATTTGCTTAACATGATTAGGACAAACTCATTTCAGGTTGACACAGTGGCATACCACCTCTCAGTTTTGAAGGACTTGTTCCCTGGTGGCATCAATCTTCTCTCTCTTTTCTCGGGGATTGGTGGTGCAGAAGTAGCCCTTCATTGCCTGGGTATTCCTCTTAAGAATGTGGTATCAGTTGAGAAGTCAGAGGTTAATAGGAATATTGTGAGGAGCTGGTGGGAGCAGACCAACCAGAGAGGCAATTTGATTGACCTTGATGATGTTCAGCAGCTGAATGGTGACCGGTTGGAACAGTTCATGGATTCATTTGGGGGTTTTGATCTTGTTGTTGGTGGAAGTCCATGTAATAATTTAGCAGGTAGCAACAGGCATACTCGAGATGGACTGGAGGGTAAAGAATCTTCCCTCTTTTATGATTATTTTCGTATTCTTGATTTAGTTAAATGTATAATGTCAAGAAATTGACGATATTTTATTTGAATTGTCCTTAAATTACTTTGTATCAAGTTTGAAACTTTTGGAATTTTTTTATGGAGTATAGCTCTCAGTGAAACATTAAATTTCAAACTCAGACTCGCATCTTTTATTTTCCCTCAAGCACTTTGATTTTGTTGTGGAAGGAAGGGAAAGCTGTGATCGAGTATGCTGTCATTCTTTAAGATTTGTTTTATGTGTTTCTATCGGTAGAAATTCCAGTGAGATTAGCATAAATTTAAAATGTCAGCAGGTCATTTTGCCAATATCTTTTTTATGAATCTGGCTTCTGTGATTCTTATCACCGACAACTGAATGTGGCTACTCATACATGAGCTGCAAAAGTGGTCTTCTTTAATTGTTTTAACTGTTCAGAACTTAAGCAGCTTTTCTGATTAAAATGGAGAGTTTGTAAATGAGCTTGGTGTCATGATTATCAGTTAGGCATATTGCTGTGTACTTTCTCTAATGTCCTTCATTTCCTATCCTCCTCCTTGACTAACTGCAAGAACACCCAAGCCAGATACGAGCTACTCATACTAGATCACGCAGTATAAGAGGAAGTATTCCCAATGGAGTGGTTTGAGAAAAATGATAGATCAGCTTCACCTACAAGAGCCATGTTGGCTGACTTATTTGTGCATTCAGTTTTCTCTTTTCTCAGGAACAACTAAAACCAATTGAAGTGCAAATAACAACTTCGTATGCAATTTTATCTAAAAAAAAAATGAAAAACCCTTTCTCAAAATAACAGTAATGTGGAATATTAAATCAGAATCACAAGAAGATCTATAAATTAAGCCCACCTAAGAATTGTATGTGTTTCTAATGAAGAAATTTTGTGTTACTAAAAATAGCACGTCTTGGATTTTGGGTAAAATAATTATTAAATTATTATTTTTGAATATATGATTTGTATCGGGATAATATTAAATTAATAAGTTATATTTGCTAGTTCTGTTAATAATTAAACAAGAGAATTCGTGATCCACCCGATTCAAAATTTTCACACTATCTGAATATATATTTTTCAATATCCAACGTGACCAGACAGATGGAATTGCATTTTGTTAGCAAAAACAAAAAGGAATTATTCCTGATTTAATTTTTGTTTTCTCGAGTGAAAGAAACAAAAAAAACAAAACTCAAACCAAATTTCTGACGTGGCCATGACGACTTAACCAATGGTTGGTAACCAGGATTAAAAAGCCAACCAATCGCAGTTACCACGCAATTGGACATAGACCTCAGTTTCCTCCTATATCTCTGATTCTTATTCCTATATATAGCCGCCATCTTTCTTCACATCTCTCCCTCCCTTCCCACTCGCCCTACGCCTTTTACCGATCGGAAGCGTAGAGCAGTTTTATCTGCCAAGGTGTTGGAAGAGCAATTAGCCAAATCTCAAAACCCAGAGACAGGGACAGAGAGTGAAAAAAGCTCAAGCCGACCTTGTCCGGTAAAATCTAATTTCAATCTAATATTTATTCTAATTGTCGATTCCTTCTCATAATCTCTCAGATCTACACGTGATTTCATGCCTTATGCATGTATAAGTTCTAAGCATGATTAAGGAGAATCAAATCTAGTGTAATTTCATGTTTCCTTTATGAATTTTGAGACAAAAGGAAGAAGGGAAAGGAATTTGTGTTGCCTATGATATTGTTTTTTTTGACATATTTATGGGTTCTTTTAGAAATTGCCTAAATTTCAAATTTTTTTTTTTTTCAATTGTGAATAATTGCAATAAAATATTTTGTGGATTGAGAAATTTTAAGTTTTTATCTTCTTATTTAGTTTGCTTTATCTGTAACCACCACTCTACGGTTTTTGAGCTTGGCTTTTGTATGTTGTGAAAATTGGAGGATCTCAGTGGACTGGGTTTTTATCAATATGCAGCTGGATTTTCTATAAAATATTTTGAATCTGTGACTGGGACTTTGAATTTCTAAGTACTATTTCTGCATCTGAGTACTTGTGGTGTGTGTGGTTGTTCAGAAACTTAATCATGGGAGATGCTGTATAATGTTGTGATATTGTATTTATGATTTGGATTTCACATATTGAAAGAGCCTGCTGCAAGACTTAGCTCCTTTGTTTTCTATTATTAGTTGGACTAGATTTCTGATGTTCACAGGAAAATATTGTATTTATGGTAATTTGTACATTTTTTTCCTCTATTTTGTGGAGTTCTCAGTATTTTAGAACTTGCAATATGCTCTCTTTCTATTAGAGTTGTGAGTGGTTCCCTTTCAATGGCTGCAACTGCAACTGCTTCTTCAGCGGGTCCACGATATGCACCTACCGACCCCACACTTCCCAAGCCATGGCGTGGCCTCGTGGATGGTAAAACTGGGTTTCTTTACTTTTGGAATCCGGAGACTAATGTTACCCAATATGAGAGGCCTACTAGCTCAGCTCCCATGCTGAAGTCTTCTTCAGTGCCTATAAGCTCTTCAGTCCAGGTTCAACAATCATCTCAAGGACAGCGTCGTGCTGCTGCTGATAGGTATGACAGAAGCACCAATGGTGGAACAAATGCTGAGGTTGGATCAAGGAGTCAGCAGAGCGCAAAAGGTGAAACCTTCCAGTCTCAAAATGTTCCAAATGGCATACTTGGTGTTGGATACGGTGGTTCTTCAAGAGGTCATGGAGGATTAGATGCAGGAGGTGGATTGTCGACAGAGTCATATTGTCGTCGGCATGAAATCACTATTGTTGTGAGTATTTAAGAATTTGCAATATGTTTTAACCTACAATGATATACTCTTTACTGGATCTCAAGAGTAACACAATCAGTTGTGAAACTTGTATTTGTCATCCAATTGATTTTCCTGTTATTCAATGCTTGGTTTCTTGTATTTATTTTATGCAATCAGTTGTGAAACTTGTTTACGATAATTATTTTTCAGGGAGATAATGTGCCTCCGCCTTATACATCTTTCGAGTCTACTGGATTTCCATCTGAAATTCTTAGAGAGGTATGGGCTTCTGTTTCTTTATCATACTTTTGCTGTCTTTGTCCAATAATCACTTTTAGGAGGACAAGTAAGTTCCAAGTTCTATGACCTTGACTATTTTGTTCTGCCAAATTGTCTAATTCCTGGTGGACCAGTTGTTGAGTTTCAGGCTCATGACAATTCTTTTGCCATCTTTTACTTTTTGTCGCAGGTGCGATATTTGCTCCTGGGAGGAGCTAATGTCGTACGCTGTGGTGCCCTCTTTTTGTGGGGCTGGCATTTTATTTGGAGCGCCCTCATATGGTGGACCAATTTTTTTGAAGGGCTTTCCGAATCACCCAAGTTCGTGGCTGGGACTGCCGTTGGTCATGATTCAGTCTGCCTTTGGTCCGAACGGAAGAAGAAGCCTCCTCCTGCTCTAGCTTGCATCAGCAAGCACTGGTGGCCTGCATATGGGGGATGATGCTTCTTCCGGGGCACTAACCACTCCTCTATAAGTCCCAAAAGAAAACCAACCAGAAAATTCTCGAAGCCAGTACCTCTGCTTACAGGGGTTCCTGGATTTTTCTTTGCCAGGTACAAAGCGCTGGGTTCCCTTCCCCAACTCCAATCCAGGCACAGTCATGGCCCATTGCTCTTCAAGGTAGAGATATAGTTGCCATTGCTAAAACAGGATCAGGGAAAACCTTGGGGTACTTACTTCCTGGATTTATTCACCTCAAGCGTAGCCGAAATAACCCTCAGCTGGGTCCCACTGTGCTGGTATTGTCACCAACAAGAGAGTTGGCAACACAAATACAGGCTGAAGCTGTGAAGTTTGGGAAATCATCAAGAATTTCTTGCACTGTTAAGTTTCGTTGGATCTTATTACTCTATTTTTTTTAAGAAATTTTACCCTGTGATTTTACCGTTTTCCTTACATGTAGATCAAGTAAATTAGCTTGTTTCTATTGGAGCATCTACACATTACTACATGACCATTTTGTTTCTCTTTATAAATTCAAGACATGGTATGAGCTTCTTGCTTGAAGCACAATTTTATGTGAATTTTGGAATCTGATTGTATGCTGTCTTGTGAGTTGTTTATTCCTGTTGTCCTGGCGTGTCAGTGTAAGTAGTTTCTTTTACTCAGAAATAATACTGATTAGGTATACATGCTTAGCTATTTAATCACTTGGAACAGTCTAGACCTTAAAACCGCCCAACCACCTGCTCCTAAACACCTAATGGACGGATAGTGTTCCAATGGGACCTGTCTGAGTTTTGACTTTACTCACTATCTGCAGGCCAGCTGGTACTATCTTCTAGTGGTAATATTTTTTGGATGATCTGTTCTTGGTGGTCATTTTCTCAAAAGATGACACATAACTTTGATAATGTAATGTGTCTTATAGTCTATAACTTTATTTTAATACTGATGGGATTTGGTCATTATTTTAGCTATGGATTTTCTAGGATGCTAGTACAATAAGCATTCTGTTACTGATATTGATTGTAAATGGTTTTTCTTTTGAAGTGTTTGTATGGAGGAGCACCAAAGGGTCCCCAATTAAGAGATATTGACAGAGGAATAGATATTGTGGTTGCCACACCAGGCCGCCTGAATGATATTCTGGAAATGAGAAGAATTAGCCTCCAGCAAGTTGCTTACCTTGTGCTAGATGAGGCTGACCGGATGCTGGACATGGGTTTTGAACCTCAAATAAGGAAGATTGTGAAGGAGGTTCCTGCTCGTCGCCAAACTCTCATGTTTACAGCAACATGGCCAAAGGAGGTTAGGAAAATTGCTGCAGATCTACTGGTCAATCCTGTCCAAGTCAATATTGGCAATGTTGATGAGCTTGTTGCTAACAAGGCCATCACTCAGGTTTGTGCACTACAAATGGTGGAAATATTGAAGCCCATTTTGTTCATTCCATTTCTTTCCTTTTCCATCATATTGTATGTCGATTTCAAGGGATTGCTTTTAAGTTATTTTGTATGTACATGTCTTCATTATGTCAACAGCATATTGAAGTATTGGCACCAATGGAAAAACATCGACGATTAGAGCAGATATTGCGGTCAGAGGATGCAGGATCTAAGATAATTATTTTTTGTTCTACTAAGAAGATGTGTGATCAACTTGCTCGTAACCTTACGCGCCAGTTTGGAGCTGCAGCCATTCATGGTGACAAATCTCAGGGTGAGAGAGATCATGTGTTGAATCAGTTCCGAACTGGGAAGTCTCCTGTGCTTGTAGCCACAGATGTTGCAGCTCGAGGACTGGACATCAAGGATATCAGGTTGTTGACTAACGAGTTTATTCTGGCATTTCTTGATACATTTTGGATCAAACTTTATTTGTTAGCTTTATTAGTTTGATGTTCATAATAAGGAAACTTTGCTGTACACTGGAATAATTTTCATTGCCATTTGGTAGGAAAGATGTCTCATCTTTCAACAGCCCCTTTTCATTTAAACCATTGGAAAGTGACCAGTGCTCTTTTCTGTTTGTTTCAGGGTGGTTGTGAACTATGACTTCCCTACAGGAGTGGAGGATTATGTTCATAGGATTGGAAGGACAGGGAGGGCAGGAGCCACTGGATTAGCATACACATTTTTTGGTGACCAGGATACAAAGCATGCGTCGGATCTCATCAAAGTCTTGGAAGGTGCAAATCAACGAGTGCCTCCAGAACTTCGTGACATGGCATCACGGGGTGGTGGGATGAACAGATTCAGGCGTTGGGGTTCTTCTGGTGGTCGTGATGGTGGCCGTGGTGGGCGTAGTGATTCAGGATATGGTGGTGGACGGGGTGGATGGGGATTCACTCCTTCCAATGGGCTAGGAAGAGGTGGAGGCCGTGGATTTGACAGTGACTCGCGTGACAGGTGGAATATAGGCTATTTTACTTATCTTTTTTGAAACAATTTATTTATCCATTTTATTTGAACAGAGATGGTAAAATTTGACTTTTTCTACTTCATTTTAGTATTTGAGTATTTATTTGAAAATAGGTTCACTATTTGAACCTTCAGCTCAATTTCTTTACTGCATATCTTTAACTTTTAGGAGCAACATAATATTTTTAATGATCATGTGTTAGGAAGCGATGTTTGATTTGCTAATATAATCTTATTGCCAAGTTAAGTGATCTGATGTTAATTAATGGTTTAAAACGTGTTTTCATTCTGTGGGATAGGCTTGATCGTGGTTACAATGCTGGAAGAGGACGTAGCCGGAGTCGAAGCCCTGATAAGGGATCTGGTTGGGGCGATCGCAACAAAAGCTTCAATGGTGACCACCGCAGCCGAAGTCGTAGCCTTGATAGGCATGAAAGGGCTCCAGCAGTCCATGAACGTTCCCCAGCTGTCAGTTTTCACAAGGCAATGATGGAACGAACTCGTTCCTCTCCTCCAGTTCAGCACCAGCGTGGTCTGGCATCCCCTCATGGTGGTGGGAAGGAAAACTTTGGGAAATCAAAAAATGATTCTCAGCAGGACTGGGGAAGATCTACAGGAGGTGGACGGAAATATGAAAGCTTTAGTGGAGGTACTCGTTCTTCCAATTATGCAGAAGAAGAGGAAGGCATGATTCCTGATGAAGAAGGCATGATACGTCAAGATTAGCTTGGAGGTTACCAAGCAGGATCTGAGGACTTATAAAAATTTCTTGGAAAGTTATCTTGATTGTTTGGACTATTCAGTTTGTGGATTTTGGTCTAGTGTTGTAAGCGAAACGGCATTATAGTAAAGGCAACTAAGGTGTGGAAATGGACTTTGCAGAATGTCTTCATTTGTAGAGGCTGGAAACTCAGCCTGGGCTCAACGCTGTACGTAGTTGCTTCTGATCTTATCAATAGAAAGAGTAGAGGAAGACCAGCAACTAACCATTGTTGTACTGTGTTGGTCTTTAATATGTAGTGACATGATAATTCATTGTCATATTGGTGGTATAAATTCATTGCATCCATGCAATCAATGAACAAGTGTTGTTCTGACAGACAGTGTGGGAATGTTACATTATGCTTACGTATTTGCTGTCTCCTATGTACAATGATTTTTTAAGGTTAACCACTGGAAGCTATCGAATTTTTTGTCCAAAGCAGGAAGCGGGCTTTGAATTCCTTGGTCTTTAGCTCTCACCATTATGCATTTTTTTTCTAGACATATTCTTTCTCACAATTCAGTCATTCATTTTGCAACAAACAAAAAAACATAAAAAATGCTAAATTTACGGGAATTTATCATTTATCATTTATCATTTACCATTATTATTGTAAGCAGTGACATAAATTACATAACCTCAAAACGTTGACTAGACTCATGGCATCTTTTCAAAAATAAAATATCAATAAATAACCTCCACCTTAAGATAGAACAATACAAAGAAGGATTGCATTGACTTTTTATTTGAATTTATTAAAGCCTCATACTAAAACACATTAAATATACATTAATTCTACTTAAAACCCTTTAAATAATATCAATGTCATTAATGGCACTATTTTTTTTTTCTTCCTCACCAAGTACTAGTCTATGATAATTGTCTGAAGCATGGTATACAAATAACATAATAGCATAAAATTATATAATTAATTTTTATATAATATTTAATAACAATTCTATACGATATGTCAAACGAGCCCTTAGAGTATAAATATATATTTATCTATAATAAACTAAAAGTCATAAGACTATTAGGGTTTCCTATTTTAGAATAATATAAGTTAATTAATTGAGTTAAATTAAATTAATTAAAAAAATTAATTTTTATCCCCTAATAACTGCCTTTTACTCCATCTATTCACATAATAACTACAAGCCCTCCATTTTTTATCTCTTAATAACTATCAACTCTCACTCACACACAACTTATTTTTTCCATTTTAAATAGAACTAAAAAATTAAAATAACAACTTTATATTTAAAAAAAATCATTTAACATGTGCGTACGCATATACATGTGACTAGTTGTTATATATACAAATTTTGTATTTGTATAACTATTAGTATTTACAATCATTTTGCTTAAAATTTTATTAGAAGTAATCAGTTACAATTATTAAATTACTTTTTAAATTATCAGAACTAAGAAGAAACAAAAAGAAAAAAAAAAATTTTAAAAGACTGTTACATAAGAAGTATATATACTCAGCTTTAATTCTTTCACACATAACATGAGTAATGGTTTCAAACCAAGCCCTTCTCTTCTTCCACAGGGTTTCAACCACTTAGCCAAAAAGACAAAACACATTGGTTACATACTTTAACTCACAAAATTACTTTCTTACCTTAATTTTTTTAGAAAAGCTTGAAAACTAATTACCCCATTTAAAGCCTTTTGGTCATATATGCATTTTTTTGAAGAGAAATATATGCTTTAGACTGATTAGAGAGAAAGAGAGAACAGTGTGGTAAACTATTTCACTAATCTGTTTGAATAAGATTGGTGTTGTCCCCAGCTCAGCCAGTTCAATGGCCAATATTTATTAAAGTTTTTTTAAAACAAATATCAGGGTATTTATTAATGTGAATGTTTTAGAATGCCAGAGAAATGTATTATAAAATACAATAAATATAGTAGTTTGTATTAAAAATGTTATAAAAGTAACAAATTCATTTATTACATGATACCTATTTTATATAATTAATAATAACCAATTAATGAATTATTATTTATTGAATATTTTAAATTTTAATGTTTATTTATTACATCTAAACAATAATTTTTAAAACACCTATTAAATATTCTTAACTAAGATAAAAATTTGTAATTCACAAAGAGGAAGCTAGCCTTCAAATATTGCTTGATGTTTAGCATTATATTAATTGGTGAAGCTTTTACTAAATCTTCATAAGCTAAATTTCAGCCCCAAATAATACTAGGATAAATCATATACCTTTATCCAACTAAATTATGTATATGCCAGAGAGGTTGTAAAATAATTCTTTTAAAAAAACAAAACTTGTAAAATAAATCCTTAGAAATTAAACTTTCTTCCAACATAAGTAATAAAATTAACAATATCCAAAGATCATTATTTTCCAAAAAAAAAATCCAACTTACAAAATAAATGCTCCTTTTTTCATTTATTTAATTTTTTTTAATCTCTTTTTCCTTTTTTGCTAATGAAATCTCTAATTGGTAAGAAATTAATTTGGATAGGAATCTGTATGTGAAATTCAATATGGGTAAGTTGGTAACAAAAAATCCATATATATTTATTGTAGGCCAACTAAGATTTTGATTTTCCTCAGGAAAAATATATAGTAATTAATTTCCACTTTTCCAAATAATTATTTGTGTTTATAATTTTGAATTTCACTTTTGTACTTTTTATTTGGATGAGGATGAAACATATAAACGGCTCAGATTTAAAAATGGAGAAACCACAAACCAGACCCCGCATCATCAACGATTCTCATGACTTCGTTCAAACTAAGAGCTACACATGTCTTCCACGTGTCCTTTTAAGCCTGTCCAAAAGTTTTACTAAATTACAAAACTTTCTAACTACCTCCATTATTCCACTTTCCTTATTTTGTGAAAAATAAAATAAAATAAAATTTTCACATTTTTCTTTTTTTTTATTCACTTAAAGCTCTATTTCCAAAGGGTGGAAGCTGAAGAGTCACAAGCAACTTGAAATCTCAGCCGTAGGATTTCATCAAATGGGCTTCAATTTCCTCTCACTTCTCGGTCCAATTGGGCCCATTTAGACCCCCTCTGACCCCACTCTCCCTACTAATAAGAAGAGCATACCAAACCACCTTCTCATACTTTTTCTTATTCTCTCACTTCTCATTTCTCAATTACTGCATGGAGCTTAATACAAATTTCACAAAGGATCTTCCTTTGGTTTCTAGCTTTATCTCAGAAAATCCTCCGAACCCGGATCAATTATCAAGCATGGTTAATCCTTTTGAAATCTCTTCATCACCATCAACTAACCAAGGCGCCTTATTTCACAATATCCACCCTTGTCATCAAAACCATCCTCTTAATGGTGATTCCAATTTGAACTCTAATCAACATTTTTTCAATTCACACATTGAAGGAAGTTCATCGAATCCCTTTTCAATGATTCGAACCTGTCCAGCTGATCAGCCGTTTGCAACTGGGTTAGTGACAGATTTCACTAACCCTATCCATTTTGCTGTTCATGTTGCACCCAACAGCAAAATGGATAGCATGCATGCTGGTCAAACTGGAACAGGACTCAATTTGGGTCAAGTTGCTCTGAAGCCGATGTATGAGCCGAGTTATCCAGAATTGGGATTGGTAAGACCGCAAGAGCAATTTCCCAGCATAAATGGGGAGTGTGATTATCCTGAGAAAACCAGTGATCAACACCGGAAGAAGAAGAAGAACGAGGGGGAGACAAAAAATAAGGCCGGTAACATCATCAAAGGCCAATGGACTCCAGAGGAAGACATGTAAGAAATTTTAGATTCTTTTTTACTTTTTTACCTTTCTTTTTTTTTTTTATCTGATATATTTTTTTTTTTTTAGTTCAATTGGTTTTGCTTAATTTCTTTGCAATTAAAGAGATGTTTATTGAAAATTTTTCCTTTAATTTTTAAGCTTGGATTCTTGTTTGGTAATTTTTGTCAGAGTTGATTAATTAATGGTGATAAATAACCCATTTGAATCTTTATTTGTAGAATTCTAGTGGAGCTGGTGCAGAAATTAGGAGTGAGGAAATGGTCTGAAGTTGCTAAGATGCTGGATGGGAGAGTGGGAAAACAGTGCAGAGAAAGATGGCACAACCATTTGCGGCCGGACATTAGGGTTTTCCCACTATTATCTATTGTTAATTTCTCGTATATATCATATATACATGATTTGATTTGATACTCATATGCACAAATGCATAATTTCTGAAAATATATATGCATTCACAAATGGAGATAAATTGTTAAACATATATATTATTGACTTAATATTCTTCATAAAATTGTAATTAATACATTTACTAGCATTTACACACATACATTCGCATATAGAGAAATATATGTTTTTATAATAATACATTTAATGAAAAAAGTAATAATTATATTTTGACTCAATTGTTCAGATGTATAGTATTAATGACATACCGGTTCGTTGATAATCATATTTTAATCGGCCCATTTCTTTAAATGTATAACACTCGTTTTGTTTATTCTTTTGTCGGAACATACTTTACACTACAATATAAAATATACTTGACGATGAATACGAGGTTGATTAAGGATTTAGTTGAATTAATGCATATATTGTGCTGACATATTGTAAATTGTAAAATTAAACTTTTTATCTTAAGAACTCGAACTCGGAGTATGATCGGGTTCCTCGCTACCTAGCTAATTAAGTAGGGAGAATTGGTAGTGAAGATTTATTTGATATGCCTAGCTTGTTCCTATTTTGTATATACTATAAGTTTATTTTAATTTTCCTAATTAAAAAAAATGTCATTTTCTTTGATGTTAAATCTTATTTTTTTTTTTTTTTTTTGTGTTTCTGTTTCTGTTTCTATGCCTCGCACGCTTTATTTTGATTTTGAAGTAATAATTCATTAAGTTCATCCTTCACCTTAATATATCTCATATATTATAATGACACTTTTTTTTTTCTTTTTTTTTTATCTGAATGCATATTCAAACCCCAAAATTTGCTTTCCATTCATAGTTTTATGTAGTATAATAATAGTAACCTGCATTAAAGTTAATTTTCCAAAAATGAACTAGTAATAATACAAACTATTCTAATTAAACTCTTAGTTTCATATATATTTATCTATTGTTTTTTTTGAATTATGTGATTTATTTCTACCTAGACCTAATTTTACAAGCACACACAGGTATATATATCTATATATATGTAACATATATAAGCTGCCTGGGAACATACATATTGTTAATTATATTGGTGTGATCACTTGCAGAAGGATTCCTGGACTGAAGAAGAAGACTTGGCTCTGATTCAAGCTGATCTAGAACTCGGCAACAGATGGGCTGAGATCGCGAGAAGGCTGAATGGAAGGACAGAGAACAATATTAAGAATCACTGGAATGCTACAAAGAGGAGACAGAATTCAAAGAAGAAAAACAAGCACAACACAAATCCTTCTTTTCTCCAACACTACATAAATATTGTGACTGCTGCAGCTGATCAAACCAACAGCATGCAGCAAACTGTTTTTCATGACCATAGTAATCCACAAAACTCAGACTTTAGCTCCGAGGATTGTACTACTACAGCTAGTGGTGGTTATGAAGACGAGGAGTATAATTCTGTAATAAGGGGTTTGCTATCCATGGATGAAAACTTGTCCGTGGAAAATATCGGCATTGGATCGATATTTGAAAGTGATGATAAGAAGAAAATGTCTTCAGAGAAGAAAGATGTAGACTTGCTGGAAATGATGTATGGAGGACGTCCTTGAAGGCATGCATGAATCATGATGTATGCATGTGTTTTTATTTATACAGTAAGTATGTTATTAAGTTTCTCAGTCATGTGTCTAGCTAGCTAATTCCTCTGATCCAAGACCTTGCTAGAATGGTTCTGGGTATTTGAATTTAGAGCATAAAGATGTTAATTATAAGGAATTTATAATTGCCATGGATGTATGTATGTATGTATGTATTTCTATGGCGAGTCTGTTCTGTTTGTAGGTTTTGTACTTTGTGAATGTCGTTTAAGACTTAATAAATATGTTTTATGATCAGCTTTGAAAGTGTTTCAAACTATATATTTATAATTTATTTGCTATGCTGTTTGTAATAGAATATCTTGTCACTGCGTCGGCGTCTGAAATATTGGGCTTTATTAGCCCATAATACTGGGCTCGTAATCTTTGGGATGAAATATTGGGCTTAATTAGCCCGTAATTCTGGGTTCACTTTTTTTGGGATGAAATGTTGGCCTTTATGTGCTGGTTTTTTTTCGGTTTTTCTTAGAACTAAGTTTGGGCTAAAGTTAGTAATTCTTTTTTGAGACAGAATTAAAGGCACGGACTTAGTTGAATGGATATATTATTAAATATTAAAGTTTAACTCAATTACAAAACTCAAAAAAGATGATATAGTATCATGGATAGTAAAGTTTTGTATTCTGGTATATGTCTCTTTAGACAATATATCAACTGCTTGATTCCTCTCGCGATAATTGTGAATCACCTTTATTAGAGGAAACTTCTTGATCAAGAATATGCAATTATCAATAAGAGATCTCAAAGGATGGAATGAAATATCAACTGAATCCAATATTCTTGATAAAGTCATAAATGTACCCTCCAAGTTTATTTCTAATCAAACTCCTACCAATAGCCCTCCAGGATTTCCCAAAGAAGAGCCATTAGTGTTCAATTTGAAAAAACCTAGTTTAGGAGGCTGCCATTTAGTGGGAACTAAGACTTTATTTCTAAAATTGGTGTTTTGCATTAGAGCAACAAATTCAATGGCATGTATGCAAGCAGTATGGATGATGGACTCAATGGAATAGTCTTTATTATAAAAAAAATTTAGAATTTTCATTTAACCAAAGTTTCCAACAAATATGCAGAAAAAAAAAAAAGTATTCAAAGGAAATTTAAAGTTCAAGAAATTCAATATACAAGTAAGCATGCCTGGTTGGTTTCTTACTTGCTTAACAACAATACAATTTATCAAATGTGCATGGTATTTTCAATATTACCTGAACACCAAATACAATCCTCATTAATATTGATTTCTCTATTGAGGAGCAAGCTCCTAGTAGGGATCCTATCATGACAAGCAAGCCAAAAAAAAAAAAAATTTAATATGTTATGGACAAGAATTTTCCAAACCCAACCGAAATTCCTCACATTTTCCACGTAGTAAAAAAACAGAGCTACCTTGTACATGTACCTTCAAACGCTGAATCATTCTATTTGTGCATGTGATTAGCAACTGGCATAGTCATTTTAAATTTGGAAACGGCCACAACAAATAACATGAGTTTGGAACCTTAAAAAAATAAATGAAATTTATTCAAAATTCATATTTTATTTAATTTTAAATTTCATTCTAAAGATTTTATTTTGTATAATTCATTTGAGATAAGTTAGTATTTTTTCCCACCTCAAATATCTTTTTTATCTTAAAAATTACACATGTTTTTCTTTAGATAAATTGATAAAAAAAAGTCACTACCATTTCATCTCACATGCTCACCTAACTGAATTCAAGTTTTTTCCACTCAACTTGTTCATTAAACAACAATTAATCTCTCATATTTATATTTTTAGTTTATCAATACTAGTTTTAATTTTTAAAAAAAATTGAGAGTAGCATGGAAAAAATACTTAAACTAAAATGAATTCTTCAATTAGATTGTCCATAAGTTTAGTTTTCATTCCAAATAATGAATTGAATTGTAAGATTAATTCACCGAGAATTCCATAAGTATAGTTTTTATCTCAAATAAGAGAATTCATTTTAAATGAACTGAATTGTAAAATTCATTTTAAATGAAATAAATTGTATTTTTTATTTTGTTTTAAACACACTGAGTGAGTTTGGTATCTAGAAAAATAAGGAATGCATTTTATTTTAAATGATTTCTACACTTTTTATATTTGGAATGAATGAAATAGTATATAATTTAAATGAAATTCATTTAATATCCACATTTTATTCAATTTTAAATTCTACACCAAATAGGTTAGATTTTATTTTGTAAAAAATATTTGAGATAAGTTATTATTTGTCACACCTTAAATGGTCTTTGTATTCTTAAAATTATACATTATTTAAAATTTAGATAAATCAATAAATAATCCACCAACATTTTATCTCACATGCTCACTTAACCAATTTCAATTTTTTCCTCTCAACTTTATTTTCGTTTATTGAACAACAATTAATTTATTGTTTTTATATTTTTAGTTCTAGTTTTTATTAAAAAAATAAAATTAACAAGAATACTCAAATTAAAATGAAATGTTCATTTGTTCTAAGTGTATTTTTTATTTCAAATAAAAATTTCATTTTAAAATAAAATCAATTCTATTTTTTGTTTTATTTCAAAAACACTATATCAAATTAAGGTAAAGAATGACAAGTTTTTGTAAGATATATTATTATTTGTGAAAAATAAAACAAAATTACGAGGATGAAAAAAATTGAAGAGAAATAGTTCTGAAATTATTTCATAAGCGAGGAATGAAATAGCAAAAAGGAGAGAGAAGATAGCAGTTTTTAGATTAAAAAAGTAAAAGCTTATATTTTATATAATTAATTTTAGAGAGATATAAAAAAATTAACGAGTGATATGAAAAGATTTAATTACAAAATTATGAGAGAGAATTGTAGGTGGGGTGACAAAATTATATGTCAAATATCAATAAGTTGATATGTGTCAATATCATATTGTCTTAAGTATCCATTATAAATATATGATAGATTTACATCCAATTTTTTTATATTTGTTTTCTCTCATGAAAGTTATGCAGCCTTTGGCTTTATCCGCTTTGCCCTTGAATACAAGAAAACACCAGCGAGAGCAACAGCAGTCCCTGCAAGCCACATACAGTAAAACTCATGGGTACGTAGAAAAAAGGTAGATTGTAATAGAGAAGAAAAATCACACGTGTATAAGAATATATAATCATTAACTAATATTTCTTTCATTACTCACTGATTGGTTATGAAGGGCTTACCAAAGGTGTTAATGGGTGAGACAGGAGTTTGAAAGAAGATAACTGAGGAGACTATGACAACCACACGCTTCACACAATTTCCAATTGAGTGGGCTGACGGGTGACACCACCTGCAATATCGAATAGGAGACCTGCCTCCAAAAACAACCATGTTCAGCACTTAAACTGGGGAGATTACCAGTTCCATGTTAGATGAAATGCAATTAACATGGGGAGTAGGAGAACCTCAAGCAGGAAAAACTTGAAGTTGAGCAAGATGCCTTTTAACAAAACCCAAGAAAATAAAACCATGTTTCTATTTTCCAAAGGGAGTTGCTATGTGAACTCCGATTAGTATTATTATTATAGGTGGACTCAAGTCACCCCATAAGTTAGTGGCACGGAGGCACCCACTAACCTATTAGTGAAGAGTGAGTCCATCTAGTAATTTATTGGAGTATACATAGACTGCCCCTTTCCAAAACTTTTGCTGATATGACAATGCTATTGAGGTATAAAATGAGATACAACTTAGCATTGCATCTATAAGCTGACTTTGGGGAGTCCTGACACCTTTGGTATCAAGCGTATTTCTATCTGTATTCCAGCATATGGAAATTCCATTTCTACACATCGTCTCAGCCAATCACTTGATGATCAGAATGTTTACTCCGATCTTAATGTCATTATTCTTATCAAGACTAGCTATAATTAAGATGACAAGCTTCTAACAGATTGCCCATTTGAAATTTATGAGAAGGCAATCTAATAACTACAGCTGATGGTGGAAATAATGCTATTTCAGAAGGATGCATTGTTAAGATTTATCTGCAGTCACAAATATTTATTAAAATCATTTCAGTTGTAAAACTATTGAAGTTCATAAAAATGCTTAAATATATATTAACAATTTACAAACAGTGTTATGTTATCAGGAAGTCATGCCACATATCTCTGAGATAATTAGCAGTTGGTTTAGTCGTACTTAATTATGATCAGAATTACATTTTAGAATGTAAATGGATTAAACTTAATATAGCAGATTGAGTTTTATCTCATTAAAGAAGTAAAACTCACAAGGAAGAAAATAGGTATAATTGAAAATGATGGAAATCACATGAGCAAGAGTGAACTACTGCATCATTAAGTTACCATTGAGATGTCCAAAGTTCCACAAACAAAAGTGGACAAGTACAGAAGGCCTCACCTGCTGGTAAGCTTGGAAGCAGAATGCAGCCAAAAGTGATCTCACGAATAGCTCTTTGACATTCAACCCTTGGCTTGCCTAGAACAACGTAGTAAATACACAAGATGTCTCATTTAGAATTTCATTCTTCCTAGTTGCAGGTATGAAGGGAACACAGAGATCTTGGGATATTTTACTACTCACAGCAAACTGCAGGTACGATGGAGTGAATTTAAAGCCTTCCATGAAAATAGCGATTGGAAATAACAGGGTGAAAGAAATGATGGTTATCACTGACAATAGGTTGATATTATCCAAACTTTCCTGTCAGGAACAAGCTGCTCGTCATGGGTCATATTTGAGAAAAGTGTACAACAGTTTCAGAAACTAACATGATAATTGTCCACATATTACTACTTTGGAGTCTCAGACATATAAAGATGTAAACAATATGTATCGGAGTTGTGCATATTACCTCTTTCTGAACCATAAACTTTTTGCTGAACACATTACGTGATTGGTTTGACAGGTTGGAAGCCATAGCACTACAGAAACCGATCCTGTTTCAAGATTGGACAAGTAAGATCTAAAATCAGGCTTAACCACTTCCATAAATGTGGGGACTATAATCATGAGCAAAACCTATCCAAGATTCTGCCTAATTGCTGAAGGAACCTCCATACATCCTCGTTAATGCAACTGCCTTAGTTTCATCTCTTACCAATTAAAAGAGACTTCAGTCATTGATGCCAGTGCCACTCCCCCTACTATTGGTACAAGGGAAGAAACCACCCAAAGAGTGGGCCACTGTGTTCATTGATGAAAACTGAATGTCAGATGACTCAAAAATTTATTTTACACCAATGAAATATGAATTAAGTAGCCTAGGAGTATTAACCCATCAATAGTATCATGTCAGTAAAGCTCATGCATTGAAAAAAGAAAATAGATTGTAATGTGCAGCTTGATATAACTGAAAACTACTGAATCATATTATTTAGTTTTATCATCTACAAAATAAGAGATGTGTGCCCATGTCTGTCCATATACTATCAAGGACAAAATGAGTTTAGATTATATAAAGAATAGCATATGACATAAGAGGTACAGGGTGTACTTGCACCGGCAAAACCACTGGTCAGAAGACTCTTATTGATTCATCTTTATTTATTCATTGTCCTATAAAGGAGCATTACTCCAACTTTAATTTGGACCAAACTTTAATCATATTTGTGTCTAGTTGGATATGTTTTCATTCTATGGAGAAAATTTAGATAATCTCACACGTTTGCCATTGTGCAAACCCACCGTACACTGCCAGTGAAACAAAAATATGCACTCTGTAACCATAATTCTCTAGAGGTAGTCCTTAAAAAATTCTAAAGTAAAGCACTAGAATTGAAGCTCCAGGATTTATCGGGCCTTAGTATCCTAATGTGCTCAAATGACTAATCATATTTCATGTGATCATCTTAAAATTCTCTAAAAATTAATTCTCGTATCATAAATAGGATGTACAACCTTTTCTATCATTTCTCAATGCTGGGGAGCTCATCCTAGAGGGAAGATAACTAAGGCCAAGCATCCAACAACTCAAGCTTGTAGTTTCTCCATTCAATCACTTGAGGTATTAATTTAAAAAGTAGGATCTGTTTCATGTGATGTCATAATGTTACTATAACTACCCAGTTCATGCATATAATATGCAAGAGATTAAGCATAAGGTGAAAGGCCAATGACAAAAAGATCATTCTAGCAATAAATTTATAAGTTAAATGGCTGCATCAAACATTCTACCTCTAGATATCCTTGAGGAAATGAACATGGAGGCCTAAATCCTTACCTCCCCCAAAAACAGGGCAGAAAGAACAACAGTGAAAAGAGGCTCCAGAGCTTTGATTGTGTGAGTGAATGACACAGCAACCGTCCCCAGACTAATGCTGGTCAATAGGTTGCCCAAAGTGTGAGCCAAAGCTAGTGGAAGTATTGCTTCAAGCTGCGAAGTATATATAAAAAGAAGCATTGTGTAACCTTCATATCACATGTACATAATAACTAAGCAGCTAGTATCACTATTACAGTTTATAGTACCTGCGAGCAACTAATCTTTGGTCTGGGGTAGAGATTAAATGTCCACATCAAGATTATCATTAGAGCGCCAAAGCCAAACTGAAATGCTGTAACGGTTGCTGGAAAGGGATAGACTTTTAGAACCTACCAAACAGGCAGTATGTCATGATTCTAGCAGCGTTAAGAATAAACTCCAGCAAACAAAAATAATCATGATCTTATTGCAGTACCACAAACCATGATAAATCTTTTGAAAAAGAGAATCCAATTTTTCTTCTTCGTACTTCAAATGGGATTTGTTTCATACATGATAAGTGACTGGCATTGAAACGTACAAACATGTAACCTTGTAAAAAATATATATATATAATTAGAAGCTGTACAACCTAATATTTTCTATGTTCTAATTCCAAAAATGATTATCCTACTATTGATTATTAAATTTATAAAACGAAAGTTATAACACCTTTTAAGTCGCCTACATTTTTCAGCAATTAGACCTTATAAATAAGAAGAATAGAGCTATTGTTATGAAAGAATACTACGTAAATGGTGAACAACTTCAGCTCAATATAATATTCTTTTTTGAAGAGATTTAAAAACAGAAGAACCTGTTTGTTGTAGATGTTGAAGTAAATATTCAAAATGTACCAAATTCCAAACATAGCCCCAAGCTGCAGAGTCCGAATCAGAGTGCTTGGTTTCACAGACTCGTCAGAACTTTCAGGCACTGAAGTAGCCCAGACCTTGACATTTCTATTTCTTCGTTTCGAAATGAGAAAAGAAGCAGAAAACTGAGAACTAATGCGTAAAGTAGAAAATGTGTAGCGAGTTATCTGGCATGAGACTCCATGGTTGGAGAAGAGGTCAAGTACAAAGGAAGATGATAGTTTTGAACGTTGACAGTGTTTAGGGTTAGGGTTAGGGTTTGGACATGTAGATTTGAGCAATGACGTTAAACAAGACAGAGCTACTGGAAAGCTGTGCATCTTTTGGAGTTCAGCAGGTGGAGTGGACAGAGACTCGGGAAGCAGGGGTCTACCGTTGCTTGATGAAGAGTCAGACAAAAGTTCGACAATAAGGCATCGTTCCAGAGATGCTTGGCTAATAGCCTCGTTTAGTCATTTTATTCGCGGTTTACTTGCCACTTCAAAACACTATATACTAGTGAATGATGTTTCAAGTGCAATTCTAATATTTCAACTCAATTTTAAAAATATATTTTTATTTTATTTATAAAAAGTATTATTTTTTTAAATTATAATAGATTGTGAATGAAAAAAATTATTATTTTTCATAAACTTATTGAAAGGCTCGGTTTAATATTAAAAAATATATTGGAGTTGTATTTCAATTAAACTCTAGGATAAATAATGTATTTAAAAAAAGTAATAATTCTCACTTTTAAAAAATGAGTTAGACTCTACTAATTGTATTTTAATAGAGTTATACGTTATAAAATTATTGAGTAAAATAGGTAATATATGTATTTTTATTGATAAAATGATTTGTTTTGAAAAAATAAAAATAAAATTAAAGCTTATTGTTCATATAAAGTTATTATAAGATTTATTGAGAATTTTAAAAAATAATATAACTTATAAAAAAATTATGATAATCCATCTCTCATGTCTAATTAAAACATCATCAAAAAAAATTTAAAAAAAAAATTATAAAATTTTTAGACACCTTACCTTAAAGTTTTGAATCTATAAATTAAAAAATTGAAATATCTCTTTAACCCCAAATTAGACCCTTAAAATAATATAATTGTTCACCTTGATTCAATTGACATAATCATATTGATTTATAAAAATGAATTAATTTGTATCAAAAGTTTAAATTGTTAAATGAGATTTGACCGCACAAGCTTGTTGAAATCATCAATGTGAAAAATGCATAAAACTTATTTTTTTAACCATGGTTTGAATTTTTAATTATGAGAATAAGTGAAGAAAAAATGAAAAAGAATATTAAGCCAAAATAATTAAATAAATATATAAATAAATATATATATATATTATGCAATTTTCACGCTGTGCGCGTGTAGTGGCTCGCTATTCACATGGGCAGATATTGTCCCATGCATCCTGACAATTTACTTAAAACTCACCAAATCACATAACAAAACCCTTCTAAACAACTGTCGGTGCTATTTATTCATGTGGGGCCCGGGGTATACAGTATAGACACTACACTAGAGTAAATGGTGGGGAGTTGTTTTGTTGTCATGTTGATGCGGTGGTAGTTTAGACATTATTGTTTGTGGTGAGGACATAATCCCGAAAAATTAAATTTTTGACCCAAATCTGATCGAAATGATCTATAACAGACCCAAAGTGAAATAGATTATTTTAAAATTGGGTGTAATTTTTATATTTTTGTTGGGTCGGGTACACTTTTACAGGTGAATATATTTTGAATTTTTGAATAACTAACTCGACCGAATAATTACATATATTCTAAATATAATTTTTTTTTACAAGTAGCACAATATTATTGGTTAAATTATATCACATTTTACACTCTCCCACACTAAATAACACTCACCAAAAACAGCCCATGACCCAAAAGTCCAAAATACAGACCCATTCAAACAAATTGAAGGTAAGCAAGCAAAGCAACTCTTTTCTCTCTTCTCTGCCTCTTCATACGCAACAACCAGTTTTTCTTTCTTCTATGTCTCTCCATATCTACTACCTTATTTCTTCATCTTTCACATTTCATCATTCATTCTCTTTTAATTTTCGGAGTCTTGAACTGATTAATGCAATGAAAGGTAATATTTAGTGTTTTTACTTTGTTGTTTTAAGATCTAAGCCATAATCATAACTGTATTTCTCCTTCTGCATCTACACATCAGATCTAACTAGATCATGATAAAACCACATCTTAATTGAAGAAAAAAAGAATAGCAAGAGCAAGTCAAGAACATTAAGCTAATCCAGGGTTCTCATTATTTGAAAATTTATATTTGGTTACCTAACTGCGGTGGATTTGGCTGTGAATATTTTGGATTTAAGATTGTATACTGATTTGGAAGAACAACCAAAACCGACCGAAATCCGAATGCAACCAGAACAATAACATGCGGTTGGAAGAACTGAAAAATCGATTATTTCGGGTGGTCTCTCAGTTGGGATTTTTGAGGAATCAACTTGCTCGGGTCGGTCTGTAAAAGCCCCAAAACCGACCAACCCAACCGAATTCTCATCTCTATGCACGTGTACCCAATTTGTTGACAAAAGAAGATGTGGCATTCACTGCTTCAGCTTTCACGTTTCAAATATTGATATTTTCGGTATAGAATGCAAAAAACTAATTGGTCATAAATTAGAATTAAAAGTGAGTACACTTTTATTTTCTTTTCTTTTTTTTAAAGAGTCAATTATATGTATATATATTTTTTCATCAAACAACCACCCAATTTTTAATATTTCTCATTTTATATTGAGGGCCAGTCTGATTTTGTATTTAAAATATTTATTTCACATTTAGAGCTGAAAATCATTTTCATGTTATAGCTTGTATAATAGAATATCTAGGTAAAACTAAAAATCAATTTTGATCAAATGCCCAACACAATTTTAATTTATTTTTTAAAAAATTACTCGTGTATAACTATTAAAAAACACATTTCTAACAAAAGACAATACATAATTTTTAATTATTTTTTGACAAAAATATCTTAATTATTTTGTTATTTTAATATTTTTATAATTCAAAATCACTTATTTAGATAATTAACCAAATACAAAATAAATTGTGCTAAAATCAATTCAAAACTGGCTGTAAGTCAAGTACATTACACATATATTATTAATATTAATTACACATTATTATGTTAAGATTTTTTTTCTTATGAGTATTCCCACACTTTTTAGGTATGAGCCTAATATTGTTCAGGGCACGCGCCTCCTCTCTACAAGTATTTTTCTGTAAGCTTGAACCCTTAACATTCAAATGTCCCTCAATTGCTGAGATCAAGTAAGTCTTACCACTTGAACTATACCTTTTAGGTATTATGTTAAGATTTATCATCAAATTTAACGATTTTATATATAGATAAATATTACATAGATAAATATTACATAATTTAAAAACAATGACTTATTTACTCAATATGCTCGTTGACATATCAATTCTATATTTTTTTCTCTCATAATCTTGCTCAATTTTTGATTTATTTAATTACATATTCTTATCTATAACAAGGCAACTGTATAATAATTTTATATTTTCAATTGAACATAAATATAAATACAAGACCTAATTAAATTTAAAACAAAAATAATAATTACTCAATTAAAAAGATCTAAAACACGTTATGATCCAATTGAAAAAAAAAAAAAAAAAAAAGACATGAAATTGTATTTGTACCCCAAAAAAAAAAAAAGGGAATCACATTAAAGCATACTAGTCTATAAGGTATAACCATCTTCATAGGAACATTTCACCAATCCTGCACCAAAACGACAGCGTATGATGTCCTTCAAAACAAGACAGACAAAAACGCGGCAACCGCCTAATTGGATTGTGGATAAAGCCGAAATAATTTTTGTTTTTTAATTTTCTGGCTCGCACTCCCAAAAAATAGAAGTGCAGGGAAAGAAAGTGTAGCTATCTTCCTTCCCAATCTAGAGATTCAAGAGAAGGAGAAATCGAGAAGGAAACCAGACCTGTTGCTGCTTCACATTCCTCTCTCACCGCAAAACCTACATTCTCTTTACAAATCTCTCTGTAAGTGACAATCCTTTTTTCATTTCTTCCAATTAGGCCCGTTTGGCTGCCGAGAAAAACAGGGAAGAAATGAGAATTTATGATGTTTCGGGATTGATACATAGCTGTTGGTAAAGTCTTTTCTTTTCTTTTTTAAGAGAAAAAAAAGAGTGAACTTTCCTTCATTCTTCATTTTCCAAAACAGAGCCAAATTGATCAACAAATAATGAAAGTCTGTATGTTTTGATAGTGAAATGGAATTTATCAATATGATTATCTTTTATATCTTGTTGTCTTATTTGTTTGTGAAAACACCCTGTTTTTTCTTGAGCATTATAGCGTTTGGAAATGAAATTTGTATTGTGATTTTGATAAGAACTGACTGCAATATGAAATGCTTTCTTAATTCTTAGATATTTCTAACCTTTCCTATTTCGCTACCATCACATAATTTTATGGATCTTATACTTCATTTATACCAAAAACAGGGAATGCTATGAGTTTAGGTTATTGCATGTCATGGAAATCATGAATGATTGTTAGTGGCACTTCCTAATCGAAAGACTGAAAAAAAAGAGAGAAAGATATGAATGAATTTTCTCATGTAAATTCTACTCTATGAAAAGGATTTTAGTCATGGAACTGATTTCTGGAAATGTTTCTATCACTGTAGTATCTGCATTCCTCTGCTGGAAGCACAATGGTCAGTGAATTCTTAATGCAGTATCTAGCCTAAGCTTCTAGGATCTAGAAACTCTAGAAGCCATATGTACGGCCTTTTTTAGAAGGAGAAAAGTTATTCAAAATTATTATTCTTGTGATTATTGCTGTTTATTCAAAATTATTATTCTTGTGATTATTGCTGTTATAGAATCATTAAGGATTGGGGCCCAATATTTTCATTAAAAGAAGAATTCAAAAACTATTACAGGTCGTTTCAAAAACTGACAGCATCATTTATTAGCAAGATGCAGCTGCAGGTTACCACTGATACAACCACCCTTAGTTATTGGCTGAACTGGAGGGTGTTTCTGTGTGCAATTTGGGTTTTGCTGCCTATGGTCATTGCATCATTGATGATATGGAAGTATGAAGGTTCAAGGAATTTGAAATCTGAAGAAGGAGAAATCCGGGAAATCAAAAGTTGGATGTTTTGTGGTGATGAAGCATGGAAACCATGCATCAAAGAGATTCACCCCATCTGTTTGCTGGTTTTCCGAGTTACTGCATTCTCTTTGCTTTTGGTAACACTTATTGCCAAAATTGTTATAAATGGGGGAGCCATATTCTATTATTACACTCAGTGAGTCTTCCTTATCTATTATTGGACTTGTCTTTCATTTGTGCCTTCTTAGAATCATTATCATGCTTACATTCAAATTTTCCTTGGATAATCAGGGATATTGGTAAAACAAAATTTTCACATAAGGGCTGTATTAAATTTCTCAAACAACACAATATTATGCATTTGAGTAGATAATTTACATTTTGAAAAACTCTGGAAACCGAGGCTTTCTAGAATTTTCTTGAATGTAGAGTTAATCAGGTCTGATATGTGTTCTCTATGATACTGTAGTGGGGGGGATAAGCACCTCATTAGATTAGAATGTCTTATGAATTATGATATGTTCGGTTTTCTTAAATATGTATTTTTTTCACTACTAACTTAAGGTGTTGATGATTTTCGGATTGTTGGCAGGTGGACCTTTACTTTGGTTACCATTTATTTTGGGGTATACCTTCTAAATTCTGATGCCTTAAGTTGAAACGGTTTAATTGAGTTTGACCAATGTATTCAATATCTGTGCATCCTATGGTGCCACTACAGCGGCTGGACTGAAATCTCTCATGGCATATGGAGTCTTTATGTACTTGGATCTCTTGATAATCTTTTCTCTTTGTAAATTACATTCTGAATTTTCTTTTTGTAGTGTGCATCACTACTCTCTCTATATGGGTGTTATCAGTATCAAGCACCAAGTAGCAGAAGGTTCAATGTTAGTTGTTCTGGTAGAGATGCAGAGCAAGGATCTAGCACGCCTCTCTTACATCAAGATTCTAGAAATATGTCTAGGATGGGATGCGCTTCAGATGCAAATCTAGAAATACCACAAGCTGCAAGAGTTTGGAGTTATATCTTCCAAATTCTTTTTCAGGTAGTTTGTAAAAATTAACCATTGGAGTCTTATAGGAAAATGGAAAGCTAAGTGTCATCCTCAAGTTCATATGACTATCAAATAAAAAATTGATCATAGTTTCTTGACTTCATTCCATGTTGCTGTAATGTCCATGTCCTTGCTTTTATTCTTTTCTTTTTTGTGCGTTCAATGTATTTTTCTCTCTGTGTATATGTGTTTGTATGTTTTATTCTTTCTTCTTTCTTTTGGATTCATGTTCAGGTCTTTATCTTCTTCATCTGTTACCTTTAATTGAATGAGTTGCTGAAATAATTTTTTTGAAGTCATAACTTGGACCCTGTCTAGCCATATGATATTTTGAAACTCTGGTTTCGACTTTTGAAGATTGTATGTTTCAGGTGTGATTATGTTGTGTTTAAAAAAAAAAAATCTTACCAAATTATATGTTTACTGAATTTGCATTTAATATTGCTAATGTAGCTAGCGTGTCATTATATTGTTTACTAGTTTCCCATTTCTGACTATTTTTCATAAACAGATTAATGCAGGGGCTGTGGTGCTTACTGATTCTGTCTATTGGTTCATTGTTTTTCCATTTCTTACCATCAAGGATTACGATTTGAATTTTGTAAGTACCAAATGTTATTAATGATCCTCAATTTCCATTTCCTTCTTTTATCTGTGTCTGCAGATAGTGTATACACAGGCTTGAGCATGGAGAAAATGAAAAAGTGGGTTTTTTAGGAGAGTTTTCTAGCATACTTACAAAACCAAATTGTATGATGGCAGGGAACAGGTTGGGGCAATGGTACTTTTAATCAACAGTTTAGTTTTTATAATAATTATTTTATTAAAACTAAGTTCATTAAATGTGTTTCAATTTGCTGTTAAGAGAACTGTTATCAACCAACAAGTCAGTGCACTTTAATAATTGCAGGATTATTCTGTTGCTTACCTGAATATTGATTATGTCCTATCCAATGATTCCATTTTATGTCAGATGACAGTGAACATGCACACACTAAATGCTGTTCTACTCCTTGGAGATACAGCTTTGAATTGCCTGGTAAATTATTGTCACACAAATTTTCTCCTCCTTTTCTTCCAGCTTTTTACATAATGACATAGTTTAACCTCCTCCTCCTTCCAGAGGGTCCCTTGGTTTCGGATCTCGTTCTTTGTTTTGTGGACAGGAATTTTTGTAATTTTCCAGTGGATTATTCATGCATGTGTTCCAATTTGGTAAGATTACTTATCCTCCTGTGTGCCAGCATGTGCAGGTATGTTGGTTTAGTAATAGTGATAGTCCTCTTTATTACAGGTGGCCTTACCCGTTTCTTGAATTGTCGTCAAACTCTGCTCCACTATGGTATGTCTTCTTGTTGGCAACATATTGTTTTATTGTTTTTTTTTTTTCAAAGGATGAGATGAAGATCCAACATTGTTTATGTGCAGAAAGGTCTATTACTTCTGTACAGAAGCACAGTAAAACCGTAGTTAAAATGGTTTTTTTTATGTCCGTGATGGTTTTCATTATCAGCATTTCGAATTAATGAGTTAGATAGAGAGGCTGATCTGTTGTTGTTTAACCTAGCCAATATGGGCACATCAGAAGCCAACTTTAAGAAAAACAGGCGAAGTTGCTTCTTTCATTTGTCACTAGATGATATCAACAACATGCAAATAATATTATTTTGCTTTACCATCAACTCAAATTCCTAATTGCTTTTCCACTACTTCGCCCCTATGACATTCTTATCTCAGTAATGTGCCCTTAATGTTGATTGTGCCTAACCCAATTTACTCTTGGTATTTGTTAGGTACTTGTTGGTGGCATTGATGCACATTCCATGTTATGGCCTGTTCATGTTAATTGTGGATTTAAAACATTACCTTCTGTCAAAATGGTTCCCTATGTCGTATCAGTGTTAAAAGATTGAGATTTATTATATCTTGATTGGCTCCCTTCAGAGCCAGCTGCAGTTTAGGTTGAACTTAGTGGATACCCATAAAGTTTTGTTCCTCACTAACCTAAAAGAATCAGATCCTTTCCGTTGGATCAAAAAAAAAAAAAAAAAGAATCAGAGTAACTTTGGTTAGGAAGGATTTTACTAAAATGCTTACACAGCCAAGGACTCCTGATTAGGAGATTATGAGTTCGGCACTGCCAGCGGGGAGACAAATTTGGAGGAAAATAGGAAAGCTCTTGTCATTTTTTTTTTCTTTCTTCCTTCCTTTTACCCCCATTGTACTCAGGATTATACATTTTCTTTACAATGCGTTTGTAGTATTTTAATTTTTTTTTTAGGAATTTAGTAGCAGTTTAATGATGAAAAGGAATTCCAGTCAGCCTAATTACAAGATTGGAGTCTGCAATAACTTGCATATAGTTACAATATTCGAGTGATAATGGAGTCTGCAATAACCTGCTGAGCCCGGGTTATAGTGGTGTACTCATTCGTATTTGGATTGCACATGGAAAAAGAAGTTTTTTCAAGTCTCACTCTCAATGTCCCCGACGAATGCACCAAAATGAGCTGCTTTGGATTTCCTAATTAGCATAAAGTTGTTTTTAATTGCACTGATAAGATATGTTATTTTATAAAATTAATAAAAATTAGGATATACACTTACTTTATTTTGTGTTTAGTGTATAACTAAATAAAATGCAAAGATATGTCTGCATTATTATTATTATTATTATTTTTGAGATAAGATCATCACTAACAAAAATTATATAACTCGAGTTTATAATTTTTCTCTTCAATATATTTGTGTTTATATAAATGATCATAACTATTTAAAAGAATTATAATAATTACTATGACACGAAATAATTTTAAAATCGTATATTTATAATATTTTTTATTGTAAATGAAAGTACATTTTTCTATTTTTTAGGGGTAAAGTTTTAAATTTTGAATTTTTTTGTAAAAAAAAAAATTACAACTTTTGGATGACTAAAAAGAGTCGACAAGACAAGAAAAGAAAAGGGGAGTGCGGTTTCTATGTTAATTCATTGCTCATTTATCTTATCCATTATTATACTATTTACTAAATAAAATACGACTCAAGACCCAACATAAAGTTTAACATATCAATAAATATTTTTTATTTAACTAGTTTTTATCTTTTGTATGTTTTTTGATATTGTAGATAAGAGAAGAAACTTAGATTAATTTATTAAGTTTTTATATGTAAAATAAATATATATATATTTTGGAAAATAGCAGTGTAATGTTACTTGTATATAACTTTCCCACAATTAATAAATGATAATTTTTTGCAGGCATATTATCTTGTGTCCAATGGACACATAATAGAAAAATCTAATAATCAATAAATGAATATAAATTTATTTATCACTCTTTAGAAGATCCAAATGGAATACAATTAATATATTTACTCTTCGAAACATAAGTTGGACCTGGTCTCCACGGTGTTTTTGATAGACTCGGACTTTCTCTTTCTTCTGGGATTTTTTACCGACATAAGTAAAAATTGAGGTCCATATGAACATAAGTTTGACATAAAATTCAACTCCAGCCATAAAGGTTTGTAACGAAACAAAAATAAAAATAAATGCAACAGAACCACCATGAAACTTATTACAGGTTTTTAAACTAGTCTGACTAGAGAAGCAGATAACTGATACCTCTTAAGCAGATGTTTTAGCAACAGCTCCGGCTGCTGTTAGCAGTGGTACCAGCTTCCCTTCCTTGTGCAGTGCTGTTGTAGCTGCATAATAGTAGGAGGGAATATTTAAATAAATGAAATGAAATTATAAGTAAAAATAAGTTGAATAGATAAGGAATCAAAATCTCACTGTCACAGCCGCCAATGTGGTTTCCACCAATGAACACATTTGGAACAGTCCGCTGACCTGTCCACTCGGCTAATGCTGATTGGATCTCACTTCCATCACCTTCAATGCGTCAAAAACACATGGAGCAAAGGCAGAATCAAAACACCAGGAAAAACAAAAAATTACAGAAATGAGACAGATTCAGTCTTATTCTAATCTCATCCAAGGAGAACAACAAGCAGTTCCACTGTTACCAAATATCAGGTGTTGTTTCTTTTCTTGCAGTTTGAAGTAGCGATGTTAATTAAACTGCACATAGTGTTATAAAAGGGGAACAAAATTATCAGGGAACTCCATGCATTTTATGACTAGTTTCCCCATACAAAGTGGGTAGAAGGAAGATAAACAACATGCTGTGCTTTGAACATAATGGATCTGGTGTCTAATGCCACTAGGCAGAAAGATTTACTACATTCTATGCTTTGAAGTTTGAACATTAACAATGTATCTGGTGTCTCATGCCATAACCCGCCACGATACTACAAGTCACTCATGTTCTATGCCTACTTGAGTTTTCCATATTCAGCATACATGGAACAACTTATTCCAGGCTAATGCTACTTAAACAACTTATTCAGCATACATACAAGCCCTATGAAGGTACATCTGCATAATGGGAGGCTGCAGATTGCAAGCTATTCAAGAAGGATAACTGAATAAATCTAATAGTATCTTGTCAATAAGGCATCTAAAAGTTTTTCTGCTTCAAATTCTTCAGGTCCATCAACAAAAAGAAAAAAAACAGATAAGCAAACATCCAGGTGAGATTTAAAACAGATCCTATAAACTCACTGAACCAAAATATTGCAGGAAAGTGACCTAGGGCAATTGTAATTGGTACAATTCCATCTTTAATCACCATAACATTAGATGGATGGGGGGATAGCTGGGGAAAGAACAAATTAAAATGCATTTTTCATGCAGATTCATTGGTTGTTTTAATAAATTATTGACATACGAAAGGGAAAATTTTCTTTCAAATTCTTGAAATGAACTAGTTATTATATAAGCATTGAAGTTTAAATACATGTTTCATTATTTTCACATCATTATAACTTAGTTTTTGAGCATAAAATGAATTTCCATTCTCTTTTTTTTTTTTTTTTTTTTTTTTAACAGACCAAATTGAGCTACTTGATGAAAGCCAAAACAACTGAATTCACAGATATGATTCAAATTTATAAAACTTCTAGAATATTCTGATCCTCAAGCAAATGAATTAAAATTAGAAGTGTAATTTATGAAATCAGCACAGAACCAAAAAGTTCACGAAAGAGAAATTGGTATGTTAACCTAATAGTAATAATTAGATAAAAGGAAAGCGTTTACTGAATAAGAGAAGTACGCACTTTCTTTGTCCAGTTCGATGGCCTTGAATGTAGCTCCCAATTGAGTCAACAGCTGCTTCACGTTCACACAGAAAGGACAATACGTTTTACTGCAGGCAAAATCCCCCATCAACATCATCATCAAAACCATAGTTACGCAGAGATAGTCTAAGAAAAGAGACAGACAGAGAGTTACCTGAAGACGACAACTCCATTGGACGAAACGAGCTCCTTGGCTTTGGATAATGCCATCTCTGTTTCACACAAATCTGAACGAACTTGGGATTTGGGAATGAGATTCTTTGCCTTAGAAGAGGAAAGTCGACCTGCAAAATATATACAAAAACAATTTCGTGGTAGATATATATAGGTAGAACTGTAAATGGTAAGAGGGGCGGGAATTACGTGCAACTCTGTCTCACCGACCGATGCTGTGAGTGACCTAGTCGCAAATCTACGCCGTAGAAAATGGATGGTCTACAAAATCAATACGTGTCTGCTTTTCTTGTCCACCACCTGTCTATTATATGGTGCTAGCTTTTCTTGCAATTTTTTTTTTTTTTTTTTTTTAAATATAGATAAAGTGATTCCCTTTAGATGCACTAAAGAAAGACCATAAGAAAGGATAAAAATGTGTTAAATAATTATAGGAATTGTTAAAACATATGGAAGGCTAACTGCATTATTTAGCTACAAAAGTTGTAGATAATGATATAATTAATGCGAGTGTATTATCGAGTTGCATAACATAAAAGCATATAGATTTAATTACTCTCATGTGTCAAGGGAAGATGTATTTTAATCTTAAAGTTTTATTTTCTCTTCTAAAATAAATAAATTGGGGATCCAGTTCCAGAAGCATATACTGGCTTCGCTGTACGGCATTACAATTTCAGGTCACGAGTACTTGAAAAGAGGAAGCCAGACGGACACTCAACAGGGCGAAGAAACATGGTTAGTTGGTACTTGCAAAGATGGTTTAAACTAAAAACAGAAACCAAGGGTATTTGGTACATACATCCAAGTTCAATGATATTTCATACATTATTCACTTTCACAGGCTAGTTCAATGAATATTAGTTTCCAATATTCTAGTTTCCACATTGGAACGATCATTTTATGGAGGAATCCTACTAGAAAGTACTCTTGGTGAGATGCATATAGTAGTACTTGGCATTCAATCCTAAAAGAAATAACATATCATTCATTTCATCATTGTATGTTCTCATCAAACAAGTGACTTATGAGCATCCATTAGAATTTTATTAAAATTGGTATCAGGATGGAGTAGAACCACCAATATTTACTGCAATGTCATCAGAAATAAAAAAAACAAGGGCTAATCCATCCTTCATTGCGATATGTTCACCAACCAAAAAGAACTTTTCCACAGCAGCCATAATTTATTGATAACTTGAACCTTCCATGATAGTGAAACCAGCAGGATATGAATTCAGGTGTAGCGCACACCTCAGCTATTCTCACTATGGAATTGTTGAGATACCCAAAAATGATAGTCGGGTTATGCGGTGGGGGGTGATTTAGTTCTGTAAATTCAATACATTTAAGTCTCTGCCGAAAGAATTTGTTACAAAACATCCTTCGCCTATCAGGCCATTTAAGCCACTTGTTGGAGGTTATATTTCTTTCCTCCAGCCAAAAAAACTATTACTCAAACACCCACAGGAACTCGAAGCTTTACCTCAAGATTTTGTGCTACAGCATTAATAAATTCTTCAGTGTTCAAGTATGAATCCCTTGATACCCTGCATAAATTAGAAGATGACTCAAGATTTGGGCTATATTAAGAAATGACTCGAGAGTAAAGGCCAATGGCAACCAACCCGTAGAGTTTACAAAACAAGATAAGGAACCACTAGTCAAATAGTAGAATACAGATGGTGATCCAAAAAAGAACCATAGGAAAACAGAAAAGCTCCACAAATATTAACTTTCCTTAATATCGAATGACTAGCAAATACAGTATAAATGTCTTGATGATATAGTCTATGAAGAATTGTGCTTGCTTTTTATTTGGTAATTCGTGCAACTATTCTAAATACATATGTGATAGCATAAAGTGGGGCCTTTGTCAAACTCAAGTCGGGTGTCAATTCCTGCCATCCCAGCAGAGTCTTAGTCCAGCTATTTGTGAAGTAGTTACACAAGCCCATAATTGTAGAGCTTTCCTTTGGACCGCACTTTCTACATTCTAGTTCTCATTACTTATACTACTCTAGGTAGTCTTTGCGCAACCATCTGGAAAATGCACCTACTCCTAATATATATATACAAGCATAACAGCATATTGTGGAGTCTAACTCAACTCGGGTCGGCACATCAATGGCAGCAATTCCAGCCAGCCCGTTGAGTTCCAACACAGCTATTTCAGATTGGGTACACTTGCCCATCGCCTGACCCTTCTTCAGGCCACATCCTCTTTTTAAGAGAACCCTTACTTATATCTGACCGCAACAGCCAACATTCTTGTTTAATTTCTAGTTCTCATTACATATACTATCATTAGCTGTCTTTGAGCAACCATCAGTGCAGTTGAAGCAGCTTTGGTCCTCAAATTGCTATTTTCTTAAGAAGCATTTAAATTATCATTCAATAGTTTGATCTTATACCACTAATCTATCTGACGTCTGAACATATTTATTAGAGCTAAGAACTTCCCATGAACTTATAAAATCTCATCTACCACTACTCTCTCAAATATATTTTTTCCCAAGGCAAGTCTCTGTGATTATATAACCTGAAAGAGTTGCACATTTCAAGGTTTTGTAAATTGACCTTTACTCAATTTGTCCCAATTCAAAGAACCATGTTCCATAAATTTTCCATCTTTCCTTAGTTGAACAAAATCTCTAGTTCTTTTTCAGCATATTTTTTACTGTTTTACACCCCAGAAACATGAGTAGATATCTTACAGTACAAACATCCTCTCCAAGTTTCAGTATATGCTCTAAGCCCCTAAATAACACAAGTCCTTTGTTAATTATAGAACCATATGACAACTTAACTGAGATATGAATCCCTATAACTACTTTGTTCCACAATTATTTGGTTGACTTGTTAATTGGTATGATATTCTTTCTTATAAATCCCAAATCAGGAGGTTATAGCCGATCAATAAAAACATTCCGACAGTAAAAACAAAACGTAATGAGGAAAAGGAAAAAAAAAAAATCAAAAATACGGAATAATATGATACATAATGGAAAGAATCCACTTACTTAGGTCCATGAATCAGAATAGCAAGATCTTTGGTCATTTTGCCCGCCTCCACTGTCTCAACGCATGAAGCTTCTAACTTGCGAGCAAAATCCAGCAATCCTTCATTTTTGTCTAGTTTAGCCCTGATAGATAAATGAAGTTATGAACCATAGAATCTTCAAGTAAAAAATAGGTATTCAGAAAGACGGGAATAAGCAGGGTGAGAAATGTGAACAATTATAAGAGAGGAGATGCCTTGCATAGATAATTTACAAAAGTGTCCTGTAGTTACAGAAGCCAGTGACAAACATGTAACAGATCAGCACATCATACCAACGGCAAAAGAACACAGATAACATCAATAGAAGCATAAATGCCGAACACTTCCCTTGTAATTATCTAAATAAGAAAGTATTTTCCTATGGGGGAGGAAAATCATGATGCAGACATACCTATCACATTTGGGTGGAAGCATTTTGACAAAACTAAATAACTCCTGCCCTTAGTGAAGGTGGCACCGTGGCAGTTGTCCTGAGGCAGTGGCGGAGCCACATGTAGTTGAGTGGGGTCAATTGACCCACTCAACTTTGAAAAATAACTTTTTTACTTGGATAATTATTATATATTTATTAAAATTGAGGGAGAAATTAGATAATTACCCCACTAAATTTATAAAAAAATACATATACATTGATCTTAACAGAATAAGTTAATCTAATTAAATAATGAAATATTTTAATGTGTTAGGAAATAAAGTTAAGTCAATATAATTAGAAAATTTGAAAATTATAATGTATAAAATTGAATTAGTACTTAATATTTTAATGTGTTAGGCTAATTAAATAATGAAATATTTTAATGTGTCAGGAAATAATGTTAAGTCAATAATATAATTTGAGAAATTGTAAATTAGAATGTATAAAATAGAATTAGTACTTAATTAGTTTGAACAATAAGAAATATAATTTTCCTATTTCATCTATTTTTTAGAGTATTTTTTAAATGTTCTTAATAATTTTTTTATTTGCAGTTAGACCTTGTGATGTGGCTTCTAATGGGTATGTTGATAAATAAAAATTAAAATATGTATTCACTAAATTTTAATTTTCTTCGTGTTAAGGAATATAGAAAAAAATACATGCTGATAAAATACTAAACTATATGGATGAAATTGAAAACATGCATGTATGATTTTCATGATATAAATTGTTATAAAAACCTATCAACAAGTTTAAAATTATTTTTATACTGAGAATAAGAATATATTATATATAATGAACCCACTCATCTGTTTTTTTGGCTCCTCCAATGATTAAAGGTAATCCAAAATAACAACAAGAGACTTTTACCTGTTAGACCAGATGGAGCCTTCCCTTCAAAGTTGACATAACTAGGACTAGGTATTAACAATATCCAAATTTAAGTTAAAAGTGCAAAGACACAGCACAGCCCTTATTTCTCTCCCAGATACGTGATAGTTTACTGGACATATCTCATTTTCTACCATCTACACTAAAATATAAAGATGGAAGTTCTAATTCAATATTAAGAAGCATATATGATCCATATATTCTGCCTCTGATTATGTTCGTTTCGAAGCATAGGTTAGTATTCTTGCAGCATAAATGTGGGTAGAGTGTCAAACTGGTTTCCTTCTTATTTTTCAGTAATAAGAAGAATATAGCAAATTATTTGTTGCATGACTAGAAAAAGACAAAAAAAGTGTACCCCCCTCCCCCTGGGTGCAAAAAGGGGTTGCAATGATGGTTATGTTAAGATGAAAAATAGAATGCACGAGAATTAAAGCAACGGGAAAACCTATGCTCCAGCCCTCGCGTCCATGCAAAGATGGATGCAATGCTGTTTGTACTGGTCTCTTGCCCCTTTTGGTGTAGCCGGAAATGTCGAGTTACAGTCCCATGCGCTGCCTCAGATTCTAATGTCTTGCCATCAGAAGACAACTGCAAAACTGTTGTTGTCAGGAAAATCAAAATGGATACTGCCAATGATTCAGAAAGATTAACTACCTGATACATACCAGCACAGAAGTCATGAGGCCCAACGAGCCAAATCCTGCATCCAAGAGATAAATTTAGACAAGTAAACTAATAGCAAAATCATCTAAACCAAAGATCAATACTATATTCAACTAGTTACTTTGGTATTGAATATTCATCTACAAGTTTAAATTAAATCATTTGATTCCTCTGTTTTGACTAGAATTTACTTAACCGAAATGGTTCAAAGTTCACATCTTGCACATTCACTGGCCAGATATATCTGAAGTTATAATTTCTTCTTGTGCTGTAAGTAAGACTCAAGCCACTTTCATAAATTTGGTTCCCCTTTTAATAATTATTATCTGATGACAGAACTCGAATATATTCAAATACTCTACATGAGTCATTAGAATCTTATTAATAACAAACAATAACAATGACAATAATAATGAAAAAGTAGAAAGAAGTGCAAATCATAGATTTAAGGCAAAGGAATTCAATTTAATAAAAAAAAACTTGCTTTCTTCCTCTAGAAGAGGCTGATGACTAACTCATTTAAAGTTCAAACAATTATGCCTTGTTACTATGGCTATATATTACCATTATAATCCTGGATAAAGATAAAAATTATAACATCACCTTGAGCAAGTAAATCACTCTGGACATCTCCATCATAATTTTTGCAAGCCCAAACATATCCACCTTCACTTTTTATTGCATAGGCCACCATGTCATCAATTAGCCGATGCTCATACCTGAACAACATATAAATTAGCCATTAACTATTTGAGAATATTGAAGAGCGCACAAGATCCTTCATAGTTAAAAAAAATAAATAAATAAAAACAAAAACAAACAAACAAACCATATTGAATGTTCTTCAAACTTCTGCTTCCACCTCTCTTCATATATCTCCTGGAATATGTCCTTAAACCTGTGAGAATGTTTTAACTAGTGAACATTATGCGCACTTATTCACAAATTGAAAACAAGCTAACTGATTTACAAATGATTATCCTGTGTATCAAGCAGGCACATATACACTAATAAAAGAGAGAGCCAACAAAATTTGTAAAATTAATCACCTCCCATCATATTTCTTAAGAATTGTATTTTTGGTACTCAAGTACAGTGGCCACTTCTTTGCAAATGCCAGTGACATTGAGGACTCAGCAAACCCTCGAATAGACTGACAAATTACACAAGTATTATTTAAATAGTTACCTTATATATGACAGAATAGACATGCTAAAAAGATGAAATTACACACACCTCGTCGACATTATACATGGCAAGAGCTACCCCTGGACCTTTAAAATTATAAACATCAAGCTCCATAGGAGTGTCCCCATCATCTGGGACTGAGTAATAGACCATGCACACTTGGTAAGAACATACGTCGTGCTTGAGTTTATGAGCCAGGAATTCAGGATTAGCTTACCAAAAACCATTTTAAGCTTTCCTGGTCCTCTAATTACCGAATCGGTGGCACGATACTGATCACCAAAGGCATGTCTACCAATACATATGGGTTTTTTCCAACCTATAAACTGGAGAGTAAGTCTTAAATGATGCTGAGTAAAGTTAAATTTTGATTTACAATAAAATTAGAGATAAAACATTACCAGTTACAATTCTGGGTATATTTCGGCATAGTATGGGTTCACGGAAGACAGTACCTAAAAAGTAAGGGAAAATAAAGTCTCATAATGACTGCATTAGATGGATATCATTAACCCTCAATTAACTTTTACGAGTTTATGATCCAAAAGTCATAGAACTAACCACCTTAAAACATTAGAAAAAGATAAGATGACACATAAACATAATGTCCTTCTAATAAAAAAATAAAAAAATTAAATCATACTCATAAAAACACGTCATTTGATATTCTTGGCTCAGTTGCCCATAATTCACAGTTGATTGTGGATCATAATCAGACTAAAATTTGGCATGCCTCCCAATTAGCTGATATTATCTTGTCCTATAACATGTAGTTAAAGACCTCACCCCACCCACCACCACCCCCCAAAAGATACATAGCACATAACCAGTATTGCAAACCTAAGATGCTAGACTTCCACTGATTTTTTAACAATTAAATTATATTTCTTGATGTTGTAAAGTTTATGGCTATTCGCTCAAATGAGGGGAGCAACACTAACATCACCAAATCCCCTAGAATCTAGGATAAGTACAAGCCATGAGAAATCTTTTTTTTCCCCTCATGAAAACAGCTAGTTCAATCTTTGAAAACAATCGAGAGTACTAAGTTACCATGAAATCAATATGTGATTTAAGGCTGACTGTAAGCAAGAAATTTACAAAATGCAGTTATTAAGTAGGAAAAAGACAATAGATTAAATTATTTTATGGTAGCACTAGCATGACAATCACATGTAACTGTTGAATTTACTTTAGCTTACAGTAGAGATAATAGACAAATGTAAGTACTTATAGATGTTTCCGAAAAAGACTTCAAATAGAGTTAATATGCAACTACTACAAACTGAAACCTATAAAACCAATTTTCCAAAGACAATGCAATTTTTCTTTTTTGTTTAACATGTTGTCCGAAATATGCATGTCAACCTTAATAGTACAGAGAAAAAGGAAAAAGATACAACAAATGAATAATACAATAATAATAAATATGAACAACAACACCAACAAACAAAAAAAATTGTCATTGGAAACTTTTTAGAGAATAATAATACAAAGAAAAGCAACAACAACAACAACATATTCATTTTATATCTGTGTTAAAGTTACAAACCATCTAAGACATTCCTAATTGTGCCATTGGGACTCCTCCACATAGACTTCAGTCCAAATTCCTTGACTCTGGTCTCATCTACAAATATGAAATTTAGTTAAACAAAAATTGATCGCTATATATAATGATAAATGAATCGGTATTGAGCAGCAAAATTGTTCACTAGCAATCCACTACGTAGACTACACAAATTTTTTCATGGACGAGGCATCAACTGAGCAAAACACAAAGTAATTTGCTTATGCTCAAGATAAAGGAGAATATCAAATCAAAATAAAAGCTAAGAATAACTTACCAGGAGTTATAGTTGCACACTTCACAGCAACATTATACCTGAAGCAGACAAAAGATAATGGAGACGGATAAAATGGGTGCCAAAAATCATAATTTGACTTCAGGCATTACAGTAAGAAAAAAGGGAAAAAGTAAGAATTCTTTCGTCTTAGGAACAATTTGCAGTGAATAGTGAATACTTCACAAATATATGAAACACTGCAATGCCAAAGCTTACACTGACAGATAAAAAGCATGCCAGTGAAACATAGGCATTACAGTATGGGGAAATGAAGGAATCATGTAACTTTGTTTTTTATGCTTTTGCTTTGTGCCCAGATACAAATGTTCTTTGCAGGCTTCAAGAATATACAAAGCACTGGAATAGAAAACTCGTGTTAATTGAAACCTCTCAGATAAATAAGATAGCCGGGCCAACATCTATTCTCAATCACTACAAGTTCCATCGATGAATAACCATCCATATTGTTCTCGGAAAACTACTACTTGATCTTTCACAAATTATACAACCGTCAATATACCATCTATTCAGTCACTCGCATATATATTTTCTAAACAAACTATAGTATCATAGAGACTCTCCTATTGTACGTCCACATACAACCATTTTCAAAAGATTTTGATTTTCCATTCTTAAAGCCTCTCCAACCATCATCATCAACTCCGTTTTATGAGCATCACCAAACGTTCAATCCATATTATATCTTGAACTCCGTCCTACTATAGGTACAACATACATCCAAGAATTCGTCATGACATTGTAAATGACAATGCTTTAACTTTTATGCACTTCTCTTGAATCCCATATTCTTGTTACATTATAACAGTATGCTTATAACAAAGGAAGAATCAGTCAAGAGACTTAAATGAGGAAAATAAGAACAAGAAAAACTGCCCTAATCAACTATTCAGATTCACTATGCAATTTGATACATTCAGCTCAAAATAACTTACTTCAAAGTGGCCTCAGCACTTTCTACAGTAACTTTGTCGTCAGTGGCATCGCGATTAAGAATCCCCAAATCAAAATACTTTATATCCAAATCCAGATAAGGAAATATAAGCTGCAATCAAATAACCCACTATTTATCTCAGTTAAAACAAATACAAATGCACCTAAAAAGAAAAACCTGGAAAAGTATTAGGAACACTTAAAATAAGGAAGTCATACTTTGTCCTTTATCAGCTTCCATATGATCCTCGTCATTTCATCACCTAACAAGTGATAAAATTGATCAATCACAAGTATGACACTTAAAAAATTTGTATAACACGGCCCTCAGCGCTGTTTGCTCCTGAGAATACTCAAATGTATAAAGAAAATCAAACTCAACCGCAATAGAAGGAAAAAATTTGCAAAACTTCAAGTTGAACTCCTAAGTTGTTCCTCATTTTCAAAACCAACAAAGCAATAGTCTTCCAAACTTAGCATATTCCGATAAGTTTAGTTTACCGATTTGAATTTTGTCACTTCCCAAAAGAAAGCAACCTAAACTTGATATTAAACTTCTTCAGAATATGATTTTCTTTCCTTCTTACTCCAAATTCTCACTAACAAACCAACCAGAGGATCAACAAACTCGTAATTCTTATAATTCAAAATTTTAGTTACCGTCCCATTTCCACAATAGGATTCTGAACCCGAATCCTATCTGAACCAGATGAAGCAGCATAGCATCGGAGCGAAACGTGATTAAAGTTAGCAGAGAAAGAAACACGGTTCCCGAAAGGAACACCATTGAAAAGCCTCGGTCTAGAAGTGAAGCGTAAGCTAGGGTTTTTCAGAGCTAGGGACGATGACGAAGAATACGACAACATAGTCACGCCGGACATGGCGCTTCGAAGGTTTGCTCTTAGCATTCAAGCTTCTCTCTCAATTTTCTTTTCTTTTTTTAAAAGTGAGATGCTTTCTTTGTCTTTCGGAAAAGAAAATAAAATGCCAGGCGGCGCCAACATTTATTCGGCTATTGTTGGGCCCTGGGTTCACCTAAACAGCTCCGCACCTAGTCCGGTCCAATAATTTTTGATTAAATGTTGAGAATTGGAGAAATGACATAATGTTGAGAGGTAGGTGATAGATTTGTTAGCCACTTTAGTATTATTATTCTAGCTTCATTTGGGATAATGTACATGCAAAAAAAATATAATTTGGATAAATTCATTTGTTTTTTTATTATATATTTTGAAATTTGTTATGGTTTTAAGATGCTCAAATGATTATTTTAATATATAATTTATGTAATATGAGGAATGACAGTAATAGTTGTAAAAGATAGTGATCAATACAGACTATAAAGGATGCCAGTGGAGTTGGTCTACAAGTATTTATTTAGGATGGCTAACTTGTTCCAATTGGACCTCAAATAATCTTTGGCCTTAAAAATAATGTTTATTTTTATTTTTTTAACAATCAGGTATCAATATCTACTTACGTGCATTTTAACTAATTATATTTTTAATCCTGTCAAAAATATATCACTTAAGCTAGTACTAGAGAATTTATGAAATTTTATTATTTATAGTTTTCTCTAAGAATATTCAAATTAAAAAAATAAATAAAATAAGTACATATTGTTGTCCAACCCCATGGGCTAAACAAAATTTAGTTTTAGCTTCAAATTAAAAAAATCAATAATGTTTTTTGATTTTTTAAAAATACCTTTGTGACTTTTGAATGTTACATATTTACCTCACATTGTATACGATTAGGGCCACACATTTTCTATTCAACAATTGAGAAATTCATTAATTTACAGTTTTTGTATATTAACACGCAAATAAACAAAATGAAGTATAGTTTTAATATTGGAAGATAAGTAATACAAAATCGACATAGTATTTGACCATGCATATTAAATTTTTTATACAACAATACAATTGGAGATTAATATTTAAATGTATATTAAGAAATAAATTGACAAAACAATTGACAATTTCCAATAAAATGTGTATTATTACACCAATTAAAAACAAATTAACATAGCACCTGTCCTAAATTGTATATTAATACAGTAATTGATATACATTATAACTAATAATTTAAATTAAAATCACATTTTCATTGGTTTGGTGTGATGTGATGTTGTTTAAAAAAATAAAAATATATAGACGGGTAGTGTTTGCTGCATATGAGAAACAACCCAAACGTAATTAGGTTTTGCAAAATAAATATTTGTCAAGTCATGGTTGCAAATTACGATTTCTGAAATCATCCAAACAACATCAAAAAAAATAGTTTGTTATTTTGCAATAGTTGTTAAATCATGCCAAAGCCCAAAAGCTAAACCAAACTAGCCCTAAGTAATAACCATTCATACCTCATATAAAACTATTTGTTTGGACGGAAGGAAAGGGAGAGAGAAAAAATCGAGATGAGGGTATAAGTTACAAAATCATTAGTTTGGAAGTTTGTTTTGAAGAAGACTAAAAAAATAGAAGGGTAATGTATCCCACAAAAACTCAAGTTTTTTAATTTCCTTAGATTGAGGGAAATGGAGATAGAATAAAATGAAATGAGAGGGGGTGATGTACAAATTTTTTTTGTTTGGGAGTTTTTTTTTTTTTTTTAAACTAACGTGGAGAGAATAAATATGGAAGCTACATGCATGCATGTATCTCACCAAATATTACATTCTTATTTTATATAAGAGTCAATTTTGTTTGGTATTTGAAAATCAGTGTTTTAGATAATGAATTGTATTAGTAGAGATTATGAAATAATTTATTTTAGTATACTTTGTTTTGTGTTTGGTTAGTTATTCAAAAAAGTAAATTTGAATCATAAGTATATTAAAAAAAATAAAAAATAAAAGGCATTTATTCAAAAATTAAATTTAAAAATTATGTTTTTTATTTTGCTATAAGTGTTATAGAAAAGTTACATGTAACTTATGAAAAATAGACTAAAATTATGTTAGGCGTTTGACTAAAATATATTTTTAATTTTAACCAAACATATTATTATACAAGCTGAAAGTGATATTTAGGCTTCAAACATCAAACATATGTTCCAACACAATACTAAACAGGAACTAAGTTGGGAGGATTTGGAATGAGATTATAAGTACTTTGACAACAATACAAAATAAATCATTATTATTTCTATTAGATATCTATTAATATTTAATTAAAATATTTTAAAGTCAAAAGTATAAAAATATAAATATTTATCATCTCATCAACTTCAAAATAAAAAATTTACCTTATTATTTTCTCTTCTCTCTATTCAATTTTTTTTTTTTGAACTTTCGAATAAAAAATAAAAAAAAATTATAATTTTTGCTCCACTCTCATCTCCTCCCTCTCCTTTTACACTTCTCTCTTTTTACTTCCCACTCCCAAATAACCCCCCAAAACTGAAAAAAAAATTAAAAATAATAATAAAATACATTATGATTTTGTGAATATATCCTCATCTTTACTACTAAACACTAATTAATACCTAAATAAAATATTTTACAGACATACTCATAAAATTTTAATAATATATAGTTATACTAATAGTTGAGACATTCTCCTTCCTCGTTCTCTCAACTCCCAAACCAAAAATATAATTTATCATTTCCCAAACATTAAGTTAACTTTTCTTCTTTTCATTTAAATATTTTCCACTCATCTCCCTCCAAACTCCCCGATAGACACTTAAACCCTAAACCCTTAACAGTTAAAAGTTCGTACCTCTACGGGTGGAACACACCCTCCTTTCTCAGTCGCCATGGCGTCCGTGGTAAACAGAGCCAACCCACTGCTAAGCACCCTTCCCCGAGTACTCGCACGGCGAACCCTGGGGTTCCATGCCATTTACAGGGGGCGCCTAGGCTTCTCAACGCAGTCACAGCTTGATCCCGACCCACCTGTTGCAGGGACGAAGGTCCTTGAGACATTCAAAGAAGAATTCGAAATTGGGTCGCGCTTAATTACGCTTGAAACTGGAAAGATTGCTCGGTTCGCTAATGGTGCTGTTGTATTGGGAATGGAAGACACCAAAGTCTTGTCAGCTGTTACCTCGGCTAAAGGAGACGCAGTTCGTGATTTTTTACCCCTCACTGTACGTGTAATTATCAGTTGGGAACTTGATGTTCCCAGTGCATCTTTCTCCATAGTTCCTAGTTTCTTGTTCGTTGTCACAGAAGTTGTATTTTCATTTAGATGGTTGGAAAGTAAACTTTTGGTTGTAACTTGTAATTACACGTTATATTTACTTTTTCTTTTTGAATTCTTAGAAGGGTGATTGAAATGCTATGCTGGTGTACGTATGTCTAGTTGCAAATAAACTCTTCGTGGTTTAAGATGTTCAACCCATTTTTGCATGTAGAACTTGGCACATGCTCTGCTCATTCAGGAAGATAGCCAAGTTGGAATGTATCTATTAGGGGCCGAGTTGGTACCAGAAACAGGAATATTTTTTAGGAAATATTCCCATAGACAAAAAAGTTCTGTTTTGGATATTGGAATTGTTTTTATTTTTTATTTTTCGTAGAAACTCCAGATTGGTTTATTCCCTAGTCACCAAAAGAGAGTGACTCTGTAGTTTTATACCCAGGAATTTAAGAGACGTTGAATGTAAATAGGCTATATGAATGAGTGGAAAAAAGTTGGAGTTATGATTGGCACCTTCAAGTGCAAGATGGCCATAAAAATTAGAAAAGTAAATGTTTCTGTAATAAGGTAACAAATAAAGGCTATAGTGTCTAAATCTCAAAGACACTACTCCTTGTAACAAGGAGTAGTGTCCAAGTCTCTATCTTGGCATACATTGTGTTTTTGATGTAAATGGAATCATGACAAGAATAGAAATCTAAAGCCTTTGATGTGTCATAATCTTTTTTTATGTTGTTTATGTCATTATATAAGGATTCCCCTTTTATCCTTATGTTCGCTGGTAGGCATTAATTGACCACCTTGTCGGTTTTGATGGATTTTACTTTCTATTAGGTTGATTATCAAGAAAAACAATTTGCCCAAGGTGTGATTCCAAACACCTTCATGCGGAGGGAAGGCGCTCCAAAGGAACGAGAACTTCTGTGTGGTCGTATTATTGATCGGCCTATACGGCCGTTATTTCCTGCTGGTTTTTACCATGAAGTTCAGGTATGTTACTATTTTTTATTTCTGGATTAGTGTTTTCTGATAGACGTCCTTTCTGAATAAATTCTTTTTGTACCTAAAATACTTCCTAGGTAATGGCAAGTATTATTTCTTCTGATGGAAAACAAGATCCAGATGTAATGGCAGCTAATTCGACATCCGCTGCTCTTATGTTATCAGATATTCCTTGGGGCGGCCCTATCGGAGTGATTCGTATTGGGAGGATTTGTGGACAGTTTATTATTAATCCAACCATGGATGAGGTAGTGGTTACAATCAATTCTTACTTTTGTGGTAGATGGTTATATTTATGTTCTTTTGGTTCTGAACATAAGTTATTTTCTTGGCGTCAGGTTGCATCATAATAGGCTGTGTTTCTTGGTACATTATAAAAAATTTATGTTCTCCCTTTGTAGTTTGATAATAATTTAGATGCTTCCTTGAAGGATATCAGTTTGCAAAATTCTTGTACTTAGGGTTGTAGGATTCTAATGTTTAATTTGTGAAGCATTTTAAACAATTCAATCAATAAATTTATTTTTTGGGAACTCTAATACAAGAAGGATCACTTATACAATATACAAGAAAATAAGCTGCTTTTCTTAAGAGGTAATATGCAAACCTAAATCTGGTTCAAAGCTTGTAGTTGCTAAGTTCTTTTAAAACTAATTTCCCTTTTCCAAGTTCTGTAACTTCTTTAAAATTTGAGTGCCCAAGTCTTCTTCAACACAATTCTTTTGTATATTCTGTTTATTATTATTTCCATTTGATCACTAGCATAGGTTATGTACGATCCCCCCTCCTCCAGCAACCCAAAAGCATTAGCATGATGCTCGCTATGTGTTGCTATTTGGGAACCTAATCTTTCTCATTCACTGACTGACTCTCATTGTGACAATGCAGCTAAGTTTAAGTGATCTTAACTTGATATATGCCTGTACAATGGACAAAACTTTGATGATTGATGTGCAAGCTCGTGAGATATCTGAGAAAGATCTAGAAGCTGGTTTAAGATTGGCTCATCCTGAAGTGTGTCCTGAAACTTGTTATTTGTCTTTATTTATATTTCTTTGTCACTCTATGAATTGATTGCCATTAACTTGCTTGGATATTATTATTCAGGCAGTTAAGTACATTGAACCTCAAATCAGACTAGCTGCTAAAGCTGGTAAAGTTAAGAAGGAGTATAAATTGTCTATGGTGTCAGATAGAACATTGGAGAAAGTAAGTGACTTGGCAGAAGCACCTATTGAGGCTGTTTTTACTGATCCTACCTATGGAAAGGTATTGTTATCTCTCTCTCTCTCTATCTCTCTCTGTGTTTCTCTTTCTATCTGCCTTTTCGTTTTCACATAAATCCTTATGGATGTTATGTTCGTCATATCCAGTTTGAACGTGGAGAGGCCTTAGATAAGATTACACAAGATGTAAAAAGAGCACTTGAAGAAGAGTGCGATGAAGAAAGCTTAAGAGTTTTGTCAAAGGCAGTAGACACCGTTAGGAAGAAGGTAAGAGTGTCATTATCTACTAAATAGAGATCCAGATGAGTAATATGACTTTTATTATCTTGATTTGCAATATCACCAGACTGCATCACTTTTTCCCATTTATCATATGAAAATTGAGGTATTGTGTTTTGAATTTTCCAAAGGAAATTTGTGTAAAGATTGTGGCTTAGATTCCTTTTGAAAATTTAAGCTTACACTTTTCCAAAGGAACTTTATGAGTTATATTTCTCGTTCTTATTTTCTGTGTATTTTACTCTCACTTAGCGAGTATTGATGATTTACATTTCTATATGTAACAGGTTGTCCGCAAAAGGATTATTTCAGAAGGAATTAGAGTTGATGGAAGACATCTTGATGAAGTGAGGCCTTTGTATTGTGAAGTTGGTTATTTACCTAGATTGCATGGATCATCTCTTTTTAATCGTGGAGACACACAGGTGTGCAACATAATTCCTTGCACATCTTATTTTCAAAAAGAAAAATGATTCCTTTCACATCTTCTGCAGACTGAAGAATTTAGAGTATAACTACAAAACAAACTTACTTTTGGCTTCTTTTTAGTTCAAAAATGGGTTAAAGATTTCTGACGTTACATGCAGGTCCTTTGTACCATAACACTTGGAGCACCTTCAGACGCTCAACGGTTGGAGTCTCTGGTTGGTCCTCCAAAAAAGCGTTTCATGCTTCACTATAGTTTTCAACCCTTCTGTATAAACGAAGTTGGTAAAAGAGTTGGCCTGAACAGGCGTGAAGTTGGCCATGGTAAGCAATTTTTCACTTCTTATGTTATCTAATATAAATAAATAAAATATATAAACTAACTCTTACCAGATTGAATTTTCACTTTGACTTTCGAGGTTATCATAAACTATTCATTGTTCCAGTTAGGTGACATACTTGTTTTAAATCTTCCATTTGAACTTAATTATTTAATTTATAGGTCTTGTGAAGGTTGTGTTGCTGTGATTTCTAAACATTCAATTTGAAGGAAATTGATAATTTATAAACAGTGTTAGACTATTGTTTGTAAATATTTTATAGTTCGTTTTATGCTATTTTAGTGACTAAAGAAATATATAATTTTATTAAAAAATACTTATAATAATAAACGTAAGAACAGACTCTATGTTCATCAATTATCTGTAAGTGTGTCTTCCTATGGTAAAGAGAAGGTGGTAGAGACATGGAAAGAAATTCTGATTTTTCATGTTGGTAGGTTCTTCTTTCTTTATGTAATCATGAAGGGTATTTCAGGTAACAACCAAAAGTTAAATGTATTAGGTTACTGCAATGGCTACATTGATGTAAAAACATCCCACTTTTTTTTCAAAAGAAAACATGGATTTGGTGTACCGCTGAAGTGCAGTTGATTAGCCAATTTGATCTATCCCAAGGTTTAGACGAGTGCTTAGACTATCCAATTGAAGCCCTGCACTCCCCATCGTGACCTCATTACTTCAAGAAAAATTAAACCAATTTCTTTCTTGTTCACTTGGCTGATTTGGGAGTGCATCCCTGAATAGGAGTAAGATTGATCGATGCAATAAGGTCTTCTAGACATCAGAATGACATGATCACCATTTATACTTATTCTTCCAAAACCAGTTATTTACAGATAATTTGAGATTATGATGTGTACCTTCTGAAAACCTCTGAAAGTAAATTATAAATTTAATTTAAAAATACTATAATTTGTGGTTGTGTTCTTCTTTTGTTTTGTAGGAACTCTTGCAGAGAAAGCTCTTCTGGCTGTATTACCTCCTGAAGATGATTTTCCCTATACTGTTCGAGTCTATGCAGAAGTCATGTCATCGGACGGGTCAACATCAATGGGAACTGTTGCTGGAGGTATTCTGCTGACCTACTCACCAGTAGCACCTTAATGCCACTTTGTATGATTAAGTCATATTTTTTGATTGAGAAAGGGGATCTATTTTCTGGTATACTCCATGCTGATCAAAGTCATATAGATATGCAAGCATGACTAGATTTCTCATGTTGGTGGTAGAATCACTTGATATATTTTTTGAATATCTGATGTATAGATTGATCTTCACATATCTTTTCCTTTAACCTTGAATATATCATGATTGAATGGCTTGCATGCATAAGGAACTGATGGAGGAAGAACAAGTGGATTAAGTGTTCAAAATTGATTTAGGGATGCTAGGGTGAGAAAAGGAACTTCGAACTGTAGGATTTCTAGTCAACAAAGAATTTAAGAACTCTGAACAGTTAGAGTAGGATAATTGGGATCGTGAAGGGTTTGTAACAAATATTGATCAAAGGCTTATTTATGGGATAATTGAGGGGTTTGGTTTGTTTCTGGTGAGTGGTGCCGAAGATAGGAATATAGGATTCAAAACACGATTGATATTTTCTGCATGGCAAATGGTAAATGAGAACAGTAATTGAGGGGTTGAGGATGTCAGGGAATCCTACTTACTGGCTAACTCTCCACTTTGTTTAGAATTCTGTTACTTTCTGGGAAATGCAGTATTATAGTAATTTGGTTTCATCTGACATATGAACTTTTCTTTCTGTAGCAAGTATGGCCTTAATGGATGCTGGCATTCCATTACGTGATCATGTAGCAGGTGTTTCCGTGGGTCTTGTTAGTGAAGTTGATCCATCCACTGGCACAATTAATGATTACCGTATATTGACTGATATTTTGGTGAGATTTTCAGTAAACTGTTTTGAGTTATTAGATTTTACGAGTGGCCATTTTAGCAATATTAAATTAAGTGCTATTGTTTCCCATTTAAATGCCTCGAGTCTTTAATCATTACCATCAGAAACCCCCAGTTTCTAGCTTTCTACCTAGTCATATATCTATTTAGTTTTCTTGATTCCTTTATTGTAATTGTGTTTTGTGTCTTCTCGATTCCTATATTGCTTTAGGACTTAGAAGTGATACTCTTGTCTTACTTTTCTACTCTTAACTTTAAAAACTGTGGTGAGTTGTCTTTTTTAACTATTGCTGAAAACAATGACTTCTAGTCCATCCTCGTCCCTTTAAGAACTAGGTGGATGTACTTATCAGGGGAAAATTAGAACTAGTATGGAGGGGAGTACCAAACGGAGAAAGGAAAAAATGCAAAAGAAAGAAAAAGTTTTCCTTAATTGCTTTTAATAGTATCAAGATTTCTTATTTTATTTTTTAGGGTCTGGAAGATCATCTGGGTGACATGGACTTCAAAGTTTCTGGCACCAGAAAAGGAATTACTGCTATTCAGTTGGATATAAAACCTGCTGGAATTCCTCTGGATATTATTTGTGAGTCTTTAGAGCCTGCACTTAAAGCTCGTTTTCAAATCCTTGACCATATGGAGCGAGAGATTTATGCACCACGTATTCAGAATGATATAAATTCTCCAAGACTAGGTTTGGATCTTTAATTTAGTCGTGCTTTTTTGTTTTTGTTTTTGTCTATATTTAGTTTTGCTGATAATGGTGTAGTACTTTTTTGAGCTTGATTTCATTATTTGATGATGCAGCTACCTTAAAGTACAAGAATGATGACATTCGCCGCTTGATTGGGCCTCTAGGTGTTCTAAAGAGTAAAATTGAAGAAGAAACAGGTCTAGTTTTTACTTCAAACTGCTAGCGATGAATTTATTACAAACTTCTAACCCATTTCGGAATAAGGGGTTTGAGGATCGATTGGATTGTAATTTTACTATTTTCTCTTGCTTAATATTTTTTAATACTTCGTTAAGGCACTTGGTAATCTCAATATGTATGTGCTCCTTTTTTTTTTTTGTGTGTGTGTTATTTGATGCTGATAAATGAAATGAATTCCATTAGTACTACATGATTGTAGGACAGGAACATCTTTCATTTTTTGTTCAAATTCCTTGAACACTCATTTAAATTTGTTCATGCTTGGGTGGTTGTCCATGACATTTGAAGTGCATGACACAAATTCTTATTCTTCTTGATGTTCTTCGTTAGTCAAAAAGAGTTTTTAGTAAACTATGAAAACACTTGGTAACCATGAGAGCTAGTTGAGTTGATTCAAATATCTACTGAGTTATTTAGTCAGTCTTTGTCTTTTTGTATATACATGCTTTGCTCAAGAGATTTTTCCATGATTTACTTTTATTGATGGAGTGGAATGGAATGTAGCTGATTATTAACTTTTTTCTAGTCTGACAAGCATATTATTGCTTGCTATAACCAGGTGGACGGATATCTGTAGGTGATGGGACACTTACAATAGTTGCTAAGAATCAAACTATAATGGAGAAAGTACTGGAAAAGGTAGTTCTCGCATTCCGTTTACCTATTACTCCAGCTGAAAATGATTTTTTCTTGGAGTCACCTTTCTGGCAGTTTGGGGGTAGTATGCAATTTGGTTTCTCAGTTCTAATGCTAGAATGATACTGACTTATTCTGACTTCTTGTTCTGGTACTATACATATTCCTTTTGTAAATTTCTAACACAGCTTGTATATGTGTGCATTCTGTGTTTTTTCATAGTCTGAAGTGCTATACCAATGCATTTTTTTTCCCCCAGATTGATTTTATAATCGGCCGGGAGATTGAAGTTGGAGGGGTCTATAAAGGTGTAGTTAGCTCGGTAAAAGAATATGGTGCTTTTGTGGAGTTTAATGGTGGACAGCAGGGCCTTCTTCACATATCGGAGTTATCACATGATCAGGTATATTTATTTAGTTATTCCCTTATCTGAAAGTGGTAGATCATTGTTTAGACAGAGCTACATTTTTATGCTTGTATCTATAAATTTACTTTTCATCATTCATCTCTTAAGTCAATCTATCCTTTCATTAGGTCTCCCGGGTTTCAGATGTGGTATCTGTTGGCCAGCAGCTTTCTGTGATGTGTATAGGCCAGGATGTTCGTGGTAACATCAAGGTATCCCTTAAAGCACTTTCACCTCGGCCTGCATCTGATACTATCAATGTGGCTGATGGATCTATTCCATCTACAAAAGAAAGACCTAATATCTGGGCATCTGTTGGGGATATGTCCAGCACAAAAGAAAAAGTAAACTCACCATCAGATTTGCCGGAAAGCAAACATGAAGTACGTGAAGTAGACCCCCTAATCTCCTCAACACCTTCAGTTCTAGTACGAAGTGCTTCTAAGTGTGATGAGGAGGAAACATCTGCTAGTACTCAGTATTCAAAGAGTGCGCCAAAAACTGTTAATGGGTTGCAATCAGGTCGCAAGTCAAGCTCCTTTCAAGTTGAGGATGTGCCTAATTCACCATTCTCTATTCCTGGTTCTGTTCCAAATACAAATGCTAAGAACTCTAAAACTCTCGTTCCAAAAGAACAAGAATCTGAACCTATCTTCCGAAAGCAGGAGGGGGATGGGAAGCAAGACGGAAAGGGGGTGACTACTACAGTGAAAGTACTGAAGGTTGGAACAAAGGTTAATGCCGAGGTCTATCAAATTCGTGCACTAGGAGTGGTCTTGGATTTGGGGGGAGGACTTCGTGGAATGTATCGATTTGAGGTATGAGCCTTGTCTATATTTTTAACTATTGCAACCTCTTTTTTTTTGGATAATGTATTTTCCCCATTTACCACCTACCAATAGTTCACTTATAATAGCTGTCTATCTTTTTTTTGGGGTTGCGCGTGCACTTGCGCTTGTGTGTGTGTGTGTGTTGGGGGGGGGGGGGGACTACAGATAGCTGTTTGTTTCAACAAAATCAAAAATACATGTTTTTCTCGGTATCTGATATTCAGCATCATTACTTTCCTTCTTACTAGAGCTACTTGGCAGGACAGTTATCCCAATATATAACTTGCACACATGCACCAATCTCTCTCTTTGATGCTTCCGTTTTTGTTGGCTTCCCCTCATTGATCAATCTATGTTTCGTCTCATACACTGAATGGCTTACTTCCCTTAATGTTGTTGGTAACTATACCATTCATTCTTATATAGTAGAACAAGTAACATCTTCTTTATCCTGTTCTTGAAGGAAGGGTATCCTTTGCCAATTTGATGATATTGAAGTATAAAATTGGCGATTACATTTACTAAAATGACATTGTTTTGCCTTGCAGACTGATAGCAGAAAGGAGTTTGAGGTAGGCGAGAAGGTACAAGTCATGTGTTCAAGCTTTTCTAGCAAGGGGATTCCAATAATGTCTTTGGTGGAAGATGAATGAGTTTCCTATAGTTCATTTATGAGCTAAGCAGTACACTAATTTATGTACCAACCGGCAAGATAGTGGATTTGAAAAAAAATCCTTGCAGCAGTGCAGAGGACGTCAAATTTCATAAAAAATTGCAAACAAATAAAATTTGTTTGTCAATATTGCTCTCAGAATGCCTTGAGCAAACCTTTGCAATCCAACTGATCTGTGAAATTTTCTGGTTTTGGATCTTATATAGAGTACATGAGCTCTCCAAACTTTTGCCAGTGAAACGAGTGAAGTTTTAGATATGCTTGATGCAAGTTTGCCATCGTGACCTTTATTAAGTATGTCAATTTGCAACATACGAAATTGTAAATTTTGGTCTTTATTCCTTATAGGTCCGCAGGGGCTTATTTAACTTGTATTGGGAGAGAAAACATGTACAAAGCTTATTAAGAATTATTACATCAAATATTTATCCTTAAATTATTCATAAGCCTCAAATTTTCAGAAAAATTGACTGATACATTTGTAGGTTCACATACTATTATTTCACAAATTATATTTTCCTTGTTTTCAGGCTGCGCTGTTTCCTCAGGGGTGCATAGCAAGGCCGTATTCAACTACAATGTTCTGAAATTTTAGTGAAAGCTGTTGTAGATGCTCTTTTAGGATGAAGTATAATTTAATTGCTCTAGCCATGGCAGGGATTATACTATGGAACTGATGCACCATCCCAACAAGATTAATGGTGAAGGGGAAAGGGTAACAGTCTGATTCAGTTACAGGGAAGATCTATGTTCACCTGGCTTGTACAATCAAGGATGAGAGAAACTGCAAGCCTACAGTACCTTTTGACACGGGTCATGCACCCACAAGATAAAAGTGAATTTTTTTTTTGTCCGTGTGAGGCCCATAGTCTTTCTAGTTTCATAACTCTATTCTAATAAATAGAAGAATTTAATCCCACTACGTCAAGAAAATTAACGAGTTGAACCAATTGCATCTTCCTATTCAATTTATTCTGGGTGAGATGGATGGAAAAGGCTGTTAGGATTACAGTGGGTTAACAAGAAAAACTGAAATAGAAGCCAACCTTGAGCTTTGGCAAATGGGGTTAAGCTTTGAGTTGTAACCGATGCAACTAACGCGGCCAAGTACATTGCTATATATATACAACATTATAAGAAGAGATGAGGGAAGACATGTTGCATAGTTGCATGTATTTATAGCAACATGTCTCCCCAAGGATCATCCATTGCTATATGTGCAACATTATAAGTAGTCTCCGAGGCAAAAGAAAAGGTACTTTTCAATAATACAAAGTAATTATTGTCCTTTTCTTTTCTGTTATTCTTCCTCTTAAAAAATTGTCTCCTAGTCTATCTATGATAAGAGTTTTACCATAATTAAATTGCTAGAGAAAGCAACCGAGCTCTTCAACGAATCGTGTAAGCTTGGTCAAGGAGGATATAGTGAAGTATATAAAGGTATACGATTTCTGAGCTTCTCTCTTTTATTTTAAAGTTTTAGTTTCTGTAGTTCTACCATTTGATTATATCATGTGTCTGATAGGGAATCTTACCAGATGGTAGAGAAATTGCAATAAGACATTTATTTATAAGTGGACTTGGAAGAGCAGAGTAGGTTTACAATGGAATGGATATAATTAGTAGAGCTCATCAGCTCAACACGAGATAAATATCCCCGGAATACCTCGCTGAGGGGCGATAGCTGAAAAGGTAGATGTCTATAGCTTTGGGGTACTTGTGCTTGAAAGTGTCAGTGGTGTACAGAACAACAAATTTCAACCTGCAGATACCTTTGAAACTCAAATCCTCACATCCTTCCCCGTCCATTTGTACAATTATGCATCGAGTTATGCACTTTTTCTTAACAAGTTTCTTTCTCTCATTTTCTAGTCATGGATAAATTTTAAGTCAAACTCAGTGCCAGAAATTATCGATGAGAGCTTGGAGGGTAAAAATATTAAAGAAAAAAATCAGAGTTGTTCAGGTGGGGCTATTGTGTACCCAAGAGTCACCATCTTTACTTCCTAGCATGATGATGGTAACAAAAATGCTTAAAGAAAAGGATGATGAATTGCCAGAACCTTTTAAACCTCCTTCACTGATGATAGTATGGAATTTTCCCTTAGCTTAGGCCCTAGCATACAGCGACGAATTTCAAGGTTATCTGATTTACTAAGATTCTCGAATTTTGAACATAATCCTGAATGGCTTTTATTTCATTTTTGTATGGCTTTCTTCTCATTTTCTGTTTTACGATTTTCGTTTTTGCAAATTGACAGGTTCACAGTATTCTTATCTGCATTATACAGTCTGAAAAGAACATCATTTTTCGTTAGCTCTTAGATTCTTTCCCCCATTCTATCTTCTAAGTGGCACAGCAAATAGTGATGTTCTAAACTTCAAATGCTTTATTGATTTGGGTGTCCTTGAAAACATTATGATAAACTTTTGATGCATGAGGAAAATGTTGCAAACTTAAACATTTATAACAGGACAGCAGCTTGTCTTGCAGGCTGCAGCTTAGTTTCAAGAATTGTGAAAAAAAATTAGAAGCCGTGCAGCATTTCTGATATAAAATGTCCACAACTAGTTGAGGATTACAATTTTGGCTAAATTACCTTATTTGCAGCTGTAAGAGCAACAACCAATGTATTGTTAAGCATACTATTTATTAGATTGATATATTAGTTATACACAGTGACATGTCACAAAAAACTTATTATTGTTAGGCAGATTATAAGAAAGTTAATAAAATAAATTATATTTTTATATTATTATTATATAATTTGCTAATGAGCTCAGAGTATTTTCATATAAGAATTATAATGTGAAATGAAACTGTTATTGTATAAAGTGAATCTCTTACAGAATTGATATGACATAATTTTTGTTCACGAAAGTCTGAATACGTGGAATTGAGAGAGAGAGGATTCCTTTTAGAATTTGCTGCATATATTGCGGAATGCGGTATGAAAATTTAACACCAATTATCTTCCACCAAAAAGGTCTTTATGACTTAATGTGCAGAAGACTTGGGTGATAAATTGCTAAGGATTGCACATAGATAAGAGTATATGTGGGACAAAAAGAATGATTGTTTTGACATTTTAATACACTAGTCTCATCGCAGCAGGTTACAATTTTGGCTAAATTACCTCATTTGCAGCTGTAAGAGCAACAACCAATGTATTGTTAAGCATACTATTTTATATAATTTATTTGACTGATATATTAGTTACACAGTGACACTTTACCAAAAAACTTATTATTGTCAGGCAGATTATAAGATAGTTAATAAAACAATTTATATTTTCATATTATTATTATATAATGTGATAACGAGCTCAGAGTATTTTTATATAAAAGTTATAATGTAGACATAAATTTTTATTATACAAAGTCAATTTCTTACAGAATTTATTTACGCAGATATGACATAATTTTTGTTCTCAAAAGTCTGAATATGTGGAATTGAGAGAGAGAGGATTCCTTTTAGAATTTGCTGCATATATTGCGGAATGATGTATGACATTTTAACACCAATTATCTTCCACCAAAAAAGGTCTTTATGACTAAATGTGCAGAAGACTTGGGTGATAAATTGCTAAGGATTGCATATTTTCTAATAGATAAGAGTATATATGGGGCAAAAAGAATGATTGTTTTGACTTTTGAAAACACTAATCTCGTAGGTTAAATTAGGATTTTTATTGTTAAAATTTATTTTTTTATGAAAAATAAAAATATTTTTTCAATAACTATTGTGTAAAGGTTTAAAGTTTAAAATAATATTTTAATTTATTTTATTAAAAACTTATTTAATATAATTAATAAAAAAATAATTAATTAGTGGGAGAGAAAGTAAGTGAATAGAAGAAAAAATTATAGTTATTATAAGATTCAAATTTGATAAATAATTTTTTAAATTAATAAACATATTTTAATTTAACATATGATATTGGTAAAAAGTCATAATAGGTTTCTCCCAATAGTATAGATAGATATTATGATTAAATTAAATCAACGATTTCCATGACCATGGTATTTTGTCATCCTTCTATTACTTTCATGTATTAAATGTCAAACTGTTCTCTAAAGCGACAACTAAATAGTCATCCTTATGTTGTTTTATAGTCACTGAACATTTCTTTCACTATAAGTAATCACCATGTATCATGTCTCAGTTTTGAAATTAATTTGTATCTTAAAAAAAAAATTGGATGAAGACCCAAGTGATCAAGGTGCAAGACAGACTAGCTTTAGTAGTTAATTAGACATGTAAGTTACGCCTTAGAAATCTATGTAATTATATAATTTGAATATTTGCAAGACAAGTTTCCAATTGATCATTACAATGACAGCTCACTTTTAAATGTCCAAAAAAGGTATATAGTAATGAACTCAAAAGCTGGTTACCTCACAAACATACTTTTAAGCTAAGCCCTTAAAATTTCATACTGCACTCTCAGTAATCATCATAATCACTAAGTCTACATTTTACTGAAAAAAAAAAAACCTAGATTTAAGATGCAACTTTCAAGCTGAATATTTTACTGTTTTAGCTACAATAATATACATAATTTATGTCAAAAGACTCAAAATGACTAGATTTGAAATATTTGCTTGAAAATAGATTTCAGATTGTCTGTCAACTCAAAAAGTGGGCTCTATGGTGGCTGGTTGCATTTACACATGTAGTTATATGAGTAGGCTTACACATATAGTTTTCTTCTCTCCTAATAAATCTAGAAATGAAAATTTTGTCAGTGTATCAAAGTCCACAAATTCAAAAAACAAGCAAACCTACATTTCAAAATTCAAAGTAAGCAACATCAAGAAGAAGAGCAGAAGTTTCCAGCCGCAGCTAATTTTCTCAATTTTTTTTCTTTCCCTTGTTGGTGCATGCAATTTCATAAATACGCCCGACAAGTTGAGCGAGAGCATATGAAGGAAAGTTATAGCAGCAGCTGAACCTCAATCAATTCCATGAATTCCTCAAGTTCAAACTACGGAATTCCATCATGGGTCTTCTTCGTCTTCACTATCTTCTTCTTGTTTTTCTCTCTCTCACTCTCTGATCCACGAATCACTGAAGCTGGGCTTTATTGTGGCACCAACAAAACCCCACCAAACACCACCTTCATACCCAGTTTTATTAAAGAAATGGAGAGCTTATCCCAAATGGTCAACACCCACCACTGGGCTTCTCACTCTGTCAACGCTACCACACCCATTTACGGCCTTGCCCAATGTTTCCAGGACCTCTCCCATACTGACTGCCTTCTCTGTTATACTGCTAGCCGCACCAGGCTTCCTCGTTGTCTACCTTTTATCTCTGCTCGCATATACCTCGATGGTTGCTTCCTACGCTATGACAATTACAGCTTCTACTCTGAATCTACTGACACTTTAAGGGATACTGTCAATTGCAGCTCCAACTACGGTGTGGTGGTTGATGAAATTGAAAGATTGGAGTTTGTGAAGAATGTTGGCCATGTAATTGACAATGTGACAAGGATTGCTGTAGCAAATAGAGGGTTTGCAGTGGTGGAAGTGAAGGGTGTGTATGCTTTGGCGCAGTGTTGGAAGACAATTGGGGTTGATGGGTGTAGGAATTGTTTGAAGAAGGCGGGAAAGGAGGTCAGAGGGTGTGCCCCAAAGAAGGATGGAAAGGGATTGAATGCTGGGTGTTATTTGAGGTATTCGACAGAGAAGTTTTATAACGAAGAAGGTGAAGCAGAGGGTGGTCGTGGTATGTCTGATACTTGTGTTATACTATTAAAGTTTTGAGCTTTGATCTTAATTGGGATGATTGGAATTGGTGTCTCTTCATTTTTATGTTATTAATATTTTCATAGCTTTCAGTTTGATTCTAGAGCTGATAAAAGAGAAAGAAGTAAGACTTAATTTAGGTAGCTGATAGTACAAATAAAATCATTCCATGTACTATTTTGGCATTTTCTCATAGAACAAACAGAAAATTGGCATATGTTCCCTGTTCTATAATTGGCTAAGTTGCCTTTCACATTGTATAACTTCACTTTTTCCTTTCTGTTCTTCATGTTTTTCAGGTTCTTCTGGAAAAGGAGCTATTATAGCAACAGTCTTAGCTGCAGTTGCGGTTCTGATGCTCTCTTCCTTTGCTGTTTATGCAGTCTTTGCCAGGTTATCAAAGATGAAAGGAGGTAAAGGAATTATATGTTATTTTAACATATTTAAGTAGTGAGTTGTTATGAATAAGCCAATCTGATGCAGTAATTCTCTCCTGCATTTCCCAGAATGCAATGATCTTCGCCAGTTGTCTACTAGCATTAACAGGTCTGGTTTGAAATTCAAATATGAAACTCTTGAGAAGGCCACAGACTATTTTAACCCTTCAAGAAAAATAGGCCAAGGAGGAGCTGGTTCTGTATTCAAAGGGATTCTTTCAAATGGGGAAGTTGTTGCTGTGAAGAGATTGATCTTCAATACCAAACAATGGGTTGATGATTTCTTTAATGAGGTAAATTTGATTAGTGGAATACAACACAAGAACCTTGTAAAGCTTTTGGGTTGTAGCATTGAAGGCCCTGAGAGCCTCCTGGTTTATGAGTACGTACACAACAAGAGCCTGTATCAGTTCATTTTTGGTAATTGTTCTTCCTTTTTTGTAATTACAATGAAAACTCTGTAGTTCAGGTTTATTGTTGTCCTAACCACATGGTTCTGAAGTAGGTTTATTTTACACTACCTAGCAAAAGAAAATTTCATCATTTTGAGTACTGAAAAAAATTATGGTCTATATATGCAAAATACATACATGCAAGCTGTAGTACAGGCTTGAACAATTTGCAGAAAAGAACAAAATTCAGATTCTAAACTGGAAGCAACGTTTTGATATCATTGTTGGAACAGCCGAGGGGCTAGCATATCTTCAAAATAATCACCTTCTTCAATTTGCAGAAAAGAACAAAATTCAGATTCTAAACTGGAAGCAACGTTTTGATATCATTGTTGGAACAGCTGAGGGGCTAGCATATCTTCATGGAGGTGCTAAAATAAGAATCATCCATAGAGATATCAAAAGCAGCAATGTTCTTCTGGATGAAAATCTCATTCCAAAGATTGCTGACTTTGGCCTTGCTCGATGTTTTTCTGCTGATAAGACTCATCTAAGCACTGGAATTGCGGGTACACTGTAAGTCCCTAGTTCTGGCATACTACGTTATGCATCCAATATCATTTTACAGCTTTGCAAATTGCAAACCTTCTCTAAATTCTTTTGGTTCAACCATCTTACAACTGCATCCGATTGAGCAGAGGTTACATGGCCCGAGTATCTTGTTCGAGGACAACTTACAGAGAAAGCAGATGTCTACAGTTTTGGAGTACTGGTTCTTGAGATTGTATGTGGTAGGAGGAATAATGCCTTCGTAGATGACTCTGGTTCCCTCCTACAAACAGTAAGATTAAAACATCCTTCGCATAAAAACTGAAATTGAGCCTAAGTTGTTCTCTTTTGAAGTATTGGAAACTACCTATTGACATTTTCTGCTGTTTGACAATGTGGGTAATTTTCATACTGGTCTCAGGTCTGGAAACATCATGGATCAGATAGATTAACAGAGGCTGTTGATCCTTGCTTGAGAGAGGATTTTCCAGCCACAGCAGCATCACATGTGCTTCAAATTGGGCTCTTGTGCACACAAGCCTCAGCTGCCTTGAGACCAGACATGGCTGAAGTTGTTTATATGTTAAGAAATGAAAATTTAGAGATTCCATTGCCAAACCAACCACCTTTTCTCAGCGCGAGACTGCTAGAGTCAGACAGCTCCATAAGGTCTTATGGTACAAACAGCTTTGTGTCTTAACACATTGAAGAAGATTGGAGTGTCCTGCACCTCAACAGAATCCTCTAGTATGCACAGTTCAGATGGGCAATCAAGAAGTAAAGAACTTATGCAGAAGTAGTTTCAAACTCGATTTCTGATAATATCCAACAAGTGTCTTAGTCAGCACAACTATGCTGAGCTCAGGAATATGCTCAAAAATTGAAGAAACCCTGCCCATATGTGTGGTGAAAATCAGGAACGTTTTTGCCAGAACATAAACCTGCTTGAAGTTGATGAGAGAACTTCCATGAAGCAGAAGTGATAAGAGAAAGAAGAGTCCTGTAGACTTGTTAGTAGAGCTATTTGCATCCTAGCAATATCACAATCCTCAATTTCTAATTTTATACTTGTGTTAGTACGTATTAACAAACCCAACTTAATAATAAGATTCACCGCCAATTTCTGGTATTTGTTCTAAATTTTTCTAAGGTGTTAGTGCACCTAGCATTTCTCGTTTCTCAAAGCAGTACTGCAATAGCAGCAATAGACAAAAGTAAGTAACTTTTCCATGACCCTGTAAATCTTTGAGTTGAGCAATTTAACAATAACTGAAAACCAGAAATAAGGACCGTGGTCTCATATTTAGACCTCTGTTGGCAGCAGAACAGTACTCTTCTCATGGGCAACATGAGTCATGTTATATACATATTGGATTGAGGAAGAAACACAAATCTCTTTCCAAAAATGTATTTTACTTTTGAATTTTTTTATTTATTTATTTTTTCTGAGTCTCTTTTTCATACACAACATTCTCATATTCCAGCAAGAACATGACCTTCTCATATTTTAGCAACAACATGACCTTCTCATGTTCTGCTGTAAAGGGAGGACAGCATATTTGCTTCTCTAGTTAAGGCACTATCAAAATTGAATTATACAACTAATTGATGGACTGATGGTAGCTTTACTTAATAAAGGCCTGACGTTAACAACATGAAAACTAGAGGTCTGGTCCTATCTGACTATCCATTAGTTATAAATGTATTGCTACATGTAATGCTCGTGGACATGGAGACCTATCAGTAGCTTAACAGTTGGAATTGCTGAGGGCAAACCCCACAACACACAACATTAACTAATTAGAAAACTACCAGAGACCATATTGCAGAATGCCATAAAATAAGCAGGCTACTTGGCGCTGCTTGCTAACAAAGGACATTCCAAGAGACAGCAAACCATTTGGCGGATGTTATAGCCAGTGATTGCTTAATGGGATGAAGAAATCTTGACATGGAAACCATGTGTGATGTGTCTTTTGTCACTAAACCACGTCCCCTTTATCCTAAGATAATCAAATTACAGTTGGAGTCGAAATCAATTCAGGATACACTAATCATTAATGTGTGACTTAACACAGGACAACCACACATGTCTCACCACAGCCTCGAGCTTCACAAACTTTTCACTACTACTGCTGCCTCTGTAAAAACCTCCGGGGTGGCTGAGTGGGAGTTCACACTTGACGGGATCTTCAAGGAATCTACCAGTAACCAGAAATTTAAAAAATGTAAATAGTGAAAATAAATAACTGGAGGAAACGACTTGTATCAAAACGTGACGACCCCTGCTCAACTGTCGTTTTTGATTCAAATATTCCATCCTGGCTGTATTCCTGTATTTGAGGACTACCACAATGCGATAAGGCGACCCAAGCAGTCCCAACCTCAGCTAGTTAGTCGTTTAATGGGCAGCGCCGTCGTTTAAATTGTTAGATACACATGGGTCCCTTTTTTATGCTGACATGGGACAAAAATCTTGCTTTCGGAAATATCTATGATGATGGAAGATTTTGATTGGTTCTTCTCGTAGATATAGCTTTGATAATCAAATGCAGTACAATTACAAACTGCTAGAGCCTTGAAACGCAGTAGAAAAATTATGCCAATTACTCTAGTCCCAGCTTGCTTGCAGTCTCTGCCAAAGCCATCCCAATTTCATGGCCATCTGAAATCAAACAACCCCAACACAAGGTAATCTTGCACAGAGCTTTTGAAGTTGTTAAAAGGGTTTTCAAAGCGACTAAATACTATGTATTCTGTCAAAGTTTCTTAATAAAGCTCTCTCTTTTTTTTTTTTCTCCCCAGATGGAGTCAGAGATGCAATGGAATTAGATGTTGTAGCAGCAGGGCTTGGAATAATTTAACAACAGAAAATAATTACTATGAGTTGCTTGGAGTTTCTGTTGATTCAAATACCCAGGAAATCAATGAAGCTTCCAGGAAACTGCAATAGAAGTATCACCCAGATATTGCAGGCCAAGAGGTCATTTTCTCCCAAATTGTTCATCTCAATCTGTCCTAGTTGGCTAGTTGGTCCACGGTGGTATCTGATTTTTGTTTGTGTGATACTTGTTTGAATTTTTATTTCAATGGTTAGGGTCATGAGTATACTCTAATGCTGAATAAGGCCTATGGAGTACTTATGAAATAGGATTTAAGAAGAGATTATGATAAATCCATAGGTAATGAGACTACAAATGAGGTAATATTGCGTATTAATAATATTATTAAATAATAAATATTAGTACATGAGCATTTTGGTCATTCCACACAAAATGACAAAACTCACCAAATGTTCACAAAACCTAATTTTCACCATCCCAAGGCATCTAAAGACCTGGAGGGGTAAAATCGTCATTGACTTTTGCCAAATTCAATCTCTTGTTGTTCACTTTTGAGTAGTTATTTATTATTTAATAGTATTATTAATTATTTACTAAATTGAATATTAATAACATCCATTATTTAACAATTAAAATGAAATAAAATCTTTGAGAGTATTAATTATTGAATAATATCTAACATTAAATAATATATATTGATAAATATTTGTAAAATTTTAACATTTTTCATGTTTTAGTGAAATTTCAACTTAAATCGTCACAGTCTCAGACGATTCAAGTTGAAATTTTAATAAAACATAAATCGCTGGAGACTCTGGAGATTCATGTTGAAATTATACCAAAACGTGAGTCGTTAGAGACTCTGACGATTTACGTTGAAATTTCAATAAAACGTGAATTGTGTTGAAATTTTACCAATATTTATCAAAATATATTATTTAATGTTAGATATTATTCAATAATTAATACTCTCAAATAGTTTATTTCATTTTAATAAATATTAATTGTTAAATAATATTTAATACTTAATAATGAATATTATTAATATCCAATTTAGTAAATAACGAATAATATTATTAAATAATTAATATTTCATATTATGTAACATTTATTAATAGGTAATATTAATTAGTAAATATATTTTGAAATAAATATATTTACTAAATGATTAATAATATTATTAAATAATAAATATTAGTACATGAGCATTTTGGTCATTTCATACAAAAGGAAAAAACTCACCCAAATGTTCACAAAACCTAATTTCAACCATCCCAAGGCAACCCTAGAGACCTGGAGGGGTAAAACCATCATTATCAAATAATATCTAACATTAAATAATATAGATTGATAAATATTAGTAAAATTTAGTAAAAACTTAATAATATTACTAAATAATTAATAGTTCGTATTATGCAATGTTTTTTAATACGTAATATTAATTAGAAATAAATATATGTACTAAATGATTAATAATATTATTAAATAATAAATATTGGTACAGGGGCATTTTGGTCTTTCCACACAAAAGGGCAAAACACACCCAAATGTTCACAAAACCTAATTTCAACCATCCCAAGGCATCCCTAGAGACCTGGAGAGCTAAAACCGTCATTGACCTTCCCCAAATTGAATCCCTTGTTGTTCACTTTTGAGTAGTTATTTATTATTTAATAGTATTATTAATTATTTACTAAATTGGATATTAATAACATCCATTATTTAACAATTAAAATGAAATAAAATATTTGAGAGTATTAATTATTGAATAATATCTAGCATCAAATGATATATATTGATAAATATTTGTAAAATTTCAATACTTTTCATGTTTTAGTGAAATTTCAACGTAAATCGTCACAGTTTACGTTGAAATTTTACTAAAACGTAAATCGCTGGAGACTCTGGCGATTCAAGTTGAAATTATACCAAAACTTGAGTCGTTGGAGACTTTGACGATTTAAGTTGAAATTTCAATAAAACGTGAATTGTGTTGAAATTTTACCAATATCTATCAAAATATATTATTTAATGTTAGATATTATTCAATAATTAATACTCTCAAATAGTTTATTTCATTTTAATAAATATTAATTGTTAAATAATATTTAATACTTAATAATGAATATTATTAATATCCAATTTAGTAAATAACGAATACTATTATTAAATAATTAATATTTCATATTATGTAACATTTATTAATAGGTAATATTAATTAGTAAATATATTTTTGAAATAAATATATTTACTAAATGATTAATAATATTATTAAATAATAAATATTAGTACATGGGCATTTTGGTCATTTCATACAAAAGGAAAAAACTCACCCAAATGTTCACAAAACCTAATTTCAACCATCCCAAGGCAACCCTAGAGACCTAGAGGGGTAAAACCATCATTATCGAATAATATCTAACATTAAATAATATATATTGATAAATATTAGTAAAATTTAGTAAAAAATTAATAATATTATTAAAAAATTAATATTTCATATTATGCAATATTTTTTAATATTTAATATTAATTATAAATAAATATATTTACTAAATGATTAATAATATTATTAAATAAAAAATATTAGTACAGGGGTATTTTGGTCATCTCACCCAAATGTTCACAAAACCTAATTTCAATCATCCCAAGGCATCCCTAGAGACCTCGAGGGGTAAAACCATCATTGACCTTGCCCAAATTCAATCCAATATTATTCACTTTTGAATAGTTTTTGTTTCAAACTTTGGAATGGCATAACTTTGTGTTCTGGTATTCGAATTAGGTTTTTTTTTTTTCATTTCGTGTAAATTTTCAAGATCTATGATGTGGAAATACTCTAATGCTGAATAAGGCCTATGAAGTGCTTACGAAAGAGGATCTAAGAAAAGAATATGATAAATGCATAGGTCAAATGAGACTACAATTTGGGAGAAACAACTCTTCCTTAGGGTGCAGCTCATGGAAAGGACCTTTCGGACCACAAGCTTTATTTGTTGATGGAAATGCATGTATAGGTCATTTTTCTACACCCGTAATTTTATTTTGTTTTCATCAATATTTCATACTTAAAGTTTCTCTTACATTGTTGAGCAGCAGTTACACTTCAATCCAAGACACAAATGTAGATGAAACATTTTCTTTGTTTTAACCCTCCTTGAAATTTCAGGGTGCAGAGAATGTGTTCATCATGCAAGTAACACATTTGTAATCGATGAAGCTTTTGGATCTGCAAGAGTTAAACTTCAGTATGGAGACGACGACCAAAATACTGAGGTAAAATACCTTTATGAACTCTACATTACAAGCATGACAATATGCCCTGCATTTCAGCTAGATATCCTGTCACCCAATTTTGTAACTCACAGTCTCACAGGATTACGTGGGAAAGTTGCAGGTATCAGTTGATTCATGTCCTGTTAATTGCATCCATTGGGTGGACGCCGAAGAATTGCCAGTGTTGGAGTTCCTGATCCAACCTCAACCAAAGAAAGGGTATGGCGTATTTGGAGGAGGCTGGGAAAGACCAGCAAATGTTTTCACAGCAGCTAAGTCCTTCAACAAACAACTGAAACAACAAGAGGCCACTGACTTTCATCAAAGGAACGGTAGAAACTTACACCTCAGAACCATGTGTCATGCTACTGGCCATAGCTCCCTACTTATGTGCTGACATTGACAGCTATTTGCTCTACGTGCAGGACGAGTTGTTGAAGAAGAAACCCCTGCTCAAGCTGAAGCTCGAGATAATACTAGTATGAACATAAAGATGGGGAAATTCTTGGAACTTTGGACTTGGATGAGGGAAGCCTTAGGTGAAAACTTTTAGTAGGAAGCAAAGTTTGTGGCAACTAATGAAAGATAAATAAAATAGAACAAGGAAGCTAGGAAGAAGATAATCTTAACTCTGAATATAGTTTTGGTTTGTCTATTATATTGTGTCCATGCCCGTGACACACGTGGTTTGATAGCTGATCTCTACAGCCTCTGATCTAACTGTTGGAGACAGGTAGATTGCCCTGTTTCTTCTTTTTCGATGTGGGGCAGATCTTTGATTGATAATTATGTGCACGGAGCATGTCACTGGCAGGGTTATGATGACGTTGAAGATCTGATTCTTGCATTTGACATGTCTGATGAAATGTTCCGGGAAATAAGGCGACCGGATTTTGGGATTTATCCTTTCTGTGATCGCTTATCCTTAAGCCTCTTAAGGGAATAGACAAGTACTTTGATTTATGGGTAATGGAAGATTATGGCAATGAAGAGTCTTGGACCAAGAAGATCAGGATTGGACCAATTTTAGAAATTGAAACGCCCTTGGGGTTTTGTAGGAATCACCAATGGATTTTGCAAGATAGTAATGGAAGAATGGTCTTATATGATCCCGATGTCGACGAAATTAAGAATCTAGCTTGTTGTTCGTCGAGAGGGATACTCATTTCAGGCAGCTATCTACATGGAGAGTCTGGTTTCATTGAAAGGAGAAAACGAAGAAAATCAGGGCAGGTATATCTTTCTTGGCATAATTCCGGATTCTCCCCTTGTTGACAGTTCGAGCTAGGAGGGATTAATCAGCCATATAGTCTATTGCCTTTGATACAATGAACTAGTACTATGAGGGATTCAAGGACTTTGACTTTTAGTTAAAATATTTGTTGCTCTAGTTTGCCAGTAAGGATTATGTGCTTGTGCTCCTCTTGTCTGTTTCTCTTAATATTATTGAATTTAGAAATCTTATACTTTCTAGTTAAGAGGGCTGTATCCTTGTTTCACTCCTTGTTGTATTGCCTTCACTTATTTATTCGACTAAGACATCTCTTTGACCGAGTTACTATTTTTTTTTTTTTTTTTTTTTTTATAGTATGTGATTTGTAATTTGTTACAAGTGTCATTGTTATGAAATTATGTTACCTTGTGATTTCATGAACTAAAATAAAAGACACACTTGCTTAGATTTATCCTACATGCATACACGGAGCAAATTTCGTAAGTAACCTTGATTAACTTGATTAATACTTTGTACTAACAGTAAATCACAATGAGCAGTAAACTTGCATATTATCACTTGAGTACGTGGGTATGGATCACCCAATATTATCAGCAATTATTTTATTATTTGGGGGTATTCTTAAACTTTGAAGTGATACTAGCAATGATGTTCCGACGATGAAGAATGGTCTAAGTGATATGAAACTTCGTTGTATAAATACAATTTGCTTTCCAAGATTTATGTTCTGGTCACCTAACAAGTTTTGATCTTCTTAGATACTTGTTCTAGACATGTGAAAACTAGTATATCTTCCCCTTGTGTTCTAATTTGTTTAAGTTTATCTTCCTAATTAGTTTAATTTCTTCATAATTGAAATATTAAAATGAAGAAGAAAAAAAAAGAAAGAAAGAAAGAAATACACGATATGATATATATATAGTAATAGTAATTTATTTAAAATTGTATATTTTGGTAACTAGTACAGTACAAACTAAATGCATACTAAAGGTGTAAACATTAAAGAAATTATTCTGATGGGCAGCTGTGACTTTGGTTGGTTGGTGCTTCCATTATCAAATGATATCAGAGGAGTCGTCCCTGCATATATATATATATATATATATAAACAGAAAATCTTAATTAATATTATGATATTAAGCAAGATAAATAAATTACTCCTAAATACTCCATTACTTATGGTGCAGCAGCTGCAGTGCCATTGATACTCCCAAATATTGCATCATCTTGGGAAGAAAATTTGGCTATTCTAATTTTGGATCCAGGTTGTGATTCCATACATTTTGAGAATTTGTAGGGGCAATCTCGAATCACCTTTGCTTCATCATCGAAACAAAAATGGATTTCTTCTAGGTAACTAGTACTCTTTCCGCCTTTCACCTCCACAATACGTTTTACGTTGGGATAATGGGATGTACAGCTTTTACGGCTTTCACTATGTTTTTTACAGTGTAGGTTTGTCCAAGCGGCTCAATACATAAATATGATATATAGGAATTAATTAGCTAGCTTGTTTCAATTCTAATATCAACAAAATCAGATAATTTATATCCTTTTTCTTGAGAATGGACAGGAGATTATTGGCCTTCACCAGAGCGATTGCCTTTTCAAAATACTGTTTGGCTTCCAAGTATTCAGTGGAGCTGGAACCGTGTTTACGCCATTGATAGTTCCAAAAAGTCTTGCTTTTTTCAAAGTTATCAGTGGTTAAGTTTGGCCAGTAAGCCATAAGATCATCCTTCATGGAACCAAACTGCACATATATATATATATATATATGTCTGTGTGTTAATACTTAGCACTATACATGCATATATATAACTTGATTAACTATTGTTATAATACTACTCTTACCGTTCCAGGCGGTATTTCATGCACCAGGCATAATATCAACTCCACCCCATTCTTTTGAGGCTACAACCCATGGATGGTAAATTGTTTAGGAACCGTTGTTCTGCATTTGAGGTTTCGGTTCTTACAAGAAGAATATGGCCACTGCAAAGCAAGCCCGAGAGAATCATGTTTTTTTGGATTTTTTGGAGGATCAACATCTAGATGATTAGAATTAGAGACTGCTGCAAGACTCAGCAGTGCAAGGCCAAAGATAACAACTAATTTCATGGTGCGCATTATTTAGTTAAGTGCAAGTACGTAATTAAGTTACTGCCATATACATGCAATGCTCCTTTTAGAGAGTTTTTTTGGTTCAACACATATAAAGCAATCACGTTTTCCACTTCATTTGCATCTATTAGAATCACATTACAATGTTCAAACAATAAATAAAGTATACTCATACAAATATAACAATTAAAATTATATATATATATATCTTACCAACTATTCAAGCTAGAATCATAATTGCTATTTGTTTAGAAGTATAGAAAAAAATATAATTCCATCCTAATCTTCAATTAATATTATTTCTAAATCTTCTATTTTTATGCATTATTTTTATGTCTATATTTGTCCATTATTATTTTTGAAGATAGAAGATTTAGAAATAATGCATAAAATATGAGATTAATATATAGAAGAGTTAGAAATAATGCATAAAATATAAAATATGAGATTAATATATTTCAATTGTCAAAATTAATACAAGGTTAGAAGATCGTAGTTGGTAGGAAAAATGATATTTGTCAATTACCATTAATAAATTGTATTACCATATAAGAAAAAGGTGGGTGAATCACTTGTAGACCACGACAAACTATCAAAATTAATACAAAGTTAGAAGATTTGGTGGGCACAATGACATTTGTCAATTACTATTAATAAATTGTATTATCATATTAGAAAAAGGAGGGTGAATCACTTCTATTATAGAACATGACAAATATTACCATAAAATTTTATTCAGTGTTTATCAATTCATACTGACAGTGATAAATTTTAAATTTAGAAGAAACACAATATATCAATTTCTAAGGTTAAAAATGCATTAAAAAATTATAATTATGAAAAGTTTTGTTTTTCTTATAAAAACAATTTAGTGTAACATTTAAATATAAGAAAAAAATATATTTTTAATGACTTGGTCAATATTTGTGCTATTTATTCATATGCATTAATATTCCCTTTTATAATATCTCTTAAAAGAAATTTTAGCTAATTTTGATAAATTTTATTTTAATTTAATAATTTTGACTTGAATAAAGCTCATTTAAAAATAAAAATTCTAAAGAATCTGATTAAAAGTATACTTTTTCTCAAAAATAAAAATTTGTAGTAATATTTGTCATGTTCTATAAGAAAAGTGATTCACCCTCCTTTTTCTAATATGTTAATACAATTTATTAATAGTAATTAACAAATATCATTATGCCCACCGACTCTATCCTCCAACTTTGTATTATTTTGACAATTTATTGTGTTCTACGAGTGATTCACTCACCTTTTTCTAATTAATATGGTAATACAATTTATTAATGGTAATTTACAAATATCATTTTTTTCACCAACTCCGATCTTCTAACCTTGTACTAATTTTGACAATTGAAATATATTAATCTCATACTTTATGCATTATTTCTAAATCTTCTATATATTAATCTCATGTTATGCATTATTTCCAAATCTTCTATCTTCAAAAATAATAATGGACAAATATAGACAAATCAGAATTTGCAAGGCAAATGATAACAATGTATTCAGCTCTTGTTCAAGTTTGCAGCATTAAAGAGACCCAAGACTTGTTATTTTCTATTCCACACCAAAACCCAGAACATAAATCTTGGAAAGCATATTGTATTTCTACAATGAAGTTTCATATCACTTAATTAGACCATTCTTCATTATCGAAACATCATTGCTAGTATCACTTCAAAGTTTAAGAATACCCCAAAACGACAATGCTGGTAACATTGGGTGATTCAAACCCACGTACTCAAGTGATACTATGCAAGTCTACTGCTCATTGTGATATTACTGATAGTACAAAGTAAGTTAATCAAGGTTACTTACAAAATTTGCTATTTATATAAATGTGGGATAAATCTAAGTAAGCATCTCTCCAAATCAATTTTAGCTCATGAAATCACAAGGTAACATAATTTCATAATAATGATACTTGAACACGATTAATAAATGCAAATCATATATCATAAAAGAAAATCGTATCTTGGCCAAAGCGATATCTCAATCGATTAAATATGTGAAAACAATACAACAAGGACTTAAAAGAGGATAGAGCCCTCTTAACTATAAAGTATAAGATTTCTAAATTCAATAATATTAAGAGAAACAGACATAAGATGACAATCACTTAGTCCTTATTGACAAACTAGGCAACAATTTAACTAAAAGTCAAAGCCCTTCAATCCCTCATAGTACTAGCTAGTTCATTGTATCAAAGGCAATACACTATACGGCTGATTTATCCCTCCTAGCTCAAACTGTCAACAAGGGGAGAATCCGAAATTATGTCCAAGAAAGATATACCTGCCTGATTTTCTTCGTTTTCTCCTTTCAATGAAACCAGACTCTCCATGTAGATAGCTGCCTGGAATGAGTATCCCTCTCGACGAACAACAAGATTCTTAATTTCGTCGACATCGGGATCATATAAGATCATTCTACCATTACTAGCTTCCAAAATCCATTGGTGATTCCTACAAAACCCCAACGGCCTTTCAAATCCTAAAATTGGTCCAATCCTGATCTGCTTGGTCCAAGACTCTTCATTGCCATAATCTTCCATTACCCATAAATCAAAGTACTTGTCTATTCCCTTAAGAGGATAAGCGATCACAGAAAGGATAAATCCCAAAATCCGGTCGCCTTATTTCTCGGAACATTTCATCGGACATGTCAAATTCAAGAATCAGATCTTCAACGTCATCATAACCCCGCCAGTGACATGCTCCGTGCACATAATTATCAATCAAAGATCTGCCCCACATCGAAAAAGAAGAAACAGGGCAATCTACTTGTCTCCAGCAGTTAGGTCTCAGGCTGTAGAGATCAGCTATCCAACCACATGTGTCACGGGCATGGAAACAATATAATAGACGAACCAAAACCACTTTGTAATCATTGGTTTTGGGATCAAAACCTAATCCAAGAAAGTGTTGAGAAATGGTTTTGTCAGAGTACTTGGGGAGAACTTTCAATTCCCATCGTAGAAGAGTTTATTAGGAACATAGTGAAATCAAATAATAAATAGATTCCATTGCAAGGGCCTGAAATATCTATATAGATACCATCTACTGTATTTGTAGGATCGTATTGTAATTGTAAAAGATTGAGAGCGGTATGATTTATTACTTGGTTAAAAGAGAGCACAGAAACAAAAGCTTTTATCGCCTGCTGTGGTCCAGGCCTAGTACGCCTAATAAGAAGATGAAGATGATCAACATCTTTGATGTTTTGGTTGTTGTTGAAGCAGAGGAGGTGTTTGGCTACAAACCTTGGTTTTCTGATAAGATGGTACCAGGATTTCTCAATGCATTTGAAAGGCATCAGCCATTTAACGGGAAGCCTGGATAGGATTTCAGCCACCAAATCTGTGGGGAGCTCTTCGTTTTTCACCATCGTAGATGATAGTAGTGAGCAGAGTTGGGTGTTTGAGGAGTGTCCTTACACTTCTATTCTTCTCTGTTTAAACTGCTTTTACCATTTTGACAGTAGACAATTTTCTTCTTTCTTTATTATATATACCTATTTTTTAAAATAATTTATGATAGGTGTAATAAATACCATATTTTAAATTTAAATCATGTTAAAAAGAATAAAATTCTAATAAAGGTAACTGATAACGTTGACCTCTTATCAATTGATTTTGAGTAGCTTTATCTAGCTCAGATGTAAATAGTGCAAAAGTTTCTAATTTCGTGAAAACTAGAGCGAACATATAATAACAGATTAGAAATTGTAACCAATCATCGTTGCATAAAAACAATCCTCCTAGAGTTTCTGTTATTAAATCTAATTTATTATTATGTAATTTTCTTAAATATTACCTTAGTAAATATTTTACAACAACTCTCTAAACAAAAATCTATTCTGTAATTAATTAATTTATAATAAATATTATTATAATAAAATCAGTATAAAAATAAACACGGGAGCTAAAATAAAAATTATCCAGAGATATGAAAAGCAGCAATGTTCTTCTGGATGAAAATCTCATTCCAACGATTGCTGACTTTGGCCTTGCTCGGTGTTTTGCTTATGCATCCCAACATCGTTTTACAACATTGCAAACTGCAAACCTTCCCTAAATCCTTTTGGTTCCACCATCTTACAACTGCGTCCGGTGGAGCAGAGGTTACTTGGCTTCCGAGTAACTTGTTCGAGGACAACTTACAGACAAAGCCGAAATTTACAGTTTTGGAGTACCGGTTTTGGAATAATGCCTTCATGGATGACTCTGGTTCCCGCTTGCAAACAGAAAGATGAAAACATCCTTTGCATGAAAACTGAAATCGAGCCTAAGTTGTACTCTTTTGAAGTATTGCAAACTGCCTATTGACATTGTCTACTGTTTGACAATATTGGTATTAGGTCTGGAAACTTCATGGATCTAGATTGACAGAAGCAGTTGATCCTTGCTTGAGAGACGATTTTCCAGCCACAGAAGCATCAAATGTGCTTCAAATTGGGCTGTTGTGCACGCAAGCCTCAGCTGCCTTGAGACCAGACATGGCTGAAGTTGTTTATATGCTAAGAAATGAATTTTGGAGATTCCATTGCCAAACCAACCGCCTTTTCTTAGCGCTAGACTGCTAGAGTCAGACTGCTCCATAAGGTCTTATAGTACAAACGGCTTTGTGTCTGACACATTGAAGAAGATTGGAGTGTCCTGTACCTCTATAGAGTCCTCTAGGATGTACAGTTCAGATGGGGAATCAGTAGGAGTAAAGAACTTATGCAGAAGTAGTTTCAAACTCGATTTTTGATAATATCGAACAAAGGTCTGAGTGATCACCCCAACTTTGCTGAGCTCAGGAAAATGCTTGATAATTGAAGAAATCCTGCCCATGTGTTGGATGCGAATCCGGCATACTTTAGCAATTACATAAATGGTAAACTTGTTGAAGTTGATGAAAGAACTTCCACTGAGCAGAAGTGAGAATCGAAAGAAGAGTCCTGAACACTTGTTTCTAAAACTATTTGCATACTACCAATATCAGAATCCTCACATCTATTTTGTGTTTGTTAATGTATTACAAACCCAGTTTAATATTAATATTCACCAGAAATTTCTGGTATTTGTTATCAATTTTTCTAAGGTGTTAGTGCACCTAGCATTTCTCATTTTCTCAAAACTGTCATATGCAGCAATAGACTAAAATAAGTAACATTTCCATGTCCCTGTAAACCTTTGAGTTGAGCAATTTAAGTTGCCACCCTTATCTTTTTCCTCATTTTGTTTCCTATTGGGTGATATGAGTCCATTAACGAAAGTTAAAACCCAGATGTGGGTCTCATTTTTATGCATTAATTATATGCCTCTATTGGCAGCAGAATCTCACCCTTGTCACATTGCGTAGTACATAATACTTATAGGATTAGTGTTCAGCTGTAAAGGGAGGACAGCATATTGCTGCTCAAGTTAAGGTCAGGAACAATCAAAATTGAATTATACAGCTAACTAATGGTAGCTTTACTTAATAAAGGCCTGATGTGAACAACATGAAAATAGCTTTTAACTGCAGTCTGCATAATGAGGAAACATACTACAATGGCATATCAGTGTAGAGGTCTGGTCCAGTCTGGCTGTCCATTAGTTAGAAATTGATAATGCTACGTGCAAATGCTTGTGAGAGACACGTCAATCAATAGCTTATTTGTTGGAATTGCTCTAAGGGGAAACCCCACAGCACCACACACAACATTACCTAATCTGAAAGGAGTGACTCGATACCCCATTGTATTTTTGGGTACATAGTACCCGCCTTCGAGTATCAATCATCCCCCATCCATTTTTATTACTTTAGTTGTGACCGTTGATATTTTAAATCTGTTACCTAATGGGTGCAAATTTTCAATAATAATGTATTTACCCCAGATCCAAAATTTTAAATTCACAGAGTTTGTGGCCTTTAAGTAAAAGAAAACTAAAGCCCACCGTCAAAGAGAATATAGATGGTCCTCAGCTTCAACATAGCAGCGGAGCTACCACAATTCCAGTGGAGACCACCAAAATTTTGGCGGAACATGACATTTATTTTGTGTGTTTTTCATCTGAGTTACCAAACTAACGGATGCTCTGTTTATGACTACCGAAAATAATGATAGTAAAAACTCGAATAAAAGAAATTTTCTAAAATAAAGTTTCATGAAAGAATAAGAAAATAACTACATAATGAAAAATATAAAAATAAAAATCAGAAGATGTTAGCTGAAAGAGTTGTTACAGAAAAAAAACTGAAAGCTCAACACAAGTATGGAAGCCACTGATATCAGAAAAATGTAAATGGTGATTAATATTCAGGTTGACCCATGTAGTGTATGCATTTTACTTGATAAACAAGAGGAGTTCAATGGTTTTTAGAAAACTGAAATGGATAGAAATTATAAATAGAATAAGTTCATGGTAAGTTACAGTATCAGATAAATAAAATTCAGTAGATGATGTGGTCTAATAAAATTTAGTACTCCACTTTTTTGACTCAGCAATCAGAAAACTACCAGAGAGTCAGAGACCATGTTGCAAGAAATAAAAAAATAAATAACTGGAAGAAACGACTTCGATCACAAAGTGACGACCCCCTTCTAATCTGTCGTCCTGGATTCCCAACTTCCGGGAACTAAGCTAGTCAGTCGTTAATTGGCTCCGTCGTCGTTTAAATTGTCAGGTACACGTGGGTTCCTTTGTTATGGTCACATGGGAGAAATATCTGACTTTACTTTCATTATCTGTCTCTCTCCTCAGTTTGCCTTCGGAAATATCTATCAAGATTGAAGATTTTAATTGGTTCTTCTAGTAGATATAACTTGATAATCAAATGCAATATCCAGTAGAAAAATCATGTCCATTACTTTAGTCCCAGCTTGCTTGCAGTCTCTGCCAAAGCCATCCGATTTCCATGGCCATCTGAAATCAAACAACCCCAACAGAAGGTAATCTTGCACAGAGCTTTTAAAGTTGTTAAAATGGTTTACAAAGCAACTGACTACTATGTATTCTGTAAAAGTTCTTAACAAAGCTCTATACTTTTTGTTCTCTCCCCCTAGATGGAATCAGAAATGCAATGGAATTCGATGTTGTAGCAGCAGGGCTTGGAATAATTCAACAACAGAAAAGAATTACTATGAGTTGCTTGGAGTTTCTGTAGATTCAAATGCCCAGGAAATCAAAGAAGCTTACAGGAAGCTGCAAAAGAAGCATCACCCAGATATTGCAGGCCAAGAGGTCATTTTCTCTCAAATTGTTCATCTCAATCTGTCCTAGTTGGCTAGTTAGTCCATGGTGGTATCTGATTTTTGTTTGTGCGATATTTGTTTGAAGTTTTATTTCTATGTTTAGGGTCATGAGTATACTCTAATGCTGAATAAGGCCTATGGAGTACTTATGAAAGAGGATTTAAGAAGAGATTATGATAAATCCATAGGTCAGATGAGACTACAATTTGGGAGAAACAACTCTTCCTTAGGATACAGCTCATGGAAAGGTCCTTTCAGACCACAAGCTTTATTTGTTGATGGAAATGCATGTATAGGTCGTTTTTCTACACCAGAAATCTTCTTATTTTTCATCTATAATTCATACTTCCAAGTTTCTCTTTCATTGTTGAGCAAGATACAAATGTAGATGAAACAGACAGTAACATTTTCATTGCTAAATCTACTCCATGAATTTGTTTCAGGGTGCAGAGAATGTGTTCATCATGCAAGTAACACATTCATAATGGATGAAGCTTTTGGATCTGCAAGAGTTAAACTTCAGTATGGGGACGATGACCAAAATATTGAGGTAAAGCAGCTATTTTGAACTTTATGTTGCATTTCAATTTTCAACTAAAATCCTGTACAATTTCATGGGGAATTGCAGGTATCAGTTGATTCATGCCCTGTCAATTGCATCCATTGGGTGGACGCCGAAGAATTGCCAGTGCTGGAGTTCCTGATCCAACCTCAACCAAAGAAAGGGTATGGCGTATTTGGAGGAGGCTGGGAAAGACCTGCAAATGTTTTCACAGCAGCTAAGTCCTTCAACAAACAACTGAAACAGCAAGAAGCCACTGACTTTCATCAAAGGAAAGGTAGAAACTTACACCTCGGAACCATGTGTCATGCTACTGGCCATAGCTAGTTCACTACTTATGTGCTGACATAGACAGCTGTTTGCTCGACGAACAGGGCGAGTTGTTGAAGAAGAAACCCCTGCTCAAGCTGAAGCTCGAGCTAATGCTAGTATGAACATAAAGATGGGGAAATTCTTGGAACTTTGGACTTGGATGAAGGAAGCCTTAGGTGAAAACCTTAAGTAGGAAGCAAAGTTTGTGGCAACTCATTAAAGATAAAGAAAATAGAACAAGGAAGCCAGGAAGAAGACAATGTTAACTCTGAATATAGTTTGGAAGGAGCAAGGCATGGGAAGTTAAAGTGTGTGTATCCCAATATTTGTATGCAGTGGATGTATATCAAAAGTAGAAGAATGTATATATTTAAATTTATAACAAAAAATGTCCAAGTGAAGATACGTTGTTAAACAAAAACTTAGGGTTTTATGATCGCCAAATCTAACGAGGTCTGTAAAAATCAGCAAATGTTTGGTATTATCGAGATTATTTGGGTGTTTTGGTGTGTACTGGGTTTGCACAGAGTAGGAGAACTTCCTGATCCAGTTTAGCGGTTTGCTAGAAAAAATAGAGGGAAATCCACATCGAGATGTGTTATGCTTGTGGTAATTTGGTTCCCTTGGAGTAAAGCTAGAATTTTAAAGATAGTTTTATATGCTTGCTATGCTTCAGGTAAGTTAGAATTTTAAAGATAGTTTTATATGCTTACTATGCTTCAGGCTTGTTAAAAGGGTTAACAGACCACTAGTTAAGTTTAGCTCATTTGGCATAATACCGGGTTTTAGGTATTCGAACCCACAATCTCCTTGAATACTAAAAAAATGGGGAAAAAAAGAGAAATTTCTATATATAAAAAGGCCTGCAGCATCTGCCTGATATGGTAGTCACTGAACAGCGATCGCTTGCACTTAATATAACAACAGTACCATGAAATATCACAACAAATTGACATCATCATGAAATATCACAACAAATTGACATCATCTTGGTGTGACTCTTGTAGCTATCTCTAATTGTGATCTCCAGATCAAAATGATCCAGAAAAAGAGTATCAACTTTTCAGGCTGCCCATTTTCTTACTGTAAGGACCCAGAAAACACATTGCAGAAGAACTGTCTCTATGATGTTTAACATCCCTAGACCGTGGCCTCAAAAGAAGGGCGTCGACTTGAAAAACAGTAAGACACGTATGCATTGGAAGATGATATTGTAAGCACAACAATTACTTCCAGTTTAATTTGCAAGGTATATGCATTCATGTATACTGACCTGCATGTATATGTACATGACCAATGCAGTTCTCTGACTTGAAGAAGCATCCTTATGGATTACTAGCCGTAAGGATCCAAGCATGGATCCTGCTCCTCTTCTGAATTTGAACCCAAATCGTATTTTCAAAAGGTAATCACTCTTGTGAAAGCAAATAATCTTCTCTCTAGAAACAAGGTCTTGGAAAATTAGTTTATCTTGTTAATAGCTGTGCAGTACTAGTTGATTAGAATAATTGATACTTGATTATTGATTACTTAATTCCTAGGCATTGAGTCATATGGGGCAGTTTATACTATACACAGCATAGCGTAGGCCATCAATGACCTAACATCCCATGATCTGGCCATAAAATGTACCGTTGACAAATTCAATACTGCTTACAAATTTTTTATACGTTCTGTAAGGACATAAAATGTGGAATTTGTCAACATAACTATGTCCGGTATAAAAGATTTTATGTCCGGATCATGGGATGTTACTTCTTGATGGCCTAGACTGTTGCATATAGTATAACTATAAACTATCTCATATGACTAAGTACCTAGGTACTAAGTAATCAATAATCAAGTATTTTATGCAACTAGTACTTCACAATTATTAAATTTTTTTTTCAACCCTTGCATGAATGATCTTTTTGACCATATCACGTGTTTGATTTAATTAATGTATGTAAAAATTAATTCGAAAACCACTTGCAATAAAAAATGTCTATATAGTACTAATTGCATTTGATGCAAATGTTCCAACCATTACTGAGTAGCAACCTCCATTAGGTATCCAATCATCACACCATCAATGGGCCATTCAACCTTACCAATCTTTTTATCTTATTTTTACAAATTATACTTCATGTGCAATGAATTATCTTTTATCATTTTCCCACCAAATAATTTTTGTTTTCTTTCTATCAGTTATTTCCAAGTTTTGACCAAATAATTAATTTTTTTTTTTTTAAAAGCAAGAACAATTCTTTTCCCTTGGAGTTGAGGCTCAAAACGACACTCCTAAAGAGTTTGCTTTTGGTTTACAAATAGAAAAATGTGATCTAAAGAGTTTGTTTTTGGTTTACAAATAGAAAAACGTGATCAACTTTTCATTTAATTCCAATCATTGAAAACGAAAAAGAAAAAGAAATTCTTGCCCCCCTCACACGCAAAGCAAAAATAAGTTTACGGCATCAAAACAAAAATGTAGGGAGAAAATCTCACTTGCCAAACGCAAACAGTTCAAACTCTCTCTCCCAGTTTGCTTCACATGCTTTACGAGCTAAATTATTCAGAAATCACCAGCTTTTTGCTTCACAAGCTTCTTGCCCCCTCTCCTTATTGCATTGCATTTCTCGGCGAAAAAGTTGCTCCGAAAATTTTGAACTCTTTATAGTTATATGGATCTGGTCGGTTTATTTTTATAATTGTGAGCTATGTTTAGAGAAATTTGAAATGGTAGTGAAAATTGAGTGAAGGGGTTGAGCTCGATGAAACGGAAGGTTTCTCAGCTGAAAGCTCAACACAGATGGAAGAGGAAGCTATTCGCTGTGCTATTGCTGGGATTTTGTTTCGGGAGCTTGGTGTTGATGCAGACACGGTACAGTCAAATTATGGTTCTGGCTTCGCTGCGTCATCCGTTTGTTCAGAGACCGAAGATTGTGTTTCTGTTTTTAGCGCGGAATCGACTTCCTTTAGACATGGTTTGGGATGCATTCTTTCGGGTATTAATTTTTATCAATGTGCTTCTCTCTCTAATTAGCAAAAGGTTTAAGAATTAGTTAGTGATTAATCAGAAAGTTGGATTTCTTTTGCTATTTCGTTTTGGATCATATGACATTTATATACTGGTGTACAAAATTCTCAAAGGGTGCTTGACAACTGGTAATTAATTAATGATAACTTAATTGCAAATTTGAGACTTGGAAATGCTGTGCATTTTTAGTAAGTTGGTTCACTGACTTGTTTAAATGGAAAAATAGGGAAAATCAGATATAGTATATCATATGGCAATAAATGTTCACTTGCTAATATCTCAGATGTAAGTCTGTACTTGTTTATGAAGGAAACTAGTTTATTTAGTGCTTGAAGATGGAAATAAATCTAATTAGCTTCTAGAATCATAGTAAGGTTTAAGGAATGTGGCCAACCAGCTTTGGCTCCAGTGGATCAAGTTAGTATCACCCTTCCCCTCCCTGAATAACACCAAATATTTTTCTCGTCAAGTTTGGGAAAGTGGCTCTCCCAAAAGGTATACATGAACTTCCTTAAGGAGGAAATAATGAGGTCTCTGTTGAGTGCTTGAAGATGGGCAAGAATCTTTTGGACAGTTGTACTTTTACTCCCAGAAGGTGTGCTCAGTGCACTGGTGAACAGCTCAGTCAGAGCTGGGATACTGACTTCTATATATTGTCTTCTCTACAACATTGGTTTTGAGAACTGCACTTGTTGGTGACTCCAGTCGTATCAACTTTTTCAAAAATAATGCTGGTCCTATCTACTTCTCTGTTTTTTTCTCATGGACAAGGTACTTTGACCTAGGCAAACTTGTTTATCGGAGTACCTCCCTTTCCATCGGGGTTGGGGGGGGGGGGGGGGGGGATATGTGTAGATGCATTTGGAAAAGATCATAAGTGATATTAATAAACTTATATGTAATCATATAGAGGCTTTTAAATTTTACCTATTGAGTTGAGATGGATGAAACGTTTAAAGAAGCATTTCTGATGTTTTTCAGGGAAGTAATAATCAATTCTCGATTTTTGTTCACTCGAGACCGGGGTTTCTGTTCAACAAAGCAACAACTAAATCAGTCTATTTTTTGGATCGTCAAGTTAATGATAGTATACAGGTTCTTCTTCTCACCGCACATCCAACTTTTAAGTTTCAATAGAATATATTCTCGCAAGTGTAATTGATGTTTTAATTTCTGCTCATATTTGATGTTTCTGGGACACAACTTCTTGTGCTTATCATGCTAATCATAGTTTAACTAGCCAAAACAATATTATGTTTCTAGGATTCTAGTTTATGAGGAAGTTCTATTAGAAATATCTCTACGGAGTGCAATGGCCAAAATAAGGCAATATGTCTTGGCTCTGATAATTATGTATCTCATAAATCATGTGTGTCATCAAAATTAACATCAAGAGTGTGTTTATTCATGAGACACACCAAACTAGTTAATTAAGAAACATTTCAGGGTTGTTGTGGAATCACCAATTCTCACTCAAATAGAGAAATGGTTATACATTATTTTTCTTTTGCCTTATGTAGTTCCAGTGAAGGAAGTTTTCAAGTTTAACTAAAAATTTATTTCAAGGATTAGATTGAACATATTTATTCATTTTGACTAGTTCTAGCTTTACGTCCTTTCATCAGCCTGTGGATCTTTGTTCTTTAGTAACACGGAAAGTGGATAGCTTATACTCTTAAGACATGCAGATTTAAGTTTTTCCTTCTTTAATTGTAAACTCGACATGCAGCTGATTCTTACTATATACTATAATTACTAAAAGTGGTAATCTGGAAACAGATCTTACTTGCAGGTTGCTTCAAATTTGTACTATGATATTTTTTAGATATTGAGTTGATTTTTATTTATGTACTTGACTGCTAGGAAGAAATATTTTGTTATCTGTATCATAAATCGTGCTTTTAAGAATATAAAAATCTGAATTGCTGAATTCTATCATATGTTTACTAGCCGATTGTTGATTTGTTATTTAGCTCCAAGAATGTTGCAAAATTGTTGGTCTAGAGATTTAAGAATGCCTGCAAAACTTTATTAGTAAGGTATACATTCTTTATCCATGTTTATATCCTAGCTTCATTTCTTTCGCCTAAGTGAACATCAAACCCATTTCATTAGCTGGATCATGTTGTCCTAATTTGTGTCACAAAAGGTTGTGACCAAACCTGCGATTTTGTTGTAAAATTTCTGTTAGCTTTGTGATACTTAGTGCATGTGATCTATTGCAGGTAGATTGGGGAGAAGCAACCATGATAGAGGCAGAGCGTCTATTGCTTAGGCATGCACTCGGTGATCCTTTAAATGAACGATTTGTCTTTCTCTCAGATAGGTGAGGTTTTGATCCTGGTACTGAATCTTTTGCATATTCTTCTTGGAACTAAGCCTTTGATTAAAGTGATACAGAATTGAAAATAATAATTTCCTTAGTTTCATAACTTCTCTTTCTTTAATCTCTCTACATCTTTTTTACCTTTTTACATTTTCAGTTGCTTACCTTTTTCCTAGTATAAAAGACAGTAATTTTACCCCGTTCTGTTTGATTCTATCTCCTCACGTACTTCAATTGCTCTATTTCTTTTCAGCTGTATACCTCTGTACAACTTCAGCTACACATATGACTATATCATGTCGACGTCAAATAGTTTTGTTGACAGGTATCAATGCTTCTGTTGCTTTTTGGGGTGTAAAAAGGCCTGTGTAATTATCTACCACCTGAAGGATGTAAAAAAATTTATTTTCGGATAATTGTTTTATGTAATTCAGTGAGAAATTAATTATATTTAGTAACTAAAAATATGGAAGTGCTACTTAAACTGACAAGGTCAAGCTTCCAGTAAGGTATGTTCAAGGTGTGCTTCAAAGCAAATCTTCAACTAAATTGGCTTAATTGGTTATTGGACTAAGAAGTTCAACAACCCACAGTCTAAACTGGATAGCACCATCTGTGATCAGCTTAGTCTGGCGATAATGGTTTGTTGGTGGAACTGATGTCAATAAAGTGTTATAGACTTATAGTCCTCTCTTGGTATGGAATTGAAGAAAAGAAAAATATGGAATTGAACAAAAGAAAAACTAAAGGAAGAATGAACAGAAAGAAGGATTTTTGTTAATATTGGATCTTCGTTTGTTTGGCTTTTGTTTAGCATTTCTCTCTCTCTGTTTTTCCCTGTGTTCTGTTTCTGTTGTTCTACTCTAAATAACCAAATTTTAAAAAGGAAAATGTAGTGCCAAGCAACAGAAATTTGTCTGAAAGATGTGGCAAGTTTTTTTTGTGCAAAGCTAATTTGTTTTAGATTTTTTTTTAATCTCAACTACTGACTTCTAACAATTTGGCAATCAAATTCTGAAATCAGCTTTGCTGATTCAAAAGAGGGCCGCTACAATCCAAAAATGGCTACTGTTGTTCCTGTCACTAACTGGAGGAAAGGATCTCAGGTAAAGGTCCAGTTTGCTGCTATGATTACATTCTGGATTTCATTTAGAACCTGAAAATGTAAAATAAATGACATAGTCTATCATGGATTGTCACAGAATATCATCTTTTTATGTCTGTATACTTGAAATCTTGCAGTGGGTTGTTCTAACTAGAAAGCATGCAGAGGTTGTAGTGAAAGATGATACTGTCTTCCCAATGTTCCAACAACACTGCAAGGTATGGCTTGGTGAGAGACTAACTGCTAATACATCAGTCCCTCTTCTGTGAGGGGTATGACTAAACTGATTGGTTATCTGCTGATACTTTAGTTTCCTTGAGATGCCAAGTTTGATATGCTAAATGCATAGTGTCATTTAAGCCATCAATGTAGGATTTTCTTTGACAATATCCTTAAGATGGTCATCTTTTCTCTCTTGCTTGTTGACTTGACCTGTGGGTTATAATTATGCAGAGGAAGTCACTACCTGAATTTTGGAGGGATCATCCCATAGTAAGTACTTTTTATGCATCTATGGGTTCACTAAAATTCCATTTCTATACTGATCCAGCATATCAACGTAAGCACTTCCCTAGTAACTGTAATTACTGTAGACAGTGACATGATTAAGTTTAAGTGTCCATTGTTAGTCAACATTGATCTCAACTCAACTCAACTATGTTTTAATCCAACTAGTTGGAGCCGGCTAGATGAATCTTTTTTTTCCATTAGCATTGATCCAAGACATTATTTTCAGTGACTGCCTAGAGAAATTATATTTTTCTCGAGGACCTCTCCCCATGTTATTCTTGGTCTCCTTCTATCCTGTCTAACCGCTTTCACCTGCACTAAGTCATCTTTCCTAACTATGATATTCATTGGCCTATGTTGGATATGTCTATCTTTTCTTGTATTTCTATTCATTCATCTCAACATTTCATCAACTCCCATCTTGTGTGAGTGTTGTTTCTTAATTACCCAACACTTAGGACTATACAACATAGCCGGTCTCACAGCCGTCTTATAGAATTTTCCTTTCAACCTACTAAAGATTTTAAGATCACATAAGGCTCTTGAGACAGTCGCCACTTTATCCATCTGGCCTTAATTCTATGGCTTACATCATGTTCAATTGCTCTGTCTTTTTGTAAGTACGAACCTAGGTACTTAACACTTTCGTCTGGATCCCATGATGTTGTTAGCAAGTATCAGGTTTTAGATTAGTGCACATGAAAAAAAAAAAAAAGGCTTACGACTCATAGATTTTTTTTGCCCGACCATTCAAAATCAGTTTGGTCGAGCCACCTTTAGTGTGGGTAAAGCTACACTTTATAAACTCGATTTTCGTCTGATTTAACCAAATAACTTTGGATTCAAATGTGATCCTCCATACCTCTAACTTAGAGTTTAAACCCACTCTAGTCTCATCTACCAGTATGATGTCACAGGGATAGAGCATACCACGGAACCTTCTCCTTCTTGTTTCTTCTTTTTTTGTCCATCAAGTGGATGAAATATATTAGTTTACGTCTTTACTTCCTTGTTTTATGCAGCCTGCTGATGGATGGAAGGAGCATAATTGTATACCAGATGAGCACTACATCCAAACATTACTGGCTGTAAGGATCTTTTGTTTCCTTTTCTGGAGCCTGTTAGTTCTTATGAAGCTTTCTTTTTCTCCTGGTAAAACTCTTTGAAGATTTTGAAAAGTTTAGATGTTTGCATGTATATACAATCACAATTACATAATCACATGACCTAATTTTGGATGGAGCTTCAATATGCCCCCTAGACGGCTATGGCAACATGAAATTTGTTAGCTCGTTCTCTGGCTGCCAGTGGTATCAATATGCGACCAAGAGTTGTGATATTCTTTTTACTGGTGCAAGTGAGTTGATGAAGCTTACTGAATTTGTGAGAGATGGTTGCTTGCAAACACATTAGACTGTATGGCCCTAGGTTTTCGTTTTCACATTTGGTGGGTTTTTTCTAATTTAAGAAGATATGGTCCACTATAAACTAGTTATAAGTTACTAATGTTTCAAGATTTAAAAAAATCCTTGCTCCTTGTATCCTCCAATACATGTGTCAGAAACAAGCCACCATCTGAAAAATGATTTGGCAAATGTTGAAGCAAGCTCAAGAGTCGATTAGCCCCAACCGTTATTAAGCATTGGATTGCATTTGGTGACAAAGATAAACAGAAACTGTGGCTCTTTTAGCAAGTTAAAGCATTCAACTCAGTTTAAGCTCAAGAGTGGATTAGCCCCAATGCTATTTGAGCATGTCTAAGAGGCCAAATTTAATTGATGTGTCACTTATTTCAGAAGACAAATATGGATGTCAAGTAGAAATTAATATTTGCAATACATCTGAAGTATTATTTCCTTGAAAATATTCATTATGATGCCTGGAAACCACTAATGGAGCTCACATATACATGTAATGTAGATACATATATATGTTAGACCTATTAAAAGTAGAGCAAAAATATTCTCAATTAGATCAGCTTAATATAATTCTTACAAGCACATATTTGCAAGGAAGTCTGTGTCATCTATCCATACTAATAAAAATAAGTACATGTATGTACATACTGCAATTATTTTACTCCATAATGATTGTCTCGTTAGTTTTAATTAATTAATGCTTTGAGCGTTTGCCTTCTGGAATCTAGCAAGAAGGCCTTGAAGGAGAAATCACACCTAGAACACTGACACATACTTCCTGGGATCTTTCCTCCTCCAAGGACCGTGAGCGAAAGGGTTGGCATCCCATAACTTACAAGTTTTCAGATGCAACACCAATGCTCATCCAAACAATAAAGGTAAGACATTTAATGCACTTCAGTCAAATATGTAATCTATAGGGTGGTATTGGATTATGCTTTCTTTGATTGAAGGGAAATGGAGAGAAAGGAAGGGGAAGCTTAAGATGAACCTGGATGTACTTATGTGTGGGTTCTTTTTAAGTTTCCATTCCTTCATTCCACTTCCCTCTAATCAAACAAAAGCATTAGTATTTTAAAACGATAGCAACTATTGTTGCAGTCAAGATACTCAAGGTATTCTTGGATCTCTCGTAATTGTATATCTTCCTGTTAAGCATCATATCAATGTTAATTTTCAGTTTTCCAGCAAGAATGAGATGGAAAATATGAAGAAAAAAGAATGTTCAGAATATTAAACACTAATAGAGAAGCTGATGAAGAGTTCTGACATCTTCAAGTGAATTGGTTCAACTCAAAATTTGTATGAGTTGATATATTATATTATTAGTACGTAAGATGATACAAAGAAACTCATTGATCTTTGCAGGACATAGATAATATTTATTTTGAAACTGAATACCGGAGAGAATGGTGCAGCAGTAAGGGTAAACCATCAACTTGCTTCCTTTTTGCAAGAAAATTCACCCGGCCTGCTGCATTGCGGCTTCTTAATATGGTAAGTGTTATAATTGTTGCTTTTCACACAAAAATGATTCAATGAGTTTTGAAATTTAGTATGATGCCTTGTTTGAAGCAATTGGACTAGGTGATGTTTTAGATCCGGATACAGCACTTCTCGAATGCACCCGTTCCTCAGGATAAATATGTAGTCCTAACCATTATTAAAAGAATCAGCTGTGAGGATTTCAAATTAGGTTGGGTTGCTCAGTAACTCTTATCTAGCTGGATGATTTTTAAGATTTGAAATGTCATCACCATTAGTTTTTTAATCGATTGTCAATAGTACATACTCTCTGAATTGTCATCACCATTGGTTATTTAATTGTTAGAGGAGTCAAATTCGACTATCTGTTGATATTACAAGTCTAGCATATTGATTGTTTCGTGATCTGTATTGGACAGTCTGTTCTGGGAGCAGTCAGTTGAGCGACAACAATATCCTAAGCAAATTTGAAGGATGTCAGCTGAAAATTGAAGAGCCCACCCCCAAGATAAATAAAAAAGTAAAAAAAAAAAAATGTCACGCATGATGATTGTGATATATAATTTGAATCGGATTAGAGAGTAAAAACAGGCATTTTTTATTATTTTAATAATGTAGTTGGAATGACAGTATTTTCAGTATTTTTCTTTTGGTCGATTGAATAATAGCTTAGTGCATTAAGTACTCCTTAAAATGTATTAAGTTCAACACATTCAACTGTTCCAAACAGTATATTTATTTATTTGTTTAAACTATTAACACCCTTAAATATAATATTATCTAGTCTTTTGTTTATGTTCTTATGTACATGAAAATATGAAGAGTTGGGCCTCGAGCTCTGACAGAACAGGCAAATGACCCAAACCAACATATAAACTTGTTCTTCAGCCCAATTAAGTATATATAAGGCCAACTAGTTATATTGTCACTTCATCCATTGAGGGAGGCATCTGAGACTGAGCTTTTCTTCGAATAAAGAGAGAGAAAAGATGTATTGGGCTCTTGGCAACCTTTATCCAATAGGAGACACTCCTATGGCCAGGAGTAACTAACATCTGTCAAAAAAGTAGAAAAGTCTTTCTAACGTAACTTCGGAATGACAGATTGTATATATAAATGTTATCATTGATTAATAAATGTTATTATTTAAAAAAATATATTTATTATATTTTCATTAGAACACCTGTTAAAAAGAGTTAAACTTGGGATTACATGACACTTAAAGACGCAACCAACACGTAATTAGAGGCTTTAATTACAACAACAAAAAAAAAGAAAAGCATTCATGGCTTTACGCGTTTTACACCAATTGACCGGCAATGTGAAAGGAAAGGCTCTATTCAAAGGCAAGTACTCTTGACTTGACTGTTGAATATTGCCACCATATTCTAAACAAGCGACAAGACAACTCGGTCCCTAACTTTATTTTATTATAAAATAAAATAAACCTGCGACAAGACATGTTTATGAGCTATTTTATTTTAAATAAACTATTATTTTTATTACTATTTTTCTAATTCTTCCTAATTTAATTGTTAATAAAATTATAATTATTTTTAAATCAGTAATAACTTTTTTACTTCTTCTCTAAATTAATAAAAATATTTTTTAATAATTATATATTAATAATAATTAAAAATTTTGTTTGTTTAATAAGTTCCTAATAATCTTAATTTTCTTAATTTTGTCAAATTTATAAATTAAATTTTTAAAAATAAATTACTATGAATTAAAAGAAATATTGAGAGTATAGTTTCATAATTATAATATTGTTGTCCTTAACTTCTAATTCATAAAAAAAATTATATATGTAATAATAATATGTCAATAATTTTTTTTTTCAAAAAATTGTGTAATAAGTTCCTAATAATTATATTATTGTGTCGTCTTTCTCAAACTTATGAAATAATTATTTGAACAATATTATGAATTAAAATATTAGAATATAGTTTCTATGATTATATATTGTTGTTTTAACTTTTAGTGGAATAAAATTTATTTTCTTAAATACCCTTTGAGTTTTTACAATTACATAATTTATTTTTAATTGTTATTTTGCTTCAAATGATTTTTTAATTTTATTTTATTTTTACTTTTTTAAAATAATTTTTCTCTATTTTAATATTAATAGGTTAGTAATTAATTTATGACTATTGATTTTTTTATCCTAATTCTTTTCAATATTAATAAATCTATATTTTTTCAATAACTATATATCAATAGTAAGTTATATATTATTATTATTATTTAAATGTTATAAATGCAAAGAAATATTAAGTGTATATTTTTTATGATTATGATACTATTGTATTAATTTTATATAGATTCAATTTCTTGTTAAAGATTACTAATGGTTTAGCTACTATATGCTAAAACTAAAAATGATTTATCTGTCAAAGCTTGCATTATGCTTGCCAACTCTTACAACCCTGAATTTCAGCTTCTTGAGAGGTCAATAATCCTTGGTCAGAAAGAGCTAGAATCAATACTCCCCAGCAGTAAAGATGGCTGCTTGGAACCTGTCATCTTCTGCTTCTTCAGGACTTCCTCCATAACACAAAAGTTTATAGCCCTACTAGAACAAACATCAATATCACTCCAATGAAGTTAGTCAATGCTCTTGGAAAATCAATATTCATGTCATTTAACATTGAACCAAAAATAAGGTTAGGATATCATAATTAGGGTTAAGGTTAGGGTACTATAATTAGGGTTAGGGTACTGTTATTAATGTTAAGATACTATAATTAAAGTTAGGATATCGTAACTAGGATTAGGATTAGAGTATTGTAATTAGGATTAGAATATCGTAATTAAGATTAAGGTTAGGGTATCGTAATTAGGGTTAAGGTATCGTCATTAGGAATAAAGTACTATAATTAGGGTTAAGGTTAGGGTTAGGGTTAGGGTTAGGGTTAGAGTACTATAATTAATTTTAGGGTTACAGTTAGGGTGTCGTAACTAGAGTTATAGTTAGGGTACCGTAACTAGGGTTAGGGTACCCTAACTAGGACTAGGGCTAGTGTACCGTAACTAGGATAAGGTACTGTAACTAGAGTTTAGGGTACCGTAATTAGAATTAGTGTATCGCAATTAAAGTTATGGTTAATTGTTAAGGTACCATAATTAGTGTTAGGGTATTGTGATTAAGATAAGGGTATTATAATTAGAGTTAGGTTACCATAATTAGAAGTTAGGGTTAGGTTTAGGATTAGAGTATCGTAATTAGGATTAGGATATCTTAATTAAGGTTAGGGTATCGTAATTAGGGTTAAGGTATAGTAATTAGGGTTGGGATACTATAAATAGGGTTTAGGGTACCATAATTAATTTTAGTGTTAGGATACTGCAATTAGGGTTAGGGTACCGTAACTAGGGTTACAGTTGTTGTAACTAGGGTTACGGTTAAGGTACCGTAATTAGGGTTTATGGTACTATATTTAAGGTTTAAGGTACTGTAACTAAGGTTAGGGTACCGTAATTAGGGTTAGAGTTAGGATATCGTAACTAGGATTATGGTTAAGGTACTATAATAAAGGTTAGCATACCGTAACTAGTGTTAAGGTTGGGGTACCATAACTAAGATTAAAGTTAGGATGTTGTAACTAGGGTTAGGGTACCGTAACTAAGGTTAGGGCTAATGTACCATAACTAGGGTTAGGATACTGTAATTAAGGTTAGAGTATCGTAATTATTGTTAAAGTACCATAATTAGGGTTAGGGTATCATAAATAGGGTTGGGGATCGTAATTAGGATTGGGATACTATTAAAAGGGTTGAGATATTGTAACTAGGGTTGGAGTATCGTAAGTAGGGTTATCGTAATTAGAGTTAAGTTATCATAATTATAGTTATGGTTAGGTTTAGAATTAGAGTACAATAATTAAGATTAGGATACCTTAATTAAGATTAGGGTATCGTAATTAGGGTTAGGGTTATGATATCATAATTAGGGTTGGGATACCGTAATTAGAGTTAGGATACTGTAATTAGGGTTGAAGTTAGGGTTAGGGAACCATAATAATTTTTTGTGTTAGGATACTGTAATTAAAGTTAAGGTATTGTAATTAGGGTTAGGGTATCATAACTAGGATTACAGTTAAGGTGTCGTAACTAAAGTTACGGTTAGTATATCATAATTAGGGTTTAGGGTACCGTTACTAGGGTTAGGATACCATAACTAGGATTATGGTTAAGGTAATATAATTAGAGTTAGTGTACTGTAACTAGTGTTAAGGTTTGGGTACTGTAACTAGAATTAGGGTTAGGGTGTCGTAACTAGGGTTAGGGTACCATAATTAAAGTTAGGGTTAGGGTATCGTAACTAATGTTAGGATACTTTAATTAGAGTTAGGGTATCGTAATTATTGTTAGAGTATCATAATTAGGGTTAAGACACCGTAATTAGGATTAGGATATTATAAATAGGGTTAGGATTAGGGTACCGTAACTGGGGTTAAGGTATCGTAACTAGAGTTAGGGTTAGGGTATCGTAACTAGGGTTTGGGTACTGTAATTAGGGTTTGGGTACTGTAACTAGGGTTTGGATACCGAAATTAGAGTTGAGGTATCGTAATTAGGGTTAGGATACTTTAATTAGGGTACCATAATTAATGTTAGAGTTAGTGTACTATAACTAGGGTGAGGTACCGTAACTAGGACTGGGATACTATAATTAGGGTTTACCGTAACTAGGATTATGGTACCGTAATTAAAGTTAGGTTACTGTAATTATAGTTAGGTTAGGTTTAGGATTAAAGTATCGTAATTAGAATTAGGATACCTTAGTTAAGGCTAAGTATCGTAATTAGGGTTAAGTTTAAGATATTGTAATTAGCGTTTGGATACCGTAATAAGATTAGGGTATTGTAATTAAGGTTGAGGTTAGGGTACCGTAATAAATTTTAGTGTTAGGATCCTGTAATTAGTGTTAAGGTACAGTAAATACGGTTAGGATAAAGTAATTAGGGTTAGGATTAGGGTTAGGATACCATAATTAGGGTTATGATTAAGGTACTATAATTAAGGTTAGCATACTATAATTAGGGTACCGTAATTAATGTTAAGGTTAGGGTATCGTAACTAGGTTTAATGTGCCGTAACCAGGGTTAAGGTACCGTGACTAAGGTTAAGAGTAGTGTACCGTAACTAGAGTTAAGGTACTATAATTAGAGTTAGAGTATCGTAATTATTGTAATTAGGGTTAAAGTACCATAATTAGGGTTATGATATTATAAATAGGGTTAAGATACCGTAACTAAGGTTAGAGTTTGGGTACCGTAATTAGGGTTTAGGTACAATAATTAGGGCTGGATGTATCATAACTAGGATTTGGGTATTATAGCAAAAGTTGAGGTATCATAATTAGGGTTAGGGTATTGTAATTAAGGTTAGGGTACCATAGTTAATGTTAAGGTTATGGTACCATAACTAGGATTAGGGTATCATAACTAAGATTGGGATACCGTTAATAGGGTTGAGGTACCCTAACTAGGGTGAGGGTATTGTGATAGGTTAGGGTTAGGACTAGAGTACTGTAATTAGGGTTCACAGACTATAATTAGGGTTAGGGTTCCGTAAAAATGTTTTGGGATCATAATTAAGTTACTGTTACGGTTAGGATATCGTAATTAGTGTAAGGGTACCATAATTATGGTTGGGGTTTAGGTTATTTTTTTTCTTAATTCTTTTCATATTAATAAATCTATAATTTATTAATAACTATATATCAATTGTATTTAAGACTGAATTTCTCAATTTTGTCTATTTAATAAGTTACAAATAATTATAATAAAATTTAAAAAGAAATTAAAAAAAAATTAGGATTATAGCTTTTATGATCCTAATATTATTGTTCTTTTTCTATCTTTAGAATATTCAAAAAAAAATCTTTATATTATGAATTGAACTTTTTATTAAATTTATCTATTTGTTTAATGTAATTAATATAAAATTTATTTTTTTTATTAACTTTAACTTCTTATTTAGGAATGTAAAACGTTATTATTTTTCTTAATTATGATAAGGTTTGAATGTGAAAAGTTATAATTTTAAATAACTTCTTTTTATTCCTTCCAGCATTGTATAGGGTTGAGGTTAAGGTATCGTAACTAAGGTTAGGGTATCGTAACTAGAGTTAGGGTTTGAGTACCGTAATTAAGGTTTGGGTACAGTAATTAGCGTTGGCGTACAATAACTAAGGTTTGGGTACTGTAATTAGAGTTGGGGTATCGTAATTAGGGTAAAGGTATTGTAATTAGGATTATGGTACCTTAATTAGGGTACCATAATTGGTGTTAGGGTTAGGATACCATAACAAGGGTTAGGATACCGTAACTAGGGTTATGATACCGTAACTAGGATTAGGATACTGTTAATAGGGTTAGGATACTGTAACTAGGGTTAGGGTACTGTAATGGGTTAGGTTTAGGATTAGGGTATTGTAATTACGGTTCACGAACCATAATTAGAGTTAGAGTACCGTAATTATGTTTAAGGTATCATAATTAGGTTATCGTAATTACAGTTAGGATATCATAATTAGTGTAATAGTACCATAATTAGGGTTAGGGGTTTAGGTTAGTTTTTTTTTTTCCCTAATTCTTTTCATATTAATAAATCTAAAATTTGTCAATAACTGCATATCAATTGTATTTAAGACTGAATTTCTTAATTTTTTTACTTAATAAGTTACAAATAATTATAATATTAAAATTTATTAAAAAAATATTAAGATTATAGTTTTTATGACCCTAATATTATTGTGTTTATTCTTTTTCTATCTTTAGTATATTCAAAAAAAAATATTTATATTATAAATTAAACTTTTTATTGAATTTATCTATCTGTTTAAAGTAATTAACATAAAATATTATTTTTTTCATTAACTTTAACTTCTTATTTAGGGATGTAAAACGTTATTATTTTTCTTAATTGTGATGAGGTTTGAATGTGAACTGTTTTAGTTTTAAATAACTTTTTTTTATACCTTCCAGCATTGCACCTTATATATTTAAATAAATAAAAAAATTTGTCACTAACTAAGTTGGATAAGTCCCGTGAACTTGAATTTAAGTTGCTAAAGGTTTTTTTTAGCATTTTTCAAAAATAAATCAATGTAATAATTTATTACTAGATTAAGTTATTTAATATATAAATATATTTATTATTTATTTTGTATATACACCCTAAAAAAAAATCTTAAACAAATTGCTCGTTAAACTTACAATTCTAATTGTTTAAAAATTAATCAGAACTCAAAATAAAATTATTGAAAATCATTTAATTTTAAATTTCGGGCCGGTCTCAATTCATATTTAATTAATAAGAAACTCACAAACTGTTATGAACCGTGGAATGGTATTCTCCTTCTGTTCCAACACTGATTTTCTTGCTTTGGAAGTAATCCACCTGGCCCTATAACTTCTCTCCACGTTCCACCTCATCTTCAATTTTTATTTGAAAAGTATTGGATTCGCTAGGTCGGTGGATAACTGGATAGGATCATCAAAAACCTACACGTGGCAATGGTCGGTGGGCCTTGGACTAGAATCCAAAAAACAGGAAAGAAATAAATAAATAAATACTGGGTGAAGTCTTAGAGGCTGGAAACAGAGGCCCACTAATTTTCTTTTTCTAAAGCCCTAAAATTAAAAGTCTCGCATGGAAAAGAATTATTAAAAAATAAAATAAAAAAGGAAAAGCCCAAACACTTTGAATAAGGAATATTATTTAATTATTCTTTATCCACAAACTTTTGGTGGAACCATCTAAGGGAAAGAGTTGGTGGGTGGTTTGGTAATTTAAAGAATTATTTTTGTTTTGTTAAAATTACTCCTTTACCTCAGTTTCATTTTCAATCTCCTTAAAATTCAACTCTAATTTTTCATTTTTTATAACTTTTTTTCCCCTTTTTGAGTCGCTCCTATACTTTACGTTGCATAAACTCTCTATTTAGGATATAAATTTCGAGTATTTATTAAGATCTATTTCTCTCGATTTATTTTTCTAATGTCATTTCTTACCGTCTAAGAAAAATTACTCAAACAAAATTGAAGAAGCATTTTCAAGCAAAAAATAATGAAAAAAAAAATAGACAAACCGTCTTGAATGATATTGATAACAATAATATTTTGAAAATCAGATCGGTAATCAACTCTAAAATTTATTGAGTCTCAAATTATTGTGTTAACCGAAATTGGATTGATAATCGAATAAAAAGATATTATAAATATATTTAATTATATATTTTAAATACTATAAATATAATATAATTTTTATTAATTATAAATGCTAAATGCACAAGAAACAAAAAATAATAATTCAACATTGCTTAATTAGTAAGACAATCACATGACAAATAGTCAAATAGTTAATATGCCAGAAGAATAAGGCAACATTGATATAAAATATAATGGTTTCACTAATTTTAATCATAAATTACAAATATTGTACTTATTTTTAATACAACTAATAGTCTATTTTGCTTTTTTGTTCTATTAAAAATAGTTTGGTTCAATCAACTAGTCACCTATTTTATCGGTTCTGTCAATTGTTGTAGATTCAACCATCAAAATGATTCTCGAGATCAATCTGATTAGATTTGTCATCTGGGTGACAATCCGACTATTTGATCTAATCCGATTTTTAAAACATTGGATGTAATAGAAGGTCATGTGCAACACTTAGACTCCCATTTTGCTAATAATACATTTGTAAGAACAAACTTGTAAAACAATAAAAGAAGATTTTATTTTATTTTTTTGAAGTAAAATGAAACAAAATCAGTTGTGAAAATTTCAATTATTAGTTAAATATTGTTTTAAGGAATTTTAATTTTAATGTACATTTTTACCTGTTTTTGATCCTTAACTTCCACTGTTTACTGTATTTCTTACTAGATGTGTCCTGTTTTTGAGAAATTAAAGCAATAGTTACGGGGCTGTTTACCGAATATGTGGGCTTACATGCAGCACACATCAGGGATATATTACTTTACTTTATTTATTATTTGAAGGTGAATTGTTTTATTTGAGTTATAATTATTTATTAAATTAATTATTAAAAAAAATAAAATTATCTGTTATAATTTTTATTTTTTTTACTAAACTCTCCGTATTTATTAAATTTTAACATATTGTTTAATAATTATAATACAATAATAAGAAGAAAAAAATGATGAGAATATTATCATTAGAATGCTAATTGAAACAATAATTTCTATAAATGAGAAAAATAATATTAACAAATATATTGATAATTTAAATATTATAACAAGAAAATAAAGATTATAAAGGATTTAAATAATGTATATGTGTATGCTAAAGTTGAATCAACATACCAACATAGGTGCAGTGGGAAGCAAACTGCACTCTCAAGGTGAAAAAAAAAGGTTCGTTCTTATCTTGAAACAAGCAATTGTTGGGAGGGCCTTCCAGTCGTGACAAAGCCTGAGGGATTAGTCTCACATTAATGTTTGTAGGGAAACTCAGAAATTGAGTTTTTTTTTTTTTTTTTTTTTTTGTGGGAAAAAAATAAAACAAGATGTAAAAATGAGAATACATAAAATAAAAATAAAAAGTTGTAATATGGGTAATTTAGAATTTTTTAGTTAATTTGTTAAATTTAATGATTAATTTGAATGATTGTAGGTTATTTGTTAATTATGACTCAAATAAGGAACTTATATACCTAATTTGTTAGTTCATGAAGATAATAGTATAGTTATGCAGGTAAAATACAATTTACCTTAGTTTAAAATTACGAATTTTTTTCTTGAAAAATAAATATTTTATTGTTTGAACAAAGATATAGAATAAAATTCTAAAAAACAAAATTGGATTAAAAAAATAAATTTTTGAAAGTCAAAATTTGTGATGGTTTATGAATTAAATGTAAATTGCCTAAAATACTAATGATGCGCAACTAGTCAATATTTTTATGTATGAGTAGTTGTTGAACAAATCTCTAATATCTTGATGATCTACCAATTAATAGTAAATCCTCTAAAACCTTGACAAAGGACAAATTAATATCAAATTGTATAAAATACACAATTTATATGAGATCGTAGGTTTGAATAAATCGTCTAGAAACTTAACGATTCACAAATTAACTGTCAATAACACACTAATGATGCAATGTTAATTATATAGGCTTAATAATTGTTTTAATCCCTTAAAATTGTCTCAATTTTTAATTCTTTCATTCAGAAATATTTTTGGTCAATTTCATCATCTAAAATTTAGAATTTTTCAATCAAGTTATATTCTCTTATTTTTATGTTATGCATAAATAAAGTAATTGTACATAATTTAATAATAAAATGACTAATTTTTTTTCACAAAATACAAAAACAACTTATGTACGTTATTATCTTTATGCCAATTTATGCCAAGTTGGATTAGTTTGTTAATTCATTATTATGTAATGGAAGAATAGAACTTGATTGAAAAATTTTGAATTTTAAAAGTTATAATTGACAGAGAAAATTCACAGAGGACCAAACTGAAAACTGATATAATTCTAAATAACCAAAATAATAGATAAGCCTAATTATATATGTTAGCAAATCGTCTTAATGCTCGAAGGTTTAGAAATTAATCATGAATCATCAGAGATATCAAAGATATCAAAGATATATATATATTAATTACATATGAAAACAGTTTATGACTAAATCATAGCCTAATTGTAAATAAAAAATAAAAAAAAAAAAAAACCAAAGCCTAATTGATCAACGATTTATGTGTGCAAATTGACTAAAAGTTTGAAAGTTTAATTACAAATTATTCATAAATCATTTAATACTATGTTAATTTACATATTAGTTTTTTGAAAAATCGCTGCCTAATTAATTGACGATCCTACATATAAAAGTGTTTTTAACAAATCACCTTAAATTTTTAATCACTAATAAGATGTTAAGTTAAATTCATATGAGAATTGTTTGTATATACAACTTAATGATAATGATTTACTTGTTTATGATTTACATATGAGAGCAGTTTAATTATAGGACTAGGAGTGATTAATAAAATACATTTTGCCATCGAAACTTGTTAAAACATATATTTTAAAGTAAATTTTTCATAAATTTCCTAATGTCGACGTGGATGGTCTGTAATTGATTGGGCCATATATCAACTAAATTAGTCAATGTGAAGAAAAAATAAATAAAAATTGTCTAATAAATTATAATTACAAGTTAATAGCAAATTAACTAAGACTTAGCAATTTCATGTTAATTATAGAGAATAATTTGTGAACATCACCTAGCGATTTATAAGTTAATTGAGAGTAAATCGTGTAAGATGTGAGAATAGTTTTTTTTTTTTTTGGTAGAAAGAATAGTTTATATACAACGAGCCAATGTTAATTTACATGTCATGACAATTTTTAATTTAATTATAAATCAATTAAAATTATGATAATTTGCATATTAATTACATATGATAATAATTTATGAATTAATTAACTATGTCAATGTGTCATTGTTTATATATTAGAATATTTGCATATATCATTTAAAATATGAATGAATTATAAGTTAATTAATTATAAATAAGAACAATTAGTTAACAAATTCTTTAAACTCTTGTGTCAGTTTGGTAGGTAAAAATAATTATTTTATTCCAAACACAATTTCATAAAATAATTATTTTTTTCATTTTGAACAGATTGATTTTAATGTGATAATTATATAAATTATGATAGTTTGTGAATAAATCAAACTAAATTTGCCAATTTACATGTATAATATATACTTAGGAGAAGTAAAGACAAAATTCGAGGATTTTCTTACATATTAAAAATATAATTTAATATTTTATTATATATAGGGATGTTTATGTATATTGAAGTCATGTGGGATGTATAGCAACTTATAATTTATTTTTACATTTTAGAAAAGGAATCTGAATTATGAAATGTACCTAAAGAACCAGAAGTCTGGAAACACCTCCCAAAAAGAAAAAGAGAACTAGAAAAAAGGCTGGTTTCATGGAGAATGTGAAAAAGAAAAGGTTCATAAAAGATATTCTTTCTTAATTTGATTGTGTATTATTTGGGCCCCAAGGAATATTAATATTTACGACAACCCTAGAATGGAGACAGATACTCTGTTCTATTCAATTTCAATTTTATTTCCTATGATTCCGGAATGAAATTGATATGTGAGATTGGAATTTTCACCTACTCTTTAGATTTAGAATATTATTTTAGTAAATTTCGGAGATTTTTAGAAAACTATTCATATAAAACTAATTCCTTCATGTTGAAGTACTACAAATTTGAACTCTCCAATATTTCTAAAAAAGTATGAATAATTTTAATTTTTTCTTTATTTTTTTGGGTATTAGGAATAATTCTTGATCAACAAATTGAATAATTCGTTAAAGTCCTTTCTATTTCCTCAATTGGAGAAACCGGAATTTAAGGCCGTTGATATTCTTACAATATTCTGCAATTTTTTTTTTTCTTCTCAAAAGCAATAATCTAAAAGCAACACAAATTTCATGGCTGTATTACTGTATGGAATTAAGATATTGTTCCTAGACTTCCCCATATGGATGACCTTTAATAATAATACTTTTCCTAAAGTGACGCATTAAAATATACATAATTTAATAAGTAACTACATAGAACCCAAAAGTACCAAAAAATATTATAAATAAATATATATATATATATATATATATAACATTTTATTTATTTATTAAAAAATAAATCAACGTCTTAACTAACCTTCACGGTCTTAACTATCCTTCACCTCCCTTCTCCGTAACTTCCGACTTCATAACATTTTTGCCTATAAATTTGGAACTTACCATTTCGATTCTGCAAACCAAAACTGCAAGTACTTGGAAAGCTTTCATTTCACAAATTTACAATCTTTTCAGATTCTATACCACAATTATACCAAGCTCCCAAACCCTAATTTCCTCCTCTCTTTTCCTATATAAACCTCACCATTCTTCCTCTCAATCACCACACAAAACCCTTCTCCTCCTTCATCCCATTCCTATATTATATACAGCTCTCTCTCTCTCTCTCTCGCTATCTCATTGCTTTGTGATCTAGTAGTATGGCTCCCAGTTTAACCAAAGCTACCACCAATTTTGGTGCCTCTGTTGATGGCTTTAACCCATCGCCCATCACCTTAGAAAGCTCAAACCTTTTAGTCCATGGCCATGTCATTCTCTCTCATGTTCCTCAAAACATCAAAACCACTCCTTCACCCTATACCGCCACCACAGACAATAAGTCCATCACCACCACCGCCAACCCCGGTTGTTTCATCGGTTTCGATGCAACCGAGCCGAGCAGTCGACACGTGGTCCCTGTCGGTAAACTGAAAAACATAAGGTTTATGAGCATATTCAGGTTCAAGGTTTGGTGGACAACTCACTGGGTTGGTTCCAACGGCCGAGACCTTGAGAATGAAACCCAAATTGTCATTCTCGACAAGTCGGATTCGGGTCGGCCTTATGTTCTACTGCTACCACTTCTAGAAGGTACATTCCGTGCTTCAATCCAACCCGGCCACGACGACAACCTTGATATCTGTGTCGAAAGTGGGTCAACAAAAACAAATGGATCCACCTTCCGGAGCGTGATGTACGTGCATGTCGGTGACGATCCGTTTCGTTTAGTTAAGGATGCCATGAAGGTTGTGAGGACCCATTTAGGTACTTTCAACCTTTTAGAAGAAAAAACCCCACCAGGTATAATTGATAAGTTTGGATGGTGCACATGGGATGCATTTTATCTTACTGTGCACCCTCAAGGTATTTGGGAAGGTGTTAAGGGTTTAGTTGAAGGTGGTTGTCCACCTGGCCTTGTTTTAATTGATGATGGTTGGCAGTCTATCAGTCATGATGCTGATCCAATTACCCAAGAAGGTGTGAATCAAACAAGTGCTGGTGAACAAATGCCATGTCGGTTGTTGAAATTTCAGGAAAATTATAAATTTCGGGATTATGTGGGAACCACCACTACAGATATTAAGGGTATGGGTGCTTTTGTTAAGGATTTGAAAAAAGAGTTCAAGAGTGTGGATTATGTTTATGTGTGGCATGCTTTGTGTGGTTATTGGGGTGGGCTTAGGCCCAATGTTCCTGGGCTTCCGGATTCTGAGGTTGAGAAACCCAAATTGTCTCCCGGGTTGGAGAAGACTATGGAAGATCTGGCCGTTGATAAAATTGTTAATAATGGGATCGGGTTGGTCCCACCGGACATCGTTGATCAAATGTATGAAGGGCTTCACTCACACTTGGAGGCTGCCGGAATAGACGGAGTCAAGGTCGACGTTATCCATGTAAGTTTTTTATCAAATTGAAACGTAGTGTCGTATTATATTTGTGTTTAAATTTCATAGTAAAAAAAGTGAGAGTTGGTCATGATTTTCTCTTACTTTGACATTGTGAACCTTTGAGACTGTCTTGGGTTGGTTACTTTGACTGATTTGGTCGGCAAATTATCTCATTGTTTTTCATTTCTTTTATCTCAAATTTTTGGAAAGAACGCAAAAATTTTTTTATCAGTTTTATTAAAATATAGATTTTTAATAAATGTAATTTTAATTTTGATATTATTGTTTGTAAATTCAGTTGTTGGAGATGTTGTGTGAGAAATACGGTGGAAGAGTGGAGCTAGCAAAAGCATATTACAAAGCTCTAACAGCTTCCGTTAGGAGGCATTTCAATGGAAATGGTGTCATTGCTAGCATGGAGCACTGCAACGATTTCATGTTCCTAGGAACTGAAGCCATTGCTCTTGGCCGTGTCGGTATGTCACCTAAATTTCATTTCTAATAAATTCCTGAGTTATCTGTATATGATCTAATTGTAGCTTCTTTAATAAAAATTAACTAACGTTTGTTTGCTACAGGAGATGATTTTTGGTGCACTGATCCTTCTGGTGATCCAAATGGTACATTTTGGCTACAAGGATGTCATATGGTGCATTGTGCTTACAATAGTTTGTGGATGGGCAATTTTATACACCCAGATTGGGATATGTTTCAGTCTACTCACCCTTGTGCTGCCTTCCATGCTGCCTCTAGAGCAATTTCTGGTGGACCTATTTATGTCAGTGACTCTGTTGGGAAGCACAACTTTGAGTTGCTTAAGACTCTGGTTTTGCCTGATGGGTCTATTCTGAGGTGTGAATACTATGCACTTCCAACCAGAGATTGTCTGTTTGAGGACCCTTTACATGATGGGAAAACTATGCTCAAAATTTGGAACCTCAATAAGGTTAGCTTTCTTGTCACATTTGTATATTTGGTCCATTTCATTTTGGTCTATATATATATATATATATGATCTGTTTGATTTGGTTTTTGAGAATTTGGTTCTTTTTGTAAACAGTATACTGGAGTTCTTGGGGCATTTAACTGTCAAGGAGGAGGATGGTGCCGCGAGACAAGGCGCAACCAATGTTTTGCTGAGTGTTCTCACTTGGTAACCTCTAAGACAAATCCAAAAGAAATTGAGTGGCAGAGTGGCAAAAATCCTATTTCCATTGAAGGAGTACGAGTTTTTGCTTTGTACTTCTACCAATCTCAGAAGTTACTCCTTTCCAAACCATCTGAAAATGTGGCAATATCCTTGGAGCCATTCAACTTTGAGCTCATTACTGTTTCTCCAGTGACTGTCTTGGCTGGCAAGTCTGTTCATTTTGCTCCAATTGGGTTGGTGAATATGCTCAACACTGGTGGTGCTATTGAGTCATTAACTTTCCAAGACAACCGAAATTCGGTTGAAGTTGGAGTGAAAGGAACTGGGGAGATGAGGGTTTATGCATCAGATAAACCAATAGTCTGCAAGATTGATGGAAAAGATGTTGCTTTCGAGTATGTGGATCGCATGGTTGTTATTCAAGTTCCATGGCCAAGTTCGTCTAATGTGTCTGTGATTAAGTACATATTCTGAAGTTAGAAATTTCCAGTTTTCTTTCCTTAGGAATTTAACAAGAATGGTGTTAAAGGGGGCTTTTCTTATTCCCCTTGTTTAGTTATTTGATGACTAGCTTTTTAATACTTCCTTCAAAATTGTAGGGGGAAGTACTAAGTAATCTAAGTGATAACTATAATCCTTAGTTACTAATTATTATAATGTTTCTACTTTATCTTAAATATTTTCCTTTAATTGAATTTATGTTTTCCTCATTCCTCAAGCTCTACAACCTGCTGTAGTTTGTATTATATATATATATATCATCTGCTACTACTATCAGCTAAACTTTCATTAATCTTTTAATTGATAAATTATTAATTAAGTTATTGCAATTTCGACCCTAATTAGAAGATAAAAAACACAAAGAGTATGTCATGGAAAAACTTTAAAAGAAACCTTATCTAGTAATGGAGATTGTGTTGCCAAGAAAAATGGTTTTTCACTAATTTTAGGATTTCTTGCAGCAAAACCAATTGCAGAAAATTTAGTATTGCAAAATGAGACTTTAGAATAACGATTTACTTATTAGAATAATTTGTAAACAAATTCAACATTGTGGTGATTTATAGTCTATAGTCCTTAGTAGGCCCAAAATAGAACCAGTCCAACAATACTGTAATTGGGCGTTCTGGTCCAGATGATGTCCATATCCATTCTATGGGCCTACTTTCATGACTTACATATTTTTAATTAATAAAATTATTTACAAAAAAGAAAGAGAAAAAAAAAAAAAAAAACAGAAATTCCATTTTCCGTCGTATAGAAGACAACCTTGAAGAGGAAAGTAGGAAATCATAAATAATTATGTTGTCTTCTTCAACAGGTTTTGCTCACAGCATCACCAAAGGGGAAATTTCCTAGAAAATTCTTCAGCATCAATCTCTGTTCGTAACCCTCTTTGACTGTGCAAGTCTGGAGCTTTGAGAATCCATGAATGCAACGCCGTATATGGACAAGCAGATAATGGATCTTACTGATGGATCGTCACAGAAAAAGGACTTCATCGACCTGATGAACCATCCGAAAGAAGAATTAGATAATGATAGTGATGATGAAGCTCATTATGGAACCCACCAAATCGGTGGCAATGGGATTAAGAAGGAAGATATAGTTCCTAGCTACGATTTCCAGCCGATTCGTCCTCTTGGAGCTTCGACTCAGTTTCACAATTACAATTCGACCCCCAACCTTGGAACTTATTCTAGGCCTTGGAACTCGTCCGATTCTAAGTCCAGTTCAACTCCAATCATTCGAGTATGTAGCCTCCCTCTTTGTTTGATAATTTCCATGATACTGCACAATTGTGGGCATACATTTTTTTATTTTTTTTTATGTTTTATTTTTTCGTTAAAACTTCAAGTTCTATAGCTGATTCTGTGATTTGGGTTTGCTATAAGTTTGAAGATTTTGATAAGTTTTTAGTGACTTCTGTTGGAGTTATTTCTATTGGTTTTTCAATTCCATATGTTGAAGTGGGTTTTATATCCGATTCCATTTGATTATTATCGAAATTCGTAGAGTGTTAGATGTTACAAATGTTGTGCTTCTTTTGGTAATTATGGTGTTATTATTGGTCTATCCTCCATGCGGATTCTTAAAGGAGGCTTTATTGATTTAAGGGATTTTTGTTTGATTGGCGGAATTCTTGTTTTTGGTGTTGATGGATCCTTACTGGAGTGCCATTGAGATATAGATAATTTCATTTAACATGTATGATAATTATTTAGCAGTAATTGATGGCTTATGTTGTTTTTGTTATTCTTTGGTCTGGTAGGAGGTGAGCCTCTGTATATCTCTAGTACTTGGGTTCTCCCAACGTTTTATTGAATTTTCAGTTTTAAAAGAAATGCTCAAAGTATAGTACTCTTTGTGCACAATCACACCACCTAAGGTGAGAAAGAAAGAGAAAGAAAAACAAAATTGCCCAGTTACCTAGAAACCCAAGATGAGGGTAGCCAGTCCTTGGTCTGTTGTGATACTTGTCTAACCTACATCAGTACCTGTTCTCGTAGAACTTCAAATTGATTTTCTTGTTTTTTCCTTCTGTCAATTGTTTTGCAGGAGTGTTGTTATCATTCGTTGCTGTCCCCTTTCTCTTTACTTGTTTGTATGCAAAGCTTTAGCCAATTTTACTTATCATATGTATTATTTGGGAGGAGATCCTTTATGACACTTTTTTTGTTTGAAATTTAGAAGTATAATAGGTCAGACTCCTTACACACTTACTTAGTTGCATATCCAAAATTGAAAATGCAGTAAATCCTGTTATATTTATGTATTACATTATGAATCTGGAAATGCACATGTAGGTTTGCTTAGATAGCTGCGTCCCAAAGAACTCTATCCTCCAACTCTCTTTACTAAACATAACACTTCATTTTCATGTCAATAAAACACGGTGGATATTAATTACAGATGATTATTGGAGTAACTGGCTAATTGAGGAAAAATAAGTGCATTTGGAGTCCTTTACTTCTTTTGAAGCGGACATGAGAGTTTCTTTAGGTTGTGTCATATTGCTCTCTCTCCCCCCTCTCCTTACCTACTTAACTGAAAAAACAGAAGAAAGCAAAGCCTAATCCTGTTGAGGCCAGACTTATGCCTCCTTAAAGTCTGAGCTTAAGCCTATCTAATTATATATTCTTTAGGCTAGGCATGGCATGGCACAACTATTTTTTTATCCATCTTTTTCTAGTTTCCCTTTGGCATTCATATAAAACGTAAAAAAACGTATATAGTAGATATAATATTAATAAGAGGGGACATTGTGACAGCTGGTTTCTCAAATGATGAGCCTACTGTCAGATCCAATCTTGCAGTTTCTAGTTGAAATTTGAAACCCCTATCCAGCATTGCTCATGAACAACTGCAGATGTTGGCAGGCCTTTCCTGGCATGTTGAGAGTTCACAGGCCATATGCTGGACTGCCTTTTATTTCTATACTTAAAATATTGATGATGACAAGGTTGTTTCCGCCCCGTTTGTTCTGTCTGGTTCATGTTGGTTTTGCAGAAACGTAAATGTTATCTATTCTATTGTTAGGTTTCCTTTATCTTCTTGATTTTAGTTTTCCCTTCTGTATATTTATGGTTTTTGTCATTACTTTCTAAATCATTAAGTTACTTCTCTGATTGACTGTATTTATATACTATGGATATTATGATGTGAATGTTTCATTCTGTTGCTTTTGAAGGATTTGCATTGTGTACTCTTTAGTATATTCCTTTTTCTTGTTTGTTTCTTCTTCTTCTTCTTCTTCTTCTGGTTTTCCTTTTGGGTATATAGAGATAGAGTATTCTGCTCATATATATTACACTACCATTCTTGTTTTATACAGAACTATGGCTCTTCGGATTCCACTGAACCTGCAAAAATCCTTGTAGAGAAGGACCGAAATGTATTTGATGCTGAAATTGTGTCTCAGATTGATCGAACAGTGAAGAAACATACTGACAATTTGCTACATGTTCTGGAAGGTGTCAGTGCACGATTAACACAAATGGAAAGCAGAACCCGTCATCTTGAGAACTCTGTAGATGATTTGAAGGTGTCTGTAGGAACCAATCATGGAAGCACCGATGGAAAGATGAGGCAGTTGGAGAATATTCTTAGAGAGGTATCTTCTATATCCACCACTCTATTTTTGTTTAATCTTTAATCATTAGCACCATTTGATATCTAGGTAGAATAGATGCATTTGATACCTGATCATGCAAGTGACCTGAGATATCTATTAAAGTCACTCTTGTTTCTCAAATGCCGTATAAGTTTTAACTGCACAAGAAGTTTGTAAGGAATTGATCAAATGACAGCAGAACGTTCGGTTATGGAAGCTTTGGTCTAAAATTCTGTGACCTCATCTATTTTTCCCCAAATAGAACCTCCAAAGTTCATTTTTATGGAACACTGTAATTTACTATTTTGGGGGGATAATTTAGGTAATATTTGGCTGAAACTTTAGACTGTGTGTTGTGAGAGGGTTGGGGGACACCATCCCCTTGTTTGGGAATTTTTGTTAGTAGGGAAGAGTCAAGGGGTTTCTATCCTCTCCCCACCCCCCCTCCCCCCCCCCCCCCCCCCCCCAAAAAAAAAAAAAAACTCTGTGGGGAGACTAGGAAATAAGGGTCATTTATCCCACTCTCCCCATCTCTACCCTCCTTCACCTTATTAAAACATCCAAACAAGGGGAATGGTATCATCTCCCCCTACCCTTCCCTCAAAACTCCCAAACATAGCTGTAGCTAATGTTGTCTGGCTTTTTTTATATTAAATCTACAATTCATTTTGTTGTCATTTGGTATTTGTCATAACAATATGCAGGTGCAAGAAGGGGTACATATTATAAAGGATAAGCAAGAAATAATGGAGGCCCAGCTCAAGTTGGCAAAGCTACAAGTTTCCAAGGTTGACCAACAATCAGAAACTCCGAATACTATGCACATGGATCCTGCACAGCAAGCTGCATCTGCTCCTCAGCAATTTCAACAACAGCTTCCTCCCCCTGTCAATCTTCCACAGTCACTTCCTGCTGTCCTTCCTCCTCAACCTCCTTCCCAACATCCTCCCCAACAGGGTGTTCCACCTTCAGTTCAATTTCCACAGAACCAGATTCCTTCTGTTGTTTTTCAGCGTGAGCCTTACTACCTACCACATGTCCAATCTCAGGAAACTCCAAATCAGCAATACCAACTGCCTCCAAGTCAGCAACCTCATCCCCTTCCTGGAGCAGCCCCACATCAACAATATCAACCGGCTTCTCAACCCCAGTACTCTCAACCACCATCCTATCCATCTCAACAGCAACCATCACTCTCATCTGTTAGTCCCCCTCAACTCCAACCTTCATTGGGTCACCACGTGGAGGAGACACCTTTTGTACCTTCGCAGAGCCACCCACCCAGCCTTCGCCAGCCGCCATCTCAGCCACCCAGTGGGCCTCTGACCTCCCAACAATTCTATGGTGCACCTTCCCATGTGTATGAGCCACCATCAGGCAGACCTGGTTATGTGGCTCCTTCTGGGCCTCCTGAGCCATATCATTATGGTGGATCACCTCAGTATGGTGGTACATCTTCAATAAAACCAACACAACTGACTTCTGCTATGGCACCAAGTGGTGGAAGTGGTTACCCACAACTGCCAACCGCTAGGGTATTGCCTCATGCATTGCCTACTGCATCTGGGGTTGGTGGTGGTTCAGATTCTGCTGGAACTGGAAACAGGGTTCCTGTTGATGATGTGGTTGATAAAGTGACAAGTATGGGATTCCCCAGAGACCATGTTCGAGCAACTGTTCGTAGGTTGACAGAGAATGGCCAAGCAGTTGACCTAAATGTAGTGCTGGATAAGCTAATGAATGACGGGGAATTCCAGCCTCCAAGAGGTTGGTTTGGTCGATAGCGTGGAAACTGTATAGAAACACCACTTGTTTCTGCGTCAAAATTTGCGGGAAAGGAGACTTGGTCATTAGGGGTTATACCCCATTGAATACTTTCAACTTTACCTTCTATTTTTATTTTAGTTTCATGGTAATTGAAACTCGTATTCATGCTTGTGTAGGATTCCTAGCCATCTTGATTGCATTTCTGTATATTCACAAAAACTCATAAGTGGTTTTTCATTATTATTTTTAACTCGTCTATGTTATGTCATTTAATTGTAATCTGCTATCAGATGATTTGAACTTCACCTTTTATGTTGACTTCAAAGTTCAATCAAACTTTGCCAGAGTACTTATAAAATTCTGTAACAAAAAAAAAGAAGGGATTACTTATAAAACTGGTAAAAGTGATACCCAAAAGGCCAAAACCAAGGAAGAAGAAGAAGAATTGGATACTTATTTGAAGATCAAACCCTTCATTTTGATTTACCTATAATTTTCTAATTTAATATCTTCCTCAGGCCAAGTGAGGAATTATACTCATGTTTTTGGACCAAATAGTATTTCTTAAAATGAGTTTATTAGTAAAACAATGATTTTGAGTTTTATTTTTTCTTAATTATAAAGGACAAATAAACCAATTAGAATGCAACATAAGAATCAGTTTATACTTTAGAAAATATAAATTATTTTCCCCCACAAATACCCATTTTTTTCTTTGAAAGCAGTTGTTCATATTTCATAATGAAAAATACATGGGAGGTAAGTTTAATTTCTTATTCTACACTTGTAGTGTTCATCAGGAATTCATTTTTTCTAATATTCTTTTTTGTCACACACCGCCTTCTCTCTCTCTCTCCCTCTCTTTGCGAAATCCTGTTTGCTCCGCACAGCTCCAAACCCCAAACAAGTCACAGTCACAAAACCTCTCGCTTATTTCCCCTCCAAATCTATCGCATAATAAGCTTTGATTAAGATAGCCTCTCGATTTTATTGCGATCCTGCTCCTGCTCCTGCTCTTTGCAGCTTTCACTATTCAGAAATGTCCTTCCATGGCGTCGACGTCACCTTCTTCGTTTTACTTTGAACCAAAATTGGTCAATTCATAATCAGGTGGAAGTGTATGGAGCATTGGTTGCTCAATTTCTCCAGAAGACTCTGTAAGAATTCTATGCTTTTTATTTATTACATGTTATCGAATTAATTTTTATATACTGCCCGAAACTAGTTTATCGATTTTTTATTATTAATTTCATTGGATTGCTTGACATATTTGCCAACCCATTGCTTTAGGAGCTTAATTTGAAGTGTCTCTGTAACAGGTGTTCTAGACAGTAGTTTTAATTTGGGTTTTACTTTTTTAGTTTATCTTCTTGCATTAGATTTCTTTTTTTTCTTTTAGGAGGTTTTTGTTTTGTGATGCCATGGGCTTCCCAAGAAAATGTGGTTTGGTATCAATTTACTTTCTATGAAAAGATTTTACTATTGAAGATTAATATTAAGTTTGTACATTCATAGGTAGGGTGAGCCGGTGTTCTGTTTTACCAGTATTGTGTACTTTTTTTCTGGCTGAGTTGCATTTCCTTTGCATAGAGAAAATTTCTATTATTTTGCAAGTTGGCGTGTAGCATGCAACTGATATTTGGACATTTTATTGTCGAGCAAGGTTTTGTTGTACTACAATATAAGAAGTTAATCATGTACGGATCCGACCATCTTGCTATATACAATAGTAAATCATTCAGCTGTCTGGGAAACTTGTGAATATAAATATATGTTTCAAAAGGGGTTGATTTTGTAAGTCTGGTGGTGGGCTGGTGGCAGTACTCTTTTCTCCTGTTCGTGTCAAACCTGTTTTTTGGAATGTGAATTAAATCTCACATCCTCTGCCACCCCCACCGCGCTTATGGCTCTATACCTAACCCAACCCAACTTGAAGGAAAAGGCCAACATAGTTTTTCAAGACCTGAAAAAGGGAGAAACTTCTGTCATATCATTGTCATTATACTTAGTATTTATTGTTGTTATAATGAATTGTTGAATTGATGATGGTTATGCCGAATAAGAGCTTGTATCTTGTGCTCAGATCGCATGAGACATTCATTTTATGAGGATTTTCAAAGCTGTGCACCATTCTTTATTTCTGCTATGTTTGTAATTCATATTATCATCCTAGAGGTTGTTGATTTGATGCTTAGAGTATTTAATTTTTTCCCCTTTCTTCTTTTAGAGATCTTTAACCATGGATGATTTTGTCTTTCCACCCTTTCAAAAACTACTTTCCAATGTAGAGGCGTCTGTAATTGTATGAAATTCTAGGATACTCTGCACCTTTGAACCAAAAATGGAGAAAGATCCAATCCAAATGGGGATTAAGATTACTAAGGATCAAATTTTTTTTAATTAGTTTGAATTTTCTTAGACTTGCTCTGTTATGGCTCTGGAAAATTAGGAGATTTTGTTTCTTTTCTCGCTGTAATGCACGAGGGGCCAAGATCTCCATCACTTTTGAAGTAGATGCTTATAGAAAATGAGGGGAATTGCTAAGATGGCTGAAGTAGAAGCAACATCTCACATTTATAATTTGTTCCTTATCTTTGATTTTATCTCCTCAAATAATCAAGTATACTAGTGTATACATAAAAATACACCTGCCTAGGAAAAGTGAAAACAAGAGTTGGTTGGGGGAAGAAAGTGAGAGAGAGAGAGCAGCTAAATCAGGATCTTAAAATGGAAAAACACCAGAAAATCTATTAAGTCTCCCACTCTAGCAAAAGCAAGTTGAGCTAGTTTCCTACTCATTCAGGGACTTCAAGAAAGATCTCTAGACTCCCTGAAGCTGCTGATTATTTTGCTTCAACAGAAAAGTACCCTTCCAAGTTTAGTATATTCCCATGCCCACTTCCTTCCCCCAATAAGAAAGCAAGTCAAAGACTGATAAAGGCATCATCCTACACACCCCAAAAGACTGCAAACAATAAGATGGCATAATACTGTAGCAAGTAGCAGGTAATCAGATGGTCACCGTCAAAATATGCCCCAAAGCTGCTGCGGCTGTTCAAACTGAAAAGGATATCTACAAAGTTCTGAACAATGCTCTTCATAACAAACTTCTCAGCTTCGAACAATTAGCATCTGATTGATAATCACCCCTTTCACATCTTAGAAAGGCTATTTTATTTATTTATCTTTTGTTATCAGCTACAGAAGTTTAACGACTTGTGATAGACTGACAATTGTTTGGTAATACCTAATATTGGCTGTGCAACATTGAAGACAATGTAGAATACATATTATGGTTGAACCTCCCCTTCCCTCTCCCTTCTCAAGATACTGCGTTAGGAAATTAATTTTAATGCTGAAGTGAGATCCTCAACTCTAAAAATTGACCACTACACTCTAATGTGGTAAGAATTTTATATATGTATATTGATCTATTTTGATGAAAGATTGGAACTTTGTCACATGAATAAGAATTACAGGACTTGTGGAGAGATTAGCTGTGGCAATAAAGGACAGAGGTCCCATTAGTTTCACCGATTTTTTGGGGAATCTGGTGTCTCTTATATCAACTGAAATCATCAAACACCCTGTAAAAAGATAAAACTATAAATGAAAGAAAGGAAGGAAGGAAGGAAGAAACTGAAAGCATAGAGCATTGGGGATGATAGTTGCATAAGCTCTAATAACTGTACTTTATGTCCATGCACTGTCTGGCATTGGACATTTTCAAAGTTGTGACTGCTTCTTGTTGAAATCAAATCATGTTTGTATATGTATTTTTATATTTCTCTTTTCCTGTGATGGGGAGGTTGGGGTGTTATATCAATTTCTAAACAAAGCGACTGCTTTTTTTTATATTTGTAAATCTTTTATTTTGGTCACTTCAATTTTTGTTTTTCTTCAGGTAGGTTTTCTCTTCATCCTGTAAGAGAGAACTTACGCTTACCAATACCTGTATGCACATGGATTGGAAAGATTAATTATAGTTTCTGCCAATTTCTTTGTTTGTTTTGTTGGAAATTGTATTCATTATTGCTGTTTTTCTCATTTTTCGTTCTCTGTAGGTTCCTCTTAGTTATCTGGAACTGTTAGAGGCAAATAAGTTTGATTGCCTTGGAATTCTGGATACTGTAAAACTTTCATTTAAAGAGTGTTAATGGAGCTGAAAGTTTCAACTCCAAAACCAGGACGTCTTTCTCCTTCTGATTGTGTCAGTGATCCTGAGGAGAAGGAAGTCAGTGATGATGATGATGATGATCGGAATCATAAGCATCGTAGGAGGGAAACTCGTTCCCATTCTTCAGAGGGGGATGCTACGGAATCATTTATGACTAGTTCATTCAGGAAGCACAACAAAACTTTTGGAAATCGGCATACTTTTAGGGAAAATGAATCTCAAGGAAGTGAAACACTGAAAACTTACAACAATGCTGCTGCGGAGAAAGAATTCTCCTCGAAGTTTGACAGAAGACGCCTTGGCTTTACACGGCTCCCTCGAGCACCTTTGGATTCGAGTCAAAGAGTACAGGCAAACCAAACATTTGCTGGGGATCATGGTCTTGGCAGGGGAAGAGGCAGGCACTCTGGTTCTTGGAATCCTCGCGATTCTAGATTCCACTCTGTTGATGTTGCTTCACAAATGGTTCAGCAGGGGTCAATTCATCCAAGTATTTATACTGGAAGGGGGATGCCAAATGTTTCAAATGCACAAAGTGCTTCCTGGAATGGTTTTCAATTAAGTCCGGGTATACCAAATGGCGGCCTTGACATGCTTCATTCCATTGGTTTGCAAGGAACACTCAGACCATCTATCAATTTGTCATTAAACATGGGTATTCCTCGCCAACGATGTAGAGACTTTGAGGAGCGTGGATTTTGTCTTAGAGGGGACATGTGCCCAATGGAACATGGAGTTAACCGAATTGTTGTTGAAGATGTTAAGGTATCTGTAATCTTTAGATATGCCTAGTTACTTAAACATCAATTTCTTATTACACTGCTTGCAAAATTCCTTTCGTTCTTCTTCTTTTTTAAATGACCAAGTTTAATTTTAGCTTCAGTGGGAATGTTTAACATCCTCTCCCAGACGTTTTAACATTTGGTTGGCACAAATGTATCTTTGCTATACTTGCATCATTTACCACTCGGCTTTGAATTTTTAGTATCCATCTTCTTTTATTCTTTTTCTTATTGTTGTATTTTCCAAATTGTGTCTGAGTTCAAATCAAAAGGGAAAATTAGAAGACCAATGGGCACTGGCTCTTTTCTGGGTACTGTTTACAGCCTGTGGGTTTGCTTCCAGCTTATCCCCAACCCATCATATCCAAAATCAATGTTGAACTTACCAATTCATGGTCTCTTTGGTTTCCTTAAAACCTTAACCCTAGTTCCAAGATCCCTGTGTTTTTTGCTGCCACCAGAATCACAGCAACCATACTGCTCAATGTAAATCCTCGTGCATTTGTCTCATGTCACAACTCACAATTATTTGACTTGAAGCATACAACCAGATAGGTCAAATTTCCAAGCAATTTGCTTGTTAAGAAATGGGTGACAGGAGGTTAATGTTTTACTGTGAGAATTATTTGATTTATTTGAGCTGTATCACTAACAATTTTTTCGACTCTGTTGCTCCCTGTCTATTATTTATATACTCTCCTTTTTTCTGTTTCTGTGGAAAATGGATTTCTTCAATAGGCCGATATTGAACTTCTACTAATTGATTAAAGAGAGACCCAAGTGGCAGCAATTAGTGATAGGATAGCGGTTGTGTCATAGGGGTCTTGATTGGGTAAGAGCAAGGTTGCTTCAAGAGCATTTCCTGCATTTTTCTTGCAGTATGCATTGACCTGAACATAATGATTATACTTTTAAGAACAGAACTATTGAATTGGAGAATGCTAAGTGTTTTCTTTGAATCCTTTTCTTCTAATTAATATCTTTCTTTTCTCTCTACATTATGGATTTGATTTTGGCTTTTAGATGTCTGTAACTCTTAGAGTTTGGTTTTGTATTCCTTTCTTTTTAGCATATAACTAAATATCCTTCTTGCACACTCAAGGGAAACATAATTTGCACCTTTTGTTATTTCTAATGTAAGATTACTTATAAGACAACACTTTGTTTATTGCATGCATGTCATCGAATTGCCTTGTTGATGCTTCCTCAGCTGTAACACTTAAAATACTGCACATTTTTGGCTTTGTTGTATGCTTAACTTGGGTTATTTGATGTTTCTCAATTCGCAGTCTCTTTCACAGTTCAACCTTCCAGTTTCACTTTCAAATGCTCACTTACTTGGAACAGCTGCTGGATCCGGACTGCTACAATCACTTAGTGCTTCAGCTTCTTCAATGAACAGCAAAAGTATACATGCAAAAGTTGACAAGCCTGGAATGGGTGATGATGTTTTGGGCTTGCATGGTGCCTATCCTGGTTCCAGTTGTGCAGGTGGAGCTGATCTTTATGATCCCGATCAACCTCTTTGGAATGACGGTGGTCCTGAAACATCAAATGCACTTCTAACAGCATCGTCAGCAAAGATTGATGAAACTGACACCTTGTCCAATGATGCTCCTTCTGATAGGCAACATGTGAGGTTATGTGATGGTGCTGATAATGATTGCCCAGTTGGATCCACTGGAACTGCTGTAGGTTTGCATAGTGCCTCTCCATCTGTCTGGGGAAGAATTCGTGATTCTAAAAACAGATTTGCTGTCAAAGAGAAGATTAATTCTACAATGAGTTCCTTTCCATATCTTGATAATGAATCCAAGGAAGACAAGGATGAAGTAGCTGGTGTTCATGGTGATTCTCATCAAAGAAATCGAATCATTGCAGAGGATGCTGGCCGAAAATCTGTGGATTCATCTTCCAGGTCACAGGGTGATAGTATGCGTAACAGCCACAAACCATCTCAAAAGGCAGTACGTACGCTATTTGTCAATGGCATACCACATAAAAACAACAAAAGTGATGCACTTCTTTCTCATTTTCAAAAATTTGGAGATGTTATAGACATTTACATTCCACTGAATAGTGAACGAGCTTTTGTCCAGTTTTCTAAGAGAGAAGAGGCTGAAGCTGCTTTAAAGGCACCGGATGCTGTGATGGGTAACCGCTTTATCAAGCTATGGTGGGCTAATCGTGATAACATTCTTGATGATGCTTTTAGCAGTGGAATCAGGAGTATCAGAAACTCCCCAGGTTCTGCTACCTGGTTCAGTTCCATTCCATCCAGTTGTTTCTAGTAGAGGAAAAGTTACTCTTCATCAATCTGCTGCTCCAAAGGTTATTTCTCAGGAATTACCAGCTTCTGATCATACTAAGCCTGTCATTATAAATGGACCTAAGGTTCCACCTCCTTCCCAGAAAAAGCTTGAGAACTTGGAGCAGCTAAAGGAGGAAATCCGTAAGAAGCAGGAAATGCTGGAGCAAAAGCGTAACAACTTCCGGCGTCAGTTGGACAAACTTGAAAAACAAGCAAGTTCCAAGTGCCCTTACTTTTATATCATTTCTATTATATTTGATAGTATTATGTGTTTTCTGAGGTCCATAACATTTCGGTTTTACAAGCCTGAAGGCTATATTGATAGAAACTAGTGAAATGGGTCCAGGTATTGTCTTTAGCACTAAAAATGCATGTACTGCGTTTTTTTAATAAGACTGAATAAGTTTTATCAATAAATAATTTTTCCCAGATGGTTAGCACTAGTCATAAATATATCCTTTACACGATTGCATCTACAAATGTTGGAAAAAATAAGAGATAGTTGGATGTTAACAAAGTATAACATCTGTAAGCTATATTTCTCTGCCATTCATTTTATCCTGAGAATGTGAAATAGTCACCTAGTTTATTCATATAATGTCATTTCCTACCATCAGCTTTCTGAATACCCTGATCTTTTGCAGGCTACAGGAATCAAGGGTGAGGTAGTTACTGAGCAAGCTGCCAAGAGACCTAAAGTGGGCCCAGCAGCTGATGTTGAAAAACCAGCTTCTCCAAGGTCTTCTGATTCTGGTTGTACTGCATCTCCGCATGCTAAAATGATGGCAGACAAGAATAAATCAGTAGAAAATGCTGTCTCTGATAGTCTTAAAACAAATACATCCATGGTGCAGGAGTGTACAGGCGGGAAGCAGCCGATCCACTTATTAGCACCAGTGGGGTCTCCAATTCTAGTTAATAGATACAAATTGGATAACCGTCCTACTGTGTTTAAAATCATACCGCCTTTACCAGCTGGATTAGCAAATGTGAGTCCCTTATCTCTCTCTCTCTCTCTCTCTGCCCCTCCATGCATGTGTCATTTGTGTGACATGTAAGATATCTAAAGGATATAGAAAGTTTATGTGATGATATCTAAGTAAACATGCCTTATACGAAATTTTGTATGCTGTCTGACTTCTCTTCTTCTAGTTACCTTCTCCAAGTGTTCTTATTCTTATCATTGTTCTTTTTCACTTGTATATATCTAGTGTCAATATGGTTTACACAGTGATTATAACATAATTCCTTATTCTGAATGCCATTTCTGTGGTGTGATAAATATGTTCGGGACACACGCACACACACGGAAGAACAAAAGCAAAAGGGACGAAAGGTTGTAGTCACAGTTGATGCAGTGAAATTCTGTGTCCACGGGGTCTCTTTTTCATAAGATCAGTTACAGGATAATAAAATGGCCCCAAGTAGATTCAGCGCTATTTATTTACCTGGTCTCTTTCTTGTCCTTAGGTTTCTGTTTTGAAGGAACACTTCCTATTGTATGGTGATCTTTCTGATGTCAAGCTAGAAAGCTCAGAAGTCAATGATGGTAGTGGTGAATCAGAGGCACCTCTAAATTGCTCAGCTCGTATCACTTTCATAACACGTCATGCAGCTGAGAGGGCATTTATTAATGGAAAGTACTGGAAAGGCCACAATCTGAAATTCACCTGGCTGACATCTAGTAGTTCTAGCAATGATCTTGGTCATAAAGAAAAATCTTCATCTGCTCCAAAGGGGCCTTTAGATACTGATATTCTTTTAGAAGGAAAACTAGAATGTCATGTCAGCCGAGAAGCTACTGCATCACGAGATGGAGAGCCTGTAACTTTAGAGACAGAAAGTGGTTTTGAGCAAATAGAACCTGGTGAAGCTTCGGAGTGTATGCCTTGCCCGGCATCTTTGGGGAAAAAATCACCTGAGGGCAACATCTATTAATTGTCAGATTTGTACAGTGAGGTAAAATGTTTAAAGTCAGAGACTCTAATTTCAGAAACCTGCTTTAGCCATTGCTGAGGATTTTAATTATTCCATATGTTCTTTCTTTTTCTTTTTATGCACGAGACATGTAAAAAGGAATTTTTCTTATTTTTGACTGCCACCGAATGTAGGTTGGTCTAGTTGAGTCGTGCATCATTTTGAGCTTTAGTTTAATGTCTAGTACCAAAGGGATTCAAAGTTGAAGAATTCTATGGAAAACAATTAAAAAATTATTTAGTAACAAGTATTTGGGATCCAATTCCCTTTTTGTTTTTGGTTATGATAAATAAAGTTGAGACTTGACAGGATGCTTTTACCCAATTATTCTAGTAATACTGTCTTCGTTTTCTTCTTTTCTGTGCCATGTGCCCGCTAGCATTTTATTTTTCATGTTGTTACCTTGTGGCTTCATCTTCAGTGTTGTATGCTTTTCTATTTATGGATCAAATCTCCACTGGCAGGGATCGGCTACTTAAATTATCTTTCTTTCATATCAATCCAAAGACATCACTATCTTTCATTCATATCAATCCAAAACATCACTCTTAGTAATACTCGAAATAATTATATTCTTCTCATATAATTCTTGATTTTTTTCTACCTTATCTAATCTACTTACAATAAGTCATTTATCATAATTATAATATCCGTTAGCCTATGTTAGATATGCCTAAATTATTATAAACGGTTCTCATATTTAACCAAAAATTAGAATGTAATGTCATGCAAGCGGTTCTCATTTATCTCATTTTCCTAGACCAAAACTTTTTGTCTATCATTTTTCGTACATTTAATGCAAGCTAAATATCTAATTCTTCTCTCTTTTTATTTACCAAGCCTATATATGTTTTCTCCTTATATATTGTCCCCATCTTTTTAAAAAATATGGCCTCTCACTTTTTAAGTATTTTCTTAATCTTTTTTTCTTGTCTAAAATGCTCATAATTATCTTTATTTTTAAACTAAAGTTATTTTTTTTCGTAATGCTTTTTTTTTTAGTTTTAATAGTTATTTGTACTTTCCCATTCCACCACCATGTCTCATTAGTTGGTGGTTCATTTCTCCTATCTTCTCCTCACACCTCTTTTGTTGTATTCTCAATATGGCTATCATCTTATCCCAAACCTTGTTAGTCTCACCTTCTACAATCTACAAGTCACAATTAATGTAGTCTATTTTCCTTTAAAAAGAGCCATTTTTTTCCATTCAAATTTATCATCTAATTATATTACACCTACAATTTCTCTTCCATCAACCAACGCACACATCTACGACCACTAGTTTATATTGTGTCACTAAACACTCATCGAGTATAACTTTACAGTCTTTGCAAGAGACTCTATCTACCTTCCTAGTGATGACAAAATCTATTTGGTTTTTATTTGATTTGTTAATAAAGGTAATTAAGCGTGACTCTTTTTTAAATGAAGATTTGGTTAAAATTAAATTATACACTAGCGCAAAATTCAAGATAAACTTTCCACTCTTATTCCTTTCTCCATAACCATAACCAACATATACTCGAAATCCTCATTAGTCTTTCCTACATGACCATTCAAATCTCCACCAATATAAAATATCTCCCAAATCGATACTCCTTGAACAATTTCATCTAAATCTTTCTAAAACAACTTCTTTATTGCTTTATCTAGTCCTATTTGAGGAACATAAGCACTAATGACATTGAATGCTTCCTCTCCTATCATTACTTTTACTAAAATTATTCTATCACACTTTTTCTTGATTTTGACAATAATCGTTACTCCGTTCTTATTCTTATATTTGTTTCCTTATATCAAATCTTAAACCCCATTTTCTCTATCTCACTAGCATAACTCACTTAATTTCTTACATGTAAGTTACATATTTTTTTTTTTGGTACCCTTCTTCTAATCATTATATCTACTAACTTTCTAAATTTACCTATAAGTGTACCTTTGATCTAAGTAGCAAAACGAGTCCTCCCTTGAACTAATTTTTACCCGCTCCCATCCAAAATGCAAAAATCCTTACCTTTGCACGACTTTAGGACGATGACACATGCTTATGACGACCAAATCCTTACTTATTTTTTCACTATATGCGACATCTGATGCAACGCCTTAACAAATATGTTGCATTAATCTCATAAAATTTAACGAGGCCTATCACAATCTTACTTCTTTATCCGAACTGAGATGCCCCTAATAGAGTTAATTTTTACATTGTCAACATCTTCAATACTAACCACTTGGTATATCAGCTCGTCAATTTTTAATAGAGCTCAAGCTTAGCTCATTTTCATTTAAAAGCTCATGAGCCTAGACTCATTAAGAAATCATGAACTTAACTCTAAATTCTGGCTCAGCACATTAAGAGATCATGAACCTAAATTTTTTCCTTTTCTAATTTGAAATTATTTTTAAGTATAATATATTAATACTTTGTACGGTATAACTAGTCTAATGAGTGTTTATTTAATAATGTTAATTAAATAATTTTTTAAAAATAAATATTAATCTTAAATTATCTTATGCGTTAGTACTCAAACAAATCCTTAACAAACTTAGTCATAAACGGCTTTATTCATTTGAACTCCTAATCATAATCATATATTTAATAAATAGTGTAAAAACTCTTGAAAGTGGGATAAATATCAACTTTTTAATAATTTACGTTTTTTAACCAAAATTTTATGCACCAATTAAGCTTCCTTGTACAAAGCAGTGGATCATATTAATGACTGTCGATTGCTTTGTTTTTCTCTGCCGATCGGTGGCATCTAGGAACAGCTAGGTTGGTGTTGTGTCCTGCTTAAAGTGGGCCCCCCGCCTGACCATGTCTGTTACTGCATCAACCATTCTCACGTTTTGGATACCCAACAATGCAAATGAGCCTGGATCCAGTGGATGTTGCTGAACTTGCAGATATTAGATGATATTGAATCAATCAAAAGTAGAACTGTAAAATAATAATTGTTATTTATGACATTATGTTTCTTTTACTCTTCGTTTTGAAATTCTTTGTGCAAGTCATTTTCTTTTTCTTTTGATCTACACAACTTTTTTCTTATCAAATAAAAATAGTGAAATGCTATACATAGAGATCCATATAACACATTTACTGCATCCACAATGATAAAGGCTAGTAGTAGAACACAAACCAAAACAGCACATTCTATATATAAAACCAACTATCCTGCACATACATAAACAAACACATTGTTCCCTTAACACTTAATTATGAAAACTCTGCTAAAGAACACTATTCTTCATACAAGTCTTCCTGAAATCCATTGACTCTCTTGCTAATGCCAGATTCAGCTCCTCTTTACCTCTTGGGCCTTACTCTGTATGTCTTGTCCCACTTCCTTCGTCTTTTGTCCAACATAGCCCGCCATGTCCGCTGCCCGTCTCTTCGCGTGGTCCAGTTGCTCTGGCACCGTCCCTTGTGTCATTCTAATGTAATTCATGACCCAAGAGAGGGATGCCAGTGCTGTCAACCCGAAAGCTCCGGACGTCAAAAACCCTGTGACGGCAAGCCCCAAGGCTAAGGCGGCAGGAACTAGAACTGGGCTGAAGAGGATGAAAAGTGGAGTGACGACTGCTAGCCCAATAAGGGTTCCAACAAAGGTCAGACCAGCAAGTCCAAGCAGTGTTCCACCCACAGGGAGGCCAGTGATGACTGCCATGACTTGGCTAGTTGTTGGGCCTCTCTGATTCTCAGGCAAGAAGGTCTTACCGCCGCCGTCATAGCGGTGTTGGGGGTGGACTTGAATCTGGTGTGCTTGTGAACGATCAGCAGCCATTGTTGATAACTCAAGCTTTTGGGGTAGATAAGAGATAAAGTAAAACTAGGCCAAGAAATCAAAAAAATTGTGGGAATAAATGTGGTGGTATGGTCGTCTTTTATAGAAAGGTGAGGGTGCAAATTGAAATGACACGTATGTGGGAGATGGTGAGTAAGGGCTTTGCATGAGGAACAGGTTTCATTGTTGGGTTACAAAATATAATGAAAAACAAATTAAGAAAAAAATATTAAAGTTTGTTGGCTTTTTTAAGGGAATCTGTTGCCACATTTCTCTCCTGTTCTGCAAAATAGTTGTGTTGTGCTTTTCACAAGGAAACAAGTGGCTTTGAGCTTCTTATGAGAAGGAAAAAGGAAAGTTGGCTTTGGGCTTCTATTCTTGTTCTCTAAGTGGGACTTGAAACTTCCTAACAATTTTTTTTTTTTTTTTTTAAGACAGTGGGATAATTTTGAACTAGGGAAATAATTTTTATTTGTTTTCATAAATTATCCATTTTTAATAAATATAATATAAAATTATAACTTCTAAAATTTTTAATAAATTTTATCAATTAAATCAACTAATATCTTCTTATATTTATTGGCACTTAACGTATTAATTAACTCCATCTAAAACATTTTCATCCTATAGGGAAAGCAAAATTATCATCAAGTTGATAGTACTTCATATTATTAAAAATGTAACATTATGTGAAATTTTTTTCACTAAATTACATTTTACATTCATCCACTTTTTGCAATTTTCAAAATAATATTATATGTATTTTAAAATGTATCAATAACTTATGCTACATTAAATGTATCTATTTTAAAATATGCAGGCTGAATTTTATCAAATGAATTGTTAGTTTCAGTGTGGATAGTCAAAGATTTCTCCAAATTTATTATTTGAATATTATTTCCTTGATTCAGTCAAAGTTCAAGGATTTGTTTGGAGTTCATAGTTATTTTTGGCGGGTGAGTTTTACCCGGGCGTCAAGCTTAAACCCGATCCTGAACTTGACCATGCAGTAGAATTTGGGTACCAATATCGTTCAAGCTTAGTTTTTCTTTCCACTTGCCGTGAAATCTCTGATCCGATTCAAATCCGTAAGCAAAATGGGTCCTCTCCCCTTGAAGATCCGAACTTCATCGATAACCACCTCTATCGGTCCTCCATGTCTCCTATTCGAGCACCGCTGTTACAGTGATGACGTTTACAAAGAAGCAACAGCCAACGAAGCTGTACACGTTTCATCTCTCTTCGGTGGTCCAATTTAAAGCCCTTGGTGAAAATTGTGGGATTTTAATTTGTATCTTGGAACCCATCTTCAACACGAAATACAGAACACTTCCAATATTCCTAGTTAATGGGAAGGATTTCAGCGTATATAATGTTGGGTTTGGTTGCAATGCCGACATTGATGACTACGAGGTGGTGAGACTTGCCCATAAAGAGATACATTCAATTTGAGTAGATATCTACTCATGGAGATCAGGTGTTTCTCAAAAGGTTCAAGACACTTTATTGCCTTTTGAAATCTTTTTCCATCCAGTGTCACCAAAAGGAGCTCTGTTTTGGGAGGATTGGAATTGTGTTTTTGTTTTTTCATACTATTAAAATACCAAGGCCGTGCCTTTTTTGGATTCCAAGATCAATCATGGTGCTAAAAGATTAAATTGCTCTGGTTGATGACAATGAAACATGCCTGACAATGAGACGTTTACAATTAGCGAGCTCAAAGAGAGATGGTGAATTTGATCTGAAAGTGCATGATTATGGTTATGAAGCTTGGTTTTTGTATAACATGGATATCCAAGAGCTCAGGTATCTTCCTACTAATTGTAATGGTGATTATAAGTTGTGTGTTTATAATTACGTGGAACTGCTGGTCCCAGTTGTACCAACTATGGATATGAGATCAACAGAATAGGGTGGAAAAGACGGAAAAAATAAATTAAGAAGCTACGGGTATGAGATAAGATTTTATGATGTCTCGTGTATCTTGGATTTAGTTAATGAAAAAGGTGGTTTTGGTTTGTGTCTGGGTCATAGTTTGCATTTGATTTCTTGAAAATAGTAGGTTGTTTGGGTTATTTTTCAATATATGTTTATTAGCAGCGACTTTGATTTGGTAGGCTAAATATGAAGAGGTATTTACTTATTCAAGCATGCTTATTTTATTCTTATAGCACTATTAAGGAATCTTTTCTTACTTTATACATATTTCTTTGTTAGTGATATATTTACCTCATGGAGAAGTTGTTGGTATTTGTGTTTTTTTTTTTTTTTTTTCCAATTAAGCTTCTCATATTACGTACCTTTTCTGTTGCATTCTGTAAACTAACCTAAATCCTATCTTTATAATAAGCCTGAAAAAATTGGCTTCAACAACTTATTGTGCTTCAGTGTACATCATGGCTACATGCTTTAATCTTTGTGCCCATTGTTGAATTTGTGACATAATTCGTCTGTCCTAGAGTTGTTACACCAATATTTCCTTTTAATTAGTATGCTATCTTCTCTGGTTTATTACGTGTTCTTTCTTATTTGAGCCAAATTTTCTAGTTCTGTTTCTTTCTGCTTGCTACCAAGTTTACCTTGATTTAGAGGTTTTCGATCTGTTTGACTATTCTTGATTTAAATAGATAAATGTTCCTCCCCCCTCCCCCACAATCAATCAAACGGAGACTGATATTGGCCTGTTCACCAATACATGCCTTTATATTTACAAAGAACTCTATCCAAATCAGACAAAAAGAATTGCCAGCCCAAAAAGAACAATAAGAACCAAGACACTGTCACTGTAATTGCTATTATGAACATATTCACTATTCAGATTCTGTAGGAATCTTTATTAATTTATGAATCCAAAAATGTAAAATAACTAAGAATTTTGAAATTACAACAGAATGAAAGTAGTAAGTTTCTTTCAATTAGAAAACTTTACATCTGGATTTCTCATAGCTTTGAGCCACATGTCTGCCATGATTCGGGAGGAAATGCTCCATAACAAGTCTTGCCCCTTTAACAATACATGCTTGCCTTTCTTCCCTGCCTTTCCCTGTCCATATTCAACCAGCCACTGCATTGCAGTCAGCCTTTGCTTCTCACCGTCCCATGAATTCCTCTTGCCTACTGTCCTAACCTTCAAACCACCAACATGCAAACTCATTACTTTGAATTTTTTTTCCTCATCATTATCATCATCTTTGGTATGAGCAGGTGCTGCATGAATAAGCACTATGGAAGGGCCTCCTACTGCCTCATAGCGTCTTCGTGGATCTCTCAGTTGGACAACCACTATTACTGTGATTGTTGCAGTATCCTCTGCCTCTGTACTAGAACTGACCAAGTTATTGAACCTCTGGTTTTTTATCCAATCCTCAAGTGGAACCACAGAATCCAAGGGGTGAATGTGATCCTTACCACCAGTTCCACCAAACAACTTTGTGTTGAGTGTAGAAACATCAAATGGAGCTTCCTCCTCGGCCATTTCAGCTTGAATTTTCAATGCTTCAACTGTCATGGCCTCAATCTTCTGCATTGAAAATGCTAAGATCTCCTCAGCTGTCAAAGGATTTTCATTCACGTTCCAAATTCCTGTTGAAATTCTGTCTTTCCTTCCTGCAGTCATTGCATTTGCCATGCTTTTCAGAGCTGCAATGGTACGAGCAGCACTTGAGCTGGCTCCTTCTTTGTTTCTCCCTTGTATGATTGCAGAAGCAATGCCCTCGAAAGCTATCTGTTCAGCAGTTTTACCAGTCAATTCCTCCATAGGCATCAAGGTTAAAATCTGAGAGCTGAGTTCATCAAGCCCAATGGCAGCCATTTGCTGAAATAACTCAAACCCACTAAGGGAATTGATGTGACGGTAATACAAATGGCTTGGACATCTGCATTGCTAGCTTTGGAATGTCTTTTCGAGCAACAACAGTACCTAAAGGATTCATGGAAGCCAAGTAGCCCCCATCCCTTGTTTGAACCACAGAACCCAACCCCTTTCCAAGATCATGGAGATAAACTTTGGATTCTGCCTCGGAAGAATCCTCCTCCTCTTCAAACTGTAGTGGAGGAATATCAAGTTGATTGGCTTTGTATCCCTTACCTTCTTCATCCTCAAGCATTTGAAGAAACTCCTTAGTTACAGTTTCTTCATCTTCATCCAGTCTTTGTGACTCTGTTTCCTCCTCTGTTTTTATAGCCTTATCTTCTCCCATCATAGATTCAAGAGCTTTTATCTGCTGAGCAATGGAATCAAGCTCAGTTAACCTTGTCAGGTGTAACTGATCATGCACTATTTCCTTCACAACCTCACTCGAAGAAGATTTCACTTCCATGGATATCTCTGATTCTTCTTCCTCATCCTCTTTATCTTGAACCTCAACTCCCTTATCCACAACTTCAAAGTCCGGTAAATCAAGATCCTCAATCTTTGATTCTGGTTCTTCCGTTTTCCGCACGGAAGGAGATGTAGATTGAACCTGACCTGGGCCTGGCTCATCAAGATTCAAGTCATCAATTCCTTGAAGATCAGCACCTGCTCCTGTCTGTGAGGGAGTCCAAGCATCCTTTCGGGTAGTCATTCTTGGACTAGGTACACTGAAAGACGTTTTGGATTGCTTTCGGGCAAAATTTGTGGACTTGCCTGACTTTATTTCCTCTGCCTGATTATAAATTCCAATTCCTCCATCCTTCTCCATTATTTGGAAACCCAGCTTCAGAACAAGTTCTCCTCCTTTTGCTTTTCCAGATAGATTAAAGCTCACGTCCCATTGCCTGACCCGATCTCCTTGGTTGTTCTTCTCAATGGACTCTTGAATTAACTGACTCAAATCCACGGAGCTTCTTCCAAAATCAAGCTCTTCAGCATCAACTGCAAACACATAAATCCAAAAGGGTCGTGGCTCAAATTTCATCTGCTTACCATTACCAGGACCACTACAATATACATGGCATCTGACAAAGAGGGTCTCTTCGAAATCAGCAGCTCCTTGAGAAACCCGTGATGGCATTGTATGAACTTCTCCGTCTTTTGTTTCCTTTTTTCTAACACAAACAGAAAGCCTTAGACCATTCATTGAAGCAGGGAGGCCTTGAGCAGTAACAACTTCAACAGAGAACAAACAGCTCAGCTTTTGCATTCTAATATGGGAAAGTGCCCGTATTGGCTTCCAATTCCAAATTCCTTTCTTCTCAGCCAAAGTTGCTCTTTCATCCAATATTTTGATTTGTGTCTGCTGATTCTGATTCTGGGTTGCCTTTGCTGGGTTCCTCTGCTCGCTTTCGTGGTCAAGCTTTGGTCTTGATCGCCATGGGGACAAAGACATACGGCGAGACCGAGGCTTATTGTTAATGGGTTTAATATCCTCAATCTTAGCAGTGACAATCTCATCATCAACCGATGATGGTATTGGAGGAACCGAAGTTCTGGGAAGGGCAAGAGAGGCAGTTCTTCTATTTATGGTGGAGGTGTGTGTCTGGTAAAGGGATTGACTGAGAGTCTCCAATTCTTCTATGAGCTGAGTATTGGAATTTCTCCTGCTAGAGTATTCAGCTGCCATTTGGGTGTAGAAAGAAAGATTAATGAAGGTCCTGCCTGCAACAGGTGGGTGATGATTGTGAAGATATTGGAATTACACGAGACAGAGTAAGAGAGAGAAAGTTGTGAGCGGGATAATGAAGAAGATAAGGATGTCACATGGTTGGAACTGGAAGGTTTATTTGAGGTTGTAATGACTTCCATAAATTGATAATTGCAAGTGTGGCAATTGCTGGTTCAGAAATCTTTGGATGGGATTAAATGTGTGAAGGACAGAAGGTGAACGTTTGCTTTGATGTCCTGTTCTTCTTCTTTATCTCTCTAGCCAACCCTTTGCAAGTTAACTGAGAGAGACTGATTTTGAAAATAAGAGGCGAACAGGGTCCCATTCCCATACAAGTTAAAAGTTTTTCTCTGCAAGTACTGTAAGTGGGTTTAACAACCTCCGCGTAATGTTAATCTTCATTTCGAGCTAAGCATGAAGCATCCATGGTTGTCTCTTTTGTTTCTTTAATTGCATTATGAGTTTATGACCATCACAAGTAACACTCTTGTTTAATGCAATGTGACTTTCTGTTTTACTGGAAAATAAAAAATATCTTGAGTATCAATGGCGTATGTTTAGAATTGATACTGGAATAATACCAATATCTTTGAAAAGTCTTTAATTATCAATATGAAACCTTATGTAACAAATTGCTGTGTGTATAGAAGTCTTTATTAAAGATAATGAGAGAAAGGCTTTCAAGTTGCTTTGTGCATGTAGTATCATCAGCCTTATCAATATCATTTTAAGGATTTTCTCTCTTTGTTAATCAATTCAAATGGTAACTACACTCAAACCATAGTACTTAAGCACCCAAAAAAAAAGAAAAAAGGAAATGGCAATTTTCTGTTAAATATCACAAGAATAAAGAGCCATCTGTATCCTGGAAGAGTTCCAAGTTCTCTATGGAGACTTTGGACTACTGGATTTAAGTTGGGCTAAGACATAATGACATATCAGCCCAGCAACGAGTAGCTCCTTTGTTCTTTTTTCAAGGAATATGGTTTGCATGGGCTAAACTCTGCAGAGAATTTGGAGGGTGCGCCCAGTTGCTTTGAAATGCTCATACTCCCTATTCTTTCTTTCACTAGAAAAAAAAAAGAAAAAAAGAAACACCAACCATGGGAGTTCCAAAGAAAAGAAAAGAAAATCAACTTTTTCTAACATTAAGTCCATTTCTGTATCAAAATTAAAATTTTCTCTTAGGATGTGGTAAATGTTTCCTAACCATTTGCATAATGATATAATGGACAAAGATTTAGTTATACAACAATTATCCTAAAGGAAACTGTTATGTACATGGAGCAGAATAACTATCTAATAGAAAAATATGAATTACAGTTGGTTTGAAATTCACTTATTTATTACAGAAAATTTGTTCTACGTGGACGAGTACACCTCCTTATCTGTTTCCTAGAACAATATTGATATTATCTGTCTATGAATCTCTAAACAAAGTTTGTCATATATTTTTATTTTTATTTTAACTGCAAAAAGTAGTAATTTGACTGGTAAAAAAAGGAGTTTCAGGAAATAAAATTGAGTTATGGAGGAGACTTACATAGTATTTTTTATTTTATTTTATTTTCCTTAAAAGTTCAAAATAGGTCTTGCAATCTATTATTACTTTGAGGACTCATGTCTTCGGCAATGGGTTTGTAATTGCCATAGATAATTTTTCCTACATTCAATTTTAGACAATTTGAGGTAACATGGTAACGAGAGTAAGGGCCACTTGTGAGTCCACCTCAACTTCAATTCTCCTATTGCCTCTATCCCAAGCAGCTAGAAGATCTAGTCTCTCTCTTTTATTCTCATAATGAAAAAATTCAGTTAATTAAGTAAATAAACATAGAAATGAATATTACTTTATATAAATTAATGGTACGTATGGAGAAATAGAATTATAATACAAATAAATAAATAAATTTAAAAAGTTACGTGTACAAAGTTTACTAAAAATTCACATCATGTATTAGTTGAAGAATATGTGATTTTTTTCATTGATTTCATAAATTCTAATCTTTTTAAAAGAGGTTATTGAGAGTAAAATCATAGAGTCTCAGCATGGATGTCCTATTTCTGATTAGACCCAAAAAATTATTAGTCGAGATGAATATAAGATATATCAAACACAACTGGTCCATTAAATAAATTTTAAAAAATATAGATACTCTATTACTTGCACACAGTGCTTGTCAAAAAAAGGTGTTAACTTTCATCATTCATTGCACACATATATAGTATTTTTGCTTTTATGTTTTTTCAGAGAAAAATTGGTGATCATAGTATATATCCAATCAATAATCCCATGGATTGACATGAAGTGGGCATTATTGATTACTGAAGGTTGATGTTGAGAATTTTATATATTTTGAAGGATTAATATTATCCCGTGATAATAAGACTTTATAAGCTCATTGGGTTTGTGGCCGCATATATATATATCATATCTCATCAATCAATCCAAAGTTGAGAACAAACAACACCATGTCTCCTACAATCTAGAATCAATTGAAAGCAATTCCATTTTCTTGTGAATATATAGATCATCACCATCACTTCATGCGCGTGCTTGTTTTGTATGACAGAGAAACAATTGGCATCTTTGAGTCACAATTTCTTCACTTTATTCTCTCAATTCAAAACTTTTGGAATCCTACTTTTTTTTTTTAATTAATTAATGCATTCTGAAAAAAGAGAATACTATAATATTATATATAGACTTAACTAAACTATATATGTACCTAATCCACATTAATTACTCTACAATTATTGTGAACTACAAGAGTACTGCATGTTTGAGTACCCCTAATCATCCTTTTTTCCATATAAAAATCATGCATTTCATTGGATATCTTCTCTTCAATACTTACAAATGGGATCCCATCCTGGACCAAAACTAGAAATTTATATAGGACTAAATTGCATATCTTTTTTGCCCCATCTGGTTTTGCTTGCAGTATTAGTCACTCTTATGTTTCGTTGCTCCATACACTTGTAATACCTTAAAAGGTGGAACTCATTCTAACCATGACTCACTCTGTCACTTCCGTTTTAGTCTCCAAATTCAGAATCATTTGAAGAGTAGTCATGTCAGCCTTAAGTGTCATTGTCATATATACGTAGATTCCATATATCAGTTTCCAATTGTCAAACCTGTAACAGTAGTTTGAAATACTGAAACACAGAATTCTGGCAGTAATCAGACACACTTGATAATTTTTACATTAGAATATATTATAATCTTATAATTCATATAAAAAAAATTTATTTTTACGCAGTCTTCATTTCTATATAAAAAGAGAGAAAATATGACCCTTCAATATATTATGGGGTCAAAAAATGCATTATAATAAATTTAAATTACAACATTTAGCTCTGACTGATGATGAAACAACCATATGAAAGGAGTTTGAGTAGAAGAGATACATAAGCTACCCTTCTCTTATTCTCAGAGCTAGCTAGGAAGAAGGATACATTTCCATCAACGTACATGATTAATATTACTAAGATATATATATATATTCAATGAAAACCCACAAGTTCAACTCCAAATTAATTCCAATATTCAATGAGAAACCCTAATGGCCAGATTACCCCTAATAAATTAGAATAGCTAGCCAGGTCTTCTCTGCCATTATATATAAGTGAAAGATGAAGGAAAGCGACCTTATTTACCATGAGGAATGGGAGAAAAACATGGTCAAGTACTCAACTAATTAAATGTTACTTTCTCTGCCTCCTCCATTATCCTCACAAGAATCATCATTATTCCAAGGAGAAGCATAATATAAACCTGTTGAATAATGACCAAAAGAACCTCCTCCTTCACCCATAATATTTCTTCTTCCTGCTGAATATGGCTGCTGAGATGTTGTTGTTGTTGGCATCTCATTGCTAGTGTAGCGGATTAAATCTGCATTTGTAGCATCCAATTCTTTCTGCAGCCTAATAACTTGCCTCTGAAGGACAGAGATGGCTCCAACACAACCATAAACTGGATCTTTTATCCGCGCTTCAGCTTCATAAGCAAGAGAGTTCACTGCATCCTCTCTTTGATGGGGTAGGACTTCATTCAGAAGTTTACTTACATTACTTGCACCAAATATCTTGTGAACATTTGCAAATTTTTGTGGCTCCTCTGGTGGGAAATAAGGTGCAAAAATACAATCTGGCATGCATTTCCTCCTTAAAAACTTGCAGGCAGCACAAGGTGAATTGGAATAGCTAGAAGAGGCCATATATATTTTTATTCTTCAGTACTGCACCAAAAGAACCAACCACTCATCCACAATTAACCCATCAAAATTCAAGTATGTATGGCAAATGATAATCATATTTTACATACTCTTAGGATTAAAGCAACAGATTGTTCAGAACCCCGTTATCAAATTAACAAAAAAAAATGTCTATATGTATATTCACTAATTTTTTTTTTTAAAATAATAGTAAAAAGGAATCACATGAAAAAAAAAATTTCTGAATTTATACTTAGACTTATGTGAGCTGAATTAGGGTTAGTCAGGCCAGTTGTTGAAAATACTCAGTGTTGCTCTTCTTTTCAACCTCATTTTACTTTTGTCTGCCTGATATATATTAGCAGTCTTTCTTGAATTTGAGACCTACTATCTGGACTCTCAACTAATATCATCCAAAACCCTTTGCTTGGTGAGAAAAACTAAGAAGAAAATTATATCATGAATATTTTCTTTTGACTTTAATTCATGTGGTAGATAAGATTCTTTAGACTTTCTTTTCTGAAATATATCTCTCTCAACCCAGTACTCACCAAAATAACATATATTCTTAACTCTCTATGATACTCAAAAGGCCAAGATATGGTATACATATACAGATATAGCCTTTTATCTAACTAATAATTAATTAATACTGCATATCTGATCTTAATTAGTCTTACTGGATTCCATTTTCTGTAGGAGCAGAGCACATCACTTTACCCGAATTCTTCTTTCCAAATTCCATATAAGCTTAGATAAGACTTTATAACCTTAAGTATATTATTTAAGCAAAACCCAGATTAAGGATTAAGATCTATGAAAAAGGAAAATATTATCACAAATTAAAGGGGACAGCCTTAAATATGAGTAGCTAGCTAGGTTTATTAATTTGAACAAGAAAAGCATATAATATCATTACCTTTTTCTCCTTTGAACAAGGCTTTTCCAAGATCTATTGTTCTGATGAAAAGAAGTTTGCAGCCATTGAGAGAGAAAATTCCTTGGAGTTTACTATTGGATGTGAGATTTCAAGGAGGAAACCCTAGTTGAAGGACACAGAAAGACATACCTGCAAACACAGTGTCAAAAAGTAAGGAACAGAAGAGTACTATTAAAAGGAGGCAAAGAGCATTTTCAGTGAGAAGTAGTGGAAAGCAAAAGACAAGTGTAATAAATGGGGCTACAAGAGAGAAAAGGATGAATGTGACAGACCTTTTAATTTGTAATAATATCAACTACTGTTCGATGAACATTGCCAAGTTTATTTTGCTATAACTGCCCCTGTTTACTAATTTCTATCCTTATAGCACATGTTGGTAAATTAATAACAGTTCCATTTAAAAACTCAACCAATTAGATGATGCCGCAAATGACTATTCATTTTTTTGACAAATGACAATTTTTATGCATTAGAATCCTCTCCATAATCAATTACAGAATATAGTCAATAAAATTCAAACACACAATCTTTTGGAAACATTTTCTTGAGTTGTTTTTTCTTTTTCGTTACACCAATTTATTGTTGGTAATATTACATAATCTTATTCAAGATACTTTTTAGCGATATCACATTTCCATTCTAAGTAATTATATCAGTTCTGTATATACATATAGAAATAATTGTACAAAGCAATTATATCATCTTGTACATTTTCAGTACTGTTCAAAACGTGAATCCATAATTGATCCTCACTGCATTGATATAACAAGGACTGATGTAAACCCAAGCTTAATTTATGTGATAACAACATATACCAAAGTGAAGAATTTTATTATGATCAAGCATTGATAAGCATATGGCGCATACTTAGGCTTTTCCCACCGTCCCCTTTGTTTTGTAGGGCACACACACACACACAAAGAATCATTCATGTAAAGATAGGAGCGAAGCTAAAATCCATGCAAATGATCTATGTCCTGAAAATGTTTACTGTTTAAATTTAATTATTGAGTTCAAATATATATATATATTGAAATTCTGAAAGACTTTATTAATTTGTTAATTTGTTGTCTATCAGTATTCAAACCAAGCAGCTGATTGCTAAGGGTATTAATTATGTCAACTCTCTTTTTCATAGCTCAAATAATTATTCATTGTTCTATTTTAGCCAAAAAGAAGTATTTCATTTCAGCAAAAAAGTAAAAGAAAAAGAAACTCTTTAAGCATAGTTATTGCATGAAAAAAAAACAAACTTATCTAAATTGAATATAATATAAATGCAAAGGATTGATTTGATGATAAAAAATGTGTTTTTATTTATTGATTTCAAGGGTTTAAATTATTTTAGAGAGGTTGTGTAGAATAAAATCTTCATAAAATTTTTAGTAACATAAATGTTTTGATTTTAACTGCATCAAATATATAATTAGTTAATATATGTATAAACTAGTTCGGATATATTTGATTGCTAAATATAAACCAGCCACGTCTACTAAATATATATAGAGGGTGGGAGAGAGCTGAAGTCAGTCATGAGGTATATACTGGACCAAATTAGTTGTATCTATTTTAACCTTTCCAAGTCACAGCTTGATCATTTAATTCTTATATTGCCATTTAAGACCGCTGACCCTACACATCAAGGTACAATTGATACTTGATAAAGCTAACACCAAGCATGCTTTATTAGCAGAATTTTTCTAACATCAAAGACAGCAATTTATTCATACAAAATCTAAACAAATATATGGCAGTCGTGAGAAAAATCATTAGTAGCATCCATGGTGAAATTAATATCAGTGTGACACTTTGCCCCCTACATTTGAGGCCAAAGCTAACTCTTCCTAGTTGCCTTAATTCTTATGCATAATTACTTAATAATATAAATTTAGTATCAGTTATTTAATTTCACTTGACACTGTCTCAATGGCCAAAAGGGCACAAAAAGTTGTCCAAAATACACGCCTTTGTTTTATAAAATTGGTCACTACTCATTTTCTTTTCAGTCTCTATCTCCCTCAACCATATAATTTTTTTTAAAAAAAATTTTAGTTGCTTTATCCACTTATCTATCTAGTAATTTAATTAACTAAAGCTTTTGTCGGTGTACATGATTGTAGAAATATAAGGTAATCAAATTAATGATATCTTTCCTTGGATCTCTCTCCTTAATATAAGATACATGAATCTACTTTTTGTAGTACTCTATGATATTACACCTACACCTAAGTAGCCTTTTTTTGTTTTTCAAAACAAATTTTGTAAAAAAGACTTAAAGATTATGTGCACTGAATAAAAAGTAATTTATATAAAGAGTTTTTTTTTTTTTTTTTTTGTAAGGAGATAGGTCATTTTATGTATGTCTATTTATTTTTATGTGAGAGAACTTCCGTGCACATCTGCATCAAAATAAGGAACTGTTCTTCAAAAATAAAGAATTTATTTTTACAAGATTTGACCATAATTTGATTTAATGATGACATGAGGATATGAGCATGAGAAGTGGAGGGCTACAATAACCTTACTTAAATGATTTTGATCTCAAATAAACAAATCCCAGTCCACATTATTTGAACTAGCCAGTACTTATCTACCTAATTGAAACCAATGATGAGCATTCTTGATAAATATGATAGCATTCTAGGGAGGAAATGGCTTCTTCCCCCAACTAGTTGTATACCTTGTGATCAGGATTCTGCGTACAACAATTTGTGTGGTTCGGATCAAAAGGGTCATTAAGAAAAGTTGCGGATATATAGATTAAAGAAATTTTTTTTTTTTCCAATAATGTAATTAAGGAACATTTTAAATTTACTTCATATGAAGTGTGGTCCTGATGATTAGAGGAACAATTATTGGTTGATGGAAACTACTTTTTATATCCCACGCTCAATTGTGAATGCAAGCTATCTTATATTATTTGTATCATGAAAAGTATGGCTGATTTCCATTTCCATATTTCAAGTCTTCCAGAGGTAGATAACATAATATGAAATTGTTTTCTTAATTTGATTTGAGAAATTTTAAGAATTTATAGATCGGTTGGGTTCAATTTTGAGAACTCTAAAATAAACTAAGATTTTCAAATAAGTAACATTATCGTTTCTGAGAATGAATTTTCTTTTACCCACCTTACGTGGTATAACACAATAGTAGTTTGCCCATCTACAGCATCACAGTTATCACTTCTCTCAAGTTGGTTAGCAGAAAAGCACCAACCTAAGCTGTGAAAAGATTGTTGTATCTTATTAGCACCAACTCTAGTTTTTGGTTAGAACTGAAATAGGCTTTAGACCAGGGCCCAAGTATTTTTTTTTACTTCTGGCCATACGGTCCCAAGTAATTGAAGAGCAAGATCTAGCACTAGGAGCCCAATGATCTTCAAATTACAGGGGTTGGCCGCTCTCACTCTGTAACCCCGGTGAAGAAGAAATTTCATAAGCCATGCAACTTGGGATCAATCCATAGGCTAATTGAAGCACTGTAAATATTATAGTAATACTCATCATCGGGTTGAGTTTCAAAGAGTTGATTGTATTAGCCACTAGTTTACCGAGTGAGCATCATCACAAATCAGCCTAACTGGACCAAGAACTTATTGTCAGAATAAATAAATGACCAAGTGTCCTTACCATTTCAGATTTTAGTTGAGACAAGTAGTTATCACTGTATGAGATCAATAGCTTTTGACAACCAACACTTGCACTTAAAAGAGTATTATGTTTACCTAATTCAACTGACTCTTCATTGTAACATAAGCAGAATCTTCATTGTATATGCATTTTTGCTCTACCCTGATCTTGAATTGGAAAGAAAATTTTGGTGATCTGAGACATTGATATGAACAATCCTTCTCTTTTCTGCAATCCATTTCAGATACAGCCTGAAGAAATCAATATAACAAGTTTCAAATCAGTAGTTTATATTTGCACATCCATTAAAACTAGAAATCAAAGAGAGAAAAGGAAACTTGCCCAAAAGAAATTAGAGATAATGCACCTTTCATATGTCAAGCCACAGGTGCTAGTAAGAATAGATAAGGACTTGTGATAGAACTTGATACTTGATAAACAAAAACACTCATCCCTGATGAACAAATCAACAACTTCTGCTAAGTTGCTACAAAGTAATCTCTGATTGTTCTTTTTAGAGAGGATGGAGGATTCAAGACAGAAGATGGGCTCTGCAGTGCAGCTTTGGGAGTCTTCTCAGAGAATTCAATTAGATCAGGTCCTGACAAAAACTTTTTCTTATGGCCTTCAGGTGTACCAAATTCAGGCAGTGTGATTGGAGTTGTTGAGTTAATTTGGTGTAGGGCTTCATCAGAAGGAAAGGGACTGTCAGAATCCTTTCTGGGACTTAATGCTTCATTCATCAGAAGCCTTCTATCCAGACTAGGTATTGCCATTACTCTCCTCCGTTTGGAAGAGGGAGATCTTGTGCCTGAGCAATAACTGCTCCTGTTCCAGAAACGAACCTAATTTTTTTTTGCAGAGAATAGGAATTTTAAGATAGCTAAAACGCTAAAAACACAAACTTGAGTGATCATTAAAAGGATTTGAGTTATTAGATAGCAGTAAAAGGTGGATATTGTTGAATGGTATTTGCAAGGATGTTGTCCAGTTTTAGACTAAATTGTAGTCATGCTTACCGTGAAATCATCAGAAGCAGTTGCTAACTTTCCAACCTCAGATTGACACCTGTAAGGAACAAGGAAAATAAGTGGCTTTTCTCCAAGAACACTTAAAAAGCACTGTTAGGTTTCACAAAATACCAGTCAACTGCTGTAACTTCTCCGTCATGGCTATTCAAAGCAATAGGGCCTTGATCCTTGTCAACCTGATTTGAATGACCAAGCAAGTTATATTTTGATCAAAACTGAACTCAAAAAGCACCTTATAGGGAAGACATCTAACCTGCCAAATGTAGGCATTTCCATCACTTGAACCGCTGACTACGTGAGCAGCATCAGGGCTGATTGCTGACTGAAATTGCAGAAACCAAAATGATTTAGTCAAGAATTTGATTTGTGTACACAAAAGCCTGGACTGACATGATGCGATTCTTACCTTAACAAAAAAAGATTCTATGCGGCATCCAGAGAAAGATCTCAAAGGCCCCTTTTCAAGCTGAAGTATATTATACAGATATATTCTGGAAGAAAGAGACAATTTATTAGACATTTCATATTCCAAATAATTGTTGTAGGTGCCTGCACGGCTGCACCTGCCTACTGCCTTGAGAAAGATAAGTTCTTGGAGCTGCAATCCCTGATATCTAGTTAATATTACAGTAAGCCATGTTGGACATGCCTACACCTATAATTTCATTTCTTGAATATGCTCTCTATAGACCTTGGCAAAATTAATTCAAATGGAAAAGATGCTAACCAAAGGAGATACCTGTTGTCCATGCATGAGGCTGACAGAAACACTCCATTTTGATCTTGGGACAGGCTAGATATACCATGTAATCTTAGCTGAAATGACAACAGAATTAAGATTATCAAGCTATTTTATCAATAGTTTGTAGCTACTGGAAAATCAATTTCTTTTAGATCTTTCTGTGATATTGACAAGCATTATACACCTTCATCATATAGCCGGTTTATTTTTATATGTATTAGTCAACTGTTTTAACAGTATTCCATCTATTAACTATAGGCCATTGTACTGTTTTGGGTCTCATTAGCAAAGTATTCTTGCACTACATAGAAAGCAAGGCTTTATTCACCTATGACACTTGGTCTGTTGCTTCCTGTATTGAAAAGAATCATAGATACAGTCAATTTGGAAGTCCAGTTCAAGCTAACCTTTTCAGCTGATTGGAGGTTAGGGCATGTCTGTGTGACTGAACTTTTCAAGTTTCTTGTATCCCAGAACTTCACAATGCTGTAATGAACCAACCATTGCAGAAACCAAAAATTCATCTTAAAAATCAGTATATACATTTGTAACTAGGGAATTCAGTGTTCACCGTCATGTAGTAAATCACTTTATACTTACCTATCCACGGCTCCTGCAGTGGCTATAGAAACCTGGTCCTTGAGATAAAGGACTGATGTGATGCTCACAGATGCAGCCTGAAGGGTTAGGACTGTTTAGAGGAAAAGGAGTTTGTAAAATGAAGAAATGGAATGGTTGACTGATGCATCATAAGCAACAAACCTTGCACTGCCTAATTCGTTTTGCTTGGGGTGAAGTATGTGCTCCTCTAACAACCGCTGTTGAACTGTGAAAAGAAAGTAAATAATTGAGAAAAAGGAGGATGAAGGAGAAATATAACAATGACCACTGTCAAATAGCTCACAAACATGATGTACTATAAAGGTTTGAGTTTGAAACCTACTGTATGCAAAGATCGCCACGCAGCCCACGCCTACTTTTTGAACTAGAGCTACATCTCAAGTCCCAAAGAGAAAAGGACCCATCTCTTGAACCAGAGACAATAATATCTGTCCAATTCACAAATATAAATAAGTATGAATACTATATATAGTTTATAACAGCATGATATCCAGGTTCATATGGAAAAATAGAGGTGCAGAAAAAACTAAACATTACCAGGATTAGTTGGATGAGAACACATAGATTTTACACTTCCTGTGTGCCCCGTCAGTTCTCCTACACATTTCATTTCCTGCACATCCCATACCTTCATCTGTAACATACAAACCAAAATTAACCAGAAATTTAATTTTTTCCTCTGTGTCTGTTTGATGAAATGACATGGGTATATCATTTTTTAACTGCAGCATAACTTATCCTAAACAATGAACAGTAGAATAGGTCAACAAGATTATGTACATGTGTACATTCTGACAACTATAAAAATACAAAAAATATACCAGAACCTTGTGAGCAAGGAAATATTATTAAAATTTTCAAACAAATACATGTGCTTTTGAAAATAATGCAGATGAAAAGGAAGCAAATGTTTACTTACAGTTTGATCACCAGAAGCTGTAAGAATTTGGGTATCTTCCTGCAAATTTTTTAATTAAAAAAAATGAAAAACTATAATTAATTAGTAAGAGCTATCCATAGAACTAGAAGTGGGTTTATGAATCTGAAGAAAATTATGGGTTACCTTAACCCAACAGATATCAAAAACAGCATTCTCATGCGCAAGCCAATCGCAAATTTTTGTTTTGTCTGTGAACAAGCAATGAAGAAAAGATATTTATATGATTAGTAAGTGAACCATGAGAAAACTAATTCAATAGTTCTTGAACAAATGTCAATAAACAATCGGACCTGCATTTTCTTGGTGAGATGCAAAAGAGGGAAATTTGTGACCGGTGTCATACAAGCTAAGGAATCCATCCTCGTCTGACATAGCAAGAATGTGGGAATTCTTTGTGGTCTGCAAAAATTTAAGGGTTTATAAATCATACCCACTTGCTATATTCCCTTATAATTACAATTAAAAAAAAAAAAAAAAAACTTGACAGGATTTAGTACCTTACAGAAGGAAATGGCCATGGGTAGAGTCTCGTTGCCTAGGTGTTCTGCAGATATTGCTCCGATCTCACTGAACTCAGATGCTATGTCGTCAAAACACGGTCGTTTTCGAACTGTGGAGAAATACATGAAAAGAAAATTCCTTTTGTAAAATATACTGGGCTTGCATAAAGATACGCAAATACACAGACAGAGAACGAAAGATAACCTCTGAAACCATTTAGCTCCCTGGATCTGATGTTTTGAAAGATCGAATAGGGTTTTGGATTCTCCATCTTCTACAAGTAGTCACTGGTCGAACAGAGAGAGATAGAGAAATTGGGGAAAGCAAATAAATAATTTGGGAAGGAAATGTGGTGCGGAGCTTTGACATGGTTTTTTAATGGCTTCAATTTCGGCGCGAGGACACGAAGCTGGACTGGCGGGAACTTAAATTTCATGTTCTAATTTTCCAAATATTGGCGGTGGCGCCCCCTTTGTAACTCTGACTGCCAATTATTATATTACAATACAAATTACAAACACTATTTGTCTAAATTTATTATATCAATTAAAAATCTATTATATCATTTTCGAATAATATTGGTTTTTTCTTTTAATATATATATAGGTACTTTTTTTTTCTTACAATAAATTTTATTTATTATATTTAAATTTTACATCAGCAATAAATAAGAGACTATCACTGTGATAATAATATTAATCACCATAATTGATTTAAATCACATGAGCTAAGTGTGTTATAATCTTATTTACTTGATCACTAATAATAATAATAATTTGTTAAAAATATTATTTATAAAATTTTAATATACATAATTACCCTTTATTAGCATATTTGTTGATTATGTTTTCTCTTCCGTTTAACAATATCCTAATAGTTAAATTATGGTTTTTCTAGAAAAATTCAATCTTAATAATAATAAGATTTTCCATTCAATTACATTAGAAGAGTTCAATAATTATTCCATTGGAGGTTTAGATAAAGCTTCGTTTATTTAATATATATTTTATATTTATATTCAAAAAACTAATACAATATTTCATTTAGATTAGCGATAAGTTATTCAATTTTCTCTCTAATATTTTTGGTTTAGTATTGAGAGCTTCTTAACAACTTTATTATTGTGACTTTTGAATGAATATGAGCCAAGTTCAAACCTACCCAGAGCATAACAAGTCAAATTTTGTCAAAACTCGATTCAAACTTGACTTGGCACCCCTAATAATAGTAATGAAATCTTAAAAAATAAAACATAAAAAATATTTTCAACAGGAGATACGTGTTTATGTAGAAAATTAGGGCAAATTACTACAATGGTGATGTGCCAATATCAAGATTTAATTATAGTTTATAATTAAAAAAAATTACACCAATTTTCATTTCATCTTTGAGATTATATAGTTTTTGAATTAGATCATTTAAAATTTAATTAATTTTTTGACAAACCTATATATATATATATTACATAGACTACCATCACAATTCAACCATGTAAAGGTAGATAACTAATTCATAAGTATAAAAAAATATCTACCACATTCAACAGGTGGGAGATTCAAACCTGGTAACTCGTGATTTCAGCACCCTCCATCTTAATTAATTGAGCTAGGATTTGATCGGCTTAAAAAATTATTAGTCAGGGATAGCTAAAAATATCTAAAGAAATTTAATGATTTGATAATTTTAGAACCTATCCACATTAAAGAGTGGGGAATTTTTTGAAACATAATGTGGGCAAGCTCCAAAGTTACCAAATCATCAAAATTCTTTGGGTGTTTTAACTACGTCAACTAATTTCATGGAATTCATTCTCATTTTAACAAGGATGTCTTGCTTTAAGATTAAATTTATGAATAACTAAATTCTGAGGACCCAATTGGAAAAAAGGTTGAATCCCTGAAGATTTGATTAAAAATATAATACTTAGGGACCGAAATGGTAATTAAGCCCATTTTCTAATTACTTGGACAAGAGAGGTGGTAACAAAACGACATGGTTGATAGGCAGGATTTGCAATCCTCTCTTAAACCCTAATTTATAGAACCGCAAGTACATTGCTCCTATCAGAGCCACATCAAACTACCTCCTTCTGTGCCTGAAGCTCCTTTCTCCTGTAACCATGGGGAAACACTATAGACCTCCGGTAAGCCCTATTTCTCTGTTATGTCTCTGACGCTCTTTAGCTCTTCCTTTTAACTGGTTCTCCTTCCTAGCATACTGATGGTTTTTTCTTCTTCTTCTTCTATATCATTGGCGTCTTTCCTCTTATAGCTTAGGATTTGTAACTTCAATCTATCTAAACTTAGACCTAGTATACACTGATGTTGCTTCTTTATTCTTGGCGTTTTTCCTCTTATAGTTTGGGATTTGTAACTTCAATCTATCTAAACTTAGACCTAGTATACACTGAAGTTGCACTAATTTTATTTGAAAAATATTATCCTGATGATATAAAGATTTTCCTTTTAACAAAAACTTAAAGAAAGAAGCTTACTATTCTTAAATTTTGTTTCTGACTCTTTCTTTATGTATGTGCCGCAGGGAAAGAAAAAGGAAGGAAATGCTGCTAGATATGTGACAAGGTCACAAGCAGTCAAGCATCTTCAAGTCACTCTACCCGTTTTCAGGTTCCCTTAGATAAGCATACATATGTTTATGTATTTTATATTTTATTATGTTTGTTGTTTTGTTAGACAGTTTTTGGGTACTGGATTATAGGATCCATTGGCCTAAACTGCCTATTGCCTGAACGATTTTTTTTCTGTCTGTGTCTGTGAATTTGTCTGGCATTGAGAAATTGCCCAGTATCATTATTGCTATTGTGGATGTGTATTTATTCAGTTTTATCATTGGTCTTGGGCTGCTGATAAGCACTTGTAGAAGACAATATATAAGAAACTTTGAACCTCATTGGTGTATTGACTTCTACAAATTTTAGGAGACTATGCATTATCAAAGGTATATTCCCGCGGGAGCCAAAGAAGAAGGTGAAAGGAAATCATCACACTTACTATCACGTGAAGGATGTAGCTTTTCTTCTGCATGAACCTTTACTTGAAGTATTTAGAGATATAAGGACATGGGAGAGAAAAATAAAGAAAGCTGAGACAAAGAAGAATTTTGAACTTGCAAATCGACTACGCAGTCGCAGTCCCACATATAGGCTTGATAGGATTATCCGGGAGAGGTTTGTTCATCAATTTTTGTATCTTTTACATTGGTGCAATTGCTGCATCCCATAATTAGTCCTGGCCAACCTTCTGCTTACTATGTTTGGGATTACAGGTACCCCAAGTTTGTGGATGCACTTAGAGACTTGGATGACTGTCTTACGATGGTGCATCTTTTTCGCAGCATTGCCTGCACTAGAGAGGGAAAAAATTGAAGTGAAACGCATTCATAATTGTCGAAGGTATGTAGGCCAACTACCTCAGGTCTATTGGCAATTTCACCTCATTAAGAATCATGTTCACTGTTAGGGTATCTAGAGTTCAAGCTTACCTTGTTATCAGTCTTTTCCTCTTTTGTATTTTGATCCTTTGTTTTTCTTTCTGGCTGCTGTTAGATTGACTCATGAATGGCAAGCATACATATCTCGCACTCATAAATTACGAAAAACCTTCATATCTGTGAAAGGCATATATTACCAGGTATGGATCATATCATCTATGACACTTGTTAATCTAATTTTACATCTTATGAAACTACTTAGTGTTGGCATTTGCAGGCTGAGGTTGAGGGTCAAAAGATAACATGGTTAACTCCCCATTCTCTACAGCAGGTTTTGAATAATGACGTTGACTTCAATGTTATGCAAACATTTTTGGAAGTTTATGAGGTTAAGTCTTGGTTATCTTTTTTTTTTCTCTTAACTTCAATATTATTTGGTTTATACTTATTAATATCGTTGCACATATATCCCTCTCTATCCCGTTAACAGATTATAGTGTTGCCTGTTAGGATCAGTGTAAACCAAATTAAGTACTCCTTGAGATGTCATAGTTTTTTTTTTTTTTTTTAAGTTCCTAATCCCCTATTTAGTTGTATTCTTAATTTTCAACTTTTATGCTGATGTAGAGACTCCTCGCCTTGGTGAATTTTCACCTTTATAATTCCATAAATGTGAAGTATCCACCTATACTTGATCCTCGATTGGAAGCTTTAGCAGCAGGTATTATTTTGCTTCTCTAATGTGAACATAAGAAACTTTTAGATGTCTATAATTGTTGTAGTTTGAATCTAGGCTGTAAACTATATGGATTTTTTTTGCTAATTTGTTCTTTTGGCAAAAAACGAAAAAAAAAACAACAGATCTTTATGCTCTTTCAAGATATGTTGATGGCAATGCTAGAGCCTCTGTGATGGATCCTCAAGCATCTAGTTTGTCTGGATCTGAGCAAGTTGAGGACCAGCAAAAGGGGGTTACGAATGAGGAGTCTGAACTTAGACTTGCTCAACTTCATCATCAACTTCCTTCCAATGAACCTGGTGCACTGATGCACCTTGTTGAAGATGTTAATGGTGAAAATGAGGAGGACCAAGATACAAGGGATTGCAGGAAACTCTTCAAAAATATGAAATTCTTCTTGAGTCGTGAGGTGAGGCTAACTTCTTTTTGGAAGATTTGTCAGTCCTAGAGGCACAAAAAACTGCATATGCAATGAATTATGAAATGTATGATTTTTGAATAAATAACGAAAATAAAGAAGTACTGATTGTTAATACCTAAGCTTGTGGGCATACTGGAGTTCTACTTAATAACCAGTCACATTCATCTCTTTATTAAGACATGTGTTGGCTTTTATTTTATACGCTATCATATTGGTCTATAGTTGAGGTTTTATTATGAAGATGTTAACCCTATCTTGGTGAGCAACCATACAGTGTCTTCGTTTGATACATTGGCAAAGATAATGTTTCTGTCTCACAATGCAGAGACTTGAAGTTTAAGTAGTTTACAGGACAGCTATTTATATTGATCTTTACATACTATTGTACATTGTCCAATCTTCAAAAGGCATGAAAGACAAAGTTGTCAACCTACTTATGAAATGTACTGTGGTTCTGTTAAAATTAATATTGGGTAATGGTAAAACATATGCTTATGATTGTATATATGCCATAGATTGTTAGTTTTCTTACTAATTGTTGATACTATGTCTTTGTCTACTTAGTAGTTTGGAAAGATTTCTGAAACAATTATTTTAGTATGTTACTGTTTCTTCTAAATGTTCAGGTTCCAAGGGAGTCTTTAGTATTTATTATTCCTGCATTTGGTGGTGTGGTTTCTTGGGAGGGAGAGGGGAGCCCTTTTAAGGAATCGGATGAAACCATCACCCATCAGGTTTGCCATTAATCATACCACTTATTAGATGACTTGTAGAAAAGTTAGACCTTTCTTGCAGAAACACCAATCTTAGTTCTTTCTTTTATCGTTTCAGATCGTTGACAGGCCAGCACAGGGTCATATATTCCTTTCCAGAGAATATGTTCAACCACAATGGGTATATGACTGTGTAAATGCACGAATTGTATTGCCAACTGAGGATTATATGGTTGGAAGGTGACTTTTAAATTATGTTTTTATGTTTTATTTTTTAATTTCCTTGATTGAGTTTTATCTTTTAATTGTACTCTACTAACCTCTGACCTTCACTTGTCATGACTTGTAGATCTCATTTTCTCATTATAGTTCTCATTCAATGTATTACATAATCAACAGGATTCCTCCACCACATTTGTCTCCTTTTGTTGACAACTGAGGCAGAAGGCTATGTTCCTGACCATGCAGAGACCATCAAACGATTGCAAGCTGCTGCTAGAAATGAAGTCCTTCCCCTTCCTGGTGTTGGAAATGAAGATCTGGAAGATCCACAGAATCTACTGGTCAAAGGTATTGCTGATCGTGCAGAGGTTAATGAAACAGCTCAGAGAAAGCAAAAGGTAGTCTTTGGGGGGGGGGGGGAAAAAGGTGTCTTTTACAATATTTTTGCTAATTACTTTTCATTCTTATTCCACTGACATCAAACATATTTTTACTTTTCCATATTTGACTGGTTGCAGATGATGATTCGTGAGAAGCAGTACCATGATGAATTGAAAATGGAACTTCAGGGTGCCCAGTTTTCTTCAACCTCCAATATTGATATACTGAGCTCTGGTGGAGTGACAGAGACTGGGGGAGATTCCCTGACAAATAGTCAACAAAACGATGGGGATATTAGAGAGGCTTTGATGTCACGTAGAAAGAGGAAGCTCCTTGAAGCCATGAAGGTAACTTATATTTACCTCATTATGCTGGACACTATGCATTGTTACTTTTAGGATGCAGCTAAAGCTAATGATATTTTGACAAGCTTGTTTTACGGTTGTTGCATTCAGTTAATTATACATATTTTTTTTATTTCTCTCTATGATGGTTAGTGAAATCCCCTTGAAAATTTGCAAACACAAAAACATATATTGACTCATCCTTCCAAAATGTAATGGTTTTAATGACTTGCGATTGTGGTTTTCTGTTCAGATATCCAAGGGAAACAAGCGAGCTAATGTTGATCGTCTCAAGAAAAGGAAGAAGCAAATTGAAGAAGATAAGAGATTGAAGACTTAGGTTCCTAAAAGTTATTGCAGAATAATTTGAGTTACTGGTCTTTGTAATATCATTAGAAGGCTAGTAATTCCTTAAGCTTTATTACAACTGCAGACACTTCCAGTTTCCAACATTTCAACTTTGGGTGCTAATTGGGCACAATTTTGCTGTAGGTATTGTATTAATACAGATTTTAAGTATTTTCTTTACCCATAATTTCCTAGCTTTGCTTATTTATATATTGGTTCTTGAACTCCCTTTTGAGTGCAAATTGTAGTTTGATGTAACATACTGTAAATGTGGGCGCCTCTTATTAAACCTTAACTTACAGGTCTCTTAATAAATTGTCAGATGCCCTACGTTTCTTTTCTCGTGGTTTATGCCCCAAACATCATCTTACTCTTTTTTCCAAAGAAATACTCAAATTTATAGCTGCACATTTCATATATTTATATACACACATGAAATCCAGAATTCCGTACTTAAAGAAGAAAAACATCAAACTGAGTAATAATGCTTTGCACACATCCTTGCATATGACTATTCTTGACCGGAATCACTGCACTTTTTTTTCTGGTGATTGTGTTTTTGGATGGGAAGATTTTCCGGTAATGGCTTTCTTCACTTTGGAAATTGAATGCTTGACCTTTGACCCAACACCTGATAGGATGTTTTGAGATTTCTTGTGTTTAACCTTAATATCCGTAGCTTCCAGGCCTGCATTTGCTTTTTGATAGTTATCTCCTTCCTTCCCATCTTTCTCTCTGTCTGTTTTTTCTTCTTCATGCAACAGAGGGATTTCTGCTTCTTGAGATTTCACTTTTTCTTTGCTGGCTAGCGGGCCTGGCTCTTCATTGGGGTGTTCAGCCGCTTGCAAAATTTCTCTAGGCGAGATGTTTGATATTGAAGTGTCCTCTGCAATCGTCAATGTGGGCTCCTCAGTTAATTTCTCAACTAAATATCCTATTTTTTCTTCTCCGCCACATTCAGTTCTTTTCGATTTTGTATCGAGCTCCCTAGCTTTTCCTGGCTTTGCATCTTTTACTTCAATTTGGTGTACAGTCTCTTCACTTGGTTTCTGTAGCACTTGCAGAACTTCTTCACTCGTCCTTGTGTTCTGATAGTGATTGCTCTCAGCCCCTTCTGCTTACTGCTTTGACATTCATTTCAAATGTTCTTCCAGAGCTTTCCTCTAACTTCTGGGTGTCTTGCATGGTACTGCTGAGTTCTGGATGGCTCAGGCTTCCTGCTTCCTCTGAGCTTTCATACCCCATTCCTGTATGTGGCGAAAACCCATACATCGATAAAACCGAGAGGTGATCCTAATCCATTAAAAATAAAATAAATAAAATTATAGTAGCAGTGTATACTACTAACTTCAAGGCAGTGTTTAAAGGTTATGTGATTGGTATGACATCTCAGTTTATAGATGATTTCCTGGTTTTTATGGGTGAAGTCACATATCAGATACTAGGAACTTCTGAACAAGTTTATATCAGCAGAAAAAAGAAGATTATGTGCGGTTTCCTGGGAAATCAGCCACTAATTGATGCTGTTCTGTTAACATTTGACAAGGGACTATAATACTATTCTTAAAAATGTAATTGCATTTTAGTGCAATGGTTTGTCTTGAATATGGTTGGTGGAATGGAGAAGGGAGGTTAATGTTATCTGACCTTTTCGCGTTGAGCTATGATTTGTGTTGGATTCCTTGCGAAATTTGTTTCATCACACTGATTTTCATGGTCTATTCTTGTTGTCACCTCTGCGACGCTCTTTTCCTTCTTCACCCTGGAGGGTCTCCTTTAATTGTGTCATCCCCAATAGTACCGTGTTCAGCTGTGGTATCCTTCCTGATGTTCTCTCCGGCAGTTTTCTTTTTGATCACCAAATACAATAGACAGATAAGTCCGAAAAGAGAAGACAAAGTGAATTGTAAATGAAGGATAAAAAAAGCTAGTTTCCTTTTCTTACTACTTCATGCTGGATGCTAAATGTGTCATTTGTAATCTTTCCTGGATATTCAACTGCTTTTAGATCATCATCGCGGTTGCCCTTTTTAATTTTGGCACCAAGAGAAATTGGGTGAGAATCCAAAGAAACTTCCTTCTCCTCCACAATCTGTATTTACCATCCTCAGACAGATTTTCAAAATATGAATAATGTATAGGAAAAAGAGTGAAAGGGCTCCACTGGGGGACGGGGAAGAAACTTTTGACATGATAAAACTATCTGACCTGTTCATTTGCCTCTTCATTCATCATGGTCCCTGCTTCATATTTTGTGTTCGACTGGTTTCCCTCTGTCCTCAGTTCAATTATCTCTGCTTAAGATCTTCTGTATCATCAGATTTGATGGGTGCTTCATGGTTGTGTACTTCTAACACATCTGCAAAAGCCTTTTCGTTTTCCTTCAAAAGGCGGTTGGAGGAATTCTCATTGGACTTTGTTGCTTCTGTCAATTTCTCACTTTCTAATGGACAATCAATATATTTTATCTCATCTTGCATATGAATCTGTGAATTTTAGAAGTCCACCTTGAGTCCTCCCTTCTTTATGTTCTTCATTAGAGCTCTCCCTTTTAGTCTCTTCACAAATTCTAGGCTCTGATTCGTAGACTTTAAACTCTCTGGGTTCATCACTCTTCAGACATGCTTTTTGTTCTGTATCAGTATGTGTTGCTGAACATTTGTTGAGCCTCTCTTGAGCAAGCATTTCCATAGCCTCTGTGTCCACTTTTGTTTTCTTAGGTCTGGCTGCAGTTTCATTCTCCTGGTTCTTAGACTGAAGTTGATTATTCAGCTTCCCTGTTGATAGAGTTTGATCAGGTAGTGGTATCTTCAAAGATGGCTCCAAAACCTGAAATTTTGGATGTGAACATCATTTCTGAAGCTTCTTTAAGTTCCTTAATTTCATCTGCATCCACATTTTCGACTACTGGCCTTGGCCTACTCTCACGAGTTTCTTCAATGGCCTGACAGTTGGACTCAAAAACTGCAGAAGAAAGTACTTTGACTTCGTCCACTCTCTGTGCATTTGGATTTTCGACGATTACACTTTCTATCCCTGCATTTTCATGACCTTCATGCAATAGTTCAGAAGATAAGTTAGAGGTGGCCACACTGTTAACTTCTTCAGCTTGTTGAGGAGCTTCAGATTTTACTATTACTGGACTCTTGTAATTTGAGCTAGTTCCTTCTAGAGGCTTGTCATCCACGTGATCTTCCCCTTTGCTTGATTCTCCCGTTAACACACTAGCATTTGTTGTGTCAAAGTAGCTAACCCCTTGAGCTTTGATCTCTCTGTCTTTTTCATCTGACACTTGAATACGTTTTACAGAGTCTTCTCCTTGGGAAGATTCATCAGCAGGGGTTGCTAACCCCTTGAGTTCTTCTATCACATCTGCATCTAGCTTTTCAACTGCTAGCCTTTGCCTACTTTCTTGAGTTTCTTCAAAACTGGATCAAACTGCAGCAGAAACTAATTTGAATTTCCCAACTTCAAGAGCATTTGAATTTTCAACAAGTACACTTTCTACCCCTGCATTTTCACAATCTAGCTGCAGGAGTTGAGAGGATGAGTTAGGGGAAGCGTTTTCAACCTTCATGGGGTTAGTTTCCTCATCTTGTTGACTAGACTCGGAATTGATTGTTTCTGGAATCTCATCTTGTGAGCTTGTTCCTGGACTCTCATCGGTTGAGCTTGTTCTATGTGGATGCTTGCCATCCAACTGAGCTTCCCCTGTGATTGATTCTACTGTAACCATCTCAACTATTGTGGTGCCAAAACAACTATTCTCTTCTGCTTTGATCTCTTTCTCATCTGACACTTGTAAAACTGCTAAGGAGTTGTCTGTTGAGAGAGATTGATCTGCAGTGGCATCTTCAGAGATAGTTGCCAACAAATTCAACTTTTGTTGTAGACATCATTGCAGGAGCTTCTTTCAGTTCATCAATCTCATCTTCAGCTTGCCGACTAGACTCAGGATTTGTTTGTTCCTGGACTCACATCATTTGAGCTAGTTCCTTCTGGAGGCTTGTCATCCAACTGAGCTTCCCCTGTGACCTTCTTAACATTTGTGGTGTCCAAAACAACTACTCCCTTCAGGTTTGACCTCCTTTTCCTTTTCATCTGACTCTAAGTCATCTGCATGAGAGCGATTGATCAGCAGTGGTGTCTCCCCTGATGGTTCCAACACCTACGACTTTGGATGTAGATATTGTTTCAGGAGCTTCTTTGAGCTGCATCAATCTCATCCTTGTCCAGCTTTTCAACTGCTAGCCTTCGCCCACTTTCATCAGTTACTTCAAGAGCCTGATCATTAGAGTCAGAAACTGCAGGAGAAACTAATGTTAAATTGCCACTTTCGTCCATTTTTGGATATTCGACTACACTCTCTACCCCTGCATTTTCATGACCCACATGCAGGAGTTGAGAAGATGAGTTGGAGGAAGCTTTTTCAACTGACAAACTGTTAATTTCTTCAGCTTGGCTAGACTCGAATTTGATTGTTTCTAGATTCTCATAGTTTGAGCTAGTTCCTTTTAGAGGCATGTCATCCAACTGAACTTCCCCTGTGCTTGATTCTACCATTACCACTCTAACATTTGTGGTTCCAAAACACCTATCCTCTTCAGCTTTGATCTCTTTGTCTTTCTCAGTTGACACTCGAATACCTGTCACTGGAGTCTTCTGTGAGTCTCACACTACATTCACTTTGCATCTGCTCTTCTGTAGATTCTTTTGTAGCAGATGCTGCACTCTCCTTAGTTGGATAATCTTCCGTGTATGGCTCCACCTTTACTGTCTTCTCATTGGGATCTGTTGCTTTAAAGCTTTTGATATTTATCGGGCCTGAGTATTTTGCCTACTCAACAAATAATGTTTGATGTTACTCTTTACAGAATAGGAAAGATTAGTGTGGTTTGAGAAGTATTCTCATGGCGTTGGAAATTATGGCTATATTTCTTACCTCTTCTTCTGTAAAACTGCAGGCCACTATAGTATCATCTGCAGTTAGTAGAACTTTAGACTGATCTTCAATCTCCAACGCAGACTTCAATCTTCTCATTCAGTTCACCTTGAAAAATATGTCCCAGAACATGTTCAAGAGTTTCAGGATTCTGCTCCTGAATGTTATTGCCGTCTTCCTTGCTTTGAGGGTGTTGGTCATCAATCTGATCATGTGCCACAGCTGGAAATTCAAGCTTCTCGTATGGATGATCTAATTCATGGTTCTGTTCCAGAATAAGTGAAAGGTGAACATATATACTAAAGAATAGAGAAATACTCCGGTTTCAATATTTCTATGTTATCATAAGAAGCACTTCTTCTTTTTAATAAATCATATCAGCACCTGTCCCTATGTTTATTTTAGCATGTAGGCACCCTAGTTATCATGTATGATGGGATATCTTGGCTATCGGAATAATGATACTGAAAATAAAAAAGATTGTTTGCATTAAAAAAATAGCAAAATACTTTCGATTTTCTTTTAATATATGAGGTGCATTAATTACTGTGTCAGTAAATCATTCTTTTCACATTTACATCTGTGCTATCAGTTGGTGTTGCGCAAGATATAATATAATAAGCCATTTTACTAAGTAGCTTATTGAGTCCTCGATTATCAGAAAAATAGAGGAACCTTTGTTACTCTCACCTTTCTTCTCAGAAGTTCAGTAGTTTTGCTGTTAGCAGGCTTATGTTTTTCACTAAGACCTCCTGCATCCAATTCAGTTGCTTCATTCTCTACCATAGTGCATGTTAAACTATCTTTGAAGTTCTTTGCAGGGTCCTCTTGTTCTTGGATAGCCTTTTCATCGTCAATACATGTGATGGCTTTAACATGCTTCAAGGCCTCACTTGATGGCTTTTCATCTTTCTCAGTCTCCAATATACAAGCCTCATTTTGATCCGCTAGATCACTGACCTCCTTCGTCTTTGATATTTCTGTATCAGATGTACATTGCTCAGTGTTCAGGCAAGGAGCCATATGCAGTTTTTCATTTTCCTGCTTTTGGATTTCTTCATTTGCACTCTCCTCAGTGCCTGTTGTCCTCAATTCTTTTAACAATTCATGCTTGCTTTTAACTGAAGCAGGTTCTGCATTTTCATATGTGCTCTCATATTTTGCAGGGGTCTCTTCTATAAGATAGCTCATTTTATTTATCACAGTGTCTCTTGGTGGCGGTACAGAAATGTTCTGAAGGTTATCTTCTGATGGGGGTATCGAACTGGTGCTCACTTCTTTCACATGGTCAACTTCTGGGGTATGAGTTTTTTCTTCAATACTATGATCTTTCTCTTCTCCACCTTCATCTGCTGTTTTTGGTATCTGCTCCCTATTTGCATCTGAGTTGAAATTCTTTTGTTGTCTCTCATTTGTATCAACAGTATCTGACCTAGTCTCTGTTACGAAGATTGTCTCGTCCTGTTCCTGAGGAGCAGCATTGGGATCTCTTAACTTCTCCTTGATTTCTGGTTTGGTTTCTTTCAAGCCTGTTTCTTCATACACAAGTGTGCCAATCAGAGTTATGGAAATATTATCGATGTTATCCTCTTGCTTGAAAATTTCAGATTTTGGATCTTTTTCAGCCTCCCCAGGCACTAGATGATGGTTTTCACCAAGGGACGTCTTGCTTTCTCTTGTATCTGTTCCTTCTTCTGATTCTTGTGCAGTAATAAAAGAGTTAAGGTCCTTTTTTGGCTCTCCATAGTCATCAAGAATTTCAGATTCTTTTGCCTCTGTCAAATCTGTTGCCTCAATCAGATTTACAAACTCTGAATTTGTGGTTGTAACCTTTCACAAAAAGAAGCAAATTATTAGACTAACAACTGAAGGCATATAGAAGGAAATTTTGGAATTTGATTCATTAGCTGACCTCATCAACTATCTTATCTGCAGCTGATACTGACTTGGATATTTTAGGGCTCCTCACTGTCCTCACTAACTGTTCTTGGATCTTGTCATTTCCATAGGTTTTGCTCTCAACTTCCTCTTTCACCTGATTTATGGAAATTTAAGAATGGACAAGTTCTGAGGAAAACTGAAGCAAAACTAGAATGTCTTCGTTACTTACATTTTCAGTTACAATGCCAGTCTCTAACTTTTGCTCAACCTCCAATAGAGACTCTGTTTCAGTCTGTGTTTCACCTTGAATTTTTTGTTCCAGAATGTATCCAGCAGATTCAGAATTCTGATCGTGAATGTTATTGTTATTTTCCTTGGTTTGAGGGAGTTCTCCACTACTATGGTTGTCAGCAGCTGGTTCGAAATTCTGTTAATAATAGATAAGTGAAAGGTAAAATGAATCCACAAAGAATGAGAAACATAATGATTCTTTTGATAGTATCATAAATCCTGTGGATGTTGAACTATAAGGATAGGGTTTCCCTATAGCAAATGGACAAGCATCACTTTGTTGATTATGGAAGATGGTGTGTCTAAATTTTGATATAGTTGAAGGTTGAAAACTTTGCTAATACACCATAAGATAAATCATGTTGCAGGCATATATTTCCCATAAAATATTTGTTCCATATCTGTACATGGCAATTGAAAAGTTCTTTAGCTGGTTTTTTCTCTCTCTCTCTCTCTAATTCATTATAAAAAAGCAGCAAAAGAACTGCATATTTTCTGTGTACATATATGGAGCATATCAACTTAGTCTGTGATTCATGCCATGCTCTATGATTTTATCTGTAGTGCATATCAGTTACTATTAAGATCTACAGTAGTATAAAAAGAAAAAGATCTACAGTTCATATGCTAGCAATTTAAGGACTTCGAGATAGCTAGTCATGAGAGAGTTAAGTTTTGCATGTTACCAACCTTTTCCATTGAAAGTTTGTTTTTGGTGCCAGTAGGCTCATGTTCATGGCTGGAAGCGTTTGCTTCCAATTCACTAGCTGCTTTCTCTATTACAACATCGGTTAAAATGCCTTCGGAGTTGGGGGAAAGATCTTCTGTTTGTAGAATAGCTTCTGCACCTGTCTATACATGTAGTAACTGCCACACACCTTGAGGCCACGTTGAGTAGCCTTTCTTTAGAATCCAATTTGTAAGCCTCGTTTTGATCTGCTGTATCACTAGTTCTTCTATTGCTTGAGATTTCCTTGTCTCCCATGTTGCCAGCCTTCTGTTCAGAAGGCCTATGAAGATCTTCATTCAGGATATCTCCAAACTCCAACTTAGAAGCACTTTCAGTTTCAAACTCATGTGCCTTTGGGAGGAACTTAGTTTCCGTTGTGTGCACAAGAGAAGAGGATTCTGAATTTTCACTTGCATTCTCTTCTCTTTCTGCATTTTCATGGGCACTTTCTCTCTTTTCTGCATTTTCGTGTGCAGTCTCTTCTCTTTCTGGTGCCTCATCTATTGAATTAACTCTTGCACTTGTCATAGAGTTATCTTCTTCTATTGACATCATATTAGAATCTTGAAATGCCTGGCATGGAACTAATGGTCATCTCTCCTTTATTCGGAACTGATGTGGTTGTATCTTTGTCTTCAATGCGATGATCCATCTTCATTTGACCTTCATCTGCTACTTCCGCAATCTCCTTGTAACTATTTTCTTCGGGGTTTGAAACGCCTTCTTGTCTCTCAGCAATATCTTCGCCATCCGAGTTAGTTGCTTTTGTTTCAGAAATTGTTGGACCTTTCTCATCTGGAGCAATGTAAAAACCTTTGACTGCCCCTTCTTTTTCTAGTTTGACTTCCTTCAAAAATGGGTCTTCACTGACAGTGGTGACAAACACATTTACAGAAACATTCATATTATGTACATCTTGCTTGAAGACATCAACTTCAGTCTCTTTCTCAGACACCTTTTTGAAGTAAGAAGTTCCTGCAGAAGTTTCTGATAGGTTTGTTGGAGCTCAAAGTACTGAGATAATTATTTGGAGCCGATTGGTCCCCTATGGTTTCAGAATCTTTTTCCTTCAAAGATTCTGTTATCTCAGTCTGATCCTTGAATTCTGAACTGGTGACTTCAACCTGTTTAAAGGCTAAACTGTTCTAACAACAGGTAGCATATAGAACTTTACAAATAAATTGAAAATTGTATTATAAGCTGACCTCTTTTCCTTGTTTTATCTCTAGCAGATACTTTGTGAGTTTCCGATAGGCTAATTTTGCCTTCTATGAGCTGTCCTTGAAAGTTTTCACTTTCATCAGCTTTGTCGACTTCCCCATGGACCTGCTTCAACAGGTATTTCAGAACAATATGGTGTCATGGAATGAAATACTCAAAATTAAATTGCTTACAGTCCTAATTTCTTCAGGAGTATTATACTAAATCCGTGTTCTACTTTTGTGTTGGTTTCTCCTTTTGAGTTCTAGTACATTGACTTCCATGCTATTGCTCTTTTCCTCTATTCAACTGTTGTTGGTTTAAAGTTGAGTTTTATCCATTGGGTCACATATTCAGAGACAGCCAAGCTTATTCCATGAATGAGCTGACTAAAGGCACAGTTCTAATGTCATAGAATCAGTAAAGGTTAGTTCACTAGAGAATAGAGAAATACATTGCTAGTGATATGATATTTTGATTTTCATTGTAATGAAGAGGTAAATTCAAAATGATATGGTGTTTCATGTGGAGTATGGTCGACATGTAATATAGGTGATGATCTAAGTGGATCATTGGGATAGAGTGTTAGGATTACAAGATGATGTTGTTAACAATTGAATGATATCTGCTCCTTTTATCTAATGAAAAGCTGAAGAACTGAGTTGTCTTGAGGTTCCTCATGTGAGGTATGACGTGAGTCAGTCATACATTGGAATATAGTGAGTTTGGTAAAAGGAGATATATATGGTGGTGGACTTTGTACCTATAGGCTTAAGCTTTTGGGTTCAGGATTGTTCATCTTTATACTTGGTGGACACCCTGTGCATCTCTCCCCCAAAAGTTGGAATATTAAATAATAGGGAAATCAGTTTTCATTGAAGAGAACTTTCTTTTCCGTGGCTTTATCTATAGTAGTTTCTTTCTCCACAAAAAGTAATATGAAATTATTCACTTCACTAATTATTTTGTAAGTGTTAGTCACTAGTGAGTGATGTATTTATTATCTGACCTTTTCTGTTAGAAGCTCATTATTTTTTGTCCAAGCCTGGCTCTTGTTCACCACTGGCTCCTGCTTCCAATTCAGTCTCTTCTTTCTTTGCTACAACATCTGTTGAACTGCCTGCAAAGATTTCAGCAATGTTTTCTTCTTCCAGGACAGCTTCTGTGTATGCAACAACTGCAATATGCATTGAGGTCTCCATGATTGTATCCTCTTCCCCACCTACATCTGCTACTTGCAAAATCTCCATGTTTGTATCCTCTTCTGGCTTGTTGTTTTTCTCTTGTTCCTCATTACCGTCTACACTGTGCAAGTCCAGCTTTTGCTTCAAGGTGTGTAATACTTATATCATTCTTGTCAGGAGCAGCTTCTGGTTTGAATTTATTTAAGCCTCTTTCTCCATTCAAAACCACGACATGCTCATTTGCAGAATCATCAATAGTGCTGTCCTCTTCCCCATGTATTTCATCTTCAGTCTCTTTATCTAATGTCTCAGATGCGAAGCAAGACTCTACAAAAAGGTTTTTGTCGATTTCTTTTCTATGTGGGTTGTTAGTCAAAGCATCAAGGTCCTGTTTTGGCTGTGTTCTAACCTCTAATGCTTCACATTCTTTTTCCTCCATCAATTTTGTTTCTTTGCTCTGTTCTTTTATTTCTGAATTCGTTAATGTAACCTGCTAAGTGAGCAAAGTTAGATACAACTACAAGAATAGACAGACTGAAAATCTAAGAACTGATTCAGATATTATATACAAACTAGCTTCTTTAACCTTCACTTCATCACAATTTTCTTCTTTTGAGTCCTCCTTTCCGGTTTCTTCTCCAAGTAAATCAGAAGATAGTTCTCCAACAGTGTTCTCTAAAACTTGTTTTTCTGCAGCTGATTTTGAAGCTTCCTTCTGTGATCCCTTGCTTACCTGTGATTTTGTGAAAATAAGTAATAAACAAAAATGTAATATATTATAATCTCATAAAGTGGATAAAACTGCAATGGAATCAATCCATATCACAAGCTTTGCTTTGAAAGTAATCTTTTTTTGTGGAAGCCGGGATCTGTATGTTATCATGTATACCTTTAATATTCTCTTTCCGGTTCCTTCCCCTTCATTAGTAACAGACTAGGTATATTACAAATGAAGTGTTACTAGCTTCCATTTTTCATGAGAAGAAAATCAGTGGAGGAAGATTTTCAATGTCACGAATATAAGCATTCAATTCGATGGTTGATATTCAACAGTAATTCACAGCAGATCATGAAAACAAAACATGCATATTCATTACCTGTATATTATTTGGGAATTCTTTTTTGCTTTCTTTTTCTTTTCTGGGTCAATTTTATATTTCAACTACATATTGTGAAAATTGTCTGTTTCATAACAGCTTGCTTGAAAGTTCTTTTTAATCACGTTTACAGTCATATCAAAGAAAGCTGAATGGACAATATAGGTGGTCTGTAGTCTGTACTTCCTGAATAGTGAATACTAATATGTGATTTATCCTTTGATGTCTGAGCCACTAGTTTAAGTCCCTCAGCTTGTCATTGTCGCCTATCTTCTCTAAAGGAACTTGTCATATCAATTATCAAAAGGAAAAAGATTATTTACAATATTTAAAGGGACATTAGCTAACCTCTTCAATGGTATTTTCCTTTTTATTCTCCAAGATTTCTCCACTAATGGAAGTGATTTCTTCCCTATTCATGCAGGTGGTGTTTTCAGGGTTTTCTCCTGAATTGGCAACTTCAGCTCCTTCAGAGATTACATCTAGAAATTCTTTAGGCTTCTCTATCTGTTCATCATTCTGCAAGATTGTCTTTGAATCGTCCTCACACTTCAGAGTTGCCATTTCACCTTTTTCCGGAGTCTTGGATAACCCATTATTGTCGTCATTGTCTTCAGCCATATTTGGATTGTATGTATCCTCATCTTTATCTTTGTAATCTCCTTTTGGAGCTATAGCTGTCACGTTCCCCACACAAACTTTCACCTTCTTGTTTTAACAATGTATCAGGAACTTCTTTAGCTCCTTCAACATTATGATTTGTCTTGCAAGAAATGTCCTCACCTTTTCTGCTAGACTGCAGCTCAGTTTAAACTCTGCATGGAGAATGGAGTTTCGAATTAAAAAAAGTTATATATATAGATGTACATTTAGATGAAGACAATAAATCTAAAATTTAAAAAACTAAATGTTTACCTCTTCCTTGGAATTCTCTATTTCCTTAACATCATCTGGAAAGTATTCGCCTTCCCCAACAAAGTCTGATGGAAGATTACAAAGGTCACTCTCCCTTGTAATCTCTCCAGTGCCCTCCTCTCTTAGCTTATCAGTTTCCTTATCATTGTTTTGAGAGTCCTTTATTATTTCTTCTCTTGATCCTTCCAATCTCCTGTTCTTTGCTAATACCTTCTCTGCTTCTGATACTAGGTTCGTCTCGAGCCTGTTTAGCAGATGCAGCTTCAGAAAGGAAACTAATTGGGCATATAGAGAAAATAGAATATATGTGTGAGCAAGCAGTGTACGACTTTGAAAATGTGTGCCTGTACATGGACCAATTTATTTCCTTAGTGCAAGCAAACCTTATTTACTCCTATATTGCTCTTCTTTACCTCATTTTCGGATCTGTGACTCTTATCATCATTGCTCAAATTTGATTGGGCTTCCTTATAACTTTCCTCCTGAAAACTTTTTTCAATGAATCGGATAGTTGATGAGCCGGAGACATTTGCTGCACTCTCATCTTCAATTGTATCTGTCATCATGTGTGTTAGATTCTTTATTCATTCCCCTATCTCATGCATGCACTCAGACATATAGGAAGTTCTTTTTAGCAAGTAGACATTTTTTTTGGTCAGAAATAGCAAGGGGATTTTGTGGCACTGAGGTTCTAATGAGGCAAGGAATTATCTCTTCAAATTCTAATATTTTAAAAAATGAATAAAAACTAATTTATAGACTCAAAATAAAGGGAACTACTTCATGGTACGTCATGACATCAAGGACAGAAAATATCAGTGTATAAGAAAAGCTGACTGCATTTAAGCTTGGGAACAAGAATTTGACTATTGATTTGTTTCTTTATCTAGATTTCAGGGGAAAAGGATATAAGTGTTTACTAAAACAATTGTGATCCTGATTCCTGCACAAGACTTTTGACTGGTTATAACTTATAAGCATGAGCTGAGCTTTTTTATTAATTTAGTTGAATGAGAAAATTTATGGTATGACCTTTTCACAGATGATACCAATACAAACTTCCTACCAGTCATTACAAACAATGGAAGTTTCAACGCGACTTGGACATGAGCCTCCTTAATATTAAGGAATCCTGCATGATAGTGTATGCTGCAATTTCAAGCATAACTTGTTTTGTCTTCAAACTTACTCAACTTAAGTTACTCTAATAGCTACTAGGTTGTGTCAATTTAATTAAATGTTGAGGAATATTAAAACTCACTTTTGTTGCACTTTAATGTGTCTTTTTATTATTACCTTCTTTCTTCTTTTTGGTCTTCTCTGGCATGTTTTCCCCTCCATAGTTGACCTTCAGTTTTTCATCAGAGCCTAAATCATGAACTTCTTTAAGTTCCTCCATGCTGTTACTTGTTTTTGAGATTAGTTCCACTATTTCTGTCCTTTCCATGGTTGTATCCTCTGTAATTTTGCTCCTCATGGCCTTGCATGGTTCAGATGTATAGTTAACTTGCTTTTCCTTTTCAACACAGCCTGTGTTTGATCCTTCAACTTTTTCCAGGTGTTCAGATTTCGAAGCTTCATTGGCTGTACCACCTACTGCTTTCTCTGTCTCAACCATTGGATATTTAATATTTAAAGTGGTTGCGTCGTTGTCTTGGAATTCCTCCTTTGCACTTTCAGTCTTCTCATTTGAATCAAGTAGGGGGAGAATCTGTCATATTAATGAGGATCAACTTAGGCTTTAAATTTCAAGGGAGATAACTATTCTTATCTATGAAATGACATATACAAAAATATAAGAATTATATTAATCAAGTTCTCTAATATTAAACCTGTGTATGCTTTAAAAGTACTTCAGTTATTAGGCAGGAAATGAGATTGTTTACCTGTAATGTATGAATTGTGTTGTGGGCCTTGTGGTTGATGTCAGAAGTAGAAATTGGTTCATCTTCCATTCCTATTTCCTCATGGCTTTCTACAGGATCCTTGATGTACTGCTGTTCTTTCTGGCAAGTTTCCGTCTCGGGATTTTCTCTTGGAGCTGCGACTTCGGTACTCTCTGACATCATGTTTGCTTGAATTTCAAGTTTGTTCTCTACTTGTTCAATTTGTTGACATGAGCTTCTCTCCAGGTCTTCATTTTCTGTTGTAACCATTTTGCTGTCCTCACTGGCCTCTGTTGGGTCTTTTATACTGATATCTACTTCAGATGCTGCTTCCTCATCTATATTTCCCCCTACCGACTCTTGTGCTTTGTCCATCTTATCAACTGGATGTACATTCTTCTCATCTCTTCTTGATTCATGTAAATCTTGGTTTTTCTCTTTACAGGCTATACCGGAAGCCTCTTCAAATGTCCTGTCTGCTTCAATTTCAGCTTCTTGTGTACTATCCCCATCTGTTTCCAGTGCTAGAGGTGGCTTTTCTAACTCCGTAGAGTTGTCTCCAATATGCGAGTCTGCCTGTAGAGTAACACTTACAATAGAGGCATTTCCAGTTCTACCATTGACAGGATCATATTCTTCATCCTTGTCATTTTCTATGTTTTTGATTGACCTGATATCTTCAGGATCAGGACCCTTTTCCTCACCTTTCAATTCAGAAAAGCTCTCTTCTTTTTCGTTTTGTTCCCTTTTAGAGCTTGTTTCTCTACATTCATCTCCAAAGTATAAGGTGTCGCTGCTAAATTTATTGTCTTTGTTCTCATCTTCGACACAAGCTTTTATTTCTCTTTCATCATCATTACTCAAACTCTTGGTTTCCATGTCGGTGTTAGGAACTTCCCTTTTCTGACCCAGGGTAGCCTCAACTGTGCTTGTAACTTGTTCTGTAGACTCCATATCAGTACTTTGATCTCTCTCCGCTCCTCTGTTCTCATCTTCATGTGAAATTTTTGTTTCTTTGTCCATAGTCTCTGGGATTTCTTTAGTTGATTCCTGTTGATCTGAAAATACTTCAAGTTGTTGATCAAGGGTTCTCCTGTCTTTAGAGGTTTCCTTTCCATCAATCTTGAGGTTTGGTTCTTCAGTAAATGTCAAGGGTGAACAGTCTCTTATATCATGTTCTATTTCTTCTCCCTGTTCTGCCCCTTTAGTTATCTCTTTATTGACTTCATTTTTCTCACTACCTGTCGCCGCATCCTCAATTTGTGCCCCATCCTGATGCTGCCTTTCATTCTCCTGGATCTCCATTGCTGCTTGATTTTGTATTTTATCATCCTGATAATGTTCTGAAGTAGAACTTTCTGGAGTTTCTACCTTGTCAGGTGAGTGTGATTCTACAAGACTTTCTTGCTTGGGTGTCCTTGTGCTGCTACTTGCCTTATTCGTGAGTTCAACCCCAATAATATCCATTACTTGCTTGTTTATCAAGCATTCTGTAGGTTTATTTAAACCATAACCAGATTTGATGAGTTCTGATGGGGAACATTCAGTAGGAGTTCTGTCTTCCTTTTCTCTTCTCTGCTTTAAGAGTAATGTTATATATGTCAGTTGATGTTTTACTGTAATCTGGTCTGGGATAATCTAACTGAAGCAGCATTCTCTTTTCTGCTATAGGCCTATAGCTCTAGAGTTTCAGCAAAGGTCTGAGAAATCATGTAGGATGGGAAAAGATGACAGTTTTCTATTTAGTGCTTTAGGTTAAGTGGTGGACTGAATCGTGAATATCTACAGGAGTTTTCTGTAACATAATACTCTCCTTAAGATTGTAACATGCTTTCATCAAGAATAAACAATAACATGGATATGTCTTCTTTGCTGGTTTCACATAATATGGAGTTCAATATCTCTTGGTTAAATTTATGGGCATAGTTTATTGGGATGCTTATTTGCATTATAAATTACTTATATTGTAACAATGTCTCAAAACTTTGCTGTACAGGGTTTTATACTTAGATTCTAAATATCTTCTGTATCAGATGTCCTTACAGGACCTCATGCTCTTATACGATGATAAATTACCACTTCATCTAAAAGCTCAAGCTTGTAGAGAGGATGAGACTTTAATCATTTGTAGATTCTAACAATATCATGTATTTGATAGTTGTTTGACTACGTATTATCTTTATCCTGGAAAACTCATTTGAACTTCTGGAGGTATCTGAAAATTTTCAACTATGAATTTTTGAAGGTTCGCCATTTCAAGCACAAATATAGTTGTGCATCACGTTAACAAATTACTCAGGTATACATGCAGGCTATATATAGAAGTATTTTCACATTTGTAATTAATCAGGAAGAACTTTCTTGAGAGAGTTTAGGCTAGTGTTTGCATATCTTGTTCTGTTGGTGGTTTCTAGAGACTGCTGCTGCTAGTGACACTGTAAGCAAAAATGCCTCTTCCCTATTTGATTCATTCTGACTTTCAGGGGAAGGCTTATTGCTAAAGATATTCTTGTTGCAACTGTTTTGCACAGACCTCAATTTGTTCTCAGTAAACTAGATCATCACTTATCACTACCTGATGGATGCAGATTACAATAATGTATCTCATTCACTATAGAATTGACTTAGTGTACATAATTAATTACTTTTTCTACTTATATTTTTTTTTTCGCTGCTCTCAATCAGTAACTTGCCTTACCAACCCTTGCAATCCTGTTTCACCAACGATATTCCTTATCCTGAAAGGTGGATGTTTGTTCCTCAGGAACCTCCTGCTAGTATTGAAAATTGAACTTGTATGTACTTTTCTATCATGATTTTGTATCAGTTTCTTCCATTACTTTTCTTTCTTATGATTAAAAGTATAAATATATCTTTTTATGTAATTGGAGAAATATTTTATTTTAGCATTATTGGTTGTTTCTTTTCAAACTTTTTCTTTCTTCAGATTGTTTCCATAACTGCATCCTAAGAAACAGCCTATATTTGTACATTGTAACATTCTTGAACTTAGAATGGGCATGTGTTTCTATGTTTCCTTTATTTGAATGGGGTACATGCAGTACATGGCAAGTTACAAACAATTTTCTCTTTATTTCTTTCCTCTGAATGTTTTCTTACATGTCGAAGCTTAAAACTTGGATGGTATAGGAGTTGCACAAATATCTTACAAACATTTCAATACAACATTGACGTTATATGATTGTCTGCATAAAAACTTAATCTGATTACTTTTAAATACTAAAAGAATATCAACTGATTTTAGATTGAACGGTTGTATGATACTTGCAGAACAATGTGACTGAGCTTAATTGTAAAATTTGTAGTGTAAAAGCATCTAATTCTAAACTAGCTGAAAAACTGCATTGTTTTTAAGGTATTCCTCTGGATTAGCTTATGATCTTGTAAATTTTGTGAACCTGACTGCTCTATTTCCAGATGGTTTTCATTATCCAGAGATCAACATCTGGTATTGTTTAGTTCAACAATATGCATGCAGAAGTGATTCTACAAACATCACAATATGCAGCAAGAGATTTTAAGGCAGAGGAAAGAGTTGCTGTGTATACTAACCTTGACAGAAACGTCTTCTGGAATATCTGCTTCTGTTGCCATTCTGCATCCAGACTAGTTCAATTCAAGGTGAAAATGCTTGAAGAAACTTTGCAATGAAAAGTAAGCTGAACCTGGGCTAGCTCTGTTCCTTTTGTTTCTTGTGGTTAGCTCCCAAGTTGAATGTGGACATTGTAGATATCAGCACTAATCTTTATAGTTGTGTTATAAAAGTAGGTTAGAAGTGACAAAATGCCACTTGTTATATGTTTATATATTGGTGAGTTGGCCACAAATGCAATGGTCCTACTGCTGATGGATCAATCACATGCCCTGGGTACACTAATACATCTTTAGGGTCACAACGAATTCAATTATATTGTATTATTTAGAAGAAGGAGCAGTTCTTACACTTACTTCTTGTCAGAGTTGTCTTTTAGGGTTTTGGATCCTTTTCTGAACATGCTTGTTGATCTCCCATTCCCATCTTCATAATTTTCTTAGGTTTGAGTAGTCACATCTATATTTGGTGTTCTTAATTCATACTTGATAGTTTCTCCCTTAGATTTGATTCAGAGAGATGGTAAAAAGCACTTGCTCCTATGGGAATTGGACCTGGTTTTATAATGAGCGGAAAATGCTTTTTTTCCAAAAGTAATGATATAGGGGAAGAAACTATAAATTTGCTGTGATTTTTAATTGGTTAGTTTTGTAATAATGTCCAAACGATTATATCCCCATAACATCATTACAAATAGGCATCTGATTGTAGCATGGTGGAATTTCTGGAACAGAAGATGTGCATGTACAACATTATTATATTGGGTTAGAGGTGTTCCGCAAATCCATCTGTCTTACTATGAAATGGGAGTATTTGATGGAGAGGATGTAATTGATTTGATAACCTTGACTTATTTGATCATAAGTGAAATGTAAAAGCTTGCTATTCTCAATTAGTAAAACTACTTTGTTAAAGTTAGAATCAGAAAATTGTTTATGTATTAATTTTGTATGAATTGATATTCGTTACAATAGAAGGAGAGCATGTACATATAGGCTGTTCTAGAATTGATCTATCTAATCACATAGTAAATACATCTGTAAATTATGGCCTAAATTAACAATGAGTTTAAGATATGGACCTAATTTACTCTAATAATCCCTCGAACTTAAAGATTGTTGACTAGAAATTAAGTTTGTGTTGGAAAACCAAGAGTAGGAAGTCTTTATTTTTACTGATCGTCAGCATGGATCGTGATGGATCAACTTGGCTTTGCTTGGACTGTAAGTGAGAGCTCGAATCATGATTCCACTTCTGTAATTTGGACGTGGCATGACATGAGTCGTCACTGTTGATGAAGTGACGTGGACTCTGCGATGATTTGACGAAAAAACATGTTTACATGTGGTTATAGGGCTGATGTGATGTCTCGTTGATGATGTGTCAAATGACATGGCAGGTGATGTGGTGAGTTGTCATGTTCACACGTGGCTATAAGGATGATGTGGTCTCCTATTGATGACTATGTTAGAGAGTGTCGACGTGACAGATTTTGGTATGTCGTGGTTAAAAACGTGGCAAGATGATGGATTGTGGATTTTTAGGTGATTTTTGAGTGTTCTGTATTTTTCTAAGTAGTCAATTAATGAGAATATGATTTTTGAATGCTTGAAGGATCGGTTTGACACGGAAGTTGGGAAGATACTTCAATTGGTTAAGATGATTGTTAAATCAAAAGAGAGTTGGAATTGTTAGTTGGTGGTGGAGTTGGGGCTGCCGCCAAAGGGGAGAGGTGGCAGCTCCTTGTAGCAAACTTTTAGATTGATGACTTACCTCTTATGCTAAATTAGAATCTAACAAGTGTTTTTGAATTCTGTATGAATTGATAAATGAATTAATCTTTGTTTCAATAGAAAGATGTTGTACATATAGGTTGTGCTAGAGTTGACCTAACTAATCTTATTATAAATACAGAGTAACTTATAGACTAAACAATAAGCTTAAGATTCAGATCGAGTTTATTATGACATTAAATTTGAGGTATGTAAAAATTTATTACTCGGTATGTGATTATCATGTGAATTATAATCACATCAATAAAAATTATAACATCAGTTATAATTTTCATTAACTTATATATTTTCATAAATTCATGAGTTAAATGTGAAATTAAGCTCTGATTTAATTGATTATTATTGTAACATCTATAATCCACATTGATAAATATCATACCATACAAGAATCACTCAAGGCCTTCGCTAGCAAGTCTTCCACATAAATTATTCAAAATAGAAAGAAGAAAAGATTATTCGAGTTTTTCTACATATATGACAAAATACTCTGAATTTTGGTGTCACATTTGGTCACTAAGTAATAATCAATTAGCATGCGCATGTGTAAAGTAGCATAAAATTACAAAAAAGAAAACCTTAATCAAACCGACCAAACCAGACATTATTGAAGATTTTTGCCGCCCATACGTAGATATTCGAATGTGACACAACTTTGGATGGGTTTCAAAAATAATTTTACTTTTATAATTTTCCTATAGGATAATACAAACGCACCCTTCTATTATATGCTTTTTCTTTTTGTTCTTATTTGTTGAATTGTGTAGGCCTTTTCTTTATGATGACGATGAGAATATGGCCAAATATGCATGTAGTAGAACTATTTGCTTAGAATGGATATGTTAGAATCAAAGAGATTTTAGCTTCAAGATTCGCTATAGATAGATGTATGATACAAATTTAAATTATCAAGTTGTTTATCACACTTTATATCTAAATTTGTAGAATTATAATATTATTAATTATTTGAATTGAGAGAACTCTCTTATAATATTTTACTTTATAATATTTTATGTATGATGATTAAAAAACTCTTATTTGTCATATCAGAATTTGCAAAAAAGTCTAATAACTACTAGAAATATTATTAGGTGCACGATTGTTTCGGGAATCACTTTTAATGATAAAGTAAATTATATATAAAATACACTCAATATGAAAAGAATTTTAGTATACAAAAATAATTATTCTACATACATATATAAACTTAACTATATATACGAGTTTGGCTAGTTTAAACTCAATACAAAAACCAAATGAATATATAACGAATCAAATTGATCTGGATATAGTATAATTAAGTAAGCTGTGTTAGTGATCTGTCATGTTATTTATAGGATTTAAATTTCGATATATAACTCATAAATCAATCATTATAAAAACAATATGTAAATAGTTTCGTGATGAATTATAAGTGAAATTGGTATTTTCTTATAGTGAATATTCATGTGATTGGCCATAGTTAGCTAAATGCCTCCCTCTGCTTCCTTGGACATTTCACATCTGATAATTAATTTATGCAAGCAACTACTTAATTTGCAACGTACGTTGCAGTATTATTCTTAGACTAGTTGGACCCTAATTGTGGGACAAACAAGAGAAAAAGATTACGTGTAGGTATATTCCTTCCCAAAATGCCTCTATCCATTTAAATAAGATTTTAATGCACGTCTATGTAATTAGGAGCCGATGAGGTAACTTACAAATTTGATGCTTTCAACCATCCCATACAAAGGTTCAATTCATAAGTCGAAAGTTTCTGCTTATGAGTCATACAGCATAAGATAATTATCTTTATTTTTATCAATCTCTTATTATATTCTTGATAATTACACAATTAATCTTAGATTTTTAGATATATGTTAAGAAATTTTACTAGTTGAATCAACTAAATCTTCAGTTATTTTTTAGTTTAACATATATATTTTATAATTAAATTTTAGTTCTTATCATAATTATAAAGCTTCTATATTTAATTTTTTATAGGTAGACTTAAAAACTATAATTCTCAACTTAGTTTCATCTTAAAATCCATTTTATATTCTACGACATTATTGACAACTATCGTTTGTAGTGGCATATCGTGTTACACCCTTTGTCCATTGCATTTACCGGCCAATGTGCTGCCCACCGTTTTTGCTAACAACCATGTTATTACCTCTAATGCCTTTTATTGACAACTACCATCACTATGTCGAGATTGCTTAATTTAAAACAACAACCATTTTAAAAAATATTGTAAACACAATTATCATCAAAAATTGATGAAGACGGCGACTATCACTTTCGAAGTTAGTCTTAAAAATGACGTATAAACTTGGAGAACCATCGTTTGTAGTGGCATATCGTGTTAGACCCTTTGTCCATTGCATCTACCGGCCAATGTGCTGCCCACCGTTTTTGCTAGCAACCATGTTATTGCCTCTAATGCCTTTTATTGACAACTACCATCACCATGTGGAGATTGCTTAATTTAAAACAATAACCATTTAAAAAATATCGTAAACACAATTTTCATCAAAAAATTGATGAAGACGACATTTATCACTTTCAAAGTTAGTCTTAAAAATGACATACAAACTTTGAGACGATTTACAATTGTTGTCAACTGGTAAAAAGTAATCATTCTTTCATCACAGACTATCAGAGATAACTTTGTAATATATTGTCTTTTATAAACTATCGATAACTATAAATGTATAATCAAATATTATTAAAATCAACAAACTGTAGATTCAAAAAAAAATTTAAATTTAATTAATTCTATTTTAGTACAACTAAATTTATTTTTAAAATTTTAATTTCAATTCCAATTTTATATATCAAAGTAAATCTCATTTAGGATATATATCCCAACAGGAAAGGTTTTCTGTTTCCTCGAAACTTATTAGAGAAGCTTACGTTTGGTATGAAAAATGTCTGCATTGAGGGTCCACCATTGCGTAATTACTTATGTGGCGCCACGTCATCCACTAATTGGACGGTGGTGGGTGGTTTATAATGGCTAGCACCGCCTTTGCCCACTGGACCGACTGACCAGCTGGTAAGTGCATGTCGTATAGCGGCAGATGCGACGTTTCTTGAATTATTTATATCCTTATTTTTAAGGTAGTTTGTGGAGTTATATTAAAACGACAAACTTATTCCTAACCTAAATGTCCTAATTGGAATGTAATCACGTAAAAATTCATGTATAAATTTTGGTTTCATAGCTGATGTCACCAGGTGTATTAATTAATTAATTGTCCAATTGTTAGAGATTAGCTGCAACTTCTAACTTAAAAACTCCACATGATAGTAAAAACCTAGTGGAAGAAGACTGAGATTTAGAAAGAAAAAAGTTTAATCAATGAACTACTGTCACTATGTATTCTTGGATAATTGGGATACTATATTTGATCAAAAAAATTTCTGTGTGTATTTATTTATAAGAAAATTAGTCATAATTGATTTTCTTACAAATAATTTGACATGCTCAAGTTTTCTGTTTTTCATTTTTTTAGTTTAGTAGTTAGTTGTGTTCGAGTTCATTTATGCGCAGGTCATCTACATCTGAAACTATAAAATTTATAAAATTTTTATTATTTCTGGTCTTATCCAAAGAGATTCTAACTCAAAAAAAAATTAAATAAAACACATTTTCTTGATCACCAACTTAACTCATTGGAGTATTTTTATTTTTTTATGATTTAGCAGTTAGATAGTATCCTAATTAGTTTACACACACTCCAATTTAAATATTTCTTTTATCTTTTCTATACATCACATCAAAATTTTTTTAAGATGGTGCCCTAAGTAGTTTACCCTTGCATCAATTAATTTATCTGTCTTATCTTTCAATTCATCACATTGAAAATATATTAAAAATAATGTCATAAATAATGTAAATATATTTCTTTTATCTTTTCTATGCATCACATCAAAAATTTATTAAAGATGGTGCCCTAAGTAGTTTACCCTTGCATCAATTAATTTATCTGTCTTATTTTTAAATTCATCACATTGAAAATAAATTAAAAATAATGTCATAAATAATGTAAATATATTTCGACTAATTTATCTCCTTATCTTTATGATCCATCATGTTGAGAACATATATCCTTAATCCCAGGCCAACTATATGCTTTCGATTATAGGGTTTTATTGCTCTTCCTTTAAAATTGTTTCGTGTCAGAATGTTCACAAACTCTCCAGATCCAAACAAAACAGTTTATTAGGCCTTTTTGTTTGAGTTATTAATTAACGAAGCCTATCCATTTAGAAAGATTTGCAGCCAGTAAAGCAACGATGTTATCTCATAGTTTTATATTGGCTAAATAATATTTTTCGTTTCTATAATTTACTTAATCGTTCTTATACTACAATTTTTTTTCACTTTTAACCTTATGGTGACCAAAAAGTTAGATTAACTGTGACACTTCGTTTAACTTAACATAATAACGTGCAAAAATTAATAATGTAAACTAACAGAACATGACTGTGGCTTGCTTATGTGACAAAATGAACCAATAAATAATTATCACATCATCACCTACACCATGAATTATACCTCTATAAATGAGAAAACAAAAGGTTTTACCAAATTATCTGCAACTCAATGCATAATTATTTTTATGTTAGTTGGCATCGTCAACAGTATACACATGTATGAATGTAATTGTTTGGTTTTGCAACTAAAAATAAAAGTGAACTTTAATTCAATTATAAGGACGAAATTAACTCTTCTAATAAATTATAAGAACAAAAAATTAAATTTAGCATAGAATTACACTGCACTCCCATAAAGTTTGGTCATATAACACCCGCCGCACCCATAGCATGAGAAAAAACAAGACTTAAACTCCCTGAACTCTTAACTATCACGGAATGATGGATGGAATATTCTTATTATTTGGACCGATTATGGTTTATAACAGCAAATGAACTGCCACTGTATTTGACCGTTGCTCCCTCACTCCATAGGATTCAAACCACATAATATTCGTGTATTGATTTGAGTCATAAATCATATATAATACCATCTCTAAATTGGTTCCAAAACTAGTTCACATTTCATCTATGGACAAAACATTTGTATTGCCTGATATGTTGAAGGATTTGAAGCATCAACGGGAAACAGAGTGCCCACCGCTGCTCTGCTTTAGTTGCTAAAGGTAGAGACAACATTGACGTTGGAGTACCAAAAATAATAGTTCCAAGTGTTTTTATTCCAATTCCAACCAGGTACCGAACTGCGTCGCATCACTCATTCACTTGCAAGCTACACCTGTGAATGTGCATCTGGTAGACTGGTACGTCACTCCTCCCAAGAAAATATCAAAAATAAATAATAGTATAATAATCAAAATATCAAATAAGGGTAAAATCGAAAATTAATTAAAACAAATTAAGGCGGGAATAAGAACCGTTGCCAAATAAACCTCTTGAAATTGGCGCCAAAACATTCACTCAGGTTTTCGGCTGCCCTAATATTTCCGGGCAGCCCTCACTCTCTCTCTCTCCCTCTTCCGGATTCTCATTCTCATTAGTCTTCGAAGTTCAACCCAATCAGATAAATATTCCTCCCTCTTTCTTTCTTCACAAAATTTCTTCCATATTTACCACAAAACTCTTTTTTCTTTCATTCATTCATCAAAGCTCTCAACTGCTTTCCCATGTTCTCTTCTTTTCCTCTCTTTTCTTATTTTCTCTTTCTTTCTTCTCTCTCTAGCTAGGTAGCTTATCTACGAGAAATTGATGTATCAGCAAAAACCCCTTTTCTCTTATTCCTAATTCCCACCGGTTTCCCTGATTTTTGTTCTGATTCTTCATCAAAATCCATCTTTCTGAGTCCCTTTGTTGAACTCTTTGATTATTCGGATCAAAACCCATCTTTTTCTTGGTTAGTTTATCTCTGCTGGTCTAAACCCGTCTTTATTTTTTCACACTTCAGTTTCCTCTCTAATAATTCCTTTTCTGGGTTTAGGTTCTATCTCTTCCATTCGAATTAGATATGGGTTCTTCCAAGAAGTCACAAACCAAAGGAGGCCTAGAATCCGAAGGGAATAAATGGGTAATTGCCGGAATTTCAGTCCGGTCTTTGAAGCCAATAAATAAGAAACCAAGAGGAAAAGAGAATGAAGATGATGAAGACGAAACCCGCTCAACAACACCAACAACAAGAGAAGCCAGAATACCAGAGAAATTGCCATGCCCGCCAGCCCCAAGAAAGCCCAGACCTTCAAGATGTAACTTCAATGGGGTTAGGGAGTTCTTCACTCCTCCTGATCTGGAAACAGTTTTCAAATGCCACGTTGAGAAAGCAATCTGAGTTCTGCTTATTCAGCTAACAAAAATGAAAAATTTAGAGTCAATTAAGCCTGAAAATGATGGAAAAGATAGATAGCAAGAGTTGAGCTCAAAGGGTTTTGTTCTGTTTTCTTGTATTTGGCTCTAGAAATGACTTTTTCTATTCTCTCTTCTTGGTAGAAGATCTTATAATGTACAAATTATGATATTTATTAATTATTAGACTGTAGTGCTTCCTTTTCTTTCATTTATGGATTCGATGGAAGATCAAGTAGTGTAATTCTGTTTTTGCTTAATGACAAGCTTTAATAGTTACTTGTTACTTTTAGTGCTTGTATTTGAAATAGAAGGTACTAATTTCGCTACTTAATTACTAGTAGTAGTATCTCTTATGGATTTAGGCAAGTATAGCTGGAAAAAACCAGAAGTACTTTCCCTCTAAATCTCTTTACTATTCTTATTAAGGCAAGCATAGCAGGAAAAAACTAGAGGTTAACCTCCAAATCTTTTTCCTTAACTAGCTTAGAAAGATATATAAAGTTTCTAAAAACCTGCTCTGGCATTGCCAGAAGTACCATTAAAACTTTGCCTGACCTGCTATTCTTCTGCTCCACACGTCACTTAGAAATCTTTACATCATTCATTCTTTCATAGTTCACTTCACAGTTCTAAGTTATACCTTTCTCTCTGTCTTTGTCTGTCTTCCCTAGTAAATCACTGGTCAAATCAAAGACATCCACTTTATAATTCTGAGAGTTCTCAATCTCCTCCTAGCTAATTGAAAATTTCAAAAAAAGCCTCTTTATTTTCCATACATAAACACATACGTGTAGCCACTACATACATGAGTCAATGTGTAGGTTATTTAGTAGCCAAAAGTTGCGAAACAAATGTAAAAAAAATAAATCTTTTTCATGGCTGAGATGCTGGATGCTTCACAAATTGATTGACTAAGATCAATTTCCTTCTATTATTCTAACCTTAATAATCCAAGTAATAAATAAGTAGTTCTTTTTTCTTTTTCTTTTGCATTCTCCGCTACCCACTCTTTAATCTTCTTCTATGTCCCACTCATATTCCCCCACCTCACCTGGACTGAAACTCCATGTCTGACACTATGCGAAAGGTCAAGTTCATCGTAATGCTTATCTGATTATTAAAAGACAAAACATTTGGGGTTAATTAATGGGTCAGAATCCTATGGGATTATTTGGTATAGTTTCAAATTGAATTGGGTTCGACCACTTGATGACAAAGACACTATGGATAAGATTTTAGGCATGTTTATCATATTACCCAAATCAATTTTGCATTGGATAGATATGATACCTTCTGTATGGTCAAGGGATTTGTTTAAATAGTTGATATAATGAGGGGAGTTTACTTAATCAAAGATTTGATTTGTGTTTTTTTTTTTTTTTTCTTTTTGGCTAATCAAAGGTTTGCTTTGCGTTTTAAAGAAAGGTTTCTAGGGATTAGGATCCTTTAAGAAAGCACACAGTAAAGGTTGTAGTAAAATTTGAGTCTTACTTTGTTAGATTTTGGGCATCTTGAATTAGATAAGCAATTATTCTACTCCCACACCATGATGGTGTAAATAAATGATACATGCATGAAGTGTATTACCGATTTCTTTTGACTTCGCTCTGGTTTCCTTATAGGAAGCAAGAAACTCTATCCCTAAGAGATCTTATCTCATCTATTTTTTCTTTGCTGGAAATAGAACGAGTTTATTGTGTCTCAAAGAACGGATTGAAGAGATAAATCTTTTAACAAATTAGTTACTGACATTTGAATCTTCAATTTTAAAAATATTAAATATTAATTAATTATCAAATGTCATTAAACAATGAATACATTAAAACATCTCTTTATTTGTTTAATTTTAGATAAAGAATCATAATTTTATAAATGAAAGCCAATTAAGCCATAATAAATTCACATCTTAAACCATATGTTTTATACACCATGACATGCATGTATGATCATCCCAATTTGTGGCTTGAAGTATGTATCTAGCAAGAGTAATGTGAACATTTACTAACTCACTCAAATTGCTGATGATAGGATAATAAAACTTATATTCTTTCACTATAATAGCAACATCTAAAGGTGATGCTTAGTAGAGGTGAAACATGAGAAATGAAGTGAAATTGACCATTCTTTTCACTAAGTTTTTTTAAGCAAAAGGGATCACTTTCACTCAGTTCCTCCTTTGTTTTCACATTTTCACCCATCGTGATCTAATTAAATACCTAGGTCTGGTCTTCCAATTATGAAGATACTGTTGTTGGAAACATGTTGAAATGTTGTAATTTTACTTTGGGTTTTTAAATTTTCTAATTAAGTGCATAAGTGTATAAGTACAACGTAATTCTTGTATTCGGATTTAGTGAACAATTTTTGATATAAAAATATTGTGATCAGTCTTGTAAACTTGATTATATCTCTATTTGAATTAAAATAGCTGTACTTATTCAATCAATTAATAATTAACAAAATTGCTATTTTCTTTTCCTTTGCTTATTTTTCCTCAATAACAAACAAACTAAATTACATTGGGGGAAGAAAACAAAAGGACTTAGAAAACCAACTCAATAAAACAACCAAGTAGCATCCTTTTCTTTGAAACAACAAGTATATTCCGTAGCTCAAGTAATATAATGTTCATTAAATGGAATTTGTTTTAGACTAGACAATATCCGAAAGAATATTGAGATATTTCTTGTCATTAAGATCTCATATTGCGGGTCAACTAAAAACATAGGGAGTGACCCATCCATACACTGTCTTTCCATGCATGCACCATATGTTTTCTACTACTTGGTCTCCCTAATATTAATTACCATAAGTCAATGCACTTTCAAATTCTAGTGTCAAAATTCAACCAAATATTAAAAAAATTAGTTGAGTCAACATTTTGCAGATAGCTTGCTCATTTTAGTTTCATTGCATTTAGGCATTTACTGAGTACAACATTTTGGTGCTATATATTTATATTTAGCACCAAAATTATGATCTCTTGATATATATATATATATTTACTTGCTACTTAATTTAAAAAAGTTTTGCTACAAATTTATTTTAGTGGGTGTAAGTATGAGATATCTTGAAGGTGTGTGCAATTATTATCATTCCTAGCAAGGCTCCAATTTTAAGGTTAAGGGCCAAAGTTAGGGTTATACTCAAAAGTAGACAAAGGGCATTAAAAATTAAACGTAACATAAATCTATGAAAGATTTAGGTCACAAATTGTTTCTTGATTCCTGTGATTAGTTGGCAACTGTACTTTCTCATACATACATAGACAAAAATTGCTGAGCTAGCCTTCATCTACTCAATCATATTTTGGATATGACCATATAGTCCATGTAACCGTACAATTAGAGAGAGAGGGAGGTTGATATTAGACAATAATACAAACAGAAATTAATAAAAAAATCATGTGGGTCTGAACCATAATACTCAAAAAACAAAAATAAAAGATAAATTATTGTAGTCAGTTGAATACTTAGCATAATATATATAGGGTTGTGTAATTTCTTGGAATATGTAATATGGATTGCATAACTTAGAAAAATGGAGTACAAGATGAAAATGATAGGGAGGGAGGAGGAGGGATTGGAGGGAAATATAATTGGTGTAAGAGTATTATTGAGAGAAAGAGAGAAATTTAGGCAAAAAAGGAGGAATCCTATGTATGAAAGAAAGGAGCAGAAAGAGAGTAGACATGTACACATGGGTCTCCAAGGAATCCAAAGAAGATCAAAGATTCTTAAATTGTAACTCAATTAGTTATTTATTTATTTATTTTTAAATGGTATTCTTATTGATGTTTGTTAAAATCTTTTTAAAATAATAATTAACTAATTATATAAATACTAAAATTAATTTCAATTAAATAATAATAAAAAATAATGTGTTATCTTAATTTGTTCCGTGATTAAATCTTTAAAATCAAATAAGATGTGGATAAATGACAAAATCTTCTTAGTCCTGATCACCTTTTTATTCTTCTTTTTCGGTTTTGGTTACTACGCGGTTTTAGTTCCCTGTCCGGAGCCCACCCTCCATAACGAAGTCTACAACCCATCTTTGGTATCTGCCCGAACTGCCCGCAATATTGTTATGGCGGGAAGTAAACCCTAACAATAAATTTGGAGGGTACTGGTTTCGCGCCAAAAGACAAACATTGTACCCCGCGAAATGCGGGCTATGACGGCTACCTTTCAAAACTGTCAGCGTTTTCTTTTGTATATTATAAATTTTGAAATGACCATTTTGTCCTTCTCATCTCTTGAGTTATGTGTCCTATCTCAATTACTGATCACCCCTCAAAAAAATACATATGAAGAATAAATTGAAACTCGTGAGACCTTTTGGAGATCAAAAAGGTCCTTTCGTTTAAAAATAACTGTTTGTAAAATTTGTAGTTAATATTGCAATTTATATTTGAAGTTTTCTTTTTTTTTTTGCTAACCATTTTTAATATAGGTTTTGAAATGCATATTAGCATGTAAGAAATACATCTCCTAGTATTGGTGGACTGTACCGGGTAGAGCAAGACTTGGATCAAATGTGAATCACCCTCTTGATTCAGAGTTAAAATATGGGCTTAAATCGGTTGGATATAGTTTGTGAAAGTTTCATTCTTGAGTAACCCAGAAATCCAGTGGGCACAAAAAGACTGCATAGAGAGATGAAAAAAAAATTTAAGGCTTTCAGGATACAGAATATGGGCCATGGCCCATAATATATCACTAAAACAAATTTTCACAAACTAGGTTCTCTAAAGCTGTTGGCAGGGAAATTTTAAATATATGAACACAAAGGTAAGCTCAATAGGTTAGCTAGCTCCCTTTGAGCTTGGTATTGGGCTCAAGTAGTACAAAAGGTAGTCTTCTTGGGTCAAATTGTTACTTTGTATTGAATCAGTTCAAGCATAAACTTGTAAAGGTGTGAGTCATGACCCATGATCAACTACAAAAAAGTTGCTCAAAACACAGCTGATGAAGGCATCAGTGACGACTTTTGCCTATTGGATAATCTCTCTCAGAACTTCAGATATTACCTCGCCAAACTTGCATGCAGAAACATGATTCATAGAGATCACCTCTGCAGTCTGCAGCACCTTCACTCTTAAAATATAAGAATAGCCCCTCAGAGTTTTCTATCAGATAACAAGAAAAGGTGTATATGTCCTATATATTGAAAATTAAGAAACTGAGTTAGAAAGAATTCTTCTATTCAAGCACTCATCCGACTTTAGACTTGCCATGGAACGGAGTTCAGCTTAAGAAGTAAACCTTCACTCAATACAAGTTCCTCTAATTTTCACTACAGAACTCGCATTTATGTTCCTATGTCTTTTGTTTTCTTCATAAAAACTCAATAGCAATGGATTAAGCACAATCAAGTAGATTATTTGAGTCAGTTACCACTTTCCACCACGCCACCATAACAGCCACCTCAATGCTATCATGTTGATGGAATAACTTTACATTTCCAATGCTCCACCACATACTCAGAAATCTATCAATTTGAATACTTCATATCCAGCACTGGTAGATTTATCCCCTCATGCAAAAATTAACCCAAGTTGCCCCTTGCCGCGTTGGTTAACTAGGCATGAATGCTCTCCATAGCAAATGCCGCAACTGAAACTTTTACTTGAATCTACTTCATTAAGTGGACCTGAGTCTCATCAATGAGTAAAGAATACGTCTCATCCACCTATTTTTTTCATGTTGTGTTGAAACAGAATTCTGTAACTTCAAAAATAGAAGAAAAGGGGACCAGTTCATGATGTTTTTTATTTAGCTAGAAGGTTCTACTTCATAACCAGTCTGCAGTTAGATGTACATGCAGCCATTTCTGGACATATAATTGCCAGACTGTCATTATATCACAGAAGAACCAGCAAAAAACAATTAGGTTTGTAGATTTATGCTTCTTTTAATCGACATCATAGAAGAACATTTCGACTAATCAATAACATACATTTGATTAGTGAAGTTTTAGTGCACATAACATACATAATTATTCACTGAGAAAATGCTTCTCTTTCATGGTTTACAACATAAATAACATAAATTTACAGCAGATGATGTAGCAGTATAATATGTACCTGTTCCTCAATAACACTTGCATAACTCAATTTGCTTTCCTTCAACATTTGGTTACCAATTAAACAACAACCTCAATTAATTTATTCGAAGTCCACATTCTTGCTGCAACCGAAAGCTTGGTTTCCTCAACCTCTATCCGTCTCAGTCGAGGAGAATTCTTAACAAACAACTCAATAGCCTCAGACTCAATCCCACAACAATGCCTTATATCAACATTCTCCAGAGATTTGCAGCTCTTAAGCATAGAAATAATGGTTGCATTAGTTAGCCCTTTACATCCTCTTAACCTCAAATCAATCAGATAATTACATGAAACCAACATAGAAATGAACTCCTTATCAAGCAACATTTCATTATGAGACAAATCCAATTTCCTCAATTGCCTTAAATACTGTCCCAGTGTGGCAAGCAATCCTGGTTCTCTTTCAACCACATCACAATTTATCAGTGCCAATTCTTCAAGCCCGGAACTCATTGCCACCCCAAGAGCCTTTAGGCCTTCACCAGTGACAAGACAACAACTTTGAAGCCTAAGAATTGAGAGACCCCTAAGATTCACTGCAACAGCTGAGAGGTGATTGTTATGAAGATCAAGAGGTAAGCGAAGGTCAAGTTTCTGCAAATTACACCTGCATTGGTTAAAGAAACGTAGCAGACCTTCTCTGCTACCACCATCATAAACCAACAGAGAATTGAGGGAGTTGCAATTTTCAGACAATTTTAACAGAACCCCATCAACTATACTCCTGCAAGTCCTGAGCTCTACTTCTTGAAGACCCTGCAAACACTGCAGGAAAGAGGAGTACGACCCACCATCGCCTACGCCTTGGCAATTCCGCAGCTTCAAACTCTTAAGCTTTTTGCAGCTCCTCCATAACCAACCCATGCCCCAATCATCTGCCTTAATACCCGTCAAACAAAAAATCTCCAATTCCAGCTCTGCATCAGAATCTTCATTTTTCCACAATTCATACTCCTTATTCAATTCAATTTCTTTTTCAACACCATCATCCGAGCAGAAAAAGATGGATAGTTCTCTTAAGAAAGGAAAAGACAAAACCCACGTGAAAAGGGTTGGCCTAGACAGAGTGATAGAGAGAGACGAAAGGTGGGTACATGTTGTAGAGAGAGAAATTAGAGAGGATATTGAAACAGGGCCCGCCAAGTACCTGAGCCCACGAAGCTGGGAACATGTAGAAGATATTACAGAGAGGATATGGTCTGAGAAGGCGGCGGTGGTTGTGGGTTCATGAGGAAAGAGAAAGAGAGAGGGAAAAGAGTGAAGGATAGTGAGAGAGGAGGGAAGACAGAGATGGAATTGCAGAGAAATCAGAGGTAATTCGGAGAGAAAGGGAAGTTCTGGAGAAGCGGTAGAGGTAAAGCCACCGCTTGCAGACCAAAGAGACCGAAGAAGATGAAGAAAAAGGAAGTCTTTCAAAGATTTCTTGGAGGAGTTCATCACATAATACGCTGACCATCTTTGCCTTTATCTGTATCCTTTATTCTATCCCTGTTTTTGTTGTTGGGTACTCCTTGTTTTGCCAAAATCTTCTCAAAATTCTGGTTTTGAAGAAAGAAATATGGAGTTGAAGTTTTGGTTGGTGAGGGAGAAAATGAAGTTGATGACAACGCTAAGTGCTTGCTTTGAATCCTAACACGCTAGATATAGTACGTGTAAGTCACGTTCTTACAATTATTATTCAATATTCAAAATGACAAATCCAAATTCAATCTTGTTGTCCCTAAATTTCAGTTAAGTTAATAGAACTTCTATATGAATATGAATCATGTCCTTAATTTGTGCGAAGCCAACTTTCTAACTTTAAAAGGTTTTTTTTATTTTTTTTATTTAGCTTTCAAATAAATAAACTTTTCGCTTCCATTAAAAACATGAATTTTGAAAATGATAAGATAGGACTCATTTATTATTATGAACAAAAGGAAAATAAAAGGTATCTATATTGAATTATGGTTCAATCAAAAGTACATTTTGGTGCCAAGTTTACTCTAAATTATAGTTTTGTTTTATATTTTTAATTGTATCTAATTAATTCTTCAATTTTGTTAATTGTATCGAATTAATCACAATCTCTTTTTCTTTTTTAAAACAGTGTAGAAAGTAGTTTATTTTGTTTAAATTAAGTTATAAAATTAAACAATTCTCAAAACTTGTAAAATTTCAACTAATTTTTTTTATTTTTTTTTTTGTGTTAAACTAAGAAGTGATTCTTTTTAAATTCTTTTTTTATAATTATGCTAAAATAAAAAATAGAAATTAAAATTAGTTATAAATAAAAATTTCAATATATAAAAAGGATTTTGCTATTAATGCTTGGGCCACGTTACCTGACTTAAAAGTATTATTCATGTTATGACATATATTTTTCAACTAAAACTGACTTATATATTAAAAAATTATAATTAATAAAAGTTATACTCTTATTATTTCTGTCAATTTGTAGTGTCTCTTTTTAATTTTGATTTATAAAATTAAGAAGAATTAAAAAAATTAATTGTAAAAGCAAAATTATAACCCTATTACTCTATTAGTATTAAAAGGGAGAAAAAAAAATTAAAAACAATTTAATAGTTTATTCAAGTATATTATTTTAATACTATGAAATAATAACTAAAAGGTACTCCATAAGAGTATTAAGAAAAAAAAAATTCTGTTATTAAGTCACTTTTATACATAATATAGATATATTTGAAGAAAAAAAATTGACCAATGAACTACACAATGTAATATAACTATCTCTGTTTCTATAAAACATATGTTCCTCCTGACTGATGGTGAAAGCAAAATTTAATTTCAGATTCTTAAAACAACACCAAAATACTTTACCACCAATTAAACCAACAAGTACTTTCTATAACTTCAAATTTAATGACTAATTATATTTGTTTCTAAAGTGACACCCATTGATAAAAATTGAAATCTCAAAATTACGAGTCTTTTGTTATCACTGAACGAACTCAACTAAGACTCAGTTGTGTTTAAAAAAATTGCAAGTACATCATATGACACAATTTTGTATATATGATTGATAGAAACCAAAGCCACAGCAATTATGAAGCTAGAAATCATTGTGCCCAATAAAAACAAAATTAAGGAAGGATGAAAGAGGGTAGCGAGCTGTCTTCTATGAACTCTACTTCTAGCTCTAAATCATTGGTTACTTATGAATATGTTAAAGGGAAGAAGCTATTGGCTATTAGTTAACACTAGTGGAAGCCTGAGAGTTGAAAGAGAGCTTGTCTGAGTGGATAAAATCTACATTTTAAAAGGGAAACATTCACAAGGATCCTAAAGTAGGTAACCATCACATAGTGGTGGGGTTGTTTGGCTCTTAATTTTTTTATCTGCTTATCAAGGTGCAAGGGAATAGTGGGTGTTGTTATGTCTAGAAAGCGTATTCAGAAGGTATCTTATTGTTTTGACGACTCCTTGGTGTTGGCTTTTCAAAAAAGATACTCATTCCTCAACCACCCGTTCCCCTTCTTAGTTCTTCATTTTCTGCTTTGGTTTATTCCGTGAAAAAGAACCCGTCTTTGCCTTTTTACTATTGTTTTAACTTGTCTGCCTAGCACTTGAAGCACATGTAATAGTCTTTTTGACACTTACTGAAGTTCTAATCGCTAAGGTGTCCCATTGAAACGAAAGGAAAAAAAAAAAAAAAAAAAACCTATATCACCACACCACGTTCGAAAGATGCAGTTGGAAAAACAAACAAACCCACTGATAGATAAGGAGGACTATCTAGTGGTTGCATCAGAGCGATATTGGATCCAAAAGAAGATTAAGAAAAAGAAAACAAAATATAACTGCTACTTTGTTGTATGATGCAAGTAAAATTCCAAGATTTAAGTGTAAACATGCAAATCAAGCCTTGCAATGCTACCTTAGTGATGCTGACCACTTATTGGCACCTACAAAGCACCATATCAAGAAGTTCCTATAATGACTAAAATCACTGTTCATAAAGTTCTAACAAAGAGAAACTAAGATAGAAAAACCTAACCAATAAAAATCATAAGGAATCAACAAAGTTTACAATTACCGCAAGAATTTTCTGTTTCATAATCACAAGTTTCTCACTTTTAGATTATTCATGGAGAAGAATATGAAAAAGAATCAGCTAGGAGTATGACATATGTCGGCAAGGCATGCAGTCGTCATAAATTTTCTTTTTACTTGAATTAACTTCTTACAGCATAGAGTAGCAAAAAATATTCTGTAGAAGTGCAACAAAAAAGAAAGTAGCATCTACGTGATTTTGATTCCCTTTAACACAAAGTATCTTTTAGTTTTATAGGGGAAGCATCATTCTTACCCTATTTTGGTGACTTATCTCCTAACAAAATTACAGTGTGTGTGGAAGAGAGACAGAGACATAGGAAGAGATGCAATGCAATGCTTCCAATCTACATAATTTCACATGTTATGAACCTGTACCTATGTTATATACTTCTATTTGTGTATCTAGCTTAGTTTGGGAAATCTCTTATTTATAATAGATTGATAACTCTCATACCTAGCTGGCAGAATGAATGACAGGGAAGTTGCTAGGCAAGGTGCTGGCAGGTACCAGAAGATACCATTTATCATTCCATAATTAATGATATTCATCTCTAGATGTAACTTACATAATTGAGCTAACCTCATCTTCAAATTGCAAATATCCAAAAACAAGCTCGGGATCAGCTCATTATTGTGTAATCACTTATGACAGTCACATTTCTAACCACCAGATCACAATATCCCTTTTCCTCAGGCTCTTTTTTTGTTTCCTCTCCCTCCTTGTCAAATGATAATCTCTATAGCCCAAGTGCCTACTGATAAAGGATCCACATAGAAAAATTTATAGGAAATATTTCTCTGGAAACAGTCTGCAAGAAGTATATAGTTAGATAAGGTAGTGCGAGATTTAAAAAAATATTGAAAAATGAATTACAGGTCCAAATAACTAATGCATGTCAACCAGGATGAACTAAAATGTGAATGCAAAATGCCAAGCATGGTAGGTGAACCATAACTATGAAGAGGTAAATTGCGCTGTTCCATGCCCAAAGGGATTCCAGAAGTCACCAACATTAACGTTACTGGATCCTTCAAACCCAACTTTCAACATAAAATATGCAGCTGGAGGAAACCCAAAGCAATACTACAAGCAGCCCTCATCAAAGTTCTCAAGCTTCCAGCTTTAGCATCAAACTTCAAAGGTTGCACTATAAACACATGGGGACAATAATTAAAGCCCCAAGTTCTTCTGTAGCAAAAGTTAATAACTGACACGAGACAAAGACCAATAAAAGCTACTGATATAGTCATTGACTTTAAGTTGGCCCATTCACTCCTGTGAAATTGAGATGCACTGGCAGGAGAAAATGGAGAACCAAATATCAAGTACCAGGCCGAAAATGGAAAGGAAAACCCAGACTGTAAACCTAATTGATGAAGAGCAATTGGGTACTTGACAAATGTAATATGGGAGTAAAGAGACAAAAGCACCCCAAAAATGAACCACAAAAACACTTTTTGCTGAGTTCAACCATTTCCATGATCTTCTGTTGCGAGTGATGTCAAGTTCTGAAGTAGAAGTGGCTAGAGAACTGGACTTATCTTTTGTTGAATTAGAATCAAAACTATTGGCATCAACGTAAAGAGAAGCTGGAATGCTTGGAAGTGATGCAACAAGGAGATCAAAAGTGATCATGTAAACTCCAACAGATACAAATTTACAAGGGGATGTCAAAGGGTACAAAAAGAATGACTGATGAAACTTCTCAAGAATATTGTTCACTGAGTGCACAACTCCTTCAACGAACTTGAATCAAGGAAAAGGAAAACCCCAGGTTACAATGATAGATAATACAATTACTATATGATCATGAATACAGCAAACTACCAACTTATAGTGAAGGAAGCAGGAAGAGGGGGGGGGGGGGGGGGGGGGGGAAAGCATCAAAAGAGAGCTTGCAAAGAATACTCGATAACATTCCACTAAAAGCCTTACATCTTAAACAAAGTACTAATTGCTTCTAATACGCAAATTACCTCTAAATATTTATTACGATAAAGATTGCAAAGTAAGCTTCTTCCCCAAGAAATTCATAAGCAGGACTTATTTCTCCATCTCACAATCCGCGAAGACATAGACTCATATATAACGACCAAAACTGAACCTTCACAAAAAAAAACATCTATGGCTCATCAATTTATTTCTGGTGAAATAAAGAATTATATTACTAAATTACAAATAAAAACTTAATATACAAGAAATTTCTGCAAATTAATAATTGACAGTAAATGACAATACAGATGTTCAAGAAGGACATGACCAGATCATTGAGAAGTAATACATACGTCTAACAAAATGGGCATAAAACAGCATAGAGCATAAAAGGAATTTCTTATGACTAACATTTGTGACCAGAATAATTTTTTTTTCTATTTGAGTTATCAAAGTCAGACTGCCATTGAAAGCTAGCCATTCACTCCATGACTTTCAACAACATATTGCATAAATTGGAAAAATAATGCAAAAAAAAAGTAATATGTACTACTGGGCTGACCTTCCACCTCGAAGAAGGAACTCTTTGTGCCTGACCATATTAATAGGAGAAACTCTAGATGAAATTTCCAAAGTAATTGCATCAACTTGATAATCCCAAAAAGCACCATGAGGGAACACCCATACCCTGACATAAAAAATATACAGAAAAAAAAATATATAAACTAAGTGATCACAGAAGGCCAAAGGAAAAGGAGAATTATTATGACCAGATAGCATAATAAAATTTAATCCATTTCGAGATGAGCTAACCACCTAGTAATACAATGAAATTGCCAGTTTAGCAGTGCCTTCAACATAATCTGCAGCAGAAACACCAAATTTCAATTGAGGGTTGAAGCTTTTAGCCAGTAGCCACTCTCCCTATTAATTCAAATAGTTCAACCAAAATATTGAGCCAGTTGGAATCAAGTAGAGACCACATTTTCTTCACTTTGATCCACAGACCTTGTCTATGACTCTATGTACTGCTACATAATTAACGATATTGATGAGATCAAGGTTCAGCATCTGCCTGTTGGATTCCTCAGCATAGATGCTAAGACTTTCCCCATTATGTTCACTTTCCTCTACAATCTTAATGACAAGTGCTGCAGCAATAGTCCCTGCACGTCCAAAACCATCATATACCTCTCTTTCTCCATAAGGCTTCTGTTTCAATTCATACACGGTGTTACTTCCATTACAAATTTCATCATTTATTGTGCGCACTCCACTAAATACAGGAGTGTGATAGTCTCTTAGCCAAGCATCAACTGAGGCATACTCCCCATAATGTGAATCAGCAACAAGCAATATGATATCCTTGGAGAGCCAAGTTACACAGGTGAGCAACGAAAATACTGAGTATGCAATGCCAAAAGATAAGGCCTCACCACTTTCAACCTTTACAGAATTGTAAGGTGTCACCAAGACAGTAGCTTCTTTCCCATCACCATGCGGCGCTCAAATGATTCCAAAAGCTTCTCTCCATTTCCATGTGGTAAGCAATTTATGTTCTCCCAAATGGTTCCTGAATCGGGGCTAGTAAAAAAGTGCAGTGGGTGAAATTGATGGAATTGACAGTAGGACTTGTGAATAGTAAATTCAGCACCCAAGTTTGACATATACCATGCAATAAGTCTTTGACCTTCTCCATATAAGAATTCAAACAGATTCAAGGTACCATCAGATCAAGTCACCTTCTCTCTTTCCCTCGCTCTCTGTGTGTGTGCACGTGCACACACTGAGCATGACATGGAAGGTTTGGCACTTACTGTATGAACAAGCAAGACAGAAGGAGGGAAAAGGTAGGGGAAAACATGACGGAAGACAAAACATGAAGAAGACGAGTTAAAGATTACGGTGCAGACTGCTACTCAAATTTGTAAGGCCCGTTAAAAAGAAAAACAAAAGGAAGGGAACATATACACGAGTTTTGGCCTTTTAATTTAATGAATATAAGCCACCAGCCATTCAGCTAAAGCATAACTATTCTTGAATAAACAAATTCTTTTCTTTTCTTTTCTCTTTTCTTTTCTTTTTTGTTTTTTTTGTTTTTTCATAGAAAAAGAAATTCTATTAAGAAAGAAAAGAAGTGCAAGAGGGAGGACAAGAAATCCTCCAAAACAGAATGAACAATAGAACCTCAACCACGAGCAGCCTACTTATCCATTTGTATTGGCTTGTTTGAACCACTAAATCTTGTAACAAATTTAGAGACTTTTCATGTATTATGTCAGTAAGTGCACCCATAGTTACTGAAACACCGTGAAAATTCAATCAAATATTAAACACCAAAATATTTAAATTCCTTAGTTATTTTCTGCTCAAGTAGCTTGATGGGTGAACTATGAATCTCATTATAGTCAGACTACTCAATAATAACACTTAACCAACACTAAAATCCTAAAAGTGCAAGGGAAGCTCAAAGTCTCCTGCAGCATAATGAACTAAATTTTCTCTAATTGCTACCTTCACTGATGAACAATTACAATACCTCTTCTGAGGACAACAGCTAAACAAAATATGGATCTCGTCTATTTGAGGAAACCTAATACTAGAACAAAATAGAAGCTTAATTTATATCCTTTTTAGTGTTTATTTTCTTCTTTCAATATTCTATAGTAAGTAAAGCTCAGAGTCAACTATTGCAATCTTATTAGTTAAACTAATAGATCTTCTTTTTTCCTCTCACTTGCAACATTAATACCCAAACATTTCTCAAGCTTTTCTTAGTTTTCTATACCCCTGTTTATACTTTATAGAAGGTAGAGTTAGAATGTATGATTCCGTCTTTGGATTCAGAGAAATGCCTTTAATGGACAAAACAAATTCTTTGTCATCTACAAATATCTAAAGAGACTTTAGTTCTAGAGGCATAACAATATTGTCCTTTTTACTTCCTTTAATGCAAGAAAGCACTGCAAGTGAATGTTTGTCATTGATAGAGGAAAATAGACACGATAAACAATTGAAGTCTTCACAAAAGAGAAACCAAAAGTAGCATATTAGAAAGATAATACATGCCTCTGCCTCCAGGTTTAAAATCCAAATCAGTCAAGTCCTTTACCAGTCTACTTGCCTCTGAGACATCCTGACTATAAATCATGCTATTTGCTGAACCTGTATAATATGCATTTTACTACCACAAAGTATCTGAAGGCACTTCATAGTTCATACTATAGTATATAAATTTAAGAAAATTTGATGTTCCCGAAGGGCTGTTCCATTCAATGCTAAAGAATAGGGAGGAGGGGCGAGGGAGATCAAGTGGGCATAACTTGTTAGGTTTGACATAGAAATGTTTAATATTTTTCTCCAATCTAATTAAGAGTAAATTTAAACAATATGAATTTCCAGTTTCCTTTTCTTTTCCTACAGTTTGTTGGCAAGCCAACTAGCTATTGGCACTATGTGTCAGCGAGACCTAGTATATATTACAAAGAACATTATTTGTTTCAGCAATGCTGAGTCATAGAAAGAATTTGAACTCGTTAGAACCTTAAATATAAACCCCACCATTTTAATGTGATCCCAAATGAACTATTGAGCATACCTCCATCCAGCTCAAGTTCTCTCTACAGGTTTCTAGGAAGTGCATTCTCTAATTACAATTTCCTCTGAAACAAGCAACCCTACCTTATTTGTCTTTTATTTCCTTTATTGTAATTGTCTTTTGGCCAAAATATATTTTACAGCCCTATAGTTTGTACTATAATCCACTTTCATCCCTATAGTTTGAAAAGTTAAAATCAAGGACTCATAGTTTCTAAATCGAGCCAACATGGTCCTTGCTATCACATTCCATCCAAATTAATTTATGAGGATTTTGGGAGGAAAAATGTTGAAAACTAAGAAGAATAAAAAAAAAAAAAAATTATATATTTTTTAATTTTTAATTGATATATATTTTTACTTCTTATCTGTCCACGTAAGATTCTGTTAGTCCATGTCATATTCCGTTAAAGTTTATTTGGACAGAATGTGATCGTAAGGAGTAAGAACCATATTGGCTCGATTTTGAAGTTACTGAGTCCTTCATCTTAACTTTCTAAACTATAGGGATGAAAATGGATTCTAGTTCAAATTATAGGATGAAAAAGTGTAGTTGAGCGGCCTTGTTTTTCTTAGCCAACAGTAAGTGTCAAAATGGAAGCTGAAGTTCCATAAGTAAAAAGGGTAATATTACAACAACGTAGCTAAAATTTTCAAAGCAGGGGATCAAACTGACCTGGCATGAGTGCATTCTCAGAAATGTAGGTGTCCTTTGCCATAATTGGTAACAGCAAAAGAGCCAAAACCCCCCGCAACACAGCAAACGATACTGCCAAATTGGAAAAATTCACCAAAATAAAAACAGAGAAAAATCGGTCAATTGTCCAAAATTGAAATCGTATACTGATATTATAATTGGAAACGCGAGAATCAGAGTGCTAAAAAGGAAAAGTACCAGAAAAAGAGGCTGTGATAGATTAACAAGATCCCCAACCGCACGATTGGTCGTGTTCTCCTTCTAGAAATATTGCTCTCAGCCATGACTCTTAAGACTGAGAAAGATAGATGAGCTTTGCCAGGTTTTGCTCCGATTTTAACTAATTCTGCGAGACGAAACTCTGTCCATTTCAGCAGCAAGCCAGTGAAGACGGAAGGGGGAGATTGCTGAAATTATTGGGTGTACTTGGTTTGTGTTTTCTGCGTTTGTTTTCCATGAAAATGAAAATGAAAATTAGCCCACATACTTTTGGTTTGTGTTATTGTGAAAATTAGTTACTTACAAGTCATCAGTATATTTAGAAAACTATTTTCGTATTAAAAATCTTGTTCAGCTTAGATGATTTAATATTTAATTATTCATACTTACAATTAATTTGTATAATGTCAAAATTTTAGATGATTTAAAATCTACTTTAAATTAACTTGTAAATCAACACTAGTCTAGAAGATTTATTAAAAAGCTACTATAATATATAATTAACATATAAATCATTAAAGAGTTTCATAGATTTACTAACTAATTATCCTTATTTAATTGTAACTCATTACTTTAGACAATTTGTCTAGAAACTCTTATAGTATGTCAATATGTAACTGGCATGAGAAAATGTGATTTAAATGCAATTAACTTGTAAATGTTAACATTTTAAATGATTTTTTCAAAATATGTAATTATATTGTCAATCGTAACTATTAGATAATTCATTTATTGATTTTTTTATTTGCAAATAAGTCATAACCCGCCATATGTTTAACTTATCTGTCAATAAATTACTATAGTAACATGTAAATCACTTGAAACTTTAATAATTAATATATCAATTACTCTTACTTATTTCTAAATCAACATTAATTTACAAATTTACTAAAAAACTAATATTGTATATAATTAACATATAAATCATTAAGAGTTAATTTATTTATTTATACTAATTATCATCGTTGCAATTAACTTGTACATGTCACTACTTTAGATAATTTATTGAAAAACTATTATAGAAACCATCATGAGTTTATGTTTTACACTTGTAATTAATTTGTAAAATATAAAGATATTAGATGTTCTATTCAAAAACCACTCTCATATGTAATTATCAAGTAATTTACCAAGATCTTGTGTAATTTACTCACTACTTATTATGATTTGTAATTAACTTTTAAATCATTGCAACTTTAGTCAATTGACTCAAAAGCTACTTTCATATGTAATTAACAAAGAGCTTAGCTATTTTTTTTTTTTATTAATTATTTTTATAATAATTTTTATTTCCATTTAACTTGTAACCCATTACAAGTTTAGCTGATTTGTCAAAAATTACGACAATATGTAATTAACATATATGTAAACCACTTGAACTTTAAACGATTCACATACTAATATTCTTACTTGAAATTAACTTGTAAATCAACTCTAGTTTAGACAATTTATTAAGAAGCTATTAATTAACATATAAAATGTCAATAATATAAGGGATTTATTAACTAATTTTCCTTATTTGTAATTAACTTGTAAATCACTAATTTAGACAATTTTTCTAAAAACTCTTATCATATATCAATATGTAACTGTCATGCACTGAGGTGATTTATATTGCAATTAAATTGTAAAATGTTAATATTGTGCTGAAAAATTATTCCCGTGATCCCATCTCATATAAAATTATAATGTAAAATCGTCCTAATATAGACTATTCACTCACTAATTTATCTTATTTTTCCCATTGTGTTTTGAATTTTAATGAACTGGACTTGATGAATAAAATCGGACACGAGCCCACATATATACTTATAGGTTTCAAGCTGATGTATAATAGGCCACAGGGCCAGGGAACATCTGAATGACATAGTCATTTCTTCCTCCTGTGTTTTTTTTTTTTTTGCGCGCAAAGCCAACTACCATATCATCTCGCAATAATCCAAAAGTTACTTCGGTGTTGGCTTCTAGTGTTCTGAATTCTCTTTAGTAAGAAAATGGTTAAAATCATTGAATAATCACGTTAATATAAATTGATAGGGCACATTTGATTATTCAAAAAATTATTAAATTAAAATTATTTATTTAATTTAATTATTATATACATCATACTACTCTACGTGCATATAATTTTGTAGAAAAAAAAATGAAGAACAAAATAATATTTTATTAAAAAATAAAGTGATCAACTCGAATTGCCTAATACAAAAAGAGCAGTTGCATATTATTTTGAATGTTGTTTTTTTTTTCTTTCTAATTTATAAAAATCAAACTTACAATACGTCTCAAATTCCTTGAAGGTAAGTCTTTGTATGTATCATCATGAATTCTTTATTTTCTTAACAAAAATAAGGTATGAATTTACAGAAAGCAATTAAGTGAGAATGCAGTCATGGATTTAACCGTGGACCCGGTTTGAGTTATGAACAAAGCCCAAACCCGAAGCTCAAGAAAGACGTAGATCTATGCCAAGTGTTGGGCTCTGTGCTTACGGAACATGGCATTCCAGCTCATCCAATCGTTCCGTGCCACGTGTCAAAAATAAAGTACTTCTCACTTTTCCCTCTTTGATTACTCCCCAAAAACCCTAAACCATGTACTTTTTCTCACTCCCTTTCAGTTCAGGTGCTTAAGCTCAGAGCTCAAATTCTTACTTAGTTTCAGAGTCACTGCTATGAGATGTGCTTCGGGACCCATGAATTTTTGTAACATATAGCTTACTGTGCACGAAGATGAACTTCTCTGTATTGTTCGGTTTTCTTTTAGTGGTGATAATGGTAGAGCACACGACTTCATACAGTGGTTCTGGTCCTCACATTGCAGATGTTAATATACTGTTGCCTCCCAAAATGACTCATCCTGTGGAGTACAGGCTTCAGGGAAGTGATGGTTGCTTCAAATGGTAGGCCCTCCTTTTTTGTGTCTATAGTTTATTTTGATGCTTTAAATCATAAACATAATGAGAAAATGTTGGAAAAGTTAAATAAGAGTAGAGAATATTGTATCATGGAGGAGCTAAAAGCTGGATGTAGTTACAGTATTTGGCTTTGGTTTCTTACTTACTCAGGCAATCGCCTTAAGGATGTGCCAACCTAAAATTAGAATAATCTTCTCCTTTTGTTGCAGATATTATAAATGACTCTCATACAATTGTTTTATGATTTTTATCCCTTTGACCAATCAAATCATTGGTAATTGTAAAACCGATGGCAAGAAGGTGCAACTCAAGTAAAAGGGTAGTATACAAAGAAGCACCGACTAGTGGTCTTAAGAATATGTCTATCGAGATTCTCATAGCCGATTGAGGTGGCCTTATACTTTTGGTCTGTCCATTTGTAAGTCAATGCAACTATATTCCCTGGTTTTGACTCGGATAACTAAAAAAAGATCCATCTAGTTATTCTTAGTTGATGTAAACTGTAGTATGTACAAGAATATCAATGATATGATCATCTCCGTTTTCACTTCCAAGTAGCTAGGGAGTTTTGGAATGTCATTTTTCACGACATGGGTTCTCCTGGGTGCTTCTTGGAAGAGTTATTGATGTTTTAAGGTGCTGAGGAAGTAAGTCTGTGAGTTGGAGATGTTTATCTGGAATTTGCCTTGTATTGTTTTTGGGTTGGGAAGAAACAATAGGGCGTTTGACTGCAAATAGAGCTTGGCAGCAGATTCGATGCAATAGTTCCTGTTAACTCTTTAGTTGAAGCTCATCCCACCCTTTTCTTGTTCGTTCCTGTAACTTCTTTGATGTTTTAGACTACTGCCAACTTGATTTCTCTTACCTTTTTCGATGAGGTTACTTTACTTTTTGCATAAAGATCCTTTTGAAGGTGGAATTGCCCTTCTTTTCACACCCTCCACAGACATTAGGGTTTGGGCAATAAGATTTAGAGACGAAATATTTGTGGTAATATGAGTAGATGACAGAGTATCCAATATTAACAGACATTCACCCTCCTCCTATTGAATTAATGATTGATATATCTATTCTGCCTTCCGGATTCCTTGTCTATACAGTTGTTGGACAGTAATCCTTAATTTTTCTATTTGTCTCTGTCATTTTTGGTTAATTCAATTTGTGAGTATCTGCAAATATTTGTTATAATTGTATCTTATTTTCAGGTCATGGGATCACCATGATATTCTAGCTGTTGTACCCGAATACAATTTGAGTAGTCAATGCTCGACCAGTGCAAGGCTGAGATCAATTGCCCCTTATAGTGGTCGGAAAGAGACTGCTGTGTATGCTACTGATGTACATACTGGAGCTGGCATTCGCTGCAAAGTTTTTGTTGACAACGTATCCAGAATCAAGATATTTCATAATTCTGTTAAGCTTGACTTAGATGGGCTTGCTACCCTACGTGTCCGCGCCTTTGATAGTAAAGGTTGTAAAGTTTTATTATTATTTATTATTTCAAAATTTATTTAATGATATATCTAGTTCAATGTTCAAATTATTTTCTTCTGGTTAATCCTGTAATCCTCTTTCCTTTTTTGGGGATAGGGGCAAATCCCTTCCTAATTTATCTTTCTTTGATTGAAACTTTTGTTATAATTTCTACTCTTTGCAGAAAATGTGTTTTCATCATTAGTTGGCCTACAGTTCATGTGGCAACTTGCACCTGCCAATGGCTCGCCTCATCACATAGTTAATGTTCCTTTGAAGGAGTCTCCCCTTAGTGACTGTGGGGGATTATGTGGCGACTTAGACATACAAATAACACTTGAAGATAGTGTAAGTGTGTTGCCACTGGCTGTGAATAATCACCCACATACATATTTCTATCTAAGCTTTTCTCTCTGCCATGTCATTCAGGGTGTATTTTCAGATTTATATGCTGTGAAAGGAATTGAAATTGGCCATGAGATTGTTTCCGTGCATTTGCTTGAGCCACAATTTGAGCATATGGCTGATGAGATTGTTCTAACTGTAGCAGAAGCTATGTCACTTGATCCTCCCTCACCCCTTTTTGTTCTTGTTGGTGCGGTCGTTCCCTATACTCTTAAAGTTATACGTGGGAATGCTCCTCAAGGTTTTTATTTTTATTTTTCTTTTCTTTTCTTTTCTAATTACTATTTGTTGTTATTTTTTTAAATCCTGCAAATAATTTTTTGAAGTTCCATATCTTATGTCCTTGTTATTTCACTATCAAATTTGAAGACTTTATAGAATCATCTTGCCTACAAAGTTAACACCTATTTTGGCCTTTGTTTTTTAAACATATTTTTTTACTAATTAAAAGAAGAACAGAGGTATGTTGCATTATATCAATGCTCTTACAGCCACCTTATCTGGTATTTGCAGTGGTAACATTACCTTCGTCACATCATCTATGGTCTGTGTCAAACTCTTCAGTTGCCCAGGTTGACTCTAAGTTGGGTTTAGCATATGCAATGAGCTTAGGAATGACAGCTATTGTTGTTGAAGATACAAGGGTTGCTGGGCACATTCAAATGTCATCACTTAATGTAGTCCTACCAGGTTTTTTGTCTTTGTACATAACACCCTTGTCGATTTCCGGTGATCCTGTAGAAGGAGTTCCATCAATTTCAGCTATGCCTCGTTGGTATATTGTTGCTACCCGTCAATATCTCATCCAAATGAAGGTTTCTGCACAAGGTCCGGTTCTGGAAGATATCTATATTACTGAGGTAGTTCATGTGCTGTCTTAGTTTCATTATTCTGGATACATCTGATTTACTTGTATATTTTCTTTTATGATTTTCTCTGGCCTTTTAGTTTTTATAGTTCCATATACGAGGGCCTAAAAATGATAAGGGTACTTTTTTTAATATAATTCTTAGTTGTAGTAGTTAATTAATAATTAATTCTCAAGTCCATTAAGTTTTTAAAGCTCATTTTTCCTTTTATTTTGGGTACCAGAAATCACTAACATGTTATCAGTAATAAATCTTGTTAATATCTGGTAAAAGGTTAATCGATCCCCTCTGAAAATTGTAGAGTTGAGGAAATGTTCACTCTAATCATGATGGTAACCTCATGAGTTTGCAGTGCACTACAGACACTCAAGTTTAAATATGTTCTTGAGCAGTGTCTGAGCGGGATCTTGCTGTTATATTCCTCATCTTGGTCTCACTTCTTAACTAGGAGTGCCTATAAGGTGTTCATCTACCAAAGTATTTGTGTCTCTTATAATATATAGCTCCTGAAAATTTCCATCTTCTATTTAATATTCAATATACTAAAAAAATGCGTTGATATGTTTTTCTTTTGAAAAGGAAAGATGATAGAGGGAGGAATAAAAATCAAATGATGGTTTGTTAAATTCTTATTTAAAATTCTGAAGTTGCCATCCTTTTCTTCTTAGCCTTATTTACAACTTTGTACTTGTATTTGCATTAACCAAGGTGCCGAGGGGCCACAACCAAATGCTTTACAATAAAAAGAGTAGGGGCAGCATTCTGGAGTCCTCACCACTTGATTGCTACCTAAACTTGTTTTCACTCCACGATAAAGGAGAACCCAAGACTTCATGATGCAGAAAAAAGTGGATAGAAGGAAGAAAAATAATTACCAGTAGTTTTTCAAACATATGGCAGTAGGTTACTGGCAGTACTGTGGCTTGTAGCTCCTTTAAGAATTATGGTTTTCATGTCCTTAATGGGTTATTTTATTTATTTATTATGTATGACTAGGATTAGTTTAAATCAAGGGATATGATTAAGCCTATTAGGTTTTTAGTATTGTTTTCTTCTATTGAACTGACAAATTTTGACATAAAAATTGGGGTTTTCTCTTCTCATCATAGAGTTAGGGTTTTCATGTCCTTAATGGGTTATTTTATTTATTTATTATGTATGACTAGGATTAGTTTAAATGGATATGATTAAGCCTATTAGGGTTTTAGTACTGTTTTCTTCTATTGAGCTGACAAATATTGACATAAAAATTGGGGTTTTCTCTTCTCATCATTCTTGATTCACTTTCTTCTGTCATTCTTTCGTTTCTTTGGTTTCTTGGCTACTCTCTGCTCAGAACTTCATTCACTGCATTGTAGAGTGAGGATGTTAAGGTGTATGATCAGTCTGAATACTGGGAAACATTTTTAGTGCCAAATCATATTGCACTCAAACATGGTTGGCGAAATTCAAGAATCTTGAAAGCATATGCATCAGGACTGGGAAAACTGACAGCTTCTTTGACTTACTCTGGTGGGCTTCATGAAACAAAGGAGGTAATTCCATCATCTACTCATACTTTTCCTAAATATATACATGTATATGTTTATGGACACACACACACACATGCACATACATATATACATGTGTGTATGTGTGTGCTCTCACTATAATGCCGTTGTTGTCCGTGGTTGTTATTATTATTATTTGTTGTGTGGAGAACTATGTGTGCTTGATTGTTAAGGAAGAAACATTTAACGAGGACTTAATTGTCTCACTTAGTTAGATTTACTTGTAGGTTCTCAAGGTTGAGCAAGAAATCACGGTTTGCGATCAAGTGAAGTTTAGTTTGGCCAAGGAAAAGGATGGGTCTCAGATCATTCTACTTCCCTGGGCTCCTGCTGTTTATCAGGAGGTGGAGCTAAAGGCTGTTGGAGGTCTGTAGCTTTCTTTAAATGGTCAAATTCTGAAGTGAAACTTTTCTTATTTTTGACATTGTTGAAGGGCTTTTTTTTGTTTTTTATTTTTATTATTATTTTTTATAAGTACATTGTTGAAGGGCTTAAGTTTGATTGCATTGTGTAGGTTGTACTAAAGCATCCAGTGACTACAAATGGTTGTCTTCAGACTCATCTACTGTATCTGTATCTGCTTTTGGGGTTGTCCAGGCAAGGAAGCCTGGCAAAGCTACTCTTAAAGTAATATCCATATATGATTCATCGAATTATGATGAGGTAAATTTGTTAAGATAGTTTTTTTTGTTTTGTTTTGTTTTGTTTTTTTTTTTTTTTTTTTTTACATTTTGCATTCTCTGATAATTTGGTGGTGAATTTATATGTGTCCTTGAATATTCTTCTGCTTCCTACTTTAGAAGTATCTTTGTTTTATCTCCAGATGTTTGTGTGTTGTGTTATCCAGGTGAAGAAACTGATGAGCATCTTTTCATTAGTTGCCCTGTTACTTGGACTACCTGGAACAAGCCTTTTGTATTTTTGGTTATTGGGTGTTCCTGAAGTCTTTACGAGATTTACTGATGGTTCAATTTAGGGGCTTTCAGGGGGATACAGATGCTAAATCTTTTGGCAGTAAATTTTTAGTGGTGCTTTGGCGGCTAGAGCCTAATGCCAAAATCTTTTGAGATACTTCGCATTTCTTTGGGATAAAGCTGTCCTTTTGATACTTCGGGAGACTTTTGAATTTAAGCAATGGAGTACTGATAGTAGATGCCAAGGGGGTAACTTAGAAATACGTATTAGGAAGTTTCTTACTTGTGTCATTCCAAATATTGAGTACCCATCTAACTTTTGAAATTTCCGGAGACTTTTGACTTTAAGATATTGATTCTGTTGATTTCCTATTGTTCTCTTGTTTTGATGGCATACATTGAATATGAAAATTGTATTAATAGTGATTACTGTAAGCAAATTTGTAATTATGTTTGAATAAGTCATTATGTTATTTTATGGATGTGTTACGACTAGTATTTAATTAGTAATTAGGAATTCCATTTCCGGGTTCAGTAGGTTGGGGATGTTCATTACTTAGGTTTTCCTTTTAAATTTAGGGTTTGTTTTAACCAGAATGCTTGGGAATTAAGTTTTGGATTTTTGTTATAAATTTTTTTTACACGCATTTAAATACTTTTTGTCTATCTGATCTGATCTGATCATGGAATTTTTTTTCTCGTCATCAAATATGCTAAGAATTTGTTGTAATTCTAATTTTGTGTTCTTTGTACCTTTTTCTAGTTATGCACAAAGTGGCTCCAACTCACTTCTCAATTCTCCTTGGATTATATAATTTCTGAAAGTTTTTTGTTTAACCTCTTGGTTTTCGTTTTTCTTATATCTAATTGTAGTTTTAAAAATGTCGAATAGGTGATGGTTGAAGTTTCAACCCCAACATCCATGGCAATGCTTCATAGTTTTCCTGTAGAGACTGTTGTAGGATCACATCTTCAAGCTGCCGTGACAATGAAAGCATCAAATGGTGATGACATATCACATATTAATGTGAATTTGTTTATAATGCTTGGTGTATTTTTTACATGAATTTGTCATTTTCAGGTGCCAACTTTTATAGATGTGACGCCTTTAAATCTTTCATAAATTGGAAAGCGGGAAGTGAGTCCTTTGTCATTGTCAATGCGTCTCGGGAGATGTCATTCTTGGGCTCTATTGATAATACTGTGCTCCATGCATCATCTTTTGGTCCTCCATGTTCATGGACCTCTGTATATGCTTCTGGTCCCGGTCTAACCATGCTGCATGCCTCAATGTCAAAAGAATACCAACCCTTTGATCACTCTTTCCATGGATTAGTTGTCTTAAAATCATCTTTACGTATTGCGGCGTATCCACCCCTTGTTGTTTGTCAAGCAGGTGATGGAAGCCCATTTGGTGGTTACTGGTATGATTTGTCTCAAGCAGAGGTTGATAAACAATTGGAAAACCTAGAGATAGTATACCTTGTCCCTGGTGCACACTTAGATGTATCACTTCTTGGTGGACCTGAACTATGGGACCAAACTGTTGACTTCATTGAAAGTGTGGACATGTTGGATGAGACGCAAGCAAATAATGATGGAGTTCTTGTCCATCGGGTATCTGGCGGTTCTAGGAGTTTGTACAGACTATTATGTCAGACACTGGGGACCTTTGTAAGTTTTAGTATTCACTTCTTGCTTACATGTTCTCCTGATTTATTTATTGAGGAAATTCAAGACATATTCACCTTTTCTGGTTTCAAAATGACTCAGAAACTTGTTTTTAAACGTGGTAATTGGGTTGGAGATGACCATCCTCCGCCGGCGATTGCAGAAGCTCTGGTGTCAGTTATATGTAGCATTCCTTCCTCAATTGTACTAATAGCTGATGAACCGGGTAGAGATATTTCCATTGAAAGCTGCACGCTATCACTTACTCAATGTTTTTCTCTCTTATAATGCCTCGAGTATTTTGGTCTTTCAGTTAATAAACATGATGTTATTTGGGCTGCAATTCAAGCCTCCCGCGGTTCTGGTCGGCTTCGTGACACCCCCGTTACTGTGGCAAATGAGCGCACCATCCGAATATCTGCAGTTGGCATTAGTGACTCTGGAGAAGCTTTTGCAAACTCATCTGCTCTTTGTTTGAGGTGGGAACTTAGCAGTTGTGAGGGACTACTGTATTGGCATGAAGCTTACAATACAGTGAAGTCTATTACTTGGGAGAGATTTTTGGTCTTGAGAAATGAATCTGGACAGGTACTGACAAAATCTATAAAAAAAAATAAAAATTCAAGTTTTTTTTCTTCTCTCAAATCAATTATGCTTATTCTTTTTTGTCAGATTTTCATTCTTTTATTTGTATACCGCAAGGTGCTTGGGAAAAACTTGGTGCGAGTTCATTATCTGGTTTAGTTCTGCTTGCAACATATGATTTTGTGTGACTAATTCAACCTTATTGTTCTTTACTGTTTGTTTGGGTTTGTGTTATTGATGTTTATCATCTTTCTGTCAGATTGTCGATTTTTAAGTGCTACAATTTTCTTTTATCTCATTCTTAACTTGCCTGGACTTAAGAATATTTCTGAAGCCCGTGACCGAGTATGAATTATTTGTGGTAGGGGTCTGGTTCTTCATATATTAGATGTATATCTTCTGCATAAACAATTGTCTGGAAGCTTCTTTAGTCTTTTGAATTAAATGATGGGTTGCTCATTGATTTATTTTAATTTTCATTTTAAAGGGATATGGATTTTAATCATATCAATATGCTACTCATTTAACTTATGAAATGGGGCATCATGGTATAATTTTGTATGAGGAATGAGTTAACATTCCTTTAGAAGAATGAAACAAAACTATAAGAAGTAACTGAAAATAGTCAACTTCCTCTTAGGTTGAGGTGTCCACATTGTGGCATATTTGTCACATTCTTCAGAAAAAACATTTGCTTTAGAGCTTTAGTATGATTTATCAACAAAAGTCCATATCTCTATCTAGCTCATTAAGATGGGGTGTATTCTTCATTTTGTGTAAATTTTAGACAGCTTATGTGATGCAGCACCAAATGGTATTTTAATCGAAAGGAAACAAATATTATTTCCAGAAAAACTAATTAACAATGTAGCACTGGGGTCATTATATAGTCTCAATGGAAAACCCCAATGGCCTAAAGGTAAATCTAGAGTGCTAATAAACTGGGAAACCAATACAAGAGTTCTAATAAAACTACTATTATAAAAAAATTCGTATTTTAAAATAATTTTAATCAAATCCCAATACAAGTATTAACTTACTGGTAAATCCATTCCTATCATTACCTTCATACAGCAAAAGAGTAAGTTAGACAAGTGTACATTCTAATTAGTCTCATATATGTGAAGTTCTTACTTTATGGATGGCAATGGTGTATTGTATGCTAATTGCAGCAGCTAATTGACATCTTGTGCTTGAGAGTTGTGAAGGCTCAATAATTGTTTTGTCTTCCGATAATTCCTCTTCGAAATAATGACTGTTAACTCTTGCTGTAGTTCTTTTAGGCAATAGCTGCACAAAGAATGTAATACTTCTGTGAATTCTAAATGATGATATGGGATATGTATTAGTTGAATAACATTTAGGGCTAGAGATTTGCCTGTTTTGATTGGTAGATTTTCTTCCCAACCTCGGATCCTTTTTCTTGGTCTTAACTTTTTATTCAAAATAATATTATTTTCTTTGATGTGATGTAGAAATTCTTGGGTTGACCCTTTTCGTGCTTTGCTTTTCAGTGCATTGTCCATGCTACTGTTACTGGTTTTGTTAAGACATTGGGAGATAGTTATTCTGGTCATTTTCCTGAAACAGACAATGTTCTTACAGATGCAATACGTTTAGCAGGTATGATGTTTTGGCATATAGTTAAATCTTAGGCTGGCTGTACACATTGCTCTGAAGTATAAGTTAGATTTTGCAAGTTTCACATTTGCGCCGTGGATCATGCCCTCCTCCCCTTTCCTTTTTTTTTTCCCTGATAAAAGGTGCTGCTTTTGTTTTGCTATTAGTCTATCTATAGTTAGTTTCGTCCTAACATAGATATATGTTCCAATGTGCAGCTTGTTTCTACTCTAACAGTCAACCCAGAATTCAACTTGTTATATTTCAATCCTGCCGCAAAGGTAAACTCCAATGTAGTCACTTATATTGTTCATATTAGTTGCCTTGACTTCATGGCTTTGTTCCCAAGAGGAGACTGGTTTAGTAGGGGAGGGAAAGGAACTGGAAAGAAGAGACGGTGAAGACTGCCTTCCCTTGTGGGTGTTTTGCTTTTGTAGGAGAAAATGGAAGAGAAGTGTTAATCATGCCAAGCCCAGGAAAGTTGGCTTTGATCTCTCGTTTTACCTGCAATTCTTCCCAATACGGGGGGGAAGAAAATTGATGGGTTTGGAGGAAGGAGAATAATCTCCATATCTGTTGCCTCCCTTATGTTTCCCTCAAACCAAGATTAGTGCACCCCTCTCCTGAAATCCATTGACTTCTTTTTACTCAAACATTTCTGTCATGCATATTATCTCACTTCTTTTCGACATGTTTCATTACAGGCAGTTTGTATTCTTTGGAGACTTCATTTGTTCTCTGCTATGGTTTTGCACTATCTTGCTCGGAATCTCATAGGATATTGGTGTCAAGACTTAGATTTGACTATTTTCAATTAGTAGATTTTCCTATTGATTTGAAGTGTTAGTGTCAAAGAATGATTCACCCAAGTGCTTAATCTCTTAGATGAGGCCATAGAATTGGTTTTTAATTTCTTAACACACCCTGTTAGTAAGCAAATGGCCTCCACTTACCTTCTGCTATAGTTTTAATGATAAGAATGGGTAGCGGCAAGGTTGAACTCTAGACCACTTGTCAAAGAGGCTCTGGTACCATGTCAAAAATCCAATTTTATCCAAAAGTTTAAGCCTATTAACAATTTTTTACATCATACTTACAAGACGATGGCTACATTTAGTAAAATCCTTTTTTCTAAATGTTGCTTTGATATCTCAAATGATACTCTGGTTGGATGCACGGAATCAAAGAGTATGATAAGCTCATTGGGAGAGTTTCCAAATGGGAGTAAAAGGATACAATGTTGTGGAGGTCCATTGTTGGCCTGTTGTCCTTTGTACCAAGTTACCATAATTAATATTGTTTTAAGACCCGGATTGACTCAGCTGGTCGGACCGTCAGCCGGGTGCTATTCCGGGCCGGATTAGCCTTAAAACTCGAAATAGCTATTGGAATGCGGATTGACCTGGATGATTTGAAGGAATTTTAAAAATCCGGCCCATTCATAATTTAAAAGAAAAAGAAAAAAGAAAAACAAAACAAAGTAGAACGGAGAAGCTTGTACTAAACTATTTTCCTTCTCTTGAGTTTTCGTTTATATATTTTTTGTTTATTGTTTTTCATTTCTTGTTTGGCATTAAATTATTATATATGTGCATAAAATATTTATATTTCTATATTAAAAATATGAAATAATTTTTTTAAATTATAACGTCATCATGTTTTAGAACACTAATAATTAGCCTCCCTTTAAAAGGCATTTGGATATTTAGTTGACATGCAACTTGATTGGCGAGACCTTTTGTATTAAGCTCACCAATTTTTTTATTTTGTCTAGGAGAACTTCTACTCCTCATCTTCGTACTTTGTTTCTATTTTAATAAAATTTATTTTTCTATAAAAGAAAATGAACTCAGTAGAACAATCTAGTATGTAGTTTTGTAGACATAACAACACTCTTGATGGAATGTAAGTAACCCAACTTGTTTTTTGAATACCTACTTTTTCCCTCTGGGCTCTTTCTTGTGATGGCAAGTAGAATTGCTACAAAGTTAACTTTAGTTACTTATATACTACAATGACAATTTGTAGGCAATATCACTGTTTGCTTTTATGAGTATCAAACATATACTTATTATTAGCAAAAATAAAATATCAAACATATACTTATTTGGTTTTTTGTTGTTAGCCGATGCACTTACAACATCTTTTTCAGGTAAATTTGTCAATAACTGGGGGGAGCTGTTTCTTGGAAGCTCTTACAAATGATTCTCGAGTGGTAGAAGTTATTCAACCTCCATCTTTACAATGCTTACAACTGGTGGTGACCCCCAAAGGTTTGGGGACTGCCCTTGTGACCATTTATGATGTTGGGCTGGTTCCGCCACTCACAGCTTCTGCGGTGGTAAGCTCTTATTTTCTATATATTTTTTTAAATGACTTAGGAATTGAGAAAAATGCACTTCTTTTTATGTCTATTAATCTTTAGACTTTTCAGTGTTATTTATTAGTGAATATCTTTCTCATTCTTATATATATATATATACTATGCTAAACTTTTCATTCTCTTCCCTGAAAATATCATTTGTTCTGAGAAGTATTTCTTATATAGATTGATTACATTCTTCAAGGAAAAATGGAATCTGGCAAAAAGGTGTATTATTGAATATAAATTAATGGGAACCATTTCACCAAGCTTCAATAAATATTAGTTAGGTTTAATCTAGCCCTGGGATAGGGATTTCTAAAATTTATTAACCTCTCATAATGAGAATAACTTATATTTATGCTGAAAGTATATTATTATTTTTGTTTAGTTACTCCTGAAAGTTTATGGGTGCCAAGAAGTACCCCTTGGTTCGGAGTGTGTAACTAATGGGAACAAATCGCCTGACATGTGGGTTGTGTAGGCACCATCTTTCTTGCTCACCTGCTGCCTAAGCTTTGGTGCAAGTGTATTAGTAAATTACTTGTGATAGTTGTGCTGCTCGCATGATAGTCTGATACTTTTTTTGGGGGAACCATGACCATCACCTATCCTTTCTATCAGGATTAAGCATTTGGCAGACACTAGATGCCTGATTTGTGACTCACTAGTGGTGCAGACACTTATGCCCCCTGCCTTTGGTTCAGAGCTAGGTGTGGGCAAGTGCATGAATGGGATCTGACATGTAATCCTATCAGCTTAAGCTTTTTGAGAAGTTGGTTGCATGGATGGTCCTAACAGAAAGATTATTTATCCATGATGTATATTCCTTAGAATTAATATTCTTATACCCAAGCTTGGATGTTAATCTTAACTCTGGGTTTAGGTTGATGTTGGCTCAACATGTTCCTGCATACAGAGGTAATATCCATTTGGTTCTAGTAAAAGAGATTTTCTAATGGCAAAAGTCTTCAACAATAGCCTGCTTCTAGTAAAAGAGATTTTCTAATGACAAAAGTCTTCTACAATAGCTGTCTCAAAGTGGTTGAAAGTGCTTGATATATGCCATCTCTTCATATAACACGTATTTCTTTAATTTTATTGCCTAGTACTTCAGAACATATATTAATATAAGGTATCTTCTTGGGAATTGAAGTTGTTCACTCTGAAAAGGGTATCTTCCTATCTCGGAGGAAGTATGTTATTGACTTGTTGGAGAAGATAGGTATGCTTGGATGCATGCCTGTTGAAGCCAATCATAAGCTATATAGTGGTGATGGTGAATGTGTTGATAGGGAAAGATATCAAAGGTTGGTTGGGAAATTAGTTTATCTATCTCACACTGTCCCAGACATAGCCTATGTTGTTAGTGTGGTTAGTTAATTCATGCACGATCCTTACTCTGCTCACTTAGATGCGGTTTATTGCATATTAAGGTACTTGATATTTGCACATATGAAGGGAGCTTTGTTTGAAAATCATAAAAGCCTAAAGATGGAAGGTATGCATATATAGATGCAGATTGGGTTGGATCACTTGATGATAGAAGATCTATTTCGGGATAATACATATTTGTTGTGAATATTGTTTCAGAAACAAGAAGCAAATTGTGGTTGCTAGATCTAGTGTAGAAGCAGAATATAGAGGCAATGGACTCACGGGACTTGTGAATTATTATGGCTTAAAAAGTGAATAGAAGACCTCATACTAACCTAAAGAAATACCTCTCTTGTTGTACTATGAACACTATTGCTATACAGGACAAAACACATAGAGGATGATTGGCATTTAATTAAAGAAAAGCTAGACTCTAGGCTAATTTGTATACTTTTTGTAAGGTCTGAGAACTAATTAGCTGATATTTTTACAAAAAGCCTTAGTAGTGTAGATTTTCACCCTATTGTTTGCAAGAAGGGCATGAGAGATATATATGCACCATCTTGAAGGGAGTGTTGAGAGTGAACGTGTGAATAAGGGTATATGTGTCTTTACCCTTCAAGTGTATATATATTCTTGTAATTGTTTGTTAATAGACAAGGAAGTATATTTTTACACAATTCATCACATGAATTAAATTGAAAAAATTGAAATCCAAAATCTCTATTATTATATCATTGTAGTTATTTTCATTCTCCATGAGCCTTTTCCTCATATGCTTTACACTGGTCACTACAAACTCCTTTTCCTAATATGCTGTTTCCTCACATGTTTTATACTCGGGTTTTGTAATGCAAAGATAAACATATGTCACAGGTACAAGTTGCCAATGTAGAATGGATCAAGATTCTGTCAAGGGAAGAGATCAGCCTTATGGTATGTCTTTTGTGGGTGATTTCTTTTGTGTTTGTTTTTGGTCTTAAGTTGGGATCTTCACGTGCTACTGTAATACGTTCAGGAAGGAAGGTTGCAAACACTTGACCTAATAGTGGGTATTAATGATGGAAGCGCTTTTGACTCTTCACAGGTTTGAATAAGTTTTACTATTTCTGGACAGCTATATCCTTCCAATATTTCTCTTTTCTTTTTTCTTGCAAAATGGTGCAATTTCTTAAAACACTAACCCATATACATAAGAATCCATAAGAAACCATAAGAAAGCACCACCGATACATAAATTAGACAGCTAGGAATATGACCTAAAGTCTTGTACAAAGAAAGGATAAATGAACTCGACATTCCAAGTGAAGCAAGGTCATTATTTCAGTGCAAATCCAAAAGAATATTTATTGCTGCTGTTCCAGTGCTGTGCATAATACACAAGAACAGTAACCTTGGGGAATGTTTGTGAAATTTGGCAATCAGAAATGGAGAACTGGTTACCAAGGGCATCTATGAAATCCAGCATCATCACACTTAACCAGATGGAGGATTAGTGGAACACCAGTAGAAAAGAACATCTAGAAAAATAATCTTAACAGTCTCCTGTTTCACATACTGAAAAATACTTTCCTTCGAGAAAGAGAGAGAACATCAAGCTTGGTGGTACCAGCCTCCTAGCAATCTTGCACACCCAGAACCAGATGTACTTTGCACAAAGCTATGAGCTGCATCATCCAAGAAGGAACCATTCAAGAAATACCTAAAGAGAGCAACCATCTTATTAGCTCCAAAATCTCTTACGGTCTAAGCTGAGTTAGTTGAATAGCTAGACCAAATCTGGACCACTTTGGATGTGTGTCTTTTGTAGTTTCTCTAGGCCTTGGTTTGAAAATCTTTCTCAAATTTACGATAGACGTATATGTAACTGATTCTTGCTTTCTCTTTCTATACTAGAATTTTAACAATTTGGAACCTCTGATGCAGTATGTTTACATGAATATACTTGTTCATATCGAGGATCATATAGTTGACCTTGTAGATGATGACAATGTCTCAAGTCTTGCTGGCAGATACGTTAATGCTCCGAGTTTTACTATTAAGGCCAGAAGTTTGGGGATTACAACACTTTATGTAAGTTCACTTTTGGCAATGTGTAATCGTGCTGAGCTTTCTCTCATCAAACTTGCTTATTTAAAATATGAGATGCTCAAGTTTAGATATTGGTACTTGAAATCAGGTCAGTGCTTTACAAAATTCTGGGCATGAGATACAAAGTCTACCGATTAAGGTGGAAGTATATGCACCGCCAACGATACATCCACATGAAATTTTCCTTGTACCTGGTGCATCCTATTTGGTATGTTCCAGATTTTAATATACCGAATGTTTGTTCTTTCAAATTTTCTAGTTTGCTTTGAGAATATAAAGACAACAATTGGGTTATAAAGTTCATAGCATTAATTTTGCATTGTTACTCTCTTTTTCCAATAATTTTGAAGGTTCATTATTATGTGGTTGCATTCATATAATTTTATATTTCCCATTAATCTAGTAACATTTGAATTTTATCTTTAGCTTACTATGAAAGGATGCCCATCCATTGGTGTTTATGTTGAGTATGCTTGCTTGGATGATAAAATTGCAAATATTCACAAATATTCAGGACGACTATCTGCAATGTCAGCAGGGAATACGGTAAGATATGACCCAGCAAAGGCTTATATCAATTACTTATTCTTTTAGCTTTACTTATTTAAATAATTGTAAGTGTTCATTCATGTATTTTGTGTAGAATATTATAGTACACTAGCACATACATATTTTTTTTCTTTAGGGGCGGAGGGGGTAGTTTGATTCAGGTAATATCTTAAACTGATGTATCAAAATCTGATTAAGCTTCAATTAGTCTGTGACTCTGTGCCCCATCCTATTCTATACCTTCAAACAGTTATCTTCTGTATTGTCTATTGGATCATGAGAATCTGTCTTGAACTAGCAAGCTGCTAAAACAAATGAGTCATCACCAGTTGTCAGTTTTTTATTGTGTTTGTGTTTCTGAGATTTCTGTTCGGATTCAAATGTGTTACTTCACCTACAACAGCCAAATAAAGGCAGTGTATATAATGTTTAAGTATACACATATTCTAAATGGATCACACTTCTCATAAAGTTTCTTCTGATTTTGTAGTCTTGGTTTATCGATTTTATTCACCTTTTTATAATGAGACGGGGAGATACATAAGCTAGGTCTTCAATTCTTTTATTAAAAATAATTCAGTTTTATTTTTTATTTTTTACTTTTACTTCTGACTATTTATTCACTATGTAATCAATTCCACATTTTCAGTTCAAAATGAATGGGTCTATATTTGGCATTTTGGCTAACCGAATGTATTGTTATGTTGTCAGACTATTATAGCCACAGTCTTTGGCAATGAAGGCTCTGCGATTTGTCATGCATATGGCAGCATAAAAGTGGGAGTTCCAGCTACTGCAATATTGCACATGCAGAGTGAACAACTTGGTGTTGGCCGTGAGATGTCAATATATCCTTTATTTCCTGAGGTCAGATCTAGAATCCAAAAGGAAAAAAATCTTGATTTGTTTATGCACCTGATATCTGAATACTGACCTCCCTTTGGGTGTTGCAGGGCAATCTATTTTCTTTTTATGAGCTATGTAAAAGTTATCAGTGGACTGTGGAGGATGAAAAGGTTTGAATTCTCCTGCATTTCTATTCCTTAATATATGTTAGAGTATATTTAATATTAAGTTATGTTGAGTGTTAAGTCCCACATTGTTTAGATAAGCAAGTCTTATGTAATTGCTCTATTATAAATTTAAGGTCCTGGTGTAGGCTTGTAATAATCCAAGCTACTACTATTTCTTTTTCTATATTTATTTTACATGGTATCAGAGCGGGTTTGATCTAAACCAAAGTTTAATCTTGGGGCTGCCACCTTTCCTCTTTGGCGGCAGCCCCGAATATTTTTGAAGTTTTTGTAGAAGTTCGTTTTATGTTTGTTGGTTGTTTAGTCTTTTGACACAACCCCAATTCAAGATTGAAGAGATTTAAGAGTTTTCAACGTTCCCTACTCGTTATCACTGATCTTGGAGTTTATCTTGGTTTTGATCAGAGAAGTTCTTCATTTGGCATTTTATATTGGTTTTGAACCACTAATTTTGTTTGAGATACATGTTTATGTCAATTTTTTTTTTAGGTACATGTTGTTTATGCCGTTCTCGTTCTCTTAGGTACAGAGTGAGTCGAGTGAACTTGATGTAATTTTTTGTTATAGGGGAGTGTTGAGAGTTTTGATTATATTTGTATAAGCTTGAGCATATATATGCTTTAGCTTGAGGGGGAGTGTTAGAGTATATTTAGTATTAAGTTATGTTGAGTGTTAAGTCTCACATTGTTTAAATAAGCAAGTCTTATGTAATTGTTCTATTATAAATTTAATGTCTTGGTGTAGTCTTGGAATAATCCAAGCTACTACTATTTCTTTCTCTACATTTATTTTACAATATTCAGTAATAAAATGTTGTCTAATGCATTTTATCCTTTGTTTCTATTCTTTAGGTGTTGAGTTTCAAGGTAGCAGAGCACGTAAAAGGTGAAAAACTCATGACTCAATCGGCCACTTCAAAAGAAACTCAGTTTGATGGTTATTTGGATGAGAGAGAGCTCGGTTTTGTTAATGTCTTGTATGGAAGGTATGCATAAGTTATGCAACTTTATTGAATATCTAAATTCAGATTGATATGTCTAGATATGCGCCAAAGAGGGAATACTTATGTAAAACCATACCCTCTCATTTTGAACTTCCTTTTTTCTTGCACGTCAATTAAATTAGTTCCTTTGCAGGGTTGTCCTCAAAACTTTGTTGGAAGTAAGGATAAGTGGTTACTGTGGAAAATTAGATTTGATTTTTATTGTGAAACGAGTATTAAGATGGTTTTGAAAGAAATTTTCTTGGAATTTTTAAATCATGAGGGAAAAATTACTTTATTTTTCTAATTCTACATGAAACTCCTATAATACCTTTCATTCTTGTCTCATCTTTGTTTGGTCGGACCACTTCGAATTTATTTGGACTGTAGAAGAATTCATTTTCTATTGGATTTAACTAACTGTAGTCTTTAGATAAAAACATTGAGATTTATTGGATTTTATTGATTGGTTATGTGGACATTGATACTTGTTCAAGTGTGCTAAAAAATGGGTTTGAAGTGGAAGTTTGCAAGATCTAAAAAGATATTTGCTTGTTAACTACTTTTACCAAGTGGTGAAAGATGACAAGCCGATGATTAGTGTGGCTACAACGTACCGGAGAAACTTGAATTTGAGGGATTCTGTAACTTTATTTAGAATATTTTACATGTAAACTTGTATTGCTTTTTCTTTTCTTCCCAATTAGCAGTGATCCTCCCATTTAGATCTGCAGGAAGGACGAATGTTGCTGTCTCATTTTCATGTGACTTTACAACTTCTGGGCTGAAGACACAATCAAGGTTTTACACAGCATCTGTATCATTATTTGTAGTACCTGATCTCCCTCTTGCTCTTGGAGTCCCAATAACCTGGATTCTTCCACCCCATTATACAACAAAAAGTCTTTTGCCTTCATCGTCTGAATCACATGCACAATCAGATAGTCAAAGTCGGAAAGGAACTATCGCCTATTCTTTATTGAGAAATTGTGGTGAAAAAAATGAAATTCTGCATAAAGATGCAATAGGCATTGATGGAGATAGAATAAAAACGACTGAGAGTAACAATATGGCATGCATTCAGGCAAAAGATCGTACAACTGGGAGGACTAGTATTGCTTCCTGTGTCATGGTTGCTGAGGTTTGTGTTCTTAACCTTGTATTTGTTGTTAATACTGTTGAAAAAATAAACTCTTGTAATGTTAAAACACAAGTTACCTGGAGTCGCATTTGCATTTGTGGGCTTTTTAGGTGCCTAATTAGCTCCATTATAGCTTGATGATTTGGGAATAACTGCATCATCGACGCATCACAAATTAATTGAATGGAGTATTTGTAGTGTGTGTGTGTGTATATATATAATCATGAGTTGGGCCTTAGTACTCATGGTATATTGCATTATTGAGCCACGCTTTCTTCATGCATTATAACTTCAGAAGTGAAGCAGTGACATTACTGAGCTGTTTGCTAGTGCATTCTGATAGAACCAAGGTACTAAAATTTGTTTAAAACACATGAAAACAGTAAATTATTTTGGAAACACATGAAAACATATAATAAAACACAATATAATAATTGTAAGTATCCAACATGTCTAATTTAGTACATGGAATGCTCATAATAGATATACAAATTGAAGGTAAGGTCAAATTACAATCACATCCAACCCTGATATTATGAGTGCTTAGAAAGCTTATACTAATAATATATAAAAATATATATATAATTTATGTCAAACAATTACATAAAACAAAAATTTTACTTCACAAGAAATTTGTGTTATTTCCATCAAATTTTACATAAATCAATCCGTTTCAAACGAAAATTATATATTTTCTATGAAAATGACGGAAACGATTTGACTGTTTCCACCAAAATTTTATGTTTTGTTTCCGAGAGATGTTCTGCTTCCATAATTGTGAAAACACTAATGATTTACCTGTTTCGATGGAAACTAAACAAATTTTTAGTTCCTTGGTTAGAACAAGTGTTCTGTTTAGTTGTTTGTTTAGAAAATGATAATTGTGTATGACATATGGGACTCTCCTATGTGGAACAATGCTGTATGCTTCCCATGTCTTTTGTTTTCATCTTTGGGACTCTCAAAAAATTATGTCTTCACCAAAAATGTTACGTGAATTTGCTATTACGTTCTCAACATATTTGTGAATAGGTCAGAAAACATAATATGCAAATGCTTTATGCCATGTCAGGTAGCTCAAATAAGAATAACTAGCAAGGAGTATCCAGTCCACGTAATCGATCTTGCAGTTGGTGCCGAACTCAATCTACCAACAAGCTATCTTGATGCTCTAGGTATTTTCCTTCCTGTATTATTTATTATTTGTAGACACTGTTACGTTTTGGATTTAAGTTCTCATGAATCTGCTTGTGATGTTATTTGACCAGGAAATCCTTTTTATGAGGCATATAATGCAGTTCTGGTCTATGCTGACACTAACTATCCTGATGTTATCTGCATAAATAACACAAGTGACGGAAAGGGGAATGTCCTTCTCAAGGTTTGTGGATGGTTCAGATTTTGTGTAATGTCTTTCACATTTGTCAGAGTCTCTTAAGCAATGAACTTGCATCAAGTAACCATAGCTTGTTATTTTCTCAATCTGCTCAATATTAACTTACTTTCAATGTTTCAAACTTTGTAGGCCCAAACCAAGCTTTAGGATGCTATTGCTTGGCTTGAATAATTTAGGCTTGAGCTGGAACACAGCTTGGAAAGTGGGCTCCAGCTCAGCTTGTTAAAAGTTCATGAGCACAAGAACTTAACAATAATGTATTGAAAGCTTACTTTAGTAATGACGTTTACATGACAAGTAAACATATAATTTAATGAAGATTTTGTTGAGTAAGTGTCAGTTAACCAACAATCTAAAGTTTCGTTTTAAACATTTTCAAAATATTTAAGATAATGACTTTATTATAATATGATAATGCCTTTCTCATACAATAAATAATTTGGACTGGTTTAACTTAAATAATTAAAGATTCAAACATAATTTTCATATATTCATTGCACCAAATGCTTGAGTTTGACTTAAAGGAATATCTTTATGGACTAATCTTAAAACCTGATTTAGGCTCAAAAGCTTAACTGGCTGAATCTTTTGTTTTTGCTTTGCACATTATCTTATTGAGCTGTAGATTGGGGTAAATTGTGGCTTCATAGACAAGTCTCGTGAAAGTGAAGCCCTAACTAGAGGCTTGTGAGAAGCTCACAAATGGCTGGACTTATAACATCCCTGATGTGGGTAGATGCATATGAAGGATCCAATGCCCAATATTTCTGTTTCGTACTTGTTTCAGTTGCTTTATTCAGCTATATATTTATGTAAATCTTATGCTTACTGATTTCTTATTGAAGGCGATTCGGCATGGTAAAGCTCTACTACGTGTATCAATCAGTGGTGCTCCACAGAAGTCAGACTACATGCTGGTAATTATTTGCTCTTTATGAAATTCCAAAAAAGTGCACTCTAGAAAGGCTATAAGTTGCTATCCAGGATTGTCATGATACATTTTGCCTTATACGTGACATTTTAGCTGCCAAGTTTCACAGAAAAAGAAAGCAAAAGAGGCTCAACTTTGTTTTTTCCCCTCAATTGGTTGCACCCCAACATGATTACTTTATTAGTCAAGGTCATCCTACACGTTTACTAAAAACACAATGAATTTTATAACTTTTTACTACTATTTTTTAGCTAGAAAGATAGACCTCAAATTTTCAATTATCCCTATGTAAGTTACCACTGCATGATTGGGAATATTGTTACTAGATAGCATGCAGACACACATCTATGGCATTTTTCTGGTTTGATATCAAATATAAGCTTTCAGACTTTGCCGCCTTCATTTATATGCTTAAACCTTGAGGCTTATATGCCTGAAGTATGCATTCTTATCAGACTGAACTTACTAAGTCTCATTCTCACATCCAAAAGTAAGCCATTTATGTCAGTTACCCCTTTTTTTGGCTTCTTTCTTTATTATTTTCTTGGGTAATAATATCATTATGAAGCTTCAATAAGGGCAAAACCATCTACAATAGACCAAATGTATACAAAACAAGCACCATCTAGAGGCTAAGGGGAAAAAGAAAAGGCGAAAAAATTAAATTTAATACTAACTCTTTCTGCTCTTAATTTCTATGTTATCTTTTGATTCATCTTTTTCTTTTCTTTTCTTTTTCTGTTTTTTTGCATTCAATATTTCCCTCTAATGAATCTTCAATTTCTTCAGATTAGAGTTGGTGCCCATGTACATCCTCAAAACCCAGTCCTTCAAATTGGAAATGTTCTTAATATCAGTGTAAAAGGTTGGTGGGTATACTATGAACATTTATTTTCAATTTTTCTTATTACAAGCAAAAGAAAGAACATTAGATGTATAAGATTCGGCTCTATCTAGCCTTCGTGAGCCAAAACTTATTTTTTGGGTCGCTCTTGGATCGTAATTATCCAACGGGTTACACAGCAAAATTCTGGCCGAACTGGATACATGACAAATACAACATTGACTGTTAAAACAGAAGCGAGTATGATGAAAACTAGAACTGAAAAACGAAAACAAGCAAAAGAAAGAACATTAGATGTATAAGATTCGGCTCTATCCAGCTTTCGTGAGCCAAAACTTATTTTTTGGGTCGCTCACGGATCGTAATTATTCAACGGGTTACACAGCAAAATTTTGGCCCAACCGGATACAAGATAAACGCAACATTGACCATTGCCTTTTAGTGCAAAGTGTGATGGCAAACAACTGCCTGAATACGGTGTTGGCATATATCACTCTTCTTGCTGGCTCCTTTTCATAGTTAATAAAACTCAAACGTAAAGTCTTTTTTTTTTAACAATTACCTGAACTTCTTGTGTTAATCACTTACTTGCTATGCTTGTTTCAGGGAAGAGTTACGACATTATCATCCTATGTATTCTCTATTTGACCTATAGTCAGCAGAATAGCTAAAACGTGGCGTCAAAGATTAATCCACCCACTAGCTGTTTGGGAGCATCATCTTCATCTGTATATCTACATTCCTGACATTTTTGTTTTTCTATCTTTATGCGGTAGGTCTAAATGATAAAGTTCCTGGACATTGGTTTGCCTCAAATGAAAGTGTAATATCAGTAGATGTACTCTCTGGATTAACTAAAGCAGTGGGAGAAGGTTCAGCTCAAGGTATTGACTAGAATTATCTTTCACTAGCTAAATTCCATTGATGTGCTTAAAATCAGTTTTCCATATATATTTATATATATCAGCAGTCTGTTTTGCGATTTACCATTTCCTAAGTTAGAACTTAGAAGTTGTTACTATTTCTTCAAGCAGTAATTTTCCAATTGTCCAAGTCTGAAACTGCAAACAACGGTTACCGTGCTGAAAGGAGATTCTGTTTCTGTGGATGCTCCAAGGGAGACACTAACAAATATACCTTACCCCATAAAAGGATACAACTTCTCTGTGAAGTTCAGGTGTGTATATTATAATCTAACGAGATGGTCATAAGTCCTCACCGAGGATGGGATGCCTGTAATGTAATTTGCCAAAGTTTCAGTACCAGTGTTGGCTATATATGTTTTTTCTTGAATTCTTGAATTATGTATTTTTAGCATAATTCTCTTTTTTAATTTTTATGTGCTTGCTTGTTTGTTTTATATTTACTGCATGCAATAGAACTATAGATAGTACATCCATCTAAGACAGTAGCAATAGATTTTTAAAATGATTTACAACTCATAATTCCTCTTTTTCTTAGGTAAAATGGATTCTTGTACAGGCATCACTTTGAAATCACTCAATGAATTCAGTGTCATGCTATCAAGTGTTAAATGTTAATGCATATATTTCCAGAGATGTCACAGTGATTGTAATTTTTAATAAGCCAGATCTATGATTATGGCAATAGGGAAAAAGTTAAAATAAATAAAGTAAAATAAACAAGCAAGCCTTCTACAAGAGTTGGACAGAACTCTATTGAAATTTGAAGCCCTCGAGAAGAAAAAGGGAATGTATATTTATCTGGCCACCAGACTTGTCATAAAACATTGAAGCTGCCAATGTTTAAATTTCCCTTCTTTGGGACCCTTTGTAGCTATTAGACATAGGCAAAGTTATTAGTTTCATTGCACATGAGGTATGAACACAATGCCTTACCAATTTGGATCAGTTTAGATTCTTGAATAAGTTAGTAAAACAGTGGAAGCAAAGAACCCCCCTACTCTTCGTAATGTGCAGCCCTTATTTCCTGTTAACAGAACCACTGTTATACTGTATATTCTTGGAAAAACCTATGCCTTGTATCAAAAAATGTGCTTTCCAGAGTTCAGAAGGATCTTAAAAACATAGCACATTAACTAGATTGGTTTTGAGTAATTTCAACTTGTTTCTGTTTGCTTAATTGTATATTACGACTTAGTTGGATTACATCCAGCAAGTGGTCACATAATTCAAATTTAAAAAGGTTTACAGTTAACTATGGGACTTATCGGTTTGCAGCTACTAGTAGAGTCACGTGCATTTCTTGAAATAATTGTCAGTGACATGAAATTTTTAATAACTTTGATTCTTTTTTACCTCTTACTTTTTTAATTAGGAGTTAATATCTTCGTGATGATTCTGATCTTTAAGGAGTAATGAGCTGCTCCCCTTCATTGTTATTATCACCTTTCATTTCTATATTTAATTGCAAAAGTAATACCTACAGTGACAACTTTGGAGCACTTGGTAACAGCAAGGGAGTTTCTTATGAATGTATGGTGGACCCTCCATTTGTAGGGTATGCAACTAACTTACTTTCAAGTCTCGTCTTTCTCTGGTTATGATTCTTTGAATAATATATTCATTTTTGTATGTTGTTTTTTACATGAGTGGCATAAAGGTATGCAAAACCATGGGTAGATCTTGACACTGGCAATTCATATTGTCTCTTTTTCCCGTACTCACCGGAGCATTTGGTGCATTCAGTACCCAAGTTAGAGGGCATGAGACCAGATATATCTCTCTCCATCAATGCTTTCCTTAGAAATGCAAACCATGTTTCAGGATCTGCATCTGCAGTTTTTATTGGAGGTTTTTCCATATTGGATATGGGCAAGGTAATGAGTCTAAACATACTTGTAAGTGAGAAGGGTTCCTTAATTAAACATCATTCGAAAGATCCCACCTCAGTAATTCATGTCTTCATAAAGGGAGTTTCTGTCTGTCCTGGAAGTCTGTCTTCTAGATGATATATAATCTCTTGCCAGTATTTTAATAACTTTGTGCTTCAATTGGCATTCTTTTCTCTTTTAATCCTGTGATCCGAAGAATCCCATGCTCAGTTGGTTTAATCTGACCATAATGTTGCAAACAAATCACCTTTCTAGTAGCTAATGATGTTTTAAATGTTTCTTTCTCAGACATCAATTGGGCTGAATCTGACACCAAACTCTAACATGACTACCATAACCATCTTGGGTAATACAGGTAAGGACAGACTGCATTTGTTTCATGCATGTGCGTGGGTGAGTGCTGTCGTTGCTTTTCTTTTTCCTCATAATTTGTTTTTAGCAGAAGTACAGCAGATCTCCACTCACTAACACACCTTCCCTAACCCCCACCCCCGAAAAAAATAAATTTTAGAGAAAAAGATGTTTTGCTCAGAGTTGACTGGCAACATCAATCAGTACAGTCACAGGGGCTTAAATTAGGACTGCAGCTCTGCGAGACCACCTCTTATCCCCTTGGCACCCTCTTTTCTTGCCTCCATTACTTTGTGCTTATCGGTCTAGTATATAACTTTAGATCATATACATTGACTATCTTCTCGTTATAGATGTTGACATCCACTGGCATGAACACGACTCAATGGTTATCAGGCCCATCAAGAAGGAAGTCTTTGGGATGGGTGGGCGTGCTCAGTATGAGGTGAGCCATATACCCTATTCTGTGTCTTTGCTTATTCTGTGAATCATTACAAAAACAATTATTATTCCAGCTGAATTTCATAAAGGGGTAGTCTAAATTTTTGAAGACATGAAAATAATGTTTCTGCCCTGCCCAGAGCTTTTATAAGTTCTGTTCCATTCTGCACAATTTGGTCATTCCGCTGGGGGGGGGGGGGGGGATTCTATGTAAGCCTAATATTATTTTCCTTGATGGACTGCAGACTGCTGATCTTCATGATAAAACTATAACAGTAATATGCGTACAGCATTAATAATCAATGATAAGGCTTGTTTTAAAAGATGATAACATAAAATAATTTCAACCCCACGTGGAATACGACCAGAATGATTTTTATTTCTAAATGCCAAATCTCATTTTCTTTGTTGTCCATCTGTCCAGGTCAGAGTCCTAGGTTCCAAGAGATTCAGAGACAAAATCATTATCACGCTCCCTGCTAATGGTGAGTCTACGCAACCCTGAAGTTTGGATACAATTCCATTCCCACTAACAATCAATAAAATGTTTTGATAGTGAGATAGCAATTGACTTTTACACAAGTGTTTTAATTTCTTTATTTGTCTCACTTAACAGGTCAAAGAGTGGAAATTGATGTTATCTATGAACATGTAGAAAGGGCATTATCTGGAACTCCCAAAAATATAACCTTTTGGGCAAGCATCCTGGGGTGTCTTCTGCTGTTCATTTTTATGACGGCAATCTTCATCTGGTACTTGGACAGCCCCAGCAGATCTCAGCAGTTGAATGCTTCTACTCGTGCAAGTATTGCAGCACCTGCAACTCCTGATCGGAGCAGCCCAGCTGTTCTGAATGAACTGTCTCCTCGCACACCTCAGCCTTTTGTAGAATATCTGAGCAGAACGATAGATGAAACTCCGCACTACAAACGGGAAGGGAGGAGAAGAATTAATCCACAAAATACGTTCTAGATTCTTGGTCCATTATCGATATTGTGGCTCCCTTTCCTCACTCTCTCACACACACAAATGTTGTATCATGTAAATGCGAGTCCTATAATGCGCTTATCTGTCTCAATTTTGATGACCAAAGTGTAATTCTGTATATCGAGAAATTGTGGAGTACCGTCAGTAAAAGAAAGTAACTGCTGAGTATTCTAATCTTCTGTGACAAGGAATGAGAAAGTCAATATTTGGATTAGGCTAGAATCCATTTTCTGTAAATTTGATTTTCAGATACCGGATTGCTTTGTTCCAATGACAATGAATGCTAACAAAGACTCTGGTTTGCTACTCAGTTGTACATGAATTGCCTTCTCTAAATTGTGTTTGAAATCTCCTTTAGAATTCCCAGTTCAATTGCATCGAAAACTCTACCAGCCATGAACTGGTTGTCTTTAGTATTCCTCTCATTCCTTCCATAATATTACTAGCCTTACAAAGTACAAGCCCCGTAGTTGCCTTTCTATCCGATAAACTGGTGGGGTAAATGAAGCTTAGTACCCTGCGTCTCTATATGGTTGAGTTCCCCAGTTTCTCATCCTCAGTCCATGGCCAGCTGATGTTCTCTTCTTAACAAAATATATTGGTACTACTTCGTTTCCTTCCCATTTGAAGTATTCATTATTAAAAAGATAGGGTTGTATTCGTCTAATAAACCTCACAAGATTGCCCATTTGCACAGCTATGAGAAAGAGCAAATGAGCCTTGTGTTGCTTGATGTAGCTCCAACCCTTTCTCAGACTGGAAAGAAGAATTCTGTTTACAATAATGGGTGGAATCCGGTTTCATGTTTGGTTGAAAAGTTATGTAATCATTGATTTCTTTTTGCCATTGGCTTGGTGCTTCTACATCAAACTCAGAGCGTGGTGTCTAGTAAGTTAACTGTCTTTAATTTTAGTCCCTCTGCATTTGGTCGTTTGCATTACAACCTTTCTCTCTATATTTTTGGTAGTATCATTTTTCTTTTTTGGGTAATAGTTTAGTAGCAAATTTTTAGGTTGTGCAAATGTGCTAACTTTTATGTTTTTTCAGATAATAAATAATAAGAGTTTTTTTTTTTTTATTGTAAATGAAGATCTAGTTCATTTTTTTTTTTTTTTTTGGTAATAAGATCTAGTTCATTTTTTGATGAAGTAAAAAAAAAAAAAATTGCTTTTGTTCACAAAAATGCAATATACACACTATTTTCAATCACATTAATAAACTTTTTAAGTCATATAAGCTAATTGATAAATTCAGTTAAATTTAGTGATAAATTCTTTTAAAATAATTGATACATTAAGAATGATAAAACTTATTATTAAATTCATATAAAGTGAATTAAATCAAGTAGTGTGTATAATATTTTAATGTTTTAATTTATTCTTTGTTCAGTAAGTTCGGAGTCTCCAACTCACCCTACAATGTTTAGCTCAAAGAAAAAAACTTGGGTCAATCCAAATTAGGGATGAGCCCAATAAAGCCCAGCTCTTAAATAATGTACAGCTTAAAAATATTAATACTTGAACACAAGCCTGAAAGTAATAATAAGCTGACGAACAAATTCTAGGGCTACAATTTCTTTTTCTTCTTCTACTTCCGAGCTCTCCTTTCCACAACGTTCCATTCCAACTCCCAAGTTCGTAAACCATGGACTCACCTAGGGAATGGTCCTGCTATTGATAGAGAAACCAACGACGTTAACGTTCAGTCCTTCAACCACAGAGAAGAGGAGGAGGAAGAGCAGGAGGACAAGTCTCAACCTCATACTGGTGATGGTGCCAGTCCTGGGTAGCTCTCTATGTTTCTTTAACTTTTTTTTCTTTTTTTTAATTTCCTTCTTGCTGGTTCTTTTTGGTTGCTGAGAATATGGCGGAAAAGATAAGAAATTGAACCTCAGCAAACTTGAACTCAGATTATGACTGTTAATACTTCGTAAAATAAAGGAAGATGCTTGGTTAGAGAGTTAAATTTGTTGTTACGAAGCTTTTGTATCTGAAAAAGGCTTTGTTTTTCTTGTTTCCTTACTTGTTGTCACCACTCAACTTAACTTTAGTGAATTTCTATGATCTGTTTCTAGTTTCTAATTACACTAAACCACTAATTGCAGAAAAATCTTCATAGGGGGTTTAGCAAGAGAAACAACAATTGGTTAGTTCTTTTCTTCTTCTTTTTTTCTTTTTCTTGTGGGGGTGCTAATTCCTGTTTTCCATGAGTCTAGTTATGGTGTGTTAGTGTCTTACCTTTCTTTCCGATTGTAATTGTTTGCGCAGCCCAATTCATCAAGCATTTTGGTAAATATGGTGAAATTACTGATTCTGTGATAATGAAGGACCGGAAAACTGGGCAACCCCGTGGATTTGGGTTTATAACTTATGCAGATTCCTCTGTAGTCGATAATGTTATCCAAGAAACTCATACTATTAATGGAAAACAAGTAGGACTTCTGTTCGATTTCTACATTAAGTTAGGCTATTTCTTTTCTTCCTAGAATTTGGTTTCAGTCTTCACTGAGCTTTTTTTGATCATTCTTTTGCTATCTGGATCATATAGGTGGAAATTAAGCGGACGATACCAAGAGGAGCTGCAGGCTCTAGGGATTTTAAGACGAAGAAAATTTTTGTGGGTGGAATTCCTGCAACGGTGGATGAAGGTAAATTGTTTCTGAACTTAATTTAGTTGTCAAGGGTTGTTTGTGTACTACTTGGAGAGGCACTTATGTCTGAGCTTCAAAATGGGCAGATGAGTTGAGAGACTTCTTTTCAAGTTATGGAGATATAAGGGAACAGCAGATAATGCGGGATCACTCCACTAATCGATCTCGTGGCTTTGGATTTATTACCTTTGATTCAGAAGAAGCAGTTGATGACCTCTTATCGAAGGGGAACAAGATTGAGTTTGCTGGAACTCAGGTAAGAAATTATATTACTGAAAGAATATATGTTGACTTGGATTGCACCATTTTTCCCAAGCAGATGTTAGTTAACGGGGAAAAAAAGAATAGTCACTTCTGTAATTGATGTTAAATTTTTTTATTTTTTGGTGTGGGGTTGAGGCATAAATCATATATAACTTTGTTGACTTTTTATTTGCATCAAGTGTGATTTTCTCTTGGAATGGGCTTGTATACTTCTGGATAACTTCTACATTCATTTCCAGATGCCATACTTTTTACTTGAAGACATACACACATATCTTAAGGAACACGAGTCTCAACTTCTTATATATTTATTCAAAGCTAAAAAACCGCTAAATATTTGTTCACTTCCTTGTGCTCGAATTTACTTCATCAGTTTCTCAAATACATTCTTACTTTACAAAATAAATTATCTTCATATATTGAGTTGTCATTATCCTTATTTCGTCATTGACCATTTTGGCTGCTTGGCATCTATCAAAACAAAATGAACTGGGATTTTGTCTTTGATTCCTTTGCATGGAAGTGTTGTCAATGGCTCAATGCCCACCAGTCAGTCTTGATTGGTACATTTTGATTTAGAGATGAGCATCATCATTTTTAGAGGTTTAAAGAATGAGTTTTAGATGTTTTATTTTTCTTTTCGCTTCCTATTTTACAGGAGAAAACCTCCTAGGCATTCCTTTTCTTTTCCTTCAAAAAATTTCTTCTTTTGTTTAAAAAAATTGTTAAAGCTTGTACCAAAATCTATCATTTTCTGTGGCACCCAAAATAAATTTATCCTTTTTGTGATCCTGTTGAATATACATCTTGCTTAATCAGTCTGTATGGCATGGGCTTCTAGTGGGCCTATAAATTTAAAAAAAAATGCATTTTGGATGAGGGACTAAAGCCTCCAGTTTTTCAACCAGCTGTTTAATATCCCAAGGTGGTCCTCTTTATCTTCCTTGGCCAAGGAAGTAGGGGTCATTTTGTTATTCAGTTTCTTTACTTTTTCTCTTTCTTTCTTTTCTTTTTTTTTTTTAAAGAAAAAATTCTTTGTTACATGAGTACCTTGAAGGATTGAATTTAGTTTCTCAATAATTATCTTGATGTCCAAAGAATTTTGGCTGTGAATCATTACTATTTATTGTCAACTTAAGGCAATACCTTGCTGTCAAGATGCAATGTCTTCCCACTGCCAGTGGTATCACTTGCTACTTTCCTAGAGTTGTGTATGACTAAAGTTTCCTAGTTCTTGAGTTTGACATGCATCTTTTCTGTTTGACAAGGATGGCATTGTTTCTTTAGTAGGGATTTTGTAGTTTTCCCTTTTTCTTAATCTTCCTTACATGATAAATGCTATCAAGTGTCAGAATATGTTAGAAATTTTTCCTTAATGTTGTATTATAAACACAGTTACAGAGTCCTGCTCTCAACTCTCAAGAGCTGTGTATCTCAGATTAAACAAGTTGCTCGAGGGAACAACCCTGTGGACTGATTGTTAAAACTATATTTTTTTAAATTATTTTTACTATTTTTTGTGTCAAACTAATTAACTATTTCTTAAAATCATGATGTTTTCTTTTGGGTACTTAATTAACACCAAGAAGCACGTTAATTTAGGATAACGGTTCTTTTTTGTAGGTGGAAATCAAGAAAGCGGAGCCGAAGAAGCCAAATCCACCGCTGGCACCATCCAAACGTTATAATGATTCTAGGCTGCAATTTGGTGGTGGGTATGGAGATGCTTATGAAGGATATGGAAGCAGCTTTGGTGGTGCCTATGGTAGTAGGGGTGGTGCCTATGGTGGTAGGAGTGGTGCCTATGGTGGTAGGGGTGGTGCTTATGGTGGCTATGGCGGAGGTGAATTTGGTGGTTATGGAGGATATACTGGACCAGTAGGACCCTATAGGGCAGATCCTTCCCTGGGGTTCGCAGGACGTTATGGAGGAGGCTTTAGCAGAGGTTATGATCTTGGTGGTTACAGTGGACCTGGTGAGAGCTATGGGGGATATGGTGGTGCAGGTGCTTCTGGTGGTACCTATGGAAGGAGCTATGATGCCAGCCTCGGGGGTGGATATGAAGGCGGTAGTGGAGGATCCTTCTATGGAAGCAGAGGGGGATATGGTGGTGCAGGAACTGGTCGGTATCATCCTTATGGAAGGTAGAAGCTAAGTAAGAGATTCTCAGTCTAAAACCTGGCTGCAAAACAAGGTCATTGTATTTTGTCTTGGGCTCTAATCTCCAACTTAGCTTCTATTTTTTTATTTTCTTTATTCATCTATTAGGTGTATTTTGAAACTCATTGTTCTTTCACCCTTAGTTCTTACCAGGTTACAAGATTGAACACTTTTTATTTAATCCCCTACCACCCCTTTTTCAAAGCCTGTTATATTTTAGATGTTGCTGAGCTGCAATTTATGCAGAAGGTTGTACTTGTATCGTCAATCTTAATCTTAATTTTAATCTAATTGTGCTGATTCTTGACATTATTACCTTTTCCTTTTCTCATTCCATTGTAGCACTTGCATGGACACGAGTACGAAGTCTTACCATCAGGTGAGCAATTATTGCAAGTGCTGGAATGACATGACACTCTCAATCTTACAGTGTTAGTGGTATGGTTTAAAATAGACCTTTTTACTCTCTCGTTTAGACTTGGGATGAGATTTTGGTTTATGATCCAAGCCTCTCCCCGGACCTCCTCTCACTCTATATATGTATCATCTCTCTATTCATAACCCCTAAAAAAGCAGACTTCAAACCAAGATTTTCTGCTCTCCCATTTCAATAATTCCTTCTCCCCTGCTTCTTTCATATCTTTCATTACTAGCTTCTGTAGGTCTTCCTGTGCATGCAGAGTGCAGGGGAGAGGAACAGAGAAATTGATTTGAGAATCCCTCTGCAAACAAGTCTGCAGAGTGCAGGGGAGAGGGTCAGAGATGTTGATTTGTGAATCCCTCTGCAAACTAGGCTTTTATTTGCTTATTTACGGATTTGGATCTTCTCCTGCTTTTCTTCTGTGTGCGGGAGAGGATTTTGTTCCAAACTTGAGATTTATTATTCCCTTTTCAAAAATATATTTTATTGTAAAAAAAACTTATAGATGTAGAACAGATCTTTTTCTTCTTCTGTTCTTAAAAACAAGGACCTGGATCCCTCGTCTATGCAAATTAAATAAAAGCTGGAGCTCAGCTTTTAACTTTATTTGAGCTTGCAAATCATTATGTCTACAACAACAAAGGATCAACATACATTTTAATTTGTTTAGTCCATAATCCCATTTGATATGCTGAATTCTACGAGTTTGAAAGCTTTTTTGGTCAGGTTGTTCCTGCGTTTCGGATATATGAAGAATCATTCGAAGCTTTAGACAAAGGTGCCTATTTCTACGAGTAATCCATTGTACTGATTTTGCAATTGAGTATTTCATTCTGCTCCGGTACATAAACGCTAGCCAACCTGCTATTCCAAAACACAAAATTGAACCTCTATTTTACACCACTAGACTAGAGGGTAGCAGAAAACATATATACATACCACTGAATGGCAGTTCTTTTCCTTCTGCAATCTGGGAGTGATAGTATTAGTAATGATTATGTGCCTTCTTGAATCTTTTTGTTGGGGTTGTATCCAGTTGAAGCATTTTTGCTTCAGAATGAGACAGGAGATAGGACACTCACTCGTGTTCAACACGACTGATCAATAATGGAATGAAGATTGATCTTTGTCAACTAGTTATATATGTTGATGCTAATGAAATACATCCACTTTATTGGTTCTGAATGTAATCAATTAACAATTGATCAACCATTAGCAAATCAGTCAATTATTGATTTTGAATGTATTAATTCTAATGATTTGTTTTCAATAGACATTTGCTAAATGGCATTGAGCTTCCCCCAAGCACGAGCAGTATTCATCTGATTTTGTGATGTGAGGGGAAAATAAATGTAAATTGATGGGAGGCGAAGATATTAATCCCAAATAATTTACCACATTGTGATTTATTTCCCTTTTTTTTTTCTTTTTTTTTTTTTTTTTTTTTTTTTTTTTTTTTTAATATACCAAAAGGATACAATATATTATATATTAGACAAATCCAAGTACAATAGTTCATGTGTTGTATCAAGGAACCAGAAAGAGAAAATAATTAAACCTCCTTTTATCAACTTGAAGTATACTAGAGACAAAATGTCAGCCACTTCACTATGATTAAGCCGAGTAACCAAGACAGCAGCAGCAAGGCTCCAAGCTAAAGATGCCCTGCATTTAAAAGCATTAACCAACATACATACATCAAATTCAATGAGAATATTTCGAAGATGCTAACATAAAATTGGGATCATAGCAAACTGGCTATATATCACCTAAACATTCTGCAGGGCTGGTTATAAATTTCAGTGGCATAAGCAAACTACATATGAAGTCCACAAAATACTTACCTCAAAAAAACTTACACTACTTTTTTACTGGAAATCCTCAGTCACAGACATAATGGAAGCTTGCCCTTCCACTATGATGGTATCATTAAAAATGTAGCCCTTTGAAGCATCTTTGAAGTCTTTCAACGAAATAAAACTTGAGAAACCCCAAATGCTATTATGTCCAGCATCAAACCACTTCTTAACTGCCAAAAGAGAGTTCACGGTATATTATGTGTCCTATGCATGCATTTTATTTATTTTTTTCTTAAATGGAGTACTAATTATTCTCTATTGTTTTTGGTGGAATTATGCCAATTGCTTAATAGAGACATGAATCAAATGGAGATTTACCAGTGCGTTCTAAATGATTACTGTTTACTTGATCCCCTCAATCGCAACTTGTATTGTGGACAAAATTTCCTTCTTGGAGGATGGGATGCCAAATCCTCTAGATGCAGGAAAATAGACAATTGTTCACCTCTTACTCTTGAATCTCCTTGTGGGTAAATGCTAAGCTTCCTGAACCAGAATAGCAGAAACCATGATATATCATATGAGCTTCTGTAAACTACAAAAATGTCAAAATGCCAACAAAGCCACAAAAAGAAAAAGAATATAATTGAAGCTTTAAATGATATACCATTTTGATTCCCCGAGAGTGAACAGTTCAGACCAGTAGAATTCCCTGTCCATTGTTGAGAAATTTTTTATTTCCCATCTGAATGTACTGTTAACTGGCTCTTTGACCATGGTTAGACATTCCCATCTGCCCGTAAATTGGACTACCAAAATCTCAGCTCCAAACACACAACAATCATCCACAAGATACCCATTAGCAGCATCTTTGAAGGTATCAAGAGAAAGAAATCCCTGGAAGCCCCATTCCGTCCTCATTGCAGTGAAACGCCTTACGTCCTCATAAGTGTCTGGTCCATGGAAATGGCATATACTTAAACACAAAATAGGCTGAATTTGACTTGAGAAATATAAAGTTCTTAGTAGTAGTGCTATTTGACTTACCTTGAAAAGTCAAGTATTTGTCTCTAAGCTGGTCTTGCAAAAACAACTTGAAACTAACATATACTTCCCAACCAACAGGGAGTTTATCAACTTCTGCCATGGTTAAGTAAAGTGAGATATGACCACTGTTCCCATTGCTTTTCTTCTTGCCATTTGGGTAAAAAGTCAGCCTCCTGAAATAAGCAGTTGTAGTAAACAAAAACCAAACATAGATAAAAACAGTTCATTCCATTGGAAAATTATGAAATTCTGTCTGCAACATAAATCAGAACCAAACCATTTGTAGCCCCCGACTTCAAAGACACCAGATTCATATTTTTCCAAACCACATTCAGCCAGTAACGAGTAGGATTGTATCTTCAGTATGTAGTGAGCCGGGCGGGGTTCCCTGACTGACCTCACAATTCCTGCATATCAGATCAGCTACTTTACTTTTCAATTAACCTAAAAGTTCCAAACTTGAAGCTTTACCCACTACATTTGAAAATGAAAGTGTAATACCGACCAAGATAATCTCATTCTAGAAAATAATATACTTTATTGTTCAAGTAACCCAGATTTTCCAAACTTGAACCTTTACCCAGTAAATCTGAAAAGGAAAGTGTAATACCCACCAGACTAAACCCATTTCTGCAAATAATAATCAGCTACTCTACTTTTCAATCAATTAACCCAAAAGTTTAACTAAAACCTTTACTCACTGCATTTGAAGATGAAAGTGTAATACCCACCAAACTAAACTCATTCGTCAAATAAAATCATCTACTTTACTGTTGAAGTAACCCCAGAATTTCCAAATTTGAACCTTCATCCACTACATTTGAAAATGTTAGTGTGACACCCACCAGACTAAACCCATTTCTGCAAATAATCAATTACTATACTTTTCAACTACCCAAAAGTTCCAAACTTGAACCTTTAGCCACTACATTTGTAAAGAAAACTGAAATACCCACCAATTTAAACCAAATTCTGCAGAGGGTTAAGTTAACATACATACCATCGGATCCGGCATCAGGATTGTTAGGGTTTGAGAGATCGCTATCCTTGTCCTCCAGCAATCTCGGTGTCTTCACAATGATTTTGGGCCTTTTTGAGTTTCTCTCCACTGGGGTTGTGTCTAGTTGCTGCATTTCGCTTGAGAATGAGACATCCAAATTCTTGTTTTGTGTAAATGTGCTACTGCTTGCCTCTTTGGGTTTTGGTTACTAATCTGTAGGGCTTTTCTATATTAATAATAAAACAGCAATTGTTTGTCTCAACTCTGGAGAGTACAGCTCACACAAATTTGCAATGCTCGCTTTGATCAACCAGAAAGCTCATAACTCCAGCATGGGATTGCTGTCGTCATTGATTCTCAATTTGTCATATCAACAAAGACAGTTTACCGTTTTCATTGACCAATTTCTATTACTATGTTTTCCACACATAGCTTTGCTCCAGAGTTAAAGATTACTAGACTAGTCTGTCAGTCCTTTTTCCCGCCAAAACCTAAAAAGCTCTTTCTTTCTCATCCCTTTTTCTTTAGTTAGTTATAAGACAAATGTTCAATGTTAACTTCCTGTCATTTTCTCTGTTTCTTGATTTCGCCAAGGCCCCGTTTGGATCAAGGAATTGGAGTGGGTTGCACAAATCTAATTGTGAGTTTAAGTGTATTTATTATAATTCTTACCTTAACTCCTCAAAATCAAAAAATAACTACAAATATTCATGTTAAATCAATGGATTATTTGTGGTCGTGACCAACCTTTATTTCTTCTGTTATTTCATCCTTGTGTCACCACTTCCATTGATTTTTGTGGCTCTCCATGCAACAGTTGGCGATATCATCATTTTTTTAAGACAGATAAATGTTGTCTCGATTTGACATAGGAAATTAGAATTGAAAATTGCAAAACTAATTTCAAATGTTATCCCTGTAAGTCTCCCTTGATGATACTCTGACTCTTTAAAATGAAATTTGTTTATGGTGATCTTCAAACATGCCATTTGTTGTATTTGGGGTGTCCAACAATCTTCTCTAGCTGTTCACGACTATGATTTTGCTGTCCTGACGGTGCTCAATGGCATTGATTCTCACTTCTAATAGTTTTTGGAAATCTCAAATAGTTGTTTTTGGTAGATCTGATAATTATGTTTTATCTTTGTCGATTAACAGTGACGGTTGACAAATTGGTACGAGTCTTAATATGATTGTCAATAATAACACGAGTGGATGAGATAATTAACGATCTATAACGATGTGCGAGTTAACAACGATAACATACATACATAACTAATTTATAATGAAAATAAAATTATAATTTTAGAATCTCCCCTGTAAGATTTGAATGCAAAATTTTATATTTCTTTTATTTTTTTTAAATAATTGATGTATAAATTAGAATTTCAAAACTACAAAAACTTTAATTCCCTACATCAGAATTGACCTTTCTTATAATTTCTTATATGCAGAACTTTTTTATAAATTTATCCAATTTTCATTCTCTAAATACAAAATTTTGTGCTGTAGATAGAAAGTGAGTTTCTCAATGCTTCCATGTAGATGTTTGAGTTTCAACTTTCAACTATTTAAGGAGTGGAGTTAAGGGGCTAAAACAATGCCTACTACTTCAAACAGACAAAATAAATGGTTTTAATGACTGCTAACCTAAAAGGATTCAATGGAGCTTCAGGTGTTAAGAGACAAAGTTCTTAAGACTTTATATATATTTTTTCAAAAGAATAAAGAACCCTTAATTATTATTCTAAAAAAAAAGTAAAAAATTCAAGAACTCATTTGTTAGTGTATCTGAATCTACACAAACTTTATAAGAAAAATGACAAGAAATGATTTTTATTTTATTTTATTTATTTTTTAATAAAAGAGAAAAAAGACCTTCCTTTTCATTTTCTCCTTCAGACCAAAAAAGAGAAAGAAAGAAAAAAGACAGACAAAATTAATAAAAGTTGCTTATTGAACTTAATATTTATGGACATTTCATACAAATTATCTCCTTAAGAATGTTACATTTTTTAACTTGGTCTAAAGAATTTTCCAAAATTTATGACTGTTTTTTCTTTTTCTTTCCTTCTTTCTTTTATATTTCCCTTCTTGTCGCCACTCGATAAAAAAATCTTCAATTTTTCCTGGTGCTTCTGTCTGCACTCAAGGAATCTTAACGAGAGGTATACAGAGAGCAACTGCAATCGTGGACTAAAAGATAGAATTTTATAGAAAGAAGAGAAAAGGTCCGTGAATGGCAATGGCGTCTTGGAGCATGGGAATGTGTTCGTATGAGAAGGTGCGAGCTTCAGCCACTTATGGAGGTTTTTGCATTCATTGTTTTCCTACCTTTCAAATCTCTAATTTTCTTTTCTGGGTAGGCATCAGTTTTATTTATGGATTCATTTTCCAACAATTTCCGATTTCTTTTACCTTTGGTGGTAGACAAGGGTGTTTCAGGTTCTCTGCAGAAAGAGAGATAGAGAGAGAAACCGAGATAACTACCCTTACAAAGTTGTAGAAATTACACCTCCACCCAGGAGCCTTGGCATTCGTTGCTTTCCCTCTGTAAGTACCAGACAGTTTTTCTCTGTGATTTAAAAATTTATAGTAATCTATGCTCTGAAATCCATACTTATTTATCTACAATTAATCAATGGGAAAGTTAATTATAAATGATTTTGAAATGTCCTGTTTATGATTAGTCTGTTTACATTCTTTTGTTATGAATTAGTTCTGTATGAAATGATGGGAAATTTGATACTATGCTGTTCAGATTTCACTGGTTACTTATGGTATTCACTTTGGATACTTCCCTGTTGATTTAGGCTACTCTTGGAAGAGGTGAAAATGAAGTGAAAATGGGGTTGGGGAGTCTGAAAATTGACAATGTATCCAGAAAAGTCATTTTAATTCCCTGTATTTCCATTATTCTTTCTATCTACAAAACTCAGTCATTGGGGTATTTGGTGACTGAAGAAAATGGCATCCATCTCTTATCAATTTGCATTATCTAGAGAAGCTGGGTTGGTTATGTCATATATGTAGGTGATAGATGATACTAAATGTTAGGAAGATGGTGGAGTGATAGTTGGCTTGCCTGATATCGATGAAGTAAGCTGTCCCATAATGCTGCATTGACCCTTATGCTAATAGTTGACGAGTGGTAATTGTATAAATATTATAGACGATAAAGATACTTCAGAGGATGTCACAGATTTGGGCTGATTGGGGCTCATTGGCTGATATGGAGTTGGAAGGTTACATCCAAATGCTGCTGTATTTAAAAATAAAAATAAAAATTATGGAAGTGCCGGACAGCAGTTAAGATGAAGGGAAGCTGGCAGGGGAAACTTGAGTTGTTTCAGGGTTTTACAAGGTAATCACGGATTTCATTACACATAAGGAAAGGAAAGTTGGTATGAGAATTGTCAATCATCAAAACAATCCAAACCTTTTCCCCAAAATCTGATCTTGAATTTTCTAATTGAACAATGAGGTTTGTCCTTCAATAGTTGTGATACTTGAGAGCAGCAACTTTGGCTGAAAAAATCAACATAATGTAGATAAAGAGGTCCATTATTACCTCAGCTAATAATAACAGATTAATCACAGTTCCCAAATTACTTTTGATTCATTCACCAAATCAACTTGAAGAGGAACACAGATATAAATGATTTAAAATACTAATTATATTGTTAAAGAGGATGCTTATTCTTGCACCAGAAAATTCTATTGTTGCATTGCACATCTATAGTGCTAACCTTAGGCTTCTAAAGAGGGATGTTCTTCTCTGGCCATGTGATGGCTGCTGCAAGATACAGATTATGATATAGACAAGGTTTTAAGTCCCCCAACTCACTATTTACTTGTTTGTTATGAAAGAGCTGCTCTAATGGATAAGCAGAAGAGTATAAATACATACACCAATCAGATTACTTTTGTTCTATATGAGCTTTTAGTAGGCTAAGAGGCTGACAGCCATGGCTGAGCTAAACAGCTAAAAGATTTTGTCATTAAGGTCTTCTTAAGGAGATTGTACTACGTAAGATACAAATTTCTTGGTCGTGAATTAGAGTCTTATCTTTAGGTGTGAATCAGGTGGTGTTTGTAAATACAAAGACTACGAGTTGCAACTTCCTAAAAATGGAGCTGCTCAAGAGAAAGAAAATAACTTTATAAGTAATCAGCTCAAAAAAATGTCGTGCTAATTGTATACAAGGCTGGGGACTGCAATAACTATAGGGGGCATAAAAAATTTTAGTAATTGAGAAATTTCTGTTTTTTTTTTATTGCTTTCTTAAGATAGTGGTGCTTTATACGAAAGATAAAGAGGTTGCTCAAACCCATGGTCGATCGAAGGTCCTGTGCCACTTGAACTCAAATCTATCTTACCTTCAATCCATCTTTGTACACAGACATTGTTTGATCCCTTGTTTCTGGTCATCAATGAAAAGCGGCATTTCCACTTTCTTTTGCAAGGCAATGTCCCTTCTAGCCTGTATGACTTGACAAGATTGAAGCTGCAATTACTTTTTTTTTTTAAAGCATTAGAGATAGAAAAATAATTGAAGAAATCACAATGTGGTAGGATCTTAAAATAAATAAAAATGAGAAAGAGAATGAAGCCAAGACATTATTGTATTAATTCTCATGTTCTAAAGAATATTTATCCACAACGAACAATTGTGAAGTGATGATTTCTTGTTTTTTATGTTTATTATCTGTATCTGTATCTGTATCTGCCTATCAAACAAATAATCAGGCAAGACAGAAGTTTCTCAAATGGACTAAAGTCTGGAAGCAATGAGTTACACTTTGCTTTTGGGTTAACTAGTTTTAACAGGTGTTGAGAAATCAGTTAAGTTAGTTGTTAAACATTTAAAAATTTCTTGTATCCTCCATAAATAAAACTTCATTGGTCTACCAATCATGTTGTCAATATCGGTGCTACTTACCCAATGTGGGAATTTGTATTCCAATATAATCTCTTAGCTTGGAAACAGAAGGATGCAGAATTACTTGTTGGGGCAATTTTTTTTATGTCTGACATTCTTATCGCTTTCCTTTTTTGAACAGAACTTGCAGTGTGGGGAGAGCGTAACAATAGAAGGACAAACTTACACCATTTCAGCTGTAACGCATCGCTACCAGCTTCGCAAAGGAAAATATGAACCAAGCGAGAAGAGACTTGATGTTTTGTCCACAGGGAGATACATCTTAAATTTATATTTAGAAAATTTATTAGAACAATCTTGATGACTGCATCTTAGTTCTATTTGATGTCAATATGTAATGCCTTGATCATGTTTTGTGTTATTTAATATTTTTGTAATCAATTCCAAATAATAAGCATCACGGTGTTGTAGCGCATGGGAAATAATGAATTAGTAGAACTTGGCATGTAGAAATATCTGAATAAATCTCTCAGGTTATTGACTTTTTTACGTATAGAATCTTATTGATTTGAATGTTCACATGTCTGAATGGATGAAATTGAAATGCTGGATATGTATGAGATCTATTCCTTCAAATTTGTTGTTTCTTCCTTGGTTCACTTGGTTGTCTCCTTTAATGTAAGATAAGAAAAAAGAAAACGAAATTGTCATTGCATCTTTGGATATTGATTTGTTTAGTAATCCTCATGATGGTAGCCACATACATTGCATGGTTAAGATTGAAGTTCATTGAAAAGCATGAAGTTTGCTGGGGCAGTCTCTAGCATTTGAGGCATGAAAGTTAGGACAAATCTTATGGACCAAATGGTTCCCTCCCAAATGCACATAATCCCAGAGCTAGAGCCCTGAAATCAGTTCCTGGCTTGTAAAAGCATAGCTTCTACGAATTTCATTCACTGAGAGCCAATGAAAGTGATAACCCCCAACATTGCACACTGAAAACTATTGTTGAAACTTGAAAATGTTAAGGTGATTTGTGACAATGGCCCCACAAGTAGGGACATTATCAAAACCCAACCTAATCATTACACATGGCAAGTTGCATAATCCCAAGTACTAAACAAACCACATTTTTCACCGTTAGATTGGAATACTTTTTGAGGTAAATAATGATCTTAGTGTGGGATCCACAAATGAAGAGGCACATCAAATGGGAAAAAAGCATGTAAGTGGTCACATCATGAGGACTGCTCAACTAACATATGTCCTTTGTGTCTGCCGTCTGCATAGCATATACTATCCACAAGTGAAGGGTTAGAAGAACCCGCCGGGGTGGATTCTGGACCCACAGGCACAAAAGTCCTTGTTGGTCATTGGATGTTACATATAATGATATGGGCACCCTCCTAAAAAAGTCCTCAAGAATCTACAAGGGTAACTTTAACTTATCAAAGAAGGCGCGCCCATATTAAACTTTTTTTAATTTATTTAGGGCGTAAAATAGAATCATGTGCCGGACATGAGAGCTGGCCACATGGTTATGGTCCAGGTCACATGTGCCCATGTGACAATTCCTTGTTCCCGCCGTTGAAGGCTCCGTTTAGATTGAAGACAGGACATTCCGAGTCCTATGACGCTTGGCCTGAGATAAGTACTGATTTTATTCCTTCATCAATCGTTAGAAAAATTGACAGTTGCTACGTTAAGGTAGAGATCATGATTATGGTCTCCAATCCAAACACTTTCACAATTAATTATATTTACACTATTAATTATTATTTTGCCAATTAGTATAGATGGCATAATAACCCCTCGCCATGATTCGAACCCATGATGGTGTGGAGCACAAATGAATTTATTCCACAAAAACTGGACTTCAAATCTATTTATTTAAAAAATGATAATAAGTCAAGTTTTATTTAGGATTTGGTTTGGTCCAGTGTGTATAAAACTACTTTTCAAATAGAGTTATCTAAAATGTGATATATAAAAAGTTGAAAAACGTATATGTATCAATTAACACACAAAAGTTTTGAGATATAAAAAAAATAAAACTATTTATTATTGTTTTTGTAAATGTTGAGTATGAGAATTACTAAAAATACAAAGTTGAAAAATATTATGGTAATATTTATCTAAAGAAAATAATTATTGAAATTTATTTGAACTTTTCTTATTTTTTATTTGAAAAACTTAATTTTCTAATTTTAGCTTTTAACACTCTAAAAGCTCAAAGATATTTTTTGGTAAACCTTAAAAATTAAATTTATATTACCTAACAAAGTTAAACTTAAAAACGGCCTAAAAGCTAAACCAAACAGATAAATGATTAACCAATCTCAAATAATTTAACACATATTCTATAAGTTCAAGAGCTTAACGGGTTGAATGTAATTTAATATGTTATTTTAATTATTCATAATAAATAATAAATGAATAGAATATTTAAATTATTTATATTTTTAGATTAAAGTTTATTAAAAGGTCTCTTAAAATCATATCAAAACCAGTTTATAATATTTAGGTTTTTATATGAATTCATTTGATATGGAGTGGTTACTAGAATAGTCCGAACTCGTTTGTACCCTCAGAAAGCAACTTAATTACAACAATAATTGTCTGCTACTATTATTTTCAATAGTTTTAAAAATATGAAAAATAATTCATAACTTATTCTTTTATTCTTTCATAAAGATGACAAATTTCTTTTAACGTATACGTAAATTCACAGTTACTCCAATTAAATATATATTACATCCACACACAAAGGTTTTTTTTTTTGGAAACTTGGAAGGGATCACGAATCAAATTATATAAAAATTCGCTAAACGTATGTATTTCCAGGACAGGCACAAAGAGAAACACAAATTTACAATACCAGAGAAAATTTTAGAAGCAGCGGAAAGGACCAAGAGGGTGCCACATGCAACGAAAGTGGGGTGCCCAAAACAAGTCTCTGTCTAATTGCATTATTTATTTTTACAAAAACAAAGAGCAATAGAACATGAAGCTTTTTTTAGAGGGAACAGCCAAAGGTAAAGACAGAATTCATTTGCTTTGCTTGGGAAGTTCGGCCTTTGTTCTCGTTTTCTCTAATCCCATTTCACAAAGCCCATACCACGACGAAAAATAACAGAAAGAAAACTTTTTCTTTCTTTTTTTTCTCAAAAAATTATTATTATTATTACTGTCAATTACAGTTATTGTTCAGTCTTTCTTGTTTCAATCGGATCTGAGGCTCCTCAGAGATACAGAAAGACACCTAAAGTTGTATAATAGCTTTTCTCTACGTTGTGATTTTGGGTCTCGCAGTTCTCACTTGCTCCGCCAGTCATGAAAGATTTATTGTTTTACGTTGTATTGTTGTTGTTAGTTGTTACTCTTCTGGGATCAGGTAGCTCCTTTCCTTAATGGGTCTTTACAGTTGCTTTTTATGTTTGCTTACTGAGAAATCGTAGTGAAAGAAAAGAAAGTTCAAGCTGGTTTCCATAAAATGTATCTAGGTGCAATAATTGGGAGTGTTTTAATACTTGGGTCCTGAACAAAAAGGCTAGAAACTCTGTCAAATTGTGCTTTTTCGTCTTTCCATTTATTCTTCCTCTTCGCAACCAGAAAGGGGCATTTGGGTTCTTGGGAAACTAGTCGATAGTTAGCTTTTCGCGTTTATAGCACCACAATAGGGCATTTTTGTTAAGGTACAATGTGATCGTTTATATATTTTACTTCTACAATGCCTTTTTTTTACTCCTTCTTTTCTGTCAATTTTATTATTTTTGTAAATTTTAACATTCTTCTGCTACCAAATGGCGGGTTGTTTTCTTGTTTTTTTTTGGGTCAGCCATCTGTTTCTTGCTTCTTCTGTTTTCGAAATGTTTGAGATCCTCTTTCAATTGAATGCTTTCCACGTGATGGTATCTGTAATGGGTTTCCAGAGATTCTCTGACATTCTGTTTTGTTTGAATTTCCATGCTGGGTCTTTCAAATTAATGTCCGTTATTTCAAGCAGCGTTACCATTATCAGAGGTTTTAATTTAAGAAATGCATTTATGCAGGAAATCATGTAAATAGCAGGGACTTTTCCTTACAATGAATATGTACAGCTCAGGAATTCACTGTGCTTAGTTGGATTTTGCTTTGACTCTGTATTGCAACATTTCTACATGGAATCACCTGGTAATCGAGAAGAGTCTTCATCAGAGGCTCAGAATTCATTATCTGCAGTACGTAATGATGCTCCTTCAACATCTGTGACTCCTCGCACTTCCCAGCCTCCTTCTCCTAAATCATGCAGGAGGACCATAAATCATGCCACATATTCTTCATCCTATTCAACTACACAGAATCATGGCATGAACACCATCAACCATCCAAATGGTTATGTAATTAATCAGAAGCACTCCTACCAGGTGGTTCACAATATGCAACATGACGAATTACCCAACATGGCAAAACACTATTACAATTCTAATGGGGACACCAGCCATGTCATCCCCAGTGATGTTCTTAATAAAACAGCAAAAAATAATCCAGAGAAGAAGTTATATACATTGGAAAAGAATTCATGCATCAAGCATCCTCTTGATGTTGTGAAGGATTGTAGTTCAAGTGGCATATTTGAACCTGAAAATGTCATTTTAGATCCACATGCAGGTGATTTTGACAAAACAAACAGCCACTGTCAATCGGAAATTACCTTTTGTTCAAGTCCTCAGAATAGTTTATATTCTGCTACCTTGTATACAGAAGCGAAACAAAGTTTCACTAATACTGAAGCCAGTGAATGTATGAGTAATGTTGACAAATCAGGTGAAAGCATTGAAGTAATTAATTCCTGTGATTTAAATGAGAGCAGGAAGACCAGCATCTGTAGAGGGAGTACTGGCAGTGATATTAGTGAGGAGAGTAGCTCCAGTAGCTTGAGCAGTGCTTTATATAAACCACACAAGGCAAACGATATCAGATGGGAAGCTATTAAAGCAATTCGATCTCGTGATGGTATGTTAGATTTGAAACATTTCAGGATGCTGAAGAGGTTGGGATGTGGAGATATAGGAAAAGTTCATCTGGCAGAGTTGATTGGTACTAGAACTTATTTTGCCATGAAGGTTATGGATAAAGTAGCTCTGGAGAGTCGAAAGAAGCTTTTGAGGGCTCAGACAGAAAGAGAGATACTGCAGTCTCTGGATCATCCTTTTTTACCGACACTGTATGCGCACTTTGAGACAGAGACGTTCTCTTGTTTGCTAATGGAGTTCTGCCCTGGCGGGGACCTGCATGCACTCAGACAAAGACAACCTGGAAAGCATTTTCCAGAGCATGCTGCCAGGTTAGGAATTACTTTCTCCCCCTTTCCCCAGTATATGCAGAAACATGTTGCCCATAATGTAGAACTTGTCAATCCAATTTTAGTTAACACTTAACACTGTCTTCCTTGGATTGATGGTCAGGGAACTTCCATGGCAAAAAAAGGGCACAATAGTTATGGGATTAAACTCAATCTCTTCACCAATGTTGTAAAAGAATCTCTTAGGAAAAAAAAGAAAAAAGTTATAAAGGAATCACTTATGTTAGCAAAGCCTTTCGAAATGTAGTCAATTACAGTTGAAAATTTTAAGCTTGAAGTGTATTTTCTATCCATTTGTGAAATCTTTAGATAATGGAATTATGTGTGAAAAGCTTCTTGTGCATGAATCTAATTTCTCGCCAAAGTTATGCAAAGTGCAATTTTTCTGCCAAACTGGCTCCTATGTGTAAATTCTCTCCTCCTTACTTTTATAGCATTCTGCTGAGCAAGTGTGACTTGTTAGGTGAAGTTGATAATATACCTTTCCTTTTTACTACTAATTTGGCATTTAGGTTCTGGATTTTCCTTCCTTCACCCTTCTTTGCAGTCATTTACATTTGCTCGAATTATCATAGTAGCCTTAAATAGTACTCATTTTTTAAAATTTGCTACTAATTTATTTTGACTCTTTTGAGCCGGATTCTCCTATTTTCTTCAGTTCCTAAATGATGGATTTTACAAGTCCATGCACCTTATTCTGTTCATATATCACATTTATGTATTTTGATCGAGAATGATTTTGTGTGCTTATTGTTTTATTTTTCACAAATATATGTTTGAAAATTTCATTAACAGCACAGAGAAATCTGATGGGCGTTTTTTGCCCCCTCAAGTTTTCACTTTTATTCAATTCTAGTATACAAAACTTAAAGATGTCGAACAGCTCAAGACTTAGGAGGAATTAATTGTATTGACCAATTGAGGTTGTGTTGGCATCTGAGAAGATAAAACCCAGTTTCATTTTAGATGACTACTTGGAGAAGAGTTTGATACGGCACCTCTAGTTACAATTTCACCCCAATAATCTCTTTTGCTGCTATGCAGGTTTTATGTGGCAGAAGTTCTCCTTGCTTTGGAGTATTTGCACATGCTTGGGATCATTTACAGAGACCTTAAACCTGAGAATGTGTTGGTGAGAGAAGATGGGCACATAATGCTGTCAGACTTTGACCTCTCTCTAAGATGTGCTGTTTCCCCAACTCTAGTAAAATCCTCAAACGCTAGTTTGCGGACAAAAAGCTCAGCATATTGTATTCAGCCTGCTTGCATTGAGCCAACTTGTATAGTGCCGCCAGGTTGCATCCAACCTGGATGCTTTGCACCGCGCTTTTTATCTGGCAAACCCAAGAAAGAGAAAAAGATCAAACCGAAGAATGAACTGCATCATCAAGTGACCCCTTTACCAGAGCTCATTGCCGAGCCCTCAAATGCTCGATCAATGTCCTTTGTTGGTACGCATGAGTACTTGGCGCCTGAAATCATTAAGGGTGAAGGGCATGGCAGTGCAGTGGATTGGTGGACATTTGGGATCTTCTTATATGAGCTTTTGTTTGGTAAAACTCCATTCAAGGGAAATGTGAACCGAGCGACTCTGTTTAATGTGGTTGGCCAGCCCTTAAGATTTCCAGATTCACCCACTGTCAGCTTTGCTGCCAGGGACCTGATCAGGGGCTTACTTGTTAAAGAGCCCCAGCATCGACTTGCTTATAGACGTGGGGCTACACAAGTTAAACAGCATCCCTTCTTTCAGAGTGTTAATTGGGCACTAATTCGCTGTACAAATCCACCGGAGGTGCCTAGACAAGCCATGATGGATGTTCATGCAAAAACTGACGTGAAGTCTACAGGCAACTATTTTGAGATCGATTTGTTTTGATTTTAAGTGTCAGCTTTTTCTTTCTCAGAACCAGCTTCCATCTCCTCATTTTTTATTTTTATCCACGGTTCATTTACATTGCAAAAAGGATATGAATCTCCAATTACAATCATCAGCTCTTGTAACTGCTTGTTATACCAGGCCTCTGGTAATCATCAGTGACACAATGCACAAATGCATTAGAATGAGGGATGAAATATCTTTTCTTTCATGGTTCTTTTACATTGAAAAAAGGATACAAATCTTCAATTGCATTCATTAGCCATTATAGCTATTTATTATATTATACTAGGCTTTCCTCAACAGTGAACCACAGTGAAAGAAATGCAAATATACATTCAAATCAGAATGAAGACACCTACTGCTGCTGCATTTTGTCACTGTCTCTCATATTGGGCAATTACCTCATTCCCCTTGTACACATTTTTGTCTTAGCTACCATCAAAACTTTATTCCTGCAGGCTGCAGTTTGTTTTAGAAAAAAATACCCAAGAAAGTTTTGTTGGTTATAAGGGGTGTGAGCATATGTAGTAAAGTGAACTAGTGACTAGTGAGTGGTTAAGTTGTTTTTATAGCAGTCTGCTGGAATTCTTATTAAAAAAATAAAAAAAATAGCAGTCTGTTGGAATTAGTTTAGATATACATTAATCGGTCTAGTCAAAAACAAATCCACGATAGGCTGCTTTCCTTACCCCAACCAACCACCATAGGCTTCACGATTTCACCACGTGATGCCTATTGCCTATGTGCTCTATCTGCCCGTCAATTCTAGTCTAAATGTCACGTGCTTCCAACCCCGTCTTCCCTCTACAATTCCAACTTAAAAAAGACAGCAAAATTCATTACACAACTACTAACGTGCACTGAAAATTTTAGGGACTAATATATATTCACTCACAAAATCTTTCTGGATGGCTTGTACATTCACATGTTTATTGTTTATTTTAACTAAACGTGCACGAAACAAATTTGTTGATGTATTCTTTTATGATCTATAAACAATACTCATATATCAAAACATTTACTTAATTATGTGAAGTGATTAATATTTTTGTAATTTTATAATAAAATTTGAGAATGTCTAGGGGGTAAGACTGCATTTCTTCCATAAATATAAAAAATACTACATTATGCTATCCATCATTATTAATAATTTGTAAATATTTTATAATTCTAGGATGTAGACTTTTTCATTTGATACATTATATATATCTATTTTAAATAATATTACTTGTATAAGGATTGTTTTAACTATTGTATTAAGAACACTTGTTAAAGTAATCTTTTATAAATTAACAATTTATATTATTGAAATTATTTACAAAATTTTTATTGATAAAATTTTAGTAAATGTTTTTGAAACTTTTACAAATCCAAATTACGGAAACTTGCACAGTTGCCTTCCCGCAGTCACATCGTCAAAACATTAGATTTGGACACGTGTCCTTCGTAGAGTGGGTCTACGGCATCTTCAATTCCTGGGGATATGCAGCAAATTCCTCCCGTAGTTGTCCATCAGCGCGTGCATTCCACATCCTTACCGCGCTTTTATTTTTCATCAACTATATTCACTCACTGTAATATCCGAGCAGCAAAAACTAACATATGCGCATTGCGCACCCCCGCCGTGTTCTCATACCCGTAATTCAACTCCATTTCCCTCACATCTCCCCTTCGAAACTCTTCAAACCTTTCTCTCATTCATTTTCTCTGCAACAAGCTCCAGCTCTAATCCCTAACATGGCATCCGAAAACCTCTCGACGTTTCCGGCCGACGACGAGAACTTCGGGTTCCGAAGACCGGAGATGTACCAAAGCAATCTTGCCGGAACCGTTAGCGCATACGATCGCCACATGTTCCTCTGCTACAAAAGTCCCGAAGATTGGGCTTCGCGTGTTGAGAGTTCTGATTTGGATCCGCTCCCGAAGCTTCTTGCATCAGCTCTGAAAGCTCGCAAGGATGATATCACCGTCAAGGTCAGTAGATTGATGTGCAAAATACTTGGATCAATCTGTTATGTAGTTTTAATTGATTTGCTACGATTTGAGGACTGGATTTGTATTAATTTTGAATGGTCACACTTGATGGATTTGCTGACTAGGTGCTTTGAATTTGTTTTGGCAGACTATGCTGACGATATTCGAGGGACGCGAAGGGACTGGGTTCTCTGACGGGGAAGTGTTGATTTTCCCAGAATTGATCAAGTACAGGTAATTAGCTTGAATTTGTTGGGTTGTGGTGTTGGTTGTGCAGTCATTAATAGACTACCATATAGGGAATCGGTATTCAAAGATTTTCTTCGTTAAGTTGTAGCTGGACCTGATTTTTACATGGTTATATTGCTTGTAGTAGGAGTTAGTAAGTTACTATTTACGAACTATTCCTATAGTGATCTTGGAATTATTCCCAAGTCCCAATATTAAGTTTATGTCCAACTATCAATCTGAATTTTACATACTAGTCTTAACTTATATAACTTGAACTCTTGTTCTCTTTAAGAATTGCGAGAATTTCCTTTGTATCGGCAAGTCAACAAGGCTTAAATAATTTGCAATATTACAGTTTAGGAATGTAAAAGTGCTTCTTGAGTCCAAGGTTCTTCACTTCGTCCTCCCAGTATATCAGATTTGTGATGCCCTAAACTAGGTTATGGAATAGATTTGGTTGAAATGAACTTCTGAGTGGTTACATATTACTGAACAAATTTACTGATTTACTGGTATTTTAGTAGACTATATCGTTTCATATCTTGATAGTTTTCTGTTGTCTCTGATGCTTTCTGCATCTTCTGGATGAAGGGGTTTGAAGGACTCAGATGTTGATGGCTTTGTTGAAGATGTGCTGGTGAATGGTAAGCCATGGGCTTATGGAGTGCCGGAAGTGTTGAGTGGTTCACATGTATTTGTATGTGCTCATGCTAGTCGTGACAAGAGATGTGGTGTTTGTGGACCTGTTCTCATTGAGAAGTTTGGTACGGAGATTGAGCATCGAGGACTGAAGGATCAGGTATTGGTTAGCCCATGTTCTCACATTGGAGGACACAAGTATGCTGGAAACTTGGTTATATTCAGTCCAGGACCAGATGGAAAAATTACGGGTCATTGGTAAGATTTCAGTTATATTCACTTTGTCTCTTGCCAATTTGAAGGAAATTCATATATCTGGTTGACTTATAGCATTAAGTAGTTCTTATTGATTGCAGGTATGGCTATGTTACTCCTGATGACGTGCCTGAATTACTTGATCAGCATATTGCCAAGGGAGAGATCATACAACGGCTTTGGAGGTTGGTGTTTTGTGATTCTGCATTAGAATCTTTAAATGAAATATTTGACTGATGCATTAATACCTTATTGAGTTTTGAATGATCTCTACCATTCGTTGCTAGATATATGTCTTATATTGATCAATAGCTCACTTAATCTCCAGATGAATACAGGCAGTTGATCAACTGAGTGTTCAAATATTTGTTGACAAAACTATCACCCTACTTGCATGTAAATAAAAATATTGCTTATATTCGTAAATACATTTTTTTGTGCTTCAAAGATAAGTCAATGTCAAGAATATGAAAATCAATGAGTCTACTGCTATGGGACTTTGAAAAGATTATGTTTCAACACAGCTTATAAGTTGGCTGAGATAGCATCGGTTGCATTGCACAAATACTTTAGATCCATTATAGTTGGAAAGAGAAAATAATATGGCTCTGTCTTAATACCTTTTCATTTCTTAGTATGTTAGGTCCTTCTCTTTCTTCCATTATAAAAGGTAAGTATGGGAAATTTTATATCCCACTCCTGGTTCTTGTGTCTTGCACTATCTTATCAGGAGCCTTTTCCAGTTTCTCATCATCAACTGTTAAAGGTGTCATTGTAGAATTTGTTTATCAATTAGTGCATCTAATTTTTCATTAATTTGTTAGTAGGTATCAAAAGCTTATGTCTAACTTGATCTTGTCTACTGCTGTCTTATTTAATGTAATTTGTAGATAAGATATTGCGATAGCCTTATCTTTTCCATCTGATAATTAGTCATTAACAAAACAGTGTGTTAAATTATATTTTCTTATTTATTTAACTCCCATCTTTTTACCTAAGTAAAAATCAAATTTATTTGTCTATTATTTTTTATTGCGGGGGTAGGACTTACAATTCTTGTTTAATTTTTTATTATTAAGTTGCCGGTTAACTTGATTTTGTGAATTAAGTCAACCAAAATTTGTGTATGATGATTATATTAAATCTGTGATCCACCACTCGTCCTGTTGTCCATAAGGACTTCATGGCATGCTACTGAAATGACTCCCGCTAGATAGCTGCAGCTCTGTTGAGATGAATTTGTAAATTTGCCAAGCATTTGGTGTTAATGCAAATTAGTCAGAGACTACTCATTGTTCTCAATTTTTTATTAGACTACAATATCACCAAGTTCTTTCCCTCTCCCTACACGGTCACCCTCCTGGATCCTCCCTGCCCGCGTCATGCCCATTTAAACTTTTATTTGTTAAGCATGTGGAAAAAAAAACAGACCATAAAACCTGTGCCCAGCAGCCCAGGTCGTGCGATTTGCACAGGTGAGGTGGGGTTCTCAACATTCTTTTGTGGGTGATACCTGGAAGTGGTTTTTAGCTGAGTGGACCTGCTTTCCAGTAGTTTCTGGTTGAACAGGTTGGGTTGGCCCATTTTCTATCCATGATACCATGTTCAGTTGGAAATTGCATTTCTATGATCCTTACCTTCATATATTGCTCAACTCTTGTAATTGTAAAAGTAAACACGTTTAGAAAGATCTGGTTTTATGCAGTTCCCAAGCGATTTGGGATGTTAAAATAATTTATCTAATCAATGCAGGGGCCAAATGGGGGCATCCACTGAGGAAGGTAAGCAAGAGGATGTGCAGAAACTTCCCAGTGGAGAGGACAGCAAGAAGAGCAACGGGAATCATGTAGAAAGTGATGGTCTGGGCAAGGTGGAAACTGTTGCTGGTTGTTGCCAGGGTGCTAATGGGGTTTCTTGTTGCAGAGATGGAGGTTTTGAGCAGAACGGAGAGATTAAAGAAACGAAGCTGAAAGAAACCACTACAGCACATGATAACCTGGGGCGGTGCAAACTGTCAAGTTGGTTTGGTACTTGGGATCAAAGTGATGTTTATACTGCTGCTACGGTGGTTGGAGCAGTGGCAACGATTGCTGTGGCCTTCAGCGTCTATAGAAGGTCTGGGTGATATATGCTATAAAACTCATACATTTAGGTTGCTTGTAATATGTCAGGCCCTGATTTTTTTGTAGGGATATGTAATAAAATCGGTAAAATGATCCCAGAAACACGGACTCTTAACACTCGTAGGTGTATGCCTGGTTGAAATGGATTGTGAAAGCCTAGCAAGCAGACGTAATGATAATATGTTTTATCTGTCATTGTTGTTTACAGAGTGAGTGGTTTGTTAGGCCGAAATTATTCTTTTGAGAGTTCAATACATTGATAAGTCTAATTAGAGTATTAGTTTTGCTTGATTCGATATTTCAAGAGTTGTATTTCCAACTTGAGCTGATGTTTTGTTTTAACTTAATCACCTATAGTCGTTGAAGAATTTGTGAAAAGAAGCAGGAATTCCTACTTTTTGTTGGAATGAATATGTCAGAAAATAGGAGCGTAAGCGTTACGTTATAAACTGGTATGATCTCAACGGTATCACTAACATGTAGTTTTGCACAGCTAATATCACATAATGATATCACTACGTTTTTAGGTGTACACCTACCTCTTGGTGTGTCTAAGTATATTAATTCATTATGCTCCTACAGGATTCCTCTGGGCCTCTCTCTCTCCCTTTTTCCTTCTCTCTATCTCTTTGAGTGTACACACGGCCTACAATTTCTTGAAAACATTGATTTTATTTGGGGAATTCTCCCTATGCATAGACATGTATGGTCAATAAACTTATGAAGAAAATCTAACTGTAAGATGAACCAGTTCCCAACAGCACTAAAATGGGAGATCAGATGTGTAGGAAAGAAGGCTATGGAAAAGGAAAAAGCATGTAGAAGTCTCGTTTTGCATCTGCCAGTTGCATTATTCCACAGCTCCAACCTATTTTGTAAATCAGTCTTGAGAAGTTAAGCACCGAAAGCTAGTTTTCTTATGTGTATATGCCAGAATATTCAAACGGGGTTTATCTGTAGAGCTTTCCGGCAGCAATTTTAAATTGGCATTCTGATATTACGTCTGAGACTTAGATTTTCATATTTCCAGTTTCCGGTTTCGGTCAAGGTTGTTTGAAAAATGTCTTTTGCCTCAAGAGTATGTCTATCCATCTAAACGATATGAATCTTGAGTTATTAGCAAATTAAAGGATATCAAAACTAGTCCCCAAGAAACCTTGACTTCCCAATAAGCTTAGAACAATAGCATTCATGTATCATATACCAAATACCTATGCTAGCAACAGAAGCCAAACCATTTTATACACACATTGTCAATTCTGCAGTGATGCAATGAGTAAGCCAAACTTCTGAACCAAAACTCGTAGAATTTCACTAGAGATCACGTACTGAGCTTCGCAATCATCTCCTCCACCAACCTCAGTGTTGTCCCAACTAATTCCTCTCCCTCTGCATCAATTTCTTGCATAATCTGCTCTATGAGCTCATGATTTGATATTTTATTTCTGGAACAATAACTCGAGCAATCCCTTAGAAGCAACAATAGCTCTCGTGCCACACTTTTAGCCCTCCGTGTTCCATCCACGCTTAACTGAAGTAGCCCGGGCATCACTCCTTCTCTTAATATCATTCCTCTGTACTTCTCTCTGCAGCTCTGGCATATGAGAAGTAGTATTCCTACTGCATGCTCTTTGCTTTGTGAAGTCCCATCTTCAATAGTCTCAACCAATATCCGGATTCCACTACCTATACTGGCAGTTTGACAAAGAGCATCCTCTGATGATGAGACAACATTCTCAAGCAATCCCACTGCCTTTTCAACTAGCTCAGATGACTTTCCCGAGCTGTGGATTAGTTGAAGCAAGGAAAATATTACACCGGACGAGACAATCAATGGAACGATCTGCTGGCTTGTTGAGAGATTATGGAGTGTGGATATAGCATCAAGCATGCCTTGCCTGCTAGTGCTATTTTCATTGTTCTCATTAAGAAATTCAATCAAGAGTTTGATAGCTCCAGATGATGCAATGGCCAACTTATTTGCTGTGCAAGAAGAGAGAATTAACATGGCAGCTACTGTGATTTCTACCAATGCCTGACTTTGGCATTGAAGGAGGTTGAGCAACAAAGGTAAAGCTCCAGCTTTCACTATCCGATTCTTGTTTCTGTAAAATCAGTAAAAAGATTTTGTGAGATAATATTAATTCTGCTAAGAAAACTTTTAAGGATGCATATCGTACGGCAGAAGAAATCAACATTCTCCATTGTGTTTTATATATGTATTACTTTTTTTTTGGTGAAGAATCATCATGGTAGTATGGGCCATAAACCAATAACAACCATTATTACCAAGAACATATTCCTTAGCGCCACTAATCTTATCTGAAACTAAGCATGGGGTAACAAAAAGTCTGAACTTTTTCATTGAATTCTCCCTCATGCTGCTAATTACCAATTAGCAGGGCATGTAACATGTTGGGTATCATTTTCTTTTCCCTTTAATTCTGTTTGTGATTGAAACTATTTCTTTGCAACATAATCCAAAAAATCAGCTTACACGGGCCATGAATGCACTAACCTTTCACTGCCAAATGCAAGGCTAAGCAGAGCATGCAGAGCAGCTTCAATGGCTTCAAAGTCTTCAGAATGAAGCATCGATATCAACGGCGCCATAACTCCTCTTTCAGCTAAGTTGTGCCTCTGCTTAGTGTTCAATCTACTGAGTTCCATAGCAGCTTGAATTTGAGCTTCTCTATCACCATTGAAAAGATTTTCCACTATCACTTTCTCCATGGAAGCTCTGTCTTTGTTATCTTAATAATTTTTTAGGTACTTGTTATTGTCTATATGGATTGGTTGCTTGAAGATATAGTGTTAAGCTTTTGTGGGTATCCTCCCAAATCCCAAACCATTGTTTCAGTTACAAGCAACTTACTATTCTTTTTAGTCAGCTTTTCTTTTTGGGTGGATGTTGATTTTGGAAAACCCAAATTGATTACTAAGAATGAATCTTTAACTTCCCTTATGTAGAAGCAAACGCCGTCGGCTTTTTTGTAGTGTAGTGGTAGGTTATATTTTTTCTGGGATTGTACTTTTTTGGTTTTATCTTTCATGGTAGGTTTATACAAGTACATATACTCTAGTTAGGAATTTTGAACTATTTATGTATTTTATATTTCACAGAAAAAAAATACCAAAAGCTTTTGATCTTAAATTTAATTAGAACAATAAATAATTTATTGTTTTTATGTCCACGGGGCACTTTGTTTTATAACTCTCACATGAAAGGGTGAGTGCATTAAAAAAAAATCAAAAAAATCCCGAAAACAACACATTCTTATTAAAATTTCGTAAACAAATTACTTCTTACACATAGCATCTCATACATAAAATTATTAGCTAGAAAACCTAGTAATCCCAAAGAACATATAATGGCTTAAGTCGATAAACATTAAATCTTGTTTTACTTTTTTGGGTTGGGAAAACTAGAAAAGAAGATGGAAGTTATGATTCTTATGTCACAGCATAATATGAATTTCCCGGAACCCGGATTGGATGGGCAGGTGGGCTCTGTCGACTAAGATGGACATGGTTGGCTAATGCTGGGCAAAGACTCGTGATCCAAGGCTAACTATGTACTTTTTAAGTATGTAATGGATAATTGGATATAATTGATTCCTAAAGACAAAAAAGAAGACATATTTCTGAAGGAAAAAAAAAAAAAAACATGCTTATTAATTTGGAGAATGTATGCTTATAATATTAATAATAATATGGTTTTAAGGCAAGGAGTTTTGGTTGTAAAATATTTCACTGGTTGGTGCATGTTTTAATTAAATTTGATTATTATAATTTACTTTTAACTTGAAAAGCAACACACACAATAATATTATTCATATACATAGTGACTGGATAAAATTAAAAAAATATTATATCATGTATCTCTAAAAATTATATATTAATTATATCGTGTAGTTGTTGTGTGTCGCACATTATAATGTTGATTTTCTATAAATTTTTTAATATAAAATTAGAATTTTTAACTCATTATTTAGTAGTAAAAGAATTTTGAAAGTGTACTTTAATATATATAGAGATACAAATATATCAAAACATTAAATAAATTTCAAATTTTAATTTTAATTTTGTTTATATATATGCATTTTCTAATTTATTTTTTCTGCACAAACAAACTTTACTAATAAAATAGTTTAAATGAACAATAATTAATATGTAACATTGTAGATGTATATATACCAATTTACAATTTTTTTGGGGGTAAGGTGTATGTGCTCACTTGTGTGTTTTGACTAGTTTATCTTTAAACTTAGATCAATAAAGAATTGTTTAGGCTAAAATTAGAGAATTAAAAAAAAATTAATAAGCCAAAGATTTTCTTTTTTACATTCTAATATTTTTTGAGAATAAATGTATATATATATATTATTAAGAGATTAGCTCAAACAATTAGTACTTGTATATTATTTTTTATATCAAGTTCGAGCATTTTTAATATAAAACAGAAAAAAAAAGAAGAAGACATATATATGTTTGTACATTATAATTGGAGGTGGGCATGGACCAATGATCACCTTTTATTTATATATATATAGAGAGAGAGAGAGAGAGAGAGTAGTGTTAGTGTATAAAGAATCCGTTTCATATGATTTCGTGGTTTTCATGAAGATCATTGTTGGGACTTGGGAGCTTCTAACTTTTGTCCCAGACCCGCATTTCTTTTCTTAGTTTGTTTCGCCATCCTTTCTAGAAAAATTTACTTAGAATTAATTTCTCCACAATGTTCCTTGTGATTGTTGAACTAGTGAGTCAATAAACTCATGTTAATTGAAGAGAAAATAACATAAAAGAATTTCAATCAGCCTAAAATTAACCAAATTAACCCAAAATACACTAACTCAACCCATCCTACTCACCGGCTCACCCCACCCTCCCACACCAAATTATATCTCACATCCCCTAAATCCTATCTCTCCATTGCCATCTCTCTTTCCATTTTTGATGGCCAAATTTCACCAAACTTCAAGAGCCGCGTGATGAAATAACTCTAAAAGCATATTCTCTCATGCACTACTAGTATATAAAAGTTAGTCATTATTCTTCATTCTTGCTCTTTTTAGCCACTTGGTAAGACTAATTAATCTTAATTTTTTAGTGTAATTAATCTTAATCTTAATCTTATATTCATTACCATTGTTACAAAATTAATATTATGATTTTTACTCACTTTTTATTTGTATAGGATTATTAATACCCCTATCTACCTAATTATTATTAAAAAAAAAACTCATTATATTACCAAAAAAATAAAATAAAAAATCACGTTATTAAATAGACCATTGTGATTATTAATACATAATTTGGACTCGTTTGGTACATCGTATAAGATTATATAGTATATGATTATATAATCTATAGTTTTATAGTTGCTATATTATTGTCTTATCTTTACCCTCTCCATTGTATAGATTTATATTGTCAGACATAATATAAGAGGGAGTCAACAGTATAAGCTTATACTATCCTATTGATGCCAAACACTGTATAAGTGATAACTGAATAGTCTTATACTATCCTGTCATTCTTATACAAGATGACGACTATCCTATCATCTTTATACAATACACCAAATGAGCCCATATTATTATATTTTAATTAAGTTGATTTATTATATCACGCCTCTTTCTAGCAAGTGAATCGTTAGAAGTTAAGCAAATTGGTTGTATAAACACACAAATCGTTAGGAATAATGCCGATTTACTATGTATGTCTTCTTAGTCATGAATCGCCAATGGCTGCCATTTACTATATAATGTCTTCTAAGACATAAATTGTATGTCCATTTAGTATAATGTCTTCTAACATGTAAGTCGTCACAAGATAAGTCGATTTGTGGTATAATACTTTATAACACTTAAATCATTAATATTATAGCCAAATTATTGTATAATGCGTTCTCTTTTATCTATTTTTTATTTTTTTTTAAAATGCAAACAAATCTCAAATGAAATTCATTCTCACCCAGAGTTCCGTACACAAATAAATTAATAGATACTCGAAGAATTTTTTTTTTTTTTTGGCGAGAATCTTGAATAGTCCAGTGACATATGTTGTCTTTGCTATTCAAGAGGTCCAAGTGTTGCTACTATATGTTATATATTCTTCTTATTAGGCGCTCTCCCTCCCATCAATTGAGAAAAAGAAGGGAAAGAAGAGAGAGATTAGAATTTGTTCATGGGAAAAGTTTCATTCAGTAGGCGCTGAACCTTTTTTAGTGAATTTTAACTTGGGCGCTCTCCCTCCCAGCAATTGAGAAAAAGAAGGATAAAAAAGAGGGAGACTAGAAGTTGTTCATGGGAGAAGTTTCATTTAGTAGCTGAACCTTTTTTAGTGTATTTTTAACTTATATGGCACCATCACTATTAGACGAGTTAATTATTTCAATCTCATAAACTTATCTTAGATTACACGAACTGCTCCTCTATTATAATTATACACGAAAGTTGATAATTTTATCGAGTAATTTGATAATAGAATATTAACCACATATTTTATAGATGAAATGTCATGTTAAGTACTACTGATGAGGAATTAAGTTCAAGCTGGAGATTTAAAAAGTTAGATTGAGTATGCAAAGAAATATGGTGAAACTTTTCTTGCATGATTCTTTCTTTCTTTCTTTCTATGTGAGTCATGTATGTGTCTATTCTTAAATCAAGATAGTTATTCTTTTTCACAGCTGGGCTTATCTGGTTTCTGCTATACAAATTTCTTGGTTAGACTTCTAGAAATCTCTTTCTGATTAGTATATTTCCATAGAAAACTTCATACATATTTTATATATTACAAGTTTTTTTTGATAACATCAACACAAATAATAACGTAGTAATTATTATCATTCTCATCGATTGTTGCATTTTTTTTTTTTTTTTTTTGAGAATTCAATTCAATCGCAATAAAATAAAATATGTTATGCTCAATATATATAAGATATCTAAATTTTGAGATTTTGAGATCAGAGAATATGCATAATAATTAGAAAATGATAAAAGAATCTGTATATATAAGCAAGTTTTTAGTTTTCTTTCTTCCCCAAATGGCTATTACAAATTGAACTAGATTGAGCTAATTGAGAAATTAAAAAAAAAAAAAGAAGAAAAAAAAAAAAGGATAACATTGATCAAATTGAATCTGAGGGGAGAAAATTAAACTATTGTAATATTTATGGGGACCCAAATTGAAATTAAACCAACACAATTTTAACAAACAATAAGGTGCGCGGGAATGGAGGTGAAAATAAAAAAACTAATTTGACAAAGCTGCATCCATGGTTTCAGAAAGTCTCGGATCTTCGTTTTCTTTCTCTCTCTCTGTGTCACCTCTCATTCTCTACCGTACATACATAAATCAGATCGGAGAATTACCATACCTCCAGCCCATGGCTATTTCTTTAACGGCGACATGTCCGACACCACCGGAACTCCTCGGAAACTTTACTTTACACCCAAACACAACCGTTTCTTCAGAAACAAAAAACATGCTTTTCTCGTACCGGATCGTTTTCTTTCGGAATCCGAACCCGAACCCGAACCCATACCAGAACTCGAAGAGCTACAAGGAAATCAACGAAGACGACGGCAGCGACGAAGACGGCGAAAATCCCCATTGCCTAGCGACCCTCATATTCGAATAGCAATGTATGTGGCTATGGCGCACGGGGGGCTTGCGCTTTCACTGGCTCTCCTCTTTGGGGTCGCCAAGCTTATGCAGAATTTTTGGCGACCGATTCAATGGGCAATTCTTTGTTCTATCCCTCTCCGCGAGCTTCACACTGCTCTGGTTTCCTTCTGGTCGCATTCCCTTAACCTCGGCCTCTTTGAAACCCTAACTGCAATACCCATTTGGGCTCTCAATGTCACTACATCTTCCCTCATGGATTCCCAATCCGCCTTCCTCCGCCTCCTTCGTTACCGTCCCTCTGTCTGCAAGAAAACTATTGGGTTCTCTAAGCTTATGCAATGGCTTATCTCTTTTGGCCTATTTATTGTTCTCTATGAGCGAATTGGGCTTATGTCCATTCCTACATTTGTTTTCACGTGTTTTATAGGCTATGTCTCTGGTTTTGGTAGAATTACAATTAAGAGGCTCTCTTCAATCTCATCTAGAAAGTTTCGGAGTAATAGCAGCTCATTTGGTCTTAAAATAAGCAGGTATCTAACTTCCGTAATGCTCAATAGGTTGAAGACGATGGTGGGAATTGGGTTAATCACGTTTATGCTTGTGGGTTCTGTTCTTGGGCTCATTTTCTTTTCTTATAAGATTGCAATGGAAGGAAAAGTCGCGGTGATTTCTTTGAAGGTGCATTTGGATGAGAACAATTATGCAGAAAGGATTGGACTTAAGAATTGGATGGATGAGAATCAAATGCCGGAAATGATTGATTCTTATGCAACAAAACTCTATGAAACTGTGTCTCAGAATGTTGATTCTTTGGCTGTATATTACAATGTAACAGAGATTGTAGATGGAGTTAGGCAATATCTGGTTAGTCCATCACAAACTTCAGTGATATCTAGTGTTTCGGAGAAAGTTAATACTAAGCCTCTGTCTGAGAGGCTTAATGATATTCAGTCAAATGTAAGGGATGGAGAATGGAAGGTGATTTATAGGGATGTCAATGGTGTATTCAGGGAATTTTTGTCTGTGATTACTAGAGAAGATCTGCTTGAGAAGATTAAATCATTTTTACTTCAGAGTTTAGATGTGTCCAAACGTTTGGTTGCTAGTAGTACCATGGTTTTGGCTAGTGGTGCCAATATAGTGTTCTTTATGACTGTCTCAATTGTTTCTGGGGCTGCAGGATTGCTGAATTTCATTTCTGGGCTGATGGTGTTTTTATGGCTTTTGTATTATTTGATCACTACGGATTCTGGTGGAGTCACTGACCATGTTTTGGGCATGCTGCCACTATCAAAATCTACCCGTGTTCGATGTGCTCAAGTTCTTGATCATGCTGTTAGTAGTGTGTTGTTGTCTGCAGCGAAGGTCATATTCTTTCAGGGGTGTTTTACGTACCTTTTGTTTAGATTCTACCGTATTCATTTCCTATACATGTCCACATTTCTTGCCCTTATGAGTGCTGCTTTGCCCATAACCCCTGCTTGGCTTTCGTCCATCCCAGCAGCAGCGCAGCTAGCCATGGAATCCAGATACATTGAAGCTGTTTTGTTAACAATAGTCCATCAAATACTACTGGACTACGGCACAATTGCTATCCAAGATGAGATACCAGGACAGAATGCCTACTTGACTGGGCTTAGCATACTTGGTGGAATCGCTCTTTTCCCATCTGCATTAGAAGTAATCTCCCAATTCTTATATGCATTTCTCTGATCCATAACACTTTATCAATACGTGCAATTGATGTGTGCAAGGCCTAATAATGGTCATCATTTTTTATGCATTTGAACAAGAATCAAGATTAATTGTAGTCCTAGGAAAGAAAAGGTAGGGTCTTGTAGAGTGGATGCTTAGTATTTTAGAGGTTTGGTATGTGATGGATAAGTTGGGCGGTAGACATTGGTGCCATGGAAGAGAGCCTTGGTGACACAGGGAAAGCTTTCATGGCCTTTGGTAAGAAGCATATTATGGAAGGTGAGGGAGGTAATTTGCATAGACTGATGAGTCAATAATTGAATGATTTAGACCGACTTCTATGCATATTAGTTGGAGCTGGGTTATTAGAGTGAGGTTTTAATGATTATTTGCTCAGGCATGGTCTAACTCTGTTAGGTCTATTTTGTTGGTAAACTTTGATATTTTAGTTTTAGCTTCCAAGTTTAGAAGAATAGCAATTTTAATACAACCATGTGAAACAGCCTAAGGTTTAAGTTTGACTCTGAATTTTCTGAGTCTATTATCTACTCTTTCTGCAAATGTGTTATTTGGTTCTTAAGGAGGAAGGTATGTTGCTGTTAGTTCACCTCGAGATTCACTTCAAATTCGCCTTGTCATGCTTATAAAATATAAATATCGAAAATCTGGTTGTCCATTTGCACTAAAAGTTAAAATCTTCACTTGTTCTCTCATTCTTGATATTCTGGAAAGTCTGGTGTCATAATGATTTGGTTTATCCTCAGTTTATGCTTACTGAATTACATTTTATATTATATACAGGGAGCAATTATGGGTCCTTTACTGATGACAGTGATGATTGCATTGAAAAATCTATACGTAGAATTTGTTCTTGGCAGCAGTGATGAAACCTCCCAGTGATCATGAGAAGAAATGCATTTAGTTTGGTTTGTATTTTTACTTATATTGCACTTGTTTGATTTGATCATTGTAATTGTAAAAGGAAATCCCATGCTATATTTCCACTAAATGGGTTCAATTTTATAACATCTCTGTTTTTGCTTTCTTTCGTTTTGTTTTCCCCATATGTCTTGTATTGTAGGGGAGGATAGGATGGCAAGAACCTCGAAAACCGAGATTTTGGATTCTTTCATTTTTCTAATTAAAGAACATGTAAGAGGATCATGTTCGGAGCAAAGAAAATACAAGAATAAGATTTTAATTATTATTTTTTCAACTTTAAATCATACTAGAGAGAAATAGTTCATTCTTTTAATTTGATTGCCTCTTGAACCTGCTCAAGAATTTTTTAAGTCCAATACTTCTCCGCTGAATAAAAATACAATTAACTTCTTACTCTTACTTTCTTTCTCCCCCATCAATCTGAAAATAAAAAATTTCAATCTTAATTATTAAAGAAGAAAATAAATATTAATTTTTAACTAATATCATCACGATATCTCTTAAAGCTCAAAATTTAAGAAATTATGAATTTTTTTAACAGATTAAGATTAGCTCCTTTGAGTTGTGATTTACTAATTCTATAACATGTCGTTTGTACGAAGCATTGTTCCGTGTATACAACAATTATTTTACTTTAACATACTCTTTTTGAGAATAAAAAATAAAAACTTGATGGAGTGGAAGTAGCGTACGGTATAATATATGGTGGAGTAGAGGGGAAGATGGGATTTTGACCCCCACATGCCCTTGCACGGTTTTCGTTTCTGTCCTTGTTACACACAAAGTCCGGGGTATGCAATGTGAAAGCCTTAATTGCCTTCAATATCTTACTTGTCTCGTAAGCTGCCCCATTGGATGAATACCTAATCAAAAAGGTTAATTAATTAGGTTACACACTGTTACATATAAAATTGAAAATTTTTTTAACGTGTATTCTAAGAATATTATTAAAATTTCATAACTAGAAATGTTAGAGTATTTATTATCATTATTTCAATAATATTTAATTCATAAATTATAAAAAATTTTTAATTTTTAAAAATTATATTTTAATAAGTGCCCTTAGGATGTATTTTTAAAAAATATTTAAATTAAAATCAATAATTAATTAGCTATTTAACAGTTAGTAGATCAATAAACAAACTAGGCTATACCAGCTCTTTTCAACATAGAGAGAACATCATATGTTTTGGTAAGCAATATTGCCCTTTCGACCCATTCTTATTAAATTTAGAGGAAGGGCATGATCCATGTTGTCGCCATTGATATCTCCATTGTATCTTGCTCACCTCAAAGTCCGTCGTTTTCAAAAACGGCCAGTACTCAAGCAGTGTCAACTTTGTATTTATTAAACTGCATTGATGACATATATATATATATATATATATAATTAATTGAAAATTTGACATAATTAATGATAAAATTTTCAAATAGAAAATCTAAGAAAATTAAACGTACTATATCATCGGTTAATTGTTCTGTTGTATTACAGAATGTCAAATCATCCCTCCACTTTTCTGGCCAGAGACCATGTATAGTGAAATGTTGAGGCACATTTAGTCTATAACATTTGTCATGATATTTACCTTTATAATATGAGTTTGGCCATCGCGAGGCCAGCCTGAAATAATCATATTGTTGAGATTTTTCACAAGAGATTAGAAAACCAGTTAGGAGTAACATGTAGAGGCATACCAAAACCAATTTGCTTTGCATCATGTATATTCTTGCTGCTGATTGGTAGTATAATTGTATCTTGCATGCAAGTGTTCAGTGAGATTATGTAATTTGCATAGTTAATATATACATTTTATATAGGAAAATTCCTTTGGTTCAAAACTTAATAATTACAAATTCGTTTTCAAGGTGTCCCATGCATGATACTAGGGAATGTTATGTTACGACAATTAAGGGATGGACCAATTAGTGAAATTCCAATTAAAGTGCAACGTGGACGCATATGTAACTCAAATATTTAATGTAGTTTTAAGTTTTATTTATAACAAGTAATTATTAGCTCAACTGCTACAACTTTTTTTTTTTTTGGGTTTCTCGAAAGTATCATCATACCTTTTAGGGTGTGAGTCCTAATCTTGTTCGAGGTTCGTGACTGTTCCCTCCCCACATATGTTTTCCTGCGAAGCTCGAACCCTTAATATTATAGAGGCCTCTTAACTACTACAACTTTGATCGTGGTTCAACGACACCTGATGTCCATGCCATATAGGAGGTCCAAAGATCTATTACATAGATAAATATTGACAATTAACGGCAACCAATATAATTAAATAATTTTTTCTAACTGGTGTCCCTAAGGGCACTTGTTAAACTTTTTGTAATAAAAAGCTTTTAGTATTTATTACGATAGTTGATTATGATTTTAGTTCTATTTAATAAATAAATTGTTATTTTAAAAAAATTTCAATTCTCAAAAATCATTTTTATTACAACTTAACAAGTGTCACAACCATTAGAAAAATCCATAATTAAATAATCACTATATTTTTTTTTATAACTAAGCAAACATGCATTATAGTGTCTATTAAAATTGCAAAGGAGAATGAGGAAGCTTAATTAAAAGTTTAAAAATAAACAAGTTGGTTCTTGTAGCTATAACTGAAAGGATCTCCTTAAATATTGTATTATGTTTACATAGTTTGTAATATAATTCGGCAAATAAGAAATTCTATTTTGGTGTAGCTTCCTCTCTTGTTAGACTCTTGCGGTTGCTGAAGAATTTTTAGTCCAATAGTTCCTCATTGAATACAAGAAATGATTAGCTTCTTACACTTATTAATCACTTTCTTTCTCATAAATCTCATATTATATATTTTTAAAATTAATTAGGAAGATATTAAGAAATATTACAAATTAAGTTATGCAACTGTCACTTTCTTTTCTATACATTACTATAACAAGCGCTTTGAAATACCAGTTAAAAATATTCAATAACATATAATAATGAAGTTGAAGTATATATCATACCCAATATCTCTTGCATGTAGTAGAAGGAAAGATGGGATTTTTATACTCAACGCTTAGCAAGGTTTCCACAATCCCTATTACCTTCATTATACTTGCAACGTCTTGCAACGTCTTGCAAGCAGTGTTTTAAAATCAGGTCTGGAAGTTGATTTGAAAAGGTTTTGGAATTTGGATCATCGGTTCAATTATCGGAATTGCTCTGAATACTTCATAATTTTAAAAATATATTATTTTATACATTTTTAATATAAAAATATAAATATTTTATGCATGTACACAATAGTTTAATGCCAAATTAAAAAAAAATGAAAAAACAAAAACAAAAAAATTATAAAGAAAAGAAAACATGTTAGTATAAATTTGTCTATATCGATCTATTTTGTTTTGTTTTTAATTTTGAACATGCTGAATTTTCTAAATCGGTTAAGCAAGTGGGAGAGATAGAGAGAAAGGAACCTGGCATGAGCTAGGATCCAAATTCGTTAAAGCTAGAGAGAAAAGGACCTGGCCTGAGGATTCCAATCCGTTAAGATAGTGGTAGAGATACACACAAAATGGGGACCTGGTTTGAGGAGATAGAGGGATTGAATAGAAAATCAAATTTTCAGCTTTGCAAGATATAATATTTAAATTTTCTAATAAATCTCTTAAAAATATTTGTTTAAGATTTGATAAATAAAATGTTTATAGTATTTATTATTATAGTCGATTATGATTTAAGTATTATTTAATATATAAATAAAAAATTTTAAAAAAATTAATTTTCATAAATCATATTTATTATTTTTTAACAAGTGTTATTGGCTCAGATTTAAAAAATCTATTATTAGTATACCCAATAATTTGAAGTTATGATTAGAAATTAAAGATTAATTTTTTTCAACTTAAAAAAGTGGATAATAATCTGTGGAGCGTTAGAATTTAAAAATCCATTTCTAGTGATTTTTTGTGATAAAATTAGTTGAGTCAATTAACAAAGGAAAAAGAAAATATTGGGAAAAATAGAATCAAGAAAGAAGAATGATCTGTTCTCTACTAAAAAGACAATAAATAAATAAAATGATAAGATATAGAGTAAAAGCCAAAACTGTTGATTTCCTTACCCAAAAAAAAGGCAAAACTGTTGATTTGGCACGAGGATCCAAATTCGTTAAGCTAATGGGGGGGATAGAGAGAAAATGGGACCTGGTTTTAGGTGATGGTGACATTGAATGGGAAAGTCAAAATTTGAGCTTTGCACGATATATTAAATATTAGATTTTTTCTAAGAGTGTCTTTGTTAAGATTTTATTAGTAAAATATTTATTAGAATAATTAATCATGTTTCCTAATATTAATTAAAACATAATTTGTTATTTTTAGAACATATTAATTTTAAAATTATATTATTATTTTTAAATAACTGTTAAGTCTTAATTTTTTTTTTTTCACGTTCTAACTAAGTTTTACAATAAATTTATATTCTCAAAAACTCACCTTTTTATGTCATTTTCACTCTTAATTTTTTTTATTGTTAGTATAAGTGTAAAATATTAGTAAAGTGAAATAATTTTTTAACATGCATGTGTTCGAGGATTTTTTATTTAAATAAAGTAAAAAGTAGTATAATTGTTGTATAAAATAGAGAGAAAGAGATAAGTTAAAAAGAGGTTTTTTTTATTAAAAAAAAAATTGATTAATTGAATATTAATAATACGTAAGTTTTGTTTTTGTTTCCTATTAATTTTTTCCCTTAATTATAGAAGAAAATAAATAGTTTTTAATAAATGATGAAATTTTAATTTAAAAAAAGTCAAAATTGCGGAGGACACTATCCTCTCTTTTTTGGTATGTTATTTAAATTAGAACTATATTAAAAAGTTAGCAGACACTATAAAGATATTCTGGCTTTTAGTATAATGTAGTATATAGATAAATAGATTAGAAAACATATTAAATAGATTATAAAATATCATTAACTTTAAAAAAATTATTCTTATATTAATTATTAAATTAAATAATGTTCTTTTTTAAAAAAAAAATTAATCACTTAGTTAATATTTTACACTTAAAACTAAAAATAAAAAAATAAGGGTAAAGTGACCTAAAAAGTGTCTAAATAATATTTAGGACTTATAGAAAGAAATTTAAAAGTAAAAGTTCTTAGAAATGTGAATTTATTATAAGATTTACTTAGAATTTGAAAGGAAAAAATAAGACTTAACTTGACTTTTCTATTTGAAAAATTCATTATTATTATACCTACCCTTTAATTTAAAGTTATGAATAGAAACAAATTTTTTTTTTTTAACCTAAAAAAGTAGATAATGTTAATATCCACTACCAATGTGTGTGGAGCGATAGAACTTTCCAAATATTATTTTATGTTTTTCTTTTTCGTGACATAATTAATTGAATCAATTATCAAAGATGAAATATTGGGAAAAATTGATTACACTAGAGAGAGATGATTAATGAGAGGCCTTTATTTAATATTTTGGGTACATAAAGGGTTACACAAGGTAAACATTCCCATAATTTGACATTCATATTTTAGTAGCTCTCACTTGTTTGAAACCACATCGTTGTTTTGTTCGCCTCAGATCATGCATGCTCAAATACTAAAGTACAATACTTGGTCCTCCCTTGACTAATACAGAGAATGATTAGTTTATTAATTATATTTAATATATTTTTTTAAAATCAATTTAACTAAGTCTTAAATTTCAAATTAATTAAAGAAGATAAAATAAAAAACTTACAGTAAAGTAGCCTGAGTACCATGTACTTACTCGAGAAGCAAATTAATATGGGATTTTTAATCTCACATCTAATTACACGATTACTGCAATCCCTAATTACACGTCCATTATATTCAAAACATATATGAATTTCATAAAGATAAATATTTTTCTTTGATAATCTTTCTCTATCTCATAAATCTCATAGTGTTTTTGTAAATTATTCAGGACCACATTAAGAAATATTACAAATTATGTAACTGTCACCTTCTTTTCTATATATTATAAGAAGCGCTTTGAAATACTTGTTAAAAAACTTTAGTAACATAAAATAATGAAGTGGAATTATCAATACCCTAGCAATATCTCTTGTAGTAGAGAGAAAGATGAGATTTTTATACTCACAACGCTTTGCAAGGTTTTCACAATCCCTAATTACACGTTGGTTATACTCACAACGTTTTGCAAGCAGTGTTTTAAAATCTGGCCTCAAAGTTGATTTGTAAAAATATTCAAGTTTTGGGTCACCATTTTTTTATTTTCATTTTGCTAGTTTAACACCGGAATGAAAATCAAGAGACCCAACTGATTTCCTGTCAAAATAAAGTCCAATATGGATATCATACTTAAATGTAATTGGAGGTGATTTGTGATAACGATGGACATGTAAATTATCATTGATTTGGTGATTGAGTAGTGATTGATGTTGATTGTCCGTTTGTGTATAATTTACCGTAACTAATTGATCCTTAATTTAGCCAACTATTCCAATTGACAAAAACTCGAAAACTGTTGTTGTCTACAGTTAGGATTAGGATTCGAATTAAGATTAGGGATGAAGTTAATTAAAATTAAGAATATGATAATTTTTATTTAATTAATTAAATAGAAAACAAAAACAAAATTTAAAATTAAATTATTTAAATTGTTGAGATTATAAAGAATTGTGTAAAAGAATTTTATTTGATATAATTTCAAGGTGTAAATCGATGGATCAAGTTATATATAATAATATATATATATATGAAGCAGTCTAAATTACTATTTGCTAGCTAGCTTGTTTAGCAAACAACTTTTCAATCTTGATTAGCTTGTGCAGGGGAAGCTCAACCAAAGATTGCCGATTTTCCATTAGAGTGATGCATTACATACAAAAAGATTTTAAAGAAAATTTCAATAGGATGTGACACAATAGATGCTTAGCTTTCTCCTTGCATATTATATATATATATATATATATATATATATTAACTATATGAATGACTAAAAGTAATTTGTTATTTATAAATTTAAATTTTGAAGTGAGATGATAATTTATTATTATATTAAGGATGAAATCTTGTAAATAAAATTATAAAACTCACGAATTCAACTGAATTATTTTTAAATAAATTATCGAGCCCGCTCACCAGCTGGTGAGGGATTATTTTATTAATATACAAGTGATAGGTGATATGGTCCTCTTTATTATTAGAAAGCAAAAATATATTTCCTTTTGTTAATTCATACTCAGAATCTTTTTCTTTTCCATTCTCACTTTATTTTTTTTGGTTTCTTGCACTTGAATACTTTTGTCCCTAGTCAATCCAAAAATTGTAGAGTGTACAATTTCAATTAATTGACTAGGTCCAATTCATGATCACTAGAAAATACGAGTGGAACACGACTTGTTTGTTTATTTGATCTTTATCATGATTCAATAGTTTCATTAGGCAAATTTATTTAATGGGTCACCTTATTGTCACTATTCTAAATTTTTTTTTGACGAAAGTTAATTAATGTATATATAATATTATAAAAAGATAAAATTATCCTTATATAGTCCAATCATTATATTATATATAAGACAAAATGACATCCATTGTTCCTAAAATAATACTATTTTATTAATTTTATCTAAAAAATGTTGGTTAGGTAAATTTTGTTTTATAACTTTCAAAATGTTTGCAATGTCTTCTCTCATCCTAGCACTGTTAAAATTTGAAAGGAAACTGTTTATTTGAGTTAAACAATTATATTTAGTGGCTCATGTATATTGTTGTAATAACACCATTGTTCACTCTATCCAAATCATGGAGTGAATATTGTTTCTTTTACCAGTGCTTTTTTTGAAATTTCGATTAGAAAATGAAGATGAATTTTTTCAATTTAGAAAAGTGGATAATGTTAACATCCACTACCAAATGTGTGTGTAGCTTTAGAATTTTTCATATATATTCTATGATTTTTTATGATAAAATTAATTGAATCAATTATCAAAAAAAAATAAAAAAATATTGAGAAAAATAGAAGACAGGGGAGAGAGATGATTAATGAGAGACCTTTATTTAAATATTTTGGGTAGGTACATTAATGGTTACACACAAGCTAAACATTCCTATAATTTATTCATATTTTAGTAGCTCTCCCTTGTTTTAAATGACATCGTCTTGGCCTCAAATCATGCATACTCAGATATTGAAGTCCAATACTTGATCCTCCCTGAATTAATACAAAAAATGATTCGTTTATTAATTACATTTAAGATTTTCTCCAAAAATCACAAAGTGATAATTAATTAAAGAACTTACAGTAATGAAGCTTGATTAGTACCATGTGCTTCTACTCGGGAAGCAAATATGGGATCTTTTTTCTCACAATCGATTACACGACTATGGCAATTCCTAATTACACGTCCATTATATTCAAAACATATATGAATTTCATAAAGATAAATGTTTTTCTTTGCATCCTTGTTGTACTTTATGTCCGGATTATGTAATGTGATGTCCTTTGTGATAACCCGATATTGTAACATTTGGAATAACAGATGTAATAACGTTGAGTTTGGGATAGTGTGAAAATTTTAGTTATAAATAATAATAAGTAAACAAATTAATCAAATAATCATAATACAACCAAACATGTTTTAAGCTGATATTTTAGTGCGTGTTAAAATTTTGTGTATAAATTATTGATTAAAAGTATATAAAATTATGACCACGTTAATTAAAGTGATGAGATGATAAATACATATATACATTAATATATAACTCAAGTCTAAACTTACATCACACAATTATTAAAGGTTTTTTTTTTTTTTTTTGAAAACTCTAATTAAGTGTGAAATGGAAAGAAAGTTAATTATATGATATATCTACATATAAATATAAATAACAAGAATACATGTATATCACAATTTTAAATTTCTTTGACTTGGACTCTTATCTTATTTTGTCTCATTTCCATTATTTAGTCCTCTCCTATTTTCTCCTTTTGGCAGGCAGACACGTGCCTTAGTGAAAATTTTCTGGTCTGTTTACTTTACTGTCTTATGTCCTGTTTCTTGAAGTTCCTTGATTCCTCTTGGCAACTCCAGTACTATCCGAGAGCTTTGCATTCTTTTCTTGTTTTAGATGGATTTCAGCCCTCCTGCCGTGAGGATCCTTCCTCCAGCCCCTGCCTACCTTGGATTCCCGCAACTTCAATTCAGATTGAAGCCTCTGCCTCTGCCTGACACTATGGCCATGGATTTGCTTTCCACAGTTCACCTTGCCAATATCCATCCTTTATTTGACAGAGAAATTTCCTCCCCTGTTTTGCTGTATATCCTCTTCTTTATAGCCATGTTTAGTTTATCCTTGCAGCTACTTCTTCGTTCCTTCTTGTTGTTCACCTTGTTTACCGTTGGATAACCATCACAACCATGAATGTTGTTCAACAATTCAGCCATGGCAACCAACGGTTTCCCCTGTTGTAGCAGTAATCAAGTTGATTTCTTTCTCCTCTTACAGCAGCTCCACGCCAGCTTAGTTTTCAATTTGTTTGGGTGTTATTTTAGCTGGCTTTGTTTCCTTCTATCAATAAGAATTCAGTCCAGCAGCCTTTAGCAGGGAAGGTTCAGAACCTTTGGTGTCTATAAGATTATGGTTAAATATGGTCTCACATCTTCATCTTTCACGTGAGGTTCTTTGCTTATTGGATTATGCTGGAAGGGAAGGCTATAAGAAGGAAGGATATTTTGTCAAATGAATATTTTAACACAAGGGGATGTGTGAAAAGAGTGAAAGTTGGAGTTTCTCAGGATCAGATTTGGAATGAGACAAGGTTGCAGAACTTGCAACATGAACTTGTAAATGGTCTACGTGAGGTATGTAAACTCTTATATATATATATATATATATATATCTTTGATGGAAAAGAAAATTTGAAATTTGATGTTGATGTTGGAAATTAAGTAACATGAAAATTAATGAAATTGTAATAACCTGTTTGGGGTATGTATAGATATAATATACCTACACATAAAACAAAAGAAATTATGTCTACAAGATGTTTGTGAAATTGCCAAGAAGAAAAGCAGGGTCAGATTTCGTAGGTATGAGAAATCAAGTATTTCAGGAGCTTTCGGGACTAAATTAAATTAAGAGTTCAAAAGATGAAATGTAGCTTATAGTCTTGACATGTTGTTTGCAAAATTTCGTAGTCTTATTCCAAGTATGTTGTTATTTATAGCTGTTAAACTCCGACTAGGTCAGGCAGGATTCGTACTGCCCGGTTTTTGGTTCATGTAAGAAATTGAGTGGGTTAATGATAGATTCTAGGAAAAAGTTTCTAAATAATAAAGATAGATATACTTTTCTATTAATAAACCCAACAAAAGGGATCGGATTTCATTTTTCCTAGAGAAAGTTATGTTCAATTAACCAAGGTAAGGTCAAAGCTGTCAAAAATTCTGCATGTTGTAGAATTTGTTACAACTTCAAACAATAAACTGTATTGATATACAAATCTAAAAATTATAAATGATATACCATTATAAAGCTACATGTGTCTAGTATTTTATAAATTTTACAAAACTGGATTTGGAATTTCTTAGAGAAAGATATGATCGTTAAAGTGGACACTGGTCCGAACCCAAGTTTGGACAGTTTCAACGTTTATACCTCACTAAGTACTTTCTATTCTTTTTAATGATTTCTTCTACCCTATAATTTTTCAAGACATTTAAAATATTTCATCATTATTAACCCTATTACATAAAGTCCAATTCATATTAATTGACATATAATAGCTTGATAGAAAACTTTCATAAAGGAACCTATACAAGATAAGATATAAACTTAGTAACTAAGAGATTATAGCAATAACTTTTATGAACTGAATATTATTCGGGTATATGAATTTCAGTTCCGGATTCTAATGTGAACTTGATAAGACACGTGGACGCAGATGTGAGTGACGAATAGAATCGATTTCAGGTGAGTGGTTAATTGCTGCCTTTATGGGCTAGATTAGTATATATGATTATATGTTTATTTGAATATGTGTGATATATAGAAAGTAAGCTAGTGGAGTATTTCAGTGATTTGCTTGAATAATGTTTGCTTGATATTGGTTACTGTGTTGACATTGTTTGTGTTTGATAAGGGCCAACTCGTGAACATTTTATGGAAAATGATTTTCGTTTATGACAATGATTTAAAAAAAAAAACTATAGGAGTGCTCAGCCCCGGTGGGATGGATTTGTGTACGGAGATTAATTTGGTGTGCCGGCGCGTAAATGCCCAGCAGGGGGTGATATTGGTGTGCGGGGCTGGGTCACTCGTTGGCCCTTTGGTTGCTTTGTTTGATACCATTGCTCTGATAAATTTGTGATCTTGTGTATCATGTAAATTGTGCTTGTTTATGATCGTTACAATGTATACGTGCAATGTGAATTAAGGTACGAATAATGTTAAGCAATGTTATTACGTATGTTATATGCTTGTGTTGTGTGATGCTAGTACCCTTTGGGTACAATTTTCCACTCACTGAGTCCGTAGGACTCACTCATTTCCTGTGAATTTTTTTTTAGTAGCAGAACCTCAATAGAAGTTAACCGCTAATGCGAGGTTTTGCTAAGGATTTAACGACAAGGTATGCCTCGGAATCTCATACTTGGAGTCAAGGATGAAAGTTTGCAGTCACATTATAACTGTAGGTGTCAAATGTGGTATGACGTAATATTCTAGTACTTATTTTATTGATGATGTGAAAGGAGCGGAGCTCCTTATGGTCTTTGTATTATGTTGAGTAATAAAAGAGTTTATAGGTTTGTATTTTAAGGCATGTTCCATATTGTAAGGGACATTTGCCGAAATTTTCAGTAAGTGTGGTTTGTTGTAATCAACCAACTTTTAATGTTAATTTTTGTCCTTATAATTTCTTGGTTTTATTCATTGGTAAGTTAAGAGTCATGGTTGTTCCTTTATTTGAGTCAGGGTTACGGAGGTTTGATTACCATTCCTCTGGCCAGTTATGCCTGCATGAGGGGTGTAACATCCTTAATTGCCTTTTGTATCCTGCTTGTACTATAGGATGCTCCGTACGGTTGAATACCTAGAAGAAATTAATCAACAATTAATTAAGTACCAAGCTAACACAATTCTAATTAATACACTTTAGATTCATAATAAATAAGAAGGATATATTAATGAACTAACTTAAGGTTCCATATATTAATTATACCTGCTTTTCTCAGCATAGAGAGGGCATCATTGGTTTCGGTACGCAAGATTGCTCTTTCAATATATTCTTGTGCTTTAAATTTGGAGGAAGAGCATGTTCCGTGTTTTTCCCATTGATATATCCACAGTGACTTGCTATCTTCAAAATTATTTGTACTTAAATCTGGCCAGTATTTAAGCAGACCATCTCTGAAGCTATTAAGCTGCATTGGTGTAATATACATATTCAAATTATTACTATTATTATAAGAGAGAGAAAGAGAGAGAATTAGAGAGAGGTGGAGAGTTAAATAATTATACTTACTATAGCATTTGTCAATATCTCAGTTGTGGGACAGTAGGTTAAGTCGGTGCCATCCTTCCGCTGTGGCCAGAGACCATGAATGGTAAAATGTTGAGGCACAGTTCTTCTGCAAGGATTTGTCTTACAATATGAGTTGGGCCAACGCAAGACCAGCTTGAAATAATCATATTGGCAATATTCCTGCCCATCATCTTCACCTTCACAAAAAACCTGAAAATCAACGAGTAAGATGTAGAGGCCAACAAAAACCAATTTGCACTTCATCGTTGCTGTTAATTTCTGCGTGCAAGTGATTAGCGGGAGATACCATGCAGGCCCTTTTTATAGAGTTTCCTTCCTCCACTTTTGATGATAAATATGGATAAATAGCAGGAAACCCGTGCATTGCACGGCTTTTTACTTTTTTTTTTTTAAATTATTATAATATAGTGTATTTTATTTATATAAATTTTTAGAAAGTTTAATAATAAAATAATATTTTTAAAATAATAAACAAAAAAAATATTATTTAAATACTCAATTATAATTTTGAAAATCTTATTTTATAAATTATAAAGTTTGACAGTACTCCAGTTTTTTTCTGTTGATGCTAAAATAATTTCTATTTATCATATTATTTGACTATCACTAATAATTTTTTTTTTTTGTAAAATCTATATACTAGATGATGGATTAATCTTGAATCTTATCTTTGAGGTGATATTTTGATTTGATTTCTTATTAGATTTTTTTTTAGTCGACCGTTTGTTATCTGCAACTGAAAAACAATAAAATAAAAAATTGTAATTTAAGCATGAGAAAATAACATAATATATACTGTGCTGAGTGTGTATATATGAAAATAATTTGTTAGTTTTTCTATGACATAAAATTAAACAAATTAGGCACTAACTTAGCAGTTGAGGTCCTCTGTAATTTTCAGGATTCAAATTTAAAAAAAACACTTTTAAAAAATGATAATTATAAATTTCGAGCAAAATTAAACCCACGCCAAAAAGTTATAAGATATTCGTACAAAAAACTAAAAAGTCATCTATAATAAGCCAACAAATCATATATGACCCTGTTTGAACTGCCGTCTGCGGTGCGGCCATTGGGCCTCGCGTAGCACAGGACATGCAGTGACCCTTTTGGATTGCCTCGTCTCGCGTCACACGTTGTCCAAGCGCCGCGTCTAAGAAGTTAGCCCTTCTGGCCTTCTTGGTCGAGGAATCTTTTCCTTTCCCCTTTTCCCATAATTCCCAATGTGTCCCTGCCCTTTATTACGAATACACCCTCTCCTTTTCCATAACACCCACCGTGTCCTAGCCCAAATTTAAAAAAATCTGGCCGTAGGGCTTGCCAATAGTCAGATTTTTAATTTTTTTTATATTTTTAATTAATTATACTAACTGTTGTAATAATTATAATATTATAGTGGTAAAAATAATTAAAAATTTTAATTACAATTTTTATTAATTATATTAGTGATAAATAATTGTAACTTTTAATCTTATGTGTCAATTGTAAAGTTATGTGTCATTGTTCTAAGCATGATTAATCCATGTAATAAGAGAAATTTTTAACTGTGTCACGTGACAGTGACACATCCTTCATTTTAATAAATATATATGTATACATATATGATTTCTCCCATTTAAGTCATAATATTCCAATAAATACATCATAAAACTATTAATTGAAAAGTTGTCTCTACTAATACTCTATAAGTGAAAAATTAGTAGTTTCTCCTCTTATGTAATAATCAAAACTGTCATACAACTATTAATTAAAAACTATTGTGTGAAAGTTTTCTTTCTTCTTTCTAACAATTACATACAGAAACTAAGAAGTTTATAAATTGTTGTATTTTTAATTAATTATATTGACTATTATAATTATTATAGTGATAAAAATAATTATATATTTTATTAATTATATTAATAATAAATAATTGTAACTTTTAATTTTATGTGTCAATTATAACTTATACTAGCAAAACTCAATATTTGTAAAACAAAGGAAAAGAAAAAAAAGTAAGCAAAATATAGAGATGACATGTTAATGAACTACCCTCATCTCACATATAAATTTTTATTGGATTAATTTTATTAGGGGAAAGCAAATACACTGCCAAATGAGAAGGAATGAGATAAAGGAAATAATAAAATCTTAATTTTTTACCAATTGGATGTCATTAATTATATTTTCTATTAGCTAGACTTTGTGTACTGAAATCTTTTGTAAAACTTTTTTTTTTTTTTTTGGATAAGGATGACGATAAGAGCAGAAAAGTGTGAACCACAAAACTTTTCATTTAATTTTCAGACAGATAATTGATGGACACCACCCATAATGGAAACGAACGTCCAGCTGGACCTAATAATTGAGAGTCTAGCTACCTGCCTACCTCCGTCCCTTTCCACCATTAAGCTGTAGTTGAACAACCAAGATGTGTCTCTTCTTCTTCCCTGAGGCACAAAGAAAAAAATGTCCAGGCAGAATGGAAGCTAGTAACTACAACCATTACACAAATAAAATGTATGGAAACAAGAAAATAAATATAAATATTCCAAATTGAGTTATTTACTTATTTGCCTATAAATATCTCTTGATATTAAGGTTACTTTATTAATACTTATAATATCAGAGTGTTCTGACAATTAAGTTGGTTTTGTTTACAAAGAGTGGTTTTTCAATACATGCAGCCTTAAGATTTATTCTGTAATTTCTACTCCTTTTTCACACATGTAATCAGTGAGCACATGCTAGTTTAATTCATCAAAAAGCATGCATCCTGATATTTTGCTCCTTGCTTTGGTTGGAAGAAATTCTAATCTGAACAGTTCTTTAAAATAATATAAGATTAAAGAATCACTTTGTATGATGGTTTGTAATGTTCTTGTTATTGGTTTGTAATGATTTACTGTCTATATTGTTTCAATTAAGCGTGACTATGTATTGTTAATGAATTATAGATGTTGAGGATGAGGAGGGAGAGGAGCAGACTTTAGTTCCGCGTTAAGAGAGGAGCAACACGTTAGCTCCTAGGCGTGACAACGAGGTCGATTGACATGTGGAGCGTTAGAATTTAAAAATCCATTTCTGTGATTTTTTGTGATAAAATTAGTTGAGTCAATTAACAAAGGAAAAAGAAAATATTGGGAAAAATAGAATCAAGAAAGAAGAATGATCTGTTCTCTACTAAAAAGACAAAAAAATAAAATAAAATAAATGATTGATTTACTTACCAAAAAAAAAGGCAAAACTGTTGATTTGGCACGAGGATCCAAATTTGTTTAACTAATGGGAGGGATAGAGAGAAAATGGGACCTGGTTTTAGGTGATGGTGACATTGAATGGGAAATCAAAATTTGTTAATCCTGGTATTATTATTATTATAAGATAGAGAGAGAATTAGAGAGAGGTGGAGAGTTAAATAATTATACTAGTAGGTTAAGTCGGTGCCATCCTTCGGCTGTGGCCAGAGACCATGAATGGTAAAATGTTGAGGCACAGTTCTTCTGCAAGGATTTGTCTTACAATATGAGTTGGGCCACCGCAAGACCAGCTTGAAATAGATTCATGTTGGCGATATTCCTGCCCATCATCTTCACCTTCACAAAAAACCTGAAAACCAACGAGTAAGATGTAGAGGCCAACCAAAACCAATTTGCACTTCATCGTTGCTGTTAATTTCTGCAGCTTGAATTGATTGGAAAATAGAAAATAGATAATGAATAATTATAATGATATTGCATGCAAGTGAAATGTGAATGAACTACCAAGAAAGACGCATGAGAGATGACATGTGAATGAACTACCCTCTTCTGACATACAAATTTTTATGGGATTAATTTTATTGGGGGAAAGGAAATATACACTGCCAAATGAGGTGGAATGAGATAAAGGAAATAATAAAATCTTAATTTTTTACCAATTGGATGTCATTAATTATATTTTTTAATAGCATATTAAAATATTTCATAAAAAAATTTCTACTTAAGTGGTATAGATGAGGATAAAGTGTGTACCACAAAACTTTCATTAATTTTCTGACATAGATAATTGATGGACACCAGACACAATGGAAACAACCAAGAAAGATGCGGCATTGATGGTATTTTGTTTTACGTTATTATAATCATAATTATAGGCCAAGCTAGTACCATAAGTAAAGCATTGGATCCTCGTTTTTTGTTTTTCTTTTCCCAAATTTACTTGACAAATGATGATATAGGTGGGGGAAGAGAGCGATGATATGGGACCCATATGTTTGTAAGTCTCTCAAAATATATCCATGTTACAAGTCAGTTTTGTTAATATTTGTGTTAGATTATTTTTTGAAGATATATGTAATATTTTTGCCTCTATCAATAGTAGTTTTTGGATCTGCCATTGTCTATGTATAGATTCTTTTTACTCATTGCTTGCTTAGATTGATTATATATGATTTACTTTCTTAATGAAGAAGTACTTGAAAATTAATTATTTAATTTTTAAATAAATAGGACATAGGCCCTTGTCTTTTTGTAGACATACATATCTTGTGCTTAGCTAATTGACACAGAATAAATAATTCAATTATAATAAATAAAGCGAGCGTTGCCATTTGCTATCTGAAATTTTAAAATAAGCCTTAGCGATCCGTTAATTGGAGAGCATCTTACCCATCTAAGAAATTGTATCAAATAGGTATAGAATAATAAAGAGAAATGTAAGGATAAGTTTTATTTTTTTATTCTAAATAAGTCTTATATTAAATTTTCATTTCCTGTAACTTTTATTTTTAATTTTTTTTCTTCTAAGTAAGTTCTAAATTTTATTTTAACATATTTTATGTCACTTTTACCCATATTTTTTTATTTTAAATAATTTAAAAAAACATTATTTTATTTAGAAAATTAAAATCTATTATTTAATAATTTGTAAAAAAATAATATTATTATATACTCATTAGTTGAAAATAAAAATAAAAAATTTCTAAAAAGTTCTCATTACCTCCTACTTTAAAAAAATTATTTTCAAATTCAACTTAAATTATTATTAATTTTTTTTTTCATGATGAGAAATAAAAATAAATAAATCTAAATTCATCTTTAAGAAAATCAACAAAAAAAAAGTGACATACATATAAATCTAATTTTTATAATGAAGATAATGTTTTTTATTTTTTGAAAAGCATATTAAAGGGATGATGAATTTTCATTAATTTTTAAAATATTTTATTCTTCTAATAGCTATTAAATTATGAATTTTGATTTTTTAAACTAAATAATGTGTTTTTAACAAATTAGTCTGCTTAATTAATGTTACTAATTTAATATTAAAAATAAAAATGAATAAAAATGACATAAAAGTGTTAATATAAAATATATAGTTTATTTGGAGAGAAAATCTATAAATAGGAGTTGTAGATAATGAAAATTTATTATATAACTTATTTAAAATTTCAAGAAAAAAATAAGGCTCACTCTCACCTTTTCAAATAATAAATCTATTACAATTTCCTATTTATAGGGCATAAAGACTGATAACGATGTTGTCCTTTTATATTTTTTTTTAGCTTCTTGCACTATAATTTTGGTTTCTAATCAATTAATTGAATAGGTCCAAGTCGATGATCAGTACTACTAGATGATACGTGTAGAACACGACTTGTTTGTTTGATCTTTATCATTTGATTCAAGGGTACTAGTTCTATTGGATAATTTTATTTAATGATTCACCTTATTGTCACAATGGACATATTTTAGCTATATAGAACTAAACAATAAAGTATCAAAATAATTTGGTACGCATATGATTGATCCACCAATCATAAGTAGAATGCGTGGAGAACGAGGTATTATTTCTTCACAAAATACCAAAATAATTAATTAACATTATCTTCAAGCGACGGAAAATAAAAAGTAAAAGTTCTTCCTCTTCCTCTATGTATAAAACACCTGCCTCTGCATGGTATCCCAACTTACAAACTAGCATCAGAAAAAGAAAAAAAAAGCACGTACGTACGATGAAGTTCAAACTGGTTTTGGTCGGGCTCTACATGTCGATGTTACTGTTAACAGGAAGGTTTTCTGAATATCTCTTGTCAAACGCGACAATATGATTATTTCAAGTTGGCCTTGACGTGGCCAAACTCTTATTGTCGGGATCCTACAAAAACTTGCAGACAAACTCATATTCCTCCATATTTTACCATTCATGGCCTCTGGCCAGAAAAGAACGACGGTACCGAATTAAGTAATTGTCCCACAACTCAGACATTGACCGATGCTGTGGTACGTAATTAATTATATTTCTATTTTGCAACAAACTTTGATTAACGGTGTGCACATATATTATTATCTATCCATGTATGACTTGATCGCAGCTTAATCTCTTTAAAGATGATCTGCTTAATTACTGGCCAAGTTTAAGTACGTTAGATTTTCAAAGGAGCAAGTCATTGTGGATATATCAATGGAATAAACATGGATCATGTTCTTCCTCCAAATTCAACCCACAAGAATGGGTCGAAAGAGCAATTTTGCGTACCAAAGCTCACGACATCCTCTGCATACTGAAAGTTGCTGGTACGTAAGTATAATTAAATTTATACTACTTAATGAATTACTTTACATTCATATAATTCATATATAGTAGTGATTACGATAACAAATTAATTTTGTGCTCTTTCTGATTAATTACAATTAGGTATTCATCCCAATGGGAATTCCTATGCATCTAGCGCGATAATAAAGGCAATTCAGGATGTCACATTGCATAAACCAGACATAGTGTGTAACAAGGACACAAATGGAAATATATATCTCTTTGAAGTTCATCTATGTTTTGAATATAATGGACGTGTAGTTCAGGATTGCAAAGGACTTGCAAGGGCATGTGAGGGTAAAAATCCCATCTTCCCAGCTACTCCACGATTAACGGTGGCTCCGTTATTGTAAGTAATTACTTTAGGCTATGACCCCAAAGTCAAAGAAAACAAAATTTGTGAGCTCTAATATACGTGTAATTCACTATATTTATTTGTTATTATTAATTATTCAAAAGAAATTAATTAATTGTAAGAATTTAACGACATTTGAATTGATCAGGGACGAAGAATTGAACTTAAAAATTGATCAAGGAGTCGAGGCGAATAAAACCATCGACATTGTTGCTGCAAACAAGAAATGAGAGCCAATCATGGTTGTAGTAAGTCATAATATGACTGTGAACGGAGATGTTTACATGTACTAAGTGTAATCATTGTACCGTAATATCTAAATAAAGGCTTCATTTTGTTAAATTTCTCAGCGCGTGCATTTCTTTTACATATCTAGTTTTTTATTTATTTAAAAAATCAACAATTTCATTAAACAAACAAACTGTTACATAAATCAAGGCTCTATTATTTATATTCTGATTTGCCTTGTGTTTATGTATTGAATAATTAGCATGTTATTTAGTCTATTTTCATTATAAACATGTACAGCCCAAATTAACATGTTCTTCTCTAATATTTGATGGAAAATATTGGTATGGATACAGATATTTTGGTTACTAAAAGATTATAATCACAACAATTTTGATAAACACTAAATAATACAATTACAATGGATAGATAATACCACAAAATCATGCACAAATTATTTGTCCTTAAAAGTTGATTTTTACCCTTTTGATTGTATATCTGGTGCAAATAATCTAGACGATTGTATATCCGGTGCAAATAATCTTGACGGGCTAACTCTCTAAGATTAGGTTGTGGATTATTTTCTAGTTTCTATACACATGACCGAGAATCACAATGAGCTGCCACATATCTTCCTTCACACAGAAGTTTGGTTATAGAAGTGGACTATCTCAAACTTGTGCATATAGTTTAGGTCATATCCCCTCCTTATAGAGGTAGACCTCCAGCGTCATATGACAAAACATTGATTTTCATAAACAAGATTGTATTTCTTCAATGAACAAAAACTGCTAGCGACTCCAACTGCTAAATCCCAACGGCTAGTTGGTTAAATAAAAGTTTGGAACATCCAAAATTAATATAATTTACAATAATATATACACATGAAATCAATGTAGAATGCATAAACCACTTTTCTCATTTAATTTGATATCAGATCCTCAAATCGACTGCTCTATTTTTTTACAAGCTATGATATTACTCTATATATATATATATATATTTCTGTTTTATAAAGGAAATCTCCAATTTTTTTCAAGATTTAAGCTCTGGATTAGCTCACCTTATCTCACCACCCCATCCAATCTACAGATCTCATCGTCCTCATTCAAACAACATTATCGTCGCCGGTCCAGACAGCCAAATGCGCTGCCACCGCCAGTTCATGATAATCCCAATGTTTATTTTCTTATCATACATCATTTGTGCTAACTGAAGTATTATTCTTTTTAAATGAGACATTAAAACGAGGTCATGTGAAAATACAATTGTAAACTTCCAAACCAAACCATTCCGATACTGTATACATATTAGAATGGATTTTCATGGTATTGTTCAATATTCATATGATTGTTTTTCTATAAAGAAATTTAATATTTTAACATATATTTTATTATTTTCATGCAATTTTTATTTTTACTTTAATTAAAATTAATACATTAATTAAAATAAATAATTTATTGCAGTTACTAAAGAAATTAGTTATAATATTTTGAAATTTATTAAAAAACAAAAAAGTTAAACGAAGAACTCGTGCAGGTGCATTGTCCAAATTGAATTGATCGGCTTCAAGTTTGGGTTGTGAGACCTGCTTATAGCATGGGCATTTATGGTAATTTATCTTAAAAATTAAAAGAGGATATCACGAGAATTTTTAGATTTTATAGTAATATAGATCTATTTTATAGTATTTTAACAAAATTAATTGAGAAAAACAATAAAAAATAAAAACATACATGGGAGAGATATAATAGCGAGAGCACCTTTATTTAAATATTTTGGTAAAATGGATACACAAAGGTAAACATTCCCTTTCAAATTCATATTATTATAATAATATGATTGGCCAGCTCTTACTTGTGTGACACGACATTATCGTCTCTGCTCTCTTTGGGTGCATATTCAAATACTGAAGTCTAATACTTTGGTCCTCCCTGAATTAATACAAATATATATATATATATTAGCTTCTTATACTGTAGTTCATTTTTTATAAACCATAAAAAAGAAAAAAAAAAAAAACTAAATACATTACTAACAATAAAGGAACAGCGGTATCATATATGATTCTACTCGTAAAGTAAATATGAAATTTGTATCCCGATATTGAATTACACGATTATGATAATTTCTAATTACATCTAAAAAGGAAATTTTACAGAAATTGATAATTAATATTCACTTAAAATGTAGAAAAGGTTTTTCATTTCTTATTTATTTAAGTTGATTGTGGATCTGGATAATCTCTTTAGTTTTGAAGTACGAAGAAAACATGGACAACTATATGAAAAAGACAATTATTTTATTTTATTTTTGTAATAAGACATACTTTTGGAAGGATAAAAGCCAAAACATTTGGTTTTGTCACGAGGGGATCCAAATCCGTTAAGCTAGTGGGAGAGATATAGAGAAGATGGGACCTGCTTTTAGGAGATAGAGAGATTAATTGGGAAATCAAAATTTGAGACTTTTTTTTTTTTTTTCAAAGATAGCAATTTCATTAATTGAAAAACAACCAGTTCTCACAGATATTCCTGAGCATTCTCTGCAAAGAGGAGGATCTGCAGAGAAAACCGGTTCAATCAGGATTTGTTTTGCCACTAAATAGGCAGCCCAATTATTTCTATGACTAGTAAATTGAAAAGAGCAATCTAAGGAGGAAGACAACTGAATGATATCATCTACAATAATACTCATAGCTTGACCACCGATGCAGGACTGATTGACTCCTTATTCTAACGAGTATAAACAGGGTTACGTCAGAATTAATATTATAATTAGTGTTAGAAATAAAATTAAAATTAAGAATATGATAATTTTTATATAATTAATTAAATAAATAAAATATTAAAAATTAAATTATATGAATTATTAAAATTTTAAAAAATGATTTGAAATAATTTGATCACTTGATATAATTTCTTAGATGGATAAAATGCCCTCCACTTAATGATAACTAAATCTTATTTTAAGATTTCAAATAGCAAATAGCAACACTATTTATTATAATTTCCTATTTTTGGGCAGACAGTTGATGATAACTAGATAATAAGCTAGTTCTATTTTGTAATTTTATATGGGGTAACCTTATTATCACAGCTAATTTCTTTAAATTCACAGCCTATTAATTGACAGGAATTTTTCTTTTCCTAAAATACCCTCATTTACACTCTTTGACTTGTCTTTTGTTATTATCATTTATTATTTCTCTTTCCTCTCATTTTTAACCAGCTTTTAAACTGTGTAAGGCCACCATTTTATTTAATGGGTCACCTTATTTTCATATTTAATTTTTTTTAATGTTCGTGTAATTAATGTATATGAAATATTATCAAAGGATAAAATTATTCTCTATATTCTAATCATATATTATAAATAAATATATTAAAATAAAAAATAATTGCTTAGTAATTTTAGTTATAAGATCAACCAATAAATTATATACATGACATGTGGTAATTTAGATATATCTCTCTAACACGTCACCTTCGTATCTATTTAATTTTTAAACTTATTTTTCCTTTCATTATTTTTCACTTCGAAACTCTAACTCTTCGTAGCCTTTCATATTTTTCATTTTTTATTCTTTAAATTGTATATTTATAATCTATAATTTTCATTATCATAATTAATAATATATAAACATTCATCACTACTATAATTAATGATCGTAAGATTTATATAATTAAGACTTTAATTTATAAAATACATAATTTATTAAATACAATATTTTTAGGTATTGTTCATCTTCCGGATACATGAATATCTTTATCATATTTAATTTGTTTTTTTCTTTTTTCCTTTCATAATCAAATCTCTCTTCCTTCAATTTTCTGTATTCTAATTAATCAAGGTATTTATATATAGAGTAGGTTTAATTGAAATTTTCAATTTCATAGTTTTTTCAGGTTTATAAGAAATATTTTTTATTTTTTATTTTTTATCATGGAGACTCATCATTTATAGTAGATTGTGTGACTAATCAATCTGTGCGGAGAACACCATGCTTATCGATAAATTATGTTGCAGTAACGTCTACTACAATAATCCCAGAATGCAAATTGAGAACAAGGGTTAGAAAGGGTGTTAGTTGTCAGATATTTAGAGCATGTTTATGCTTACATGGTTGTAAATGTTGAGATCATGTTGATACTAAACTCAAAATTAAATAGTTAATTTTTATTTTATTTCTAGATTTCTTCATAAACATTGAGACTAATCCGTTAGACTCTATCGTGATCAAGAAGACCATCTCTACAATTACCTACTCCAAACTAAATTAACATCTTGTCATGTAATTTGCATTACTGAAGTGTTATTCTTTTTTAGGTAGTCCTTATTGAAATGACGTCATGTAAAGTCTAATTGTAAAACTAACTCCAACGGAATCAATATGATTGTATAAGAAACTTTGATAATATTGTTTAATATTTATATAAATTTTTCTTTTAAAATTTTTTCTATTTTAATATATATTTTATTATTACTAGCTTTAGTGGCACACTCAACGCGCATGAATCGAATTTATAATATATGCATATATGTTTATTAATAATTAATATAAATATCAAGAAATTATTTTCAAAATATAATTTAAACATATAGTTAGTTTTTAAAAATTCTGAAATAGAGAAATTAATACAATATTATTATAATCATAAAAAGTATTCTCTTAATATTTCTTTTCATTTATAGCATTTTAAAAGAAAATTAATTTATAATATTATAATTATTTGTAACTTATTAAATTGAAAAATTGACAAATTCAATATTAATTACTAATGATATGTAGTTATTGACAAATTATAAATTTATTAATATTGAAAATAATTAGGATAAAAAAATAAGTAGTCATAAAATAATTACAATCATATTAATATTAAAATAATAAACAAATTATGAAAGTAGTAAAATAAAAATAGAATATTTGAAGTAAAATAACAATTAAAAAGTATTTATGTAATAGTAAAAGCTCATAGGGTATTTAACAAAATAAAATTTCTTCCATTAAAAGTTAAAACAATAATATATAATCATGGAAACTATACTCTAAATATATATTTTTTTAATTCGTAGTATTTTAAAAAATATTTCATAAATTTGAGAAGAACAAAAAGATATTATAATTATTAGAAACTTATTAAGTAAAAAATTTTAAAAATTTAATATTAAATAATATTGACATATAATTATTGAAAAATAATTTTTTATTTATATAAAATTTAATCAACAATATTACAATAATGAAAACTATACTCTTAATATTTCTATTAATTCTTAGTAATTTTTAAAATTTTCATTCTTAAATTTGAGAAGAAATATAAAAATTTAAGATTATTAGGTATTTATGAAATAAATAAAAAAAACAAAAATTCAAAATTTATTGCTATTGACATATAACTATTGAAAAATTATAGATTTATTAATATTGAGAAGAATTAGTGAAAAAGAAATCAATAGTCCTAAAATAATTATAATTCTATTGATATTAAAATTGAGAAAAAAATTAAGAAAAAAAAGAAGTCTAATTGATACAAAATAACAACTTAACATGATTATGTAATAATACAAACTTACGATGGTATAAAAGAAAATAAAATTTTTTGCCTCTAAGGATCTTTTTGTATATAGTATAGTATAGATAGTGCAATTTTTTATGTTTTATTTTAGTTAAAATTAGTTTTAAAAAATTAACTATAATATTTTTTTAAATTTATTTAAAAAGTTAGCATTTGCACGTAGTTGAAGAAAAATTATCAGAAGGCCCAAGGATGGCGCCCTGTCTATAAATTGAATTGGTCCGCGTGAAGTTTGGTTTCTGAGACCCATTTACAGCTACTAAGGTAGTCATGATTGAACTTGAAATTTGGAAGACTACAATTTTTAACAAAATTAATTGATACAAACATTAAAGAAAAATGATTGGGAAAAAAAAAAAAACAAATGGACAGAGATAATAGTGAGCAACTTTATTTAATTATTTGGTATAATGGATACACAAGGTAAAATTCCCATTTCAAATTCATATTGTTGATAATAATATGATTGGCTAGCTCTACTTGTTCGATGCAACCTGGTGCACATATTCAAATGCTGAGGTCTAATACGTGATCCTCCCTAAATTAATAAAAAATAAATATATTAGCTAACTTCATTTTTCTTTTAAAATAAATCATAAAATAGAAATAAATAAATATATTACTTATAGTAATGAGACAGCGGTAATATCATATTCTCCTACTCGTGAAGTAAATATAGGATTTTTACCTTGACATTAGTTTACACGATTGCGACAATTTTTAGTTAAATTTAGACGTAATAACTATAAATATACAAGTTTAGACGTAATGGTTAAATTTACGTTATAAAATAAGCAAATTAATTTATAGTTAAACATGTTATAATTCAATATTTTTGTGTAATTTTAGTATACGTAATTGTTGTCGTAAAGTAAATAATATTGTGACCAAATAAATTCAAGTGCAAAAATAATTAATGTATAGGTATATATATGTATATAATAAGATTAATCTCTATCACAAATATATTAATTAAATAGATAATGTCATTAAACATATATATTTATATATATAACTATAAATATACACATCATAAATTTAACTTTTTGACTTTGAACCTATTTGTAACATTTTTTATTGATTTTTCTTCTCCATTATCCTTCCCCCCTCCCCCCTCCCCTCACGCCTCTATTTCTCTTTTTCTATCCCTGCTAGCCGAGCCTTCTAGAGAAGGCCTTGTGATCATTTTTCCTTATTCTGCCTTGACTTCCCTCCTTGTAGCCGACCTTTTGAGCCCCCTTGTATCAAATTTCTTTACTTTCCCCTTGTTTAACTTGGGTTGCTGTGGGAGTTGCTTGGGACAGCAGCTGATAGGTGTGGATTCTTGCCCTGTTGTGATTTCTTCTGCTTCTTCCTTGCTAGCCGTGAAGTAGTTCCAGTCTTAGGCGTTTAAACTCAGCTGGGTGGTGAGTCTTCTTCCTCCTTTCTTCCTTTATTCATGACCGTTTGGATTTGGAGGAGTATGAAAGACAATCTTATTCTAGCTAATAGTACGGTTGTGTTCTCTTTCTTTGATTTCCTTAACTTCCTGCTACCGAGAGTTTTGTCAAGTGAGGGTCTAATTTAATTGCTTTGTTTTGTTTCTTTAATGTTAAATCCTACTCCTACTCCTTGAATTTCAGCCAGTGTAGGCTACTTGGGTTGCTGAAATAGTATGAATATAGGCGTTTGGCGCCGGGAAGGGAGGGGAATTGGTTATGGCAGTCTTAGCTCAGCTCTTCACTTGCTGCCGTGTAAGTGTGTTGTTGGGAGTGTTTAGAGGCTGCCTAAGTGAGGGTGGATAACCAATTAAAGAGCTAGCTAGGATTAGGTTAATTGATGCACCGTTTTCAGCATGTTGTAGCCGTTTAAGAGTAAAGGATTGGCAGCAACTTGTATGTTGGTATAGGATGAGGGCTGACCTTGAAGTTTTAATGTTTTGTTAGTCTTATTACTTCAAATTAATAGTATTCATATGAGTTAATGTTGTGGATGAAGGATTATATGAAATTGAAGTAAGAATCTTAAACAAGAAACAAGAAAAATGGATGGATTAAGGTGAAACAATGGGAGGTTAATGTGAGTTATTCTTTTTAACTCTTCCTAATTTTAATAAGTGGTAGTTTGTAAATGATTAAGATAACTTTAAAACTAATGTGGGAATTATTGGTAATGTGAAATTAATGTAGTATATTAATTAAATTTGGATCTATACATATATAGATATACATACATATTAAGTGAAATAATTTATGCACCCAAGATGTTTGATAAAATGTTTACAAGAAAACTAAGTAGAACTTTGTAATTAAAACTTGGTAAATTTAAGTCTTGATGGCTAATTGTTTTAGAAATTTGAATAAAAGTTCTTAGCAAGAGCAAAGGATTGGTGGATATATTAAGTTAAGGAGTAAAAGAAATTGAGTAGTGGATGTGATCAAAGGAGGGTTAGTTGGAAATAAAGAGTTGAAAAATGGGAGTTAAGTGGTTTTGAAGGGGTGCAGGGGGCAGATTTCGTGAGTAACAGAAATTCAGTATTTCGAGTGTCTTCTGGGTAGAATTAAATTAAGAGTTCAAAATATAAAATGTAGCTTATGGTCCTGAAATGTTGTCTGAAAAATTTGGTAGTTCTAAGTATGTTATGAGTTAGAGCTGTTAGACTCCGGCTAGTTCACGCAGGATTTTTAGTGCCCTGTTTTCGGTTCTTGTAAGGAATTGAGTGTGTTCAAGACTAATTTTAAGAAAAGTATATAAACAAAAAAGATATATATACTTGTCTATTTAAAAACTCGATAAACGGAATTTGATTTCGTTTTCCTTTGAGAAAATTATGTTCAATTAACTAAGGTTAGGTTAGAACTATAAAAATCTTGCATTTTGTAGAATTTGATGCAACTTCAAAGAATAAACTGTATTGATATACAAATCCAAAAATTACAAATGATATACCATTATAAAGCTACATGTGTCTAGTATTTTATAAATTTTATGAAACTGGATTTGAAATTTTCTATAAAAATATATGACCGTTAAAGTGGACACTTGTCCAACTCCCAAGTTTGGATAGTTTAAACATCTCTAACTCACTAAGTGCTTTCTATCTTTTCTAATGGTTTCTTTTACCCTATGCATTGTCAAGACATGTAAAATGTCTCTTTATTATTAACCTTATCACATAAGGTATAATTCATACTACTTGAAATGTAATAGCTTAATAGAAAATAAAGCATAATTCATACTACTTGACATGTAATAGTTTAATAGAAAATTTTCATAAAGAAACCTATACGAGTTGAGATAGAAGCTTAGTAATTAAAAGATTATAACAATCACGTTTATGAACTAAGTATTATTTCAGAATATGAATTTCAATTCTGGATTTTAATGTGGACCTGATAAGATGAGTGGACGCAAGTGTGAGTGATAAATGAAATCGGTTACGGGTGAGTAGTTAATTGTTGCCTTTAGGGGCTAGATTATTATGTGCACTTGTGTGTGTTTTTAAATAAGTGTGCTAGTGTAATGATGTAGTGAGTTATTGGAATCATGCTTGTTTGAAATTATCTGTGGTTGATAAGGGCCAATACATGAAAGTTTTTTGGAGAAATGATTTTTATCCCGAAATTAAGATTCAGGTGCACTTAGGATGTTCTGATTTAAAATCATAAGAAATTCTGATTTTGATAAATTTTTTTTAAAATTGAGTACTTAGCCTTGGCGGGATGGATTGTGCACGGAGATCAATTTGTTGTTCGGGCCCGTAAATGCCCGGTAGGGGGTGATAATGCTGTGTGGGGCTGGGTCACTCGTTGGCCCTTTGATTACTTTGAGTGATATTGTTGCTCTGATTTAAATTGTGATCCTGTGTGTCATATAAATTGTGAATTTGTGAAACTTATAACGTATACATGTAATGTGAAATGTTATTTGAACAATATTACATGATGTTATTATTTATGTTACATACTTATGTTGTTTGATGCTGGGACCCTTTGGGTATTATTTTCCACTTACCGAATCCATTTGACTCACTTCTCTCTCGTGGATATTTTTTTTTAAGTGACAGGAGTTCAGTACATGGCTTCGCCGGGCTTATGACTTGTTAAATGAATACGGTACTGTATTTCCAGGATCTCAGACTTGCAGTCAATTATGAAATTTTGCAGTCACATTAGAACTGTAGGTATCTAATTTTGGTATGATGTAAGAGTCTAGTTATTTGTCTTGATTAGGATTTGGACGGAACAACGCTCCTTGTTGTCTTTGTGTTATGTGAAATCATGAACATAAATGGTTGTATTTTAAGGCATGTTCCTTATTGCAAGGAACCTCATCCAAAATTTTCAATAAGTTGTGATTTATTTCAATTAACAAACTTTTAATGTTAATTTTTGTGTTTATAAATTTTTTGTTTTATTCTTTAATTGGGTCAGAAGTCAAGTTTGTTACTTTGTTTTGAAGTCAAGGTTATGGTGGATATGTTACCTAATCATCCGGCCAGTCATGTCTCTGTAAGAAGTGTGATAAAAATATAAATGAATTTCATAAAGATATACGCCATTTTTATCAGCATTACACATTATGTTCGTATCATGTAAGGTAATGTCCTTAACTGCCTTTTGTATCTTGGTTGGACTATAGGATGTGCTCAATACCTAGAAATTAATCAAAACGAGGGCACAAAAATTAATTATATATTAAGATTAATGAACTATATAACGCATTAAAATTGGCTATACCTGCGTCTTTCAGCATCTTGAGAACATTATTGGCCTTAGTATACAAGATTGCCCTTTGGATCCATTCTTGTGGGTTAAATTTAGAAGTAGAGCATGATTCGTGTTTTTTCCATTCATATCTCCACAATGACTTGCTACTTTCAAAGTTATTTGTACTTAAATCTGGCTAGTACTGAAGCAAATCACTTTTCAAGCTATTAAGCTGCATTAATGTAAAAATATGGAAGCAGGGTCAGGTCAGGTCATTGATATATATGTATGTATGTATGTCCGCGCGCGCGCGCAAATATGTAAATGGAGAAACAGAGACGTAGTGAGAGGGGTAAGTAAGTAATTATACGTACCGTAGCATCTGTCAATCCCTCTTTCGTGGGACAATCGATTAATTCGTTGCCATTATTCAGCTCTGGCCAGAGACCATGTATGGAAAATTGTTGAGGCACAGTTTTTCCGCAAGATTTTGTCTTACAATATGAATTTGGCCACCTCAAGGCTAACTTGAAATAATCATATTGTCGCTGTGGATCTTCCATGATCTTCTCCAAGACAAGAGCTCAGAAAACCTGTTTGGAGTAAGATGAAAAAAAACCAATTTCAACTTCATCCTTGCCTCCTAGCTAGTTGTTTTGTTGTTAATTTCTGCAGCTTGGTACTTGGATAATGGAATTGAACGCAATTAGTGAGATACCATGCCCGCCTTTTGTAGAGTTTTCACTTGATCCACAGTTAATGATAATGACAATTAACGATTTTTGAAAAATAATTTAATATAATTATTTCTCATTATAATTAATAAAAAATAACGATTAATTATTACTTATTCTTTTTATTTGACTGATAAAATCATTCCTAAGAACAATAAAATTTAGATTTAGAGTTGGGGTTGGGGTTGGCATAGGATTTTTAGGACCAAGGCTAGATTACGCTAGGTTAGGATTAAGTTTGGTTTACGATTATATAAAAAATTAATAGCAATTCAATAAAGTTTCAATTCGGTAATTTTGTATGTAAAATAATTAAGATAAAGTGATAATTATTTATAATTAAAATTTTATTATATTAAATTTTTATTAAGAATTATAATTTATAGATTTCTAATATCTTAATTAATTCTTAACCATTTCCTATTATTTTTTGGCAAGACCCTAATTTTATATTGAACAATAACTTTTCAATAGTATTCAGTGACTCTAGAATCGAAGCTACCCTGAAAAGCACCTCAACGGCTCTACTCCTACACCCTAGAGCACCCTTTGAGCCAGCTTAGCTAGTGGACACGTGAATACATAGGGCGGACACCCCCTAACAAGGATTTTTATTTTCGGGGCTTAGGAATATGCAAATTATTTTGGTATTTGTAAAATTATAACCATGTTCTTCACGCTGGTACTTATGACAGTGATAAATTATTTAAATATTTATATGTGGTCACACTATCCAAGTACAAAAAACATATTCATAATAACATGTTAATAAATTATTTACATATTTATATATGAAACATGTCTATTATAAGCTTTATAATTAGTTTTATTTTCCCAACTACGTTCTCGATATGCTTAGTTAAATAAAAAATAATGAAACGTGTCTCGCGAGCAAAAGAATAAAACAAAATCAACAGCATACTGCATATACATCAATTCTGATTTGCCCTCTATATCTTTGTGTGGCAATAAATATTATATGAGAAAGATAAAGTAAAAGAAATTTGTGATCATATTATCATGTAAAAAAATTCAATTGCATAGTTGAAACATATTTATTATTTTGTCAAAACAAAACTGCAAAAGAGTCAATGTTATGGATGTCCAAAATGACAGAATATTTTCCTACAATTAAGATAATACTTTTGGTATTTCAAATCTTTAGCATTAAAATACAAATATTATGACTCTTAAAAATCACGAAAAGAAACATCTTAAAAGGTACATAAAAGGTAAAAAAATAAAAATGAAAGAAGCAATAAATATTTATATCTAAATTATGACTTTTATTGTGAAAAAACTCACTTAAGGGTCAGTTTGGATCCCAATAATTGGTAATGAGACGTTCAATTCTAATTTTCAGTTTAGATTCAATTTAAAATTGAAATTGCAATTCATTGACTCAATTATCAGGAATTGCAACATAACTAAAAATGGGTCCACCCCAAGATTTTAGAATTTTAAGACTTTGAGTATTTCTCTCTTCTCTGCCTCTCCGATTGTGAGAACTCATCCTCCTTAGCCAATGCTTAGACCATTCCCAAACCATCAGAGTTCACCCGAATATTGTTGTGTTGTGTCTGGCTTCTATCTCAATGAAGCAGAACCTTCAACCCTTGACCACTATAGATCAATGAAGAGAAGCTATCAAAATCAACAAAGGACGCCCACAATAAGTCTAAAACCTTGTAGCCACCATCTTCGCCATTCATAACCCTCGCATGCTTTCAGTGTCCACAAATCTTTCTACCCTAGCTAGCCCACCATCTTAACAAATGTCCAACTATGATTCGACACTCTTTTACTCTTTCCTCCTGTCAATCCATACATGACAAGTTCGAATTCCAGATCAACCAGAGCGAATTCCATTTTCGTCTAAGCAATGTTCAAGATTTTAGCAATTATACCTAGCACCGATAATTGCGTTCTCTACCTCAAAATCTTAACCAATATGCCAAATTGTAATTCTTGCTGGATCCAAACCATAAAATCATAATTTTATCCAATTTCATTTCTGTTATAATTAGAATCAAATTTACAATTATAATTCTATGATCCAAACGGATCCTAAGTGAACAACATTGCCAAATATATATAACTAAAAGAAAAACTCATTATTTGTAAATACCTAAAATTTGTGAATACGAGGGTAATTCAGAATTGATGTATTATAGTATGTTCTTGATCGCGGGACATGTTTTATTATTTTTTGTTTAACTAAGCATATCGAGATCGAAGTTGGGGAAAGAAAACTAATCATAAAATTTATAATAGACATGTTTCATATATAAATATACAAATTATTATTAAATATAAAATATATATTTGTTATCGAGCCCACTCACCAACTGGTGAGGGATTGTTTTATTAAGATACAAGTGATAGGTGATGTGGTCCTCTAAGCAAAAATATATTTCCTTTTGTTAATTCATACTCGAATCTTTTCTTTTCCATTCTCACTTTATTTTTTTTGGTTTCTTGCACTTGAATACTTTTGTCTCTAGTCAATCCAAAAATTGTAGAGAGTACAATTTCAATTAGTTGACTAGGTCCAGTTCATGATCACTGGAAAATAGGAGTGGAACACGACTTGTTTGTTTGTTTGATCTTTATCATGATTCAATAGTTCCATTAGGTAAATTTATTTAACCGGTCACCTTATTGTTACATTCCAAATTGTTTTTGTAACGAAAGTCTAATTAATATAATATTATAAAAAGATAAAATTATCCTCCATATATTCTAATCATTATATTATATATAAGACTAAATGGCATCCATTGTTTCTAAAATAATACTATTTTGTTAATTTTATCTAAAAAATATTGGTTAGGTAAATTTTGTTTTATAACTTTTCAAAATTTTTGCAATGTTTTCTCTCATCCTAGCACTGTCAAAATTTGAAAGGAAACTGTTGATTTGATTTAAACAATTATATTTAGTGGCTCATGTATATTGCTGAGTTAGGAAAAATAATAAAGATAATTGTTCCCTAAGAATTTTTTTTTTCCAACTTAATCCTAAAAGTTTCATGTTTTGTCAAATTCATCCTAAAACTATCATTATCTTGTGTTGAAAGAACAATAACTCAATTGAAAAAGTTTAAAATATAGTATAATGCTCTTTTTGACAAAATGACAACCTAAAGTATATTTGGACATGAAATTGTATAATGATTTCACAACTCAATAGGAACCTCTAGATAAGAGTTTCAAGTAATAATCATTTCACATTTTAGCATTATGTGTGAATAAAGATAAAATACTACATTTATACAATTTCTAATAACTAACTCCTACTTCTATTTCTTATGTGAAACTAAGCGAATAACATAAAATAAAAGCTAATCTATTACTTACATGTTGTAATAACACCATTGTTCAATCTATGCAAATCATGGAGTGAATATTGTTTCTTTTACCAGTGCTTTTTTTGAAATTTTGATTAGAAAATAAAGATGAATTTTTTTTCATTTTAGAAGAGTGGATAATGTTAACATCCACTACCAAATTTGTGTGGAGTATTAGAATTTTTCATATGTATTCTATGATTTTTTGTGGTAAAATTAATTGAATCAATTATGAAAGAAAAAAATATTGGGAAAAATAGAAGATACGGGAGAGAGATGATTAATGAGAGGCCTTTATTTAAATATTTTGGTTAGGTACATAAATGGTTACACAAGGTAAACATTTTCATAATTTATTCATATTTTAGTAGCTCTCTCTTGTTTGAAACGACATTGTTGTTTCTGTTGGCCTCAGATCCAACATACTCAGATACTGAAGTCCAATACTTGATCCTCCATGAATTAATACAAAAAATGATTAGTTTATTAATTATATTTAATATTTTATCTAAAAATCACAAAGTGATAATTAATTAAAGAACTTACAATAATAAAGCCTGATCAGTACCATGTGCTTCTACTCGGGAAGCAAATATGGGATTTTTTTTCTCACAATCGATAACACGATTGCGGCAATCCCTAATTACACGTCCATTATATTCAAAACATATATGAATTTCATAAAGATAAATATTTTTCTTTGCATCTTTGTTACACTTTATGTCCGGATCATGTAACGTGATGTCCTTAATTGCCTTTTGTATCCTGCTTGTACTATAGGATGCCCCGTACGGTTGAATACCTAGAAGAAATTAATCGACAATTAATTAAGTAGCTAGCTAACACAAATTCTAATTAATGCACTTTAGATTCATAATAAATAAGTTGGATATATTAATGAACTAACTTAAGGTTCCATATATTAATTATACCTGCTTTTCTCAGCATAGAGAGGACATCGTTGGTTTCGGTACGCAAGATTGCTCTTTCAATATATTCTTGTGCTTTAAATTTGGAGGAAGAGCATGTTCCGTGTTTTTCCCATTGATATCTCCACAGTGACTTGCTATCTTCAAAATTATTTGTACTTAAATCTGGCCATTATTTAAGCAGACCATCTCTGAAGCTATTAAGCTGCATTGGTGTAATATACATATTCAAATTAATACTATTATTATAAGAGAGAGAGAGAATTAGAGAGAGGTAGAGAGTTAAATAATTATACTTACTGTAGCATCTGTCAATATCTCAGTTGTGGGACAGTAGGTTAAGTCGGTGCCATCCTTCCTTTGTGGCCAGAGACCGTGAATGGTAAAATGTTGAGGCACAGTTCTTCTGCAAGGATTTGTCTTACAATATGAGTTGGGCCAGCCGCAAGACCAGCTTGAAATAATCATATTGGCGATATTCCTGCCCATCATCTTCACCTTCACAAAAAACCTGAAACCCAACGAGTAAGGTGTAGAGGCCAACCAAAACCAATTTGCACTTCATCGTTGCTGTTAATTTCTGTAGCTTGCATTGATTGGAAAATAGAAAATAGATAACGAATAATTATAATGATGTTGCATGCAAGTGAAATGTGAATGAACTACCAAGAAAGATGAATGAGAGATGACATGTGAATGAACTACCCTCTTCTGACATATTAATTTTTATGGGATTAATTTTATTGAGGGAAAGGAAATATACACTGCCAAATGAGATGGAATGAGATAAAGGAAATAATAAAATCTTAATTTTTTACCAATTGGATGTCATTAATTATATGTTCTAGTAGCAAGACTTTATGAAGATTTTTTTACTTAAGTGGTATCGATGAGGATTAGAGCAGAAAAGTGTGAACCACAAAACTTTCATTAATTTTCTGACAGAGATAATTGATGGACACCACCCATGATGGAAACAACCAAGAAAGATGTGTCATTGATGGTATTTTGTTTTACGTTATTATAATCATAATTATAAGCCAAGCTAGTACCATAAGTAAAGCATTGGATCCTCGTTTTTAGTTTCTCTTTTGCCAAATTTCCTTGACAAAATTATTATTATATCATTGAAGAAATCTTACGAATAAAATTATAAAATTCACGAATTGAGTCTAATTATTTTTAAAAAAATTATCAAGCCCACTTAGTTACTGTTGAGGGATTACTTTATTAATATACAAGTGATATATGGGTGATGTGGTCCTCTTTATCTTTATAATTAAAAAGCAAAAAAAAAAAAAAAAATTTGTTAATTCTTATTCGAATATTTCCTTTTCCATTCTCACTTTATTTTTAATTTTTTGGTTTCTTGGACTTTAATATTTTGTCTCTAATCAATCCAAAAATTGTCGAGGGTAAAATTTCAATTAATTGACTTGGTCCAGTTCATAATCACTAGAAAATATGTGCGGAACACGACTTGTTTATTTATTTAATCTTTATCATGATTCAAGAATTACCATTCCATTAGATAAATTTATTTAACGAAACACCGTATTGTCACATTCCAATTTTTTAACCAAAGTCTAATTAATGTATATCTAATATTATAAAAAGATAAAATTATCCTCCACGGATTCTAATCATTATATTATATATAAGATTAAATGGCATCTATTGTTCCTAAACTAATACTATTTTGTTAATTTCATCTAAAAAGTATTTGTTAGGTAAATTTTGTTTTATAATTTTTTAAAATGTTTGTAATGTCTTTTCTTATCCTAGCACTGTTAAAATTTGAAAGAAATTTTTTGATTTGATTTAAACAATTATATTCAGTGACTCATGTATATTGCTGAGTTAGAAAAATAATAAAGATAATTGTTCCCTAATTATTTTTTTTTTTTCCAACTTAATCCTAAAAGTGTCATATTTTGTCTAATTAATCCTAAAACTATCATTATCTTGTGTTGAAAGAATGGCAAAGACTTAAAGTATAATTTGGACATGAAATTGTATAATCATTTCACAACTCGATAGGAACCTCTATTTAGATAAGAGTTTCAAGCACTAATTATTTTACATTTTAACCACATGTGTAATTAAAGACAAAATATTACATTTATACAATTTCTAATAACTAACTCCTGCTTCTATTTCTTATGTGAGACTAAGTGAATAACATAAAATAAAAGCTAAACTATTACTTACATGTTGTAATAACACCATTGTTCAATCTATAGAAATCATGGAGTGAATATTGTTTCATTTACCAGTGCGTTTCTTGTTTGTCATTTTCATTTCCCACTGTGTAATCCTTCCTATCTGCTAGCACGGTGGTTTTTTTTGAAATTTTGTTTAGAAAGTGAAGATGAATTTTTATTTATTTATTTTTTTTTTCAATTCCACTACCAAAGGTGTGTGAAGCGTTAGAATTTTTCATATATATTCTATGATTTTTTGGGATAAAATTAATTGAGTCAATTATGAAAGTAAAAAATATTGGGAAAAATAGAAGACAGGGGAGTGAGATGATTAATGAGAGGCCTTTATTTAAATATTTTGGATAGGTACATTAATGTTTACACACAAGGTAAACATTCCCATAATTTATTCATATTTTAGTAGCTCTCCCTTGTTTTAAACGACGATGTCGTTTCTGTTGGCCTCAAATCATGCTTACTCAGATACTGAAGTCCAATACTTGATCTTCCCTGAATTAATAAAAAAATGATTAGTTTATTCATTACACTTAATATTTTCTCTAAAAATCACACAGTAATAATTAATTAAAGAACTTACAGTAATGAGGCTTGATCAGTACCATGTGCTTCTACTCGGGAAGCAAATATGGGATTTTTATTCTCACAATCGATAACACGATTCCGGCAATCCCTAATTACTCGTCCGTTATATTCAAAACATATATGAATTTCATAAAGATAAATATTTTTTTTTGCATCCTTGTTGCACTTTATGTCCGGATTATGTAATGTGATGTCCTTAATTGCCTTTTGTATCCTGCTTGTACTATAGGATGCTCCGTACGGTTGAATACCTAGAAGAAATTAATCAACAATTAATTAAGTACCAAGCTAACACAAATTCTAATTAATAGACTTTATATTTATAATTAATAGGATGGATAAATTAATGAATTAATAAGGTTCCATATATTAACTATACCTGCATTTTTCAGCATAGGGAGGACATCATTGTTTTTGGTACGCAAGATTGCTCTTTCAATATATTCTTGTGCATTAAATTTGGAGGCAGAGCATGTTCCGTGTTTTTCCCATTGATATCTCCACAGTGACTTGCTAGCTTCAAAATTATTTGTACTTAGATCTGGCCAGTATTCAAGCAGATCACTTTTGAAGCTATTGAGCTGCATTGGTGTAATATACATATTCAAATTATTATTATTATTATAAGAGAGAGAGAGAGAGAGAATTAGAGAGAGAGGTTGCGAGTTAAATAATTATACTTACTGTAGCATCTGTCAATGTCTCAGTTGTGTCACAGTAGGTTAAGTCGGTGCCATCCTTCCGCTGTGGCCAGAGACCATGTATGGTAAAACGTTGAGGCACAGTTTTTCTGCAAGTATTTGTCTTACAATATGAGTTGGGCCACCGCAAGACCAGCTTGAAATAATCATATTGCTGATCAACTTCATTCTCATCATCTTCAACTTGGCAAAAAACCTGAAAACCAACGAGTAAGATGTAGAGGCCAACCAAAACCAATTTGCACTTCATCGATCGCTGGTGTTAATTTCTGCAGGTTGATTTGATTTGAAAGTGGAAAATGGATAATGGATAATGATATTGCAAGCAAGTGATTAGCAGGCCCTTTTTATAGAGTTTCCTTCCTCCTTTTTTGATGATAACATTGATAATGATAGTTAATTAAGGATTTTTAATTTGTATATTTCCTTTGATTATTTTTGTATTTGTAAAAAAATTAATTAAAAATACAACCACGCTCTCCACGCATTGTACTTTTGATATCATTTAAAATAGTATTAGAGTTAGGATTATAAGTAAGATTAGAATTAGGGTTAGAGACAAAATTAAAATTAAGAATATGATAATTTTTATTTATTTAATCAATAAATAAAATAATAATAATTTAAAATTAAATTGTATAAATTACTAAAATTTTAAATTACATAAGATTTATATAATTAAAACTTTAATTTATACAATATATGGATTGTCTATATTTTTCATTTATTATATTAACTATTATAATAATTATAACATTATAGTGGTAAAAATAATTAATTTTTTTTATATCTCTTATTAATTATATTTGATAAATAATTGTAACTTCTAATCTTATTTGTCAATTATTATGTTACGTATGTGACATTGTTTAAAAGCATGATTGGTCCATATAATAAGAGAAAACTTTAACAGCGTTACAGTAACACATGTCAACACCTAAGAAGTCATTCAAAAAATATATATATATATTTTCTTATTAAGTCATAATAAATACATCATAAAACTACTAATTGAAAACTCGTCTCTAATAACACTTTTTAAGTGAAAAATTAGTAGTTTCTCCTCTTAAGTCCTAATACTCAATAATTACGTCATAATACTATTAATTGAAAACAATTGTGGAAAAGTCCTCTTATGTGTCAATTATAATGTTATACTAGCAAAACTCAATATTTAAAAGAAATATTAAAAAAAAAAAAAAAGTAAGCAAATTAGAGAGATGATATGTGAATGAACTACCCTCATCTGACAATAAATATTTATGGGATTAATTTTAGTGGGTTAAAAGAAACACACTGCCAAATGAGGAGGACTGAGATAAAGGAAATAATAAAATTTTAAATTTTTACTAATTGGATGTCATTAATTATATTTTCTAATTGCAAGACTTTATGTATTCAAATATTTTATAAAAAAAAAATTTCTACTTAAGTGGTATCAACGAGGATAAAGTGTGAACCACAAAACTTTCATTATTTTTCTGACAGAGATAATTGATGAACACCACACATAATGGAAACAACCAAGAAAGATGTGTCATTGATGGTATTTTGTTTTACGTTATTATAATAATAATTATAAGCCAAGCTAGTACCATGGGTAAAGCATTGGATCCTCGTTTTTTGTTTTTCTTTTGCCAAATTTACTTGACAAATGATGATATATGTGGTGGAGGGAGTGATGATATGGGACCCATATGTTTGTAAGTCTCTCAAAATATATCCATGTTACAAGTCAGTTTTGTTAATATTGGTGTTAGATTATATTTTATAGAATATATATGTGTAATATTTTTGCCTCTATCAAAATTAGTTTTTTGGATCTGTCACTGTTTATATATAGATTATTTTTGCACATCGCTTGCTTAGATTAATTATATATGAATCATTTTCTTGATGAAGAAGTACTTGAAAATTAATTCCTTAATTTTATCCGCCGGAAGATTTTTTTTTTTTTTTTTAATCCATTTGATTAATTTGTTTTCATGCATGAAACGTCTCAAATGGTTAGAATGCAAGATAAACAAAGATCTAGTTGGCTAAGAAGTCATAGTGCCATGGAACGAGGAAAGAATAGAAAATAGATAATGGATAATGAATAATGCAAGGGAAACAAAGATCTATGCACGCGTTTTCCTTCCTCCACATTTGATGATAATACTGACAATAATAGTTAAGGATCTTTTGTCTTTGTAAAAAAAATTATTTAAAAAATAGCCACGTTCTCCACCCATGGTATTTTAATATCATTTAAAATATATATTTGTCACACTATCCGAGAACGAAAACATGTCAATAATTTTGAATTGGGATTCTCTGTAAGAAATTTTTTTTAATTAATCACAAATTTTTAAAAACAAATTTCAGTAAAATGTAAAATTAGAATTAAAATTAGGGCTAAAATTGAAATTAAGGATAGATAGAATTATGATTAAGATTACAGGTACAATTAGGATTAGAGTTATTGTTAGAAGTATAAATAGAATTAAAGTTAGGGTTAGAAATAAAATTTAAATTAACAATATGATCATTTTAATGTTTTTAATTAATTAAATAAATAATAAAAATTTAAATTATATTATATAGATTATTGAAACTTTATAAAATTGAGTGAAAGAATTCAATTTGATACAATTTCTTAGATGGATAAGATGCTCTCCAAGTAACGCATGGCTAAAGCTTATCTTAAAATTTCAGATAGCAAATAGCAACACTCGCTTTATTTATTACAATGGGAATTATTTATTCTGTGTCAACTAGCTCAGCACAAGATATGCATGTCTATAAAAAGACAAGGGCTTATGTACTATTTATTTAAAAATTAAACAATTTTTCATTGTAGGCATTATCATGTATCAAATGGGTATAGAATAATAAAGAGAAAAGTGAGGATAAGTTTTGTTTTTTCTTTGAGATTCTAAATAAATCTTATATTAAATTTTCATTCCCTACAACTCCTACTTAAATTTTTTTTTTCTTGTGAGTAAGTTCTAAATTTTATATTAACATATTTTATGTCCCTTTTTTCCTTATTTTTTTATTTTAAATAATTAAGTAAACTAATTTTTTTAAAAAAACCTTTATTTTATTTAGAAAACTAAAATCTATTATTTAATAATTAGTAAAACAATAAAATTATTATATACTCATTAGTTAAAAATAAAAAAAATTTCTAAAAAAGTTCTTATTACCTCCTACTTAAAAAAAAATTTATTTTCAAATTCAACTTAAATTATTATTAATTTTTTTTTTCATGATGAGAACTAAAAATAAATAAATCTAAATTCATCTTTAAGAAAATCAACAAAGAACAAGTGACATACCTATAAATCTAATTTTCATAATGAAGATAATTTTTTTATTTTTAAAAAAAATATTAAAGGGATGATGAATTTTCATTAATTTTTAAAATATTTTATTCTTCTAATAGTTATTAAATTATGAATTTTAATTTTTTAAATTTTATAATGTGTTTTTTAAGAAATTAGTCTACTTAATTAATGTTACTAATTTGATATTAAAATAAAAATGGATAAAAATGACATAAAAGTGTTAATATAAAATATATGACTTATTTGAAAAAAAAAATTTATAAATAGAAGTTGTGGGTAATGAAAATTTATTATATAACTTAGTTGGAATCTCAAGAAAAAAATAAGGCTCACCCTAACTTTTCCAAATAATAAATCTAGTACAATTTCTTATTTTTTGGGCATAAAGACTGACATTGATGTTGTACTTTTTGTTTTTTTAGCTTCTTGGACTATAATTTTTTTTTTTCTCTCTAATCAATTAATTAAATAGGTCCAGTTGATGATTAGTGCTAGATGATACACATGGAACACGACTATTTGTTTGATCTTTATCATTTGATTCAAGGGTACTAGTTCTATTTGATAATTTTACTTAATAAGTCCCCTTATTGTCATATAATTATTGTGACTTTTTAATAGATATTTTTTCACAATATGAAAGTTATAGTAGCTCTTCAAAATCTATAATATTACTAAACCAAGTATTAAAACACCCCGAAAAGAAATTAGCTAGACAAGTGGCAAAACGTAGCATTCCCGGAAAAGAGAAGTTTGGTTTCCTCTATTTCACTTTCCATTTTTTCTCACTTTCTCTCTCCATCTATCTCTCTTCCTCATACGAAAACGGCTCCTTCCATCTTTTCAATTCCTAGTATACCAAAACTAGGATCATCTTAATCAACGAGTTTAATACTTGCAAGATGATAAAAATTACCACAGAGCAGAAAACTAAGAGTGAGAATGATATAAGAATGATGACGGGTTTGTTTGTAGGTAAGCTGAGCTTTAGGGAGATATTGAACATGGTGCTCAAAGAGAAGGGCTAGAGGCAAGTAATTTAAAAAAATTAATTAAAAAAATAACCACATTTTCCACGCATTGTACTTTTGATATCATTTAAAATAGTATTACAGTTAGATTATAATTAAGATTAGAATTAGGGTTAGCGATAAAATTAAGAATATGATAATTTTTATATATTTAATCATTTAAATAAAATAATAAAAATTTAAAATTAAATTGTATAGAGTACTAAAATCTTGAATTACATAAGATTTATATAATTAAAACTTTAATTTATACAATATATGGATTGTCTATATTTTTCAGTTATTATATTAACTATTATAATAATTATAACATTATAGTGGTAAAAATAATTAAATTTTTTTATATCTCTTATTAATTATATTTGATAAATAATTTTAACTTCTAATCTTATTTGTCAATTATAATGTTACGTATGTGACATTGTTTAAAAGCATGGTTGATCCATATAATAAGTGAAAATTTTAACATGTGTTACAGGACAGTAACACATGTCTACACCTAAAAAGAAGTCATTCAATATATATATATTCTCTTATTAAGCTATAATAAATACATCATAAAACTACTAATTGAAAACTCTTCTCTAATAACACTTTCTAAGTGAAAAATTAGTAGTTTCTCCTCTTAAGTCCTAATACTCAATAATTACGTCATAAAACTATTAATTGAAAACAATTGTGGAAAAGTCCTCTTATGTGTCAATTATAATGTTATATTAGCAAAACTCAATATTTAAAAGAAATAAAAAATAATAATAAAAAAGTAAGCAAATTAGAGAGATGATATGTGAATGAACTACCCTCATCTTACAATAAATATTTATGGGATTAATTTTAGTGGGGTAAAAGAAATACCCTGCCAAATGAGGAGGACTGAGATAAAGGAAAAAATAAATTTTAAATTTTTTACCAATTGGATGTCATTAATTATATTTTCTAATAGCAAGACTGCATGTATTTAAATATTTTATATAAAAAAAAAATTCTACTTAAGCGGTATCGACGAGGATAAAGTGTGAACCACAAAACTTTCATTAATTTTTTGACAGAGATAATTAATGGACACCACACATATTGGAAACAACCAAGAAAGATGTGTCATTGATGGCATTTTGTTTTACGTTACAAGTCAGTTTTGTTAATATTTGTGTTCGATTATTTTTTGTAGAGTATATATGTAATATTTTTGCCTCTATCAAAAGTAGTTTTTCGATCCTGTCTATGTATAGATTCTTTTTACTCATTGCTTGCTTAGATTCATTATATATGATTTATTTTCTTAATGAAGAAGTACTTGAAAATTAATTATTTAATTCTATCCTCCGGATGATTTTTATTTTTTTAATCCATTTGATTAATTTGTTTTCATGCATGAAACGTCTCAAATGGTTAGAATGCAAGATAAACAAAGACCTAGTTGGCTAAGAAGTCATAGTGCCATGGAACGAGGAAAGAATAGAAAATAGATAATGGATAATGGATAATGCAAGGGAAACAAAGATCTATCCACCCGTTTTCCTTCCTCCACATTTGATGATAATATTGACAATAATAGATAAGGATCTTAAGTCTTTGTACAAAAAATTATTTAAAAAATAGCCACGTTCTCCACGCAAGGTACTTCTAATATCATTTAAAATGTATATTTGTCACACTAACCATTTGATTAATAGCAAGACTTCATGTATTCAAATATTTTATAAAAAAAGAAAATTCTACTTAAGTGGTATCGACGAGGATAAAGTGTGAACCACAAAACTTTCATTAATTTTTGGACAGAGATAATTAATGGACACCACACATATTGGAAACAACCAAGAAAGATGTGTCATTGATGGCATTTTGTTTTACGTTATTATAATAATAATTATAAGCCAAGCTAGTACCACGAGTAAAGCATTGGATCCTCGTTTTTTGTTTTTCTTTTGCCAAATTTACTTGACAAATGATGATATATGTGGTGGAGGGAGTGGTGATATGGGACCCATATGTTTGTAAGTCTCAAAATATATTCATGTTACAAGTCAGTTTTGTTAATATTTGTGTTAGATTATATTTTATAGAATATATATGTGTAATATTTTTGCCTCTATCAAAATTATTTTTTTGGATCTGCCACTGTTTATATATAGATTGTTTTTGCTCATTGCTTGCTTAGATTAATTATATATGAATCATTTTCTTAATGAAGAAGTACTTGAAAATTAATTCTTTAATTTTATCCGCCGGAAGATTTTTTTTTAATCCATTTGATTAATTTGATTTCATGCATGAAACATCTCAAATGGTTAGAATGCAAGATAAACAAAGATCTAGTTGGCTAAGAAGTCATAGTGCCATGGAACGAGGAAAGAATAGAAAATAGATAATGGATAATGAATATTGCAAGGGAAACAAAGATCTATGCACGCGTTTTCCTTCCTCCACATTTGATGATATTCTTGACAATAATAGTTAAGGATCTTTTGTCTTTGTAAAAAAATTAATTTAAAAACTAGCCACGTTCTCCACGCAAGGTACTTCTAATATCATTTAAAATGTATATTTGTCACACTAACCGAGAACAAAAACATGTCGATAATTTTGAATTGGGATTCTCTTAAGAATTGTACGAAATTTTTTTAATTTTTTTTTATTAATCACAAATTTTTAAAAACAAATTTCAGTAAAATGTAAAATTAGAATTAAAATTAGGGCTAAAATTGAAATTAAGGATAGATAGAATTATGATTAAGATTACAGGTACAATTAGTATTAAAGTTATGGTTAGAAGAATAAATAGAATTAAAGTTAGGGTTAGAAATAAAATTTAAATTAACAATATGATCATTTTAATTAATTAAATAAATAATAAAAATTAAAAATTATATTATATAGATTATTGAAACTTTAAAAAATTGAGTGAAAGAATTTCATTTGATAGAATTTCTTAGATGGATAAGATGCTCTCCAATTAACGGATTGTTAAAGCTTATTTAAAAATTTCAGATAGTAAATAGCAACACTCACTTTATTTATTACAATGGGGATTATTTATTTTGTGTCAACTAGCTCGGCATAAGATATGTATGTCTATAAAAAGACAAGGGCTTATGTACTATTTATTTAAAAATTAAACAATTTTTCATTGTAGACATTATCATGTATCAAATGGATATAGAATAATAAAGAGAAAAGTGAGGATAAGTTTTGTTTTTTCTTTGACATTCCAAATAAATCTTATATTAAATTTTCATTCTCTACAATTCTTACTTTTAATTTTTTTTCTTCTAAGTAAGTTCTAAATTTTATATTAACATATTTTATGTCACTTTTACTCTTATTTTTTTATTTTAAATAATTAAGTAGACAAATTTTTTTTTTTTAAATATATTGTTTTATTTAGAAAACTAAAATCTATTATTTAATAATTAGTAAAGAAATAAAATTATTATATACTCATTAGTTAAAAATAAAAAAAATTTCTAAAATGTTCTCATTACCTCCTACTTAAAAAAAAATTATTTTCAAATTCAACTTAATTTTTTTTTTTTTTCATGATGAGAACTAAAAATAAATAAATCTAACTTCATCTTTAGGAAAATTAACAAAGAACAAGTGACATACATATAAATCTAATTTTCATTGTGAAGATAATGTTTTTTTTATTTTTTGAAAAACATATTAAAGGGATGATGAATATTCATTAATTTTTAAAATATTTTATTCTTCTAATAGCTATTAAATTATGAATTTTAATTTTTTAAATTAAATAATGTGTTTTTTAAGAAATTTGTCTACTTAATTAATGTTACTAATTTAATATTAAAAATAAAAATGACATAAAGTGTTAATATAAAATATATAGCTTATTTGATTTTTTTTTTTTTTTTTATAAATATAAGTTGTGGGTAATAAAAAATTATTATATAATTTATTTAGAATCTCAAGGAAAAATAAGGCTCACCTTTACTTTTTCAAATAATAAATCTATTACAATTTCCTATTTTTAGGGCATAAAGACTGACATCAATGTTGTCCTTTTTTTTTTTATCTTCTTGCACTATAATTTTTTTGGTCTCTAATCAATTAATTGAATAGGTCCAGTAGATGATCAGTACTAGATGATACGCGTGGGACACGACTTGTTTGTTTGATCTTTATCATTTGATTCAAGGGTACTAGTTCTATTTGATAATTTTATTTAATGATTCACCTTATTGTCACATTTTTTTCTCAGTAAATAATGTATATATAATGCTATAAAAAGACAAAAATATTCTATATATTCTAATCATATATGATATAAGCTTAAATAGATAAGATGCCCTCCAATCAACGGATAGCTAAAGCTTATTTTAAAATAAGCTTGAGATCAAACACTTCAAAACCAATGGACATGTTTTGGCTATATGTGAAATTCACTATATTTATTTGTAAATTAATTTTTTTTTAATTTGTTATTATTAATAATTTAAAAGAAAATTAGTTAATCAAAGAAATTAACGATACTTGAATTGATCAGGCACGAAGAATTAAACTTAAAAGTTGAGCAAGGAATTGAGGCGAACAAAACCATCGACGTTGTTGCCGCAAACAAGAAATGAGAGCCAATCATGGCTGTAGTAAGTCATAATACGACTGTGAACGGAGATGTTTACATGCAATTATTGTACTGTAATATCTAAATAAAGGCTTCACTTTGTTAAATTTCTTAGCGCATGTATTTCTTTTACATATATAGTTTTTATTTTTTTATTTATTGTAAAAAATCAATCAATTTCATTAAACAAACAAACTGTTACATAAATCAAGGCTCTATGATTTATATTCTGATTTGCCTTGTGTTTATGTATTGAATAATTAGCATGTTATTTAGTCTATTTTCATTATAAACATGTACAGCCCAAATTAACATGTTCTTCTCTAATATTTGATGGAAAATATTGGTATGGATACAGATATTTTGGTTACTAAAAGATTATAATCACAACAATTTTGATAAACACTAAATAATACAATTACAATGGATAGATAATACCACAAAATCATGCACAAATTATTTGTCCTTAAAAGTTAATTTTTACCCTTTTGATTGTATATCCAATGCAAATAATCTTGACAGACTAATCCTCTAAGATTAGATTGTGAACCATTCTCTAATTTTTACACTCAAACCGAGAATCACAATGAGCTGCCACATCTCTTCCTTCACGGAAGTTTGGTTATAGAAGTGGACTATCTCAGACTTGTGCATGTAGTTTGGGTCATATCCCCTCCTTATATAGGTAGGCCTCCAGCGGTCATATGCAAAACATTGATTTTATGACCCCAACTGCTAAATCCCAACGGCAGTTGGTTAAATAAAACTTTAGAACACCCAAAATTAATATAATTTACAATAATATATTCACATGAAATCAATGTAAAATGCGTAAACCACTTTTCTCATTTAATTTGGTATCAGATCCCCAAATCGACTGCTCTATTTTTTCTTCAAGGTATGATATTACTCTATCTATTTATATATATATATAGTCTGTTTATAAAGGACATCTTCAATTTTTTTCAAGATTCAAGCTCAGGTTAGCTCACCTTATCTCACCACCCCATCCAATCTATAGATCTCATCGTCCTCATTCAAACAACATTATTGCCGCCGGTCCAGACAGCCAAATGCGCTGCCACCGCCAGTTCATGATAATAGCAATGTTTATTTTCTTATTCTTTTTAAATGATGTCATGTGAAATTGTAAACTTCCAAAACCAAACCAATCCGGTACTGTATACATATTAGAATGGATTTTCATGGTATTGTTCAATATTCGTATATTCATATGATTGTTTTTGTATTAAGAAATTTAATATTTTAACATACATTTTATTATTTCCGTCCAATTTTTTTTTAATTAAAATAAATAACTTTATTGCAGTTACTAAAGAAATTAATTATAATATTTTGAAATTAAAAAAAAAAAAAAGGTTAAACAAAAGAACTCGTGCAGGCGCATTGTTTAAATTGAATTGATCGGCTTGAAGTTTGGGTTGTGAGACCTGTTTATAGCATGGGCATTTATGGTAATTTATCTTAAAAAATTAAAAGAGGATATCACGAGGATTTTTAGATTTGTAGTAATAAAATATATTTTATAGTATTTTAACAAAATTAAGTGAGACAAACAATAAAAAATAAAAACACACATGGGAGAGAGATAATAGCGAGAGCACCTTTATTTAAATATTTTGGTAAAATAGATACACAAGGTATACATTCCTTTTCAAATTTATATTATTATAATAATATGATTGGCTAGCTCTTACTTGTGTGACGCGACATTATCTCTTTGGGTGCATATTCAAATACTGAAGTCTAATACTTTGGTCCTCCCTGAATTAATACAAATATATATATTAGCTTCTTATACTGTAGTTCAATTTTTAAAAACTATAATATAATGAAGAAATAAAATAACTAAATATATTACTAATAGTAAAGGAGCAGCAGTATCATATACGATTCTACTCATAAAGCAAATATGAAATTTTTGTCCAGATATTGGATTACACGATTATGATAATTTCTAATTGCATCTAAAAAGGAATTTTACAAAAATTCATAATTAATATTCACTTAAAATGTAGAAAAGGTTCACTATTTTTTATTTATTTAATTTAATTGTGGATCTGGATAATCCCTTTAGTTTTGAAGAATGAAAAAAAGATGAACAACTATATGAAAAAGATAATTTTTTTAGAAAGTAATAAAAGAAAATAAAAATAACTACATACATTACTAAACAGTAAAGGAACAGTAGTATCATATGCTTCTACTCGTGAAGTAAATATGAAAATTTTATCCCGATATTAGATTACATGATTGCAATAATTTCTAATTACATGTAAAAAGTAATTTTACAATCAATTCATAACTAATATCCACTTAAAATGTAGAAAATGTTAACTATTTTTTATTTATTTAAGTTAATTGTGAATCTGGATCATCTCTTAGTTTTGAAGAATTTTTTATTAATAAATGAAAAAGACATTTATTTATTTATTTTAGTTTTCATAATTAATAAATGACTATATGAAAAGGACAAATTTTTTATTTTTTATTTTTTTTATAGTAAGATATACTTTTGGAATAATGAAAGCCAAAACAGCTGGTTTGTCACGAGAGGATCCAAATCCGTTAAGCTAGTGGGAAAGACAAAGAGAAAGGGAACTGGCACGAGGGAGAGACAGGGAGAAAGGGACCTGGCACGAGGGAGAGACAGAGAGAAAGGGACCTGGCACGAGGATCCATATTCGTTAAGCTAGTGGGAGATATAAAGAGAATATGGGGACCTGGTTTAAGGAGATAGAGATTGAATGCAAATCAAAATTTGAGCTTTTTTTTTTTTTTTTTCAAAGATAGCAATTTCATTAATTGAAAAACAATAGCAGTTAACTCTTGCTGAGCCAACTCTGCAAAGAGGAAAGATCTACACAGAAAACCGGTTCAATCAAGATTTATTTTGCCACTAAATGAGCAGTTCAATTATTTTTACGACTAGTAAATTAAAAAGGGCAATCTAAAGAGGAAGACAACTGAACGATATCATCTACAATAATACTCATAGCTTGACCACCGATGCAGGCCTGATTGATTCCTTCAATGACTAGTTTAGCATCACCTTCGAATACTACTTGATGCCATTGGTGATCAATACACTCTAAAACTGCTTCCCTTAATGCTAGCATCTCAAGTGCTAGGAGGAGGTGTTACCAGGTATACATAGTCCTTTGCAAAATATATTATTAGATTTTTTTTAAGTGTCTTAAAAATATTTGTTAAGATTTTATAAGTAAAATATTTACAATATTTTTTAAGGTGATTAGTTATGTGTTCAATATTAATTAATACACAAATTGTTATTTTTAAGAAATGCTGTTGAACGCCCATTAGAAAAAAAGAAAAAAAAGGATAAGTCTACTTTTTTTTTCTTCACATTCCGAAACCAATTTGCACTTCATCGTTGGTGTTAATTTCTGCAGGTTGATTTGATTGGAAAATTGAAAATGGTTTTAATTTCTGCAGGTTGATTTGATTGGAAAATAGAAAATAGATAATGGGTAATGATATTGCATGCAAGTGATTGGCAGGAGATACCATGCAAGCCCTTTATAAGAGTTTCCTTCCTCCACTTTTGATGCTAATTTTGAATTTGGATTCTCTTAAGAATTCTACCTAAATTTTTTTAATCTTTCTTAATCACAACTTTTTTAAAAAAAATTTAATAAAATATGAAATTAAAATTAGAATTCGAATTAGGGCCATAGTTAGATTTAAAGATGGAGTTATAGTTATAATTAGGGTTACAATAAGAATTAGAATTAGAGTTAGATTTTTTTTTTTTTTTTGTGAAGTATATTCAATTTATTGAGATAAAGATAAGATGTTTATTCTAACGAATATAAACAAGGTTAGAATTAATATTATAATTACTGTTAGAATTAAAGTTAGAAATAAAATTAAAATTAAGAATATGATATTTTTTATTTAATTAATTAAATAAATAAAAAATAAAAAAAATAATATGGGTTACTAAAATTTTAAAAAGTGATTTGAAAGAATTTCATTTTATACAATTTCTTAGACGGATAAAATGCCCTCCAATTAATAATAACTAAAGCTTATTTGAAGATTTCAAATAGCAAATAGCAACACTATTTATTATAATTTCCTATTTTTGGGCCGATAGTTGACAATAACTAGATAATAAGCTAGTCCCATTTGGTAATTTCATTTAGGATAGTTTTATTGCCAAAGTCAATTTCTTTTAAGTTCACAACCTATTAATTGGCATAGATTTCTCTTTTCTTAAAACACCATCATTTACTCTTTTTGACTTGTCTTTCGTTATTATCATTTATTATTTCTCTTTTCTATATCTCATTTTTATCAGGTTTTTTAATTTATTTTAATTTTATTTTATTGGATTACTTTTATTAAACATGTTATATTTTTTGGTATTTGTTTTCAATTCACCTAAACAACCTAAAGTATTTTTTAATTTATTTTCATTTTACTCCATTTAATTTATTTTCTCTACTTCTCGTAAATTATATTTTTCAAAAAAACTTTTTTTTTTGTTAAAATAAAAATAATTTATTATGAGATAAAATTTGACCACAATTAGATAATTAGAAAAAAAAAAGAAAAAAAAAGTATTATTAGCAAATAAAATTCTATCGTAATTAGATAATTAAAAAATAAAAAAATGTAGATAAAATTCTATCGCAATTAGATAATTAAAAAAGCTAAAAAATAAAAACTATTTATTAGTTGATAAAATTTATTTAAATATAAGATACAAATGTGTTAACAGTACGTTTAAGTACCCAAATATAATATTAAAAAGAATCAAGACAAATACATGATTGAAGAGTTCTACAGGAAAAAGATTTCTGAAAGGCAAGACAAAATAAGCATATGTACATATGAAAGAAGTTGAAAAGTTTAAAAGAAATATTCCAGTAAAAAAAATTAAAAATGCCTAATAAAGTGAGATGTAAGAAAGACTAAATAAATGGTGAAACTCAGCATTTAATAACAAAAAATAAGTTAAATATAATAAATGATGGTGTTTTAATAAAATAAAAACTGATGTTAATTAATAAGTTGTGGCCCTAAGTAAATTAGTTGTGGCAATAAGGTCCTTATTTTATTTAATGGGTCACCTTATTTTCACATTAAATTTTTTTAATCAGTGTGTAATTAATTAATTATGTAATATTATCAAAAGGAAAAAATTATTCTCTATATTCTAATCATATATTATATATATTTAAAATAAAAGAGGATTGCTTAGTAATTTTGGTTATAAGATTAACCAATAAATTATATACATGATATTTGGTAATTTAATTAGGTTTTTTTTAACTAGTGCCCAAAGGGCATTTGATAAGGTGCAATAAATGTGGACTTTGGAATTTGAAACATTCAAAAATTAGAAAATTATTTATTACGCAACACTGAAATCATAGTCAACCACTACAATTAATAATTCAAAATTTCTATATTTATCACCTTAACAAGTACCCTATGAACATCTGTTAAAAAAATCCATTTAAATCTATCTCTCTAACACTTCACCATCGTATCTATTTAATTTTTTTTTAACTTATTTGTACTTTCATTATTTTTCACTTCGAAACTCTAACTCTTCGTATCTTTCATATTTTTCATCTTTTATATTTTAAATTTTATATTAATAACCATTATAATTTTCATTATCATAATTAATAATATATAAACATTCATCACTACTATAATTAATGATCATAAAATTTATTTAATTAAAACTTTAATTTATACAATAAAAAATTTATTAAATACAATATTTTAGGTATTGTTCATCTTCCCGATACTTGAATATCTTTCTCATATTTAATTTATTTATTTTTTTCCTTTTTCAGAATCAAATTCTCTCCCCCTCAATTTTATGTATTCTACTTAATCAATATATTTATATCTAGAGTAGGTTTAATTGAAATTTTCATTTTCATAGTTTTTTTCAGGTTTGTAAAATATAATGAGATAACTTTTCTCTTTTATTTTTATTTTTTATTTTATCATGGCGGTTCATCATTTGCAGTAGATCATTTGACTAATTAATTTGTGCGAAATACACTATGCTCGTCGATCAATTATGTTACAGTATCGTCTACTACAATGATCCTAGAATGCAAACTGAGAACGAGTGTTAGAAAGGGTTTTAGCTGTAAGATGGTTAGAGCATGTTTATGCTCGCATGGTTGTAAATGTTGAGATCATGTTGATACTAAACTCAAAATTAAAAGGTCAATTTTTTTATTTTTTTTAGTTTTTCAGATTTTTTATAGACATTGCTATAAGACTAATTTCTAACATTCTGTCGTGATTAGGATAACCCTCCTAACAATTACTCACTCCAAAATAAATTAACACCTAAAATTATATGGGAATTCCATATTTATTTTCTTGTCATGTAATTGGCATTCTCTGAAGTTTTATTCTTTTTAGATAGGACTTACAGAAATGACGTCATGTAAAAGTATAATTGTAAAACTAACTCCAACAAAATCAATATGATTGTATAAGAAATTTTGATAATATTGTTTAATATTCATATGATTTTTTTTTTCTTTTAAAACGTTTACTATTTTAACATACATTTTATTATTATAGTGCAATTGTTTATGTTTTATTTTAGTTAAAATTAGTTTAAAAAAATTAACTATAATATCTTTTAAAATTTATTTAAAAAGTTAGCATTTGCACGTCGTTGAAGGTAGATTATCAGATGGCCCAAGGCTGACGCATTGTCTAAACTGAATTGGTCCGCGTGAAGTTTGGGTTCTGAGACCCATTTACAGCTACTAAGGTAGTCACGATTGGACTTGAAATTTGGAAGACTACCATTTTTAACAAAATTAATTGATACAAACATTAAAGAAAAATGATTGGGAAAAAAAATAAAACACAAGGACAGATATAATAGTGAGAGCAACTTTATTTAATTAGTTTGGTATAATGGATACACGAGGTAAACATTCCCATTTCAAATTCATTTTATTGATAATAATATGATTGGCTAGCTCTCACTTGTTCGATGCGACCCCATGCACATATTCAAATGCTAAAGTCTAATACTTGATCCTCCCTGAATTAATAAAAAATATATATTAAATAATTTTATTTTCTTCTAAAAGAAATCATAAAATATAAATAAATAAATACATTGCTTACAATAATAAAGCAATGATAATATCATATGCTCCTACTCGTGAAGTAAATATAAGATTTTTACCTTGATATTGAATTACACGATTGCGACAATTTGTAATTACGTCTCAAACTATACTCAAAACATAAATGAATTTCATAAAGATATACTCCATTTTTATCAGCGTTACACATTATGTCCGGATCATGTAAGGTAATGTCCTTAACTGCCTTTTGTATCTTGCTTGGACTATAGGATGCCCCGTGGGGCTCAATACCTAGAAATTAATCAAAACGAGAGCACAAAAATTAATTATATATTAAGATTAATGAAGTATATAACCCATTAAAAATGGCTATACCTGCGTCTTTCAGCATCTTGAGAACATTATTGGCCTTGGTATTCAAGATTGCCCTTTGGATCCATTCTTGTGGGTTGAATTTAGAAGTAGAGCATGATCCTTGTTTTTTCCATTCATATCTCCACAATGACTTGCTACTTTCAAAGTTATTTGTACTTAAATCTGGCCAGTACTGAAGCAAATCACTTTTCAAGCTATGAAGCTGCATTAGTGTAAAAATATAGATGCAGGTCAGGTCAGGTCAGGTCATTAATATATATATATATGTGTGTGTGCAAATATGTAAATGGAGAAATAGAGACGTAGTGAGAGAGGTAAGTAAGTAATTATACGTACCGTAGCATCGGGCAATCCCTCTTTCGTGGAACAATCGATTAATTCGTTGCCATTATTCAGCTCTGGCCAGAGACCATGTATGGTAAATTGTTGAGGCACAGTTTTTCAGCAAGCTTTTGTCTTACAATATGAATTTGGCCACCTCAAGGCTAACTTGAAATAATCATATTGTCGCTGTGGATCTTCCATGATCTTCTCCAAGACAAGAGCTCAGAAAACCTGTTTGGAGTAAGATGTAGAGGCCGATGAAAAAAACCAATTTCAACTTCATCCTTGCCTCCTAGCTAGTTGTTTTGTTGTTAATTTCTGCAGCTTGGTACTTGGATAATGGAATTGAACGCAATTAGTGAGATACCATGCCCGCCTTTTATTTAGAGTTTTCACTTGATCCACATTTAATGATAATGATAACTAACGATTTTTGAAAAATAATTTAATATAATTATTTCTCATTATAATTAATAAGAAAATAAAAATTAATTATTACTTATCTTTTTTCTTTGACTGATAAGAACAATAAAATTTAGATTTAGGGCTAGGACTAGATTAGGCTAAATTAGGGTTAGAGTTTGGTTTAGGATTATATAAAAAATAAATAGAAATTCAATAAACTTTTGACTCATTAGAGCTTAATTATTTATAATTAAAAATTTATTATATTAAATTTTGTTGGGAATTATAATTTAGATAGATATCTTAATTAATTCTTAACCATTTCCTAATATTTTTTGGCAAGACCCCAATTTTATCGTGAACAATAACTTTTCAATAGTATTCACTGACTCTAGAATCGAAGCCACCCTAAAAAGCACCTCTACGGCTCTACTCCTACACCCTAGAGCACCCTTTGAGCCAGCTTAGCTAGTGGACACGTGAACACGTAGGGCGGACACCCACTAACAAGGATTTTTATTTTCGGTGACTCAGGAATATGCAAATTATTTTGGAATTTGTAAAATTATAACCATGTTCCTCACGCGGTACTTATGACAGTGATAGATTATTTAAATATTTATATATGGTCACACTATCCAAGTGCAAAAAACATATTCATAATAACATGTTAATAAATTATTTGTATATTTATATATGAAACATGTCTATTATTTTGTTAAAACAAAACTGCAAAAGGGTCAATGTTATGGATGTCCAAAATGACAGAATATTTTTCTATAATTAAGATGATACTTTTAGTATTTGAAGTTTTTAGCATTAAAATACAAATTTTACAATGACTCTTAAAAATCACAAAAAAAAAAACATCTTACAAGTTACATAAAAGAAAAAAAAAAAGAACCAATAAATATTTATATCTAAATTATGACTTTTGTTGTGAAAGAACTCACTAAAGGGTTAGTTTGGATCCCAATAATTGGTAATGAGAGCTCAATTCTAATTTTCAGTTTGGATTCAATCTAAAATTGAAATTGTAATTCATTGACTCAATTATCAAGAATTACAACATAACTAAAAATGGGCCCTCTCAATTTTTATGACCCCAAGATTTTAGAATTTTAAGATCTGAGTATTTCTCTCTTCTCTACCTCTCCAACTGTGAGAACTCATCCTCCTTAGCCAATGCTTAGACCATTCCCAAACCATCAGCGTTCACCCGAATATTATTGTGTTGTGTCTGGCTTCTATCTCAATGAAGCAGAACCTTCAACCTTTGACCACTATAGATCAATGAAGAGAAGCTATCAAAATCAACAAAGGACGCCCACAATAAATCCAAAACCTTGTAGCCACCTTCTTCGCCATTCATAACCCTCGCATGCTTTCTGTGTCCACAAATGCTTTTGTTTTAAATGATAGTGGTTTTGAATAGTCAATATAATTTCCCAATCTTTCTACTCTGGCTAGCCCACCATCTTAACAAATGTCCAACTATGATTCGACACTCTTACTGTTTCCTCATCCATACATGACAAGTTCAAATTCCAGACCGACCAGAGCGAATTCCATTTCCTTCTAAGAAATGTTCAAGATTTTAGCAATTATACCTAGCACCGAGAGTTGCGTTCTCTACCTCAAAATCTTAACCAATATGCCGAATTGTAATTCTTGATGGATCCAAACCATAAAATCATAATTTTATCCAATTTCATTTCTGCTAAAATTAGAATCAAAGTTACAATTCTAAACAATAATTCTAATTCTAAGATCCAAACGGATCCTAAGTGAACAACATTGCCAAATATATATAACTAAAAGAAAAACTCATTATTTGTAAATACCTAAAATTTGTGACTACGAGGGTAATTCAGAATTGATGTACATGTAGTATGTTGATTTTTTTTTTCTTTTGCTCGCAGGACATGTTTTATTTTTTTTTGTTTAACTAAGCATAATCGAGATCGAAGTTGGGGAAAGAAAACTAATCATAAAATTTATAATAGACATGTTTCATATATAAATATACAAATTATTATTAAATATAAAATATATATTTGTTATGTCACCGACCAATCAAAAACTGTGCCATGCAGAAATTAATTATTGAAATATTGGACCTCTCTGATGTATATATATCTTTGGGTTCACTTAGAATCTTTCATTGGGTGGTTAATCTTTGAGAATACAAATTATTTTTGGCATGTATAAGCTATTTAATGAGATGTATTTACCCCTCTTCTTACAATCTCCTATTTATGATGTAAGCTCGAATTGATTTCAAATTAAGCAACATATATTCGTTGTATATATATTATCATTATAAATAATAAAATAAAACATATTTACATTTGAAAAAAAATTCCTTCAACTGGGATCAAAATTATTAAACATATATTGATTATGGATAGTATGACAATATATAAATTTTCAAATAATTTATCAAGTGTCATAACTGTAAACACTTCATCAATAACAAATCAACTAGCTTATTACTTGACGCAGACGTATCCAAATTTTGGGTGAATTATGTATATACTGTTTTATGTGAGGTTGTGCTTTGAATTTTGTTATTATCTTATTATTGTTAATATGTTGCATTGTTAAATCTCTAACAACTGGTATCAGAGCAAAATTTGTAAGCAAGGTTTCCATTCACGTATTGTTCTCGTATACAGTATTGTTCACGTAATTATGTCAGAAATAGAATCCGAGAGATAATTTTGTTTGAGAGTGAGCAATGGTAAAGAAGGAAAGACAAAATAATGGTAAAGAAGGAAAGACAAAATAGAGGTTCGATGGGCACAACTTTCTCTAGTGGAAGATAATGATTGAAGACATCTTGTACAAGAAGGATCTGTATTGGCATTGAAGGGCAAGAGCTAGCTAGAAACTATGAAGAATAATGATGGGAAGATAATGGATAGAAAGGCATTGGCAACAGTGAGGTTGTTACTAACGACGCAAGTTGTGTTCAATATTTCCAAGGAGACAACTCATGAAAACTCTATCTAAGTTATATGAGAAACCCTCCGCCTCTAGTAAAAAAATTATGAAAAAATTGTTTAATACGACTGTGACTGAGAATGTATTTATATTTGATCATTTGTATGCAATCAATATTGCAACTCAACAATTACAATATGTTGAAGTAATTTTTAATGATGAAATTAGAGCTTGTTGTTATTGTTTTCATTACTTGAAAGTTGGAATAACCTGGTAATGCATGTTAGCGATATAATAACTGAAAACTTAGTTGATATATGATGTAGTCAGTTGTATACTGAGTAACGAGATGCGTCAGAACAATTCAGAGTATTATTCTAGTTCTGGTACTGTCTTGGCTATAGATATGAGAGAAAGCAGCAGGAAATGGAATTTGGCATATTTTTAGAAAATTAGCTTTAACAAAAAACAATAGAGTGAATTTGTTATAATCGTCCTAAACCAATTATGTAAAAATCGAGTTTTAGATATAATGTATAAATTAGAGTTATAATATAAATAAATTAAATGAATAACTATACAATTAAACATGTTATAACCTGATATTAAAACTTGAAATTTGAACAATTTAGTATAAGTTTTGACCATAAAAATAACAGCAAGTATAAATAAAATAAATATTATTGTTATAACCTGATATCATAAAGTCGAGTTTTAGACGTAATGGACAAATGTTGGTTATAAAATGAATCAGTTAGATAGATAATAATACAATTAAATATGTTATAACCGATACGTTGATACTTTGTTTTAGAAATTTTATGTGTAAAAAAAATTAATAATAATAATAAATAATAAATAAATAATCAATTTTTAATGACATTTTAAAATATTGTAGATAAATTATCATGATAACATAAATAATAAGTTGTATAAAGTAAATTAAAATAAGAGAATATTTGGATATACACGTATTAACTGAATTTTTACTACTTTAGTGATTGATATAAGATATGAAATTTATTTGTATAATTATATTATTGTGTATAGCTAGTGAGAGATTAGAAATAGTAATAATATATATATATATATATATACACCAAACTAAAGAATAAACCTATACCACAAATCTATGTTGACCGTGACTTTTTCTTCTCTTTTTCTTTTTCTTCTTTCTTTCATCTTTCACTGGCCGAGAGAGTCTTCTTCATTGTCCCGTTTGCTTCCACCGCTTTTTAACTTTCTTTCTCCCTGCTTTTGTTTTCCATGGAGAAGCCTTTGAAAGCATACAAATCAAGCTGCTTGTCTTTTGAATTTTCCCTACCCTTACCGTGATAGGATTTTGCTTTTACCTTAAGTATTCTTTCTCACCATTTCTGGCCGAGAAGTGTTTTGGTTTGTCGGCAGTAGGCTTGTCTTCTTGTAGCAGCACCTCCTGACTTTTGGTGGGTAGCCTTTGGGTTTGGGATGTGGTAGTGTTGGAGAAGGAAATTGAAGTGAATCAAGGGCAGCAGCTGGAACTGTAGCCGTGCCCTGTCTCGGACGTTCATTGGGGTCGTGGAGCTTGGCAGCACTTCATTTCTTTTTCTTCTCTTCTGGTTGCCGTGGAGCATCCTTAGAAGAGTGCAGTAGCTGAAGGTGGGAAGCTGCTCTAGCAAATTTCAGCTGAGAGGAAGGGGGTGTGTAAGGCAGTAGCTTTGTCTCTGTGCCGAATTTGTTGCCGTGTGCCCTTTTGATTCAAGGGTAAACTACTCTAGTGAAGGATATATAACTTGATTTTTGTTTAAGTAGGGTGACTGATTTTCTTTCACTTAAAAAGTGCATTGATTGAAGTGTGCTAGGATTTTAGAAGTAAGATGATTAGTGATTTAGGTTCTGGAATTAATAAACGGAGTTAGATTATAAATGAACGGAGCAAGGAATACATATATGTCTCATCTCAGCATCTTGATTTTTATAATGTTATTAATAATGCATTAGTTAGACTTAAGAATGAATTGTATGGAAGGTAAAAGTTTAGGATTAAATTATGTTAGGGTTAGATCGGTATAGTTAAATTATGGGATTATTATAAATTGTGATGAATTCTTAATATAGGATTGAAAGTGAAATTCAATAATAGATTCATTTAAAATGGAAAACTATAGGCCTAAGGTAGATTAGCAATATATAGAGTTATCTATAATCATAAAAGTAATTTACCTTTAGAATTTGATAAGATGAGTAATAAAAGTTAAATGTTAATAGTTACGTGTAAGTTGACTTATATGGGTGTTCGATGTTGAATGTCTAATTAGGAAACATGAAAGTGGGCTAGTTTAGTGATAATTATATAAAGTGGAAATATATATATATATATATATATATATTCACATGAACTATAATAAAACATGTTCTTAAAGTATTTGATAAAATGTCTACAAGAATAATTAATTAGAGTATAATGAATAGAACTTGACAGATTTCGTGGGTAGCATAATTTTGGTATTCCGAGGGTCTTCGGGGCAGAATTAAATTAAGAGTTCGAAAGATAAAATGTAGCTTATAATTTTGAAATGTTGTCTACAAAATTTCGTAGCTTAATTCCAAATATGTTGTGAGTTATAGCTATTAGACTCCGGCTAGGTCAAACAGGATTCGTAGTGCCTTGTTTTTGGTTAATGTAAGAAATTGAGTGTGTTCATGTCATATTTTAGAAAAAGTTTCTAAATAATAAAGATAGATATATTTGTCTATTAATAAACCTGACAAACGGAATCAGATTTCGTTTTTTCTAGAGGAATTTATATTCAATTAACTAAAGTAAGGTCAAAACTGTCAGAAATTTTGCGTGCTGCAGAATTTGATGCAACTTCAAATAATAAAATGTATTGATATACAAATCTAAAAATTATAAATGATATACCATTATAAATCTACATGTGTCTAGTATTTTATAAATTTTACGAAACTGGATTTGGAGTTTCCTAGAGAAAGATATGATTGTTAAAGTGGACACTGGTCCAAACTCCAAGTTTGGACAGTTTCAACATCTCTAATTCATTAAGTACTTTTTATCTTTTCTAATGATTTCTTTTACCATAGGTATTTTCAAGACATTTAAAATGTCCCTTCATTATTAACCCTATTATACAAAGTTTAATTTATATTAATAGCTTAATGAAAAATTTACAAAAAGAGACCTATATAAATTGAGATATAAGCTTAGTAACTAAAAGATTATAACAATAACATTTATGAACTAAATATTATTTGGGTATATGAATTTCAGTTCTGAATGCTAATGTGGATTTGATGATATGCGTGGAAGCAAGTGTGAGTAAAGAATAGAATTGGTTACGAGTAAGTGGTTAATTGCTGCCTTTAGGGGCTAGATTAGTATGTGTGATTATATGTTTATTTGAATATGTGTGATATATGGAAAGTAAGCAATTAAAATATTTCAGTAATTTATTTGAATTATATTTGTTTGATATTAGTTGTTTTGTTTAATATTGGTTATGGTTGATAAGGGCTAATAAAGTGAGATTTTTTATGAAAAATGATTTTTATCTCTGAAATTAAAAATCCAGGTGCACTTAGGATACTCTGAATTACAATCACGAGAAATCCTATTTCTGATAAATTTTTTTTTTAAAAAAAATTGAGTGCTCAATCCCGATGGGATAGATTGTATACGAAGATTAATTTGGTGTGCGGGCGCGTAAATGCCCAGCAGGGGGTGATAATGTTGTGCGGGGTTGGGTCACTCGTTGGTCATTTGATTATTTTGCTTGATATTGTTGCGTTGACTTAAATTGTGTTCCTGTGTGTAATATGAATTGTGAATTTGTGGAACTTACAAGGTGTACGTGTAATGTAAAATGTTATATGAATTATGTTACATGATGTTAATATATATATTATATGTTTGTGCTGAGTGATGCTAGTACCTTTAGGGTACGATTTTTCACTCACGGAGTCCATATGACTCACTCCTCTCTTGTGAATTTTTTTTATTAACAGGAGTTCCGTACATGGCATCGCCGAGCTTGTGACTTGCCGTTTGAGTGAGACAAGGTAACTCTAGGATCTCAGACTTGAAGTTAAATGATGAAAATTTGCAGTCACACTAGAACTGTAAGGGTATCTAATTTCGAAAAAAAAATGTATATGTCTAGTTATTTGTCTTGGTTATGATGTGGTTGGAGTGAAGCTTCTTGTTATTTTTATGTTACTGTTATATAAAATCATGAGATTCTGTATTTGTATTTTGAGGCATGTTTCGTGTTGCAAGAAACATTTGCCAAATTTTTTAGTAACTTATTAATTATTACATGAAGTAAACTTTTTCTGTGAACTTCGGTTTTAGAAAAGCTAGTTTTATTTTTTTAATTGGGTCATGAGTCAGGTTTGTTATTTTGTTTCGAAGTCAGGGTTTCGGTGGATTGGTTATTCAATCTTCCAGCCAGTCATACCTCAGTGAGGGGTGTGAAAAGTTGGTATCAGAGCTCGGGTTTAGAGGTTTATGACTGCAAATGTGGGACGTTGTCGCTTTGTTTGCGTACGTTACTCGGGGAGTATGTAGGCTTAGTGAAACGTTATAATTCATCCTGAAGCTTCAAGTTGTGATCATCTAACTTACCATTCTTGACCTTATATAATAAGTATACCTTAAATTCATTTTTGTTTGCTTAGACATGATAACGTGTGGTTGTCGTGTTATGAGTCATGTGAGATAATGAAATATCGACTTTGATCAGGAATTAACTAATTCTCAAGTGTCTTTGATGCAACTTCAAACAATAAACTGTATTGATATCCAAATCCAAAAATTATATATGATATACCGTTATAAAGCTACATGTGTCTAGTATTTTATAAACTTTACAAAACTGGATTCGGAATTTCCTAGAGAAATATATGACCGTTAAAATGTACACTATACAAATCTCAAGTTTGGACAGTTTCAACATTTATAACTTACTAAGTGCTTTCTAATTTTTAATGGTTTCTTCTACCATATGCCTTTGTCAAGACATTTAAAATGTCTCTTCATTATTAACCCTATCACATAAAGTCTTATTTATATTAATTGGTATGTAATAGTTTAATGGAAAACTTTCATAAAGGAACCTATACTAGATGAGATATAAGTTTAGTAACTAAAAATTATAACAATAACGTTTATGAACTAAATATTATTTGGGTATATGAATTTCAGTTCCGGATTCTAATGTAGACCTGATAAGACGCGTGGATGCAGGTGTGAGTTACGAATGAAATTGGTTACGGGTGAGTGGTTAATTACTGCCTTTAGGGGCTAGATAAGTATGTGTAATTATATGTTTAATTGAATATACGTGATATATGGAAAGTAAGCAAGTAGAGTATTTCATTAATTTATTTGAATTATGATTGTTTGATATTGGTTGTTTTGTTTGACATTGTTTGTGATTGATAAGGGCCAACAAAGTGAGGTTTTTTATGAAAAATGATTTTTATTTTAGAAATTAAAAACCCAGGTGCACCTAAGATACCTTCCTTTAAAAATCATGAGAAATTCTGATTCTGATAAATATTTTTTAAATTAAGTACTCAGTCCCTGTGGGATAGATTGTGTACAGAGATTAATTTGTTGTGCGGGCGTGTAAATACCTGGTAGGGGGTGATAATGTTATGCGGGACTGGGTCACTCGTTGTTCCGTTGGTTGCTTGGTTTGATATTATTGCTCTGATTAATTTTTGATCTGTGTTTTATATAAATTGTGAATTTATGACGGTTATAACATATACGTCTAATGTGAATTAAGATATGAACAATGTTACATGAGGTTATTATATATATGTTATATGTTTGTGTTGGGTGATGCTAGTACTCTTTGGGTACGATTTTCTACTCACGGAGTCCGTATGACTCATCCCTCTCGCGGATAATATTTTTTTTGAGGAATCCAATGAATGATGTTGTCGAGTTTGTGACCTGCCGACAGTGTTCGACAAGGTATTTTTCAGGATTTCAGACTTGAAATTAAGGATGAAAATTACAGTTACACTAGAATGATGAAATATTTAATTTTGTATGATATAATAGTCTAGATATTTATCCTCGTATCTTTGTGTGAAATTAGGAGTACATATGTTGTATTTGGAGTTATGGTTGTTACTTTGTTTTGAATTCAGGATTATAGAAGTTTGATTATTCAATTTTCTAGTCAGTCATGACCTCTATGAAAGGTGTGACAGAATAAAAAATATTAAACAAGGCAAAGCTTTAATAAAATTAGGAGGGATACGTTTTTTTTCTTTTGGTTAGAAATTAGGAGGGTACTACTTTGTGAAGCACTGGAAAAAAGAAATATATATATATATATATATATATATATATTTGTATAAAAATTAATATCAAAGATATATCTAATTATTATCTGACTCGAGAAAAATATCTGAATCCAATACACAACATCTGAGTGTTGAGCTAATTATTATAATAAATAAAATAGAGGAGAGTGGAAGTGTCCGGGACATTCTTGAAAGTCGAAAGACAGCACTTTTGAGCTCAAGCTCTACAATGGTGAAAAACGAAGATATGCCCACGGATTTGGTGGCTGACATCCTATCCAGGCTGCCCGTTAAACCGCTGATGCGTTTCAAATGCGTTCAAAAATCCTGGTACCACCTCATCCAAAACCCAAGATTTGTAGCCAAGCACCTCCTCTGCTTCAACAAGAAGGACAATATCAAAGATTTTGATCATCTTCTTGTTAAGCGTACCAGGCCTGCAACTTTTGATTCTTCCAATCAGTGCAGAAAAGCTTTTATTTCTTTGCTGTCTTTCAACCAAGTAACAAATCATACCTCTTTGAATCTTCTAGATTTACCATATTACCAAAACAATGTTACCCATATTCAAATTTTGGGTCCTTGCAATGGCGTATATTGCTTATATAGTATTCCTATATCGCTAATAAATCCTTCTACGAGGGAATTGAAAGTTGTTCCTAATTACCCTATTAGATCATCCCCGAGTACCTAAAATCTTCAAAGCTATCCTGGGTTTGGTTTTGATCCCAAAACGAATGATTACAAGGTGGTTCTGCTTATGGACTCATGGCGTGAGGATACCAATGAAAACTTGGGTTGGCTAGCTGAGATCTACAGCCTGAAATCTAACTGTTGGAGACAAGTGGATTGCCCTGTGCCGGCTTCTATTTCAATTTGGTGTGAGTCTTGGATTCATTGTTATGTACACGGAGCATCTCACTGGTGGGGTTATGATGATGTTGGGGATCTCATTCTTGCATTTGACATGTCTGATGAAATGTTCCGAACGATAAGGGGGCCCAATTTTGGGATTTCTAGTGAGGAAATTGCTGGGATTGTTGCATCATTTAAGGAATCTATTTCTGTGATCACTTATCCTAGAGAGGGAACAGAGAAGTACTTTGATGTATGGGTAATGGAAGATTATGGAAAGGAAGAGTCTTGGACTAAACAATTAAGGATTGGACCAATTTTAGATGTGGAAAGGCCATTGATTGGGGTTTTGGAGGAATCGTCTATTGCTTTTGGAAGATAGCAATGGAAGAATGGTTTTATGTGATCCTGATGCTGAAGAAATTAAGAATCTTGTAGTTCATGGAGAGAGAAGCTCATTACAGGCAGCGATCTACATAGAGAGCCTGGTTTCTTTGAGAGGAGAAACTGAAGAAAACCAGGCCGGTATATCTTACTTGGACATAGTTCCAGATCTTCTCGTTGATGGAAGTTCAGTTTGAGGGATTCTCTGCTACATATTGTATTGTCTTTGATATGATCTATTACTATTTCTAATATGTTCTTGAGAGTTTATGTTATAATATTTGTTGCTAGTCTAGTTTGTCAAGAAGAATTACGTGCTTGTGATCTTCTTATGTCTGTTTGTATCATCTGAATAAACATACTATTGAAATTACTTATACTTTCAAGTTAAGAGGGCCTATTCTCTATTGCATTCTTTCTATACTGCTTTCATATATTTAACTGACTGACAGAAGGTAGGATCACTTCGACTGAGCTGCTATTTTCTGTTATCGTATGTGATTTGCAGACTGTTATTTGCTCTCAAGTATCACTGTGATTGCATTATATTCTGTGCTCCTTTAACGTGATTTTCTAGTTTCATGACTGAAAGTGGTTATGGAGACAAACTCGCTTAGAGATTATTGAACATTTATTTAGAACCAGAGATCATCTCCTTCTCTGAGACGTGAGATCAGTTCATCGAACTTTGTATTATCACTAATATTACAAAGAGCAATAGACTTGCATATCACTTTAGAACATCAGTGTTAATCACCCAATGTTAGCAGCAATTTTTTTTGTCATTTGGGGTGAGCTTTAACTTTTAAGTTATGCTACTAGTAATGGTCATATGATGAAGAATGGTTTAAGTGGTATGAAAGTGTATTGTACAACTACGTGATCCTTTCCAAGATTTATGTTTTGCCCACTCAACAAATTTTTGCTGTGGAAAAGAAAATAACACAGATTATAATACTTTTTTCTTCTTTTTCTTTTTTCAGTTAACAAGGGTCGAATTTAAGATCTCTATATCCACATTCATCCATATCACTTGAGCTAAGTCCAGGTGATACACAGTGATACGACTTTAATGATATTGGATTTTTATTTTTTTTTGGTCGCCAAGCCCAGACTTCTCAATAAAATATGTAACAAATGTTAATACAGACAGAGTATACACAAATATAAGACAAGCTGAAGACAATGATAAAATCATTGACTGACGATTTTGACGTCTTGCAGCTGGAGAGATTATATGTAGAATTTTGAAAGGTCGCTTACAATGGCTAAGCTAATTGAAAGATTGGTAGAGATATTGTGCAATGATTCAACACAACAAAGGTAAAGCTATTTTCTTTGCATATTTATATTTTGCTGTCCTACTATACTTTGAAATTGTTGAAGTAATACATAATTGCTCTTCCTGTCCTGAAATTAGCTTTCTGTCTGACTTAAAAGTAAAATTTCATATTATTGAAACTTCTTTCAAGTGGGAATACAACTTAGGTTTAACACCAAAGATCACTAGACACAGGCACAGCATATTCCCTTTGTTTCTCATAAAATTATTACCATGCAATGCTTTTATGCAACTACTGTGATTGCTTACAAGAAAATGATGGCCTACTAGATGCATCTGTCTGCACATTATTATGTACCAATGATTGATTCCCCACCTCTCAGGATGGATCCACTGACTTCTAATCTCTGTGTGCCACTGTTGCTTATTCTAACCTTCAAACCATGTTTGATAGGAAGCAAAATACAAGGAGATTGCAGAACTGGATGACCTTCCACCAATTGGATATGGTAATTCCATATCATAGCAACTGCAACCATTTTTGTCTCAGTGAAACTCAATTCCTTCACCAAACAAGTCCTCTGTCCAGCATTGAATGCTGACTTGTAGGAAGGTACATGCAGAAACCCTCCTTACTTAGAAAGCCATCTCTCTGGCATAAATTCCAAGCAGTGTTTTCGCCAGATATCTACCATTGTTCCTACTGGGTCAAATGAAAGCAGAACCTTTGAATTTTGGCTAACAGGGTGACCACTTGGAATGGCATAAGAAAGTACTGCATTTCTGTGGTTGAAAGGTCCAGATAGGTATCACTGTAATGTCTCACACAGCTGCTCGGAGATAACCTAATCCTTCTAGATCCACTATGATTGGAACACCTAAATTTTTATACTTGGCTTGCAACCTTTTTCTCATAACTTGCAGGATCCTAGACTCAACTAAAGGATGTGTTCCAACAAGCCAAAAAAAAACCAAGTGAGACAAGCACCTTTGGTGTATATTTGTCCTTGCCAACATGAGATCTAAAGGTACATCTCTCAAATATTAGTTGGATTTGTCAAGGAGATAACTATTTTCTCCTCCTTTTTGATCTTATGCTTCTTCTTGGACATGTCAAAGCGGGTATCTTCCCTTTGTGTTCTGCTTCGTCTTAGTTCTTCTTGCTTTGATCAAATACATTGGTATAAGAATCTATAGAGTTTTCATTGCTTCAGTTCAGCCTCTTTTCTTTTCCAATTTGAAGCCACCTCTGCAGCTTCCAACAGTTCTCTGGCATCTGGTACAACAAGGCCTCTTCCATTTCGGCAAACACTTTCTGTACTGAGACTAGAGGGAATCTATCAGAGCGGGTCAGAGGGAAACTGGGTTGAAGCCTAAAACCATTAAGCAGATGTTGTCAAATGTGAACAGCCAAAACAAGTCTTGTAAATCAATCTCTTTCCATGTCTCGTATACATAATTAAAAATTGGGATTAAGCCGTTACTACTTAATTTCTGCTTGACAATATTCTGCAGGAACTTGTAGTAATTTTATTTCCCAGCTGGATGATATAATTGTTCTCTTGTTGGTTATTTTTCATTGAAGTTTTTATGTGTATGTGTACTGTAATTTAAGCTTTCAGAATATCAGAATCTCCACATAGACATGGTTAGGCTTTTATGTATTACCCAACCCAATGTATGTGCAGGAAAATTGAAAAGAAAATATATTTTTTTGTTTATTTATTCTAGTAATTCATATTTAATACGGAGAGTCCAAAAACTTGAATGTTGGTATGTTAGTCTATTTTGAACAATGTGTCAACTAATTTTTATCTCAAATTTTGATCAAAGGACAGAATTAAATAACTAAAATTTTTTTAATTAGTTTTAAGATTAAATTATATTCCCTACACGAGATTTATTTAAACGATCAACAACTTTTTCTTTTCTAGACTAGAAGTGTAGAAGTAAGAAACTCTTCTGAGACCCAGCACTCTGAGCTCTGGCTAAACCACAAAAATGGTGAAAAGTTAAGACATACCCTCAAAGTTGGAGGCTGACATCTTATCCAAGCTTCCTGTCAAATTATTGGCAAAGAAGATTCTTGGACCATGCTGTTCATGATTGGGCCAGTTTTACAAGTGCAATTACCATTGGGGTTCTGGAGGAATCATCAATTGCTTTTGGAAGATATCGATGGAAGAACGGTCTCAAATAGAAACTATTACAATTGCAGGTCTAAATTCCTTTAATTCTGCCAAAGGCTCGTTGAGTTGCAATTTTCAGTTCTATTTATGTTATTTTTTGCAAGTTTTATTCATTTCAATTTTAGATTTAAGAAAGCAATAACTAGCACAGCATGGAACTTTGTAGACAGAAATGGCAGATTAGGCAATGCTGTGCATTTTGCCAAGGAAGACATTGATATGTCTAGAAATGGAGAAAACAAAGAAGAAAGCTAAAATGAAACACTAATTTATATAGGCCATAGCAGACTGCAAGTAAACGAGTTTTTGGAATTGGAAAATAAGGCCTACCTTCGTCTATGCAATCTTTCAATAATAAGCGACTTTTCATAGTGAATACTATTCAATATATATTTAGTAATGGGAAATTGGGAAGATCACCCACACATAAAAATGAAAAATAAAAGCACAATTTTCCCGCTAAACAACATTAAGAAATACATTATCACCATACTCCCATTGCACCAACTACTATCTCTATCATCATCGCACTACAAGCTCTTCTCCACTACACCAAAAGAAACAATGATAGATAACTCAACATAACTCTAGTGGAAATTAATTATTAGATAAAAATCAATCTTCCCAATCCATATTGCAAATCATAAGCAACTTCATTCTCAAGGACTTGAGGCTGCAGCTGGTGGAGGTGATGAGAAGAAAGGGAAATAGGACATGATGGAAGTAGCAGCAGCTGGTAGTTGAGGCAGAGTAACTTGTGGCAGAGATGGGATAGTAGGCAATGCTGGAAATGAAGGCAATGGTGGCAATGTTGGCATTGGCAAAGTGGGCAAATTTGGAGCAGTTGTTTGAAGAAGATGGCGAGCCGCCAAGGTGAAGTTCATGCTTGTGAAGGAGAGAATGATGAAGAAAGCTAAGATGATGGATTTGCAAGAGGCCATGGTTGGTTAATTGGATTGTGAGCAAGGAATTGTTTGGAAAGGAGGGTAATATTTCGGTTATATATATGCTACAGCTATATATAGAGGTGTGAAGGGTCACTGATATAAAATTAATTATAATACAAAGTATATACCAAAAACCATCTTGTGAGACTTTCTTTTTGTTAGTTCACCTTCCTAACCAGCTATGTTTGAGAGATATTTTATGTGGTTAGACAGTTAATGAAGATGGTTGCCTTTTATACTATAGGATACTGAGTAGTAGGAATGTTGGATATCCAACTCTTTCTAATTTTTGTAAAGTAGAATAAATTTGATAATTAACCCTTAACTAATAATTTGCTATCCACCTAGCTTCACTATTGTGCATATATTCATGTCATAAAAATGATTTTTAAGACTTGTTTGTCACATCGTATAAGAAGAATATAATAATAGAAGTTTATCTAATTGGTTCTAATTATACAGTATCATAGATTTATAATACAATTTGTTTATGGTTTGATTGTTTATAATCTTTCATATATATGATTTTAAATATTATACTAAACCTCCAATGTAAATTGGAAAAAAAATAATTAAAAAGTTAATACTCATGTTAATATATGACCTAATATATAAGCTAACTAATAGGTTGATTGGCACATTCAAATAAGGATAACAATTTAATGTTATTTCAGATATTTGGTCTAAATATCGGTTCAAATTTTATGTATTAAAAAATTCGCAAATCATATTAAATATATATCAAATCGTAATCTATTTAGTTTTAGATATTGAATAAAAATGAATTAATTTTGATTGGGTAAACAAAAAATCATGTAAAAAAACTTAGAAAAATGTAAGATAAGACTTGATTAAATGACTTGTTTAGATCTATGTGATCAACATCGGGTCTCAAATAAAATTTTAAGAAATTTAGATTAATTAACTTCGGATCGGATTGAATATTAACCCAATCTAATCTATTGTTATCTCTACATCCAATATAAGTTTTACAGAGTTATATATGATGGATAGGATGAAAATTCTTATCATAGAGAAGCAAGGAGGGCTAACTGTATTAATTAATTACTCATTTTATATTCTGATAGTCTAAAGAGTCAAACAGAAGTTCAAAACACAATCAACTATCAACTACGGATCAAAGGAAGGAACGCAGGGTGTTTCCCCCAAGCAATGCAAGAAGATATGAGTCACGTAGGTATATATCCTAACTATTTCTAAGAAGCCAAAATAATGTACTCTATAAAAAGGGTGCCCTGAGACATTATTATGTTAAGATTCAACAAGTTTAATTAATATCTTCAGTTGACTCAACAATATATTTTTTATAAGAGACAAGAAAAGGAGAAAATATAAGATTGTGGAGTAAAATCTCTATAAATTTTCTAGTTTTAGCATTGACGGTTTGTATTTTACCTCATCGGAGAGGTGATTAGTTGTGAGTAAAATGAACTGAAAGAATTAAAATAAGTAAGAAATACTTTAACTAAATTTATACACAAGTTTATTAAACTTTTACATGGTTAATATGCATAAAATTAAGTGAATGTCATTACAAACTAGGAAGAATTCACTTAAATAATGTGTTAGTTAAAATTAATTATCATTTATTCTATAAGAGTATGAGCTAAATATAGAGCTTATCCAAAAAGATCAACACCATTTCATACCGTGATTGATCATTTTTTTTCTTTTTACATCAAAAAAAAAAAGAAAAAGAAAAAAGAACTCAATATAAATATTATAGGCTAAGTGTAAAAATATTTACTTAACACTTGGTTAACTAGGGTCCAGCTACTCTAAAATTCTTTAAAAATTTCACTTGGTAAAATTCTTTAAAAATTTTATTTGGTAAAATTCCTTTAATTTTAACAATTCATTCTATTTTTTAAACCCTAAGCCTCAATTTAATCATAAGATAAATTTTATTTCTAATTCTAATTTTATTAAAATTTATTTTAAAAGAGTTATTGTTAATAAATTTTAACAAATATTACTTTGATAGAATTCCGTAGAAAATCTAAATCTGGTTAACTTGATATTTTAAAAATCAATTAACATTATTGAAAATTTGGTACCACGCATATATCAAGCATTTCTTAGATTAAATGACAGTTTCCTGTAAATACAATCAGAATTTTAAGAGAAAAATAGTAAAAGAAGGTTTTTCGGCACCAAAAATCTCGGGTTTTGTGGCTTAATCATGGAGACAATGTTATATATATGATCATGAGGTGGAAAGCTTAATTAAGAGTTCAGTTTGTATTTGTAAAAATGGTATGTTAAATAATGGTTATTCGTAATTTCAATTATATAATTGGAATAAGGAAGTTGTTAGATTGGAAATCATGATAATTAATTAAGTATTATTATTAATTTTGTTTAATTTTAATTGGGTTTGGTTTATTCGTGTTTGAGTGGGAATAAATTTCCTTAAGGATTTAGGAATGATCAGAGTTAATTGTCAACTGGGTTTTGTTGAAAGCCTGTAATTACAAGCAGTCTCTTATATTAGTAATACTTTTGATTTCTACTTTGTTCTTCCTCTTTTTCTTTGATTAATTAGTACGCTCCTTGTCTTTCTCAAATGTTGAAATATCGAAAAGTAGAGAAAAACAACAGTTACTTGTGTAGTATTAATCCATCTTGGCATGAACTCCCAAAAGACATCATGGAATCGATAATGAAACGACTGAGTCTTGAAGAAATCATCAATTTGAGAGGTGTTTGCAAGTCACGGAGATTGTATTTGTTACACAAGAAATCCAAACCCTTTTTGAGGTTCCTTTTCTATCCATGTCTCGTATATCAGAGTACCATCCCTCGTTCTTCCCTGATGTTTTTCAGGGTAAAGTTCATAAGATTAAGCTACCTAAATTGATGGAACAAGGGTGGCTTTGTGGATGTTCAAAAGGTTGGTTGATTGTTTCCCAAGTAAAGGTAATTAGAAGCTCAATATTGAAACTAATAGTAACCCACAAGAAGTACCTATGTTTCTTTGCAATCCAATTTCAAGAGTAACACACCCACTTCCTTCTCAACCTGAACCAGTGTGTGCTCCTTCTAAAGTATCATTGTCCATTATTCCTAAAAAATTTGAACTTTCTTCGGGAAATCCTTCAGAATGCATCGTTGCAGGACTTTTTTCATCAGGTAAGTTATTGGCATTTTGTAAATCCGGAGAAAAGAGCTGGAGCAAGTTCTTCCAATCAGGTAAAGAAATTAACAATGAAGAATTAAAATTCATGGACATGTTATTCTGTAATGGGACATTGTGTGTTTTAACTACCATAGCCTCGGCAATGTTTTGCACCTATGAATTTGCAAATACAAAAGTGAGTATAAGACTTATCCCAATTGATCCCTAAGTTTTGGGCAATCACATTGGATCAGGATTGTTGCATGCTAAGAATAAACATTACCATTTGGTAGAGTCAAGTACCAAAAGTGATCTTCAATTGTTACTGATCCAAAAACATTTTGAAACAAACAAATTTTATGTTTTCAAATTGGATCCCAGTAATGGTGATTTGTGCAGACTGAAAAACATAGGGGACCAAAGTCATATTTTTGAATGTAACTGGTTTGGCAGCCGTTCCAGCTAACATTTCCATTGGGGTTCGATCAAATAGCATTTACTTTCAAGATTACTACAGTCCTGTGCCATCAATGACACCATCTCCTCAGATGGGTGTGTTCTACTTAGATGATGATCTGATCAAACGCCGTATTCCTCTTTATCCACATGCTCGAGCAATTTGGATCATGCCCAACACAATTTAGATAACGGAGATGGATCCAGTTTTTATAATTTTTCTGTTTTGTGTGATGTGATTTAATTTGTTTCTGAGTTTAAGGTTTAATCTTTAAAACAATTACATCTTCAACTTCTTAAGTTTAAGAACTTAATATATAGTTTTGTGTACTGTTAGTTATAAATTTTATTAAAACAATTATTATAGACAATTTTCCTTAAACAACTTAACTTCTAGTTTGTGTGACATGATTAAGATCTTACTTATCTACTCAATATGGTTTAAGCTCTGAATCTTCAAAATTTGGATTCATGGGCCCGTTCGGCCCACTATTAATCAGACTCTAGTCTCATATATATCCACGCTCCGACTTATTTCGAATCGTTGGATTCGGTCCAGCAATAAATTTGGGAAACGCTCGCACTCGGCAGCCGGCAGGGTCGGAGAGAGAGAGAGAGAGAGCAGTGCCCAAATTCAAGGGGCAGTGCAGCTCTGCATGTTTCATTTTTGCCTTCACAGCATCTAGAAGTAAGCGGACGAATCGCTCCGTTACGATTCGACTCGGTTGTCTTCTGTTTTGAGCCAGCGAGATCCCTCCAACCATTCTCTGGGTTACCTCTACATTCTGTAAGTAGTTTTCTGTAAAAACTCTTTCTTTCAAGTGTTTGTTTATATTTGAGTGTGTGTCTGGTTTTGTATGTATTTTTTGGGCTAAGTTATTCAACGTTTATATAATGCTTTAGGGTTTACTGTCCGCGATCCAGAGTGAAAGACTGAAAATCTGTTTGTTCACATAATAAGAAAGTAGAATTTCCACTCTATTTGTTTGGTTTTCAGTGCAAGTAATTAAACAATTGTGTAAATTATGTTTGAAGCTGCACTTTATTATATCAAAATATAAATTTGATAATGGTTGTGATTGTGAGCATTTTTGTATCTCAAAGTAAGTTGAAATGATTCTGGGTATGGAGAACCTTACTAAGCTTTTTTCCCAGCTTAAATTCATATTGTTGAAACTTCTTTCAAGTGGGAATACCACTTGGGTTTAACACCAATGATCACTAGACACAAGCACTAGCATATTCCCTTTGTTTCTTTCTCAAAAAATATTACCATGCAATGCTTTTATACTACTACTGCGATTACTTAAAAGAAAACGATGGCTGCTTTATGCATCTTCCTGCACTTTATTACATACCACTGATAGGTTCCCCAACCCCTAAGATGGATCCACTGAATTCTTAACTCTGACTGCCTCTCTTGCTTATTCTAACTTTCAGACCATGTTTCATAAGAAGCAAAATAGAAGGACATGGCAGAACAGGATGACCTTCCACAACTCGGATCTGGTAATTCCATATTATTGCAGCTGCAACCATTTTCATCTCAGTGAAACTCAATTCCTTTCCCAAACAAGTCCTGGGTCCAGCATTAAATGCTGCAAACTTGAAGGAAGGTATGTGCAGAATCCTTCCTTGGTCAGAAAGCCATCTCTCTGGCTTAAATTCCAAACAGTCCTCACCCCAGATATCTACCATTCTTCCCATTGAGTAAAGTGAAAGAAGAACCTTAGAATTTTGGCTAACAGGGTGACCACTTGGAAGTACATCAGGAAGTACTGAATTCCTGTGATTGAAAGGCACAGATGGGTATAGTCGTAATGTCTCACACAAAGCTGCTCGGAGAAAACGTAATCCTTCTAGATCCCCTATGCCTGGGACACCTAAGTTTTTATCCTTGGCTTGCAAATTTTCTCTTATCTCCTGCAAGATCCTAGTCTCAACTAAAGGATGTGTTCCAACAAGCCAGAAAAACCAGGTGAGACAAGCACCTATGGTGTCTCTCCCTGCCAACATGAGATTTAGAGCTACATCTCTCAAGTATTTGTTGGATTGGTCAATGGTACCATTTTCTCCTCCTTTTTGATCTTCCGCTTCTTCTAGACATTCTGCCAACAAGTCAAAACCAGTATCTGCTCCTTGTGTTCTGCTTTGTTTTAAATTTTCTCTCTTCGATGAAATACATTGGTATAAGAATCTATCCAAAGTTTTCATTGCTTCAGTCAGCTTCTTTTCTTGTCCAATTTGAAGCCACCTCTGCAACTTCCAACAGCTCTCTGGTACAACGTGTCGGTACAACAAGGCCTCCTCCATTTCATCAAACGCTTTCTGTACTGAGACTTGAGGGAATCTATCAGAGAGGGAAACTGGGTCAAAGCCTAAAACCATTAAGCAGATGTTGTCGAATGTGAACCGCTGAAACACGTCTTGTAAATCGATCTCTTTCCCTGTCTCAGATACATGATTAAGAATTGGGATTAGGCCATTGTCCACTTTCTGCCTGACAATTGTCTGCAGAAAATGCTGGAACTTGCTCTGTTTGAGAGATGATTGAATCATTCTCCTCTGGATCTTCCATAATTCCATATCAATATTGAAAATCCCATCTCCTAAAGGATCAAAAATCTTGTTAAACTCCTGACCCTTTGGATAATTGGTGAAGTTTTTGGTCAGGATGTGATGCACATTCATGGGATCAGAAGTGGCTACAAAGTCCAACTTTGCAAACCAAGGTCCTTTGAAGACAAAGGTACCCCCACTTGCTTTCAGTAACTCGGTTGAGAACTCATGGACTCGTGGTATGTTTCGAAGAAGACCCGGCAACATCCCAAGGATAGGCCAGTTTGTGAGTTTTGAGTTTTTGCAGCGAACCCAGTGATAAAGAAGGATAGAGCTCAGAACAAGTAGAAGCACCTCAGTGTACCCTGCCATAGCTTTGGAAAATTAAGGTTTGGATAATATTCTGTATATTCAAAGTCTCTTATAGCTCCTTAAATAATAATTCGTCTTCACAGAATTTGATTTCTGGATAATTATGCATGTCCCTTTCCAAATTCCAGGACCAAATGAGTGGCTGCCACATTTGCTAGGGTCTTTTTTGATGACTTTTCGACTGTTATCCCAATAGGAAGTACCACTGCTTGATGCCGGCATTTCTGTATTTGGTACTTCGTTTTTCCACAATCACATATAGAGACATCCCTAACACCCCTCAATTAATAATGTACTTTGAAAAACAAAGTTCAGTATACTTTATATTATCGAAATTAAAAGTTGCCTTGTATCTAGGTGAAACGACTTGATATGTTAGGTAAACCAAGTTTATGCAAAATAATAATAATAAATAAAGTGGATAGAAAGAAAAGAATTTGTTTATATGTATACTTTAACTTAAATGTGACTCGATGGTTAGATAAGGTTGGCAATTATCAAACCTTCTAGAATGATTTGCAACGAGCTATGTATCTTCGGATTTCAAGTTAATTAGCCTATATAATTGGACTTATTTCACTTTTTTTGTTGTTTTTTGGATTTTTCTCGAACAAAGTATATGATTAAAATCATTATTCATGATGTCTCTATAATCATTTACCCTTTAATTTTAACTGATTATTATGTGAGTTAATAAATAAATTGTGTTGTTATAATTTTGTTTCCTTTTTCTTCGATTGACTTCAATTTTTAAAAGATTTAGATATGAACTGGGGAAGCATCCTGGTGAGACATGGCCAACTAGGCCCATACTGCAACATAAATACATAATTAAGCAATCCATGAAAATTGGATTTTAACTACCTTATTATATTTAGACTTTCATATCTTAATCTTTTCTATATTGCTTAAAGGTTTGTTTCAAATTGGACATGCTATTAGTTAGAATTTGAGTATTTGGGTTTGAAAATCTTATTGTCGTCCTAAAGATGTGAGTAATTATCAAAAAAAAATAAAAATTGATCATCTCGTATAACATTAATATATAACATGGAATTAGTCCATTGAGTAATTGATGATGTGTTTGCTAATACTATAAGTGACAATAAATGAAATTATATAATTGCAAGTCAGTCAGGAAAAAAAAGAAAAAAAGAAAAATAAAAAGACCTCAATCACCTATAGTCGATGGGGACAGAGTTTTCAAGCGCTTGGATAGAGCTCTTTCTAATTCTCTTTGTGTCCATCATATTCTCCATGCTATAGTCAAGGTGTTGTCTCGTGTGAAGTCGAACCATAACCCGATTTTAGTGAATACGGATGAGAGTATTCCGGCTATCAAGAATAAGCCTTTTAGGTTTGTGGCAATGTGGATCACTCACTCTGAATTTGGCACCTTTATGGGCAAGACCTGGGACAATTATCGGCAAGCAGTGTATATGCTAAGCAACATTGTGGAACCATTACGTAAATGGAATAGAGAAGTCTTCGGCCTATTGAGCAGAAGGAAACAACATGCTATGGCAAGGTTAAGAGGTATCCAAGCTTGACTAGAAAATTGTTATTCTCATTCTTTGACGCAATTAGAAAAGAAGGTGCACAAAGAGGTTATTGAAATTTTGAACCAGGAGGAATTACTTTGGTATCAAAAATCCCAAAGTAAATGGATAGTCTATGGGGATCAGAACACTAGCTTCTTTCATACTACTACAGTCAATAGGAGGAGAAGGAATAGAGTTGTCATATTACAAGATCAGGAAGGTAATTGGCTGGATGATGAACAAGAGCTTAAAAATCTTGCTATAAATTTTTATAATCTTTTTACTGAAGATGTCCAAGTCAGAACTCCCTTGGTTACTGAGGTACATTTTCCTCCTCTCATGAATGAAGACTACAGAGGCTACGCAAGGGTCGCCATTATAGTCGAAATGTTATCTTTTCCATGCATCCTTGTAAAGCCCCTGGTCCGAATGGATTACAAGCTATCGTTTTTCATTCTCAATGGCATCGACTTGGTCCTGCAATCTACAGATTGATCCATGACTGTATGGTGCATCCCAATCTTATTAACCACATTAATAGTACGTTTATCACTCTTATTCCAAAGGAGGAGCACCCGGTGAATATGTCTCAATTTCGACCTATTAGTTTATGCAATGTTGTTAACAAAATTATTCCAAAGATTCTTGTGGGTAGATTAAAAAAAAGTTATGCCTCATTTGGTTGCTCCTAATCAGGTTAGTTTTATGCCTAGTCGGAAAATTCAAGATAATATAATTCTAACCCAGGTACTTTTACATTCCATGAGGCAAATGAAAGGCAAAAAGCAGTTCATGGCTATCAAGGTTGACTTGGAAAAGGCTTATGACCGCTTGAATTGGGAGTTCATTAAGGAAACTCTTCTTTTGGTAGGCTTTGATGATGCTTTTGTTTCTTTGATTATGTCTTGTGTTAGCTCGTCCATGTTTCAAGTTCTTTGGAATGGAGATGTGACCTCTCAATTTACTCGGAGTAGCGGCATTCAACAAGGAGATCCTTCATCTCTGTATCTGTTTATCCTATGCATGGAAAGACTAGGTCACTTGATATCCAGTAAAATTTTAGAAGGCCAATGGAAAGCAATAAAGATTGGAACCAATGGCCCAATGGTGTCTCACCTGATGTTTGCTGACGATCTCATTTTGTTTGCGGGAAGCTACAAGGGAGCAAGCAATTGTGATTAAGAATGTCCTTGATGAATTTGGTCAAGCTTCAGGGAAAAAAGTCAGTGTTGAAAAGACCAAGTTTCATTGTACTTCAAGAGTTAAAGGAAGAATCCGTCATGAGATGGAACTAGTCACGGGATTTAAGTTCACTACTGATGTTGGTAATTATCTTGGCATGCCTTTGCTGCACTCTAAGGTCTCTAAAAGGCATTATAAGGCCATAGTAGAAAAGGTTAAGACCAAACTGATGGGATGGAAGTCCAAATTTTTGTCCACGGCAGGCAGAACCACCTTGGTGCAATCAGTGATCCAGCAGTTCCTCTTTATTCCATGCAATCGACTACAATCCCATTTAGAATTATTGACAAAGTTGAGAAGGTGTGTAGAAGCTTCCTGTGGGGTGACGAAGATGAGAAAAGGAAGCTCCACATGATAGGTTGGGAGGAAATTACGAGAAGCAAAAATGAAGGTGGGTTGGGCTTGAAAAATCTTCGCACCATAAACCTAGCTTTCCTAACGAAAGTTGGTTGTGGTATGCTGACTGATAACCAAAGCTTGTGGGCTCAGGTTATGAAAGCTAAATACATAAAAGGTGGTGACTTATTCCAATCTCAGGTGGCTAAGCCGTTGGATTCTCCTTTTTGGAAAGCAATCTGCAAGATTTGGACAGACATTCTATTTGGGATGCGTTGGATAATGGGAGATGGAAAAACCGTGAGCCTTTGGGTAGATGATTGGGTTCCCCATAGTAGACCTTTGTTGAGTTATGCTACTGATCCAGAGAGTATTGTTGACATTAGGGCTAAGGTTCAAAATTATACCACAGCTAGTGGTGATTGGATACTAACAAGCTTGAATTGATTTTGGCTTATGAAATTAGTGCTAGAGTTCAAAGTCTGCTTCCCCCTAACACCCTTGCTAGTCCTGATAGTGTGGCTTAGGGGCAATCCTCGACGGGTTCTGTCTCGGTCAAGTTAGCCTACCATGCTATTATCAAGTGATGGTGCAGAAGTTATGGATTTAGTTTGGAAGGATGTGTAGCGGTGGAAGGGTCCCTAATGTATAAGAATGTTTATTCGGCTAGTCCTTAAATGTGGTCTCCTAACAAATGAAACTTGGGCTGTTCGTATTGTAGGAGTTGATCCAAGATGTGAAAGTTGCATGCATGAACGGAAACGACTCTTCATGTGTTGCGATACTGTTTTCGAGCCCGCCTAGTCTGGGCTGCTATTATTAAGTGCCAGACTGAGCAGAGCTTTTACATTGATCCCTTGCAGGTATGGATAACGAGGAACTTAAAGAATAAGTATGGAATGGCAGATTCAAATTGGGCTACTTTGTTTGGGATCATATGCTGGCAATGTTGGAAGTGGAGAAAGAAGAGCATTTTTTAGGAAGGTGTTCAATGGCCTCAATCCCTTGAGAGGGATATCCATAAAGTCTTGATGGAGGTTGAGAGTGCAAAAAAGGTTCATAATAGCTTAACCCCTGCTAGGCAACAAATTAGCTCTTGGGTGACTTGGAGATTTTCCCTTGTAAACTAGGTTAAGCTAAATACTGATGGAGCTTCAAGAGGCAATCCAGGATTAGCTAGTGCTACTGGAGTTATTCACAATGATCAAGGAGGGTGGACTTTTGGCTTTGGCAAAAAGATAGGGTGGTGCTATTCTGTTAGGGCTGAATTATAGGCTATGAGACTGGGGTTACTAGTTGCTTGGAATAGAAGTTTTAGAAAAGTTTGGGCAGAGGTTGATTCTCATGTTATCATTCAACTTGTTCAGAAAGAAGATTGTCATTGAGAAGTTAAATTGATGCACATTCACCGAAAAAATAATATAGTTACTGACTATTTAGCAAATTTAGCTTTGGATATTTTTGAGAGCAATATTAGTTGCTCCCATGCTCCTCTTGATCTTCGCCTGATTTGTGATACAGATAATGCTGGAGTAGCTTGGGAAAGAAGGATTGCGCTTTCTTGTTTTTTTTTCCTATTTGTGTTTTCTTTCCATTGTAATAATAAAATAATAATAATAATCTTTCCTATCTAGACGTGCAAATAGATGTGTTTAATTTATTATCAACAACCTTTTTACCAATAAAAAACAAGAAGTTGCATCTATATTTAAAGAAAGAACAATGAATTCCATAAAAGTTATGCGTATCACACATTAATAATCTATATATATATTGGCACAAGTAGAAGACTTTTCACAATAATGTGTAGGGTAATTAATATCGGTCTATACCTACATGAATATAAAAGGCTATTGGTTTTTCCACCATAGCCAACCCAAGAAAAGCAACCTAGCTCCCTAATTTGGCCTTTCAAATCCGACCTTATAACCACACCAACACTTACAAATCAATCAAACGCAATGGCCATCAAGCCTTTCCCATTTGCAATATACATAGGGGAAAAATCCCACACCATTAAGTTCAGTGACCTGCCAAATATATATGAAAAAGTTGGTTTCCATTTCACTGTAGCCTTTGCCAGAGACTATGACCAACACAACCAACCCACTAGTGGATATTCTCACCATATTGGGATCAAGGAAATTTCAGTCGCGCAGAAATTGCAGAGATCAGGGATTCCCACAACAATGTCAAGGTGCTCTTAAGCGTTGGTGCAAGTGATGACACATTTCCATTCAATCCTATTTCTCAAGAAACATGGATTAATCATGCTTTACATTCACTTGGTGATATCATTTCTAATACCTTTGGTTTTAACGGTATTGACATCAACTATAAGAGCATCAACACCGGAGAAGCTGAATTTGCTTACTGCGTGGGACAACTTATAAAAAATCTGAAGGCGCAAATGGATTCGGATTTTATTGTTTCTATATCTCCTTCTCCTGAATTGGAACAACACTATTTGGCTTTGTATAAGGAATATGGTAAGTATATTGACTTTGTCAATTATCAATTCTATGCTGAAAGTGATCCTATTAAAAGTGTGGAGCAATTTAAGAATATCTAAGAGAAGAAGGTCAATTCTGAGAATTATTATGGTGCAACTCTCTTGGCTGGCTTCAGTACTGCCAATAGCGATGCTGCTAAGCTTAAAAAGGAAGTGTTCTTCCAGGCTTGCAAAGATCTCATGGAAGCACATAAACTTGGAGGTATTTTTATTTGGTCTGCTGATAACTCGGAATCAGATCAGAAGAATTTTGATAATGAGGAAGAGGCAAAAGATATTTTGGCTTCTTCCAAAACTATTACTCTCATGGAATTTGATGAAATATAAGGTCATGCATGCAAGCATTTTGTCTATGAAAGAAAAGTAGAAATCTAAATTCCATGGCCACCTAGTTAATTATAATTGTTTGAGTAAGGCCAATCATTTGTGTAAGCATTAATATTTCCTTGTTATGTTATTGAATAAGGTTTCAGGTCCAATATTTACTTTTCAATTGTTGTTTTTACTTAATTACAAGTATTTATGCAGGTGAATACCTATGTATATAATCCCAGATTTGCTCCGTTTTAACTTGTGATCTAATGCTTTGTAGGTATAAGTTGTTTAAACTGGTAAAATATTTCCGTATTGTATACATACAAGATTTTGTGATAGAATCCAAGCTTCACATGAAATGATGGGTTTATAATAATAAAATCGTACACATACTCAACGAAAAAAAAAAAAATACACAACATGCAATTACTTTTTTATTAATTTCTAGGTAAAATAGCTTACTTATAACACTAAAGAATATTAAAATTATCAATAATTGATTGATCTATCAGTATATTTATTTACCTTTCTATTCAAATATCAGATCAGGTGACGTGAGAGGATGCACCCTTTTGTAATAATGAGAAATATTTCTGTGTATATTCGCAACAAATCGTTCAATAATATCCGGCCCAAATCGGCTTACTAAAAAAACAGGAAGAGTATTATAGTCACGTCAACAAAGCATAGCATCTAGGTTAAACCAACAAACACTCTTTGAACTTGACAAGAAGCGGCGCCAAGTGCACCTCTTCCTTTCGATACCTCCAAAAATTTTATGGTTCTAACAGCCACAAGCATCTGATTCTTTTCTCCGGCACCGACCTAACCAGGTTTCATCGGAATTGTTTTTTGCGTTCTATTTCGGTACTTACAGGTTACAACTAATGGGGACGACGGTTCCAGTTCGAAACTGTCCGGGGTTAGCAAATTCTGTTAACCCTCATATAAAATCAAAATGGGTGTGAAGCAGGGAAATGGTACTCCTGAAAAGATTAAGCCTTTTAGTGGACAGTTGCTTATGGAATTAATTTCACTATCTGGGGAAAGCTGATATATTGATTTCTTTTTTCTTAATTTAGTTTATAAATGACTAATCATTTGACATAATCGAAAAGAATTTAGTATGAACATGACTGATGTTAAATATTGTCAAATTAAAAATGAATTCACTATACTAACCACATGTTTTGTGGGTAATATCGAGGGTCTTTGTTTTTGCTTTTTACATTCCTTGGAAATACATTAGAGTGTATTCAGCTGAAGTTAAGTATTCATTTAGCTTGATTCCCAGAACCCTGAAGTGCCCCATATTCCCCCACTATTTTTTTCCAGTACTTTGTAGAAGAGGTTATAAGGAGAGATGACATTGTTGTTATATATTCATTTAAATTTGGCTTATAGGAGAGACAGTTTTTTAAGACGTTATTTACTGTACTCTTTCAGAAAATATAGTACTACATCCATGGCAACTTGTGTATATACTTTTATTATGAAATTTAGACCACTTGAAACGTTTATGAGTGCTATCAACTTATCTTTTATGGAAACTTCAAATAAGGGGGAAATAGACTTCAAATTTATTTAGGTTGCTGGACCTGGACCAAACCCAAAGAGCGAGTTCATATATGATTTGGTTTTAAGCACATCCTTGTGATTGTTGTGATTCACATGTGTTCTTTATTGGAAATGGCACCGTATTTTGAATTTTTGATAATTTCTTTCTTGACATTAACATTCTGAGACATATATTTGCAGGAAATTTCTGATGAGCTAGATCGCAAAGTAAAGAAGTATCTCAGAGGAGATGGTGCTAATTTGGAGGTATGAGTTATGATCCAAGACAAATGCTCAAGGGTCAACTCGCTGTTAGAGAAAAATTATATAAAAAATCTGCAAAAGCTGCTGCCAAGGCCGAGAAAGTTAGCCTTTTTTGTTCTGCATGGATTTTTGTTTGGTTATTCATATATTTAATTATGTCTTTACTTTAATTAAAATCAAATATGTTATACAAAAATGAAGTATCCTTTGTGGTATGTGGTTGGTTTTTCTCTATTTGCAAGATTGATATTTTGAGTGATATTCTTGATTTGATGGAACAATTTCAATCAAATCCTTCATTTGCCAAGTTTCAAGAGAGAAGATTACATTAACAGACACTAGATTTTGCAGAATGAACATTAATTTCCACTTGTTTTAGTTTTGGCAATGATTAATTACAATTCCTGAATCATTTTCTGTACACATGCTTTTTCTTTTTTGACATTTCAAATGTTTCTTCTATTTTGACATTTCAAATGTTTCTTCCATATCAAACTCAATTTAGTTTGCACATGAATTATCCCTTGGCAATTAAAGGATGAATTGGTGCATGGCATTTCCATAAGGGAAGTTATTGTAAATTTGAAACATAATGGTATATGAGTGTCATATCTAAAATTTGGTGTGCAGTTAGTATTTGTTCTGTTTTCCAGATATAATTTTGATGTTTTACGTTTGTTTTCGTTTCATTTCTCTCATTTATGTTCAATTTTTTCAGTGGCTTATACCATGTGAGGGGGGTTAGTTGGTAGCTGAAGGCATAGAGAATACATGGAGGATTAAACAAGAGTCAGTTGCTTGTGGAGTAGATATCTTAGGCTCAAGGAATCAATACGATAATGTATTACCAGGTTCCTGCCTATTATTTGATTACTTGGCAATTTTTTTGGTTTGATTTTCCATTTCAATATTATTTGGAGAGAGTTTCCTATGTAAGTTTCTAAAACTAAGAAGCACCATCCTAATAATGCACTGTTTGTTCACATATCACTCATGCAAAGTTGATTGCTTGATCTAGTCTGTTGTGAAGAGGTTTGGTTTCTTAAGATACGCCAAGAGATTGGATTAGACTTTATACCCATAGTTGTATTGTTCATAGCTTGTTGGTGGTTTTTCAACTGCATAGTGTTTTATTTTCTTGAACCATAGGGATGAGGTGAGGAAATTTACTGCTTTTCTTCATTATATCTAGTCATGAAGAAATTGTTCAGTATAATAGTGACTAGTGAGAGGAGTCCATGGTGGTTCTTAGCAGTTTCGTAAGGACGTAGGATCATGCAATTCTATGATCAACATCGCAATTTGAATAACTATGCTTCCAGCTGTGACGAAATTTAAGCCCTAAATTTTGCTTCATTAGTCTGAAGGTACTAATATAAAGAACACTGCCCTGGCAATGTTTTATGATGTATATTATGCATCAAATCCAGACTCTTTCTTCTTCCCTTTTGCCTGCAAGTTCTTTTCTATTTACATATATTCAACTACCATTTGCAGAGTTTGGTCCTTATAATTTACACATTGGATTTTTACCTCAAGTGGCCGATATATGGCTGTTGCAGGACGGAAGGGTCACCTAGGAATTGTAGACGTGAAGCAAACGAACCTTATAAGAGAGATGCAGGTGAGCTCCTTCAAGGTTTAGCTTGGTCTTGAAATCAAATAATATGAGATGTGACATATTGTATTTTATAGTTTTGTATCATTGAAGATACTCCTCATAAAATTATTTCTAATTCTTTATCTTCTCTATAGCTCCACTGAAGTTTTGAGCCCACCAGCATGTAAGGAAACTATACATTTGTACATGGTATTTTTGCTGTTGTGATGTCTAGTGGTACATAGGTGATGCACACTGTGCCCTCCTTAAAAGGAATTACCTAATATAGTGTCTGCCAAAAGAGGTACTCAGGGCAGAAGATTCTTTTATAGTACTGACCAAATAAATATTTGCTATTGGCAACCACTTTTGAATGGACATAATTATGGTTAGGGGTACCTGCCAGATATAATTATTTCTACTTGAGGTAGCCATGTTTTTAATTTATTAATACTTGCCAGTTTTAATTTGGATCATCCTCAAGGAAGAGTATTGCTCATCACTTGGTTCGTCTTCTCATTCTTTTCTTCTTTAAGAGATGGAGAAGAAGGGGCACGAGATATTGACTTGTAGGATTGAATTATAGATATAGTAAAGTGACTAAAACCTTTGAATCTAGTGGTCTCCTCTAAATCATATAGGTGCTTGTTGTGGGTGTTGATAACCATCAGAAAGGATATAGGAACTAGGATCCTTGTAGTCTAATGGTACCCATCCTTTCCTGCTATCCAGGAGGTCCAAGGGTCGACTTTCCTAAAAGCCTACATTGAGGTTTATTCTCCCTTTCTCCCTCTCCAACAAAATAAAAAATAAATAAAAGGATAATGTAGGAAGTGGGGAGGGTATCTTGATTTTTCATTGTGGCTAGTTTTGGGACAAACCAAAACAAAAAGGTAAAACAATTCTTCTGGGATGGTGAGAGTAGAGTGATAAAGAGAATTGTTTTTAGTTGGCTACTAGTAGAAGGATGTATGTTCTGTAATGGATGAGTTATGCCAGAAATCCAGTCTCATAAACATTCATAGTGTCTTGGACATCTGGGTGTTCATGTAGTGTGATCAGTTACAAGGTGAAAACCAATATGAGAATATCTTGAAGCCTCTTCTGCTTCCTTTGATTTTGTACACGAGAATTATAAATTTATACATATCATACATACTGTGGGCAGAGCCTTTCAAACGTATTACGCGATGTTGCATATGTTCATATTGTCAAGTGGGTGGCTCTTTTTAGCCACAATGTTCTCTTTTAGCCATTGTTTATTCTTTAATAATGGAGCACCAAGAAGAAAGCATAGTCACATGCTTGGACACTTTTGGTGGCCACTAGCTTAATCTTTTAATTAAGCTTTTGGTTGGCACTTATCTTTGTCTCCCACCTACAATGAGTATTGTAGGTAAGTTTTACACCTATATATAAAGGTGCAAGAGAAGAAGGAAGGTGTACTCCACACCTTAAGAGAGCCGTGGGCTGAGAGAGATAGGTGAAGTAGAGTGAAAGCTGCAGAGCTAAGAGGAGAGAAAAATGTGAGGGGTTTTTTATCCTGGGGCTGCTGGGCAGAGAAAGAGAAAGGTTGTTCTCTTGATGCTCCGGGTGGGTGCAAGAGCACCGGGTTAAGAGGATAGGTCCATATATTCTCTTGGTATTCTTGGGGTGAGAAAGGGTGTACAAGGGTTATTGGGTTTGGGTATAAAATTCAAGGTGTATTTGCTTTGTTCGGATATATGTCTCTCAATATAAAGAATACGATATTATTCTCTTTGTAGTTGTAAGCAGGTATTTTGCCAAACTACGTAAAATAGTGTGTAGAATAGTGTGTGAAATGTCTTATAGATGTATTGTTGTGTGAAATGTCTGGTATGCGTGATATGACGTTGAATCTCGATATTAGCTTCCACTGCGTGTGTTTATGGCAGTCCAGAATTTCCAAACAAGTGGGATCAGAGCTGCGCTGATTCCTAACAAGCGATATCAGAGCCAATGTTGGTTCAGGAACAAGGTTCGTATTGGTGGTGTATATGATACTGTTCAGGTATATATTAATATTTGCGTATACAGTACTGTTTAGGTACAGTTACTTAACAAGGGATATTGTTCGGTAAGAATGGAGTCACAAGTTTCAGTTTGAGATTCATAGGTGTTCCATGCAAGATGGCAGTTCAACAAATTGTCATGGATAGATCTAATAGGAAGACGAAGAACAATTGGCAGGGGATCTAAAAATAGCATGTCTAGATCCAGGGTCGGTTGGAATAACATTCAACGTTACAAGTACAAGGAGTATGGTCATGTGAGGTGAAATAGTCCTCAGAGTGATGACCGTGTTATTATACTTGTGGATCTTGGAGGTGGGTTATAATTTCTATGGGTGACACATTCTCAAGGAGAGCCAATTATTATCCAAGGATAGCGGTTTTGCTGTAGGTGGAGTTTTTGGCTGTTTATCGTCTAAAAGGTAATATTATGACCTTGATGGGTGTTCAGAAATGATGTGTGCAAGTGTATTTCTGAAGGTCAGAGGTGTGGTTCCTGCTGGTTGGAGAAGATGATCAAAGTTCTTTAGAATCGAAAGGTGGATTTGACTCGGGTTTAGTTACACGTGGATATTGGCCAGGTTTTGAAACAGGTGGAGTTTGGACGTGATTGTCAGTTTCAGGTCATGTGTAGCTGGTACAATGAAATGCCAATGATTTATGTTTGCGGTATTGGCAAGCATGCAGATCTTCAAGGTGGCTAAAGATTCGCCAAGGTGGAGATTGTCAAGTGGGTGGCTCTTTTTAGCCACCACGTTCTCTTTTAGCCATTATTTATTCTTGTGATAATGGAGCACCAAGAAGAAGGCATAATCACATGCTTGGACACTTTTGGTGACCACTAGCTTAATCTTTTAATTAAGCTTTTGGCTGGCACTTATCTTTGTCTCCCACATACAATGAGTATTATAGGTGAGTTTTACACCTATATATAGAGATGCAAGAGAAGAAGGAAGGCGTACTCCACACCTCAAGAGAGCCGTGGGCTGAGCGAGGGAGAGGGAGACAGGTGCAGCAGAGTGAAAGTTGCAGAGCCAAGAGGATTATGTGAGGGTTTTTCTCCTGGGGCTGCCGGGCAGAGAAAGAGATGGGTTGTTCTCGTGATGCTCCAGGTGGGTGCAAGAGCAACGGGTAAGAGGATAGGTCCATATGTCCTCTTGGTATTCTTGGGGTGAGAGAGGGTGTACAAGGGTTATTGGGTTTGGGTATAAAACTCAAGATATATTTCTTATGTACGGATATATTTATCTCAATATACAGAATATGGTATTATTCTCTCTGTGGATGTAGACAGTATTTTGCCGAACCATGTAATACAGTGTGTTGAATGTCTTGTGTGATTTCTTAGTTCATTAGATCTGGTATGCTTGATGTGATGTTGAATCTGTGTATTAGTTTTCGCTGCATGTGCTTGTAGCAATCCAGAATTTCCAAACAAGTGGGATCAGAGCTATGCTGATTCCTAACACATAAGTTGGGATTATCAAGACGTTATGCTAATTGCGATGTTGTATAAGCAGCTGGTTGTGATTGGTTGGTCACATCCGATAATCTCAATCAAAACCCACAAGGACTAGCTGCTTTTTGTATATGTATAAAATATACTTGATCAATAAGGCGTCACGTCTACCATTCTAGTTTCATTACATAAAAATCGCACCGCAGTCCATGCACACCTTAAAACATCCTGAAAAGGAATTAGCTAGACAAGTGGCAGAACATAGCATTCCCGGAAAAGAGAAGTTTGGTTTACTCTATTTCACTTTCCATTTTTTCTCACTTTCTCCCTCCATCTATCTCTCTTCCTCATACGAATACGACTCTTTCCATCTTGTCAATTCCTAGTATACTAAAACTAGGATCATCTTAACGAGTTCAATACTTGCAAGATGATAAAAAATTACCAAAGAGCAGAAAACTAAGAGTGAGAATGATATAAGAATGGTGATGGGTTTGTTTATGGGTAAGCTGAGCTCTAAGGAGATATTGAACATGGTGCTCAATGAGAAGAAGGGCTAGAGGCAAGTAATTTGAAGAAGAATTGTTGGGCGGGCTTAAAGTTAGAGCATCACTGAGAATTTTTGGCAAAGGAAGCTAGAATTTATAGTGATGTGGGATTTGAGATCAAATCGTAAAGAAATATATATATATATATTCAAGATTAGTAAATATTTTTTATATGTAGAAAAGATGTCTCCAAAAAAATATTAAGAATAATTCATAATAGAATTTTATTTAATAGTGGAATAACATAGAATCAAATTTAAGATTCATTGGTGATGAACCACTTTAGAATTTAGGGCCAGACTTAATCCTTCGCTTACATATCAATTTGCAACAAAAATATGTTGAAGGACGGTGCGGGTGCAGGACATCTGTGATGGGATAATTACCGACAAATCAAAATTGCCCAATGTTTGGATAGTCTAGAATCGTTTTATGATAAGAAGTGAACCCATGGAACTGGAAGAGCAATGATTGCTTTGTTTTCGTTGGAGAAATAGAGCTAGCAGGAGAGAGAAAGTGAAATCAAGTATAGCTTTACTATTTCAACTGTGACCCAAAACAAACTTATGCTTACCTAATATTTTTTGTTCGTATAATTTTCAAATCACTTTTTTTTTCTGTTTTTTTTAGTGAAGTGGACTTTACTTCTTATGATTTGACTTATTCTTCAACGCGTATACATAGTTTATTTTGCCTGTCTAAAATCACCCGGTAAAATTTGAACTGAAATATCTTTACATGAAATTCTTCCAAACTAATAATTTGGTAACTAAATTACTAAAACACCAAAACTAAATCTCTAATTTACAAATACATGCCGTTGACTTCCTATTATCTCTATCATTTTTTGTAAACAAGAACTCATTGAAACAACTAATTTCTTTTCAAACCCATCAAACTAAAAAGACAATTATATAAGTCTAAAAGGCATTAAAGCCAATACCTCACCCCAAGCTAAAAAAACTTGATTTGGTTTATTCATGAAGGACCTCAATTGAATATATAACATACCAACCAGTCAAATCACGCTTAACTCTTCAGTCCAAATTCTCACATGCTCTTAACACAAGTGGACATATCTTCAATGTCAGGTTAGCTTCTTCAACAATCAACTATTTCCATTTATTATCTAACTCTTTCAATTTAAGACCAAACTTTAGTACTACTCTCACGTAATTCTAGCACCCATTGTCTATACTTATTCTTTTTATGATCTAACCACTCTTTCAAGAATGGAAATGCCAACAAATTTTACTCTTCTCCACCATCTTCATCCTTCTCCGATTCTACATTATCTTTAAAAGAAGTTCATTCGAGCACAATCTGATTTTTGTTTTTGGTAACTGGGTATTAGATTTTACAGTAAAATGAGATTTGATTTATTCTTTTTAATAGAAAATGAAAAAGATAATAGGAAATTAATTGCATAAATTTATAAATTAAAGATGTAGTTTGGCTTTTTTGGGAATTAGTTAAAAAACAGTTAGTAGTCTCTCTAACAAGCAGGAGGTATGACCAGTCATATATATCTGGCAGGACTATTGCCTCCAACATTAAAATCCTTCCCATCAGATGCATCTTTTTGTGATCTTAACCTTCAGCCCATGTTTCATATGAAGTATAACAGAACTACTTGGGGAAACATGGTGACCTTCCACCATCTGTATGTGATAATTCCATATAATAGCACTTGCAACCATCTTCATTGCAGTGATGCTCATGTCCATACCCAAACAACTCCTTGGTCCTGCACCGAAAGCTATGAACTTGTAAGAAGGGATGTGTATGATCCCTCCATTCTCTGAAATCCATCTTTCTGGCTTAAATTCCAAGTAATCTTCTCCCCATATCTCTTGTGTCCTTCCCATTGCATACAAAGAGTGAAATACCTTTGTCTTTGGATTAATACGGTAACCACTGGGGAGGATGTCGGAATTGATTGTGCACACGTGTAGGTATCGGACAGGAGGGAAAAGCCTAAACGATTCAAAAATAGCTGCATGCAGATAAACTAGCTTACCAACATCACGTGTACTTAAAACCCTCCATTCTCCTTCTTTGGGCGCAAATTTACATTTGATTTCTTCAAGAATCTTAGTTGCCACTGATGGATGTGTTGCAATATGCCTGAAAAACCAAGTAAAGCCAGCACTCAGTGTGTCCCTTCCAGCCACCAGAAGATTTTCCCTCAGAAACTTGTCACCCTTTTGTCCCTTTTCTTCTTCCTCTATATAAGCCGTTAACAAGTCAAAAGGTCGTGGTTCGTCCTTTCCTGATCATTCAGCTCTAAACCTCCTTTGTATCTTCGTCGCTCTTCAAGCTTGGATGCTATACGTTCATATATGAATTGGTCGAGAATTTTCTGTGCTGCACTCAACTTCTTCACTTGTCCAATTTAAAGCCATTTCTGCAGTTTCCAAAAGCTTCTTGGCATTATATGTCTATGCCACAGTGTCTTCTCTAATTCGTTAAATGCCTTCTCGTAGGCAACTTTGGGGAATTCAGTGGAAAGGCATTTTGGATCAAATCCTAAAACCATGGAGCAAATATTATCAAAGGTGACCCTTTCCATAACATCCTTCAAATCCAATTCCCTAGCTTGTTCGGATGCGAAATTGAGAACCGGAATCAGGCAACTGTCCACTTTGTTGTGGATAGTTTCCTCAACAAGCAACTCGAACTTCCTCTGTCTAAACAATGAATGAACCATTCTTCTATTGTTTCTCCATATCTCGTAATCACTGTTTAAAATCCCATCTCCCAAAGGTTCAAAGATCTCATGACATTCGGAGCCCCGTGGATAGTTGCTAGAGTTTTTTCCTGTAATAATAACTGGAAACTTAGTAGTTGATACATGATATAGTTAGTTGTATATAAGTGACGAGATGTGTCAGAAGAGTTCAGAGTATTATTCTAGTTCCGGTATTATCTTGGCTATAGATATGAGTGGGAGACAACAAGAAATAGAATTTGAAATATTTTTAGAAAAATAGCTTTAAAATAAAAAAAAATAGAATGAATTAAAATATTGAACAAGGCCAAGCTTTAGTTAAATTAGGAGGGATACGTTTTTTTTTTTCTTTTTTTGGTTAGAAATTAAGAGGGGTACTATTTTATGAAGCACTGCCAAAATATATATATATATATATATTTGTATAAAAATTACCATCAAAAGATATATCTAATTATTATCCGACTTAAAAGAAAAATATCTGAATCCAATACACAACATCAGAGTGTTGAGCTAATTATAATAAATAAAATAGAGGAGAGTGGAAGTGTCAGAGACATTTTTGAAAGTCGAAAGACAACACTTTTGAGCTCAAGCTCTACGATGGTGAAAAACGAAGATATGCCCACGGATTTGGTGGCTGACATCCTAGCCAGGCTGCCCGCTAAACCGCTCATGCGTTTCAAATGCGTTCAAAAATCATGGTACAGCCTCATCCAAAACCCAAGATTTGTAGCCAAGCACCTCCTCTGCTTCAACAAGAAGGACAATATCAAAGGTGTTGATCATCTTCTTGTTAAGCGTACCAGGCCTGCAACTTTTGATTCTTCCGATCAGTGCAGAAAAGCTTTTATTTCTTTGCTGTCTTTCAACCAAGTAACAAATCATACCTCTTTGAATCTTCTAGATTTACCATATTACCAAAACAATGTTACCCATATTCAAATTTTGGGTCCTTGCAATGGCATATATTGTTTATATAGTATTCCTATATCGCTAATAAATCCTTCTACGAGGGAATTGAAAGTTGTTCCTAATTACCCTATTAGATCATCACCGGGTACCTATAATCTTCAAAGCTATCCTGGGTTTGGTTTTGATCCCAAAACGAATGATTACAAGGTGGTTCTGCTTATGGACTCATGGCGTGAGGATACCAATGAAAACTTGGGTTGGCTAGCTGAGATCTACAGCCTGAAATCTAACTGTTGGAGACAAGTGGATTGCCCTGTGCCGGCTTCTATTTCAATTTGGTGTGAGTCTTGGATTCATTGTTATGTGCACCGTGCATATCACTGGTGGGGTTATGATGATGTTGGGGATCTCATTCTTGCATTTGACATATCTGATGAAATGTTTCGAACAATAAGGGGGCCGAATTTAGGGATTTCTAGTGAGGAAATTGCTGGGATTGTTGCATCATTTAAGGAATCTATTTCTGTGATCACTTATCCTAGAGAGGGAACAGAGAAGTACTTTGATGTATGGGTAATGGAAGATTATGGAAAGGAAGAGTCTTGGACTAAACAATTAAGGATTGGACCAATTTTAGATGTGGAAAGGCCATTGGGGTTTTGGAGGAATCGGCAATTGCTTTTGGAAGATAGCAATGGAAGAATGGTTTTATATGATCCTGATGCTGAAGAAATTAAGAATCTTGTAGTTCATGGAGAGAGAAGCTCATTACAGGCAGCGATCTACATGGAGAGCCTGGTTTCTTTGAGAGGAGAAACTGAAGAAAACCAGGCCGGTATATCTTACGTGGACATAGTTCCAGATCCTATCGTTGATGGAAGTTCAGTTTGAGGGATTCTCTGCTACATATTGTATTGTCTTTGATATGATCTATTACTATTTCTAATATGTTCTTGAGAGTATATGTTATAATATTTGTTGCTAGTCTAGTTTGTCAAGAAGAATTACGTGCTTGCGATCTTCTTATGTCTGTTTGTATGTATCATCTGAATAAACATACTATTGAAGTTACTTATACTTTCAAGTTAAGAGGGCCTATTCTCCATTGCATTCTTTCTATACTGCTTTCATATATTTAACTGACTGACAGAAGGTAGGATCACTTCGACTGAGCTGCTATTTTCTGTTATCGTATGTGATTTGCAGACTGTTATTTGCTCTCAAGTATCACTGTGATCGCATTATATTCTGTGCTCCTTTTACGTGATTTTATAGTTTCATGACTGAAAGTGGTTATGGAGACAAACTCGCTTAGAGATTATTGAACATTTATTTAGAACCAGAGATCATCTCCTTCTCTGAGACGTGAGATCAGTTCATCGAACTTTGTATTATCACTAATATTACAAAGAGCAATAGACTTGCATATCACTTTAGAACATCAGTGTTAATCACCCAATGTTAGCAGCAATTTTTTTTGTCATTTGGGGTGAGCTTTAACTTTTAAGTTATGCTACTAGTAATGGTCATATGATGAAGAATGGTTTAAGTGGTATGAAAGTGTATTGTACAACTACGTGATCCTTTCCAAGATTTATGTTTTGCCCACTCAACAAATTTTTGCTGTGGAAAAGAAAATAACACAGATTATAATACTTTTTTCTTCTTTTTCTTTTTTCAGTTAACAAGGGTCGAATTTAAGATCTCTATATCCACATTCATCCATATCACTTGAGCTAAGTCCAGGTGATACACAGTGATACGACTTTAATGATATTGGATTTTTATTTTTTTTTGGTCGCCAAGCCCAGACTTCTCAATAAAATATGTAACAAATGTTAATACAGACAGAGTATACACAAATATAAGACAAGCTGAAGACAATGATAAAATCATTGACTGACGATTTTGACGTCTTGCAGCTGGAGAGATTATATGTAGAATTTTGAAAGGTCGCTTACAATGGCTAAGCTAATTGAAAGATTGGTAGAGATATTGTGCAATGATTCAACACAACAAAGGTAAAGCTATTTTCTTTGCATATTTATATTTTGCTGTCCTACTATACTTTGAAATTGTTGAAGTAATACATAATTGCTCTTCCTGTCCTGAAATAAGCTTTCTGTCTGACATATAAGTAAAATTTCATATTATCAAAACTTCTTTCAAGTGGGAATACAACTTAGGTTTAACACCAAAGATCACTAGACACAGGCACTAGCATATTCCCTTTGTTTCTCATAAAGGCATTGCATGAAAATCATTACCATCCAATGCTTTTATGCAACTACTGTGATTGCTTACAAGAAAATGATGGCCTACTAGATGCATCTGTCTGCACATTATTATGTACCAATGATTGATTCCCCACCTCTCAGGATGGATCCACTGACTTCTAATCTCTGTGTGCCACTGTTGCTTATTCTAACCTTCAAACCATGTTTGATAGGAAGCAAAATACAAGGAGATTGCAGAACTGGATGACCTTCCACCAATTGGATATGGTAATTCCATATCATAGCAACTGCAACCATTTTCGTCTCAGTGAAACTCAATTCCTTCACCAAACAAGTCCTCGGTCCAGCATTGAATGCTGACTTGTAGGAAGGTATATGCAGAAACCCTCCTTGCTTAGAAAGCCATCTCTCTGGCATAAATTCCAAGCAGTGTTTTCGCCAGATATCTGCCATTGTTCCTACTGAGTAAAATGAAAGCAGAACCTTTGAATTTTGGCTGACAGGGTGACCACTTGGAATGGCATAAGAAAGTACTGCATTTCTGTGGTTGAAAGGTCCAGATAGGTATCACTGTAATGTCTCACACAGCTGCTCGGAGATAACCTAATCCTTTTAATTCACTATGATTGGAACACCTAAATTTTTATACTTGGCTTGCAAACTTTTTCTCATGTCTTGCAGGATCCTAGACTCAACTAAAGGATGTGTTCCACCAAGCCAAAAAAAAAACCAAGTGAGACAAGCATCTTTGGTGTATATTTGTCCTTGCCAACATGAGATCTAAAGGTACATCTCTCAAATATTAGTTGGATTTGTCGAGGAGAGAACTATTTTCTCCTCCTTTTTGATCTTATGCTTCTTCTTGACATGCTGCCAACATGTCAAAACGGTGATCTTCCCTTTGTGTTCTGCTTCGTCTTAGTTCTTCTTGCTTTGATCAAATGCATTGGTATAAGAATCTATACAGAGTTTTCATTGCTTCAGTCAGCCTCTTTTCTTTTCCAATTTGAAGCCACCTCTGCAGCTTCCAACAGTTCTCTGGCATCTGGTACAACAAGGCCTTTTCCATTTCGGCAAACACTTTCTGTACTGAGACTAGAGGGAATCTATCAGAGCGGGTCAGAGGGAAACTGGGTTGAAGCCTAAACCATTAAGCAGATGTTGTCAAATGTGAACAGCCGAAATAACTCTTGTAAATCAATCTCTTTTCATGTCTCGGATAAATAATTAAAAATTGGGATTAAGCCGTTACTACTTAATTTGTGCTTGACAATATTCTGCAGGAACTTGTAGTAATTTTATTTCCCAGCTGGATGAATATATTGTTCTCTTGTTGGTTATTTTTCATTGAAGTTTTTATGTGTATGTGTACTGTAATTTAAGCTTTCAGAATATCAGAATCTCCACATAGACATGGTTAGGCTTTTATGTATTACCCAACACAATGTATGTGCAGGAAAATTGAAAAGAAAATATATTTGTGTTTATTTATTCTAGTAATTCATATGTAATACGGAGAGTCCAAAAACTTGAATGTTAGTCTATTTTGAACAATGTGTCAACCAATTTTTATCTCAAATTTTGATCAAAGGACAGAATTAAATAACTAAAATTTGTTTAATTAGTTTTAAGATTAAATTATATTCCCTACACGAGATTTATTTAAACGATAAACAACTTTTTCTTTTCTAGACTAGAAGTGTAGAAGTAAACACTCTTCTGAGACCCAGCACTCTGAGCTCTGGCTAAACCACAAAATTGGTGAAAAGCTAAGACAATACCCTCAAAGTTGGAGGCTGACATCTTATCCAAGCTTCCTGTCAAATTATTGGCAAAGAAGATTCTTGAACCATGCTGTTCATGATTGGACCAGTTTTACAAGTGCAATTTCCATTGGGATTCTGGAGGAATCATCAATTGCTTTTGGAAGATATCGATGGAAGAACGGCCTCAAATAGAAACTATTACAATTGCAGGTCTAAATTCCTTTAATTCTGCCAAAGGCTCGTTGAGTCGTAATTTTCAGTTCTATTTATGTTATTTTGTGCAAGTTTTATTCATTTCAATTTTAGATTTAAGCTGCTAGCAGAACTCAAAATTCTTGTTATTGAAAGCAATAACTAGCACAGAATCGAACTTTGTAGACATAAATGGCAGATTAGGCAATGCTGTGCATTTTGCCAAGGAAGACATTGATATGTCTAGAAATGGAGAAAACAAAGAAGAAAGCTAAAATGAAACACTAATTTATATAGGCCATAGCAGACTGCAAGTAAACAAGTTTTTGGAATTGGAAAATAAGGCCTACCCTCGTCTATGCAATCTTTCAATAATAAGCGACTTTTCATCGTGAATACGTATTCAATATATATTTAATAATGGGAAATTGGGAAGATCACCCACACATAAAAATGAAAAATAAAAGCACAATTTTCACACTAAACAACATTAAGAAATACATTATCACCATACCCCTCCACTGCACCAACTCTCCACTATCTCTATCATCATCACACTACAAGATCTTCTCCACTACACCGAAAGAAACAATGATAGATAACTCGATATAACTCTAGTAGAAATTAATTATTAGATAAAAATCAATCTTCCCAATCCATATTGCAAATCATAAGCAACTTCATTCTCAAGGACTTGAGGCTGCAGCTGGTGGAGGTGATGAGAAGAAAGGGAAATAGGACGTGATGGAAGTAGCAGCAGCTGGTAGTTGAGGCAGAGTTACTTGTGGCAGAGATGGGATAGTAGGCAATGTTGGAAATGAAGGCAATGGTGGCAATGTTGGTAATGTTGCCATTGGCAAAGTGGGCAAATTTGGAGCAGTTGTTTGAAGAAGATGGCGAGCCGCCAAGGTGAAGTTCATGCTTGAGAAGGAGAGAATGATGAAGAAAGCTAAGATGATGGATTTGTAAGAGGCCATGGTTGGTTAATTGGATTGTGAGCAAGGAATTGTTTGGAAAGGAGGGTAATATTTCGGTTATATATATGCTATAGCTATATATAGAGGTGTGAAGGGTCACTGATATAAAATTAATTATAATACAAAGTATATACCAACAACCATCTTGTGAGACTTTCTTTTTGTTAGTTCACCTTCCTAACCAGCTATGTTTGAGAGATATTTTATGTGGTTGGACAGTTAATGAAGGTGGTTGCCTTTTATAATATAAAGAAGATACTGAGTAGTAGGAATGTTGGATATCCAACTCTTTCTAATTTTTGTATAGTAGAATAAATTTGATAATTAACCCTTAACTAATAATTTTCTATTCACCTAGCTTCATTATTCTGCATATTCATGTCATAAAAATGACTTTTAAGGCTTGTTTGCCACATCGTAAAAGAAAAATTTAATAATAGAAGTTTATCTAATTGGTTCTAATTATACAGTATCATAGATTTATAATATAATTTGTTTATATTTTAACTCCTTGTGGTTTGATTGTTTGTAATCTTTCATATATATGATTTTAAATATTATACTAAACCTCCAATGTAAATTGAAAAAAAAGAAATTAAAAAGTTAATACTCTGCGTGTTAATATATGACCTAATATATAAGCTAGCTAATAGGTTGATTGGCACATTCAAATAAGGATAACAATTTAATGTTATTTCAGATATTTGGTCTAAATATCAGTTCAAATTTTATGTATTAAAAAAATTCGTAAATCATATCAAATATATATCAAATCGTAATCTATTATTTTAGATAATGAATAAAAATGAATTAATTTTGATTAGATAAACAAAAAATCATGTAAAAAAACTTAGAAAAATGTAAGATAAGACTTGATTAAATGACTTGTTTGGATCTATGTGATCAACATCGGGTCTCAAATCAAATTTTAAGAAGGTTCGATTAATTAACTTCGAATCAGATTGAATATTAACCCAATCTAATCTATTGTCATCTCTACATCCAATATAAGTTTTACATAGCTATATATGATGGATAGGATGAAAATTCTTATCATAGAGAAGAAAGGAGGGCTAACTGTATTAATTAATTACTCATTTTATATTCTGATAGTCTAAAGAGTCAAACAGAAGTTCAAAACACAATCAACTATCAACTACGGATCAAAGGAAGGAACGCAGGGTGTTTCCCCCAAGCAATGCAAGAAGATATGAGTCACGTAGGTATATATCCTAACTATTTCTAAGAAGCCAAAATAATGTACTCTATAAAAAGGGTGCCCTGAGACATTATTATGTTAAGATTCAACAAGTTTAATTAATATCTTCAGTTGACTCAACAATATATTTTTTATAAGAGACAAGAAAAGGAGAAAATATAAGATTGTGAAGTAAAATCTCTATAAATTTTCTAGTTTTAGCATTGACGGTTTGTATTTTACCTCATCGGAGAGGTGATTAGTTGTGAGTAAAATGAACTGAAAGAATTAAAATAAGTAAGAAATACTTTAACTAAATTTATACACAAGTTTATTAAACTTTTACATGGTTAATATGCATAAAATTAAGTGAATGTCATTACAAACTAGGAAGAATTCACTTAAATAATGTGTTAGTTAAAATTAATTATCATTTATTCTATAAGAGTATGAGCTAAATATAGAGCTTATCCAAAAAGATCAACACCATTTCATACCGTGATTGATCATTTTTTTTCTTTTTTACATCAAAAAAAAAAAGAAAAAGAAAAAAGAACTCAATATAAATATTATAGGCTAAGTGTAAAAATATTTACTTAATACTTGGTTAACTAGGGTCCAGCTTCTCTAAAATTCTTTAAAAATTTCACTTGGTAAAATTCTTTAAAAATTTTATTTGGTAAAATTCCTTTAATTTTAAAAATTCATTCTATTTTTTTAACCCTAAGCCTCAATTTAATCGTAAGCTAAATTTTATTTCTAATTCTAATTTTATTAGAATTTATTTTAAAAGAGTTATTGTTAATAAATTTTAACAAATATTACTTTGATAGAATTCCGTAGAAAATCTAAATCTAGTTAACTTGATATTTTGAAAATCGAATTAACAATATTAAAATTTGGTACCACGCATATATCAAACATTTCTTAGATTGAATGACAGTTTCCCGTCAATACAATCACAATTTTGATGAGAAAAATAGTAAAAGAAGGTTTTTCGGCACCAAAAATCTCAGGTTTTGTGGCTTAATCATGGAGACAATGTTATATATATGATCATGAGGTGGAAAGCTTAATTAAGAGTTCAGTTTGTATTTGTAAAAATGGTATGTTAAATAATGGTTATTCGTAATTTCAATTATATAATTGGAATAAGGAAGTTGTTAGATTGGAAATCATGATAATTAATTAAGTATTATTATTAATTTTGTTTAATTTTAATTGGGTTTGGTTTATTCGTGTTTGAGTGGGAATAAATTTCCTTAAGGATTTAGGAATGATCAGAGTTAATTCTCAACTGGGTTTTGTTGAAAGCCTGTAATTACAAGCAGTCTCTTATATTAGTAATACTTTTGATTTCTACTTTGTTCTTCCTCTTTTTCTTTGATTAATTAGTACGCTCCTTGTCTTTCTCAAATGTTGAAATATCGAAAAGTAGAGAAAAACAACAGTTACTTGTGTAGTATTAATCCATCTTGGCATGAACTCCCAAAAGACATCATGGAATCGATAATGAAACGACTGAGTCTTGAAGAAATCATCAATTTGAGAGGTGTTTGCAAGTCACGGAGATTGTATTTGTTACACAAGAAATCCAAACCCTTTTTGAGGTTCCTTTTCTATCCATGTCTCGTATATCAGAGTACCATCCCTCGTTCTTCCCTGATGTTTTTCAGGGTAAAGTTCATAAGATTAAGCTACCTAAATTGATGGAACAAGGGTGGCTTTGTGGATGTTCAAAAGGTTGGTTGATTGTTTCCCAAGTAAAGGTAATTAGAAGCTCAATATTGAAACTAATAGTAACCCACAAGAAGTACCTATGTTTCTTTGCAATCCAATTTCAAGAGTAACACACCCACTTCCTTCTCAACCTGAACCAGTGTGTGCTCCTTCTAAAGTATCATTGTCCATTATTCCTAAAAAATTTGAACTTTCTTCGGGAAATCCTTCAGAATGCATCGTTGCAGGACTTTTTTCATCAGGTAAGTTATTGGCATTTTGTAAATCCGGAGAAAAGAGCTGGAGCAAGTTCTTCCAATCAGGTAAATAAATTAACAATGAAGAATTAAAATTCATGGACATGTTATTCTGTAATGGGACATTGTGTGTTTTAATTACCATAGCCTCGGCAATGTTTTGCACCTATGAATTTGCAAATACAAAAGTGAGTATAAGACTTATCCCAATTGATCCCTAAGTTTTGGGCAATCACATTGGATCAGGATTGTTGCATGCTAAGAATAAACATTACCATTTGGTAGAGTCAAGTACCAAAAGTGATCTTCAATTGTTACTGATCCAAAAACATTTTGAAACAAACAAATTTTATGTTTTCAAATTGGATCCCAGTAATGGTGATTTGTGCAGACTGAAAAACATAGGGGACCAAAGTCATATTTTTGAATGTAACTGGTTTGGCAGCCGTTCCAGCTAACATTTCCATTGGGGTTCGATCAAATAGCATTTACTTTCAAGATTACTACAGTCCTGTGCCATCAATGACACCATCTCCTCAGATGGGTGTGTTCTACTTAGATGATGATCTGATCAAACGCCGTATTCCTCTTTATCCACATGCTCGAGCAATTTGGATCATGCCCAACACAATTTAGATAACGGAGATGGATCCAGTTTTTATAATTTTTCTGTTTTGTGTGATGTGATTTAATTTGTTTCTGAGTTTAAGGTTTAATCTTTAAAACAATTACATCTTCAACTTCTTAAGTTTAAGAACTTAATATATAGTTTTGTGTACTGTTAGTTATAAATTTTATTAAAACAATTATTATAGACAATTTTCCTCAAACAACTTAACTTCTAGTTTGTGTGACATGATTAAGATCTTACTTATCTACTCAATATGGTTTAAGCTCTGAATCTTCAAAATTTGGATTCATGGGCCCGTTCGGCCCACTATTAATCAGACTCTAGTCTCATATATATCCACGCTCCGACTTATTTCGAATCGTTGGATTCGGTCCAGCAATAAATTTGGGAAACGCTCGCACTCGGCAGCCGGCAGGGTCGGAGAGAGAGAGAGAGAGAGCAGTGCCCAAATTCAAGGGGCAGTGCAGCTCTGCATGTTTCATTTTTGCCTTCACAGCATCTAGAAGTAAGCGGACGAATCGCTCCGTTACGATTCGACTCGGTTGTCTTCTGTTTTGAGCCAGCGAGATCCCTCCAACCATTCTCTGGGTTACCTCTACATTCTGTAAGTAGTTTTCTGTAAAAACTCTTTCTTTCAAGTGTTTGTTTATATTTGAGTGTGTGTCTGGTTTTGTATGTATTTTTTGGGCTAAGTTATTCAACGTTTATATAATGCTTTAGGGTTTACTGTCCGCGATCCAGAGTGAAAGACTGAAAATCTGTTTGTTCACATAATAAGAAAGTAGAATTTCCACTCTATTTGTTTGGTTTTCAGTGCAAGTAATTAAACAATTGTGTAAATTATGTTTGAAGCTGCACTTTATTATATCAAAATATAAATTTGATAAGGTTGTGATTGTGAGCATTTTTGTATCTCAAAGTAAGTTGAAATGATTCTGGGTATGGAGAACCTTACTAAGCTTTTTTCCCAGCTTAAATTCATATTGTTGAAACTTCTTTCAAGTGGGAATACCACTTGGGTTTAACACCAATGATCACTAGACACAAGCACTAGCATATTCCCTTTGTTTCTTTCTCAAAAAATATTACCATGCAATGCTTTTATACTACTACTGCGATTACTTAAAAGAAAACGATGGCTGCTTTATGCATCTTCCTGCACTTTATTACATACCACTGATAGGTTCCCCAACCCCTAAGATGGATCCACTGAATTCTTAACTCTGACTGCCTCTCTTGCTTATTCTAACTTTCAGACCATGTTTCATAAGAAGCAAAATAGAAGGACATGGCAGAACAGGATGACCTTCCACAACTCGGATCTGGTAATTCCATATTATTGCAGCTGCAACCATTTTCATCTCAGTGAAACTCAATTCCTTTCCCAAACAAGTCCTGGGTCCAGCATTAAATGCTGCAAACTTGAAGGAAGGTATGTGCAGAATCCTTCCTTGGTCAGAAAGCCATCTCTCTGGCTTAAATTCCAAACAGTCCTCACCCCAGATATCTACCATTCTTCCCATTGAGTAAAGTGAAAGAAGAACCTTAGAATTTTGGCTAACAGGGTGACCACTTGGAAGTACATCAGGAAGTACTGAATTCCTGTGATTGAAAGGCACAGATGGGTATAGTCGTAATGTCTCACACAAAGCTGCTCGGAGAAAACGTAATCCTTCTAGATCCCCCTATGCCTGGGACACCTAAGTTTTTATCCTTGGCTTGCAAATTTTCTCTTATCTCCTGCAAGATCCTAGTCTCAACTAAAGGATGTGTTCCAACAAGCCAGAAAAACCAGGTGAGACAAGCACCTATGGTGTCTCTCCCTGCCAACATGAGATTTAGAGCTACATCTCTCAAGTATTTGTTGGATTGGTCAATGGTACCATTTTCTCCTCCTTTTTGATCTTCCTGCTTCTTCTAGACATTCTGCCAACAAGTCAAAACCAGTATCTGCTCCTTGTGTTCTGCTTTGTTTTAAATTTTCTCTCTTCGATGAAATACATTGGTATAAGAATCTATCCAAAGTTTTCATTGCTTCAGTCAGCTTCTTTTCTTGTCCAATTTGAAGCCACCTCTGCAACTTCCAACAGCTCTCTGGTACAACGTGTCGGTACAACAAGGCCTCCTCCATTTCATCAAACGCTTTCTGTACTGAGACTTGAGGGAATCTATCAGAGAGGGAAACTGGGTCAAAGCCTAAAACCATTAAGCAGATGTTGTCGAATGTGAACCGCTGAAACACGTCTTGTAAATCGATCTCTTTCCCTGTCTCAGATACATGATTAAGAATTGGGATTAGGCCATTGTCCACTTTCTGCCTGACAATTGTCTGCAGAAAATGCTGGAACTTGCTCTGTTTGAGAGATGATTGAATCATTCTCCTCTGGATCTTCCATAATTCCATATCAATATTGAAAATCCCATCTCCTAAAGGATCAAAAATCTTGTTAAACTCCTGACCCTTTGGATAATTGGTGAAGTTTTTGGTCAGGATGTGATGCACATTCATGGGATCAGAAGTGGCTACAAAGTCCAACTTTGCAAACCAAGGTCCTTTGAAGACAAAGGTACCCCCACTTGCTTTCAGTAACTCGGTTGAGAACTCATGGACTCGTGGTATGTTTCGAAGAAGACCCGGCAACATCCCAAGGATAGGCCAGTTTGTGAGTTTTGAGTTTTTGCAGCGAACCCAGTGATAAAGAAGGATAGAGCTCAGAACAAGTAGAAGCACCTCAGTGTACCCTGCCATAGCTTTGGAAAATTAAGGTTTGGATAATATTCTGTATATTCAAGGTCTCTTATAGCTCCTTAAATGATAATTCGTCTTCACAGAATTTGATTTCTGGATAATTATGCATGTGATTTGTAGGACCCTTTCCAAATTCCACGACCAAATGGGTGGCTGTCACATTTGCTAGGGTCTTTTTTGATGACTTTTCGATTGCTATCCCAGTAGGAAGTACCACTGCTTGATGCAGGCATTTCTGTATTTGGTACTTCGCTTTTCCACAACCACATATAGAGACATCCCTAACACCCCTCAATTAATAATTTACTTTGAAAAACAAAGTTCAGTATACTTTATATAATCAAAATTAAAAATTGCCTTGTATCTAGCTGAATATGTCTATGGGGATCAGAACACTAGCTTCTTTCATACTACTACAGTCAATAGGAGGAGAAGGAATAGAGTTGTCATATTACAAGATCAGGAAGGTAATTGGCTGGATGATGTACAAGAGCTTAAAAATCTTGCTATAAATTTTTATAATCTTTTTACTGAAGATGTCTAAGTCAGAACTCCCTTGATTACTGAGGTACATTTTCCTCCTCTCATGAATGAAGACTACAGAGGCTACGCAAGGGTCGCCATTATAGTCGAAATGTTATCTTTTCCATGCATCCTTTTAAAGCCCCTGGTCCAAATGGATTACAAGCTATCGTTTTTCATTCTCAATGGCATCGACTTGGTCCTGCAATCTACAGATTGATCGATGACTGTATGGTGCATCCCAATCTTATTAACCACATTAATAGTACATTTATCACTCTTATTCCAAAGGAGGAGCACCCGGTGAATATGTCTCAATTTCGACCTATTAGTTTATGCAATGTTGTTTACAAAATTATTCCGAAGATTCTTGTGGGTAGATTGAAAAAAAGTTATGCCTCATTTGGTTGCTCCTAATCAGGTTAGTTTTGTGCCTAGTCGGAAAATTCAAGATAATATAATTATAACCCAGGTACTTTTACATTCCATGAGGCAAATGAAAGGCAAAAAGCAGTTCATGGCTATCAAGGTTGACTTGGAAAAGGCTTATGACCGCTTGAATTGGGAGTTCATTAAGGAAACTCTTCTTTTGGCAGGCTTTGATGATGCTTTTGTTTCTTTGATTATGGCTTGTGTTAGCTTGTCCACGTTTCAAGTTCTTTGGAATGGAGATGTGAATCTCTCAATTTACTCGGAGCAGGGGCATTCGACAAGGAGATCCTTTATCTCTGTGTCTGTTTATCCTCTGCATGGAAAGACTAGGTCACTTGATATCCAGTAAAATTTTAGAAGGTCAATGGAAAGCAATAAAGATTGGAACCAATGGCCCAAACGTCTCACCTGATGTTTGCTGACGATCTCATTTTGTTTGCGGAAGCTACAAGGGAGCAAGCAATTGTGATTAAGAATGTCCTTGATGAATTTGGTCAAGCTTCAGGGCAAAAAGTCAGTGTTGAAAAGACCAAGTTTCATTGTACTTCAAGAGTTGAAGGAAGAATCCGTCATGAGATGGAACTAGTTACGGGATTTAAGTTCACTACTGATCTTGGTAATTATCTTGGCATGCCTTTGCTGCACTCTAAGGTCTCTAAAGGCATAATAAGGCCATAGTAGAAAAGGTTAAGTACCAAACTGACGGGATGGAAGTCCAAATTTTTGTCCATGGCAGGCAGAACCACCTTGGTGCAATCAGTGATCCAGCAGTTCCTCTTTATTCCATGCAATTGGCTACAATCCCATTTAGAATTATTGACAAAGTTGAGAAGGTGTGTAGAGGCTTCCTGTGGCGTGACGAAGATGAGAAAAGGAAGCTCATGATAGGTTGGGAGGAAATTATGAGAAGCAAAAATGAAGGTGGGTTGGGCTTGAAAAATCTTCGCACCATAAACCAAGCTTTCCTAACGATAGTTGGTTGTGGTATGCTGACTGATAACCAAAGCTTGTGGGCTCAGGTTATGAAAGCTAAATACATAAAAGGTAGTGACTTATTCCAATCTCAGGTGGCTAAGCCGTTGGATTCTCCTTTTTGGAAAGCAATCTGCAAGATTTGGACAGACATTCTTTTTGGGATGCGTTGGATAATGGGAGATGGAAAAACCGTGAGCCTTTGGGTAGATGATTGGGTTCCCCATAGTAGACCTTTGTTGAGTTATGCTACTGATCCAGAGAGTATTGTTGACATTAGGGCTAAGTTTCAAAATTATACCACAGCTAGTGGTGATTGGGATGCTACCAAGCTTGAATTGATTTTGCCTTATGAAATTAGTGCTAGAGTTCAAAGCCTGCTTCCCCCTAACACCCTTGCTAGTCCTGATAGTGTGGCTTAGGGGCAATCCTCGACGGGTTCTGTCTCGGTCAAGTTAGCCTAATAGCTATTATCAAGTGATGGTGCAGAAGTTATGGATTTAGTTTGGATGGTGCAGAAGTTCTGTCCCTAATGTATAAGAATGTTTATTCGGCTAGTCCTTAAAGGTGGTCTCCGAACAAATGAAACTTGGGCTGTTCGTATTGTAGGAGTTGATCCAAGATGTGAAAGTTGCATGCATGCAACGGAAACGACTCTTCATGTGTTGCGAGACTGTTTTCGAGCCCGCCTAGTCTGGGCTGCTATTATTAAGTGCAATATTAATCAGAGCTTTTACATTGATCCCTTACAGGTATGGATAACGAGGAACTTAAAGAATAAGTATGGAATGGCAGATTCAAATTGGGCTACTTTGTTTGGGATCACATGCTGGCAATGTTGGAAGTGGAGAAATAAGAACATTTTTCAGGAAGGTGTTCAATGGCCTCAATCCCTTGAGAGGGATATCCATAAAGTCTTGATGGAGGTTGAGAGTGCAAAAAAGGTTCATAATAGCTTAACCCGTGCTAGGCAACAAATTAGCTCTTGGGTGACTTGGAGATTTCCCCTTGTAAACTAGGTTAAGCTAAATACTGATGGAGCTTTAAGAGGCAATCCAGGATTAGCTAGTGCTACTGAAGTTATTCACAATGATCAAGGAGGGTGGATTTTTGGCTTTGGCAAAAAGATAGGGTGGTGCTATTCTGTTAGAGCCGAATTATAGGCTATGAGACTAAGGTTACAAGTTGCTTGGAATAGAAGTTTTAGAAGAGTTTGGGCAGAGGTTGATTCTTAGGTTATTATTCAACTTATTCAGAAAGAAGATTGTCATTGAGAAGTTAAATTGACGCACATTCACCGAGAAGGCAATATAGTTGCTAATTATTTAGCAAATTTAGCTGTGGATATTTCTGAGAGCCATATTGGTTGCTCCCATGCTCTTCCTGATCTTCGCCTGATTTGTGAAACAGACAATGCTGGAGTAGCTTGGCAATTAGTTTTTCCTATTTGTGTTTTCTTTCCATTGTAATAAAATAATAATAATAATAATAATCTTTCCTATCTAAACGTGCCAATAAATGTGTTTAATTTATTGGCAACAACCTTTTTACCAATAAAAAACAACAAGTTGCATCTATATTTAAAGAAAGAACAATGAATTCCATAAAAGTTATGCGTATCACACATTAATAATCTATATATATATTGGCACAAGTAGAAGACTTTTCACAATAATGTGTAGGGTAATTAATATCGGTCTATACCTACATGAATATAAAAGGGCATGCCTTCTATTGGTTTTTCCCACCATAGCCATACCCAAGAAAAGCAACCTAGCTCCCTAATTTGGACCTTTCAAATCCGACCTTATAACCACACCAACACTTACAAATCAATCAAACGCAATGGCCATCAAGCCTTTCCCATTTGCAATTATACATAGGGGAAAAATCCCACACCATTAAGTTCAGTGACCTGCCGAAATATATATGAAAAAAGTTGGTTTCCATTTCATTGTAGCCTTTGCCAGAGACTATGACCAACACAACCAACCCACTAGTGGCATATTCTCACCATATTGGGATCAAGGAAATTTCAGTCGCGCAGAAATTGCAGAGATCAGGGATTCCCACAACAATGTCAAGGTGCTCTTAAGCGTTGGTGCAAGTGATGACACATTTCCATTCAATCCTATTTCTCAAGAAACATGGATTAATCATGCTTTACATTCACTTGGTGATATCATTTCTAATACCTTTGGTTTTAACGGTATTGACATCAACTATAAGAGCATCAACACCGGAGAAGTTGAACTTGCTCACTGCGTGGGACAACTTATAAAAAATCTAAAGGCGCAAATGGACTCAATTTTATTGTTTCTATAGCTCCTTCTCCTGAATTGGAACAACACTATTTGGCTTTGTGTAAGGAATATGGTAAGTAGATTGACTTTGTCAATTATCAATTCTATTCTGAAAGTGATCCTATTAAAAGTGTGGTGCAATTTAAGAATATCTATGAGAATAAGGTCAAGAATTACTATGGTGCAACTCTCTTGGCTGGGTTCAGTACAGCCAATAGCAATGCTACTAAGCTAAAAAAGGAAGTGTTCTTCCAGGCTTGCAACGATCTCATGGAAGCACATAAACTTGGAGGTATTTTTATTTGGTCTGCTGATAACTCGGAATCAGATCAGAAGAATTTTGATAATGAGGAAGAGGCACAAGATATTTGGCTTCTTCCAAAACTATTACTTCAGTGGAATTTGATGAAGTATAAGGTCGTGCATGCAAGCATTTTGTCTATGAAAGAAAAATAGAAATCTAAATTCCATGGCCACCTAGTTTATTATAATTGTTTGAATAAGGCCAATCATTTGTGTAAGCATTTATATTTCCTTGTTATGTTATTGAATAAGGTTTCAGGTCCGTTATTTACTGTTCAATTGTTGTTTTTGCTTAATTGCAAGTTTTTATACAGGTGATTACCTATTTATATAATCCAAGATGTGCTCCGTTATAATTTGTGATCTAATGCTTTGTAAGAGCATTTCATGTATATATAGAAATAGTTTGTTTTTCTTTTCTCGGAAGGTATACGTTGATTAAACCAGTAAAATATTTCAGTATTGTATGTATACAAGGTTTTGTGATAGAATCCAACCTTCACATGAAAAGATGGGTTTATAAGAATAAAAAGAGTTATGTCTCGTTGTTTATCTTATAAATTCAAGAAAATAATCTTACAATTATTACAAATCTTAAGCTAATTATCATAAGAATTTAATATTAAAAAAAAATTATTGCAATCTTATTATTATTGATATTAAGACGACAAGATGGCAAAAAATAAATCAAAATTTTTTACCACTACCCATCAAAAAATAAAAATAAAAATACACAACATGTACATTAATTTCTGGGTATAATAACTTACATTATTAACAATGGGTTGGTCTATTGGTCAAGACAAGCATTGGGCAATGTTATGGAACCAATATGATAATAAAATCGTTTAAAAGGTGCTGTATAAAAAGCTGAAAAAATGTTTGGATGAGTTAACGTAAAAACGTTATCAGATAAAAAAATTGTTTGATTTTATTTTTTTTAAAAAGTTATTAAGTTTTAAAATTACTAAAAATATCATTTTGACAATCTTATGATTAAATTTGTTTAAATAAAATAATTATTAAAATTCATTTGTGCTTGCCTTGTTTTTATTTGCAAAATCTTTTTTTTCTAATTTCAGCTTTTAATATCTTTTAGGACTATAAAAGCACAAAAATATTTTTTCATAAATCTTAAAAAATAAAATCTCTATTACCAAATAATTTCGTAGAAGAATATAAAGCTAAAAACTTTTTCAAAAACTAAATCAATCAAGGGCAAAGAATATTAACTCACCCTTTTAATGCCAAGGCCAAGAGCCCGTTACCTTTTATTTAGGACCCATTGTAATAATGAGAAATATTTATGCATATCCGTACAAATTGCTCAATAATTTCCAAATATGATGAATCGGCCCAATTCGGCTTACTAAAGAAAATGTTTAATTGCACTTTTTGTCTTAATAGCTAATTTGGAGTTTAATTTAGTTTCTCAAGTTTCAATTGTTACAATTAAGTCTTTACTAATTTTAATTTGATTTGGAGTTTAATTTAGTTTCTCAGGTTTCAATTGCTACAATTAGGTCTTTACTAATTTTAATTTAATGTAATTGGGTCATATTGTCAAGTGCAATTTAAATTAACTCTGAAATAGTGATGCGGTGCCCATGTAACATAATTGACCAATAAAAAGATAGTCACGGGACATATATAATAATTTTAATTAAAAAGCGTTTAAAAGAACAAAATAATTTTTTCTTTCCCTCTCTTCCTCACCACCCCCATTGTTCCTCCATGGAGCTACGACCATTCCTCCAATCCTCCATATCCACCATCACCACAATGCCAAATTACACAAGATTTAACATTCCTCGACATGAGCAACAACAATTTCACAAAACTCACTTCTCTCACATTTGCAGTACAATTTAACCTTCATCGAATTGACCAAGCAAAATGACGATAACTAGAAGTGGATTTCAAGGCTTCGGAACTGGATCCTATCAATAATGATAACAAAGATGATAGAAAGGATCATTCAATGATAAATAACAATAATCTATAAAGAAGACTGGAGCAAACTTTTTTTTTCCACTCGCCTTGCTTTTCAATTTGATGTCATAAACACACACAGAGCAGGGTATCAAAAACAATTTCACAAATCAAATTCCTCAAGATTTTGAAAATGCAATGAAATTAAGCAACCTGAACATTTCACAAACTCATTTAGTAATATTTTACCCAGTAACATATGGAATGCCACTAGGCACCAACTTATAATTTTTTTCAACTACTTCATCCAAACTCGTTGGTCAAACTCTAGATTTGTCAGTTGTGGAAGCCTTTACAAGATGGAATTACAGGGAAATTCTCTGAATGGTACCATCCCTTGGGACATCGGACACTGCGAGAAGCTCCTTTCGTTGAATTTGAGCCATAATTCTCTGATGGGTATAATCCCTTGGAAAAACCAATATGAGAATATTTTAAAACCTCTTCTGCTTCCTTACATTTTGTACATGAGAACTGTAAACTGTTATATATATCATACTATAGTGTGGACAGAACCTCTCAAATGTATTACGCGAGTTTATCTGTATTCTTTTAGTAAGTAATAATAAATTGTGATTTTGCTTATGTTCATACGTTGGGATTATCAGGACGTTATGCTAATTTCATTGGTCATTGGTGTGGCTTGCAATTACCAGGCTTCATTCACGTCTCTTCCTTTTTTTCTTGTTAATGGCTAAGGTTACTGGGTTAGCACCATCTTGACTTAATTGGCCTATACAAATCCAAGCACGCGATAATAGTTATTTTGGGGAAGTTGTGGACCAAGTGGCTCTTCCACTTTCTTTTGTTTTGTTTCTTTTCTTCCACTTGTGATGGAGGCAGAAGATGTCAAATTGGAGCTCAAATTATAGTGATTCTCTATTGGTGGTCACACTCACAACCAGAACTTGTTTCATGCATTGCTTGTCCTAATAATTGTTGGGTACGGATGGGTTATTGGGACCCAGAAAAAATAAGAAAGACAGAAAAGTATTAAAGATGGAACACGACGTTATGCCAAATGGTCAATAAAGCGTCACGTCTACCATTCTAATTTCATTACATAAAAATCGCACCTTAAAACACTATAGTAAATGTTTTTGTATAGTACAGCATTTTGGAGAAAATGATTGTAAGGCATAATAAACAAGAATTACTACTTTATCATAAAAAAAATTGAATCTGATGTCCTCCACACATACCTGTAATTTTTTTCTTTCAAATTTGTACTTCACATAGACCTGTAAATATTTTTTTCTTTTTTAATTCGTATGATACTTCTTTAATTCATGGGTGATGTTTCAAAAGAAGGGTCACGTAATCATGGATGCGCCAAGCATTACGACTAATCCCTGGTAGAATCCCAAGAAACGGCCAATCTATGACAGGAGAGGTTCTGTAGCGGATCCATTTCAAGAGGAAAAGGATGGAAAGAAATGCTATAAGTATTTCTGTGTAACCAAGCATGGCGATTGCAGATGTATAGAATCTGTATGCTGCAGTGTCCAAGTTTCTTATCTAGAAAATGTGGTGGTTTGATGGTCTTGGAGTGGGCTTCTGAAACTTGTTGATATAGGCCACATCATTTACCTGTAGTCTTGTGTACAATAAATTTCCTGCGTAAGCAGCCACTGTTTCTCTTTCATCTAGTAGAGGCCATCAGCCTGACTTGACACCCATGAGGTAGGTTGCCAGCATTGCACTAATAATTGACTCTTCACCTGCCACCTAGAAACTAGTAAAAGAAATCAATACAAAGGTGCAAAATATCATTTTTTTTTTTTTATACAGTATTAGTCAATTTAAGAACCAAAATATATCAAATATGTTTTTACAATATTTAGAAAACGGTTAACAATCCAAGAAACGTGTATATATATATATATATATATATAATATTTATAATACTTATTTATAAGTGATTTATAATATATATATAATAATTAATTCTGCATGTTAAAAATTTTGGTTTATTTCTTCATTTAATTTCTATTTTTTTTACATATTTAATCTCAATTATTTATTAAATTATACATAATACAATCTATAAATATTCACTAAATTAAATAATATTTAACAATAATACTTATACTTATATTTATTTTCTTATCATTTGATTAGCTATCATATAATACCTTTTTTTTTATATATATAACTTATAGTTTTTATAATAATAAAATCTCATTATATAAATTTTAAATATAATTTAGTTTGAATAACTTAATTGGTCATAATTAAGTATTCTTACGTAAAAAAAAAAAAATTAACAAACTTTCTTAGTTATAATTTTTAAATTAAATAAATATGAGCTCTTAATAAATATTAAAAACAAACATTTTGAAGAAAAATAGTTAAAATAAATTTTTTCTCTTTCATAAATCAAAAACTAAATATCACTAATATTTCTTTGTTAATTCTTCACATTAATCTCTAGTAGGATACGATATCTAGAAATATCAAAAGTATCTAACCTTATCTTTGGATACAATCGTATCACACCCCATGGAGATATGACTTGCCAGACGTATAATAACCAAATCTCCGTAACCCTGACTCAAATAAAAGAACGACCATGACTCTTGACTCGCTAATGAATAAAATCAAGAAATTATAAAGACAAAAGTTAACATTAAAAGCTTGTTGATTATAACAAATAACTTACTAAAAATTTCGACAAAAATCCCTTACAATATGAAATATGTCTTAAAATACAATCCTATAAACTCTTTTTTATTACTCAACACAATACAAAGACAGTAAGGAGCTCTGCTCCGTTCACACCATCAACAAAATAGGTACTAGAATATTACATCATACCATATTTGACACACACAGTGCTAATGTGACTGTAAATTTTCATCCTTAACTCCAAGTATGAGATTCCGAGACATATTTTGTCATCAAATCCTTAGCAAAACTTAGTATTAGTTATTAACTTCTTTTGAGGTCTTGCTATTAAAAAAAATATAACCACAAGAAAGGGGCGAGTCTTACGGACCCCGTGAGTGAAAAATCGTACACTAAAAGTATTAGCATCACTCAGCACAAACATAATATATATATATATTAACATCATGTAACATGATTCACATAACGTTTCACATTACACGTACACATTGTAAGTTTCACAAATTCACAAAAAACACAAGACCACAAATTAATCAGAACAATAATATCACACAAAACAACCAAAGGGCCAATGAGTAACCCAACCATGCACACCAGTATCACCCTCTGCCGGACATTTACGCACCCGCACACCAAATTAATTCTTCGTACACAATCTATCCCACAAGAGCTGAGCACTCAATTTTTTAGAAAATATTCATTAGAATCAAGATTTCTCATGATTTCAAATCAGATTATCCTAGGTGCACCTGAATTTTTAATTTCAGAAATGAAAATCATTTTTCAAAAAATATTCACGAGTTGGCCCTTATCAATCATAACCAATGTCAAACAAAACAACCAATATCAAACAAACCTAATTCAAATAAATTACTGAAATACTTTACTTGCTTACTTTTCATATATCACGCATATTCAAATAAACATATAATCACACATACTAATCTAACCCTTAAAGACAGCAATTAACCACTCACATGTAACAGATTCTACTTGTCACTCACATTTGAGTCCACGTGTCTCATCGGTCCACCTTAGATTTTGGATCTGAATTCATATTTCTAAATAATACTTAGTTCATAAATGTTATTGTTATAATATTTTAATTTCTAAGTTTATATTTCAACTCGTATATGTTTCTTTATGAAGTTTTTCATTAAACTACTACAAGCTAATTAATAAGAATTGAATTTTACGTTATAAGGTTAATATTAAAGAGACATTTTAAATGTCTCAACAATGCATAGGGTAAAAGAAACCATTGGAAAAGATAAAAAGCAATTAGTAAGTTAGGGATGTTAAAACTGTCCAAACTTGAAGTTTAGACCAATGTCCACTTTAACAGTCATATCTTTCTCTCAGAAACTCCAAATCTAGTTTCGTAAAATTTGTAAAATACTAGACACATGTAAATTTATAATAGTATATCATTTGTAATTTTTAGAATTGTATATCAATATAGTTTATTGTTTGAAGTTGTATCAAATTCTGTAACACAAAGAATTTTGACACCTCTGGCTTTACCTTATTTAATTATACATAAATTTCTCTAGGAAACACGAAATCCAATTCGTTTGTTGGGTTTATTAATAGACAAGTATATCTATCTTTATTATTTAGAAACTTTTCCTAAAATCAATATTGAACCCACTCAATTTCTTACATGAACCAAAAACAAGACATTAAAAATTATGTATAAACCAACTGAAATCTAATAGCTCTAACTCATAGCATACTTAAAACCAAGATACGAAATTTTGTAGACAATATCTCAAGACCATAAGCTACATTTGATCTTTTGAACACTTGTTCTAATTCAGCTCCAAAAATGCCTGAAATACATTATTTTTCAATCCCACGAAATTTGTCCCTGCATCCTATCCTCAACCTTTACCCTCTCAATTTCCAATACTTTACTCACACTAACACCCTTTGTCTATACCTACTATATACCTTCATCAAATCCTTGATTTACCACCTTAATTAACCATTCTTCGTTTACATAAATCATTTATTTCATATTCTAAATTATGGTAAAAAAATTAAAATTAACTTATTTTTCTTATTCTTTATCTTGTATCTAAATAGGAAATGTGCATTTCTAATCTCCATCTACATATCTTTTTTTATAATACCTTTAAGATATAAATATAACATTCCGATTCCTAATTCCAATTTCCTAACCACAAGGAATTCCCATCAATTCACCTAAATTAAGATATTATAACATTTAATTTAACATGAGTACTTGATTAAACTAATGTTCTAACACAATAAAATTTCTGAACCTATGCCCTTATTACCAACACCTCATAACATCACATCAAGATTAACTCTCAAGAAAACCCTTCCAGTATCTGAATTTGGGAGTAGTTAAGGTGGTTTTAAAGCCCACGGCATGTAGGGCAATTGTTGGCTGCCAAGCTCATGTAACTCATGAGACCACAACATAGGTCCCTTTCACCAAGAACTTAGCAACCCTTGACTGCTACATACTTCCATCTTCCTCACGGCAGCACCCAAGTTGCAAACAGGGCATGTGATAGCTATTGTTTCAACCATTCACCAACTTGCTTCCACACACACAACACTTACCCACAAGGAGCTCTTAAGCTCACGATTATTGAACACCTTACACCATTATTACCAAAAATTTGCCCACATAGCAAAGTAGCCACAACTAAACTAAGAAGGCAGTAAGCCTAACAAGGAAGAGAAGTAACCATACACGGCTAAGGGAAAGGGAAAGGAAATTTACCTTAAACCTGACTTGAACAAAGAGGAGCTGGAATTTCTTGTGCAACGTTCACTGGCAGAAACAGGGGAAGCAAGTTGACTGCCAAAGAAAGCTAAAATTGTAAGGTTTAGGGAGACCAAGCAAACGGCAAAGAGAAGAATAGAAGCTGGGCTGCTATGGAAGGAACTAAGCTTGGCTACACAAGGAGACTCACACGGCATAACCAGGAAAATGAAGTCAAGAAAGGAGAAGTTCAAAAGCTGTGAAGGAAGGAAGAAGAAGGTTTGGCCAAGGCTAGACAAAAGAAGGATGTAGACTTCTCAAAAAAAAAAATGGTCCCAGATAGACAAGAAAAGGAAAAGTAAAAGTAAAAGTAAAGAAAAACAAAACAATATGAGCCAACATCAACGTCAACAACTAAAGTGTGTGGGGGGTAAATATCTCACTTTTAATTATTTATATTTATATATTTATTTATTTATTATTATTATTATTTATTTTTTAACATATTTTACTATATTATTATTTAATTAATTTACTTATTTCATAATGTAAATTTACATATTATGTCTTAAAACTTAATTTTACGTTATCGGGTTATAATAAATCAAATATCAACAAGTATTTATAGATGTATTTGAATATCAATAATAAACAATAATTTTATATCTGTGACTCAAGATATTGATAAGTTTCACCTATATCATAGAAAAAGAAACGACACTAGTTCCTTGATGAATACCATCACAAAAACTGTTTCTAAATGAAGTATTAATTGGAGAATTAAAATAATCATTCATTACCAACACTAAAGTGGTTATTACTTGCTTAACACTCAAATAATTGACAACAGTTATAATAAATGCTGAAATCTTTTTCTCTCTCACACACACACATATATAAATATATATATATATTATCAATTTAACAAGAACTTGAAGACTTAGAAAAGTAAATAATACATTCTATTATGAAAGTACATGAGAAAAAAAAATATTTAGGTTAAATTTGATAATATTGTGACTTAAAAAATTTAATGTGACTTTTGACTGTGTAAAAACTGTTGACAAAAGCTATAGTTAATTTTTAAAGTATTTCATGTGATGCTTTCTTGGCTTTTCAAAAGGTGTAAAAAAATATCCTAAAAAATAAAAAAAAAGACCAATTTTGTTTTTCTTTTTATCTTTTTGAAAAACATTTGCAAAATCAACATTTGTACTTCACTGTATCTAAAAAAGAAAAGAAACTTTTAAAACATCATATTGGAGACTGCGACCTAATTTCTTTTCTTTCTCTATTTTGGTGAAAAGAGCTTGGCATGAAGCAGAAAATGAAAAGACCAAGGCCCTACGCATACAAGGCATTGTGTTAGAGGTAGGTTTAGGAAAGAGAATTCCCTTACCGTCCAAAATAAGAAAAGAAGAAACCCATGCAGGGGCAACATTTAAAAGCTGGAAATGAACAGGGAGAGATCAACCTTCTTTAGCCAATTTATCTACCACTTGGTTCCCCTCTTTAAAGGCGTGATGGACGGAGGGGTCAGAAATCTCATAAATGATCCAGGAGTACATATTTTTGTCTATATTATCTTTCTCAATGAAAAGTTTAGCAATAACATAATCAATGCTAATCTCCAAGTTCATGAAGCAATAATCAATAGCAATAAATTCAGTCTTGAGGCTAATGGAATAACCAAGGTTCCTACAAATCCCATAATCCAATTGCCATTGAAATCACATAAGATCACCACGGGGAAGGGACCGGAGGGGACCACTTGACCTTAGAAACAGGGTAATTATTATAATAGATTTTATAGCTACCTCTTAAATACAACGACACGTGGTATAACCTTATTGGCCATTATATTTTGTCTCCTAGCTGATCTAAACTCATTGCAGTACTAGAACGGTTCCTCCTATTCACTTACATGAAGATGGCAACCGGAAAAGGTCTCACATTCCTCCACACGTCTCCATGGTCCACTGTCATCACCTTGCAAAAACCAAACCCAATTTTCATCCCCATTCCGGAAACTCAAATCTGGCTGAACACCTACTACAGCACCGACCTCACCGTGGGGGTCATCATTGTCCAAATGATGACACCATCAGAATATAAACGTGTCGGCACGCGGGGCCTCAAGCCCCTTGGCGTTTGTCCGTTTCAATTCCAGATTCAAAATAGCAAAGGTGCCCTAGAAAAATACAAAAATGTTTATTGCTCAGCTGAATTTCTTATTAAAGAATATAAAAAAGTTAATTTAAAAAATTAAAATTTATTGGACAGCCATAATAAAAATGTAGTTACCATTTTGAATTACACTCCGTTACTACATGCTCAGTCAAAAAGGTCTTGGGGTTCATCCACTTCAAATGCACCCACCCAATTTATTTAGTTAAATCATATTTTAATAACTTTTGTCATTATAAGATTTTTTTATTTTTTATTTTTATACATAAGGGCGTTGGGGTCTGAATCCTAATCCGGGAGGGCGAGAGAGGCCGAATACTTCAATACCATGTCAAGTGAGTTATACTTAAACATGTATATGATCAATATATGCTCCATCAAATAATTAATTTTATGAAATTATTAATCAAAGCATGAATATTTGAAACATAAAATCCTTATGTCAAAAATAAATAAATAAATAAACGTGATTCCTTCAATACTCTTATGTTTTTTTCTTGTTAATGGTTAAGGTTACTAGGTTAGCAACATCTTGACTTAATTGGCCTATACAAATCCAAACACGCGATAATAGTTATTTTAGGGAAGTTGTAGTGGCTCTTCCACTTTGTTTTGTTTTGTTTCTTTTCTTCCACTTGTAATGGAGGTAGAAGATGTCAAATTGGAGCTCAAATTATAGTGCTTCTCTATTGGTGGTCACACTCACAACCAGAACTTGTGCATTGCTTGTCCTAATAATTATTGGGTACGGATGGGTTATTGGGACCCTGAAAAAATAAGAAAGACAGAAAAGTATTAAAGATGGAACACGACGTTATGCCAATTGTTTGGGTGTTGGATCCAAAAAATGACATATGTGTCGATTTGTTAATGGTAAAAACTGAACAATAAATAAATAAAAACAACAACAAAAACAGGGGTCAGGCTGTATAAGCAGCCGCCTTTTGTGTATGTGTGGTCAATAAAGCGTCACGTCTACCATTCTAATTTCATTACATAAAAATCGCACCTTAAAACACTATAGTAAATGTTTTTGTATAGTACAGCATTTTGGAGAAAATGATTGTAAGGCATAATAAACAAGAATTACTACTTTATCATAAAAAAAATTGAATCTGATGTCCTCCACACATAAATGATGAACCTCACATACCTGTAATCTTTTTCTTTCAAATTTGTACTTCACATAGACCTGTAAATATTTTTTTCTTTTTTATTTCGTATGATACTTCTTTAATTCATGTATAATTGCTTTTTTTAATACTTTAAAATTGCAGGCTATATATATCTTTATTTATTTTCTTCATTTTATAAATGTTTCTTATTATTGTTTGATTTACATGGATTGAACTGTAAGATTCTACCATTACCCTATCTAAATAATTAAATGAACTAACAGCATATCATTACAGTTTCTCTTGCTAATAAAGAAACTACGAAAGAATAGAAACTGTTTTTTTCTAACAAGCTCAAGCCAATTAACTTGAACACACTCTGCATGTCCATTCAGTAATTGTGATATAGTAAAACCCACATGAATATTCTGAAAATCCAAAAGGAGTATGGTAATACCAATAACTAGCAACTAGCGAGCTAGAATTACACTTTTATTTGAAAGCAAAAACATTTTACTGTAAATAAAGCATTGAAACTGCGGTATAACTCTGATACCATTTCTTAGAAGGTGTGGTAGGCTCACACAAGCACACAACTTACAACTCACCACTAAATTATAAAACTCCATTACTTGAAAATTAAAGCAACTATCACACTCATTAACATGATTCCGCTAAACATTTATTTATTTAGAATTTAAGAATACTAATATTTCCACAACTAGTAGCCTCTCTAATCTCTATCAAGCCGGAGGTATGACCACTCATATATCTGGCAGGACTATTGCCTCCAACATTGAAATCCTTCTTCATCAGATGCATCTTTTTGTGATCTTAACCTTCAGCCCATGTTTCATATGAAGTATAACAGAATCACTTGGGGAAACATGGTGACCTTCCACCATCTGTATGTCATAATTCCAGATAATAGCACTTGCAACCATCTTCATTTCAGTGATGCTCATGTCCTTACCCAAACAACTCCTTGGTCCTGCATTGAAAGCTATGAACTTGTAAGAAGGGATGTGTTTGATCCCTCCGTTCTCTGAAATCCATCTCTCTGGTTTAAATTCCAAGTAATCTTCTCCCCATATCTCTTGTGACCTTCCCATTGCGTACAAAGAGTAAAATACCTTTGTCTTTGGATTAATACGGTAACCACTGGGGAGGACGTCGGAATTGATTGTGCACACATGTAGGTATGGGACAGGAGGGAAAAGCCTTAACGATTCAAAAATAGCTGCATGCAGATAAACTAGCTTACCAACTTCATCTGTACTCAAAACCCTCCATTCTCCTTCTTTGGGTGCAAATTTACATTTGATTTCTTCAAGAATCTTAGTTGCCACTGATGGATGTGTTGCAATATGCCAAAAAAACCAAGTAAAGCCAGCACTCAGTGTGTCCCTTCCTGCCACCAGAAGATTAAATGCGGAGTCCCTCAGAAACTTGTCACCCATTTCTCCCTTTTCTTCTTCCTCTATATAAGCCGTTAACAAGTCAAAAGGCGGTGGTTCCTTTTCCTGATCATTCATCTCTAAACCTCCTTCGTATCTTCTTTGCTCTTCTCGCTTGAATGCTATACGTTCATGTATGAATTGGTCGAGAATTTTCTTTGCTGCACTCAGCTTCTTCTCTTGTCCAATTTGAAGCCATTTCTGCAGCTTCCAAAAGCTCCTTGGCATTATATGTCTATGCATCACTGTCTTCTCTATTTCGTTAAATGCCTTCTCGTATGCAACTTTGGGGAATTCAATGGAAAGGCATTTTGGATCAAATCCTAAAACCATGGAGCAAATATTATCAAAGGTGAACCTTTCAATGACATCCTCCAAATCCAATTCCCAAGCTTGTTCTGATGCATAATTGAGAACCGGAATCAGACAACTGTCCAATTTCTTTTGGATAGTTTGCTCAACAAGAAACTCGAACTTCCTCTGTTTAATCAATGAATGGACCATTGTTCTATTGTTTCTCCATATCTCGTCATCAGTGTTAAAAATCCCATCTCCCAAAGGTTCTAAGATCTCACGATATTCGGAGCCCCGTGGATAGTTGCTAGAGTTTTTTCCAGTAATGTGCTGCACATTCATGGGATCGCTGGTTAGGACGAAGTTCATGTTGGTAAACCATGGTCCTTTGATCTCCAAAGTGCCCCCATGGTGTTTCAAAACAAGGGTCGCGTAATCATGAATGCGCCAAGCATTACGAATAATCGCTGGTAGCATCCCAAGAACAGGCCAATCTATGACAGGAGAGTTTCTGTAGCGGATCCATTTCAAGAGGAAATGGATGGAAAGAAATGCTATAAGTATTTCTGTGTAACCAAGCATGGCGATTGCAGATGTATAGAATCTGTATGCTGCAGTGTCCAAGTTTTTTATCTAGAAAATGTAGTGGTTTGGTGGTCTCGGAGTGGGCTTCTGAAACTTGATGATATATATAGGCCACATCATTTACCTGTGGTCCTGTGTACAATAAATTTCCTGCGTAAGCAGCCACTGTTTCTCTTTCATCTAGTAGAGGTCATCAGCCTGACACCCATGAGGTAGGTAGCCCTGGCATTGCACTAATAATTGACTCTTCACTGCCACCTAGAAAATAGTAAAAGAAATGAATACAAAGGTGCAAAATATCTTTTTTTTTTGATACAGTATTAGTCAATTTAAAAATCAAAATATATCGAATATGTTTTTACAATATTTAGAAAATGGTGTACCAGAATATATAAGCATATATAAAAAAAAAATTATAATACTTAGTTATAAATAATTTGTAATATATATAATGATTAATTCTATATGTTTAGAAATTTAATTTATCTTTTTTTATAATTTTTAATTTTTTTTATATGTTTAATCTCAATTATTTATTAAATTATACATAATACAATCTATACATAATAACTAAATTAAATTAATTTATAAATAATACTTACACTTATATTTATTTTTTTATCATTTGATTAGCTATCATATAATAACTTTTTTTTCTTTTTTATATAACTTATAATTTTTATAATAATAAAATCTAATTGTATAATTTTTAAATATAATTTAGTTTGAATAACTTAATTGGTCATCAGTGTTAAAAATCCCATCTCCCAAAGGTTCTAGATCTCATGATATACGGAGCCCCGTGGATAGTTGCTAGAGTTTTTTTCCCAGTAATGTGCTGCACATTCATGGGATCGCTGGTTAGGACAAAGTTCATGTCGGTAAACCATGGTCCTTTGAACTCCATAGTGCCCCCATGGTGTTTCAAAAGAAGGGTCAAGTAATCATGGATGCGCCAAGCATTACGACTAATCCCTGGTAGCATCCCAAGAAAAGGCCAATCTATGACAGGAGAGTTTCTGTAGCGGATCCATTTCAAGAGGAAAAGGATGGAAAGAAATTCTATAAGTATTTCTGTGTAACCAAGCATGGCGATTGCAGATGTGTAGAATATGTATGCAGCAGTGTCCGTGTTTCTTAACTAGAAAATGTAGTGGTGTGGTGGTCTTGGAGTGGTCTTCTGAAACTCTATGATATAGACCACATCATTTAGTTGTGGAAAATAAATTTCCTGCCTATGTAGCCACTGTTTCTCTGTCTAGTAAAGGCCAAGAGCCTGACAGTCATGAAGTAGGTTGCCTGCCCTAAAGGCATGCTTTTAACTCAAGCAGCTTTTAGTTAATAATTGACTCTTCACCTGTCACGTTAGAAATAGAAAGTAGTAAAAGAAATGAATACCGTCACAAAAACCTTTTTCTAATTGCAGTATTTGATAATTAAAATAATCATTCATTACCAACACTAAAATCGTTATTACTTGCGTAATACTAAAATAATTGGCATGTTATAATATATCGCGGGTTATTATGAGAGAGGCGTACCTGATTTGGCATCTTTATTCGCCAATGCTCCAATATTTCTCTCTCTAACTATGGCATAAATTTCTGATTTTCTTATGTACTCTTATAATTTTTATTATTACGTAATTTTATTTAGTTGTTCTGAAATTCTAATTACTCTATTAATTAGTTTGATAATTTTTGTTAATTCGTTTTAATATCAATAGAATTGTAATTATTTTAAAATTATTGATTTCTTTTTTACTAATTCATGTTTGATTTTCTTAAATACCTTTATGAGTTATTATTACATAATTATCTTTAATTGTTATTTTACTTTAAATAAACTTTATTGATATTTTTTATTATTTTTTTCTTAATGCTTCTATATTTTTATATCAATAGCATTGTAATTACTTTAAGCACTATTGAATTATTTTTTATTGAATATTCATAATTGAATTATTTTTTACTGAATATTCATAAATCTTTAATTTTTAAAAAATTATATGTCAATATATAGTAATTAAAATTGAATTTCTCAATTTTTATGTTTAATAAGTTCCTAAAAATCATAACTTTTTAGTTCTTATCAAATTTATAAATTAAAAGAAATATTAAGAGTATAAATTTCATAATTATAATATTATTACTTTAACTTTTAATTTAAAAATATATGATTGGATATCATTGTAGTTTGATATTTTCTTTAAATTTGTATGTCTATATTACGATTTTTACCTTAGTATGTATTTATGAACCATTTATATACTAAATTATTATATTAGATGTTTAAATTTATTATAATATGCGTTTTACTATATATTTTTATGCATTTTCAAATAATTTACAGTTTTCATGCCGTTTTCAGGCATTTCTCGAAACGTTTCCGTTTTCAAACTTATCGAAATGATATCTTGAAACAAATTTTAATTCCTTGATAAATACAAGAAAAATCTCTCATATTGCTTACCTGCATGCAAATAGACACTTTGTAATTTATGAAATTTACCTCATGTTTGATCTCTTGATCCATACATTATAACATATTTGTTATGCTAGATAAGCAACATGATATATAATATTAGTCACAAGCGTATGCGTATTTGCTACATGAACTTTTTGAATGCAATTACTATATTCCTCGATTTTCATCGGGTTATTTAAATTTTTTGATATACTAGTAGGCCAAGTAGCAAATGCATGCTCTTATGAAAAACTGTAAGCTCCTAAGCAAGCAAATGACATATTCAGTCTCCTAAATCTAAAGGCCAAATTATATAAATTGCTTAATGCACTCATTATGTTAGACAAAATATATGTTGTTTTGCATGATTCGTCTATATCCCTCACTAATCGAACGTACATGCACATGCTTTTAAATTATACAATTTATCACACCTGTTTTGTATGCTTGATGATTTTCATATATCGTGTTGATACAATTTGTGGGACTTATATACGTCTGATTGGAATTTCTTGTCTACTATGAACTTATAATTGATAAACGTTTTCAAGTGGTTTAGTTTATAGCTAAGCACAAGAAAATGAAACATATGGACATCAAATAACGACATGAAAAGAAAAATATTCTCCCCACATTGCAAGCTATATACGTGGGTCAAATCATCAACTTAACTGGAGAACACTTTGAAAACGATAAACCTAGAGTTTTAAAAATATTATCAATCATTCTTTTATTGTATTAAATGTTTTCACATATGCGAATTTGACGAATTTTTGTTGAGCTTAACTTTTTCAGACGCACTTGTAAAAACTATTGTAGGAAAATCTTCGTGCACTAAATCACCAATTAGATAAGCTCATAGCGTTTCAAAAGCAGAAAGGGTTATCACTCATAGGGATAACATCAGCAAACTAATGTTTTGAAAATCAAACTGTTTCCATGATCGTTTGGGTGACAAATCTAACCAAATTGAACCTAAGAACCGTTTTGGTATATAAGATCAAACTTGAAATCAGAGTTATGATATCGATCATCATGTTTTGTTTTGCACTACTTACCTGAATGTTGAATCTCTTTTTGAAGTGCTTCAAAGTAGCCCTAGTGGAGTAGATAAATGCTAGTATAAGATTGAGGATGACTTTTTCCCTTTGGCAAGACGATCAATTAACATCAATTAGTATGTTTTGGCTATGAATGATTTTCAATTGGTATGAAGCTAGATAGGTCTAGCAAATTAAAATATCAAAAGTCTAATCTATTTTAAAACCGGTCATGAGTCGTCCTATTTTCTCGTTCTTATGGTTTGAAAACACTGATCAGAATGAAAAGAAAAAAATGATAAAATTCTCCTCTTGAAGAACCATGACCTACAAGAGGAATTAGCTATACAAGTGACAAAACATTAAACTCTAGATTAAATGTTTTTGTATAGTACTACAGCATTTTTCACAGATTGTGGTTGTAACTTGTCAGGCCTAGTAAAGAAGAATTCAGTCTAGTACTGTTTATCATTAAAAAAAATTGAATGTGCATGAGCCCATTAGGCATTAATTTGATCATGACTATGTACCAAAAATAGTTAAGTGACGATGTCCTCCACACATAGACCTCAAATGAAGACTCCATACAAATGTTTTCCTATTTAATTTGTAAGATTCTGTAAATTTTTTTTATTTGTACGTCCAATAAATCTGTATATATATATATATATATTTTCTTCATTTTATAATGTTTTTTATTATTATTTGATTTACATGGACTGAACTGTATGTTTCAACCATTACCCTATCTAAATAATTACAACATGAACTAGCTGCATATCATTATTATTTCTCTTGCTAATAAAGAAAATACTATAGAATTGAAACTGTTTTTCTTTTCTAACAAGCTCAAGCCAATTAACTTGAACACTCCTGCATGTCCATTCAGTAGTTGTGATCTAGTAAAACCCACATGAATATTCTGAGAATCCAAAGGAGTATAGTAATACCAATAACTAGCAACTAGCTAGTCAGAATTACACTAATGTAAGAACAAAAGTATTTTTACTGTTAGTAAAGCATTGAAACTCTGGTATACACTCTGATACCACTTTGTTAGAAGGTGTGGTAGGCTCACACAAGCACAACTCACCACTAAATCATAACACTCCATTACTTGAAAATTAAAATAACTCTCACTCATTAATAACACATACACATGATTCCACTAAACATTTATTTATTTAGTATATATTTAAGAATACTAATAGACTAATTCCACTTTATTATTCCACAACTAGTAGTGATCTCTCTAACAAGCGGGAGTTATGACCAGTCATATGTCTGGCGGGACTATTACCTCCAACATTAAAATCCTTTTGATGATCAGATGCATCTTTTTATGATCTTAACCTTCAGCCCATGTTTCATATGAAGTATAACAGAATCACTTGGGGAAACATGGTGACCTTCCACCACCTGTATGTCATAATTCCAGATAATAGCACTTGCAACCATCTTCATTTCAGTGATACTCGTGTCCTTACCCAAACAACTCCTTGGTCCTGCATTGAAAGCTATGAACTTGTAAGAAGGGATGTGTTTGATCCCTCCATCCTCTGAAATCCATCTCTCTGGCTTAAATTCCAAGTAATCTTCTCCCCATATCTCTTGTGTCCTTCCCATTGCATACAAAGAGTAAAATACCTTTGTCTTTGGATTAATACGGTAACCACTGGGGAGGACGTCGGAATTGATTGTGCACACATGTAGGTATGGGACAGGAGGGAAAAGCCTTAACGATTCAAAAATAGCTGCATGCAGATAAACTAGCTTACCAACTTCATCTGTACTCAAAACCCTCCATTCTCCTTCTTTGGGTGCAAATTTACATTTGATTTCTTCAAGAATCTTAGTTGCCACTGATGGATGTGTTGCAATATGCCAAAAAAACCATGTAAAGCCAGCACTCAGTGTGTCCCTTCCTGCCACCAGAAGATTAAATGCGGAGTCCCTCAGAAACTTGTCACCCATTTCTCCCTTTTCTTCTTCCTCTATATAAGCCGTTAACAAGTCAAAAGGCGGTGGTTCCTTTTCCTGATCATTCACCTCTAAACCTCCTTTGTATCTTCTTTGCTCTTCTCGCTTGAATGCTATACGTTCATGTATGAATTGGTCGAGAATTTTCTTTGCTGCACTCAGCTTCTTCTCTTGTCCAATTTGAAGCCATTTCTGCAGCTTCCAAAAGCTCCTTGGCATTATATGTCTATGCAACACTGTCTTCTCCATTTCGTTAAATGCCTTCTCGTATGCAACTTTGGGGAATTCAATGGAAAGGCATTTTGGATCAAATCCTAAAACCATGGAGCAAATATTATCAAAGGTGAACCTTTCAATGACATCCTCCAAATCCAATTCCCTAGCTTTTTCTGATGCATAATTGAGAACCGGAATCAGACAACTGTCCAATTTCTTTTGGATAGTTTGCTCAACAAGAAACTCGAACTTCCTCTGTTTAATCAATGAATGGACCATTGTTCTATTGTTTCTCCATATCTCGTCATCAGTGTTAAAAATCCCATCTCCCGAAGGTTCTAAGATCTCACGATATTCGGAGCCCCGTGGATAGTTGCTAGAGTTTTTTCCAGTAATGTGCTGCACATTCATGGGATCGCTGGTTAGGACAAAGTTCATGTTGGTAAACCATGGTCCTTTTATCTCCATAGTGCCCCCATGGTGTTTCAAAAGAAGGGTCACGTAATCATGGATGCGCCAAGCATTACGACTAATCCCTGGTAGCATCCCAAGAAAAGGCCAATCTATGACAGGAGAGTTTCTGTAGCGGATCCATTTCAAGAGGAAAAGGATGGAAAGAAATGCTATAAGTATTTCTGTGTAACCAAGCATGGCGATTGCAGATGTATAGAATCTGTATGCTGCAGTGTCCAAGTTTCTTATCTAGAAAACTTGATGATATATATAGGCCACATCATTTAGTTGTGGAAAATAAATTTCCTGCCTATGTAGCCACTGTTTCGCTTTGTCTAGTAAAGGCCAAGAAGTAGGTTGCCTGCCTTGCAGGCATGCTTTTAACTCCTGACAGTCATGAAGTAGGTTGCCTGCCTTGCAGGCATGCTCTTAACTCAAGCAGCTTTTAGTTAATAATCGACTCTTCACCTGTCACGTTAGAAATAGAAAGTAGTAAAAGAAATGAATACCGTCACAAAAACCTTTTTCTAATTGCAGTATTTGTTAATTAAAATAATCATTCATTACCAACACTAAAAATCGTTATCACTTGCATAATACTAAAATAATTGGCATGTTATAATATCTACTCGCAGGTGATTCTGAGAGAGGCGTACTTGATTGGACATCTTCATTCGCCAGTGCTCCAATTTTTCTCTCTAACCATATCTAAGCTATATATTAGAAAAGTGACTTTAGTCACGTAAATTTTTGATTTTGTTACATTCTTATAATTTTTTTTTATTATATAATTACATTTAGTTATTCTTTTATTTTAAATAGACTATTAATTATTTTGATAATTTTTTTTAATTCATCTTTGTTTTAATATCAATAGAATTGTAATTATTTTAAAATTATTGATTTCCTTTTTACTAATTCATCTTTGATTTTTTTTAATACCCTTATGAGTTATTATTATTACATAATTATCTTTAGTTGTTATTTTACTTCAAATAGACTTTATTAATATTTTTTTTTTTCTTATTCTTCTACATTTTTATATTAATAGCATTGTAATTACTTTAAGAACTATTGAATTATTTTTTACTGAATATTCATAAATCTTTAATTTTTCCAAAATTATATGTCAATATATAGTAATTAAAATTGAATTTCTCAATTTTTATGTTTAATAAGTTCCTAAAAATCATAATTTTTTAGTTCTTATCAAATTTATAATTAAAAGAAATATTAAGAGTATAAATTTCATAATTATAATATTATTACTTTAACTTTTAATTCATAAAAAATATATATATATTTTAATAATTATATGTAAATAGTACTTAAGATTAAATTTCTTAATATTTTTTATTTAATAAGTTTCTAATAACTATAATATTTTTTTAGTTTTTTTTTTTTTTTAAATTTAGGAATTAATGTTTTCTTTTTAAAAGACAATACCATGCATTAAAAAAATTATTAAGAGTATAGTTTATGAGTTTTTACTATTACATGAAATATTATTTTAATTTTTATTATGTTTTAAATAAACTATTTTTTTAACTTCTTTCTTAACTATTTCTTATTTTAATATTAACATAATTATAATTGTTTTATGACTATTTTTTGCCCTAATTCTTTTGAAAATTAATAAATATATAATATTTCAATAACTATAAATCAATAGAAATTAAAATTGAATTTCTTAATTTTTGTATAAAATTAGGATGAATTATAAATAAAAAAATTATTCAGAGTATAGTTATTCTGATTATAATATTATTTTATTGATTATTTTAATTTTTTATCAAATTTATCTATTTGTTTAATATCTTTAACATGTAATATTTTTCTATTAACTATAATTTATTGATATATATATTAATTGTTGATGTTCCATATATGTAAATATTAAAATACTATTCACTTGCAATGCGTGTGTTATGAAAACTGATGTCTATCTATGTATATATATATCAATTTAACAAGAATTCGAAGGACTTAGAAATGCAACCAATAAATTCTATTATGAATGTATATGAGAGAAATATTAAAGCTAAATTTGGTTATAATGTGACTTATAAAAAATTATTGTAGTTTTCAATTGTGTCAAAACAGTTGACAAAATTCACAAGCTAACTTTTAAAAGTATTTTTTGTAGAAAAAACTTCTCCAAAAAATAAGTAGCTAAAATATTGTCAAAATCAATCTTTGTATTTCACTGCATCTAAAAAAGAAAAGAAACTTTTAAAACATCATATTGGAGACCACGACTTTATTTCTTTTCTTTCTTTTTTGTTGGTGAAAAGAGCATAGCTTTAAGCAGAAAATAAAAAGACCAAGGCCCTACAAAGCGTTGCATTTAGAAGTTAGGTTTGGGAAACATAATTCTCTTACAGTCAAAAATAAGAAAAGAAGAAACCAATATCTAAAAGCTGGAAAGGAACAGGGAGAGATCAACTTCTCTAGCCAATCTATCTACCACTTAGTTTCGTGATAGATGGAGAGGTCAGAGATCAACTGCATCGAGGACATGCACCAATAAATGATCAAAGAATACATATGTTGGTCTATATCATTTTTCTAAATAAAATGTTTAGCAATACCATAATCAATGCTAATCCTTCAAGTTCATGAATCCATAATCAATAGCAATTTGTAATCCATCATGAATTGCAATAAGTTCAATCTTGAGGCTGATGGAACAACCAAGGTTCCTACAAAATCCCATCAAATTGCCATTTGAATCACAGATAGACAAAGATTTCCAAGAGAGGAGCCATCTATGTTGAAATATAACCAACCAAAAAGGGAGAGACCACTTGACCTTAGAAACAAAAGATTGAATCTCATTCCAAAGTCAAAACTGACATTATTGGTAATACTTATTATCTCATAATTATATTATAATTATTACAATAAATTTTAGATTTGTCTTTTAATTATAATGACACGTGGTGTAGTATAATCTTATTGACCACTATATTTTTTATAAAGAGACTAAATTTTCAAAGATAAACCATATTGTCTATTCTGAATCACTATCTTTTACTTACAGGTTATCATATCTGAATATTATACTGGGTTGTATACAATTTCGTTGGATTTCATTCTGATCCTAGCCTCGCCTCGAACTATCTATCTAAACTCATTGCAGTACTAGAACGGTTCCGTCGATTCACTTACATGAAGATGGCAACTGGAAAATGTCTAACACTCCTCCACATGCCTCTATGGTCCACTGCCATCACTTTCATATATACCCAATCATTAATGTGATAATATCTCACATTACTTAGATTTTGAAATAAATATAATATAATATATAATATCTCACATTATTTTTTTACATAATTAATTTTAAAGACGTGACACTCACACAATATCAGGGTTACCTCAATTATTAGAGCCTTAACGAATATCAATGTGATAATTTCTCGGTTAGATGGCAGAGGTTTTAAGGGTAAAAAACAAAACCCACCGACCTCACCCTGGGGGCCATCATTGTCCAGACGTAGACACCAGCGTCGTTACGCGTGGCCTCAAGTTACGTCAGAAAACTACACGAATCAGCAAAAATAATTGCGTGATAATGATATGATTCCAATTTCATTTTTTATGCTTATCTAAAGTGATTTACATGGCTCATTTATATGCTTTATCAAAATAAATTAATATTATGACATTACTCATACATATCCACAAAACCTAATTTCATACGTGATAGCTTAAATACAATTATATGATTAACACTCTCTAAACAATTTAATATTGTTCGTTGACACACATGATAATTTGTCTCTACAACATTACATGCTCGATTTGGTTAGAAATTAATGGGAATATCTTGCCTATATGATATTTCATATTACATAACAGTACATAATATAATGAAGTAAATAAATTAAATTAAATTTTTAATCAAATTTTTTTGTGAGAATTAGATATATAGATAATTGTTAATATATACAACGATAAAGAATAAAATTGAACAATTCTAGTGTCACATGTAGTAAAAAATTTATTTACAGTTACTTATGATAATTAAGAAATTTCTCCGATTTAGACTGATTGCAATTGAGTCAATTACAATTTTTTGAGAAACCAAACGTTCTCAATACACCGATTGGACTCTCAATAAGCAATTGGACTTTGCAATTTATATACCAAACAGGCTCTAAGTTTCTTATGTTGATCATAAGATCATTTTCCTGTAAATTATGTCATTAGTTACCCCGGGTTTCAATGCCCAACATTTGTTACTTTTCAATACTGCTTTGCTGTAGTTCAATGGAACAATGAATTGGACTATATCAACTCTGAAATGTTTAACAACCTTCCCCTCAATTTCCGTACACTTCTTTATAATGCAATCTTGCAAATTCTATATACCTCGTTGAAATAGGCAAGTTTCCATTTTCTGTAAATTGAATCAAACTAATTAGGATTATATGTACTAGAGGAATTATGAATTGATAAATTCTTTCGATTGGTTATTATTTTGGAGTCGTAGAACCATTCAAAACTGAGGAGTTTCAGATTATAAGGATAGATGAGTTTGGGTGCAATGGTGAAGTTATTGTATAAATTTAAATTTCCAAAATGCGTCATCTGGTGCAAACAAATAAGTCTGATCTGGTACTATTTCTATTAAAGAAAGGAACCCTGCAAACAAAGATAACTTTTTTGGTGTCCTTGTCAATGGTTTATCGCATTTCGAATTGGATGCTTATCTGTTAATTCATATAACATTCAAGGTGTATATTTGCTTTTTTAGTTAATATCTTGATGTTCTTTGATTCACAAGATGTTTCATGGTGTTTCTCCAGTTTAGTACTAGCCAGCAACCTTTATGTCTTTGAAGTTAAGGCCCATAACATTTATTGTTTTGTGAACATTTGCTCTTTCCTTCTCCATTCCTGGTGCCTGTAACATGTCGTATAGTAAGAATGGCTCTAAGCTATGGTTTAAACAATGCAATTGTGTGCTGTTAATTAAACTCCGGAATAAAAAAAGCACTAGCTAGTAATGGGAGGATTTTCCATGGTCATCATCTCCAATGGCATTTTCTTTGGGATAAGATTGTCTTTCTAGCTTTTTTTTTTAGTGTTCTGTTTCTAGAGCTTTTGAAGATGTTTCTTTAGTAGATATGCGATGTGATTAGCAAGCATTCTTGTTTTAAGCTTGCATTTCTTTTTATCATTTATTTTTATGCTTAAGAGGACTTCTTGTCCTCTCGTGTGCTTCTTTCTTTCTTTATAATTTTTTTTTGTTTTTGTAAATATATATTTTTTTTAAATGCACTAACTAGTAAGTATTCCCCTACTTTAAAAGGAGACCACTTAGCTCATTAGGTTCATGAGTAATCTCCCTTCGAGATACAAGTTAATCTTCCTGTCAAAAACTTGCATTTAGAGTTTTCTCCTTGTAAGTATGATTGTCCTAAAAGTTTAATATGAATATTTTGGTGACTGAGTTTTTACTCTGAGAAGTGAGAAGTGGTGTCTAACCTTTTCTTTCATGTGCCTGGTCAGTATCATGCAGGATAAAAAACACAGATGGCAAATTGGCCTGAGCAGCCGGTTAATGTAATTATAAAATGGCTAAAGAAACAGAGCCCTTCGTGGGTTGTGGCCGATTTCGGCTGTGGTGAGAAATTCTGAATGAACTCTTAATTATAATTGAAAGTTATTTTGTTTACTGTCGATACACTTTGTTCATTGTATTCCAGGGGATGCACACCTTGCAAAAAATGTGAAGAATAAAGTCTTCTCCTTGGATCTTGCCACAAATGATCCTAATGTAATTGCTTGTGACCTGTCAAATGTATGTGCATTTATGAGGAATTTATTTTCTATACACATTGAATGAAGTTATTCATTTTAAATTTTTGAGGATGTTTGTTGAAGAGTTCAAATTAGCTCTGTAGCTTCCTTTTTTATGTATAAGTAAAAATTCATTTGCTGTGTAACTTAGTTAGCACTGTACTATTTTTGGTTGGTCTCTTCCTTACATTCATTCAAATTTGCCTTGATATGTTTTGGCAATCTGGTTTGTGTATTTAACATATCACAATATGTTAGAAAATGGATAATGTACATTTGAAGTTTGGTTACACCTTTAAGTTATTAACTAGTTGGTTTAGGAATCATGACTTACTTAACAGGCCATATTTGTATGGTTGAACACACAAAATTGAACGATAGCACACCCTTATGAGAATTTTTATCCTGAAAGTATCCAATGAAGTTGACAATATGATTATTATGCAGAAAACTGACAAAACGTATTCTTGTTAAGAAAACTTGCTTCATCACCACGCTGTGGGGGGAAAAAGGTACACCTGTGGTGACTTGATAACACCCAAAAGAAATTCAATAAGTTCATGGGCAGCTTCAATTTTCTAATTATTTGATGCACTCACTGTTATTTAGACCTTAAGACCTTCAAGCTTAAGACTCATATGGTAGAAAGGGTGGTTGTGATTGTGACTGAGGACAGATAATGGAATGTTAACTAGCCCAAAACCTTGATATTAAAAAATATTTGAATTAGGATCCACATTGATGATTTGTAATTGAACCTTCTCTTGTTGATTTTGTTTACACCCAAATTGCAAAAAGACATTAAAATTGATGGATTTTCCATGTTTACTGGCAGACACCCCTTGGATCCTCATCTATTGATGTTGCTCCTCCGGTATTTGGATCAAACCTGCTTTTACTTCTGCTATCAAAAGCCAGCAGCTGTTGAAAACTATCACAAGTCAAATGCTAAACTGGAAAAAAACAACCTCACATCTAGAAACATAGACAAAGGAGAAGCAAACCATGGTTTAAGCACTCTGTATGCTTCTTCAAGGTAACTTGAGAAGTTAGTTCCCATTAATGAAAGACATATTCATGCAGGACTTCTCAAATAAGATGTTTATTGTATTCTACTTCAAGAAAAAGGTGTGCATCTTCTTGCAGAGCGTATTTGCTCCTATTGATTTTTCTACACGTGTACTAGCATCATCTGGTTTCATTCCCAATATTGATTTGATTCACCACTTCCCCTTGTAGGATAAGCCAAGTACTCGGAAGAAGGAAATTGAGTGGCCTGTACTAAAACCTTGTCTTTACAAGCGTCGCTGAGACAAAATTACAAACACTCTTGGTTATCAAGGAAAAAAGAGAAACAAATTTGTAATTTAATTTAGCACAGGTGCAAATTACTTATAAAAGTTCATGAAATTTATGTTTTTAAGGTGCTCAAGTTATTCTGCCTCTTATACATTTATTTGTTTGTTTAGTGTTCTCTGAGTTGAGAGTTACAAAGTTGCAAATTTCATTATTATTGTCCGCTTTGGCACCATGAAATGAAAATTTGACTTCATGCTGTGATTTTAATTAACTTGGGAAGTACTTATTGTTTTTGGTCTTCCTTCTCCCCTTTGAATATTATTTCTTTTCAGGACTTCTGTGATGGGTATATTGATACTTTTCTCGTATTTTTTTCTTCATATTAGTTAAGGTGGACCTTGGATAAAATCTTAACTTGTGAAGTTTGCGGAAGCACCGACATATTTTTTCTGATTACCTACTAACTTTATGTCTGAGTAACTGCTCCTGTGAGTTTAGTTGACATGTTATAGTAAGTTTTTGACAATTGCATTAAGAAAATGGAATCTCAAGTAGTTTTGCTTGTAATCACAATATTTCTTTGTTGGTACCTTTTATCAACTATCTAGTATTTGAAGATTTCAATATTTTCTTTCTTTCTAATCTTTGTTAAACCAGATTACTAGGCCTATTAATTGTCTCAGTGACATGAATTGTTGGTTGCAAATTTTGAACTTTTGCACTCTTCTGCACTTAAATACTTCTCCCAATTCCCAACCATCACCTAAAGACTCATTAATACATAATTTGACTAAGGTTTTATAATCGATTTACAACCATTTTCCTCTTCGTTGGGCTTGGCATGTGAATTGTGATGGTCAGCTCTTAAGCTTAAAGTTCCACTATCCCTTCCAGCCTTTTAGCACCATATACCAAACAGAAAGGAAATATAGAGACAATGTTGAAGATGAGATTCAAAATTGGGTGTCAAGAGGTTTCTGATGAGAATCACATATTTTGCTGCTAACCCTCAGAAATGTGTCAACACCTAATGATTAAGCAGAGTCAGTGCTTCCCAATTTCTTCCTTGGGCCCTATTTCCAATATTACCTACTCCTCCAGTTGTTTTCTGCTTTGTAAAGGTAATAATAGAACATCTTTGGTACTTCCAGTTCACATTTCTTTAGTCATAATCTTAACTTTTCTTCTGTTTCTGCACTAAGTATTTTGACTAATTTGTACCAAAAAGAAAACAAGCAATAAGAGTGGGATGGTAATTTGAAATATTCCATGAACTATGGATGCTATGCTTCATTTTCCAATATGACTAAAATAAAAACAAAAACTATGTAAGAAAAATTAAATTAAAAAATAATCAACAACATGAACCATGTGAGACCACTATTAGAAAGGACATGGAGTTATGGCACCTCAGTTATCCCATGTCATAATGTTAAAGAATTATGCTATCACATGTTTGTTCATTTACTCGCCCTCTCTTTCTCAAACTCACAATATACTTAAATACAAAAGACAAGTCAATAGGAAATAGAAAAGAAGACAAAAAGTCAAAGGATCTGCCAATGCTTTTCTTTTCTTTCATTGCTCCCTTATTGACATTAACTCCAAAAAAAAAAAAAGTAGAGTAAAAATTAAAAGAAATTCTTTCTGTAAATTTGTCAATGATGGATTAGGGATGAAGAATTCAATTAAGATCTCCTCCCATTAATAGATCATCAACTTTTATTTTTGTAGTTACAGATCTAGTATATCTTATAGTGAACGAATTTTGAAGAATTTATTATCAATTTTTATTTAATAGTCAAGTTTGTTTAGTATAACTTAAACCCACATATGTAATCTCCTCTTCAATTTATCTTTAACCAAACAAAAAAAATTATTAATTAAAATACGAATAAATTAATTCAAATATACCATATCGCTAAATAATAATTAAAAAACAAAAAACAAATCCTTTAAAATTGTTAATTTCGTTCACTTTAAAATATACTTACATCTTCAACTATAAAATAAAATAATTTATTAATTTTTCATTTTTGAAAACTCTACATTCTTGATTCTTATGACTTCAAAGTTTTATTTTATTTATTTTATGATTATCTAAAATAAAGTCTCTAAAATAATTTTAGATTTAGGTTGTTGTTATGTTACTCCGATAGTGGGTGAACGGACTGGTTTAGGGGCATCCATCCCAGAGACATGAACATGGTTTCGAGCTTGTAGCCCTCACCTTAGGGAGAGGAAATGACATTGACCTCTTGTCTCCAGGAATTATGAGAGCTCAGATTCCAAGTTTTGAACTCAAGAACTAGGGGAAATATTTATTTATTTCTTGTCGGTGAAGTTACTAGGAAGATTCAAATACAAGAAGCCCAAACCCACCGACTCTACAGCCTTCACTACTGAAAAAGCAAATAAATTTTAACCGTTCTCCCCAGCAATGACTTTTCTCATTTCTCCACGCATAAAGAAAAAAAAAAGACTTTTCTCATTTCTTTTACTATTTTTTTCATCTACATTCTTATTTGCAAATGCCATTACTGAAAGTCAACACTTATGTTTAATAGCAGATTAGGTTTACAAAAAATACATCACTTTCTTGATTTTTCCCCCCTTTGTTAAAGTCTTAGCCTCCTTAAGTCTAAGGCATATTAAGAAACTAAACTATTAAGATATCCTTGCATATCTCACTTTTATGATTTTTATAATAAAAAAAGACTAACATAAATACAAAATTCAATTTCAGATCTTGACAGAAATCGAAAAAATTGACTTTTATATAATGATCTAAATTATAAACGAACAATTCTTCTAATATTTTTTTTTAAAGTATTAAAGAAAAATATTATTGTTGTTTATCTAGTTCATGTTGCTATATTCATGTCATACATTTTAAATTTAATCTTTACATATCATTATGCCAACCAATTTATATAAATTGGAGATAAACAATTTTTAAAATATGTAGTTCAAACCATAGCTACTCACCAGGTGCAACTCATCCATTTACATTTTATTTAATATAGAGATTGAAGAAATACTAGTTACAAGTTGGAAATTTAACTTTTTAAGATAATATATTTTTTTTAATGTGAACTATACAATGTAAGAAATATAAAAGTTTAATTTGTACATTCAAAGTATGAAAAAGTTAGATGATTTTATTATTTTCTCTAAATATTAATAAATTCAATCCATTTTTGTTGGAAATAATCTTTACTACTATAATCCATTCATTTATAGGTAATAATAATCCGAGATATGTTTGAGGGACATTTAAATTTACTTCAAGATTGCTGTCTGTTCTAGTGTTTATTTTATTTTCTTTCTAAACAAAATCCACTGCGCTGTCCCCTGACAAAGACTCGATTTTTCTTCCGCGGCTTTAACAGCAGCTCAATAACAGAGCAGATTCCATACGCGGAGAAGATTAAATTAAAATCTCTAACCCACCAACTATCCACCGTCTCCTTTCCTCAATCACAAACTTGGTCGTACAGTTTAGTACCCCACTTTCAAACCTCCATTGAAGCTCTTCTTGTCTCTTCTTCTATATATATTGCTATTTTTCAATAATTTTCATGTACTCTGCTGCAGACAGAGCTTGTTGGGTATTCGATTTGTTTTAGATTCTTATTATAAATACTGGGTTTTATTTGTTTGGTGGGTGACTCTGAAACGTGGGGTTTTATTCTTTGCCTGCTAAACCAAGGCACATGTTGAATTTTTTTTAGTTTTTTTATCTGCGAGCGTGATTCGGGGGATGGGTCTGTATTGGGAAAGCTGCAGAGGGTACAGAATCGATCATGTTATTTTTTTTAATTTAATCATTGAATCTTCTAGTGTTTGATTTCGTTTCAGCTAAAACTGAGTTCTTTATTGTACTTCATACGTGTAATACAGAAAAGGGTATGTATTGTTTGCTCAGTATTTACTGGCTAGCGTACTTGTTTTAGGGAGAACGAAAATGGGATCTGGCAATGGGATTTACTCGGTTGGAGAATTCAACTTGGATGCCAAGTGGTTGATAGATCCGAAGCAGCTGTTTGTTGGGCCGAGAATTGGGGAGGGTGCCCATGCCAAAGTGTACGAAGGAAAGTAGGTCAACCATAATTCTGTGTTTCTTTTCTATGTTCTCTATGTTTTGAACTGACTTCTGATTTCTCAAGCTCAATCATTCTTCCTGTCTAAGTAGGATTTGACTTGTTGTTTTGTAAAGCAACCCCATTTTCTAGATCAATTCAGTATATTAGATCTCTACAACTCTTCTACTTTCCTCCTTCAACTCTTTGCTTGCATAATTGTTACTGTTCAGATTTAAAACCCAATGTGTGGTTAATTTTAAAGTTTCCAGTTCCCAGCCTGGAGTATCTTCCCTAAGTGAATTAGAATGTTACCAACAATTCATTGGTGCCCTATCTGTAGGAAATGTAAATATCTGCACCTGCCAGATTAGAAATTGGGAAATTGAGCAATTGGTATCTTGCTATAGTTAGGTTATGTCAGTTTTGATATTGTTGGCTTTTCACGTTTGCAGATATAAAAATCAGAATGTTGCTGTTAAGGTCATTAATAGAGGAGAAACCCCTGAAGAGATTGCAAAAAAAGAGGCTCGGTTTGCAAGAGAGGTTGCTATGCTATCAAGAGTTCAGCACAAAAATCTAGTGAAGGTTGTTGATCAAGTATATAAGCTTCTTTTATATTTAAAGAAAAAGAAAAAAAATCTGAAGTATCTAGTACTTTATCTAGACTTTAGGATGAGTTAAAAGGATATTGGTATTTAAATGTTGTGCCCCTAACTCCCCATTGTTGAAATGGAATTATTGTCTGACAAGAGATGTTGTATTCATTGATTACCAGTTTATTGGCGCATGCAAGGATCCTATTATGGTAATAGTAACCGAGATTCTATCAGGTGGAACATTACGTAAGTATCTGTTGAATATGCGACCAAGATGCTTGGACATGCGTGTGACAGTTGGATTTGCTCTTGATATTGCCCGTGCAATGGAATGTTTACATTCCCATGGGATTATTCACCGGGACCTAAAACCTGGTATGCATATATTACTATTTTTGCTGACTTACTAAAATCACAATGTTTTTGTAGCAATTCATGGAAAAGGTTGGGAATTTAGCTGAAAGCTTGGTGGATTTTGTTTTCTTTCTTCGTATTTGAGATTTTTTTTGCTTGACATGTATTCTTGATCTATATTTTGTCTACAAAGATAATGAATGCCATTATTCTTTAGCAGTAGCATGCTGCAGTTTACATTAATATGTTTTTATTTCTACACAGAAGAGAAAAGAAAATCTTATGACTTTATTACTCTTCCATAATCTTTCTTTCATCTCTCTCTTTTTGTTTGGTTGGAAATTGTTCTTGATTCTTCTTCTCAAGCCACTGGAAGTCTAGAAAGTTTGCAGTCAATACCCGTTGTCATATGTGATTATCCTGCTCTTCTATGCCAAAACCAAATTATTAATTTCAGTCGGCAGCAGATGTCTATTCAGTACTTGCCTATTTCTGTAGTGGATTTTGGTAATAGATCGTAGATCTTCTATAGGTTCACATTTTGGGACTAGGGCTTGTCTGAACTGAGATACAACACAATCAGTAAAATGCCATTATTGGTTGGCGTACTCTTTGATTATACAGATGAGTTTGCTTTGAAGTTCTCTAAATTTTGGTAACTTCTGTCAAGTGAAAGTTAAATCTCATTCTCTACCTGTAAACTTTAAGTAGCAATATTCTGTTCCTTTAACATTTGACTGCATTAATTATCAAACAATATGCTGCCACCCTGAGAAAAATATTCATTCTTGTATACAATCTAAGATGATTTTGATATGTCTTAACTTTCAAGTGGACAACAATATGTGGTGCAATAATAAATCCTGATAGTTTCAAGAAATATTTATGTTTGCAAGTATAGAGGCATATACCTGCTTCTTTTTCACATTAAAGATCAGGACTATTTTTGATTACTTGTTTCCTATTTCTTTCCAGAGAACTTGCTCTTGACAGCAGATCATAGAACAGTTAAACTTGCAGATTTTGGTTTAGCCAGGGAAGAGTCATTAACTGAGATGATGACTGCTGAAACAGGGACGTATCGTTGGATGGCTCCAGAGGTACTTAATTCCTCTGAACCTCTTACATCTATTTGTTTAGGTTGGTTGTCCAAGTTAGGTCTGTTAGGATACTTAATCATTACTTTCCTATTTGGTGCCAGCTTTACAGCACAGTCACTCTAAGACACGGAGAGAAGAAGCATTACAATCACAAGGTGGATGCCTACAGCTTTGCAATTGTGTTGTGGGAGCTTATCCATAATAAGTTGCCCTTTGAAGGCATGTCTAATCTACAGGCAGCATATGCAGCTGCTTTTAAGGTAGCATTATGTTATGATGTAACCTGCTTTCCCATATTTATTCATCATTCTTCAAAATTGATAACTACTCTTGAATGTGCAAGTATGGTTTTTTAAGAAGGGTCACATCAAGAACAGTCTGGATGTTAGGACAACAATTGGGTAAACCTTTTTACTTAATTGCTTTGTTAGGATCACTTTGGGAAGAAATCACTTTTTTAATAATAATTTATGGTAATTCTCACCCATCTGTTTCTGGTCTTCAATAAAGGATGTTGTTACTTCATAAGCTACTCCTTTTTTATTCCCATGATTTTCTTTATCTTTTGGTAATAAGCTGCTTTTCTATTCTTTTTTCGAATTGAGGTAATATGCTTGTGATCCTTTTCTAGTTTTAATGTTCATGTTAAGCTTTATGCTCATATGGTAGATTCATTCTGTACCTTTATATGGATTATAGCATTGAGTTATTGCTTATGTCCTGCTATTACATATGTTTAGGCATCATGACAAAAATTTACCTGTTTCAGAACGTGAGGCCCAGTGCTGATAACCTCCCAGAGGATTTAGCTTTGATTGTAACTTCATGTTGGAAAGAGGATCCAAATGATCGACCTAACTTTAGCCAAATCATACAGATGCTTTTGCGTTATCTCTCTATTACTTCACCACAAGAGCCTGTTGTCCCTCTTAGAATGTTTTCATCCGAGAATGTGGTGTTGCCTCCAGAATCTCCTGGTACAAGTGCTTTAATGGCTGCAACAGACGACTCAGGAGAAACCCCAAAAACCAACATGGAAGACAGGCGTAAAGGGTTTTTCTTCTGCCTTAACCAGTGTTACTGATTCCATTAAAATTCACAATTTAGTCTTCAGAAGTTTCCCCATTAATTGTTAGGGTGATTCTGAAGATACCCCAAATATAGTAAGATTACAATTCTAAACCAAAGAGAAATAATGATGTCAGGTTAGAGAATTTGGTACCAACTTGCAGAAACTTATTTGGAGTTGCATGCTCAGTTGATAATAACTTCACTTCTAGTTCAGACTTCAGGTATAGAGGATGATCTGATCATGAGTTTTGGGGTTAAGGTTGCTGTGATGTAATAACATTGTAAAATAAGGTCCATCCAAAGGCTTTTACTCCTGTTTCAATGTAAGATAAGAGGATCTCCCTGAAGGACAAAAGGGAAAGAAATGAAAAAAAATGGCTGCTTCCTGCTGACATTCAAGTGTTCTTTGGATGAAACTGTCTACCATATTCTTACATCTTATTTATTATAGCCAATGATAATATCTTTTGTTTCAATATTTCTAGAACTTATCTCGCTGAAATGTTGTTTGGATGAAACTAAAACTAAAATATAACACAAAAATCGCCGTTGCGAGGGATCGAACCCGAGTCACCCACGTGTTGACTGGTGATACTACTTACCGCTATTCTACAACAACTGTTTTATTTTGTTCTTCTCATTTTTCTAAAAACACCTGTACATACTTCATTTCCAGTTTTAGTAGGGGTATAATGGACATTAACTAACATCTTAAAAAAAAATTCCTCTTTTTAGCTTGGAGAGCAAGGAAGTCCTGTCCCACCCAAATTACCAAAATGTCACTGCTCGGTTTACGAAGCTCCATCTGCTAGGCATTCGTCTACGAGAGTTGAAGAAAATGTCTGCTATGGTCCGAACCAAAAGCCTCGGACCTAGGTTCAGTTAACATGTTGTTCCTTGTTCTTCTTAGATTCTTAACACGAAACTGGGTCGTGGCATACGAGCCTCTCGTAACAGCTCCTGAGCTAAGTTTTCCCGCTCACACACGCGCACCCACACTCCGCATTCTCTATTACTTAGCCCAGTGGAGAATTAGGAAAGCTTAAATAGACCGACGGTCTCTCTTTCTCTCCCCCTCGGCCCCTCTATTCTTCTGGCTCTGTACCTCCCTCTCGAATTTGTTTTGGTATTTCGTTTAGCTGTTCAAGAGCATGGCAAGGTAAGATTTTTAAAAATTAGAAATAATCTGAAATAGATTCTACTGGGAAGTTTCTGTAAAGAAGAATTTGCAAACATATTTTGTCTCTTTTACATTCTTGTTTGGGGTACTGGGTTTCACTGAAAATAGTGTTTTTCTTTCCCTTTTCTTCCAAAACAATTTATTTTATGGCTAAAAGAAAAGATAAGAAAAAGCTATTTTTCTTTTTGCTTCTTTTGGGTGCTAACGTCTTCATATTGTTTCCATTTCTGGGTTTGAGCCTTTTTATTACTTAAAACTTTTTATCGCTTAGTGTTGTGAAATGCAGTCTGATGACTTAGCATTTCACCTCCCCAAATTTGGTTGTGTAAACGATGTGTGTATATTTTTTGAAGTCCTTCTTGTGTTTGGAAAACCTTTATGGAGACTACTTGATTACTGAATATTTGCTTCTTCTAGTAGATTCTTGATTTGGCAACTATGCTGTTCTGGGTTTTGTCGTTATTTTGTCGAGTGTATTTTATATTTTTGTCATTCCCATTTCGAGATTTTCTATTTTTTACAGCTCTGTCTGGAACTCAAGGTCCATAAGTCGTCAAAATGAATGTTTGAAGAGGGAGCTGGTTTTCCCTTTTAAGCTGAGTGCAATGGGGGAATTATTGGGCTATAGAGGAAAATTATTCTGGAACTCAAAAATGGGCATTTTTAGATGATTAATACATAACATCAGACAACAACCCATGTCAATTACAAGTTGAAATTGCTGAACTGCGTGGCTTTTAAAAATATTTTCCATTTACCATGGTTTTATTAAAGAGGGTACCTTTGGTAGAATTAGTGACATTTATGTGTATCTCATATCCTCATCATATTGAACAGTAAATGCTGTATGAGAGATTCAGCACTAAACATTAACTATTTCTTGGGGGGAACCAAAATCCACACCTTCACTGAATCTTTCAGTTATGTATTTTAATATTTCTTATTGAAGTATGCTTCCTTTTTATGGTTGCCTTTTTAAGGGATGGTCCAATCACTAGTTTCTAGGTGATTGTAAGATGAAGATTAATCTCAGTACTCAGTATTGTTTTTAGTTGATTCACTGGCAAATCATAAGTGTTCCTATGATTTAAGAATTTAAGCTTCTAATTTGATCCTTAGTTCCAACATAGAAAAATGCTTTACATCTTTCCTATCTTGTCTTGTGTGAAAATTCAAAAGGCTGTAGAAGGAAGCAGGTTTTGAAAACCATTTCACTGAGAGAAACCAAGAACTTTTTCATTGTTCTCATAATATGAGTTTTGAGAAGGCCTTGAGAGTGTGTTCATTTGTTTTTCATGATGAAGAAAACTATTACAATTTACAATAACAAATGCCCCACCCACCCCCCTCCGAAAAAAAAAACCACTAATGTTTTATGGTCTCTCTCTTTTTCTCTCTTTGGTTGACCCGGTGCTGCTGAAATGATGAAAAATACTACAAATGTGATTTTCATATTCATATTTTCCAGGTTTATTATATTTTCTTGGTAAACCTTGCTTTGTATGTACATGGCATCCTTTTAAATTGCTGATAGTAACAAATATGGTTTATCTATGAACACTTTTTTCTTTCTTAATGCCCCTTTCCTTTTGGTTGTATCTTCTATAATCATTGACTTTAAGCTGATTTCATCATACTGTTGAAAACTTTTTTGGCTAAAAGATGTTTTGTGGTGAAATTCTGAGCTTAGACTATATTATTGTTGCAGGAGTTGGCTTATTGACCTTAAAGGATTTGCAAGGAAAGTAAAAGATGCTACTCTTCCTTCAGATTCTCAAATCAAAGACTGCGGTGCTTATCGTGAATGCCCAAATTGTCATTATTGTATTGATAATAGTGATGTAAGCTGAATCTCTATATTTGGCCTTCATGTCTATTTCTGTGGAAACTTAAACTTGTATGAAATAATTAGCTTTTATGTGGAATTTGTCATGTTAACATTGAGATTTTGTATGCTCTAAAATTTTGAGCTTTCATGTTTGGGAAATATGATATTAAATGTGCATTTAATGATGCTTACAAGGTAAAGATGTTTCCAAATTTTACTCAGTGAAATTGGAGATTCATAAACAGTTTTGAAATGAGTAGAGGTTTTGACATGGATCTGACTAGCCATGGATGTCTTCATTAGTAACTTATAATTTCACTGCTTCTACTGTGTAGGTCTTTCCTGAGTGGCCTGGCCTTCCTGCTGGTGTGAAGTTTGATCCATCTGATACAGAGTTATTAGAACATTTGGCAGCAAAATGTGGTGTTGGAAGCTCAAAGCCGCACATGTTTATTGATGAACTGATCGTAACTCTGGAGGGGGACAAAGGTATTTGCTATACACATCCAGAAAACCTTCCAGGTAAGGATTCTCAGGGATTTTACATTTATTAACATATCCACTGTATCTGTGATGATTTCTTCATTAATGCACCAGTGAAATAAATTCAGTAGGAGAAACATAATGGATATCTGGAAAAAGACTATTTCTGTTTGAAGGCTGATTTAATTTAAACTCTTCTTTACCTGTAAAGATGAAAGGTGATGGGCTTCTTACAATAGGTTGTGACATATTAATTAAAATCAGAGTAGTAGTTTTACCAAAGATGTTTCTAATATTAATTCTAACCAAGAAAAACCTAGTGGTTTGTGCCTTTGTGGCATTTTAATTAGCACCTATTACGAAATTGTTACCTCTCCTAGAGGTTTTACCTGTAATTTCTAATTTATATGCTTGAACCAGCAAAATCTAATCAATATTCAAATAAATACTATTTCCTACCATTTTTGGTACATGAACGGATGCTTCTTACATTTTCCATTTTTGCTGGGGAAGTTTTGTGAATATTGAACTTTATAAAGTCAATGTTGCTTCTTTTTGTGACTCATCTTTGCATTCTCTGTATGCTTCTTCTCATAAATGAATCTATTCAGGGTGTTTTATTGGGTGTTGCCATCCTGATCCTACCAAGTGCAACTTTTTACCTAAAGAAAGAGAATGAATTACATGCAACTTTCAGGTGCTACGAAGGAAATCAAATTATATCCATTTTGTTTCAGGAATTAAGAAGGATGGTTGCAGTGCTCATTTTTTTTACAGAACAACTAATGCATATGCTACTGGTCAAAGAAAGCGCCGCAAGATCCATAATCAACATAGTTTGACTTCGGAGCATGTCCGTTGGCACAAGACAGGTAAGACAAAACCTGTTTTAGAAAACGGAGTTCAGAGGGGATTTAAGAAGATCATGGTTCTTTATGGAAGTTCAAAGAAAGGGTCCAAGTTAGATAAATCCAGTTGGGTGATGCATCAATACCATCTGGGGACTGAAGAAGATGAGAAGGACGGGGAATATGTGGTTTCAAAAGTTTTCTACCAACAGCAAAAGCAGGCTGAGAAAAATGAGGAGAACCTGGTCGTTGAAGATTCTGTTATACGAACTAGTCCAAGAACCCCAAAAACAAATCCCCCTGAACCTCCTCGTCCGGGGAAATCTCTTCAGTCTGATGACATTGTTGATGACAACGTATTCCCATCATCTGCCCAGGTAGGTAGCATTATCTGTTCTACATGGTTGTCTAGAATTATCTGTTACATAGATGAACCTTGAACATGGTCAGTTTATGGTCAGGAAAAGTAAAATTAAATTAAATTTTGTAAGTTGAGACAAGGAGGGAGAGAAAGCTGATGACTATAGGATTAGGGAATGTGTTCGTTTTTCAAATTCTACAAAATATAACATTTAACTAACCCACTTTAGAAAACTGGTAGAGCTGTCTGAAACTTTAACAGAGGCCAAGACTAGAGAATCTCATCTTTAAGTACACAAATAGATGATGCCATGACGGTGGTATTATAACATTATTTCTTTGTATTTTTCTCTTTTATTTCTTTTTTACGAACGCTCATCAATCAAAAATTTGTTGAACTAGGAGGCCGAGTTCAACCAAGTAGGAGCAAATGACATTCCATCTGATATTAAGAATGAGGACAATATGGCCTACCCTGGATGGTTGGCTGGAGAATCACAGGCTGTTGAAAACTATGACTTGGATTGTTTAGATGACTCCTTGTTATGCAAGGAGAACTTTGATTCTTCTGCTCTTACTTTCAAAGGTTATGGATGCAATGCAAATGAGGTGTCTGAAAATAACAATAGGCACTCTGGGATTTCTGAGCTCGAGAAGATAGAATTGGACCCTCTACCGGATTTCCACCTTTCGGTAAGCTTCATCTCACACATATTCCTCATTCCTACATAGATGTAACAAAATTGTCCATAATCGTCATTTATGCTTGCAGAATTTGGACTTTGGTTCGCAAGAGAGTATTTTTGATTGGTTAGAGAGGTTCTGAGGTGCTATTATGAAGCAAAAAAGCTTCCTCACAGTGATGATAAATTCCAATTTTTGGTCATCCAGATGTCCGTATGCTGCTTTATTTTTTGTCTGTGCCTGCAATTTTCTTCAGTGGCAATAGAAGGTATAAACAGTAAAAGCCATGGGTTTTGTCAGAATTTTCAACAATCAGATACCAAGCTGGGTACAACAAGCTGTTTGGTTGGTGATGATCAAGCAGAAATAATAATATCAGCAGCTTTTTGGTGTTCTGGCCTCTATTTCAACTTCGTTCGTGGGGTTAATGCATAATGAAGGTGCAGGAATTTGCAGAGTGCTGTAGTGGGTAGTGTTTATGTCTTGTGTTCTTTAGGTGGTATTTGTTGCTTCTACAGCCTATAATGGCATTCGTTACTCATACGTGAAGGCCATGGTTCATGAAGCAATAAATATATCTTTGGCATCAGCCCAAAAAAAGAAAAAAAGAAAAAGATCTTCGGCATAACCCAGATATGGATATTGTATGTAGGAAAAGAATAACATTTGTTGTTGTATTCCTAGAAAACCTTGATGCAATTATAAATATTGGCTTTGCTACTAACAAATTGGTAATAACCTGCTAACAACAAATAATTAGAAGCCCTATGATTTGATCAGCCTTGCGTTCTCTCCTTAATAGTTGGGGGTGTAAACTGTTGAGCAAACTTAACAATCCAATTAAGTATCTTGCTACAATAATTTTTTTCAAATAAAATGAACTTATTTTACTGAAACTTTTAAAAAATGTGATCGTATGATAAATTGTAAATTTGAAAAATAAAAATAAATGATATTATTTAAAACAAAAGTTTTCTCAATTTTTTTTTTCAGTGGAATTTCAAATTTTATACTTTAGGATTTTGTATATATTTTTATTGGATTCAAATGAGTTGTATATTTATTTATATTAATGTACTTAAGTAAATAAAGAATAGTTATTGAAATTAAAATTTGAGAGGTAAAATGCTTAATTAGAGTAAAATGATAAAAACACATTAGTCAATTTGTACCTGAGAAAATAATCTGCCTTTCATCCAAAAAAAATAAAATTATGTAGATTGAAAATAAATATGTTAATAAAATATATTTTTAAGGTATTAGTTAATTCAGTTATTAAAACATAAATAATTTAATTATCTAACAATATCAAGCGATCAATCCTGTAAGTAAAATATTTGTGAAAATTAATAATTAATCTCAAACAAGGTCAGACTCACACTTAAATAGTGTGAGATACTCGTAAAAACTGAAAAAAATACATAAATATATGTATATTTTTTTAAATTTCATAACTGCAGGAAAAAAATAGTGTCTACAATTAAAATAAAATTTTAACCAGTGATAATATATAGGCAGAAAATAAAAGTAAAGAACCATTTCGTTGTAATCCCCTAAACCCAAACCCAAAGTCTAAAACCCTGAAAACCCAAGACTGCAAGACAGGAAACGGGAAATCGGGTCTGTGCTGGAAGAGAAGCGTGGAATGGGAACACAAGCACTGGAGCATAGCATTTAACTGATTGGAACCCATCTACTTGATTAGCAATGTTTGCCGCAAGGAATTTACAAAGGCGCTGCTTGAAGTCCCTCTCCTTCCTCCTTCAATCCGATTTCTCCAAGTATGTTCTTTGATTCTCTCTCTCGATTACTCTACATTTCGCGGCTGGGAGAAAAGGTGGAGGAAGCTAATGAAAATGTAATTTTTGGGTCTATTGGTTCTTACTATTTTTGCCTTCTCACTTTCATTCAGTCAAAGTGTTATCTTAGGCCTCAAATGACTTAAGGGTTTTTTTTTTTTTTTTTTTCCCCTTCTTATTGGTTCTATTATCTATATTGAAGTTTTTGGCTTTCAGGGTAATTATGCCGATTTACCCTTCAATTTCTATGGGCTTTTTGAGTTTTTTAATCGAATCAGAAGTTGGGAAATTTCTATCTGATTAAGTGGAATTGATTTCTTATTCGGCATTTCATATTATTAGAATAAGAAGTAAAGGAAAGGATTAAAATTTGGAATCTTTTCCAGATTTTTTATTTGGGCATTTGTTGCTTCAGATGATGGAAGATTCTGAAGACCAAGTTCTTTTTTCCGCCATTGAATCCTGAATACTAATGATTGACCCGTTATTCTCTTGAGAATCTAATGTATAAGTGTTTCATTTCTTAGTAGGGTACATAATATTCTACCCAATTAATGGAGTATGTTGTTTGTCTATTTCTTTTATTTTTATCCATATACAACTCCTGAGCAATTAAACAGCTTCTCTATTTCTCTGATCTTTTTAAAATTAATTTTTCTGATACATTTTTGCTCATTATATTCAGGAATGTTGTATCACTAAGGCATTTTTCATCTGAAGTTATATCAAGCAATGAGCTTCAACCATACAGCAAGGTCACTTTCTTTTATTCTTCTAAGCCATTAAATCCATTTAATGCATGGTCCCGGACAATGTCAACATCAAAAAGAACGAGCATGCGTAGCAAGGTAGAAAGGCGAATGCAGAAGGAATCAGGTAAAACCCTAAGGGAGATTCGGAGAGCCAAAAAGTTAAAGAAGAAACTGATGACTGAAGAGGAGAGGCTCATTTACAATCTCAAAAGAGTAAGTTATCTAGTCTGATAAGTATTGACATGTGGGATGTGCTAATATTTTCCTTTTAATCATCTGCAAATTAGTTGCACCATTTGATTTCTTATAGTTCCACTTGTTGTCTATTTGGTGGTGTGATGGGCACTAGCAAACCTATTTTTCAAGAAAAAAAGTGGTTTGTCTGTCAATTGGGTTGGAATTTGCAAATGTTGTGAATATCCTCCTCAATATGCATTTTTGTGGAAGTAGGGTGTAGAACACTTTGTGTGAAAAACAATAAGTAAAAGAGAACAAAGAAATCAAAATGGTTAACTTGCTGACTATATGCTCTTGAAGATTTACACAATGATGAAGCGATGATGACAAGAAGCAAGAAAATCAAAGCCTATGTGTTTTCATTAGTTTGGAAATTTACTCAAATAATGTAAGAGTGTATAACATCAAGTAATAGAAACAGACATTGCTTTGCAATAGAAACTTATAATTCAGTTTAATATAACATCAAGTAATCAAGTTCATAAACTCCATGCATGATACCTTAATGTTATAATGTGAGATTATCAATTTTATATTTGGTTAATACTTCAGAACGTAGGACTTGGGTTCTTGATAAATTGTTCTCAACCTTGTAAATATCCATCTCTTGTTTGGTCATGGAGATTTTCTTTAGAAGAAATTGAATGTACACTCATTGTAGGTCGAACCCTGAGAAACATTTTATATTTCATAAATTTATCTCTCATCATAAGTTTTTCTGCCACTAGTGATTAATTATTCCTCTCTATCTATATATGTGGCCTTCATTGAACAGCATCTTCCAAGTGCAGGATCATAATGTGCAGTTTTCTAGTATAATACAACTCAAATGATTATGGCTTATCAATTTAAAATAAGCATCAGATTAACTATTATCCGTGTTCCAACTATTACAGGCCAAGAAAAAAGTGGCATTGCTCCTACAAAAACTCAAGAAATATGAGCTACCAGAGTTGCCTCCTTCTCGGCATGACCCTGAGCTCTTAACCTCTGAACAGCTTCAGGCATATAAGAAAATTGGGTTCAGGAATAAAAATTATGTTCCAGTCGGTGTTCGTGGAGTCTTTGGAGGAGTTGTCCAAAATATGCATCTTCATTGGAAGTTTCATGAGACTGTGCAAGTTTGTTGTGACAACTTTCCCAAAGAAAAAATCAAAGAAATGGCTACCATGATTGCAAGACTCAGTGGTGGTATTGTGATTAATATTCACAATGTGAAAACAATCATAATGTTTCGTGGCAGAAACTATCGTCAACCCAAAAACTTGATTCCTATCAACACCCTCACAAAAAGGAAGGTAAGTTTGCATGGTTATGTTCCTTGTTGAACTCCATCACTCTGTATGTTCACTCGGTCTCTTCTCATATTTGGCGGGTTGGTTGGGGGCTAGGACGAGCATGAATATGATTAGAAGCAAATAAGTATGTTTTGATGTATATGTTAAGGACAAGCATGCTACTTAATAGGTAATGTATTCACTCTAGCTGGATGTAAGGCTTGAAAGCTCTAATCTGTTATGGTTTTTTTCCGACGGGTGCAAGATGCAACAAACCAAGTGGTAGGAAATTAAAAATAATTCCAATTGTCGTAATTCATTAATTTGCATTGCACTAATATCATTGTCAACTAATGCAATAAATGCTAAAACTTTTCATATAGAACAGCTAAAGGGCACTCGTTAGAAAAAAAACCATGTAGAATATACATTATACACTACTGATTTGTTTATGTTTTTGTGCAGGCACTATTCAAAGCCAGATTTGAACAAGCTCTTGAATCCCAGAAGTTAAACATAAAGAAGATAGAACAGGACCTGCGGCGGATGGGTAGGAATCCTGAGGATCCAGCTGCCATGGCCAGTATCCAGAGGGTTGCTTCCACATTTTTTAATGCTATCGACAAGAAGGAAGGAAGCCCCTATGTCTTCCGTGAAGGCAAAGAGTCATTAACAGAACCTACTACTGATTTCAAACAGTCAGAATCTTCTATTGACAGCGACCAGGAAGAGTTGGACAGATTCATTGCCGAGATTGAGGATGCAGCAGATAAAGAATATGAAGCTGAAGAAGCAAAAGAAAAGGAAGAGTTTGGAAGACTTAAGTATTGGAACAAAGAAGAATATGGTGGAAGATATAGAGGGCCTATATCTAGAGATGATGATTCTGATGATCACGTTAGAACTGACTGGAAGAATCCTCGTACCAAGCAGAGGGCTAGTGATAGTGATGACGAAGACAATGCTACTTCTGATGGTGACGATGAATGGGATTCTGATGACATCATTAGAGCTAGTGAGCTTGACAGTACCGCTGATTATTCTAATGAAGCTGGTGGCAGGCACAGGAAGAAGCTGAATAATATTGGCAAATCCCAAACTAGTAAAGGTTCAAAAGAACATTCTGAAGCTAATTTTAGGCAAAATATGGTTAAAGAGGATTCTGGGTCAGAAAGTATGCTCAGTGACCTTGATAAAGCAATGTGGGAGTCGGAAGCCGAGGATGAAGATGAATCGAGAACCACAACACAGGAAAATCGTAATTACAAGAGCAGCAGTGACGAGGACATTAATGAGTATGTATATCACTTGAAAGGAAACGAAACTAATGGCGTGAGGGGTCATGATAATAATGCTGATGATTCTGACAAAGCTCATGATAGGTCTGAGTCACCAAGAAGTACCATGGTGAAAAAAGATAGGATTGGCCGAAGCTACTGCTAAACCATCTTCAAAGAAATATGCCAACACTAACTACAAGGAGAAGCTGGCTAATGAAGATTACGTGTCTAGTTATCCCAAAAAAATGATGTGGGATTCGGATGCTGAGGAAGACTCCAGTGTATCAACAACTGTGAGCCACAACTACAGGAGCAGTAGTGATGAAGATGACTATTTCATGAATAAGGGTAAAAACCTTGTCAATAATAATGATAAGATGAAAACAAGGAAGGAGGAAGATGAGGATTGGGACAGTGACTAGCCCAGTAATAGCATCTACACTCTGGAAATAGTCAGGTCTTAGAAGTTCTGGGATGGTATAACCTAGTGTGGAGGGTTATTAATTGGTGGCCTATAATATATCCCTGCTCCCCCGAACCTGAGGTCAGAAATCTTTTTTTTGATTCTAATCCAATGGATTTCCTTGCCTATCAGACTTGCATTCATATTCCTCTGGTAGTCAAAGTACAATAATATGCTTTGATTGCCTTTCTTATTGCACATAATTGTAAGGACATATTTTTGAGTTTACGAGTGATAAGAAAAAAAGAATATTTTTATGTGGGACTTCTGAAATATGAAAACTAAATTAGAAATGGTCCAAACAATTGGAATAGGATGACCAAAGAGTGTCTTCAGAGATATGATATCAAATCCCAGTGCCATGAACTTTTTGACTTGCTCTTCCACTCACCAATTCAAGTTTCAACCAATGGATGCCATCACCATAGACCCTGGACGCGTAGAGTACTAGTCTTCTTTCTTAAGTGGTCCACGCCAAGTTATTGTTTTTTGGGTGACACTCAATTCTCCCCCCGTTGTCTAAGTTTCACGTCAACCCTTTATTAGAAGGGAATTCACAAAAGTGCAGAGGATAATTTTCGTGGAAATAGTCCGACCCTTTTTTTAGAATAGCAATTAGTCAAACTAACCTGTAATAATGATTTTGATACAAACAGAACCATAAATAAAGAATGAGAATTACACAGGTTTTACGGGCAGAGAAGTTAAAAAATTTGGGGCTTGAGGAGATTAAGAATTTTATGCCAAGTGACAAGGAAAGAAGGATTAATGAAGTAGAGTTTTCCCAGGATACTTTGAAATTTAATTCAAAAAAGATAGTGGGTTCAACAACCATGTCCTAATGAACTAAAAACAAAATGTGTTCACCAAAAAGTGAGTGGTGTAGGTTTCAGTTTTTGGTCAGCAATGGGTCGAATTATCTCAAGCTTTCTTATAGAAAATAGAAGGGGACAGCTTGCTGCCTTGATGGGGAGGGATTCCGCGTGGATATCTCATTCTCTTTGGATCAAAAATTGCATTTTAGGTAACCAGTTTTATTTTTTCCAGAAAAGCCGTAAGATTCATCTACTTTCACATGCTTCTACACATATGCTCTAATTTACTATTTTTCTTTCCCTTTTTACTTTTCAATGGGTAAAATGTTGAAATTGGGAAGGAGACAAGAAGAAAATTGGGACCCTTTTAGGTATTAAAAAAAACCAAATATGTCATCTCAAAATGCAAACAACTTATTCAGCAGCAAAAAGGTGAAATGAAATTTCTTAGAAACAACTGAAAAATGTTTTTGACTCACTTGGGTGGGGAAGGGACTGATTCAACAGTAACAAACACGAGATATAGCTTCTCCTGAAGGAGCAAATGAGATTTATAAAAAAAATAGATGAGTTATTGCAGTCGTATAAAAATTTACAACAGATATAATACCATCACAATCGAATAGTCAGAATGGATAGAATTTTAGTAAAAATCTTGTTGACAAATCAAACTTTTCTTATTCATTAATCTATAATAATAGATGGATCCTCATCAATCCTCCAAGTGGAATTCCTTCAATATTTGTCAACAATTTTTTAAAACAAATTTTAATAAAATTAGAGTTAGAATTAAGATTAAGCATAAACATAGACTTGGACTTTTATTAATTAAAATATAAAATATATTGTCAAAAATTAAGAGAACTCTATTAATTTCTGCAAGTCATGGAGAGTTACTCATTTTTATCAATCGAAACTATCAAAGATAACTCTCCCAAGTCAACTCAAACTCATTTTGCAGGAAAACAAGAAAATTTAACAATCTGCAATTACTTGGGGAAAAAAGATTAAATCAGAATCATGGTTAGTAGAAGCAATCAGATGATACAGACTCAGTAAGTAGTAATTAGAAGATTATAGTCAATCAAATAGTCCAAGTGATCCAAGAATCCATCAAAGAAAATCCTGGGAAATGTCATCATGCTCTCATGTAATTTCGGGTTAATGCATACTGGCAAAGAGGTACAAAGGCTTGCCTAAGCTGTAATTAAACTACTTCCCTATTATCAAAAAGAAAAAACTACTTCCCTCACAACAAGCTCAGCTCGTGAAAAATCGACATGCCCTCGTACCAGAAGAAACCTCAACTATAGAAAAGAGATGTACAGAGATTCCCACCATGTTTCCAAATCCCCTCTAAAAAATTCCCTAGAGGTCCTAGATTTTGTTGATATAACAATCAAGAGGAGGCCATTAATCAATCAATCAATCATCAGGACGCATCTGATGTTTCCAGATTCAGCCACTTTCTCTTTTGCAATTACCAGGCAACAGATATTTGTACTTCTCAGCATTGTTTAGCAAATATGCTGGAAGATGTACTGCTGAATAAGAATGGGGAATAGGTCCCATTTTCCCAATGATCTCCTTAAATGTGTACTCCTCCGGAATCATGTCAAATAGGTCAGCCCCTTTGCATATAACATGCTGAACCCTCTTAGGGTTCAAGTAATGAGAAAACCTCACCCGATCGTAATGACTGTAAGCTTTCATCTTGAATATGAAGTCACTGATATGGCGGAAGCAAAAGCTACAATGCCAGCCTGCATCCGACAAGGCAACATCAGACTGTCTATAGTGTGCATACCTTGTCTTACCAGTCTGGTATCTGTGGACTGAAGCTCTCCAGCTTTTGCTGTCTAAATAGAACTCAAAAGAGTACAAGTAATTCCTTAGCTGAAGGTGAAGAACAGGAGGGACATCCTCACACCACCTCATGAGATTAATTGTGTGGGCACTAGGAATCTCATCAACATCAGACATTATCAAAAGATCATCATCTTCTATACCCGCTATCCTCAAGAGCTGGTCCAGTGCTACTCTTTGATATGCCTCTTCTACAAAAGGGTTCTCACCTTTCTTAAATCTTCCTCCAATCACCCCATATGTCAGTCGGGGCTCAATAAACTTGAATTTCTCTCGGTTGCTTGAGAAAAGCAGCGGCTTCGGCAAGCCAGTAAACGTTGAGTTTGATTCAAGGAGTACAAACTGTGTCACATGAGGATACAATTCATTCCATCGAATGGTAAGGATGTCTAGTTCATTACTGAACAAAACAGCATCAAAGACCCGTCTTGGTGTTTCACGAATTCCCCATCCATGAAGACTGCAAAGAGTATCGATTGATACATTCTCATGATAATAGTGAGGAATTTCATGGAAGGGTTTTGGAGGAGATTCCCACAGTGGTCTAAAAAAGTAAGTGATTTTCTGACCATGCAAATAAACAACAAAGAAACATACTGGGAGGACCATGAACAAAAATATGTATGACTTCAAGTCCAAGCCTCGTAGAATACATCGGAGTCTAGACATGCTCAGGGCTGCATGAGGTCCCTGCTGAGAAATAAAAAACTTTCTAAGATACCAGGGTTACCCAATAATCAAGAACCTTAAAAACATATTTTATTACATATAATGGAATAGATAGAATATGATCCACACCAAGTTGCAACACTACACAAAAACTAAGCCTTCCCAACTCTGGTAAAACATGGACAGCGCAACTAAAAACCACCAATTTGCATAGTTTCAGAACCTTCTGCCCAAGTTTATTTGGATAAATGATAAACCCCTTAAAATGCAATTCAAGCTGTAAATACAAACAGAACTAAAACAAAATTAACAACTTAAATAGTTCACAAAAGGCCAGAGCAATAAATTCCTGAGTTCTAGTAGACACATTACAACTAAAATGAAGCACCAAATGTTGCCAGAATACAAATTCAAGGTCCAGAAGGAGAGAGAACAATAAAAAATGAAAGCCAAATACTGGAAAACCATAAAGTTGAGCAATCAAAAGAATAAGATAATAATTCTGAATGAAAGCCATCAGTAGGACATGAAGTCTTCCACATGAAGATTCTAAGTCTAAAAGGCCAAGAAAATAACTCACATTTAAATTTTATTACAGTGCATATAAAACCTGGGAAAACAACAAAACAGAAGAAAAATTCCATCTCACATCAGATGAAACAAAACTCAATATTAACAAGATACTGAAAAAGGTATAAACTGGGAAATACTAATGGAAAAACATTAGAACATATAAAACTCAAATGTAATAAAAACTCCATTTTCAACTAATAACAGAAAACAACCCAAAGATACCCATTAACAACAAACTCAAAAGAATACCCAAAATTTAAAGGAGAGTAAATTGGGAAAATGGAAAAGAGCAAGTACCTCGCCACAAACATCTTCGCAGATATCATCAGACTTCTTTGAACTATAATACCCCTCAGACATGATGAACTTCCCAGAGAAATAAACTAAAAAACGAAAATTTTGAGAGGTTTACACTGCAATTAATCTTCTACTCCCTCTTTCTGTTTTTCTGAAACCCTCCTAATTCAGATCATCAAAACCCCAACACCCAGATCAACCCCTTAAACCAAAGGCCTAATTTTAGTGAAAAATCTGGCAAAGAAAAACCGCAAAAAGGAAACGATCTAAAAAGGCCTAGCTGTCTGTATCTCTTTGCCTCCCTGGGTTCCCAAACTTGTAACGCCAATTATAGCCGTTTGCTGGTTTTTCGCTCATTCACCAGTTTCCCTGTATTCTAAAAATTGGAGGAGTGAGATTTAAGTACTAGTAGCAAGAGACGGAGAAAGAGATACAAAACCAAAAAAAAACAAAAAAAAAATTTAAAAAATTGAAAATTAAAAAAAGATGCTTAGCGGCTTAGCCCCTAAATTTCCTCCACTAAAAAACAAACACGAAAAAAAAAAAAAAAAACTAATCCTAATTTTAGAAAAACTCTAATGCATTAACAGTAAACACCTCATACATATATTATCCACGTGTCTCTTATCCGTCAAGATTATCTTCGCCTTTCAAATTCTTAATCCAACGACTAAGATTAAAGGAACAAGTACGTGAAAAATGTTTTAAGAGATTGTTTGGTATAACTTCTTGCTTGGCTGCTTATCCGAAATCAATGGCAGTTGTAGACAACAAAGATTGTATTACAAGGTGTCTCCGCACCACGTTATACGTGGTAATTTTTTCCTTCTTTTAATTACTAATATAGCCTTGCATGCTTGTTTGTTAATGATGAGAATGAAGGGGTATTAATTGTCATTAAGATTTGAATTGGTGTACGTGGTTTATGGGTTGACGGAATTGTTCTCCACGCACCGTTTGACTTGGTCATGACAGACGTTATGCCTCTCTGTATTGAAGTTATTAACTGCAAAACGTTTAACAATTTTGGTAAAAAAATGACATTTAATATATTATACTTTTTTCAATTTTATTCCAATTTTTTCTTCTTTTGGAATTAATTTCACCTGTAACTTTCAAAATACTGTCAATGTCTTCTCCCCACCTAATACTATTAGTAATATAGATTGGAATTGTTGAAGTTACTTAAAATGTAAAATTTTTGCCCGTGTGTATTGAGTTAGTAAAAAAACCCTTAATATTTTCTTTCCTACTACTCTTTCTCATTTCTATCTAAAAATTATGAAAGTAGAGTTTGTGATGATTTGGACATTTTAAAATAAAATTAAAAAAAATATATTACTTTTAGAACTGAACTTAGAAAATTATAATATTTTATTATAAAATAAATAAAATATATAATATTTTAGGGACAATTATCTTTATTGTTTTTGTCAACCATCAGTGTATATGTGGCACTAAATAAATAATTTGAGCCAAGGAATTTCCATTCAAATGCTAATAGTGTTAGGTTGAGAGAATACATTGCAAAGTTTTTGAAAGTTGTAGGATAAAATTGACAAAATGGTGTTACTTTATGGATATACTAAATGTCATTTTGCTGGTAATTTTCTTTATTGGATGTGTCTAAGTTGTTCTGCCTGAAAGTTATATCACAGGAAAAAGAAAAAAAATTATAATTTGATTTGTTGAGTCTAGATTGGATGAGATTTTTTATTATCTAAATAATTTTTTGAATCATATTTAATTCATAATGAGTTCAAATCAATTTATAAATAAATACAAATTACATTAAAAAAAATTTAAAAAGCACATAGATAAACTTAGTTGAGTTATGATCAAATAAAATTATATTTATTTTAAAAAAAATCGAATTAACTTATCAAGTTTACAATCCAATCCATCAATATATTATATAGAAGTGAGCAAATTTTGTAATATATAATTCTTTTTTATTCATTAAAATTGTATTTTAAGCTCAAAAGCCAAATTTAATTGTCACTATAAAAAACCTACATGCTAGTAAAGGTCTTTTATTGTTTGGATGAGTTGAGTATTTATAACTAGGAAAACTTCATTTTTATTAAAACTTAAAGTAGTTTTTCTTTTGCTTGGGTAAGATTTCTTGCCTTTTGGTTGTGCTCTTACACATAATAAAGTCCACAATTTTCGAGTAGACGGGGTCCAAGTCTTGGTCTTCCTATTATAGTGAAAGGGTGGACAAAGTTTTCTACTAAAAGTTGTTGCTCTTTGTTTTAAATGAATGAAGTCAATCATTGTATACCTTGGCCTTCTTTTCCTCCTATCTCTCTTTCTTTTTTCTTTCTTTTTTATTATTATATAAAGTATGGAGGCCAGGCTCGAACCGGGGAGGGGGAATGTTGCAGGACCACTAAGGGTGATTTTGATCATTGGTAGTTATGGTCAACAACCAATTTTGTTTGGTAGATATTACAGAAATAAGAGATTTGAACTAATAATGTACACTCACCAAAAAAAAGTCTATCACAAAAATAGAGGTTGAAGAAAACTTTAACTAGATCGAATTAAATGGTATAATAGTAAATGAATTTTTCAATATTGAAAAAAGACATTAGTTGCATTTTGACATGTTACAAATATATATGTCTTTTTGTGAGTAAGAAAATATGTTTTTCAAAAGAAAAACAATTAACTTACTAAATAATACAATATATTAATATAGTATATATCTAAAAGTGACGTATTGAATAAATACAAAAGGAAAAAAATGATTTAGACAGTAATTCAATTTAGAAATTTAAATTATTGAGTTGTAGATCAATATTAGCAATCTAACAATTCATATATTAAATTATAACTTAGCATGATAAGTGTGATTATCACTATATATTGAGATTTGATCTTAGACTAGTTAAAATTTTAAATAATTTTAAATATTAATTTATCAGTTAATTGATTATTCCTTAATAATATGCACTCAAGATGACTAGGGTCAAATATATATAATGTTTTTATAATTGGATCTAACTTTGAAATTAAACATACTAGGATTTAGTAAAAAAAATTAATTAAAATGTGATTAATTTCGTGACTCTTATAGCATTTAAATAGATTCTCCAAATAAATAAATTTGTTTCTATATATGGGAATTGAACACATGAAAACAAAATATGTAATTGAAGTGTATATATTTGAAATAAATGCAAGTTGAATCATATTTATATTTTATATATATATATATTTTTCATTTGGCATGTTGCTTTTGGTTGAAAAATTTAAGAATATATATTGTACGTAGCACAAATAGACTTAAAGGTGTAAAATAGTAGCACAGCAATGATTTAGATTTTGGAATTTATACATATAGGAGCTTCCTAGAAATTTCATCTGAATGTGCCAAAATTTTGTTAGTATTTTTGGGTTAAGACGAAATTCCACAGAAGCATGTTCTGCAAACAGTAGCAACTTCTTAAAGTTCACTTTTTGGACAATAGGTCCCAAGGATGTATGGGTATTCCCAAGTTGGTTGATCTAAGCTGCGGTAAGAACTGAGTGGGCAACACCTATTACAACGTTACTTAGGAGCAAGAAAGTAACAATTTAGTTTGTCATCTTCTACAACATTGTAGTTTTCACTTATATATAATCTATTCCGTAAGGAATTTGTCATTTATGTAGTGATAAAAAATATGAGTTCAATTTATTGATTTTTTAAATTTGAATCTCTTTGAAGAAAACAATGAAAAATAAAATCTCATAAATTATGTAGTCCTGATGTGAATATCTTAATTTTTTACTGGATTGGAGATGTGATCATTAGTCAAAATACGCTTAAGTTAACTCTGATACACCTGATAGCTAAACTAAAAATATTTAAATATATATATATAGCTTATTTACTGTTTTGATCATTTATATCAGTTTTCATTTTGTTTCTTCAAGAATTTTCTCAGTCAATTTTATTTTTTAATATTCATAATTTTTCAATTATGTTCCAATCTTCCGTTTAGATGTTATAAATTAACGAATTAACCATACTTGACATAAAGATAATAACATACAAAAGTTATTTTTATATCTTGTAAATCTTTTTTCCTCATTTTATTATTCAAATATGTGGAATTACTACATTTACTATATTTATGCATAACATAAAGATGTCATAATGTAAATTGATTGACAAACTTTAAATACAAAATGATGAAATTGACCTAAAATATTTATGGATAACTAAATTAAAACTGAGACAATATTCTGAGAGGCTAAAACACATATATGTATATGATGAAAAATATTGACAAAAAAATATGAACTAATTTGTTTTTGTACTTAAATTTATCCAGAATGACATTTGACAACCAATTAGTTGAATCAACTTAATTTTATTTTATACTTAGTATTTGTAAGACTAATTAAAACTAACTTAATTTTATTTTAATTTGTTCATGATGCTAACAACACATTAAAAGATTTTATTAGTTCAATTGGCAAAATACTAAATTTAAGCTTATACAAGTTTCAATTATCTAGATCAAATCATGGTGTAGAGCAATTTAAATTTTTTGGAAGATTAATTTATTGATAAACATTAAGTTCTAATCTGACCGTTGCTTAATGCACGTGACGTGCACACACGTAAAATGCATGTATGGGATTTAACAGTAGCAATTATCCTTTTAGTTTTTTTTAATGTAGTATCAAAGCTTATTTCATTACATTTAAATATTTAAAATTTATACTAATGAACTCTGAACTAAATTTTTTTTTTTTTTATAGCATACTAGAATCAGGAACTTCCTTGATTCGTGAACTAAATTAACTTTAGAATTTTTGTTGTGTCATGCCAACCATAGCAAGAAGGTTTATAAAAACAAAGCTTACTGTAAAAGCAGCTATATCGAAACCAACAACTAAAATACAAACAGAAACGACAGACTACAACGGAAAAACAAAGACACACCTATGATTTATATTAAGCAAACTTCACAACATAACATATTAAAGGAATACTTAGTGGCCAATTAATGCAGAATCGACCGAATTAAGGAGGTTGCTTAAGCAAAGCAAGAACATGAACAAATGTTTGATCAAGAACATGCATGTGTACGTGTTCTGACAGTGTGTGCAAATTAAACACTATTTTATTCTGAAAACCAAACAAAATTTCACCAAAGTGAAAAATTCCCTTAATAAAGCAGTATAGATTATTTACAATGAAATATCTACTATAAATTGTAAATCATCGTGTATATATATGTTAACAAATAAATGCCAAACCGATCACCACTAACACATAAAATGCAAAATGGCTTATTCATAAACTGTCATACTTACAGTCAATTTTTTATATAATATATGTTAACAAATAAATTGATTGACAATTTAACAATTTATTTTAAAATATCTATTAAAACATTAAATTATGAGACACCATGCCAGTCATGATAATATATAAAATTGAGTTTATAGATAAATTTGGAATTCAAATCAAATAATTTGATATTCAATTTAACTATTCGAATTCGATTTGAATATATGTAGAATAAGTCATGATCTCAAATCAGATACAAATATTTTTTAGAGTTCGAATTTAAATTCAAATGTTATAGTATTCAATTCGATATTCACTGGAACATAATAATATTTAATTATTAATTTTATATAGTTATTTGAATTTATCTAATTTTAAATTTTATTACTTCTAAATTTTTTTTACTTTACCTAGTTGCTAACCCTAGTATTACTAGTGGTTAGCCTTAGATATATTTACTACTATTTGTAGTTTTTCTTTAATCTGTCTATTTAGTTGTATCGTGGTACTTGTAATTTGTATTATAGTTATGTAACTTTAATATCTTCAAAATGATTGTAATTACTTAACTTTATTTTATTCATGTTTTTAAACATATATTTTTTAGATAAATATCATTTCGTGTAATAAAAATTCAAAAATCAATTTACATTAGAATAGTTCAAACAAATAAAAATTAAAATAAAAATAATAAAATATTTAAATTTATTCGAATCGAAATTACAGCTCTATTCACTCTTTGCTCTGATGGACAAATTTAATGACCCTTTCTTATATGCTTCTCTTTTGTACGTGCAAAGAAAATTATATTGAAGTATTATGCCCACCACACCTTTTGGGCTTTGATTCATGCATTCCATGTATTAAGCCTATAGCTAAAGTAAATCTACATGTTGCATAACAGTACTCTGAAATTCGTAAAGCCCAATGCAGAACTGGGTCCAGCGAACCTATTCAGAAATTAAGTCCAGCCGTATACAATCTTACAGCCTCTCATTTCAGTGGGCTGAAACGAAAAAATATTAGCGAGCGAAGCCTGTTCTCTCAGCTGCGTCTTGTATTGGTCAAAAGTCTCAGAGACACCTAAAACTAAACTGTAAGCATTTGAAAACCACGTGACAGACGGGAAAAATTGACCACTTTGGCCATATTGGGATCGGTACGTTTTGTCCTAATCATCTTTGATCGATCTTCTTCTTCTCTATCAAGTAAGCTCAGAATCAACTTCCTACATTTTTGATTAGTTTTGTATTATTAGGGTTTAATAACTTCACAGTCACTTCCTTATCCATTTTTATTGACAATTCGATGCTCTTTTGATTTGAATCAGGTTGAAAGGTACGTTGAGAAGCATTTTTTTTTGGTGTTTTGCAGGATTTTGGAGCATTCTTTGACATTGGAAGATGGATTTGGTGTCTGGTTACAAGGTAATATCTTTCCCTTTGTTTTCTCTCTCTTGAAGTTTCTTGCTTTGCTGTTGTAAGTGAAAATGTAACTTTGAGTTTTTTGGGGGAATTATTTGTAATGCATGTTGTGGGAGTTGCAATTTGAAAAGTTATTGGAATGTCTTAAGACATTTTTTAACTGCAGGGTAATGTTATTTTATAATATATTTAGTTTAGTACAAGTGTTAGCCATCAGACAAATTTTGAAATAGGAAAAATAAAAGTCTCTAGTTTATAATTCAAAAATTCCAAGACTCAATTTTCTCAGTTTATGTGAAATAAGGTCATTGAGAGATGTATTTGAGTGGTGTCATTATCTAAGAAATTTAATTTTAACATGTCCAACCTTACAAATAAAATTGTTAATCATGAATTTGATCTGCTTAATGTTTCATGTTCATATATGATTAAGTTATATTTCTGGTGCAGGGGGTTGTTGGGCTTGTTTTTGGCAATGAGAATTCCAATTCGAATGAAGACAGGTAAAACTTCTCTTTTGGTCATGAGTTGATTGAAATATTGCCTCAGGCATGTCATTCACTTTATTCATTTCATGGCCAATTGATTGCTGATATGATTTGAAACAGTCAATTTTATACTTAGACTTTGATTATTGAAGATTGATATTGTTATGAGTTTTCCCTAGTGGTAATATCTCTCTTGCCCTCTGTTCCCTTTCTTCCATCTTTCTCTCTCATCCCAGTTCTTCCTGTCCCTGTCATATTTAGAAGTTAAATATTTCTTCACTGTTTCTTTTATTTTTCTTCTTTCATTGGTAACTGCTATCAGACCCACTAATTAGGATCCTTCTTATTGTAAACAAAAAGTAAAAAAATCAGAATATCATTGTTTGAACAGTATGTGAAAGACCATAACAAATCTTTCTCTCATGTTGCATCTATGCTCCCATAGGATTATGGCATTAGAATAAATTAGATTTGTTTGGTTACTAATTCTTTTCAACAATTTTCTATTCAGATTAAGTTATAGAACTCCTTGATATTCCCATTACCCTAGAACTAATTTCAGAATGTCTTGATTAGAAAAGGAGTTGCAGTATAAAAATTTGAACTTTCCTACTTATTGGTACATATCGGAAAAATTAAACACGTTCTGGAATTGAATGTTTGTACTTCATGAGATTTTGCACTGATACTGATCTTGTAATGTGTCTATGCTTTTAACAAGTGGCATTTTCGCTGTATCGACACGTCCATTTTATACAATATGACTCGCCATCCTTAAAGGAAAATGGTAGAATTTCTTTTGAACTTTACTGTGTTACCATGTCCATATAGTGTCCTTGTTGCTGCAGTTCAAACTAAGTGGCATGTCTTCATGCCTGCATTCGTGCCTTTTAGGCATGGAGGCTTAAAGTCATGTTATAATAATGCATACTTGTTGGTGCTTCTGGCAGAAGCCTATCCAATACATGTTATAGGTTGAAATGAATGTCATTGCTTTCTGCCTTTGTTCCTCTCGCATACCTTTTACTGAGTTTTATACAGTGTTCTTTAGTGTAGTTTGACTGAAGAGTTATTTCTCACTTATTTTAATTTTTAAGTGTGTTTTTTTGTGGCAGTATATCATCAAACAATTATTGAGCATAAGTCTAGTTCTGTTATACTGCACAGTTACTTCCAAAACCCTTTTGCCTCATGTAACCAATGAACTGTTTGGCTTGTATCAATAGCTATGTTGAACGGTTGCTCGACCGGATTAGCAATGGTAAACTGGTGGAGGAGAGGAGAACTGCTATTGCTGAGCTTCAATCTGTTGTAGCTGAAAGTCATGCTTCCCAGCTAGCATTTGGCGCAATGGGTAGGGTACTTCATTCTTTGGTAAAATGGGATAATATTTTTTTCATGAGTTGTAAAACATGTTCCCCACCTCCTTGCAGGCTTTCCTGTGATGCTGGGTGTCTTAAAGGAAGAACGTGATGATGTTGAAATGGTGGAAAAACTTTCTTCCCTGTCTCATCGCTGTACTTGTTGTGATCCCTTTCTCTAGATTATGTACATCACTCAAGAATTAGCATGCAATGCTCATCATTGAACAATGAGAAGAAGGGAAAAAAGATCTTTAAAATTTAGCTGGTTGAATCAATTAATGATAAATCATCTCATCTGTCTTGCCTTATTGAAATTGAGTTTAATATAGTTATTTCCCTTGTAATAGTTGTTTTAAATGCCAAATCATTGAAATGGTTAATGATTAAAATCAACTTTTAGGTAAATAGCTAATATCAATATTCATTTGTACAAATCTAAATTTTTTCTGCTTGGCCATGGACTTTCTTATTGCCCAACTTTGGTATGGCCATGTTGTAATCAGGTAGTTCTTAGAGGTCAAGCCCACTAAATTGGTTCTGACTTGAGCACGGGTTCTGTCAATAGTTTCCTCAGCTGCATCCGTAATTAGTTTCCTTATGATTTTACATTCTATGATTCATTGCCTTCTATACTTCTTTTGATATAATTGGTGGAAATTTATGCTGTTTTATACTTTTTTTTCTATTGTTGTTCCCCTTAGGAAAGTTTCAGTTTTCAGTCTTGCAGCAGTTCCTGGTTTTTCTTCTATATTAAACTTTTTTCCCAAATACCACTTTTGTTTCAATTATGTTATGTTCTGCAGTGAGTTAACATTATATCAATACAGGTTCGAGGTTCCCTTGAAACTCTCATAAGTGCATTGACTCCTATAAATCATGCAAAGGGGCCAAAGAATGAAGTTCAACCTGCATTGATGAACACCGATTTGCTTTCCAGGGAGTCAGAAAGCATCTCTCTTCTTTTGAGTTTGTTGGTGAGAAAGTCCTTATCAAGAATACTGGACATTCTATCATTTTGTCAATAGTATTAGGTTGGCTTTGCTGTAACTTGTTTCCCTTGATTTTTATTTTTTTTCTTCTTCTGTGTGATACTTTGACAGACGGAGGATGATTTCTATGTACGATATTATACTTTGCAACTCTTGACAGCCCTTCTCATGAACTCCCCACATAGGTATCAGTTTTATAGCTGCTATCTATTTTAGGTTTAAGACATACTGGAAAACTCTTGCTGCGTTCCTCTTCAGGTTACAGGAAGCTATTTTGACCATTCCTCGTGGTATAACTCGGCTGATGGATATGCTTATGGATCGTGAGGTACAGTCTTGTAATCTGAAAAGTGCTCTCTCTCTCTTATTTTTATATCTTTACAATCTTGCTTGTAGATTTTTGTCATAAGTCATGTATTATAAATACAATTTTTTTTTTCCTTTATTTTCTGTAAGTTGTATAAAAGTTTGGTAACCTTTTAGGGAGTCTTCCTTTGTTTAAATATGTAACTTTTCATGTTAAAAGCATATTTGATATGTTTTTCTTTGTGGTCCCTTCAATGAGAGAGAGATTGAACTGCGAAATTGATTGAAAACACCTTATAGGTTATACGAAATGAGGCCTTATTGCTTCTTACTCACCTGACACAGTGAAGCTGAGGTAATCTTTTCCCTCACGTGGTCATCTGTTTCTTTCACTTCTTAAAACTCTATCACCTTGTTCTTTTTGTTGAAAGTTGAAACTGTCATTGAAAATGAATTTGACTTTCTTCCTAACAAATTTGTGATTACAGGAGATTCAAAAAATCGTGGTCTTTGAAGGTGCATTTGAGAAAATTTTCAGTATCATCAAGGAGGAAGGAGGTTCGGAAGGTGGTGTTGTTGTGCAGGTAATCCATTAACATGCTGTACCTAAACATGGAATACTAAGACAACTTTGTGAATGAAAGTTTGAGTGAGCTTAAATTTATGTTGCCTATTAAGTTACTTTCTAACTTGTTGATGTGGTAACTCACACATTGGTGACATCAAGGGGCTTACGTGTAAGTCTATGGGCCACACCTCCTAGTACCTATTGATTGGTTTTAAGAGTGTGGCTCCAACACAACTGAATACGAGAATGACTATGTGTTTGTTCAAATATACACATGCAAGCATGGTAAATAGTTTTGGCAATCTTCTGTTTCAAGTGCCCAGATTTATGGGCTTGTCTTATTTTTTAGCATTGGTTTGTAGTAGACAACTGATTTTATGATTCTTTACCAAAGCTTCCTTTTGCCATTTTAAATTCCCAAATTTTCCTTCGCTATCTCTAATTAACCAGTGGGAAACTCTGTCAATGTTTTTGTCATGGTATTAATATATATACCACTTCACAGGACTGCTTTGAACTGTTAAACAATCTTCTCCGTAACAACACATCTAATCAGGTTTGTTCTCTCGTGTTTTCGGCTTTACGCGAAGTGATTCTCTGCTGCTGCTAATTTTGAAGAGTGTGTAATGCAGATACTACTAAGGGAGACTATTGGATTTGATCCATTAGTATCAATATTGAAGCTACGGGGAAGCAATTATGGTTTCACCCAACAAAAGGTTAGATGCTCATATGTTTGTGACTATAATGTAATTTGCCAGAACCCAACTCTGTTGTTAGCTCTTTTTTTTTTTTTTTTTTTTTTGCCAGTAGACAATCAATCTACTCAGTGCTTTAGAAACCATTAATGTGTTAGTGCTTGGGGGTCCTGAGGCTGATCCTGGGAAAGATATGAATAAGCTAACCAATAAGACAACCCTGGTTCAGGTTTGTTTTGAACTTAATATTTTATCATGATGAATGTGATGAATAGCTATTAACATGGTGATAGTTACAATGCATTTTGTTGACTTGATTGTAGAAAAAAGTACTGGACCATCTACTAATGTTGGGTGTTGAAAGCCCGTGGGGTCCAATTGGTGTGCGTTGTGCGGTAAGATAGCTGCAATACTCTCTCTCTATTTCTTTCTCTCCATTCGTCTGTTTTTCTATATCTCTCTCCCCCTCCCCCTTATACACATGCATGCACAAACATGCACTCGTGCAACTGCATGCCTGCTAGCACTGATAGTGATAGTATAAAATGTTAATTCAAAAGGAGAAAGTTGCTGAATCTGCTAGATGAATCAATTTACTAACACTGACAGGTGACAGCTATAGATACGCGTTCTTGTATTTTTACCAGATTACTCGGTAACAGTAGCCTGACTGTTGACAATTTCTTCACAGCCTTGTCATATCTTAGTTGATCCTCTGATGTGTTACATAAAGATTCTTTTTTGGTCTTTTGAAAGTCTTCCTTTTGAAGACTGACCATATATTCTACCTTGGGAAGAGTACTGTTTATCCATAGGTTCCTCGTTTACTTACAATTAATCATTTTTTTCCAAAGAATATGATGGTAATCTGGCAGTAATTGGATTTAATGCTTTGATTTGTATTTAATATACCATGGATACATAGGCATCATGTTTATGATACTAGCAGGAGAGTACTCAATACTTCTATTAGAAAATCAGTACTGAACTCTTGTCTACAAGCCGTAATTATAATAGTAGAAAATTCAAAAAGTATAATAGTGTTGCTTGTAGATTACATATCATTCAAATGTGCAGTACATTTTAGAGTGGCAGAAGTGCTGCCCACTCTTTTTTTTTTTTTTCCCATGTTTTAGTTTTAAGTAGGCGAAATATGCTTCTTCTTCTTCTTCTCCCTTTTTTCCCATCTTTTTCTTTTTGCGGTGTTAAACATTAGGGCTATTATCAATTCTGAGGGCATTTGAATCAAAGAATTTCATTTTATTTTATTTTATTTTTTGTTAGGCATTACGCTGCATTGGTGATATGATTGCTGGAGATCGGAAAAATCTTGATGCTCTTGCTAGCAAAGTACTGGGGGAGGAGCCACAAGTTGAACCTGCTCTAAACTCAATTCTCCGAATCATTTTGCGGACATCCTAGTATGCAGGAGGTCATTGCTGCCAATTATGTTTTCAAATGCTTCTGTGAGGTTGACAATGTGCTTTATTTTTATTTTTATTTTTGTTCTTCTTTTCTCCCTTTGATTTCTTGTGACCACATCTGATGGAAAATATATTTTCTTTGACTAGGTTTCTTCATTCATGCATGCATATGCTTCTAGTTTTTGTTTCTAATTTTAATCTATGTCATTTGAATCAGGAAAATGCTGATGGTCAAACAATGTTAGCATCTACATTAATTCCTCAACCATACTCCATGACTCATGCTCCTCTAGAGGAGGATGTGAACATGGCTTTTGGAAGGTTGGTCTTATTCAAAGGGCTCCAGTGGATGCATATATTTATAGTATACTTCAATATCTGTTTTGAGCTTCATTGATATATCAAATTCGTTTTCATGTTGCACCTAGCTCATCAAGACCCTTTATTGAAATGCTATATATGGTGAATTATAAGACTAGAATTTTTTTCTCTTCCAGCATGCTTTTACATGGACTTACTTTGAGTGAAAGTGATGGTGATCTTGAGGTATGCGATGCTTTTATAGAAAGTACTTGTTAGATTTGCAATGCTAACTTATACTACTTGAAATTGTAGGATAGTATCATCAATAAATAAAGCCTTCTGATCCTTTTTCCTCAGAAGCATGTAACTCAAGCTTTGCCTTACCCTGTGAAAATGATTAAAATAAAAATGTTGATGTGCAGACTTGTTGCAGAGCTGCTAGTGTTCTTTCTCATGTATTGAAGGACAATCTCCAGTGCAAGGAAAGGGTATGCAAATACTTCACCAACTCATCTCATTTCATTTTATAGAATATTGAAATTTACATTATGGTATGCCTTTCTAGAAATTCTGTTTTTATTTAGTTTTGTCTGTATACCATCATCTATTTCCGTTTACACTTTATAGAGCTTAGGCAAGAGACTTGTTTGTATGTGATACAGTGTGAAGTCACTGACTGTAGATGTAACAAAGATTCCAAAGATATGTTCCACTAGATGATATAGAAAAGGAGCCTCTAAAAGGGACAAGAATTTGTTATTTTTTATGGTCAGAGAAATCTGACAAGAGAATCTGCAGGTTTTGCGAATTGAACTTGAGCCGCCTATGCTGTCTTTAGGTGTTCCAGAGCCACTAATGCACCGAATGGTAAAATACTTGGCCCTTGCCTCTTCCACAAACAACAAAAATGGAAATTCAAGTACTATGGGGAACTCGTCTGTTCAACCAATTATCTTGAAATTGCTGGTCACATGGCTAGCACAATGCCCTAATGCTGTGCACTGCTTCCTAGATGCTCGTCCGCACCTTACATATCTGCTTGAGCTGGTGTCAAATTCATCTGCTACAGTGTGCATAAAGGGTTTGGCAGCAACTATCTTGGGGGAGTGTGTAATCTACAATAAATCCACTGAGAATGGAAAGGATGCATTCACTATAGTTGATACCATAAGCCAGAAAATTGGGCTTACATCCTACTTTCTTAAGTTTGATGAGATGCAGAAGAGTTTATCTTTTACAAATACAGCCTTAGTTCAGCCCTGTGGACCAGTGACTAGATCCAATGCTGCTAGTATGGCAGAGATTGAAGATGTAGATGGGAATGATATGTCTTATCAGAAAAATGTTAATCACCCTATTCTCTCTTATATGTTGGATGCTCATTTTGTGAACCTTGTTCAGAGCCTGGAAGCAGATATTAGAGAACACATTGTGGACGTTTATAGCCACCCAAAAAGCAAGGTGGCAGTGGTGCCTGCAGACTTGGAACAGAAGAGTGGGGAAAGTGATGGGGAGTATATAAAGCGGCTAAAAGCATTTGTGGAGAAGCAGTGCTCTGAGATACAGGTATTTTTGTTTGTGATTGTGCTTTTCTATTCCTCCTAAAATCAATCTTCTGAATACCTTACACTAATCAGGAATAAATTCATTTTGAACATCACTCTAGATCTAGACACAGTGACCAGGGCAGCACAGGTGGAAATGTAGCCTAAACCAAACTTCAGATAAACTATCCCTTAGATGCCTGCTTTTTAAAGAGATAGTTGTCTTTAGATGGGTTTCTTAAGTTGATCTCTAATGGTATAAACAGTAAATTTGACCTTTACAGATAATAATGAAAAGCAACATGTTCGACTGTTCATCAAAGGTTTTGCTAGGATGTTACACCGTTGATAATCTTTTTTTTCTTTTGTCAGTTGGTTACCGTAACCGTAAGGCATATTTTCAATCGTTTCTATGATATATATTTTGATGTGGCACTGGTTGTTGATTGAAAGTCATTTTCAAGATGGTTGAATTGTATCTGATTAGGTGATTTTATCTAATCTTCATCTTTAGGACCTTCTTTGTCGGAATGCTAGTTTGGCAGAGGACCTAGCAAAGACTGGTGGAGGGAGTTATGAACAGAGATTAAGTGGGGGCTCAGATAGGGTCCAGGCAGAGAAACTCCGTAGAGATCTTCAAGAAGCATCTACACGGTTAGAGATACTTAAGGCAGAAAAAGCCAAGGTTGAATCAGAGGCAACCATGTACCAAAATTTAGCTGGAAAGATGGAATCCGATCTGAAGAGTCTATCTGATGCTTACAACAGTCTTGAACGGACCAACTACCAACTGGAACAAGAGTTGAAGTCCTTGAAGGGTGGGGGACCGTCAATGTTCCCAGATATTGAGGCCATAAAAGCTGAAGCAAGGGAAGAAGCTCAGAAGGAGACTGAGGTGGAGCTTAATGATTTACTGGTCTGCCTTGGTCAAGAACAAAACAAGGTGGAAAAACTGAGTGCAAGATTGTTGGAGTTAGGGGAAGATGCTAACAAATTGCTTGAAGGAATTGGAGAAGATGTCGGGATGCCTGAAGAAGATGGAGAAGACACCGAGTAATGCCATCTGTGTCATAAAGTACTCATCATCTGCCCTCTCTCTGTAGCTGGTTGTGTCTGGCAATCACTTTGTATATTTCTTGTTTGAATTGTACAGTCAATTATTAGAATGTGATACTGAATTTCGAAGTGATAAGTTGGATATTAAACTTATACCCGCAGGTTCACTTGAATTATAAGAAATGACTAAAATTTTGTCAATTTTTACAGTTTTAAAGTTGATAAAGATCACATTTGCAGCATATATAATTAATGAACGAAGGTGCATTAGAATCCAAAACTTCTTTCAATATAATTGATAACAACAGCTCCTCAAGTCTAAAGTTAAGATGGGAAGAAGGAAAAATTATTTGTCTCATTTCCTCCTAAATTATTTATATAATTATCCTCCCTTCCAAATGAGGTATAATTAGACGATAAATGGTATGAGACTGGAGAATTGATTTATTTAGTCTAGATATACATAACTTGATCTAAATACACTTCACTACTAAATTGAAAAAAAAATAAAAAATAAAATCTTATATTTTGGATAATATTATGTGAACATAATATTTTTAATATGGAAACAATAAAAAATAAAAAAATAGCTCCTTGTTGAATCGAAACTCATTGTTACTGATTTGAGTATAGCAACTTTGGCGGTGTTTGGCAGACCAAATAAGCAAAGTCGGATAAGACAAAAACAATGAAATAAAATAAAAATAAAAATAATTCAAATTGTCCTAATCCTCTCCTCTTCCTTGTCAACTCCCTAGAAAAAATAAAAAATTTCATTACCAAAAATAAAAAATAATAATAATAAAAGTCAAAATTATACAAATAAATATGTGACTCCATTTTACTTGTCACTAAAATATATATATATTTTTTAAGTCAATATCATGCAAAATAAAAATATTATTGTAAGAATTTTCGTATTATGATAACTACTATAATTTTTTTTAAATAGTTATGATGATATATATTTTAAAAAATATTAAAATATAAAATTAGAATAAAATGTAAAATATGTGCGAACAAAAATAAAAAAATTATTTATAAGTTATATGATTATTCTGTTTAGAATCGTATATTGGTTTTTATATCATATACCAAACACTGTATAGGATAAATAATTATTTACAAATATCTATCTTTATTAATGTTTACAGAATTTATTATCTTCTATGTGCGGCCAAATGCAACCTTCGGTCCAATCCGTTTGAAGATTTGATAAAAGGAACTAAATCTGGTCAAGGTCAAAACCTTATCTGAGACCCATTTGACACGTCAGCATTGAAAGTTGGAGAAGCCTATAAAATGAGATCTATAAGCTACACCAGAATGTCCCGCGCAAGCAGAAAGTGTTAGAGAGAAAGAAAAAGAAAAAAAAAAAAAAGCTCGAAGGAAGCTGAAGGCAATGGCTTCCCCAGCCATATTAGCTGGAAATGCAAGCGATCTGATTGAGCATAAAGGCTATGCAAGAATAGGGTTGCTCGGAAACCCTAGCGATGTCTATTTCGGCCATACAATCTCCTTAAGCCTCGGTAACTTTTGGGCTTCCGTCAAGTTGCAGCCTTCTGATGAGCTTGTCATCCAGCCTCATCCTTCCCACGATTTTGTCCAATTTAGGTCCTTTGATCATCTGGTATTCTATTTTTCTCTCTGTCTTGCTAGTAATTAGGAATGTTTTATACATGCATTTTCGGTGGTTCTATGTGGGTGATTGATCTACAATGTGGTAAATGAAAGATCTGTTGCCTCTTGAATTATGTATTTGCTTATTTTAGATTATCAAAATTTGTCTGAAAAGTGATTTGTTGGGCATTTGGTTGATTATTTGACTGGCATTGCAATGAATTTTTTTAATGCTGGAGTGGTTATTTAACTTTCACGTGTAGTAATTGGGTAGATTCAGTGACTAACTCAAATTGATGCTAGGACTATGATGGTTGGCAAGGCCCATCAATTATGTATAGTTTTTTGAAGGATTCACTTTAGGATTTGTGGGAAAAAAAAATAAAATTAATTTGTTATTCCTAATTCATCTATCACCTAAACATAGTTTGTCAAATCTGCAAAGACTAATTTGTATTGTGTTATATTGATCTTGTGGAACACTGAACGGCAGATATAGCCTGAATGAGTAAGTTAAATGATAAAGAAGGATTTCTTGAATTGGTGAATTAAATTAAATTTGTTGCATCTTAGATTGAGTTCATTGTCAATAACTTCTGCTTAAAAACATCTGTTTTGAGTTATGGATTTATATTCAACGCAAACATTTCTTAATCCCAATGCAATTTTTGCATTTTTCCCGTAGCATTTTAATGGATTGCACACTCTGCATTTCAAATGAAAGGATCGAAGATGGAGTTGAAGATGAGGGGAGAAAGGGGGTTTAGAAGTTAATTTTTTTTAAAATAAATAAATTATTTTCTCATTCAAGGCATTGATTAACTGAGGCCGTAGTTCTTGATATTTTACTCTGCGTAAGTGAGATATATATATATATATATATATATATATAGAGAGAGAGAGAGAGAGAGAGAGAGAGATAAAATCTTTGAAATTAAAATTTGAAGCTGTCAATTTCTGCATGCTCTATCACTTTCTCCTACATTCCACTGCAGTGAAATATGCTCTCGATACGCAGGTGAAAAGGTTAAACTCTGAAGGTTATTATGGAGGTGTGAGATTGCTTATGGCAATTTGTAAAGTATTTCATAATTATTGCCAAGAGAACAAGATTGAACTTCATGGAGGAAATTTCACTCTTTCATATGAAACTAATATCCCTCGGCAGGTAACATTCAAATCTGTGATATTATATATTGTTTACTTTTTGGTGATGATCTTCAAGTTTGTTACACTACCTGTCTCGTTATGTACTTCTGCGGAATCCTATGTTTGTTCATGATGTCGACAATTGCTCCACAGCATTTCTTAGTTATCTTAGGGTTAGTTGGATCATTTTTCCACTGAACTATCTGGTTCAGGTGAAAGAGTGACCCCATAGAAGTCTCTAGGAAAAGTCGTTCATGTTAAAGTTAACAATAACTTACTTTTTATTTTCTTCACCAAGTTCCGTATACTTCTAGTTTCCTTCTAAGCTCAGCGATTGCATCAGGTAAGTAACAAGATATCAGCTTTACTTCTAGAATTCTATCTGATTTTTATATAGGCAATCATGTTTCTTATTTTAGTTTATTGGTTGATTCAAATTTAAATTGACCTTGCATTTTATAATGCCTTTTTTTATTTATATTATATAAGTCTTTTTTTTTTCTTTTTTTTTGTCTTTGACTTCTCATATCACTTAATGTGGCTTCAATTGTAAATTTGACATTTCAGACGGGACTTTCAGGTTCTAGTGCTATTGTTTGTGCTGCCTTATACTGCTTTCTTGACTTCTACAAAGTGAGGAATTTAATCAAAGTGGAGGTCAGACCTAATATTGTGCTTGCTGCGGAGATGGAACTTGGAATTGTTGCTGGTCTCCAAGATCGGGTGGCACAAGTTTATGGCGGCCTAGTTTACATGGTATATGGTGTAACTGTGACACAGACGAACTCATCAAATATGTATAAACTAAAATTACAATCCACTGTTGTAGGATTTTAGTAAGGAACACATGGATAACCTGGGGCATGGCATCTACATACCTATGGATATCAGTCTTCTTCCCCCTCTTCATCTCATCTATGCTGAGAATCCTAGCGACTCTTGGAAGGTCAGTAACACTCTATGGCTTCATCTTCATTAAATTATGTGCCATTTCCTATTTTCTTAGACTGCAAGTAGATGTCATATTATCTAATATACTTTATTGTTTCCAGACAGATGTTTTCTATATAGACTGTTGGCATCTGACATATCTTGAATGATCATCTCCTTCTTGGTTAAAATACCTTAACCTTTGGTAATGTCAGCTCTACTCAAGAATAAATAGTAACATAATCATTTGGCATTGGGTAGTTAACTCCAGCTGAAAGTATGTGAGATTCACTGTAGTAACTTCATTCTTTAAAAAAAGCAAAGGCAAAAGACTGTTTTATCTTTCTAAATCCAACATTCTGGGATAACTCTAATTCCTAGGTCGTGCTCTAGTGCAGTAGTTTCGGACAAAATTTAACTTTTAAAAATTGTAATCAACAATCATGCAGGTTCACACTACAGTGCGGCAAAGGTGGCTAGATGGTGATGAGTTTATCATAAAATCAATGCTAGAAGTTGCAAATATAGCTAAAGAAGGACGGACGGCCTTACTGGAAATGGACCATACCAAATTTTATTCCCTCATGAATCGTAATTTTGATCTTCGAAGGTAAGATTTTCGCATTTGACATGGTTGCCACAAACATCTAAAACTTTTCTTATAACTGACTCAGTCCCAACTCCATCTATTGAAGCTAAAGTCTTATTGTTGTGACTTGTGATATATATTGTGGTCAGTTAATGATAACGATACTAATGATGATGATGATGATGATGATGATAATAACAATAATAGACTGATTAATATATAGATTAATGTAAGTATGTAATATAGGTATTAAGAATTACTATTCACCTTCAGCTAAAAAAACATCTCACCTGCAGAGCTGGCAAATTGAAGTTGGGATCTCTGGTATGGTTATATGTGTAACAATCATATTCTTTTGAGTATTATCCGATGAAGGTTTGATTTCATGAATATTATTCATGAGGAAGGGGCAAAATCCAATGAAACAGTGCAAAGTTAGAACAATTGGCGAATGCCAAGCAGGATTGTGCTTCTTCTGTAAGGGATGCATAGTTTTTGCAGTTTAAATTCATCTACCCAATGATTTATTGAAGTTTTTTATTGGATGCTGTACAGATCTATGTTTGGAGATGATGCCCTTGGTGCTTTAAACTTAGATATGGTCAAGGTTGCACGAAAGGTTGGAGCTGCATCAAAGTTTACTGGAAGTGGAGGAGCTGTAGTTACATTTTGTCCAGGCGGGCCTCCCCAAGTAAAACTTCTGGAGGATGAATGTCAGAAAGCTGGATTTGTAATTGTACCTGTGCAAGTTGTTCCTTCTCGTCGTCTAAATGAAATTGATCTTACTACCCTGCCAATAAAGTAATCCAAAGCAAGGGCTTAATAATAGTTAGTCTCTTGAAAAGAACTCCACCCTTCCGTATTTTGATGGTTCAGGTAGAATTTAAAATTTATTATGGAAATATCGATTATTTACATATGTAATAATAAAGTATCCAATAAGTTAATGTCAACGGATGTTTAATTTTTCTTTTCGTTGTCCTTATCAAACAAAACTTCTGCCATTACTCGATAGATTTTGCATTACGAATTATGTATTATTGATACCAAGAAACCATCTTATGCAGGTCAATCAATGTAACTTTTGCCATTATTTACAGACAAAGCATATTTCCTTATCTGATAGTTGCACGATCTTCTCAGCTGCGGTAGCATCTTAGGCAAGTTTATGTCGTTTTCAAGAAAAATTTAAATCCTAACATTGTAGAACTGTCTTAATTAAGTAGGGCTAGCTTTATCTGCACTACTTTCTGGATAGTTCATACGAGGTAGCTTATGGTAAAAACTGCAATGATTACTTGCAGGCTGCCTATGCAGCAGCCTATTAAGTGCATACTACTTGCCCTTTTGCAGATAAGAAGCAAAAGCTAATTGAAGTTAATTTGAAGACTGCTACCAATGTTCATAAAATTAGTACATTGATTAAATTATATGTTGTCTCAAGTTAGAATGGTAACAAAATCCTATTTATGCATTTTTTATGTGACGATTTAAAGAATGGACTGATTAAAGCTATATATGTCGGATGTGGAATTCAGCACATACAACCTCACACATCACAACAACACAACTTTAGGGCATTACATTTGTCCTCATCTAAGTGACAAGTTGGAAGAAGAAGGACAGGGAATCAAAAGTAATAACCACTTTTGTTCTAAAGGACAAATTGACATTGCAGCCATCATTCAGAGCACAAGAAAGTTGATCCTCTTCTGATAATCAAAGCAGAGGAACAGATCACACACTACTATCAACTATCTTACTCTTTCGTGTATAGAGTAGAAGTTTCCAACATGATTCAATAGATTTAGCACCATGAATTGACTGACAAATGTAGAACCACTTTGTAAATGTTTTATACGTGTGAAACCTTTTGTCATTGTTTGAAAGATGTGACGCTGTAAATATTACATGACTAACACTGTAGAACCGTCCACCAAGTGAAGTAAGTGCATGTACCGTATGACTGGAAAAACCATCTTAATCAATTGAATTTCTTAAATCAACCTTTCTTCTTACATTTTAAATTTCTATGTTAAGTGCAAGTTCGATATGAGTGTAATTTATAGAATCGTTTTAATAAGAGAAACAAAAAAAAAAAAATTTGCTTTTATTTTTCTAATTGCACAGTAATATTTGATATGAATGAAATCTATAAAATCGTCTTCATCAATTGATTTTTTAAATAAATTATCTTTATTTATTAGTTTTCACGATAAATTTATATTTGATATTACTAAGACCTATAAATTTATCTTTATCAATTTATTTTTTAAATAGATTTTTTTTCTTAATTTATTCATTTTATAATAAATGTGTGATTGATATGACATGCAAAGTCATTATAATCGATTTATTAATTTCAAAATAAATATTTTTTTCCTGTTTGTCATATATCACCACAAGTGCACGTCCTATATGGCTAAAACATGCGGAGCTATTTTAATCAATTGATTGTTAGAAAATAATTTTTGTTCATATTTATCTAATTTCACAGTAAGTGTGTGTTAGATATACTAAAGCGTGTGAAACCATATTAATCAATTTATTTTTTAAAATTAACTTTTGTCATTACTTGTCAAATTTAAATTTTACAATAAGTACGAGTACGATATTGCTAGAACCTTAAATATATTTAAAAAGAATAAACTTTCGCCCTTATTTTTCTGATTTCACAGCAAGTGTGTAGTTGAAAACATGTGAACCATAGTAATCAATTGATTTTTTTTAAATAAATTTTTTTTCATTATTTGTCAGATTTCACCATAAGTGTATATTCAATAAAACTGAAATTTATGGGACCGTTTTGATTAACTGGATTTTTTAAAATAAACTTTCATCCTTATATATCTAATTTCACAGTGTGTGTTGATATGACTAAATTAGTGAAAGCATATTAATCAATTTATTTTTTCTTAAAATAAAATTTTGCCCTTATTTACTAAATTTCACAATAAGTGTGGGTCCAATATGACTAATCTTGTAGAACCATTTGAATCAATTAAAATTTAGTAAATAATTTTTTTTCTTTATTTGTCATATTTTACAGTATGTGCGTGCTCCGTATAAATGAGATATATAAAACTATCTTGATTAATTGATGTTTTAAATACACTTGTATCCTTATTTTTAATTTCATAATAAGTGTGAGTTCGATATGTTTAAAATTTGGATAATCAGTTCAATCAATTGAAATTTTTTCAAAATATTTTTATTATTATTTAAAAAAATCATTTGAAACCAGTAGAACTCTCTAAATTAATTCATTTTCTTTTATATAACAATTTTGTTCTTGTCAAATTTCACGATATGTGCATTTTTAATATGATAAAACATGTGAAACCGTCAATTGAATACTTTTGAATAAAATTTATGTCCTTATTTGCTAGATTTCATGCTGGGAGCGTGCTCAAGATGAATGAAATCTGTGAATCATTCGTAATCAATTACTTTTCTAAAAAACTTATTCTTATCCATATTTGCAGAGTTTTACAGTAAATTTTATTTGATTTGACTGAAACCTTAGAACCGTCTTAATCACATGTTATCAGCAAGACCTCTTTAGTGTAATCCAACTCAGAGAACAATTTCTTCCTTCTATATAATGTCAATTTGCCCCATAATCTTTTCAAAGAAATCCCCCACCATAACTCCTTAAACTTTTCCTTTTACGTTAGTGTTACAAGATTTCTGTCCTCCTTGTAAAGGGTCCTAGAAGTTCATGAAGTTTTCAACATATAGATGCTATCAGTTTTGTACTAGAGATCAATATAAGCATCATTCCTCCCTTGCCAGAGCACAGAAACAGAGAACTCATGGCTTTCACCATGTGTTGTATGGGCACATTCTACACTGTAAGATTGTTATAGATTAAGGTTTTTTTCATTTTTAATAGTAGGAGGGTAGGATTACATGCAAAATAGTAGTCTTGAACTCTAGATTTTAAAATTCTAATAGACTTGTTATGTTAATAATTGGCCTTGAATTGTATAATGCAGGATGGAGTAAAGGGTAGCTTTGATCCCTATCTTGTGGTCAAGCAATTGATAAGAAGTCAATTAGAGATGGCATTACTTTGGCAAATTCCATTTCTATCATCAATTTCAACTTCTCTTGTTTACTCACATTCCAAACATTATAATGATATTTTACTCACATTCCTAACATTACACCAACCTGTTTTATTTTTTTCTCAAAATTAGAAAAATGTCTTCATGGCTGACACTTACATTCCATTTATTTAAAAAATTAAAAAAAACGAAGTATAGAAAAGGTGGGGAGCATGGCTTTGCTTATTTTGGGTTTTGTTATTCATAGATGTTATAAAGAAAATCATCCTGGAAATCAGCATTGCCATAGTTAATTTTTCTCTTCATTTCTCTGTTTTCTCCTACTTATAAAAAAATAAAATAAAATAAAAACCCAACTCATTCACAAACTAAAATCTTGGAGATTGCCATCCATCAAAATTCAATCTGTTCATCTTTTGGAACCCCAGTTTTCCACCAACAAGCCCTGATTCTAAAACCATCAACCTTCTTCGTCATCGCCACCGTTAATCTCTTATCACTACTTTCCAGCACAGTACAGGAAACCTTATGAAAAGCACCTAAAAGTGCTAATACACACCCATTTAAGCAATCTAGACAAGAAGGTTGGATTTCAAATTCACTGAACTTTGTTTTTTCTTTTCCCATGATTACATTTCTCTTTCCGTTTTTTCCTGTGATTTAGTGTGGATTTTCCTGACTGATTTATTCACACGTGTTACCACAGTACAAACCAGAGACTACCAGTTGAAAAAATACAGTTAAGTAACTATCATACCCACATATTTTTCATACATTCTGGAACTCACAAAGCTTACATAATAACTTACATCCATTGCCACCGTTGATGCTATTCTCTGAGTTTCATAAACTTTTTCTTCAATTTGTGCAGTGTATCTATCAGAAAGATGGAAAGACAAATTACAGAACTCTCATACAAACAACAGTAAGCTACAAATTATGCCACAACCTAAGAACACTTCTTCCCCGAGTAACATGATTAAAGGAGAACAAGTCCCAAGCAAAGGTGTTGCAGGCTTGCAGCTATCTATCCTCGTTGTCAAAAGCAAAGGAGCTGCAAAGTTCGAAGACTGCAACTCTACTGAAGCGGCCTTCCTAACATTACTAGAACAGGAAGTAATGATTTTCAAGTGTTGAACAAATTGTTGCAATTTCATAGCGGAAGCGATGACTTGACTTGTCTCTTTATTGAGGAAGATAACAAAAGAATCTTCCTTTGTTCTGTGACAGCATATTTGAAATTTCTTGTATAAAATGTTAACAAAGCAAGTCAACATGTTGTCATTTTGATTCTGGATGTAGTTTCAGATTTGCAAGTAAATGAATAAATCAATAAGAATATATTCTACAAACAGGATGGATCTCTACCTGTGAATTCGTTAAACTTCAAGGGACGTTTAATTTTGAATTTTTTGGCGTAGTTAAGAAAGATTAATAAATCAGATCAAGTAATTGAATGATACTGAACCTCAAAAACTTCTAAATTCAAAGGAAGGGAAATGAGTATTTGACTGGAGTTTCATCCATAACACCACTAATAAAGCCCAACGTTGTGTTTCCACTTTCTCCCTTGACACTAGCACTCTCAGACTGGCAAATACATTATCATGCTTATAGTTACAACTCAGTCGAGGATTCTTAGGTACTAGAGTAGAAATGTTCAGTAAATTAATACAGTCAATGACGCCAAGGTATTAAAACAGAAAAAGACTTCTCTACTAGGAATAGTTTTTCAGTTATTATTTAGGCCTTTGATAGAACATGTGACTGCTTTTTCTAACCCCTTCCAACATTATACTTAACTTTTTTTATTTGGGACTGCGTTTGGTATTATGGCTTAAACCAGGTGATATTCTCAGGTATGTTGAAATACCAACTCACGATGAACACAGCTCTGTGGAAGTCTGCAAGATCAGATGAGAATGAATTTAGCTAGGCTGCTACAAAATTATCCTTTTCCAATGACTCAAGATCCTTTTCTTGAATAAATTTAAAAAGGTGAAAGGGCGGAGGAAAATGAGAAAACCAATATTACAAGATTGCACACTAGAACGACTCAGTATATAAACACATGGCCATTGGCTAAGCCATCCACTCAGACACCAGAATAGAATAAAAAAGATAAGTCCAAGAATATTGCAGTTATATTCTTGTAAAATGAATATAGTTAGAACCTAGAATTCATAATATTGAGGCAATAGGTTTTGAGAATTAATAAGTATATACATATAACAGATTTTGATCACTCTGCTTCATTGAAGACTTTCAAAAGACAATCTTCTTTCCCTTTTCTACGGAGTTCACTGTCGTCCACCTTCTGTTCATTCATCAGAAGGTTAGTACAGTTACATGACTCCAGCTAAAGAAAATCAATGGTTTGAAAACAAAAAACTACAAATATTTACCTCTATGCAGAAAGGTGATCCTACATGACATTACAGTGAGGTCATCTCGGAGAATTATCAATTACTGTGACTGGAGCAGGAGCAGATCATTGTCATGAAATACCCGTACAGTAGCAACATAATACCCACACTACAAAAACTTGATCAGTCATCACAGACCTATTCAGCACCAATATATTAACCGCATTATAGAAACTTCCTCAATCTTCACAAAGTGATGCAATGAGCTCATGTGGTGAAGCCCATATTGGAAGATCAAAAAATAATTGCTTAAACTGTTCATCTTTCTTGTTGCATATTGCTTCTGCTACATCACATAAATTTGAAACATCATGAATTATAGCTTCCTGGGCTTCCACCTGTATGACCCAGAGTCAACAATTAGGATGGAAGTGAGCTTATCGGAAGTCTTTTATGTCGATATTGTGTAGAGCAAGCCTTATTTTCTGAGAAGGTTGTTTCAAGTTTGTAAGGAAGGATCATATCTCTGGATATTGATTACTCCATTAGAAAGTTAAGAATTAAGATGCTTCATTGAAGATTTAAAATGTACTACAATTTGAATTTTTATCATTTCCTAGGATCGAGAAGAACATATTTATGTAACTAGTACAGTGTTGTTTACTTCGATATAGTAAATTCAAAAATAATATATATAGCTCAAGCTTTTGTTTCCTTTTAACATCTTTATGGCAGAAGGAACAATGCGTTAAAGTTTAGCAAATATGGCTTCTAACATGGTCAGTATACCAGCTGCTCATCTAGCTGCACCTTCTGCATATACATTATGAAAAGCTTTAATATCTTTTTTCTTTGACTTGAATCTGTAAATTCTCTAGTGCAGTTTCTGGTGACCAATTTGGTGAGGTGTTCTATCCCGAAGGAAGAAAAGAAAGTGGGATAAAGGAGCAGGATGAACAAATGTTTAAAGGAACAGATAGAACATAAACAGCTTTAGAGGACAGATCTAAGCTATAATATTAATGCTTTAGATAAAACTACTGATGACACAAAATGAGATGTTTGAGGTAACACATTATAAGACAGCATACACAAATGAGAATTCCTTAGGACAAAATTTGCTTTATAAGCATCAATTTAATAGTATAAACTTTCTACATCGAAGACCCTGCTCGTGAGGGAGTGCCATTAAATGCACATGAGGAACAAATAGATTTGGTAAAGAGGGCAGGGACGAATATAATTGTGGATTCCAGATATCCACAGAAGGTGCCCTAAAGATTAGTGGAAACCCTTTTCAAATTGGTCCATAATTGGGTATTATAGAATCAGCAATGTTGCTACAGATTTCAAGTAACAGTGGAACATTTTAAGTTAAGAAGACCTCATTGAGAGTTGCAAGCTCTTGTATATGATATACAAGTCATCTTCCTATAATGAAAAAGATTATTCACCCGTAGTTGTCAAAAGAAAAAGAGTTAATAAAATGAAGTCCTAGCCAAATTAGGCAGAACCCAAAAGTTTGTGTTTTCAATTTTGCGTTGAGACATAAAAGAAAAAAGAAAGAACATTTAAGATCATGAAACTCAGCTACAGTGAAGGAAGTTGTCACACTAGGCCCTACTAAGTAGATTTTCAGATTTTCTGGAACTCTCAGTACCGCAAATCTAAGCCAAGATTCAAATTTTCATCCACCAACCAAGCAATCAAAAACTTAGTAATTAAACACACTCTTGTACACATACAGAGATACTTCAATTACCTGCAAAAGAAGGTCATCCACCAATGACCCGCTAACAGACTCCGCCCCCATAGCTGGCGGTGAAGGAGAAGCAAGCAATGCCGTTTGCTCCTGTTCTCGTTCTCGTTCTCGTTCTCGCTGTTGTTGCAGCTGATGGACCTTCTCCTCCATTGCGCGCAAGGTGCTTGACAATGAGTCCCACTGATCGATCTCTCTCTGGTACTTGCCCTGAAGCTTCAACAGTATACTCCTCTTCCATTCTCTTCGCCGCTTCGCTTCTTCCTCAGGATCCACGTCCGTAGCTGACTGAAACCGAGCAGCCACATCAGCCGGGTCAAGCCGGCGCTTCTTGCGCTTGTAGACGAACCCATCATCGTTGTAGAGCTCCCATTCCTCATCTTCCCAGGTGGGTGTCGCTGAATCCATGCCCCAATCAAGAAAAATATGAAATTCAGGTTCAAAACCCAAAATTTGGGGAGAGGGAAAATGGAATTCGAAAAGCGAGACGAGGAAGTGCGCGCGAGCGTGTCTGTGACACAATGTCTATCAACAATAATTGGGGAACCTTCTCAATCTGAGATCAGGTCTAGCTAAAGTTCTATTACTACTTTACTTATTTGGGTTAGCTATTTTGTTTGGAGAATTAAGATTATCACTCGATATCATTAATTCCTAACACAAAAATAGTATCTAAACTATATTTGTTTATCACTAAATATAAGGTCTATAGGGAAAAAAAAATAAAAAAATTTAGATACTAAATTATGAAGGATTTTTGGAAAGAGTGTATTAATAATTTGTTAAGCTGTAATAAATATAGTTTTTGAAATAAAAATTTATAAGGGTAATAATTTATACTGAATTATGATCAACTATCATAAGAAATATTATAAATTTTTTATTTATAATACTCATTAGAATAATCTAACTATAAATAATCTACAAAAAATTATTAATGAAAACTTACACTGGATCGAGTCGGCTTTATTATGTTAAAATTTAGTTTCTACACATTTACAGATAAATAATTTTGATTTTTGGATGATTTTGAATATGATATGAATAGAAAAATTAAGTTTAGATATTGAAGCTACTTAACATTTTTTTTAATTACGATTTTGGATGATAAATAAAAATAGATGATTATTTCTTAATTTTAAATTAGTCATATAGGTGTCTAAACTGATTCATACTCAATAAGAATATAACCATTAACAATGAAATGGACACTTGAAAAAAAATAGTGCTTATCTGAGATTTTTCTCTCATAAAGTTAAGGAAGTGAGAGGTGCATTCTTATATGAACACTCTGATCATTATTGCTAAATAAAAAAATAAAAAAAATAAAAAAGTATTTAGTGCTCATATTATTAACTTGTACAAGTCATGAGGAAAAAAAAATCATCATTCAAGTGTATGACTCAAATGTCGCGTATGTCAATTAATTCACATTCTTAATCAAACGAAAATCTAAATTGACAGTCTTTGTTTTTTTAGTTTAGTGGTATTCGGCCAACTTACGCCGGTCATAGTAGCCGCTGGGACTAATCTCAAGGCCCAAGTATTTAGGGAGTGTCCCAACTCCGATATCTAGTCCCATGTTCAGATCTTATACAAGAATCAGATCAACATGATCCTCAAAAGTTAAAAACCCAGACCTCAAAAACGACTTGACTAACCAGTGACCACCCATGACGAAGTCACTACCTCTATCCCATGTATCCTTCCTCTTCGTTCGTTCCAAATTCATGGCTATGCCAAGGGTACTCTCTCTACTACTACCACACTCAAAGTTCCAACCTTTCAACAGAACCACCATTTCTTTATCGCCCTCCTCGCAAACATTTTCAACCACTTCCACACCGTACCCACTTTATTACGAGATGATCCTCAACCGCCCAACTCAATCTCAACCCGCTCACACTCGCCGCAGACCCCTTCGCCTTAGTGAGTCCAATTCAGAGAACTCCCCTGAGTTAGAGTCTATGAGAGAAGCTAAATCAGAATTAGGACTGGACGGTTGGATTGATCAAAAATTGGGCTCGGAGGAGGAAATAGACCAACCCCGTTCAGGAAATTTGGAGATGGATAGGGCTAAGAGGAAGTATTTCAGTAAACGCAGGAAAAGGATGTATGGGTCAGACTCGGATGAAGAAAATCGGCGACCAGTAGAGAATTTTGTGGAACTGAAGCCTGAGGTTGTGGAGCTTCCTACATTACATAAGAGAGAAGAGGAATTATATTTTTACGATACATTTGCTTACCCATGGGAAAAGGCTAAGCACTATAAGATGGTATATCAATTGGAGAAGAAGTATTTTCCTGATCAGTGTCTTGATAAGGCCTTTCTTGAACCAGGAGAGTCCAATGTAAATGTAAATGCAAATGTAAATGACAATGTGAATGCGAAGGACAAGTTGAAGTCAAAGAAGAAACTCAGTGCTGGGATGAGGGAGAAGAAGGATGAGGTTGGTGATGAGATAGATGATAAGAAGTTAGTGTTCTTTGATGGAAAAGGAGAAGGAATTAATGAAAGAAAATCGATAAAGGATGCAAGTAAGGATCTTACAGAGAAAAAGGTGGAGGATTTTTTTAAGTGTTTGAAGAAAGTTCCCAGTAAGGATGCCGGAATTGGTAATGAAGAGCCATACCTTGTGAAAAGGAGTACTGCGCTGCCTCCTCGATGGGATGGTCCATATGGGACCGTGGTTTTGGTGAACAAACCCAAAGGTGAGTTCATACTGCTTTTTTAATTTCATTTAGAAACAATCTGGAATTCCTCAGGTTTGGTAATTATGCTAACTTGCATTGCCATGTCAAATAGTCAATTATCAATTGGACAGATTTACTGAATGCAGTATGCATCCATCCGCGGTCCTCCTATGCTTTGCTTTACTTATGACTACGAATAATTCTGTTGGCTATTATTCAGGGACTAATCAGCTTGAGTTATGTCCTATTAAACTGTTTAAGTATCACTTCTATGTCCGTTGTTCTCAATGTTCTTCATTTTAACAGAGCCATCAACGCGAAATTTAGAGGCAACATATTTCAGCACTCTGACAGTGCATAGGCTTGTCTTGTGCAAAGGGCTGTGGTAGGGTGTAATTTAATGGGATGATGATCTTTACTGTAAACTAATCAGTATACTGCTAATCGTAAAAAAGTATGGCTTAGGTTAAAGGTGATGCAAATACAAGGGAGACAAAATTGATGTTCTGCACTATGTTTTTCACTTTTTCTTTCAATTATACATATCCTGTTTGTTTTAAGCTTTCATATACAAATATCATCTAGTAAGATTAAAATATGTCTACTGGAAGAGCTTGTATTGTGCATGGGTAGCTATACTTTTTTGTTCATGTTATCTTATATGCATTGGCCTGTGTGATCACTTCTTTAGATGCTCAGATGCAGATCAGGAGGACTACACATTGAGATTTTCAAATAACCTAGTAATATGTTCTTGAAATCGTGCTGTGGGTAGAAGCAAACACATATTATAGTACCAATGACAAAGGATGTGTTAACAATTCTCAATGCAGGTTGGACTTCTTTCACAGTTTGTGGAAAGTTGCGTCGCCTAGTCAATGTTAAAAAGGTGCAATTTCATTGTTCCCCTGCATTTAATAGTCTTTTTCTTATGTTAACTCTCCTGATATGTATTTTTCTTCCTTCCATTTTCCCCTCTTTGGTTGGGATTGGGTGGTATTTTGCTAGGTGGGACATGCTGGAACCCTTGATCCTATGGCGACCGGTTTATTGATTGTTTGTATTGGTAAAGCAACAAAAGTAGTAGACAGGTAATTTTTTTTTTTCATTTCATAAGGATTTGGGAGCAATTTATCGTTATGGGAGTAGCAGTTGGGATAGCTGGACAATAAAGTTAAAACCTTTTGCAGTTGAATTTATACTTATACCTAAGTACTTATCTGAATATTTAGCTTTATCTACTACAGATATCAAGGCATGATTAAGGGTTATAGTGGGGTTTTCCGTTTAGGGGAGGCTACTTCAACATGGGATGCTGATTCACCGGTGTGTTTTTATCTATTTTCAGTATCAACTACTGCTCTGGGCTTGAATTTCATGAACTGAAAAACCTGTGCCTTTTATTCCCAGTTTAAGATTAGAAAATACATAGATGCATTAAAGTCTATTCGTTTCCTCATTCAGGCAAAACAGCATTCAGGTCCCATGCACTTTTCTTCTCATTTGAACTACTGAAACATCAGTTGAAGCTCTCTGCAGCATTCTAAGACATACTTGTCTTACTGCAATGTGTTGGTTTTAAGAATGCTAGCCAAGGAGACACCCTACATATGTGCAAATTAAAAAAAAAAAAAAAAAACTAAAAATAGTTATGAAAATGTGGGATTGAGGAGAGAGACTGGGGTAGAGGGGTGGAGAATGTGGAATGTTGGAAATTGGAATTGGGCATGGCAGAGATGTAGATAAGGGTGATACTGATTGAGGAAATCTCAATTGTTTATTGTTTTCCTTTCCCTTTTGAAAATATGTCATATTTACGAATTGGCCACATAAACTGTTAACCCATAGAAAATCAAAATTTACGGCAATTTTTGGAAGCATTTGGCCAAAAAAAGCTGATTGAAAAAACTGCCAGCGAGTTTCTTAAGTAATAGTATAGATTATCAGGAGGATTCTCTTGTAGGAGAACAACCCTGTGAGCTAGATGGAATGGGGTCTGAGGTTTAAAACTAAGAATAGGAGAAAAAAATGTAAGTTAGCCACACCTGTATTTAGTTGCAGTCTTGAAGAATCCAAGCTAGATCCTTCTGATTATCTAAGGCCCTTAGATAAGAGACAATAATTTTCTAAAGTATACTAGTGCATGAGTAATCTGTACCAAAAAAACTGGCAACTTAAACTGTCAAATAGCTACTAGTTATTTAGCACCATAAGTTAGTCCTTCAGAAATTGGTCAATATGGTGAAAAATCTCATAGTAGGAGTGTTTTAGTGCAATGATAGTTGTTGTTATGAGTTAGCAATAAAACATATCCACTAGTTGCAAAGATTTTATTCATATTTTTTTACTCTTTAGTTATACTGATTTCTCATGCTTATGCATCTCTCATAGATCAGCCCTATCTGTAGGTCATTCAGCGCGAGCCTTGGGAGCACATCAAAGATGAGGACATAAAAAAAGCTGCTTCATCCTTCTGTGGGGAGATCTGGCAAGTTCCTCCAATGTTCTCTGCTATTAAAGTAAGAACTTTCACCATATTGGTGGTGACCTAATACAGAGAGAATGTAGAAAAAAAATTACTTTGTTCACCCTTTATCTTATATATCTTTTGCACCTGAAGATGTTCAGTACATATCATTTTTTATGTTTACTTGCTCTCAATCAAATTTTAAGGGTAATATAATTATAAGTGGAACTAAAAGGTGAGAAAATTTTGGATGTTATAGTCTACTTAAAGAATGAAGTTTATCCTAGAAAAAAAAGGTGATAAAATACTTGGATAAGCAATAAACTACAAACAGGTCGGGTACTGTAACACCCTACAGATAGAAACTGTTCCAACCAGTCTGCCTTTTTTTTCGTCTTAATTTGTTTTCAGCTTTTGTCTTCTGAATGTGAAGCTACTAGAATATTGAACTCAGAAGAAATGACCAGAAATAGATCTACACCTATCTGGGAAAATTGACCAAGTAAATATGATTGTTCATCTCTTATGGGGAACAAAATGGAAGAATAACATTTAACTTGTGAATATTTGTTAGTTCTGAAATCTGAATATATTAGATGATTATAAAAATCACTTGCAACTGAAAAATTCAGAAAAAAAGAGTACAAAATAATTTAAACGAGGAAGTAGAAAATTAAAAGAAACATAAACAAAGTATGTCACAGTTGAATATGATACTGGATTGAGTAGTTTCGACTTTAGAGCATAACAAAAATAAATACTGGAAGCTCTAATCATGTTGAAAGGTAATTGAGGAAGGCCATGTCACAATTTTTCCTTTGACCTTGTCTAAAGAGATATAGGGCTGGAATGAGGAAGAGGGGGGGGGGGGGGGTGTTGTCCTTGATTACAACTAGTACAGTAGATTTCAGAACACTAGAATATAGTGAGTCTCTTCCGTACGTGGTGGATAATCTGAGCCAAATAGTCATTTTTAATGTGGTGGATTTAGTGTGTCTTGTTCGCAAGGATTTGCTTACAAATTTTGTTTCTTTGTGAGTTTTGACAGGTTGGAGGTGAAAAAATGTATGATAAAGCAAGAAGAGGAGAAAGTGTTGAGCTTTCACCTAGACGGATCTCAATTTTCCAGTTTGATATCGAGCGAAGCTTGGATGATAGGTACAAGCAACTATTTGGGAGACAATTAGTGCTAGCTCTCTTTGTTTTACCTTTTTTCTGGAAATTATTTTTGAGGAAAAAAAAAAGGACAAAGAAATACCTTTCCAGTTCTGAAATATGATGATTGTTTGGATACATGTCGCTTTGCATAATGACCCCATTATCAGTTAGTTTGAAGGCTGTGCACTTGTCACATAGCAGGGGTCACACATTGGGATGGGACTAGACAAATTAATGCTAAAGATAATATGACTTAGTATACAACAAATTTGGCAAACAACCTCTGCCTGGATCTAAGTTTCCAAATATCCCTGGCTTACAGTTTGTGGGGCATGTAAGTTAAGTACCAATTTAATACCAAAGATAAATAATGAGAAACGATATCCGTTGGTAGAAAGCAAAAGATAATAATGACTAGGGCAGACCAGGTTAATCATGAATCCACCATCAAATTATAAACTTAGATGTTCCCTTGTGTAGTTGTGTTTCACCTATGTTCTCTCAAATGTGTTTTAGAAACACTCCACAAATGCATTCTCATTTTATTTTTAAGAATTTGTGGTTCAAATGTGATTTAGAAACACTACACAAATGCATTCTCATTTTCTTTTTAAGAATTTGACATTTTCTTCCATATCTCTCTCTCTTTCTTCTCTCTTTAATCCGATGCTGGGATCTAATTAGAAACGTATACATTTTTAAGAAGATCATGCTATGAGTAATAAATTACTGGATTTCTGCTCATCCCTGTAGCTGAAGATGATTAGTGTATGTGTGTTTGCATTTAATAAATAACACTCCTAAGCAGTTGCACGTGGGGCACAAAAGTTAATGAAGGACAATATGAAATCATAACAAAGACGTATTGCAATTCGTAAGAAAATTAGTGTCTAAGACTGAACACTGACCAACTGAAAAACTGGGCTGGGGTACCTAGTTGAGACCGTTTGATGACCTAAAAGCATAGGGCTTAGTGGCTTACACTGATAGAAACTGGGATTAATTGTGTACATGAAATTTCAACACACTAAAAAACTTGATCCTGTATAGAAATTCATGAAACATGTAATCTTTATAATTATCATACAAGATTTCTGGTTAATTGGTATCATTCTAACTGGTTTTATTTGTGTTCGTTGCAGACAAAATTTGATTTTTAGGGTGACATGCTCTAAAGGGACATACATTCGGTCACTATGTGCAGATCTTGGGAAGGCCCTTGGCAGGTGATAAGTTAGTATATACTTTTTCAATTCTCATTGTTAGAATTTATTATTTTCATCATAAATCATACCAATACTTATTGGTATGAGATGGCTAAATATTTTCATCAGCTTCAAAGTTGTTAAGATTCCTTGAACAGATAGATATATGAACCAAGTTTTGAGGAGAAAATTTATATGTCATCAAACAGAAATATTTAAGGTCTTCTTTTCATTAGAATTTTTTTACCACATTTCTCTACTGATGTCAATCTACTTAGACCCTTATATTTTGCCTTGGATATGTTTTGCAGTTTCACTTGACTTGTGTACAATTTATGTGAATTTGAGATGCCTATAAAAGCACATACACGTACAACATACACCAAGCTTTCCTTTGTGTGACTACCTGGGAAATTAAAAAAAAAAGTATTCTTTTTAATATGTGGAACATTCATTTAAGGTGTAGGTTTCAACATTGAAATCTACAAATGCAAGTAAGATGCGGAAAGTATATAATCCGAAAACATAATAGATAGCTGTTTTGATATTTTCTGATTAGAGTGTTGACATGTTCTTACTTCTCACTCTCTTTGTCACATGCAGTTGTGCTCATTTAACAGCTCTCAGAAGAGATTCAATTGGTAAGGAGCATAGTCATTCTTGACTTAAAAATTAATTATTGGTTCTGAAGCCCTTTATAAGTATTCCTCTCCTCTCTAAATTAATGATCTTTTACATGAGCTGTTCTGTTATTTTGACCATAAGAGGATTCTGTTACATAACTTGAAAAAAATTGCACACCATATAGTCCAAGCGAAAGTATTCTTTTTGACAGTTAGAGCCTCTCAACAACTTCCAAATTATGTGCGTTTAGTGATAAGAGTTTCTCATCTGGTCAGCTCCAAATTGTGGCTTTGTTCATTTTAGATTCAATAGTAGGTGCTTCCCCACCAGTCACAATGTTTCGTATATACTTCTACCATTTAAATGGTTATGCATGTCTGAAAATTGGTTTATTTCGCATACAATGTTCCCATGGTGGCTTGATGAAGGAAAATAAAGGAAAGCTCAGAATATTTAAAATACTATATCTAATATCAACTTGTTTTTATAATTTCTCTGCAGCAAACTAATAGGTTTAATTTAAGAGGGAAAAAAACGTTGTACGGGAATTCTTTGGAGAATAGCATTATACGTAATGTTGTGTATGCTCAATAAAGTTTTCGGTGTCTTCGGTTATAGGGAACCATAATGTAATATCATTAATCACCATTGACCTCTGCAGGGCAATATACTGCTGATGATGCCTGGGACTTCGAAGAGTTGGAAGAGGCAATTAAAAAAAGTTATTTTGGATTATAATCTGCTGCTCCTTCTTCAGTGGCCATGACAATCAACCATTTTGGGTGCACCAGTTCTCAAACGCTCGGTCCATTGGAAACTAGATTTTGTTCTTTCTCAGTTTTTCATTTCTGACATATGGAGTACAGAGAAACTAAGAAAGAAGGGTACATTTGATTGCCAGTAATAGAGATGCAATGAAGGAAGCCACTTCACAGTGACTTGGCGCAAAATTATTTTGCTCCTAAGTTATATGTTTTTCTTCCTCTGGATCCATGTTGTTCCTTGATATTGCAGAGTCATTTAGACTTTATATAAAGAAATTTCTTGCTAATGAAAATGCTCATGAATCATGAGTATAAGCCTTTTGTAATTGCTGTTCTAAGACAAGAAATGAAGAGTAGTATCATAAAATTGCCATCTACAAGATCTTAAAAAACTAATTTCACTAATAATATTTAATTTGAACAAAATTATTAAGAATTTTTATAATATAATTTTAGCATTCTTTAGTAGCATAAATTAATAGTTAAATATCTGACACATACATTATATTGATTATTTTTTATTTTAAAAAAAAAAAACCTTTTTTCATTTAAATTTTATTTGTTTTTTTATTAAAATTGTTATTTTCTATTCCAATTCATGTGGTCCTAAAAAAAAAAGAGAGATTTTCCAAGGAAAAAAGAAACTGAGAAAAATCCGATTTCTGTAGCATTTATTTATCCAAAGCTCATGTTTTGGAGTTGCTCAACCCCTAAACTCTGACGTCCTTCCTTCACCATTCTAGACCTTTTGTGGTTGTAGCATATCAATGACATCTTCATGTGCTTTCAACCCAGGCTTTGGTATTTTGAAACAAGATTTATAGCTGGTTAGACTCTTAGAGCAGGAAAAGTTAAACAAAAAAAATGGCAGGCATAGAAGATTTGGTGTCTTAACATCTTTTGCATGCTGCCAGTGAAAATTTTGGTACTTTGCAAGTGTGTAAGCAAATCCTGGTACAATCTCATCTCAAACCCAAAATTTATTGCCAACCACTTTGTTTTCTTCAATGACGACCATAATGAACACAACACATCGATTGGTAGTTTTCCTCACTAGGTTTGGAACTAGTACGAGACACCCAAACTCTAATCTTTCTTTGCTTTCATTCAATGAAGCAGTAGTTGATTGTTCTCACAATGTTTTAGACAAACCATTTGAGTGGAAGGTCCATCAAATGTTGGGTCCCTGCAATGGAATATACTTTCTAGATGGAACTTATGCATTGTTGAACCCTTCAATGAGAGAATTCAAGGTCCTTCCACCATCCTGTATGACACAAACTTATACAGAAAGAATATGTTGGAATTGGCTTCGATTTAAGACTAATGCTACAAAGTTGTTGTGGTTAGGGACCTGTATGCAGAGAGATATAGCCTTAATTTCAATTTTGGAGGAAAGTTGAAAATGGTTTGCCATGGTTCGTATTGATATTTTGCTTGGATATTTGATTATTACTTGCATAAACAGATCATTTCCCTGGTGAGCTTTTGATAAGGAGAAGAAGAATATGATTCTGTCATTTGACATGGTTGATGAAGTTTCCAGAATGATAGTGCCAAATATACGTTCTTCTTCACAGAAAAGTTAGTGGACAGTTGCAGCCTCTAATGAGTTTTTTTCTGTGATTGTTAAAATCCTAAACGGGGTATGAAGAATTTTGATGTATGGGTAATGAAAAATTATGGGAATGAGAGTTGGACCAAGTTACATATATATTCACAGTTGAACCAATAGAAGGTGTTTGAAATCTTGTAGGATTCTATGGGAGCAATCAGTTACTTTTGAAAGACAACAATGGGAATTCGATCTTGTATGACCTTGGCGTTCAAGAAATTAAAGATCTTCGAGTTCATGCAGGTCAATATGTCAAGGTCAGAGGCAGCATGCATATGGAGAGCCCTGTTTCACTCAAAAGAGGAAATGAGATCAATCAACAGCTTGTTTCATTTAATGTTGTCGCGTAACTCTCTTTAGGCATCAGCTACAACTTTGATTAATGAAGTTAGAAAGTAATTTATGAAACCCTCTATTGTACAGATATATTTGCAGCAATGGGTGGAATTTTTGTCATGTTTGATTTGATAAAAGAAGTTTTGTGCCATCCGACATCATTATCTTTCACTTTGTCACCAGTCACCTATTCTTATGATATTTGTGTTGATTCTGATAACTTATTTCCAATGTCCCTTATTATTCTTCTTATCTTATATAGTTCTATTCTCCCTTAGCTCAACAATAGCCCTTCAACAAGCTTCAGCAAATAATTTGAATCTAATACACAGGGATGAGGGTGGCCAGAGTCCATATTGCTAATTGGTAATAAAAATAGCTCCTCTGGTTTAAATTATGCTACACAAATTCGGTGCAGCTTAGAGGTGCATGATAAGAAATGAAAAGAAAAAAATGAATGAGAAGAAAATCATCCACAAAAGTAGAAGAAAATGGAGATGCAACAAAAATTGATATAAATAAAAAATTCAAAGAAATGAAATTATAGCTCATGCTAGTTACTAAGTTCAAACAATGAAGTGATCCCATAAAATTAAGAAGAAAAAAGAATAATGAAGTGATTTGTTTTGGATGTGGTTCTAAGTTACTTACACGAAGTTACTTTATAATTGAGCCATTGAACTGGGAAGGATCAACTCCCATAGACTGAAAATATGCTCTCTCTGCATTAGCCATTCGATCTTGAAACATTGTCCATTCTTTTTTACACCTCTCCCTGACCTGATGTGAGGGAAACTAAAACATCAATGCCTATCCAACACATGGATGGAAATTCAGTATTAATACCGCAAGTTTCTTTTCCTCCTATGTTGGGAAGCTAGTTAATAAACAAACACATAAGAAAGAAAGATGGAGAGACATGAGTTGTTAAAAATAGTATATGCCGAAGAGATTCATTACGTACCCCTTCCCATGGTGCTCTCCCACCCTCTGCTTGTCCCTGGAAAGATGTAAGTGATGACTACTATCTTTGTCCTTGTAAAAGGAATTTGCATAAAATAATTAGAAAGCTTGCTTTACCTGGTTCCCAAGTGAAGGAACACTTTGATGAACTACCCACTGTGAGTCCACAACTCCTATTTTCTCATGAGCTGGCTGTTTCCATGTGAAACAAGAAAGTTAAAAGAAGATCTGATTATAATAATGTAGTTATTACAGAAAGAAAATTACTAACCTCAATGCATTTCCTAAGAGCAAAATCAAGACCCCATCCATGGACCAGGTCATTCTGCAACAGTGGACCAGATTGTAAATTAATGAGATACGACAGATTAAAGAGTGAGATAAGCTAAGATAGACAAATTTAACTAAATACCTGTATCATATGCCAAACGCAGCGCCATGCATTCCTAGAAAAAACAGGTGCCATGATCTCAACAAATCTGACCGTTTCAAACATTGAAGTAAGATCGATATATTAGCTCCCGTTACAATTGTTTTATGAGAGAATGAAATACTCATTGCAAATCTCTAAGAACTGATTCAGATAACAGGTAATGTTTAATTACGCTGCACATGGTGGCAAATGTGGATCAGAACACCAACCAGGTTTCTCCCCAGTAATTCTGCAGGGAGGAGAATAAGATGTTTAGTAACATCTTGTTAACAGTAAGTCAAAATAGATCAAAAAGTTCAGCCGTTCTTACTTGTGGATTTCACTGTCACCTCTCCTCTTTGTCATCTCCCATGTCAACCTACTATTTGGTTCTAAACCAGGCTGAGAGATCTCCAAACCATGTTTTCCAATCAACCTTATGTACCTGTAGAAAGAGAATGGAACTTCAAGATTTTAATACAGTAACATGCATTCAGGCTATTCCATTACACAGGATGATTTTGTACTTACTCCTCTGGATCAAAATGCTCCACACCCAGGTCCTCATCCCAAATGAAGATGTAATCATAGGGTGCCACAATGTCAGGATGCAGAAAACGTTTGGCAAACCACCTTGAGCAGTAAGTTTCATGGAGAGGACAAAAAGAATTCTTAGAAAAGAAAAAAATATCACTGCCCAAAGAGCAAAATCAAAATCTAAGGAACAATTGCTAACCATTTAGTTTGCTTCCTAACACTAACATGGATTGCCCGCTTTGACCACTCAAATTCCTCCCATTCACTAGACCGGCCATCATAGTGAAACAAGAGAACTGTGAAGTTCTCAGAGAACTGTAAGTTTAAAGTCGGAGAGGATGAGAGTCAATCAGAAAATATGGACAGAACAAACATTCACACACACAGAGGGAGAGAGAGGCAGGGAAAGATGTAACCGGCCTTTTTAACTGCCACATCAATATTGTTTCTCTGATCATAACCGACAGTGAAAGTTACCAGATACTTAGGCTTGATGGTTAAGTCCTGTAAATTGCATCTCCATCAACATAAGATTCAGATTAGAGAAGGAAAACAAAGTCCCAATCATATGTGCATTTTCGAAACCCTAGTTGCCAAGGTTTGAAAGTAACTATTTACAGCCATATAAGGTAAGGAAGGGCATTCTAGAAGTCCGTAATCAACATTCTTACTGTTGTTGTCATTATGTTTCTACCAAGGATTTCAGATGTAACAATGAACATTCCAATAAGTTCCACTGCAAACTTCTTATCTGCTTTCACTTCCTTCATTTAGCATTTTGAGCCTTTTCCATGTTCACATATTCATAACAAGTTACATGGTCATCTTATCTAATGTAAGGAATATTCCTTACATATCAATGCTTTTGTTTAAACTGCTGTACATGTTGCACTTGCACCAATACTGCTCACATGTGTAAACTTTGATCTGAGTTTACATATGAAGTATCATTTCTAATTCTTGCTTAAAAAAATAATAATTTATTTCTCACCCATCTCGACTCCAAGATGCACCAGCAACGATTTTTGTAGTACCAACAGTACATACATCAATGCTGTCTACTTTTTAAGAAAAGAATTATTGTCAAATATGTCTTTCATATAATGCATACCTGACTAGGCTGACCCCATAATCTACGAAGATAAAAATCGGACTCAGATTCAATGATACCAGGGGGTAGCCTTTCAGCACCTTGTGGATTTGATGGAACCCAAATCTACATAATAATCAAGTGATAATCACTGTAAGAATAAAAGATCAGAAAGGGACCAAAGGGAAACACTGCCATCTTGCTAAAAATTATGGCATCACAAACAAGTATATGTCTAGGCCATTATTACTAACCAGTAATAGAAAATTGTAACAAGGAAAAGGATATTGTCAACAAATGACATTGACACAGAGGAAGTACTGGTACCGGTAATTGGTGTTCCTTGTTGATTTTATATTACAAATATGTGGTAATCAACCCAAATAAGAAGGTTATTCTTCAAACCTTCATTCTCAAAACAATGCATTGACCACATTCTTAAAACTATAATACGTATACCATCAATAAAAAATCAATGCATCCCAAACGAGGACCGAAAATAATGAGCAACTTATTCCTCATGATTCACAAAAGTACAATTCACTCCCTCATATAAGAAAAAGAATATTCTATGATGAGGTTCAAACTCATGTTCACAAAAGTACAATTCAACTAGAAAAAACATACCTTTGTCCCATCAAATTTGTAAAGTCGTGTGGATATGCCTCTGTTACTCTTAAAGGAGGACCAGACATCCAAAAGTGCTTTGGTTGAAATACCAGAGTACTTGTCCTCAATGTATGTGAGATCAACGGATGGAAAAAGGGTGGATGGAAGATTCATCTAACAAAGTAAATAGGAGAAAAATATATCACATCTTAGCTAGAGTGATTGGCGAACTATTAAACAAGTGACAGACTAATAAAGCAAAAAATGTATGGGACCTTGGTTAATGAGAGTGTTGGAAAGGATACTCCAAGAAAGAAGCCAAATACAGTTCCAACAAAAGCAGTTACAATAAGCCTCATCATATCATTAGGTTTTCGGATATTTCCACTGCAGGGAACACATGTTTCACGTCACACATAATTAATGATGAAACTTTTTCTTGGCGTTGAAAGAATTAGAAACCCTTGAACTAATTTATAGAATTCCTTATCTACAAAGTTTGAGGTAGAAGGAGGTGAGGAAAAGAGCAAATTTCTCAATAAAAATAAATAAACGAGTTCCATACCTGCGTATGGGAATTCTCATATTAGTAAATATTTTCTGACTCTACGAGTACTGAAACTAACAAGCAGTAATTACTCCAGGCACACATTGATTTTGTGGATAAACAATTCTTCAAGAAGAAAGCACAGCTCGACGGAAAGATGATCACCCTGAAAAAGTTTCAACATTTTAGTATAAAATTAAGCATGTATAAAATATAAATTCATGATCTCCAATAGCCTTGTAGCTAGTAAAATCGGCCAAGTTCCTGTTGTTAAGGAAACCCAGTAAATTTAGCACTAAGCCAGTTCACAGAAACAACCATAATCCCGTGAACCAAAAAAAAATTAAAAAAATCATAACTTTACGTGCACTTTTGCTAATTTAAGTTTTTTTAGCATGCTAGCTTAAATATGTAAAATATGTAAGATATTGAAACTGACAAACCCATGAGATTGCTGCAAAAGCATGAACATGGGTAATTCTACAATTGCAAAAATATAAAAATAAGAAAGAAATTATGTGAATTGGCAGGAATTCAATTCAAAACGAAAAAGTAGTGTTAGTATAGATTAGCAGAGCTAGTTTTAAGTTGCACGTAAAAACTTTAGGCATGAAAAAGAAATTCAATAACCCGACTTACTTGAATCTGAAATGAACATGATTGAGAAGTTTCAGTGAGAATCGATGTGATCGGAGTATGGCGTCGATTAATATTGCAGGCAACTCTCTACTCTACACGTCGAGTGTCGTCGATGAAGCCAAGAGAAACAGTACAAAATATATAGAACTTTTTGCGGCAAAATGGGCTCTTCAGCGGTGATTTCTATGGGCCAGTCCTAACCCACCCGAATATAAAAATGTCGCCCTAGGCCTGATTGCTAATTACCCTGGTCCCCCCTCTTAGTTTTGTATAAGGAAAAAAATATATTATTTTTTAGCCCTTCTATTCCTTTGGCACACAAATCAAAAATTGTATAATTTGAATATTATTACTTGAATTCAAATATTGATACAACTATAAATTTAAGTTATTTTTGAATAATTTGAATAGGTTGTATTCCAATAGTCTAACAATATTAATAATATTTTTAAAAATGGTATTTGAATAATAATCAGGTAATTTAATGAATACGATTAAAAATAATAATATAAATAATTTTATTATTGAAAAATCTTAGTTTAAATTCGGTTCGAATAAAAATAGTTTATATTCGTTTTCAGTCTTAGACAGTTTTGTATATCTTTATTAATTTATTTGTTGATTAATTAAAAGTAAAAATTAACCAAAATTTTGTGTTTTCTTTCAAAAAAAGTGTATATTGAGTTAAAACGAAAAAATTTAGATAGTATGATTTGAATGTATACCCTCCATTAATGGAGGAGAGTATAATCTACTTAAATTTTATAAAACATTTTAAATATTTTTAACCAATAAAAAAAAGTAGTTATATTTGTTTTCTTTGGAAAGTAATTAATTAATAGACTTCCGAAAGGAATAGGGCAATAGATTTACAATAATGCACGTGGCAACGAACTATAGCTGGACAACGGAGTAACAATCATAGCTCACAAACAAAACCTTATTATCCACAATTTTAATTGAAAACGGCGTCACTTTATCACCTCCCTCGTTATAATTCAAAATATTCGTTTTTTTTTTTTTTTTTTTTTGACTTTTCGATTTTAATTCCCAGCTGCACACTGATATTTTTTCGGGTGAACTGCGTGGGACATAAAAAAGAAAAAGAAAAAGAAATAGAAAAAAGAAAAAAAAAATCCCTTTGCTGTTTTTTCTGGGTGTAATTCTAAGTTTCCAACTGAGATGCTTCAAAGCCCGGAATAATCAAACTCTGGGTTGTTGCAAGAATCAAAATTTGATTCGAAAAGAAGTTTTTTTTCTTTTTTTGGTTTCGATTACACGATGTCGTCGCCGGACATTGCCGGAATCTTGGGCAACTCGAAGGAGCTCGATCGGTTAAGGAAGGAGCAAGAGGATGTGCTCATCGAGATTAACAAGATGCACAAGAAGCTTCAAGCAAGTAAGTTTCTATTTAACACGTCCACACAAAATGACATTTTGATGGTCCATCTTGATCGTTGGGTACCTTTAAATTATTGGGTTTGTGTTAAATTAAGGAACTTTTCATTAGGCTTTATAATGCATTTATGTGTTTGTCTTGGGGTTTGGAATCTTTTGATGTACCAAAGTTTTCATTTTTCTCAGCTGAGCTGGGTACAGTCAGCTTAAATTTCGAGGATTGCGTTAGTTTAATGATGATGGGTTTACGTGATATAGCGGTACTTAATGTACTTCAAAGTAAATGAACTTTGTACTGATAGTTAAAAGGTTTCAGTGTATGAGCCACAAAGTTTGGCAGTGTAGATTACTCACTAAATTTTCAGTTTCAGGAAGCCCCGAGTGGATTCCCTCATTTGTAGGAAGAATGCGTGTTTGGAACTGAGTTATTTATCTTATGTTGATTGTGAAGATTTATCTCAATCATGTTCGCATTAGCTACATTGTTTTATTCAAACTTCAAGGTGATAATCTGTCCTTTGTACATGAAGGTGGAAAGGTTTGGCCAGTTAAAATTCACGTGTGTTCTACTCTTTCTTTATGTTGCAGGTTCAGGAGTATATCTGTTGTTATTAACAAGAAGAAATTTTCTTTTTCTCTTATCTATCACCTATTTTTTCATCAATGATTAACTGCACTGCGGATCCTTAAGAGGGTTTTCTGTTGTATTGAGCCTTATGAAGACAAGTCAGCCGCCAATTAGATACTGTTGTGGACAAGAAAACTTTAGAAACAAATTATTATGATTATTTGTGTTTATAAAGTACTTTTTACATGTTCAAATTGGTGCATATCATTTACAATTTAAATAGGCACTGATATGGAGTAATATCAATTTTTTTATGCATCTTTATCCCTTTTACCTGTATGGGTTTTTCTCCCAGCAGTTAACTATTTTAACATTAAACAGAGAGTATTAATTTTTACCATTTGTTCATAATATTTTGATTTAACTATGATATGAAGTTTAGAAGTTATATCCTGGAGGCTTGCTTCAAAAATCATGCCCTAGATTTTTACTATCACATCAGAAGAACTTGTTAGAGATTAAAACTTTTTAGGTCTTCACCTAATAGCTAAAGTTTTTGGTTGAATATTTGTTAGATGGTAGATTGCTTTAAGTAATGTAAAACGTAATAAGAAGATCTTTACATATGAGGTAAACATTGGTACAATGAAATGGCAGTTAATATGTTTTGTACATTTTATAGTTTACAACTTTGTTTTTTTTTTTTTTTCCATATGCATTTTGAGGGTTGAACAGAACAATCTGGATAGTTGTTCAAAGGAAAATAAATAAGGGAAACTCACAATTGACAACACTCAGATATCCATATAAGAAGTAAAAATTATTAATCTGAATTATCATCAGTATTCAACTCATAGAAGAAATTTTCGTAAGCCACTTAACATATTATCCTTGAGGCTTAATGTCAGCATAAATCTGTAATGCTTAATCTTTTTGGAGATGCCCATTTAGTGCCAAGAGACTCAAGAGTAGAGCCACAAGTTATAGATTTGAGCACAAATAATCATACCCTGAGCTTTCTTCGACTTTTATACTGGAGTAAATTAACTGTTGTCTTTTATCTCATTGAAAACATTAGCATATATATTAGAATTTTTGGCTATTCTAAGTCTTTTAAATTTTCTCTTGCCGTATCCATGTGGTATTTGGTTCTGTTTTCAATATTGTTATATAAGTGAGAGAGGGCCTGAGAGTGCCTGATGGAAGGTTGCTTCTTGCAAACCTTGCAAATTGCTGGTGTTACCAATTAAATTGATTGAAATTTACAAGGTATTATAATAAGCATGTGGTGATCTACTCTAGTTTTGAGTATGGAGTATATCAGAGTAAAATCAGAAAATGGACAATTCTTAATTTTTTTGGTGGATTTGGATGAGTTTAGGGTTCCAAATAAAGCTGCTGGAAGTATTTCTTTTTCCTATAGTAATTAGGCTTTAATCTTTGAGCTCATGTGAGTCAATCCATCTTGGGAAATCATACTCATGGTATGGATGGGTTTCAATGTAAGAATCATAATTCTTGTTAGACTATCTATTTGTATAAAGCTATGTCAATTGTGTAAATACACAAAGTTGGGTAAACTGTAGCTGAGTGAAGATACCTGAAGAAATTTAAGTACTGAAATAATTCAGTACTTGTACTGAAAGATGCAGTTTAGAGTCAAAATTGTCTGAAAAAAATTGTTGCTCGGGATTTAGGATCATTTAATCACGTTTCCTTTCAAATATGCCCTGATACTCTCTGTAAATCTGAGAGGCATGTCTGTGCAAATCTCACTTGTGGAACAAAAAAATGAGATGCATTTAAGTATATAACAAGTTAGGTTCTGCATTATGTGTTGGTGTTATTAAGCATTGTGGTTCAGAGTTGTTGGACATGCAAAAAGCTCTTTGTATCCCACTTTGCTTTCTAATTTTTCTAGTAATTTTAAATAAACCAAAAATGTAAATATACTGGTACATAGATCAAGAAAGCTTTGGAAATGATGCAAATTGAAGTCTTCTTCCAAAAGAGCTTTTCCTTAGTACATCAGTAATTTATTAACATCAAACTTAAAGATGACCAAATATATTCAAATCATTCTGCTCTAGATCATAAAGTGAAATATGATAAGTTCACTGGAGATCCAATGGCCTGCATTATCGCTCTCCCAACTTGTGCTGCCACTTTTCGCTGGATATAAAGGCTATCTCAGCAATCATTTAGTTGAGAAATAACAACGTAGATCTCAAGCTAGAGGATATGATATTTCAACTGTAATTATATTTATTTTTCTACCTTATTGTCACATCACATCTTCGATGTTCAGAAACTATTACAGATGCCACTGCCACTTGCACATGGCCACTGTCCCACTTCCTCCAAAAGCTTTAGCACCTTGCCACCATTTTGAAAGTTAGATTTACCAAGCTTCCTCCGTATCCAGAAAGAAACCATATTCTTTTATCCCTTCATCTATAATTTTTTTTTTTCTTTTAATTCTATAGCTGGTTAGTTCATGTCTTTCTCCCATGTCAATGCAGCTCCTGAGCTGGTTGAGAAACCTGGCGATAACTCTTTGTCAAGGCTGAAGATATTGTACACTCATGCAAAAGACCTCTCAGAAAGTGAAGTAAGGTATGCTTATTATGTTGCTTTGAACTATTTGACATAAATTACACATTCACTTGCCTTATTCCTATAATTCTATAATTTTGGTGGTAATAAGGAAGAAATATGTTTGGGTACTAGAGCTTAGGTCTTTTGTTTTGACTTCTTTATCATTATGGACAGTTATTTACTGAATTTATTGAGGCTGGATCTTTTGTACGATATTTATAGTTCTTCATATTGTGTTTCACTGCAGTATTTCCAATGCCTTGTTAAGCCAACTTGATGCTTTGCTTCCATCTGGACCAGCAGGGCAACCACGAAGAAGATTAGGTTGGTCTTAAATTTGTGAAGATCACTGCTGACTTTATAAAATATTGGTGTTGTATCCTATTTAAGCTTTCACATCATATTTTAATTCAATCAATCGTATCAATATACATAACTTCTTTAGGCTATTTACTTTCTGCTTCTTTTTATGATGCTGTCACATGCATGTTCTTTCCCTCTTTTTTTATTCCCTTTATAGAGCTAGACCTGACATGATTGAATAGAAATTCCTACTCACAGATGTTAAATATATCAATGAGTATCTAAAGATACTAGAGTTTACCTTGTTATGTCAAAGTACTTACTTCATACTGCACACATATAAATTTCCATAGCTTTGCTTTTGCAATTTGAGTGTGTACTTATTGACTAGGAAGTTTGTCTTATTTCTATCTCCCCCTTTTCCTTCTCTTGTTATAAGATGGACAGGAGAAAGCATCCCAATGTTTGGTTGTACAGGCTGATAGCTTAGATATGCTCGTATAAACAATTGAACTCTATTAGCAGGCTGCTTTTGCATCCTCTTATTAACCATCTTTATTACGTGGTGATTTGTTACTGTGTCAAAAAAACGATAGTGAGATTTTACAAAAAATCCAGTTATGACATGATGGGTTAAGATCAATGTCAACTAAAGTTGATAGATAGCAGAGTTATTCTAGTAAATTTATAATCCAATATAGAACCTGACTCACATTATTACAACATTATTACAACTGAATTCCCATTCATATTTAATTATTTAAAATCAACATAATTTTTCTATCTGAATTCTGACACTACATATCTTGCAGAAGGTAGTGAACAGAAAAGGAAAAGGATGAAGTCTGACTCAGATATTCCAAGGCTTTTCCCTACAGTGCGAAACCAACTTGAGGCTTGTGCTAGTCGTAAGGGTGAACAGGTATGCATGCACTATAAAGTTCTATCATTATCAACCATCAACTACTTGTTCTCTTGTCAAATTAGTCTATCTTGTGGATGGATATAATAACTGTGTTAAGTGAGATGAGTTTGTATTTCTGTTCTATTAACAAATATATAATCTTAGGTAGCAGCTAAGGTCACACCAGATGATGCTGATAAGGACGAGTGGTTTGTCGTGAAAGTGATACATTTTGAAAAGGAAACAAGGGAGTAAGTTTACTTCCTGTTACTATGGCATCATGTGTCAGAACATTAGCTTTCCAAAGATGTGCATATTCATCATTATGGTAACGGGTGAAGCCTCATAATTTTTCTGCTGCTACTAATATAGAAAGTGATATTCAATTCAATTGAATATATAAGTGGTTACATGATCAAGGGATTACATGACATTTCAAGCACTTAAATGAGCTCAAATACTGTCAATTTTATTTTTCATTATAATTGGCATGATGCCTTTCGACACCTTGTTGCAGACAAGTGACTTATTGATATTTTCTTAAAGGTCCTTCGCTGGGCTTGATGATTATCTTAGTTACAGTGTCTCTAAAGCAATGGGTTGCATCTTATTCTTCCTATGTAGTTGCCAAGAATAACTCGTTAGGTATTTGAATTGCTTTGCACCAATTCAGGTATCAATTATGGGTGCCATGTCAGTTTTACCTCTTCTCCAATATGGTGTTCAGAGTTAGGACTTTTTCCCCCCTTTTTTTCATGCTGTGTACACTATAGAAAAGGTTAACCATCAGATCAATAATGAGAATTTTTAACAGGTAATGGGTGTATAAGGGATGTAATACCATGATAAAAACATTTATCCGCTTGTGATAATATTAGGTCAGTGGTTTTTTGTCCATCATAATTTCTTGTACGATAGCCAATGGGTTCTTTTGGTCTATCAATAACAAGTAACAACTAATCCAAAAAAGGTTCATCCAAACAAATATCAAGTACAAATATAATTTTAAACATTAAAGCCAAAATAAAATGTATCCACTGACAATAACTAATGATGCTTTTCTCAATCTCACGATATCTGCACAGAAAAACCCATGACATGTCTGATCCCTTTCAAACACCTGCCAAAGCTGCCCCAGACACGTGTATTGGATGCATATTTTTTCTTATGACCATCCAACCATGGGTAACACGTGCTAGAATTGTATTGAGTGAGTGTCGTGTCGGATACTGCAAAGCTTGTTTAGAAAATTCTTAGTGCATTGTAGTTTTGTAGTATTTTCTGCATTTACCTTTTGTAGTTCTTTTCTACAGATTTGAAGTACTAGATGAGGAACCAGGTGATGATGAAGACGGTGGGGGCCAAAGGTTATTTCCTGTTAAAAATATTGTTTTTTTTGAGTTTATAATATTATTGTTACTTCTTTTTCTTAGTTAATGATTTGTGTAACTCATGCTGTACATGCCTTGCCTATGAGTGTACCTGAACTCACTTGGAAATTTCTTTTATGCTGTGAGAACAGGCAAATGATGATCATTTCTATGTATGAATCAGCGTGTAAGACTAGCTTTAATTCATAGAGTTATAGACAAAAAATGAACAAAGAAAAGAACCAAAAGAACTTTTCAAGTCTCTTCAGCCCTAGCTGCTGTGTTTTTGTTCTCTCTCTCTCTCCCTCACCCCCCCCCCCCTCCCCCATCTGCGTGCCTCTGGTGCTCCATTTTGACTCCCTTTCAAGTGCTCATAATTGCTCTATCTTTAGGCAGGTTCCGTGGAAATAACTTTTGTCTTCATGATTTCCTTCTAAAACAGTGCTTTTTAACAAAATTTGATAAATCTGGAACGGTCTCTTTGTATTTTAGTTCAGTTGGGTTCGTTAAAGATGTAAACTGCTGTCCATTCCTTCTCGACCAATACTGTTTGTGCTTGCTAGTAGTTATTAAAGATTTGGTTCTTTATATTTAGTTTATATGTATATAGATTTTTGTTTCTGTTTTCATGTTGTTTACTGCATCTGGGTGGCATTTATTTACTTTCATTTGTTGTTGATCCCGCATGCAGAAAGTACAAGCTGCCTATGTCAAATATCATTCCATTTCCCAAGAGAAATGATCCTTCTAGTGCCCCTGATCACCCTCCTGGAAGTCATGTATTGGCAGTCTATCCAGGAACTACTGCACTTTATAAGGCGACTGTTGTCAATGGCCATCACAAGGTGACACATCAATCCACTGATATAGGACTTATCCTGTTGAATCCAACCTTGCATAGTTTATTCATCTTTTCAGTTCATATCTTTGATGATTTTCATATGGAACTAACTCTAATCATATTGTGCATGTTCTGGGATACCCTCAATCATTTTGGTTGTTCAGAGGAAGACAGATGAGTAAGTATAATATTGGTTTTATCATCTGCTGTGTTTTTATTTTTGTGACATTTGTAAACCAAATGGCAAGTGATTATGCTGGTTTTTTGCATGCAATACAAGGATATCTCTCACACACTGAGGTACAAAGCACTCAGACTAATTGCCTGTGTGAAAAAGAGAGACTCACCAAAAATTTCTTCAAAAATTAAATTTATTTCTGAATTAAATACAGTTTTTTATTTTTATTTTTTTGGGGAGAGGGGGGGAATTGGTGTTTCTTCCTCTCTTCAACATGTGTGCAACATGATTCATGTTACACATGAGATGATCCAAATCTGTGCGGCTCATGGGCAGAGATGTCTGTGCCATCCCTCTACATAGTGCATGTCGCAATCCACTAAAATAATAGATGTGACAGATTGTGTTTTCCTTTATATTTCTAAAATGTGCATTGTTTATTTTTTTTCCTCCTATAAAACAAGTAGGCTCATTTTAATGTTGTTGATTGATGTCTTTGGATTTAGCAAACAAGGATAAGTGGATGCAATTGCCATTTGATTTCTAAGACATTTTATCTTCAGCAGCATGCAACGCGTGAACTGTGAATGTAGTTCTATTGCTCAAGTTGTTGCTATGTAATCTTTATTAAATTCACCTTTTGGTTGGGCAGTTATTTACTGGAATTTGACGATGATGAGGAAGATGGATCTTTACCTCAGAGGACGGTTCCCTTCCACAATGTGGTAAATCTGCCAGAAGGGCATCGCCAGTGATTTGAGCTTATTATTATTTGTAAATGTGTGTAAAATTAAATATAGGCTTCCTGCATGTGAGTTGTCTGCGTAGTGTGCCTTATGTATTTGTCTGCTTATGTAGGTAGAGTTCCTCAATACTAAAGTTGTATCCACAGTTGTTAGGACGCAAAACAGGAATGATTTCAAAAACTGTATAAAGAAAATGTATTGAATTGGTTGCCTAATTTAAATGTTGAAGTTTCGTTTCCTTTTCTTATAGTCTTGAGGAGATGAGGTCAATGAGTTCCAATGCCCAAAACGTTGCTCTATTGAACACTTTATCTGACTTTGGTTGCTTCTTTTTTCTGTTAGTCAAGGGGGCATACCTTGTGTGGGTGAAAATAAAAAATTATATAAATATTTGAGAAAGTAAATAAAAAGATAGTGGGGTTAAGGGGGGAGAATCTAAAGATATGAAGCTGTGACGATAAGTAAATAAAATAAAATCTTAAAAAAGCTAAATAATGAGAACTGAATAATGAAAAATTGGGATTGAAAGTGAGAAAGTGACAATTTTCATCTTGAAAAGTTATTAATTTTACAAATTTAGTCTTATTAGAATTTCTTTTTCAAAACTTCAATGGTCATTTACGTAGTATTTTTAAAGTAAAAGAAAAGTTTCACCAAAAATTTATTCTTGTTTGTGTTCTTTTGAAAAAAAAAAAATTTGGATTTTTCGTAGATTATTTACATGTGCAAATCATTATTCGTCCTTAACTGAAAATTTTACTTTAGATTTATATTTTTTTGTAAATTTCCCAAAAAATAATCTTAGTACCAAAACAAAAAAAAAAGTTCAACCTATAATCTACCATGGGACCCATTGTTTCAATTTCTCCTTTGCTTCTTCGTCTCCTCCGCCCTCGCCTTCGTCTTACCAGACTCACAAGCCACCGTACATTCTCTCTGTCTCAGTTTTAGTTTTTAATCTTTCACCAATCCGAATCCATGGCCTTCCTGACCGGAGCACCATCGTCGTCTTCGCCTTCACCTTCACCTTCAAAGCTCCTTATGACACCTACACTCTCCTCACCATCACTTTCTCTCTCTACCCATCTCTTTCTCCCTAGTCCCGACCTTAAACCCAAAACCCTAAGCTCAAAGCCCTTACCTTTCTTATCCTCCTCCTTCACTACCGATGTCTCCACCGTCTTCCGCTACTCTGGTTCTTCTTTTCCTCCATTCGGAGATTCCCGCTCTCCCCGGCGGACCTTCATCGTCCGAGCAGCCAGAGGAAAATTCGAGCGGAAGAAACCCCATGTTAATATTGGAACTATCGGTCATGTCGATCATGGGAAGACTACCCTTACTGCAGCTCTTACTATGGCTTTGGCCTCCATGGGTAACAGCGCTCCTAAAAGGTACGACGAAATCGATGCAGCTCCGGAAGAACGAGCCCGAGGAATCACGATTAATACCGCAACAGTTGAATATGAAACAAAGAACCGGCATTATGCTCACGTGGATTGTCCAGGTCATGCTGATTATGTGAAGAATATGATCACGGGTGCAGCTCAGATGGATGGTGCGATCTTGGTGGTTTCCGGTGCTGATGGGCCAATGCCCCAGACGAAAGAGCACATTCTATTGGCGAAACAAGTGGGTGTGCCCAATATGGTGGTTTTCTTGAACAAACAGGATCAGGTTGACGATGACGAGCTTCTTCAACTGGTGGAATTGGAAGTTCGTGAGCTTTTGTCTTTGTATGAGTTTCCGGGTGATGATGTACCGATAGTTTCAGGTTCGGCATTGCTGGCATTGGAGGCATTGATGGCAAACCCGAAAATTAAGAGAGGGGAGAACCAGTGGGTGGATAAAATTTATGAATTGACGGATGCTGTTGACAGTTACATCCCAATCCCACAAAGACAAACTGATTTGCCGTTTCTTTTAGCAATTGAAGATGTGTTTTCTATTACTGGTCGTGGGACTGTGGCGACAGGGCGCGTTGAGAGGGGTACGGTTAAGGTTGGGGACACTGTGGATATAGTGGGTCTTAGGGAAACCCGGACTACTACAGTTACTGGGGTTGAAATGTTTCAGAAAATCCTTGATGAGGCACTTGCGGGTGATAATGTTGGGCTATTGCTTAGGGGTATTCAAAAGATTGATATTCAAAGGGGTATGGTTATTGCCAAACCAGGCACCATTACACCACATACAAAGTTCGTTGCTGTTGTTTATGTGTTGAAGAAGGAGGAAGGTGGAAGACATTCCCCTTTCTTTTCCGGGTATAGGCCTCAATTTTACATGAGAACTACTGATGTTACTGGGAAGGTTTCCCAAATTATGAATGATAAGGATGAGGACTCTAAGATGGTTATGCCTGGAGACCGTGTTAAGATGGTTGTGGAGCTTATAATGCCAGTAGCCTGTGAGCAAGGAATGAGATTTGCAATTAGAGAAGGTGGCAAGACTGTTGGAGCTGGCGTCATCCAGTCCATTATCGAATGACTTCATTATAAAATACACGAAGTCTACTGGTGAGTGGAGTTATTTTAACATGATTTAGGTCGTCTGACCTTCTTGACTGAGAACCATGTCAATTTTGTTTACTCTACACATGATAGAACCTAGGTTTGATGATAGCTTAGTCACAGTTTTCATTGATAATGATGGCTAATTTGCTTCAGAGTTTTCTTTTCTTCTGTATAATTGGTTATCATTCTTCAATAGCAACAACAATAATAACAAGCCATGCTCTCAATTTAATAGGGTTCGGCTAGAGGAATCCTCATAAAATTGATGTACTGGAAGTGACAATGTAGAATTAACTGCGTTCAAGTCAGAGACATTAAATCAATAAAATAGGAATTGAACAGGATTAGATTGTCCAAGACGCCCTGTTGTTTTGATGCAGAATTGTAGCATAATATGTTCACTAGGTTTTACGGGATCGTGATATGTGACCAATCTGGTACTGGTGATGGTACCAGTTTATTCCATTCAACAAGAGTTATATGTATAAGCCTAAATTGGTACCTGTTGGGAATATAATTGTAATGTATTGTTAAGTCTCCGTATTGCATAGACGTGGAAGTCTATGTTTTATTGTTTACTATAAATAAAGGTGATAGGTGTAGGCTTTGATAAACCAATCAAGCCCACAATCTTTTTCCCATTCTATTTTATTTAACAGTACCAATTTTTATCAAAGTGCCATCACAGAAGAGTTTTAGTTCTGGAACCAGCTGAGTTGGTACTATTATGCTGTTTTGGTGAGCAACTTTGCCTTGTTTTACCTCAGTCATTCAAGACTTCGCTTTATTCACATTTTTTTTCCCCTTATTCTTTTGGAAGATAGAAAGTCTAGATGTGCATTAATACTTGCATGAACATTATATAACATGACAAACCCACAAAAATGTTGATTATAGGTTCAGTGACGTTCCACTTGGTCAAGACTTAAGAAGAGGCATATGTATAGCTGCAGTGGTGTTCTCTTCCAGATGCCAATTGAATGTGATTATCTTGTTTGGTCATGATGATGACTTCTTGAGTATTGGGATGGTAACCTGATTTTTTATGGGCATATTTGAAGTCAGCTAATGTCTCTTCTTTTGTTGGAAAAAAGAAAGAAAAGAGAAATGATATAGTGGGTCAAAATTGCTGTGGACTTGGCAGAAACTGAGCCTCTAGGCTTTGGTGACAGGTTCTACTGGCAATTTCGTGATATTGTTTTTTGTCATCCAGGAACCACTACAACAGACGAGGTTGCATCAGTCAGTCTCTGATAGGGACTGAGGGTGCTTGTCTAAGAGTGCGGTAGAGGTGCGTGTGGGCACTGTATGAGTGGCTGTAACAGAGACTAAGTTTGTTTTTTAGGCACCTGTCCTTTTGGATATACTGATGTCTGCAAATGTGGGCATGAAGCCAACAAACTGCCAAGAGAAAGAGTCCAATGTAAGTTTTCTCCCATAGACAGTTGAGGCTGTCAACTACATTTTTTTTCTTTTTTCTTTTGGACCAAGCAAATCTTAGTCTCCACAATAGGAATGCTGCACATTGTAAGCTTGTGTCAAGGCAATCGGTGCCTCGGGAGATTGAAAATGCAAATGATTGTAGTGAACATGCCCTTGCTAGGGAATTTATTCCAAATAATAAAGTTTGGAATGGTTCCTTGTAATTTTTGTTTAGTGCTTTACTCTGCTTTTTTATATTATATAAATACTTGATGAAGGCTTGGATTTTCTGGTTTTCTATAAATTTTGCTGGCTGCCATATTGAAGTGGCTGCATACGCTGTTGTTCACATCTAGAAATTGAATTTAAATTCTCCTGTTGTCTTGGCTGTTGTTCACGGATGTAAAGGCATAACAGTTTTATCCTGTTATCCATACTGGTGAAGGATTAGTGTTATTTAACTCTCCATTTTAGATTCAATCATCTTCGTAGACTGACAAAAATAATACATTTGGTCTGGAAATATGTTTTCTTTCCATCTAAAGATGGTTCACTGCCAGGCTGGAGATGAGAGTTTGGGACTAAATGACTAAAATTCACATATATGCTTGTGACAAAATCTTGCGACGTGCTTGGGTTATTGGAAATGGTGGTTTGACAAGGGCCCAATATTGTAGCATCAAACCAGGAAATACCATAAACTTATGTTTATGCTTGCTTTTGAGTGCTACGCGCTTGCTCCGCGGATCCAAAGTCTCACCTGTTCTAAGGACACGAGAAGCTCATGAGTCATGAGAGATTCAGGCTCAGAAAAAAATTTCTTCAAAAAATAAATTTATTTAAATTAAATATTTTTTTAGAGGAAATTGGTGTTTCTTTCTCCGACTTCAAGTTCAAATCCCTTGAACTGACGGGTGAACTTTTATAGCTCATAACCCGTTGGTCGATTTGTGAAAAATGGTGCAATCCTCGAGCTTCAAAACACTACTTATGCAGATTAGCGAGTTGGAATGCTATCATATAAACCCCGTAGGTTCTTTCATTTTGATACCTAAATGTCATAGCTTTCACACAACCTGAATGTAATGTGCACTAAATAACATGACTTTTAGTCTTTATATGCCGATTAAGTTTTGGAATGCCTGGATTAGTCTATGTGAAAGAAAAAACGATAGCTTATTGTTGAACTCAATGGAATTCGAAGTGAGATATTGGAGCAAACAAAATATCAATTTCAATTTGACAGTGCCAAACTATTCCGTTAGTGATGTAGCCATGATCAAGATAAATATATTTATTTTGAATGTAATAATTTTAATTAAGTGCTATCTATTACTTTTTCAAATGGATAGAATAAATAACAATGTAGGAAGAAATGACAAAATTGGCAGTTGTCAACACTTGCGTGAACAAATTTTAGCTTACTTGCAGTAAGAAGATGTAAAAAAATTTAGAATTGAATATTTCAAGTCATGTCACAATTTGACTAATTCGACTTGCCCAAAATTTTTGATTCATAGATAATTGCTGATAAAATATGACATGACCCGATTAGATTCAATTTTTAAACTTTTTGAATTTATATATATATATATATATTATTAATAATGAATAATTATTTTTTAAATCAATTCACTTGATATTCCTTAAATTAAGTGACTCAAGTAAAACAACACTATCAATAATGTTTTGTATAGAAACATTCATGAATTTGTCTCTGCATACTTGTGATATCAATGTCATGCATCGACTAGTGCCCTGACTCATGTGATTAAAGCTTGTTGTAATGCTTATGACATGCTTGGGTTATGGGAACTGGTGGGTCTGACAGAGAGCCATTGAGTATATGATTAGCAAGCCAATGATAAGAAGCCTCAGTAGAATGTACACCATCCCAGCTAATGTACTTAGAAGGATCTTTACAGGGAGCACCATACACTTCACTTCCGTTTATGCTTGTTTTTGCCCCGCACGGGACATGAACACTTTTCACATGGTACCCACAGCAGATGGCCGTCATATTCTTAAATCCTAAACAAAAAATATTCTCTGAATTAAAATAAGACTTTGGAAGCAGCTGGTGTTTCCCTTCTCAATCACAAAAATCACTAGAATTAATATGATTGTTTTGTTACCTTCTTTCTCATGATTTCTGATTAGTGCATACGCTGCAGTATATGTATCCACATATGTAATTGAAGCTTGTGAGAGCTCTGCTCTGAGCTTGATCACTCTTACCTTAAGTTGCTTGTTGAACTCAGCAGCAATTTCATTTAACGCGATGACACAACCATACTTGTCTAGAAGGCCTGGCGGAGGATGAGGATGGTAGAATTGGTTTACTGGTGCGCAACCTACGGGGCCTCGGTTGTGTATCCAGAACGCCCTTCCCCCTTGTTGGTATAAATGCTGAAATAGAACAAGTACTAGTTAATTACAACTCCTGTTTCTTGGACATTAGCTAACCATTAAAAGTATAAGTAAGTGGTACTGGTACTTACTTGAACTGCTGATACAAACTGGTTGATCATGTCTGGTATTGCTGCATGAAGCTGATCAAGACTCAATGTTTGAAAGCCAACATAAAGATCATTGTTACCAATATCTAATGTGTAGAGAGCCTTGGAGAACTCCTCGGGCACCGGAAGTTTGCTTCTTTCAAAAGTTGTCTTGGCTGAGTTAAACAAAAAAAGAAAACACTAAATGGTGTTGACAGTCAAGCTAGGAAGAAATAATTGAAAGTAATTAAGATTCCACATTTTCTACTATTCTTGTTATGACCTTGTTTATAAAGATCATTTGCATGTGATTTGAAATCATCAAATTGCTTAATCTGGATGGCAAGTGAGAATGGACTTATCCCATACTGGTATGCAGATGCATTCTGCCTTCTAATGGTGGCTCCTCCTACAGCGAAATTGGCACCGTGCCTATAGTTGCTTCCAAGGGAATTTAGATAGGCACTCAAGTATGGCAATCTTAGCCTCTCAGCTGCATGAAGCATTGTAAGAATCTAATTCAATTAATTGTTCAACAAGTTATGCTCAAGAATCAGTTCTGTGATCAATATTATATGACAAAAGAGAGATAGTGCATGTTTTATTACCTAAGAAGTCTATGAGGAGACGGCCATCGCAAGCTCGTCCTGCTGGCTTATGGAAGAAGGTTTCACCATATGGCAATGGCAATGATCCAAATGCAGCCGATTCGCTTCCAGTGTCTGAAGCAGAGTCACCAAAGTTGTAAATTGCTGGAAAAGAACAATCTTTTGATTCATTTGGCGCATCACCAACAGCACATAAAACCAATGAAAACCCAATAAACAATTGTTTCCAGAATCCCATTTTCACTGCTACACCAATCACCAGTGTAGGAAACTAATGTCAACTCCCAATTTATAGAGAAATTAGCACAACAGTTTGTTCTTCAATAAACAAACTGTTGGTGAAATGGTTCCAGAGCTCGTCCTCTAGGCATCGCACGTTCTAGTCTCGCCTTCACCGTCTGTTGGTGGCATCTCTACGTCCACAGATGTGATGAGTGGTGATGTTTCAGATAGTGGGACTCCCGTGACATAATGTGCCCGGCTGGGGGTTTAGGAGACCTTAACTACCCCATTTTGTAATAATAATTAAATGATGCAGTGAATAATTATCACCAAAATTTAATAATTATGAAATTTCAAATCGATTCTTGTATTTTTTGGATTTCAAAAGAAAATTTACTTCTTTTCTTTTTTATTTAAATCAAGGAATTAGGAGAAGAGAATAACAGACAATTATAATAATTTGTCGACAAGGTTTTAGTTTAATAATAATAGATTCAGCCTGCAATAAGAATTTAAGTTTGAAATGTTATGATAACGCATTGATCTTCAATAAGAATTTAAGCTTGAAAGATTGTGATGTCGCGTTGATCTTCAATGATCTAATGCTTATATCTTAAAAAATAACATATTATGCATATAAATTTGTTAGTTTGATCAAAAATTTACTTTAGTCCTATATCTAAGAAGTTTAAAAATCACGCAATATAATTCTTATCACCACTTTTTATTTAATTTAACATAACAAAACGTGTCATTTTTAAGGAATCATATATGACTTACCCACATATCGAATAAAGATTTTATATGGCTCGTGTAAGATATTTAAATAAAAATTTAAAATAAATTCTTTATTTTATTGTTTAGAAAATGAAATTGTTACAAAAATAAAAAAAAAAAAATGAAAAGCCAAGAATAGCAAATGATGTTCGGTTGCTGAGAAACAAAAAGAAAATCCAGCCCCGAAAGTTTGACACATGAAACTACAATCCTTTGATTCGTTCATAACTCCGGCCAAATCCTCCATCCACTCGCACAATTCAAGTGTGTATGTGCCCGTTGAGGAAATTGGTGGATTTGATAATCTGTTTGCGTGGGATGAATTGGGGATTCAAATCAAGGAAAATAGATCACCTGGGACATGGGTCGATTTGATCCTTATATCGTGAAGTGGACATTTGCATTTGAAAATGAAGTTTTATTACAAAATTTTACTAAAAATTCAATTGGGATTTAGGTGGACCTAGAGCTTTGTTTTTGTGCTGACAAAACCATTGACCTCTTGTTGAAATCCGGGCCAAGTAAGTACTTAGACAAGTCACGTTGCAATTATAAAATAAAATTTTAAAGTGAATTTCGATTAAACTATAAGAACTATAAATGTCAAAAAAAAAAAGAAAAAAAAGAAGAAGAAGAAGAAGCACCGTTTGGAATCCAATGAGCTACACATTCATCAAGAATTCACCTCCAATGTTTTGAATTGGCAAGAAAAAGCATCAATAGAAGCACTTTCCCTTTAATCCATTCAACACAAGCGAAAAGGAAAAGAAAAATATTGGTGAATATCGCTCTTTTCCTTTATTCCTTTTCTCCTTGTTACTCTCCTACCTAGCAAGCATAAATCAATTAAGATCAACTTTCATCTTATTATTCCTTCCAATTTCACCACTTTTTTAGTTCCTCTATGACTTTCCTACCAAGCAAACATAAAGACTTTCAGACCTCCTAATTTCCTATCATTTCACAAATTCACCAACAATTTCAGAACTTTTAGCTAGAAAGACAAAACGAAGCTCACAAGAGTTTCACTATTACATATTTTGCACAAACATTTGTTACGTAACATTGTTTTAGGTATCTAAGATTCACTTCTGTAGACTAACAAAACATGTATAAAAACTCCCAACAAACTAGATATTTCTAGTTTTAATCTGTTGTATATTTCTTGATCGATCGACATCGATCTCATAATGCCTCTGACATGCTTGGGTTATGGGAACTGGTGGGTCTGACAGAGAGCCATTGAGTATATGATTAGCAAGCCAATGGATTAGCAGCCTCAGTAGAATGTACACCATCCCAGCTAAGGTACTTAGAAGGATCTTTACAGGGAGCACCATACACTTCACTTCCGTTTATGCTTCCTTTTGCCCCGCACGGGATATGAACATTATTCACATGGTATCCACAGCAGATGGCACTCAGATTGGCGAATCCTGAAAAGAAATGAATTATTAATACATTCAACATTACTAGTTAGTCTTCACTACTAGAGCAGCTTTATGCTAGATTAATATGATTATTAATTACCTTCATTATTGGCATTGCTGATTAGTGCATACGCTGCAGTAGAGACATCCACATATGTAATTGAAGCTTGTGGGAGCTCTGCTCTGAGCTTGATCACCCTATCCTTAAATTGTCTGTTGAACTCAGTAGCAATGTCATTTACCGCAATGAAACAACCATACCTGTCTAGAAATCCTGGTGGTGGATTAGGATGCAAGATTTGGAATACTGGCGCACAACCTACAGGGCTTTTGTTGTGTATCCAGAACGCCCTCCCACCTTGTTGGTATAAATGCTGAAATAGCAAATAATAAAATTGTTACAACTCTTAAGCTATTTCTTACACTTCAAAGAACCTCTACAAGTAAGTGCTATTTACTCGAACTGCTGATACAAACTGGTTGATCATGTCTGGTATTGCTTCACGAAGCTGATCGGGACTCAACATTTGGTAACCAACATAAAGATCATTGTTACCAATATCTAAAGTGTAGAGAGCCTTGGAGAACTCCTCCGGTACCGGAAGTTTGCTTCTTTGAAAAGCTGTCTTGGCTGATATATGAATTAAACAAAAAATGCTGGTACTGTTATAAACTCGATTTCAAGGAAAAGGACTAATTAATTGGAAGAAAATTTTCACATGATCTTGTTATATTAATTAAGACCTTGTTTGTAAAGATCACTTGCTCGTGATTTGAAATCATCGAATTGCTTAATCTGGACTCCAAGTGAGAATGGAGTTATCCCATATTGAGATGCATTTCCGCTCTGCTTTCGAATGGTGGCTCCTCCTACAGCAAAATTGGCACCATGCCTATAGTTGGTTCCAAGGGAATCTAGATAGCCGCTCAAGTATGGCAATTCAAGTTGTTCGGCTGCATGATAAGAATTCAAACTAGTTATATATGCATATATACATAAGCATGCCAATGAGAGATGTATATTATATATGTTTGTTTGTTACCTAAGAAATCTATGACGAGACGGCCATCGCAAGCTCTTCCTGCTGGCTTGTGGAAGAAGGTTTCACCATATGGTGATGGCGTTGAACCTAATGCAGCTGATCCGCTTCCAGTGTCTGAACCAGAGTCACCAAAGTTGTAAATTGCTGGAAAAGAACAAATATTTGATTCTTTCTGCTCAATACCCTCATCACCCAGAACCAAAACTACTAAAATCAATGAAAACCCAATAAACAATTGTTTCCAGATCAACTCCATTTAATTTCAGTACTGCTCCACAAGTGTAGGGAACTAATGCCACTTTTATAGAGAAATTAGCACTAGTGTTTCAAGTGATATAGAGCTTGTCACGGTTAAAAGAACCACCGAAATTTGGAGAATCATTGTTGCGTGCAATTTTCGCTATACAATTAATTAGGGACCGCGTAATTGGTAACTCTCCTGCTTTTTGTTTTCTTTTTCTTTTCTTTTTTTTTTTTTTTTTTTTTGGGGTGAACAAACTTTGAAGTCACTTTGGTTAAGGCTTGAAAGTATAGTTTCCGTTAGTGTGTAGCATTCTGATCATGATATGTTTGCATGCGTCATTCAGTATGTAACGATCCAAAAAAAAATAAAAAAATAGAAAGAATGGGATCATAATATACACTAAGGTATAAGTTAATAATTATTTACACTTTTTATTTTGACAAAAAAATTCATAATATTTTTTAACAACTCTTAGGACAATAAGGGTATTTTAAAGATTTCAAATGGATTTAACATTTGCAATTTCCAATGTCTCTGTCAATAAAGACTCTAGTGGCAATGCCTCTCTCTCACTGATAAAGATCTGGATTTCATCTGCTTTCCATTTTCCTATTTACTTGTTAGTTTTACGCTTGAAGTAAAAAATTGACAAAAAGAACAAGTAAATATCACACCTGAAATAAGGAATTAAGTAAATTGCAACCAAAATTTGTTGTCCAAGAAGAATAAAACCCACTTTTTAGTTTGTGCTTGATAGCAAAACAGAATGTATTTGCTACTCTCCACACTGTTGACATTGAAAATGTCAATTTTTCACTGGCACGTATGAACTGCCTCGATAAAATTTCGACTAAGCCACTGATCAGCTTTCTCTCTCTCCGGTTGGATCGTTGAGAATGAGAAAACCCCATCTTCTTTTAACTTTCATTGCCCTTGTTATGGCTTATTCCCATCAATTTCAAGCTCATGCTGCTCTTGCAGGTAAGCATGAACTCCCTTCTTCAATACTTAGGGTTTTATTGATCTGTTTGTTTAATGGGTAGACAAATTTTGGTTGCAATTTTCTTAATTTTTTATTTTAGGTGTGATATTTACTTGTTCTTTTTGTTAATTCTTTATTTCAAGCATAAACTAACAAGTAATTAGGAAAAAGTAAAGGAGGTGAAATCCAGATTTTCTCTAGATTGTGGGTATAAGAGAGAGAGGAAATGAGACACATGGTCACTAGAAGTCTTTTTTGACAGAGACATTGGAAATTGCAAATGTCAAATTCATTTGAATCTTTAAAATACCGTATTGTCGTTGTTACAAAATATTATGAGTTGTTTGTTCAAATAAAAATGTGGACAATTTTATCTAGTGGGAATAAAGTAATAACTTCTTATTACCCAAAAAAATAAAGAAAGTGTAACAACTTGAAAAATATTTTCTGTTATTTTAATATTTTACTTTTAGAATTTCTATTATCCTATAAAAGATTTTAAAGATTAGGATTTTTTAATGTAGGGTATGAGACAAAAGGGAGTTTACCAATTGTGGATCTACTTAAATAAATTGGTTCAATTGTTGGCATACCACCTTATATTTATTTGGGTGATACAACCATTTTTTTTCTTTAAACTGATAGGAAAAGATGTTTTGTTTTTCTTGTGTATGATATTTGTAATTGTATTTTCTGATAATTGAAATTATTGACGGCAACCTTGTAATAGTGATTTTGACTGTTTATGTGCATGCTTAGTAACTAGTAATTGTGTGATTGATTATGTTTGGAGTGCGCATAACTTATTATCACAAAAATAGATACGTAGTAATAAATTGACTATATAAAAAAATTGTATTATCTCCCACACTCACTCTTTCTAAATATGTTTTTATAACCTATTTCTCCTCTTATGCTTTCAATACTAATTTTAGCGTCGTAATTTGTATTAATGAGTGTTTAAGAATATTTGTTAGCATTGTATAAATAAATATTTAAAATTTTTATTACAATAATTAATTATAATTTTAATATTATTTAATTTATAAATTTTAATTCTTAAAAATTCTGTTTATTGCCTCTTAATATATTCATTTAGGACACTCAAAAAAATCTATTAACAAATTTTGTTATAAACCACCGGCAGTAATCCGTTTAATTATGGTTAGGCAACAAATTGAGTTTAATAAATATCCCACTTGAGTCTTCTTAAGCCATAAATTTTGACTAGAACTGCAATGACAAGTCCTGCGCCATGCGCAACACGCAATCTACCATTCTCTGCATAACTAAAACTATTCAAACCACCAAAATGTTTAAACTATGAAATCTTCAGTGCTACTAAATCCATAACTCATGCGACACAAGCTCTCATAATGCCTATGATAAGCTTGGGTTATCGGAATGATTAGCAACCCAGTACATATATAGAAGGATTTCTACAAGAAGCACCATACACTTCACTTCCATTTATGCTTGCTTTTAACAAACACATGATATGAATATAATTCACACTATACCCAGAGCTGATGGTCATCAGATTAGCAAAAATTGTATGTAAAATTGAAACTTTTTTTTTTTTAAAACCTAAACACACACACACAAAATACTACTTTGGTAACAGCTGGTGTCACCCTCTTTATTAATCACAAAATTGCTACACTCACCATTACTAGCCTAGTATCTTCGCTAGACTGTAGTGTTAGGATCTGATTATTACCTCCATTATTGGCATTGCTGATTGTTAGGGCATAAATTACAGCATAGACGTCAACATAATTCATTGAAGCTTGTGGGAGCTCTGCCCTCGGCTTCATCAACTTGTCCTTAAGTTCCCTGTTGAGTTCTGCAGCCATAACAGTTTTAGGATCTGTGTTGTCTATCCAAAATGCCCTCCTCTTGTTGGTTTAGATGCTGAAAAAGTAGTAGATAACTACAACCACTAATCACAATTTTAAAAAAATAACATTTGATTTTATAAAATACTAAAATTAAAATGAATTCGATCAAACTATATAAAAGGACTATATATAAGTATAATTAAGTCAAAAAATAAAAGAAGAAGCACCGTTTGGAATCCAATGAGCTACTCAGCTACACATTCATCAAGAATTCATCTCCCTTGTTTTGAATTGGCAAGATAAAAGCACTTTCCCTTAATCCATTCAACACAAGCAAAAAAGAAAAGAAAAATATTGGTTAATATTGCTCTTTTCCTTTAGTCCACAATCCTTGTTACTCTCCTACAACTACCAAGCAAAGAATAAATCAATTCAGATCAACTTTCATTTTATTTTCCCTTATTACTTTCCTTCCAAGCAAGCATGAAACATTCAGACCTCCTAAATCCCTATCATTTCACAAATTCACCAACAATTTTAAAACTTTTAGCTAGAAAGAGAAAACGATGCTTGAAAGAGCTTCACTATTACATATTTTGCATAAATATTTGTTACCTAACACAGTTTTAGGTATCTAAGATTCACTTCTGTAGACTAACAAAACATGCATACAACCTTCCAGCAAACTAGATTTTTCTAGTTTTAATCTATTGTATACTTCGTGATCCATATACATCATCGGTACTATTGCCTGAACTCATTGTGATAACATCGATCTCATAACGCCTCTGACATGCTTGGGTTATGGGAACTGGTGGATCTGACAGAGAGCCATTGAGTATATAATTAGCAACCCACCTGATTAGCAGCCTCAGTAGAATGTACACCATCCCAGCTAAGGTACTTAGAAGGATTTGCACATGGAGCACCATAGACTTCACTTCCATTTATGCTTCCTTTTGCCCCGCACGGGATATGAACATTATTCACATGGTATCCACAGCAGATGACATTCATATCAACGAATCCTGATGAAAAAAAAAAAAATTTGAATAATTACTATATTCAACATTACTAGCTAGTCTTCACTACTAGAGTAGCTTTATGCTAGAATACGATTATTAATTACCTTCATTCTTGGCACTGCTGACTAGTGCATACGCTGCAGTATAGACATCCACATATGTAATTGAAGCTTGTGGGAGCTCTGCTCTGAGCTTGATCACTCTGTCCTTAAGTTGTCTGTTGAACTCAGCAGCAATGTCATTTATCTCGATGACACAACCATACCTGTCTAGAAATCCTGGCGGTGGATTAGGATGCAAGATTTGGAATACTGATGCACAACCTATAGCGCTTTTGTTGGGTATCCAGAACGCCCTCCCACCTTGTTTGTATAAATGCTGAAATAGTAGATAACAAAACTGTTACAACTCTAATTACTTCTTAGACTTTAAGCAACCTTTACAAGTAAGTGGTACTTACTCGAACTGCTGATACAAACTGGTTGATCATGTCTGGTATTGCTGCACGAAGCTGATCGGGACTCAACGTTTGGTAACCAACATAAAGATCATTGTTACCAATATCTAAAGTGTAGAGAGCCTTGGAGAACTCCTCCGGTACTGGAAGTTTGCTTCTTTCAAAAGCTGTCTTGGCTGATCATTTAATCAAAAAATGATGGTACGTACAGTTATAAACTTAATTTCAAGTAAGCACTTAACTAATTGGAAAAAAAATTCCACATGATCTTGCTATATTATGACCTTGTTTGTAAAGATCACTTGCTCGTGATTTGAAATCATCAAATTGCTTAATCTGGACTTCAAGTGAGAATTGAGTTATCCCATATTGAGATGCGTTTTCGCTCTGTTTTCGTATGGTGGCTCCTCCTACAGCAAAATTGGCACCATGCCCATAGTTGGTTCCAAGGGAATCTAGATAGCCGCTCAAGTATGGCAATTCAAGTTGTTCAGCTGCATGATAAGAATTCAAACAAGTTAATTTAATTTACTGCATGTGTATACACACACATATATATATATATATAATGAGAGATGTACATTATATATGTTTGTTTGTTACCTAAGAAATCTATGACGAGACGGCCATCGCAAGCTCTTCCTGCTGGCTTGTGGAAGAAGGTTTCACCATATGGCAATGGTGACAAACCAAATGCAGCTGATCCACTTCCAGTGTCTGAACCAGAGTCACCAAAGTTGTAAATTGCTGGAAAATAACAAATATTTGATTCTTTCTGCTTAATACCCTCATCACCCAGAACCAAAACTACTAAAATCAATGAAAACCCAATAAACAATTGTTTCCACATCCCCATTTAATTTCAGCACCGCTCCACAAGTGGAGGGAACTAATGCCAAATGCCAATTTTATAGAGAAATTAGTACTAGTATTTCCACTGTTATAGAGCTTGTCACTTCTAAATGAGCTACCGAAACCAGACTTTGGAGGTCAATGTTGCGTGCATCACTATATAAGAAATCAGGAACCACATAATTATTTGGTAGACTTTATGCCAGTCTTTTTTAGGTGAACGTAACAAACTTTGAAGAAACTTTGGTTATGGCTTCAAAGCAGTGATTCCTTTAGGATGACTAACATTCTGATCATGATATGTTTGCATGTGCCATTCGGTAAATAATGATCCAAAATAAAAAAGACTTTTGCGTAACAACGTTCTCTGGGATAAAGTAATAACTTCTTATACCCCCCAAAAAAAAATAAAAAAAACAACAACTTGAAAAATATTTTCTGTTATTTTCAGATTTTATTTTTAAAAATTCTATCCTATAAAAGATTTTGAAAACTAGGTATGACTATGAGACAAAAGGGAGTTTACCAATTGTGGATCTAATTAAATAAATTGGCCCGTACCACTAATGGGCATTGCAAATTTTCAGCAAAAAAGAAAAAGAAAAAAAAAAAGGCATTGCAAAATTACTTAAATTCACCAACAAGTTGATAGATTTGGGTGATACAACCATTTTTTTCTTTAATCTGATAGTGAAAGGGGTTTTGTTTTTTTTTGGTGTGATATTTAATTGAAATTGTTGACGGCAACCTTGTACGATTTTTATTTTTTATGTGCATGCTTAGTAGCTAGTAATGTGTGGCTGATGTCCGCAATAGATATAAATATCCCACGTGAATCTTATTAAAGGATAAATTGTAAGTTGACATTATGTTGCCACGTGGCTGTTTCTGCAATAATAGGTCCTGCGCCATGCGCAATCTATCATTCTCTGCCTAACTAAAACTATTCAAACCATAAAAAATATTTATTTATTACATATTTTAAGTTAAATATGTATTTATGTACACATATAGGGCTGAGGGCTGAGTATTCAGTCGGGTCAGTCGGTTTTAGAGTTTTTTTCGATCGACTCGATTATGTCGGTTTCTTGAAATATTCTACCGACTGAACAACCGAAAATTTCGGTTGTCTAAAGTTTCAAACTGTCACATTTTTGCTGTTTTACAGTCAATTTCGGTCGGTTACAGATTATTTATTACAACACAACACAAACCCCCAAAATTTGAAGTCCAAAATCAAGCAAAGAGTAGAAAAGAGAACAAGTAAATAAGATCGGGAAGAAAATTGACTATAACAATTGTTCTTTAGTTGAGAAATACAATCTATATAAAACAAATTTCTTCACAGATCTAAAGAAATATCAATGACAAAGAGTTATGTGCTCCTTGATCTTGGTTTTTTCGTTCATCTAAGAGCATAACCATGACATCAAATCTAGGCCGGCAGATGAGGGAAAGAGATTGAGCTTTGGAGTGAGATGAGACTTGGACATTGTTGTAATCTCGTGGAACAAGAGAGAGGCTGAGACTTTTATGGCTCTTTCTCATCTGGCGACTGCTTTCTCTGCTGCAAATGTGAGAGATGGAAGAGATAATGTGTTTAGGGTTTTTGACTTTGATTTTAATGGGCTGGAGTCTTGGACTTGGTAAAACAAAATGTGGGCTTTTATTTAATTAGGCTTGCTATAATTTAAACATTAAACATGAAATAGGTTCATTATGGTCGGGTCGGTTGACCGGCCCAATAATTTGAAACAATCCAAAAAATATACCGACCCGATATATATTAATAAATTTAACCCGACTTTAAATCTGACTGAATTGGGTTGGGTCGGTTTCGACCCAAATCGGTCGAATTTGGGTCAGGTTTTTGGTTTGGCAGTTTATATGCTCAGCCCTATATGTACATACTTAGAACTGGATGCGCTTATTCATGTGCTGAATAATTTTTAAAAAAATATAAAATTGTTATTTTAAATTTTTAGTCTTATTTCAAAGAAAATAAAAATAAAAATTAGTGTTTGAGTGAAAATTATGTGAATAATTCATAAGAGATAAAATATATAAAAAAAAAATTAATTCTTATGTGTATGGTTTGGGTAATGAGTAGTTTTTAGAATTTTTTTATTTTATTATCTTTTAGTTAATTTAATTTAATTTAAAATTAATTGATTTATACTATTATAAAATTAGAGACCATAAAAGTTTTCTAACTTATAAAATCCTATAGATAGATAATTTTCCAATTTTATTTATTGGCATTAAATCTGAGTAATTTTTTTTTTTAAAAGATAAATTTTTTGTATTGTTGTGAACAAAATTAGTTTAGATATAAATAATATGCTAAATACATATGCTAGATAATATTATCTTCTTAATGTATTAATTATCGTAATGAGCTAGGCTTGTATTGTATGTAACTAATTCCTATAGGACAGTGATAAATAATATTGTATTTTGCTAAAAAGTGAGCATCGTTGATATCTATGTGTTTGTTGATTGTAAATAATTTATAGAATAAATTATACACTCTATCATTAATTGAAATTGAAACAACGTTGCATGTCCGTTGTAACTGTCATCATAATTATCTGGTTAATGCTATGACATGTGGGACAATCTTATTGGTCATGATATTTTATATAATGAGGCTAAAACTCCAAAAATAAATCAGGTTGGCCTCTCAAACCTTATCATTTTATAGCTTTTCAGCTTATAATCTCTTATCAAATAGTTTTCACATGTGCAAAGGAACGTCTCCTTTTCAAGTCAGCCACGTGGAGAACAACACCTCAACCAGTGTTAAAAAATAATTGTAGAAATAATATTAAAAATCTTGACTTTTATCTTCAAAAAACCAAAAAAAATACTTTTATTTTTATTTTTTAATTAGGTCATATAAATACTTTTTTTAGCCCTAATAATTTCTTTACTATTGCACTAGAAAGGTAATATTAAAAAGCAACGAAAAGGTGTTAAATTAATTCAAGAATAAAAGCTTATAAAAATTAATAAGATGCTTTCATCTTCCCTTTACATATTTTTCTCAAAAAAACTTAAAGAAAAAAAATTATTATTTAGATTTATAAAAATTTATTGTCTTTCTTCAACTACTTGAACTTATGTTTTAAATTCATGTATATAAATATATATATATTTAAAAATCATTCATATTATAAAAAAATTTAAGAACAAATTCAATTTTATTTTAATTATTTAACATTTAAACTTAATTTTATTTATACAAGTGTCAAACATTTTGTTTTCTACGTTAATAAAAATAGTATGTAAAAATTGAAAAAGAATTGAGGTTATTGATATTAAGAAGAAAGCTAGAAAAATAGAGGAAAATATAAACAATTGAAAAGAGAAAATTAAAAATTAAAAATTATTTATTGATAATGTTAGCTTTTTATCCATTCAAGTGTGGGAAGTGTGGATTTCTTAATTGTTATATGTTACTAATTATTGACATGCATTATGGTCAATGCTTTTGTGAAGTAGTACATATGATAATTTACCGTTGAATTGTTGAATAAATATTAATATACTTTATGTTGTTATTAGAATTGACAAATGTCGGCAGTGTCTATATCATGCGGGGTTAATAAATGTTAATTGAAATAACGCATTAAAATAAGGTACGAAAAGTTAGGATTTTTAATAGATGATTATGATGCAGTGTCCTCGTTATGGGAGCTAAACATGATAGAACGGTGCGGGCTAAAATGTGACAAGCTGGCCTGATCGGTGACTTAATCACGGGATTAAGACTTTATTTAATAATGCAATTTGAGATAGTGCTTGTATTTATAAAAATTATGTCAATTTTTTTATGTTTGAAAAAAAATAAGTTAAGATATTGTTATTCTCAATTTTTAAAAACTCTTATTTTTAAGTTTAGTTTAGTAATAATTTTTAAAATTAACTTCTGTTCTTAAAAGTTTAAAATGTTAATATGATTTACTTTTAGTAAATAAATTTAAAAAAAGTCATAATATTATCAAATTAAGCCTAATTTTGTAATTTTTACTTATCTAGAACAGTTTTTATATTATTTTATCAAAAATTACTGATGTGTCTTTTTAAAAACAACTTTACGATAGTTAAAAAAGTACAGCACCTTAAAAGTTAATTTATGCTCTCAAAAATTTGAAAGACTAATATGAATTTAACTTTTAATTAAAATTTGTATTTGTTTATTGATTAATTAAGTTTTTCAACTTTTAGTAGATTGATTATCAATATCTATTATAATCAATTTAAATATTCGTAACAGCTTTACAATGATTTACTAAACTCTATTTTGTAACTTCTCCTTATTGTAAACAGTTTTTACATTATTTTACTAAACATTACTTACTATAACTTTTTAAGAACGATCTATTAGAATCAGGAAAACACAACATTCTCAAAAGTCACAACATTAATAAAGCAAGCCTAAATGTATAAGTGCAAGTCTTATTATCACAAGGTTGACTGGAACAAAGTCTTTGCATTTATTATAAAAATATAAAATGATTGTATGATATTTGGTAAATAATACAAATTAAAATTAAATATGAAAAAACAACAAATTAATATTCAAATGCATGTAAAATGTTGACACAATTTTTTTTATTTTTTTTAAAAACTTTTTGAACCAAAAAATATTTAAACAATAAATACTAAAAAATAATTAATCATCTCTTTTTTATAGCAGAAAGTGTTCAATTTTCATCCTCACCTAACAACAAACCCATCTACAGTATTTTCCCTTTCATTTATGAAAAGATTATTTATCATCAATGAGATCTTAATTTAATTAATTAAGACAGATATATTTTAATCAAGAAATCTCAAATTCAAATCTCATTGTATATAAAATATTTTGACATAATTCAGACATTCGTTAAAATTTATTCTGTTATCACAGGATGATATCATGAGTTGAACTCTCAATTAAAATTATTAAAAAATAAAATAAATAAGCAGAACTATCACTTATCATCTGAGATTGTTTAAACTATGAAATCATCAGTACAACTAAATCCATAACCCGTGATACAAGCTCTCGTAATGCCTATGATATGCTTGGGTTATCGGAATAATTAGCAACCCAATAATGTACATGGATTTCTACAAGAAGCACCATACACTTCACTTCCATTTATGATTGCTTTTAACAAACACAGGATATGAATAATTCACATCATACCCAGAGTAGATGGTCATCGGATTAGCAAAATTTGTTTGAATGAAGTATCTAAAATGGAAACCTTTTTTTACCTAAAACACAAAAAAAAAGTACTTTGGTAACAGCCGGTGTCACCCTCTGGATTAATCACCTACTCACCATTAGTTACAAGCTAGTCTTCACTAGACTGAAGTGTTATGATTTGATTATTACCTTCATTCTTGGCATTGCTGATTAGGGCATAAATTGCAGCTTAGACGTTAACATAATTCATTGAAGCTTGTGGGAGCTCTGCCCTCAGCTTCATCACTCTGTCCTTTAGTTCCCAGTAGAGCTCTGCAGACATAACATTTCTATATAGGGCCTGTGTTGTCTATTCAGAATGCCCTCCTTTTGTTGGTTTAGATGCTGAAAATGTAATAGTTAACTACAACCATTAATCACAGACTTCAAGTACCTAAAAGTGAAGTGAGTGACAATTACTTGAACTGCTGCAGCAAGTTGATCGAAATTCGTTATTTGAAAGCCTACATAAAGAAAATTGTTGCCAAAATCAAATGTATAAAGAGCCTTGGAGAATTCATCGGGTACTGGAAGCTTGCTTCTTCCAAGGCTGTCTTGGCTGAGTAAAAAAAATACCAACAGGATGATGTTGTTAACAGTCAAGGAATGACTAATTGGAAGAAAGATTCCACATTTCCAATGTTCTTGTTATGATCTTGTTTATAAAGAGCATTGCCTCTTGATTTGAAATCATCGAAATAGCAGAATCTAGAGGTTGACCGAGAAATGAGAATGCACTTATCCCATTCAGATAAGGTTTTGTTCTACCTTCCTGCCTGCTTGGGGAAGAAGACACCACATAGCCATAGAATGTTCTAAATGCAGCTGATATGCCTCCAGAACTGGAGTTCACCAACGTTGCAAAATGCTGAAAAAGAACAAGGTTTTAATTGTTTCAGTTCAACATCCTCATCACCCAGAACGCCTAAAACAATAAAACTCCAATAGACAATTGTTTCAAGAACCCCATTTTCACTATAAGAACCACGCAACTAGTATACTTCAAAGTTACTTTTCAAGGTGTAGAAGTTCGTTTACTAGTAGTGTGAGTGTGAGACATATGGCACTCAGTTTGAGTGCTGCATGCTAAAGAACTAGACACAGAGAGCAGCTAAACTGTCATTTTAGTCAGTGCTGTAGAAGACTTTAATTTGAAACCATACCTACGAAGGAGAATAAATTAATTTTCTATCCAGAAATTTACATCAAAACAAACGGATGTAAACAAACTATAGAAAATGACAGTCTTATTATGTTCATAAACATGCAGATACTGAACTACCGAGTAAAATAGTCATTTAAATAGTGAAGTACAGTGCTATTTTGCGGTTTTATGTTAAACCATCTGACAAGCTCAATTTTACTGGTCTTTATCTAGTATCACTGTATCAGAGATAAAATGCATCTGAATTCAGATATTACAGTGACATCTATATGCTCTTAATGCCTATGACATGCTTGAGTGATAGGAGTTGGTGGATTTGTCAAAGAACCACCGAGTATATGATCAGCAACCCAATGGTTAGCAGCCTCAGAATAATGCACGCCATCCCAGCTAATGTGCGTGGTGAGATCTGCACAAGAAGCACCATACACTTCACTTCCATTTATCATTGCTTTTTTCCCACACCAGACATGGTCGTAATTCACATGATACCCGCAGCAGACCTTCAAAGGATCGACGAATCCTGTAAAAAAGTAGCAGAAATTATGTAAATAGATGACCCAGAAATAACAATGATGATAGTTTATGTACCAGCCCTTAACTTTGACCTTTTTTCTTTACTTTTTTTTCATTAATTAGGCAGAACAGGTTGCCCTTTTTAAAGACATGCTTGTTATAATCACCTTTACCTTTAAACAGTTTGCCTCTATACTCGTCAACGGCAGAATTAGGAACACTATGAAATTAAAAGGGCTGATGAATCAAAAAAACTAATAAATAATAAATATAGTGCCAAGGGCTAACGATAAACACACTGCTCTTTTTGTTTAGTTTTCATAAGAATTTAGTTTTTTTCTAATCGAGGCTACTTTCTTTCACATGATGCATGAGGTGGACAGCAATACATAATTGATAAAAAGATGTTAAAATAGTTGAATAGTAGAAAACAGTAATGATGATTATTACCCTCACTTTTGGAATTGCTGATTAGTCCATACTTTGCAGCATAGACATCTACATATGTAATTGCAGCTTGAGGGAGCTCTGCCCTCAGCTTGATCACTCTATCCTTAAGCTGCCTGTTGAACTCTACAGCCATTTCATTTTGAGTCTTGATACAACCATACTGGTCTACCAAGCCTGGTGCTGGATTAAGAATGTAGAAACGGTTCACTGGCAAACAACCTATTGGCCCTGTATTGTGTATCCAAAACACCCTCCCTCCTTGTTTATATAAATGCTGAAAAAGTAGTTCATATAGATTTTCAACCATTTTAATCAAGCAATAATATATCAGTCACTAACAATAAAAATTTACAATCTTTTCAGTCTTCAATAGTAAATGGCATTCTTACTAGTGAAGTGAGTGATACTTACTTGAACAGCTGTTGCTAACTGGTTGGTGATGTCTGGAATTGTTGCACGAAGTTGGTCGAAGCTCATCTTTCGAAAACCAACGGAAAGATCATTTTGACCAATATCAAATGTGTATAGAGCCTTGGAGTAGTCCTCCGGTACTGGAAGTTTGCTTCTTTCAGAGGCTGTCTTGGCTGAGAAACAAAAACAAACAGTAAGCATACATACATTATTGTTGTTAAGGTGAATCCACAGCAAAAATTAAAGAAAGATTTCATTTTTATAGGATTAACCTTGTTTGTAAATATCATAGCTGCGTGCTTTGAACTGATCAAATTGGATAATCTGCATATCAAGCGAAAATGGGCTAATCCCATATTCATATATGGTTTCATTCTGCCTTCTAATGGTGGATCCTCCTGTAGCAAAATTGGCACCATGCCGGTAATTTGTGCCAAGGGAATTCAAATAGGCGCTCAAGTAAGGCAAGTTTAGGTGCTCAGCTGCATAACCATAGTAGAAAAAACAACTAAACAAGCTAAGCTCAAGAATTATGAGAAAACTAGAGAAAGAGAGATGGTGTTTGTTACCTATGAAATCTATGATTAGACGGCCATCACTGTCCCTTCCTGCAGGCTTATGGAAGAAGCCCACCCCATATGGCCCTGAAATTGGTTCAAATGCTGCTGATATGCCTCCGGTGTCTGAATTAGAGTCACCAAAATTGTAAATTGCTGGAAAAACACAAGTGGGTGAGGCTTTTGGCTTAACAGTGACAGCCCCAGCTTCCAGTACAGATAAAACCAAGAACCCTGTAACGAATAGTTTCCCAAGCCCCATTTTCACAGTTCAATCAGTACAGCTCATGCTAGGGAGTGACCTCTATTTATGGATATAGTCAGACCCAGAATCAGATATTCGTGAGAGTCATGTGCTGTGGTTTTCTTTTAAGCAGTGACATCTTACAGCTGTTGTTTGGTTTGCTACTGCAGAAACCCATTAGTTTTGTACAGTGCCTCTGTATCTAAAATGAAAAATTAAATAATGACAGCTATACTGTACTGTTAGACTGCCAAAAATCAAGTGATGGTTTTGGCATTTTCAATAAAATAAAAAAATAAATGAAACTGTACGTGGAAGGAGTTTTTTTTAATAAGATTTTGATAACTATTCTAAAAATAGAATATGATGATTGAAATATTCTTAAATCTATGTGATTTTACTTGTTATTCGGCACATATTTCGTCTTATATTGAATAAGATTAGTAAATACGACAGGTGTTCAAAATAAAATCAAAGTAAATTATACATAAATAGAGTGTGATATTCTATTTTTATTTTATCTGCCTTTTTGACTAAGATAATGGGCAAAGATTGAAAGTGAGAAGGGGTGAGTGAAAGAGACTATGAAAAGAGAATGGCATAAATACAGGTGGACTAACACATGCTCATGTCCATAAGAATTGGGGATGAAGTACAACCCAAGTCAGAAATTTAGGCCAAGCTTAGTGATTGTGGGATCAGAGTCCGACAGAAATGTGACTCATGAAGTTGGATTTTTGTACAATATATTATAAGTCGGTGATGCATTTTTCTAACTCATGCTTAGAGTGACACAGTGAAATGTAGCACAATGGGGGTGGACCATTTGACTGTCAGCTTCTGTGCTAGAAAACTGGACCATCGTAAAAGTCTTAAAGATATTTGCTTCTGCGCAATCAATGGGGATACAGACAATCGGCTCGGTGCAAATGCCATTCACCTCCTTATTTGCTAAGGGAATCAATTTTTCACTTTTGATCTTTTATTACTATATTTGAGACTCCATTCATTTTTCTTGTTTAATTCTTTGTAATAGACAAAAATACTAAAAGATTTGAGTCAAACTGAAACAAGTAGAATAGGTGGCTAACACTTGCTCATACTAGTATTGTTGTGAGTCAAAAAATTTCAACTGTCATTATGTCATAGTGAGAGTGGAAACTACATACTATGGCAATGCACCTAGGCTTTGAGAAACTAATTGTCAAGTAGAATTATTCATCTTTGTTGATCCTTGGAGTGTCAATGCCTCTGACATGAATGAGTAATTGGAATTGGTGGGTCTGAAAATGAACCACTGAGAACACGTTTAGCAATCCAGTGATTGGCAGCCTCAGTATAGTGCACACCATCCCAACTTATATGCAAGGAAGGGTCTTCACAAGTACCAGCAAAAAATTCTGTACCATTTACAATTCCTTTATTCCCACAATTTACATGGTTATCATCTTCATGGTACCCACAGCAGATTCTTGCTGGATCAACAAATCCTGCAAGGTGCAAATGGGCAAGAAAGTTAAAAAGGAACTCGCTCAAATATGGTGAGACCTCTCACTTGAGATAACAACTTCCATTAATGTGAGAAAGGAGAAGAGTTACCTTCCTCCTTGGCATTACTGATTAATTCATATTTTGCAGAAAAGATATCCACATATGTTAATGCAGCATCATTGAGCTTTGCCCTTAGTTTGACCACTATGTTCTTAAGCTGCCTATTGAACTCCTTGGCCATGTCATTTTGTTCCTTGACACAACCATTTTGATCAGCATAACCAGGCTCTGGATTATGAACAGAGTGGGTGGTAATTGGTAAGCAGCCAATGGGTCCTGTGTTATGTATCCAGAATGTCCTTGCCCCTTGTTGGTATAAATGCTGAGAAAGGTGTATGTGATTCAGAACCCTCACATATATGTTCATAACATGATCATATGCTCAACTCAGATGTGTGTTTTACTTACTTGAACTTCTTTAGCAAACTGCTCCACTATATCTGGGATTACTTGTACAAAATCTTGATTGCTCATTCTCGCAACATCATTTTGTCCAATATCAAATGTGTAAATAGCCTTTGCAAATTCCTCAGGCCTTGGAACATGTCTTGTGTAGGAATGCTTCTTACCTGAAAAATCACAAAGTTTATGTGTCAAACAGATAACAGAGTCATTGAAATTAATGAGGGCGAGCAAATTCTGTTTCGGGTGATTAACCTTGGGTGAAGAACTTGCCAGTACGTGCCTTGAACTGATCAAATTGTGCAATCTGGATCTCCAAAGTGAAAGGGCAACCACCATCAAAGAAAGTTTCATTTTGTCTCCTTATTGTTGATCCTCCTGCAGCGAAGTTTGCACCTTGCCTATAAGTTGTACCAAGTGAATTAATGTATGCACTCAAGTATGGCAATCCAAGATGCTTTGCTGCATAAATGAGAGAATTAGACAATCATTATCACTCAGTAATTTGACAATTAGTACTGCATATGTAGCGTAGTTTCTGAGTTTGTTACCAATGAAATCTATTATAAGACGCCCATCGGAAGCTCTTCCAGCAGGCTCATGAAAGAAAGTTTCACCACAGGGAGGACCCTCTGGGATAAATGCTGCTGCCATACACCCAGTATCTGAATTAGAATCTCCAAAGTTGAAGATTGCTGGAAAATCACAAGGTGCTGAGCTATTCAGTTCCCCAGCTCCCACACTGAAAAGTATCCATGAAACTAAAATCCCAGCAGAAACTAGTTTCAGTGCCTCCATCCTCACTGCACAAATTAATTAATCAAATCTGCAGCTCTACACTGGAAACCTTCTTGAATTTATAGACCAAAGTAGTTAAAATAAAAATTAGGAATCTCCTTAAAAAGACAGAAAAAGTATATAAAAACATTGACACTAATGTGGTTCCAAGCAATGAAAGTTTAAATTAAAAGCAATTGGGAAAAAAATATTAGGTAAATTATACTTAACACTGCATTAACTTTCATACTTTGTTTCTAATACATTTTTTCCCGTTGGCTAAAAAATAGAAAAGGATCTATAGTCAGATGCTTTCATAAATCATATGTATAGATAGAGAGACCACCATAATGTGTTAAAAGAACTAACATTCTAGCTTACCAGAATACTATAAAGGAGATAAATTCTGAAGTTGATAGATTGAAAGATATGTTTTTTTAAACTCTAAGTCCCAAGAAATTTACTATTCACATCTACAAAATGTGGAATTGAAATAAACTACCATATTTAAATTATTTTACATAACTAAATACTACTTTTTGTATGTAGTACTTAAGAAAATAACATAAACTTAAAGTATTGTTTAAATCAAAATTATAAAAATACAAAAGATTAATATTTCCTTAACTAATCCATTCTTGTCCTATATCTACATCAGATTTGGTTGTATCCAAGAACAAACTTGACTAAGGCTTAGTGTCTCTTATATTGTATTGTGTTTGTAAATTAATTATTTACTACAAAAATAGGTGCCCTAGTCATGTGGAGCTTATTTGCTTATTATAAAATGTGTTGCAATTAGATACATATTTTACATAGGATCCAAATTTTCCCAATAAATCACTAATAAAAACTTCTAGGTCTATTACCTTGAAATTTAGACCCTATACTACCATGTAATTACATTACTAAATTTTTTTAATTATGATCTATTTATATGATAATATTTAATTAGATTATCATAATTTCGAATGACGTAACGTGATCTATTAAATTAAATTATATGTAACCTAACTATATGATGGACTTAACAAATTTAATTGTATACAATCTAAAAATTTGAATGGAATAAGTAATTGAAACTTGTAGAGTCTAAAATATACTTGTATAAATTATATTTTCCAGCCTTAATTTTAGGAATAAATTAAAACGTGATTTAGTTGTTATGATTCACATGACAATTAATTAATCAAAATCCTTATGAATATTATGTGTCAAAGATTTGATGCTAACATCCACACATATCAATGCATGCCTGTGCCTGTTGTCCTCCAATGGATTTTTTTATATATATATATATATATTTTGTGATGTACATGCATGTGGTTGACCGAAAGACCCTTTGAACTAATCAATAAGGTAATGCGTTATTCCATGATTTCTGCTAACATAAAATTGAAGGAAGAGAAACCATTTTGGATTCTTTATTGTATACATTTTTTAATTTCCACTTTACATCAATTTATTAAAAAGTTAGCCCAAAACTCATGGAACATGATCACGCGTGGGATTTATGATGAATAATGTAGTATTGTATGTAGACTTTTATATCTACTTTATTGATTATCAAATATTCAAAACATAAAATGTTTAAATGGCTTTACCTAAAGTTTTATGCACGAAAAGTTCACTACAGAATGGAAAGGTATGTATAATACTCCATATATTTTACTAATATGTTTTGTCAGGAATATGTGCTATCTTACTTTTTAGTTTTTTTAATAAAATACAATAAAATGTATGCACGAAAATGATTGATTTTTTTTAAAATAAAATAAAAAAATCTCATGCTTGCTACTCAAACTTTAAATTTTGTTATTTTTATAAATATTTTCTTTCTAAACTTATATAAATCTCTCTTAAAAGTTTGAAATGTTTTTATAATTTAACCAAAACTCTAAAAAAAAGTGAGTTCAAATACCTTATTATCTTGTTAAAATATATATATGATTTTAGCATTACTAAACTAATTTAATGATAACATAACATTATTCAACTTTTTTGTGGTTTCCCACAAGTTTTCCTCACCCTATATAAATGTTTCCTCTTGACATTACAGGGAACCACTTGAGATCAAATGGGTCTTACTATTTGAACCGCGCTTTCTTGGATATATTATTCAACTAAAATAAAGTATAAATAAATAGAATTATAATTATTTCTAAAATGATATATTAAATTGAAAAATAAAATTACCACAGTTGGGTGAAAATATTAAATTGTTTTTGTGAAGTAATTTTTTAAACTTAATTATTATTTTAAAACTATTACTCATTTAACGTTAAACATTTATTTTTATTTTTTTAAATATATGAACACGTGCAAATATTTTAATATAGATAATACAATAATTAACCCACTAAATTAATAAATGATGATTCATGTGATAAAGTATGCTTGAGCTTAGCGACTGAGAGATCTCTGCGAGATGGGATCCACTGGAGAGGGGAGGCGCTAGTCCATGAATCAATCGGCATTCTTTCCCTCTACAGGTTTTGTTTTTGTTTTTGTTTTTTTTTGTTTTTTTAACGAATAACGACGCCATTTGATGGAAAAGTTAACTTTGCTCCATTCCCGTATTTCCCGTTTTAGCTTCATGCCTTCACCATGATACTCTGCTTTTGTAATATCCTTTTCTTCTTTATTTTGTTTTTGGGCCACAAAAATGAGTCCCGCAGCCGCGCTTGAGGTTCATCACGCTTAAAACGCTTTGGAAATGCGGGTATATTTGAGACCACTGACCACACTAAAGTTGAAGGTCCCTAAATTCTAATAGCTGATTCAACTATCAAGTGAGAACACTTTTATTACCTATAATTTAATTGATTTTCACCTCGTCTACACATTAAATTATCGACTTGTGATTAATTATATTGCTATTGACATATTCATTGTGAGTCTTTTAAGTTTTGAGTTAGATCTATACATATTTTATACACATAGAAATATCTCATTCCGATGCAAATTGTGATGAAAAAAAATAGAGTAGAATAAGTATAAATTATTTCGGATACCAAGTGATGATTCGAGTTTAACTGAGAGCAGTAGAATGGGTGACAACACTTGCTCATACTAGACTTGTTGGGGATGACAGAGATAGGGTAGACGCTCTGTTATTAAGGGTTTTTGAATGTAATACAACACATCCCATTGCGTACATCCTATGGCAATGCACTTAGGCTTTGAGAAACTAGTTGTCAACTAGAATTATTCATCTTTATATATGTATATATATATATATATATAAATATGGATGCTTGGAGTGTCATTGCCTCTTACATGAATGAGTAATGGGAACAGGTGGGTCTGAAAATGAACCACTGAGAATACGTTTAGCAATCCAATGATTGGCAGCCTCAGTGTAATGCAGACCATCCCAGCTTATATGCAAGGAGGGATCTTCACAAGAACCAGCAACATCCTCTGTACCATTTACTATTCCTCTATTCCCACAAGATTCATAGTTATTATCTTCCAAGGTACCCACAACAGATTTTTGCTGGATCAACAAATCCTGCAAATGGGAAAGAAATTCAGAAAGGATCTTGTTCAATGTTGCAATTACAGTTTTTCATTTCAGTCACATCATTGCTTTTCAAACATATAACAGGATTTTGGTATATAACTTCTTTCGTACAGTCATATTATGTGGACCCTTCATGCGTGAGAATGACGATTTATGTTTTTTAATTGTGTGCGAAAAATATTTCTGAAGAATATTATAATGTCAAAAAGAGGATTACCTTCCTCCTTCGCATTGCTGATTAGTTCATATTTTGCAGAGAAGATGTCCACATAAGTTAATGCAGCATCAGTGAGATCTGTCCTTAGTTTGACTACTCTTTTCCTAAGCTGCCTATTGAACTCTTTAGCCATGTTATTTTTTGCAATGTCACAACCATTATGATCAACAAAAGCAGGCTCTGGATTATGAATGTAGAAGGTGATAAGTGGTAAGCAAGCCAATGGGTCCCGTGTTATGTATCCAGAAAGTCCTTGCCCCTTGTTGGTATAATTGCTGAGAAAGGAGTACATATATAATTTAGAACCATCACATATATTCTAGTAATGTTCATAAAATGAACATATGCTCAATTCATGTGTGTTTTACTTACTTGAACTGCATTAGCAAACTGCTCTACCAAATCTGTGATTACTGCTACAAAATGTTGATTGCTCATTCTCGCAATATCATTTTGCCCAATATCAAATGTGTCAATAGCCTTTGCAAAGTCTTCAGGCCTTGGAACATGTCTTGTATAAGAATGCTTCTTACCTGAAAAACCACAAAGTTTATGTGTCAAAGGGATTCATCAAACTTACATATGGAGGGCTAGCAAAATTCTGTTTTCTGTGACTAACCTTGGGTGAAGAACTTGCCAGTACGTGTCTTGAACTGATCAAATTGTGCCATCTGAATCTCCAAAGGAAAGGGGCAACCACCATCAAAGAAGGTTATGTTTTGCCTCCCAATGGTTGCTCCTCCTGCTGCAAAGTTTGCACCGTGCCTATAAGTTGTTCCAATTGAATTAATGTAAGCACTCAATAATGGCAATCCAAGGTGCTTAGCTGCATAAATTTGAGAATGAGTCAAGGCTCAATAGTAGATCAATCAGTAATTTGAAAAATAGTTTTGATCAGTTTGTTACCAATGAAATCTATTATAAGACGCCCATTAGAAGCTCTTCCAGCAGGCTCATGAAAGAAAGTCTCACCACAAGGAGGAGTCATTGGGAGAAATGCTGCTGCCATACTCCCTGTATCTGAATTGGAATCCCCAAAGTTGAAGATTGCTGGAAATCACAAGGAGTTGAGCCTTTCAGTTCCTCAGCTCCCACACTGAAAACTACCCATGAAACTAAAACCCCAGCAAAAACTAGTTTTGGTGCCTCCATCCTCACTCCACAAATTTCTAAAATCCAACAATGCTGATAAATATATATAAAAGAATCTATAGTTATTTCCTTAAAATTGAATGCTTAATTAGCCACTTGTTAGGTATTATAATTAATATTAGATACATTCTTTAAAATACTTTAATTATTATTTAAGATATTGTAAAAGTAACAAATCATTTATTACAACCAATTGTAAAAAAATTAAAAACTTCATAAATATATTACAGTAACATGGTGTGGTTGGTTAGAAAAAATATAAAGAGATTTAATTACTTTTTATTTTTTTATTCATAAGAAGTTGTTGGATTTATGAGCTACATAAATGAGGTAATTCTCCCCTTCTCATGCAATTTTTATTATAAAAAACATAGTATTATATCAATATGGCAATACCACACCTGAGATTATTGGTTTATGAAAAATGGAGGATTATCCCATTATGTAGTTCATAAATTCAACAACTTCTTATAAATAAAAAAATAATATATATATATAAATAAAATCTCTTTATATTTTTTCTAACCAACCACCATGTTAATGTAATATATTCATGAAGCATTTTTTTTTTTTTTTTTAAAAGATATGTTATTTACAATATCTTAAATAATAACTATTGTATTTAGTATTTGTAACATCGAACAATTGTTAGTGGCTTAAGCATGCAATTTCATGTAGTTCACACTTATCATCATCTTTTTTTTTATTTCAGCAATTTGGATTATTTGTATAATTTAGTTCATACGAATAGAAAATATAATTAAAATAGTTTTCAATGAAACTAAGAGGTTAATATGCATAAAAAAAAAAATCAATGATTATTTAATTAGAATAGTTTTCACGATAAGTATATAAATTATGTGTATATGATTTAAAATAAAAAACAAAGAAATAAATATACATACATCAAATAAATAAAAATTACGTACGAAAACGATGTAAAATACTTTTGAAATTGATATTAAAAAAATCATGCCAAAAAAAAAAAAAAAAAGACAAATACTAATATTATATTTAATGTTTTCAATTATCATGTTATTTCTTTATTTAAATTAAATAAAAAGAGAGTGTAAAATAGGAAATAATTTATAAAAGGTAAATTGATTTAATAAAATGTTAACTAGGATTATTTTTGTGTAAAACATAATGAGTTCTCTTAATTTTAATAATTTATTATTATGGTTTATATAAGAGGAAATTTAGAAATTCTAGAGGATCCAAATCCATATAGCAGATCCTTGTTTTTTTAAAATTAATGTCTTAATTATATATTATAGGATAAGATAAACTTAAATTTGTCTTATCTTCTATAATAAATGACATTTGATGACGATCTTATTCATTCTTGTTTCTTAGAAAAGCCTGCTAGAAAGAGGTAGACACAAATATATTACCATTAATTGTCTATTAGAAAAATTATAAAGATTTAATTACTATCCTAATTAATTTTTTTATGTGATAAGAATAACTGAAATTTGTCTTATACTTTGATGACGGATCTTGATAAGTTCAAATTTAAGAAAAAAAACTGAATCCAGTTTCTTTTGCACTAGTATTATATATTATGTAGAATTTTATGACTTCTCCTTTTATTGTTTCATTGACTATCAAAACATAAAATGTGTTATGACTTTAGGATTTAGCTAAAGTACGTAAGCACATCATCATATGTTTAAAATTAATTTTCAAGAAGATTCAATATTGGAAATTTGTTATATTTAATCCCTGAAATTATTACCTATTTTTTAATTTTGTTATCAAACATTTAATTTATCAATTTTGTACCTGAATGCCAATGTTTTAAGGCTCTAATGTCAAATTTTGTATTACTCCAATCACATACCTTGCCAATTGAGTTAATAACTTAATAATATTTTGCCTCATAATATAAATTTCACGAGTAAGAATAACATGTGCATCTAATAATCATATCACAAAAATTGATATTCTAAGAATAATCCAAAAAACAATACATGACTTTAATACTTATAAGTGGGTTGGGCTACAAAAAATAGTCCCGCACCCCCCATTGGAGCTTTCACGCTTCTTGTTTCTTTTAAGAAACCATGACAAACACGCAACTTAAAGGGCGGGTATATATGTGCCCATTCTAAAGTTTAAGACCAACAAATCCTCATCCATGAATATGATTAAACTATCAAATGAGGTTTTTACATAAAGTTGAAGTTGAGTTTGTTAGTTAAATATTTTTGAATGAATTCACATACTTAAAATAATTAATTTTTATGTCATACATGTTATAAAATAATATACAACTAATTCTTACAAAAAAAAAAAAAAAAAAGAATATATGTTTGTATAAATGTTGTAATTGCTTTAACAAATATAAGTTAAAATATCATAGCATAATGCTCTAAAACTAATTTAAGTAAACTCCAATAAAATATGAATTAAAAAAAGAGATCAATTATTTTTATGTTTATCAAAAAAATTAATTGTCTAAAAATATAAAAAAGTATAAAAGCAATTATGTAAGATTACAAAATTATAAAAATATTATTTTTATATGTAGTATAGGGATTCACTAAGAAAAATAACATTTATTATCCCGAAATATCACATATGACCAAGTTAATATTTCGAGAAAAACATGTAAGTATACTAAATTTATAAAAAAAAAAAACTAAAATTTGTTCATAGTAAATTAAAATTTGCCCCCTTGGTAGTAGAGTTTCATTTTCACGTTTGCTGTACGCAATGTCGTTTCGACAAACAAGACTTTAGACTGTAGGGTTCTGTTCTCTCGTATTCGATTGCAGCTCACTAGAGTAGCAATGGCGACCACTGAAGGGAAATCGGAGAAGGAAGGAAGTAACCTGCTGGGCTCGCCAACCTTCAAAAAGCTAGATAATGGCCGCTTCAAATGTGTGGAGAGCGGCCATGAACTTTTCGCCAAGGACATGGAGTCGTACTCTCAGAGCAAACGTTGCCGTTTGGGTCTCATCGACTTCGCTCTGTCCCATAAGAAACCACCTCTCAATATGTTCAAGCAAGACCCTCTTTTACGGTGAATCCAATTATCCTTTCCTCTATCTATATTTATAATTATGGGTTTCTATTGTTCTCCCTATGTATGTGTCTTTCGTACCGAACCGTGAGAACCAGCGAAAATTTTTAATTTTGTATTCCTAAGGATCATAAATATATGAAATTTAATGTGTTTGTGTGCTTTTTCTTTGGAAATAAACGTGGGCTTTATTGATTTTTGTATAACATTGTCTTTTTTTTTTCCTCCTTAGTTCAAAGTTGAAGTGCAAGCTAACTGGGGATACTGTCAATAAGTCAGAGGAACATATATGGAAGCATATAAATGGGAAACGGTTTCTCAATAAACTAGGTCTGTATTCTCTTCTATTGTGATTAAGTGTAGTGGATGCACAATTAATATAGCAAGTTTCTGAACTTTCAGTAGTACTTTTGGGTTTCATCTATTGATGCATATGAATTTCTGAGAATTTATGTAATGACATTAATATGAGGGCTTCTATTACAGAACAAAAGGAAATGGAAACACTTTCTGGTGGAACAGTAGAAGAGGAGGGTTTTCAGAAGCCCCAGAAGGTACCTAAGCCGAGCACAGATGATGAGAAGGAGGAAAAGAAGAAGAACAAGAGGAAGAGGAAGAAGGACAAGGGCGTTAAAGAGATAATATCTGAAGTAAGGACATCTTCAAATGGGGTTGGTGATTTCGAAGAACCAGAATTTTGGATGCCTCCAGTTGGAGACCGTTGGGATTTTGATGACGGAGGAGATCGATGGGATTCTGGCTTGGAATCAGAACAGGAAAGTGAAGAGGACAATGGAATGGGTATGTGTTAGCACCATCTTGACCTGAGTTACTGAGTTACTTGTCCCCTTAAAGCTAAGGTTTAAAAGAACCTTCTTCTTCTTTTTCCGTGGCTTTGTGATAGAGATAATTGACAACATAAAAATCTAGTGGTTTGCAATCAGAATGAAAATAGAGATTATTGACCTAGGAATTAAATGTGAGTACCAGATATTCATTAATGATGATTAGTCTTGGACTGGTTGTTTGCTAGAGCTTGTATTGTTTAGTACTTTGGTGGTTATGAAATTTTCTATGGTAACATATAGAGAATAGTTAATTTGATTGAACTTCACCTCCTATGAATCCACATTTTTTTTCCGAATAGTTTTTGGTGTGTGAAATTCGTGGATACTAAAGAATAGTTAATTTGATTGAACTTCACCCACAATGAATCCACATTTTGCTTGTTTCGCTTTGCAACGAGTAGTGAGACTATTGGTCTCTCATCTGGCTGTTACTTGAGGTTGAATCTATCAGAATTTAAAAAGTTAAATTGATTGTTTTCTTTTGCATCAGAAGGTACCGTTGATGAGGTGTCCAAGGAGTCAGAAGAGGACTTCGTGCGGTATGTTCCTTCATGGTTCAGTAGTTTTGCACTTGATTTTTTTCGTTCTGTTGTAGTAGTAGTATTCAGCTCCTTTGTGCAGATTCACCCAGAACGTTTTGAGCATCCAATTTTTTTTCTTTTCTTTCTTCCATTCCCTTGCAGGACAAAGAGAATCTCCATAGAAATTGGGCCTAGCAGCTCTGCGTCAAGGAAGAAAAAGAGTAAGCAGAGTCAACCCTGTTAATCTCCATCAGCAGTTTACTTCAGTTATTGAAGAGTAATTCATGTTAAACCAAACAATATTTGAAGAGTATCTCATGTAAGACAGAAATTTCGGATAGCAATTCATTAATAAATTACTGTAGTCTAGGCCATACAGAGAACTAATTTGAGGAGGGGATTCGGCTAATGAGAATATATCTCCAAAATCATGTATGCTGGTTTCATGCGAAGAAGCTACTTCTCTCAGTATTCTGTGTATGTCTGAGATTTTTTTTTCTTTTCTTTTGTAGTTTTTCTGGATAAGCAGTCCATTGTACTATATCAAGTTTTTTTGTGTTCATTATAGATTTGCAGTTATTTCTTTCCTCTTTTTTTTTTTAGGACATGGAGCAGTTTTTTGTTGAAATCCCATATATTATATTTCAGAAAGTTACTTCATTAGATTACACGGTCCACGTGTATAATGTTCTGTCTTCGCTTGCATTCTCTGCATTACTATAAACTATGCAGGTTAAAGACTGCATATAGGTGAATTAAGAAGCTTTTTGGTGCTTTAGTTGTCTAGTATTGCTTTTGCTTGCTTCATGTTATTCTACTTATATATGTTTTTGTTCAATACTTGCCTCGTTTTGCCACGGTGACTTTTTCTCAGTTTTGAAAAATAAGAAGATAAATTAAACCTGCTCCTATGATGTAAGAACTGTCAGGACTCAGGAGAGACCTAGTCTTGCCGAAACTTTTAGGTGCAAGTAAAAAGTTTTTTTATTCCATTATCTAATTTAATCCACTTTTTGTATATTCTTTTTTATGGATAGTTGGATACTATGCAAGGATTGAAAATTTTGCATGAAGAGAACCTCACATTTGAGATGGTTCCTCTATCCCCTAGTCATTGCCCTGGTGACTCGACCAAAATTTAGCTTAAACGAGAAAAAGAAAAATGAGAGGTGGGGGCAGGAAATCTAAGAGCAGAGTGATGCATACACTTGCGTTGTAGAAATACAGGCTTGATACAGAAGTAACTACTGCTGACATATTGTTTTAATTTCTGCTTGACAGTTCTAAGAAATGTATGTCATCCAATTACCTTTTCAATTGAGTATAGTAGAACAAGCATACGAAAATGAAAAATACATCAAAAAATATCTAATTTTCAAATGAATGCCACGCAATGCTGACTTGTTACTAGTACCAGTCAGTGCCTTTGGTTAGTTCTGTAAGAGTTTGCATGCTCTGAAAATATTTGAAACAAAAACTTCAAAGGAAAGAAGGGGCGGGGCTTCATAGATATCAGTTGTTGGTTTATGCTGCAAGTTCCTAAATTAGCTATGCAATGATTTTGGTTCTTGTAAAGAGTATTTGAACATGAACATATTCTCCTACAATCAAGTTTCTGGCTGCCATTGATGTAAAGTGTACTCAGCTGTAGTTTGTACGGTTGCTCATCCTAGAAAAAAATTGTATCTCTACATAATGTAGACCCACTATGCTAAGCAAGTGGTGCTCTCAAATGGCAAGAATAGATTCTCATTTCCTGGCTCCCCTGCTATCACTTCCATGTGGGGGTTAAAGACTCCAGTGAAGCAGGGACACCTTAAGAAGAAGAAAAAAAATCAACAAATTCCATCACAAAGCCACAAAAACATCCAGGTATAGAATATCCAGTAACATGCATTGATCAAAAAAATATCCAGTAACATCTAAATCTTTTCCTGTATGCATTCAGCAAGGCAAAGTGGCGAGTAATTAAAACATTGAAAGAACACCAACTTTAGAACGTGCTTGCTGAAAGACAGGAAGGAAACAAATAGGAATCAATATGGTAGGTTGCGAAAAGTAACTTACTTTCTTACTTGATAGGACAGTAAATAGGACGGACCGCAATGTTATAATTTCATTTTTTACAGTCATGAATAATGTGACAATTGGGAATGTTTATAGACCTAAACCAAAGAGTTGTATCATTTGACAAACTTAGGCGTATGTCCCATTAAAACATTTCACATGGAATGGTATGATGGTAAACTACTTATAGAAGCACTAGAATCATGTGAATTAATGAGCTCAGGGCTTGGGATGATAAGAAATTAAGTGAATGAATTGGATGCACACACCGAGCAGTCATTTCCTAGATAGGAATTAAAGCAGGGCAAATACCTGAAAAATATGAAGCTTCACATTGTCTGAGGGTTCTCATCCCACTTTTTCTTTCTTACAATCAAAACTCTTTCTTCAGTTGATGAGAGAGCATCAATCCTTGGTTCTACTTCTGACAACCAGGCATCCCATCTCAAAGCAGTGATAAATTTACGGATATAGTTTATAACAGAGGATTTGTCTCTTATAATGACAAACCCATGTGGTCGTAGAATTCGATCCATTTCAATTAGTAGATCCTCCACTCCACACCCACGCTCATCAATGTCTGAGAATACTGTCCACGCATGAAGAAGATCATATGTCCGTGGGTATGTAGAAAATGCTTCACACCTATGGAAAAAGAACAGGAGAGACCTTATGAAATATCTATAATAGGAAGGAAGATAGGAATAAACTATATAAATGTAAAAATTGCACTTGATTTTACAAAGCTCAAAGATCACAGCAATTATATGATGAGTCAATTCAGTAATTAGTAGAATAAGAACTTCACTTTCCCCTTTGTATACTGGTTACATACTGGCTGAGGTGAAACATGATAAAATAGGAAAATGGATGGAGAAGTACTTTTAATATCTTTACATGTGAGAGGATTGATCATAGAACATGTACAAAGGTATGAAGACGACAAAGCAAGTTCTCTCCAAAATGCATAACTTCTCCCGTACAAGAAAGTAAACAGGTCTCACTTCAAAGTTCTGTATGCCCTTTCTATACTTGCTACTATGAAGGCCAGTAACTATCTATTCTAGGACTATAAGTAGAAAATAATCAACTATTGAAGTAAACTTTTTTCAGCCATGTTTACATATACTTATATATCCAGCTGGAATATGCTACAATAACAATTTTAAGATAAACTGTTCCAAACAACCAAAAGAACAAGATATGATAGAAGAAAAAATGCCACGCATAAAGCGATGTATCCTTTAGCTTAAATGCATACCAGTCATGGACAGTTCCAATTAGACCTCGATCATAAATGATCTTTGATCTGGTAGATGCATGGACAGGAGCAACATTCATCACCCAGACATCTTTACCGTTTAGTGCAGCAGCAAAGCCACCAAGGTTTGAGTTCATATCCATGACATTTCTTATGGAGTTCTTCTGTATAACAGATTTCATTTGCTTCCAGTACTCAACCACTCTAAAATGCCATATGCTCTGCAAAAATAATTTATTAGTGAGAAAAAGCTACTAACGCTACTAATATATTACTCTTGAAGTTAATTACAAACAAGATATCAAGAAATAATTTGAAGTGTCCACATTAAGATGTTTAATCTGATAATCTTAGAAAATTACAGTGTCTTCTTGGAATTCCTCAGGAGTCACACCAATTTCTTCCAGTCTAGGTGGTGCAGAAGTTAACCTCTGCGGCCATGGATCTAATCCGCTACCTCTCTGCCTGTGGACCTCTAATACATCAAACAAGTAGCAAATTCTTTAAGGAAAATAAATGAAAATCCATACAATTTTTGCAAGAGCAACCAAGCATTAACTCAACTGAATGGAAAAGGTAATAGATTATCAACCAGATCCATGCAAGTTTTAAAACCAGCACATTTAGCAAAAAAATTTACCATATGAGAATTTAGTCCAAAGTAGTATGCTAGTAAATGGTGTGTAAATGGTGTGTAAATAGGCAGTCAATATTAATAAGGTCATTGCTTTCTCTAATACAATTGCATCACCAAAGCTGAAACCCTATCCGTCAACAAACTACAAAAGGACAAGAGTTAAGCATTTTTTATTGACCTATCCACAGCCATTGCTCTTCAAGTTTTCGCTTCCACTTAACCATTAGAATAAAGATGATGTCAAATGTTTTTTGCATTTACCAATACCATTTTCAAAGTGCGTATCCAGAGAATTATCATGCTTTATAAATGTTACATACAAATTTCCTCTCAGGAGACTAGAAATAGCAACAGTGCAGTTACTATTTGGTATTTTTTTCCCTGTCTGTCATTAGGGCCATGTGGGAATGCGAGATATGTTCAGAGGGGTTCAGAGGGGTGAATGCATTGGAAGCCACATTTTTCGAAGATGGTGGTTACTTTACCATTCCAATTCCATTTTATCTATTAGATTCAGATAATACAATAGATTATTCTTCTCACAGAAAAAAGCGACAAAATCATATCCACCACAATGTCATACCCGGTTATACGGAAGCCATAACATTCTTCCAAGAGAAAGATACCAACATAAATCACTAAGAATATTGTTCTATCTGCAAATCATCTACATCTTCTTTCCCAAATCATATGCATCAATGAAAGCTACTTACTTGCAGAATACGGAGAGATGCATGCTTTCATGAGCACATTCCAAGTTGTATCTGGGTCATCATCAGAGCTGCACAAAGGGGGTCGTGCACCAGGATCTCTCTTCAAGTAACAGCTATTACTCAGTGGCTTTGCCCATATAACAGTCTGATCTTTCTTCGCAACGACTCTCCAACACATCCTTCTTAGAAGATCATGCAAGGCATTCCATATCCTGCGATTTTCTGGATCATGTGCATATGCTTCAGGAGAGGAGTACACAAAATACCCTCCTGGTCTCAGCAATCTGTCAAGCTCTAATAAGAGTATCCCATCTCTTTGAAGCCAATCAATTCGACAACGAGAACAATGAGCCAGTTCAAATGATCTGCTTGGATATGGAAGTCTTTTTGTGCCCAAGACACCAAGAGTTGACGGAATTCCCCTCTCTAGTGCAAACTGTATCTGATTCTCATGCACATCATTAGGTGCAAGGGACATGGCAATGATGTCAAGGGGAAGAAGATAGGCTCCGAAGCTTGCAACACCACAACCCACATCAAAAACATTTCGGATAGTTCCATTGTTATGGAGTTTATCACCAGGGAACTTGAGCATCTACACCAATATGATCCAACAATAAGCATCTACGTCAATATGATTCACTAAATAGATAAACTGAAAACTAACACACAATGCCATTTACTCAGAACAACATCTACATGAAAACAAAAAGTGAGAATTTCACTTAAAGAGAGGTCACTTTCTTTTTATAGTTTATTATGAATGTAATTTGGTTGATTCAAGGTAAGATGTCGACCACAATAACACAAGCCATTAAATCCAAAGAATTTATCTTCTCTTTCTTATTTAGAAAACAAGCAGCAACCAGATAAACCAGGAAGTCAAAATGTCATTACCCTAGCAAGAGCAATGATATACTTATCAGCTCCATCGTGAAAATGAGTTCCTCCACCAGGAAAATTGATCTTTTCTCCATTCACAACCATCCAATTCTGGTCTGATTTCTCTTGCGCAAGATGTGTGTGGGGTATATTCGCCTTCCACACTTCATCCCTGCTTGCTGGCCATCTTATAGGGATCTGAAACTCTAGAAAAAAAGTTTGTCGGAATCAAAACTAGCTGAATGCTGAAACAAAGCCAAAGTAAACTTTACATTAAAGAGCAAAACACAAATGAACTTTGAAATACGCAAGATTAACCACCAACCCTGTAACCATTTGGGGGTGGAACCAAGCAATTGTATCGGCGCTCCTGAGGTGGGCAGTGACGCTCATAGTGCTCCATTAATGTCAAATTGGGTTTCATCTTTAATTGATAGATGAGGTTTCTGTCTAAGCAAGGTATTAACTCTGACAGCCGGATGTCACAGATCTGGAAAAAGAGACAAAACCCATCAGCTCTGTGAATGAATGAACAAAAAGTAAGAAAAGAAAGCTCCTTCAACTATTTGGCTAAAGTATGTATTAAGTGTTAACGATAAACTACCAAAACCCAATATCACATTGTCTGAAAAATAAAAATCTTATCATTTGGCAAATTGAATTCAAATTCCTAGTATTAGCAACACAATCTAGCACCTGGGAAACAAACTCCATCAACTAGGGAGCTGAAATATTACATTTGTTGCATTCTTGTATACAGGACATAAACCAAAGGTCAATAAATGATAGTAAAAAAAATTCTAATGATGAATTTTTGCATTGCTAGCTAAAGCAATAAAATTGCATGAAATATTTAACAAAGTTGCAATTGTTACTACTCCACGTATGGTATACTGCATTACATGATATTGTCAATACAGCTAACAACAGAAAATTCGATCATTACAATTTGCATTAAAATACAATATATAGGATCAGTTAGACTACACAATAAAAAAGAATAGCAAGTACCGAACTTTGAAAAAAGAATCAAAATGCATTACATACAGGTAAGCTTTTGGGAACCTCAGGATTGAGCTCCTGATCTTCGAATAAGTCATCAAAATCACGATGGGGAACGAACCCACCAAAGACAGGGTCAGTACCATCAATCCCATCAGCTTGATCGTCGGATCTATGCAAGCCAGGAGCAAAAGACGACAAGTAGTATAAACAAATCAACCCGAGAAACACAACGAACCCGATTAGAAAATATTTTAGTTGCTTAGTAGCTAAATTAAGCTCGCTCTTGTACTTCATCGTTATAAAACAAGTTGAAATCTTTGAGATTCGACCCGTCCTGAGCTAGAATAGCATAAACCTCTCGATCTATCTACAACCCTGGCAACGCAGCAGATCCATTTGTGAGAGAAATAAATTTAGCTGAGAATAGTGCAATTCCTTTTCAGTTTTCAGGGAGAGTGGGAGTGAGACAGAATTAGGTGTGTGAGCGTTCAGTCATAAGGCTTCTGGACCGGACCAGACCGTCGAGATTCCTCTGCAGATAGTGAGGGATACCCCAAGCAAGGAATCTTCTTTAAGTTATACTATGCGGTCAAGTGTAGGATAACGTGAGGTTATCTTTGGTAGGACCGGGTTGGTTGGATGAAATCGCATTCGTAACGCTGTAATTTTTATTTTTATTTAAAAATTGACTTGACCTTTTTTAATAAATAATTACTAAAAAGTCACAAAAAAGTTGATGTGCGATAGTCCAAATAATAAATAATTTTTTTAATAAAATAAAATATAAATTATCATAAAATTTAAAATATTTAAAACTATTATTATTAATTAAAAAAAATTAAATATTTTATAAATTAATTAAAGATATATTGAATAATTTTTTAAAATTAATATAAAATTTTTCACTTTTTAATTTGAAAACATACTACTACTTTTAAAAATATTACTTATGATATTTTAAAAACATTCTTAATTTTTTAAAAACCAAAAAAAACTACAAATAAAATACATCTCAACAAAATTAATTAAATAATTTTTAGGTATTATAATTTTTTAAAAGCTTAACTATTATCATAAAAAAACATTACCAAACAGTCTTAATTTCAGCGGTTGAGTTCTAAGTCCTAACCAATCCCAAGCAACTATTGAATGATGATGTGAGCAATTCTCATTTCTCAAGGAATAATGGGCCAAAATTCTGGATCAATTGACAAGCGTAGCAATTGAAAGGTTAAAACACAAGTACAAAGGCCCATTATACCTAACGGGTATTTTCCATGTGATACATGTACATGATCATATATTGACCATCAAAATTCCGTATATAATTGTTTTCAGTTTACTTTTTTAATGATAAAAAACAAAAAACTCTAACAAAGTACCTTTAACAATGTAATTTTTTAAATGAAAATTTTTAATTTAAAATTAATGATAAATAAAGAAAGTTAATGTGAGAATGTAACCATTGTCAGATTGTAGTACATACTTTAGGAAAAACAAAAGAATTGAAAAAAATAATCAAAACTTTAAATACAAGTCATGTTTGTTTGGTTTAAATCATAAAAGTTATGTATTATGTTGTAGTATTATTATTATGTATCATGTTTGTTTGTTCTAAGTTGTGTATTAACGCGACAACATTAATATTTAAGGGTTTTTCTAACTAATGTTCATATAGCATTGAATAATATGTAATAAATATAAATTTTAAAATTTAAAATATTTTAAAAATAGAAAATTATTTATTAAGTAATATTAAAATTGATTTTTCTAACAGGTGTCTATAGAACACTTGTTAAGGTGATAAATATAAAAATTTTGTATCATTAATTATAATAGTTGGTCATAATTTCAGTACTACATAATAAATAATTTTATATTTTTATAATGTTTCAAATTTTAAAGTCTATATTTATTGCACCTTATCAAATGTCATTTGGACACTTGTTAGAAAAATTTTATTAAAATCATGATCAACCACTATAATTAATAATATAAAATTTTTATATTTATTATCTTAACAAATACCTACTGTAAAAAAAAATCCTAATATTGATATCATTAATAAATAATAGTTAATTGTTAAAGCATGTTCAATCAATCACTTAAACAATTTGATCACTATTTGAAGAATATTCTTTTTATATCTCTTTTATATTATATTATTATACTTTCCTTGACTCTCGAGCTTACATTGACTCTCGAGCTTACATTAAATGAGAAGCCACCGAAGGATGATTTTACTTTTAATTTCAATTTATTTGTTAGTAAATGATGCATTCTATTTCTCTTCTAAAAAAAAATTAAAAAAATGATATTTCATTAATTATATAAATATTTGAATATACAAAAGATTGATTAAATCCAACTAATTTTCAATAAGATATAAAGACTTGATATGAAAATTTATATGGCAATTATCTACTAGATTTGGATTTTGAAAGACATCATCAAATATAAAAAGTGTTTGATAGGGTGGTAAATAATGGTTGATTAATGACTTCACTCAAACTCAGCTCATTTACTAAATAAGTCGAGTTAGAGTTTCATTTAGAACTCGTTTAATAAAATCAGAATCTCTATAACTCGTTTAATATATAATAATATAATATTTATTTATATGTATATGAAAAGTACTTTGACCTCTTAAATAGCCAATTATCTTGTTTTCTTTTAAACTTGTCTATGAGTAAAGGGAAAGAGTTCTACACTACTCTAGTATATAAGAGCTAGCTAGTCTAATATATAAGAATGATCATTTTATTTCATGCATGATTACGTGTAAATTTTTTTTTTATTTGATACATACTAACTTCAAAAAATTTATGCAATTCTAGCTATTTTATTCCATATGAGTAGGAATCCTCAAACTTTAAGGCTCATTTGGTACGCATGAATGATTTTTGTGGAATTGGAATAGGAAAGAGAATGGAAATAGAATGATCATTTCATTCTATTGTTTGGTAGCGTCGGTGATAAATAATCATTATATTCAATTTATTTATATTTTCTATGCAGTTTTTAGACATGAAATAATATAAAAACTATGCTAAAATGACAAAATACTCCTCAATAGATAAAGTAATAAAAATGTAATATAATTTATGAAATATATATTTTTTTAACTTTTTAATTAATTTTTTTAAAATTTATATTATTAAGTTATTATTATTATTACTTCTATTTATTTTTTTTATTAATTATATTTCTTTTATTATTTTTTTATTTTTATTTATTAATATTAATATTTTAGTTTAAAATTATTTATAATTATATTATTTAATATTATACGAATGATATTTTTGTCATTTGACTAAAATTAATTGATTTATGATTTTATATATATATATATAATTTTTTTATTTTTTATGATTTTATATTATTTAATGTGATATATCATTTAATTTAATTTGATTAAATTAACTATATTTATTATTTTATTATATTCAACTTTTTATTTAATTATTTATTTTATGTGATAGAATGATTTTTTTTTTTCATTTAACTGATTTAAACTGATTACATGAAAGTAGTAATGAGTAATCTTATCCCCTATGTGGGTTTGAGAATTCATACTTTTATGAAATAAAATGGTCGAAAATAGAATAAGTATTATGAAGTTAAAAACGTACCAAATAAAGGAATGTTTATTCCATTAAATTATGCATGGAATTGAATGGTCATGCATGCGTACTAAATTACCTGAGATTTTTTATTCATATTTTTATAGAATTAGTTTAGTTAAGTCAAATAAGGAAAATATATTTCTCTCACATAAAATAAATAATTAAAAAAAAGATATAGATAAATAAAATAAATAAACTAAATAATAAATATATTTAATTTAGTCAAATGATAAAAATATCATTCATATTATATTAAATAATATAAAATAATAATAAATTAATTTATTTTAGTCAAATAATAAAAATACATTCTATATAATAGTACATAATTAATATAAAATAGATATTTTACCTAAGGATATGCCAATTTAACGTGCATGAGGTAAAACTAAGAAATAAATAATAAAAAATTCGGGGTTAATAAATAAATAATAATATGTATATATCTATAAAATAAGTTGAAACTACTGGTTAATATAATATATATATATATATAAAATAAGTGGATTTGGATATAAGCCACTAATTGTCACCATATGTTTATATTACTTTAGCAATTGTCTTCTTTACGCCTGCCAACCGACTTAGTCCTTTCTCCATTTATGTAGAATTCTCCTTGCTTGCTCTTTGTTTGGTTTCTGGTTTGCCGTGAATCCTTTCCTTCTTGACAGCTAAGTTCAAGTTTTCGGTGAGTTTCTTGCTCCTCCTTTGGGGTAGACAGTGGAATTGAAGTTAGAGAGGGGGGGGGGGGGGGGTTTTGGTTTAAGAGCTGAAATTCAGATCCATCAAAGTCAGTGACAGCCGAGAGCTTTGGCTCTCTTCCTGGGTCTGTTAGTGCACATTTTCTTCTTTCTCTTTTAGCTGCATGTGATTAGGTATTGGGGAAAAAATTATTCTTGGAAATTTTCCTTTGCTTTATCGTTGGTCATCCTCCTTGCAGCTTAGTTGAGTTTCCAGCTGCACGCTTCATGCTTCTTGTGTGTTGCCGTGAGGAAGGGACGCCTAAAGGGGGATTAAATTTCAGCAGCAATAAGAGTTAGGACCAGCAGCTGGTTGTGCTCTGTTCTCAGTCCCTTGTGGCTGAATTGTGGAAGGGATGCTCTGCTTCTTGTTGGGCTCAATTGTGCGGGTAGGACAAGAAGGCAGCAAGGCTTATGTTGGAGTAGTCCGCTTCCTTAATTTTGTGACAGTCCCTCTAACGTGTTAAATAAGTTCTCTTAATGTTAATGATAGTGTGATGCTTAGACTTAAGAAGTAGGTGTTATATGATTATGATTTGTAAGTGGTAATATGATTGTGTGAAAAGGAGGTTTAGAGACTAAGATAGGTATGTGGATATGGTAAGTATATAATTCATGTTTTTAAATGAAAGTTGAAGAATTAGTTAATTGAAATTGTTGTAATCCTTTTAAGTTTAATTAAGAATATAAGAGGAGTAAGATGGAATGCAAGTAGGTAAATATGGAAAAGCTAAGGGAAAACATTAAAAGTTTGAATTGAAATCATGCTAATATTAAGAGTTTGATTTGAGTTTGATAACTAGGTTAATTAAATTAACAATTGTTATAGGTAAATTAAATTATGGATAATTAGTAAGTTAAGGAATATATGAATCTAGATTAAAGAAGTAAAAAAATAATAATAATTTAATGATATTTATAATGAGAATGGATAGTTTTAAGCTCTTGATTAATTTTAGATAATTAAATTAAGTTTAATTTAATGACAAGAATATAAGTAAATTACGGAATTAGAAGGTTATAATAAATTGACATACAAACATATATTTTTTAAGGTTCAGAGCGTGTCGAGGGTATTTCGATACCATCATAGGTCAAATGGACTGATAAATCTTATTTTTAAGCCTATTGAGTGAATTACGTGTCTTATAGTTGTCGGATTATTATGTGTAATTGTGTGTATATTTGAATTGATGTGTTATATTGAGAAATATACAAATATATTATTTAGTGATTTAATTAAAAGTATAATTGCTTGATATTGAGTGTGGTTAATAAGGGCCAATAAATTGAAATTATTTGAGAGTAAATTTTTTTTTTTAATTTTTAAAATTAAAATCTAGGTGTACCTAGGATATTTGAATTTGATATTTGATATAAAGTGCTCAGCCCCAGTGGGATAAATTGTGTACAGATAATTAATTTGTTATATGGACGCGTAAATGCCTGATGGGGAGAGATATTGTTGTGTGGAGTTGAGTTACTTCTTTGTCCTTTGTTTGTTTATTTGTTTGTATGATTTGATTGATATGTTGAAATTTGTGAATTATGTGAATTGTGACCATATGATAATTATAATTACGTATGTGTATAAGTAAATTTAAATACGAGTTTAAGCTATGATATTTGTATTGTGTGATGCTGATACCTTTAGGATATATAGTTTGCTCACTAAGTCCTTATGATTCACTATTTTCTTTGTTATCATTTTTTTTAGTTTTCAGGAAATCACTGCCGTGACATAATTTGCTACTTGTTAACTCTGCTACGCTAAGATATATTTTAGAAATCGCACACTTGGAGTGTAAGGGGCGACACTTGCAATCACTTTAAGTGTTATGCATTGTTGTTAGATATATATTGAATTCACTATGGTGATTTCATGTTTTGTAAGAGCAGAGCTTCTCTGTATATTCTGATACTATGATTTACTGTTGACTTTGTAAATAAGTTAGTTATATGTATTATAGGCATGTTCTATCTTACAAAAAATCATTGTTGATAATTGTAATAATTGTTTTATGTTTAATAGCGAGTCTGAATTTTATTTTAATTCAATAATATTTTATAATCTTAATTGTAATGTGTTTATAAGTTAGAAATGTACATTACTTATTCAAGGTTATAAGGATATAGATTTATCCAGTCAAATTTCTATTTGAAGGTGTCACAGATATATTGAATAAATTGATAAAATAACATAATTTTGTAATATTTTATTATGTTTAATTCAACAAAAATCTTTCGTGTGCATCAAATTTGTCCTGAGAGAAGTGAAAACGACATTGGTTGACTGTATTAAATAGTCCTGTTTATGTGAAAAGAAAACTTAATTAGACAAAATATATTAACAAGGCAAAAAAAAAAAAAAACAAAAAACTCCAATGTATGAGAAAAAAGAAAAGAGAAAAGTAAATTAAGAAAAAAAGATATTGTTGAAAAATATTTTAGTTAAGTGATGTCATAGGCGCAGCCAAACACATCCCAAGCACCGATAAATCATTACATCCATCCCTATCCACAAACAAAACTATGATTAAGAATCTTGTGCTGGTGGAAACCATGATTAAGATACGGTTGGCTCTCGACTACGTCGTACTTATCCCTTGTTCAACCATTTTTTTATAAATGTTATAGTACAAGGTAAATGTTTATTTTAATATTTAAGTAATAGCGCGAAATTTCCAATGAGCCTCCATTTCCATATAAACAGGAAAAAAAAAAAAAAAAAAACCTCAAAAAGAAGCAAAAGCAATCCCACAACATACATCAAAAGGTTTTCCACTTTCTATTATATTTGACAAAACTTAAATGTACTAATCAGATCCATCCGCCATTGAAGTTTCTCACTTTCTCTGCGTGGCTGTAAGAGCCAGAACGGTGAACTCAGGCGACTTTTGAAGATTATATGTGGTATCTGAATCCGAACACCATATTCTTAATTGTATATTTAAGGTATTATGTTTTTAATCCCAAATTTGCATTTGGAATTTGTAGTTGGTTGAGTCATTTGGAAGATAGGGTTCAGATCTCTAACAATGTGGTTTTGATAAATTCCTGCTAAATTTGGGTATTTTAAGATGAACATAAGCTGTTCCAATCTTAGGATTGGAAGGTGATTTGTATGTGTAATTCAAAATGGTATTTTTCTTCTCCTTTGTGGCTAAGTCATTTATTTAAATTATTGCTAAGAAAGAATATAACTTTGTCAATTTTGGTTTGCGTGCAGACAAATAAACCTGCCGTGTGTTGATTGATTTGCTGCCATATTTCATTAACTATCTGTAACCTGGAACCTTCTTCAGGGGATTTGATCTAAATAGGAGGAGGATTATTTCTTTAAGTCGGTGTGGTTGAATTGTATGAATGAGTCGTGTTTAAAGGCAATTTCTTTGGTATTTTACTAGTTTGTTTGGTTAGGAAGAAAGTTCTAAATTCATTTCTGATTCGGTTACCATTTTTCTAAGTTGGTGTTTTTGAATTGATTGATTGAGTATTGTTCCTAGTGTTTGATTTGCTGGTACTGATTTAAATTCTTTTGGTGGGTTTTTCTTGCCTCGTGAAGGATTGAAGTGAAGTGAGTCATATTGGAATCAGTTTTTGTTTTTTTTGGAGAATTGAGTTTATGGGTGGAGGAAATTCGAAAGAAGAGAGTTCGAGGCAGACTTCATCTTTACGTTCAAGTTCTTCTTCGTGGAGTGCCTATCCTCAACCGCCATACGGTCAAGAAACTCAGAGCCATGCGCCCCAGCAGTCTCATTATTCCCAGCAATATTATGCAGGGGCAGGGTCTCAAGCCTACGGTGGTCAGAATGAGATGCATGCTGATGGTAGAAAGAAGCTAGATAGGAGATATTCAAGAATTGCTGATAATTACCATTCCTTGGAGCAGGTAAGACTCATCTCCACTGTATTTATAAGGGTAAAAATATATTTCAATGAAATAGCTCTTTGTTGTGTTTATATGTTTATTTTTGTTTTTATGACCAATTGGGAAGGTTGACATATTTATGCTTTTGAATTTTATCCATTTTTTCATTCCTCTCTGTCTCTGGTACCTTGCACTTCCAAGGAGTACAATTTAATTCTTTTTTAGTCATATAATGGTTTTTTTGGACAAGCCCTTTGGTCTTATAAGAATTGCTGAAGAGTTGAAGAAGTATGCCATATTATGAGAAATGTTCAACTGAGTAACAGTGACATGTTGGGAAAAATATTAGGAAGAATATTTGTGCCTTATCAAATTTATAATAGTTATCAACTTTGCAATGTTTAAAGTAGCTTACCTAATTTACAAAAAAATTTATTATATGTTCTTGTTAGTTGAAGTGGAACCCTAAAGCTTTCCATGTACTGCCCAGAGAACAAAACATGCATATTTGGTTTGTTCTAGGTACTTAGGAATTCAAATGACATGACTTATGAGCTCAGTTATCTATGCTTATGAAAAATGTAGCTTAGTAATAATATTGGAGATTGTCAGCAGAGAAATTTGTGGTTTTCATTTTTCGTAAGTTCATTTTTTCTTTTCTTTTCTTTTCTTTCTTTGGGAACTGATGATGCTTGTTTGTTGATTATGATTTCAAAAGTAATGGGTTTTACCAAACTTCTTTGTAGGTGACTGAGGCGTTAGAGTTTGTGTTTCCTTTAGTTGTTTTTTCTTTTTGCTGGTCAACAGATGATGATTGAATGTTGATTTGGACTGAAAACTTAAGTAATCAGAGTTATTAAACTTAATCTAAACTTAACTTCTTTGCAGGTGACTGAGGCTCTTGCACGTGCTGGCCTTGAGTCTTCCAATCTTATTGTTGGTATCGATTTTACTAAGAGCAATGAATGGACAGGTTAAGCCCCGTTTCTAATCTAAATTTGGAATTACATGCTGTGAGATATAGTGGAATATGCTGAGTTTGTTTCTTGAATATTAGGTAAAAGTTCATTTAACAGACGAAGCTTGCATCATATTGGAGATGGTCTAAATCCCTATGAACAAGCTATATCCATTATTGGGAAAACCTTGGCTGCTTTTGATGATGATAACTTGATTCCCTGTTTTGGATTTGGAGATGGTAACTTTTAAGTTTATACAGTTTAATTTGGACGAATGTTTTGTTTTGAGTTCTAAGATGATGATAATTTGCAGCATCTACGCATGACCAAGATGTCTTTAGTTTCTATCCCAATGACAGATTTTGTAATGGATTTGAGGAGGTGTTGAGTCGTTACAGGGAGATTGTCCCTCATCTTCGCCTTGCAGGTATACATTCTATCGGTTCAATTTCTTTCTTCTTGTTGGAAATGTTCGAATCAGCTAATGATCATTAATAACTATAAGTTTTCGTTATTGTTTCAGGACCTACTTCATTTGCACCAATAATTGAAATGGCCATGACCATTGTGGAGCAGAGCGGTGGCCAGTACCATGTTTTGGTCATAATTGCTGATGGCCAGGTATGTTACCTCTAGTGTGGGTCTACTTATTGATAAAGCAAATTGAGTGCAATTTTGCTAACCATGTTATAAATTTTTGTCAGTCATCAAATTTAAAAGGAAATGGGCTCAGTTTGGGCAAAAATATTTGAACTGGGTCTACAAGATTGATTCTGTACTCTCCCCCAGGCTTGCCCATCTCTTCTATTTCCATGGTGGGAGACAGTATAGTTGGGTTAGAGTCCATCAGTTTTAAGGTTCTCTTCGTTACTTTAAACCATAATCTATTTGCCCTCAAAGATGGAAAGTGCATGGGATTGATTTGTTTTGGAAAATATCTACAATAAGGTTATTGAGTCTATCAATAAAGAGAATAAGTTTACAACTAATGTGACTGTATTACGATGAAGTTCTAAAGACTTCTGATCTTTCTGCATATGCCAGGTACGGGTGGGTGACTTCTTTGATGGGCCATTTCACTTCTAGAATATGATATATACTAGCATATAATTTGTGTAAAGCATTTTTTCTAGAGTTCTATTTATGATTCTCTTCATAAATTATTTTTTTGAACAATTTCCATGGAAGATAGAAACCTTAACAGAAATATTATTTGTTAGCTAACTTAAACTTTTACTTTTTTCTTAACACTTCAACAACTAAAATTTACCAACTTATGATTTGGTGACAGAGTGATGGACTTACAAAATACTTATAAGAATTGATTTGTATAAAGTAAGATTCATAAATGCTATTCTGTTAAAAGTTAAAACTCAACACATAAAATATTGAAATATAGTTATAGCTAGTCCAGTAATTGAACTGAGATGTAGTAGTTCAGGAACCAGTAACCGCAAGCCATGCCAACTCTTCTACAACTTGTAAGAAAAAAGGTAGTTATCTTAGTATGGGAAGCTACATCGTAAATATTTAGTTGGCTTAAAGTATTTATATGGGAGTGGTGGAAGGAAATTCAAGTCTATTGTAGTTAAGGTTAATACTGACAAGATCTCTTATGCAAGATGACTAAGTGCTACAATTTCGCTATTCTAAGTGGAGAAGAAAGTTATTTGAATTCCCTGTACCAAAAAAAGAGGAAGTTATTTGAATTCCATGCATTTAAGGAAGTTACGAGATTCTGCACATATGGCATTTACATGGAACTGAGTTAAACACTAGGGATTGTTTCTTTAATCATTCAGTGAGCTAAGAATAGGGTATAATGCTTGAAAAGGAAATGAAATTACCAAAAGAATGCCCTTAAATCTATAAGGAACTTAAACTTCAACAATAGGACAAGTTTCACTGTACTGCAACAAGCAGAGGGAGGAAAAAAGAGAACGCAGGTGGTATCAGGAAGTTATATTTAAAATGGGAGTATCACTTAATAATAGATGGCTAGCACATTTTGATGGAGCTGAGTTGTGAAAAAAGTACTGGTATGGCAGTATCAAGCTTTATTGAGTCGATGGTTGGACAGGATACTATAATAGGTTTAATATTGACATTTTTTTAACAGTCTGGTGAGCTTATGTTTGCTGATTTACATTATGATATCAAGATTTCTATTATCATCTCACATTTCTCATTTTACTATATGGTAAGATTTAGCAAGACATGATACAAAAGAACCTCATCAACCTATGAACTCTTTTATTCCCTAAAAATGAACCTAGCTTGATTTACTACCAATATGTTGAACAACAATTTGTTATAGCAGGACTCGTTTCTATTTCTTTTCCTGATTGACCCTGATATTAATTAATTTTGAGTTTGCTGCCTCTGTTTTTTTTTTTTTTTTTTGCCCTGTGTGGATTGGGCTTGCAATCTACATACATTGAATTCTTGTGTACCGATCAGCTATTGTTGGGACCAGGTCTTTTGTTCACTCAATTGAGTGTCCTGTGAAATTTCTACATGAGTGAAAAGCGAAAGATGTGTGATGTTGATATCGATGTGCAAGGCACCTTTCACACTGTCATTCTGTATATGAATATTCTTGCCATGAAACATACATGGCTGGAAAAATTGTCCATACTGTTATATTTCCACGTGTGTAGTCTCATGCAAAATGAATAAATGATATTTTGCCCAGGTAACTAGAAGTGTTGACACTGAACATGGCAGGCTAAGTCCACAAGAGGAGAAGACTGTTGATGCCATTGTTAAAGCAAGGTGAACATGGTGTATTTGCTTTCCTGAGGAATTGTTATTTTGTCCATCATTTTGTTGTCTTATATGCATTTTGGTTGCAGCAAGCTCCCTCTTTCAATCATAGTGGTTGGGGTTGGAGACGGACCCTGGGACATGATGAAAGAGTTTGATGACAACATCCCTGCTCGAGACTTCGATAATTTCCAGGTAGTTAGCAAGGGCAGTCTATAAACTCTTGTTAGTAATTTATTTTTCCTTCTCTGGAGTGCACATATTATTCACCGAATATTTATTGGATTTTTTTTTGGTTCTTTTCTGTAGTTTGTGAATTTCACAGAAGTGATGTCAAAGAACATTCCCCCGTTGCGAAAGGAGACAGAATTTGCTCTTGCAGCCTTGATGGAAATTCCTTCTCAATACAAAGCAACAATAGAGCTAAATACACTGGGGTAAGTATGTTGTTGGACTCTCTTTTAATTTCTGAGTTGCTTGAATTCTATTTGACGGTGTTCTTCCCTTTTCAAATGATTTCCTATTGCTTCATTAGTAATCGGAGTGCGAACAGTCCCCATAGAGTTGCCCTGCCACCACCTGTATATGGTGCTCCATCTTTCAGCAGCTCAAAACCTTCTCTATCTACCAGTTTTGAGCCAAGTGTGCCTCCTTATCATGGAGACAGCAGCCTAGCCAGTGCACCACCTGCTTCAAGTTCCACTTATGATAATCAGGTTGGTATCCCTTTTGAACTGAGTTGTCTGCGATTTGTTCCATCTAGTGTTGAAGTCTTCTGAGATGGGAGAAAGAAAGCAATATTTGGCTTATCCTAAGTTGAAATTAGATGAGGATGCTAGGTGTTCTGAAGCAGTTAGTTGAGTGTAAATAAATTGGAAACTGTGCAAAAGATATTCTTTCTTTTGTTCTTCCCATCATCTCAAGTTTAAACTGAAGTATCTTGATGTGGTTAGGTCCTTGTTCCCCTGATTGTTGACTGGCGGGTGTAGTCTAAAATAGAAAAAATAAAATTATGAAGGTTGATGAGAGTCCTAGTACTGTCTTGGTCTATGGCAATGATGAATGCACTTCTATTGCTTACCATAAAGTTGCCCCTAAAGTTTAAACACATTCTGTATTTGGTGGGAACCAAAGTTTTTGGTCTTGGTTAGAGGTCCAATTGAGTAGTTTTAATTGTTAGACTGCTTTCTCTATCTATAGAGAAATATGTGCCTTGCTGTTCAGGATTCCTTGCACATCTATGTATATACGTGTCAACTGAATCTAAAATATTTGTTGATTGCTGTCATGATTTCTGATTAACAATTTACTTGGTCTGCACAGCTTTGTCCCATATGCCTTACTAATGCAAAAAACATGGCCTTTGGTTGTGGGCATCAGGTAGATAGATTCATCCATTTTTCTCATTTTCAGGAAAGAATCAGTTAAAGTGTAAGCTTCTGACATTCTGGTTTATTTCTATGGCAGACGTGTTGTGAATGTGGAGAAGATCTTCAGACATGCCCAATTTGTAGAAGCCCAATTAACACTAGAATAAAGCTTTATTAAGCAGTATCTGTGCCTTGGTATTCTCTTTTTCTATTTCTGCCCGTGAAAATTCGTTGTAATTCTTTTATTTAAATTATCTTGGTTTCTAGATCATCTGTACAGCACCATATCCACCATTGTACATTTCTCCAACCTGGTCTGTCCGTTGCTCTTCTTTAATTGGATATCCAAATGCTGTTCACTAAAAATATCACATTAGATGAAGATCTCCATAGTTGGTGGAAATGCAGGTGGCGTATCAGCCAGAGTTTGTATTCAATGGTTGCACAGATCGAACAATAATACAAAATATTCATCTGTAAATGTCATCCAAGTCATCCGTCACCTTTCTTATGGTATTATTTGGATTTCATACTCCATTGTTATTGGTTTCTAACTTTACTTTCAAAAGTCCATCATATCTGCTTGAAGAAGGCAGGCAATGTTAAACCTTTTCGTTATGCTCAACCAACGCTTACCTTCTAGATTTGAAAATTTTGGCTCTCTTATTTCTGATTTTTTTTTTTTGTGTATAAATTTCCGATTAAATACATGAACATGCATACTGCATATTTTTTATTCGTACTACTCTGATAGGCCGTTAGCTTGTCACACTGATAGATACATAACTCCTCCGCACGCTGATGTACATGCCGGTGGGTAGAGTCTCTTCCCACCATTTATTTTTTCAACAAATACCAATAATTCATGGCTCCAGCTCTCCCCTCCTAAAAAGTATTTTATTGTGAAAAAAATTATCCTTTGATTTAGATTATATTATTTTCATGTTCTATGTTCTTGAACAACAGGAGATGATTTGGATCCATAATTTGGCATACTAACTAGAATAATGCCAGACATCTAGCCTGGTGTCTATCATATGTAACTTTACTACACGTGTAACTTTCTATAAAACTTCTCTTGCTGTCATGGCAATTACAATTACAAGGCCTAGTATATATCGAGTCAACAAAATTTACATGTGGTTGACATATAGCTTCTACTCATAATTCAATTTAAGATTTCAAGTGTAACTGTAGAGATATTATCCTATGATCCCTCCTAATACAGCTCTCTAAATTCTCACTTTCTTGTGAAAAAAATAAAGATAATAAATGTTTTGCTACCCCACCGCCAACACCAGCATGCTGATCTAACATTAAATGCACCCAAACAGCCTCTAATTCAACAAACTATCCAACCCCCACATGTCTGGTCCTCCCATATCCCTTCTCCCACCCTCTCTGACATCAAAATGACACATAAGGAAGCTGAAAGCTTAATAACTCATAGCAGTATAGATCCTATGAAGGCTGAGGAGGAATTTAAAAGAGTGTCCATCTTCTGATTCACAAAATTTATCCGAGGTTAGCTTACTCTCATCAATTACTTTCCTTTCTGAAATCACTTGATCATGTCTGCCATTGAGATGGGCTGTGCTGGCAAGTTTACTTACCAAAAACTCAGACATGAAGTTGTGTTTGATGATGTTAATTTTGAGAGAAACAGAATGATTCTGAGATCAAGGAACTGGTTTAGGTTCAGAAGGGTGCCTATTAGGAGGAGATTTAGGCTTAAAGTTCCAAGCTTGAGAAAGTTCTTGAGGAAAAAAGTTTCTACAGTTAGAATTTCATGTGCTAAGATATGCAAGAGATTGTGGGAAAGTCAAGCTTATTTTGGTGATCTTTTTGCTGGGAATTACTTGTTCATGCAAGTCAATCCCACATCAATCAAGTATCTCAATGATAAGGGTCATGACATTGGTCGGTTGTCCTCGAGGTACTCCCTTCCCAAGAATGATGCTTAAGTACTCTGCAAAATTGCAGTTAAGGCTTGTTTTTCTGCTGTTTTTGTCTTTCTTTTTTCTTGTAACTTGTGTCAGAATGAAAGATGGTAACCATTTAGTTCTAACTTCATTGTAATTAGTTCTTGCAATTATAAATCAAACATACACTTGGTCACAGAAAACAAAAGTCAGCAGTTTTATCTACAACCGTAACCAAGTTAAAAGAAAAATTAGGTCCTTGTCAGCAAGCATTTTACTGCTCACAGAAAACAAGATCAGCTATTTTATAAGCAATCCAATTGATACAAAAATTTGGGTTCACTTCTGCAACTTAGTACTGCACTTTGCTGCAAAATGAAACGAGAATTATGGGCTACATTTTGAGTACTATTGTCCATTTCAGTGTAAGATAGAAATCATATAAATGGTTTGCAGTGTTCTATATTGTGCACGGGACGTGGCTGTATATAGGAACTTTGATTTATTTTTATTTTTTCTGATCTGAGAATATTATATGGGTTAAGACAATTTTGATTTTCCTCCAAAATATTTTGAAAAATGGGTGGTGTGGAACAGCCCATGAAGTACCACTTGGCTTGGTTGTGCAGAAGGCTAATTTGAGAAATAAACAAACAATATACATTTTTTTGTGCTAAGAACAAATATTCATTTAAGTTCGAAGAGGCTTTAATATAATATATTGTTGGGTGGGGATGCATTTTGTAATAAATAATGCTGTTGAAAGGTTGAGAATTGGATGGTAGCAAATGAAGCCATGACGCTCAACCGGACAAAACTCATTGGAATGTCGTAATCATATTACCCAAAAGATTGAGAGAAAAAAGAGTACTTTTTATTATTATTACTTTTTGGGGGGGTGGGGGAAGAAATGGAAGAAGTGAAAATATGATTGAGAAAATTATGTAGTTAACAAAAACAAAATTACCTTGCATGACATTTGTTCTAACACTACTAGTCTCGGACAATCATCCTTATATATGTTTATTACGAGTTGAATCCCTGATAATTCCAAACTTGGTCATTTGATTGAAAAACTCACTTAAATTTAAAAAAGTTTTCTATTGTTGAAGGCCAAAGCTATCAAACTGCTATGAAATAAGTATTTGTTTTTTAAAAAGTGATTCTTACAATGACAACATAATCTTAAATATATTAACAAAAGCTATAAAAAAAATGGTTCCACTGATTACACTAACTACCCTTTTTCTTTTGACATGGTAAGAGTTGACATTAAATCTATACAGTTAACAGTTATGATAATCTATTAGTCACACAATGGTTCCGAGCTCCAACTGAAAGTGAGATCATAAAAATAAAATGCACAAAAGAACACCAGATACAGAAGGAATTTCGGTTTCCATCAGCCACAACATGCACCTCTCTGAGAAACAGTTCCATCTCGTGCTCCTGCTGGACCTTGAGAGCGTCCATACCCAACCTTTATGCCGAATGACTGCATTATATATATTCCAAGGTATGTCAATCAAGAATCATTGACATTTAAGGAATATAAGATATCAAAGAAATTATAGTGTCATCCTTGGTTCTGATCTTAGATACTCATGTTGGGAGAAACCATAAATAACAGGACGGGAGCCTGAACCATAATTACTACTCAAATGAGACCAAGTCCAACCATAATAACTTGGAGGTTTCCTACCTATATGGATAATTGACCTCTACCACCAAGTAATAATAGGTCATCAAATTTCACATGGCCAGATCATCCAATAACTAGCAAGAGAAAAATACCGCTTGCTTAAGGACAACGTATGCTAAGAGGCCATACTGGAATTAGATTAAGAATGAGAAAGGTAAAAGGTGATATCCCAACTTCAAATGGCATTCCAATTTTTACCTCATTAGACACATCAAAGACGCCTTCCTGGATATTCTGAAGAATCTTCGCAGCAGTCTTTATAAAGGCCTGTAAAATATGCTTTGATGTAAAGTCAAGCCATATTGCAATATTTTTATTTGAGGCACTGCAATTACAGATACAACATATGAATATAAATCCCTTGGTTGATATTGGTTGAGATACATCACCTCTTCAACATTTTGGGCTGTTCTTGCAGATGCCTCTAAGAATAAAAGCCCATTTTCCTTTGCAAATTGTTCTCCCTCCTCTTTGCTAACAGCCCTCCTGTGAGCAAGATCACATTTGTTCCCTACGAGCATGATTGTCATATTGGGGTTTGCATGCTGCCGAGCATCTTCTAGCCAACTTGCTAGATGGTTAAATGTCTCTCTCCTGGCCAAGAAAGGCGAAGGTAATGAAAACTACACCAGGCATGTATAAAAGGAAAGCAAGTTTCAGTTGGAGGCTCCTTCAAATTAGACATACGACCCACTGAATTGAGATTTCATGATACTCATGTTTCTTTCCTCCCTACTCACTCCCTCAATCACAAGACACACATGTCGGCAGACACACACGTACCTCGTTATATCATAAACTAGGAGTGCTCCTGCTGCTCCTCTATAATATGATCTAGTGATGGATCTGAAAGATTCTTGCCCAGCCTGCAATAAAATATGAACTTCTGCATGAGCTCAAGAAAATCTTTATGTACGGAACAATCCTTCATAAATCCAAGCAATTTAATGAATCAATGGCCAAAAAAGAAAAACTAATGACTACTAACAAAAGTACCAAGAACAAGAGCATTATAACCAACAAAATGACTACTGCTTGATCTGTTATCACCTTCTCAGAATCTATCAATTCCATACACAAATATGTATACTGGAAACTGTCACATCAAAGGACAATGAAACATTTCCCTTTGATTGATAAGTTCACAGACACATGCATCTGGTGGCTGATCGGTTCCAAACCTGTAATCTCTCCCTTCACCTCATTAAGAGGGGAAGGAGGTCTCATTTTCCCAACAGTCATTGTCAAGGGCAGCACAACACAGGAGCTGTATCCTTTATTAGCAACACAAGGTTAACATGTAAGAGGCAGACACTGAAATTCCATAATGAGAAAAAAAAAGGAGCGGCCAACCTAGACATGAATTCTTTAAAAGTCAATCACTGAATAGTTGATTGATTCAAAGTTGAATTTAATCATGGGTGCAAAAGGGCACAATGAACTAGAACAGTTGTAAACAGATGGCCCCCATCTTTCTTCTGATATCCTTCTAAAATACCAACAGACTAAGCACAAGTGTGCATGTAAATACTGGCCGCTTAGTCAATTTGGCTCAAGTTTGTAGTTTTTCAGTCAATCAGTTTCAAAACGTTGCTACCTCCATATCTTCGGAAAACTGACAGTAAAGAATGGAAAGCACATAGGCTAGGATTCAAATTAACAAGAAAAAAGCAATAAAATAGACCTAAGCTAAAATCTTTCAGGTTTGTTATATAGTCAAAACACTTTCCCAATATAGCTCTGGGAGCTTATTTTTCTCTGCAATGCAGACCATGCATAAAACTGACAGAAAATAAAAGCCAAGATTGTAAAGGGAAGTAAACAAATACGGGTTACCATTATGATATAAAACCGTGAAACCAGATATTAAGTTTGGTTTCAACTTTCTGTTCTCTCAAAGAACCAAACAGAGCATTAAGAAAAAATAGCACAATCAAGTTGAGAATATCCAGGGGAAAAGTAGATAAAAGCGTAAAAGGGGAACATGGGATTACAGTGTCCCATATCTGGAGCTTAATGGGTCGTCCGTCGATGGTAACCATACGAGCACCGAACTCAACACCAATGGTCAGATCATGTACCGGCTGGAACCTCTTATCTGTGAATTGCAGGAGTAGACATGATTTCCCTACACCTGTACCAGACCCGACAAAGAAAGAATCAAGATTTTCAAATTTCTTCAACTGCCAAAAAGAAATATCATCAAAAGGAAACAACAAAAACAAAAATTGGGAAAAAAAAAAAAGCTAGGGTTTGAAGAGAGAAATTAAAATACCTGTGTCGCCGATGATGATGTACTTAAAGAGGTAGTCGTATGACATTTCGAACAACTACAAAGCCGTGTTGGATCAAGGAAAAGAAACAAAGAAAAGCCGTTTCTCTCGGAGATTTTTCCCGGGAACGAAAATATTGAGGTTCAGAAGGTAAGATAAGGGGGTGTTGGAGAGTGGAAGAATGCAAATGTAAAGTAAGTAATATTCCGGGAATGTAATGGTTTAATTTTGAAGAGTGCTGTAGAAGGAGACAGCGTGACCTGTGAAGAACACCGACTGGGACTGGGACCAAGCCCAACACGCTAACCTTCAGTTTTGCTTGAGCCTTCAGAATTCGGATACGTATGAGTGCTACTACTAGGGAACCGATCAACCCGGACCGGCCTGAGTTCGACAATGTAATTAAACTCTAATTTTATTTATTTATTATCCAAAATCAGATTAATTATCAGAGTAAAAAAAATAAAAATACCCGAGAACACCGCCTCACCCAAAAATTATTATTAATGTGTTAAAAACAAATTATTATATATAAATATATAATCATATCTAATTAATTTTTTTGTAAAATATGAAAATGAGATTATTGCTCAAACCTAATATAATTCATGTTAATGCTTAAGCTTTTCATATTTAATTTGAATTCAGATTTATGTTAAACTATCACATTTGTCTTTTTTTTATTATAATAAACTCAAATTCATATTTATTTCTAATTTAAAATTTGTATAATTTAGTTTGTTTTTAGTTTCATTCTTATTAGTTTGTTCAAATAAGTATTGAATCATTTCAGAATAAGTTAATTAATAAAATTTTAATTTGACCAATCCAATCAGCCCACCCGAGTTTTGACTTCAATTTTAAGATTCAGGTAAAATTTATTACAAATTTGATCCACTTGCTCGAAAAACTTCAATTTTAAGATTCAAGTAAAATTTATCACAAATCTGATCCACTCGAGCAATTGTACACTGCATCTATGAGAATCTGTAACCCGAGCTTATTAATTACTAGTGCTCCCCCTTTTCTTTGCTTTTTTGTTTTTGGATAAGAAGAATATTGTATCCAGTTAGTTTAATTAATTTTAATGCGGTTATTTTGGATCCTACGTGTAATCATTGGAAAATTTAAACTTTGAAGGAGCTTTCATGTGTAACATTTTTTTTTGCTAAAAATAAGTAACATTATTTAAGGTATATGTAAATTCTAGCAAAAATGGAAATGCACAAATATATGATTCAAGAGAATTATAATCCAACGTTCATTCCCATACTTGGATGGTGCAAATTAACTAAACGTCGGATAAGAATGCCTATTTCACTTGGTTTAATATCCACTATGAAGCAGGAAACAGAACATTAAACCTACTATGTATTTCTCAATCCAACCCTAAGCCTAAACAAAGGAGACTTGAAAACACACAAGGATACAAACTTAAGGAGAAGAATATGGTGCTTAAAATGTTATATTTTAGATTTTCAATTTCATCAACAAAAAATGCACTTGAATTTTGGGAACTATTCACTCCTCCATCGCTTCTCCTTCAATCACTTCTACCTTCTCCTTCAAGGGAGTGATCTTCGTCAAGAGAACCTCTGTAACCAGGAAGAAAATAACATTTTTAAACAAATCTATCATCTACTCCATATTGAAGAAAACAATTTAGTGCATAAATAGGGAATAGTTTAATATATCATTTCTGGTAGATTGATTGTGAATTACCAATACCATAGGCATAGATTAAGCAAAACAACTAGTATCAGCATTGATTATCTCAAATAGATCATATGAAATGAGAGATATATGGCACTGACCAATCTTTTTGGGAAAAACAAAGCCATTTGGATTGACATATGTTCGGGGATTTGGCAGGAGGTGGTTTCTGAGGTATTCCTTATGCCCCTGTACCATCCAATCAGAAATAGATAAGATTTTGAACTAAATAAAGAATTGGAAACATTCTCGTGAAAGCAAGTGGTAGAAACAGGAAACCACTAACCTTTGTAATCACACAGACATCAACATTGCTACCGCTGCCCAAGTCATTAAAAATACCAGCAGATATAGCTTCACATACAAGCTTTACTCCTTCATCGCGCTGCAAACACCATTCAAACCGACAAACCCTACTAAATTAATTCTCACCAAATTCAGATAGAATAACTTATATGAATCTTACAGCAGCAGACAGTATTAACAATCATGAGGAATATACCACCTCAAGTAAGCATATAAATAAATATGATGATAAGTGAGGTGTAAAACATATTTTTGATATAATTACAGAAGAATATTACTATACACCCAAGAGAGCCAAACCTCGAAATCATAAGAGGCTTACTTACAGTCAAGCCTTCTTTGTATTTGGACTCAAATATGGCCATTGCAGCAAGGGATCCTGACCCCATTGTTGCAAAAGGGAGTGTGTCAGTTGATCCATGAGGAAATATCTGCAAATTGAATGCAATCATAAAAAATTATCCCACATACTTCTGAAAAGGAAATTGCAGCAGAGAAATCTAAGCAACAAACTCACAGTATGCAGATGGGCGCCAGTGCAATCAACCCCACCAAGCACTAAAGCAGCTGAAACATAACCTTGGTAGCTGGCGAATACATTTAAGAAGTCAGAATGAATTCTTATTAGAATGCGATATAATGATGACTGGAGAAGGAAACTTCAGAAACTCAACTTGAAAAGGTGTTTCTTAAGAAGAGTCAGTGCTGTGACAACTCTTGATTCTCTACCAGTGTGATAACGATGGAGCTGTAGCTGTGAGCTAACCATATCTATAGCAAACAACAGTTCTATGATATGTAGTTACAAAGAGAATAAACATGCTTAGTTGCACACCGATTACATTCCAGTACCAAGAGGTACAACAGACGCTGCAAGAGCTACATTAAACATCAACTGTGAAAAATACCTGTTACTGCCTCTGTATCAGCAGCAGTACCTGCTCCACAGCAGTATATATTTGGAGCCATATAATGGATTTTCTCACAGTTCTTATCAGCAACTATGGGTCCTTCAGTGGCCCTAGTATCTGCTCCAAGAATGACGCCATCCTGAGACAAAGAAAATGCATGTGCACATATACAGGGAAGATTAGAAATGGTTTAATACATAAACTAGAAAGTACCACTGTTAGAATATACAGGTCAAATCAGATACTTCACAATAATATGCTGTAAGAATAATGCAATCAAATCTCAATTTTGAGAATTGTTAATTGTACGTTCAGTGTAAATCGTAAATACATATTTTATACATGTAAAACATACAAAATACATTTAGAAATAAGAGAGTTTACAATAAATTATATAAATCTTAAGGGTCTATTTCAGGAGTTTGGAGAGATAAGAGATTAGACTTTAGAGTAAATGGAAAAAGAGAAAGAATAAAAGAAAATTGAAATTCATCATTTGTCTCACTGGGGATTGGAAAAAAAATGAAGGTTGAGAAAAGGAAAGAATAAGACACATTTCTTATTTGGGAGTTGAGGGAAAAAGAGATGAGAGTATATATTATTACATAATTTTACAATTATGCCTTTAAAAATATTTTATTTAGGTATTAGTAGGTATTTAATAGAAAAAGTAAGAATATATTAGTCGCAATATGCAACAAATTATAATGTACTTTATCATTTCCTCCAATCCTCATAATTTGGAGGAATTAAAAAATTGTGCTTTGAAGGGATTTGGAGAGGTATATATTAGCATACCCCTCCATTTCCTCTCATTCCTTTTTTTTAAAACTCCTAAATGAAGGTAAATGGTATGTACCCTTTCCTATTCTTTCCTCTCCCTTCATTTCTCTCCATCCAAATAGACCCTAAGTGATAATGACCAATTGGAAAGACACTTGATAATATGACATCATACTCTTTACAGTAAGTTAACTACAGCCAAAATTTAATTAAGTAATATTAATAACAAGACAAGGCACGTCAAAACTAACAAAACAATATTATTAACAGTAAATATATTATTTAAAAACAGTGAATAAATATTATTAGTTTACTGTAAACACTATTCACAAGTCATTCTCGTATTAAGAAGGAAAAAAAAAAAAAAAAAAACTTAGCAATAACCTATGTTCCAAAACTTGGCAATAAACAAAGTAACAAACATATAAAAGGCTATTGAAATAGTTAATAGCCTCTATCTCAAAAATAATAATAAATAATAATAATAACAATAAAATACAGAAGTTAAGTATATATTGTTAGGCAAACATCAATTTGATATTGTTTATAAACCAAAAAACCTAACCAAAACAGAGTACAAAACCCTCGAGAGAACTCCTCCTTCCTACAGCTCGTGGGTAACTTGTGGTTGCAAAAGGAGAAGAGACACATTACGCTCTTCCTGCTCTCCTTTCACATTGACAACCAGCTTTCTCTTCTGAACTTTTTTCTTCAATTCTGATGCGGTGAGAAAATAGTTCTGATTTCTTAGTTTCTAACTTTGATTTTCTCTCAAAAGAATAACAGAAACGTGCGAATCAGAAAGCCTGAATGGTCTCAGGGAAAACAAAAAAAAAAAAAGTTTCAGGGTTTTCAATTTTCTGTGTCTTACTGGTTTTGGGTCAGACCCACTAGATCAGAATTGTTGCGGCTCCAGGAATAGCACAATTCAAACAATTCTCTGGTAAATTGAATTGACGCGTACTATTCGAATTGTGAATCGCAATGGAGGAAAAAAAAAAATTGCAATTCATCAAAGATTTTAGTTGTGTGCTTCTAGGCTGTCTAGATAAATATTTTTCTTGTTGATTTATGATTTTGTTTGTGACATCTTTGATTTTCATGGTCGAAATGTTCACAATGCTGTAAGTAACATTCCAAGTCAAAAGGGATCAAAGGATCAAGTTTGGAAGTAGCTACCTAAGTAGTATCTCTGGTAACCATGTGCCCAACCCCACAAAGAGAGAGATGGGAGTAAATAAACCCCAAAACAGAATAATTTCTACAGAAAGGAGAACTCAGTCAGGCAATGGAGGTGTCACATAGTTCCATTGTACTCAGTTTTTAACTATTCCATTATATTCCTTGCTAGAATAAATTCAATAATATTTTGATTATTATAGACTTAGAGTAAAATAAAAAGCCCACCTTCCACCAAAAAAGATTAACTTAAGATCAATGTGTTGGGAGGCGGGGGAGAGCACCATGCCTTGTGCATCTCACTATACATCATCGTAGTTCATACTATAAGATAACAATTGACTTGAATCAGAAGATAATACAATTCTTTGGACAGGCCAGTGATGTCATGGGCAGTCCAGGGTGAGCACCTAGGCGCCAAGGAGAGGCAGAGACCACCGCTTGACAGACCGTCAGGCGAGTCGATTGTGATCAGGCGTTCGTTTTTTTCCGCCTTTTAGCCGACCTTGACAAAGGTGCAAGCGGTGCAGGCGACCTGCCTGAAATATCTGAAACACAAACTTAGGGTTTCACAACCTAAATTTCAAAATTACTATCTGAGATGACAGCGAAACAGAGCAATAGTTGAGGGTTTTTGTTCACTGGAAGAAGTTGACTCCGATGATGGCTTTATTTCTGGTCAGTTGCTGGTATACAGCTGTGGCGTTACATATTTGTGCCAGTCAGAAATCAGAACCAACATGACTATTTCGTTTTATTTTTCTTTTTAATGTTAAACTTCAGAAATCCAAATGTCCAAAAAGGTCCTAATATGGTGGCCAAAAACATTCTCTTAATGAAAGGCTAAGAAGACATTTAAAAAGAGCAAAGAAACCTAGGTTTTTGGCCTCTACACAACAGGCAACAGCTAGAGTAGACCAGCCCACGTGCCTTCATCAATCTCAAGGTTTTTTTTTTTTTTAAACTTTTTCTACTTTTCTTTTTCCGGTTGTCAATGACTCATTTTCTATCTTACAAACCATTCATTTCATGCTTCTGTTAACTTACAACTTTAACCCAATGGATTAAAGTCTTGAAAATAATTATTTTAATAAATTTTTATTAAGTTTTTATTTTTTTATTTTTTTTATTTTTTTTATTTTTTATTTATAAAAAAATACCAGTGGGCTTGATTAAGAGAAAATTAAAAGATAATAAGTATGAGTAATTTATTATACAACACAACAATTATAGTCAACATTCATCAACATTTTTATGTTTTAGATAATTGAAATGGTGTATTGCTTTAGCTTTATGAAAAATTATGTTCACTTAAATACCTAATTCGAATATTGCTCTTCTTATTTATTTAAAGCCTATACAATCACTTGCCTTTGAACTCTAGTTTAGTTATATATATTTTAGTCTTCTATTTGGCATATCTAATAGTATATAAATTGAGAATTGTTGCCTCACTTCATTCGGGCTACCACCTCTCGCCTCGGGTTATTTTGGGTCCTATTGCCTCAGGGTCACCTTTCGCCCATGGCAACATTGGGACAGGCAACTTGTATAATGTATAAACTCAAAAAGTAACATGCAGCAGAGGCAAAACAGAAAATCACTACCTGATTCTTTAGGTAGCTGTAGGGGCTAAAGAATTTTAAAAGATCTACAATTATGGGTGTCTACTGAAAATCACTACTTCCTATTCTGCTTCACAAAATAACAATAACAAAATATTTTAAACTGATAATTATTTTACTTTAGGTAAAATTTGAACGTATGAGCTATACCAATTCCTTCCGTCTTAATTTGTAAATTAAGCAATTTGCTAGCTTAGAAGACAAGGACTGGCATTAAGCATATAACCCAATTTGACTAGATGTACAAATATTTTCTTATAGGACTTTCTATTACCTAAAAAAAAGGAACAAGACCATAGAGTAGTACTATAGTGGGAATCCATCTCATTGGAAAATCTAAAATAATCAGAACCTACGAGATGAAAAACAGTAGCTAGAGATTAGCTGAAAACATTTCATACCTGGAAAATCAAACCAACAATAGTAGTTCCTGTCTTCAGAAAAGATGGAGACTTAAGACCCTGCTTTGCAAGCATATCATTTCTTCTGCAGAGATCAAAACTAAATCCACCCTTTGGAGGAAGGTCTACTGCCGACTTAGACATACTTAGTTTTCAAATAAAGCTGCAAATAAAGTAACCACCATTCTTGTTAGAAATATAATAGGGAAAAAAAGAAGAAGTAGAAAATCCAGAAGTGATATCCATCACAATCGTACAATTAGGGTCTGAGTTCCAGAATTAACTAAACCCTGCAATTTTCAAACTGGAATGGTCTTTCCCAGTTCCCAATCGTAGTACGATCGTGTTGCGTGAAGGAAATAATGATGTTCGGAGGGTTTGTCAAAGACATTCCAATACCTGATTAGCGTTGGAGAGAGACTGAAAGATCAGATATTCAGGGTGCCGTGGGTGTGGGTCTGGTTCAGTGGGCAGTAGCTGAGACCGAGAAGACAGACGGAGGATTAGGGATTTGAGGATTCGATTTTACAATGGGCCAGTGGGAAAAGAATAGCTGGAATGGGTAATTGGGTTTGGGTATTATTTTGGTTTTCGGGTAGGGGTATCAGGTAAATGGATAAAATATACTTTATCCCTTTGGATCAATAAAAATTTCTTATTTTTATAATATGGTAACTGTAATTTGACACCTATATCTCCCTTATTAACCTCATATCAAACAAATCCAACTTTTGTAATTATTTTTTATTAAGAGAGACAGATAAATACAATACAACATGAAAAAAAAAACTGAGCAAACTTAAAATAAAAGAATTAGTCAATTACATTGCATGTCTATTAAGAAAACGTCCCAAAATATTCCTAATACATAGCACCAAAGGGAAGGGATAAAAATAGTTTTATGTCGATGACAATCACACAAATTCTTGTATTATGCTCTAATGACACACCCCAAATCATTAAAAGAAAGCACATCTTCATAAACACTTCATGTCCTTATTTCTTTCAAAATATTGGTACCTAATTGTCAAAAGATCATTCAAAGAATTCGGATAGACTCAAAAAATATTTAAAATATCAAATAGTTTACACCAAACATTCCACACAAAAGACAATAAAGAAATAGATGCTCATTGGTCAATTTGATTTTCACATCTATATACCAATGAGTCATAGATTAGTTTAATTTTGATTTGAACCAAAAGTTTATGAAAAAAAAAAAAATTAACTAAAATAAAACTTAGTAAACTAACCAAATTGGGTTACCCAACCAATATCCGTGTGCTGCCATAAATGGTGTATTTTAATGAGTTTTGCCTTTACATGAAGTGGGTAACACAAGCCTAATTTTTCATGTATTAGAAGACAGAAAGAATTAAGAGCTTAACTGTAGTGGTAGATATTTGTTCCAATTCCTAATGCTCGAGCCAATTCGAACATTCTAATGTACCAAAAACAAAAATAAAAAAGGATAGAAAAATATGGGGATAGATATGGATTACATCCTTGACACTCCTAATTAATCTACTACCTACTTACTGAACTATAGATCAGAAAAAACTTAGTAGGTATGACTTGAGCTCTTGTGAGCTCTTAAACTATAAATTTAACATTTTGGTTCAGGATTTTTTGCCGACAGTTTTTAATAATCCCACTTTATTCCGATAGTGTAACTCTTATCATATTTTACCTGTGAAAGTCAACAGGCTTGTATTGTCAATGCCTTTAAGTATTACCACTAGAGAAGAGAATGATCCAAATATTCCATCTATATAGTTATTCAAAGAAATCAGAAAGTATGAGACTTTTTAAGACAAAAAAAGAAGATAGTCGGGGTCCTCCAGAGGTTATGATTATTAGGTCCCCATCTAAATTGGAAAATGATTTCTTTTTCTGCAAATCAACTATCAAAAACACAGATCGTTCCATAAAAAAGAAGACACAGATCATATAAGTATATAACTATAGTCCCATACTTAGCCACTCCTATATACCATTCCACTTAAAAGACATAATTCAATACAATTACATCACATATATTTGGTCTTTATATTTCTCTGCTTGACCTTGCAATTGCATACAAGCATATAAAATTCGTTCTACAAGGGGTTCCTTCCAAAACTCTTCTCTGTAGGTTCAATCTCTAGCAGCAACCCTCTGGTGAATTCCACATAAGGCAAAGCTAGTGGACATTCATCTGCTTTGGTTTTCCACCTGATGCAATAGACAAGCATAGCACACATGAATATAGAAGTTTTTTGCTTCCAACAGAAGCTATGGTTATCATGCACACAGTATATAAGCAGCATCTCCGTTCAGATATGGAAGAGTTTCGTTTTAGGATATGGGTCGACATCTAAATCAAAATTGTAAGGCTAAGATGGATATCCAAGACAATCACTTTGTTATTGATCTTTTGCTGTAAAGTTAGGTCAGGTCTGTCCTAAAAATGTAATTATCTCGGAAAAAATTGCAGCAAACTATATCTTTTTAGCTCATCATATGGATTCCCAAGTGGGTTGCAATGTTTTAAAATATTAATTGTCATCCACAAAAGTAATCCATGCATATCATGATCTAGTGGGAACTAAGTGAAATTTGTGTTTTATACCTATAATTGAGGACAAGATGATGAAGGAAGAATGATATCTCCACTTTAGCTACATCTGCACCTGGACAGAGCCTTGGGCCACCACCAAATGGTAGCACTTTCTTGCTGGTTGCATTGCCCTGCAAATAGAGACAAAAAATGGATGTGTTTCAGTGTTGGATAGAAAATTAATCATGTGTTTCTTGTAAATGCTTATAGATGTTATGCAAAAACCTCGACATTGCCTAATCTTATTGATGATTTGAGGAGAATGAGCAAGTTTTAGTTTGGAGAATGATTTGTAACATACATTCCATCTCCAAGGATTAAACTCCTGAGGATTTTCATGAAGGGTTGGATCAAAATGTGAAGAAGACAATACAGGAAGAACCTTCCATCCTGAGGGTATGACAAAGTCTGCAATAATTTCAATAATCCCAAGTGTGAGAAGATTTTAGTATAGCAATCCAAATTTGTGAAATTGATGCAGAGAGCTCGGAGGATTTTCTGCATAAAAACCTTTGAATTTGACATCTTGGAGTGCTTTCCTGTGCAGAAACTTGACTACATTCCCATATCTCATAGCTTCATATATAACCTATTGCCAAAAAGTTTTGGGTGTGAGAACTCAGCAAAAACTTTCAGGAAAAAAAATTAATGGATGATATGTAGAACATTGGTTGTTACATTATTGGTGAATTCCATTTTCATGTAATCTTCCAAGTTCAAGGGCTCCCCGTCCTTTTTTATTTTCCTTACTGCTTGGTGTTCTTCCTGTAAAAAGTAAAAACTTCTGAATTGGGTTATCTACTTTTTTGGCAATATCAATTTATTTATTTATTTTTGTGAAAAGAAGGGCTGAGTACCTTTAATTTTTCAAAAGAATAAGGTGCTTGGCCAAGAAAATAGACAATCAAGGATATAAGTTTTGCAGTTGTCTCATAACCTCCGAATAAGAGGTCCATTACAATGCTAACCCTCTCTTCATCACTCAGGTTCTGCTTGGATAAAATCACATTTAAGCAGTCTGCTCCTTCGGCAGGCCCTGCATCCCCTTTTAGCCTTTCTGCTAAGATCTCTTTGAATATCGATGTAAGCCTCACTCTAGCCTGAAAGAAGCCAAAATTTTATTAGTAAACTATGTATCAGCATTGACTTACTCTTTGTTTTCATTATTAGCACCTTAATGGCTTTGAAACAAGTTGTCCCGGGAATACGTAGTGGTAAAGAAACAAAGCCTTTGATGTAGGTTTCAAACTCCTCTAATATCTTAGAAGCAAGTGGCTCCTCCGGGTCAATGTTTAGAAGGTGCTTCAGCATAGCATTGAGTGTAAACTGTTGTCAATTGCAGAATAACTTAGTTACCGACTAACTTAATTAATCAAGTACATGTTTCTAATTGAAACTTAATACTTAGCAGTACAAGTTTTTTGGAACATTTTCTGCAGAAACTATGATGATCAATTGATCATTATCTCCAGTGTGACAGTTCAGCGAGGACCGATAATAATTTGAAATGAATGAGTTGATACAGTAATAAACCATAATTTTGTAATTCTCAAATGCAGTAGCAACATTAGGTTGTCAACTATCATTGGAAAAAAATATATGCATGTACCCTCCTAACAAAAACAACAGCAAATGACAATATTTAGTACCATACCCTTTTAGCTTCTTTATAGAAAGCAACTTCCTTACGGCCTCCCCACGACTCTATTGTTGAGAGTGACAGATTCTCCACACAATGAAGGAACTTAGGCTCGGACTTGGAAGCTCTGATGAAGCTGATAATGGTGTTTCTAAGCTTCTTGTGAAGGTCTCCTGACACAAGAAGCAGAGAGAATTTGCCAAGAATCTGATGCATTGGCTTAGGGTAATCAACTGGGAATAGCTTCCCTTCATTCTGAAGAATAAACATGTTGAGCTCATGGTCACAGGAAACTATAGTGGGTGAACCAAATAGGTGTGATTTGAAAACTTTTCCGTACCTGCATAACCATCATATGTGTTTAGGATAATGCCATGACAATATTATAATGAGGAATCTTAATGAAGAATTGTGAAGGAAATGGTGAATTACCTAGAGCAATGTTCTTCTAAGAAAGTTCCCATAGAATTTGATTTATGGGACTTGAGGAAGCCAAGAGTTTCCCCACAAATAGGCCAACCCATGTTCCCATGAGGCAACTTTGATGGACACCCTTCTTTTGCAAAATGTTTTAGCAGAAGATAAACAAATGCCAGTCCTGATAAGAGAGCTAAGGTTACAGGCAAAAGATCAACCATAGTTCAGAGAAGACCAGACAGAGATTTGGCTTCTGTGTTCAGTCTGTGCAGCACCCTCTACTCCTGGTGGTTTGTCCCAATTGCTTGCAGTCTTGCACTATATATAGGAGTTGAACCAAAATAGTGAAATACCCATATTCATTGTATTAGATTCTGTTTTCGTTGTTTCATCCCAAAAGCCCAAAAGAGGCAGAAAATGTTTGAATTTGAAATCTTAGGATAATAACTAATTTGGTTACTTGTGAATTAGTAGTGAGTTAAGTGTTTGTGTGCTAATTCTTATTAATGGTGAGTTATTAGTTAACTAGTAAAGAGTTACAAGTTAGTTGATATTTGTTATTAGTATATATAGTTGATATTTAGTATTTGTAATATCTGGGTCTACACCAAACAAAATTCTCTAATCTATATGTGTAAGTGCGTGTTCAACAAAGTGGGAGCTATGATACCAAATTCTTAAAAGGTGTATCAAAACATTTTGTGTGCGAATCATACACTGCCAACAAATCTGGCATCAGAGTAACATAGCTCGTCACATTTTTAACAAATTAGTATCGAATCCTCATACTTGCACGAAGGTATTATCCTTCAAATCTTCTTTCCAAATTAATCCCAAACAATTGTCCATTATCATGATGATTAAGAAAATGAATTTGAAAGCTGAATGGGTCATTCCCATTAGACAAGTCATGTGAGGTCGTTGAGGGGTTGATTCAAATTTCCCTGCTGGTATATCAAATAGAATCTTTTTAAAATTAGTTACTAGATAATTAAGATTATAATATGATAAGTGAGTGATCTTAAACAGGCTAACGTAGCTTGGACTATATTGAGTCTGACTGTAAACTCTGTAAGACGTAATGAACAAAACTAGCAGCTCTGTATTTAGGCTTCAATTTTTTCCTGCCCACTGTTTTAAATTTGACAAATATGGGATATATGTACCTATATTGAGTTTGTTCTTATACTAATTAGTCATTTGCAGTAGTGCATTGCACTAGAATGATTCTAGTTTACATTGTCATTTATGCAATGATGTGATACACTCTTCAGGTGTAATTAGCACCCATTACAATTTTGTTTTTTCTTTTGGTAGGAACCCATTACAATTTTGTTAAAGTGTGGTGGAGACATATTCACATAAAAGAGGAAAAAGATAATATTAAGTGAATTCTTAAACTAGTCAATGTCATTGTCATACACAATATAAGTGATGCGATCACTTGAGATAAGCCCAATATTAAAATATTTAAACTAACTTATTTATACTAGCCATAATAAAAAACTTTCCCACTAATTAATGACTCACCACCAATAAGAAGTAAACACTATCTATTAGCAATAAAACTCTTCTTACCCCACAAACTCTATTACATCAAAATATCTCACACACTAATTCTACTAAACACTATTTATACATATTATTTTATAGTCTTCTATATAAATTTTTGTTTATCAACAACTTAATCCAAGGTTGATTCCATCCAGATCAATAAAAACCAATCGGATTCTAATATAATTTGTAAATCGTTTAGAAAAAAGATCTAATACAATTAGAACATACATTCAACATAGTCGGAACATTAAATCTATCCCGAGATAGATCAAATTGCAACACACAAGAATATGGTGGTGATTGCCACTTAGGTAATTTGTCTTAACCACTACAATTATATATGTGTTTTTAAATAGAGGAATCATTTTTTGTAGTTTAATTTAACTTTGTTAAATAATGATTTACTTCCAAACCGCCGCCCTCTCCACTCTAGTTTGAAACAAAAGCCTAATTGATTTGCTTTCCATTGTCAAAACATTTTCAAACTTCTTGTCCCTATATATCTTACATCACTAAGCTTATCTTCTACAGTTCTCAATGTCCCAAAAATGTTCAATCTGTACGTGGGTTTGTTGGTAGCTAAAATATGGGCATTTGTTCCCTAAAAGAGAGCTACAAGGGAACATAATTAGGGAAAAATCAACTATTGGAACTCATTAGAGAACCAAAAGCTTGAAACAATTAAGCTGGATTAATTCTTTCGCTTTGTGTGTCGTTTTGATGTGGACGTTTGCAACACAATTCCAACCAAAATTGTCATTACTAGTTCTTCATAATCATACACATTTGTTGGCAATTGGGTCCATTCACACAGAGATAGAGGGTAAAGAGTGGCAGGCCCTGGACCTTTGAGGAGCCAAGATGATTACAAACTAGAGGAGGCAAGCAAAAGGGCCTTGAGTTTACTGTATGTCTATGACTTTACAGTGTGCTTAGTGCACGTGTAATGGGTCTGGGACCCTTCTTGTACATGATTGGCATCTACAACAAGTTTGTCTCCATATGTAGCTGGATATCATTTCATTCTGCGACATGAGTTGCATGTGTTTGAAGAACATCATGCTTAAAAGAAACAAAGAAAAACAAAACTTTCCTCTGAACCGTATGAGAATGTGTACTAAATGTTTGAATCCTACCCTTGAATTGCTCTTAGGATTCACACATGGAAAATCTAGATATTTAATATTCTAAATATAAAAATAACAAGTTGTTAGTTCAATTGATAAAAACATCTTATAAATTTGTTGTCTATTAGAATTTGAACTTGTAAGTACTTATAAAAAAATTTATCTCCTCAAATTGTTTCTCAAAGGCGCAAAGGATTATACCCTTCTACCTTTGGTAATAAACATTTGTACCATTGCCTAATTGAGATTCTAGCCATACATAAAGAGAAGAATAGGCACCCCCATATTTACTTGTGAAAATGAAGGATTGGGTTAAAAGGCCTGAATTGGAATGAGCAGAATGTGAAGTTGTTGGATACATGGGCCGGTTCATCTTCTTATTATCACATTGCCCAAGTACTGAAAAGCCCTGGTGGCCTGGTCCAAAAAAAGTTTGTCTCAATTTCTGAAGTTCAACAAATTAAAAATCATTGCATATTACTTCTGCTTTAAAGCTTGACCCATGTAGAGTGCCTAACTGGGTCATCAAATGAGAAGTAACGAGCCAAGTCTTATGTAACAATTGAATGCCCAAATTGTGAAAATCTACACTCACTCCCAACCATTGATAGGTTATCCATCTCTCAGAATTTGTATCCTGCAAAATTGAAAAGCATACAGACGTTTATTGATTCAATACTCTTGCTCAACTTCCATAAAAAAATTCAAGCAATGTCCACAATTCACACTAGTCTAAGAGCCACCCCTACTCCTATCTTCAACACCAAAACTACTTCAAATAAAATTGTAAGCAATTTAAATGAAAACAACCAAACCAAGCCACAACCTTCAGCAAGCAAAATCAAACGCCTTGTTCTTAGCCAAGAAGGTAGAACCAAGCTCAACACCTACCCGGACAGAGACTTCTATGCTTATCCGCGCTTAGTGACTCATGTTGATGATAGCTTCATTGCCTCATTGACTAATCTTTATAGAGAAAGGTTGAGACCTGATCTAGAGATTCTGGACCTCATGAGCTCTTGGATTAGTCATCTACCTAAGGAAGTTAAATACAAAAGAGTAGTGGGACATGGCTTAAATGCACAAGAGCTTGCCAAGAATCCCAGGCTGGACTACTTTTTTGTGAAGGATCTAAATCAGGATCAGAAGCTTGAATTGGAGGATTGCAGCTTGGATGCCGTGTTATGCACAGTTAGTGTCCAGTATCTTCAACAACCAGAGAAGGTCAGCTAGCTAGTTAGCTACTAGATGGTGTCTTTCTGCTTTACTTCATATTTGATCTAAAATGTGATATGTTTGCTATGCAATTAACATAATTTTGATGACTCTTTATAATCATTTAACTTTTTTAATGGCCACATCAGTTAATTTTTTGCTTTTTAGACACGATTTTAGCTAAAGATTTGGATAAACTAAGAATGTGGGAATTGAACAGAAAACAACTAAAAGTTGAGAAGGAAATTAAAAAGAATACTAACAAACAATGTCACATAACAGAGAAAAAAATTCATATCAACCCTCATTAATTTGGGAGGATTAAGACTTCTTGTTGTTGTAAACTTGTACTAACAAACAGATTTACAGGTATTTGCGGAGGTGTTCAGGGTGCTAAAGCCAGGAGGTGTTTTCATTGTTAGTTTTAGCAACAGATTGTTCTATGAGAAAGCCATAAGTGCATGGAGAGATGGGACTTCATATAGTAGGGTTCAACTTGTGATGCAGTACTTTCAATGTGTGGAAGGTTTTACACAGCCAGAAATTATTCGCAAGTTACCAAATGCTAATGATGCTCAAGAGAGCAAATCAGTGTTCAGTTGGATTATGAGGTTTTTGGGATTGTTGTCAGGTTCAGATCCTTTTTATGCAGTGATTGCTTACAGAAATTTCAAACCTGTAAATGAATGAATGTAAAATGAAGCTCTTTCCCTGTAAATATAATATAGAAGTATGGATGTTAATTATTTTCAAATCAATAAGCAATAGTTACTTTTTGAGAAAAAAAAAGATAAAAGACATTTTTTTCCTGTTACAATATGAGTCCATTACGATTAAGGATTGAACTCTACACTTAAAATTCAAGAGAATCTTATGATCAAAACGGATGTCAACTAAGATATAAGCACGAATTCCACCAAACTACATAATATTACTATTATGTTGTTAAGACATTTATAGTAATATCATTTTTTAAAATATTAAAATAAATAAATAAATAAATAATTTATTTCACATTTATATATTTATTATTTTATTTAAATAAAAGATATACCCAATATTCTACCCCAAAGAAGAAAAAAAAAGCTATACCCAATATCAATCCATTTTCTACTTTTTCCTACTCATGTCATATTTTTGTTTTAATCCATCCAATGATTAATTATTAAAATCCAGCAACCCTGTTTCTCATTCCCACCAATTCTCACCCGCCAGAGAGCTGCCAGGCCTTCCATCCGTTATCCTCTCCCTCCCATATCTCTATCTCCATCCCCTCCTTCCCTCCTTCCTTCTTCCATCATGTCTTCTGCAACTACCACTCCTTTTAAGCCATTATCAATGGCTGAAAAGTCTTTAGCCTTTGCGCCAACCCTCTTCATTTCAAAAAACCAATACCCATGTATCTCATTGCCATCCAAAGCTATCAAAATCTCACACCTTTCAAGCTCTTCCATACCGTCTGTGCTGACATGGGTGTGTATTAAAAAGAAGTCTTCACCTTTCCATGTAGTCCCACTTGTGGCACAGACTTCAGACTGGGCTCAACAAGAGGAGGAGGAAGATAACAAGGTTGATGGGGAGATTGTAAATTTGGAAGGTCAAGTACCTGCAGAAGAGTCAGATGAGGAAACAGGAGCTCAAGGTTCTTCTGAAGATGGTGGGAGAAATGAGGTCGAAGAGAGAGAAGAGAACTCTGAAGATGGTGATCTGGGTGGGACTGAAGACTTCTATCCCGAGCCACCTGAAGATGCTAAACTATTTGTGGGAAACTTGCCCTATGATTTAGACAGTGAGAAGCTGGCTCAATTCTTTAATCAGGCTGGGATTGTTGAGATTGCTGAGGTGATTTCTATATATTTTTGCTATGTGCTTGATAGTGGAAAGGTAACCTTGGAAATTTTTCCCGACCTGTTTGTAATGCAATTTTGATTTGTTTCTATAGGTAATATACAATAGGGAGACGGATCGAAGTAGAGGATTTGGATTTGTGACTATGAGTACTGTTGAAGAGGCTGAGAAGGCTGTTGAGCTGTTTCACCAATATGTGAGTTATTCTTATTTTCTCTAGAAAAATAGTCTATTCATTGATCAAGTATTGGTCTGTGTCAATAATGTGAAACTTACGAGGTGATATCTTGTAGCAAACACAAAAATTCTGTTAACAGTAGCCATTATGCAAAGTGATATTTCTTTTTGTGACCTATTGGGGCTGTCTGGAGGGCTTTCTTTCATTCATCTTTACTTCTTGTGTTCTACTTTTATTCAAATGCTTCACTATTACCAAGGACGTATGTTCTTAGAATAGACTGAATACATTCTACACTGGTATCCTGTGAAGTCAGATTGGACAGGAAGCAATATGCTTTACTGGTTATTTGACATGATATGCCACTCCAATGCTGTTGAAAATGTTAACTATAGGATGTGATTTTGCAAAATATGTGGCTGTCCCCAATCTAATGGCATACTAGCTGGTCTTGGTTAGTAGTATAGATAATACTTGTCAGCTTGCCAAAAAATAGATAACATACTTTTCATTCAGGTGGTATGGGGTAATGCCTTTTTGTTCACTGGCTGAGGACATATCTAGCTATAAGATCCACGTAATTAACTGCCATTGGAAATAAAATTTGATTGGTGTACTTGGTATTGGCAAATGGAATTATGTGAATAATGGTACTTTTATATTTTTAAAACACATGATTCCAGTATAAAAATGGGTCTACAAGTTTCCAGTTTTGTTGCTCAAAACGATAAAATACCTGAAGTGGATATCTTCATCACATAATTGCTTTATTTGAAGTGAAAATTTCTGATAATTGAGGATGGGATGCCTCTGTTTTCACCTTGCTCTGGGTAGTCAGCTTATTTAGTTGTAGCCAGTGATGGCATTTCACTCTTGGGACAGCCCTTCCTTTTGTTGAGCTGGCATTTCTCTTGCATTTGTAGATTGCGTAAAGGAAACGGTTACAGGCTACAGCAGAAGTAGAAGGAAACAGTTCATGCATTAATGTTTAGTAGACACGATTGATTGTTTGTGTCTAGGAATTTCAAATAACTTTTCCCTTAACTATATGACTGGTAGTTCAGTTTGAGATTCCATGATTTACTGTTGTCTGGATTTTGAGCTTGCATGTTTCTCCTAAACAGGATTTAAATGGAAGGCTTTTGACTGTAAATAAGGCTGCTCCAAGAGGATCACGACCGGAACGACCAGCAGTGTATGAACCTTCTTTCAGAATCTATGTTGGTAACCTGCCATGGCAAGTGGATGATGCTCGCTTGGAGCAGGTTTTCAGTGAACATGGAAAGGTTGTTAGTGCCAGGGTAGTATCTGACAGAGAAACAGGCCGTTCCCGTGGTTTTGGTTTTGTTACAATGTCTAGTGAGACCGAACTAAATGATGCTATAGCTGCTCTTGATGGTCAGGTAACATGCATTATCTCCTTCTCTATGAAAACTTTGAAATGTAGATCACACAGGATGGTTGGAGGTGACCTACAATGTGAATAAAATTATTTTGATATCATTTGGTAGTTCCCAACCAAGTTTCTGTCATAAATCTTTCTTAGTAACTTGGGTAGAACTGTGCAGAACATTAGTTTCTGGAAGTTCAACCATCTTCATTTCTCAGCATTTTTTTTCCTGGCGTAATCTTAATTAGCTTCCTTTCATTAACATGTTACCTGTGTTGTAGAGTTTGGATGGCAGGGCAATCAGAGTAAATGTTGCTCAAGAACGACCAAGGCGTGGCTCATTTTGAAGATGATCTGGAAAAGTTGCCAGTACCAGTTGAGTTTGGTGCATCACTTTCTAGAGAAAAGATTATCCCAGCCTGCCTCTTCCATTTTTATCTTTTTCCCAATTCCCATGTAGTAGTTCAGAAATTTATCCAATGTTAGTGGGAGAGTTTTATTTTAGGAGTTAATAATATTTTCTCTTACAGCCTTCAGATATCTCTAGTACTTCGGCAAAAATACATTCAATTAATTTGTGTACAGCTTATGCCTGCCCTGACTAATTTACTCTACCAACAGATTGAAAATCCAAGCTTCACATTACACAACACAACAGACAGGAGACAAGCATTTAAGACATAGTGCATATTGAGATGTAAAACTTTAGGTTCACAATTTCTGCAAAACTTAAGAGTCATAATCAACGACAGATGCAGTAACGATACAGTGTGCTATACCATTTCTATCTATTCTAAACCATCCAGCTCTGGTACATACTATCATCAGAAATTGCTCTCCAGTCCCTACACTATTAGATCTGTATGAAAAAATGACTATTTACCAAAAAATGAAGCCAGTATGTAACTTGTAATTGATCATTAAAAATTATATCTCCTAAGATTTCTCATTTACCATTGGCATAATGACTGCAAAGGTTAAGAAAGCTTCAACTTCAAGGGAGTGAGCAAATGAAACTTGTTATCCACAAGAAAGTTTTTTAGGGTTCTCAGCAGCTCTTTGGGCTTTCTCATGCAGCTTCAACAAAGTAATAAAGTCTCCAAAGTGTCACATTATCCTGCAAAACATTAACATTTCTCATTTTTAAGAATTGCAAATTCTGATTAAGTTCCTAATTCATATATTAAAATAATAAATTACCTCCTTTTCCAGATCGACATATATTTCATTACAAGATTGTGTTGTCACTTTTTTACTACGACAAACAATCTCCGCAACACGGTCCAGCTTTTCTGGCGGTAGCTTCTGAATCAGTTTCTGAAGCTGTTTCTTCTCAGAAATGGTCATGGGCCTATATTTTAGGCATCAGTTTGTGAAGCGTCAGGGCATAATGTTATATATGAAACTACTACAAAGCCCTGAGGCTGTGAGGAGCAGATAATTACATGGTTCTTGACAATTACTCCCTTAGCCTCAAAACAATCTGTTGTCTTTAAAAAAGCTCAAAAAGAAAGCTATATTAAATGCATTCAAACTAATTATCATGCACCGAATATTCCAGATCTACCATGCACATATACTCCAGTTCTCCTGCTAATCCTTTGCCAGATTACATCAAAGACCACGTTGTTGGGAATAAATGCTCTAAATCTCTTTCTCTATAAGGTTTTAGAAAAGAATTGCAAAAAAAATAAAAAATAAAAAAATGGATGGCTATTGAGCATGTGTATAGTCAAACAAGACCCAATTAGGGGGATGGAGGGAGTATATGTCAGTAGCATAGATTTTCTAAGTACATAAAATGAAAAAATTAAAAAATTGTGCCCCTAATGGTTAGTTGCATCTTTTCCAATTGTCAAACTCATTGAATCACTCAAAAGAAAAGGAAATAAGTTACACAACCAGCATATTACTAGTCAATTTAAGATAAAATAATAAAGAGCGTGGAAATTAGTCAAGTCTGAACATTTCTAAGAGAGTGAGAGTACAACTATTATCACATATAAGTTACCAGAATAAGTCAGCAACAAGCACAAATTTTTCTTCATTTACCCCTTTGAAGAAGAACAGCATACCTGCTCTTGGACATTACAGCATCAAGAAGAAACTCCAGCTTCTGTTCCATGTGCCCTAGCTAAAAGCAAACATTAGATATAACTTATAAGTTCAGATAAATATATTATGATTGTAACAACAGGGTTTACATTCCATAGAAGTTTCCTTGGGAAAACATCAAATCCACATTGACAATGTTTTTGACACTATAACTGAATGATAATGATAATATCAATGATGAAAACCATGCTTTGTATGCAAGTCGAAAAGGTATCAGAGGATTACGGTTGCAGACAGCTCATCAGAATGTTTCTTCACTATCTCCAGAACCTGTGAGCTATCATTCTCCTCCAAGAGGAACTGGAGATCATCACCCACCTAAAGAAAAATGTAGAAATAGGATAAAACATAAGAGCCATTTCAATTGTAAATTGTTATCCATTTTTTCCTTCTTTCTCTGTCCTTAATTGTTTTGCAAAGAACATGTTTCTGATTGTGATTTCAAATGCATACAAACTTACACCTACCAACAGGCATTTCAATTTTTTCAATGGCATTGGCATACATATGCTGGTCTCTCTCAGCACAGTGTTTTCAGATTACCGTTAGAAGACAATTTTTACCTCTTAACTACAATTAAAACTATTAAACATAAAGTTATGAATGACTTCATATTTTCTTTGTATGTACCATTCATGCATGAATCCAAACCAATTAAGTGTAAAGGAAATATAAATTCATACAAAACTATCTTTTTCTTTGGTAGAAAAAAGAAAATTACTGATGAAGGGAAACAGTGAAAGTACAAATTGGAGATAAGGTCGTACAATTTTTACATTTCTTTTAACTGTTCATTTAGTATGGTAAAGACTTTTAAGGCTTTGTTGACCAAAAAACCCATGAAGCATAGAATTACATAATGTGGTATATTTTGTGTATGCTTCTAGTTATCAATACCAAATATATAAAAATCTGAAACTAAAAGAGGATATATTTTAGCAAATTGACCAAAACACAAAATATTAGCCTAGAAGGCTTTTATACGGCCCAATAAAGCCAGTATGATCAATAGAGGCTGGTATTATAACCAAGATCATACATGATGTCATGCCTGCCGATTCACTTATCTGGAAAATGTGTAATGCTGTAATGGCCAGTATGTGACAATAATTTCTTGAATATAATATTAAAGAAAAAAGGATTTTCAATTTTAAAAGATTCAATCTTGAAAAAATCATTGCCAACAGAGGTATTTAAATACTAAATCAAACAAGCTCATAATATTTATTTGAATTTATACGTATGTAAAGGAACAGAAATAAGAGAGGAATCTTGCACTTCCCGTGTAACTCTTTCATAATATTCCAGACGCAACAATCCAGGAATGAACTAAACATCAACCATAATTAGTCTCACCTCCCCATTCTCTTTCTCAACGCCTTTGTTGGAACCCAATTGAGAATCCCGCTCCTGTTCAAAATTAGATCCACAAATAAGAATTAAATGGAGGATACAGGATGAAAATGTTTTACATGTGAAAGCAAATCTGTGCATGTGCGCGCAGATGAACATGACTACATGAGTCTAAACAAGAGAGAAGACCTTGGTAAGGATTAGTCACCGTAGTGGAGAACCAAAAGGGGAATTAGGGGAAGAGAGAGAATAAAGGGGAAACAGGGAGTTTACAGAGAGAAGGCATGGCAAGGGGGTGCCACTAGGGCAAAACACAACATCTCAATATTTCATAATATTCAACTCAGAATAAAAAACTACATCATAGGCCTTTATATAGCTAAGATGCAACACCTACTTAATGCCAAAGTAATTCTAAATTATGATAAAACCCCATAACATAATAATAGCTAATTAACCCCAATTGCCAATTACATAATTGAAATCCCTAATATCTCTATTACAGAATACAGATATTCCTTCCCTATCCTGCATCACAGCTTAAGCTTCTTTGGACCAGCTTTCCGAATGCCAAATATTCCCTTGTCTGGTAAAGCCATATTTACATAATTGGAGTCTATACCTTTATTTCGTGAACCCTGTGTCAGAAGATATTACCAAGAATTGTCCTCGGTGTGCTAATATTCACCTGGAATGAAGCTTAACTTCAAATACGCACCAGTTGTGGGTAAGATCATCTACCGTGATTCTTATTGAATGCTAGCAGTCTCATAAATAGATACTACATAGATAATTAAGAATAATAAACAGCATAACTACCTTAATAATGTTCTGAACTTACTTTTTCTATTTTTAGGTCTTTGTTGTAGTTATGCAGAGAGTAATTCCGTTTTTCTTGTAGTGAGTTCTTGAATCCCATTTTTCTTTATATGGGGTTGTGTGCATTAATACATTTCTGATAAGTTTGGGTATCTCAAAGCAGTCAAGTCCACGCTGACCCTTACACACAGACATTCATCTGCAAATTGGTGAATTGTATCTGTGTTGCAATCTTAGTCTGTTACTGGCATTTTTTCATGACATAATCTATGTTAACCAATCTTATTTTATTAGTACAGCTTAACCATTAACAGGTATAAAAGCACAATAAAAACCAAACAAATTTCACGCCTTAATGCAACAATAGTAGATAAGAACAATACCTCTGCTATGGATTGGGGATTGACGCCTAGCCTGTCGCCAATGCTGGTTAAAGAGGATGAGAGGACACCTTTATTTTTCCTACAAGGAACTTTTCCCCGGTGTCATCATTAAATGAAGCAGCTGTATGATTGCAAGACCTTTTTACTACTTAGCCTTGACTGAGTTGATACAAGCTAAAGCAGGATCTCATCTGAAATTAAAATGACAGTGCAATTCATATTTTAGTAAATGAAATAACAGAGTTAAGTTAGCAGGTCCAAAAATCTAGAAAATCATATGCTTGTAAGACGACTCAGCATATCATAAACTAAGTTAGCTGAAAGCCTGAAGCACAGGCAGGCATTGTAATTAAGGTGCTTAAAACCAACTGGTAGACATGCAAAGCAAGATGTGATTCATGGGGCATATGAAGCTCCATAGCTAAGTCTCTCTTGCATAACCCAGTTGGATGTGTGAGTGTTCATTTAGAAGCAAAATAAGTAGGAAGTATAACGTACCTCATCAACTTCTGATGAAAGAACCTTGACTCCCTGCCTGAGTAACAATCTCAATCTTTCTTTTGTGAAATCTGAAAGCTCCGTTCCAATGCCATTACTAAATAATGAATCAGAACGATTATCACTATGCTCAACTGTATTTTTGCCCATGTCCTTCTCATTTCTTCTTCCAGGTACCTCAGATGTTTGGTTAGCAAAAAGTGGAAAATCCTCATCTTGTGACAACAGCTCTATTACTTCCCGTGTATAGTAACCAAAATAATCAGGTCCTATTTTTCTGTGTCCATCTGGAGCAACCAAACCCCCCAGAAGCATTTGACATGACAAGGCAATATGGCACGTGACAGCTACAATGAATTGATAATCAGAAAAGTCAGGATGTACTGTATTAAAAAAACTACATACTGCACTAGTCGGACAAGGGGTTTGAGGAATCCCCTGCAGTAGGCAGCTGAAGAGGATGATAATGCAGAAACAAAACAAGTTCTGGCACAAATCTGTTATTTGGAGGGACATTCACTCCATCACCTCATATATGGGTCAGTTACCAATTACTTGTTTCTGTGTTCTCATTAAACTGTTCAGAAACAAAACAACATTACTAGGAAGAGAAGAGAGAATTGCCAAGAAATATTGGTAATTCATACCGCAATGAACATGAGGAACCTCTACCTTAGAATTGTTATGATGTGCACATATTAATCTTTGAATCTCAACATACAATGTTGAATACATTCTCCCTCTTTTAAAATTATAAATTGAGCTCGTTCTAAATTGAAATTGGTGGCAAAGAAACTAAAGAGTCATCTGAGCAATATAACCTGCAGGACATGCAATCTTCTACTAAATAGCTAGAAAGGTCCAACCTAAAACAAGATGGCCAATGTACTTAAATAGACCTTATTCCTAACTGCAAAAGGAAGGCAGTATTGACGCTTTGTATAACTAAAATACTCCAGAAGAAAATAAGAGATGGTCATAACACATCATTCCACTGAACCCTAAAAGTTTCCCAGAAAGAATGCAGGATGAAAATTAACAAAGAAATAAAATCTTTTGAAATTCAAAATCTTTTGCACTTGAAATAGAAACCCCAAATGTTTTTTTTTTATTATTATTTATCTCACTTAATCCATTAGAAATACAAGCCACAAACATCAAGTTTGAATTTCCTAGTTTTTCCAATTCCCCCATTTTCTATCAGCTTTTACTTTTATTTTCCCTCAACTTCACGACAACCAAACAAAACCGAGGCAAAGAAAATACTCGGAGTAGTCTCAACCAATACATGAGAATAGAGGATATGGAACTTACAAAATCGGACATACAAAGGAAAATTGTGGAACCGGAAAAGTTGAGCTTTCTGATTCGCGCGAAGGAAGATCTTCAAAGCAGCAGAACTTTAACCATAGGGAAGGACTCTGTACATGAAGAGGAACCGCCTGCCATATCAGTACATCTTTTTTTTTCTACCTTTATTCGGGGTATTTATGGAATTTATTATTTACTAAATTATAAAAGAAATTAAAAATTCTAGAAAAATTGTCGGTTTTGGAGGTTTTTTTTTTTAGAATAAAAGGAAATAAGATCCTTCTTCTAAAATTGATTGAAGAAAAAAAAAAAATTGTAAAGGTACAGAATAATTTTATCCATTGATAAATATATTTTTGTTCTTTCAATTAAATATTTACTAATGTTCAAATAAAATATTGTAAGTAATCGTAATTTTTTTGTAATTTATAAATAAAAATTTAACAGTTTTAGAAAAAGTAATAATATACAAGAGACAGAGTATAAAAAAAATGACATTATATTAATTATATGCATGTGTGTTTACATATTGAAGATGATTTTACCAAAAAAGAAAAAAAAATTATTAATTATTTTTTGATTACTTTAAGTCGCCTTAGTTTTATGTCGCTATTAGTTTTATGTCGGTAACTGATTTGAGAATAAACTTTCAAAAAAGATAGGATAACCAGTTTTATCTTATCTTTTAAGTTAGTAGTACCAAGAAAGGTGTGTTTGATTTGAGGCACTGTCATATACAATTGACAGAGTTTCCTGGGAGGTTAGTAAACAAACAAAATATATAATAAATCTTTGATTCACATAGAAAGACTCCTTTTTACTACAGCTTCTTACCAGTTACAAACTTTTTAAGACACTCTGGAAGCTCAATAAATCTCAAACTACTTCGGATTGTAAATGAATTCACAGACAGCATAAGAAGGCTTTAAGTGGCTCAAATGCACAGGCTACAAACTACTGCAATATTTGACATGCTAACAAGCTTGCTACAAGTGGATGCAAAGTTGGTCTTACCTTATCTGCTTTTACTTTAAACTAAGGGGAATTCGTTGCTTGCTCACATTCACTCCTCAAACCAACTCCAAGTCAATGGAAATCCTGAAGCAAGTACATGGCATAATTGAGCATGCCGGCCCCCTAAAACCACGGTTTGATGCACTTAATAAGCTGATTAAGGTCGTAATGGGAGTGGCCAGACGTGTTGTTGAGGTCAATTATCTTCCACATGCATACATCACAGATGATGTATCAGCATGTTCGACAGCCTCCTCACATATCCCAATGAGAATCAGATGTGTTGTGGCCTGAGCAGCTCAGATCATGACAAGCCTCACTACCATGGGGTTTGAGTAAGTTTTCCCAGTCAGTATGCACCATGCCATCTTCAACATTTTTCCTTCTATAAGCTAATAAATAATGAGTTTGTAACGTTTTGTTCATATACATATATATTTGCTAAATGACATGCAAATTCAGGTTCATTATGGCAACCAGCACTGAAGCATGGGAGCTATCTACATTGGCTCACAAGCTTAAAACTATACTAGAGCATCTTAGGGTGCAACTGGATAGTTGATAGAAACACATTGGTATGCCACTTAAACTGTATAGAAGTATTTGTTTCCACATCCAATGAAAAATTAAAATTGATGCAATATTGCCATTCATACTGCAGAGAGAAAGATGGTTAATGAAGCTCAAAAACTGCTTAGCGACCTCTTTAAGATGATCCACCTTGACAACATGAGGGTTCTCAAGGCTCTAACATATGACAAAGATGATACACCACCACTAGTTGATGGTTCTACAAAGAAAAGGGTTTGCTTTCCTGACACATTATTCCCCCAAAACTATATTACTGCCACAAGAAGTTGATCTCATGGGGGTATAACTGAATGGTAAAATTAAACAGGTTCACCTAGATGTGCTAAGGAGGGAGTATGTGCTATTGCTCATCTTAGGCTTAGACATCTCCCACGACGAGCTTCTGATTCTTGAACAGATATACAACTAATCCAGGATGCATTTAACAATGTTGGAAAGTCAGTATGAGGTGGTTTGATCCCAATTTCGGACTGGGAAGTCATCCAATGGTCAGAACCTTTGCAGAAGAAGTTTGAGAGCCTGCAAGCTACCATGTCATGGTACTCTGTGCATCATCCTTCATTGATAGCAAAGGCGGTCAACAGTTTCATCAAGGGTGACTGGAAATACAAGAAGTAGCCTATCTAGTTCTAGACCCTTATGGGAAGGTAGCATGCCCAAAAGCCATACACATGATGTGGATTTGGGGAAGCAAAGCCTTCCCATTCACAAGTTTGAGAGAAGAAGCTCTCTGGAGGGAAGAGTCCTTGAGACTTGAGCTACTAGTGGATGGCATTGACACAACAATATTGAATTGGGTATAACTACATACACCTGCCAATCTAAATATAAATAAATACTGTAAAATACTCAATCCCATAGAAACTGATTTATTCTCTTGTTACTGAATGAACAGATCAAAGAAGGAAAATACATTTTCTTGTTTGGACGTGATGACATCGCATGGATTCTAAAATTGACAAGACAAGCTCAAGCAGTTGCATAGGCTTACAAAGATACCTGTAGAGACAGTGTATGTTGGGAGAAGTGGCAAAAGGGAGCAAGTTCAGCGAGCCTTAGCAACCATTTCAGCAGGGAAGTTAACTTATAGCTGGCAAGAGCCTAGCATGATATGGTTCTGTTGGACCCGTGTTGAGAGCATGCTGTTCTCCAAGATTCAACTCACATAAGACCACAACCCCGTTATTCAAGAGATCAAAATATTGCCGAGCTATGACAAAATAGGGGAATGGGCTGTTTTAGCCCAAGGGTCTAACATTGTTGTGAATGGACAAGGCATAACATCTTACCAAACCCAGGTCGATTCAGTTCTCCCATACAGCTGGGAAAATCCTAGATGAGGTGAGGTGCCCTGAGTGTCACTGGAACAGGCAGATTTTTACTACCTTCATCTGTCATACGACGATAGCGCTGAACAAAATGCAGTATGCTATGCTTGACTGCTGTCATATCTTCATTAAGTGATCGCATTGCTACTTATATAATGTTACTGAAAATAATTTTTTGTTGAGTGTGTACCTGGAATTCATTCCATTTTGTAATATGATTTGAGTGAGAGCTGTGTTATCTGTTACCTCAGTTGCTATGTAACTATGTGCACTGGTTGGTCCTTTTGATATTGTTGGCATTCCCGGTTGGCATTAATAATAAAGCGTTTGTACTTTGTAACTACTAAGGCCTTCTTATGATCATATTTATTAAATTTTGTACAACCACTATTTTTTTTCATCTACCTTTTTTCTTTATTCTAAGGTAGCTAACTCATAAGTAATTGTAAGCGAGACTAGCCAAATAGCCAATAACTAAGCTCAACTCATATGATTACAATGTATTGGATTTGGATAGAAATTCTAAGTTCAATCCTTTTTTATGTAAAAAAGAAAAGAGAAGAAAGAAACTACTGAGAAATTAAAAAGGAAAAGGCTAGTCAAAGATTAATTCTTTTCCTTAGAGTATTAGTCTCGTAAACCGAAGGTCTGTGGTTCGATCCTGCATGGGAGCAGTTTAGTATTTTCCATTTAATTGGAGTTTATTATTATTATTATTATTTTAAATTCTTGGGTTACTAGTTTAGGAATATCACTGTTTTGGTGCAGTGGAAAATCAATTGTTGCTGTGCAACAGTACCAAGCTGCTTCGAATTCAATGGCTTCATCGTTTCAAAAGCTCCTTAGAAAATCACCAGCCACGAGAATTTTCACTGCCTTTCACAATTCCCCATTATCAAATCCCACATTGCCTCTTGTTTTTCATCGGTCCCATCTCATCGAAACCAAACCAGAATTTCACCAAGTTACCAACCTAAGCCCTAGTTTATGTTCGGAAAAAGCTGAGAACTTTTTCCCATCTCAGTTATCTGTGATTTTCCCTAGCTATCCATTTGGGTTTCCTGCAAACCCCATTTCATCTACTGGGTTTGATCCATCTGAGGAGGACGTCGAGTTGGATGATTCGCCGACAGTGCGGGCTGATAGTGTGAAGAAGAAGAGGAAGAGGAAGATGAACAAGCACAAGTACAATAAGTTAAGAAGGCGTCTTCGAAGACAGACTTAGGGGCGGGATTAGGTGAGAGTTTATGTTTTGGAGAATGTATTGAACATGCTGTTTGATCCACCGTTAAATTTTGTAAAACGAAATCTCCCCATTACTTAGTTTCTAGTTGTGGGAAGAGATAGTTCACAAAGCTTAGTAAAGCGGGTTAACTTTTATGTTCACGTTTTCCCTCCTTTTTTTGCAATGAGACGGATGTGGAGGTTCACAAACATTTGAGTTCTATTGAATTCATAATTCTGGAGCATAAATTTATTCTAAATAGAAGAACGTCCTTAGTCTGCTCTCTGTCGTGACTGAGAATGGTTTGGGAGACTTAATCTTTGTTTACTTTATGTAGAAGTAAGGGGGGGCTTTCCAAGTATCTAATTTGTGCTTACTTGGAACCTGGAGGGTTCATTTTTAGAATTTCAGACTTTTCTTTTCTTGCTGTTGGATTCAATAGTTATGTTTTATGTTTGGCCTGAGACATTTGCTGCCTAACTTCCTACTGTTTTTAAGGTGTTCGCATGATGCATACACTGTGTTTTTCTATCAGATTTTGGGTTGCCTTAACTTATTTTGATAGACGATGAACCTATTGTGGGGGAGCAAGAAGACTTAATCCTTAAAGTTCTGGATTGGCTACAATGGTTATGGACTTATGGTACTTATATAAAATATTTCGATATGAATTTCCCTTCACCGTAATTAAGGGAGATTGTGTACTTTATGGTATATCTAAAAAAACCATAAGGAATAGTTTAAACTTTCAATACTTTGAAATAAATTGTATATTTGGTATGCAAATTAAGTTCTGGGGGTGATGTAAACACAGAAAATCTAAATTGTTTGAGTTATAGGAGTTTGAATTTATACTTTGGCATGCCATTTGTTACCCCTGGAGGTGAATAATAAATGTGTAGTGTTTATTGGGATCAAAATTCTGTAAGAAGAACTGCCGATTGGTGCACTACTGGGATTTGGTTTTCTTCATGGTTTATGTACTTCATGGAACTGCTTAGTAGATCTGTGATGCTATCAGGTCAGCAACTTTGCATTTGGAAGATAAAACCTGTTTCATTAGCTTTAGTTTTAATCTTTCTTAAGCATGTATATTGCTCGCCTGATACGCACCAGTCACATCCACACACCCTAGGTTCCAAAAAGCTACATGTACATGCAAAGATATATATGTCAAGCTACAAGTAGCAAGTATGTTTATAAGATTGGTGATGTCAAGTGACCTTTCAGTCTAGTAGCACCTTCTTTTTTTAATAGTGTGGATGGCAGATGGATTTTCCCTAAGTGTTGGGTCTAATACTTTGTTTCTTGGGTGTGCTTATCATAGACTATTTGAAATTTCTGGTGAGTAATAGATTTCCCTCACAATATGGAGTTATTGATCTTGGATTTTTGGAAAGAAGAAAAAAGGAAGTTGCTTTGGAGGTATGCCATGTTTATGGTGACTTTTGTCTTTGGTTGTGTAATTCTAGGATTTCCATGGATTATTTTCTAACTTGAATGCTTCTTTGTGACAATAAAAAAATAGGTCTTTTGGCCTGTTTATTGTGCTTCTTGGATTTTTTCTTTTTTCCTTTTTTTTTTTTTGGGTACAATGCTTTGGAGATTTTTAAAAGCCGTTCTTTAACACATTCAGTGGCATGGGAAAGCCTTATTGTGGTGCATTAATTGTTGTTTAGTCTTTAGATCTGTTTGTTTCACTCACTCTCTCTGTTTAAAGGAGGATCCTTATGCTCACTCTTGTACTTTCCGTCTGTAGAAAAAAACTTCGCAATGATGAGCAAATTGTTACACCTTTAAGATCTAAAATGCTACATATACATTGAAAGACATGTGTAAAGCTAGTTGTAGCCTGTATGTTGGATAAGTTTATTGATGTTAGTAACCTTTATGCCAAAAGGAACCTCTTTACTTTTTAACAAGGGTGGAGGACAAGATCAGGGGTTCAAAACCTATTTGGTGCATGCGTCTGGCATACAGATCAAGAAAAATAAGTTAATTGATGGGAAAAGTTTCTTTGACAACAGTGGTGCTTAGGAATTGTGTTGGGAGCTAATTGACAAGACTTATATGTGGACAGCAATCTTACTCTAGAGTGCACACAGCAACGTCCTAAAAGAGGATTTTCTCTGGTCAATGAAATTACTTCTTTTAGGTCCATGTACCTAAGATTTCTAGTATAAAGGTTTGTCTCATCAATCTTATATCTAGACCCAATTCTGAAGCTTAGCTTCACCGGAAGAAGTAAGACGGGTATGTTTAGACAAAATAAATTATTTCCTGTGAGCATATAATCTGATCTAGCTATTACTAGGAATAACTCTTTCTAAGATTAGGTCTATGGAAGGAGAAGAAAAATATGTTTTCTAGCTTGCTTGCAGGCCTCATTATTCATAGTTGCTGTTCTAATAGGATTTTCTCCTCATATGCTTTTGCTTCTGCTCTTACTTTCATTTATTCCCAGTTTGTGCATGTTAAAGTTGGGTTTCAACTCCAAATGTTTGTAGTTAAAATTTCCATAAAAATTGAAGTTATCTCTGTTTTAGAAATGTATGCTGAATATTTTTCCACTTTTTTTTTGGAATTTTGTGTAACAGGTTTGCAGAACATTCCAATAAGTAGAAAATAACCTCTTGAGTTGTGGAAAATGAAATCCTCTTCTCAAAAAATTTCATATAAGCTCTGGCCTTCTACCATTACATACCACTCTCCACCATCCTCTTATGTTTCCCATTATTGTTTCACCATCTTTCACTAATTGTTCTTCTTCTTTATTTGTTATCTAAATGCTTCTGAGAATCATTCTTTGTTCTGACTGGTTGTTGTCTATGCTTGATATGTGCTGTCAAACTCTGGTAAGTAGAAATTTTCCTTAAATTAGAAAGGTTCTTATAAAACATAATTACAGAAAACATAAAAGGAAGATGTCATAAATCCTCTTTTCCTTTGGGAACAAGAATTTATTCTCTAACGAATTTGAATAAGCCTGCATGATGTGCTTTCAGCTCCATGTAGATGTAGGTGCCTTGGATAAAATGCTTATGCTAGGGTATCCAATATTTAATAGATGCTTGTGTTCTTTAATTATGCTTATGGAAAGGTATCCAACGTGTAATCTTATGCAGATTGCTCGGTTATTGCAGTTAAGAACAGGAGTACTTCTATTCTCAGTTCTCTGGAAAAGTATTAGTAGAGTTACTTCGATGGTTGGCTACCATTTCTTGTGTTTATTACAAAATTATAGTTTACATCGTGTTAGTGTTTGAAGGGGAAATAGGAAAGAATCTGAGAGTGTAGGATCTCAAGTATTTAGAATAGGTTTTTTGCAATCGGCCAATCCCTGCTATGACCCTCCTTAGGTGATTCTGTAATTTTAATATCTATTTGAACCCTGGAAAATTCTAAATCCAATTTTTACATTGGTTGTTTCTGCTGCTAGATGTGAAGACTATTATAGAAACCATTCTCTCACCATGGTTATTTGTTCTTCTCACTTCCTTTGCAATAATAATCAATTTCATTACACCTGGAAGAGGCCTTCTTTTTGATATGTCTACAATTCATCTCTGGTAAAGTTGTGTAAATGCTTCATTGAAATTATTTTGATCTTGCCTATAATTTGTCTGTGTTGCACCATCTTGCAGCTGTGGCACCCACAGTTCTTGATAAAGGGGACAATCCTCTTATAATTTAGCAAGTCAAATTTGGACCTGTTTGGGACTGATCTGCACCACGCTATCACTGCTCTCCTAAAATTATTGTCTGCTCCTCCCATAAAATATTGACAGCGCAAAGAAATTTGATATTTCTGTACTTCTTACTGTAAGTTTGTGAATCTGGGATGGATATCTCTATTTTATTTTATTTTTGGTAAAAGGATGGATATCTCTTTAGCTCTGTTTAAACTCTTGCTAAGCAAATCTGATGTTCCAAATTATAAGAGACACCAAAAAATGCTGAAAGTAAACTATAACGCACTATACAACAAAGAATACTGTAGAGAGGAGACATGTCTCATCATCCCATCACAATAACCAGAAGATAGGGCTAAAGTTAGTGAGATCCACTTCATCTTCTCATTCCATAGTCCCCACAACTAAACAAATATCCCTTAAACCCATCGTTGTCTTCAATCTTAGTTATTCTTTGATTAATTTAGTTGTTATTTAGTCATTTTCTATCCACAAGGCCATAAAACTAGTGCTCGTCTAGGGTGCTTGATTCCAATCTTAGACCAGAAATTTTGGGTCCATAAGGCTGTGACTATATGATGAATTTATTAGTATGGTGGGGGTGAGGGGTCCAACATATAGTATTTCTCTACTTTGCAAAACAATATTGTTAATTTTGACCAAATGATCATTTGTCATGTATTCAGTTCATCTAACTGAGGGGAACCCTTTTTTTAATGGCTGACTGGGGATTCCAGAGATGATTGGATGAAGCATGGCCAGGCTTTAGGGTGATGGTTTTGGCATCAAACTTTTGCTTGATGAATTTAGTGGTTTGTAAATATTATCTGAGGTTCACACCACATTGATGTGGATGTGTTTGTTTAGTAGTAAAATTGTGTTTTCTCTAAAGCAAGAATGTACTTCCTATTATATGATGTAGATGTGTTTGCTTGGTAGTAAAATTGTGTTTTCTCTAAAGCAAGAATGTACTTCCTATTATATGATGTAGATGTGTTTGTTTAGTAGTAAAAGTGTGTTTTCTCTAAAGCAAGTACTTCCTATTATATAACTTAGAAAGTCAAATGAAGTGGAACATGTCTTCGTTTTACTATTTTCATAAAGTTATCTAGGATGGCATTCACTATCTCAAATATTAATCAATTTTATTAGAATTTGAGGCTTCCAACTTTCATCTTGGAAGTCTCATTTTTAAGTTTAGAAGAATACATGCACAGTAAGAAAAGTGTATAAAGAATTGACTTATTAGAGGTACTACAGATCATTTAACGTTTTGGTAATATACAGATTGTATTTGTAGTCATTTTAACTGTGTAGATGGTATTGTCTTATTTACCATTTGTTGTTGTTTTTTTTTTTTTTTTTTCATTAGTTAATTAAAAAAGGGAGAAGTTTATGTATGTGAGATAAAGAACTTTGCCAGCTCTTGTACCTCAAGATTTGCAATGCATGAATACTACGTAAAAAACGTCAAATATGGGAAATGTGTTTGTTTATGAAGTCTCAAATATCCAGAAAATGATGATTATAGTTTGAATGTGGGATACAAAAAAAGTTGTCCTTGGTTCCTTAACTCCAGCTGTCTCCAGTGATTTGCTCTATAAGATACTTTGTTTAATTAACCTCACAATTACTAATCCAACCAAGTTTTTGCCGCCAAAAATGGTCACAAAATCTAGAACTCCAAACAAATGCACACAAGTGGTTCTTAGTTATTGCAGAAGCATTATGGATCTAAAATTTGCATTTTAAACATGGTATGTGAGGCTGTGAACAGCTATATATGTATGTACTGACAATGTCATGTAGAACTAAATTTAGATGTTTAGAACTTGTATGCTTTCATTTATGAAACTTCCACTTTGTTGAGATTCCACAATTTCTACTACCACATAGTGTGATTTTAACATGGGACTCAAACTCAGGGATATGGAAGCCTAATTAATACAAAGGAATAACCCATTCTTAATTTGCTTAAAATATCAGTTAGTGTACTAACTCACTTGTAAAATAATGAATTTTCAGTTCTGCAAAAAGAAAAAAGCAACTAACTTAAAATCCGTTCTTGAGGGTAACCATAGCAAAAGTTTTTTTTTTTATTTTTTTATTTTTTCTAATAACAACTTCTCAAGACTATATTAAATTGTTGCCAGCAATTGTTGAATCCATGTTTAAAATTGCTAATAAAATCAAAACAACCAACATTTCTAATATATAAATTGTGTAGTTTAAAGAAATTGCAAGTCATTTTTTAAGGAAGGATTATGGAAGAATTTTTTATTGATCGAACACTTTTTATTTATTTATTTAGAAATAACTGAGTCTTATATGATATTAATTTATAAAAAATCTCGTTTTTTTTTTTTTTCCCCTTTCTAATAACTAATTGGCCTATGCAAAACAAAACAAAAAAAAAAAAAATTAATTTACATTTGGAAATTGCTAATAAAATTGAAACAACCAAAAGTCAGACTATATTTTTTCCATGACAAAATGATGAGAGATCCAATGGTTTGAGCTGATCCACCCAAGCAAAATCTCTCTCTTTCTGTATCTCTCTCTCTCTCTCCCCCAATTACTCACATTTGAAGCACCTAGTAGCGACCAGAGAAATAAGTTCTTTCACTGGTGCTTCTTTCTTTCCATTCCGAAAAGTTCCATCTTCTGGAAAGAAGAAAAGAAAACGAAGGAATGTCGATCTGAATTAATTCAGTCTGAGAATTTCAGAGGGTAAGGCAGAAACAGAGAAATAAGGTGATGGGTGGGGTAACTTCATCTATGGCGGCCAAGTTCGCATTTTTCCCACCAAACCCACCATCATACAAGCTACTTACAGATGAGCTCACTAGTCTCTTGCTTCTCAGTCCTTTTCCTCACCGTGAAAATGTTGAAATTCTCAAATTGCCCACTCGCCGAGGGACAGAGATAGTTGCAGTGTACGTTCGCCACCCCATGGCGACCTCTACCCTGCTATACTCTCATGGTAACGCTGCCGATCTGGGTCAGATGTACGAGCTCTTCATAGAATTGAGTATCCACTTGCGCGTCAATCTCCTCGGGTACTTTGTTTTACCAATGCCTCTTCACCTTCGTTATGTATAACTGAAATATCCAATTTCTGCTACATTATTCTTATTTTTCGAAATGTAGTCCTTTTTTTTTTCCTTCTTCTGTTCATTGTACTTCAATGCTACTTCCGACATCTGGGTCTGGATATATGCAGTGATTTTAGATTCAGCTTTAGTAGGGAAATCGTTGGAAATCTTGACTCCTAATGTGTCGACATACTATGTGCATAGGATTGGATTCTAAGATGAGTGGGAATTGTGATATGGTTCTATGGTTGGTTTGGTCAAATTTGCAATTATAGTATGATTATCTTTAGAATCAGAACCCAATTGAAAAGTGTGAAATTTGTGATGAACTGGCATAATTCAGGGAGTCATTTGTTAATAAATTTCTCAATGGTTTGAAGTAAAATTAATAATATTTCACAGTTCAATTAACCTTTTTCTCTTTATATCAACTATATCATCCCTTTCCATGTGGCTAGTTTGGTATAATTTTAACTGCTGTTACCATTAGCTTAGTAGCTTTGTTAATCTGTTTCAACTGCAATTAGGGTTTGAGAATATTTTCGTGACCTCAAAACAGCTTAAGTAGTAAGTTTTGTCTGACCAGTATCTGAGTGAAGCAGGCATCCTTATTTCTCGTTATCAACTGGTGGAATTGGTGCAACTCTTCTACTGTCTTCAAAGAAACCATTAAACTAAAAAAAAAATAAAAAATGCAAGCACACATGTCTTATATTTTAGTTTAAGATCACCGATAACCAAGGAAGCATTGATACCGCTGCTTCGGAGTGGTATGGTGTGGATTTGTCATTTTCTAAAAAATGACAGTACGTTAAATTAAATAATTATATATATATACAATTTATATATGATAAGAAGCCATTTAAAGGTTAACTTATAGAATAAAATTCAACAAATACAAAGAAATCGGTACATAAATAAAGGAAATTGTTGTTAATAGGTGTATAATTACGTAATTAGAAATTCTATTGTAAATCATTTGACCAAAACTAGTTTTTTCTCGAAGGCAATTTCTTATTCCGTTTATTAATATATATAAGTTTTCTATATTTACAGCTAAAGACCCAAGGTACGAAATAAGTTGTACCTGAAATTAGGAAAAATTAATTGATACATAAGCAGTACGTACCAAAGAGTACCAGTACCTGGCACGGGTATGGCATGCAGTTTGAAGTACCCGTGTTTCATAGCCAATAACATATTCTTAATGATGTTGAAAGTGACTTGTGTTTTCGCTAACTCATCTGGTACTTTGTGCAGGTATGATTATTCTGGGTATGGTCAATCATCTGGGAAGGTTAGAAAGGAATGTTTTTAAATTGTCAATGATGTACAGGTCTTTCATGTATTGGATAGTGGTAGGAGTTAAATTATTAGCTGAAGCCCACAATTTTCCTGCCCTGCAGCCAAGTGAGCAGAATACATATGCAGATATTGAGGCTGCATACAAGTGTCTTGAAGAGAGCTACAATACCAAGCAGGAAGATATAATCCTTTATGGGCAATCGGTTGGGAGTGGCCCTACTTTAGATCTTGCAGCTCGATTGCCTATGTTGAGAGCTGTTGTTCTGCACAGTCCCATACTTTCTGGCTTAAGGGTCATGTATCCTGTAAAGCGCTCCTATTGGTTTGACATATATAAGGTAACGGCATTAATTAATTTCTCTCCGTATATCTGCCAAATTCAGGAATATTAATTCTTTAATGTAACTGGATGCTGCCTTGTTCCTCTTCCAGAATATCGACAAAATTCCATTGGTCAATTGTCCTGTTCTTATCATTCATGTAAGTATGCTATTGAAGACGTGTACTATAATTTCTTTTATATTTAAAATCATGCCATATTTATTGAGGAATTAGCTGCATCATTACTACCTTAAATTGTCTCTCTATGTTTGTGCACTGTGTACCCCTGATAAATTTTACAGTTCAATGTTTTTGGTTAAGATAGACTAGTTTTGATGTTTGGATTTGGGATATTTACATTTATTTTTATTTCTGGCCTGGTCTTACAAAAAATGAAATGTAAATGATTTGGTGTTACCTAAAGCTTCATAATATTCTAGAAGGCTTAAAGCTTTATTTCCGAAAGTCAGAATACCTATTCCTTTTTGTACATACAGTTCGTTCCACCAATTTCACCTTCTACGTTTTTGTGATGCCTGGATTTGGAGTTGGTAATTATTAACACCTTTTAACCCAGTCTGACTAATGGCACTTGCATTGTTCTTAAGAATCCTCTATGGTATAAGTGACAACTCTCACAGGGCAAGGTATAGTTAGATTCCTTCTTTGACATATTGTCCTTTTAATTATTTATGCATTGCATTTTGAATGTCTGATGCTTCTTTAGGCACTGAACTATATCTTTAATATGTCAAAAGAAGAGATGTCTTCACCTGATTACTTTATATAGATGAATTTGTTGAGGAGAAAAGTGTATTGGCAAAGGTGAATGTAATGTTGTAGTTAATTGGCACTGGTGGTCATGGATCTTGTTTGACACTCTGTCCTTCTCCTTGAGGCTCTGAAATGGTGCTACATGCTCACATCAGTGAGATTTAAAGTGTCCTTCCTTGTAGATGCTGACAAGTGCCTATTAGGAGATCCGATTTCATGTAGTTTTTTATGCTTCTGTTTGCTATATCATGGATTCTGAACAATTCTGTTATTGCTTTTGTGAATGAACTGCAGTCCTCAGAGTAGCATACAAGTGATGTTGATATGAGGCTTGTTTCTTTGTGATTTAGCATACACATAATGCATAATATGAGGCTTGTTCCTATTTTGTTAGTTATGCATGCAAGCTGAGAGAAAGACATGTGTGCCACCAACTAATTTTGTGGAAAATAGCTCCCATATATATCCTTACTATTTATGTAAAGACTAGGAGTTACTAGTTTAATCATTTTCAGAGGATTGCTAGTGAAACAGAACAATGTTAGTAATTTCAGAGCATTATAGATCTGACATGGGGCTTTTGATATACTCTGAGAGGATTTGGATGTTACTGAATTTTATTTTCTTTTAACTGATTTCCGGAATGCATAAGGTTTCTGTCTATTGTGCTGGTTGCTATCAGTAATTGTGAACTATCAAAGACTAATTTAATTTTACCTAAATGAATCAAGTGAAAATTATTTTACTTCTACGAAGTATTAACTAAGTACTTCAACTTGTTATGTAGGGAACTTCAGATGAAGTGGTAGATTGTTCCCATGGTAAGCAACTCTGGGAACTGTGTAAAGAAAAATACGAGCCACTATGGCTTAAAGGGGGTAACCACTGTAATTTGGAGCTCTATCCTGAATATATCAGGCATCTAAAGAAGTTTATATCCACTGTTGAGAAGTCTCCATCCCAAAGATACAGTTTCAGAAGAAGCACAGACCAGTTTGAACAGCCTCGAAAGAGTACTGATATTTTTGAAATTTCTAGGAAGAGCACTGATCGGAGAGAGAAGCCGAGGCAGAGCTCAGACCAGCCTGAAAAACTGAAATTTTTTTCTAGTAATGCCGAGAAGCTAGAAAAACTAAGAATGTCTTTTGAACATATGGAGAAGTCTAGGAGAAGCGTGGATTGCCATGAGAAGTCTAGAAAAAGCATTGACCACCAATTGGAAAAAGCACGGAAGAGTGTTGACCGCCTGGACAGAATAAGGACGGGATAATTCTTGTAACCATTTGTAAAATCATGCATTGGTTGGTGTTGTGGGATTTTTTTCTTTCTTTCTTTCTTCCAATCTGTGGTTTATCATTTCTGTAATTTGGCTACTAACTATGGTATTATATGAGAAAGGGTTTGGTTTTACAATGGAATTGCTTAAAATTGGTAGAACAAAACTGCTTTTGATTGTCATAGAAACTTCAAAAGTGGAAGTCCAATCAAAAGTGAAAATCCAGTTTAATCTATATTTGTAAGAATTTTGTTGCATTAAGCAAACATGCACAATACGAAACAAATACTATTTTCAGTATTTTTGACTATTCTCTATGCCTAAAGGCGGTGGAATACATCACATGTCAGGAACTTCCAAGTAGACCTAACTTTTTCTGCCTTCAATGAGACTATGAGAGCAGCTACCCTGCTTCCTAACATGCTGAATATTGACCTTGGTAACCAACTTGTAGGATTTTGATGATATCTGCAGCGTCTTCACCAAGTCCTTCCATAGTTGATGTGCAACTAAAGCTTACTGCTTATAAGAACTGTAAATATGATGCCATTTAGTAATATCTATGAAACACACAGTAAACTATTTCCCAGAGCTTTCGATCAGGTAGAACCTGCTTTGGGCTCATTGTAGTTAACTATGGCTGATGGTGGAAGGCGACCAATGCTGATCTCATGCACAGTTGCGAATAGGGGAAACAACTCTAGCCATCCACGATGATTTAGAACCTCGTATACCTCTCTTGCAGTTGAGACACCCTTTTCCAAGAAGAAGAAAATTTTATATAAGAACAAAAATAATCTGTCAACCAAATTAATTTCATTATTTTTACCTTTGCGGTTAGCAGAAACCCTATCGATACGGAAAGCTATAATGGCTTTTGATTAATTAGTTCCAACTCATAGCCATCCATATATAAAAATTGAGCAGCTGATTTACGAGCATATAAATTATAAAGGTTATCTTCCAGAATACCGTTTTACTGTGATAGGAATTTTTATATATAAACCTGCTGCCCCCCCCCCCCCCCCCCCCCCCCCCCCCCCCCCCCCCCCCCCCCCCCCCCCCCCCCCCACACACACACACACAAATTGCTTATATAAACCTGTAATTTCTGTCCCTGAAGCATTTCTGCCTCAAGCTCATCAAATGACCTGCAGACATGAAACACAGAAGATAATTGCATGTATGATATTTCTGTTCTCACCCAATAATTATGTACTAGATAGAAAAAACAAACCTCTTTCCCCTGTTCTTAGCAAAAGCCTCTGCAACTTTCCTGTTTCTTCCACCCACTGCCACATATGATATGATTTTAATGAAGCCAATATATCAATCAACAGCAGAATGAAACATGTTGTCTTCCTTACAGCATGTTGTGATGAGATCAGCTACACCACAGCTTTCAAAAAAGGTGCTATCTTCAACTGAGGAAAACAATAGCTTGGAAAATGCCTTCATCTCTCTCAGACCAAGTCTCATGATTGCGGCCTAAGCATATATTAAAGCCAAGATGAAATAAAGAACTAAATGAGAAAGTGGTCTAATTTCTCATGGTCTAAAACTTCTAACTGAAGAACTTTCAATCCTTACCTTTGTGTTATTTCCCATCCCCAATCCATCCACATAACCTATACCATTTGGGTCAACTCCTTCATTAACGATCACTCAACAAAAAGTCAAAAGCAGGAGAGGAAACAGAAATTGAGAGAAATAATACACAAAAAACCTGCAGCTATGGCCACAACGTTTTTTAGAGTTCCACATAGTTCGACCCCTTCAACATCTTGGACCTATTCATTACATACAAATAGAAAGGAATATCAGAAAACATGTCTCTATATTTTATAGGATGTTCAGACTGTCACTAAAGCCATTAACAGAAAATCTATTACACCTTCCTTGTTGTTTTGCAACCACATGTATTATTTCAGCCAGATTCTTTTTTCTAATTTTCATTCCATAATTTTGTGATTTCAGTTACATCTAGAATTATTTTCAACAAGAGAGCAAATTACAAGGTTTGTAGTTATAAATCAAAGGATGTCTCTGCACTCACAGCTGTAACAATGAAATATGGAGTATTAAACAACTGAACCCATTTCTCTGCAATTGCTCTGTTCTCCCTGTATCCGATTGTTGCTTCACTAAATTTCTCCATGGCTATCTGTATTATCAGTAAAAGTTAGCAAAGCCAAATGTTACCAATAGTAATCATCATAAAGTTACTTAAAATTGTTCTACTTACCTCATTAGCTATGTTGGCCCCCATTAGAACACAACAATTGATCCCTAATTGCTGGGAGATGAGCCTAGAGATCATGCATGGGCCTTCTGGTTTAACTTCCATTCCTTTGATGAGGGAAATAGCCTTCACATCTGACTTCATTTTCCCAGTAAGCCTCTTGCATATTCCCTCCACAAATTGATGAGGGGTCACAAAAACCACCATGTTTGCCTCCTTAACTGCATAATTACCCAGTTAGAACCACAAACAAGTTGATCATGAATGATCCCAATATCAAAACACAAACTTTCGGAAAGTACCTGCATTTTCAAGGTCTGGGTCTGCAACTACATTTTTACCAAGCTTTATTCCAAGGAGATATTTAGCATTTTCCTGGCAAATAGAATAGGAATATTAACTAAAGAAACATTGAAGCACAAATACAAATGCAATGCTGGTCAGTGGGTCTTTACATTGGTTTTGTTGATGACATCTGTTAGCTTTTCACCATCTGGTAATGTTTCCTCGTATACCCACATCCTCACTTCATCTGAATTTTCATCAGAAACCAAAATTTAAGATAAATTTTCCCCTTAAAATGATCAGGTTGGTTGCTGAGAAAGGTATGAACAGAAAAGAATTTGAATTTGGAATTATTCAAAGTTCAAACGCCAGAAAATGCAATAAAGCAATATCTTGTTATCAGACACGTCAGTGACATACGCTGAGTTTAGCATGCTTTTTGTCAATTCCACATCTCCACAACCAAACATATGAGACAAATTTATTGAACAAGCGAATGCCACGAGTAACGAATCTTACACGGAAATAATTGCATGCCCAGAATTGTAAGAAAGAATCTGCAAGAAAAATACCATGGAAGGAGCTCAGTTTGAGGGTGTTCGATGCAATAAGCTTGGCGGCGACACTGCCCCAATTGCCACTACCAATGATGGTGACTCTGGATTTGTTAGTAGCTTCAACATTCGAGAAGTTGTTATGGGGCGTAGTTTCTCCTTCATGTGAAATTCCTGGGGCTTCCGGCGCTGGAGCCATGAAGGATGTAAGAGAGAAAGTATAAGGAAAAGTGAGAGACGACAGGATAACTGGTAGCACGGAAAAATAAGAGGAGAGGAAGAGAGCGGTAGGAGAATAGTGAATACAACGAGAAAAGGGGCCTCATTAGAGCGGAGAAACCATACACGTTCATAAGGAAGGAAACCAAGTTTTTCGCGTTAATTCTGGCCAACCCTTCCATGTTGTGTGGAAAAATTGCTGTTTGCGTCTCTCTCCCTCCGACCTAATTGGAAAAGTGACGTGGATTGTTTAAATGTCCCATTCTGTTATGTGCATTTTCAATTTTATTTTTTCCTTGGAAGTATGTATTTTAAAATATTTTGTAAGTTTTTTTTTCTCTTAATCAAACTTACTCCATCTCGACATCTCGACTAATTAATAATTCCTTACAATTGAGAATGTAAATTTTTCTAATTATTATTTTCTTTTATCTACCCAAGAAAATGCATTAATAAAAGTAAACATTTTTACTCCTAAAGTTTAGCTAAACATAAAGAAGATCTATACATGGAAGATATTCTTCTCCAAACCTTCCATTTTGTCAATAATGTGGATTGTGCAAATATACAACTCTGAACTTTAGCTAGGAAAATTAAATATTACTCCTACACAGACAGGTCCACATGTCTGTAGGAATTTTTTTTGACGAGTATCTTAAAGATGCTTTTAGTTTTTATAAATAAAATATTTATAACATTTATTATAATAATTGATCATGATTTCAATAATAATGAATACATAAATTACTACTTTTAAAAAATTTCAAATTCTAAAAACTATATTTATTGTAGCTTAAGTGTCCTTAGGACACCCGCATAAAAAAAAATAAAAAAAAACTCATTATGTATTAGGCTTAGAGTAGATAAGATTTAATTAATAATAATAAGTGGAAGGTGAATAAAAAGAAGACAAATTCAACTAAACATGTCGTTTTTTAGAACATGATGCGTAAATTTATTAATATTAAAAAAAAATTATTGTGTAAAGCTATCAGAGAGATCTTTGTAATTTGAGATTTTTAAACTACAATTTACAAAAAAAAATAATATTTGTGAAAGTGAAGATAGTACCGGAAAAAGTAGTACTTCGAGATCTGATCAATTGCCCCAATTGGTGTGAGAAGGAAGCACGATTTTACATTATTCTCTGGCATCTTCCATACAATCCCTAGATTCTTGACCACAAATGACAGCACCATCCAAACAAAAGGTCCACATTGGATGTCTAGCCGGTGAAATCCATGAATCAAATGTGCTAGATGTGGACCATGTACGATAGGTGAGAGATTTCGTATATCTCGTATATATTTATTTATAAACGCTAAGGTTCAAGAAATTGATAAGAAGAAAACTCAATAGATCTATTAGAATCTCGATTCTTGAAAACTGAGTAAATGACATAGTTTCACCGGAGCTTAGAGAGAGGCGAGAAGGTAGAGATTTTAATTTATCTCCTGCTTGGAGTTTTACTTTATTATTTTATTATATAAAATAGTGGATTTTAATAATATTATAATTTCATAAATTATTTCAAGGGATTAGAGAAATAAATTAATTGAAATGTGTTCAAAATCACTTGAACACTACCTATTATTTATATATATATATATATTCAATTGATTTTATAATACTTTTCTACCGATGTTTATTACAATAATATATATGAAAGTTATTATAAATTAACTGTTAAAAGAATTGGTTAATTATACAATATCTAATTCTGTTTATTGGATATTAAATACCCAACTCATGTGACTTCTAATATCACCATCCATTTTTATTATTTTAATCACATCCCTCCATTTCTATTAATCTCTGAATTATTAAAAAAATAAAGTAATTATATTTTGACCTCAATTTATATTAGATTTGCATCTACAACAATAAACAGTAGAATATCAACTCTAAAATCATATCTGAACAAATTTTGTGGAATAAGAAAGGATGGAGTTACCATATTGAATTGAATAATTGAGCAAGCAGAAGCACTACTTTCTTGGAATCAATCTCATAAGAAAGGATGAAGTTACAATTTCAGCAGATGGAAAATTGAGTTGCCAATACAAAGTAAAAGACCCAACTAAAATGGAAACTGAAAACACCCAACTAAAATGAGAGACCATAAGGTTTCGGACGGAGGACTCCTCCATCTTGTTAATCCCCAAAATCTTATCCTTTTTGAATTCCCATAAATTCTTTCTTTTTCTTACCAAATTTCAGCTGATGAACTTTTTGACTTACCCAGAAAATCCAATTTGGTTTACGGATTTTTTTTGCTCTTGGCTCTTGATTTTCGCACATTTTTTGTTGTTTTTTCTGCAAAGCTCATGTTTTTCTGGATTTTCATTACCCGGGTGCATATGGGATTGTAAGGAATTGAGGATTAATCATGTTGGTAGCTGAGGTTGGGCCTCCATTGTTAGAAGCATCATTTGTACCGTGTTCAAGCTCTGATTCTTTTTCTCGAAGATCCGTAATAGAGAATCGTCCATTTAGCAATCTTAGAGATTTGCAATGGCTTAAACATCTTGGGGTTTTGACATGACAGACTAGGTTTTCTTATACTCCCAGTTGGTGCCAATTTCTTGTAGATTTGGTGATTTTCTCTCTTCCAAATTTCTTGAATTGAAGTTTTGGGTAAAGATGAATTGAACCCAGAATAACTTTTTCAGGGTCTATTCCCTAACAAACAGACCATTCCTTTTGGAAGGATGAAAAAGAAATTATAATATTTTACATGAGTGATAACGTAATTATTAAATTTAGTTTGCCAATATAAACCAAGTCTGTAATTTAAATCACACAATTCGATATTTTGAATTTGAATTAGTTATTTGAATTTGAAGTTGATTTGAATATAAATTCAAATAAAATAAAATACTTTTTAGAGTTTAAATTTAAATTCAAATTAAAATCAAATGATGTAATTTTCGATTTGATATTCGATCAAAATATTTGGACTACTTGTATTTTGTTTCTTTTGATCTATTTCAGTTATACGGTAATTATGGTATTTTCGTTTTGTTGTCAATTATGTTGTCTTAGTATGTCCTTTGTTATCAATTCTGTTGTCTTGCAGTATTCCACCTTCTCCTTCTCCTTTGTCTTTTGAAGCCAAAATCCGTGGATGGTAAACTGTTTAGGGATTGTTCTTCTGCACTTGGGTTTTGGGTCCTTACAGTAAGAATATGGCCACTGCAAGGCAAGCTTGAAAAAAATCATATTGCACTTTTGGAGGATCATCATTTTGATGATCACAATTAAAGACGGCTACAAGACTTGCAAGGCCAAAGAAGATAACTAATTTCATAGTACACATTTTTTAATTAAGTGCAAGTAAGAAATTAAGTGACTATCATATGGATGCAATGTTCCTTTTATGGAGTTTTTCTGGTTCATAATTGCAATTTTTTTTTGAAGTATAGAAAAGAATATAATTCCAATAAAATCTTCAATTAATATTATTTTTAAATCTTCTATTCTTAAATTTTTATTAGTCCATTATTATTTTTGAAAATAGAAGATTTAGAAATAATGCATAAAATATGAGATTAATATATTTCAATTGTCAAAATTAATACAAGATTGGAAGATTGGAGTTGGTCGAAAAAAATGATATTTGCCAATTACCATTAATAAATTGTATTACCATATTAGAAAAAGGTAGGTGAATCACTTGTAGAACACAACAAATTATCAAAATAAATACAAAGTTAGAAGGTCAGAGTTGGTGGGCACAATGATATTTGTTAATAAATATTAGGCTTGGTTTGGTAATGATGTGAATTTTTAAAAGCTGCTGTGACTTTCTTTTTTGCTGTCAAAAAGTAATATCAATTTTGTTTGGTAAATTTTTTATAAAAAATGTTGTGAGTAATAAAAACAATGAACACTGTGTTTCGTAAACAAATCATAAGCTATTATGAATATATAAAATGACTAAAGAGAGACAATATTTTTTAAAGATATATTAAAAAAGAGACATTTAATAATTTATAAATTAATTAAAGATATATTTGATAATTTTTAAAAATTAATAAGCTGATTTTTGTACTTTTAATTTTGAAGAGTCATAGATAGCTTTTAAAAACATCACCTGAGATGCTTCAAAAAGCACCCATGACTTTTTAAAAGTAGCAGAAGAAGCATCCCTAAAAAAAAAAAATAACCAAACAATATTTAAGTGCTGTAATTTTTTAAAAGTCAAATCACCCTCTTGAAAAGTATTATCAAACTCAGCCTTAATAAGTTATACTACCATATTAGAAAAAGGAGGGTGAATCACTTGTATTATAGAACATGACAAATATTATCATAAATTTTTATTTTTATTTTTGAGAAAAAAATATATTTTTTAATCAGATCCTTTGAATTTTTTTTTTATCTTAGTCATTTATGATTTATTTTTTTAATTGAGTTTTATACAAGTCAAAAAATTTAAATTGAAATAAAATTTATTGAAAGTAGCTAAAATATCTTGTAAGAGATATTAAAAAGGGGAATATTAATGCATATGATCAAATAACATGAATATTGACCAAGTCATTAAAAAAATTTGTTTTCTTAAAATTAAATGTTACACTAAATTATTTTTTATAAGAAAAACAAAAGTTTTCATTATTATAATTTTTTAATGCATTTTTAACCCTAGAAATTATATTGTGTTTCATCTAAGTTTAACATTTTTGAATTAAATTATGAATTTGATTTAAGAAAAAAAAATTCAAAGTAAAAAAAATAAAATAAAAAATATATGTTTTTGAGAAATTAATTAAAATAATAATTTAAACAATAATGCATCATCAACAGGGAACTAGCATCCATCCACAAATTGAATGATATTTAATAGGGTAATAAATATCAATGTAATTAACGTCTATTGCTTGTATGTTTACGTCACTTTCTTAAGTCTTAAACTTGAAGAAGATTGCATATATATTTATATGGTAATAAATATAAGTATGAATTATATATCAGTGTTAAATATCTATTACCGTATTAAATATCACTTTCTTAAGTCTATTCCATATACGGTAATAAATCTCAGTGACTTAAATATACAAGGAATAGACTTTCGATAAAAAAATTTTTATGACTTGGTCAATATTCGTGGGTATGTGTATGGGTTTGGTGAGTGTATAGATTCCCAGCAGCTTTGCTCAGTCCTCCAATGTTCGTAGCACCTGCACGGCTCCTGGAGCACCACCTCCCCCGCCATTGCCCATTACAATGGGTGAGAACTGAGAAGAGATCAGTGTTGTGAGAGACGAGTGGCCTAGGAGCAAGTGTGAAAATGAGACAAAGATGAAAGATAAATTTGTTCAAATAATTTTTTTAAGGCCAAACGAATTGAATTTTTGTATCACAACAATTCTGATAAGAATTTAAAATAATAATAAAAAATTAATAAAAATGAGATTTCTAATAAATTAAATTCTCATATATAATGAGTTCCAAACAGAAGATTTTAATCAAAATTTATTTATGTTGATTTGAATTCTACAATTTTGTGATTTCAAATATGCTCACGATGGACCATGTACTGTATTTATCTAGCTCCAACGGATTATGCAAAAGAATTTGTTTGGAAAACTAAAAAAAAAGCAAAGGCAGGTGAGAGGTTTCATATATTGTCGTCTCTATACTATACTAAAAGAGAGAAGACCCTTATGGTCTCCTATCTTAGTATAGATATAGATATTCAATTAAATTATTTATTAATTTTTACTAAGAAAAAAAAAAAAACTACCCTCCTAATAATTACCCACCTTCTTCTCATGTGTCATTTCATTTATCTTCTCATAAATAATTTTAAAAAAATCATTTCAAACTTTACTCTCCTAATAACTACCCACTTCCTCTCTCACCCCACTAACAAATCATTATCTCTTCATTATTTAGACAATATTGTTTTAAAAATAAATTAAAATCTTATTTTTCAACTTAGTTTTCTCATTTTATGCAACTATTACTAAAATGATAATTTGTTATTGATTTAAATTATATCTTAATTAGAAAGCAGCTTTTACTGATTTAAATTATGAAAGCAAGTTCCTGATCTCCATCCCTTCTCTTATAACAATAAAAAATAAAAAAATAAAAAAAATCTCTCTCCCACGTTTCCTGGGTTAAACGGAGGCAGAGTTTTCTCACACAAATCAATTTTTTCAAACCATTAATTATCATTCAGAGCTGCAAACATGGGAGTAACAGAGTTTCTATTCTAGAACAATTTGGCTTTCAAGAATCATAAATTCGCAGTGTTTCATCTACCATCATATCCTACTATTTTGTAGACTACATCTTCTCTGTTTGGTGAAAGTTAACGTTTTGCATTACTCTCTAATATTAGAATTGCTTTCAAATTTGGCTTGCAAGAATCACAAATTTTTTGTTTTGTTGATTTTTTATTTTCTCAAGTGAGTTCAAAAGGACCAATAATTTTTTCATTGTACAAAAAGAAATATGAGAGGGGTAGGTAGCAGCAATTGGGTAATCAAAAATTTGGCTTTCAAAAAACACAAATTCGCAGCCTTTCATCTACAATCATATTCTACAATCTTGTAGGTTACATCTTTTTTTGGTGAAACTTAGCGTTTTTATTACTCTCAAATTAGAATTGCTTCCAAATTTGGCTTTCAAGAATCACAATATTTTATTTTGTTGATTTTTTTCTCAGGTGAGTTCGAAGGGAGTAGGACCAATTTTTTCAATGCACAAAAAAAGAAAAAGAAAAAAAGAAAAAAGAGGAGAGTAGCAGATAGTAGCAATTGAGCAATCATTAATTGGTTACTGCCTTTTTCTCTTTCACAGTTTAATTTTATTATTTTGGGGCTTGATGAATTACTTCTCTAACTTTCTTCTTTTCTTGATGCATTCTTTCTTAAGTAATAATTTTACTTCACCTAATTATATTTTTACTGTCTTTGTGTGGGAAATTCTTATTAGATTATTATCAAGGACCTCCAATTATGGCACACCACAATATGTTGTTCCACCTCCAAGAAGACAAACTGATTTTCTAGAGAAAGAGATGGTAAGTAAATTTAATTTATATATATAATAATATATATTTTAAAAACTAATAATCATATGATTAAAAAAATTTATCATCTAAGAGAAAACCTAAATGCTTTAGTTATTTTTCAAATATTTTTGAAATTATGTGTATCACATTTTTTTGTTTTAAATTTCCCCCTCTATCTTTTGTTTTTGTTACAGCCTTGCAGCTTTGTATTGTTGTTGCCGGGTGGATGCGTGTTTGTGATCCCTCTCTCACATTCATCGGTTAATAATAATCCTGTAATTTTTTCATGGAATAAAATAATTCTCCCTCCCCTTTTAGTAATTTGCATCTTTCTCTGTCTTTCATTTTTCAAGTTCTAGCATTGGAGTATATTTGTAAATAAAAATCCATTTAGATGAACTGGGCTTTGTCCTTTGTTTTTGTTCTGCTCCTCGATATCATTTTGAGTGAAATTCCGAGTTTGTTTATTTTTAAGATGACTCTTGCGATTTGTGTTGCAAGGAATCAAAGATATTTGGGAGTTTTTGGGGTTTTTTGAAGACCAAGATTTCAAATATTTGGGAGTTTTGTGAACATGAAGATTTAAAATAATAGAAAAGAAAAGTTATTAATTAATGAAATGAAAGCATTAGATAAGCATCTTAAAATACATTTATTTATATAGTTTGAAGAAATATTTATGGATTATGTACTTCAAGGGTTACTGTATACTATATAGGCTAAAAACTTTATCTATGGGTTGAGTTCAAGTATTTGAGATTCATATTTTTTTTATTAAAGTGAATTTTGGGGTTTAATTTATTGGGTAAGTCCAACAAAATAAATAAATAAAGGTCAATTTAAAATCAATTAGAAAAAAAATCACACAAAAAATCACATACGTTATTCCTTCTATCATGCACCAATTTTTACATAAATAAAAAAACAAAACCTTCCTAACGTCTACTTCCCACACACTAAATTAAAAATTTTTAAAGTGGATATTCGAAACTAACTAATTAGAAAACTACCTACTCACAATCACTTCTAATCAATTACTTCTCAATTAAACAATTTTCATGAAGTCATCCAAAACTCATTCGTGGATTATTTTTAATTTTCTTGCCATTTATTGCTTGCTCATGTTTTTTATATTTTCATTTTTGGTGCATGATCCAATTAAATTTTATTGTGATAAGTTTAAATTATTTGAATTGAAGGTATGTATTGTTCAAGTTCAAGTAACAAATTACCATTTTAGCTAAAGAGAAAAAAAAAAAAAGGTAACAAGCTACCAATATTTTTATATGAATGGGATGTAAGATTCAACAATTTTTTATTTTAATTTTAAATCTTCCAATTTTTTTTATTTGTAAGTCATTTTTACACTCACGTGCATGACTTTCTTTACTAAAAATTATACTATGAGGCCTAAATTTCAATTATCTAACATGTTTTTATTTTTCTCTATAATTTTAATATACTAGGATCAAATTTCAGTAATTTTTTTTTTTTTTTATCTATTTGTTTAGGTTAATGGTGTACAAGAAGTATGAATCAGATTTTTTGATATTCAAGAGGATTGAAAATTCTTGAAACTGCTCAATGAAAATTTAAGTATACTAGTATCCTTGCACGCGCTCAGATATATATATATTTTTTTAGAGGAAGAGTGTAAAATTATTAATGACCCACAATCCTGTACCATATTATTAAAATTTTCTTTGGATATACTCCTCTAAAAGGGTGTAAGTTCTTCACACTCACATGCTTTCTCTATTAACGTGTGAAATTCTAGAGACGACAAACTCTTAATTATTTATATAACAGTGTCCATTGCATAAAGAGTTTGTTTGCTCTATAATTTTACACGCTAATAGAGAACGCAAGCGAACGTGAATAACTTACACCCTTTTAGGGGGTAAATCTTGAGAAAATTTTGATAATATGATACAGGAGTATGGGTCATAAATAATTTTACACCATTCTTCTTAAAAAAATGTATCTGAGAATACGCGACAGCGCCTGCGAGAATGCTAGTATTTATAAAAGTGAAGGTTTAAGAAATTGATAAGAAGGGAACTTAATAGATCCATTAGAATCTCGTTCCTGAAAACTGAGTAAATGATGTCGCTTTACTGGAGCTCAGAGAGAGGCAAGAAGTAAAGAAGCCACTGCCTCTGTTGTTCTTGTTTCTATAGACAAGCGGGAAGGCAGAGATTTTAATTTGTCTCACGATTGGTGTTTTTCTTTATTATTTTTTTATATAAAAAAATGGATTTTAATAATAGTACAATATCATAAATTATTTCAAGGGATTAAATCATTGGCTAAGAAAGTGTGATCGGTGGAGAAGGCTGTAAGAAATAAAATTCTTATAAATTTTGTAGTTTAAAAATAAATATTTTATTTTTGATCAGATTAGAAAAATAAATTTGTCGATATCTTTTTAAGATAACTTTAACACTACCTAATAGCAATATATATATAAATTCAATTGATTCTTTATAATATTTTTTGAACAATGTTTATTACAATAATATAAATTAAATTTATTATGTCAAAAAAAAATACATATATATTAAATTTATTATAAATTAACTGAATACATAATAGATTTTTTTTTTAGAAAGTTTTTGTAAAATACTTATTAAGTTAATATTTATGAAAGTTATATTAAAATAAATTCGTTTTATGGGAATTATATTAAATCATTGACCTTCTTTAGAATTTTACTCTTCTTTATAATGATGATTTAAATTCAAAATATACTATTTATTACACCTTTATATGAGTTTAAATAGAGAAGAGTAGAAGTAGAAGTGTTAAGGACACTCCTGAAACACCCAACTCTACTTCCTACTGTCGTCTACAATGGTGGGAAACGAAGATATCCCAACAGATTTGGTGGCTGACATCTTATCCAGGCTTCCCGTTAAATCGCTGATGCGTTTCAAATGCGTTGAGAAATCCTGGTACCATCTCATACGAAAACCAAGGTTTGTAGCCAAACACCTCCTCTGTTTCAACAACAACCAAAAACATCAAAGATGTTGATCATCTTCATCTTCTTATTAGGCGTAGTAGGCCTGGAGGTGGTCCTTTCCATCTGCTGAGAAAAGCTTTTGTTTCTTTGCTCTCTTTTAACCAAGTAACAAATCATGTCTCTCTCAATCTTTTACAATTACCATACGATTTTGAAAATACAGTAGATGGTACCTATATTGATATTTCAGGCCCTTGCAATGGAATCTATTTATTATTTGATTTCACTATATTCCTAATAAACCCTTCTACGAGGGAATTGAAAGTTCTCCCCGAGTATTCTGAGAAAACTGTTTCTCAACACTTTACTGGGTTAGGTATTGATCCCCAAACCAATGATTACAAGGTGGTTTTGCTTCGTCTATTATATTGTGACCATGCCCGTGACACATGTGGTTGGATAGCTGATCTCTACAGCCTGAGATCTAACAGTTGGAGACAAGTAGATTGCCCTGTTTCTTCTTTTTCGATGTGGAGCAGATCTTTGATTGATAGTTATGTGCACGGAGCATGTCACTGGCGGGGTTATGATGACGTTGAAGACCTGATTCTTGCATTTTACATGTCTGATGAAATGTTCCGAGAAATAAGGCGACCGGATTTTGGGATTTCTAGTGATGAAACTACTTGGGATGTTGCATCGTTTAAGGAATCTCTTTCTGTGATCGCTTATCCTCTTAAGGGAATAGACAAGTACTTTGATTTATGGGTAATGGAAGATTATGGCAATGAAGAGTCTTGGACCAAGCAGATCAGAATTGGACCAATTTTAGGAATTGAAAGGCCGTTGGGGTTTTGTAGGAATCACCAATGGATTTTGGAAGCTAGTAATGGAAGAATGATCTTATATGATCCCGATGTCGACGAAATTAAGAATCTTGTTGTTCGTCGAGAGGGATCCTCATTTCAGGCAGCTATCTACATGGAGAGTCTGGTTTCATTGAAAGGAGAAAACGAAGAAAATCAGGCAGGTACATCTTTCTTGGACATAGTTCCGGATTCTCCCCTTGTTGACAATTCGAGCTAGGAGGGATAAATCAGCCATATAGTGTATTTCGTTTCATACAATGAACTAGCTAGTACCATGAGGGATTGAAGGGCTTTGACTTTTAGTTAAAATATTTGTTGCTCTAGTTTGTCAGTAAGGATTATGTGCTTGTGATCTTCTTATGTCTGTTTCTCTTAATATTATTGAATTTAGAAATCTTATACTTTCTAGTTAAGAGGGCTGTATCCTTGTTGCATTGTTTTCACATATTTAATCGACTAAGATTTCTTTGACGGAGCTACCATTTTTATTTTTATTTTTTTATGATATGTGATTTGCAGTTTGTAACAAGTGTCATTGTTATGAAATTATGTTACCTTGTGACTTAATGAGCTAAAATTATTTTGGGGACATACTTGCTTAGATTTATCAAATTTTTTATATAACCTTGATTAGTTCTTTGTACTATCAGTAATATCACAATGAGCAGTAGACTTGCATATTATCACTTGAGTACGTGGGTCTGAATCACCCAATGTTACCATCAATTATTTTGTCATTTGGGGGTATTCTTAAACTTTGAAGTGATACTAGCAATGATGTTCCGATAAGGAAAGAATGGTCTAATTAAGTGATATGAAACTTCATTGTATAATAGAATTTGCTTTCCAAGATTTATGTTCTGGCCACCCAACAAGTTTTGATCTTCTTATATAGTTGTTCTAGACATGTGAAAACTAGTATATCTTCCCCTTGTTTCTAATTTGTTTAAGTTTTATCTTCTTAATTAGTTTAATTTCTTCATAAATGAATTTATAATCAATATTTGAAGAAGGAAAAAATGAAAGAAAGAAAGGACAGATGACATGATATAGAGTAATAGTAATTTATTTAAAATTGCATATTTTGGTAACTAGTACAGTACAAATTAAATGCATGCTAAAGGTAAACATTAAAGAAATTATTCTGATGGGCAGCTGTGACTTTCGTTGGTTGGTGCTTCCATTATCAAATGGTACCGGAGTCCTCGTCCCTGCGCGCGCATATATATATATATATATAAATAAACAGAAAATCTTAATTAATATTATGATATTAAGAAGAATAAATAAATTACTCCTAAATATTTCATTACTTACGGTGCAGCAGCAGTGCCATTGATACTCCCAAATATTGCATCATCTGGGGAAGAAAATTTGGCTATTCTAACTTTGGATCCAGGTTGTGATTCAATACATTTTGAGAATTTGTAGGGGCATTCTCTAATCACCTTTGCTTCATCATCGAAACACAAATGGACTTCTTCTAGGTAACTAGTACTCTTTCCGCCTTTCACCTCCACAATACATTTTACGTTGGGATAATGGGATGTTACAGCTTTCACGGCCTTCACTATGTTTTTTACAATGTAGGTTTGTCCAAGCGGCTCAATACCTAAATATGATATATAGGAATTAATGAGCTAGCTTGTTTCAATTCTAATATCAACAAAATCAGATAATTTATACCTTTTTTCTTGAGCATGGAGAGGAGATTATTGGCCTTCACCAGAGCGATTGCCTTTTCAAAATACGGTTTGGGTCCCAAGTATTCAGAGGAGGAGGAACCGTGTTTAAGCCATTGATATTCCCAAAAACTCTTGCTTTTTTCAAAGTTATCAGTTGTTAAGTTTGGCCAGTAAGCTATAAGATCATCCTTCATGGAACCAAACTGCGCACACATATATATATAGGTTAATACTTAGCAGTATGTATGCATATATATATATATATATATAACTAATTAATTAACTATTGTTATAGTACTACTCTTACCGTTCCAGGCAGTATTTTATGCATTGTGCAGTACGTCAACTCTACCCCTTTCTTTTGAGGCCACATCCCATTGAGGGTAAACTGTTTAGGAACCGTTGTTCTGCATTTGAGTTTTGGGTTCTTACAGGAAGAATATGGCCACTGCAAAAAGCTGGAAAGAATCATACTTATTTTTTGGATGATCAGCATCTAGATGATCACAATTAGAGACTGTCAGCAGTGCAAGGCCAAAGATAACTACTAATTTAATGGTGAGCATTTTTCAGTTAAGTGCAAGTAAGTAATTAAGTGACTAATGCTCCTTTTATAGAGTTTTTTTTGGTTAAACACACATAAAGCAATCACGTTTTCCACTTCATTTGCATATATCTCAATTGTCAATTGTCATTATTTATTTTTTTGCTACCTATCTTATATTTTCCTTCCATGTCCCTCCAACTTTAAATAATGTTGTAGCTTTTATGATAGCATTATAAATTCAATTTTCATTGATGAAGAATCTAAATTCATCTTCTTTAAAAAAAAAAAAAAATCGTGTCAAAATAAATATGATTTTAAAGTCTCAATTTTTTGATACACCTACTAAACAATCATAATATTACATAATTAATAAATAAAAAATACACTGCAAGTCATAACTATTCTCTTGAAACACTACATCCAGTTATATTTCAAATAAATTAAAAATCTAACTTGCTGCTTTGTGTTGTTGTTGACTGGTGGATGCTTGTTATTGTGATCCCTCTATCGCATTCATCGGTTAATACTAATCCTGTAATTTTTTATTGAATAAAATAATTCTCCCTTCCCTTTTAGTAATTTGCATCTTTCTCTGTCTTTCATCTTTCAAGTTCTAGCATTGGAGTATATTTGTAAATAAAAATCCATTTAGATGAACTGGGTTTTGTCCATTTGTTTTTATTCTGCTCCTCGATATCATTTTGAGTGAAATTCTGAGTTTGGTTATTTGTAAGATGACTCCTGCTATTTGTGTTGCAGGGAATCAAAGATATTTGGAAGTTTTTTGAAGACCAAGATTTCAAATATTTGAGAGTTTTGTGAAGATCAAGATTTAAAATAATAGAAAAGAAAAGTTATTAATTAATGAAATGAAAGCATTAGATAAGCATCTTAAAACACATTTATTTATATAGTTTGAAGAAATATTTTTGAATTGTGTACTTCAAGGGTTACTGTATACTATATAAGCTAAAAAACTATATCTATGGGTTGAGTCCAAGTGTTTGAGATTCGTATTTTTTTTATTAAAGTGAATTTTGGGGTTTAATTTATTGGGGTAAGTCCAACAAAATAAATAAAAAAAGTCAATTTAAAATCAATTAGAAAAAAAATACCACAAAAAATCACATACGTTATTCCTTCTATCATGCACCTATTTTTACATACATAAAAAAACAAAACCTTCCAAACGTCTACTTCCCACGCACTAAATTAAAGATTTTTAAAGTGGATATTTGAAACTAACTAACTAGAAAACTACCTACTCAATCACTTCTAATCAATTACTTCTCAATTAAACAACTTTCATGAAGTCATCATTCTTGATTATTTTTAATTTTCTTGCCATTTATTGCTTGCTCATGTTTTCTATATTTTCATTTTTGGTGCATGATCCAATTAAATTTTATTGTGATAAGTTTAAATTATTCGAATTGAAGGTATGTATTGTTCAAGTTCAAGTAACAAATTACCATTTTAGCAGAAGAGAGGGAAAAAAAAAAGTAACAAGCTAACAATACTTTTATATGAATGGGATGTAAGATTCAAGAATTTTTTAATTTTAATTTTAAATCTTCCAATTTTATTTTTTTTTGGTCAATTAGAAGTCATTTTTACACACACATGCATGGCTTTGTTTACTAAAACTTATACTATAAGGCCTAAATTTCAATTATCTAACATGTTTTTTTTTCCCCTATAATTTTAATATAGTAGGATCCAATTTCAGTAATTTTTTTTTTTTTTTCTTGTGTGTCTATTTGTGTAGGTTAATAGTGTACAAAAAGTATGAATTAGATTTTTTGATATTAAAGGATCGGATTGAAAATTCTTGAAACTACTAAATGAAAATTTAAGTATACTAGCATTCTCACACTTGCTGTCGCGCTTGCTCAGATGTTTTTTCTTTTTTAGAAGAAGAGTGTAAAATTATTTATGACTCATACTCCTTTACCATATTATCAATATTTTCTCGGGATGTACTTCTCTAAAAGGGTATAAGTTCTTCACACTCGCGTGCGTCCTATATTAGTGTGTAAAATTCTAAAGACGACAAACTCTTTATTTTTTATATAACAATGCCCATTACATAAAGAGTTTGTCAGCTCTAGAATTTTACATGCTAATAGAGAAAGCGTGCGAGTGTGAATAACTTACACCCTTTTAGATGGTACATCATGAGAAAATTTTTGATAATATGATACAAAAGTATGGGTTATAAATAATTTTACACCCTTCCCCTAGAAAATAAAAAGTATCTGAGCATGTGTGATAGTGTGTGGGAGGATGCTAGTATTTATAAAAGCGAAGGTTCAAGAAATTGATAAGGGGACTGAATAAATCCATTAGAATCTCGGTTCTTGAAAACTGAGTAAATGACGTCATTTCATTGGAGCTCAGAGAGAGGCAGGAAGTAAAAGAAGCCACTGCCTCTGTTGTTCTTGTTTCTGCAGACAAGTGGGAAGATAGAGTTTTTTATTTGTCTCACGCTTGGTGTTTTTCTTGATTTTTTTTATATAAAAAGTGGATTTTAATAATATTACAATATCATGAATTATTTCAAGGGATTAAACCATTGGGTAAGAAAGTGTGATTGATCGAGAAGATTGTAAGAAATAAAATTCTCATAATTTTGTAATTTAAACATAAATATTTTCTTTTTGATTAGATTAGAGAAATGAATTAGTCGATATCAGTTTAAGATACCTTGAACACTACCTAATTCAAATATATATATATATTCAATTGATTCTTTATAATATTTTTCTACCAATGTTTATTACACTAATATATATTAAATTTATTATCTCAAAAAAATGTATATATATTAAATTTATTATAAATTAAATGAATACAGAATAGTTTTTTTTTTTTTTTAGAGAGTTTTGTAAAATACTTATTAAGGTAATTATTATGAAAGTTATATTACAATAAATTCGTTTTATGGGAAATGTAATAAATCATTTACCTTCTTTAGAATTTTACTCTTTTTTATAATAATGATTTAAATTCAAAATATACTATTTATTACACCTTTGTATGAGTTTAAATAGAGAAGAGTAGAAGAAGTGTTAAGGACTCCTGAAACACCGAACTCTACTCGCTGCTGTCGTCTACAATGGTGAGAAACGAAGATATCCCAACAGATTTGGTGGCTGACATCTTATCCAGGCTTCCCGTTAAATCGCTGATGCGTTTCAAATGCGTTGAGAAATCCTGGTACCATCTCATCGGAAAACCAAGGTTTGTAGCCAGACACCTCCTCTGCTTCAACAACAACCAAAACATCAAAGATGTTGATCATCTTCATCTTCTTATTAGGCGTAGTAGGCCTGGAGGTGGTCCTTTCCATTTGCTGAGAAAGGCTTTTGTTTCTTTGCTCTCTTTTAACCAAGCAACAAATCATGTCTCTCTCAATCTTTTACAATTACCATACGATCCTGAAAATACAGTAGATGGTACCTATATTGATATTTCAGGCCCTTGCAATGGAATCTATTTATTATTTGATTTCACTATATTCCTAATAAACCCTTCTACGAGGGAATTGAAAGTTCTCCCCGAGTATTCTGAGAAAACCGTTTCTCAACACTTTACTGGATTAGGTTTTGATCCCAAAACCAATGATTACAAAGTGGTTTTGCTTCGTCTATTATATTGTTTCCATGCCCGTGCCACATGTGGTTGGATAGCTGATCTCTACAGCCTGAGATCTAACAGTTGGAGACAAGTAGATTGCCCTGTTTCTTCTTTTTCGATGTGGAGCAGATCTTTGATTGATAGTTATGTGCACGGAGCATGTCACTGGCGGGGTTATGATGACGTTGAAGACCTGATTCTTGCATTTGACATGTCTGATGAAATGTTCCGAGAAATAAGGCGACCGGATTTTGGGATTTCTAGTGATGAAACTACTTGGGATGTTGCATCGTTTAAGGAATCTCTTTCTGTGATCGCTTATCCTCTTAAGGGAATAGACAAGTACTTTGATTTATGGGTAATGGAAGATTATGGCAATGAAGAGTCTTGGACCAAGCAGATCAGGATTGGACCAATTTTTGGAATTGAAAGGCCGTTGGGGTTTTGTAGGAATCACCAATGGATTTTGGAAGCTAGTAATGGAAGAATTATCTTATATGATCCCGATGTCGACGAAATTAAGAATCTTGTTGTTCGTCGAGAGGGATACTCATTTCAGGCAGCTATCTACATGGAGAGTCTGGTTTCATTGAAAGGAGAAAACGAAGAAAATCAGGCAGGTACATCTTTCTTGGACATAGTTCCGGATTCTCCCCTTGTTGACAATTCGAGCTAGGAGGGATAAATCAGCCATATAGTGTATTTCGTTTCATACAATGAACTAGCTAGTACCATGAGGGATTGAAGGGCTTTGACTTTTAGTTAAAATATTTGTTGCTCTAGTTTGTCATTAAGGATTATGTGCTTGTGATCTTCTTATGTCTGTTTCTCTTAATATTATTGAATTTAGAAATCTTATACTTTCTAGTTAAGAGGGCTGTATCCTTGTTGCATTGTTTTCACATATTTAATCGACTGAGATTTCTTTGACGTAGCTACCATTTTTATTTTTATTTTTTTATGATATGTGATTTGCAGTTTGTAACAAGTGTCACTATTATGAAATTATGTTGCCTTGTGACTTAATGAGCTAAAATTATTTCGGAGACATACTTGCTTAAATTTATCCTACATTTATATACGGATCAAATTTTGTATGTAACCTTGATTAACTTGATTAATACTTTGTACTATCAGTAATATCACAATGAACAGTAGACTTGCATATTATCAGTTGAGTATGTGGGTCTGAATCACCCAATGTTACCAGCAATTATTTTGTCATTTGGGAGTATTCTTAAACTTTGAAGTGATACTAGCAATGATGTTCCGATAATGAAGGGTGGTCTAATTAAGTGATATGAAACTTCATTGTATAAATACAATTTGCTTTCCAAGATTTATGTTCTGGCCACCCAACAAGTTTTGATCTTCTTATATACTTGTTCTAGACATGTGAAAACTAGCATATCTTCCCCTTGTGTTCTAATTTGTTTAAGTTTTATCTTCTTAATTAGTTTAATTTCTTCATAATTGAAATTTCAAAATGAATTTATAATCAATATTTGAAGAAGGAAAAAATGAAAGAAAGAAAGAAGGACAGATGACATGATATAGAGTAATAGTAATTTATTTAAAATTGTATATTTTGGTAACTAGAACAGTACAAACTAAATGCATGCTAATGGTAAACATTAAAGAAAGTATTCTGATGGGCAGCTGTGACTCTGGTTGGTTGGTGCTTCCATTATCAAATGATACCGGAGTCCTCGTCCCTGCGCGCGCATATAACAGAAAATCTTAATTAATATTATGATATTAAGAAGAATAAATAAATTACTGCTAAATACTTCATTACTTACGGTGCAGCAGCAGCGGCAGTGCCGTTGATACTCCCAAATATTGCATCGTCTTGGGAAGAAAATTTAGCTATTCTAACTTTGGATCCAGGTTGTGATTCCATACATTTTGAGAATCTGTAGGGGCAATCTCTAATTACCTTTGCTTCATCATCGAAACACAAATGGATTTCTTCTAGGTAACTAGTACTCTTTCCGTCTTTCACCTCCACAATACATTTTACGTTGGGATAATGGGATGTTACAGCTTTCACGGCATTCACTATGTTTTTGACAGTGTAGGTTTGTCCAAGCGGCTCAATACCTAAATATGATATATAGGAATTAATGAGCTAGCTTGTTTCAATTCTAATACCAACAAAATCAGATAATTAATACCTTTTTTCTTGAGCATGGAGAGGAGATTATTGGCCTTCACCAGAGCGATTGCCTTTTCAAAATACGGTATGGGTTCCAAGTTTTCAAAGGAGCAGGAACCGTGTTTAAGCCATTGATATTCCCAAAAGCTCTTGCTTTTTTCAAAGTTATCAGTTGTTAAGTTTGGCCAGTAAGCCATAAGATCATCCTTCATGGAACCAAACTGCACACACACACACATATATAGGTTAATACTTAGCAGTATAAATGCATATATATATATATAACTAATTAATTAACTATGCTATAATACTACTCTTACCGTTCCAGGCGGTATTTTATGCGTCGTGCAGTATGTCAACTCCACCCCATTCTCTTGAGGCCACAACCCATGGAGGGTAAACTGTTTAGGAATCGTTGTTCTGCATTTGAGTTTTGGGTTCTTGCAGGAAGAATATGGCCACTGCAATGCAAGCTTGAAAGAATCATGCTTCTGTTTTGGATTTTTTGGAGGATCAGCATCTAGATTATCACAATTAGAGACTGTCAGCAGTGCAAGGCCAAAGATAACAACTGATTTCATGGTGAACATTTTTCGATTAAGTGCAAGTAAGTAATTAAGTGCTAATGCTCCTTTTATAGAGTTTTTTTTGGTTCAACACATATAAAGCAATCACGTTTTCCACTTCATTTGGATATATCTCAATTGTCAAAATTAATACAAGGTTAGAAGATCGGAGTTGGTGAGAAAAATGATATTTGTCAATTACCATTAATAAATTGTATTACCATATTAGAAGAAGGTAGGTGAATCACTTGTAGAGAACATGACAAATTGTCAAAATTAATACAAAGTTAGAAGATCAGAGTTGGTGGGCACAATGATATTTATTAATTACTATTAATAAATTGTATTACCATATTGGATAAAGGAGGGTGAATCACTTGTATTATAGAACATGACAAATATTACCATTAATTTTTATTTTTATTTTGAGAAAAATTATTTTTTTTAATCATATCCTTTAGAATTTTTTATTTTTTTTTTAATCGTGTATGATTTATATTTTTAATTGAGTTTTATACAAGTCAAATTTATTAAATTGAAATACAATTTATCAAAATTAACTAAAATATCTTTTAAGCGATATTATAAAAGGGAATATTAATGCATATGAACAAATAACATGAATATTGACCAAGTCATTAAAAATATTTGTTTTCTTATATTTAAATGTTACACTAAATTGTTTTTTATAAGAAAAACAAAACTTTTTATAATTAATAATTTTTAATACATTTTTAACCATAGAAATTAATATATTGTGTTTCGTCTAAATTTAAAATTTTTGAATTAAATTATAAATTTAATTTAAGATATATATATAATTTTGAGAATTTGATTAAAATAATAATTTAAACAACAATGCATCATCAACAGGAACTAGCATCCATCCATCAATTGAATGATATTTTTATGTAATACGGTAATAAAATTAGTCTCATTAAAGTGTATTAATTCCTTTTATATTTTTATGTCACTTTCTTAAGTCATAAACTTGAAGAAGATTCTATATACACATTAATTCCTTGTATATATATGGAATCTTCTTCAAGTTTATGATTTGAGAAAGTGACATAAATATACAAGGAATAGACTTTAATTACACTGATATTTACACGAAATTGCTTTGGTTTTCATTGATAAAAGTTGGACTGAGCACTTGCATCAATTATAGCATACCTCAGTGTTCTTTTGGAGTATCTGAAGTGGAGTAATTAGGTCATGTGATATACGATATATGAAAAAGGAGTGACTGTGGGCTACAATAAGAACCAAAGTGACAGCTACCTAACTTCCCATCAAAATAATTTCTTTAATGTTTAGCTTGAGTGTCCATTTAGTTTGTACTGTACTAGTTACCAAAATAAATAATTTTAAATAAATTACTATTACTACATATCATGTCTTTATTTTCTTTTCTTCAATTAATGATTATAATTCATTTTTAATATTTAAATTATGAAGAAATTAAACTAATTAAGAATATAAAATTTAAACAACTTGGAACACAAGGGGAAGATATACTAATTTTCACATGTCTAGAACAAGTATATATGATCAAGGCGGAGGAGGACATAAAATATAACAAAATTTGCAAGCCAAATGATAGCAATATATTCAGGTGTTGTACAAGTTTGCAGCATTAATCAGACCCACCACTTGTAACCTGTTCATGTTATTTTCTGTTTTCACAGAAAAACTTGTTGGGTGGCCAGAACATAATCTTGGAAAGCATATTGTATTTATACAATGAAGTTTCATATCACTTTTCTTTTTCTTTTTTATTCGCTTTTTGATAATGGTACAATAAGATTAATTAGCAGTTACAAGTCTCTGGGTAGAAAGTCCTATAGAGTCTTAATGTAAAAAAAAAAACACACACACACACATCAGATAAAACAGTAAAGTCTATGATTCTCATGTGTGCTTCTTTAGCTAATAAATCAGCAGCTTGATTCCCTTCTCGGAAGCTGTAGGACAGGGTGGCTAGAGGAAGCCCCTTGATTAGGAGGAATATGTAGTCATCAATTAAGGATCCAAAAGGATGAGAGTCTGAATCCACACAATTAATAAGGTCAATAACAAGTTTGGCATTAATAGAAATTTCGAAATTCTAAAAACCCAATTCAGTAGCCAAATTAAGACCATCATGCAAACCCCATAGCTATGCTTCCACACTGTTACCAAGACCAATGTTTCTTATAAAGCCAGTAATGAAGCCTCCCAAATTATCTCTAATCAAACTCCCTGCTATAATGTTCAATTTAACCAACCCTGACGAGGTGGTGACCATTTAATAGAAACATAGACACAATTATTAAAATTATGGTTAGTGACAAGAGCAATAAATTCGGAAGCACTAAATTGAGTTTTTTACATGTCAAAATTATTAAATTGAAATAAAATTTATTGAAATTAGCTAAAATATCTTGTAAGGGATATTAAAAAAGGGAATATTAATGCATACGAACAAATAACACGAATATTGACCAAGTCATTAAAAAAAAATTTGTTTTTTTAAATTTAAATGTTGCACTAAATTGTTTTTTATAAGAAAACCAAAACTTTTCATAATTATAATTAACGCATTTTTAACCCTAGAAATTAATATACTGTGTTTCATCTAAATTTAAAAATTTTGAATTAAATTGTGAATTTGATTTAAGAAAAAATAATAAATTTCATTGTAAAAAAAAAAAAAAAAATATTTTTGAGAATTGATTAAAATAATAATTTAAACAACAATGCATCATCAACAGGGAACTAGCATCCATCCACAAATTGAATGATATTTAATAGGGTAATAAATATCAGTGTAATTAAAGTCTATTGCTTGTATGATTATGTCACTTTCTTAAGTCTTAAACTTGAAGAAGATTCCATAAATATTTATATGGTAATAAATATAAGGTATGAATTAAATATCAGTGTTAAATATCTATTACCGTATTAAATATACAAGGAACACACTTTTCGATAAATTTTTTTAATGACTTGGTCAATATTCACGGGTATATGTATGGGTTTGGTGAGTGTATAGATTCCCAGCAGATCAAGCTCAGTCCTCCAATGTTCATAGCACCGGCACGGCTCCTGGAGCACCACCTACCCCACCATTGCCCATTACAAGGGGTGAGAACTGAGAAGAGATCAGTGTTGTGAGAGAAGAGTGGGGTCTGAGAGCAAGTGTGAAAATGAGGTAAAGATGAAAAATAAATTTGTCTAAACAATTTTTTTAAAGCCAAATAATTAAATTTTTTGTATCACATCAATTCTTTATTTTCGAATTGAAGCCCTTTTTTTTTTTCTTTTTATGTTCGTTGTACTTAAATGCTTCTTCCCGCATCTGGGTCTGTATATATGCAATGATTTTAGATTCAGCTTTAGTAGGGAAAACGTTGGTAAACTTAATTCTATTATGTCGACATACTATGTGCAAAACTAGGACTCTTGTGGTCTAACGATACCCAGCCTTCTCCATTATTGAGGAGATCTAAGGATCGACTCTCTTGGAAACTTACATGGAGTTTATTTCCTTCTTCCTCCTCCCCAATAAAAAAAGAAAAAAAAAAAAAGAGACATATTATGTGCATAAGCTTGGATTCTAAGATGAGTGGGAAATGTGGTATGGTTCAATGGTGGGCCAAATTTACAATTATAGTATGATTATCTTTATAACCAGACCCCAATTGAAAGGTGTGAAATTTGTGATGAACTGGCATAATTCAGGGAGTCCTTTATTAATAAATTGCTCAGTGGTTTGAAGTAAAATTAATAATATTTCACCGTTCAATTAATCTTGTTCTCTATATATAAAAATATCAACTATATGATCCCTTTCCATATGGCTAGTTTGGTATAATACAAGACTGCTGTTACCATTAGCTTAGTAGCTTTGTTAATCTGTTTCAACTGCAATTAGGGTTTTAGAATATTTTCCAGACCTTGAAATAACTTAAGTAGTAAAATTCTGTCTGATCAGTATCTGAGTGAAGCAGGCATCCTTATTTCTCGTTACCAGTTGGTGGAATTGGTGCAACTCATCTACTGTCTTCAAAGACACATTAAACTAAAAAAAATAAAATAAAATAAAAATGTAAGCACTAAGCACACATGTCTTATATTTTAGTTTAAGATCACCGATAACCAAAGAAGCACCGATATTGGTTCTTAGGTGCGGTATGGTAAGGTACAAGTAGGTGGATTCGTCATTTTCTAAAACAATGACTATACTGGTACATTAAATTAAATAATTAAATTATATATATATATATATATATATATATATATATATATTATTTTTTTTATATAAAATTTATATGAGAAAAAGCCATTTAAAGATTAACTAATAGAATAAAATTCTCAAATACAAAGAACTGAGTACATGAATAAAGGAAATTGTTGTTAAATCATTTGACCAAAACTATTTTTATCTGGAAGGCAATTTTTTATTTTGTTTGTTTAATATATGTAAGTTTTCTATAATTACAGCTAAAGACCCAAGATATGAAATAAATTGTATCTCAAATTAGGAAAAAATAATTGGTATGTAAGCAGTATGTACCAAAGAGTATCAAAGGAGTATCAGTACCCAGTACGGTACGGCATGCAATTTGAAGTACCTGTGTTTGATAGCCAATAACATATTCTTAATGATGTTGAAAGTGACTTGTGTTTTTGCACTAACTCATCTGGTACTTTGTGCATGTACGATTATTCTGGGTATGGTCAATCATCTGGGAAGGTTAGAGAGGAATGTTTTTAAATTGTCAATGATGTACAGGTCTTTCATGTATTGGATAGTGGTAGGAGTTAAATTATTAGCTGAAGCCCATAATTTTCCTGCCCTGCAGCCAAGTGAGCAGAATACATACGCAGATATTGAGGCTACGTCTTAAAGAGAGCTACAGTACGAAGCAGGAAGATATGATCCTTTATGGGCAATCTGTTGGGAGTGGCCCTACTTTAGATCTTGCAGCTCGATTGCCTATGTTGAGAGCTGTTGTTCTGCACAGTCCCATACTTTCTGGCTTAAGGGTCATGTATCCTGTAAAGCGCTCCTATTGGTTTGACATAAATATGGTAACGGCATCAATTAATTTCTTGCCGTAAATCTACAAAATTCAGGAAAATTAACTCTTTAATGTAACTGGATGCTGCTGTTTTCCTTCTCCAGAATATCGACAAAATTCCGTTGGTCAATTGTCCTGTTCTTATCATTCATGTAAGTATGCTATTGAAAACGTGTACTATAACTTCATTCATAATTAAAATCATGCCATATTTATTGAGGAATTAGCTGCTTCATTACTACCTTAAATTGTCTCTCTATGTTTGTGCACTGTGTACCCTTGATAAATTTTACAATTCAGTGTTTTTGGTTAAGATAGACTAGTTTTGATGTTCAGATTTGGGATATTTAAATTTATTTTTATTTTTGACCTGGTCTTACAAAAAATGAAACGTAAATGATTTGGTGTTACCTAAAGCTTCATAATATTCTGGAAGGCTTAAAGCTATATTGCCGAAAGTCAGAATACCTATTCCTTTTTGTACATACAGTTCGTTCCACCAATTTCACCATTTTTGCTTTTGTGATGCCTGGATTTGGAGTTGGTAATTATTAAAACCTTTTAAGCCAGTCTGACAAATTGCACTTGCATTGTTCTTATGATCTTATCCCAAGCATCCTTTATGGTGTAAGTGACAACTCTCATGGGACGAGGTATAGTTAGTTTCCTTCTTTGACATACTGTCCTTTTAATTATTTATGGATTACATTTTCAATGTCTGATGCTTGTTTAGGCCCTGAACCATATCTTTAATATGTCAAAAGAAGAGATGTCTTCAACTGATTACTTTATATAGATGAATTTGTTGAGGAGAAAAGTGTATCGGCAAAGGTGAATGTAATGTTGTAGTTAATAGGCCCCGGTGGTCATGGATCTTGTTTGACACTCTGTCCTTCTCCTTGAGGCTCTGAAATGGTGCTACATGCTCACATCAGTGAGATTTAATGTGTCCTTCCTTGTAGATGCTGACAAGTGCCTATTAGGAGATCCCATTTCGTGTAGTTTTTATGCTTCTGTTTGCTATATCATGGATTCTGAACAATTCCGTTATTGCTTTTGTGAATGAACCGCAGTCCTCAGAGTAGCATTGATATGAGGCTTGTTTCTTTGTGATTTAGCATACACATAATGCATAATATGAGGCTTGTTCCTATGTTGTTAGTTATGCATGCAAGCTGAGAGAAAGGCATGTGTGTACTGTCACCAACTAATTTTGTGGCAAATAGCTCCCATATATATGTGCTCACTATTAATGTAAAAGACTAGGAGTTACTAGTTTAATCATTTTCAGAGGATTGCTAGCAAAACAGAACAGTATTAGTAATTTCAGAGCATTATAGATCTAACACGGGGCTTTTGATATACTTCGAGAGGATAAGGATGTTACTGAATATTATTTTCTTTTAACTGATTTTCAGAATGCATAAGGTTCCTGTCTATTGTGCTGTTTCTTATCAGTAATTGTGAGCTCTATCCTGAATATATCAGGCATCTAAAGAAGTTTATGTCCACTGTTGAGAAGGCTCCATCCCAAAGATATAGTTTCAGATGAAGCACAGACCAGTTTGAACAGCCTCGAAAAAGTACTGATAATTTTGAAATTTCTAGGAAGAGCACTGATCGGAGAGAGAAGCCGAGGCGGAGCTCAGACCGGCCTTAAAAACTGAATTTTTTTTCTAGTAATGCCGAGAAGCTAGAAAAACTAAGAATGTCTTTTGAACATACGAAGAAGTCTAGGAGAAGTGTGGATTGCCATGAGAAGTATAGAAAAAGCATTGACCACCAATTGGAGAAAGCACGGAAGAGTGTTGACCGCCTGGACAGAATTAGGACGGGATAATCCTTGTAACCATTTGTAAAATCATGCATTGGTTGGTGTTGTGGGATTTTTTTCTTTCTTTCTTTCTTCCAATCTATGGTTTATCATTTGTGTAATTTGGCTATTAACTATGGTATTATATGAGAAAGGGTTTGGTTTTACAATGGAATTGCTTAAAATTGGTAGAACAAAACTGGTTTTGATTGTCATAGAAACTTCCAAAGTGGAAGTCCAATCAAAAGTGAAAATCCAGTTTAATCTATATTTGTATGATTTTTGTTGCATTAAGCAAACTTGCACAATACGAAACAAATACTATTTTCAGTATTTTCGACTATTTTCTATGCCTAAAGGCAGCGGAATACACCGCATGTCAGGAACTTCCAAGTAGACCTAACTTTATCTGCATTCATTGAGACTATGAGAGCAGCTACCCGGCTTCCTAACATGTGCGGAATCCCCATGGTAACCAACTTGTAGGCGTTTGGTGAAAAGAATCTGCAGCGTCTTCACCAAGTCCTTCCATAGTTGATGTGCAAGTGCAACTAAAGCTTACTGCTTCTATGAACTGTAAATATGATACCATTTAGTAATATCTATGAAACACACTGTAAACTATTTCCCAGAGCTTTCGATCAGGTAGAACCTGCTTTGGGCTCATTGTAGTTAACTATGGCTGATGGTGGAAGGCGACCAATGCTGATCTCGTGCACAGTTGTGAATAGGGGAAACAACTCTAGCCATGAGCCATATACGACGATTTAGAACCTCGTATACCTCTCTTGCAGTTGACACACCCTTTTCCAAAAAAGAAGAAAATTAGATATAAGAACAAAAATAATCTGTCAACCAAATTAATTTCATAATTTTTACCTTTGTGGTTAGCAGAAACCCTATCAATATGGAAAGCTATAACACAAAAAAAGTTGCCCATATAAACCTGTAATTTCTGTCCCTGAAGCATTTCTGCCTCAAGCTCATCAAATGACCTGCAGACATGAAACAGGGAAGATAATTGCATGCATGAAATTTCTGTTCTTACCCAATAATTATGTACTAGATAGAAAAAACAAACCTATTTCCCCCGTTCTTAGCAAAAGCCTCTGCAACTTTCCTGTTTCTTCCACACACTGCCACAAATGATATGATTCTAATGAAGCCAATATATCAATCAACAGCAGAATGAAATATGTTGTCTTCCTTACAGCATGTTGTGATAAGATCAGCTACACCACAGCTTTCAAAAAAGGTGTTGCTCTGTTCAATCAAAGGATGTCTCTGCACTCACAGCTGTAACATTTGGCATTACAAGGTTTGTAGTTATCAATCAAAGGATGTCTCTGCACTCACAGCTGTAACAATGAAATATGGAGTATTAAACAACTGAACCCATTTCTCTGCAATTGCTCTGTTCTCTCAGTATCCAATTGTTGCTTCACTAAATTTCTCCATGGCTATCTGTATTAGCAGAAAAAGTTAGCAATGCCAAATGTTAATGAGTTGCCAATAGTAATCATCAAAGTTACTTAAATTTTGTTCTACTACCACATTAGCTATGTTGGCCCCCATTAGAAAACAACAATTGATCTCTAATTGCTGGGAGATGAGCCTAGAGATCATGCATGGGCCTTCTGGTTTAACTTCCATTCCTTTGATGAGGAAATAGCCTCCACATCTGACTTTATTTTCACAGTAAGCCTCTTGCATATTCCCTCCATAAATTGATGAGGGGTCACAAAAACCACCATGTTTGCATCCTTAACTGCATAATTACCCAGTTAGAAGTTTGAACCATAAACAAGTTGATCATGAATGATCCCAATATCAAAACACAAACTTTACCTGCATTTTGAAGGTCTGGGTCTGCAACTACATTTTTACCAAGCTTTATTCCAGGGTGATTTTTTACCAAGCTTTATTCCAGGTAGATATTTAGCATTTTCCTGGCAAATAGAGTAGAAATATTAACTAAAGAAACATTGAAGCACAGATACAAATACAAATACAAATGCAAATGCTGGTCAGTGGGTCTTTACATTGGTTTTGTTGATGACATCTGTTAGCTTTTCACCATCTAGTAATGTTCCTTATGAACCATACACGTTTATAATGAAGGAAACCAAGTGTTTCGTGCTAAATCTGTCGAGCTCTTCTGTGTTGTGTGGAAAAATTGCTGTTTGTGTCTCCCTCCCTCCTACCTATTTGGGAAAGTGAAGTGGATTGTTTAAATGTCCCATTCTGTTATGTGCATATTCAATTTGATTTTGATGTTTCTTTTTTCTTGGAAATATTTTTTTTTTTTTAATTTAAATATTTTTTTTTTTTATCGATTAAGTATATCTTGATCAAACTTACGTAAATCTCAACTAAGTAAAAATTCATTAAAATTGAGAATGTAAATTTTTTTTATATTTTTTTTATCTACCAAAAAGAATACATTAATAAAAGAAAACATTTTTACTCCTAAAGTTTAGCTAAAATTAAAGAAGATCTATACATGGAAGATATTCTTCTCCAAACCTTGCATTTTGTCAATAATGTGGATTGTGCAGATATACCACTCTGAACTTTAGCTAGGGAATTAAATACTACTCCTAGGGCTATATCAAAGGCAAAAGTTCATAAGTAAGATTTAATTCAAAACAATAAGTAGACAGGTGAATAAAAAGAAGAAGGCAAATTCAATTGAACATGCCGCGCGTGTTGCTTTTTAGAACAAGGTACGTATATTTATTAATATTAAAGAAAATATATTGTGTAAAGCGAACAAAGATCTATGTAATTTGAGATTTTTAAATTATAATTTTACAAAGAAAATAATATTTGTGAAAGTGAAGATAGTACCGAAACAAGTAGTACTTCAAGACGCCTCATCAATTGCCCCAATCGGTGTGAGAATGAAGCATGATTTTACATTACTCTTTGACAGCTTCTGTACAAGCCCTAGCTTCTTCACCACAGATGAAAAGGTCCACATTGGATGTCCGACTGGCAAAATCCATGAATCAAATGTGCTCGCGAAGGACCATGTACGATATTCATCTAGCTACAACTGATTATGGAAAAGAATCTGATTGGAAAATTGAAAAAGAAGAGGGTAGATGAGAGGTTTCGTATATATCATGTATATATATTTATAAACGTTAAGGTTCATAAATTATTTTATTATATAAAAAAGTGGATTTTAATAATGTTACAATATCATAAATTATTTCAAGGGATTAAACCATTGGCTAAGAAAGTGTAATAAGAAATAAAATCATAATAAATTTTGTAGTTTAGGCATAAATATTTTATTTTTTATTAGATTTGAGAAATGAATTAGTCATTATGAGTTTAAGATGACTTGAACACTACTTAATTGCAATATATAAATATATAAATTCAATTGATTCTTTATAATATTTTTCTACCAATGTTTATTACAATAATATATATTAAATTATTATAAATTATCTTAATACAGAGTAGTTTTTTTTTTTTTTTTTGAGAGAGTTTTTATAAAAATACTTATGAAGGTTATATTAGGAAATGTATTAAATCATTTACCTTCTTTAGAATTTTACTCTTTTTATAATGATGATTTAAATTCAAAATATACTATTTAATACACCTTCATATGAGTTTAAATGGAGAAGAGTAGTAGTGTAAGGACACTCCTGAAACACCCATCTCTACTCGCTACTGTCGTCTACAATGGTGAGAAACGAAGATATCCCAACAGATTTGGTGGCTGACATCTTATCCAGGCTGCCTGTTAAATCGCTGATGCGTTTCAAATGCGTTGAGAAATCCTGGTGCCATCTCATCGGAAAACCAAGGTTTGTAGCCAGACACCTCCTCTGCTTCAACAACAACCAAAACATCAAAGATGTTGATCATCTTCATCTTCTTATTAGGCGTAGTAGGCCTGGAGGTGGTCCTTTCCATCTGCTGAGAAAAGCTTTTGTTTCTTTGCTCTCTTTTAACCAAGTAACAAATCATGCCTCTCTCAATCTTTTACAATTACCATACAATCCTGCAAATACAGTAGATGGTACCTATATTGATATTTCAGGCCCTTGCAATGGAATCTATTTATTATTTGACTTCACTATGTTCCTAATAAACCCTTCTGCGAGGGAATTGAAAGTTCTCCCCGAGTATTCTGAGAAAACTGTTCTCTCAACACTTTACTGGGTTAGGTTTTGATCCCAAAACCAATGATGACAAGGTGGTTTTGCTTCGTCTATTATATTGTTACCATGCCCGTGACACATGTGGTTGGATAGCTGATCTCTACAGGCTGCGATCTAACATGTTGGAGACAGGTAGATTGCCCTGTTTCTTCTTTTTTCGATGTGGGGCAGATCTTTGATTGATAATTATGTGCACGGAGCATGTCACTGGCGGGGTTATGATGACGTTGAAGATCTGATTCTTGCATTTGAAATGTCTGATGAAATGTTCCGAGAAATAAGGCGACCGGATTTTGGGATTTCTAGTGATGAAACTACTTGGGATGTTGCATCGTTTAAGGAATCTCTTTCTGTGATCGCTTATCCTCTTAAGGGAATAGACAAGTACTTTGATTTATGGGTAATGGAAGATTATGGCAATGAAGAGTCTTGGACCAAGGAGATCAGGATTGGACCAATTTTAGGAATTGAAAGGCCGTTGGGGTTTTGTAGGAATCACCAATGGATGTTGGAAGCTAGTAATGGTAGAATGATCTTATCTGATCCCGATGTCGACGAAATTAAGAATCTTGTTGTTCGTCGAGAGGGATACTCATTCCAGGCAGCTATCTACATGGAGAGTCTGGTTTCATTGAAAGGAGAAAACGAAGAAAATCAGGCAGGTATATCTTTCTTGGACATAGTTCAGGATTCTCCCCTTTTTGACAGTTCGAGCTAGGAGGGATAAATCAGCCATATAGTGTATTTCCTTTGATACAATGAACTAGCTAGTACCATGAGGGATTGAAGGGCTTTGACTTTTAGTTAAAATATTTGTTGCTCTAGCTTGTCAGTAAGGATTGTGTGCTTGTGATCTTCTTATGTCTGTTTCTCTTAATATTATTGAATTTAGAAATCTTATACTTTCTAGTGAAGAGGGCTGTATTCTTGTTTAACTCTTTATTGTATTGCCTTCACATATTTAATTGACTAAAAGATCTCTATGACCAAGCTACCATTTTTATTTTTATTTAAATTATATGTGATTTGCAGTTTGTAACTAGTGTCGTTGTTATGAAATTATGTTATCGTGACTTAATGAGTTAAAATTATTTTGGCGACATGCTTGCTTAGATTTATCCTACATTTATATACGGAGCAAATTTTGTAAGTAACCTTGATTAATACTTTGTACTATCAGTAATATCACAATGAATAGTAGACTTGCATACTATCGCTTGAGTACGTGGGTCTGAATCACCCATGTTACCAGCAATTATTTTGTCATTTGGGAGTATTCTTAAACTTTGAAGTGATACTATGTTCCGATAATGAAGAATGGTCTAATTAAGTGATATGAAACTTCATTGTATAAATACAATCTGCTTTCCAAGATTTATGTTCTGGCCACCCAACAAGTTTTGATCTTTTATATACTTGTTCTAGACATGTGAAAACTAGTATATCTTTCCCTTGTGTTCTAATTTGTTACAGTTTCATCTTCTTAATTAGTTTAATTTTTTTAATAATTGAAATATTAAAATGAAATTATAATCATTAATTGAAGAAGACAAAAAAATGAAAGAAAGAAAGAAAGTCACATGACATGATATATATATATATAATGCCACTGCCCCAATTGCCACTACCAATGATGGTGACTCTGGATTTGTTACTAGCTTCACCATTCGAGAAGTTGTTGGGTGCCTAGTTTCTCCTTCGTGTGAAATTCGCGGGGCTTCCGGCGCTGGAGCCATGAAGGGTGTGAGAGAGAAAGTATAAGGAAAAGTGAGAGCGTATAAGGGTGGTCCACAAGTATGTATGAATTTTTCTAATAAGTATCTTAAGAATACTTTATTAAATTGTTATAAATAAAATTTTTGTAATATTTTATTATAGTAGTTGATCATGATTTCAATAATAATGAATACAAAAATTACTATTTTAAAAAATTTCAAGTTCCAAAAATTATATTTATTGTAGCTTAAGTGTTCTTAAAGCACTCATTAGAAAAATTCATTATGTATTAGGCTTAGAGTAAATAAAACTTAATTAACAATAATAAGTGGAAGGTGAATAAAAAGAAGAAAAATTCAACAGTGTTGCTTTTTAGAACATGATGCAAAATTTATTAACATTAAAGAAAATAAATTGTGTAAAGCCATCAGAGATATTTGTAATTTGAGATTTTTAAATTACAATTTTACACAAAAAAAAATAATATTTGTGAAAGTGAAGATAGTTCCGTAAAAAGTAGTACTTCGAGAGGTCTGATCAATTGCCCTATTTGGCATGAGAAGGAAGCACGATTTCACATTACTCTGTGACATCTCCCATACAAGCCCTAGCTTCTTGACCACATATGACGGCACCATCCAAACAAAAGGTCCACATTGGATGTCCAGCTGGTGAAATTCATGAATCAAATGTCCTCGATGTGGACCATGTACTATATTCATCCAGCTCTAACAGATTATGCAAAAGAATCTGATTAGAAAACTGAAAAAGAAACCGGACAAGTGAGAGATTTCGTGTATATATATATATATATTTATAAACGCTAAGGTTCAAGAAATTGATAAGAAGGGAACTTAATAGATCCATTAGAATCTCAGTTCCTAAAGACTGAGTAAATGATGTTGTTCCACTGGGACTCAGATCGTCTCTGTTATTCTTGTTTTTGCAGACGAGCAGGAAGACAGATTTTAATTTGTCTTCCGCTTAGGTCTTTTCTTTATTATTTTATTATATAAAAAGAAAAAAGAAGTAGATTTTAATAATATTATAATATCATTAATTATTTCAAGAGATTAAACCAATGGCTAAGAAAGTCTGATCATTAATCTAGAAGGTTGTAAGAAATAAAATTTTTATAAATTTTATATTTGGGCATAAATATTTTATTTTTGATCAGATTTAAAATATAAATTAGTTGAGATGAGTTTAAGATGACTTGAACACTACCTAATTGTAAATATATATATATATATTTTTCTACCAATGTTTATTACACTAATATATATTAAATTTATTATAAATTATCTAATTACAGAATTTATTTTATTAGAGAGTTTTTGTAAAATACTTATTAAGGTAATATTTAATACCCAACAAACAGAATTGGGTATTGTATAATTCAATAATATATTCTTTTTAAAGAGTTTTTATAAAATACTTATTAATGTAATTTTTATGAAAGTTATATTATAATAAATTCGTTTTATGGGAAATGTAATAAATCAATTACCTTCTTTAGAATTTTACTCTTTTTTATAATAATGATTTAAATTCAAAATATACTATTTATTACACCTTTGTATGAGTTTAAATAGAGAAGAGTAGAAGTAGAAGTGTTAAGGACTCCTGAAACACGGAACTCTACTCGCCGCTGTCGTCTACAATGGTGAGAAACGAAGATATCCCAACAGATTTGGTGGCTGACATCTTATCCAGGCTTCCCGTTAAATCGCTGATGCGTTTCAAATGCGTTGAGAAATCCTGGTACCATCTCATACGAAAACCAAGGTTTGTAGCCAGACACCTTCTCTGCTTCAACAACAACCAAAACATCAAAGATGTCGATCATCTTCATCTTCTTATTAGGCGTACTAGGCCTGGACCACATCAGGTGATAAAAGCTTTTGTTTCTTTGCTCTCTTTTAACCAAGTAACAAATCATACCTCTCTCAATCTTTTACAATTACCATACGATCCTACAGAGATAGTAGATGGTACCAGTATCCATGTTTCAGGCCCTTGCAATGGAATCTATTTTTTATACGATTTAACTATGTTACTAATAAACCCTTCTATGAGGGAAGTGAAAGTTCTTCCCGAGTACCCTACCAGAACTTGTATTGGAAACTTTCCTGGGTTAGGTTTTGATCCCAAAACCAATGATTACAAGGTGGTTTTCGTTCGTCAATTATTTTGTGACTATATCCGTAAAAGTGTTGGTTGGATAGCTGATCTCTACAGCCTGAGATCTAACAGTTGGAGACAAGTAGATTGCCCTGCTTTCACTTTTTTGATTTCGGAGCAATCTTTGATTGGTAATTATGTGCACGGAGCATGTCACTGGGGGGGTGATGATGATGTTGGAGATCTGATTCTTGCATTTGACATGTCTGATGAAATGTTCCGAAAAATAAGGGGACCAGCTTTAGGGATTTCTAGTGATGAAACTAGATGGAGTGTTGCATCATTTAAGGAATCTCTTTCTGTGATCACTTATCCTCGTAAGGGAATAGACAAGTACTTTGATTTATGGGTAATGGAAGATTATGGTAATGAAGAGTCTTGGACCAAGCAGATCAGGATTGGACCAATTTTAGGAATGCAAAGGCCATTGGGGTTTTGGAGGAATCACCAATGGATTTTGGAAACTACTAATGGAAGAATGATCTTATATGATCCCGACGTCGACGAAATTAAGAATCTTGTTGTTCATCGGGAGGGATACTCATTTCAGGCAGCTATCTACATGGAGAGTCTGGTTTCATTGAAAGGAGAAAACGAAGAAAATCAGGCAGGTATATCTTTCTTGGACATAGTTCCGGATTCTCCCCTTTTTGACAGTTCGAGCTAGGAGGCATAAATCAGCCATATAGTGTATTGCCTTTGATACATTGAACTAGCTAGTACTATGAGGGATTGAAGGGCTTAGACTTTCTGTTAAAAATATTTGTTGCTCTAGTTTGTCAATAAGGACTATGTGATTGTGATCTTCTCATGTCTGTTTCTCTTACTATTAATGAATTTAGAAATTTTATACTTTCTAGTTAAGAGGGCTCCATCCTTTTTTCCCTCCTTGTTGTATTGCTTTCACATATTTAATCGAATGAAAGATCACTTTAGCCGAGCTATGATTTTCTTTTATTATATATGATTTGCAGTTTGTTATTCGTGTTCAAGTGTTATTGTTATGAAATTATATTACCTTATGGTTTCATGAGCTAAAATTATTTTGGGCACATGCTTACTTAGATTTATTCTACAGAAATTTTGTAAGTAACCTTGATTAACTTGATTAATACTTTGTACTATCAATAATATCACAATGAGCATTAAAACTTGCATATTATCACTTGAGTACGTGTGCTGAATCGCCCAATGTTACCAGCAATTATTTTGTCGTTTGGGGGTATTCTTAAACTTTGAAGTGTGACTAGCAATGATGTTCCGATAATGAAGAATGGTCTAATTAAGTGATATGAAACTTCATTCTATAAATACAATTTGCTTTCCAAGATTTATGTTCTGGCCACCCAACAAGTTTTGATCTTCTTATATACTTGTTCTAGACATGTGAAAACCTGTATATCTTCCCCTTGTGTTCTAATTTGCTTAAGTTTTATATTCTTAATTAGTTTAATTTCTTCATAATTGAAATTTTAAAATGAATTTATAATCAATATTTGAAGAAGGAAAAAAGTGAAAGAAAGAAAGAAAGACACATGACATAATATATAGTAATAGTAATTTTTTTTAAATCGTATATTTTGGTAACTAGTACAGTACAAACTAAATGCATACTAAAGGTAAACATTAAAGAAATTATTCTGATGGGCAGCTGTAACTTTGATTGGTTGGTGCTTCCATTATCAAATGATACCAGAGTCGTCGTCCCTGCAAATATATATATATATATATATATATAAACAGAAAATCTTAATTAATATTATGATAACTAAGCAAGATAAATAAATTACTCCTAAATACTCAATTACTTACGGTGCAGCAGTAGCAGCAGCAGTGATATTGATACTCCCAAATGCATCATCTTGGGAAGAAAATTTGGCTTGTCTAACTTTGGAGCCAGGATTCTCCATACATGTTGGGAAATTAGGGTTGTAGGGGCAATCTCTAATCACCTCTGCTTTATCATCGAAACACAAATGGATTTCTTCTAGGTAGCTAGTACTCCTTTTGCCTTTCACCTCCACAATACATATTACGTCGGGATAATGGGATGTTGCAGCTTTCACGGCATTCACTATGCTGTTTACAGTGTAGGTTTGTCCATGCGGCTCAATACCTAGATATGATATATAGGAATTAATTAGCTAGCTTGTTTCAATTCTAATATCAACAAAATCAGATAAATTAATACCTTTTTTCTTGAGCATGGAGCGGAGATTATTGGCCTTCACCAGAGCGAGTGCCTTTTGAAAATACGGTATGGGTTTCAAGTTTTCAGAGGAGCAGGAACCATGTTTACGCCATTGATACGACCAAGTTTCCACGCTTTTTTCAAAGCTGTTAGTGGTTAAGTCTGGCCAGTAACCCATCATATCTTCCTTCATGCCCTTAAGCTGCATATATATATATAGGTTTACTTAGTAGTACACATGCATATATATAACTTAAGTATTGTTACAGTACTCTTACCATGTCCTTTGTTATCAATTCTGTTGTCTTGCAGTATTCCACCTTCTCCTTCCCCTTCCCCTTTGTCTTTTGAGGCCACAATCCATGGATGGTAAACTGTTTAGGGATTGTTCTTCTGCAGTTGTGTTTTGGGTCCTTACAGTAAGAATATGGCCACTGCAACGCAAGCTTGAAAAAATCATATGGCTCTTTTGGAGGATCATCACAATTCGAGACTGCTGCAAGACTCAGCAGTGCAAGGCTAAACATGATAACTAATTTCATAGTGCACACTTTTTAATTAAGTGCAAGTAGGTAATTAAGTGTCTAATGCAATTGCTCCTTTTATAGAGTTTTTTTTTTTTTTTCATAATCAACACATATAAAGCAATTACGTTTTCCGCATTCATTTGCATATATTAGAATCACATATTAGACCATTATTATTTTTTGAAAGTAGAAGATTTAGAACGAATGCATAAAATATGAGATCAAAATATTTCAATTGTCAAAATTAATACAAGGTTAGAAGATCGGAGTTGGTGGGAAAAATGTATTTGCCAATTATCATTAATAATTTTTATTACCATATTAGAAAAAGGTGGGTGAATCACTTGTAGAACATGACAAATTGTCAAAATTAATACAAAGTTAGAAGATCAGAGTTGGTGAGCACAATGATATTTGTCAATTACTATTAATAAATTGTATTACCCTATTAGAAAAAGGAGGGTGAATAACTTGTATTATAGAACATGACAAATATTATCATAAATTTTTATTTTTATTTTTGAGAAAAATTATATTTTTTTAATCAATACCTTTATTTATTTATTTATTTTTATCTCAGTCATTTATGATTTACTTTTTTTAATTGAGTTTTATACAAGTAAAAATAATTAAATTGAAATAAAATTTATTGAAATTAGCTAAAATATCTTTTAAGAGATATTAAAAAAGGGAATATTAATGCATATGAACAAATAACATGAATATTGACCAAGTCATAAAAAAAATTTGTTTTCTTAAATTTAAATGTTACACTAAATTGTTTTTTTATAAGAAAAACAAAACTTTTCATAATTATAATTTTTTAATGCATTTTTAACCCTAGAAATTAATATATTGTGTTTCATCTAAATTTAAAAATTTTGAATTAAATTATGTATTTGATTTAAAATAAATAAATAAATTTCAAGGTAAAAATAAAATAAAAATAAAAATATATATTTTTGAGAAATTGATTAAAATAATAATTTAAACAACAATGCATCATCAACAGGGAAGTAGCGTCCATCCACAAATTGAATGATATTTAATAGGGTAATAAATATCAGTGTAATTAAAGTCTATTCCATATACGGTAATAAATATCAGTGACATAAATATACAAGGAATAGACTTTTTGATAAAAAAAAAAATTAATGACTTGGTCAATATTAATGTTATTTGTTCATATGCATTAATATTCTCTTTTTTAATATCTCTTAAAAGATATTTTAGCTAATTTTGATGAATTTTATTTCAATTTAATAATTTTAACTTGTATAAAACTCAATTAAAAAAACTAAATCATAAATGACTGAGATATAAAAAATAAAAAAATAAAAAATTTAAGGTATTGATTAAAAAAATATAATTTTTCTCAAAAATAAAAATAAAAATTTATGATAATATTTGTCATGTTCTATAATACATTAAGTGATTCACCCTCCTTTTTCTAATATGGTAATACAATTTATTAATAGTAATTGACAAATATCATTCTGCCCATCAATTCTGATCTTCTAAATTTGTATTAATTTTGACAATTTGTCATGTTCTAACAAGTGATACACCCACCTTTTTCTAATATGGTAATACAATTTATTAATGGTAATTGACAAATATCATTTTTCCCACCAACTCTGATCTTCTAATCTTGTATGAATTTTGACAATTGAAATATATTAGGATCATATTTTTATGCGTTATTTCTATATCTTCTATTTCAAAAATAATAATGTAAAAATAAAAGCATAAAATTATTTCTTCTCATCTTTATTTTTTTGATTTTTTTTTTATAAATAACTTTAATGGATATGTATAAAGATTGAATTTTCATCAAAATGTTACAAATATATGGTTATAAACTCCACAGGTAACTTATGATTAAATTTTGTGGGCCGGTGGAACCGACAGAAAAAAGCATGGGTATGTGTATGGGTTCTATGGGCTCATTAGGGCGGAGAAACCAAACACGTTCAATCTGGCGCTCTTCTCTGTTGGGTGGAAAAATTGCTGTTTGTGTCTCCCTCCCTCCCTCCCTCCCTCCAGCCTAGTTGGGAAGTTATGTGGATTGTTTAAATAGGTCCCATTCTGTTGTGTGTATACAGTGGTAGAGCTAAATATTTATTTTGAGAAAATCGATTAAAATTTTATGTAAATATATTTAATTACTGTAATTAAAAAAATTAAAAAAAACTCAATAATTCATAAGACACGATAAAAATTTATAAGTTACAAAAGTTAAAAGACAAAAATAAATATTTTTCAAATATATCTTGAGTTGCTTAAATAAAATCTAAAATTGTGAACGACAGTCTTTCAAATTAACAAATTGATATTGATATTTTTTTTCCATAATTATTTAGTTTAAACTAATAACAAAACCTAAATAAGTAGAACATATTTAAAAATTAAAAGATAAAATATACTTACTTGTTACTAGTTCAATTCTCAAATTTTGATGATCAAGCAAAAAAATTAAATTTCTTCTATATCATTGTTAGACTCACTTAATAATTGTCTTCAAAGTAAATTTTGAAATAAAAAAAAATTCAAATTATATTAAATTTTTATTTACTTTGGGTTTAATAATATAATCTATAAAATAAAGTTTTACCTATTTTTTAGGCTGAAATTTCTTCTCTCCTTTAAACATGAATAATGACCCCTCTCTAATGTGGAGAGAACTTCACTCATAATTCTTTTTGGTGACTTTGGTGACTGGTGGCACAAATTACAGGGTGGAGACAACACAAACTCTAAGTTAATTTTTTATAAGAATGTCATTGCCTATTGGGCTTTAAGTTTTAATCCATTATTCTTGTAATATAAAAAGTGAAAATGTTATTTAGCTTTTATTTTTAGAGGGGCAGGGCCGCAGGGGTATTAAATAAGAGAAAATTAAAAATAAATTGTAAATTATAATATTAATATTAATATTTTTGAAAAATTTGGGGGGCCATGGCCTCCTCTGGTCCCTTAAAGGCTCCTCCCTTGTGTGCATATTCAACTTGATTAGGTGTTTATTTTTCCTGGAAGTATACTTTTTTTTAATTAATTTTAAAAATAATTTTTTATTTAGTAATAAAATCAAACTTACACGCATCTAGACTAAACATAAAATTTCATAGATATGCATTAAAATTGAGGATGTAAATTTTTCTAATTATTACTTTTTATCTACAAGAGAAAATGCATCAATAAAAGATAACATTTTTTACTCCTAAAGTTTAGGTAAAGTTAAAGAAGATTTATACATGGAAGATATACTTCCTTGATACCTTGCATTTTGTCAATAATGTGAATTGTACAGATATACCACTCTGAACTTTAGCTAGGGAAATAAAATACTACTCCTATGGCTATATCAGAGAAAGGTCCATAATTATGTATTAAGTTCATAGTAAGATTTAATTAATAATAAAAAGTGGAAGGTGAATAAAAAAAAGCAGACAGATTCAACTGACATGCCGTGATGATTTTTAGAACATGATGATTGATGTGTAATTTATTAAAAAAATATATATATTATTATGCAAAGAGATCAAAGATCTTCGTAATTTGAGACTTTTACATATAAAAAAAATGTGAAAGTGAAGATAGAACCGGGAAATGTAGTACTTCGAGACACCTCAATTGCCCCAAACGGCATGAAAAGGAAGCAAGATTTTACATCGTCGACACAGAGCGGTACAAGGATTGGGTGACGATCGCGATCCAATGTAATCACATTACTCTCTGACAGCTTCAGTACAAACCCTAGCTTCTTGACCACCACAGACGACGACACCATCCAAACAGAAAATCCACATTGGATGTCAGGCCGAAGAAAATCCATGAATCAAATGTGCTCGTGGTGGACCATGTACGGTATTCATCTAGCTCCAATAGGTTATGCAAAAGAATCTGATCGGAAAACTGAAAAAGAAGCAGAGGCAGGTGAGAGGTTTCATATATCGTATACTTGTAAACGCAAATGTCAAAAGTTAGTGCATCTTTTCTGTTACTGAGAATTCTTAGTCTTACTGCTTGTTTGTTTCAATTGACTTAGTCAAGATTGTTAAGAGTTTATTTAGGAATCTGTTGCTTTGAGTTATCTACTATATCTTCAGTTTGATCTTTTATATTTTCAGCCTATATATAGGATTGTACCTTCAGTTTAATAAAGTACACAAGCAGTAACAATTTCATTCCTTTTTATCTTGCAACTCATTTGTTGTTTCATGGTATTAGAGCTACAGATTTAACTCTGATTCTTTTTGAAGGTTGCTGAGATGGATTCAAATGGGACTGGAGGCAGCTTTACACAGTATGGTGTAGAGAAGCTTGTGGGTACAAACTACAAGTACTGGCGGTTGTGCATGGAAGCTTTTCTTCAAGGTCAAGACCTATGAGATCTAATAGCAGGAACAGATTTAATTCCTATCGACACTCCTGAGAATGCTGAAGTCAAGAAGGAAGTGGAGAATGAAGTGTGGAAAAGCTTTGTTTGCTTTGAGATCATCAATCAATAAGGAGTTTATTGATCATGTTCGTGACCTTGAATCGCCAAAGGAAGTTTGGGATACTCTAGAAACTTTGTTCATGAAGAAGAACACTTCAAGATTGCAATTTCTGGAAAATGAGCTTGCTGGCCTCACTCAAGGTGATATGTCCATTTCACAATATTTCTTGAGAGTAAAAAATTTGTGCGCAGAGATTTCAGAATTGGATGAATCAATCAAAGAACCTCGCTTAAGAAGATATCTTATTCGAGGTTTGAGAAAAGAATACATGCCATTTATCACTTCAGTGCAGGGATGGGCGACTCAGCCAAGCATTGCTGAATTTGAAAATTTGCTGAGCAACCAAGAGTCGTTAGCAAAGCAGATGGCAGGGGTCAATGTATCTGGAACTGATGATGTTCTTTTCTCTAAATGGAAAGGAAAGAGCCAGCAAGATTCAAACAATGATGATCCTGAGAATAAGGTTAGTTCGTACAAGCCGAAGAAGTGTTACAGGTGTGGGAAGCTTGGTCACATTCGAAGGAATTGTCGTGTAAAGCTTGAAGATGGGAATTTGAGCACTGACCTTGGCAGCAACCAAGATGAACCAGTCGAGTGGGAGAAGTGTCTTTCAAATGAGGTGATTGATGATGCAGCTACATCCATGTATTTTGGAAAAGAACCTATCAATGTCAATTCCTCCATCTACTATGAGAAAGAATGGATTTTTGACTCGGGATGCACACACCACCTGACAGGAAATGAGTCACTACTTTCAAATGCTCACCATCATGATAGAAATCGAGTAATTGTTACAGCAGACAACTCAGTTCATCCAGTGAAGAAAGAAGGGTCTGTGAATGTCCAGGTAAACTCATTCTGATAATGATAATATTGTCTTAAAAAATGTGTATCATGTCCCAGGAGTGAAGAAAAATTTAGTTTCAGTTTCTCAAATAACTAATTCTGGAAAGTATGTTCTTTTTGGGCCTAATGATGTGAAAGTGTTAGAAAATGTGGAGAAAATAGTTGGTGATGTTATGTATACAGGAAACAAAAAGTCTAACCTGTTTGTATTGTCTGCATCTGAAGCATATGTGGAAAAGACAAGTCGAAATAATAGCGCAGCCATTTAGGCATGCTAGATTAGGCCATGTTGGCTATCAATCATTGAGACAGATTTCCTCTAAGCAGTTAGTTGATGGAATGCCAATACTGAAAGACATACCATCAGATTTGGTTTGTCAAGGTTGTCAATTTGGCAAGTCACACCGTCTTCCTTTCACACCTTCACAGAACTGGAGAACAAAGCCGTTTGAGTTAGTGCATTCAGATTTGATGGGGCCAACGAAAACACCCAGTTATAGTGATTATCGTTATATAATGATATTTGTTGATGATTTTTCCAGGTTCACATGGGTTTATTTTTTGAAGCAAAAGAGTGAGGCTTTTGCAAAGTTTCTTGAATTCAAGAACAGTGTTGAAAAAGAATTTGACTCAAATATCAAATGCTTAAGAACAGATAATGGGCTAGAATACTTGGATGGTGCATTTTTTAAATATTGCAACGATAATGGAATTCAAAGGCAGATGACTTGTCGAGCTACTCCTCAACAAAATGGCGTTGCTGAACGAAAAAATTGCACATCTTACTATAATGTGTTTGTCATGGATACATGATAAAAATCTTCCTCGATCTTTTTGGGCTGAAGCAATGAAATGTTCATGTCATGTTGTAAACCTGACTACCTCCATGGCAAGGTAACAAATCTCCTTTTCAACTTTTGTATGATAAGAAGCCAAATGTTAGTTATATGCATGTTTTTGGTTCAACTTACTTTGTTCATATACCCAAAAGTGACATAACTAAGTTAGATCCAAAAGCAAAGAAGTGCATTTTTGTTGGCTATGATCAATATAGAAAAGGTTGGAGATGCATGGATCCGGTGACCAAGAAATTCACTACTTCTCGAGATGTCATCTTTGACGAAATTTCACCATACTACAGCAGCTCTCAACTCACATCTAAAATCTTTGAAAATGATGATTTATTGGCAGATAAAGTAGAAGATTTTGCTGATGCACAAGATGATTCGCCATCTTTGAATCATCACAATTCTAAAAGAAGTGGGACTAATGATGTTTCAGAAGAGTTGCTGCCATCAAATTCAGAAAACAAGGAGCAAGTTGCTCTAAAATTGAGGAAGTCTAATAGAGAGAAGAAGGAGCCAGCTTGGATGAAAGATTATGCTGTCCATGGAAATCAAGGTACTGTGACAGAATGTTTTTTTATTGGACCTTGTGATTCTCATGAACCATCATGTTTTGAAGAAGCTAGAAACCATCTAAAATAGGAAGAAGCTATGCAAGAGGAAATTTCAGCATTGAAGAAAAACAACATGTGGGAATTAGTACCCAAACCAAATGATATTCAGCCGGTCACTTGCAAATGGGTTTACAAGTTAAAAAAGAAGGTTGACGGATCAGTAGACAGATACAAAGCGCGGCTAGTTGCTCGAGATTTTTCACAACATTATGGATTGGATTATGAAGAGACATTCAGTCCAATAGCAAAGATGACTACTGTTAGAACTATCATCTCCGTGGCTGCTCACAAAGGGTGGAAACTATGGCAACTTGATGTGAAAAATGCTTTTCTATATGGTGATCTGGACAGAGAAATCTTCATGGAGCAGCCACAAGGATTTGTTTCATGTGAGTCTCCTCACCATGTATGTAGGCTCAAGAAAGCATTATATAGTCTCAAGCAAGCTCCTCGTGCTTGGTATGGTAAAATATCTAAGTATCTTAGTTTTTGTGGTTTTAAGATTTCAAATTCAGATTCAAGTATGTTTGTTAAAAGAAGTTTTGGAGTGCATGTGCTGGTTCTTTTATATGTGGATGATATGATCATTACTGGAGACAATTGTATTGAGATTACACGTTTATGTGATGACTTGGCTGTCTGGTTTGAAATGAAGAATTTAGGTGAGGCTGGATGCTTCCTTGGTTTGGAAATTGAGCAAGGAGAGAATGGCGTGTTTCTATCTCAACAAAGATATGCAAAGACCTTACTGAAACGTTTTTCTATGGAAGAAGCAAAGCCAAAGCCTACTCCTATGGAACCACACATCAAGTTGCAAAAAGATGAAGGAAAGCCACTGATGGATTCACAGAAATTTAGACAACTTGTTGGTTGTTTAATTTATCTGACTATAACAAGACCTTGATTTGTCATATGCAGTGAGTGTTATTTCTCAATTTATGGAAAATCCACAAGTTTCTCATTGGGATGCAGGAAGAAGAATCTTAAGATATGTGAAAAGCACTGTTGACTATGGATTGCTGTACAAAAAGAATGGTGAGTTTCTTTTAAATGGATTTGTAGATTCTGATTGGGCAGGTGATATAAATGACAGGAGATCAACAACAGGTTACTGTTTCAACATGGGGTCCGCTGCAATTTCTTGGTGTAGCAAGAAGCAACCAAATGTTGCTCTGTCAAGTGCTAAGGCAGAGTATTGTGCCTCAACAGTGGCTGCCCAAGAGTGTGTTTGGCTGAAACAATTAATTTCTGATATCTATAGGAAGGTTGACTATCCTATTGCAATGAGATGTGATAATGAAAGTGCAATCAAGTTAGCATCAAATCTAGTGTTTCATGCTCGTACAAAACACATCGAAGTTCAACACCATTTCATTTGAGAAAAAGTTCTGGAGCAAGTAATTGAAATAAAGAACATATCAACAGGTGATCAAATTGCAGATGTTTTTACTAAGGCACTTGCAAAGCCTAAGCTAGAGTTGTTTCGAGATGCCCTTGGTTTGGTGGATCGTAAGTATGCACTAAGGAGGAGTGTCAAAAGTTAGTGCATCTTTTCTGTTACTGAGAATTCCTAGTCTTACTGCTTGTTTGTTTCAATTGACTTAGTCATGGTTGTTAAGAGTTTATTTAGGAATCTGTTGCTTTGAGTTATCTACTGTATCTTCAGTTTAATCTTTTATATTTTCAGCCTATATATAAGATTGTACATTCAGTTTAATAAAGTACACAAGCAGTAACAATTTCATTCATTTTTATCTTGCAACTCATTTGTTGTTTCAGCAAAGGTTCAAGAAATTGATAAGAATGGAACTGAATGAATACATTAGAATTTCGAATCTTGAAAACTGAGAAAAAGGCGTCGTTTTACTAGAGAGGGAAAGGCGAGAAGAAAAGAAGCCACAGCTTGATCTGTTGCTCCCGTTTGCAGCAGACAAGCAGGAAGGCAAAGATTTTTAATTTGTCTCCCGCTTGACGCTTTTCTTTATTATTTTATTATAGAGAAAAAAATAAAAATAAAAAATAAAAATTTTCATTTAATTAATGATATAGTGTAGGTGACTTACGTTAATCTCGATAATTAAATGAATTTTACTTGTGACTTTCTCAAGATTTTGAATTCGAACGTTCATCCTTAAGACTGCCAAGTTATTTTATTAAAAGAAAAAGTACATAAATTTTTATGAAAGTTTAACTAAATTTCCTCAATATTAGAATACAAAATGTTCAACAAAATCAAGAGATAAGGATTAAGGACCTTTTCCAACCGTTACAGAACCTATATGTATGATCTAACATTGAGAAATGCACAAAGGCAATCACTCAACTCAATTATGGGTCTAACTTATTGTGCACCGGCTGTCGTCTGCGAGTTACAGAGTAATCCTCATACAACCAACCAGGCAACTGCACTTGCCCATTCACTTGTTGCTCATTCTCTAGACCCTTCACACCTGCAAACTATTTATAAAAGTGAATAAAATCAAAGAGAGAGAGAACTCACTCACAGTAGTCTAGTACTATTTTACCTGAGACACGGGTTCTTGCAGTATATGTATGATGACACTGATTAAGCAAGAAAAAGCAAATTACCATCTTAAGCACCAACCCCAACTTCATACTAATCCTTCACCGTTCACCTTCCACCCTTCTAACAACTAACTGACACTTATCTTATATATACATATACAAGATATCAAGGAGATTAGAGTAAGAATAATGGAGACAGTAGATAGAGAATTAAGGAACCATAGGTGGTCAATCTAACTAATGCAGAAATTTCAGAAGAATATTGCCTTTTAGGTTGGTGTCGGTAGCATTTGCTGGTTTCTTTTGTTTCTTTCTGTTTCTTTCTGCGACCCTCTAGCTTACTTTTCAAAAAGAAGAATAAAGCACCCTATGGTTTTACATTGTGGAAAATTTTGAGATTTGTCTCAGGTACTTAGCCTAAATCAGCCGACCAAGCTGCAAAATATGATTCAAACTTCAAAGGCCAATATCTTTTGCAGAAGAAAATAAGCAAACAAAAAATGTGAACGCAAAATTATGCTATTGAATTTGATCACTTTTCCACAATGCATATGGTTCTTACCAACTTTTATGTGTATTGAATAACTGGCTCCACAAAAGTTGACATACAATTCAGGACATGAATTTAGCATGCATGAGGGCATCAGACACAACAGTACTTCTAACAAACTATGAAAATTAAGATTGGAGTCATATTACCAGCAGCAACACAGCAATGCTTGCCACACCAAATAAGTGAGACTAAATCGACAAAATCAAATGCTTACTCATTTAAATTGACAAAAGAAAATAACAATAGTTGCAAGTGTACAATTGGCATAGCATTATGAAAGGCGTCATCCTTATTGTGGAATTAAATGAGGAAAAATTGATAACTCCTGAAAAAATGTGAAGCTTCTGTCTGAAGCATATTTATGCTAACAAATATCTGGGCTAAGTGCTCCAAGCCATGCTTGCTTCAACTAATATCTTAGCAGAAATTGGACCTGCATCCGTGAATGGCAACTCCAATCTCATGGTTCAAGGAGCTCTATCAAAGGGCTGTGTGTCATTATAACAAACATCCCAGACAGCTTCCATGGCATCCTTGGCAGCTGATTCTGAGCAGTAAGGGTTAGCAATCACCGATTTCATGACTCTCCTTCTCACACATTCCTTCAAGTGCCATTATGTAAATCAAATATAAACTAGTTTAAACAAAGAACAATGTCCATACTAAACTTGAGCAGAACCAGTATTGCATTCTGATGCAATTGAACAAAAAAAGGAGTAACTGATGAGAAGGCATTTATTAAAGATAAATAAAGGAACATAATGGAGTTTAACATTAGACATAGATTAGATATCTTTTGATTGAGAAATAAAATGCAAGGATTAGCCTAGCATGTTTTGGCCTTACATGGCCATTGCTATATGTAACATGACAGAAACTAAGTACAACAATTTCTAATTTGAGAGGGAGAGACAGAGAGAGACGTTTGAACAAGCTCAAGGGAGTCCCCATCAGTCTTCAATCATTATTTCTCGAACTTTTCCTTTTACAAATTCCATTTCTACTTTGTGAAGGATAACTTCAACATAAGTTCACAACCCAATGTCCGGTATGACCTTCTTGATCAAGAAATACAAAAATTTTAACATGTAAGATGATAAATCAACACATTCATCCATTTCAGTCATCAAACCCATTTCACTGCCATTTATGATGTACAACTTAAAAGTGATGAGGAAATGGAGAAATAGAGAAAGTTTGTTAAAAAGAAAAAGAGATGGACGAAAGGTAGTATTTTCCACACTATCTTTTACAAAATTCATCAATAACATGATAATTGATATAAGATAATTACGTCAACCTCTGACCAAGTGGCAAAGTTCCTGCCAACATCTTAAATACATAGCCAAATTTGATCAGCTCCTATTTTGTAACATATTACTGCTTCACTTAACTTCTACGCTATACTTGTGGTCAAACTAGGAGCTACCGACATTTAAGCAGCAAAAATATAATTCACATTGGTTGAGAATTCAGAGAATAAACTATTCAGCAACTCCAATGTCTATGGGCAGTATTGCAAATATTTATTTTATCACAAGACAGCATGGTAGAGTTAGCGTATGCAAATAGCAGAAGTCTCCTAAGTAATGCTTTTTGCAATTACAAATTGCAAAAAAAAAAAAAGGAAAAAAGAAGAAGCCCTCTTCTGTAAAAGGGTAATTTGGAAAAAGAATCTTCTAATAGAAATTTGATAATGATAAGAGAGCAGGGGACTCCTATTTCTTTTCTTAATTTTTTGGTAGCGTAAGTCATGACCTAACCAGGTTAGACCAGAGGTTGTCAAGAATTCAAATTATGTTATTCTAAATTAAGATGCACAATCTGATCCCCATCTATGTGATTCCCACTGACCTTTCATGCTATGATAAAATTCAGGATAATAAATTGAAAAAATTTAGATACGTGAATAAAGCTGGTTCTCACTGAACATTGGCAAAAAATGCACTCATGGTAGTCTTCAATATGCTTGGAAACACATTTCACAACCTAAACTCAGAAAAGCTTTTTTTCACTCTAAAACAAGTAGAAGGTGACAGGGGACTTCTATTGATTCATTGGACTGCAATTAGTAATGAAATTGCAGTTGCTGATATTCAAATTGCCTTCCAACACATAATAATTTCAGTTTTATTTGTGGCTTTGCAGGTTTGAGAGATTAACAATATTGCAAAGAGTCTTACTCTCCATTTCGTTTTTCTCTTTCTGAAGATGCTAAATGCACTCAGCAACTGAATTAATTTGTGCCTTCTCTTACATAATGAGTGACCGCCACATGCCATCTCATTTGTGAGGTGTCCATGAATTTTAGAAATTCCCTTCTCTTTTTTCAAATGAATTTTGGTTTCCTTGGATGTTATAAATTTGAAAATGATGCTGAATTGCTGAGAGACTCTTGATTGATATTAACTAATGAATTAACAAAATTGAGAGAGGAAAAAGAGAAATACCTGTTCATGTCCTCGTAACTTCATGAAACCTCGAAGCAATTCCCTCTTATAATGACAATCACCACTGAGATGGCCAGCACGTATCTGTTTATGTAAACCATGGAGAAATTCTAAATTTAATAAAGAAAAGCAGTGGAAGTGTATCACTCAATATGGGTGAAGGTGTTCACACCTCACTACAAGCATGATGTGCACAATTAGCCCAGTCTAAGTTTGCAGCACGACACTCATCAAATGCATGAATGAGCTCGTGAATTACCACCTGGTTGACCTCATCTTGAATTGACAAATGATTACTACACACCATTATCTAGAAAAAATGCACACCAACAGAAGGGAAAAAAATAGTGTCAGTCCTTTAAAAGCTCATCTTACCAAAAACGAAAATATTGTGAATAACTAAAAATGTAGTTCGACAGAGATATTGGTACCCCTTCTCCGCGGAGATAACCACCGCCCATCTCCTTGTCACAATTAACGGCCTTAACGAAATTGTCCCCTACAGGACATCCAGCTTTCTCCAAATGCTCCCTCAAAAATTTCACCATTGGAGCTGTCAGAGGAATCATGAAATGAATCAAATTAATTATGCAACCCAATCATACAAGTAAACCCAGTAGCTTCCAGTTCGGTTCTATGAAATTGATAATTCAGAAAGAAATATATTTTTAAACAGAAAAGGTGGAGTTTCAGGTTTCAAGTGTCCATTATTAACCTTGAAAAGCAATTGTAAAATAAAAGTTTCTAACCTTATTCTCTAAAATCCTGAGAGCATAAACGGTAATTAATATATAAAGGATAAGATTCTGAAATTCTAAAACCCTGAACCCTAATTAGATCAAAGGACATTAATGGAGACAGTAGAGAATATTGAGGAAAAATAATAGAAATACTTCGGAGACTTCTTTGAATCTTGTCCTGACATTCCTTCACTGTTAAGCCACTGTTCACGGCGGATGCGAATCCGCCGGAAGCGGGTTCATCTGCCATTCAGTTCAAGTTTCTCTTTTTCTAGTTCTGGATGGCAGAGGAGCTCGCTTGCAGACTGCAAGACTCGCGGTCATATATGTCGGGTCAAAAGCTGGATCGGGTTTTTCTAAACAAGGAACTTTCTCTTTTCCCTGTTTCAACGTTTTCACTCGTTTTCGTCTTCTTTAAATTACTCATGTTGTCCTTGAATTTTTAACATTTTATACATTTCCTCCCAAAACTTCAATTATATTTATAGTCTATAAATTGCTCATGAGAAAGCCTAATAACTAGTATAAAATTATTTTTTTGGACATAATTGAAAGAATGCTAACAAAAAGGGCATTGAAAATTAACCTTGAATCTTCTTAAATATATTGGAGTAAAAAATATTAGTATAGATGATTTGAGAGATAATTATCGATAGAGGTGTTAAACTTGTTTGGTTTCTGATTCAAATCTCATTATCAATTGATTTGTAGTTATTTTCAAAAACGGCCTAAGACTATTCTATATATGTCTCTTCTTGTGAAAAGGTAATCTAGAATTGTCAATGGTTTGTAGTTATTTTCAAAAACGGCCTAAGACTATTCTATATATGCCTCTTCTTGTGAAAAAGGTAATTTAGATTTGGCTACGTACTAGCTAGGGCTATGCATAATTAATTAATAATGCTACAGGTATATTTATAAAAATGATAATTAGACTTGCCTAATACTATAAAATATTCATATCTCTCAATCACACCATTTATTATACAATTGTCAATCAAGTAAAATTTACAACACTTAATTAAATGGATTGGTTCTTTTGGATCCAAATATACAATTACACTGGAATATAATATTCTATAGCTAGCTAGCAATTTCATTCTTTTTCATCATATTCTCCAAATTGCAGTTCTTCAAACTTCAAAGTTGGTTCTTCTTGTTCCTCTACTTTGAATATTGGTACTTCTTCTAGCTTCTTGATTAATCACTCTCTAGGAAAAGGGGTTCCTCGGTTGTTACATATATAACTTGTAGCCAAGGTTTTTTTTTTTACTGTTGTCTGTAAGTGATATAATAATTTACATATCTATTGGAAAAAGATTTTAAAAGCCAGATAACGAGGCACTACTTGGGAGAGGTGAAAGTCGAAAAATAATTTAAGGGATGAAATAGAAAGAAGAATATATATATATATAGAACTACACTGCACTCCTGGATGGCTTTCATTTTTCTCATGTTCTCGATGCTACATATGAGAAGTTGAAGAAGGTGAGGTGAGGTCAATTGTCTCATTACGTAATTTTTGAGCTACGTAGTGTTAGAAATGTAAGTAAAATATCATTATAATATTTGGAATGTGAGTAAACTAAAAGAATGTAAATTTGATGAAGCGAATAAGATTTGCACTTTTCTAGTTGTCTTCAGTAATAGTGATCAATGATGAAATTTTAAGGAAATAGTTACCTATAAAGAAATAAGATAGCAAAAGTAGATATCTTACAATGTAGAATGTGAGTACACAACACATTCAGAAATCCTTAAATGCTGCGTTTTGATGCTCTGATAATGAGGTAAAACATGAATGTACTGGTGAAAAAGAGTTTATATTCATAATAATTACCACAAAAAATGAGGATATAGATCTATATTTTGAAAGCTATATATATATATGGGAACATATAGGAGATGAAATGATATCTTAATAACAGTGCATGAAGAAGGAAAAGTTACAAGAATTGTAGATGGTGGAAATTATCTGAATACAGTGTAAGAGTACACTATTTGAAAATTAATATATATTGGCGCAAATGAGAGATTTTATACTTAAACATGAAACAAAGAAGGTTTGGGTGAGAAGCGTAATCAAGATGTCTGAATTGTGAAGAGGTTTGGATGAGAAACATGTTCAAGTCGTTTGCAGAGGCCTAATGAGAAATGCCTTTAAAACGATTCTACGGCTATGACCAATCACAAATGCCTTTAAAACGGTTTTACTTATATGACTAATCACGAGTATCGTATGATGTAAAATTAATTTAAATTGGAAAAAAATTTCATCCAAAAAAGGTCAATTATATATATTTTTAGTTCTTAATCATGCATAAATCATGACACTAAATTTGTGAAATAAAGGTAAAAGCTTAGTTCGAGAGAAACAATTGCATATATATTATTTTTGTTGTATTCGTAACACTTAATTTGTTGAATTATGATAAAAGTTTATCCGGAAAAAAATAAATAAATTCGTAATACTTAATTTGTTAAGTTATTATTTTTAATTTTTATTATTAAATTAAACTTTCATTGACATAATATTTTATTGAATGCTTTAGTATTACTTGAGAAAGTGAAAAAATTATTGATAAATGAATTGATTAGTATTCTTTTTTCCAATTCCAAATTGGAAAGGGAGACAAATCTCATGATTTTTAGACTGCAAAATTTAAATATTATTTTTTTCTGATGTCAAATACAAACATGTATATAAATATTCATTTATGATGCATCTTAAATTATTTGGCCTCTCATGGAAAAAAAAAAATAGTAATACTTTTTAAAATTATATTTAACTAAGATAAAATATATTATTTTTCTCATTTTAGCCCACCAGAAAGTTGAGGTTCGACCATATAATTTAGGAAAATAAAATAGCCTAAAGCGGGTCATGCCAATTGCCTAGTGAGCCAAAGTTTATGCTAGTCATGTTCTCTTTTCTAAGAAAAGCGCCTCCCAACCCAAAATAAAATCAGTCACACAACTCACAACGCCCCTTGAAGCAAAAGAACCGCGCCAATCCAATTGACCAGAAAACAAATTTCCCGCCAAATACTCTGAGCCAAAACTAAAATTTGCCCAAAACAAAATAAACCGTTTTAACTGAATTTTAAAAATAACCCAATTCTGTGTCTTCCTCCTCCATTGATTCCCTAACTTTGCTCTTGCCCTCTACTGTATAAATCACCCACCCTACACTTTCCTTTTCTTTTATTCTTAAGACCTGCAGTGTTTCTCTATTTCTTCATTAGAGAAGTACTGCAATCTCAAGAATCTTTTCATTCTCCTTTTATCTCTCAAAATCACAAAAAAAAAACTGCAAAAAACCCAAAACCCAAAATGGCACGTCAACTTATTGTCCTTGCTCTCATCTTTGTTGCCATTGCAACTGGTGTAGCTGCTGAGGCACCATCCGCCACCCCAACCTCCTCGCCATCACCGAAATCATCGGTACCCGCCTCCTCCACCCCAGCAACCTCACCTAAATCTTCCGCCACCCCAGCAGCCACCCCCAAATCCTCAACACCTTCCAGCAGTCCTAAATCAGCTCCCACCCCAAAAGCATCCTCTGCTCCTAAGGCTTCTGCTGCTTCTCCTTCTGAGGCTCCAACCACCTCTGACAGTTCCCCAGCTGATTCTCCTTCCGATGACTCATCCTCCGCCACTCCCGCCTCTTCCCCCCTCTCATCTCCACCTGCCCCTGCAAGCGAGTCCACTGTTGCTGATGGACCTGTTGAAGGCCCCACAACTGAGAGTGCTCCTGCTCCTTCAGCGAGCGGTACCTCTGCTCTCCAAATCTCCGCCTTTGCCGGTGCCGCCGCAGTTGCTGGAATCTTTGTCTTCTAAGCTAAAATATATATGTCTTTGATGGGAATTGAGTGTTATGATCATCAATTAGTTTCAAACTTAAGGTCAAGGGAGAAGCAGTGATTTATATTTTCTTTAGGGGTCTCTCCCAAGTTCTTATACATTAGAAGAGGATGCTCCTTGTATTTATTTGTTTAAACTAATAAGGTTTTTGACCAATTATATTCTCTTTCTTTATGTCATCTTTTTTGGTTTTTTTTTTTTTTGGTCACTTCCAAATTACATTTTTCGCAGATCGATGAGCAGAAAAAGAACCAATTTAATTTTCTCAATGGAGATCAAATTAATTTTCATAAATTTAAAAATAATACTAAAAGGCAAAAAGTTAAAATTTAAAAGTCTCGAGTTTTAACCATTATGACATTTTTTTTTATTTTAACCCAAATTAAATTTAAGATATCTATATATTTATGTATAAATTAAGTATTTAGAAAACGACGAAATCCATTGACAATCGTGCACTTGTTCCATTTCTTTTTATGGAATCAAATCATCTAGTTTTTTCAGTAAATGACATTGACAGACACACAACATATATAATATCCTGCAAGAAATTTTCTTCCTTCTTTGCATCTGTTTAAATATGAACACAACAAGAGTTGATAGAAGAAAAAGATCTAGAGAAAGGCTATGAGTTGGGCCGAAAGTATACATTAATTTGAGAATGGCTTGTAAGTCAAATGAGTGCTTGTTTTCTAGACGTGCTCCATCGTTAGCCCCCCTTGACCAGCAAGCATTTCTGCACGATTGAAGGGGAAAATGGACCAAGTTTTTGGCTTAGCAATTGCTCTTGCTTTTATATATACTGGTTGCGTGCATACGTACGTTTACACACCATATTTTTATTTATATATATTTTTTATTTTAAATTTATAATAAAGTACAAAAAAAAAAAAAAAATATTCTAGGTGGGAAAGTGGGAAAGATTGCTGTTTTGTGTTTGTGGAGAGAATGATATATTTTTACAATTTAATAAATAGTAGTTATTAAGCGATGAGATAAAATTTTACTATTAAATTTATATTTTAAATAATTTACATAGGTATATATTATATAGTGGGAGATCATAATTAGTCTTTCACTTTGATAATAGTATATATATGTGTGTGTTAATTCAATTTTTGTTCGAATATATAAGATAAAATTCTTGCATCCATAAAAGATCGATGTAGAGAAAGGAAATTTATGTATAGTTAATTGATTCCGACCCTACGCTTAAAATTTTAAATGTGGTAAGAGATCATAATTATTTTTAAGGTTTTACCTAAATGTTCATGTTTTTAGGTGAAATAATTTTTTGGCAAGTGCAAGTGATCTTAATTAACTTGAAAATTGAATATTGACAAAAAAACAGAAAAAAAAAAAGAGCATTTTGATAATAAAATATGAATGTGCTATGTAATTATTGAATCCTTTTTATTGATTTGAAAATGTTAATATGTTATATCTGATTGTGATAGCTAAGCATGCATAAATTTAGTAGGTAGAGGGGGGTCAGAAGGCACAAAAAAGGAGCTGCAGTTAATTTGAAATTGCTAGCAAATTAAAGCCACAAATAATAAAACGTTTGAATAGTTTAAGGTTCACACTTTGCATGCTTTCAACAAAACCAGAATTGTCAATCTGATAAAGATTATAAACTTAAAAGCCTAAAAAGATAATCTCACTGCTGGGAAATATATTTAGGATAAGTGACATTCTCATCCTTATTTTCGTAATTGCTTAAATTCCCTACAGTTATGTATATATATATATGTAGCCACCAATTTATTAATTTGGAGCTAATTAACTAGCAATGGTTGCCCTTCCTGCAGTTAAGTGCCCCAGCAGTCATGGTCATTGAGCCTACTAGAGAAGATGGTCTTGAACTCAGGCTTGATGCCCTGGCAAAGCTAGAAGAAGCACCGGCACCCGATTGCCTGAAATACGCGCCGTTTAAAAACAAGTCCCCTTCTGATCTCCAATTCCAGTGCTTCCATTCACTCTCTCCTGCATTCTCATGTTTAGTCACCTCTTTACTTGACATGACATTTGGTGCAAGAAATCTGTTGCCTTGGCTGTTGATTGTAGGATCAGCACTCCCACCAATTGCATACATTTCCCAGTGAGTATAGTCATTGTTCACCACATGAAAATACCCATGTCTACACCTGCAATATGACCCAGCAATATAATTAGTACGAACATTTCACACTGAATTTAATTTAAGTACATTAAGTGTTTGGATTAATGTCTTACTCAATTACCTTGGCATTCTTTGCACAAGCCCTTCTCCAAAATGATTATATGCAATTGTAACCTGCATGTCCTTGTCTTGTGTATATGAATCACTATGACCCAACAGCATAACCTTGTCATGATGGGTCATGTAATTGTTAGAGATAGTGATAGCTGTGGCTCCATGGGTGGCATCAATTAGTCCATCTTGGCAATTAGACAATGAGCAATGATCAACCCATATATGTTTTCCGCCAAGGATTGACACACCATCACCATCTGATACAGTCCACCACCCAGAATGGTGAGGAGAGTCTCTTATATTAGCATTACCTCCTTGCTTACAGTCATGAATGTGGATGCCGTGGATGATGATGTTGGTAGCATAATGTATTTTAATGCAGGGCCCATCTGCAATGTGTACACTAGCACCTCTTCCATCAATTGTCTTAAACGAATTCATCACAAGCTCTTGCTTTAAAGCGATAACCATATCTCTTTTGAAAATAATCCACAATGGCTCATCTAGTATCACAGCATGTCTTAAAGTGCCTGGCCTTGGGTTAACAGGGTCATCATCACCAGAGTCAGTGACAACATAGATTCGTCCATTTCTTCCACCAATGGCATTCTTACCGAACCCAGTGGCACAATCGGCTAGTCTTTGCCTGTTTCTCTCCCAATTCGGGTCACAACGCCAGCAATCATCAATAGGATTACCAGTTCCACATGACAGATAGGCCAAGTTTCTCCTCGAGGCATTGATGCTCCTGTAAAAAATTAGTAGAATGTGTCACACTCTAATAAAATATATGTGACAAACAATTAATAAGTGGGTGTTGCTTGAAATTACCTGTGAAACTCTTGTACTACAAGCTCAGGGTCTTGCACTGCTGAGGAAGAAACAGAGCTTGGGGCCAGAAGAGAGATCAGGGCAAAAAGAATTAGCAAATATGAAAGATAAGCCATTTTTTCTCCTATGCTCCCTCTGATGAACTTGATGTGAATAAGTTGGAGGATATTTAAAGGAATAAAGCCGAGAGTGATGGCGTGATTAATATAATTACAAGTGGAGTCTATATGATCATAATTCATCTCAGGTTTTAATGGTGTTATGTTGTACTACTTTTCACTTAATGTCCACACTAAACAGGCATTGGTAGTTTTAAACCATTAATCAGGCTCTTTACAAAAATCCTAAATCCAATCGGTTGACTAATTTGTTTTTATCATTATGATTCACGATTTAGTTCAATTTTATAATTTACACTGAAATTAAAAATTATTGATCAAGTTCACACACGCAAAGAGAAAAGAGAAGTCTATCCAGTGTTAGGATCATATTTTCCCATTTCCGACTATATAAATGATGGTTGTTTGTTGACTTCTTTGGCAAAACAGAAAAGGAAATTAAAAGCTCAATTCTTCAATTAATCTTGTAGAAAAGAAAATGAGATACATGCTTTTTCATTTTAAATATTTTTTTCTCCCACTGACTGCGGAGCAAATCAATTTGACTCGCAAATATTATTATTGACTGTCTATTTCTCAACGACCAAATACATAGTTATAATGTTTTGCTTCCCCATGTATTGTTAGCCTCAAAGTTGGAGATTAATATATTAGTAGACATGATCTCCGAGTTATAAAACACAATGTTACTTCAGTAGATTAGTACTCCAAATTTAAGTTTATTTTATTTTTTATAATCCTAAAAAGAACATGAAGATTCATCTCTATCAGTTTCACTTTTTTTATACAAGATAGGTTGGGCACATATATAAGATTGATGTAACTTATAAGTGGAATATGGGCAAGATGCTTAAGAAAGAATAAACCAAAATACCAACAGAGATTTGAAGTTTAGCTACTCTTAATGTGTCCTATAACTCAATATAATTTAAGAAAAAATGAATTGAGTTTTATGAGTATATAAAAACTGAGAATGTCAAAAATAATTAATGAATGAAGTGTTATTTTTATAATTGCAAGCAATACACGCACAAAGTGCATCTGTCCACATTAGAAACCATGTTAGAGCTTTAAGTTTTGCAACCCATAAAGGCCCAAGGTATATGATATTCTACTAACAACTTAACTTGCTTAGAGGACGGTTGAAGCAAAAAAAAAAAAAAAAAGAAACTTGCTTATTAGAGGGCTTTCATTGACTGTGAACCTAAAGATTGAATCCAATCCAAACAATGTCCCAAAATAAGCCCAGTTCACAAGCTATATTTTATTTATGTTTCGTTTTCCTCCTGTTTTGCGTATGTACAAAAACTTAATGATCCAATTCAACATTCATCAGGATTTGAGAAGTTATAGAAAAGAAATTTGGCTATATGAAATCAATTAGTCTCCTCAAAATTAAAAAGAATAACCACAATATTTTTAAAGATAACATAACAAAAATGACAAATATTATAAAACATAATATTTTTAACAGTGACATGTCATTATGTCGATGACACACTTATATATATATATATATATACTGAAAGAAAAATTATCTTTGAGAATCTTGTCTAATCATATCTACCTTGTGTAGGGATGGTAATAGGTCGGGTTTGGCCTCATCTTGGTGCTTGCCATACCCTTTTTTGGGACTTGTTGAAAACCCATTTTTTTGATAGGCATGCCCAACCCACAACCCACCCTCGTATACACTTGACCAGCACATTTATCTCTTTTTTTTGGGCAAAAAATACAGTCTCACCCATGATTAGATAAGTTGACTAAAAATAATTTTAAATTGTGACTAATCTATAGTAATAAAAAAATAAAATTTAAATCAAGCTGTTTTATACATAATTATGTAGTTAATTAATTTGGACAACAATTTCAATGAAATTTAAATTACAATATTAAGAAATTAAAACACACATAAGTCAAGTAAAGTTTTTTTTTTTTTCTAAATATAATCATAAATACAATACATCTAACAAGATTTTTTAACATATTTAATGCATAACAATTAGATATGGGCTTGAAAATGAGCATCGTTGGAGTTCAGCACTTGCCTTCATACTCGACGGGCACAAAAGGCAAAAACCTAGGCCCGACCCCATGCCCATTTATGTGCCCGTTCAGGCAAAAAAAAGAGACCCATTCGAGTCGGGCACAGGTGCGCACTTGAAAAATTACCATCCTTAACCTTATGCACTTAAATTAAAAAGGATGAAAGATTAATAGGGTAAACAAAGGGGACTGGAGAACAAAACCATGGTTGTGTTTGGACTCAAATTTAATTTCCAAACCATTAAATTAATGTCTTAAATCAGATCGGAGATTCACTTAAAAAATTTGTTAGGTCTTGGGCCATTAGTCAGACAAATAGTCAGATAATTCATAAATATATTTAATTATAAATTTTTTATATTAATTACACAATAAAATAAAAAATAATAATAATATCACATCACAAATCTATACTATATATAAAATTTAACAATTTTATAATTTTTATTTATTTTGACCAATTACAATCACTAAAATTGTCTTTAGGTTAAATTTGATCTATCTATCACCCAAAGGATGATACAACCAACCTCTCAATTTTAAAACATTGCATATTAAACACATGAATCCCTGACCCCAACTAGAAATACCAATACGGGCACTCCACCCACAACTGAAAATTGGCTGTTGATGGTGAGTTGGTAGACAAAAGGCTCAATTGTAGTTTTAAATTCTTGTGGTTTCCTTATTTTTCCAAGTAGGTCATTATATTTTAAGTTCATTCAATTGAATTATTTTAAGTTCAATTGAGTCATATAAGTGTATTTTCGCCATTAAAAAAAAAAAAAAAAAACTAAAATGTGAAGGAACTGATTAAAAAAATAAAATGGGCATTCAGTTTAATGATATGATTCTTGCTTACGGGCGTGGGAGTTGACGAGTTCAATCCTTGGAATGCCCCAACTAAAAAACTCTTATTTACTTTTGATTCTTCAATTCAGAAATGAAATCATGACATCTTTGGACACGTGTACATCTTTTATCAAACGGTAGCAGGAAAAAGTGATTAAAGTTAAGGACCCACCATGCACTTTCTGGTGTATGCTTGTTTGTTTGGCGTCCATTGGTTGAATAGTGTCTCTGTCTCTCACTCAATTATTTTACTCTTCTGCAAATTCATGATGGGGAGCCCTATTTATCAATTTCATCACAAGTCGTGAAAGTGATGGTTTTTCCCACATCAATCACATGAAATCGTTTGATGAAATATTTATATTTTTCACTCTCTTTTTTTTTTTTTAAATTCAAATTTTAATTATTTCAATTTGAATAATTTTGTTATTGAATATGACAGAACCAGCAAAAGATGTTGGTATCATTTTAAAAACTTAAAACTTTAAAAGGTCATTGGAATCAAAATTACACCCTATCAAGAATGGGAAGTTTGTAAAACCAAAAAAAAATAAAAAATCTTTTGTCTTATATATATTATTTAAGTTTAATAAGTTCTTTACAAAGCAAAAAATAATAATATTATATCCATTATATATATCTATATACATATATACATCGAGATTGCCTTAGTAAAATATATGAAGATCGAAGAAGTAAAATTTTCTTTGCTCATTTTTTCTTTCTCAACTCTCCCATGCATAAGACATAAGTTTTGGTCACCATTTGAGTTTACTTATCAATAGGACGGTTGACCTAATAATCACATGAATACCCATCCCAACATTAATATCAATAGTCAGAGGTAGTGAAATAAAAACCAAATTACTCCCAAATATCTTATATCTATTTATCTCCACTCCATATCCAATCCTATCACCCTTACCAAAACGAAATCTAGATAACAACACACAATCCACTCTATCACCCAATCATCAAATCCCACGTGTCGATAAAAATAATACACATCAACATCATCTCAGTCCTATGACTCTCAAAACCCTTTTCCTCCTCCTACCCTTTCCTCCCATCCCCCCCCTAATGAAATAGATCCATACCTTTATGCTCACTTTTTCTTCTTCTTCTTCCCTCAATGTATGAATCTACAGCTACACAACCTACAGTGAGAGAAACAGAGAGAAAGTGAGAGAAAATCTCACAAAGCAGCAAAGTGTATGTAATAGTGTGTGCATGATTCAGTAAGAATCACAACTATAGCTATCCATGTGCAACTACAAGAATAATCCCAGTCCTAATCCTACCAACCACAACTCTACAACGTCGTCGGCCTGGAAAAAACAAACACTAATTAAACCACCACCACCCCATCGTAAAACCAGAACAAAGACTAGGAAACCCAAATTCCTCAGCCTCTGTTTACAACTCTCTCCTAAAACCTCACAAATGTCCCACCACCAGCTCAACCTCTTTCCTCTCCACCCAGAGAAAAATAAAGACTTAAACGAAGAGCAAAACGATGATGTCGCTTTTCTTTTCAACTCCGATGGTGGCAACAATCTCAACTGTATTCTTGGAGCAACTGATTCCACCACCACGACTACAACCACACCCACTACTCCAGCCACCGCGATTTCATCGGAGGACGACTCATTTTCACCGCCGTCTTTGGCCTTTGATCCCTATGTGGATGATCATAGTGCGAGCTCACTTGTACGGACGGCGATGAGGAATAGAGAGAGAGACGCAAGCGAAGAGAGGTGGGTGTGTTACTCGGAGGTGGTGGAGAAGAAAGAATTAATGGAGGAGGTGACCAGCTACTCTGCAACTAGACCCAGCACTACTATGGAGGAAGATGACCGGAAGTGTTGGTGTAATAATGGTAAGCAACGTGGCAGTCGTACGGCGTCGTTTGGATTGTTGTCATTGAAGCTTGATTACCAGGGGATCTTGAATGCTTGGTCTGATAAGGGCCCGCTTTACATCCATGGTGAAGAGGGGGAGTCCCCACCGCAGACTGTCCCTGACTTGCAGTTTCTAGGTCTTGATGGTAAAAATGTAATTTACTACTTCTTCAATCTTCACGTGAATTTATTTCTGATTTATTAAATTTGGGCTTTTAGCTCAGTCACTGTGCCTCATTGCCTTTGTGCAGTATTATTGTTTGTGTTTTGTTTTTACTGAGCTGCCAAGCATAGCTATTGCTGAATTGGAATATTCTTTTGGGTGGTGGGCCGGGTTTATCCTTTCCTGGGGGTCCCCATATTATATTATTATTATTATTATATATATGACACGTTGATAGTAATATGTAGCTACTTCTATAAGATATTTTTGAGACCATGTCTAAATTGATCAATGGGCAATTAATTAGCAATATTTGGAATTGGTTTTGGCAGGTTGTAATGGATGGTTGTGGGTGTAGTAATGGTGGGAATTTGTGGAGAGTACCAGAGTGCTGGGGTAGTGCAGTTGCAGTAGATGATGTTGTTGAAGATGTGAAAATGAAGACTGAAGAATTGGGAGGAAGGGAGTTGGGTGGTTTCAATAAGTTGGGGCAAAGAGAGGCAAGCATGTTAAGATACAAGGAGAAGAGGCAAAATAGGCTCTTCTCTAAGCGGATTAGGTATCAAGTTCGCAAGATCAATGCTGAGAAACGACCCCGTATCAAGGTACTATTCAATTCGAATATATATATATATATAAATATATTATTTACTTTAATTAAAATATGTAAAAGTGCAAATAAATCCATATTTATTTTCACTTTTGCAGGGTCGATTTGTGAAGAGGAATTGAGAAGTAACATTTATAGCAAGTCAGTTTCCTGCTAAGAAGAGCATGGTCATGCAGACTCAGAAGTGTTCAAATTAAATTTTTTTTTTCTTTTTTTTGGGTATGTTTTTGAGAGGATTTATATGCTGGTCCTACATATTGATTGGGACTTGAAACAAAAGAAATGCAAGATCTAAAAAAAGATGTAGAGATACCAAATAAGTGTTTGAGAATGGCAAATGGTTCCTACTTCTCTTGAATGTCTATAATTCACATATCAAGTTGGTTGCTTATTCCATCTCCTTGTATATACTTTATTTATTTATTTATTTATTTAATAATTAGTGTTAGTGAATTTCAATTAATTACTTATTTAGTTTGAATTCTTAGTATTTACTTAACTTTTACCAAAAGGCATAATGATAAATTCACCTTTTTATTTATTTCTGTTAATTATAGGTGGACCAATTTTATCATTTCATTTCCTGCAACAATTGAACCATACAAAACCCAATTTGGCTATAGAAATTATAGTACAAGCCCATTAAAAATAATTATGTATAGCACAAACTTAATACATTATTGTAACAACCAACCACCTGTGTATGGCACCCAACTTTATTGTTCAAGAATCTGGATTCTAAAATATTCTTGAAAATTTAAGAATAGGAAAAAAGATCTGTTCTTAGATCTAAAGGTCAGTTTTTTTTTTGTTTTTTTGTTTAATGATAAAATATACTTAAGGGAGAAAATGGAATCATTGAATAGGAACAATAGGAACAGATCATTCTTCAGTACAGGAGATGATCCAAATCCACTAAACACATTTGAGATGAATCATTATTTCGTTTGCGAACACTTAATCTCTACATTTTTACTTTGGCTTGTCACTAATTTTGTGTTTTGATATTGAAAGGGCATTTTCTTGACTCTTGTTATCAGTCTTTTATGGGTAAAGAAATTGTACAACTTCCAGTAGAAGTTGAAGAAATATGAGTCGAGGAAACTTTAGTTACACAACGTTTTCGTAAAACTGCACAACTATCTCTATGCCTTTCTTTTCAATGGCTTCAAAACTATTTCCAATGGATTCATTGGAATTGTGTATACGATCCATTCAAAATGTTAATCTGCATTGCTTTACCATTCTCTGTTCCAAATATTAAAAGCAATTTCTTTTTTAGAAGTATCCTTTTTGCGTAGGAAGTGATGTATAAGGGCACACAAATTTCATTTGATACATATCTATTCTTTTTTGCAACCACAATTCTTGATGAATTTATTTAAATATATCAACAAAGCTCATTTATTCATTTACATCTGATGCGGAGTATATTGCCCAAGAATTTATGGAGAAGATCAATCAAGCAAAATCCAAAATAAAGTAGTTTAGTTAGGTGTTTTCTATTTCTTGTTTTCCTTTAGTCCCATATGAAAAATAAAAGGAGTAGTTATGTTTTAGGATTGTATAAATAAGAAGTTTATTTTTAATCTCACATTGCTTAGGTAGAAAGAGTATGAGCCTTAGAACCTTTAAAAATATAGGTTCTCCCTTTAATTGTAAACTCAATTTTTCATTAATAAAATTTGTAGACTTTTGTCTCTTTTATTATTTATTTCTAGTACACTAGAATTTGAGTTCCCTTTATCAAAGGCGTTTGCTAGAACAAATCTAGTGATTTACTTCCGTCCTACATTAGGTGGTATCAGAGTCTCACAACAACAGCAACAATCCTATTAATGGTGATCATGGGATGCAGGCTCTTTGGGAGGCAATGGAAACGCAAAGAGCAGCGACAGAGCCGTATACAGGCTCTTTGGGAGGCAATGGAGACGCAAAGAGCGGTGACAGAGCCATAAATGGCGGCATTGGATAAGCAAGGGGCAAGGATGACCTGTGAACTCCAGGAGATCCTTAGCATGCTAGTTAACTTAGGAGTCAATGCTAATAGGGTTCGTGAAGATAGTAAGAACAACTGTGCCAGAGATGATGCTCGCGGACATCCTATCAATCGACGCGGTCTTGGAAATCATTGTAGGCTACAACCTTATGATGATTTTGAAGTTCATGAAGAAGGTGGGAACAACCGTGTTAAAGATTATGCTTGTGACTAACTTATTAACGGGCAGGGTCATGCACAACATCATAGGCTACAACCTTATGATGATTTCGAAGATGAAGATGAGAAGTTTGTGGACAACTGCAAAGTCAATCTAGTACAAGTTGGAGAAAGAGTTCAACCTCGACACAATCAACCATAGAGACAACCAACTTATGGGGAAGATGAAGATGAGGAGATCGTGGACAACAATAGATTCAATTAAATACATAGAGACAGAGTTCAACCTCAAAGCCACCATACACGATGACCACAAGCTTTTGAGGAATATTATGAAGGCGAAAATGAAGGATATGGTGATTACCAACATATGCCTACACGAAATAAAGGAGATGAAGATTACAAAATTAACATCGAAGCCTTCCTTGATTGGATTTATAAAGTTGAGAATTTTTTTAACATGATGGATGTCACTGAGGATAAATGAGTGAAGCTAGTGGCATACAAGCTAAAAGGAGATCCAGCTACTTGGTGAGATACCTTACAAAATAATCGGCAACGACAAGAGAAGACACAAGTGAGGTATTGGAGGACAATGAAGCAACTACTTAAAGCAAGATTCCTTTTTTTAGACTATGAGCAATGCCTATTCCTACAGTATCAGAATTGTGTTCAAGAAAGTCGATCAGTTAGCAATTATACCAAAGAATTTCTCCAACTCTTAGCACGATGCAACTTAACTGAAACAAAGGAACAACAAACATCACGCTACATCAATGGCTTGAAGCATACAATTAAAGATTAATGTCATTAACCCTTGTGTGGTCAGTTGATAAAGCTCATAACATCGCCAAAAAGGCAGAGACAACAATGACACAACCTCAAATGTTATCTTGTTCATTTTTTTAATGCACCAATGCGTAATGCCCTGAACAGAGAGAAATCAAGTGTGGCTAAGCCAACTAAATTTCCTGGTAGTACAAGTCAAAACACCAACATAAATAGTAGTGGTGTAACAAGACAAACTGGTCCAAGTCGTACTAATACAATTCAAACAACCCATATGCTAAACCAAGAGGTACAAAGTGTTTCAAGTGTGGTGGTCATCTATCCAATGAATGTCGTGCATGCAAGGCAGTAAATTTGGTTAATCACGAAAAATATGATAAAGAAGAATATGATGTAGCTCAAGGAGATGATGACTTAGAAAATGCCGAGATCACTGATGAACAAGGTGAACATATATCTTGTGTGGTGCAAAGATTGCTATATGCCCCAATGCAAGAAGAGTCTTCTCAACACAATAAAATCTTACACTCACAGTGTTCAGTACAACAAAAAGCTTATGACTTGATTATTAACAGTGGTATTTGTGAGAACATTGTGTCAAAGGGTTTAGTGAAGCATTTGAAGTTACCAACAATACCTCATCCATCCTCATTCCAGGTTGGATGGATTAAGAAAGGGATGACTATTCCAGTCACAAAAGTTTGTCAAGTTCTAATTTCAATTGGAAAAACTTATAAGGATGAAGTTGTTTGTGATGTGGTTGATATGGATGTTTGACATATTTTACTCGGAAGGCCATGGCAATATGATGTGGATACAACTTATCATGGTAAAGCCAACATTTATATTTTCTGGTAGAATGAAAAGAAGATTGCTATCCTCCCAACCAGTAAAAGAGAAAACATGCCCAAAACTTCTAAAGTTGAGGGAAAACTTTTTCTTTTTATTGTGAGTTCTGAGGTAGAGTTTGTATCTAAATCCAAAGAGTTCCGGACAATATACACTCTAGTTATAAAAGGTGAGAAGACATTTGAAGTTGAATTTCTAAGGAAGCACAACCTTTGTTGACTGAATTTCAAGAGATCATTCTGAACGAACTACGTGATGGACTGCCACCAATGAAGGACATTCAACACCACATTGATTTGGTTCCTGGAGCAAGCTTACCAAACCTACATCATTACTGCATAACCCTAACCCAAAAGAGAATGAGATTTTAAGAGAAAATGTAGAAGAGTTGATTCGTAAAGGACATATCCAAGAAAGTATGAGTCTTTGTGCTGTTACCGCATTGTTAACACCCAAGAAAGATGAAAGTTGGTGAATATATGTCAATTGTAGGGCCATAAATAAGATAATAGTTCGTTATCGCTTCCCAATACCTCATTTAGATGACATGTTAGATCAACTAGAAGGTTCTAAAATCTTCTCGAAGATTGACTTACGAAGTAGCTATAATCAAATTTGCATTAGACCCGGAGATGAATGGAATATTGCTTTCAAAACAAGAGATGTCTATTCAAATGGATGGTGATGCCATTTAGATTGTTTAATGCACCTACTACTTTTATGCACCTTATGAATCAAGCGCTTAGACCTTTCATTGGGAAGTGTGTAGTTGTCTACTTTGGTGATACTTTGATATATAGTCAAATTAAGAGTGAACACATTAAGCATTTGTGAGAAGTCTTATGTGCTCTTGGAGATAACAAGTTATATTTCAACTTGAAGAAATGTGATTTCATGACTAATCACCTTATTTTCTTAGGCTATGTTGTGAGTTTTAAAGGGATTTGTGTTAATGATAAGAAAGTACATGCTATTAGAGAATGGCCAACACCTAAAACTATTGCGGAGGTCTGTAATTTTCATAGGTTAGCTACATTTTTTTCAAAAATTCATCCAAATTTTAAGTAATATTACTGCTTCTATCACTAATTGCTTGAAAAAAGGGAAATTTCATTGGAGTGAGGAAACAAACAAGAGTTTTGCAGAGATCAAAGAAAAGTTGACAATCACACCGGTCTTAGCATTGCCTAACTTTGAAAAAGTGTTCAAGTGGAATGTGATGCAAGTGGCATTGACGTTGGAGCAATTTTTTCACAAGAGGGGAGACTAATTGCAATTTTTAGTGAAAAGTTAAGTAAATCACGTCAAAAGTGATCTACATATGAACAAGAGTTGTACAAAGTGGTTCAAGCTCTTCGATATTGGGAATCTTACCGAACTTCACTGGAGTTTGTAATCTTTTTTGATCACGAAGCACTGAAACATTTTAAGAATCAAAAACACCTAAAAAAGGTACATGCTAGGTGGGCTTCGTATCTGGAGTGATTTCCTTATGTGATCAAATATAAGTCTGGTGCTTCTAATTATCAAGTTGCAGACGCCTTAAGTAGGAGAGCTACTTGTCACATTAAGTAGTGAAGTTGTTGGTTTCAAGTGCCTTAAAGAATTGTATGAGAGTGACGCAGATTTCAAAAATATATGGGAAAAACACTTTACAAAATAACCTACTGAAGATTTTCATGTCATAAATGGTTATTTATTCAAGAGCAGTAAGTTATGTATTCCTAGGCTATCCCTATAAGAAAAGATCATCTGAGACTTACATGGAGGAGGACTGCTGGTCATTTTGGCTGTGAAAAAACTATAGCTAGCTTAGAGGAAAGATACTATTTGCCACAATTAAATAGAGATATGGGAAATCTTGTCAGAAAGTGCCCAATCTATCAAGTTACGAAAGGAGAATCTCAAAATACAAGGCTCTACACGCTATTGCCTACTCCTAAAGATATTTGGAAAGATTTATCTATGGATTTTGTCTTGGGGTTATCAAGAACTCAAAGAGGAGTAGATTTTGTGTTTTTAGTCGTTGACAAGTTTTCCAAAATGGCACATTTTATACCTTGTCGAAAGACTGCTGATGTGATACACATCGCAAGATTGTTTTTCCAAGAGGTAGTGCAACTTCATTTGTTCCTAAATCCATAATTTCAGACAGAGGCTCCAAGTTTTGTCATACTTTTGGATTACCCTATGAAAAAGATTTGATGTCAGCTTAAAATTCAGTAACACAGGTCATCCACAAACTGACAGAAAAACTGAAGTCACAAACAAAACTTTGGGAATATACGCAGCATATGTGGTGATAAACCAAAGCACTAGGATTTTGAGCTAGCCCAAACTGAATTCGCCTACAATAATGTAGTTCATGGTTTGATTATAGTGTCACCTTTCTCTGTTGTTTACAGAATGGTTCCAAAACATGCTCTAGATTTAGCTCAACTTCCTAAACTACCTGAAGTGAGTATTGATGCAAGTAACATGGCAAATCAAATTCAGTCGGTTTAAGCATAAGTGAGGAAGAAACTGGAAACGTCAAATGTAAAGTACAAGACAACAGCTGATAAGCATAATAGAGAAAAGACATTCAAAGAAGGCAACATGGTTATAGTGTACTTACAAAAAGAGAGATTTCCTGTGGGCACCTATAACAAATTGAAGCCAAAGAAGTATGTTCCGTACAAAATTGTCAAGAAAATCAATGATAATGCTTACGTGATTAACTTGCCAAGTGATTGGGGGGTTTAAAAAACTTTTAATGTTGCTAACATGTATGAATACTATCATTTAGAAGGACAATCGTATCCTGATTTTAACTCAAGGTTGAGTTTTTCTCAAGTGGAGGGGATTGATGCGGAGCATATTGCCTAAAAATTTATGGAGAAGATCGATCAAGCAAAATCCAAGAGAAAGTAATTTAGTTAGGTGTTTTCTATTTCTTTTTTCCTTTAGTCCCACATGAAAAATAAAATGAGTAGTTATGATTTAGTATTAATATAACTAAGAAGTTTATTTTTAGTCCCACATTGCTTAGGTAGAAATAGTAGGAGCCTCTTAACTTTTCATTAATAAAAATTTTAGACTTTTGTCTCTTTTATTATTTATATCTAGTGCGCTAGAATTTTAGTTTCCTTTGTCAAAGACGTTTGCTAGAATGAATCTAGTGTTTTCACTTCCGTCCTACTTCAACATCCATTAATAAAGCTTATGAATTTATTTTCATCCATAAGCAAAAGCTTATTTACATCCGTAAAAAAAGCTTAAGAATTCATTTACATCCGTCAACAAAACTTACGAGTTCATTCTACAAGAAGAAAAACAATATTGGACATGTTTTGTTTTTGTTGGAGTATGAACCGAAATGACACTTCCAAATTTGGTTTCTTCAACAATCAATATCAAATTCACAAACACAAATTTCATTTGATCCATATATATATATATATATATACTCATATTCACAGCCACAATTTGTTGATGAATTCATTTACATAAATCAACAAAACTTATTGATTCGTTTACAACCATCAATAATTAAAGCTAAGGGATTCTTTTAAACCCATTAGCAGAGCTTATGGATTCTTTTACATCATCACCATCAAAAAACCTCATGAATTCATCGATCTACATCCCTTAGCAAAGCTTATAGATGCATTTACATTCATCAAAAAAACAAAAAAAACAAAACCTTATGGATTCATTTACATCCACCAACAAAAACTTACGATTTCTCACGATGTTTACTTTTACTATTCAAGTTGGACATTTTCAATATACCTTCTAACTTACGGGGAAATAATATCATACATTATGCTATAATTCTTGCATAAGTATAATAAACCATGAACTACATTATGAAATCAACCACAAAACTATGTAGATTTCTTGATTTACTCTTTTCTAATTATATTATTAATTTTGGGTACAAATATGTATCCTAATGTTGAAAAATATATATAAATCTCCCATCCCCAATTCAATGTCTTTCTTAACAAATGGTAGCAAAACCCCATACCAAAATCTGATTAATTCTAGTTCATCAAGAAATTTACATATTATTATAATATATAGAGAGAGAGAGAGAGAGAGCTCATACCTGCAGTACTGAGATCACAAAGTCTTCGTAATTGAAGAAGAAGAAGCTGAAGAAGCTGTTGGTCTTGGACTCTTGGTAGTGCTAACTGCTAACTGTGTTGACAGAAGAAAAGAGAGCACAAAACTGCTCATCCACAAATCATATTTCTTGGGTATGTTCAGTTGTGCTCTCTATCTTCTGTCAACAAAAACATATTTATATTACCCTCTTCTCTCTGCCTCTCTGTCCTCTCTCCTCTGCCCTCTGTCCTCTGCCCTCTGCCCTCTGCATATTAAATTTTCATTTCTACAGCAGCTTGAATAGAAGGATCAAGAAATTGTTTAACAAAAAATAGTTACCTTAAACTAAAGAGTTGCAGACGATTCCTTGATTGGTAGAATGGGAAATTATAAAGTCTTTCTAAAACAAGTGGCTCATGTTTGTCATAGAATGGCTTTTTGGCTATCAATCAATTTGAAAGAAATTACGTGACCGTTTCTTCTCTGAAGGATATTGTACGTACATGTACATGTTGAATATGGATTGGCTTAGAAATAGGTCGTAGCATGCTTTCACTTTCCCTATACCGGTCTAATTAATGCAGTCCCTAGAAAATGCCGTATTTAGGGATCCGGATTTTCTGGAGGATTTTGTAAGTGAAATGGTGAAAATGTTAACAGAGCTGGCTAAAGCTAGTATTTATTAATTGAGCTTTAAAAAAGTTGATATCGACTCTTATTTTAAAATTAGTTTAAAATAAAATTGATTATCAACTTATTTTTTTATTCTAATTTTTAACGAATAATTTTTAAGTTGTTTATAAATTAACTCGACTCATTATCATTTTTATATATTGATTATAAGATTCCAAAATTAAAATTATAAAAACTGGAGCCTACGAAATTTTATAAATTACATAGATGAATATTCAATTAAAAGACCTATCAAATTTTAATTTTCATTATAAATTAAGAAAAATGTTGAGTTGTAAGAGCCTTTCATCACATGGTCCCACTTTCACAAATCTGATGCATAATCAAACACAAAAAATTCAATGCTAGCTCTGACTTCATATGTATGTCATCTTGCACTATTGGTCAATTATGAATATGTAATTAGGAATGGTTGGAGGTGATCAATTATTGTAATTTTAACTTTACATCTCAGCCTCATACAAAACATATTTATAATGTTCTTTTACAAAGTATAATTAAAATGATTTTTTACATTATGATGATGCAATCAGTGGAAACATAATTGGTTCATCAACCACAGACCAACTTTTATGATAACATGCGAGACCGTGACCCAGATCATTGACGGGGTCTCTTATTGATTCAGGTTATGAAACACTGTTTGTTAGTCATGGCTACAAGCCTACAAGAGTACTGCTGTCGGCCCAGTTAAGATGAAAATGTGTCAATGAGTTCGAATCCTAATTGGATCTCATATATTCAATCGGATAAGATTTTTAATTGGAACAGTTGTAAACTCTGAATTAAATTAAATTAAAAAAATAATCCTATTGAAATTATTTCTGGATAAGCATATAAAAAAAATATAAAAAGATTATATATATATATATATATATATATATAATTTTATTTCAATATTTGTCAAATTTTGATTATTTTATTTTGAATATAACGAAATAAACAGAGTTAGCTCGTGAACTAATTGTTAAGGGTTCGGATTGAGTTCGGTTTGTTTTCTAAACGAGCCAATCTTAAATTTTATTTTGAGCTTGTTTAGTAAGACGAGTTGAGCATAATTTTTATAAAATTAAGTTCTTAAACTCGTGAGCTAGCTCGTTTAATATTATTTAATAAATTATATTATTTATATATAAACTTATAATAAATATATTTATATACAAAAATTATCATAAGTTGTAACTTGATTTGGTGATAAATTATATAAATACTTAACAAGTATATTTTGGGTTCAACTTTTTTTTACTACATATTATTTTTATAATTTTCGAAATACATTGACAAGCGAAACTTCTCAAAACTTAACGAGCCTAAGTTTAAATTTATCTAAAATGTAACGAACTGAGCCAAGTCAAATTTTGTTAAAACTCGACTGGTTGCCACCCTTAATATCACCTACCAAATCCATTGTCACGGTAACTTTGTTTATTTTTTTTCTAAGAAAGTGATTGTTTGCGAAGTAAAAACATTTCATGACATAGTTGGCCTCAATTACCTTTTATTATTATTTTTTTGGCTTAGCATGTATATCCACGCATAACACGGTCAATCACTTCTCAGATTCAATCCCAAGATAAATTTTATTTTTTTAATCAAAGAAAAAGGTCAGGTTTTCTTTAAAAAAAAAAAAAAGTGATAAGTACGTCATGTCCTGATGTCCTAATAGAAATCACGAGAATGTTCAGTACAAATCCACCAAATAGAAGATGGTAGAACAAATAAATTAAAGCTCAAACAGTCAAAAATTAAGAACATCCAAGAAAGTTCAAGACCATCCCTCCTTACCTTTATAAAACAAGTACCATTCTTTGATCTCTTGTATCAAATTGAAGGCTGGGTTCATTTCCAGTTACTTTCAAATTTCAATTCCAAACAATTTTTTGTTTTCAACCATGTCTCAAAATTCCAAATTTCTCGACAATGAGATTTTTGACCCTTTTCTTTCTTTGATCAACAAGTGTCCAGTCCTTAACACCCCCACAGATTGGAAGGAGACCCCAGACGCCCATATATTCATAGCTGACCTTCCAGGCCTCAAGAAAGATGAGGTTAATGTACAAGTTGATGAAGGAAGGGTGCTTCAAATAAGTGGGGAGAGGAGTGGTGTTGATGAAGGTGATGATCATGACAAGAACAATGTCAAGTGGCACCGTGTCGAACGCTGCCGTGGGAAGTTTCATAGGAGGTTTAGGCTGCCTGAAAATGCTAAGGTTGATCAAGTTAAGGCATCTATGGAGAATGGAGTGCTTGTTGTGACTGTGCCTAAACAGGAGGTGAAAAAACCAGAAAAGAAGGTGATTCAGATTGAGGGAAATTGACTGTGAAAAGTTAAGAAAGAAAGTCATGGTAAATTAAAAGGGTAATCTTAAGTTAATTGCTCGATCTGACGCAATGTATAAAATGTGTGTGTATGCTGTATTTGCTTTGCTTGTCATGCCTAGTTTGTTTTTATGTACTTGATGCTTGCAACAAATAAAAGTTATTTTTTATATTAATTTTAGGGCTTTTTTGTATGTATGAAGTATATAAACTTGAGTCATGTTGAATTATATACACTGTTTCTTCACATAAGGAAACATAATTGTAAATTCTTAATAAGTTAATTGATAAATTATGGTAATTTATTGATAAATTTAATTTTTTTAAATTTATATTAGAAGATAAAGTGTTGGTATGGTGAGGAGTCAAATTATTTTTTAAGGTCTAAATTATCAAGAGGGGGACTTAAAACTTGAGATTTCAACATTTTCTACAACACTTAAAATTTTATTGGTTTAAATATAATATATATATAAGTAATTTATTATATATATTATAGTAAAATATTTTTTTACCTTAAAACTATACAAAGAAACTAAGATAGATTGATCAAAAAACTAAAGTATATAATAGAAAGAGCTCGAAGTGTTGTGGCCACAGAAGAAGCAAAATTACATTAAAGTTGCTTCCCAACCCGAAAAATAGTGTTGTTTTTCCAGAGATAGAGGTAGCATGCCTGCACTCATGATATATATATATATATATATTATCAACTTAATTATAAACTAGCTAGTGGGGTATTTGATCATTATAATCGTTTGGCTCAAAATATCCTCTAATTTGCAACCCATTTATTATTAATTTTTTAAGCAGATAATTACTGATTCAATATTTAATGAAACTCTAAAGTATACACTTTAACAAATTAATAATTAAGCTTCTACTTTGTTTTAACATCATTTTTTATTGTGTTAGTATATGCACGCGTGGAGTTATATTAAAATATTAAAATAAAAAAATAAAAAAATAAAAACTTTCATTTATATTGTCAAGACACATTACATGTGAAATCATCATTTTTTTATTTTTATTTTTATTTTTATAAACATAAACTAATACACGCAAATATGCATCGGCTTAGTATTTATAATAACCCAACAACCAACTAATTAAAACATTAAGTTGCTTGCATTGATCATGGTCATATTAATACAAATTAATGAAGCAAACTAAACAACTAATTAAAACATTAAGTTGCTTACATTGATCATGATCATATTAATGTAGTAAACTTTTTTTTTTTTGGTCAGTACTAGCAGTGACCAGTAATTAATTAAGAAACACAAAGTAGTGGTGTTTGAGATATATGAAGTCATACGGTAATGGTTGGTGTGAAAATTAATTAGGAGTAGCTAGTAATAATGTGTTGGGGAATTCCCAAGCTATGAAGCATTTTGGTCTCCTTAATACCTGGATCCTGTAGCAACAAAACCTTGTCCTTGTCTTGAACCCCAACCATGTGTAAATATTCACCATCTTCTCTCTCTTTCCCTTTGAACAACACCCTCTGTTCTCTAGGCTCCAAGCTTGTTACAATTGACAATATCGTCTTCAATTCCCCTGCAAAACAATCAATCAATTAATTATACAATAATCATTATATAATTAAGAGCAAATTTGGAGGTAGATTACTAATTAATTACCAAAGGTTGAGGTAGATTGAATGGAAATATCATGCCATTTTGAGACAGTTGAAACTCTCACTGTAATCATCTCCTCTCCAACACTTTGAGTTGCAAACTCCCTTTTTTGAACAAGCATGCCACCTGGTCTAAGTTCCCATTTAATTTCACCAATACGATCATCACCCCTCATCATGTTTCTGCAATCTTTTTTATGATCACCTGCTGCTGCTAATTTTTGGCTACCCTGCACCTTAGAACTACTACTTTTGCTAAACCTCTTTGACCTCAACTTAATCATCATCTTTCTTCTTTCTCTTTTGTGTACCTGTTTTTTAGAACTCAAAGCAAAGGGGAAGGAAAAGTCATGGTGTTTGGCTAACTTACATACATAGGAGTAGTAATGGTTTTGACAAGTCGCCAGCATGAGGACAAAGAGGTTATAAATGTAAATAAAATGAGAAAAAGAAAGAAAGCCAATGAGATTGTAACAAGTGGAAGACAAATTAATATGGGTCATAGTTTCTTCTTGCCGATTTTGTGGAGGGCCAAGGCACATGGGAACACGCTTGCTTGATTAGCGGGCCAAACATAATAAACATTTGTATTATTATTAAGTAGTCGGTTGGTCTTTCAATAAAAATGATTTTTTAATTAATTATTTAAAAAAATATATATGTATTGTGGGAGTTTTATAATAACTTTTTTAGGATTAGGTTTAAGATACATTCATTTAGGTTTTTTTTGGAGACTAGCTAGGCTACCTACATAGGCATGGTTTAAATTATGTGATTCAAATTTAGAATCTCGTCTTGAAAGGAAATATGTGATTATCAATTGTATTATTCTCATTATTATCCTTGATGAAAAGAAAACAATATTATCAGATGTTTCGCAAATTTTTTATTTATTTTTATTAAACATCAATTATATGTCACAAACAATGGAATATATGTTACATTAATTGTGTCAAATGGATTTTATTTAATTATTCAGTATTCTAAAACTATTTTATTTGGTTTAATAAAATATTTGTGTGGGTTTAATTTGTGTTTGGGCTGTTACATAGTTTTTATTACCCATCAGCCCATGTGATGGTTGGCCAAGAAAATAGTAGATTAACAAAAACCCATGTGGAGGTATAGGACTTAAAATCTCTATATATCTCCTCTATATGCTTTCAAGTATCAACTATTCCATAAATATTTTAAGTGTTGGAGTTGTTTCTTTCATTGTATATATTAATGACTAAGTAAACCAAGCTAATAAAGGTTCACTAATATCTGACAGTATTTTCTCATACACTTAATAGTTTTATCAAGCAACAACAAATTAAAACTTTTTAGGATGTGTTTGAATGAATGAAAATAGAAATAAAATTGAAATAGCAAAATCAATTTCAGTTAGAATTATAATTTTAAGTTTGGATTATATAAAAAATTACAATTGAAATTATGTTTCAAGCACTTAACCATCGTTTTTGACGGTTCTCGATAGTGGTTGTTATCATCTCTGGTGATTCTAACAGTGCTTGTCATAGTCTACAACAAAACTCAATTATGGTTGTCATAATTTTGCCGTGTCATGGTGGTGCAAGTGGTCTATGATGGCTCTGACAATGGTGGTGGTCTCCGCTAGCTCTCGATGTTGTTAACAAAGTCTTAATTTAGTATTAAAGTCATTTAGTCTCGATTTATTATAAGTTTTTAGATTGGAACATTTACCTATCACTTTGTTAATGCTAGTATACTCGCTTCTTGTTACCATCATGTGATTTTTTGATTTGAGAGACAGAATATTATATTTGTTAATATAATATAATAACATCCAATGAGAGCTTGTCACGTGGCGGTCGTCCCACTACATGACAGCATGAATAGTTCAGGTAGCCTGTGACGGTACTTTCCTCCTTTATATACATGTTCACACCCCTCAGTCTAAAAACAAGAAAAAAAGACAAGGCAGGTGAAAATCTAATTAATTCTTCCTTAACATATTTGTGGTTACGTAGCTCTTTTTCTAACTTAATCGTCAGAGGGTTTAGGGAGCTCACTCAGGACTTGGCTCCTGTCCTCTGTTTTGCAAGATTCAAGATAGAGATGTCTTTTGATCGCCTGAATACGATGACCACAGAGACCACTCACGAATAGTCTCTTTTCAGTCTCCCGTGCGAATTAATTTAACATTAACAATACCAATTTTTCTATTTAGTAGCCATAAATTAAAGAGGCACTCGAGGATTTTCATTTTCTTTAGGCATCTTGCTTCTTTCACGTGTCTGTAGAAGAGATGCAACATACGAAATGGTATATCACAAATTAATTGTCGTGCCATATCAATTGGCAAATGGCAATGCATGAATAGTTCCCAATATGTGATGTTAGCTAGTATGGGCTTAAATGTTTGTTGTCGTTTTAACGGCTTATATATTATAAATTTTTAGGGTACATTTCGGTTGCTTTTCAAGTTTTCTCTTTACACTTAATTTTTCCAACCAATTTTTTTATTATTAAAAGGATTTTTCTATTCTATATTCACTGGACATATAATAAAGAGTAATTCATACCCTTATTTTTTCCAATTTTTATAAAAAATATATTCTAATTAATTATTCTTAGAGTTCCCATTTTATATTAGGACACTCTTACTCTAAACTAAAGTCAATATTTTATTTAAGTAATTATTTCTAATATATTTTTCACTTGGGTTAGGGGTTAGGGTTAGAAAATTTTATTTTAATATATTTTTATTTATTTTGATTTTAAGAATTAAAATTACACTAGAAATAATTACTTAAATAAATAGTAAATTTAGTTTAGGGGTAAGAGTGTCCTAATATAAAATGAGGACTCCGAGAATAATTAATTGGAACACATTTCTATAAGAAATTGAGGAAAATAAGGGTATTAATTACTCTTTATCATGTACCTAGTTAACATAGAATAGAAAGACCCTTATTAAAATTAACTTCAAAAATATACAATTATGTAATATCTTCCTCTTTCTTTCCTATATATGACTATTAGACCCTTGCCAATGAAAACTTAAAATAACAATTACGAGTTATCATAAGATAATGAGATCACGAGATTTCAGATTTTAGTTACCATCCATCAATGCGTGGAGACACCAAATCCTAATTGATAACTCTAGCATATCTATCATGGTTCTTATCAGAATATATATTATCATTTTTGTTTTCTTGATTAAAAGATAAATTCAATAAAATATTAAGCACCATACAAAAAATAGCAAAGATTACTGAAAAATGAAAATGCGAGATAGCTTCTTTTTTTTTTACCTGAAAAAATGGGAGATAGTTAGCTAGACACCCTTATTTTGGTATAAACTAATTTTTATTAACTAAAATATTTTAAATTTTTTCCGATTAAAAATTTACAATTAGCAAGCTAACCCAACTCCAAATTTTTTCTTTGTGGTTGATGATATAATATTTTTGAGTTTAGAACCCCAAACCAAATCCATTTAATAAAAAGATTAGCTAGGGATTAGGATAGCTAGCAATTAGCAACTAATTACATATGCCCAATGAGTCCATGAATAATCAAATTATTTTGCATATATATATATATAATCTCGAAAAGATACATCATATGATATTTGCACAAGATTGATTCTTTCACGCATCCCACAAGATTTGCTTCTTCTTGTTATTATGCATGCCAGTCCAAAGATTAATCACCCTTATATATGTCAAGGATTTTATGCTTATCGATCTATCATATGATCAAATATTATGCAGATTACTTTTGATTCTTTCCATCCATACATCATATATGCATGCTCGGTAGATCTCCAATTAAAATAAAATACTCATTACAATGTTCCATTGATTATTTTAGTTACATTTTGTATTGTGATGACTTCGTTGGAAATTCCATGTAATGGGATCATTTGTGAGTTGGGTTGAAGCAGCCAAATAGTTTAACTTATAAAGTTTTTTAATGTTATATATCAAAAATTTGGGATTAAATTTTGTCTTCGTTAAGTCTGGATTTGACCAAGACGAAACTCCATGTAGCTAATTGGACAAATAGGGTGATCATTTTGTTCTGTGAAAACTTCAACGTTAAAGTCAATATGGTCAGAGAATATAAGTTTTAAAACTATAAAGAATATGAGTTAAGATAAATAACTTGTATTGTTTTGGAGTTGAGCCCTTTTTTATATGAGTTAGGTTTGTTACAACAATAATAGACAATAATGACGTCTGTTATATAATAATATACGATAATAACATTCATTATATAATAATAGACCATAATAACTTACGCTATAATATTAATAAGAATTAATTATAGAAGTTACAATTTGAATTATTTTGTTATATCTTAATTATGGCACATATAATAATATCATTGAATTAGTACAATTATTTTTATCAGCCTCCACTTAAAATATAAAATTCATAAACTAATAAAAAAGAAGTTACTTTATATTGTATAACTCATAAGCCTAATATTTTTCACACAAATTTTTTTTTTTTGTTTTTTTACTTCCAGCACCCTCATCCAAACTTGCATGTTAGAGTTTAGTCGGGCTTTGTGTAGTTGGGCTGCTCTGGATGATAAGCCTAAACATTACATCTCTTAGGAGTTAACCCATGACAACCTCAGCCCAAAAATAAAAAATCTAAGTGTCAAATGTCGTTAAAATTACTTGACTGTGTTCGGATTACCGATTCCGCTCATTGCAATTGAATGGCTGAAACGAGACAATAGTGCCACAGAGAAACAGCGGTAAGGGTAAAGCACTCAGGAACTCTCTCTCACAAACTACAATTTTGACTAGCCGAGCTGATTTTGCAACTTCTTTCTACTGTTTTTCAATCTTCAAGGTAGAAAAGCCTCTCTCGTACTTCCTGAAAAGTTGTAAGTTCACTTTCTTTGTTTGAAGGTCCTCGAATAGAAATCTATCATGAGCATAAATGATTTCTCTTCCTTGTTTAGGTAGGCATTCTATTCTGGGTTTTCCATATTTTCTTAAGTTTCATACAAAAAATGCATACTTTGAGCATTTGGCCCTCAAAAGTTAACTATTGGGTAGTACCGAAACTGAGCTTTGAGTTTGATTCTTATGGTAGCAGTAATACTAGACGCAGAAGGGAAAATTTAACCAGGCCTAATTTTCACATTTCTCACAGTAGAGGTCCTGGTTTTTTCCTATGTTCAAGGAATTCAAGAGTTAATAGGGGTGGGGTTTGCTGTGGGAGCTCAGAAATTATCCTGAAGTGTGGGTTCCTCTTTAAGTACTCCAATCTCAAAAGTTCATTTTTTAAGCCAAAGTATGGGCCTTTAATCTCTTTGGCATGGGCATTTGAGCAAAAATCCGTTGGGACTGAAGAAACTAACTCTTTGGATATTGTTTCTGTTGATAAAGAGCGTGAGGATGTTAATTATCTTAATTTGGATGAGAAAGTAGAAAATAATGATGACAAAGAAAAAGAGCAAAATGAAATATATAGTGAAAAAGATGATGGGGAAAAGAAAAGTGCTAAGATTGATGTTCGTGCTCTAGCATGGAGCTTACGGTCTGCAAAGACAGCGAGTGATGTAGATGAGGTTCTTAGGGAGATGGGGGACTTGCCCCTTCAGGTGTACTCATCCATGATTAAAGGGTTTGGCAAAGACAAGAGAATGGATTCTGCATTGGCTCTTTATAAATGGCTTAAGAGAAAAAAGGCAGAAGCTAATCGTACTATTGGTCCAAATCTTTTCATATATAATAGTATGTTGGGTGCAGTTAAACAATGTGAAAAATTTGCTGAAACCAAAGAAATTATGAGTGATATGGTTCAGGAAGGGATCGCGCCTAATGTTGTGACCTACAATACTTTAATGGCTATTTACTTAGAGCAAGGAGAAGCTGCTGAGGCTATACATTTTTTCGATGAGATCTTGAGGAAAGGTCTTACGCCATCTCCGGCATCCTATTCTCAAGCCTTGTTGGCTTATCGGAGAATGGAAGATGGTGATGGAGCTTTAAATTTTTTTATTAATTTCAGAGAGAAGTACCTTGAAGGTGATGTAGGAAAAGATGATGGCGATGATGATGCAGATTGGGAAAATGAATTTATAAAGCTTGAGAAGTTTACACAACGTGTTTGCTACCAGGTCATGCGCCGTTGGCTTGTCAATGGTGATAACTTAAGCAACAATGTATTGAAACTTCTCAAAAGTATGGATAACGCTGGGATTCCACTTGGCAGGGCAGAACTCGAGCGCCTTGTCTGGGCTTGTACCCGTGAAGATCATTACATTGTTGCGAAGGAGTTGTATGACAGGATAAGAGAAACGTATTCTGAAATCAGCTTGTCCGTCTGCAACCATGTGATTTGGTTGATGGGGAAGGCCAAGAAATGGTGGGCAGCTTTGGAGGTTTACGAGGATTTGTTAGACAAAGGGCCACAGCCAAATAACTTGTCATATGAACTGATAATTTCTCACTTCAATGTTCTACTTACTGCAGCTAGGAAAAGAGGAATATGGAGATGGGGTGTAAGGTTGCTAAACAAGATGGAGGAGAAAGGCCTTAAACCTGGAAGTAGGGAATGGAATGCAGTTCTTGTCGCCTGTTCCAAGGCTTCAGAAACTACAGCTGCTGTACAAATATTCAAGAGAATGGTGGAACAAGGTGAAAAGCCTACAATAATTTCCTATGGGGCTTTACTTAGTGCTCTTGAGAAAGGAAAACTCTATGATGAGGCCCTTCGGGTGTGGGACCACATGGTCAAGATGGGAGTTGAACCAAACACTTATGCCTACACAATCATGGCTTCAATTTTTACTGCACAGGGAAAGTTTAGTAGAGTTGATGCCATCATTCGGGAGATGGTGTCATTAGGACTTGAGTTAACCGTTGTGACATACAATGCAATAATTAGTGGCTGTGGGCGGAATGGTATGAGCAGTGCAGCATATGAATGGTTTCACCGCATGAAAGTTCAGAACATCAATCCAAATGAGATAACTTATGAAATGCTGATTGAGGCTCTTGCTAAGGATGGAAAGCCAAGGCTGGCATATGAGCTATATTTGAGAGCTCAAAATGAGGGCCTTAATCTCTCTGCAAAAGCTTATGATGCTGTTTTACAATCATCTCGAGTTTTTGGAGCCACCATTGATGTAAGTGTTTTAGGACCACGGCCACCAGATAAAATGCAGAAAGTGCAAATTAGAAAAGGTCTGACCGAATTCTGTAACATGGCAGATGTTCCCAGGAGAGGTACACCATTTGATAGAAAGGAAATTTACACATCACGGGCAGAAGGAAATCATTAGGTAATTTATGTGATACCCTGAGATCTGTAACATAGTCAATTATTTTCCAGTTTTGTATATTCTGCTGTATAGGTAACTTGAGCCCTTGTTATCCTCAGCAATAAAAGTGAAAAAGAAGAAGGAAATTTAACCTTTCTGTAAGGCTATCATGATTTTGGAGAGTAAGATGCATATAATTTTTTTTTTTCTTACACATAATTGGTGATGTTGAATGCTGGTTTCCTGTTCAGGTTTTGATCAAAACTGATCCCTTTCATAGTAAATAATCAAATAGCATGACTACTGTAGATATCCGATGTCATTAATAGTTCCTGGACCTACCTCTAGATGGAGTATGATCAGGTTTCAACGGTATAAAATGACCCAAAACATTTATAAGCTTGAAAATAATGTCAAAAATGAGAGTTCAGATAGAAAATCAAAGTAATTGTGAAACGTTTTTATGATAAAATGCTAACTTTTTCCGCTAAATAATCTACATATATCCCAGGGGCCACTTAATCTTTAACCATTCAAATCTTAAATGCAGGCTGGTTCAGTAGTGAATAGGAAGAAAAATTAGCCAAGAAAGTATGATTTGTACCGGAGAGTTCCTCTTTCTATTTAATCATTTCTAATTTCTCCTCTAAAAATGTTTTTTATTATAAAAAAAAATTAACCTTTAACTGTAGAAGAGTTCATTTTCTTTTTTCTTTTGTTAAGAACATAAATTTAGAAGAAATCATTCTCTCTTTTTGTTTTAAGAGCATGAGAAAATTAGAGAAGGTATTAAAAGAGAGGAACAAGATTAACTGACTTAAGCAATCTTTATCAACCATACCCTATCAAATCCTAACAGTAGCACATGCTGTGTTGTCCACTTGAGTTCTTAATGTTTACTTTTTGGCTGCACAACCAATACGCACTTTATATCTCATAGCAGCCGTGGCCCATTGGAGGTGGTTTCTCCTTAACAGCAATCACTCTAGCCATCTTATCACTATGAGACACGTCTGACCATAAAATGGCATGAGGTATTCACATCATCAATCTAACCTTCAGTTTCATGCTCATGAACCTTTTGTTTCCTAATTGTCACGCTCCCCATAGAACAAACACGAACTGTTAAAAACATGTTTTATATGCATAATATAACCGTAAACATGATTGCTGGTGATATTTTTCTCATTTTCTTGGATTATTAATTCTTGTTCCAACTTGGTACACCTAGGAGAGCATAAATTATTGAAGTACTCAGAGTCTGTCAAATTAAGACAGCCTGGGATATCTCTTGTTTCTAGTTAACACATTTTCTTATATGATATTAATTAATTTGTTTTTCTTGCAATTCTCCATACGTTTCCCTTATGGGTGCTTCTAACCTATAAACCAAGTAAAAGGACATGATCCCTTAAACTAATAATAGTTTATTGATAAATGGAATTTTCTCTTCTAAGTGAAAGAGTTATAAACATGTTACTTGCACGTAATATCCAAAATAGAAAATTGCCACAACTAATTAACTAAAATAAATGGTTAACTACTAGTTGGGGTGATAGCCAAAATTTGGATGAAGTGTCTTTTATTTGATTATTATTCAGCAACTAACAGGCTGGTAGAATATCATTATTTGTATATTTTTATCTACTGGTTTCTTAAATATTTGTTTAGATCATAAAAAGTTAACATGTTTAAATATTCATCATATTAAGCATCCAAAGTTTTGATCAAGTTTCAATTTAATCTCATTTTTTCAATTGTGTCTAATTAATTTTTTACTTTTGTTGATTTGTATCTAATCAATTTAAGTGTTGTTTGCAGTTTAAATCACTAAAGAAAATTGGTGACATGCCATCAATATTGTTAAAATGTCCCCTTTTAACATATTGGATTTTCATTTTTTAATTTTAATGTTTCATTTTCTTGCCTAATTCAAAAATAAAGGATTTTTTTTTTCATTGTCATAATTTAACAAAAAAGAATTTATTTGAAATTTTATAAGTTTTGAAAGTAGTCTAATTTACAATTCCATTTGAGAAAAAATAAAAATTTATTTTCTCCACTTTTATTTTTAAATTATAAGAGATTGAGACTAGACACAATAAAAAATAAAATAAAATTAGATATAATTAAACTATAAGAACTAAATTCAAATTTGAGAAAATTCTTAAAAACAAAAATGATATTTTTGTCTAAAAATTTATATAAAAATAATTTTTTCTTTGTATTAAAATTATTTTTCTAACAAATATCTAAAAATATTTGTTAAATTGTAATAAATATAAAAAATTTAAATTTAAAAAAAAATTAATTTATATATTAAATAAAGAACACTATAATACTAAATGTTAAAACAACTTCTCTTGAACACTACAAATTCATTTGAAAAACATTTGTCAGTTCTCAAGGGTAAAAGAGAGAGAGAGTCTCTAAACTCGTGTAAGAACATTGCTTAAGTTAGTGAATCTTGTTTCCACGACCATATCGGTTGAGATGACCAATAGCATTGTCGGGGTCGGTGTGGAAGCAGTCGAACATTTTAAAAGAAAACATATTTAATGCATATTCAGTTGGACAGATGAAAAACATTTACTATTTGACTTCGTTGGTTCATTTTCCCGAGGAGGCACAGACTCGCTCCTTTTTCTTTGGTACTGTTCACACCGACAAGACAAGCAGACTTGCTTTGCTGAACGACTTGCTTTGCTTTCAGCAAGGACAAAAGAAATAACCAAACACCCAGAAAAAAAAAAAAATGAAAGGCAAAGAAACTGGGTAAGCTGATTCATTTGTCTGTAACTGCTGTCCATTATTCTTCCATTTGAGGCCTCGGAGCGGTGTGCCAGTTTATTCAATAACCCCGTGTGAGTTTATTTCTCGGGACTCGTTGCGTCCATGGTTATTTGGTGGTAAACGAAGAGAAATTACAGCTCTAGTTAAGTTTTTCTAGGCTGTGTTTACTGAAGATTGGTTATTGCTCTCTGGGTGATTAGTTCCCCATCTCCATCTTCCTTAGTGGAAGTGATTCAGGTCCCAAATGTGGATCTGTTATGGTAGCAGGGAGTTGTAGGGGGTTGACACTGAGATGGGCTTGCAGTGATTTTGGGGGAGATCTGAGTGGGTGAGGACCGAGGACAAAAAAATGGAACCTCCTAAGGGAATTTTGGCTTCTTTATGGAATTTTATCCGCTTTCTACCTTACTTCACGGGGCTTCTGCTTCTTGGCATCATTAAAGGTGAGTGTCATCTCTACTTCTTGTTCTGCTTTGTTTTGGCTTCTTTGTTGGTCTGATTTATTATTGCATATTACTGGGAACTACAATAGAAGAAAAAAGATTAGATTTTTTGAGTAATTCAATTGAAGGAATTTTAAACCATAGTGTATTGTCCATATGTAAGTCTTAATTGTTTTGGCTTAAATAATGAATCAGTTGCTAGTATGTATTCATATGCTTGTGTACTTTAGAGAACACTTGTATAGAAATGGTAGCGCTCTTTCCCATTTTTCTATACTGGAGCATTGTTTGTAACGGGGAGACCATGTGCTTGATTAAGTCATCCAATTTTTTTGTCCCAAAAGGGAAAAAAAATACTGTACTTTGATGGTGAAGTTTAACATTTGTACTTTGAGAAAAAAGGGCAGGCATTTTGGTAATGAATTCTTGCATAGTTGATGAATAGGGGAAAAGGAAACTGATTTGATGTTCAAGTATGACTATTAGTACACATGCGAAAGCTTACGATGTCACTATCATTTCAGGTATTGTTTTCTGTCCACTAGTATGCCTTATTGTAACAATTGGGAACTCTGCTATCATATTGGGCCTTTGGCCAGTACATAGTCTTTGGACATATTATTGCGTTGTGAGGTACTACCCTTGATATCCTCCCTCTCGGCCTCTCACTTATTTGTTCATCTAGTTTCTTTTAATCTTTTTCTCATGGAATTTCCCTAATGGACAGAGCTAAACAGTTAGGGCCTGGTCTGAAGATTGTTCTCTGCATTTGTGTACTACCAGTACTCTTGGTATTGTGGCCGGTTGCCGGCATTATTGGAAGTATTGTAGGTGGAGCAGCATATGGCTTTCTTTCACCAATCTTTGCTACTTTTGATGCTGTAGGGGAAGGAAAGACCAATGAGTTCTTCCACTGTCTTTATGTATGTCTTAAATATGAAAGTTCTTATTATTTTTTGTTATTTCTCTTCTCTTGTTTCCATTCATTAGAGAGCTTCTCTGCTGCTTCCACAGGATGGTACTTGGAGCACTGTCAAAGGCAGCTTCACAATTGTCAGGGATTTACGAGATGTTTGTTTCCATTCCTATTTCTCCGTTATGGACGACCTCTTACAAAAAGGGCCTCCAGATGTGAAATACTATGAAATCAGGTTTATTACAATTCCTACTTCTCTCTTATTTTGTTCTATTGGTCTGTTAGTCTTACTCATGCACCATACTGCCAAATTCATGGATAATAGAGCATGGGTGGACTGTCCAAACTCCAAATGAATGCTAATAGCTTCTTTCAGTGGAACACCTTCTTATAAAGTTCCTATTTGTCACAGTAAATCACTCTCCTTGATTTACCCCTTTATTATTAGCTTTATTCTAGGAGGAATTTACTCTATTGTATTTAGCTTTATTCTAGATAAGGTTCATTATGTACTCAACTATCAATTAACTTATATATACAAACTTCCTCTATGTAATCATATCATTCTATTCACATATAATACAAAAACATCGCTTGATTCTAGTTGGTATCAAAGCTTAACTTGGACTGCCTTGCATGAGACGTCCCTGAACACGGTCATGGGAAGTAAAATCCCTCAACTTGTTGCACGTCACCTCACACATACCAGAATAAATATTTTATCTACGGGAGATACTTCATCAATTTGGTTTCCAAACTCAAGCTAGTTTCAGGTCAACCACCTTGAGTTTGTGAGGAGGTGTCAGTGTAAATCACTCTCCTTGATTTACTTTATTCTAGGTTAGGTTCGTTATGTAGTCAACTATCAAGTAGCATATATAAATACAAGCTTCCTCTATGTAATCATATCTTCCTATTCACATATAATACAAAAACACCATTTGATTCAAGTATATTAAAACCCAAAATTATAAAAGTAGTTGAATAATTTATTTAAGGGCTAATTTATTTTTGCATCCTTCTGGTCAAGTCTGTCACTTTTCTGTTGGGTAGTTTTGGACTTTTTCACTTTACCACACTATGATATATTCTTTTATCACTTAATCCTCCTCAGGAAATTCTCTATTTGGACAGACACAATTTTTTATTCATTTTCTGTTTAAAACTTTAAATTAATTGAAATCTGTTTTTCTCTTAATACTTTCCTATTTTATTATAAATATCTCTTGCAGACTGCTTTATCTTCCTGGTGCTATAGTGGCTGGGATTTTTGGCATCATGGTTGATATGTTAGTGATCTCCGTCATTGCCCTATGCAAAAGCCCTTACATGCTGTTTAAAGGATGGCACCGTTTGTTTCATGACCTTATAGGTCGCGAAGGCCCATTCTTGGAGACAATATGTGTACCTTTTGCAGGTCTTGCTATCCTGCTCTGGCCATTGGCTGTTGTTGGATCAGTGATGGGATCCTTTGTGGCCAGTATTTTTCTTGGTGCTTATGCAGGAGTGGTTGTTTATGAGGTAAATGTCTTATATTCATGTAGGTGAACCTTTTATTTGTCTGTTGTTGTAGCTGTTTATAATTTACTATCTTTAGATAATCATCATTTTCCATTTGCACAAATAAAATAGTCTACTCGGCTGCTAGAAGTGCTTATGGTGTTTAGATCTTCAGGTGTTTAGATGTCTTATAAGAATTTCTGTTGCACAGTTGGGGAAGTGACAATTAGTAGACCTTTATGTTTAATTTTGCACGGTATTTCCTATTTGTAAAGGCAAAGGAAAATGGTGTTACTTGGATTGGTTACATTCACTAGCTCTAAAAAAAATTGGAGAATATTGCAGGGAAGGGAAGTGAAATTTGTGGATGATCTTTTTACAGGCTGCAAGTGTGTGAATATAGACAAACTCAGTTGTCCACTGCTCAGGCTTGAACATTAGGGTGAATTCTTCATATTAGGTGTTTCCAGGTTCTAGCAATAGGGCATTGCTAGGAAGAGTATTTGGAAGGCAGTTGCTTTTACTTTGGATTCCTTCAGACACATGGTTGCTTTGGGAACTTCTTAAAAAGAAAATTACAAGAGGTCTGAAATTTTGTTAATTACACTTCGTTGTCTGTCTTAATTCATTATGTAAAGAAGATGAAAAGGCTCGGGATCTCTTACTTCTCCATGCTCTGTAGGTTGTGCTTCATGGTTTTAGATTTCAAATTTGGTTGGTTAGATGGCTTGTACCCAGATCCCCCAATAAGTTGTTTATCTGTTGGAAAATGTCGATGAAAATAATAAGTGGGTATTGGAAGCAATTGCAAGATGTCTGATATTTGAAATGGAAGCAATGATGGAGCTTCTGAGTATGTGTATCACTGTTTAGAGCTCCAGATGTTGTACTTGTACCTCAGTAGGAGGCAACTTCCTTTTCTTTTTATCATCTTTCTGAGGATTTTCAAAGCAGATGAACTTATCACATGTCATTTATCATTTAAGACAAACATTTGTCTGTAGTCAATTATCATTTTCATCCATTTATTAAGATGGAATGAGAAAAAAAAAAGGAAAGAAAAATTGGAAAGTAGATTTTATGATTTACTTTATGTGGACATAACTGAGCATTCATGGTTTTTATTCAAGCAATCGCACCAGCTGTCTACTTAAATGAGAGTCATGTCAACACTTTTAGATCATGTCTGATACTGAGTCGGCAACACCCTATGTCAACCGTCCATGTAACATGTACATTAGGCTAATATAACTTGGTTGTTTGGTCTCTGGATTGCAGGAGTCTTCTTTCTTGTTGGGGCTTCAATATATTGTTGCAGCTTTGTCCATATATGATGAGTACAGCAATGATATTTTGGACATGCCAGAAGGATCCTGCTTCCCTAGGTTTGTTCAGCACTCTAATACTTTGAGCATGATACAACTATACAAGGTTCATATACATATGTGATCACAAGTTTCATGTTGACAGGCCTCATTATCGAAAAGCTGAATTGTCACTTACCACTACTCATGCGGCTTCTTTCTCAAGACCCAGCTCCTTCCGAGATCCTCTTATCCGTACTGCTTCATTAAAAAATACTATCATTGAGTTGACACCTCTTGAGGTATTCTGTAATAGTTCCATTATGACTATAAATTAACGCTTCTCCTTGAAATGAATTTTGCTTTATGTTTTGTATGAGGCATGCACATTGGTATTTGGCAATCCATGACTTAGGTTAGGCTGTCTGTAGTTGCTGAATGAATATTTGTTTTATGTAGTTACTGGATAGCTTGTTCATGGAATGTCAATCCCTTGGGGAAACAATGGTTGCTGAAGGACTAATAACACGGGAAGACATAGAAGCTGCCAAGTCTAGTAAAGGAAGCAGAGTTATTAGCATTGGTTTGCCAGCATATTGCATTCTTCAGACACTCTTGCGCTCTGCGAAAGCCAATTCTGTGGGCATATTGCTAAGTAAGTAGAACACTTTCTCCAGTTGCAGTTTCCCATTTTCTGCGAGGGTTATTATCATCATTTATTTGTTGACCATCTTAAAATTAATGCTTTTGGTTAATTCCTCAATGTAGGTGACAATTTTACTGAGATGAATGCCACAAACAGACCAAAGGGTGCTTTCTTTGATTGGTTTCTTAACCCCCTGTTGATAATCAAAGACCAAATTAAAGCAGAAAATCTTTCGGTGGCAGAAGAGGACTACCTTCGCAAACTAGTTTTGTTGAGTGGTGATCCTGAGAGGTTCAAAAGCACATATATTGGCCCACTACCTGAATCGGAGCGTAAACGTGCTGAACTTGATGCATTGGCCAGAAGGTACTGATGAACTGATAAGTCTTAAGAAATTTTATTCCCATTTTCACTCATCTCTATGTCTTGTTCCTTTTTTCTTTTTCTTTTTTTCTTTTTCTTTTTTTATCACAAAGGCTCCAAGGGATCACCAAATCTATTTCAAGGTACCCAACTTATAGGCGTCGTTTTGAGAGTCTTTTCAAAAGAATATCTAATGACCTTGCTGAGAAGAATGGTGGAATCAACTCAACTGATGAACCTCAAACAATCAGCAGATCAAAGAGTGCCTTTGCCCGGATACTAAGCCTGAAGTCCTTTAAGGGAAAATCAACTAGCAATGGGTCTGTTCGAGATACAAAACCGGATGTAATAGATGTGGAAATTTCATCATAAAATGTCTTAGTTGCTGGCTTTGTCTTCCTTTCCATTTTCTCTTCATGTAGTATCATACTAATCACTCCAGTTGTTGCTCTAATTGGTCTCTGTTAACTTTCTTTCATGATATTGACAAAGAATGTACCGGATTGTAGTTCAAATACTAACAGGAATCATGAGATAGATAGATTTGGGTTTTATCTTTCCTTTCCTAAACATTGTTATGTTTTGGACAATGATTAATTTCAAATATAGTTTCAAGTTCTCTTTCTCATGTGATAATACGAAACTGGGCCAACTTTTAGACTGAAAATAGTTCAACTATTTATGTTTAGCTGTTAGATAAAGCCACTTATTAGAGTCACCTCTTTCTTACTCAAAACCAATGAATGGAAAAGTAACTCACTATGGGTCTGATTTTTATCAAATTCAAATACAAATACAAAATAAAACTTAGTCTGCACGTCTCAACAAGCAAAGATGAGTATTGCTATTTGCACACTTCTGTGTCAACCTCTTATGTGCACTTGTTTAATTTCAATGCGTATGTATCAGTGGCAAAGCAATACGTGAGTGATGGGCTAGTTGGGTAAAAGTACTGTAACTTCCCACTACTCCATGTTTCAAGAGTTAACCGACTCTATAAGCTCCCAACTTCTCCGCACACAACCTAGAATTTGTATTAAAACCCAACCATATAATTATAACTCGACCCAACAAAACGTTTCACTCTCAGAACCTCTCCTGCTTAGAGCTTAAACAACATTAATATGGCTTCACACTCGGTCAGTCCCAGCAGACAACTTGTCCTCCTAGTCCTAATGATCACCATCCTCTCTTGCCTTCAATATGTCTCTGTCTCTGCCTTTGAGTTCCAAGTAGGTGACTCCCATGGCTGGGTCGTCCCACCTGCCAATGACACCAAAATCTACAATGAATGGGCCTCAGAAAACAGGTTCCTAGTTGGTGACTCCATCCGTAAGTACAAGTACCATGTTAGAAAAAAAAATTGTCAATTTTTAGTTACAAAAGTTGGCTTGCTTCACAAAATGTGTCTTTGGGTGCAGGTTTTAGGTACAAAAAGGACTCAGTGATGGAGGTGACTGAGGCAGATTACAAGATATGTAATTCAACACATCCCAACTTCTTTTCCAACACTGGTAACACATTTTTCAGGTTTGAACACTCTGGGGCTTTCTACTTTATTAGTGGAGTATCCGGGCACTGCGAGAAGGGACAGCGAGTGATTGTGAAGGTGATGCTGCCGGAGGAATCTATGACGGATAGTACCGGCAAATCTTCTGGATTTCGTGCAGCAGTTACATCATTTGGACTTTCCAAGGTTGTCTTGTCTCAGTTTGTTATGTCATATGCTGTTGTTGCTTCCCATGTAATTTGATGTCTTGGAAAATATTATGTTAGTGCCTGTGACAATTTCCCTATATATCAACTGATTTGGTGTGTGTTATGTATTTTTTTCCCCCTCTAAATCAATGATGCGTAGTAGATGTTACGGTGTATTAGAAATTCTAATATTAATTGCATTTACATCTCTTGATTATTGACCAATTGGGTTTTTGGTTAATTCTTCTACTATGGTGTTTGTAAAACTACACAGGTGTGATTCATGCTGCTTCATTTTCTAACTTAAATGCACAAATGAATATAATAGATATAAAGTAATTGTAGGTGGGATTCACCTGGATCTATCAAATAAAAAGATGAAAAGAAAAATGAATAGTTTATTTTATGTCATAATAAATTATTGATGAGATTTTAAGTTCAATTCTTTTTAATATATAGATAAAAGAAAGAGACTATTTCACTCAAAAGTGAAATAATATTCAGAATGTTCCATAATTATTTTATACTAATAAACATTGAAGCAAATTCATCTATATATGTATCTGAATATTCAAAATTCCCATTAAAAATAAATTTTAGTTCATCAAGTAGCTTTCTAATTTTAATCCCAAAAGAAAAAAAAATGATAGCTCCTATATATACTAAATAAAATGAAAATCTTTTTGTTGAATAGTCTTACTATTTTTTACTATTAATTTTTATAATTTGACTAAACGGTCAATCTAGACTTCCTTCTACCTAAGACATATAGTGAATAATGAAAAAAATTATTAAAATCTTTTTTTCTTATTTTTTTTCTTGATAAGAAAAGAAGGGTTGTAAAAGGATAAGAGTAGAACTGATCTTTTAAAAACTAGCTTATAAGGGAGGGTGCTCAAGTCCTTAATATTCGTGCTTAATTGCTTTTATCAGCAACGTGGGACTCTTTTTTGGCCTATAGTAGACTCCTACTTTTTAAGACCGACGTCTACATCGGATCATGCCGCCTCTAGTTCTGCCATACATCATCTTCACATAAGCTTTTCAACACGGGTAGGACAACAACCGCCTTTGTTGGTGTGGTCAGTCCTTTAGAATGGGTAGGTTTTGATACCATAATTAAGGATAAGAGTAAAACACGTCTCACAAAAGCTAGTATATGAGAGGAGATAGCTCAAATCCTTAATATACCTACTTAATTGTTTTTCAGACCCTATTTTAGCCCATAATGGAGGACAGAGAGAGAACGAGATTGATAGGTAGAAAGAGATATGTTGTGTGCTTGCAAATGGAAAATGGAAGGGAAAGATGAAAAGAAACATGAATTAAGGTAAGAAAGCTTGGTGGGATTAGGATTACACTGAGTGTAAAAATAAGTTAATTATACATATTTTAGACAAGCTAGGTATAATGTTAAGAAAGTGAGAAGTTAGAGACAAGGCTTGTGAAAGAGTTTATCAAAAGTTAGAGACAAAGGATGGAGAGAATGATATTTATAGGACTGTCAAATAAAAGGAACGACAAACTAGAGACTTAAATTGTATTAAGTGCATTTAAGATGAGGTTGATAGGGTTTTAGTTAAGGAAGACGAAATTAATAAGAGATTGCGAACTTATTTTGATATTTTATTTAATAGAGATTCAATAAGTGATATTAGGGAACTAGATTACGCCTTTGATGATACGAACTACCGATTTATTTGTCAGATTAGAGCACATGATATTAAAGAAACTATTCATAAGATGAAGAATGATAAAGTAATGGGCCTAGATGATATACCAATAAAAGTTTGGAGATGCCTAGGAGATATTGGTCATAACTTGGCTTACAAATCTTTTTAAAAAGATTCTAGAAACCAAGAAAATGCCCGATGAATAGAGGAAGAGTACGTTGATCCATGTTTATAAAAATAAATGACATTCAAAGTTGTATGAATTATCGAGGAATAAAACTTATAAATCATATAATGAAGCTGTGGGTGAGAGTGATTGAGTGTAGGCTTAGGAATGAGACTCTAGTTTATGAGAATTAATTTGGCTTTATGCCAGAAAGATCTACAATAAAGGCTATTTTTTATACTTAGGAGATTAATGGAGAAATATATAGAAAAGAAAAAAGATATTCACGTGGCCTTTATTAATTTAAAAAACGTATATAATAGGGTATCAAGACAAGTCTTGTGGTAGGTTCTTGAGAAGAAGAAGGTTCCAACTGAATATGTAGAATTTATTAAAGATATGTATGAGGGAGTAATGATTAGGGTGTGGACTGTAAATGGTATGATTTGAGAGATCCCGATCACGATAGGTGTTCACCAAGGTTCATCCTTAATCCTATACTTATTTGTTTTAGTCATGGATGAACTTACCTATAATATTCAAGATAGGGCTCCTTGGTGCATATTGCTTGCTGATGATATCTTGTTGGTAGATGAAACTAGAAAAGGTTTTCAAACTATAAGTGTGGAGGAACGTGTTAGAATCTAAAGGTCTTAGGTTGAGTCGGACAAAAATCGAGTATATGGAGTACAATTTTAGTGAAACTAGAGGAGGCTCAAATGAAATAACTTTGGACGGTCAGGCAATCTGTATAAATGATGTGTTTAAGTAGTTAGGTTCATTTATAAAAAAAGACAGCGTAATTGAGCATGATATAAACCATAGGATAAAGACAGGGTGGGTGAAGTGGCGTAATGCCTCAAGAGTTTTATGTGATCCTAAAATCCTTAATAGATTGAAAGAAAAATTTTATAAGACGATAGTGAGGTAGGCTATGTTGTATGGTACCAAATATTGGACAGTTAAGAAGCAACACTCGTATAAGATGGGAGTAGCCGAGATGAAAATGTTGAGTAGATAACCAGACATACAAGAAAAGATAGAATATGGAATGATAAAATCTGTAAGAAAGTGAAAGTAGCACCTATCGAGAAAAAAATGAGAGATAGTCACCTACGTTGATTTGGATATATCTAACGTCCGCCAATGGACGCGATAGTTAAGAAATGTGACTTGGTATAAGTGTCAGGTGTTTGACGTGGTAAGGGAGACTAAAACTTACATGAGAGCAGTCATTGAAAAAAATATGACTGTTTTAGAGATTACTGATAATGATGCATATATTATTACAAATGGAAGAAAATGACTCAAATGACTGACCCCAACTAGTTTGAGAATTAAGACTTAGTTGAGTTGAGTTTATATATCAATATTAAAAAAAAAAAAAATCTAATATCTTATATTTTTTTATTATTTCATGTATTGACACAATTTTTTTTTTATTTGCTTAAGATGATATATAAAATTGTTAGTTACATCATTTTCTATCCAGTTAAATTGGATGGCAGGAATTGCATTGTTTGTTTTGGAAAAATTAATATTTTATGATTTTGAATTATAGAGATTTAAATGATATTTTCTCAAATTATAGAAACTAAAATGTAATTTAGTCAATTTTTTTCTTTTTAACTATACCTAGGTAAACAAAGGGTCGAGCCTTAGTCAAATTTGAGACACATTCCACAGTGGATTAGGGTTGAAAATTTGAAGGGACCAATGACAATGGAGACTTGTCGGAACACTTCCCCTATAGAACTCGAGTACCAGACAGGACAGGCGCCTGCTCCCTCTGGTTTCCATGATGTTACAGAGCAAGCCCTTGTTGAAGGCCTTCAATGAAATCCAGAGCGAGGCCCCCCAAGAAACAAGCAGTGAGAATCCTGATGGAGGTTCTAATGGCCCAAGCTATCAGTACCCACTGCGACCATATGCTGGAGACTGCCCGTTTTATCTTCGAACTGAAAAGTGTGAGTTTGGGCTGCACTGCAAGTTCAATCACCCATTGAGAGGAATTAGTTAGGTATTCACCCCTAATTTCTTTTGGGTTGAATTTTCATGTTTTTTTTTTTTTTTTTTTTTTTTGAGTGTGTTGCTTGTAGTGATGTACTACTCTGTTACTGCAGGGTGTTAAGGAGGAGAGTCATAAAGAAAGAGTGAATCTTGTGGAGCAAGCAGACTGAATGCAAGGTTAGGTCGTTACTGAAATATCCATTTGGGATAGTTGCCTTTATGGTGAAGCTGTATTATGCGCTTTCCATTTTAATTTTATATTTTATATTTTACGACGAAGTGAGTTTTGTTTTGTTGGAAAGAAAAAGGATTGAGGAAAGGACCCAATGACTAGCTTTGAGTCATAAATCATATTTGATATGGTTCTGTTTATAAAACCACTGAAAATTTAGGCAAGAACTGACATTTATTTATTAAACATCCCATTTTCACCATTGATATACGTTCATGTGCGTATGATCTTGTTTCAAGCCATACGGTTCCATTGTGGTTTCAACTGTCAACTGTAAGTGGTGGATAAACTAGCTGGAAACTGTCAATAATGTAAAGTATTACTTTTACATATGGGGATTACTGTAAATTACAGAATTATGAGGTCAAGTCTATATTCTTATTATTTTATTGAGACTAGTTGTAGATATATGTTGCGGCTTTGTGTGTTCCTTTTTCTCATTTATCTGTATCGGGAGTCTAACAGCTGCATTTATATGTATTTAGTATGTACATCGCTTGATAACTTTCCAAGTGCTCTTTTTATATTTGGTCACCTATAGCTTGAGAAAACATTTCTGAATTCTGATTATTATGTATCTTGTGACATTACTGTTGCAGTATTATTTAACAACAGGAGGCAGTAAGTATGGAAAAGCTTGTAGATATAATCACTTGAAAGAAAAGGATGACACAGCAATACTTGAGCTCAATTTCCTAGGTTTGCCTATCCGACTGGTAATCTCATTCATGTTAACCTTCCTGCGAAGTATATTGTGGATTCCTTTTACTTCCTTTTTGATGATTTGCTTGCAAACACTTGGAGCAGTGTGGAAGGTTTAGTGAATTGATAAAAATGTCATTAATATTAGGGAGCAAAAGAGTGTCCCTTCTACATGCGCAAGGGTTCCTGTGGATATGGAGCTCAATGTAGGTTTAACCACTCTGATCCTACTGTTGTGGAAGGATCTAATTCTCCCAACTCAACCCCTAAGGGGGAGCCTGTCGGAGGATTGAACTACTTGCCAGGAAATCATAGTGGTGAATCTGATCCTCTTCAAGTCTCGGGGCCATCACAAGAAAATGAAGTCTCATGGTCATTGCCTGCTGTCTCAAACAAACAGAATGAGTATCAGGTAGGCTAGATCTTTGTCCCACTGGCCAAGTGTTGTGAAACAATTATTACTGTGGCCCTTTTAATTGGAATAAACTAGCCTTTTTGTTCCTAGTTATCTGAGTGCTGATTATGTATGACCATCTTCAGGTTGTGTCCTTAATCCAATTCAAAAAATAAAACTAAAAATTGAGCTTAAAGTTTTGTGGGAAGCTTAGCCCCTTACCACCAAACTATGTATATAGTGTAATTGTGTGTCTCTGTATAACTTTCTTGAATTTTCTTACATTTCCCTTAAGTTAAAAACCAAATGCGTAAGTTACAATGAAAACATGGGTTTGCAGACAAATAATCTGGGAGTCCAATGCAATCATGGGTTTCAAACCTACCAGGTGCCATCTAATGACCTACAGCAGCAGCCACAGTAACATTAATTAAAATCCTTGATTCCTGATATTTGAGAGTTTTTGTAACATACCAAGAGTGGAGGATCTAATTCTCATGATTCAATTCTTCCAAAGCCACTTATCCTTCTATCAGTGATCAAAGTTATTAGCTTTGTTGTACCAAAAAAAATACGAAATGAAGTTATTAGCTTTGTTTGCCCTTCTGGGTTAATGTGGTAGGAGTTGTGTTTTTAACCATATTGAATTGGGTGGACAGTTTGTATTTGTCATTAATTCGAATTTATGTTTACAGAATTGGTATTCTACTGAACGGATATTGGCACAAAATTGAGGATTGATTTTCTTCTTCATAAAAGTTAATATTCATGAATCTTTTACTAATGTGTTTATTTGGTAATCAATGTTAATTGATGGCATATGCAAACATATCTTGCATCTGTGCATGTATATATGCGAAAAAAAAAAGAAAAAAAAAGCTAAATGTTCCGGTTGACCAATTATCACCCCCCCTGATTAGGCAACTATAATGTCTAATTTTCGAGGAAAACACTAATAATGAACTTGCTCCTTTCTTCATTATATGAAGCTGCTATAAATAGGAGAAGCTGTTTTCACCAAAAGTAAAATAAATAAGTAGGAGTTGTTAATTACTTTTTTCTCTTATAGTTGTTTGTTAAACTGGATACAGGCGGAGAGTTCCCTGAAAGACCAGGACAATCGGAATGTGTGTACTTCATGAAAACTGGAGAATGCAAATATGGATCCGCTTGTAGGTATCACCATCCTAAGATTAGAGCTTCAGCGCCCGCCCATTTGTCATTTAAGTGACAAAGGACTGCATATGAGACCTGTAAGTTTCATTTTTCTGTTTCATTTAATTTGGCTTAAAATTGGTTTTCTACTGTGCTTTTTGCATTTTCAGTCAGCAACATTTTAGATATAACAAGTAGTCTTAAGTCTTCTGTGTTGGTTTTTGTGTTTCCATGTGATAGTCATAGTAATTCCTTTGTAATTGATACAGGGTGGAAAAATTTGCCGGAATTATGAAGAACATGGCATATGTAAGTGTGGACAGAGCTGTTTTTTTGACCATCCAGACGGTCATGGGTCATCAGCTTTTCAAGCCTGTTCTGTTCCTGAGCCTCTATCTGGCAATGGTTTTAAAAGCCCTGAAGCGACTATAGATGGCTGGGCCTGGGAGTGAGGCTGGAAATGAATCACCAAATCAGTCGTATGTATACAAGATCTGTTTTTCAGGTTATTATTATCTAAAATTTTGACCTGTTTGAGAAGAGGTAACTTTAGATTGTCCTTTCCTACATTTGTTACCCCCTTTGCTTTAAGAATGGATGGTATAGTTTTATGATAATAAATTCTAGCGAAAGGCTGAAATTTCTTTCCTTATATTGTTGCAGTACAAGGTCTTTTACTGTCTGTTCCTTTCCATCATATTCTGTTAATACCATCACCGGTGGGCTTTCACGTTTTAGTACTGCCTTTGGAGCATCACTTCATACGTTTCAAATTCATTTCATCATAGATTGAAGTTCTCCTGTATGGCGAACCTGTGCTTGTGATAATCTACTGATGTGAATGATAATATTGAGAACCACCATAAATATGTAGACACAGTGCTACATGTCAACAAACGAGAGATGCTAACATCAAACTGTGCTCAGGCCCTGTTTTCCAGAAAACAAAACACGCGGGCACACAATCAATTTGAACAGTGGAATTGCTCAAATTTATTTTGATTTAGTTACCACTGACAATCATAAACCATCTTTGATATTATTTTGGTTGAGGCAAAGGTTCACATCATCTCAGGTTTATCATCTTGCATATATGTGCAAAAAAAATTGGCTGAAATTCAAACTACACTATATTCTAACTTGCTGGAGCCAGAGTTGCATGGAAAATCTGTTGGTTATTTTGTGAAGTCTTGTGTGGAAAAGAAAAGAAGAGAGAAACAAGTGACTGAGGACCAAGTACACGAGCATCAGAGAAGTGTGGTATTCTAATGTTTGTCTTCTTTCCTCTTACAATACATATGTATGTATATAAATGAAAAGGATGGGGAACAGGAAATCTGTTTCAACTAAGATTGCATAAAAGTTAATAATGGAGGAAAATCAAAAAAATATCTTTATGTTCCCCAGCCCCCACTAATCTGTAGTGCAGGCCCCCGTTTAATGGTGCACAGTCAGTTCCATTTAATACCTTCTCAGTGGTCCGAAGCCAGTTGAGTTTCAGAAACAGCAAAACCATTTTTTCTGCAAAAAGAAACACCAAAAGCATGAACAAAATATTGAAAGAAGAGGAGGACAACCCAATTGTCTCTGAGGATTTGAAATGTGATGGTTCTTGTAATTAGTTACCATTGGGGAATCATTATATTCCTCTTGTTTAGATGAATTATTCTTCTTTACTTGTGTTGATGCCCCATTCCCGGTTGCAGCAGTGCCGTTCTTCTCATCACGTGCTTTGCTGAATATGACAGTAAATCCTTCTGCTGAGGCTGGATTATTAACATCCCACTCACCAAATTTTGGCAACGGCCGACCTTTATCCTGCTGCAAGCGGATGCTTCAACTGTAAGCATGGTTCATTTCTAGGTTTATTCAAGTTAAAACCTAGTGACTACGGCCTTTTGTTATGAAGGTTTTTTTCAAAAAAAGAAAAAAGATGAACTTTGATATGCCATGAATGGGAGGTGAGAACCATGACTTGATGCATACAGAAAAGGGCTTGCCAACCAACTGTTCAGACCACTGGGTGCTTGCTGGAGGTAATACCCTCTCAACCCCTTTTCTAAAATTTGAAAAGGTTAATGCCCTTTCACTGTTCTACCTTCGAAAAAAGAAAAAAAGAAAAAAAGAAAAAAAAAGCAATGGCTACCAGGAATTTGATTGCAGGAGGGTTGCAAAAAAGTGTATGATAATAGAGGTAAACAAATCGATAGTATTGACATCTATATGTGAGAAAATGCCCAATAAAATCTTCAACCAGAATAAACTTTCCCTAACCTTCCACGTTCACCAATATATGCCTCAACTCAAATGCCTGAAAACTTGTACCAACTTATCATCAAATTCAACTATTTTGTTCTTTGTGATAGCATTGACTCCACAGGAAGAGAATGCTATAAAGAAATAAGACTAGAATTGTTGATATCCTTAAATTACATTTTACAAAAGAAATTTAAAGACACATAATGCAGTAGAATTAATGCAAAAATAACCAGAAGAAATATTATCAAAGGCACATTAATTAATTAGAAACAAAAATGAAGAACATTACCGACGCCATGAATAATTTATATATCGCAGGACGGCAGGACCTTCCTTCCTCCAACAATGGAAAACTGTATGAATTCAGAGAAAGAAAATGGAGAGAGAGAAAGAAGAGAAGCAAAAAGGAGGAAAGAAAATGATGTAGAAAGCGAGTATTAAGGCAATGCCATTGAAAAAAATTCTGGTGTAAAGCTACGTATCCAACTGTTTCCTATGCAACTATTGCACCCATTATTTTTATCTATTACAAAAATGTTAATGCTCCTGCCTAAATTTCTTTTCATTGTTTTAAAATAGGAGGAGAACAACCTGTATCACTGTATGAGTAAGGAATTAGAGATAAATCCGAATATATAATTTGAATAAAAGTAGACATATTTTGTTAAAAAAATTAATTTTGTTGCCATGAAGAGTCAAATGAAACACCCAAGTGCATGAAATCCAATGCCTTGACCTTTAGATGTAATGGAACTACTTATTATGTGTTAATATAATTCTATTTGATCTCTCTAGACACTAAAAGGCTATTAATATTTTTTAAATTATAGAGTTGAGAATTTGACAAATTATCTCTCCCATTCTAAATAAGACACTTGTTATCAATTTTGAACCTAAGATGATATGTAGATCAAATTCATCATGAATTAAAACATCTTCACTAAATTTTGAAAGCTAAATTCTCAATCATGAATTTGATGGATACATTAAGCAAAGAAACAATAGTTTTGTTTTAAGAAGAAATACCTAATATCATATATTTTAAGGTTAAATGATTAATGTTTTGAAAGAGACTGAAAAACCTACAAGACATGGTTCAAGTGTTAAAACATACTTAAATTTAATAATTAATTTTTTTTTATAATATCAAGAGTTTGAGTATTCAAAGAAATACTTGTTGTTAGAAGAGGTAGTTCCAAACTTTGAACAAAATTAGGAATACTTTAGATTTTGAAATCTACTCCCCATAACCAAAGGTCAAATTGACTGCTCCGTGTGCACACCACGTTACATAATCTACCAACGGTTATTAATTTGCCACGTCACCAGTACAAACCTCCTTTGTTTACATGTAGGCACGCAAATAAAACCCCACGAAAGTATATTATATCCTCTAATTTCTGCCTAATTAAAAAAATCCCCAATATAGCCGCAGAACTTATATAAAATGACAATAAAACCTGTCCCGTTAAGCTTTAATTTCTTCCTCTGTATATATAACCAATTTCGTCATATTATTATTCTTATCCTGCTTGTCGTTTTCTCTTTCCGAAGCCCGCCTATTGCAGCGTCTCTCTCTGACGGTCATCAATGGCGACGGGATTGTTCAGGAAGGCGGTTTCCAGGATTTCATCGTCGCCGGCGTCTAAGCTTGTAACGGTTCGAGCTTTTGCTTCTGAAGCTCAAGCACAACAAGTCGAACCTAAAGCTCGAGACACCACTAACATCAAGACCTTTCAAATCTATCGATGGAACCCCGATAATCCTTCGAAGCCTGACCTTAAGGAATTTCAGATAGATCTCAAGGATTGTGGGCCTATGGTTCTTGACGCTCTGATCAAAATCAAGAACGAGATTGATCCTTCACTCACTTTTCGCAGGTCGTGTCGAGAGGGGATATGTGGGTCTTGTGCAATGAACATCGATGGCTGTAATGGGTTAGCTTGCTTGACTAAGATTCAATCTGGTGAAGCCTCTACAATTACACCATTGCCTCACATGTTCGTGATCAAAGATCTGGTAGTAGATATGACCAATTTCTACAATCAATATAAGAGTATTGAGCCGTGGTTGAAGAGGAAGAACGCACCTGAGGTGCCTGGTAAGGAGATATTGCAGAGCAAGAAGGACAGGGCTAAGCTTGACGGGATGTACGAGTGTATATTGTGCGCTTGCTGTAGCACATCATGTCCCAGCTACTGGTGGAACCCTGAGTCATATCTGGGTCCCGCCGCATTGCTTCACGCTAATAGGTAATTTTCTAGCTTTTGAGGTTTCTGATTGTTCCATGTTTATGGGACGATAAATTCATCTGCTTATTATTGAATTGTGGCTGAACATTTTGGAGCAAGTACGGTTTTACGCATGCAATGTTGTGATTGATATTATAGGTATTGCCTAAGCTTTGGCTTTGTTGGTCTTAGGTTTCTAGGATGAAATGAGGTAGATCACTAAAGGAAAATGCTTGAAGTATTGTTCTCCAAACATACATATCAAAAAACAATTGAGAATTTTTTTTTATAGGTATTTCACATTCAAAACGAAAAGGGTGTCGTGGGCTGAAGTCTTGAAGATTCAGCTGCTATAGAGTGCATTGGCAAAATGAACATTCCAAAAAAGTTGCTTCTCATATGTCGTTGTCCTTCTATTGTTTATTTCATGCAGTACCAAAGACTTAGTCTTAATTCTTTTAATAAAATGAGGAAAAGGTATTAGACATTTAGCATCATTGTGCAATTTTCTCCTCTTTAGCCCGAATGGATGTTGTAGATAGAGTTTTTGTTATTCATTTTTTTCCTCTAATTAGCCTATTATATTTCCAAGGAAATAGGAAGGGAGAAAGTAAAAGGTTTCCAAATACTTGGAGGAAAAGGAGAGGCATAGGTTTAGATGTTGATATAGTTCAACTGTTGTGTGCATAACATAATTTGGTTATTTAGCATTAAATCATACAATACATACACTGGTAGTTTCTACCTCTCTACTTTCTTTATTTCTTTGGATTTTCATTTTAAATCTTCTTGCACCCTATCTACCCAAGTTGATACTCTTAGATTTTCTTGCCCATATTTATTCTTGTATAAGTTATCAATTATGCCAGGTAGTAGTATTCCCTAACACTAACAAACACACATGATTGTTATGAAAGTGATAGCCTGCATATGTTTTTACCTTCCAAATTATTTCCATGGTTTTGTTCATATTTGGAATTTGATGAACCTCAAATGGTTCACCCTCTTTAAGTTTGTGATGAGGTTAGCAGTTAATGATTTCTATACAAAACAAGAAGCACTTTTGTTATGATTTTAGGCATATTTTGTCTGCTCTAGTCTCTAGATACTAGATATTAGAATTTATTCAATTTTACTCTTGCTAAGGTATTTTTTATTTCCAATGATGCATATATATCTTTTGTTGTTAATTTTTACCGCGACTACCCTATTTCATTGGGCATACAGACAGCTACATTATATCTTATATTATCTATCAGTAACAGATAGAAAAACAATAGAGTTTAGAACCTTAGTTCAAAGAATGTTTCATTTTAATCAAATAACAATTTTTTTCCTCTATTTCTTTTTTAACTTTGTCGCACTTTGACATCTATACCTCTAAGCTGCATGTAGATGCAGTATAGTAATATTGACGAAACGCATGTGGTCTGGATTCTGTAGTTTCTCAATAATATTGATTACATGTCAGTATACTAATGATTAGACTTCTATAGAAATATGTGATGCTTTTCTTTGGGGTCCTGGTATCCTGAACTTGCACAGCCAACTTATTAAGACACTCTCCATGTTATGAATTGTAATATCAAGAATAAGGGATAAAACATTATTTTTCCCTTTGAGCTGATTGCTGCAGTACTTTCTCATGGGGCGTTTCCATCATGAGCTTACTTATAGTCACCATGTTAAATTTTTTTATCCCTTTTTCATGGTGTATTTCTTGTTTTTGATAAATCTCTGTTTGCATTAATATATCTACTATATTCTCTTGTTTACTCGTTTTCTGTTATTATATTTTACATGGTTAGATGATTCTAATAGTTGAAGCTTTTTAATGTGATTGTACATTCAGATGGATAAGTGACAGCCGTGATGAATACACCAAGGAGCGATTGGAAGCAGTTAATGATGAATTCAAGCTCTACCGCTGCCATACCATATTGAACTGTGCCCGTGCTTGCCCAAAGGGCCTGAACCCTGGAAAGCAAATCTCAAATATCAAGCAGCTTCAGCTTAAAGCATAACTTTCTAAACATCTTAGCATGATGGTGTGCATTTGACCATTTGTTTGGGGATTTTTTATTGTTGGACAAATATAGCAGTGTCTTTTACTTAATATTAATAAAACTACCCTTATTGTAGTCTCACTCCCTTTTGTAAAAATGGGGATTTTAAGTTTGTTATTCTAAATATGTTGTCTGCATTTCCAAAATAAATGTTAAAGCCTGTATTGTCCCATTTAGCGCAGCTTAATATACCCACCGTCCTCAACTGAGGCAGTATATGCAGTTTAGCTTCTCTAAAGAACATGTACGAATGATTTCTCTAACTAACCATTGTGGAGGATTCTGTGTTTCAGGACCTGGAAGCTCTCATATTGTGCCTCTTTTGTACACCCTTATTAGATGTTGAAATATAATCATCAAACTTCTTGAACCTCAAAATTTGGGTAGAGTAATCATGTTTTTGTCGAATCTCAGGTGGGTGCCATTACATATATCTTAGATTTGTTATAATGGATAAATGATATTGTTTTATGTTCCAGTGAGACAAGGACCAAGCAATTTAAGCTATAAGTCACATAAAACAGGAATCCAACGAGAGGGAAGCATGTAATAGAGCATTAGAGCTATTGTGCAGGTGACATTGAAAATGTTATCTTCATATGGTTGTCGTGATTTGATATTCTATTCCCTGATATAATTGATTAATTTTGCAACAGAGTGGACACAATTATAGGATGACCAATACATCTATTGATAGAAGACATTTAATTATGGACACGAAGAAGATATTAGTGATTCACTTGGTTTCTTTAGTATATTACACTTGGGTTAGGTTCTCCTATAACCCAAACTTAGGACGGTTATGAAAGCTATATATATATATACACACATGATCACAAGAAAAATTCACCTACAAAGCAGCTAATCTCATATCAATCACAGATATCTGACAGTTACAACCATGAAAATGTTGACAATAGCTTGGTTTTTAGTTTTCTTGATCTCAATCGGGACTTCTGTTGTTCAAGCGAGCACTCGCCTGATGTTTCTCATGAACGTCCAAGACCTTGAACCTTCTCAGTACGTTACTGTGACAGGTAATGCAATCAGAAATTAGTTTTTTTTTTTTTTTCATTTTGCTTAGTTCTTGCTTCCTTCTTTCCTAGTTAGCTTCAACCAGTGTAGTAAAATTCTGTAACTAAGACGAATAAACAATGTTTTCTGCAGGATGCAACAATAATTGTGACACAGCTTGTTGTAACTGTGACATCCGTAAACACCCACCATTGTGTGTTAAATGTTGTCAGGAAGATCCATAAAAACACAGGTTAGCACAGCTCTAGGTTAAGACTTGCTCTGCAGATACTTGGTCATCTATCCATTGTTGTTGAGAAATTTCTTTTTGCATTTATTATTGTATGATTATCAATAAAACCATCAGATTCATTTTTGTTCAATCTTTTTTGGCTGGAACCATAAGATTCATTCATCTTCAATAAAGCATTATTAACAGCTAGGCTCAGTAGCATCAACCATTCCTACTTTATCTGCAATTCAGTATCAAAAGAAGGAAAAAACAGCGGAATGAATTCAATCTGTTATTCTAGCAGAATAGGTAAGGATCCTTTTATACAACTGCAGGGTCTCAACTCATCAAATAATACAACACCTTGCACATTTATTTAGTAGTTCATGTAATTCTATAAACTAATTGAAACAACAAACAAAAAATATAAACCAGCTTCAAGCTAGCTCTCATAACTACAATTTGAACCAGCAATGCGATTATGAAAATCTATATTCTCCTTGATAGACCAAGAAAAACTGCAGCTGACGATATCTGTACCCTGAGTTCGGCAATATCAACATCATGACCTTCTTCAACAAGGTTCTATTTGTCCACCTGAAACAGGAATTAAAGAAAAAGAGGATTTAGCACTTGGATCAATTGTTGTAAGTACACAGGATGATATACAACGCTGATCAATTAAGAACCTGTAAATTTTCTTCAAGTCTAATCAGCTCTGTTGCTTCCTCAATCAGCAATTTTCCACGAAACATTCCAACAGCAATAACTAAAGAGTGTGCGGCTGCCGCAATAGCATCAATTGCAGCCAACTCACAATCGTCCGTTTTCTTTAGAAGGTTTACTACAGCCTGTACAAGAGCATCGTCCTGCTTTCCACCAAAAAAACCTTGAGCGTATAACAGGCTTAAACCCAAATTCTGACTCCACCCAATGAAGCAGAGGATCAATTTTCTCCACCTGAAGGTCTACAAAATTAATTGGAAGGAATTTAATTATCAATAACAAAACCTATTTTACTTCCAAGACCAATCACTTACAATTGGGAAAGAGATGTTTCATAGTCCATTTAGGACTGAGCTGCAAGAAAGAAACCCACGGCAAGAATGCTCCTTTAACATTAGATGTACTAGTTTAGGTATGGCTAGATGAGAATCCTGAAAGAAGTGTCTACTGTCTCCACTATGATATGCTTTAGATCATTTTCCATATGGCAAGGGTACCTTGAAGTCGCATTTTTTTACTAGAGTGAGATTGCTCATATACCAATTAATCACTTAAAAATATGGAAGAATTTTCTGAAGGATTAAATTTCTAGGATCCACAGAGACCAAAAATTAATACAAGCCCTAATATCCAATGATGATGCAGTAACAGCCCGACATACCAAATTACAGCAAATTTAAGCAGATGATACACAACTCAAAATTCATTTCAGCAATAGAGAGAACTCCATTCCTAGTCTTCCTTGGGAACACAAATCCCATTAGCTCACTTACGAGCTAATGCATAAAAGTCAGACAGTGCAGATATGCTGCACCTTATTTCTTTAACCATATGTGGATCACTTCGATGCATATATATCATCAGTAGAATGTCATCCTATGATCCTATGCTCCATGGATCATAATGATCAGGTAATTATTTCTTTATTTTCTTTTTTTGTCAAAAAGTGACTACCCAAGTCCTTATAGTAATAAAACATTTTTTAGAGGATGCAGAAAAAATGGCACTTCGTTTCAATACATAACAAAATTTAAAATCTGCCTCATTGACTCTGCGTGTGTTTATTCACAGTAAAATGTAAACTACAACAATTCATGTGTCATAGACAGAAAATGATAGACATAAGACATATCAAATCATCAGAAAATGATAGACATATACCATGGACATTGCTTGTCAGAGCATTGTCATCAGGAGCGTGACAGAAGACTAGATCTTGATTAAATTTCTTCATTAAATGTTCACTGATTTTAGTCCGCGTGAGTGGAACTCTTTCCATTGCAGTACAAGCAAGTTTCATGAGAGGCATAGTGGAGGGTCTTATTCCATCTGCTTGCTACAATAAATCAAACTTCATTACACAGTCACATCAATGAAACGGCAATGCAAAAATACGACTTTAGCTAAATTACTAGTACAAACGATTTCAAATGGAGTTGTTTTCAAAATTTTAAAAGAAAAATTCGACACCAATTCATGAGAGGTGGAAAAACAATTAAGAGTCTCCACGTATGTGAAGGACACGAAACTCTAAAGCACCAATACTGCATAACCCAGACATGAGAAAGGACTAGAAATTCCAAGAAAGCTATCTGAAATACCCACGAGTTACCCATTCAGACATTTCGGAAATAAGCTTGTAAACTTGAACTTTTAGAAGAATTAACCATGGACACACATGATATTCCCATTTAGCAGCTATGGCCTTGGCAAGAGCATGAGTGGGGAGCTTGAGAGGCCTCTTGGAAGGTGTCTTAAGAGTTCTATAATCAAGCATCACTCTCCAACCAATCCCATCATCAGCCTCCCTCGCCGTCACCTGCTTGTAAAACCGCATACCCACGATTGACCCAGTCATGAAAGACATGGGCATAGTCACCGAAGAAGAAGACAATGAAGTATCAAGCCTGAGCTTTTAACTGGGTCCCTTGAGGTGTATGCTGTCACTAGTATTCTCATTGTTACCGTCTGATGAAAAGGTGAAGGACGAAAATGGACCATCATATTTAGGTTCTTCGACGGCGGCAATGGAGTTGAAGCGGCGAGCGGGGTAAGCTGACAATACTCTGGAAAATGTTTGGGTTTTGATTACTTCCATGGTTTTACATGTTAGTGAATAGGCCATATTTACATTCGCTGGTTTTACTGGAATCACAGTAATAGTCTTTTCGAGGTTAACATGGCTTTAGGCTGCCTTTAGCAGAATAGTGACGAAGAGTGATGAGGAGCACAAATGCAGAGAATTCGGATTTTCGGGTCTATATCCTGATCCGGGTGTTAAGGTAAGCAGGAACTCGGACTGGGCTTATATGAATTGGTGTTTTTGGAATCGGAAAATCTCTTCTGGGGCGGTTATATGTTTATGCGACAGAATGGAGACAACCGTTCGGATTAACGTAGGAGAAAAACCTTCATACGTTTCAGTTTCATTCTAGAAAATAAAGAAAAGAAATCATTATTGTTCTGGAAATGTTTTTGTCAGTATTTTGTCTCGATTTTTGTAACACGTTCTTGTCATCTATGATTTGGTCTTATCTCCTTTCTTTTGTCCCAACTCAAAGATCCCCTATTCGGTTGTTTCCCTGTAAAGGAACATTACGTTAGAGAGGGTCCTTCTTGTTCATCATAGCTTCATAGTCATAGATAGTCACATCAAATGGAGACGACTTGGAATTCTCATACCCTAGAAGTAGCATACAGAGTATTTGGATGGACATCTTGCTTTGCTTGGTCTTGTAGTTTCTACCCTCAGGTTTTCTTGAATTTCTTCAGGAAAAGGTATATTTTTGAAGTTCCCTTCTTACATAAGTTCAATCCCATTCAACTTTCTGAAGACCAAGAATACTAAATCTTCAAAATCTCAAGTTTGCCTTCTTGTTTTTTTTTTTAGTGTGGTTGGGCTGAATTTCAGCTTTGTGCTGTTGAACAACACCAAGCACAGCTTGTACCTTATCTACAACGCCACCTTATATTTCAGCCCAGCTGTTCAGTTGCAGTACCATCAAAAGTATGGCTTTGATCAGGTAATCCCAATATTTTCTGTCAAAGTCCTTATCTATTTTCTTTAGTTGGTCTAAGATTTTGCCAAAGTTTCCCTCTTGGGAAAATAAAATTTTGTGCTTATCCAAATTTTTACGGAATAAACTACTACTTAGAACTATTTATTTCCAAATAAAGTAGCAGTTCTGATTGCAACATATGTCAGATTACTTCACAATGGAATATATAATCGTAGCAATTTAATTTGCAACTTCAGAACAAACTGTTTATGCAGGTGCAGAGTTTGGACGTTGATGAATTTTTTCAATGAAGCTGGAGGTAGTTGGCACCAAAACAGAGCTGCATTTAGATGAACCAAGATTAATGAAGTGTTTACTTTGAAAAAAAAAAGAAAAGAAGCTATAATATAGGTTTTAGTCAAAGAAAACCTAGATATACATTCAATGATTCAAGTATCCAACTGCATAAATTGATCCTAAATGGCCAATCTGAACCGTTCTAAATGTCAATAAATAAGAAAACACGAAATTAAAAGAAAATTCTTGTTAATGAAGCTTCATAAAACATGAAGTTAAAAGAAATTTCTTGTTAATGAAGCTTCATACATAGTCTAATCCTTTTGACTCTTTTTATTGCAGATGATACCTGTAGCTGCAAATGATGTTGCAATGTCGATACATGCTTTTCTAATGACTGCGCTGTTGTTGTTCCAAATTGCAACCTATGAAGTATGCACTTCTGTTTCTTTACTCACCAAGCTTTTATTTTCTCCGTTTCTTAGTTGAGAGACAATCCCAAGGCTAAGTAGCAAGTCCTAAATTGCCATCTTTTTTGACGGTTTTGTGCAGCGTGGTAATCAGACATTCTCTAAAATCGCAATTGGAATTGTTTCTACTGTGTGGTTATGTATTGCAGTTTGTTTACTCACAGCTTTACCTAGCCAATCTTGGCTTTGGTTAATCTCCATTTGCAAGTAAGATCCTCTCTCATGAATATCAAACTTACAATTCTACGTTGGCTAACTTGCTCAGCTCCAACCCTACCCGGACTATCTTAATGTCATAGACTTATTGTTGCCACCATGAACTTTGGTTAAATCTTCTTTCTGACTTTACATAAAAATGAATTATCTCTTGCAGCTACATGCAAGTCTTTATGACGGCTATCAAATACATTCCCCAGGTCATTAATTACTTCCCCTTGTATTCGTATTTTACCGTATGATTAGTTAAATGCTGGAAGTCCAATTTTACATGTTCTTTGTGTCCTTCCTCGACTTTCAGTATAGTAATAAAATAACAAATTCTTGCAACAATGGCCTGAAACAAGAAGAATAAATAGAAATGGGAAAATCATGCTATATATTACTGCTTATGTGATGCTTTCTTATTCTGAACTGTGCTTTTATGCCATTTATCGTTTAAACGGACTTGGTCTTTCATATTTGGGCAACTTCCAAGCTTTAATTTAGCCTGTTCTATTCCAGTTGGCACTTCACCACAGCAAGTAACGGAAAAAGTCTAGTTGTATGCTTGAAGATTCAAAAATTCTTATTGATAGTTTCATTAAAAGTTACTATCTTATTAATGTTTTGTTTTATGAAATGAAGGCATTCATGAACTTTATGCGGAAGAGCACAGAAGGATTTAGCATTGGCAATGCATTACTTGATTTTTCTGGAGGAGTTACGAGTAATGCTCAGATGGTTATGCAATCTATCGATCAAAGTTTGTCATTGATCTTTTTCTAAAAAAAATTAAACATTGCTAATTAACTTCACGCTTCGTGTACATAGTATGGTATTTCTAAACTAGCTGCTTTTACAGAATCTTGGGTGAACTTCTCTGGAAATATTGGCAAAGTATTGCTATCTCTGGTATGCTATTGTTCGAGCTAACCACTTTTCTGATTCATCTTACAAATTTATTACCTTCGATGACTCTGCCTTTTGAATTTTGATGATACTAAATGTCATTGCAGGTGTCTATATTCTTTGATCTTCTTTTCATGTGTCAACATTATATTCTATATCCTTCAAGGAAAGCATCGCCCCTTCCTAAACTCAAGAAGGAAATCTCAGAGCCCCTCATTAAGTCTGCTGAGCAGCCAATAGTGGCAGAAAGTGTTTAATCCTCAAGCATGGATAACTTCTACATAAACCAGAGAAATGAGTCCAATGTTTCTTTGAAATTTACCTGTATGTTTATAGTAGGTACAGGTAAAATAAATTTGATTATAGTAAATCATAAAAAGTGGGAAAAAATATGTCCATTTCAAGGTAAGTAAAGAAGGTTTGCTCCAGTATTTAGCTGTGAAGATAATTGTGAAATTCCTTTTCTTATTGTATGTACCAACTACCAAGTGGACAACAATAAATATGCATGTGCTCGAAATGGGAATTCTATAAACATATATAGATGTATATCTTTGGATATAACTTTTGCTATAGAATAGTTTTATTGAAATGAAAGTGATGCATTAGGAAAAGGAATAATTTCCATTTTGGTAATTTTGTACCCATGAAATGAGCTATTCATTGTAGAAGTTACACGTTTCAATTAGGGAAGAGGAGGGAATGGGATGGGAGAGAAGCGGGTGAAAGGAAAATGGTAAGAAGGGTGGAAAGCTTTCCTCTTTTTTGTGTTTGGTTTTTAAAGAAGAATTGCAGGGAAAGAGCTTAGAATATGGTGGATCTCAACAAAAATTGATGCTTCCCTCTAATCTCTACTAAATTCTAGTCCATCCAATTTTTAAGGGAGTAAAAGTTAGTGGATTCTGAATGGGCATCCCTCCAATTCTTCTCTCTCTCCCTTGCCTCTATGACTTTCCTTGTTCTCTTTCTTTCTTTTCAGAACTCTCAAGCCAAACTATCCATTATCAATTATTCTTAAATTTCCCTTTTCCCCTAAAAAGAGAAGTATGAAAATGGGTTTTTTTTTTTTTTTTTTTTGGCAATCTTATATAGCATTAATCTTGAATTCTTCCAACCCTCAAAAAAGAGAGACACACTGAGATAGTATTGTTCAACTGTATATAGCTCTATCCTTGAATTCTTCAACTTTAGATAGCTTTAGCCTTAAATTCTTCGTTCCATCAAAAAGAAAAAAACTGTCGAAATAAAAATTTGGATAACTTTATTTATTTAGTTTTATATGAGTAAAAAAGAAAACGACTTTATAAATTTGGATATTTGGAAGGTTGTGTATAATAAAGTTCTAATGAATTTTTAGTATGAATGTGTATGCCCAATTTTTAATTTAATAAAAAAATATTAATCAAGATGGGTGTCACTTGATCTAAATAATTTTTAACTGAACAAAAAAAAAAAATAATAATAATACACACAATTCCATAAAAAAATAAAAGAAAATGTAAGTATTATTTTAATATTTTATTCACATAATTTGATCAATTTTCACTTTATCCACTTATATAATTTTTGTGGTATCAAATTACAAACATATGGATTTTGTTAATATCAATATGCCTAGTAGTACGCATTACATATATCTTAGTTACAAAAAGATTTAGGTGAATGCCACATCTCATACGTAGACCCTCCAATTTATTAAACCAAACAATTTATTTTATTTTTTATTTTTGGTAATAACCAAACAATTTTTTTTGTCACAAGTGAATTTTAACTCTTTTAAAGTTAGTTCAAATAAAGCAAGTATCTAATAGACATGTTCAATACACAAGTTAAAGTCAAATATACAAAATAATAATAATAATTTGATGTTGTATTTGAAACAGTAGAGTTTGAAATTCGAATGTAACACATTCCCTTTACATTATTACATGGTTTTTTTTTTTTTTTTGCTAATAAGATAAATATAAATTAACAAATTAATAATGGGTGTGTAGATTAATGAATACAGAAATTACATATGTACAATTTAATAACTCAAAAATTATAATTGGAAAAAAAAAATTGAATATAACAAATGGGAAAAATAAAATTCATTAAAAAAGAGAAAGAAAAAGAGTAAAAGAAATAATGATGAGTTATGGCTTATGAGGTGAAGTGCAGAGCTAGTGTCTTTGTCAACAGTGCGGCCACAAGTCACAAGTGGGTGGATGGATAATAATGAACCTTCTTAGATAACACTTAAGATTTTTTTTTGCTAATAGATAACACTAATCTCTTACTGGACAAGTAATGACATTACAAGTTTCAAATGCCTAAGAAATAAAGATGAATATTAATACTTGCTAAGATACCATATATAGGATGTTTTTAATATAATTTTACTAAATTTAAAAAATATCTACATGCATTTCAATATCAATAACTTTAAATAAATGTAAATTGTATAATATTTTTTGAATTAATTATCGTGTACATCTCTATTTATCACATCTTATGTCTAAAATGCAAATATATATACAATTTTAAATGATTGTGCACAGAGTGTCTATATGCATTGCATCTTATACCTAAAATTTATATGTCTATATTCATTATAATCTTAACAAATGTTCCTAACAAGTGTTAGGCATCGAAATTAATATTCCGTAACAAATGGACATTCTTGTTACCATAACAGTTTAAATTTGTTGGTTAGTTCTCAGTAGAGGGAGGGTAAGAAGCAGAGGAGGAAATGGCTTCCTGGAATTCAATTCCGCTAGAAGTAACGTACCAAGTTCTGGGATGGTTAGCTTTTGTTAGTTGGTCTATCAGTTTCTACCCACAAGTCATCTTGAATTTTCGCAGGAAAAGGTACTTGAAAAATTTTCAATCATTTTTCATCTGGATTTTCTCGAGAAAATATATTTAACACGTTCATTTTTCTTTGTTTGGATTGGAATTGGGGTTGGATTTAGTGTGGTGGGGTTGAACTTCGATTTCGTGGTATTGAATTTGACGAAGCACACCTCGTATCTGATATACAATGCCTCTCTCTACTTCAGCTCTGCTATTCACAAGCAGTACTTTAAGAAATATGGCAAAGGACAGGTTTGCTCTTCTCCAAGAAAAAATATGAAATTAAATTCATTTAAGTTGGTTAAGAATATGCATGAATTGTAATTAATATGCTTATTACGTAGTATGAGTCTATATCACAATTAAGTTGCTAATGATGGTACTATCATGTTAAATTCTCAATATTTCATTTCTGGGTAAGACTACTTCACAGAGGAATTTTTTGGCCCTTTTTGCTCATAGCCATTAAAACATTTTATTGTTTTTCCTTTTTCTTTCAAATAAAGTCTTCATGGAGGTTGTGGTAATTAATTGTGAGTAGGGATGGGTAAAATAGTCCGTCATCATAAACTCGAGACCATACCGTTTGAATGGGATGAGAATTTTTTCAAACTCAAGTCGTGCGGATTTTTCAAACTTATATAAAACTATGCAAATGTAATTTAACATTAAATCAAACTATTACTCTCTTTTATTTTCTAGAAACCAGATAGTTATTACCATCCCAATCATTCTCAAAACAAAAATTAGATTAAGGAATTAATTTAGTGATTAAAAATATGTGTTTTATTTGTTCAGTTTTTTTGAATCGATCATAAAAATAAGATTTTCACAATTTTTTTTTTAATTTGGATATCTGTCATTTACAATGTGAAGAGGCTACTAAAAATAGATTGGGACATAGAGTAGATGAACGGGAAGGCCACAAAAATGAAAGTGGAACTACCCGAGGGACAATGCAATTAGAGTGATAGATATGGCAGCTTCAGAGCCAAGTTTAAATCTTTCATTACAGACTGGACAGTGCGAAACCGAAGGAAGATGCATCTGTGTGATCTTGAAGTTGGGCATTGCATCAATTGAAGAACGTGATGCTGGGGGTGGACCTTGTTGATCATTCATGGCAAGTTGTTCAATCAGTTCTTCCAGTCCAGGCCCCATACAGTACCAGTCACCAAAATCAACTAGCCTGGGTCCACAGCCTGCACGGCCATTAGAGAAGGTGGAGCTTGGAATTTGACCATGGAATAGCAAATTATAAGGACTAAAGATTATAAAATAAAATAAAAATCCCAACTTTGTTTTGGAAGAAACTCAGGATTTGTAACTAGGAAGTTAGGGCTTCATATTTGTTTAACAGTAGAGCTGATGGGGTGAGCGTGAGAATTGGGGATCTGAGTGAAAGTTTAATGCTTTACTCCCAGTAAGTGTTTCTTCTTTTCCAAAGCCTTGAAACTGGCTTGTATTACATATTTAGTAACTTCTCTGTGTGGTATGTTATAAATTTCAACGATGGTTTACTTCAAACCCCAATATTTGAACACGAACTGTTATAGTTGCATTATCATGTTCATGAGCTTATTAACATATGTCAACCTATAAATCTTTTTCCTAGGTTTGTTCTGGAAACTTATTTGTGCATAACAAACAGGGTTCAGTATCTAGAGAGATTTACACATATCTTTATTGTTCCAGATGATACCTGTGGCTATAAATGATGTTGCTTTCTCAGCCCATGCTGTTTTGTTGACAGCAATTACCTTGTTCCAGATTGCAATCTATGAAGTAAGCGTTCAATTCCTTTTCTTCAGGTTTATATCTTATTGGTTCAATTTCTTCATAACCTAAATTGAGTAATTTATTCATAGAGTTCGATCTTAATTTATGGCTTCTGCAGCGTGGAACTCAGACGCTGTCAAAAATCAGTGTCGGAATTGTCTCCGTTGTGTGGTTAACTGCTGCAGTTTGTTTCTTCATAGCTCTGCCTGACCATCATTGGCTTTGGCTAATCTCTGTCCTCAAGTATAGTGCTCTCTAATTGCATTTATGCCCTTCTTTTGAACTTTTGATACTTGGAAATTGGAATATAATTATGTGAGAAATGAGATGCAAACTCACTGTGTTTATGACTGTATTACTATATATCTTGTTAGCATCTAGATTCAAATTGTGGATAGCTACCTGTAGCTTAATTCAAGGAAGGCTGACATTAATGAGCCGTAAAAATCAGAGTTTATTTGCTGGTTAATTGTATCAGATATGGCACCTTCAAGGGAATCCTCTTCATTTATTCTTTAATACTATCTTATTTCACCACCATTAACTGGGATTTACTAAAAAAAAGAAAAGGTTAGACTGCCGAGGAATTTTAAGGGTACATAGACTTTCTCTTCTAATGTGGGGAATGGTCAAGTACTTACTGGAATTCAGGCATGAGTAAAAATGACATTGATGAATTCAGCTCTTTCCACCTTTCCCATCAACTCACTTCATCAGCATCACAAATATATTCTGCAATCCTTTTGTTATACCATTATGTTGATGCATGGATGGTGTTGTTAAGTTCCTTCTAATTTTCTGTTGAAATTTGTTGCAGCGCTATCCAAGTATCTATGACGGTTATAAAATATATTCCCCAGGTTATTTATAAAGTTTTTATTGAAGATCCTCTTCTTTTCTTTCACTGACAGCTAGAGTGCTAGACATTGGACTAATGAATTATGTCTTGAAATCTAGGTATTCATGAACTTCCTGCGGAAAAGCACAGACGGCTTCAGCATTGGTAACATTTTACTTGATTTCTCTGGAGGGGTGACTAACTATGCACAGATGGTTGTGCAATCAATAGATCAAGGTTTGCATGTCCTTTACCAATGGGATCTTTCCATTTGAGTTTTGTAATTATTTTTGCATTAACATATTTTTAAATGCTGCCTTTCCAGATTCTTGGGTGAACTTCTATGGAAATATAGGGAAAGTATTGCTATCCTTGGTATGAATCATTTTCTTCATTTCTCCCTCCACTCCACAAGTTATGATGCTGTTTTTCTAAACCGATGGGGAGGGATAAAATCCTCGGCAGTTACCCTAGGGAAAAATCCCTGTTGGGTTGGAAATTTTTTGGATCTAAAGCCTGGTGCATAACCAGGTAAAGCTAAGACACATTGGTTGGCCTTTGAAGCCATTGCTATGCTCTTAGAATTAACCTTGCTTGTGATTTTGCGATAAAAGTATTAAAAACGGAGATATAACCAAAGTAGAAGATATGTAACAGGCAAATGGACTGACAAATTGAACTTTGCTCAATAGTTTGATCGTTGCTTGAGATTTTTTTGCAAGTACATTACAAAGTAACTAGGTAAACACCATACTGTACCTTGCTCATATTGTATAATTTCTAATGGATAAAAGCACCATTGCAGGTATCTATTTTCTTTGACATTATTTTCATCGTGCAACATTATGTGCTTTATCGTGACAAAAAAGCCTTGAAAACATTGACATCCCCTGAACAAGATGAGGAAAACGGAGAGCCAATTGTGAGGTCTTCTAATCAAACACTGCCAGAAAATGTGTAAAGCCTTTGCTTGGTTTACACACTATATACTAAACTTTTCAAGAAGGTGATCATGTTAAAAGACCCATTTGGTATTGGATCATGATGTATACAAGCTCTGCTATGTGTCTCTATTTGGTGAGAAAGCCTAGTATTTCTTACCCATGTTCAGAAAATGTTCTTGTAGTTGTCTTATTTTATGAACTATATATAAGAAAAAATCAAAGAATATATATATTCTGTCATAACCGGCCAACCAATTTGAAACTGATGAGAAAGTTCATTATAAAAAAGAAAACTAATTTATGGGTTGACCAATCAAAAACCTTGCTTCCCTCTCACGCAAAAAATAAAAAAATGGACCTTGCTTCCCTAGCTTCAATTGCCATTACAACTCAATATAAACTAAAGTCTAACTCCTTTCCCATCATTCCTTCATTTCTCTCATCAATCTTTTTCATTTGGTCCACAATTTCATTTCACCAAAAATGAGAAGAGAGGATCGTCAACATGGGATGGTAAGGTCTTACCAGTTAACCCAAGACCCAGTACCAGATTTGTCAACAAGTTTGATTCACCCCCATCAGCTGGATTGTTCACCAAGGTGCCAACCAAGCCTAGTAACCATTCCAAGTTCACAGGCAATATCAAGGGAGCCCAGAAGCTAAAATCTGGGGATGTTAATTCTAATTATAAGTTGCTTGGAGGGTTGTAAATCACAGACCCGGATTGAAATTTTCCAGGTTTTCAGCTACCCAGATTGTAGATGATCTTTCTAGTAAATATTTGAATGAGGATGAGGAAGATGATTATATAACAACCGAGGCTGATCATTGTAGTACATATGGCAGCCATGGATTATATATGATGACGACGAAAATGGTATTGGGGGTGAGGATGAAGTTGAAGAAGATGAAGATTGGTGTTTAGTGGAATATAATGTTAAAGAAGATGACCAATTGTTGATGTCTGATCATAATATTCTATTTAAAGAAATTTCCTTTAATTTTGCAATTGCTTGGATGCACAATGGTAGTACGTATGTAATTAATTTCTAAGTCAAACATGCCCTAAAGAAAGTGATGAAGATGAGATCTATGAAGTTCATTAGTTTGGCTGTTGACAGATCTGGGGAGGCTGGGTAGCTGTGTTGTGACAAGTATAAGATGAGTTTCAAACATGGTCCATACCATTATTCATGATTAACTTAGAAAGTTTATCCTCAATATTTTTGTCCATTAAATTAAAAATTAGTTGACATGTATATAGGAATCAATAATTAGTTCTTATATAAAAAATAAGATAACAAGGGACTTGTTTTCCTTACATATAGTCCTAACCGAAAGAAATTATTCATAAGAGAAACGAAAAAAAAAAAGAATTGGGCACTTTCATTTTCTCTCAATTGCTCTCATTTTCAAGTGACCAACCATCAGCAGTTCACATCTCAAAACATTTGCCTTGTTATGGTAATGCTACAACTACTGGTTGTTCAGCCTGTGACATCTTTGGTTCTTTACCCACTCTCTCTTAACCCCTTTGCAGTATGTGCTTAAGACCAATATAACTGTGTCTCCTCAAGGACAATTTTTATTTGTTTCAATCATCGTCAAACATGCATAACTAGCTTTCAAATTCAAACTAACCAACAATTTAGTATTTTAAACGTTGTATAACTTTGGCAATTTCTAAGTGTGGGACCCAAACTAAGGGGAAAAAACATTTTAGGCTCTTCCAAACATGGCTAATTCTTGGAAGGCCCACCATTAAGAAACTATAAAGAAAAGCTTGCATTGTACCACACTGCTCTTTTTCAGCTTTAAATGGTCGGCCTTTCCACATAACATGGACTTTTATAGTTGTTTTGTTATTTGAATTTCAAATTTGAATCGTTTACAATTGAGAGAGTGACACGCCCACATAAAATAATGTTAGAAGGGAAGTTCGAGTTTTAAAGATTGTATCTTTTTGAGGTTTCGACGTTGCAGAACAGAAACATGGGAGAATCAACTTGTCTCATGCAACCATTCTGTTATGCTTCAGGCATTTCGAATGAAGCCAATGAGGTCAGTCCATGAAACCAGACAATGGATTTCTTTGATTTGAATGCTTGCATTGTTTGTATTCTTGATTTTTGCTTGCATTGAGTAAATAAATAAACAAATAAGAGAAAAATGGATTCTTTGATTATATCTTAGGCTCTGTTTCTGTTTGCAAAAGTTGAACTCAAGGAAATTTGGTTGGGCAAGGGGATTTCTGTGACTTCTGTTTATGGGTTTTTCTCATTTTTTGCAAATTTTTTGTTACTGCTAGTCAATTTTTTTAGGTTGTAGTGCAGCTTCAGTTTCTAGGGCTTAATTGGGTGCAATTGTTATAAATTATAAAAGTACCGTGAATGTCACTTTGAAAAGAGAAATCTATGCATTTCAGAGCAACCCCATTCATGCATTTGGGCAGTCAATCTCATTTGGAAGGTTCACGTCAGAGTCCTTAGCTTGGGAGAAATGGTCAACCTTCTCACACAACCGCTATGTTGAAGAAGCAGAGAGGTATTCGCGACCTGGTTCAGTAGCACAGAAGAAAGCTTTCTTTGAAGCTCATTATAAGAAAATTGCAGCTCAAAAGGCTGCTGCTTTGCTTGAACAAGCAAATAATGCTTCATCAAACAATCTTCCCCAACAAGAACCTGAAGTAGTAGCTGAGGTTATTATTAGTAGTACCCATAATTCAGAGACTGCAAGTCCAAACCCCAAACTGATCGTCAATGAAGAACATGAGGCCAAGGTTGAGGAAGATTTCATTGGCAATGCCGATGGGTACAGTTCAAACACTGAAAGAAATAATTTTGAAAGCAACAGAGTGAATGGAGCTGAGCCAAAGACTAAACAACAACCTTTTATGGGGAATTCAATGAGAGTTGAATTACAAAACCAGCTTGCAGATGTTAATAACCATAAAGAGACAGCTGAAAAGGTTAGTGGAACACTTCAAATGGAGAAACTTGTCTTGAAGGTAGTGGAGTTGGTTTATTATCACTATCATTTTTCTTTTTTCACTCTGGTCATGTCACTGATTTTTGTGTTGTTGTAGCAGAAGAATTCGAAGTCTGATCAGGAAGTAACCAAACCATCAGTTTCTTCCTCGGCATTTTTGAAGAAAAGTGAAACGTCCAAGTTCCCGGCTTCACCTGCTAACTCCAGAGCTCTTACTTATTCTGAAAAGTATATTAATGCCACTCCAACGAGCAAAAAGCCTGCAATGAACTCCGCTGATAAGAAGAGATCTACTCCAAAATCAGTTCATAAGTCATTATATTTCACACCTCTTAGAGAACTCAATAGACTAACTGCAACAGTCATGAGGAAAATTGACAGTTCAAGAGTTGGTCCTAGTACTTCGAAAGCTTCAAAGGATTGCTTGACTCCTCTAAGGACACCAAATGTGGTATTTCTCTTATTTTTCTGCTTTGTTTCCCCTCATTTTAAATGGTTTTTCATCTGACAATAATTGGCTAGCAAGCTTAAATGTTGTTTTCTGAACCACAGGTATCCAAGTACGACTTGCAGAAGCATTCTTCAGTAACCCCATTAACAGAAAAGAGAAGGTAGCCGATTTTGTTAAATTTAGAATGTTAATAATAAAAGGGTAACATTGCTGAATATTTTCTAGGTTTCTGATGTCTTTCATGTACATTTTTGAAATATCTATAAATCACAGGACTGGAACACCTGTTGATTGCTCTGCATCAGGTAGGAAAACAGCCGGACCAAAATGGCGCTTGCTTTCTTCAGAGTAAGAAATTTTCCACCAAGATTACGTTTCAAAATTCAAATACATAGAGTATTCCAGGTGCTAGGAAGAATCCCAATTATGAAAATAAATTGTATTTGGATACAATTCTTCATAATTATGTTGCTCATAAAATAAATAGAATCAAGCACATTGTCAACAACCAATTGTGTATCACTGCATTAGTAATATCTGATGCAAACCATGGTAGAGTTACTAGCTCCAGAAGTATTTACAGTCTGAGTTTACCTTTGTTCCGCAAGTTCAGCCTGCGGAGATACAAGTATCTTCGATTCTATGTCTATGTCACTACATAGAGTTACTAGCTCCAGAAGTACTTACAGTCTGAGTTGCTAACTTGCTTGAATCTCTTTATTTATTTTAACTATAGTAACCAAATTAATTGGTACTATCTACCCTTAAGTAGATAATGCCACTCAGGTTGATAGGCTTACAGTTCTTCTGAAAACTATTTTTATGCGAGTTGTTTGAAAATTTATGAGTTCGTGCAGAAAGAAACCACTGTCACCAATTATATCTACACCCTTCAATTTGAGGACCGAAGAAAGAGCTGCAAGAAGAAAAAAGGCAATATTTCAATCAACACAATTTTCTTTTAATGCAGTGTACTCAATTTTGTGAACCATGCTTGCATTGGTAGTAAAGTTCTCATCTTGCTTTTCAACTGATCCTGATTGATTTCAGAGGCTTGAAGAAAATTTCAATGCTAACGAGGCACAAAAAGTGCAGCTGCATATAAAATTCAAGGTTATTATCAAGGCTTTATATATAATTACTGATATAGATTATACCTATCTGACAGTAGTTTGTACATGTAATTTTCAGAAGTTTATCCAAACCAGTAACATTTTGTCCTCGTATCATATGCACAGGAGAAAGCAGAGACAGAAATTAGAAAACTGCGTCAAGGCTTTTGCTTTAAAGCTAGGCCGCTGCCAGATTTTTATAAAGAAAGACAAGCATCAAAAAATGAGGTAAAGAAGGTATGAGACTGTTACTATATCACATTACTAAGCTGTGTAGTTGAGTAATTAACCTGACGTGCAAATTATATTGCATCTGAGTTTCAAAAGGTAATATAAGAATGTCAAAGTGTAAACTTTGCTTCACAATAACCTATTACAATCCAAGCCATAAATAGTGATTCCTGACTTTTGCACACTGGCCATGGTAGATGGAAGTTAGCTCTACTATAGTTCCTGTCTTCCAGAAGAAATGAATTTCCTATTTTCTATCGTCTCTTGCTTGAATGTCTTCATATAATAAAACAACTATCCTATTTCCCACTTTCAAGTTTCCAATCTTAAGCGGAGTCAATTGGGTGCTCAAAACATATGATGAAGTGTATTGCTGATATCTGGCAGGTTGCATTGGCGCATCCTGAGTCACCTAAACAAGGAAGAAAACATATATCCACTTTGGTAGAGGACAAAACATCTTTACCTCATCAGAGACCTTCAATTAACAAAAGCAGCTCCAAGTGTTTCCAGGGAAAGAACAGTCGAACTGCTATTAATTCTGCCACTTCAATGCCCGTGATGGTTACTCATGAGAACACCTCGCCCAATATTCGGCATGGAAACCAGAACTACAAGTATCACAAATAAGTGAAGAGCATAATTTCTTTGAAAAATGTGTGCTAAAGAAAATGCTTGCTAAAATATCAGTGTGTCAGATATGACTTGGAATCAAGGCAAAATCCCAGGAGCACGAAGAGTTTTGATGTAATTAAAATAAAATTTTAAGAATATGTATTTTCTTTTCCTACCAAGCATTGTTTCTTGGTAGATAGCACTGGAAGCTAGCTCTTTCACAGTTCCTCTAGCTCTTCCTATCAGGTGAAACATATTCTAACTTTTTACTTAAGCAATAAAATTCAACCAAAACAAATTAATTTCTTTCTCGTACACATCAAGCTAATGTGAGCAAGGGCTACATGTAAAACCTTGGTATTGCAATAATGGAATAAGAACAACAGATTTGGCAGTGAAGATTCAACAAACTCAACCTATTGAGTTTAGATCATTGAAGACAACACAGAACACTATCAATATTTGGTAGGGTTCAAAGAACCATTCTCGCTTTTTGAAACTGCTTACTAGTAACATTGGCATCAAAACAATGTCTTGTATAAAAGTGCTTTCTAATACGACATCTGAGTACAATTGTTATTCCTAATGAAAGCCGCTCCCTTATGATTAATTTCAAAATTTTCTAAGCTTCATGAACAATTGTACAAATACAAACTAGGTATTTGGGAAGATACTATACAGATTATATAATTAGTTAATAAGCTGTAGTTAATAAGCTGTTACTCTACCTACGGCTTCCTTATATAACGCTCTGAAAAGTAACTACCAACTTTTAACTCCTTGCATCTTTTGTCCACCTCTTTAAGATGTACTGGTTTGGGAGAATCTTTACGTTCCTATAGTCAAGCACTTTCAGCGCATGGCTGCACAAGACACCCATAAACTCGAATTTCATACAGCTGCAGGTGACTGTCTGGTTGGATGCATCGAAAGTAACTGTGTACTCCTGGGCTTGCTCATATATGCTGACCTTGTATTCCAACAATGATCCATTCTCCCTGCTTTGATTGACTACAATATTTAAACATGTTTCATATTCTTTCTGAAATAGCTCAAATATTTTTGGTGTGTAGATATCTCTTGCTTGCTTTAACATAGTTACGTCTCCCATTAGTGTTGGCATGCACTGGCTCATATCATAATTTGCTTCTAATTCTTTGTAGTGCCAATCAGTCACCACCTTCCCAAGATACTTCAAAAATGAAATCACACCAATATCAGTCTTTAGGTACTTCTTCAAGTTCCCAGTAAAATTTTCACACAGTACCACACTTTTTATGTCAGCACAAAAAATATGCCTTCCGTATGCTAAGGCCCATTTTTCTCTATTTTCAAATATTTCATGCAACCATTCATTTCTCCAGAGACTATAAACATCCAGCATAACCTTCCAAGCATTAATGAAATCCTCCTCCTCATCATGATCAAAAAAGCAGCTGCTTAAATCGTTAACAAAAGAACCGGATCCCACAAACATGTAGCAGAGTTGTTTAAATGCATTTTGGAAGACATGCCATACACACATCCGATAATGTGTTTCAGGCAATACTGAATCAATTGCTTCAGCTATTATTGCATCTTGATCTGCGAGGATTGTCTTCGGCTTTCTTCCAGACATTGCCTTTATGAAAGTTCGAAACAGCCACTTGAAGGATTCAACAGTTTCATCATATAAAAGTGCAGCACCAAATATCACTAATTGCTTATGGTGATTTACTCCAACAAAAGGAGCAAAAGGACGAGAATCTTTCTGTAGTTTGTAAGTAGTATCGAAGCAAACAACATCACCAAAGTCGCTGTAGTCTACCACCATCTTCCCATCAGCCCAGAAAACATTAGTTATTTGATCATCCGCATCAAGTTGGAAAGCATAAAAAAAGAAGGGTTTTTCGATTGCCTGGTCTGAAAGTATTTGTGCATCTTTCCTGCTTCTCCCTCTTTCATTTCTCTCATACCTTTGGACGGTAATTTACTTTCATAATCTATGGGATCATAAACAAGATCATCACTACCTACAACAGTCTTACACATTGACTCGGAGGCTAATCCCGAATGTACCTTGGGACCATCTAGCATGTTGCCTTCGACAACTTGAGTAATGGCTAATCTCTTTTGTGACCGTAATGAACGAACTTTACATGCAGGAACAAGCTCATGATTATGCTTTTCTTCAAAGTGAGTTACACGGTATTTCCCATCAAGCTGACGAGAAATTACAAGTTGTGCCAAACAGCCAATTCTAGTTTCCTTTCGAGGTCTCTTCACTTTCATATCCCGTTTGTCTTTCCTCCGGAAACCTTCTCTGAAACAAGTAAGCCTTCTAGATGCTACAGCACCGTCAACCTTACTCCTATTTACATAATCTTTCCTAACACTGAAACCAACTCGTCCAGCATATGTATTGTAAAATTCATATGCATGATCTTCTGAGTCGAACCCCATTCCAAGTTTTGGCACCCCATCCAACCCTGGATCATAAGCTGAGTCAGCTTCAACTGCTTGAGCAAAACTCAGCCTCTTCTGTGATGGTAACATATGAGCTGCAAAGGGGGTTACAAACTCATGATTGTGATTAGTTTCAAAATGAGTGACACGAAATTTGCCATTAGGTTGGCGTGCAATAGTCATATGTGCTAAGCAGCCTGTCCTTGTTTCCTCCCGAGATTTCTTCACATTTACATAATGTTTATTTGGCCGATAACCTTGTCTATAGCAAGTATACCTTCTGGATACCACTGCACCATTAGTCCTACTTTTGTTGACAAAATCTTTTCTAATGCTGAAACCCTCCGAAACTGCAAAACTACTGTAACACTTGTATGCATGGTCTTCCGATTCAAACTCCATGCCAACTTTTGGTACCACATATATGCCCCCCTTATCTTCCACAGCAATGCTAGCTGATGATATATCAATAGAGAAAATGCTTGGGCTCTGAGGATTCTGCTCAGTATCATCATCAATCTCTTTCTCATTAACAGGGGAACATTTATGGGTCTGACACTCCTCGTCATTAACTTTAATCTGACCCAGGTCAACAGAACAAACATTTGGGCTCAAACATTCATGCTCAGTATCAATAACCATCTGATTATCTGCAGCAGATGAAGCGTTTGAGGTCAGACCCCCATGCTCCACATCAATCATTACTCTTGGTGAAGTTTGACATTCATTTTCAATAATGTCATCCAGTGGATGACTTGTTACATCACGTTCAGTATCATCCATGTACCTTCACTGTGAGTAGAGAGGAAAAGAACATTGAGTGACAAAATTAAAAGACGTACATACGGACAGCAACACAAGGTTATGGATCTTCGTTGTGTCAAAATGTCTTCTATAAAAAAAGGTTGTAGCCATATTAGGAGTTAAGTCAATCAAATTACAATGCAACTGGAAGACAATAATCTCTATCCTTTGTTCCATTATAAGATTAATAGAGGTGGAAGATGTTTGAATGTCTACAGCAATGATTTAATTCTGCTCCCTTGTTTTTCCAAAGGAAGGAGATACCATCAGACTCGAAGCTTCATTGAATTTTCTTTAACAGGACAGGAGATGAAAAGTGACAAGATAATAAATTGACTGTGGATTGTGTTAAGAGGATCCTGTGGTGCCCTTAGATTCAAATCATACTTGGATCATTGGATGTGAATAATGTTAGATAATTAAGCATCATCAGGGGCGTAACAATGGAAGTAACTTATCTACAGAAAACCAAAATCTCCAGGACTTCCATGAACAACGCAAAAAAAATAAAAAATTAGGCTTTGGAATTGGACAGCACACCTGCATTACCAGTTTTCCATTAACTTAGGGACGGGAACCTCTCAATGATACTGATCACAGAGTTGGGAATCTCAGTATATTGATACTAAGTGCATAAAAATGGATGTGGCGTATAAAGAAAGCTTTTTCTTTTCAGTTTAAGAGCACAGGTTGAACCATCACCTTGCAGAAAGTTCTAAATATGAGTTTGCTTGTTTTTGTTTAATAAAGCTATCCGTGCTGTTCAAACAAACTACCATAAGCAAAATTAACAACCTTTAGTCAAAGTTGAAAACTTTCACTCATATCCTCAAAATTCAAAATTAAAAAAAAAGGAAAAAAAAGGAGAGATTATCCAGCCTAACTAAACAAATAGTAAAACAATAGAACTGAACAAGAGGAGGAGGTAATGATTAATAGCTCTGCCAAGAGAATGAAGTATAATGCTCAATGCCCAGTTGGGTAACTTGAACTAAGATTATTCATTATTGTTTCAAAAAGACTATACTTGAATTTCAATTTTACATTAGTTTACTCTGTTTTCTCATCAACCACAAGGGACAGAAACTACAAACATTGACGTACACGCCACTAAATTTAAAATATCATGAAATAATTATTGATTGTAGAATTGAGAAACAGAGAGGGAGAGATAGAAACCTGGTAATGAAAGAGAAGCAGAGAACTAGAGGTGGGAGAAAGATCTGCTGCAACGGTAATAAAGTGTTGTGGTACTCCGGCGTAATATTAACGGCCCAGATCAATTTTAGATCATGGTAAATGGTCGGATATTACAAGAGCTGGGCAGAGCAATCGGAAGAATTGTAGAGTTTTAGGGATTTCTCAGCTGTTAGGTTACAGAGCAGGGAAGAGCAAATAAAACACTGAATTTCTCTTTTTTTTTTATCATGATGTGGCAACACGAGATTGATTCCCCTCTGTCTAATCAAATTAGGTGCTGTTTGGACTGTACTGTCACGTTTTTCTTTCTTTTATTTTTTAGTGAATTTGGGTCCAAGCCCAACAACGCTTAAAACATTCTGGGCTGAGCATACGGCCCACATCAGAATAATAATTTGTTCAACTATAGTATTACTTTATTAGGGTTTAGGGAACATCGAGAAGATCAAATTAGTTCTAATTCCATTATTAATGATTGATCATGAATTTAAAATTCAATCCGATTCTTTCCCATTTGGGTTGAACATATTTTATACATACTCTTATTAGTCATCTTATGTTTTTCTTTTGATAAAATTGAGAATAAAATCTGTTCGATTCAATAAAATATTTAATTTGAATAAAATTTTATTTATACCTTAATTAGGATTAGAAAACGATACAATAGATTAAAATTGAATATCTAGACACAAGTCAAAACAATCAAATTGATTTAAAAAATTATTAATTATAGCCAAAATGTACCACGTACCAGTAATCAATATAAGTGTCATTGTAATCAAAATAATTATTAGAAAGATGATCTACAATCTCTGTAGCTGAAAACCCGGAAAAGTTGAATCCAGATCCATCACCCACGACCTGCCCCGACCTATAATTACTAGAAACTACATGATGACCGGATTTTATCTTCTGGGTCCCTTTGGTCTTGTCTTTAGACTTGGACACCGGGTGCAAGTGGCATCCGTTGCACCGTGGTCTGCCGCACATGCCAATGAACTTGGAGTGGTTGGTTGGCTTGGCTGCCACCTTGGTGAACAATCCAGCTGTTGGTGGTGAATCGAACTTGTTAACGAATCGGGTATTGGGTTTCGGATTAAATGGTGGTGGTGGGATCGGGTAAGACCTTACCATCCCATGTCGAACGACCCTCTCCATTTTTGGTGAAATGGAATTGTTAGGCCGAATAAAATAAAATAAAATAAAGAAAGAGAGAAAGAGAGAAAGAGAGAAAGAGAGAAAGAGAGAGAGAGAGAGAGAGAATTTCAGAGAAACAAGGAATGATGGGAAAAGAACAGATTGTGACTTTGTTTATATAGAAGACAAGTTGAGCAAGGTGTTGGAGCAAGGTGTTGGAGCAAGGTGTTTATTTGATTGGTCATAGTACGTGTACACCAAGCATATTGTAAAAGGAATGAGTCAAAACATTTTTCTTTAACAAAATAGCTCATTTTAGATCTTTTTAATTAATTATTTTTTTCAGAGGAACTAAAGAAAAAAACAATTACAATATGTTTGTTATAGTTCAACTAATAACTTGTTTGTTATAATTTTTTTTTTTACTTATGAATTCTGCATAAATTAATAATTTTGATATGTACATATTTATTTCTTTGTTTTTTTATAGAATGTTTTTTTTTCTGTTTCCACACTGTGCAAGTAAATTACAAGTTTAGAAGGAATTACACTAACTAATTAACTACAGAAACCTTGTTTTTGGTTTAATTGTCTTGTTTATATGTGATTTGGCTCTTGCAAGTAGCAACTGTTGGTTTAAACTGATTAAATTGTCTTCTTTATTTGTTGGTGACATTTTTCTTCGAACTTAGTTGGATGACTTTTGACTATTGAGCAACAATGTTTTGAGTTCAAGTTAACATTAAGCATAAAATTGGATGCTTAAACAAATTTTAAAGCACTAGATTCCACTGCTATTACATGGAGGAGCAAACCTCTATAAATATTCCATTTAGCCACATCTAGAGTGATCACCAACACAAAGTGTTCAACCGTGTACAGGAAGAACATGCATATTTCAAGATGATGATTTGTAAGGTTCCGACTCTACAAGAATTTTACATCATTGAACAAATTATAAGGAGGTATCTACTCTGACTAGAGAAAAAAAGAAAAAGAAGCAGAAAATTTACAACTTGATATCAGATTCAACTCACATCCTCATTCTTTTCTTTATATGATCCTATCACTTTTCTAGTCAAGTCTCTATAAATTCTTGTCAAAATCCTCAGAAACTTCAACGTGCAGCGCTAGGGGAAGATAAGTATAGCTTTGTTCCTACATTTGACATGGTACTCCCTCAAGTACCACAACTCTTGCACTTTGTTTTGTTCTTTCATGATCGTCTTAAACTTAGACCCCCTTCAGTGCACACCAGAAAAAGTATAATGAAGGCACTTCAGCATCGCAAACATGCTGATGTCATCTTCGTTTCCATGAATCCTGATACAAAGATCTTCTCTTGTATCAGTAGTCTTTTATCCTTGTTCCCCCTCCTTTTTTTATCGAAGTACACAGCAAGAATTACTACCAAAAAACCCAAGCCAGAAAATGCCCATAGAATAAGCAACCAGGACCTAAAAGAACTAAAGATCACATTTGCCACAGTAGGTTGTGTCAATTCCTGAGAATGATTTGTCTGGGCACGGTTGATTCTTGAGGCAAACGTTCCTCCAAACCTGCCAAATTTCCTTGAACTTCCACCTTCCTCCATGTTTCCCTCTTTTGAGGTGGATAATGAATTGGTGTTTGAGCAGTCCCTTCTATCATGATTCAGCCACAGTGCTTCATTCAGTGTCTTTGAACATTCTATGCTAAGTACGTCTCTCTGTAGAGCATCCTCATCAGCATGGTCAAGTGTTGAAGGATCAGGTGGGTCTGGAAACTTGGCCCAGCACCTGTTGATCATGTCAACATCCCTTTAGTTTGCCTTGTCGAAGCTCCAATTCCCAACTCAAAATTCCAGCCCATATTGGAAAACTCTGTACTTGACACCAGGCTCAGGAACATATCCTGGGTATATTAATATTTCCCTGTTTATGAGATGCCGTAGTTTCAGCTGCATCAAAGAATCGAGTATATAGGTCATAAGACTGGAACTCATTAATATTTCCCTGTTTTTGATATGTACATATTTATTTGCATGATTAAGCCAGTGAAGGACTGCAGCTGGTTTATTAATTGCAGGTTACCTGAAATGTAACATACAGAAGAAAGAATTTTATTCTTCTTCCTCTTGTAGACACTTCTCTGTCACTTTTCCCTCTGTTGTTCTTTATGTTTGCAGGGTTTTTGGCCTTAAGGAGGTACACAGGACATCCGTTTATAGATATTTGAGCATGTTTTGACAAACATAAAACAAAGACGAAAAAGTTATATTTATTAAATAGATCAAGAAGTGTTTGTACAAAACTCAAGACCCACCAAACAGAAAGAGACTCATCTAGATCTTTGTCATTATTAAGACAGCACAATGGAACATCGAAAGAATAAATTACTATGCTTTGTGAAGCTCCTAATGCTCTAGGCAAAAGTGACACCTTGGATCTATGCAAATGGAGGAATATGATTCATATACCCGACCCCAACAAGTTTGGGATTTAAGGCTTAGTTGAGTTGTGCTCCATGAAGCTCCTACGGAAATAGATCTATAAAGATTCACCTATTCTAACAACCAATGAAACTGACTGGTTGTTTAAAGAGCTAAAGAGGCTAGAAGTTATAGAAAATAACAATAAAGACTCGAAATTAAATTCTCAAGTTAATGATTGAAGATGTCAACTGGTCAAGTAGCAATTGCAGTCAAGAATAGAACAATAAAAAAGACATCTTACAAATTCAATGAGGAGTTCGTAAGCATATAGCTTTTGATTCAATCAGAAGACTAACATGAACGGTCTGCTTCACTCACTCGAGTTTAGAAATCTTCAAACCATCATTTTCTGGTTATATGCATATATGTCCCACAGATGTTGACACCAGAACGTGCTTTGCATGAGATGTATAGATGTGAGTGCTGAAATGCCATTCAAATGACTAAGAAATTAAATATATTGAAAGCAAGTAGATTTACCAATCACCTGCTAATGGATGCCGAATCATGGAACGGACATAATGGGTGGGAGCAAGGTCATCGCCTTTGTATTGCTTTAAGTCTTCATCTGTGCAGCTCGGAAGTATTCCAGGCTGCCCACTTAGATAAAAGCTATGAACAAGTCCCACAGTCTGCCAATCAAAGTATGGGGTGCATTCGGTAGAGAAAACAGTATGAATTTTAGGATGCAGCTTTGCTGGATCATCAAAGACCTGCTGTTGAACTCCATTCTCCATGGTTTGTAGAATAGCAGGAGTTACAAATCTTGGCTGAGTCAGCTCAGCAAAGGTATTGCTTTTCAGAAAGCTCATGCATTTTGACCATTTTGGCTTAGGGCAACCATTTGCTGCATGTTGTAAGAGAAGACCTTGATTTAAAGTATTGATACACTCTATGCTTAAGAATAGGGAATGTCTCACGTTCAGGTCAAGTTCCATCAGCCTTACCTGCAAAAAAGGGAACACTTTAATATTGACCACTAAACTAACTTAGAAATCTTGGATGCAATATCAAGTGCATAAATTCAGTACTGAAACCTGAATATATGGATCATCCTTAAACTAACCATAGAAAGGATATGAGCATTCCATTCAGTATTGCATCAACTTCGAGCACTCTTAAGATGTGATTTCACAGATTTAATGACAGGGACAAAGTGAGGTGTAATGCATATGCAGTGGGAAAAAAAAGGTGCAGGCTTCTATTTAGCACGACAGTCCTTCCCTTGAAAGATTAGTATATTGTACTGGCTACATACATCTCTAGGATAAGGAGGTTCTGGGAAGAGCCGGCCACAATCATAAACAATATCATCTTCGTGGTGAGCTTCTTTACTAAATGACCAGTTCCCTACACTAAATGGCAACCCATAATGAAGAAGCAATGGTTCAGTTCCCTCCTGTTGTATATAGCCTGGGTAAATCATCAAGTTATCATTGATCTTGTGCCGAAGTCCAACCTGAGAAGGAAAAAAAGTAGACATAGAGAATTAATAAAATGATCAGGCAGTTTCAAAATAAACATACCAGAGAGGAAGTTGAAAATCAAGCATAGCATCTAAAGTCATAGATGGGAAAGATAGAGTTCGAGCAGGTCTGAAGTCGATATGTGCTTATATAAATTCTATTCAGGATAAAAGTAAATTTGCTTACTTCTGCAGCACCAAAAGAGTATCCATACATCTCGCTGATCCATCCTTTACCATAGATGTCACCAGTTATATTTGTACCCCAGTGAGCTCTATCTTCCTGCACTTCTTCTGTTTTTGAAAGCCACAGAGGTGCCAAAGCTCGAAGATCATCCATATGCATGGCCTATAGCCCACCAACTTTGTCACATAATTCTTGGTGCTCTGTATGGAGTTGAGCCAAAATATTATCGCACCCTCTTCAGTACCTGAAATAGGAGTTTCAGCACATGAACATATCATGGCAGGATGGTTTCCCACACTGGGCTCGAAATACAACCACATGCACACACACAGACAACTTTATAAGGTTCAAACCAGCAAGGTTCAGAACACCACCCAAATTCAGAGGAAAAGCTCCTCAGTTTTGGGTTCTAAAGCAACAATCTTTTCTAACTCACAAAGAGATGGTCTGTTCCCCATGTGCCCAATGTAAACAATGTCAAATGGTAACATAAATATGAAGGTAAATGAGACAGATACAACAACTCTCCCTTTTATAGTTGTACACAATGTTGTGCTTTTACAAAGGGAAGTTCATCAGTAATGAGAGAATACACATATTTTAACCCTGCATTACTAAATGAAAAAAAAAAGGAGGGGGGGGAAGTGCATCAATACCCATAATATGCAGAAACAGGTTTGCCTTTCTCTGCACCAAGTTCTCAAGGTATAATTGGGCCACAGATAATCATGCCTGCATCCAGAATTACAACCCAGTCAACATTTTATGCATCTTTACTATGTTTAATCCAGTGTACAACTCCAGCAGGTTTATTTATTGCAGGGTACCTGCAGAGCCAAACAAAAGTTTGTACTTTTCCATCCTCTGTAGAAAAAGGGTTTCACACTTATAATTTGGTGTGGATGTACATATTAAGATCAGGAAGTTCTAACAAGTTTAACATGGTGAATGGGAAAATACAAGAGAAAAACTACTTGCTTAGTCTGGGAGTATAAGAGGAGAATGAAAAAGGAATTGTTTTGAAGCAAATGCAGCAAAATTTAGTAGTTTAAAAGCTCTGGTGAGTGGTGACAAATTGAAACTAAAGTTCCTATCGAGGAAATTGATTTTTTTTTTTTTAACGATCTTCTAGTTCAGACAGCAACAAACATCTTAAAATTCTCAAAACTACTTCAGAAGGCACATGAATACATGCCTTACCAGAGATTTACAAACTACTACAGCATGAAAACAAGTCCATCCTAACCCAATTGCATCTAAAAACTGGGTAGAAGAAGCATTTATGCAAATTCCTTGCTGGAAATGTGATAAAAAAAATAAAAAAATAAAAAAAGGAAAGAAAAGAAAATGACAGAACTTGGACGACAATTACACAAGTAGGAGAATATCTCTTGGGCATAACTAATGAAACCCTCAATAGTAAATTATACTTTCATGTATAATTATCAATGCATTCTATGACTCGCTACTCACTAGTAGACTACCCAATTCAGATAACAAAACTAGAACTAAAGAAATGAACGTTGGATGATAAAGAGATTACCAATCACCAGTTTTGGGGTGTTTGCTCATGGAAGGCACCTCAAAAGTGGGAGCCAAATTCATCCCTTTGTAATTCTTCTTCTCCTCGTCCGTACAACTGAGGAGACGCGTAATGGTCCTGGTTGTTTGGCCTTCCTGAAGCTATGCATGAGGCCCACCGTCTGCCAGTCGAAGTACTTCTGACACTCCACCGAGAACAGCGTATGAATCCTCCAGGAAGCCTTCTGACCCGTTTCCTCGCCCCAGCCACCGCCAATGCCCAAACCCATTAATACAATCGCCAACAAAACCAAGAATTCCGCCATTTTAGGTAGATTCAAGGTCAGACATCAAATGGGTATCGTATTGTCTAGAAGATCTGAATTTCATGGCTTTGATTGTTAACTTTTACAGACCTTTTCTGAAAACTGGAAATTTTCTGCTCATATCTAAGCTGATGACGAATTTTTATTGTTTCTAATTCAATAACTAATTAGTAATTATACAAAAACGGAAAGAGACAAGTGCTCCCTAATTTTGATTCTTGCCATGGGAATATTGGTGCAGTCCAATCTTCTTTCTTGTTATAATTCTTCCTTTTACATTTTTTTTTTCCCATATTTTTCATATATCAATATGGAAAGAAAATTATTATTCTTTTCTCACCAGAACTTCAAATAAAGAAGGCATTGGTGCTATTTTTATTTTAGAAGAAGATTGTGACTTGAGACATTACACCTATGAAGTATATAAGCTTAGAATTACTATTAAAAAAAAAAATACATATTAAGAGTTAGATCAAACAAGTTGGGATGGCAGTTTGTATTGAACTATGGATTGGAGCATGACCATTAACACTCCATTATTCAGTTTTCTAATAACCATGATAAAATCATCACATATGGCATAATAAAAACATTTTGCCAGATGTTCATAAACTAGATCTTTGACATGATGTTAAAGTATCTATCTAACCTCTCCAATGTCAAGAGGTAAACAAAAAATCTTATAAGGAGAGACAATTATAAATTTTGAACGAGATTAATCTTATAATTAAAAAAATATGAGATGTTCTTGTAAAATAAATTTATATGATTGTAAATAAATATATTTCTTAAAAATTAAAATTTTTCAAAAATAGTAATTTTAGAATTCAATATCACTAAAATTATTGAACTACAATAATAAATATTATAAATTTTTATTTATATTATCTCACTCATTTAAAAGAATCTAATTTAATTAGTTAAATTTCAACAACATAATCATCAAATAAATTTGCGTTGATTGACTTACGTTTACAACTGCAGTTGGCAAGTTCGAACTACACACAAATGGACTGCCATCAAATTCATCACTGCAATATTGAAATTTTGCTTGATAAATAGTTGAAATGATCATACGGCTTTTTTTAACAATATTTGTAGAACACTTGATAAATAATATATATATTGTAGTAATTATTTATTTTGCTGGTTGAAAATGATGTTAATGTTATATAATTAATAAATATTTTTTTTAAGAAATGTCATGTGGTACTAATTAAGGTGAAATAAAAAAGTCATTGAAATTTAAAACATTTTTTAAATAAAAATTAATTAATTATGTATTGCATTAAAAGATTATAAAAATTCTCTATCACGCACTCTTCAAAACACTTGTTAACATACAATAAATATAATTTTTTTATAAATAAAAATTTATGCATTGAAATATGATCAATTATCGTAATAATTGATACAAATTTTCTATTCTTAATAATTGCACAGTTGTTAAAAACTCATTAATAATAATTATTGATAACAAATAACAAATACCCTATAAGAAAAGCTTCTTAAATTAGTATTTTTTTTATGTTTGTTTTACCAAAAAACTACTTATTTAATTTTCTTACCGGAAGTCAAATAGGGATTCATGATATATAGATGCTTTAAATTATTTTTCTTGAAAAGGGTATCTTACTATCTTGTTTCATTGTATATCTCTAATGCTCAAGAAAAAACATAATATTCTGGATATGAGTATGACAAAATTGTTTTATATATATGTCTACTACTCTACTTCTTAAAGCCAACTTGGAGATAATCTATTCCAGTCACACCAAATGGTATTAGCAAAGGTGCTTAGTGCCAAAAGACAAGCCTAGTTGAGAAAATGGGGAAGGAAAAAGGGATGCAAATCATTCCTAACTTATTAACATGTGCTTACCTTCTGCTGCCCATATTCTGCCAAGTTGGGTTATATTATAAGAAAGGGAGGGGTAGGGGAGATGGGTATATGCTGCTAAGGAAGGAAACCAAATGAAGCAGAGAGCAAGAAATTAAAAACAAATAAGAAAAAAGTGAGCAAATGAAGAAACCTAGCTTGGACACCTTCATAATGGTGTATGACACTGAAAAAGAAAATCAACATTCATAAAGGAAGACAAGAAAAAAGTAAATGAACAACGCGGGTCTTGAATCAAGTACACGCCCCACCTGTTGGATGTTGACGAGCTCAACCAGGTGATAGTGAAAGAACAAGCAATTATTACAATGATCAAACACAAGGAAGAAGATGAAATGATGGTTAGGAAAACAAAAAAGTAAAGCAGAAAGATTAGAAGCTTCACACTTTGATAACAATCTTCTTTGGATTAACCTTTCATACCGTTTTATTGCTGGAGTAAATGTAAGAGAAAAAGGACACTTCGATTTGTTGTATGCTTATTGTCTATTTTCCAAGAAGAAAGAAAAGATCCTGTTCCAGATGATTGAAGCTATCCCATGACAGTGTGGAATTCATACTGTCAGCCCATTTCTGTTGGGAATCTTTTCTCAGAGAAGCAGATTCACCCATAGAAAGATTATTAGAATCATCTAGAGAAAAGGAAGAGCTGTAAGAACTAGTACTTGTGTTTGTTTCTTGACTAATCCATGATTCCAAGTCCATGTTTCTGCAAAACATTTCGTAACAGTTTATAAGATCAGTAGTATCCTCCAGAGTTAATTTGGTGTCCTCTGCTTTCCCTGCTGATTCTAAAAGTTCCTTTCCAGCATGACTGTCCAAGGACTTAATCTCCTTATGTTCCTGGTGTCCTTTTGAAGAATTTGACAGTAAGTTAATCTCATTTTTATCATCAGTGTTCTCCATTAGCTCGATGGGCTTGTGAGTCACAGGGTCTAAACCAAGGAGCTTTAATCTCTTCTTGATTCGAGTATTCCAGTGGTTCTTAATTTCATTGTCTGTTCTGCCAGGAAAATGTGCAGCTATCTTAGACCACCTGATCAAAATTTGTTACATTGAGTTAGAAGGAATTAGCTTAGGTACTAATTGCAAAGTCCTGTGACATTGTTCAAGAATTCAACTATTAATGAACTATTGCATTGCCATTGAAATACAGTGTGTTCATATAAAGGTTGCAATTTTGCTTTAAGAAGTAACAAATTTGAAGGGTGTATTTTACCTGTTACCAAGACATGAATGAAGTTGCATAATCTGATTCTCTTCCATTTCTGTAAAACCACCTCTCTTAAGGTCTGGCCTCAAATAGTTAATCCATCTTAATCTGCAACTCTTTCCACATCTTAGCAAACCTTCACAATCGTACACAATTGCATTTGTCTATTAACCCTTGCGGACAAGTTCATATACCAAACAAAAACAAAAAGAATACCTGCAAGCTTAGGAACCATTCGCCAGCATTGGATGCCATTGTTTAGGATGAAGTTCATTAGCTTGTGATCTTCCTCAATTGTCCATGGACCTCTCTTCAAACCAACCTTATCACAACAAGGCTGTCTCCCCATTTTTACAAACTCAACTCACAAAAGAAAGAAATCCCTAGAGAGTTAACAAAGTGTACCATAAAGAAGCTGCTTTAAAAGGAGCTTACAATCCAAGCAAAGATGCTGCCAGTTCATTCAAACATTAAAAAAAACAGGATGTCCTTTAAGGGGGGAGATAAATGATTGGATGGAAAGCATTTTTGAGTTAAAAGGTGAGAAAAAAAGCATTGAAGGTTTTCATTATAAAATGGCCACCCTTATTGAAACAATGGGAAAGAGTCTTGTTCAATGAGAAAAATTTACAGTAAAGAAGAAACAGACGTGGGTCGTCATCGTTGACAAATTTTAATAATTTTTCTGCTCTAAAATCTTCTCTTATTGGTTTTAGTCTATGTACCCAAATAAAAAATGAGAATGATATGATTCTTTGGTCCCAAAAAGGCTGGCCAGTTTTGTCGTTGGAGGCAACTCTTCCCATCTTTGAGAACAGAGAAGCCTTTCACCATTACATGGAAGTGTCTTATAATTCCAATCATGGTTCCACTTGGAATTGAAACCTGATGGATTATTTTCAATTGGCAAAACGACATAGTAAAATACTAAACTAACTTAGGCACAATGATAGTCAATGTTTTTTTAATCAATTTTAAGTGAGAAAAGTACAGAAGTATAAAACCTGTAATAGCTTATGTAATCAACAAAAGAGTCTTAATCACCTGTCTTCAATATCTCTATTGCTCTATGTTTGATTTCTGATTTTCAGGCTGCAGAGTTGGTTGTGTCAATTACTCAAATAATTCATGTGCATAAACCTTGGGCTAGATGGAAAAAGGAAAAGCATGATCAGAATTGGGTATTATTTGCCCCTTAATCAAAGAAAACTAAGTGCCTTTAGTCACTACAATGATTTGCTAAAGATGATGAGATTATAGAACTTAATCAAGACTAGATAATAAAGGAGAGCACTAGGGACACTGAAGAAATAAAAGATTAGCACTAGGGAGTGTAGCATTAGAGAGCAACCCCCAATGTCTCTAATAAGAGACAGAGTAGGGTCACTTAACATTGAATAAATTTAAAGTACACATCCTTAACGGCAAAGTTGTACTTATGCTTTATCTCCAATTAAGTGGAAAATATTTGTATTATATGTACATAATGGATACAAAGATTCCACCTGTTAACAAAGCAAAAATAAAACAAGTCTGATTTTTATTTTCTTTTGTAAACTAAAAGAAGTTAGACTACTTAAAAATGTATTGCGAAATAATCATTCTACCTAAAAACTTAAGTTATTACCATTACAAACATAACTTAGACAAAATGGTCCTTGATCCTAAAACTCTTTCCTACCTCAAATTGTGGGTTTGACTCTGAACTCCCTTATCTACTGAAAAAAATTAAGTTATTAGGTGAGGTCTCATGAATGAGTTTTAATATCTTACATTAAGGTTTACATGTGACGAGATATGTTTAAGTTAAATGTTTTATCCATAACTTGCAACCTAATGGTAATCATGTTTAATTTCTTTAAATGGTGTAATTAGTGTAGGGTTGATCAGATTAAGCAACCAAGTGTCCATACTTCATAATTAAGGGGAACTTCCTTTTAATTTTTCTTTTGGGGTTACACAAGGGGCATAATAAGCCCAAAGCTAAAGGATACTACTATAAAAATATATACATGCTACAATATTGGACTTGTAAAAGATATAATATAAGAGAAATTGGAATATTTTCAGTTTTGTGAGATGTCATTCATCCCCCTAGCTAGCAAATAATGATACAACAAAAGAAAAATAAGGACATAATACATTCATAACTCATTGGTTCATGCATCAGAATATTCCTTAAAATCTCTGGGATACAGGATCTCCACATACACAAACATTTGGGGCCAGTGCCTTTTCTTCCACAAATAAATCATATAATTTGACATGCCTAAGAAATCTTTTCCATAATAAACTAAAGCTCCATTGATTAAAAAAGAAAAAAAAGAAAAAAGAAAATGCTATATATAAAGATTAGCCTATAGACTTCAGACTTCTGTTTACAATATAAGGTCTCCCCTCACATTGTTGGAATGCAAAAGAAAATACTACATTCAAACATTTGTTTTACCAAATATTGTGAAAAATAATTAATGATATTGTATGTATCACATTTAATTATTATTCATAGTTAACGTGACGGGTATACAACAAATAATTTATAAATTTTTTTATATCTCTAAGAAGTTTTTCTTTTCTTTCTCTTTAGTTTTCCATTATCTTTTCTTTTTCCCTTGCATATACAAATGTAAAGTAAATATGTACAAAAACAAGAAAGTTTGTTGGTCTCTCTATTATATGCTGAATCAATCACAATCACCATGACATATTGGTGAAAGAAGCCAATCACAAAGACTTGTTATCTGGTGCAAAACTACCCTCCACCTTAGGGAATCTATAGCATCATAGCATGCAAGTTGTCATTTTATACTCCTACCAAATGGGCAGAGGACATGAAAGAAACTAGTGATTAAAAAAGTTGTATAATAGACTTATGAGTTAAGTAACTCAAGTCTATGAGATAATTTTTTTTTTTATTGACCCCATTTTATTTTATTAAAAGAATTTGATTCCATATTTTCTAAACAAGATCAAGATAAGGTTTTACTTTTAATGAAAACAAAGAGAGAAAATTTTACTAATTTACAATATAACTCAAATCATTAATTAATTTTTATTTTTTAAAATAATCAATACAGTTCAATAAATTTTTTTAAATCTAAAATTTGTACAAAGAATTTATCATTTAGCAGTCAAAAACTCATTAATTTTTTAATTTTAGTATAAATGTTTTGATCAAATCGAAAAAATGATTGATTGAGATATGCTTAAACTGAAAAGAAAAAAAAAAATATATATATATATATAGAATAGAATGAATATTTTTTTTTTATAACAAAAATGGAAATACCAATAAATTGTGGCCCAATTCCACCGAGACATGTAATTATGTAAACATTTTTATACAAAGTACAAACCACAGAATTATAGCCGTTACTGTTGCCATAATAGCATGAGAGAGAGTTTAATTCAAAAACATTGGACCGTTATAGAAAATTATCCCCTGCTGCCTACCGCATCTTCTCTCCCTACTAGCTTTTTCTCTGCCAAGAAGAAGCGATTTCTTTTCTTCAAGCACCCAGAAACTATCTGCAAAAGAAAAATGGTGAGAGAAGAACCAAAGCTCAGTCCTCAAAACCAGAAAAACCCACCAAGAGAAACAATCCCAGTTGGACAAAACAACATGGATAGTATATTCAGCCCAAGATTCAAATCTGTGGCTGCCATGGCCGGTTGGGATGAAGAAGCACTTGTAGTCGCGAGTCTTATTGTCGAAGACACGCCGGATAGAGATCTCAAGCACAAGAAAAGGTTTGACTTGAACTTCAAGACTCCACCAAACAATTCAAGAAGGTATTAATTATAATCCTGCCATTGTTTCTAAAGCTTAAAAAAACAAATTTTTCTTCTTCTTAGTACATGTTGTGTGTCCAGAAAACGCAGGGCTCAGAGGACTCCAGGATCTATCCCTATTGCTGTTCTTGACCTTGATGAAGAAGAAACTTCCACAAAAGGTAATTTTCTAATTCCCTCATTTAAAAATCAGAAATTGGTCCTGCTGCGTATATGGGTAGGAACTAGGAAAGGTAATTGAATTTCGTTTGTATGTCAATGGACAGGGAGTGGGAAAAAGAAGACAGAAAGGAAAGCTACAGTGAATGAAGAAAAGAAAGTAGGAGGGAAAGAATCGAATGTAAAAAGCTCTGGTGTTTCTTGTTCCACTTCTGCTCTTCCTTGCATTGATAAACTGAGGGAGGAGCTTTCCTGTGCAGTAAGAACCTTTCTGATTTTCCATACCCATTACTTTTCTTTCAATTTTTATTAGACCCAACTGGGGATTTCTTCATTTTAATATAATATTGGTTCAATTTAATTTGGCAGATTTGTTTAGAGATATGCTTCGAGCCTAGTACTACTCCTTGTGGTCACAGGTACATTAGACTTCTTTGTGAACTTAAATCATATGCACCTTTATCTACTGTTCCCATTTTCCACTAACTTACTTGATGACATTTCTTAGCTGCCTTTTAGCAGACTGTAATAATTTTTCTGATTTAGTAAGCAAACTGGATTGTGAAAGTATTCAACATTAGAAATGCCATCTGTTGCAGCTTTTGTAGAAAGTGTTTGCGATCTGCTGCAGACAAATGTGGGAAAAAGTGCCCAAAATGCAGACAATTAATAAGGTGAATTGAAATTTTAACCCAATATTATTATTTAGCCTATCTCCAAGATTGGGTTTGTACAAATTTGATGTAAACTGTTTTTATGATTGCAGTAATGGACGATCTTGCACAGTGAACACAGTTCTTTGGAATACAATACAGCTTCTGTTTCCACAAGAAGTTGAAGCAAGGAAGGCAGCTGGTGTTTTAAATAGTCGAGAGGCTCAAAGTCCAATTCCAGAAACAGCATTTTATAATAATTTAAGGAATCCAAGCACAAGAACATCAGGGTTATCAAGCAGATCTGCAAGGGTGAGGAGAAGAGGGAATCCGAGCCAAGACGAAGAAGCTTTATTGGCTCCAAGGTCACATAGAGAAGTGGAGGATCGAAGCCAGGAAGCTCGGGTTTCTAGTTATACAAGGAATCAAATGCGATCATCACAAGCAGTTGCGGGTGTGAGGAGAAGAGGAGGGGTACCCAGCCAAGATGGGGATGCTGCATTAGCTCTTAGGTTACAAAGAGAAGAGTTTATGGAGGCCTTCACGGGAACACATGAGCAATCTACAAGCTCTATCTCCTCAGCTAGAGCAAACTTGAGGGCAATGGCATCTAGAGCCATGAACCTTCGAATTAGAGATCGACATATGTAATCGAATACTTCGCCTCTAATAAATTTTCTTGATTATCAGAAATGGTTCTACACATTCATGAGGTAGGCAATGCCAAGCCTTGATTAATGGCTAATGGTATTGAATTTGCTTCAGCGCTTTTATATAATAATCTTTTGTCATGAATTCATTCTGCTATCAACCTCTATTGACAAATTTTATATGTTGCAATTCAGCTCTTATCATTGTTAAATGAACAGAATACAAGCTTAACATGAGATAAGAGAAACAGGACATGATTAATTTAAGAACTGCATAAAGCTCAAACAATCACAATTATGTCACTTCCTGAATACCATCAGTCTGCTCTGAGGAATCATGAATTTTTACCAGCAAATAAGTAATTCATTTGGCTACCAATCATTTTACCTTATCCTTAGGACTTCTACACGATAACATCATGCCCCTCGGAATTTCTTGATAAAAAGAGAGCACATGTTGGGAATTTGCTGTGGTTGTACCTTGTGCTGCCTATAAAGGTCTTTGGTTAGCATAAATAATATGTATTTTTGCAATGTTGAATTAAATTCAATGCCATTGACCCACCACCGCACCCTTTAAAGACAATGTTGAAAAAGTTTACCATTGAATCAACACCTAGAGCTTTCCCGGAAACGTGCATAATCTTTGGTTTACACTCACTACAAACTCAACTAGTGGGCTTCCATGTCATAAGTGAAATTACAAGCTTTTTCTTTTTTTCCCTTTTTGCTATAAAGTTTTTTTTTTTTTTTCCTTTTTGCTATAAAGTGAAATCACAAGCATTAAAACCTACAAAAAAACATCCTCATTTCCAAATAAGTGCCATGTTTCAATCATTCACTTACAAACAAATGTTGATAATTCAGCTATGATCACCTACAACTAGAAGCTAACTCACTCACTCCTTTTATACAACACTAACTTTTTCCCGTTAGATTTCAACAAAATTGCTCAACAAACGCCCTTAAGTATCCACTTCCAGACCAAGGGAGACGGAAAAGGGACCAGAAAATAAATGTAAGAACAACAAATTTGCTTCTTGAATTACATCTTTCACCTATGAACAATGTTCATGTGACACAATTGACATATCTAACAAAACTGCATGCAGTGTCTTCTCAAAAGCTCGTCTTACTTTTCATCAAAATTTAAGTACTTGTATAGGGGAGCTTCTGTGGATCTGGAGGTTCTACAGATGTTGTTTTCTGAATAAGCTCCCCTCAGTGTCGGTGAGAATGCTTCCGGCTTTCAAAAGAGGCTTCTCCCTTTTCCCTACTTCTTCTTTGTAGAATCCTTAAAGCAAAGGAAATGACTCCTACAGTAGCCATAACATAAAACACTCTGTACGGAGCCAAGGCCAAACCGGAGAAATAGGACAAGTATCCAGCCAACAAGTAGATAAAATATAGTCCTATTTCCCTGAATGGGACACCAGGGAAAGACAAGCAAAATGAATTGAATTCTGGCTTTGAATTGCAGATACCGTGAAGGATTACACCAATGCAAAGCACTGAATCCAGGAACCATGGAAAGCTCTGACCTGTCCCTAATCTCTGTAATAATTTAGTATTTATCATGTTAAGGCCCACACAGATAATGAAATTCATTTAAAACTTGTTTTTAGACAGCTCAAGGCAACATTTTACAATAATAATTTAGTAATCACGATTTAATCCTAAACCAAGAATTTACTTGCCAAAAGAAAAATATTGAACCTTTGACATTTATAGTGTAACATGTATCCAACATCGTCAGCTCATTCCAAATCATATAGAATGAAGAAAAATGTGTTTTCAGATCAAGACATCATGACGCACTGCACATTTCTTGTTGGAGAAAGAAAAAAGGGGGCAACGGAGAAGAAGAACCAAATAATATAATTACCCAAACTATACCACAATACCACATTGAAGATTCTTAGTTTCCAACCAAAAAAGAAGAAAACTTATGTACGACATCATAGGTCAGCTTCTACTAATTAGGAGTCAGTAACCATAACAACCATCCATGAAAGAAAAGAGACGAAGACTTTTACAAACTCTATCAAACGTACAACTAGAACCCATTCATAGCAGTATTAGTTTAATTATGCATTATGGCATCATTTGTATTAAAAAAGATCAAATCCCTTTAACAAGTCGCAGTAAATATCATGCATAACAACAAAAGAAATGGACAGATATTTCCTACCTGCAACCAAGCCACAAGTGATGGGCCAAACATCAATGCTGAAGCAAGATGCAATATGAATAAGCCATGGCGATGGTGGAAGATATCTAATTGTGTCTCGCCAAAACTTTTTGAAGAATCTGGACTGTTGGAGCAATCCACTTCTGAAGGGAAAGTCCGGTTGAAACTACCATCAAATTTGAACATAAGCTGCTCAGATCCATTGCTGCCTTCACTTTTACAATCAAATTCCCTTTGTTGTGCATGACTGCGAAAGGAAGCCGTCAAAAAACTGCTACAAAAACATGAAGCAAGTCTTAGATCAACGTAATCACACCTGAATATAGTGACACGCTCATCAAGCTATCAATAGCATATATAAACTTAAGGGATAGAGGAAAATTTTCACATTATATTGCTTAATGAGTTTTACTAATGTCCATCCAAGTCCATAGCATTAACAGAAATGGCTGAAAGAACTTTGTTGACTTTTTAGAGATAACAATAGTCATAAATAAACACTCAAGCCTCTTCTTTTCACAAGGTTCAGAAGTCTCCATGTAAGTGTTTTAGTCTTTTAGAGCCCAAACTTTTAGCAGTCATAAATTCAGGAAGCTCATTTTCTCCCTTTGATTTCTGAAGATGTTCTTCATTATGATTGGGATATTGGATAATCTCAGAATTCTTTTTCATTGGGACTTTGACCTGCACTGTAATTGAATATTCTAACACCATCCTTATTATCTGAAGCAGCAGTCTCATTTGCAAATGAATTCAATTCGTTGGGAATAATTAGAACACTGCTATCCCAAAATGATGAACGAAAACTAATATCAATGTGAAAAAAGGAAGAGATCTGAAAGGTCACACCACAAAACTCAACTTTAGAACAAGTATAGCATAAATCCCCTAGCCAGTCTCCCTAAGCTCAGTTCTTCAAAGAATAAATCAAATACCTCTGCTCACTGACCCTCAAACCGAGAGAAAAGTAAAAAATGTAAGATATAATGATCTGATATAGCAGCAAAATGAACCAACTGATATGGGAAAGTAAAAGGAAACAATTATATCACTGATTTTTCTTGGTCTAATACATGACAAAGATCTGTTAAGGGTTACTATTGCAGAAGTGTAATAGTGTCAAAAGACAAAGAATTGAAAGACAGATTTTGGAATCAATGAAGTTTTACATCCACCGCAAACAGCTCAGAGACGGGCAGAAGAAGGTACACATTGCGCAAGTTCGGATATGAAGCTCACGTGATGCGCATGAGTAACTAAAGCTCGCTCATATGACGCAAATTGCACAAGTTCTTACTTGTACATCTATTTTTCTAGTTTTTACCACATAAATTGGCATGACAAATGTGATAACTGAAGCAAATTCTGAAAATGCTGACACCTGTCAGGTTTATGGTAACATTTGATGTTTAAGTCAATAATTGAAAAAATTATAGTTTGGAGTGAAATTATAATAAGTAAGAACTTAGAAAAGTATTATGAGAACACTAAATGCAGTTAAAAGTTGAAGAAGTACCTGCAAAGGGAAATATGACAGCATAGAGCATGGGATAAAAGGAGTACAAATAGACCAAGTGCTGGATGAACAAAGCATGCCAAGGTAATTGCAGCAAGTGCTGTGACAAGTACCGGATTGGCATTTAGAATCCTAACGACCTGTTCAAGTCAGATCAAACTCTTGTGGTCAACATCTTAATCTTCAGCCACAATAAAAAGAAAAGGGGAAGCGGATGAGGGAGAATTATAAGGTAAGACTTTACTCGTAGTGAAGAGAAGCCAGTGGAAAGATTCAAAAACCAATGACCAAATGCAAAGCGAACATTTCCTTCCCAGACTTGGCACCTGCAAAATTGTTATACATTTAATTTGGTGTACGAAGTGTAGGTCCATACTCGGGATGTAGATGAAAGATTAATAAACTTAGAAATCAGACACGCAGAGATAAGAGAATCTGCCATATGTTTCAGGAAATATATATTATGTAAGAAAATCAATAACAGTACAAGATTATTCCTAGAATAATCCAAAACAGAAGTGAGCAGTGTCCAAAAGTCTAACACATCAGACAAGGAAATAGAAGCAATATATGGGAAACAACTATCTGTATATAATAAAAATAATTTAGAGTCTTGAGACAAGGCATGCGAAGGAGATGCATTGGCACAAATTATGCAAATTTGTAGCTGCTTTTGACCAAAAAAAAAAAGATACCTAAGTAACTTTTAAGGTGCTATTCAGAAACTATGCATATCTTTCACTTCAGAATGGGTTTCATCAGTTAATCATGAAAAACATAACAAAATTATGGGGGAAGTCAAAATAAAAATTGGTTCACCAACAATCTCAATCTCTTTGATACAACAAACAAGTTGTTAGAAGAGAGGTTTTTGTATTGTGCAAAAATAGTGGTGAATCTGTGGACCACTTGTTCATTCTTTGTCCAATTTCTAGAATCCTTTGGGAGTTGGTGTTTGGGCTCTTTGGGATTGTTTGGGTAATGCCCAATACTGTTATAGATCTCTTGTTTTGCTGGCACAAGAGCGAGAAGATACAATAAGCTAGCTTGGCAGGCAGCCACTCATTGTTTGATGTGGATGATTTGGCTTGAGAGGAACAACCACATCTTCAATAGTGAGGAGACGTCTATGAAAAAACTGAAGAGAACCTTTTTATGTTTGTGGTTCCAATAAATGTCTATTCAGCCTTATTTCCATTCCATTGGGTCTTTTGTAGAGTTCTTAAATAAAATGAATTGTTATTAGTAGCTTTGCTTTTGTTTCCGGTGTGCTGTGTCTGTACCCGCCTTGTGTACAAAGATATGACTATTTTCTTGTTAATAAAATCATTGCTTATAAAAATAAAAAAAAATCAAGTTGTTATGGAAGAAACTGAAAAAAACTTCATCCTAGGTAAACTGTCATGTGATTTTCATAATCAATTCAAGTTTCTGATGTCATTCTTCTACTGCTAAATTATCACATATATCTGATTTTAGTTCAAATTATCTTAGTCACTTATTACAACGACAATTGTTCAAAAAATTAGGTCCACCTGTCTCTCTTATACTACATTGTCACACTGTTACCCACGTGGCAAGTCCATGTTTTATGGAGTGAAAAAAATTATCAGAAGCTTATGCAATCCAACTGGGAAATAATTAGACATGAAATTTCAAATCCTTTGCTAAATCCAAATCCAGAAATAGTTGTTATATATCAGCAACAAGGAAGGTAAACAGGAAATCATGGTATTATGATTTAATGTTTCCAAAAGGAGTCACGTAAAAAACATATCCTCACATGTTTAAGTGGCAGAGGTAAAGGGAATCTACTAACCTTTTCTTGATGAAAACATGCACAGTTGCAGCCACATAGAAAACCAAGTGGGATATCAAAATCAGAATAGCTACGGACCCATTTGCAAATATATAACAAATTAGAGAGACGCTGATGAAGGTTTCCAATTGAGGAAATGGCTGAGACATCAATGCGGAAAGGAGCAAGGAAATGAAAATGGGTAGAATAGCTAGGGTAAAAAATTGCAATGGCATTGTCAAATTGGACTCCAAAGCTGTCAGCATTGAAGGTATGGGCAGATCACTATCCCATGCATATGCTTGCCGCATTAAAGCAAAGAAAATAACAGCAACAGAGAAACCAACAATCTGCACCAACATAAATACATAACATTATAATTTGGTATAATTAGCATCAAATTGTACAAAGAAGGAGGGAGCAGACAATAAATCAAGTAACATACGCTAATAAATGCTGAGACATTAATAGATAGGCAGAGAATATAAAGTTGTAGTTTCAGATATGAGAATTTGATACTTGAATTATTGTACGTACAATACAATAGATCACTAAAGATAAGCATATCAATGTCAGAAAACAAGAAAGAAAGAAAAAATCATTGCTTACAAGAAGACATGCATCTAGGGAACATCATTGGTGTTAATTATATCTAGAAAAGCATCAGGCATTGCATATCATTCCTTACAATTGCTATTTTAGTAGATAAACTATAAGTGTCCATAGAACCCCGCTTAAGGGTGATAGCCTGCTAAAGTTGCATATGCAATTTGATTTTGATCCTGGACCTATATAACTTGTTTGGAAGTCAGAATCAAATATTCTTTCCCAATAAACCAAAGGGGCATGTCATCAACTGTGAGTCACTATTTCTTTGGTTTATTCGGATATTTGATGACTAAACTACATTAAAATCAACTAGTTTGGGCTTTAAAGCTTAATTGAGTTGAGTTTCCTTAATAAACTTATTTGAGCATCTACATGTTTAACTGTTGTCATAACAAATCGAAGATTAATATTTATAACTTCAATTTAAAACTCTAAGATCTCTAACAGAAATATGAAATGATCCTGTATGCAACAAATTAATAAGGAACAATTTATGTTAGAAATATAATATGTAGTTTCACATTGCTGAGATATGGAAGTCTATGTTTTATTGTTTACTATAAGTAAAGCTTGTGGGTGTAGGCTTTGAATTTTTTAAGCTATAGCCCTTTTTTTCATTCTATTTTAATTAACAATCTAGATGATACATGCAAGACCATTACAAATTTTTTGCCCTACCAACATGTTCCACATCGTGCCTATCACAGGCTTAGGCTTCATACACAATGAACGAACCATATGTAATACAAACTGTTCAGCATGAGTTGAGTAGAAGAAAAGAAGGAATTGCAGAAACGATTAATTGAAAAAGAATTACATAATATAAGATATTAAAAAGTAAATAAAGTGGCTAACTGGACATGTTTCAGGAGAAGGATCTGAATCTGATGCTTAAAACCAGAGCAGACAAACATAATGCAGGTTATACAAACTATGAATCTACAAGTGTGCTGAAATTAAATATTTATGTTTTGAAGAATATGAAAAGGGAAAAAAATTACTTTTAAGATTTTCTAAATATCAGTATAAATAACAAAGCAATGAGATCATCACCTTTGAGCTATACAAAAGCAAAAGTCTGCTGGCGGCGGCATTGACAGAAACAGCGAAGCTAATTTCATATGAACAATGTGGATCAACCTGCAGAGCATTGGAGAAATGCCAACTTTTTATCATAAGCCATGAAGGATTACTTTCACAAAACCGTACTTTGTCAGTGCTTTATGTAAATATATTAGCAGATAACACAATAAATTATTTAGGTCACTTCCTACCAACAAAAGAACAGTTGTTTTCTCAGAATGCTGAGTTGAACTCCAGAGTGCAGGTGAGGAATCAACAACAATTGTCTCACTGTATAAATTTAAAAATATGTGAAGGCCAGATGTATCATCCCAAGCAAGTGCAACAGGTGGGAAACATCGCAGTTTACAAAGCCCTGCAATACACAATGAGAGTTAACACCATTGTTGAAGAATCTTGTAGCAAAATCCACATAACAAAAACACTAATAACGATAACGAGTCAACAAGACTAACTTTTGGCAAATGAATCAAAGCATGACCCATAAAATTATGTTGATGGATTACAATGATATATAGGAGCACGGTTGAGTATTCTCAGTATTACATATACTAATAATTACATGTTCCATTTCCATATACTTTCAGAAAACAAGTACAACCTAGATATCATAACTGAAGAAAATTGAACACAAGAATAGTAGATATTGGAAAAAGAATTTGATCCCTTACTACTATATTCAGCATCTCCAGCTTCCTCTTCTGGAAACTCAGAATTTTTTATTCCACAACCTGCTGTTTTCAAAGACAAGGTAACAGGCAGAAGACCCAAGCTGATAGGAAATGATAAATTAAAAGCAAGAGGGTGATCCTCCTTTAACAACATCTCCTGCATAACATATGCCAAGTGTTAAAAGTTAGTATTAATATTTCAATGTTTTCTTTCGTCTTAAGCTTTTTGGACAATTAGTAATCCAACATTGTAACCAAAAAGGGTCTAATTTTCAAATCTCAATAACTCCCATTTAATAATATTAGTATTAATGTATTGTCTTTGTTTCTGGTTTAGTCCACTTTGTGTTCAACATGCAACATTACATGTGAGGGGGAGCAATACTGTTTCATGCTTGACATTCATAGTTGGTCAATTACCCATGAGTTCAAAAATTTTGGGGGACAGCAGGTGATTCAACTACATTAAAGTCATGCAAAATCAAATTTCAGATAAATAAATGAACCAAACAACGAATGAGTCATAGATTCAGTTAACCAAATCGAATCCTATAAATCAGTCAGCTGATTCATAAAAATATTAACCTTGTGATAATAGGTAGATTGAAGCATTAACCAGGGAGATAACTCTTGCTTCCCTTCCTCTGGATTAAAGAACTGACCAACTGCCATGGATGCTGCTGGAGGGGGTCTACCTGGAACAGTCTGAGAGCACCACATTGTCACCACATATTTACAACAACTGAACCAAAGGTACACATAAACAATGCATACCAAGCATTCATAATATAAAAATAAATTCAGACCAACACGATGTTCATAATAGCATGCACACGTCTTTGCTTGGAAAAAAAATCGGCTAATTAATTGAATTTATGGAGTAATGTCTTTACAACCAAAAGCAACTTGCAAATAAAGAATCTCTAATGAGGATATGAATTGATTTTTAACATAAAAAAGAATTATCTGTATTAAATGGAGGAGTAGATGCTCTAGGACCTAAAAACACCAATAAAGGAAACAACACAAGAATAGACATCCTAGGTTAATGATTAAACATAATTTGTGGCCTCCTAAAGAAATATGACATAGCTGACAAGAGATACAATCACATATTTGTCAGTTTCCAAAAGCATTCAATCATGACAATTATCACCACAACTATTTGCTCAAATGGTTCTCGTATAATATAGTTTCTAGGAAAAAAAAAAAAACTGCACTTGTTCAAGCAAGCAAAGATGCAAAGCCATCCATCCATATGCAGGGATACACCTTATTGCTCATTACATATCAAAAGGCACTTGTCTTACTGAAAGGAGATAGTAGGTATAATCATCCAGGAGTGTAATCTAAAAACATATCCCCATGCTATCTGCTGAGCTAGGTGAACCTTTAAATCAAAATAACTTCTTTTTTATGTATCCATAACAATAAAAAGCAATGGCAAACCTTACCACTTCCATCATTGTGATTCTTCTCCTATCACTTCATGGTTATACTAAACTTTGTTTTTTATGTACTCACTAGATGAAAAATAATTACCTCCTCCATCCCATCTAATGTTACTTTCCTTCCAGGGATGTCCCAAATTATGTCTCGGTATGAAATTTGTTTTCTTTTCTTTCCTTTTTTTATTACTTCCCTATCCTACTATTACTATATATCTTCTAAAAGCCAAAAGGACATTTAAGGGCATAATAAGGACTTTCTCAAAAGTTGAGATGCCTTTTCCAATAAAATTTTATCTTAAACTTTTTGGGAATTCAACCAGGACATAGAAAATGCAATAGAGGGAATATCAAAGCCAAAAAAAAAAAAAAGAACTCAGAACGTTTTGGATGCATATGCCCTAAATATATTTCGTAGAGGCGAAAAGTAAACATACCAGACGAGGTGCAACTGAGATAGTAAGGAATCGAAAACCATTCATATCCTCAGGTTCCAACCAAAACACAGCAGATGCTGGAGGTTGCTCAGTCTGACTTCCAGGTTCAATCTGTTAGATTGCGAATTTTAAAGTGTTGAGTACATTGATTATATCAGAGTAATAAAACTTCTATCTAAACCTGTCCCTGATGGTAACAAAATAGAGAAAGTTGCTAACATTGTACAGTAGATTAGAGTTGATTCAAATAAGAAACAAGAAACTGTCAAGTTGAAAAGAGATAATAGTATGGCAACTAGCATGTTAATAATGTAAGCATCACCCTAAAAGAAAATTATGAACTCAACAATTAGTACCTGACGTGGTGCAGGACCTGATGGAATGCGCATCATCTTTGATGTTACCTCAATAACCCTACTACTTAGAGGCAAGCTTGAAGTGGATTTCCCCTTTGCAGGCCACAGATGAAGTCTAACCCCAGAGCAAGGAGCAAGGTTAGTCACGAGTATGAAGTGGCTTTTTCTATTTGATCCCTAAGAGTTCAGATGAAAAAGTCAGGGACTTAACTGTGTCATGAAAATTCAAAGAATAAACCCAAACTAAAAACAGTGAGAAACTTCAGGATTTGATTTACAAGGATATCATATACTAGTATTTCAAAAAAGTTATAGGGGTAACTGATTCAGTCCCGAAGATTGGTGATCAACCTCAATAAAAGAATTTGAACTATAAAGAAAATTCAACATATAAACTGTGCTTTATAAACTAAACAAGAAGAAGCAGAAGAGAGATCACTAACAAAAAAACAGAGAAATAAAACCAAAATATTTTCCTTCAAGAAATTAAGAAAGGAAAAAACTTCAATCAAGAAGCTAAGGGCCTATTGTCTGTCTGCTCAAAAGTAGATTTCAGAGAACAAAGTACATAGAGAGTTGTTTCTTTAATAGTATCATCTGCTATAAAATGATACAGAAATGATAAAAAGAAAATGGCCCCTACATCAACTTTTTGAATAGAAATACTACAATTATCTTTCATGTGGTCTAAGAATCAGCTCTATTTTCTAGGGAAGGGGGAGTGAAAAAGCATTACTAACATCTGTTCCGCTCTAGGTTTTACTCTGTAGTATCAGTAGTTATTAGCGGTTTGCCCACACCTAATTTGTGGATTTTAATTTATTTATCTATTTTGGTTATGAAGGGGATAAAGCAAACTAGTTTGTGGATAATATTAGAAATTTAGAAAATAATGAGTTAGATGTTTATAATTTTTTTAAAATTATAATGGTTGGTCAAACTAACCAATTTATGTATGTCCAACCAACGCCTTCGACCATCCATGGCTAATACAGTAACACTAGTTGTCTGGATGTACAAGTCCCTCTCAAGACCCTCATCCTTCCATTGAACATTGGAAGGACATGCAACCAGAGTATGTCCCATGGATCCTGCAACTATGATATACTGCAAATCAAATTTTTGCATAAAAGGGAATATCATAAATTTTAAATGACTACATATTACAAAGACTGGAAAAAGTTTAAAAACAGGTTCATACTGCAGGAATCTAATAGATAACATAACATGGATTATTATTTTACAATGGTCACATTCACAAAAATATCTGCATTTTAGACAATGCTCCTTTTTGTAGCGGAATGAAGATCCATATGTAGCTTTGACCAAGTCTCTTTTTCCAAATATATGCACAATTTTCATTTTGAAAAGTTATCTACATAGTCTTTGTCAGCCATTATACAGTATAAGAATTAGATCTCTGAAAGCTCATATATAGTTTTTCTTTTTCAACCCTGTTTGATATCAGTTCCATATAGTGGACTTCACATCGGAAATCTTAAGTAGTAAGTAACCATGGAATAAAAATAGAATAGCAGAATATAATACCAGTGGCATCTTTCTTAATGTGGAGTGGAACGTTTATTGATTGCTTAGATGAGTGTGACTGCATCATCTGGTTGAAACTCTGTGATACACCACTACGTAGCATCGTTGCGAAAACTGTAAGTCTTTTCTGAGTATCAGGAAAAGGTTGACCTGTTTTGGAGTCTACCAGACTAAGGAGAGTGTGAGAGACCTAAACAAGAATGATTAGATTAAGAACCATCTTGGAGGAATCAACTGAATTCAAAACAGATACTGCTGCTCACTTGGACTACTAGTTGATTACACCACAAGATAGCCTGATGCTCCATTGACAACCACACAGATTTCATGGCTGTACTACTGATCATGAAGCCATGAGTTGGAGGCACAATATTATCAAGTGATTCTGATTTTGACCTCACCTGAAAACCAAAAGAAACATGCAACATCCTTCTATCAAGTTAAAGTATATATCTAGCGCTCATATAGAAATTCAAAATAAATAAATATTAAAGAAAACTCAAAACAAGTTATACCAAAATATGGTTCAATGTATAAAATGAAGTTTCACTGGATTATGCCAAAGGAACAACTTCCAAAATGGACAAATAAATGAATTTAGACAACACATGAACTGATTTGCAGCATCCACAAGAAAACATAAATGAGGGTGAAAATCAACAGTGAACAAGTAGAATAGAACTGGAAGAGATATACGCCTAATAAAGCTACAGGAATGCTGCATCCTGTTGACAAGCAGCCTTCTCATTTTTCAAATTCCGTAATTTGAAATCAACCTGAGCCTAGGAATTTACATAATCTTACTTAACAAACAGAATATAATACAATGAAGCAAAGTGAGGCTTACACTTACGAACTTCCATACTACATCCTTATCCTGCTCTAAATTTGTGATCAAGTTAGTGGCCTGTCCCCTCCCTCACCCATGTTCCTTTATTATAAGAGTAGTCTTTCTCTGTTAAAAGTTTTTATATCCAGCTGAATACAAGTGGCATCGCTTCTTTTCCTTGGAAATCTGTTTGGCATGCGTAGGTTCCGTCTAAGATTGCTTTTTTGTTTGGACAGCCTCCCTAAATCAAATTTTAGCAGCGGACAATCTAATGAAAAGAGGTTTTCCCATCGTGAGTTGGTGTTGTTTGTCCAAAAACAATGGTGAAACTGTGGATCACTTGCTTATTCACTGTCCAGTTACTAGAACCCTGTGGGGATTGGTGTTTGAGCTTTTTGGGATAGTTTGGGTGATACCTGGCACAGTTATGGATCTCTTATTTAGTTGGCACAACACGAGTGAAAGAAGAATATATAATAGGCTAGCTTGGCGGGGGGCTCTCTTTGTTGATGTGCTCATTTGGCTTAAGAGAAACCATGGCATTTTCAATAATGGGGAGGTGTCACTGGAGAAGGTCAAGAGAACATTGTTACTTATGTGGTTCCATTCCATGTCAACTTAGCCTTCTTTCCACTCTATTGGGTCTTTTGTTAATTTCTTAGATGCTTTGAATTGTCACTTGTAGGTTTTTCTTCTTGGGTGGGTTGTGTTTGTACTTGCCTTGTGTATAAATGTGACAACTTTTTCTTTAATAACATTATTACTCATCAAAAAATAAAAGTAAAAGAAGCAAATTGAGAACTAACCCCAACCCCAGAAGAACCCATCCATGGTCTAAGTTTCAATTATTGCATTCTAGATATCTTTTTTCTCATTCAATTCCAATGGTGATTGCAAATTTAAAGTACAGGTCTCAATTTCAAATGTACTCCCCGACAACTTTTTTGAGTATGACTACCATCATCATCAAAAATTCACCAATCTTAATACATCCATCCAAACTTTTAGAGACATAATTATTAAGAAAATGGATGGAGAAAATACATCAACTTATATAAAAGCCCTAGAATCATATTCCACTTCATAGTTTCAGAGAAGTCATCTTTAAACTCGCCTGAGCTAACTGGATAAATCTTGAATAACCTAAAAAATACAATTTAATGTTGTGAAGAGTAAAACTATAAGCTATCCTTCTCAGTTGTTTAAAAGTTGAAGATTTTTTAAGATCCTTCTCAGTTGTTTAAAAGTTAAAGATTTTTTAAGATAATCCACTGTGTACACATAAAAGAATCCAAAGAAATGGGTACCTGATAATCATTATATCCACCAGATATAGAGACAACAACAACATTAGAAAGTACAGGATCAGACACATAACGTCCTGTGCTAGTAGTCTGAACCTTATATCCCTCTTTCCATTGCTCATTTACACGTGCAAAGTAGTGACCCAGTGAAGGCTGCAATGCCACAGGAGGTGATCTGAATAAAATAGGTGAATCCCATCAGACAATGAAGCAATCAGTTTAATATGAATAACCAAGCCAATAGTAGTCACAAATCTCACTGGTGTGGGGTTGAAAGCGTAAGAATAGTTTCAACTGCTGACTTCCTAAGACGGGGATGGATTATTGCCGCTCTTGCGACAAAACCACCCATAGAGTGACCAACCAATATCACATTTTTTGGCAAACTTCCAGAAGGTGCGGCACCTTCTCTGGCTCGTATATCATATGATGCTTTATATTGATCCAAAATCTGCAAGCATGTCCCGAAATAAGTATTGTGGAAATTGAAAGACATGAACAAATATCTGCCTTAAGCAAACTGAACCCAAAGTCTTTAAGAGATTTTATTTTTTTTGGAGGCAATCCAACAAGAATAACAGCATAAGGAATAACTTGATTAACTTGATGACACAATGAAGATAAGAAAAAACAGATGATAAAGTTGCATAGATATACAAATATGCAATAATAAAACCCCTAGGACTTAATGAGTCAATAGACATTAGAGCCTTTGTAAAAGATAAGTAGATAAGATTAGTTTATTTTGAGACATGAAAAGAGAGAAGGGATCATATACTGATATTAGGCTTAAGTTTAAACTGATCCCATATGATTCTATGAAATAACATATATTGGATTTCATTACAATAGATATATAGTGATAAAACTTTATTTTCAGTTTGTTGAGATATTCTTCGACCATAAATCTTAAGAGACTTTCCTGGTTATATTGCACCAAAATACATGATGCACATAAACTAAAATCTCAACCATCTACAAACTACAAAACAAACAATCTCAAGATAACAGATAATCCATCCTTAATTCCTTTTTGACAAATAAATTCTAAAAATGAAGGGGATACCTTGTGAATGGCATACACAACATATTCAGTGTGTTCTTCAAGAATCCCACCATCCATTGCAGAATGTTCTCCTTCAAGATCCACAGCAAACCAGTCTAGCCTGTTGGTGTATTGGTTAGGTGTATGAAATCCAGATAGATCAATATCTGCTCCTCCTTCTTCAGGAGTTAAGGAAGCTTCTTGATAAAATGTACGCTCCAGGGGTCCATTCTGATATGCCCTATCAGACTCTGCTGCAATAGATCGTACCTGTTGTGTTCAAATAGAACGATTTTTCAAACAGCATATACAACTTAGGTAATAATGTTATTGTCAGATTATTAATATCATACATTTATATAATGATATTAGTGTATGACCATATCATCCATCAATTAACAATACCATCCAGATATTTTAGTTTGATGTTCTGTTGGCCACAATGGATCAAACCATGGACCCAACAATGTGAACTCCTCGTGCAGGTTTCCATCCTCACATTTTTGTCATAAATATAAACTACATATCCAAATGCAATTTTTATAGGATAAGACAAACCCAGTCCAAAACACCTGTAAATAATCACTATAATTTATTCTGCAAATTTCCTTAGTGCAGCATCCAACAGAATAAGAAGGTTTGCATCATTTCTATGCCATGCTTGATAAGTTCTTCTAAGTCAACCTACACTAAGATAAGACTGGAAAATCTAAGGAAATCAACAAACTTTCAGTTAATTTGAAAGAAAAGAAGAAGGAGACCTTGCCTGTTTGTAGCTACCACCATTGCCGGGGATGAAAAGCACAGGTATGCCATTTAATTTTTTAAGATGCTCCTTAAAATCTATCCTTTTCCATCCCTCATGGTACAAGTATAATTCATACTTTGCTGATGCATCACTTTCGGAAGTGGAGATTGGAATATATGTTGGGTACATGTAAGTCATAATACATCCATTTGAAATAGTTTTCAACAAATCACACAGAGCAGCAAGACCAATCCCTGTTACTATAATAACCAGAATTGCGACTCTAAGTTTTTCTCTGAATCCAGGCATTTTTTAATCAATCCTCCACTCCACGACTTCACTCTGAACTCACTCTGCTTATCTCTCCATGTTTAGAAAGAAAATTCTTTGTTCAACGAATCCAGAAACGGCACACTTTAGAGAAAACAAGACAGAACATAAAAGTCAGAAACCAACATCAAATTGCTTCAAAAATCTAAACATGCATGCAAAAGCATATATGGGTCAGCAATCTTATAAGTTTCAAAATAAACAAGTTAAATCCAGATCAATCAGATTGTATAAGCTGAACTAAATTCAATGCAGATAAGTTTGTAATGAAGGTATTTCCTATTAAAGAAGAGCTGCTAGTTCCATGAACATATAGGGAAAGCTTAGCTGAAACATAAATAAGTCCAGAAATAGAAACTTTCATGGCTCAGCCATCAAATCTTTAGCATCCAAATTAACTCCTACTTCAAATTTAGATTGGCAAACACAAAGAGTTTGACTGTCTGAGTTGCCATTACAGAATACAGATCAAAGTTCCTCAGCTAACATAGAGATCTATGTCACAGAATAAAATCCTTAATTCATAAAATAAAAAAAAAATAAAAGCAGAACAATATACCAACTCAAAGTGATTGAACCACCAAATGGAAGTACAATGTAAAAATTAGCTCAATTAAGCAAGTGGATCTGAAACGTAATTCTCATTTCTCTACCATCGCCAGCCGGAGAAGAAGCACCAGTAGAAAACGACGCCTTACCTGATTGGAAAATGACCTCGGAAAGTTGACAGAGATTGAAGATTAGGAGACGAAATGGTTAGAGAGAGAGACAGTTGCATACGAATGTTTTTAAGCTAGGAAAAGCATGTGTTAGTGGGAGTTATGAAATCTGAATCGGGCCGGGTTGGAAATTACAGTTCCATTCGTTTACTGTTAAAACAAGCTTTTTATTACCCAACTTGATGAAGAAGCTTCTCCAAAGTCCAAACTAGTAAATTTCTGTAGTAATTTCCTTGTCTAAATTTTGCTACTTTTTCCCATAAATTTGGGCTTCGTAAACAGTAAACACACTCCAACAACTTTTATTTTTTGCTTCCTTTTCTGGGTTTAGTTGGTTCATGTTGATATTAATTAAAGAAACTTCAATAATATATTGAATTCTCAATTCATCTATCAACTTTTGTTTTTAGTTAACTCTAATAATTATTGTATTTCTTATTGTCAATAACAATATTTTTTTTCTCATTAATATAGTATTATATCTTTATTAATTAGACAGGTTTAGTAATTAACTGCTTTTTTAAGTATATGTATAATTTTTTTTCTGAACAAAAAGGTGTATGTGTATTAAATAGTTTGTGCATGATTTGCATGGTTAAATGTAAAAAATTTGATCAAACATGCAACAACAACCCTAATTGTAAAAATGTTAGCGTCAATTTATATTTTCCCTTTTTGGATTAGTATATAGCTCCAGTTGGCTAGAACTGGTTTATGACCTTTTCTGCTAGGAATGGATGAGGTTTCTCTTATTTCTAATTTTAATCTTTTTACCATATTTGGATGATACTTTACTATGGTCTGGAATAAGACCGTGTTTGGTTAACTTTTTCGCTTTTCGTGGTCTGAGTTTTTGTATGGTATACACCATAACTTGGAAGAACTCAATCTTTGATTAACAATCGGAGTCCTTAAACCATAATCCTTCAGGTTTATCACTTTTTACACAAAGCAAGCATGCTTCAGAAAGAGGCCAATTTTTCAGACACTTTTTATTATTTAATTAATATTTTATATTATACTTCACATTCTTCCTTGAGAGGGGGAGAGAGAGAGAGAGAGCCTTTCACTAAATTGAACTTTTTTCATGAGATTGTACACAATAAAAAAAAGAATAACAAGAACATGTGCAAGAGGTGAATACATCTCAGAGGCTCAACTATATTCTACTCAGCAGGCAACTCTATATCTTACAAAAAGAACAGGCAGGAGGAGTATGTAGTGGAATTGGTCAAACAACTGACACCTTGAGGAGCAAGTTAACCAAATCAGCAGCACAACCCAAATCTCCAGATAATGGCAGCAAAATACTGAAAAGTTCCTCATTTCTGACAAAGAGGAAAGTGGTTTTCCTGCTCATCATCATCTTCATCTGTTATCTACTTAATACGAGAATTCATGACCCCTGAGTGAAATGTACTTTTTGACCCAGATGGCAATGTCCTCAGCACAGACCTGGGCCTGAGGGGTTTTGAGAAGCATATCTAGGGTTGCAAATTCGTGAACTGCATCCTTGTACTCGAGAACCGGCGCATCAACATTTACCTTCCGAAGCTCCTCCGAGTAAGCAATAGCACGGTCTCTCATCCAGTCATGTTCGGCCACCACTGTCAATGTTGGGGGCATAAGTTTTAAAGGTGGTCCCCGACCTGGGACAAGGGGATTGGCAGCTGGATGGTCCAGGCTAAACTCTTCCTCGGGCAGGAATAATTTCCATGCAAGTATACACATAGCCTTGTCAAAGAAGTATGAATTTGCCAACTTTATCTCGGAATGTGTAGGGACACTTCCAATGAAGAACGGATACATCAGAACCTGTGCCACCACCTTGACAGGATCTAAAAGCTTGCCTGCCTCCACTGCTTTACGAGCCACGAAGTCAGCAATATTTGCACCACAACTCACACCAAGAAGAACGCATCTGTTTCCACAAAACAAGTGTTAAACAAGAAACAAGCGTAATGCATCTAGTAGGTAATAAATGAAAAACTGCTACCCTATATCTTAAACTTAAAGCATAAAGGTCTCCATACATTTAAAGGAAGCATAACACTGTTTAACCACCGCCGCTGCAGTTTCTTTTACATTCTCCTTTTTTTGTTTTTATTTTTATTTTTTTTGGGGTGGGGGGCAGGGGGAGAGAGGGTTGACAAAAGTCTAGTCTGCCCAATTTCAGAACAAAAATGAAGCACGCCTTTGCAAAGAATAATAGATATTTTTACTATCTCTTACTGCTATTGGAATCCACAGCCAGACAAGTCCCACTTTATATGAGGGTCTTAATCCAGAGGTCCACCTTTACGTTTATAGGACTGACAAAGTGAACCATAAAGGGTTTGGGGCAGATAAATGAAGATTATCCAAATATAGCAAGCTAAAGCCAGGGAAAGTTGTTCATACAAGGAGTCAACATATAAAATAGCTTCCAAATCATGCATATTACATACGCAAGCAAAGTGGCAACCCCATCTCGACCTTTACCGCAATTATTTTGAATTTTAAACTGTGCGCTATTAAAAGTTGACATTGGTACAGCATGGAGGAGAGGCTCAAACTATTTCTTTGAAGTATTTCTAGCGTTAGAAATTTATGGGTCATAGTGCCGGCCCCAAATCTGATGTCCAACTGAGACATGTTTTCGAAGAATTAGCAGTCTAGAGCTGATAGTTTTTATGGAGTCCTCAACTTATGATTAAATGTACTTCAACATGCACAAGCACATCTATACTTGCAGAAGTGCTATGCAGAAATTTATTTTCTGAGAAACCAAGCAAACTTCATGAATGAGTGTATTTTAGAATCCTAGGTTTCCTTTCTTGGTTACACTTTTATTTGTTTTGTAATTTCCTTATTTTAGAGTCAATTTCCTACTTTTTAGTATTTGAAAGTTTATAAATAAAGGTCTTTAACAGTTCATGCTTCTGAAGTTGTCTTTTCTTCTTCTCGCAGTCTAATTTCACTCCATTTCCTTATCCAAATAAATAAAAATCCTAAAGCTTCTATAATTTCATTGAGTTTATTACCAGAGAGACACCCTCAAATTCCCTGCAATGCCTACTTTTGAGTTGATATGCGTAGTTTTAATTGCAATTGGAAATTTTGATACAATTGTATGTTATAATGCAATTAGAGTCGGGGTCCTAATTATATCGAATTCCCAAATACAAATAACTACGATTGTCATCTCATTAATCTGCACCATCCTGCTGGGCAGAAATTTCAGCATATGTTCTGCTGACCTATAGCTACTCTTTTACATAACAAAGTTCAACCTGTCAACCATAAATCAAACTTCAATCTCTAACGACTTACTCCCCCAATTTTAAACACTTAAACCAGACATTTGAAAGCTTAGAACCAAATCAATAAGAGTCTAGGTTTGCAGGCAGGTTCCTATTTCTACCCTGTTTCAAACATATGACATGAAAGGTATTATTGCCATGTAAAATCCATTTAGAAAATCTAAAAAGGACAAAAAAAGCACAGCATTTCTTGCTTTAGACTGATTTTTCAGTTACCATGTTATGTATCATCCTTTACTCAGTTGGCTGCCCTGTTTCTCTCTAAGCAGATATACAGAATACCCAGATAACACAACAGGTTAGCATCAATAACCTGATGAAATCTAGACATCCATCCACCCCATCTTATATGCTAGAAACAGAACATAAAACTAAAAGGTGAGTATGTACAGTGCTTCCCTAATACCCACAAAGTAATATTTGCCTATTACAGGTCTGGTAGCCTCTACCTCGGAAATATATGGCAGGCACCAAAGGTAGTTTAAGCAAGCCCTAAGAGATTAAAAAAAAGAGTCCTCACCTAAGCTAATAGCTTTGAGATTTTAGGTTGAATGGTACATTGACAGATACCACTATGCTAAACTCCACCAGTGCAGTATAACTAACACCTAGCTAGTAACTAAATTTCATAGGCCAGCTAACCAAACATGCAAACATTTAAGACAATATATTTTGATGACAGATAGGAAACATAAATTATATATCCAATGTAGCATGTATTGACCTTCTTCTTCAATATCTGTAGATAGTCAATCTTAAGCATGGAAAAATATAATCAATTACTCAGTCTGGTTATTTCTTATAAAACCAGTGTCTAGTACTTTTTTACCAACTCGGAAAGGCTGTCCAGCCTATCCATGTGTCACCATAATCCAAATCAGAATTCTTGAAAAGGCACTAACCCAGAGACCTAATTTTATTCTGTTATGTGCTTCTAGTTTTACTCTCAACAAGTGTTCTTCAAATGATGGGTCTAATTGGATTAAATGGAATTAAAGCTGAAGTGTAAGTGCAATAGGTCTTCCACACGTAACAACATGTATAAAACCTAATCTTATATTTCCCTAAAGCACATCATCTAAAGCAAAGGCTACACATATCACTGACAGCAAAGAACAGAGAAAAGATGGATTTTGATATGATCTCAAAAGGAAAAGTGCATAGAGATTCAGTTTAAAGGGACCTTAGAAATATAGTATAAACAAAAACAAATAGAACATTTTAGTTTCAATTCTACAACTTTCTCAATACAAGAGGTGTAAATATCCAAAAATGTCTAAGGGTAAATCACAAATGGGAATGTTATTTTCTTATGTGACCACATCTGTCTAGGGACATTGAACTTGGACCCTGAACTCAAACTTGCCTCATCTAATTCAAATGATGAGGACACATATGACTTGTTTCTACACAAAACTTCTATTACCAAAATGATGAATCCTGCCAGTATCATTTATGACAATTATGATCATGTTTCATAGTTCAATGTTTCATTATTCTAAGCACATTATAACAAGAACACCATTTGAGATGAAACACAGTGGGAGAAGAAGTTTCACCTTGATGGATCTCCATGAGCAGCCAACCACGGCTCAACCATCGAAGCTCCAAAAGTGTCAACAATATGTCTATGAACATCCTTCTTAAACTCTGTACCACCAACCCGTGAACTCCCCATCGATTTACTACACTCAGCTAAATTTGCTTGTTTCCCCAACCAATTCAACACCTGCAATCCATCCTCAAAAGCCGCAGGATACCGATTTTCTGGAGCAAGTCTATAACCAACAGCCACAACAATAACATCACACAATTTAGCAATTCGCCTACAGAAAAAGTCGTTTGCAACCGAATCATTGCTCCCAATAACCCAACCACCACCATGAAATTGCAGCATTACCGGCAATTTCCTAGAATTCTTAATCAACGGTGTGTAACCCCTATACCCCCCACCGCCCGCCATCAAATTCAAACCCTCAGCATCATTGCTACACCCATAACTATTCCTCCTCTGTTCGTCTTTGGCTGGAGTACCAGCAAAGCCATAACTATAACGCCGTGAAGGGTGTTGCTGTAAATCATGATTCACCGTATCAACCTGTGCAGATCCATTCCCGGTAGTTCTAGCCCGAGGTTTAGAACGGGTCTTGGAATCGGATTCGGGTGCGGTAAGCGCAGATTCAGGAAGAAAAATCCTAATCGAAAGAGATGTAAAGGGGTCGATATGGATATCCTTAGTGGCAACACCGTCGGTGAATAAAGGATTAGCAGCGGCAATAGATTCATCGGGTCGAGACGTAACTCCAAATGGGCTAGATTCGTCAATTGGGGATTGGATCCGATTCTGCAAACGGTGCTTCAAAATGAACTTGAAGAACACGCTATAGAGCTTCACAGCTACGCTTGGCATTTTCTTCGTCCCTCTGCAAAACTTCCTCTCTCTTTTATTGCATAAACCGTATTTAAACAACCGTAGCTTCCGGTTCTCCCAAGCCAGGAGAGGAATTTTTCCTACAAATGGATCACATAGGATTAGGGTTTTGAATTTAATCAGAGATTGCTTCAATCTATTGCTTCAATGGCGATGAGCGGTGATGAGAGAGAGAGAGAGAAAGGTGCGTCATGCGTGATGAACAAATATATACATATGCAAATTCAAATTTTTTTTTTATTTTTTTTCCTGTAAAATTATCATCTTTGGCATTTTCTATTCTTCACCTTTGAATTTTTATTTTTTATTTTTCATTATTTCTTTGGGTTGGATTTCGGAATTTTGTCGGGCGGGATCTTTCTGTGCTAAACGATGACAGGTGGGAAACGTGGGTGGCTGATAAGGAGAGCTACGATCTGCTGCGGTGGACTGTTGGTACGACTTGAAATTCAAGGTTGTACTTTGAGTACAAGATTGTCCTCAAGAAGAAAGGTGCAAGCATCCTGAAGAAGATAATATGAATTTTTTTTTTCCACGTAAGCCTGCGTTGGAAAATGTTTAATAGTTATATTCTCTAATCGTCATAAATTTGACACGAGGTTATCCAAAATTAAGACCAATTAAAATTTTGGTTTAGTATTTGGAGAAGAGGGATGACCAATTAGACTAGTCTTTTGTAGATGTTTTCCAATCTATTGACTAGTTAAGGTTGAATTATCCAAGATAAGGAAAAGAAATGTTTTTCAATTAGACAGTGTTTGGCCAAATCTAAAATCCAAAATTTCAACCTGCATGTTATTAGAAAACAATTCTATTAATCAGAACTCAGAAGAAAGCCAGCATCAACATGATAATACTTGTCTACTAACTTTTGCAATACAAATGTTTGCTGGAAATCATACTGTAAAATCATGCAAAAGTAAGAAAAGAGTTTCACTATTGTGTCAAAGATCAACTCAATGTCATTCAATAATCTATTATTATAACATCAATTATTCAATGGTTTAACTTTTGAGTATGGAAAACCTACCACTTAAACCAATCAAAATCAACTTGTTATTGAAGTGTTAGAGAGAACCGATTAGGTTGATTCAGTTGGACGATGATCCAAAAGCTAATGGAGCCAAACACTTGGACAGTGTAGCTCCCATAACAATCGAACTCATGACTACTTGGCTATAAATACTCTAATACTATATCAAAGAATTATTGTATCTAAAAAGTTGAATGGTTAGGTTTAATAAGTATCCATCAACCCATATCTGAAACACACATTGATAAGTAAAGACTAAGCATACTTCCAGTAAACAATACTACCTAAAATATCCAAAATTATTAAACCTAGTCACCAAAAAGAAGGAAAAATAAAAGAAAAGAAAATTCAAGCTGATATACGTAGAATCAGGCATTTTTGTCACCCTTTAAAACATCCAATTCTGAACGCTAGATTTTCAAACCAAATTTCCAAAGAGATACGTGCTATGAGCCACTGAACCAATTTGTTAAGTACAACCAAATTCAATATATACAATCTTGAGTCTTGTAGAACCAAAATGGGGATATTTTGTACCCCCTTGACCTTGTAACTCGATCACCTAACAGAGGAACTAATAGCAACCACCTTGGCATTCCACCAAATGTGTATCGTTATGCCCATTGATGTCTTTCCCTGCTTACAATCAAAATAATCAATCATTAATCTCTAGTTATCTAACTGGAAGGCGAGCATGAAGCAGTTCTGGGGGAGACAAGCACCGGCTCATTACTTGCAGCTTTCATAGCAGCAATCTCTTCTAAGCGTTTCCATGTAGCTTCACGTTTTGACTTGATTTCCTTTTCCTGTGCTTCATCTTCCTGAAACTTGAGCAAGCACTCTTCGAAAAGTTCAGGATCAATATCAGAAAAAATCTTGCGGACATTTAGTGTCAGGCTCTGTACTGCCTGGTTCCAGTGGTATCGTGCATTTTTCTCCAAAGCCGGGAAAACAATTGGCAGTATGATTTTGCGGTTTTGTTTGATTAGGTTCTCAATGTGTTCATTGTTCCACAAGAACAAAGCCCTCTCTGCTACCTGCAAATGAAGAACTAATCGAGTGAGAGAAAGTGAGAACAAGAGCAACTGACTCTCCTTATTAAAATTAACAGTACCTCGTCATTAGAAGTATTAACATGACCAATTTGGAAAGGCATGACTATGACTATATTATTTGTATCGTGAACTGTAACTACCTTTTTTGGGGAAAAAATTTGGATCCATTATCAGTAAAAGCAAATACAAGATGGTATTCCTTATGTGTTATCAGCCTATCAGTTTGAAACACACTCTTTTACACTTTTGGATTGAATTTAACAGAAATTGAGAGGTTATCCAGAGAAAACTATTATTTGAATAAACTAATTACAACTAAAGTAAGTACCTAGACCATTATCTTTCCGATATTCACCTCTCTCTACTGCTCTTCTATAATGGTAAAACTACCATATTAAGAATAGTAATTCCTTATAACACTGAGTTAAAAATTCACTTTTCAAAAGGGAAATGATTCCCTGTTTTTAACAAGAGGAAATGGTTCATGTGGAATCCTGGCTGCAGATCAAACGTAAGTAGCAGAGAGGAAAAGATAGAAGTTCCTGCCACCCTTTGTATGTCTATTATACTTGGATGCAAGCTTGCAATTTAAATAAATTTAGTCGAGAAATTTGAAAATCAAAATTACAAATTCATTTGATACTTCAACTCCAAAAAAATGCAAGACACAGTTAAACCGGTTAAAGTGATCAGTCAAACCTTGCATTTTAAATCCCTTCAAGTTCATAAAGTTAATACACGTCAAAGGCAGATGCTCTACATACCCCCAACAATTATAAGTTCCTTTTCACCACCACCACCACCACCACCACCACCACCATTAGCAACTTATGCAGACAGCAGGTTTCCACCACAACCACTTGACACCACAGTAATAAAAATGTTTATACATTTCAGAAGTGCTTTTGGTATAACAATATATATTCAAAAGGCTGTGCAAATTCCACCCAGTTTCACTCCCAGGGGATCGACCTACCATGCCACAAACTAACCCTCTTCATAAAACCCCGTCAAAAACAGCCCCACCATCAGTCTGATGCCAGCAATACAGCATAGCTAGTGTCCTATGCCCCCTGACATCAGAGCAACAGCATCAAAGAGAATAGATACCACCACGAAGAGTCACTATTTTCACTTGCAGCAAAGAGAAACTGACAGTTAATGACCCAAATCACCATCACAACACCAACAGAAACCTCCAAGTTTCATGTACAGATGCAATGTCAAATCATCTTATTGCAATCGTTAACACTGCACTCCACAGGGATATCTCAACACCAATTTAGTACTATAATCTAAGTTTTCTGCAAACCAGCCAGTCCAGTATTTGTGTAATTAGACAAAGATGTCGAGCTTTTCAACCAAATGGCAAAGAAAAAAAACAAACCCTCCTCCACGCACAAGAAAACTATAAGTATTCACAATTTGATGGAATCTACACAAACTTCAAACCCATAATCAATGAGCTAAAATTATAGCGATCAATAATATGGTCCAAGAGATTGCATTTTATTTTTTGGTTTCCTATTGAAGTTATTGTAAACAACAAACTACTCTCGTACCAACATTTTCAGCATTACTTGTACAGATTCTATTAATATAGGCCATAGGAGACCATCCATACTGATCCCACAAACAGGATAAATTATGCTATTCATACGAGAGACCAAAAGTGACATAATTACGGGTAGAATATTTATTCATAGGCATATGCCTAGATTGGTCTGCTTAACAACTAGGAAGCTTATAAATCCCCTTTTCATGGAAGGAGGAGATAGAAAGCAACACTTATTCATGAATAGACATCTGTCTACCCAAAGCTATATGGAAACATCTATCCCTGGAGACATAAGGAAAAATATTTCATTAGTTGCTCTTCAAAAGTCAACCATTTAATATTTATGTGAGATCCAGACCCAGTTGATTCCCTCGGCAAAAAGGAATTCACAGGATATCGAATTCAGCAATGAGCAACCAGTTTACATGAAAAATCCATTATAACCAGCATGTGGCAGTAGACACACTTGTAAAATCTCTAAGTAACAAAAACCAGAAATCTTCCACAAAATCTTTATGCATGCATTCTGAAAACTCAGCAAAATGAAAAATAACTAGGAGCAAAAACGTCAAGCATAGGTAACAGCACAAGCATTTCAACCTTATAACTTTTAATTTTCAAATGATTATTCTTTTTCTAACACCAAGTTAAACTTGAGTTATAAAGAAAGAAGAGAAATAAACCGGAACATAGGGAGATAGAGAAATAACTTTGCTACTCTTCTCATATAATTTATATTTACATCTGAAGAGGAACCTCATCATATTGATCTAATCAGACTCATCTGTTATGTTTAAAAACTCAAATAGTGACACATAAAATTTTACATCACATTCAATTATTCATTTTGTCATGGAAGATATTGAAGAGTGAATTTCTATCACTTGAAGAGAAATAATTGAGGCTTGCACATTCACTACGCTGTTATGACTAAGTATGTTTAAGTAGGTATATATTTTTTTTCTTTTATTGCTTTTAAGTGGACAATCTATTTGAAAGGTGAACAAAGAGAGATACTAGCAAGTAGAAGCAGAAAAAACTATTAGAATTACCAAACCTGAAAATGTGAACTGCTCAAACACCGACTGATTTGGCGGAATAAGGGTACCATACAGCGCTGGAACTCTGCAGCCTGAGTGGCTTCCAGGACTTCCTCCAGTTCACCTAAGAACATGACCTCTTTAGTACTATTTGTAACTGGCCAATATTTTAGCAATCCCCGTATAACAGTGTCGGCAAGCTTGCAGTCTTTCTCCACAAACTGTGTAATACAGTAAGACAATTGCTGGTGGTACATAGGTATGCACTTTGGTTTATGAAGAGGAATAAGTGCTCGAACAAGAAACAGCTTGTGCTCTTCTTTCAGTGGTAGAGCAAAACCATTGATTATACTTCCCAAAATCTCTAACAGCTCGGCAATCCCATTGTGCTTCTCGGTTTCAAAAATAAAACGATAGAAAATGTTGTTGATTGCTTTTCTGATGAATGGTCGGTGCACCATGAATTTTCCATAGATGCGGTGAAGAACTGTTTTCAAGTAATCTCTCTCCCTAGGATCCTCAGAATCAAAAAGGTCCAACAATTTGAGTACAAATGAGTGATCAATATACCTTTTTGCCAGCTTTGCATCAGTCTCAGGCGACGCTACAAATCTTAGAAGGAATTCGTAAACCATTTGCAAGTGAGGCCATGCTGGGTCCATTGAAGGCTCCTCCTCCTCCAAATCAAAGGCTTCAAGAACTTTGTTCTCACGGGGTGGAGATGTAAGCGTGCGAAACAAGTTTATGGACACCATTTTAACTATTTCTTGCATGGCAATTTCTGAAAGCTTCCCATTAGCTGAAGCAATGTAATCCACAAGTTCTACCAGTGCCTGTCGCTTAATGTCCTTCTCCTTAAGGTTCTTTGTAGGGTCAGTGAAGTCAAACACAACACAACACATGCTCAGCTTTTTCATAAACAAATTCTGCTTCTCTGAATTTGGTACGTCCCTAAAACTAGGCAAGGGTTCATAAGAAGAAATTGAAAAATTCCCATTCAGCTTTGAATTCACAGCTTGCTGAAGCTTGACAACATTATTTAGTCCAACAGCAGAATTAATTCCAGAAAGAGATGTAGCAGTTGCATTCCCGTAACGGTTACTTACTATGTCACTGCTTCTTGAACTGGTAAAAGCATTTGAAGAGGATGTTGAAGTTCCCCCTCCTTCACGATTTTCGGATGATTTGGAGGGCTTTCTCGGGAGCCTATTTAGTATTTGTTTAATCATAACTTCAAAATGGTTCAACAAAAGCTCTCCCTCATGCAAATTTAGAACCCACTCCTTAACACAACTTCTTTGGGGACAAGCAGTGCATCACTTTAGAGTGAAATAATATAGAAGAACAAATGCAACCAGATGCATTAACCAATTCCAGCGACAATTAACAGTCCAATGAAACTATAACAACCCCTCTAGCCTTTCAATTGTCTTGGAAATCATAAGTCACTGACCTTTAGTAAAACTATCAACCTGCCAGTGTAATTGGGGGAAGCCCAGAAAAAAGCATCCAACCAGCTTCGTTGGAAGAGAAATCTGGAATACATTCAAGCTCAAAACAATATCAATAAACTAAAATTAAACAGGGACCCTATTAGAATGTTCCCCTTTCCAGACAATCAAAAGAAAAATAAGATCTTTTAACCTATATCCAAGAAACAAACCCAGAAAATATTGCTAACCCAATTGATGCAAACGAATTCTCAAATTTGTCTCTCTCTATTTTTTATTTTTTATTTTAAAGAATTTAAAATTTCTGATACGATGAAACCCCACAAAATTTTGACTTCTCTATTCAATCAAAGTAGTTAAAGGGTAACAAATAATCACCTCTCTCTCTTTCAAGCTTCCTTCTTTGATAAGATTACTCGGTACAAGTTGGATCAGATAGTAATAAGATCTGCGTTTGATCTAGAGTACCCGAAAAATTCCCAACAAAAGTACCCTACAAAATATTCAAAATGAGAAAACACAAAGAATTAACAGCATTCGTAATCCAACATCTATAACACAGATATAAAGAGGACCCAAAAGGAAAAATTATAAAATAATTTTTTTTGAAGAATATATGAACGGTAATCTAATCCATACTTGCAGAAAAATTTGAGCTACTCCATTTCTAGGGGCGAGAGAGATTGCCGTCCAGAAAGGGAAAAAAAAGAAAAGTGGAAGGTAAAGAACAACAATCTCTGGCTGTGTTGGAGTTGTTGTTTGCTGTTTTGTAAGCCAAAATTATTGTCTTCGATATCTCCTTTTTCGTTTTCTTTCCCACTTTTCCTTTTTAACTTTCTCTGGAATTTCAGCCTCAACTTTTCAATAAATATCGTTTGTGGAGTCTAATATATTTTCTTTTGTTAAATAACCTGCGCCTAAGCCCAGAATTTAGTTTAGGTATTCAAGTGGCTGGTTTATTAAGGAAAAAAAAAAAAAACATGTTCAATGGATTTGTTATTTAGAATAATATTATATTAACTAAAACTTTAACTAGCAATTGTTAATTAATTGTTTCCATCAATACACTCACTAATGCTCAACAAAAAAAATTTACCCAAAGGCTCAAGTATTTTTGTTGCTAAATTCTATTAGGGTGTTTTTGATCTGAAGTAGAGTGTTGTCATAGATTGATTACCAACATAAAACTAGTTATTAAATTTATAATTATTACGATCGTCAGCGAATATAATGTATTTAATTAATACAAATCAGAAAAAATAATTTATATAACCTAACTAAAATAGTTATAGAGGTGGGAGACTTAGGGCCAAGGAAAATAAAAAACGTCAATTGGAAAGGTGATGTTACTGTATCTAGCTTTGATGCAATGTCATTATGACAACGATGCATTCGATGTGGAACTCAGAAGTTGAATGCACGAGGTGTAGTTGTCATTTGTATAATTTCAGGCTAAGATGCTTTGTAATCTTATGGTGCTAAAGGAACAAAAATAGAATAGCAATCAAGAGAAAATATCCTTATCCCATCTGTATCCATGAGAAAAAAAGGGGAAAGACTTCAATAATAAGTTAATTACTTATATAGATATAACATATTTTGGAGTTTCATTTGGAATAAATGATAGAATATTACTCTTCATTAAGCCATGATTGTACAAATACACTGAACAATTAACAAACAAATCATACAGACACCGTGTTACAAAAGTTACAGAGATCTCCCAACTAAGGAATGAATACACGCAAAACATATCATATCCACAAGAATGCAAAAGGAAGATTCCCAAAATTTTAGATCTAATGCTCCATCAAGGCCCTTTCAGTCTCTGAGAGGGGAGCTGCAAAAGAAGCAAACAGAAATTCTAACCAATTAATTTTACCAATGGGGGAGAAAGCAAAACATTGATGAACACTGCTGTATGCATTACATAACATGTCAGATAATCATGCAAGTACCATGAAGAATATACAAAGCTAATTTATTCCTAGATTGAAAAAGTAATTCTCTTGTCAGCTTTGCTAGTAAGTTCTGTAAGACCAATCTGATGATAAAAAACTAACAGATAATGCCCACTACTGACAAGATTTGGTGCAAACCCAACATACCCAGCAAGTCAAAAGAATCTGCTAATAATGATGTGTCTGTTAGCAGAGATGGTGAGAAGACTTGATCCTGAGCATCCTCAAAGTCATAAATCGATCTTTGTGCATCAGAAGTTGCACAATTAGAACCAGTAAATGAGAGAAAACCATCTCCTTGATCATAATCAGAAAGCAACTCCAAATCCTTCCACATATCTGGAAATTCATGGTGCTTGTTTCCCTCGTGACCATCAAAAGTATGATTTTCAAGAAAGGAATCATCCACATGAGACCCAAACATTCTTTTACTCCTGAATGAAGCTCCTTTATTTTCCACATCAAAATGAGAAAACCCGTTTTCTGAAAGAGGTACAAAATAATGTTCGGAACTTTCATCAGAATGACTGTCTCGTGATGATTCCGATTTGCAGGAACGCATTGACAAAGCTGCTTTTCTTACAGATTTCTTTAGATTCTGAACAAAGGAACTGTCACTATCTGCAAAAACATCAAATTTATCAAACCTACATAATATATCCATTTATCAAACTGCCTATTTCTAAACTATTGATGAAATTCTCTCAGAACATAATCAGCTTGATTTTCTGAAGCACGAGAGGGCTCAAATGCAGCAAACCATGTGGTAGACTTTCTATTTGATCATTTGATGGAGGATCCAGTGATTCCCTTTCTGAGAAGTTCTCTGTTTGGCTAGTTTGAGGAGCTGCACCATGCCGCTTTTGCAAGTTTCCAGCTTTTCCTGAAGAATTTGGTGTCAAGCTAAATAGCTGTGGAAGCTTTAAAGTGGGAGGACTGGCTGACACCTTGTCAAGTTCAACAGCTGACATCTTTAAAGTCATGTCAGCAACATCATCAGTGCCGCCATCCTGAATATGAAAAAAAAAAAAATCAGTTATATTTTTCTATTTCATGGCAAATGCATCAAAGAAGGCCAAGTCTTGCCGGTTTTATTAGAAAAATCACCATTCTCCCACTGCTCTGAGCTTCACTAGGTGAGGTTGATCGACCCTGATGTCTATTCATTTGAGGCAGACTTGAGGAGATGCAGTTCACTTTGTCCGTACAATCTGTTATAGACTTTTGTAGTGCTGGGGCAACTTCCTTGAGTTGGTTAATAAGCACCTGCACATGAAATAGTTAGACGGGAAAACATAATTATATTAAATTTTACATGCAGGCAAAGAAATTTCAGCACTCAGGTCAACTGTCCAACTCCCCACCCCAAACTATGGAGAAGAAAGGAAAGTAGAAAACCCAACTAAGATCTACAAGAAAAGTGAATAATTTGAGAGGCATACATCCTTGGTAGCAATAAGGTGTTGCTTCTCATTGGGACCTCTATATATATATATATATGTTGTCCACTAATACCCCACAAATTAATGTTTGTACAAAAAATCTTTTTCAGTATCAAAAGACAAATGCTAACATTTTGTTTGCCTCCACTACTCACCACCAACAAAAGTCTCTAATAAACTTTAGTTGATAATTTATTGCAAGCAAATAAAAAGTAATCATAGAAGAGCAGTTAGGTATGAACAATGTGAATGGTGATGCATTGGATTATTTGCTTCTGTAAGAGGCTTTTTTGAAAGAAGACTTTTTCCACCAAGGGTATGGTGGAAAGGAATAAACAAATAGATTCATAAATATCTTATTTTCTTTTATATGTAATGATTTGATTATAAGAAAGAGAGGGTGAAATCTTTGCACACAAGGCGGATATTGCACACCCCACCAAAGGACACAAAACAACAACTACAAATACAATTCAAGCCATCTAAGAAATCTACAAGTGACCCAGTATAGTGAAATGATGAATGGATAGACATCCATGGCTACCACATTGTAAAATGTCCTCTTCAATTTATCCAGTGATGCCTTCTCATTATTAAAGATATGATAGTTCCTATCAAGTAAAATCATTTGAAGCAATCTCAACTGAAAGCCTTTTCCTCTGCTCCCATAAAACCAAAAAGATGAAGAAAAAAAAAAGAGATATCCACCTAATTCTATTGTTGGAGTTGAAAAAATTACAGAATTCAAAATTGGATTCCTTTCCAATCAAGATCCCCTCTATGGATAATAAACATTCCAGCGATTGTATATAACTTTCTGGATATCATACAGATTACTAAAGACTCCACCTTAGCTAATCAACATCAGATATCATTGTCTCTCATCTGTGTTACAAAAGCAGGTTACATGCAGCATAGGACATGTTATATCAGAAGTCCATAAGAAGAAAATAGAAAATGTAATTTCCGGTCTCCCAAAATTGTCCTTAAACTGGAATCAAATTTACCCTAACAGGATCTTATGTTTAATGAACATGCATTATGAATTATGATTACCTGAAAGCTAGCTAAGTGTTGCTGATGTTCTGCAAGAGTTGCCGCTAAAGATTCAGCATGGCTACTTGAACCACCATCTTGTGCACTTCGTAAAATTTCCGGACCTTCCCCATCATTTGCTTTTGCCTGCGGAAGCGATAGCATGATAAAACACACCATATCAGAGCAGAGGTGATGGACAAGACTAACAATGATTAATTGATTATGTAAAAATGATGGATCAACAGGTTGACCATTCTAATTTGTAACTTGGGATAAGGAAGGAAAGAAGCACAAATGTAGACAAAAAAATATCTAACCAAAATTATATCACCAAATAAAACTAAGCATGGTGCATCACAAGTTGGATAATTATTAACCAAAGAGTTCGGAATATAACAATAAGACTTTGTGCGGCATAGATTACTAAGCAGATATTGTAATGCAATCCTATTCCTATCCCATGCTTGTTAAGTGTGAAAATAGGATAATAACCCAATCTAGTGGATTTATAATCCTTCTACGACAATTTAAAACAATCCCAAGTAAAATGAGGGATTCAATCAGATTTTGTCTGATGGGATTAAGGAGATAGCATGAACTAATAATTTAGTCCACTTTGAAATACAGATGTTGACAACAATATACTATCCAAGGAACACAAGTCATACTGAGATACCATATCTACTAGCCTAATAATCAGAATATATTGTAAGCAAAAGGAAAAAGTTACTGAGACAATGAAGTATTTAAGGAACATTTGGAGGCTTAGCGAAGCATGTGGTGGAACCTTTTGAAGCATTCACAAGTACAATAAATGATAAACTCGGTAACAGACTATGAAACTAAAGAGTGTTCATGTTCAATAACACGGCAACAAATTAAATCAAAGTAAAACTCAAATTATAACCACATAAAATCTTAATCTAAATGGAAAACAAATCAAACTAACATTTCCTAGAAAGAAACATCATAGCCTTTAACCCAAATTAACAGATCAAAAAACAAAGCAATTTCGATCCAAATGACATTGCCTATTGCCCAGCCGTACAATTTTTCTATTTATTTTTGGTGGGGGTGGGGGGTGGGGAAGCAGCCCAAAACAGCATCCTATCCTATGATCCAATATGGCATTGCAGATATTGATATAGACTTATGTGTCAAGTAATATTATACAATGTCTCAATTATTTATATGATTTTAACACCATATGCATCATCATACATAAAATTCAGAGTTGACAGCATATTCTACAATCTTTTTTGTGACATACAAAAAAAATTATAACTAGCTCCTTCAATAAAGAACGCACCAGATGAAGTGACTGCTTGTGTATACGTTGTAGAGCATGTGTCCATTGCCGGATAATTTCTGCTACATCAACAGTTTGGTGGGCTTTTCCAATTCTATCATCCACTCGAGATAATGTCTCATCATTGATTAGTGAAAGAGACATATCTAAGTTGTTCTTTCGCTTCTCCCTTGTGTGGACATAAGGTCCATTGTTCTCCTCTTTGTCATTCATAGAAGCTGCAGTTAGATCACCGGGCTGAACAGAAAAGCCATTGGAATGAGAAGCCCGTGAACTCTGATCCATTGCTGCAAGCAAAGATGATCCAGAGATACGATACCTGAAGAGGAAACTCAAGCATGACCAAATATGTTGGTTTAATGGCAGCCAAAGAAGTTAAAAGCACATGGCGTGGTAAGTTACCTATGCTCCCGATGAGCTATTAAGTCCTCAATAGGGCCTGAAGCAAGAACATCATGTTGACCTGCACATAAACATACAAGCATAAAGGCTAATAGCAAGTATTTGCCCCCCAGGTGATTTACATTGTCTGAAGTCTGGACCGAAGATTTTGGTATACCAATGTAACATTATCCAAAATAACGCATTTGCCAACACAAAAATAATCATGGAAAGAGAGCCCAGTAATATTTAAATAAGGAGATCTGAGTCACCCAACCAATGCCACTTCTCACATACTATTTGAAGGCCGAGATATATAATGCAACAATAAGGACTGTGTCGTACAAATGCAGGCACAATATATATATATATATTTTTTTTGTTTTGGTACTAATGCTGCATCCATCAAATGACAGTTGTAATTTGTATAGAAATGTAAGAAATATCAATATACTCAAGAATAATAGCAGAAGATGAGAACCTAAATTTTATATTACTGGGAAACCTTCAATAGCATGGAAATGCTAAGGTGTGGACTGAAAACAGAAGAATAAAAAATAACTGGAGCGTCAGTGAAGTGGTTACTCCAGGGGATAAAAGTGAACCATGTGACTTACTTTTACGAGCTAATATAGACTCCCACAAGCGAGTAGCCTTTGAAACTAAATGGGAATTCGGACTTGAACTGGACACAAGGTCCTCCCAGAGCTCGCCTTCCAACTTGACCTTATTTCTCAAGTCATGCAATTTTTCCAGCTCTTGCTGCAAATAAGCCTGCATCCAGGTATTACATAATACTCGCATGAGAGAAAATATAGAAAAAAGTAATGTTTCAGGGGCAGGCCATGAATTATGAGTCCCTTCTCTGACAATAATTCGTTTCAGTAAATACCATACCTCTTCAGCACAAAGGCCACGAAACTCTGCAGTCATTTCATGAGCCAAATTTGACCACATTGCCTGTCGCTGTACAGCCATTTCTGCATTCTTAAGAAACCTCCTCCTTTCGAGGGCTATCCTAGCCTGTTTAAGGCAAAAGGCTTGTATGAATGTTAATGAACATCAACTCAATTGGCTTTAAAAATCAACTTTGCAAGGAATACAGGATAATTGACATAATTGGTAGCCAAAACATTTAAGTGAAAATGAACAGAAATTTTTTTTACTTGTCAGAATCTCAGAACATAACAAACAATATGCTGTATCATTAAAAAAAATTAGAATAGGTAAGTAGTGAAAAAAAATTATAATAATATTGTTGCTTCAATAGTTCAAGTAGAATGTATTTGACCTTTCTGAAGTCTTACGGCTGGCATAGCCTCATATGCCTAAAGGCTGAGCCACATAAACTCTTGTGATCAGTTTTCTTGTTTCTATTTGTCATGCTTAATTCGTCACCTAAATCAAATTAGTTCTAGGGTTTCTATTACAACAGTACACCATATTTATATCAAATAAGAGAACTCACCAGAAAGAATAAATTACAAAACTTCGGAATTATAATTCTTGTCATTATATTGTAAATCAGTAAAGCGACTAGTAATATATCTTTTCTGATACAATCAAACCTGAAAACTTATCGATCTCAGCAGCCTTAGACTTCATTTATATACTGATTCATCTTTTGCAATCTTTCAAATAGGTTGAAAAAGTAAAATTAGTACTACCTTTGTTACAGGAAGTAATGTAGCTGCATGTGAGAAGGCTACATCAGTCAATGATGCAGGCAGTGGATTAGAAGCTACATCAGCTGCAAATGTTCTTCTATGAACCTCCCGCAAAGCATGCAAAGAAAGTTGCCATAAGAGTTCAACAAACCTGTAGTATACAGATAAAGATTATGGACTGCATCTATATGTCCCTATAAGTGCATCACAAGTATGCAAATAATAAGGATATAGTTCACAACCAAAGTTCTAAAGTAATTCAGCGACAAGTACCAAGTAAAATAGAAAATCATCCATGTCACGGACTTCCATGAGCATTATATGACATGAGATGGAGATTCTTTCATTTGCATCTTAACAGTGAAAAGCTTTAACAGTATTCAGCTAAAGGGTAGGTACTCAACATCTCCTTGGCTTGCTGAAACGCAAGAGCAAAATTTATCTGCAGTGTCTAATTTAAAAGTACAATATACAGATTTCCATTAATTTCTAAAGCAGTTACTTCTCACTTGACTACAAAAGCACAGGAGCATTCTTTGTTGCCAAGAATATCAAATAAGATAAAGAGAAAAGTGATAAAGTAATAGTAAACCCGTGACTTTTTTGTCTTTCCCATTGCTGGGATCAAGATAAGTTAAAGTCTACCACCTACAACCAACTGAGGCAATTTCATAACCATTTGTCTGAGTGAATCTAAACAAAAAGTCAGAGCAATAACTTTAAGATTCATATTTTTATCTGCTGATATTTTCACTTATTTTCCCAAAAAATCAATCACAAACCTACTTTGAACAAAAGAAGCAAAAACCACCATCTAGGACATATATCACCAACTAACCTTGGTCCACAACACGTAGCAAGTGATGAAACCCTAGAATTGCTTCTCGGAAGCGCACCTTGCGACTCCAGCTCACTGATAATCCCTTGCACAGCCTAATGAATAAAATTTGAAAAATACTTCACTTCATTTCAATTCAAAAAACTTGAATAAAAAAAATTCCAAATTCAAATCGAAAATAGCAAAAAGCCGAGTACCCAGAATTCTAGACATAATAATAATAACAACAATGATCTAAAAAATTAATACCTTACGAAAATCACGCGATTGCGCCGAATCAAATATTGGCCAAACCTTATCAAAATCCTGAAAGATCGAAGAGGTATATCACAAAATTAGATCAAACTGAAATGTGAATTCATCCATAGACAGAGAAAGAGTTATCAGATGAAAAGGCAATGTACTTTGGCCGATTGAGTTGGGCCTCTGAGGGAGGATAGAATAAAGTAAAGAAGCTGTTCTCCCAATTTAGGGTTTGAATGGCGAAATAGTCCGACCCGAGGTGTGCCATTAGAGCCTCCTACTCCAATTATTGCCGGATCCAGACCTAATAGCAAGCAGTTGGTGTACATAGCACTCTCTAGCTCAATCTCCCTCTCCTTCTCTCTGTCCATCGTCATCACCAACACCCTTCCTTCCCTCTTTCTCTCTCAACAGCTTCAAGCTCCTTAACTCTGCTTCTCTGTGATTCTGGTTCGTTTTCCATTTTTTTTTTTTTTTTCCAATTATTATTTTTTACTTCGATTCTAATGTCTTTTGAATCACGAGTCCCTGCATAACTTATAAATTACGAAATGGACCACAATTTGAAAAGGCATGGACCAAATTTTAATTTCGACCAATTAAATAATTGGGGCCCCGATGGACAGAGAGTCACGTTCTGGCTAACGAAGAATTTGAAATTCTGGACGTAAGTAGAGACGAATGGTTGCCGGCCGCCAGCTGGAGGAGGCTTGAAACTTGAATCAATTTACGAAAAAGACCTATTTTATATTTTAGATTCCAATACAATTCTATAATATTTTTATATGATCAATTAATTTTATTTTTAATTTTTTAAAATAAATCATTTTACCCATAACAATGCCTATAATACTAATTTTATTGTTTAGTTAATAAGCTCATTAAATTTAATTTTAAAATGTATAATTATTTTAATTAAAATGTAAATAGAAAAATTAAACTCATTTTTAAATGCAAAAAAGTTGTTTTATAAGAAAATATATTTTTTCTTAAATTTAAATGAAATACCACCCTAATAGAAATATAATTATATAAATATAATATTAATAATAATAATAATAACTTACTTTATTTATACCACCACGACTATTTCAGGCCTCAAATCATAGCAATAGGCATAGCCGAGAGGCTTCTAATTGATATGGGCCTAGCTAGCCTTCATTCACAGGCCTTGTTCAACAGAATACAACAAAAGGAGGCTCGTCACCTTCACCATCACAATCACCGCCTTGAATCCGATCCTCGTTTTCGTAAAACCTTCTCTTCCGCTCTCCCTAGCTGTCCATAGTTAGCTATTTTTATTTTCAGGTATCTTTCAATTCATTGTCTATTGTTTAACTCACTCCAATTGCTTTTGGATTATGTGTGAAACTGGAATTGTCAGATTCAATTATGTGAACATTGTTTAAACCCTAGGAGTATAATCCTTGCGTCTAGCCAAATTTAAGCTCTGGCTTTGAGTTTTGAGTGTAATATGGTTTTTATTATATTTCTGTAAAAATTTGTTACTGGGATTTGAATATTAACTATTTGGTTTCGTGTTTTCTTTCAACAGTGAAAGTCCCAGAAAACTCCAGTGAGTTTCCTCGATTGAAGTTGACAAATGGTCAGTGTTTTTGCCTACTTAATTGTTGTTATTGTTATTTATATTTTTTCTGTTGCACCTTGCAAAGTTATTGGTTATTACGTTCTTCATATTATTTTTGTGAGTACTTGATGTCACGCCCTCGTTTATTCGTTTAATTGTAGCAAAAAGGAATTTGAATTTACTATGGTATTTGCTATGCTGGCTAGTTTAGTAATTGTATGGCTTCTAAATTATGTAATTTTGCATAATATGTATACAGAAAGTCTTGATATGAAGATGAAACAGGTTATTTGCTTAGTGATAGTGTTTTCCATCGTCACACATTATTCTTTTTGAGAGGACAATTCTTTTGGCCAAGTGTATTTTTTATTGCACATAAAAGTAATCATTTGGATGCAATGATGATGTGTTTTTAAGAGTTCAATCACTCACTCCTTAGGTTCCGGAATACAAATCTAGGTCCAAGCTATTTATGGTGTCTGAAAGTGGTTAAGAATGAGATTCTGACGGGCATTATGTTGTTGCTTATTTTTCAAAATCGTCATTTATGTCATGTAAGGAAACACTATTTTTGATCCGATATTGTTGCGATTTATCTTGCAAATTCTGCTTCAATGGCAACCTCAGCATCTATTTTGTGTGGTTGATTGCAGGCAACTCTAGCTGATTCTTTTCTTGCTGACCTTGATGAACTATCTGATAATGAAGCCGATATTCTTGTAAGTCAATGCTATCCTGTCTGCATGTGTGTTTCTTTTAATATTTTAAACAATTCCTTTTCTCATTTAACGATTTATGAGTAATTATTTTAATTCCTCTTATTAGGAGGATAATGATGTAGATGCTGCAGACATGGAAGAGGATATTAATGCGGACATGGAAGACATCGAGAATCTTAACTATGATGACTTGGATAGTGTCTCGAAATTGCAGAAAACCCAGAGGTACATTGATATTATGCAGGTTAGTCTATCACTTGCTTATGCCGTTATCTTTTATGTTCAACATGGTAATCTTTCAGTCTATATTATAAGGAGCTCTAGTTTCTGGTATACCATAAAATGATATGTTTGGTTTCAAGGCTCTTTTCCTTGAACTCCTGCTTTCACCCTTTTAATTCTGTTTGGGTGCTTTAATATTAACCTGCTATGCATAGTATTAAGGATTTTTTCTAATCATACCTGCAAGCTGTGTATGAAACCTTCTTTCATATCTCTTGTGCTCACAATTTAGAACGTCTAACAGTTTCTATGTTTTATTATCTATGGAAAACTAACGTTGATTTGGATAGAAAGAGTAATGCTGTTTCTATATGGCAGAAAGTGGAAGAAGCACTTCAGAAGGGCTCAGATGTCTCAAATCATGGAATAGGTTTGGAAGATGATCCCGAATACCAGCTGATTGTGGAATGTAATCAACTGTCAGTTGATATAGAGAATGAAATTGGCATCATCCACAATTTTATTAAGGACAAGTACCGCTTAAAGTTTCCTGAGCTTGATACACTAATTCCTAATGCAATTGATTATGCACGTGTTGTTAAGAAGATAGGAAATGAAATGGATCTGACCCTTGTTGATCTGGAAGGCCTTTTGCCCTCGGCTATCATTATGGTTGTCTCAGTTACTGCATCGACTACAAGTGGCAAGCCACTCCCAGAGGAAGTCCTTGATAAGACTGTTGATGCCTGTGATCGAGCTCTTGACCTTGACACGGCAAGGAAAAAGGTCCTTGATTTTGTGGAAAGTAGAATGGGTTACATCGCCCCTAATCTTTCTGCCATTGTTGGAAGTGCTGTTGCAGCCAAACTCATGGGGACTGCAGGTGGTCTGACAGCACTAGCAAAGATGCCCGCTTGTAATGTTCAGCTTTTGGGTGCCAAGAAAAAGAACCTTGCTGGGTTTTCCACTGCAACATCACAATTTCGCGTAGGTTATATAGAGCAAACAGATATTCTAAAACAAACTCCCCCTGCTTTGAGGATGCGAGCGTGCCGGCTCCTAGCTGCAAAGTCTACTCTTGCAGCACGAGTTGATTCAACCAGAGGAGATCCTTCAGGAAAAACCGGGAGATCCCTTGGAGATGAGATCCATAAGAAGATTGAGAAGTGGCAGGAGCCTCCTCCTGCAAAGCAACCTAAACCACTTCCAGTTCCTGATTCTGAGCCAAAAAAGAAGAGAGGTGGTCGTCGGCTGAGGAAGATGAAGGAAAGGTGGTGCCTATACTTTTAGTTTGTTCTTTTATTTGATGGATTTTGCCTTACATATTGCTTTATGCTTGTGATATTAATTCATGTTTCAGGTATGCAATAACAGACATGAGGAAGTTAGCCAATAGGATGCAATTTGGTATACCGGAAGAGAGTTCTTTAGGTAATTTCACTATTTTCAACTGTTGTTCCTCCAGTGTTTCTAGTTTGTTTCCTAGTTGGTAGTTGTAGAAGAGATATTATATCCAGGATGTGCAGGTTCACCTAGTGTGACTAAGAAACTTGAGTTTTCATTTAGTGCATCAGTCTCCTGAAATTCAATTTTCATTTTTGCAACTTCTGTACAGACTGTGAGAATGTTTCATTGAGAGTCTATTTCAACCTCATATTTTCTTTTTGTTTGTTTGTATGCTTCTTAGGGGATGGTCTGGGTGAGGGTTATGGAATGCTTGGTCAGGCTGGGAGTGGCAAGCTTCGTGTATCAGTTGCCCAGAGCAAACTTGCCTCAAAAGTTGCTAAGAAGTAAGTCGTCTTGAGACTCCTTGGATTTTCTTTTTGTCCTTGTCAAGCTGCATGTCTGACAATTTATTTGGTTATGTCCATTTAGTATAAGGGTTGGATTATCAGTTTATCACTTGTGTCCAATTTTTCAAATTTGCTACTTTGATACCTTTAAGATCCTCTGATCTTAAGACTTTATTGCTGTTTTCAGGTTCAAGGAAAAAAATTATGGAAGCAGTGGTGCTACATCTGGACTGACTTCAAGTCTAGCGTTTACCCCAGTGCAGGTTTGTATTAGTTTTTGCTTTCACTGCACAGGCTAGGAACTTTAATCTTTACTGTTGGAAAACACCAAGCAATTATACTAGTCTCAAAACAAAGTCTCACAATGATCATATGGAAACCTACAGGTTAATACTTAACAACTGAATACACATAATGGATGTTCATACTGGGTGAATAAATACTGGATACTCAATTATTAGTTGTCTTGTTAATGAATTCTCTATATTGTGAGAATTTCATTAGGTTTTGGGACTAGTATACTTGCCTGGTGTTTTTTCGATTTTTGTTTTTGCTTAGTAGTAACTTCGCCACAGCTGACCTTCCCCTCAGATAAAATGGAAAAAAGAAATCAGTCTTATAATATTTAAGAAATAAATGATTCTGAATCACTGTGTATGACTATATTCAGTGGATCACTAAATCATGTTTTGCTGAAAAGTTGAAATTAACGAAAAACTTCAGATCTTTTAAACAAAAATAGAGATTGTCTAAATCCTAAATGAGTTTTCTTTCTGTAGTGAATTTTCCTATTGTATTCATGGTAATGGTAAATGATGTCAATTGGCTTTCTCCATTTACAGGGAATAGAGCTGTCGAATCCACAGGCTCATGCTCACCAGCTTGGAAGTGGAACTCAGAGCACCTACTTCTCTGAGACAGGAACTTTTTCAAAGATTAAGAGGATCTGAGCCACACTTGAGTTTACATTTTTTATTCACTTCTGTTGGATGTGTATGTGATTCATGTAATACAGCACTTTTTGTTTTTTTTTCTAAATGATTGACAGATATTAGAAATTTGGTCTCTATTAATAGACTTGAGTTTGTTGATAAATAAGAAGATTAATGAAAGGAAAGTAAGTCGCGTGGGGCACAGACGATCCATCAAGAAATAATGAAAGGTCAAAAAAGATATATATATTTCAAGAGGAGGGCCAACTTGAACTCCACCCATCAAATCTATATGATAAATGAGAGTTTGTTGATAAATTTAGATTATTTTATTTTATTTATTTATATTTATTATATGTTTATTTCAATAGGGATGTTTTCTTAATTGATTATTATAATAAGATTAATTTTAAATTATAAATATATTTTTATTTGTTCTGATATGAATTATTAACTTATTATATTATTTTAGAGTTTACATGAAATTAAAATTTTAAGATTTAATAAATTTGTTTAAAATACTAAATATATATTTCTGTAAATTGTTAGAGTTTTGTTTTAATATAAGTATGTTTATTTTTTCCAAAATTTTCTAATAGTTTTATAATTGGCTAACTATATTATATATAATAATAACACTAGCAAAATTTATATTTGTATAATATATTGGCAACCTTGAAATTAAATTTGAACCTTAAAACTCTTCATCATATCATAATTGGTTAGTCTATTTCAATCATAATTATAACTTCTTACATGTTTATTTTACATTTGTCTTCGTATATATGCTTTTTCTATATCAATTTATGAAGTTTCATGTTTATATACCCTTTTTGTTTTTGGCCATTTATGAGGTTGTATCATTATAGTATACAAAATACCTCTCCTAATTTGTGTGATCAAATTTTTTTTGAATTTTTTGCTGAAAGTTTGGGTGGCTAGGAAATTTTTTTTTTTAATTATATGTTTATATTATAAATTAATTTTTTATTGGATTTATCTATTCATTTGTTGTTATTAACATGAAGTATTATTTTTTTATTAATTATAATTTTTTTAATATATATAAATTGTTGATGACTATATATTTTTTTGTAATAAACACAATTCACATGCAACGCGTTACCACGAAAGTTAGCATGATACTAAATGTTGATGGTTTATATAATTATAAACTCTTATGACTAGTTACTCGGGGTTAACAGGTCATGAGTTTTTTATTTCTTGCTAACTTTTTACTTAATTATAAGAGAAAGTGAGTAATTTATAATAAATGATAAAATTTTAGTTTAAAAAGAGAGTATAATTTAGGAGGATACTATGCTCTCTTTTAGTATATATTTGAATTAAAAACTATATTAAAAAGTTAAAAAGATACTATAAAAGTGTTTTGACTTTTACTATAACATAGATAGATATTAGTGTATATTTTATTTTAAAATTGTATTTATTTGAGTTAATATTTGATTCTTTAACTTATCTATATTACATAATAATGAATAATAGGGTAAAATTTGAATCGAATAGTTTACATTATTTGAATTAAAAACTCGAATTTGAATACGTATACGAACTTAATTTAAAATTAGAATTTGACTTGGATTTCAAACATATGAATTCAATTAAAAATTTAAATATTCCAATTCAAAACATTCATAAAAACTAATATTTTTAATAAAAACATGTATTATGTTGAATTTTAAGTCAAATTATTTATTGAATATTGAATCGAATTGTGAACCATTCGAATTTGAATATTAATATTAAGTAAAATTTGAATTTGAATATAATTTAAATTGAATTTGAGGATTCGAATCCGAATTTGTATTATTTCATTCATGCCACCATTAAGAACAATCTCGGATTCAATGAGCTAACGTTCAGTGGCCTTTGACACTCACCGGGACCCGAATCACAAATACGATAAAGTCACCCGGCCTTGCTTCTGACCTTGGCCCAATCAGAATGTCAGAAAGCCCAAATACTAGAGAGTACGACCGCCATACCAAAACCGTGGCAACTTTTTACTTTAAAACGTGCAATCCTCAGCTTAAATAAGAAGGTTACCGCAAACAAATCCCATCACTCTGCTTCTGGGTTTACTCGATTCTCTGGATGACTGTGGATGGTCTTTTGCCACTTTATTTGAAGAGAAGGAAGCTCGCAAACCTTGATTCCATGGAATCTGAAACAGCTAAGGTGCTATTTTCAAATTTCAACTCCTCCTTCATTCTCTGGGCGCGTGTGGTCTGTGTGCGTATATATATGCCAGATTTCTCTTTTATATTTAACTGCGTCCTTGATTATTGGTTATCGATCTGGGTTTCGTTAATAATTGGATGCCAACAATTTATTGACAACCAAGATGATAATTTTCTGATAGTCTTTTAAAATCTATTTCCTAACAAAATTTCCAACCTTTATATAGAAACATTGAAATTGTAATCTAGTAGTGGTTTCTTGAAGTTGCGTTTTTTAGCGTGTTACTTTAGTTTGTATTGAAAAGCGATCAAAACAAATTAGATTGTGTTGTTTCAATTGATAGTATGTGTAAATAAAACCTATTAACCTTTTTGTCTGCTACTGAATACTTTGCTTTCTAATATGTTTCAACACTGAGACTCAATTCAAAATAAACTTTTGTACGTAGTTAATTTTATAGGCCCGCCTTTAATATACAGATTCCAGAGTCATTCGGTGACATAGAATAGATTGCTGATGCAGAGCTTTGTTCCAAGTGTAGTTCTGCATTGTGCAGAAATACTGAATCAAAGCTTTCTGTTTTAGTTCTAATATATTAGAGAGTATAAGCACATGTTATTGTCCATTGTTGGTCCACCCAATTTTATCAAGAAGAGAGGGAGGAAAAAAGGCTGAGAAGGTTCTCTTTAAAAACAATTATTTCCTAGCCTTTCATGAATTATTATAGATTCTACACCTAACCAATGTTTGAATACTATAGCCATATGTCCCATTATACTTCTGAAGTGCAGTCTGCCCTTTATTAAGATGAAAGGAATTTAGTGTTGCATGATTGTTGGTGGGGCATGTACTGCGTTGAGATTATAATTTGTTATCTCATTCTGTTTGGATGTAACCAGGTCGCACTTGCAGCTATGAAGGAAAAACTTGGACGAGAAATCCGTGTATTTGAAACAGCATCTCTTTCTCCATTACCAAATGATGTGTCTAACAGTGGTATTTGGAACTTTGACTTTTGAATTCCCGCTGCCTAAAGAATATATTTATAACTTTAGGAGAAGAAAGTAGTCTCCTTCCTATGATATGATAGGGATTTTCTTTTTTTCCATATTTGTTTTTTTGGCAGAGGTGGGTGATGATTTCTACGATTTCACTGCAGAGGATTATTATCGGATTTTGGCAACTAAAAAGGAAGGTAATAAAGACAAACCTTTTTATGCCCACCAAAAGTAAATGCTTTATTGATCATTTATTACAGCCTCATGGGCATGTCCTGTTTCTTCTAATGAGAAGTTCCAGGTTCAGATTATAGTGGAGCAGTGGCTCTAACCTTCAGGCAGTGTGATCCCTTAAATCTAAAAAATGATTTCAAATGAAATAGAGAAGAAAGTACCCCAACCTCCGCTGAGGTTTTGGGGTAATAAGACATCGTAGCCTTGTGTATGAGAAATGAAAGTCTGCGTCCTTACTTATGATCTTGAATGACATATTCTTCCCTTTCCCCTGATAAGGTAAACTGAGATGCTGTTTTGATTTTAACAGATTTTTAAGATACTTTCCACTAAGATGTAGATTACTTTCATGACCTTGATAAATCCAATGTTCTCTCTCCTTTCCTTCGACCCCTCCCCTACACATACACATTCTTTCAGCAAGTTTTCTACATCCTCCAATGGCTGCCACAGATATCTTAATGGTTTTCCAAATTGCTACCTTATGTCTTAAAAGAGAAAAAAATAAAATAATGAATTTACAAGTCACATTGAACCATTCTTATTGTTCTACTTTCCATCTTTTTGCAGCAAAATAACCTTTATAGCTATATAATATCATCTAGAAAGTAAGATTTATATTCAAACTTCATATTTCACCCCACAACCTACAAATGTCAACAGCCACAACCCCACAACCCCACAACCCCACAATCAATAACGAAAAATGGAGAAAATAAATGAATAAATCACGTGTTTTAATTTTTTTTAACTTTGTGCAGAATCTACTCATATGTGTATCCAAAGCCATCACAATGATAAACTGATTTGTGGATATGTTGGGTTTATGATTCAGTAAGCTTGAATGGCTATGTGGGTGGATGCAGTGAGTTTTTACTTTTGCTGGGTTTTGCACTCTGATTTCGAGGTGACCCATTCTTCTATTTCGCCACAAATGATATGGCTGTACAATTTGAACTTTAATGTCGCTGTGGAAATTGGAGGAGAACGAGTTAAGAGAGAGATAGTAGATAGATAAATAGACCAGAGTTAAATTTTTTGTTAGGATCTTAGTTAGTTAGTTTCTAAGAGACAATTAGGTTATTGTCAGTGTTGCTGGTGGTGCTTGGTCCTGGCTCCAGTTTGACCGCATGGATCTTCCTTTTTTCCTTTTTGATTATGGATTTATGTTTGTTTTGATGCATAGTGACTTTCAATGAGTTTGTGTGGATGCCATTGCATCTAATGGGTCGGTAAGCCAAGGGTTTTTATCTAATGGAAAGATCTGCTGCAGATTACTAAAGAAAGAAAAGATCTAAGTATTTTCATTTTCTATTATGTTTAGTTCTTTTGTTGGAAAATATAAAAATGTAAAATCCATTCAAATTTCACAGTTATACTCTTAGCCTCCCTTAATAAGGTGATGGGTGTGACAGGTGTCATTTCCTAAGAAAGAGGGATACAGTAACTCAAACCCCAAGGAAGGTTGTGACCTTGTGGAAATTTGCTCACAAATTAAAAAATTCAGTTGATGCATGGATAATAATATCGAATCTTGAGAACCATTATATAAGACCCATGTCCAATTTGTTCTATGTATATTAGCATGGACTTTTAATGTATTCTTTTCTCCTTGTTATAAATCTTGTCAGCCTAGATACATTTTTTTGGTTATGCTTCCATTGCATAGAATATGATACTGAATGAATTGGAGGTATGAAACAGAATTATGTCAAGAACATTTTACAAGCACACATATAACACACTCTTCAGGTGCTTGATATTGAAATTAGAAAGTATTTGTTATGAACAGACAAATTTTTGAAGACTAGGAAAATCCGAGAAGCAGAAGGGGCAGCTCGAAAGTCAAGAATTACAAAGGTGCTTACTGCATCTTTAGTGATTTATATTCTTATTCTGTATTATCTGTACCTCTTTCTTTTCACTAGTACGAGAAGTTGTAGATTCCAAATTATTGATTAGATCAGTAAGGGTTTAATGTAATTCATCTTATAAGTTTGTCATATATGCAGGCTGTAATTAGAGTTCGCTTTCCTGATAATCACACATTGGAGGTTACTTTTCACCCATCTGAAACTGTCCAGAGTTTAGTTGATCTTCTCTCCAAAGTGGTTGCACAACCAGAAAAACCATTTTATATATGTAGGTTTTCTAGCCTAGTAGTTTCTAAGGAATAGGAGCTTAGTGATGTCAGTGGATGGCTGGTAGTCTTGTATGGGTATCCAATTCCCTTCTTCTGTTCAGCACATTTACCACCAACCACTTATAGTGGACATGATAAAACATTAAAAGTGTTCATGTTGCACTTGCAGATACTACCCCCCCGAAGAAGCGGATAAAATACCTCTCTCAGGATTTTCATGGTGCTGGTTTTGTTCCTGGTGCCATTGTGTACTTCTCATATGATGTTCCGGAAGGTGAGTTCATGTTTTTTAGCTATCAAAAACATTCGTTCAAATGAAAATTTCATGTTCAAATTTCATATCTTCAAATCAAATATTGAAAAACTAGGTTTTTTTAACTTGTTGATTTTTTATGTATACATTGGAAAACAACTTGAAAGATGATTTCTGCTCTCTTTAAATTAAAAAGCTCAAATATGTTTTGCCCTATCACTGATTTGGAAAGAAACAAGGTTTTCCAAACCCTCAAAATAAACGCCATATACTCGAAACATAAAAACATACATTGAAGCTCCTTCACTAATCATTTAGAGATGGAAAATGGAAAACAGTTTCAGCAACCAAGTTAGTGTTTCACAGTAACAATTGCTTTCCTGTAATATTTTGGTTGTTCTGGTTGTTAACTTATGGTTGTATCTTGGTCACGAGGTGGAATGAGCATAGTTAGTAGTTTATCTGTTATATTTCTAGATTCAAGTTGCTGAACTCGTTGATGTTTAAATTCCACCTGCTCCCCTTTTTTATTACTGGACTTCAATATTCATCCACATTTGTTGGACAATTATTTTGTCAAAATTAATTAAAATGTCGTTGTTTATCAGGATATGGATGGTAAATTCCATTTGGTTTATAGGAATATGTATTGCCTGACTTCAGCTTTGAGTTGTATTGTATTAGGATGAGTTAAGCTTTTTTGTCTGATTCTAGAAGAGGATTTCCGTATGACACTTTACCTATGTTGAAAAAATTAGGGTGGTTTGTTTGTTCAGAACTCATGAAAAGATGTGCTCCAAGGATACTGAGTATCTAATAGAGTTGCTTTGACATGCTTTTAAATACCTCCAATTCTTTCTTTGAAGTACATATCCTTTTTTCAAGATGTTGAACGCACTTTTAAGTACTTTGCTTTCTGTTTGTTGCATCTTATTGTTCTAAGTGATTCAGGTAGCTTAAATTTTTTAGGTCTTTATCTATATTTAAAAGCTAGAGAGTGATGTGAGCTAAACTTGAAGTAGAAAATAACATTAACGAAGCACATGGTCACCTCATTAGCATGTAACTTAATCAAATTTGTATGATTGTGGAGTATGACATGTTTGAAAAGTAGGTACAATTGAATTTCACTTTCTGCATAGATGAAGACTATAAATCAGTAGTTTAATAGATTGCAATCAGTTGTTTCACTTACTTTGTGCAATCATAATTTAGCAATTACCAACACCTCACTTTTATGTTTAAGGTGAGATTGCCGCATCTGACAATACCGGCCCCTTCCTTCAAGAAGAGATTATGTCTTTGAAAGGATTGGAACTCGCCACTGAACAGGGACAGCAAGAAGAACCTGTAGGGTCTGCACCAGAACCTGTAGAAGCAGCACTTCCCCCTGCTGTTCAAGAACGCAAGCCTGTTGAAAAAAAGATTGTTAAGCCAAAGTGGCTAAAAATGTGACATGCCTAATGCCCCAGGTGAGGTATTCGTACTTCTATAAATTTTTTATTTCATATTTACAAGTGATTCTGAGTTTCATTCATGATTTCTACAGGACTTTGAGTTGTTTGGCTACAGTAAAATTGTAAAAAGTATGGTCTGATGTGATCAACTTGTGTTGTGGGGAGCTAGTATATACACTTGAAGTGGCTAGTGAATGTCAATTATGTACCAAGCTAATCCACCAGCAGTTATCTTGATCCCGGGGATGTCATTGTCATGAATTTCTAAATTAATGTTATATTATGCACTGAAGCTAGCTATTTACTTTTCTGCTAATGCCATTCATTTTTTATTAGTGGATGTGGATCCATATGTTTTTTACTATAAAAATTCATGCTGTCTCTTTTGAGTTGAGAAATGGACTGTTAGCTGGTAAGTGTAGAAGAAAATTAGAAGTTCAGACTCGTCTTTGGTTCGAGTTCAACAACCTTTTATTCGGGGAATAATGCAAACTTGTGAAAAGAAGATTTTCTATTACTTTTTTCAGAGATTTTTATTTAGGGTCAGTTGTATTTTACTTGGAGGGCTATTACATATTTTGTAATAATCTCATAAATTATGAGTTGGGTATATAATTTTCTTACTTAAATTATAATTAACAAATTATTATTATTTATTTAAATTAGTCATTAAATTTATTAAATTAACTTATAAAAGAAAATTATTCTTATTATAATTAATTTTTTATTTTCTCTTTTTTTTCTTCTATAAAACTAAACTTTTTTTATTGATTCAATTTTTTAACATACATAAATAATATTTAATATATTCATAATTTTTATTCTTTTTCTCACAATATTTAAATTATTAATAAATTTACTAATTTTATTTGGCTCATTCATAACTCTTAAATATTTTATTATTATTTCAATTTATATTTTAATGAAAATATTTTAATTCAGAATTTTATTTTCTTATTATTGTATTATATATTAAAATTAAATAAGTATAGAGATTTTAATTGAAAAAATGAGATAAGATATAGAAAGTGAAAAAAAAATTCATTAGTTTAACTTTTTTTTAAAGTTAATTTGTTAGATTTTATAAATAATTTAGATAATTGAAAGTTATTTGTTAATTATGATTTAAATAAATAGATAAGTGTAATTTAATAAATAATTTGATTTATGTAAAATAGATGATAGTTCATTAATAAAATGTAATTGATAATTTTATTTTATTTTAAATAATAAGAGGGGATTTTGATCCAAAAATATCTTGACTTATGTTACTAGTTGTCTTAAAATTGAGTGAAGAAGATGTAGATGTAGATAAGGTATTTATTACAATAGTGAAGAAGATGTAGATAAGGTATTTATTTTCTTATTTAATTTTCTAACTAATCAATATACATTTCCCAGCCCAAACATAATTATTAGATATATACATGTTATATCTCTCTATGCTCTTGGTTCCACCATTTAACTCTTTTAATTTTCCAACAACTAAATGCATTCCTCTTTCAAGATTTGACCCCTCTGTTTTCTATATAATAAAAAAATATTTTCTTTCTAAAAAATTATTTTCCCTTTCTATACCCATATTAGAATATTCCACCTTTTCAACTTTTGTTGACGGTTGTGCTCCACGAGGCCAATAATTCACCAATTTAGAATTAGGCAAACATCAAATAGAACAGCATATGAAATGTGGTACCAGAAGTACCTGATTTGTCCTATTTATTTTATTTCCCTATGTTTTTTGGAGATTTGAACCATCTTATGTCTCCATGTACATAAATAAAGAAACATACCGTCCTTTTTCTAAAAATACAATTTAAGAATAATTTTTTTTTAAATATTTGCCTCGAGTCTCACTTTTGGATACATGACCTTTTTCATGTTTCAACAAGAATAGAAGATGGTTTGTTCCGATTTTTGGATTTGTCAATGTTTATTTATTTTTATTCCAAAATCCAAATACATATTTTGCTTATATTAAGTTTGGCCCCAAATATTACAAAACTTATTAGCTCTCTCCCTCATGAGAAATGAAATATTTTATTCTAATAATTTTCTCTAATTGAGTCACCTAACCCAGTGCTCAAGATCAATTTTATATTTTAGTTTTATCAAAAAAATATTTGATATTGTTTTTGAAATAAGTAATATCCTAATAAGTTTAACTTATTAATTTACATTTCAATAAGATAAAAACAAATGATTTATGTGAGATTATAAAATTTATAAATATTTTATTTTCCACTCTCTTTTTTAAAGAGATTTAATCACATAAAATTAAAAAATTAAAATACATTTTTGACCATTATGCTAATCTTATGAAATTAGTGAATATTTTTCAATAATAAAAAGCAAATTATTTAAATTAAGTCATTTCAAAAATAAAAAATAAAACAAGACTCATTTTGTGATTTTAGATTTTTTTTTTTTAGAAGTGTAAGATTAAAAAGAAAATATCATAATAATTTAAGTTCGTAGAATTCTAATTTAGAGATTTGAAGTTGAAATTCAAAGATAAAGTGATTTAGATCAATTCATAGCAAAAAAAGATTAAAAAAATTCGATCAATAAAGAAAAACTATTCTCTATTTTTTGCCACGTTAATAAGAATGACTGAAAAAGCTATAAGTTCTCAAAATGATATCCAAGTTCTTAAAGTTTTTGCAAGAACTTATCCGAAAGTTGAGAATCTGATTAAATTGAGGGCACAAGCAAAAATACGTGAAAATACAAGGGAAGCGAAATGGAATCGTAATTCTCAGTAGACTACCGTGGTTGACTGGTGAGACGCCCAAGAAAACAGAGGGAGGGAAGGAGTTGGTGAACCAAGCAACTGTTTGTATGCATAAAGCTCCACCGAACTTTGAACCTCGTTTTCAACACTATCTGCTCCTGACTTTGCATCAAGAGGTATCATTTCATAAAGTTCTTCCATTTCCATGAGTTCTAATCTGATCAAAATCTTAATTTCTTATTATTAAACCAATTGATTGCCGTTTATCAATCTTTATGTTCATGAATTTTGTTGGGTTTGATTCGAGTTCTGGGTTTTGATCCGTTTGTGTACATTTTTTGTGAAAATTTTTAGATCCATGTAAGAGATCCTCTTTCACTCTTGTTCTTCTGGTTAGAATGTGTAATTCCTTACTCTGCTGAATCTCTTTTCATTTTTTTTTTTTGTTTGCCGTCCGTTTGGGTGTCTGCAAAATCTGAAGAAAACCCGTTGGATCAAACTCTGATGATATGAACTATCTGATTTTTTTTTTCTTTTGTTTTTGAACTATCGGTTTGCTAGTAGTTTAGTTTTCTGGGTCTATTTTACTTTTTACGCATCTATATGATGTAGCTATGCTTCTTGCATGGGAAAATTGTCCTTTTGTACCTTGAAGATTTTCGGATAATGCATTCAATTTTTTTAATCTGAATTTCAATGCCCATTTTGTTTGTCCTTGGAAGTAATTGAAATCCCTGTTGTGGTCTGGGCAATCATGATCAAGTTTAGTTGCTTTCATAAGTTATAGTTTAGGTAATACTAACTGATGCAAATAAATATAAGTACAATTCACCGATAACTGATGCAGATAAAAGTTCGCCCGGGTAATACTAAGGAATTGTGAAGTAGCTCTTCCATTAAAGGTCAATAAAGATGGGATCAGGTCTGTGGTCCATCGAGAAAAGAGACAGTTTTAGAAGTGAGTCCTTCTCAAGAGAGTTTGAGGATGTGCCTGAAAGTGGGTCTCTCTCCATTATTGTGCTTGGGGCTTCTGGTGATCTTGCTAAGAAGAAGACCTTCCCTGCACTTTTCAACCTCTATCGGCAGGTTTGTTGTCTTCCAGTTCATGTAAATTTTACAAATCTTTGTGGATCATGCTGGCTACTGATCTTCCTTTCCTTCTGCTTAATATCTTATAATTAATTTATTATATGGGTGGACTTATACTCCCCCTAACATCTTACTCGATGAGTGTATCTCATAATTCTGTTGTAATTCGGATCAAGGCATAGTATTTGGGTAATATTTCTATTCAGTTAGTATCTTACATGCATATGTGACTCAAATTGTGTACTCTTCCTTTTCATGAAATCTTTATAGAATTTTCTCTGCCAAGGAACTGTGAACGAGTTTTAAATTTCCTTTCTTTTGGTGGGTTGTGTGCAGGGATTCCTACCTCCCAATGAAGTTCACATTTTTGGCTATGCAAGGACTAAAATTTCAGATGATGAACTAAGAAGCCGCATACGTGGGTGAGTTGTACAAATATTCATTGCTATGCTCTTTTCCCTAAGTTGGATAACTAAAATGAGTAGAAGAATAATTTTTATATGGAAATCAATAGCTTTCCTGCTAGGCAATTTATTTGTATTAGTTATACATTAATCAGTCTTGGTTTCCATGTTAGTTGTATGGGTTGTGAATTATATCTATAATCAGAAAAGTGTATCTCCTGGTCATTCTTTATGTTGCTGGATGTATTTTAGAGTGAAGTTAGTCTTGTGCTTGTTATATCATGATTCTTCTCACTGTACCTTGCTCTGATTTTTTTTTTTTTCCAAGCTGTTTAACAATGCTTAATGCTGTTTGAGTAGTTGATCTATTTCATTAATTGAAATTTTCAACTTAGGACGAGAATATCAAATGTTAGGAAGTTGGTTATGATCTGATAAATAATTGCAGATATCTTGTTCATGACAAAGGTGCTTCATCTCAGCACTTGGATGATGTATCAAAGTTTTTGCAACTGGTCAGCACAACCTTCATTCATTCAACATTTTGTACCATTTTAGTCGTGCATGAGTAATCCCCATTACCTGATTGCTCTATCGTATGTTTTTGCAGATCAAATATGTAAGTGGTTCCTACGATTCGGAGGATGGTTTTCGTTTATTGGATAAAGAGATTTCAAAGCATGAATACTCAAAGAACACTGTAGAGGGGTCATCTCGGAGACTCTTCTATCTTGCACTTCCTCCATCAGTATATCCCTCTGTCTGCAAGATGGTCAGGACTTACTGCGTGAATAAATGTAAGCTTTTATAATCCTCGGGTTTGATTATTAACTCTCTCTTTTTTCTTTTTCTCTTTTTTCTATTTCAAAATTTGATTTTGGAAATACTTTTGGAAGGATCAGTAGGTGAAGAAAAAAAGAACACGCGACTGCCTAAGCCTAACAGTTGTTGGTTAAAAAATACTCACTCGGCTATACAACTAGCTATGCTGCACTAGAGAATCTTTCTTTAGGCTTCTTTACCACACCTTTTGATATGCGCTTTTCTGCTCCTTATCAAAACAGTTGCCCAAATTGAAGTTACTACTCTGTCATGTAGCTACTTTTAGTTATAGGTTTTTTTTTTCCTCAAATTTTTGGCTTCAGAGAATACTTACGGGTGGCAAATTATGTTTCCCACGTTGAAGTTATTAGGTAGAGCTCTAGGTAGATGTGAATTTCCGTTTCCCTAACTAATATTAGGATATGAGAAAACAGAATTTTAGACTTCAAGTTCTGTTATGATCTCTCTCCTTTTATCAAGACAAAATGCAAAATTATCGTTTATTGTATTTTGGCTGTATTTTTTAATTGTCGAATTTTCATTTTAGGTTCCTGAAATTGACAGGGGTAGTTGTTTACATAACTCCAGTGTTTCTTTTTTTGGGTAAGATAAACCGAAACCAGACCTTCAGGTTTCATGATGCTCTCTCCTGATGACAGTACATACTGCAAAACTCTGCTAGTGCTGAATTTATTGCACTTTATGGTTACTGATTTGTAAAATCAGAACATCTAAAATTGTCTTCTGATGGCTGCATGTGTGTTTTTCTTTTTACTAGCTGATCTTGGTGGATGGACTCGTATTGTTGTTGAGAAGCCTTTTGGTAAGGATCTGGAATCTGCAGAGCAACTTAGTTCCCAGATTGGGGAGTTGTTTGAAGAACCACAGATTTACCGTATTGATCACTATTTGGGAAAGGAGTTGGTGCAGAATTTGGTAATTGATGTGTATATTGACACTTAATTTTTGTTTTTTTAGTAACATCTGATTGATTTTTCTCCTCATTTACCTTGAATTTGCAGTTGGTACTTCGTTTTGCAAATCGCTTCTTTTTGCCTCTTTGGAATCGTGACAACATTCACAATGTACAGGTAAGCGTACTTCTTTTCAGAGGAGGAAACAAGTGTGTAATTGTTTAAATTACAATATATTGATAACTGGGGAGGGCCAGCAGGCACTAGATGGCATGGTTTGAAGCTCATAACCAAGAATGATAGACTGTTACCCAATTAGCTGCTGCATAACCCAGCATCAGCATGCCACCAGCTCAAGCATCAATATGTGACAATTTTAAAATCTGTGTTGTGTTCATTTGCTTGTCTGTTTAACTGGCAGATTGTGTTTAGAGAGGATTTTGGAACTGAAGGGCGCGGCGGATATTTTGATGAATATGGGTATGTAGTATGTACTGTAGATGCTTATATTCATGTTGTTCATTAAGCTTGATGTTAAAGTAGAAACCATGCTGATGGTGTGTTTCAAAAGTTAATTTCCCTTGAGCCAGACATGAAAATCTTGTTTTCCAATTTACTGTAGTCCTGATACCGAGAACTCGAGAAGATACTTCTTTATTGTAGTACTAAGTGACCCTTATATTCTATGATTCTTTGCTATCAATTTACCTGGTATTTTACATTTTTCAATTTAGTCAGTAAACAAGAACTCATTTCTTTGCTATATCTTTCTTTGACAGAATTATCCGTGACATAATTCAAAACCATCTACTGCAGGTAAGGCCTTTGGTAGTAGGATAAATTAAATTTCATGTATTATTCCAGTGCCACACTACATAATGGATCTTCACTCTTATAGTGGATTAAATATTCTTGTCTTTCATTGCTTAAAATCATTCTAGTATTGAATTGTAGTAACTTTTCAGTTACCTTAGATTTGCCTTGGATTCAAAAACTTATAAGGTCTTCGTGGGCTTGATCATGTTATGAAACATCATCAATTTTGCTATAAATTTTCCTGTCAAACCTTTTTACGACTCTTTTTTCTTCCTAATATTATTTCCTTTTCTATCTAGGAAAAAGACCTACCAACCGAACCCTATCAGATCTCCCCACTCCATGACCATACTAGGAAAAGTGATGGTTAAATTTTCAATATAAGTTATTTGTTCCTTATTTTCTTCCAACTGTAGGTTCTTTGCTTGGTTGCTATGGAAAAACCTGTTTCTCTCAAACCTGAGTACATCCGTGATGAGAAAGTGAAGGTGTGTCTCTCTCCACTCAAATCTCCGATGGTGTTAATTATTTCAACTATTTAGTTCTGTTACTTGATTTGAAGTTATCTAGAACCTCTCCTGTGCTAATGATGAGGCAAGACATGTCAGTACCACCATACAACTACTAACCCCTTAATTCCCTTTTTATTTTGGATATGCATTCTTAGAACTGCTGTTTTAACTTTGTTACTTGTGGTAGTTTATTACTACTAATTTTTCCAGATAATTCCCATGCTTAATCAGATGGTTATACACCAAGTTGCAGAGATACCTTTAGTACAACTTTCTGACTGGATGTAAAAATGCAGGTTCTTCAATCGGTACTTCCTATTAATGATGATGAAGTTGTTCTTGGACAGTATGAAGGCTATAGGGATGACCCAACAGTACCTGATCAGTCAAATACTCCGACTTTTGCGACTGTTGTTCTGCGAATCCACAATGAAAGATGGGAAGGTATGATAATGAACCCAGTTCATTCATTTCTTTTCTAAGAGACTTATTTTCATTGCAGGTACCAGTTATGGATGTCCTTTCAATCTCTTTTTACTGAATGACACTGCCTCTTTGTAAATTGATAATTATATTTAAATCATACTCATTCTGATGGTTATTTTTTTTGTTATTACCATGCATTTAGTCAATCTAAGCACAATATTTTTTCTCCTTATATCCTTAAAGCGTAATTCATTTTTTCCCCCAGGTGTTCCTTTTATTCTAAAGGCAGGGAAAGCGCTAAATTCGAGAAAGGCAGAGATACGGGTTCAATTCAAGGATGTTCCTGGTGATATATTCAAGTGTATGTTCCAGACCTTTGGATATCTCAATGAATTCCCTTCAATATTTTGCTTGGCTTTCTTCGATGTTTTTTAGTTCTCTGTTAATTTTGAGTACAGGAAGTGAAACTGGACCTGACCTAGTTTAGTTGGTTATTACTTTGGAAGCATGCCTTTTCGTAATATGACATCAAAATCAAGTTTGTATCTGGATTCTTGGCTGGGTGGGTAGGGGTGGGCAAAGGTTGGCAACTGTGATGTATTTTCTCATGGGTACATAAATTAAAATTTGTGGTTCCATGCTTACAGTTAATAGCTTTATGTTATTTATTATTGTTATTATTTGAATTGGTCTTTTTGTAATTGTTCACTATAAAAATATGTTGCTTGGAATTGAGGACTGAAAACTAATTAGAGAGGCAGTAGTTCTTTATTACATAATCACTGTAGATGATCAAGAGTATAGCTTGTTGGTTATTGCCATGCTATGAATGTCTGATGTACTATTATAAACGTTTCTGGTTTCCATAACTTGATGACTCGTACATTCTTTTTGGTCTTTATTTTGACTAATGTGTCAACCTTATTGAAAACATACTTGTTCAGGTAAAAAACAAGGGAGAAATGAGTTTGTAATACGCCTGCAACCTTCAGAAGCTATGTATATGAAGCTTACGGTATTTGAATCATTCTGATAACCTCAATAGGAACTTTAATTCCCTGCATGTTTGTGCTGCTTTTGGTAACTTGAAGAAAGAGAAACCCTGGGATATGAAAGCAGTAATGTGACTTGCTCAATGTCTCTTATGCAGGTCAAGAAACCTGGATTGGAGATGTCTACTGTACAAAGTGAACTGGACTTGTCATATGGGCAACGTTATCAAGGGGTTACAATCCCAGAGGCTTATGAACGTCTAATTCTTGACACGTAAGATCCTAGTGGTTATTTAGGAATACTTGTGTATATGCCTACTGCCAGTTAAGCTGCTACTCTTTTAGGAAGCCAACTGATACTCACCGATGCCCATTAATCTTGAGAGTGAAATTGAATGGGGATTTATCTATCACTATAGCAAGTAACAAAATATCTAGTTTCAAGAATATAACATCGTGGGAATTGGGATCTTCTTTTGCAGAATAAGGGGCGATCAGCAGCATTTTGTCCGCAGAGATGAGTTGAAGGTAAGATCATAATAGTTTGACAGACTATAGTAACAGGTAATTGATTTGCAAGTTGATTTTTATACTGCCTCTTATCAGGCGGCATGGGAGATCTTCACTCCTCTTCTGCACAGAATTGACAATGGGGAGACGAAGCCCCTGGCATATCAACCAGGAAGCCGTGGTCCTGCAGAAGCAGATGAGTTGCTGGAAAAAGCTGGTTACGTTCAAACGCATGGTTATATCTGGATCCCTCCTACCTTGTAGAATGTACCACTGTTTTATGGTTTATTTACCTACCTGCATTATACTATGCTGGGTGCTTTGCAGTCATACACAATAAGCTTGAGAAAGCCTTTCATGTAGGATAATAAGTTTGGTTATTGTGGGTGTGCCTGTTATATATGTGCATTTAATCACAATGCTAGTAGTTGACACAATTTGTGTAAATGTTATGCCTTCCATGAAAGAAATGAATTTGTCCCAACAGTTTCTGCATCATATCTTTCAATTTTATATCTTTACATTCAAATCATCATCTAACTTATTAGTTAACTTCAATAATAAATAGGGCTGACCAAAACTGCAAAACCGACTCGAGATTGACTTGACAAACTGAAACAGAAAAATTGATCATTTTACACTCTGATGTTGGTTTGAGATTTGGTCTCATTTTCAGTTTGGACGAGTTTGTCAGTTTGGATTATTTCTTGGGATCGATAAACCGAATTGAACTGACAAATAAATATATATATATATTTTTAAATTATATGCGAAATTATCTTTGTGCCATCAATTAACTCAAATACTATTTCAAATTATTTTTTATTGTATATGGTTCTAAAGAATTAAATTCAAGTTTCAATTTTTCAGCTTAAAATAATTATTGAGCTTAGATTGAACCTCAAAAACGAAGCCCAATAGTGAGGTCAAATCCACCTAAATGGACAAATATTTTGTTGGATTTCAATTATTCTTCCTGGACATAACTTTCTCAAATAAGTATCGTATTGCATTCTTATTCTTATAATAAAAATTTAAAATTTTTTCTCTTCTCAAATTATTTTATTTTTCTTTATCTTTTTATTGCTAATATTTTGTCTATCATCATAATTATTTCTCATCATTTTCCTTTTGCATTCTACTTATCTCTAATGGTTTTCAATGCAAATAAATTCATAAAAATCACCTTTAAAAAAAGAAGAAGCAAATAAATAGAACAAATTAATCTTTTGACATAAAAAGATTGAGAAAAAAAAATTTCATAGGATGAAATTAATTTACCCTTTTTTTAATTAAATAGATATTGAAATATCAATGAAATGCAGGTAGAAAAAATCACAAAAAAATAAAATAATAATTTTCTTTTCTATTTTATTAAATTTTATTTCAACCAAATAAACAATGCAAAGTTACGGAAAAAATTAAGATAAATTTTTTCAAAACTTAATTTTATTTTTTTTGGTAATATTCATTGATTTGAAAAGAGATAAAAGAAGTTGTAAAGAAGAAGAACGGTAAGAGAAATAATATGAGATGTAAGTGAGAAAGAGGGGAAATGAAAAATAAAATAATTATATATAGTAATAATGAATTTTAATGAAATAGGAAAAAATAATGACCTAATATGATAAGAACTGATTTAAAATATTTAATTATAATGATAAGAATATAATATATATGATAAAATTATGTGATAGCATTACTCATTATATTATACTTATATTATATTTCTTCTTGCTATTAAATAACTTGATGATTCAAGATATTAGGTGATTTTTGAATATGATATGATAACTATCTTATTCTTTAGGGGATGAGGAAGGAAAATTGTTAGAATCCTTCTCTTTTATTTACTCTTTTTCAATTTGGAAAAGACAATTTGAAGAAATCAAAACGAGAAAGAATTATTTTTAAAAATGATAAAAAGATTTTAATAGAAAAGAAAACAAAAGAAAAAAAAAAAAAACAGAATTCTACCCAAAAAAGAAAAGTTAAAAACCTTTAAGTCAAGGGTACTAACAAATCCGAAATCCAATCTCAAAACTCCAAAAGTTGAATCCTGAATCCTAATTGGTCAAGTGTTTCTACACGCGTCCGTTGCCACCCGCGTGTTCTACTTCGCTTCTGTCTCTCCTAATTTAGCAAATTCCGCTCACTTTCTCTCTCTCTCTTCTAAATTCCAATTCCTCCCCTAGTTCTTCTTATTTTTGGCTTCCTTCTCCATTAACGCCTCTGCATTCCATTGCATGCCTGGGTCAAACCCTACATTTTGTTCTACAGATTAGGTTTCTGCTATATTTCTATTCCTCTTCGGAAACCTACTTCTTCTTCTTCGAAAGACATTCACCTTTTGAAATTCTTTTCCTTCTTACCTGGTTTTCTCTCTAGCAGTCTTATTCCTTATTTGCTTGTCAGGTTTAGTTTCCTTTGTATCCAATTCAATTAGTGCGTTTGGAAGGTATATGTTTTTCTTTACCCTTAAAGCAAAAGAAAGAAAAAGTTAACTTGATTGAAAAATTGAAACATGGGTATGGTAGATTAGGTTCTCCGAGAAATCCTATATTATCGTTTTCGAAGTGAATTTGAGGGTTTTCTTGTATTATATATTGCCCGGATATTCTTTTTGTTCTTTGAGTTCCTGTACTGGTTACAAGGTTTCTGGATATAGGTGCAGAGGCAATCAAGAATGGCTCTGAACTTTTCACGTGGCTTGATTCCTACTTCATCGGAGAAGAGTTTGTATTCCTCAATTGGGAAAGTCGCCGATGACTTACCCATCAAGAATAACGGTAGTTGTGGTAATTCTTGGAATTTTGTTAGTATCAATAGGGAATTGGTGGACAACCCTTCTGGTGATATGGTCATGACTGAATTGGGAGACTTTCATGACCCTACTACAGTTGCGGCTGATGATATTCTTGATCGGTTGCCCAAAGATCCGTTCGAGATGGACAAAAGGTCTACTTTCTCAGCAATCTCAGATTGGCTTCAAGATTTTGAAAGGGATTTTGGGACAGATTATAATGTGTTAAAGGTGGATGAAATTCAAGAAAAGACTGGCGATAGTCGATTTTTTTCTGGCGGCATGAATATCAGCTTTGATAAATTTGGGCTTGACTATGGATTATATAATGGTGGTTTTGTAGAGGATGACAACATGGATGAGTTCTCCATGTTTACTCATCTGGGAGTTTCGGTTATTGGCAATGGGGCTAAGGAATTACACGATTGTAGTAGAATTTATCCTGATGACCAAGGAGGTGCTCCTAATGATGCCATGTTTTTTGTTTTGGGTTATCTAGGTGTGCACGACCTCCTTTCCGTTGAAAGTGTTTGCAGATCTCTGCGTGATTCTGTTAGAAGTGATCCTCTGCTATGGAGGAGTATACACATTGATCAGCCTTTGAGTGAGAGGATTACAGATGATGCACTAGTAAAGCTAACCGGCAGGGCTCAGGGAACTCTTCAATGCTTAAGCCTAGTGACCTGCATAAGAATCACCGATAGCGGGTTGAAATGTGTTTTCCAGAGCAATCCAAGACTGATGAAGGTCAGTAATTTTAACACAACTGGAACCTAGTTTGAATATTTAAATTGCGGATTTACTGCCATGTTTGCTCTAGCATTGCAAGCGTGGGGACTTGTATAATCATTATTTGTATAATACGTATCCCATATTTTGTTACTTTCTCTTTTCCCATAAAGTATGGCTGAAGATGAAAGGATAACATTTTTATATGGGATCAATATAGACATTCAATATTAGAGGTATATACTTTCATTAAAACTTGTAAACTGAGTACATAGTTTTTCTACTGTTAACTGTTTAACTGATTGTATTAACCATACTGATTTATTGTATCAAATTCCATTTGGAATAGAGGGAAGTATGTCAAAGTTTTGTGTACTTCATTTTAGTTGATATAACATGCGTTTGACAATCTAAGAAGCTTGTGCTGCTGCTCATTTACGAACTCTTTTGTATTGGTGGTCTTTTCCATAACTCATAAATAGATTGTTGGCTGGGGCCTTATTTGTCGTTTTGCTTATCATTTTATCAAGCTGAGTTTTAATTTACTATGGAAGGCTTATTATTACATACAACTTTATAAAGTGATTAACTTGGAGCTCTTTTCCTTGCAGCTAAGTGTGCCGGGTTGTGTCAGGCTTACTGTTGAGGGCATCTTATTCAACTTAAGAGCCCTGAAGTCATCAGGGATATCAGGTATAAAGCACTTAAGAATTGGTGGGATCTCTGGTGTGACTGACCAGCACTTTGAAGAGATGAAGTACTTACTAGATGCAGATAAGAACTTGGAGAAAGCCCAGAAGCCTCGGTTTTACCGTGGTGGTCAGTCATTTATCACTAGTGAGGATGAGCGTGCAATTGACATAGAGGTTTGTCCTAAATGCCAGAAACCGAGACTTGTTTATGATTGCCCAGTAGAGAGTTGCCAACAGAAACATCAGGCTACTCAGTTGTGCAGGGGTTGCACATTGTGCATAGCACGCTGTATCCATTGTGGACGTTGCATTGAGGATTGTGATTATGAGGAGACATTCTGCTTGGATTTGCTGTGTTTGGATTGTTGGAATCAGTTGGTAAACTGTCAAGATAGGCCAGCAGAAAAGGGTTATACTAATTGCACTGTAATTTGTCGAAGGACCATGTATCAGTTTTGCCTTTATGGCTAATGGAGAAGCCCTTGCATAAGCAATCTGTTGTAGGTTTTGGAGTGAAGTCTACATGCTTGGCTGTACAAATATTTGAGGACGAAAAGTTTGACTGGCCATGGACTTCATCCTTACACTCATTGCATGCAGTTTATGGGGGTGATTGGAACGCCCCAGCGCAGAGCTCTAACTTTATATTTAGCAGTTGTTGAACTTCAATTGTAGATAGGCTTCTTTCTCACTACGTGCTGGGAAAAGAAGGGAAAATGAGGAGGGAGAAAAGTTTTGGAGGAAAATATTCCAGATTGAATAAGTGATAAAGAATAAGAAAATAAGGAATAGCCTGGGTTACCAGAATTCGCATATATCCTTGCAAGCATATAACTGGAAGGGTTGTTTCCAAGCGTTCCAGAGCTGGAAACGGCCCATGAGGAGACAATCAGATGTCTGAGATATGCATTTAGCCGTTGTAGTCACTGGAAAAGTTAAGAAAGACTGGACGAAAAAAATGGCTGTTGTGCCACTTACTGCTGTGGACTAATTGTGCTAACTTAATGTTATCTTGGTGTCAAAGAATACGAGAAGTTCATGTGACCTGGATTTGAAATTTACAGTGGTTTAGTCATTGTAAAGTAGTTGACTGTTTATATTATGAACTAGTGCCTCGAGCTTTCTAAGGAGTCTTTAAATTGCTTGTATTCGGCCTTTCTTTATTCGAATGTAAGAGGAACATGAGGTATTTTCAGAATTCAGTTCAGGTTCTTCTCATTTTTCATCTAATCCCTTTTTTGTAAGGTGTAAGAAAGGTTAATTTTTGATACGTTTTTATAGTTGCAATTTACATTAAACCTTGCTAATATGAGCAATCCAAATTTATCCTTTTAAATTTTTTTTGTAAACTTTGTGCAATTTTATTTATGAATAAATACGTTTTATCCTCATGTAGTATGATTTTTTTTTTCCTAAAATTCATACACATGGTTCATTTTATCTCAAAATATTTTCTTATAGTTTGAACTAACTTTCCTAGACAGTTTTTGTTCAATTTACAGAAAATGAGAGTTAAATAAATAACATTTTACTCTTTGTTGTATTTTTTTTTTTTAATCGTACATGTGTTAATTTTGTTTCAAAATGTCATATGTAGTTTGGACTAAAATGTTTTTGTACACTAAATATATATGATACATAATTCAATAATGGTGTCTATGAACATTCCAAGACTAAAATATACTTTTTGTTGATCATCAATTTCTTCATATAGCTAATAAAGTAATTGATATCTTGTAAAAATTAGAAATAACTTTTTGATATTGATTCTATAGAATGATCAACCATCACACAAACTCTAGTTATAACATCGATTATTTTGATAACATAAGAATATGAGAAGTATTGCCACTATCCATCACCATGAAATATCAAAACAAAACATAAATGTACAAGCCACAAAATTGAGATACACATGTATAAGTGTAAACTATACATTTTAGAATTTGATGTCATCCTATAACTATACATATCTTGGCCTTCTTTTTTTTTTTTTTTTTTCTTGGCCTTCTCACCTCAAAAATTATATTGTGGTGTTTCTGGAATAATCAATGTTATAATTAAAGTTGTGTAATGGTTAGTCACTCTCTAGAATCAAGATTAGAAAAAAAAAATATTGACATTTGATTTTGACAAGATATCAATTTCTTCTTGATTTATTTGAAGAAATTGATGGTTTTCATTTTGATATCATTTTAAAAGGAGATGGTTCAAAGATAGATTAGTCCAAACTATAAGGAATATTTTGACATAAAATGAAGTATATGTACTAGCTTAGAAAAAAAGGCATTCCAAAAGAGGACAAAGTGTAGTTTACTCTATTTATTTCTTTGTTTGGTAGAGATATTACATGAATAGTAGTAGGTTAACGAAGTTGTTAATGAGAAGTAGAAACGGCGTTGTATTATCGGAGTCAAGAAAGTTCAAAAGCTTAGAATTTTCTTACTCGTTCGTGTCTTTGGCAGAGTTGGTTCTGTAGACCCTAACTTTCCAAGGTGAAGGAGGATGGAGAATGGCGATATTCCTGAAGATGCTAACGAACGTAAGACCATATTTATTGAAGCTTATTTGTATGAAGTAATTGGATTCCTTTTTCACTTAATTCTAATAAATTTTTTTGGTTGTTTCTGCTGAATTTTTCAGATTGCCCAGGCACTCAATCGGATTCTGCAGGAAAATCTGACGCATGCCAAGGATGCCCAAATCAAGAAGTTTGCGCCACTGCCCCTAAAGGCCCTGACCCAGGTTTTATTTCACTATTATCTCTGTTGTTGTTTTACAGCTATGTCTATGCTTTTGTTACCTACTTGTAGCTTACAATTGCATTGACTTACTTAGTTATGGATTTTATTGCTCTATGCTGGTTATCTCTTTCTTTATCTTAGTTAAAGCATTTAGGGGGTAAATTATGCTACCTCAATTAAAACTCATCCACTCATTGGCAGAGGGCTATTTAGAAAAGGCTTTAATTTATTTTTTTGCACAAATTGTTTTTGGTTATGAGATCATCTGTATGACTGTCTGGTAGATTGTAGTGTATTTATAGCTTCAAGACTCTGCAGAGGTTTTTTTTTTTTTTAGCTATATGAAAAATATTATGTGGTAATTTAAGTTGGTATAATATCGTGTAAGTCAAAATCATTAAGTATCATGTAGAGAGTGATAAAAAAAAGTTCGCTTCACTTATTAATAATTGTAATTAGGGATTTTAATTATGTAATTAGGGTTAGGGATTTATTAGATTGGGAATTGGGTAATTAGATACTAATATTAAGTTATGGGTTTTGTTTTAATTTAATAGTATTACTTTGGGATTAAGTCAGAGTTCGAGTCTTAGTGGTAATAGGATTATTAGGTTTTGCCTATATAAGGGTCTATAATGTAGTCTTTTATTCACATCTTGATGAATTATTGTTGAGATATTTGAGATTGTTTAAGTCTCTCCCTTTGATTATCCCTTTATCTCTATCTCTAACCCCCTCATAGTTCTACACTATCATTAGCTTGTGGTGGGTATTGACTATTGAATTTGCCAGGATAAAGAGAAACATAAAACAATTGCCTAGAAAGAAGTAGAGAATCCACGTAAACAACAAAAGTCAAAAGTTTTACCATAGAAAAAAATGAAGGTCAAAAGTTTTTCTTTAGCGCAGCAATAGTTATCAAATGAGAGAAATTAAAATATAATGTTTAAACATCAATCAAAATGAAATATACAATTTTCCGTCATAATTTGTATATTAACGCCACTGATAGAAATGCTTGAATTGATAATGTACTAACCAATTGTAACAAGTGACAACTATGCTCCCTCAGATATCTATTTTTAACTTATTTATCCTTATCCAGTGGTAAACTTAGATCAGTAGCTCTTCTGCAATAATTAGCCAAGGGAAGGAAAATATGTCAGTTTTTATTGAAATTCTCTGTGTCTCAAGTGTAAGTTTGCATTTGGAGCTTGTTAGTGGTGCTAGCCACTTTAATTAATAACAAACTTGTGTTTAAACCTCACCATCTATATGTCTTCTATGTGGACATTTTGTAGTCCAATTTTTCAGTGAATACAAATAAGTCAACTAATCAGTTTATCCCTTTCAACTGATATTATGGTGCAACTATCAAGTTCCTTCTGTAATGCAATGTATCATTTGGTAACTGGAGCAGTACAGTTTCTGTGGTTTTATGTATCTGCTCAAGTTGATACTTTACCTCCAAAACTCATTATACTGTTTTTACTGGTTACTTTTGATTTCTTAAAATGCATTCAATGTAATACGGTAAGATTTAGTTTTCTTTGGGACCATATTTAGATCGACATGCTTATGTTGGCTTGTTCTGTGTATTTCTTCTGCAGACCTGGTTGCAATTGGAGAAAGAATGGCCACTATTAAGCATAAGATATTGGTATTATCAGGGAAGGGTGGTGTCGGGAAGAGCACTTTCTCAACCCAGTTGTCATTTGCTTTAGCTGCAATGGATTATCAGGTGGGTCTTTTGGACATTGACATTTGTGGTCCAAGCATCCCAAAGATGCTTTCCCTAGAAGGGCAAGAAATCCACCAGAGCAACCTGGGCTGGTCTCCTGTCTATGTGGAGTCTAACCTCGGGGTCATGTCAATTGGGTTTATGCTCCCTCACCCTGATGAAGCTGTCATATGGAGGGGTCCACGTAAAAATGGGCTCATCAAACAGTTCTTGAAAGATGTTTATTGGGGAGAACTTGATTTTCTAGTGGTTGATGCTCCCCCTGGGACCTCAGATGAGCACATTTCAATTGTCCAGTGCCTTGATCCTACCGGAATAGATGGTGCAATCATAGTTACCACTCCTCAGCAAGTCTCGCTGATTGATGTTCGGAAAGAGGTAAGTTTTTGCAAGAAAGTTGGTGTTAAGGTTCTTGGGGTTGTTGAGAACATGAGTGGGTTGTGCCAGCCTGTAACAGATTTTAAGTTTATGAGGATGACAGAGGCAGGTGAGCAGACAGATGTCACAGAGTGGGTTAGGGATTATATGAGAGATAAAGCACCAGAAATGCTAAATCTGATTGCTTGTAGTGAGGTGTTCGATAGCAGTGGTGGTGGAGCAGCAAAGATGTGCAAGGAAATGGGGATACCATTTCTAGGGAAGGTTCCATTGGATCCACAGCTTTGCAAGGCAGCTGAAGAAGGTAGATCCTGCTTTCTTGATAAAAATTGTACTAGTGCGCCTGCATTGAAGAAGATTATAGAAAAGTTGATGGAAAATCAGGTCTTGACGACGTCAACAAATAGTGATGTGTAAGAAACTAGATTGAACAAGTGGTCTATGCAAATCAAAATCCTGGTGGCTTTTCTCTGTAAAATTTCAAGGAATACTTGTTCATGGTATATCTTAAAATGTAACTTGTTAGACCTATTGAGAAAATTTTGATTTTATTGGATCTCAGGACCATTAATTCTATTTGCAAAGTTATGCACAGGTCATTCTATTTTTTTCCCAGTTCCCTGATCAGTTATCAGTCGGAGGTGTAACTGAGATAAGATGCATATTATATGTTACCTCAATCCATTTGGACTTGTTACACATTGACATATAAGTAACCAAGCAGGTTCTGCAAAATCACTGCAACAACATCAAACTAACCATAAATCAACAAAATCCATCTTTTTTCTTTCTTGACAGCAATGGTGTCATATTTGGGATTTTCACCGAGACTGAATGATGATATATTCATATCATTAGTACAGTACTGACGATGTCTCTAGACTAACAATGTCGTTAGTACAGTGATGACGTAATTAGTAACAATCTCAAAAATTCATACTAAATTGACTTTGTGAAATTCTTTTCTTTTTTTTTAAATGTCCTAGCAATTTTTGTTTTAAATTTTATTTAACGTTATGTGTCCGGCCGTTTATGCACACCACTAATCACCTCTTCATTAGATTAAGGACAGACCGTCTCAACGCTTCTTGACTACACCAGGCCAGTGCGATTGGAACTATAGTATATTAGTCTTACCCTTTACCTATTCAACCGCTAATCTCGTGAAGTCCTGAGGTGTATCATGTGAGACCGAGTTGCTTTCTCACGGCCTCATCGCATAGTATGTGGTCCACACTACTTCTCTAGCCTTGACAATCCGCCACCTCTAGCATTGCCCATTTCCATCGTTCCATATTTGTAGATCATAACGCCCTTCCCATCTTTGTAACTCTATATATACATATCATACACTGTGAGAGGGAGTGACACATAAGAGACTCTCTTCAAGTTTCACTCTAGTTGTTTCAAGCATTTTTCTTTCTGTTCTCTCAGAGAGTCATGGGTGGGAAGATCAAGATTGGAATCAATGGTTTGTCATTTTAAACTCTCTGAACTTCTGTTCATGTAATTGGAAATTGGCTATTTTGGTTGGAGTTGGATCATAATGTATTTGTGTGCTCTGTTTGTTTGGCTTGTTGGTGAAGGATTTGGAAGGATTGGCCGCTTAGTGGCCAGGGTTGCTTTGCAGAGAGATGACATTGAACTCGTAGCTGTTAATGATCCTTTCATCACTACAGATTACATGGTAAACTTTTGTATCTATGTGTGTTTCTTCTGTACGATTTAGGTGTATAGTATATGCATGCGTTTGTGTGTGTTTATTACTGGTGGATGAATGAATCTGCATTGTTATAGATTATGTGATCCAGCTAATGCTTTACCTTAATGCTTTGATGCCAATGAAAACATATAGTGTATAATGCGAATAATTGTGGAATCATTTACTGGTTGTCTCAATTTTCTATCATTTTGTCTAATGAAGGAAAAAAATGAGAAGGCATGAATTGTAATATATATCCCATTTAATCTCCTTGGATTATAAGTAATTCTTTCGTTGTTCAAAAGTTTAATTTATTTTTAATCGTCAATTTTCTAACCAACCAAATGATGCTTCTTGAAGTTCTGATCTGTGTGATTGTCAGTCATATATTGGGTACTTACTATTAAGTTTTTGCCTAATGTCATTTTGGAATTTTACACTACAGACATACATGTTTAAGTACGATAGTGTTCATGGGCAATGGAAGCATCATGATATTAAGATTAAGGATTCCAAAACCCTTCTCTTTGGTGAAAAGCCAGTCACTGTTTTTGGTGCAAGGTGTGTTTTTGTTCCATGTATATTTGAAATGAGGAACTTGCTTTGTCTGGAAGTATGAACTCAAGGAGATTATCAGGCCTAAGATGTTTTATCTCCCCCAATAATTAGGAACCCTGAGGAGATCCCATGGGGTGAGGCTGGAGCTGAATTTGTAGTTGAGTCCACTGGAGTTTTCACTGATAAGGACAAGGCAGCTGCTCACTTGAAGGTTTGTAATTTCTGATTTCTCATGTGATGGTGTTCAATAGATTATAAGTGTAACTCAAGAAGCTTGTCTCTATTTTTTCTCTGAAGTGTTTCTCTTGGGGTTTGAAAACATTTTAGAGTCATGCAAGTTTTCTCTTGTTTCTGTTATGTTAAATAAAAAAATTGAAATAATGAAAAAGGCATCAGTATCCATGTTTGTCATGTTTTTATATATTTTTAATGGACCCCTTACAAATATGCTGGATTAAATGTACTTCATTTCTTTGTCAGTGGCCAAGTTTGGCTTCTTTTCTCATTTTGTTAATGTATCCTTTGACGTTTAGGGTGGTGCAAAGAAGGTAATTATTTCTGCCCCCAGCAAAGATGCCCCAATGTTTGTTGTGGGTGTCAATGAGAAGGAATACAAGCCCGAACTCGATGTTGTTTCCAATGCTAGCTGCACAACCAACTGCCTTGCGCCATTAGCAAAGGTTTCAATTCTTATTTAATTGCTTAAAGAACTGCAAAAAAGAACATGCAATAGATTCTTCATTCAGAAAGAAACTTAAACTGGTGATTTATGATTCTTGAATTTGCATATCAGGTTATCAATGATAAATTTGGTATTGTTGAAGGTCTCATGACTACTGTCCATTCTATTACTGGTAAGTATGAAATAATATAAACTCCTTTTCCACTGCAATGAAATATCTTCCCTGACTGGTTTACCTATGTTATGTAGCCACACAGAAGACTGTTGATGGACCGTCCATGAAGGACTGGAGAGGCGGAAGGGCTGCTTCCTTTAACATCATTCCAAGCAGTACCGGAGCTGCTAAGGTGACTATCATCTTTCATCTACATTAATTCATTTTTAGGAGTCATGAAAAGATAGCAGGTCTAATTAGGGGAAAAAAAGATGTATTGTGGTAATAGTGATATATTGTCAAGTCACTATTCTTTTTTTCAAGTTCTGTATTGTGATTATGTGTGATATATTATCAACTTAATTTTTTTTATTGTTTTTCATATTGGTTTTGACGTAAGTCCATTTTGATTGTCATGTACATTTAGGTAGTATCACAAATCAATCTTCTGCTGCAACTGACTATATGCCTGTGGTATTCTTTAACTGTGCAGGCTGTTGGCAAGGTGCTGCCAGCACTGAATGGGAAATTGACTGGAATGGCTTTCCGTGTTCCCACTGTTGATGTTTCAGTGGTTGACCTCACTGTGAGACTTGAGAAGGCAGCCAGTTATGATGAGATTAAAGCTGCTATTAAGTAAGGATTATGAGTACTTTGATAGTGATTTTTTTTTTTTGAATAATGAAAATCTCGGATTGACAAAAGTATATTCATTACTGCAATATTTCACATTTAGATATTGTCATGCCTGATCTCCTTTCATCTTTATGTTCATAGGGCGGAATCTGAGGGCAGCTTGAAGGGAATCCTTGGTTTTACAGAAGATGATGTGGTTTCAACTGATTTTGTGGGTGACAACAGGTGATTCTTCCGATAATGTTATAATATTTTGCAATATTTCCATCTAAGATGGTCAACTTTTAATATAGTGTCTTAGTTGAATCGTCTTTCATAAGATGCCTCTCTCTTTATATTTTTAGTCTAGATGCTGTGTACTCTTCTTTTCAGCTTAAGTTTCTGCAAGTCTGTCCACCATTGAAGTTTAAAGCTTACCTTGTGAAACTGCACGCTGGCAGGTCAAGCATATTTGATGCCAAGGCTGGAATTGCTTTGAACAATAATTTTGTGAAGCTTGTCTCTTGGTATGACAACGAATGGGGTTACAGGTAACAGACATTATGTATTTCTTATATTTTTTGCGGAAACTATATTTCCTTTATCTGTAAAGTCTAGCTTTACAAATTGTGGATGTTTAACGTTTAAACACTGCTTTTGGGTGTTCGAATTTATACTGACTGCAAGAGTATGACTAGCTAGTAACTATGGAACAATTCCCATTGTAGGGTGTCAAAACCTGCATTTACAGCCATGCCACTATTTATAATTTTGTTTATCTTTTTAAGTCAATGGAATGATCGAAGATGTTTATGTATACTTTGGTCCTATGCAACTGTCTGCTGACAAGAGAGTCACTTTTTTATTTTTTAAGACAGTTCATGAAATTTTCTTTTCTTTTTTTGCCAAAATGATAGAATTACACATTTCCTCTCCTTCTATGAAGGTACGTACCATTGGGATATGGGGCATTTTCCCTCCTCCACAATCACAGTGGTGAAAAATAGAGAATATTGTTGGATAACTGAGTCTCATCAATTCCTCAGTTCATGCATGCATGCATCCATCAATTGCTTCCTGATTACACTTTCATTCTTAATTTGTGCTGCAGCTCACGTGTGATTGACTTGATTCGACACATTGCATCTGTAAATTGAGCAGTTTGAAGTTTTGGTCTGAGCACATGCTGTGAGGCTTCCGCTATTCTTTCAGCTTATTTTGCAGTTTAATAAATACCTAGGGCTGTAAGTAGTTATAGAATAATTATGAGCCTTCTGGATGATAATATTGTTGATTGGTATTGGTTCATCCTCTATATATTAGCTTTTCATTCTGAACATGTTTGGTTAGGGATGTGTAATTTGAATATGCCTTTCTTTCAGAAACGCCACTTATTTTTCTAAAGCCTAGTTTTCTGCTGCTCTGCTTGTGGATCTTCATTCCCCCTTTCTATTGAAGAAAAAAAAAGTATCTTGCCTCTCTGATCCTGTTGATTAATGATAGTTCATAACCTTCATTTTCTCTCCTTGTCTTTTTTTTTTGGTTTTCGCATACTTGCAGAACCTAGTAGTCCATATTAACGCATATACAGTAATCCTCTCCATGCTAATAAGTAACAGCAATAACCTATGTGTTCCTTCTCTTACAAGTTAAATGAGGTAAACATAATTTCCCATAACTTTTCCTAAAGATTTCAAAAGATTTACATTTCCTTACTGCTTCATAAAACTACATTCTAACAGTGGCCTCTAACAACCTCTATCAGCTTATTCATGAACCAATCTGTAGTTATGATAAATACTACAAACTCCCAAGGTTTCCACAATACTTTTCAACATTAGAGGGAATCAATCCATTGGTCACAATCATTCTTAAATCTCTTACTACAGGCTAGAACAGAATTTCACGTACCCATCACCTGAACATATTTTTTTTAACTCAGCCATCATTGAATTACACGAAGAAACAACAAACATATTATTGCTTAAGAACTACTATAACAAGGCGGCTCTTGCAGACAGTATGGTATATAAGGTCAAAACTAGGATTGAGCATGTGGTCGGGTCGAGTCGGTTTTAGGCCTTCAATGAACCGACCTGCCCAAATAGGTTTATAAAAAATCCCAACCAAGTGAGCAACCAAATATTTTAGTTTTTCAAATCTGCCACCCGAATCCAGCTCTACAAATAGCACCAAATCCATATATACAAAGCAATATTCAGATCCAATTTCATGACCAAACCTCAAATTTTCAAACAAAAAGCAAAGAAAAAAAATTATTTTAGAAAATAATTATGACCAACTCAACAGTAATTCCAAACTATAATTTTTCTTAAAAACAAAACTAATTACATGAAAGGTTTATTTCAGAAGTTAGGCTACATCTGAAAATCTCACAAGAACAACAAATTAGTCAGAGGGACTTATTTCACGAGAAGTTAAATCTAGATCTTAAAAGCTAAATCTTACATCTCATATGATCTCTTTGCTTTGAAATCTTGAAACCCACACATAGATCTACACTTGAACTTAACTTTGTTAGATTTGCATCTCTCATAGTCTGCAAGGCATCATTCTTGTGTGGTTGAGTGCTGATAGAGAAGAGATAGCAAACAAATTATGCGTGGGATTCAATTTTCTTTGGAATGTTGAGTCTTTGCTTGTTTGACTTCTCTGGACACCATTGCTTCTCTCCCACAATCCCACAATCCCACAATCCCACCCCTACCAACAATAGTGACCATTGAAAGGTGAAAAGAAAGACAAGATAGAATAAGATTTCTTTTGTTTGTGTTTAGGCTTGAACAAAAGTTATATTAATTAGGCTATAAAAGTGGGCTGTCTTGTATAAGGAAAGGAAAGAATATGTCACTTACAATGCTAATTTCGATCTGGTCAATTATCCGACCTCTAATTTTTGAAATTAACCGGTCTCTAGTTTTTGAGAGGCCCAAATAACCAACCCATATCAACACTAACTCTAAAAAATCACTCAAATGAAAAATGGTATTTTCGAGTTGGGTCAGTTGCGAGTTGAATGTTTTGAGTTAGATTTTCGTTTTTTTTGGGTTCTATGCTCACCCACTCAAAACCCTCTACCAACTTTAGAGCACCATTTTGTCGACTTGTTAGGAAGAAAATTTCCCAGGCCTTGAGGTATGAGATGCTTGTTACTCAGCATAAAGGGGCCTAAGATTAGGATTAATCTAGCTTAGCTCAATTGCAAATTATAAGCAATATATAGCATGGAGCAACAATAGCCAAATTCATTTGTTAAATCGAAGACGAAAAGCTTTCACATTGTAAGCTTGCATTAAGCACATAATCAAGTTCTCAACTACTCTCAGGCGAAAATCAAAATAACCAATTTTGCCTCGAGATCCAAAATGCACGCCTAAACTTTTAAACTTTGTCCAGCTGAAAGTGTTCATGTGATATTTTGGTTTATGAACAAAAAAGCACTAAGAAATTTCCTAATAGTAACTGCACATCCATGAACCAAGCATACGTGCCTGCCATGATGCATCTCATTAGGTAGGGCCTGCAACCAAAGCAATAAATTGAATCAGCTTCTTGTTAGACATCAAGTTTACTATACAGGAAGTGAGTTTTTTGCTCTGAAATAATTCTGGTCCAGACAATTCGCCATTACAAGTTCTTTAATCCTCCAAGAGGAAGAAACAGTGTTTTGCATCAAAACAAAAATTATCAGCAAGCCCACAACAGTTCTAGACAAATAGAAAGGAAGGAGCTGATACTCGCCTAGCAATACTAAAAAGACCAACGAACTCAGATATAATCATGTCAATATAAGGTTAACATTAGTGTGAGCAGAGTTGGCACACTTCAACTAAGATATCAACCATTGTTTTATATAATCAGCAAACTCATTCCCAGCTGTTAAATCCAACTTAACCATACTTAAAGACAGGATAGTGTATATATGAAAACAAATGCAGGTAAAATATGCAAAAAAATAAAATATGATCCGAGGAGGAAATGGAATAATGGATTACCAATTTCAAGTGAGTAAACAATTTTCGAACCTAGATATAGTAATAGCACATAGAATTTTGTGGAAAGCCAAAATTGCTCCTAGAACTAATTAGATCTATCAAGGCTCCTAGAATCAATATACAATGGATCACCTTACCTCCTTAAAATTTAGAAAACAAAGTACCACAACCCCTGAAAGAAGCTGATATGCCACAATGCAAGAAAACTGATATATTAAGATAACTTGGAAGCTTAGTCAAGGGAAAGACCTACACCATAGTTCATATGTTGTACTTGTATTAAAGCATTGATACAACTGATCAACACCTCGACAAGATTTGAAAAGGGGTTCCCTAGCTAACAGATGTATAAAACTTAGGCTTCTTAGGGAAATTGCAATCTTTTTTCTCTATTTCTAGTTCAACACCATAATGAAGAACAAAGCACTTATCAAAGTTATAGGGAATTTCAGATACATTTAGTCACTTGCTTTGTTTACTTTGCTAATTGCATAAAGATACAATTCACATGGACTTGGAACTTTTAGAGGAACTGCAACGCTTATGCCCAAACCCTATATGTATAAGAAAAGTGAATCTTGTAAAACTAATAACTGCCTCGCCTGCATTACAGATTTTACAATTAAAATCAACTTAATTTCAGATGATATTTTATTGTACATGATTGTTTTACCCTGAATTTGTGTGTATATAACTGAAACATGCAATTCCGATATGGAGTCACCTTTACAAACTAACCTGTTAAATAAATTCAATCTAATCATGTTTTAGGGTGCTACATGTTAACTAACGGGCTGACTCTAGCATGATTGATATAAACAGAACTGCATCTTGATAGCAACCTATATTGACAGTAAAATAATGATGGAAGGCTTAGTAGCAATTTGGGTAACAAATATTCATCAACTTGCTTACTGTATGGCTCCTAAATAATAATAAAAGTGTTACAATTTCCTCTACTTCTTTCTAGGATTCAAGAGGTGCTGCAAAGGAACAACAATTTCAAATACAAAAGCCAGCATGTAAGCAAAATTGTATTACTGTGCAACATTGCCTAGAAAAAAACATCATTGCACACTCTAACCACCAGAACACAAGGAGGACAAATCCCTAACATGATATGTTACTCTAACCTGCTGACTCTAAAATGATTGACATAAACAGAAGTTACAGAACTATAAATTGATACAAACTATATTGACATAAAAAAAACAATTTGGGTAACAAATATTCAGCAACTTGCTCACAGGGATATGGCTCCTGAAAAAACTCTTACAATTTCCTCTACTTCTTTCTAGGATTCAAGAGAATCTGCAAAGGAATAACTTCAATTTCCAAACAAATGCCCTAGAATGGAAATGCCTTAGCATGGCAATATTGTATTACTGTGCAATATTGCCTAGAATGCTCATTGCACACTGCTATCACTAGAACATAAGGAGGACAAGTCCCTATCTACCATCAACCACTTCATTCAGTAAGGAACAAAGAATTAGAAAATTGGGCAACTAAATGCAAACTCCGACACCAAAAATGTTACACACTAGAAGAAACAAGAAACGAGAAACATTACTACCACCATCAACGTTGAGGATTCAGAGCCAAAAGCAAATTCTTCCCACCGGGAAGGTATGCAACATTGGGTGTCTTGGCCAGTGTGGACGCCACTTCCCTCGATGCTTCAATCCTCCTAAGTTCAATCAATCCCATACCAGCAGACGAAGTAGCATCTGAAATCAGCTTGGCAGAGTCACTTTCTCCCTCAGCCCTAATAATGGCAGCCCTCCTCTCCTGCTCCGCCTTCATCACCACGAACTTCGACCTCTCAGCCTCCTGTTGTGCCACCTGCTTCTGCTCCACAGCCCTCGAAAATTCAAACCCATAAGACAAATGTGTAATTGCCACATCATCAAGCAATATATTGAAATCCTTAGCCCTGCGGATCAAGCTATCACGAACAAGAGCAGAGACATGGGGCCTCTCTGTCAACAGCTGATCGGCATTGAATTGCGCAACCACAGCTTTCAAGACTTCATTGCCGATAGAAGGAAGAACTTTCTCGTCGTACTCGAGACCAAGGTTCTGGACAATGACCGGAAGACGATTGACATCAGGGCGAGAGAGGACACGGAGAGTAAGGCTGACCATCTGAAGGTCCTTGGTCCCAGAAATGGAGGAGAAAGTGTGAGGCCTAGTACGAATGTCGAAGATGTACGGCTTCTGGACCCATGGGATAAGGAAATGGGTTCCTTCGCCGACGGTTTCATCAAGAATGCCGCGGAACCGGTCGAACAGGACAGCGCGTTGGCCACCGTCAACAGTGTAGAGGGAGGAACTGACGGCAGCAGTAGACAATCCCAGACCAAAGGCAGCGCGTGCAAAGTTCGTGAGGAAAGAGACGGAAGCTTGGTTGCTTCCCATCTTTCACTCTGGAAATCAGTGAAATGGAAAGGAGATTGTGGAACTGAGAGAGAGAGAAAGAGGAAGGGTTTTGGTTACAGGGACGTTTGGAAGATCAGGGTTTATCTGTGATAAAACCCTAGCTTTCTTGGGAGAGAGGGCAAGCCGAAATGAATTGGGCTTGAAAAATGGGCTTGGTGGAAAGACAAGGTAAAGCGGTGCGTTTTAATGCATTTGGGTTTCATTTACCAATTTTATCGCCGTTACTGATCGACCTTCATGCTTCAGGGAATCTCTCTCCTCTGGTCCGCAGTCTGCTATAGCTCGAGCGTCGAAGCCAACACCAGTTGTGGCAGCGCCTGCTACCATTTCCTCCTTGCTCTCTCTCTCTTGACTAGGTCCAGGTTAGCTTTCTTTCTTGCTTCCCCATCTCAATCCTTCACCCATATAAGACCTACTAGATTCTACTGTTTTTTTGTTTTTGTTTTTTAAAATCTTTTACCACCTCTTTCTTCGGATTAGCTCTGTGTTATTGACTAAATTTTCTATTGTTTGGCTCAGTTTCATGTTATGAACTTCACTTCCTCCTGAGTTGTGTGATTAGGCTGTGTTTCCTTCATTCCTTTGTTCTATTGAATTTTATGGATAAAATGGAAGGCAGGGGAAAGGGAGAAATGCTCAAAAAGTGAGTTCTTGCCTTATTCATTGAGTGGTTTACGAAGGAATTAACTTTTAATAAAGGAGCATGCCATTCCATTGGAGATTGCTTTTATCTTATTTTTATTTTCTTCATAAAATGGACAGAATGGGAGCGAAAGGGAAAACTTTTATTAACTTTTCATATTGGAGGACCTTAAATTTATTTTCCATTTTATTCAACTTAACAACCCAACAGACACCCCTAACTTTTTATTGGCACTCGTCAAAATTTACTAAACAGAATACTTTCATCCTAACATTTCATTAATTCATTCTTCATTTGGTGTCTCATCCTCTATACAACTTCCAAACAAATTGTTCTAAGAATATATATGGTCATGTTATAGGTGTTGATCAATCCTAAGTGAAATATCTGTTGCAACCTTAGTTGTGGTGTTAGGATTTGCATCCTCTTACAGTTTCAGTTCATGTGATCATGAGCATATTGATGTTTTCCCAACCTTACGCCTTTTCCTTTGTAAGGAGATGTATCCCTAGAACTAACATGTATATAATGTACTGGTTTTAATTTAATTCAGGCCAAGTAGAGTAACTATAATTTTGCTTCACAGGCATCTCAAATCTCAGAACAAATAATCGTTGCTTTTAGAAGATGATATCATTAAACTGCAGATTGGTTATTACTTATTAGAAGTTATATTCTAATCAATCTTGTTTCTTAAACATGCTTTGAACTTATTCATTCTCTATTTTGTACATAGATTTTTGGTATTGCACTACAGATTTTTGGAAATTTGAACTTGTTGCAGCCCTATACTCGTAAAACTTGTAATTATTTGCAACCTATGTGGAAAGTAGGAACCTTTGGACTTTAGTTAAGTTATATAATATTCAAATTCTGGAAGAAGGGTAAGTTAATCATAATCTCTCGTTCTCCATTCTATACTTCTCGCCCTTAATAAAATTCCTTTTTCTGTATATAAAAAAAAGAATCACAAACTAGCCACCGAGAAAGAAAATGGAATTTGGACTTCAGTTTTTTTACATTGGATATAGTATACAGATTTACATCCATGTTATTTCAATGCAGTCTCTGTTCCTCCCTGAAAGTATATAAACTATTGTCGCAGGAACAAAAGTCATGGCACTGAACCTTGCCAGATCTGTTAGGACCATTAGCATTGCCAAAGAGGCATTTCGTGTTACATGGCAACAAACTTTTTCTGCTGGTGGTGCTAAATCCAAGAAAGGATCTAAAGGGGGTGGTGCAAGTGATGCACCAAAAGCATCAATGCTTAGTAAAGAAGTGAAGTCGACTACAGTGGTAGGTGCCAACATCCTCAAAGAAGGAGCAGATCCCAAGATCCTACCTGATTCTGAGTATCCCGATCGTCTGTGGCATCTGCTTGATAAACGCCCTGCATTAAGTGAATTACGTAGGAAGAATATTGAAACACTGCCTTATGCAGATCTCAAACGCTTTGTGAAGCTGGACAACCGAGCAAGAATCAAGGAAAATAACTCTGCCAAGGAGAAGAATTGATTTTAAAGAAACAAGAAAACAATCTGTAAGAGATATAATTCCTTTATCAAGTTCAACGCATCTTTGTTTTCTGGGATTCCTTTGAGTGACTTACTAGCATCTGCGGAAAAGATTAATGGAAATGAAGATAGATCAGAATGATTTGGCATATCTTTGTAGCTTTCAAAAAAATTCGATATATTTTATTATGAGAATAAATCCTACTACTTCTGGTCCTGGGGTTCTTTTCCAATCTCTTCTCTTTATGCAGAACATCAGAGTTGTTTAGAAGATTACAATTTACTATATATGTTGATTGGAAGGATTATTTTTTCCCTTTGCAAAGCACTTGGAAAGATTTGTGTTCAATGGCATCATGGAATGATCTAATCGATAATCTTTATTGCTCAAGTTAATAATGATTAATGGGGTGGTCATTTATAACATTTGTATCAAGCACCTGAGGTATTCTCTCTCCCTTCTTTTCTTTGGTCATGAGTTTGTGCTGTTCCACCTTTGTGTCGAGGGTCCCCATTTGTGCCTATATCTCCCATTTTAGAACAAATTTGAGCATGATTTCCTGACTACTCTTGTTTCCATGTTGTAATTTATTTTTCTTTGGAAATTTAGAAATATATCTCATCTCTCAGTATGGTGCATTGATTGTTGGGTTCCTATCAGAACTGGTAAGCCGTAAGTTGTCCTGGTTGGCTTCGCTCAAGTTTGTAATTCTCTAAGTAGCATCTTGAGTATGATGAGCATAGACTAGTTTCATTGCTTGCAATATAAATTATACAATATCAAGTGCTTTATGCTGTTGGGCCCTAGTTTTCGACATTGCTGTAGAACTTCACGGGTGGTAGCCACTTCCTTTTGCCCCCTAGCTACCGTACTTTGCAATAGTGGGGGTCAAATGTGATCATGCTTTTAAAGATTCACTAAAAAAGCTTATGCTTCTTCCCTTTTCCTCAATATTATTGACTTGGTGGGCCATTTTTTCATGGAGAGGTTATGTCGGTATGGGTTGATGGCCTAATATGTAGTGATCATAGTGGTCCAGGTATCTTGTTTAACCCAAGGCTAGATGGTATAGTCTGTAGAGCATGAATGTAACATAATGCAGCATTTGATCTAACCTTGAGGTTCACTGAATGGGATTGGGAGTTGGGACTGCACTGAAGTGTTTGTTAAAATGTTGGTTGTCTTGCTTTTTTCCATTGCCCATCTAAAGATGTGGCTTCATGACTCCCATCAAAGCAAGAAAGAGGTTAGGTGGAAGCAGAAAAAAGAAGTAAAAAGAGAGGAGGCAAGAAAATGTAGATTAGGAGACTGAAATTTGACATCACATGCATCATTTTTCTTAAAGCATGCAACTGCCCTCTGTTACAGCTTTTGAATGCAGTTCTTGAAAAGTTTAATAAAGCTGCCTTTCACATGTTTAACTTAACCTTTAGAGCTGTGTCTTCTGAGACCTATGAGTATTAGGCAAGGTTCCTCCAAAGAATCTTAAATAATGTAATCCTTGCCAGCATTATATAATCACCAAATCCTAAATGTAAACCTGGCCACACTTTCCATTTGGATAGACTTGCATTATGTTTACCGAACTTGTATGTTATATATTTGATTGGAATATGCACAGGCTTCAGAAACAAGTGGTGGCTTGCATTTGCAATTCTGCGTAGATTATTCGAAGGCCAATCCAAACGAACTGATTTTGTCCTAGGTTTCTTTGTTGCTGAAATGAGTAATGCAAGTTAGGGAGGTATGTCTTTTTTTTAATTTTTAATAGTCACATAAATTGAATTAATGGACACTAACATTCAAAATATAAAATAAAATTAGATAATGAACACAAAAAGACAGGAGAAAACTAGCTCAAGCCAAGCAAAGGATATGGAATTTGGATTTGTACATGTGGCTTTGAATTGAGTAACCTACACTGCATCATCAGTATACAAAATCGCATTTTGATTGAGCCCACAAAGTTTAAATTATGTTTTAAGTGTAGAAAATTAGGTCGGCAGATTAAAATTTGGTTACAAGCCACTAACAAATTCTTTTTCAACTACTAAAATAGAATAAATTTTAGAGATAAGGTTCAAGTGCAATGATACAGAGTTGAGACTCCTTTCTCCCATCTAAGAAAAAAAATATTTATTTAATTGTGTTAAATACAATTTTATTGATGCATATTAAAAAGTTTATAAAATTTTAGTACTTAAAATTCTCAACAATCCCGAATGAATTCATAAAAAATTTAAAATATTGAAATTTATAACAAAAAGACACACCTTCTTAATCTCCGTCATACTAATTCCAAATGAATACTTGGAAAGGGACAGGCATTTAAATTGTCGAGTTGAAAACTCTCTATATAGTTAGGCCATGGCCCATGAAAATGTTAATATACTATTAAGAATGAATTGATTCTCCAAAGCCATGAGTATGATAAAGGCATGAGTTCTATCTATAATTAACACCAAGAATTTTATCCACAGTAAAATTCCCATCTACTAAATACTCATCCAGCTTGCCTCCGCAATCATCACTGCCACCTTCAGGTAAGAGCAGAATTTCTCATGATCTCCCTCTACATCTCTTTCATAATCATCATATGCATCTCTAACTGCGTTTTTACTATTCCAAATTTCCATGTTATCATCATTTTGCTCAAATTTTGTTTTGCCCGGAAAAACCGAAATTCTTTCTCTTCCATATATAACTATATTCTTTTACTCCTTTACTTTCTTTCAAGGGCTTCCTTTCCTGGGTTGGCTTTGTGAGAACAATGATGGTTGTTTCCCTTCTCATACTATCTAGTTGATGTTGTTGATTATTCTATACAACCCTTTTAACCACACTTAAGGATATTCTTTACTTTTTCTAGATGCTGCTCTTGTCATTCTTATTTTATTCAGTCAGTTTTCTAATGGGTTTTGCAGCAAGTAGTTCAACTGCTTGCCTCAAAGTTTTAAGTTTCTTCTGTTGTCTCCGTGTGTATGCTTTATTGGGTAATGGGTTTCTATATTTCTTGCATGTGTGTATTTTTGGAGTATAATACTTGCCCATCTTAGTTGTTAATTGTCACAATCTCCCTTCCATTGCTTGCAAGCTTTCTTCTTGTTATACCTTTGCTTTCTATATTTCTTGCATGTCCTGCTTTATTACTTGGAACTTGATTCTTTGTATTCTTTTAGACGACTTTCATGTTGGAATTGCAGTTCTAGTCCTCTTGCTTTTTCAAAAATTATACTTTTCATCACTGCTTGTCTCATACTATTTGTTTGGAACTTACCTCAATTTCTTCACCTTCTTAACAATTAGTTTCTGGTTGTCCTATTGTGTTATTTAGATCCTTTGACTAAAGGATATCATTTAAATCATTCCAATGCCTCCTACATACTTCCCTCTTCGGTGGGAGAGCACCGGAGACCAATGGTGGTATGCCTCCCCCATAGATTGGGCTGCTGCTAATGGCCACTATGACTTGGTCCGTGAGTTGCTTCGTATTGACAGCAATCACCTTATCAAACTCACCTCTCTACGCCGAATTCGTAGACTGGAAACTGTCTGGGATGATGAAGAACAGTTTAATGATGTTGCCAAATGCAGATCTCAGGTTGCGCACAAGCTGTATTTTGAGAGTGAAGCCAAGAAAGGAAAAAGCTCTCTCATTCATGCTGGGTATGGCGGATGGCTAATGTACACTGCTGCCTCAGCTGGAGACTTGGGTTTTGTTCAAGTACTTCTTGAAAAGAACCCTCTACTAGTTTTTGGGGAAGGAGAATATGGTGTCACTGATATATTTTATGCTGCAGCTAGGAGTAACAATTCTGCGGTTTTCAGGTTGCTCTTTGACTTTGCAGTTTCTCCAAGGTTTATGACAGGCAAAGGTGGAGAGTTGGAGGAGCACATTGGGGATATTCCTTCTGTTTATAAGCGGGAGATGATGAATAGGGCTCTCCATGCTGCTGCTAGAGGAGGAAATTTGAAAATTTTAGAGGATCTTCTTGCCAATTGCTCTGATGTTTTGGCATATAGAGATGCTCAGGGCTCAACTATCTTACATGCAGCTGCAGGCCGAGGGCAGGTTGAGGTAAAGCTCTAATAATTTTGTTCTGGTGTAAAACTTTGGTCCTTCTTCACTCTTATGAATATACTTTTGATTGAAGCTTGATTGATTTTATTTCCTAGCAAATAATTTTAGTTCTACACAAGAAAACAGAACATGTTGACTTCCATAATATAGAACCATGAGAAAAGGCATACTGATGCAGTTATGGTTATCAGCTGTGTAATCAATGAGTTCATTTTCTTTAGTAGGCATGTATAGATTTTATAACTTCCTTTTGAGAGGTTTTGAGAATGTTGAAGTGGATAGGTTTTTATTTATTTACTCGAAGATGAGATAAGAGCTGCTGAATACTGGTGAGAGAAAAATATGGATTGCTTCATATTAAATTATGAACCTTTCATTTGACACTTAACTGCTTCATAAGATGGCTGGGAAATTAGAAAAAACAAAGCCATGCATTTTTCCTGCCTCCCCATATATTCTTATTTAAATACTATCAATTCATTTGGTTAACTCGTCACTGATAATCATGTTTATATTTAAAAAATATTGAACTAAAATGTGATTCCGTTTTTTCTCTAATTCTGTACAAGGAAGTTGGCCTCTAGAGTTGTATGTATGTCCTTTTCCTTGGAAAAGATAGATTCTCAGTTAGTTAACTAGAATAATGAAAGAATTCATTATTCGTCTTTAAATTGTTTGCATCAGTATATATAAATTTGCATTTGTTTACATCAAGGCATCAATTGTCACAGATTCGCATATTGAGGAGAATAATAACCTTGCATGCGAGATTCTTACCAAATGCCTAGCAGGAAGTAATCATAACAGTTCAAAACACCAGTTTGTCTGACTCTTTCATGCTATGATAATGAAAGCCCTCTTTATAAAAATTTACTTCTCGTAAGCTTTACTTACATTAGGGTGAAAATCATTATTAGGATATATCACATGAGTATCATAAACTTTGATGTTCATAGAAAAGGATGGTATTGTTTCCTTCCATGGTGCACCTGCTGGAATATGTCTTTCTCTTGTTTCCTGAATATCAGTTGCTGCAGCGTTTTGATTCTTGGTACCGATGCAGGTAGTCAAGTATCTTATAGCATCCTTTGATATCATCAACTCCACAGACCATCAGGGCAACACAGCGTTGCACGTGGCTGCTTACAGGGGACAATTAGCTGCAGTTGAAGCTCTAATTTTAGCATTTCCGTCATCAACATTTCTGAAGAATGATGTTGGAGAAACTTTTTTCCATAAGGTTGTGTCAGGTTTCCAGACTCATGCTTTCCGAAGATTGGACCGACAAATTGAGCTTATGAAGCAGTTGGTAAGTGGGAAGACTTTTCACATTGAAGAAATTGTCAATATCAGGAATAACGATGGGAGGACTGCTCTTCACATGGTCATAATTGGTAACGTTCACGCTGACCTTGTGCAACTCTTGATCACCGCTCAATCAATCAATGTGAATATCCGTGATGCTGATGGCATGACCCCACTGGATTACCTTAGGCAGCAACCTGCTTCTGCATCCTTGGATATACTTACTAGGCAATTGATTTCAGCAGGGGGTATATTTGCTTGTCAGGACTATTCTGCAAGAAGAGCCATTGCTTCCCACTTAAAGATGCAAGGTAATGGTAGCAGTCCTGGAACCTCATTTAGAATCTCAGACACCGAAATATTCTTGTATACAGGAATTGAGAATGCATCTGATGCTGCTGTTGATCGAGGTAATGCCTCGTCTTCATCTGTAGTGAACCCATGTGACTCAACCCATGCCAATCATAACAATGACAAGAGGCCAAGTTCTGTAAATTATGCAGCACAAAAAATTAAACAAGTCCTTCATTGGCCTCGTGTGAAGGAGAAGAAAGCTGAGGGATTCAAGAAATCCATAGATGAGGGTTCAGCGGAATCATACAAAAAATGGAGCACCCCAGAGGAGACTCCAAAGCCACTTAGACAAAGGTTTTCAAATCCCCCACCTCCTCCTAATAACAAGCGGACACTTTCTGTTAGGAGTAATCAGTCAAGTCCAACTGCAACGAAGAGATTTGCTTCAGGGATAATGCATGGAGTTGTGCAGTCCATGCCTCACATAACCATTCAAGGTCGTTCTCGGTCTAGTTCATTCTCAAAATCATCACTCTCCTCACCCAATTCATTAGATAAACAAAAAGGCATTTTCGTCGATAATAACATTGCTGGACCATCTTGCTCAAATCATCTACTTGATGATGAAAGACCAAATCTGGCAAAGCAAGAAACTGTTGCTAAGAGGTTAAGAAGACATTATTTCTGTTTTGGTGCAGCTGGCCTCTCTGTCAAAAACCCAGTTAGCAGCAGGCAGATAGAAAGCCAGAGTTGGAAGCAGCCTGTTGTTTCGGTGGCTTAATCAAATGGTCAGAGCTCATTTTCAAGTGCAGAAAACAAGCAGGCAGCACCTTGCAAATGTACTGACATTAAGAAGGAAAAAACTACATATTAGAGCCGGGTACTAATTTAGTAATTTTTATGCTTTTATAGCTTGTATTCAATATTATTGCATGCACATATGAAACTTTTACTGACTGAGATGAGAATTTGACTATGCTGCAAGCTTTACTGGGCACTGGTTGTCATGACTTCTGCTGAAGGGTATTAATAAAACTTCATTGTGCATTTAGCATTTAGCATTTATAGTCTGATGTTATTTAGAGCAGCTATGTCTGGCTTTGAGAGTTGGAGGAGAACATTTATATATTTTCTATTTTAGTTGCTACCTTGCCAGCCTTCGTAAGTTGTAGGCCCTCATGTGTTGCAATGTGGGCTTTTTTCACACCTTGTCCAGTCCACGAGCTAGTAGTTAGATCCCTTTCCACTAGAAAAGCCGATTGTCTCAGATATGGACTGCTTGAGCTGACATTGAAGGCCCACTTGTACTGGACCATGAATAGAGCTTGGCTGAAATTAAAAATTTATGAAAATTTCATTCTGTACAATTTCTTTAATTTTAAATTCTGAAATACAAAAATCGTCGTTTGGGATTATTATCACTAGTCTAACCATAATAAAAAGAAAGCGAAGCTCATATAGTATCCATTAAGAATGGGTAGAGAATTGAATAGAGATCTTAAGATCAATCATTGTGAACTAGAATATATGTGAAAATTAATGTCCAACATGGCTAGCTATCATTCAAGCAGATGTTATGTATTCAAAACTTGTCCATGTCCCGAATTAATTATCTCATTTTCATTTATTTCTTAGTATCTTTAAAAAATATTACTGTCAACACATCAAAGAACTAAAATTCGTTTTATAATACTGTTTCGATAAGTCCAGAAACAAAAATGATTTGAGAAACGACATGAAAATACTAATTCTTGTAGAAACACCTAAAAACATATAATAAACCACATATCATAATACTTGTAAGTATCCAATATGATTAATTTAGTATATAAAATATTATTAAATATATATTAAATAAAATTCTTAACATAGACATACAAATTGAAGAAAAATAATAAATTACAACAGTGGATTAGATAATAGGTACATATACAAAAATATTAAAATTGTGGATTAGGAAATTAATAGTATTGCTTAACCTATATTTAATAAAGTTTTAATTTGAACTAACATACATGTGGTCTGAAATTTTAATATTATCTATTACTAAGTTAAATTATATAAGATTTAAAAACAAATAATAATTGAAATATTAAAATATAAAGAGACCTAGAGCTAGAACTTTAGATTTTTAAAATCTAAATATACCTTGTTTGTGATGACTCTTTTATTGTAAAAACAATGAAAATGATTTTATTTCGTGTGAAAATGGTAATTGCATATCTGTAAGAAAATTTTGTTTCGGATAGTAATAAAATGACGTTTTATCTGTTTCAAGCGTTTTGATGTGAATTTTTCAACCTAGCAACACATATGACATGTCTAATCATATTGGTCAGGGTGCTTTTTAAGAAAGCTAAAGCTTAAGATATTAGCATGGCCTAACTACATAATCGTTGCTATACTATACCTTTTTTTCTTTTTCTTTTTCTTTTTTTTCCTCCAAAACTTTATGTTTGAAAAGTATCAGCAGCTTCCTTCAAGGTGTAATTGGTTCAGTATTAGAAGTTTCAATTAATAATTCCCTATATATAAACTTGTACGTAAATTATTGTTTCCATAAATTGCGGATAATTAAGTAATTAAATTATTAGGCGTCTACATCTTGGAAAAAAAATGTTGATTTCCTTGGCATTAATTAAGTTCAATAGCTAGGTAGCTAGCATTAGGACCACATTTTTCTGGGTCAAGTTGTTTTATTTATATCTTTTTTGAAATCGATCCAAATCTCATAGAGTCAATGGGATCTCTCCCTTCACATGTTTGGATTCATTGTGACTAAGCACAATCTCTACAATTATTGGAGTATATAAATAACTGTATTGATTGTTTCTATTCGAACTAAATACAATTTATAGATTCTCGTTAATTTTTATCAATTAAAAAAAATATTTTAATTTACTAATGAAATGATGTCTGATCAGTTTATGCTTATCTCCATTAATTTATCTATTTAAATTGGTCAAAGGCATATAGGTCTTTCATGCTGGGCTAAATTTTTTATAGAATTTTACTTTCATGACCTCTATAAAAAGATTGGACTCGAGAAAGCAACAAATAGAACAAACTTTGTCAATCTATCCTATGTTCTACTTTCAACAACAAAAAAGAAATAATATCATATATATATATATATATAGGAGTTATATGAGGTTGTCTTAGCATATGACGTCACTAGCTTTGAAAAAATTGGAAAGCAAACAAATAAACTTGTGCATTTTTTTGGTTTTCAAATGGTGAAGATAGAACGACTCAAAATTCTTTGGTGTTAACATCGTCAGGATAAATCCATTAGCAAAGTTCCAATATAGTACAAGACCAACCAAGAATGACATATATTGTTTCTTAGTGAAATTAATGTATATGTATGGATGTGGAGATGTAGACTTTGATGGTAATTTATTACAATTTACAAATTAAACAGAATAAATAATTATTAATTCTGAAATTAATTGTACCAACTCTTGGCAGCATATATTTATTAATGATGTTGTTGATGTCATTTGGCTTGAAATTTGGTAATATTGTTTGATTATTTTCTTGGATGAAGTTGAATGCTGAAGCGGTTTCGATTATTTTGTTTGGTGTTATCAGTTATGGACTTGTAGCCTCTTGTGAAGGACTATGACTAAATTTGGAGTTAACATGCAAGTACCAAATCTTGTTAATTAATTAGCTTGTTAAATTTAGAAATCTGACTCACATACTGATCCAGTTCCCTATATCCTTAATTAGGATTCTTATTATCAAGCTACAAAAAAAGAAAAAAAAAGAAAAACAATAACGAGATTTAAAATCATGTACTCTTATTTTGAATGTATGATAAATTATAACTTATTAAACTAAAAATTTAAACTTGTAAATTTTTGCATAATCTATATTCTAACATATCAACCAAAATTACATAATCGTTGTATTCTTCATCTTTTTTCCTAAATAAAAGTATTAGTTAAGGAGCCAAAAAGAGGTTGTTTAGCGTTAAAAGAATTTAAGAAACTTGAGTGGTGCAGAGGCAAATGGTATATCCACTTATCTTGGAATTTCACATGTTGACTCTCTTAAAAAGTTAAGAGGTTTATTCCCTTTTCTCGCACTCCGACTGGAAAAAAAAAAAAAAAAAAAAGAATTTAAGAATCGTAACTACAAAACCTACAACTCAGGAATGATAAGTGCGTTGAGAATTCTTCCAGATAAATAGTGATAGAATTATATATATAATTTTTTACATAGATGTAATTTAATGTAAACTATGTTAATCTAAATCTCTAATGCAAATAAAAGAAAAAAAGATACATTGAACAAAATTACATAATAGTTCTATGATTTTCCTACAAAATAAAAGTTTTATAGTGAAGAGTAAATTGTATTTCGTAAGATCCCAAGCAATAACCATCTGTTTTCTCTTGTTTTCATATTTTTAAATAAAAAATAAAATGCAATACAATGTAAATTTTGTCTAGATATTTTTTAAAACAATAAAATTATTTATGAATTGCCTAGTTTCAAGACTTTGGATATTGTATTGATGACATTCAAAATGCATTAAATGTCAAATGGCAAGCTTGATATCAAAGAAATTTGGATGGCAGGTACATGACAGAGCAAGCCAAGCAAGCAAGATGTACTCTGTATTCTTCATTTAGACTATGTTTCAAAAGAGATTAAAGTTATATTCAGCGTTGACTACTCCTCCCTTCTGGTCCAAGTCTTCCCTCGCATTTTGTTGAAATTTCCACAAAATTATAATTCTGGTTTCTTCTGCTGATCAAACAATATGAGTTGTAGAGAATTTTATAGTGGGTGGTTGCACATATAAGTGTCCCACTTGGTTTCATTTTTGCAATTTAATGGCGATGTTCAATTCATTTAGTACTATTTTCAAACTTGTAACAATCAATCAATCAGTCGAGTGTACATTCACACCTCCAAAAATAAATATATACTAATAATCATATTATTAAAAGTGGTATTCATTATAAATATACAAACTTAGATATTCACGTGTATTCAAAAACATATGATTATAACAACATTATAACTTATCATCTTTGTATTTTAAATTGTATAATCCTGACTGATATGAATATATTTATAATATTTTTTTTATTCCTATCATGATATTTTAACGAATTTGTTGAAAGATGAACGAAGGTACAAAGAAGTTTCAATATAAACACAAGTGTCTATCATTTAAGCCCCCCTGCCTACTATTCTGGTAGACAATTTATATAATCAATGTGCGCCTCTATTTGACTACATATAGAAAACTATAAACGTAGAATCTTGTAGGGAAGTGAGATTTTAAAGAGGCTTTATCTAAAAGGTAGAGAAAAATAGATAGATATTATATGAAAAGTCAACCTTCACAAAGATGATATACAAAATGGCTTGTAAAAATCAAATTTGGAGAGCTGAAGGTCCTAATCCATGTTCAAAAGAGAATATGTAAAGTGGAAGTGTGCTAAAAAATTGGAAATGGTGGATGGAATGAACCTTTTCTTTTCTTTTCTTTTTGTGTGGGGTTTTGTTGCACCTTTTTGACAAGGAAGGAGAAAAATATCAGCAATGTAAAACAATTTAGTACTCATCCGTATGTATTTGTTTTGGTGGCTGCAGGCTTTGGAAATTTGACAAATTCCACGCACTAAACTGAGATTTGACTATCCGTGTGGCCGACCATGTATGTAGGTGGAAACTTAAAGCTCAAAGGCTTGGAGAGGCAGCAAATTTAATACTCATTGACTTATCATTATTGTTAATGGCATTTGGTTTGCACAAATACAATGTTTGAGGTGTCTATCTGTAATCTCTCTGTCACTTCCTGTTTTTATGCTAATAACAGATAATGAAGTTGTTAAATGAGTTAGTTTTTTAATATGCTATCAGATTCTTTATGCATTAATAAATTTGTCAATCATTATATATATATATATTTCTTAGAAATCAATTCCTAAGAAAATATAATAATAGATCACATCATGAGATAACCTCATTCAAAATTTATTAATTTAAATATATCAAAATTGTTAACTAGTCTAAAAATAAATTGATTTCTCATATAAATATCTTTATTAGATTGCTATATATTTATGTGTGGATCTATTTGAACTCAGTCCAAATTCAATAAATTGTGATATTAACCAAAATAAATATGATTTACAAAATTATTAAGTACATAAAAAAAACTAACCCTGGCCTGTTTAACGTACAGAATTCCAAACCGATTCAAACCCAAGGAATCAACTCTATAATTAATAAGGATGTGACTTGTTGAAATTTGTATCCTTTGATAACTTTTAGTAATAACCATAAAGCTAATTGTCTCTTCCTAATATTCTCCTCTTACCCCCACCTATATATCTTGTAAAAGGAATTGATTGCAGTTCTTTTTCTCCATACTGTCAGCATGATGTTTGCTATAGTTATATGCTATTATTAAAGAAAAGAAAAATACACTTCTACCTCCTGTTTTTTTGCCAATTGATTAATGTATGAATGTGCTTTGAAAGCATACCAAAGCTACCTTTCTGTTAGGGTTTCACATTCAAACAAACCAATTGGCTGCTTAACATTCCAAATTACATGAAAACAGCACAAAAGGCCACAACTTTGCATCATTTCCATAAGTTACTCCACATTTCAATTGCTCAATCAAATAAGCATTAATTAAATACTATTGGCAAACAAATTAAGAACCCCAAAATTGAAAAAAAAATATTTGAGAGTTTGTGGAAGGAAAAACTTGTCAAAGGTTGTGCAACTTAAAAAATATGATATAACTAGGAAGCTGTAAATTTGGTAGCATTTGGGATTAGTTAATATGGGAAGATAAAAGACGAAGACCACAAAGACAAATGTTTAAAAACTTTCAACTGAGTCATTCGTGACAAAGAAGTGAAAATTTCTTAATTTCATTCAATGATTACAATTTTAATTAATAGTCTATTATGTTAAATTTTAACCAAGTTGTTTTAAAATATATTTCTTATACGTCATTAGTAGTCTATTATGTTGTATGAAAGATTAAATAAACATGTAAACATACCAAAGCATTTTATTTTTGAAGCATCTGAAAGTTTCTCCCATTGATTAGATTCAAAGAATGTTGATTAGGAGTGTATGATCAGTAAAATATTTATAAACTATATAATTTTGTTTTAAATAAAATAAAATATTTACATTTTCTTTTCTTAGTAGGGAAAAAAATAAATAAATAAAATCACTAGATAGAGACTCTATATTTCACTATCACCATAACCATTTTGTTGACTGCAAGCTGGTTAAAAAAATTTAAAACTCTAACACAACTTCTTGAGTACTACTTTTTTAAATTCTTTTTTTTTGCACCAAAATTTGTTTTATCGTAACAATGAATAGAACGTATATAAGTTATTTTCTTTAAAATTCCATTCACACTTGGTACTTGAGTTTAGTTGAAATAATTTATGACAATTCAAATGAAGTTTCATACTGATTTCCAATTAACAAAATTGCATTACTATTTTTTTTTTTGGTCCAATGACACTATTATACTTTATTAAATATTGGTGAAGTTGCCGGCCTTTAAAGAGTATAATATAAAAATCAGAGTTTGTTATTATATTATAATTAAGAGATAAGTATTGCCATTCCCAATATTTAAGTCCTGTTCAGTATCTTCTATGATTTAAAAAAATTAAATTAAATAAATAATATTAAATTTTTTAAATAATTCCATTTGCTATACTTGAATATTCTAACTTTAATTACTTGCTTAAGATTCCTTTGATAGATATTATTATAATTAATTTACTGGATTCCAAAAGATTCCTTTGATAACTATTCATGAAATTACATGTGTATATGTAGCACATATTTTTTAAGTTATAGTTATTTATTTATAAAAGACATGAAAATATAGCTAGGTTGCTCATATCACACTTTCATCGAACCAATTATTACAGAGGGAACACAATTCTAGTTTGGCTTGACGCTTGAAAAGTAGTTTTTTCAGAAAATTGATTTTGATATATTTATTTTTATATTTGATTAATTATTTGAAAAGTGATTAATTATTAACTTTTTGGTAAGTATTGTTTGAATTCATTTATCCCTAGATAAACTGTTTACTTTTTATAATATATTTATTAGTTGATAATAAAATAAAAATAAGAATTGGACTAACTTACCCCCATCAAAATATAGAGTAACACCAATATATGGGATAAACGTGGGTACAAAAAGTTTTCAGCCAATGGATGACACTGAAAGTGACCATAGTTTGAGATTCAAGTTGGGTGTGGTTTGTGACTGTAAGCTGACCTCAGCTAGAAAAATATATACATGTAATTATACATTTCTATATGATTATATTTATATTATATACAAATTTATTTGATTTTGTTAATATATCTTTTTATAAAAATTAAATTTTTATTATTATTCATTTTTAAATCAAGTTCTAACTCTTTAATTTTTCCGAAATAATTTTTAAATAATAATAAATTTGATTTTTCCTTATATAAAATTAAAATTATTTTTCTAAATCTTAAACTTTCATTCACATTCATGTTATATAATTAATATTATTGGTGTTAATTGATGTTTCCCTATCATATATATCATATCATATGATGTGTTTCGTCGAAATTTCTACAATATGATTGAAAAACTCCAGCTCACCATAAATTAATGGAGGTAAATAAATAAGAAGGAGCCTGATTCTCTGAAATTTTGTCATAACAAAGACTTTAAAAAGTCAATAAAACAAAGTCCCAGAATTCAATCAATAACTCTTTTTTCCACTTCTCTATCTCCTACTTTTCTCTCTCTAACATTCAGACTCTTTCTTCTTCTTTCTATAAATACTAAGAAGAAGCAGTTGGATCTTTTCAAAGAGCTAGCACTCAAATTTTCATTTCAGTCTTGTACCCTCTCTGTATTTGCTTTGTTTCCTCTGCAGCAGCTAGCAATAATTATGGGAACTCAAGCTCCAAATAATGGTGAATATGCTCGCTCTACCAGTGTACGTCTCTCTCTTTCTCTCTATGCTTTACTAATTTTGTTCAGCTATAAACTTAGCTAATTTTGCATTCTTCCTCAACTGAAGACTCAGTTTCTAGCTAGCTTCTCTTATATATTGTCTAAAAATTTATTAGTTTTTAGGGTCGATGATCTGAAATTTATCAGATGGTCAAATAAAAATAATAATAAATTTATTTTTAAATTTAGTTTTCTTCAATAGAATTGAATGGTTAGGAATTTGCCACTTCTTCAAGTAAAGTAATTTATATGGTTGCATACTTTTGAGTAAGATGAAGAAATTACGTTGTACAATTTACCATGTAGCCATTTTATCACGGCACCTCATTTATTTTCCAAGTTAGTTCTGAATTGAAAAAAAAACTAATTTAGTCAACTAAGCTATAAGAGAAACCCGTGGGACACTAGTTTGTGCCAACAAAAGTTGACTATAATAAATAACACTAATTTTGAGGTTCGGCTGGTCTAGAATTTTTTATAATTGTAGTCAGTTCATACCATTTTTTTTTTTTCAAATTTTAACTGTCCAAAACATTTAATTTTAAATTTTTATTATTTGATTTAATTAATAATCGAAATCATAATTGTGAACCATATATAATAAGGATGGTCCCTATGCTACGTATTACTTGCTATGATATTTATTGTAAAATTAATGTCCTCTTTTTTTGCTACAAAATATTTTACTAATATATTCTCTCTTTGATTTTTATTTTCTAACGATATATATAAAATTTTATAACGAGAATAAGTGAGTACTGTTTAAAGCTTACTTTCTCTTAAAAATGTTTAATATTAGGACATAAAATTAGAATTATGATACTATACACATTTACCTTTATTAATAAAAATTAAGATGGAATTTATATTTATTTATTGTATCTTTGTGAAAGTATTTTTTTGTCAAATTATCAGTATGTGTTAATAATAGTAAAGAATTGCTTTTTTCTTGTTATCTCACCCACAATGAGGATTGAGGCTCATACCATAAGCAATATCAATCACAAAAAATCAAGGTGTTAAAGTTAGGCGTATGGGTCCTCACGTCAGAAAGTATACATTGGACGCTTTATATGATGACAATAAAGAAAGAGTCTTTTGGACCTCCAAAAACTTTGGGCATTTCAGTTGCCCATAATTCATTTGACTTATATGGATTTCCATAAACAAATGCCTCCACTAGGTCACAAAAATTACAACTAGCATACCAAGCCAGACCACCAAAAGTGAGCTTTATGACTCTGCATGTTTATTTTTTCTCTGTGTTTCTGAATCTCTGCAAGAACACAATCGTGAAATTTAACATCTTTATTTTGTGATTGGCATTGAAGTTTTTGTTTTTGTTTTTGCGTTAATCACACAGATTGATGAAAAACTACAAAGGCAAAAGGCAATTGATGATTGGCTTCCAATTACTTCTTCAAGGAATGCAAAATGGTGGTACTCAGCTTTCCACAATGTCACTGCTATGGTGGGAGCTGGTGTCCTCAGTCTCCCTTTTGCCATGTCAGAGCTAGGATGGTATGCTTTAACTTAAATTGGAAAAAGAATTTTGTTTATTAGTTTGTTGTTGCAAACAATTTTTTGTTTGGAATTTTCCATCTTTATATGCCCATCAATTGCTTCCAAGATTTACAAACAGAAAAATAAGTTTCAGTTGTAAGACAATGCAAACATCAAAGCCTAACAATTTCTACAGGAACTTGTACCTATAGCCATAGGCACTTATTGAGAAACACAATGTTAATGTTGCTACAGGGGTCCTGGTGTAGCTATACTAGTTCTCTCATGGGTCATCACTCTGTACACTCTGTGGCAAATGGTTGAGATGCATGAAATGGTTCCTGGAAGACGTTTTGACAGATACCATGAACTAGGTCAGTATGCCTTTGGAGAAAAGCTTGGCCTCTACATTGTTGTGCCTCAACAACTTATTGTTGAAATCGGAGTGAACATAGTCTACATGGTCACTGGAGGAAAATCATTGCAGAAGTTCCATGATACCGTGTGTCCAAGCTGCAAAAATATCAAACTGACATTTTTCATTATGATCTTCGCCTCTGTTCATTTTGTACTCTCCCATCTACCAAACTTCAACTCCATTGCTGGTGTATCACTGGCTGCTGCTGTCATGTCCTTAAGGTACAAGGCTGACTTTTACATACCATTTGCCATTCTATATCAGAGTTTTAGTTAGATGGAAAGTAGTAGTATAATCAAAATTTCAATAAGCTAACTTATTATTTCCTTGTAGTTACTCTACTATTGCTTGGGCAGCGTCAGTAGAAAAGGGTGTTCAACCAGATGTGGATTATAGCTACGTAGCCAAGTCTACAGCTGGAAAAGTCTTTAACTTCTTTAGTGCCCTGGGAGACGTGGCTTTTGCGTATGCCGGACACAATGTTGTACTGGAAATCCAAGCAACAATCCCATCTACACCAGAAAAACCGTCCAAAGGGCCAATGTGGAGAGGAGTTGTTGTTGCTTATATAGTTGTGGCTTTGTGTTACTTCCCAGTTGCTCTTATTGGGTATTGGATGTTTGGCAATTCTGTTAAAGACAACATCCTCATCTCATTAAACAAACCATCATGGCTAATTGCAACAGCTAACTTGTTTGTTGTCATCCATGTCATTGGAAGCTATCAGGTAAATTATTGAGTATCTGATTATTCTTTTATGTATTTCTTGAAAAAAATATGCCTAATACTTGACAACTTTAAGGCAATAAAAACTAATTAACGTGATACTATCTGGATTTCTGCAGATTTATGCAATGCCAGTGTTTGACATGATTGAAACTGTGTTGGTAAAGAAATTGAATTTCAAACCCACCACAACGCTTCGTTTTATTACACGCAATATCTATGTGGGTGAGTAAACCATTTTTTCCTCCACCTAAGCATACATCTTTCTCCTATAGGTTGTGATGTTACTTTTGACTGGGATTTGATAGAATTTGTAAATTCACATTTTATTTTTTCATGACAGCATTTACTATGTTCATAGCCATTACCTTCCCATTCTTTGGTGGTTTGCTATCGTTTTTTGGAGGATTTGCTTTCGCTCCAACTACCTACTTCGTAAGCCACATCTTGTGCTCTCTCACATAACATTATCAAATATCCATAGGCTAACCAGTTTGCAGAACTGTCAGTTTCTGACTTCTGAAATTTTTTTCAGCTCCCCTGCGTCATGTGGCTTGCAATTTACAAACCAAAGAGATTTGGTTTATCTTGGTGGACTAACTGGGTATGTTGAATTTGCCTTCTTTTAGATAATAATCCTCCTTTTCTTCGGTAATTAATTTGGATTAAAGCTAAACTTATCTTTCTTCTTAATTTCAGATCTGTATTGTATTTGGCCTTTGCTTAATGATCTTATCACCTATTGGAGGTTTGAGGACAATCATAATTCAAGCCAAGACCTACAAGTTTTACTCGTAAATTATCTCCCACATGAACAGGCAATAGGATGCTGCAGTATGAAAGTAAGAGAAATGTATGAAGCTGATCACCATGATCTCAGTATTGGGATAGACTAAGTGGTCCACCAAAGTTCGTTCTTATTTGCATACCTGTGGCAAAGGAATTACACGCCATGGAATCAACTCAAAGGGAAATTCTTGTATACATTGTTTTCTCTGTAATCTTTCTTTTTATGCATATATAAATTTGAAGTGGGTAGAATAGAAGTGTTACATGTTGTTCCCAAGGCATTTTCATAAAAAGAGCCTCAAGTACATCAAAAAAACACAGTTTGTTCTGGTAAAAGTTAATGAAAAGTCAGTCTCCCTGACTTGCTATCCTACAGTTATTTCTTTTCCTCTTCTGTTTTTTTTTTTCCCTTTGGCTTGTAAATTTCTTTTTTTTCTTTGATAACTGCAATGTGGCTCTGAAGTTCTATGATGCTTATGAGTTATGAATAGGAAATCTCTTTTAGGCTTATCAGCCAACAACAACAACAATCAAAAGTTATTAGATCAACTGTATGAATCCTTATAAAATTAGTTGGTATCCGCATCATGACTAGGTTCATATTTAACAGCTCGTATTACTACCAGATCACTGTAACACTAGAATGAAAGCTAGGATCCAAGGCATATAGCACAAAGTTTTTGGTAGAATAATATAAAAGAAACCAGAAGAAGTTGCTTATAAAAATATAAAGTTATTTTTTTTATCTATACTAATAATAATCAAATTTTAAAAAATTTAATACAATATTAAACCTTTTCAATTTTAATTTCACATTCATATTATATTATTATTATTGGTGTTATTTGATGTTTCCCTTTCATATCATAAGATGTGTTTCGTTGAAATTTCTGCAACGTGACTGAAAGACTCCAGCACACCATAACTTACAATAAAAAGAAATAAGAAGTGGGCCTGATGGCTGATTCTCTAAAATTTTGTCATTACAAACACTAAGAAAAGTCAATAAAACACAGTCACAGAATTCAATGAATAACTCTCTCTCTCCTACTTCTCTGTCTTAACATTCAAACTCTTCTTCTCACTATAAATACTAAGAAGCAGCAATTGGATACTTTTAAACAGATAGCACTCAAATTTTCATTACAGTCTCTAGTATTCCCTCTGTATTTGCCTGCTATCTTTTATTCCTCTGCAGCAGCTACCAATAATTATGGAAACTCAAGCCCCAAATAATGGTGAATTTGCTCGCTCTACCAGTGTACGTCTCTCTCTCTCTCTCTCTCTCTGCTTTGTTAATTTTGTTCAGCATTTAATCATTCCTATTAACTTTGCTAATATTTGCATTCCTCCTGTTTGGCTCAAGTGAAAACGCTTCTTTAAAATTAATTTTTTTAGGTGGATCCCCATTTATCTGGTATTTAAATAAAATAATAATTATTATATTTTTAATTTTGTTTTCTCCAATAGAATTGAATGGTTAGGAATTTGCCGCTTCTTTCAAGTAAAGTAATTCACATGGTATTATCCTTTTGATTAAGATGAAGAAATTACGGATGAGAATCACCTATTGTCCCACAACATTGTCCCTTTTCCTGTCCCTCAAATGAAGTATTGCCATGTGTCCAATTCATAACTCACACGTGATCAGATTTCCATTTATTTTCAAGCCAAACCACCCTTTTAGATCTTATCTTCAATTGAGAGGGTTCTGAATTTTCAAATACTTGTTAATTACATGTAATTTGATATTGATTTGAGTTTGCGTTCGTTCTCATGTTTAAGTTCTGAAGAATGAACCAATTTTCTTGTACTGATTTGCCTGCGTTTCTTTAAGTAGTACTAATTAAACTCTTCTCTTGTTGAAATAGAAAAATCTGGGAAATAGTTTGATAAAGTACAAAACTATTGTCGATGACGATCACAATTTATGAGTATATGATAAGACGCGGATAAGATTGTTGATTTGAAATTGATGAACTCGACCAATCAGAGAGCCATTAGTCGAGATCGAGAAAGAGAAAGCTCCTTATCCACGTAAAATTGGTTTTCTACTCGACTTTTCTGTGGCTGGTATATTGACTGACTGCTGGTGGTGGTGGTGGTGGTGGTGGTGGTGGTAGTGGTGGTGGAGGAGGGTGTACGGCGGTGGCTTATAATTTGTGCTATATTGGCTTTGGAAGGGAAGGCAGTGTTTGGAACAATATTAAATCATAATGGGGTACACGTGATTCAAATTACGAAAGACACGTGGCAACATTTTAAATTATGAGACAGAATTTGGGAACGGAGGATTGTAAACTTGTCCTAATAGAATAATAATGAAGCCATTTTATTACGCCACCTTGTTTAGTTTGAAAAAAGTGCTTGTTTAGTCAACTAAGCCATAAGAGAAACACATGGGACACTACTGTTGTGTTGACATAACGTGCCCGACTAAAATACACAAATAAAATAACACTAATTAGGTCGGCAGGTCTAGAATATTTAATTTTAATTTTTTATTATTTTATTTAATTAATTATCTAAATCCTAATTGTGAACCATATATATAATAAGGTTTGTCCCTATGCTACGTATTACTTGTTCTGATATTTTAGTGTAAAATTAATGTATTCTCTTTTTGCTACAAAATATTTTACTAATAGATTCTTTATTATATGACAGCTAAACAAACTATATTTCCCTCTTTGATTTTTTATTTTCTAAAGACATATATGAAATTTTATATTTTCTATAATATAACGGGAAGAAATGAGTACCGTTTAAAGCTTATTTTCTATTAAAGATGTTTAATATTAAAAAAAAAATAGAATAATGATACTATATGCATTTACCTTTATTAAAAAAAAAAATTAAGATAGAATTTATAATTTTTATTGTATCTTTGTGAAAGTATTTTTTTTGTCAAATTATCAGTATGTGTTAATAATAGTAAAGAATTGCTTTTTCCTTGTTATCTCACCCACCATGGGGATTGAGGCTCATACCATAAGCAATATCAATCACACAACAAAATCAAGATGTTAAAGTTAGGCGTATGGGTCCTCATGTCAGAAAGTATACATTGGACGCTTTATATGATGACAATAAAGAAAAAGTCTTTTGGACCTCCAAAAGCTTTGGGGATTTCAGTTGCCTATAATTCATTTGGATTATATGGATTTCCATGAACAAATGCATCCACTAAGTCACAAAAATTGCAACTAGCACACCAGACCAGACCACCAAAGCCAATAGTGTGCTTAGTGACTCTGCATTTTTATTTTTTCTTTATGTTTCTGAATCTCTGCAAGAACACAATTGTGAAATTTGACATCTTTATTTTTGTGATTGGCATTAAAGTTTTTTTTTTTTTTTTGGGTTATTCACCCAGATTGATGAAAAATTAGAAAGGCAAAAAGAAATTGATGATTGGCTTCCAATTACTTCTTCAAGGAATGCAAAATGGTGGTACTCAGCTTTCCACAATGTCACTGCCATGGTTGGAGCTGGTGTACTCGGTCTCCCTTATGCCATGTCAGAGCTAGGATGGTATGCTTCAACTTAAATTGGAAAATGAATTTTGTTTGTTAGTTTGTTGTTGCAAACAATCTTTTGGTTAGAATTTTCCATCTTTTTATGCACACCAACTGCTTCCAAGATTTACAAACAGAAAAATAAGTTTCAGTTGGAAGACAATGCAAACATCAAAACTAACAATTTCTATAGGAACATGTACCTATTGCCATAGGCACTTATTGAGAAACACAGTGTTAATGTTGCTACAGGGGTCCTGGTGTAGCTATACTAGTTCTCTCATGGGTCATCACTCTGTACACTCTGTGGCAAATGGTTGAGATGCATGAAATGGTTCCTGGAAGACGTTTTGACAGATACCATGAACTGGGTCAGTATGCCTTTGGAGAAAAGCTTGGCCTCTACATTGTTGTGCCTCAACAACTTATAGTTGAAATCGGTGTGAACATAGTCTACATGGTCACTGGAGGAAAATCATTGCAGAAGTTCCATGATACCGTGTGTCCAAGCTGCAAAAATATCAAATTGACATATTTCATTATGATCTTCGCCTCTGTTCATTTTGTACTCTCCCATCTACCAAACTTCAACTCCATTGCTGGTGTATCACTGGCTGCTGCTGTCATGTCCTTAAGGTACAAGACACTGTCTTTTACATTCCATTTGCCATTCTACATCAGAGTTTTAGTTAGATGGAAAGTAGTAGTATAATCCAAATTTCGATATGCTAACTTATTATTTCCTTGTAGTTACTCTACTATTGCTTGGGCAGCGTCAGTAGAAAAGGGTGTTCAACCAGATGTGGATTATAGCTACGTCGCCAAGTCTACAGCTGGAAAAGTCTTTAACTTCTTTAGTGCCTTGGGAGAAGTGGCTTTTGCCTATGCCGGACACAATGTTGTACTGGAAATCCAAGCAACAATCCCATCTACACCAGAGAAACCATCCAAAGGGCCAATGTGGAAAGGAGTTGTGGTTGCCTATATAGTTGTGGCTTTGTGTTACTTCCCAGTTACTCTTATTGGGTATTGGATGTTTGGCAATTCTGTTAAAGACAACATCCTCATCTCATTAAACAAGCCATCATGGCTAATCGCAACTGCTAACATGTTTGTTGTAATCCATGTCATTGGAAGCTATCAGGTAAATTATTGAGTATCTGATTATTCTTTTGTGTATTTCTTGAAAAATATGCCTAATACTTGACAACTTTAAGGCAATAAAAACTAATTAACGTGATACTATCTGGATTTCTGCAGATTTATGCAATGCCAGTGTTTGACATGATTGAAACTGTGTTGGTAAAGAAATTGAATTTCAAACCCACCAGAACGCTTCGTTTTATTACACGCAATATCTATGTAGGTGAGTAAACCATTTTTTCCTCCACCTAAGAATACATCTTTCTCCTAAAGGTTGTGATATTACTTTTGACAGGGATTTGATAGAATTTGTAGATTCACATTTTATTTTTTTATGACAGCATTAACAATGTTCATAGCCATTACCTTCCCATTCTTTAGTGGTTTGCTATCGTTTTTTGGAGGATTTGCTTTCGCTCCAACTAGCTACTTCGTAAGTCACATCTTGTGCTTTCTCACCTAACATTATCAAAAATCCATAGGCTACCCATTTTGCAGAACTGTCAGCTTCTGACTTCTGAAATTTTTTTCAGCTTCCCTGCATCATCTGGCTTACAATTTACAAACCAAAGAGATTTGGCTTATCTTGGTGGACTAACTGGGTATGTTGAATGTGCCTTCTTTTAGATAATAATCCTCTTTTTCTTCGGTAATTAATTTGGATTAAAGCTAAACTTATCTTTCTTCTTAATTTCAGATCTGTATTGTATTTGGCCTTTGCTTAATGATCTTATCACCTATTGGAGGTTTGAGGACAATCATAATTCAAGCCAAGACCTCAAGTTTTACTCGTAAATTATCTCCCACATTAACAGGCAATAGGATGCTGCAGTATGCAAATAAGAGAGATGTATGAAGCTGATCATGATAATTTCAAAATTGGGATAGACTAAGTGGTCCACTAAAGTTCGTTCATGAAGTACTTACACATTGCCTATCTGTGGCAGAGGAATTAAACGCCATGGAATCAACTCAAAGGGAATTTTTATAGACATTGTTTTCTCTGTAATCTTTCTTTTTATGCATATATAAATTTGAAGTGAGTAGAGTAGTAAGTGTTACATGTTCCCTAGGCATTTTCATAAAAGAGCCTCAAGTACATCATACAAATCGCTGTTTGTTCTGGTATAGCTGATGAAAAGTCAATCTCCATGACTTGCTATCCTACACTTATTTCTTTTCTTCTTCTGTTTTTTTTTTCTCCCTTCGGCTTGTAGATTTCTTTTTTCTTTGGAAACTGCAATGTGGCTCAGAAGTTCTATGATGTATGAGTTGATGTATGAGTTATGAATAAAATATTATAACCCGAAATCGTAAAATTGAGTTTTAAATATAATGGATAAATTTATATTATAAAATAAACAAAATAAATAAAAATAGTGTAATTGAACATACTATAATCCAATATCAAGATTTGAGATTGACCAATTTGGTGTAATTCATTACTGAAAAAAAAAGAAAGATTAATATATGTATTTAAAATAAATAAATTATATAAGTATGTATAAAATTAAAATTAAAATTCTAATTTCATTTCATATGATTTTATTGATAAAGAAAACAAATGAATAAACATATACATATTCCGGTTAGGTGGTAAACTGAAATACGTAGAGTGGAGTTCATTAGCGTATGTTAATTGAGGAATTAATAATTTGTTACAAACACAAAATGACAAGTTATATATATATATATATATATATATCTTTATAAAATTGTAGAAATATCTCACAAAAATTGGTGGTCCATGAATTTTAATCATTATTTTATTAAGTCCTTTTCTTTCTCTTCTCTTTTTCTTTTGGCTGCCGTTTCCCTTTGTCACATCTCGTTGAATCGTTGCCTACATGGCGTCACTTAGGCAATGATTGGGAGGTTTGTGTGGTGCATTCGTACAAGTTCGTGGAGCATCTTAGAAGAATACAGGAGATTCTAGAAGGGTCTAGAAGGTTCTAGAAGGTTCAAGAAGGTTCTGGAAGGGTCCAGAAGGATGTGGAAGACTCTAGAACATTCTAGAAGGTTCTACAAGGTTGTAGAACATCCTAGAAGATCCTGGAAGGTTCAAGAAGGTGTGGAATGCTCTAGAATAATGTACATAATTCTTGGTGGTCTAGATACTTCTTGGAATTGAATAAATATCTAGATATTTTGTAGGAGAGTTCTAGATGGCTAATGTGAGCCGTTAGATGTAATTGATCTCCACCGTTGGTTGAGGAGGTGGAGTAGTATAAATAGGTTTAGGAACTTCATTTGGAAGGCATCCAAGAAATCGAAGAAATCTAAGCATCCAGAAATTGTAAGCAATCAATAAAGAAGTTCATTTCTTACGATTCTCTTGTGTGCTTTCCTTCTCACTTGTTTTGAGTTCGAGTTAGGCTGACTTAGCATTCTTGCACGGGGCTTGAGTGACTAAGTGCCGCACGGGAGCGTTGGAATTTCCAAGACCGTGACAGTTGGTATCAGAGCCTGGTTACGAAGGGGACGTAACTACAATGGCATCCAAGGTTACCAATGTGATGGAGCACGTTGGTAGACAAAGGGAGAAGGATCCTAATGTTGGAAAAGGAAGGAAAGGAAAGTCTAGCTCTAAGGACGTTCTGACATCCTTTGAGTCTAGACTTGCTAAGGTGGAGCTTGCAGTTGCTGATGGAATGGACAGATTTGAAGAGATCGACCAACGCATCGAAAACCTTGCAAGTACTGATGAGGAAGTGCAAGGCGAGATGCAAGGTGCTCTCAATTCTGTGTCCGACTCTTGGAGGATTACGTTGGATGCTCTTAAGGAGATGGTGTTGGCCGAATTTGCTGCCATGAAAGAGGAAATTAAGGAGATCAAGGCGGATTGGTCTCTTTGTAAGTTGGCTGTGACACAAGGGGTTGTCACAACTCAAGCCACTCCTAAGGTGGATGTTCCGAGACCTAAAAGTTACAATGGGTCAAGGAATGCAAAGGAGTTGGAGAATTTCCTGTGGAGCATGGAGCAATATTTTGAGGCTAGTGGCATTAAGGAGGATGCCACCAAGATCCGAACTGCTCCCCTCTACCTTGTTGACATAGCGATGCTATGGTGGAGGAGGAGACATAGTGATATTGAGAAGGGCACTTGTGTCATCAACACTTGGGAGGATTTCAAGGTAGAGATCAAGAAACAATTCTATCCCGAGAATGTTGAGCAAGAAGCCCGTGGAAGGTTACGACGTCTCACACACAAGGGGAGTGTGCGAGATTATGTGAAGGAGTTCACTGAGATACTCTTGGAGATTCCTGATCTACCTGACAAGGAAGCTTTGTTTGCATTCACTGATGGCCTCCAACCATGGGTACGGTTGGAGCTACAAAGGAGAGGGGTACAAGACTTGGCTTCCGCTATAGCCGTTGCGGAATCATTGATTGAGTTTAAAAAGCCCGAGTCAACCAAGCCAATGGAAAAAGAAAGGGAGCATAATGACAATGGTGGGGGAGACCATGGTGATCATTATAGAGGAGAAAGCTCTAAATCCCCAACTCACTCCAAAGGTAAGCCGAACCAATGGAGCAAGAATGGGGGCGATAAACCAAAGATAGGTTGCTTTCTTTGTGAGGGTCCTCACCGAGCCATGGATTGTCCACAAAGAGCAAAACTTTCAGCATTGTTGAAAGAAGATGAAGAGCTACAAGTACTGCCCGAGAAAACAAAGGTAGGTTCTTTACGACTCTTAAATGCAATCAAGGGAAAAGTTGAGGTACCGAAGACGGAGAAGGGACGCATGTTTATCATGGCAGAGGTAAGTGGTACTCCAACTAAAGCTCTTTTGGATATTGGTGCTTCCCATAATTTCCTCGAGGTGAATGAAGCTAAGAAACTTGGGATCAAGCTCAAAGAGGAACAAGGGTGGATTAAGGCCGTGAACTCTGAGGCTAAGCCTATTTATGGGGTAGCAAGTGTCAAGTTACGCCTTGGTGAATGGAGTGGGACAGTGAATATGTCTGTTGTGCCTATGGATGATTATCCGATTGTACTTGGCATGGAATTCGTCGATAAGGTCAATGCATTCATTATGCCGTATGCAAACTCCATATGTATCATGGAGGAGGGGAATGCATACATGGTGCCGATGGCTAGAGAAGTTGCTAACAAAACAAAAATCTTATCCGGCATGAAACTCTTGACAGACATCCAAGATAAGAATGCCAAATTTCAAGAGGAGATTGCGACGAGGACGTCGCCTGGTTAGGTGGGGGAGAATGTCACATCCCGTTGAATCGTTGCCTACATGGCACCACTTAGGCAATGATTGGGAGGTTTGTGTGGTGCATTCGTACAAGTTCGTGGAGCATCCTAGAAGAATCCAGGAGATTCTAGAAGGTTCCAGAAGGTTCTAGAAGGGTCTAGAAGGTTCTAGAAGGTTCTGGAAGGGTCCAGAAGGATGTGGAAGACTCTAGAACATTCTAGAAGGTTCTACAAGGTTGTAGAACATCCTAGAAGATCCTGGAAGGTTCAAGAAGGTGTGGAATGCTCTAGAATAATGTACATAATTCTTGGAGGTCTAGATACTTCTTGGAATTGAATAAATATCTAGATATTTTGTAGGAGAGTTCTAGATGGCTAATGTGAGCCGTTAGATGTAATTGATCTCCACCGTTGGTTGAGGAGGTGGAGTAGTATAAATAGGTTTAGGAACTTCATTTGGAAGGCATCCAAGAAATCGAAGAAATCTAAGCATCCAGAAATTGTAAGCAATCAATAAAGAAGTTCATTTCTTACGATTCTCTTGTGTGCTTTCCTTCTCACTTGTTTTGAGTTCGAGTTAGGCTGACTTAGCATTCTTGCACGGGGCTTGAGTGACTAAGTGCCGCACGGGAGTGTTGGAATTTCCAAGACCGTGACACCTTGGTGTGAGAACTGACTAGTGTTTTCTACTGCTTGGGTTTGCTGGAATTTTGGAGAGAAAAGGTACCGTGAACCTTGTGCTTTGCCATCTAAGTTCAAGCTTTGGGTGATTTTGGTTCCTTCTTTCCAAGTAGGCCGTGGGTTTTCTTTTTCTTGTTGGGTGGTGATCTTTTTGAATTGTTGCACGGCTGAGGTATGAACTAAAGCAGCCAATATGCTGCTATAACCTTAAGAGTTATATAATAATAACAAATGTTAAATAAAAGAAAAGGCTAGACACTAGAAACTAGTGGTGATATATATATATATATATATTATATATAAAGTTAAATATAAACCACAAACTTGCAATTGACTTTTGACTTGGTACTTTAGCCTTATTTATTTTATTTTCCTTTTCTCCTCCCACACAATGAGAACCGCCTTATTTCAATGAACCTTGCCGAGCCCCTGTTCTGCCAAGAGAATTGTCATTTCCTTGCCTCCAAATCTTTAGTCTACAATTCCTAGTTTTCTCTTGTTTCAATTAAGCTCAAGGTACTAAATTCCCTTCTTTACCTTCTCCTTTATCTTGTAAGTTTTACTCCTTTTCTTGTGTCGTGTTTGTGTTTCTTTATGGTTGGGTATGGCTGCCGTTGGTTTTCAAGGAGGGACTATATATGTTACCTTCAGTCGTGAGTCCTTATGTGAATGCGTTTTAGGGTTGTGTGTGTAACAAAAGGAAAAGAGTAGTAGCTGGACTGTGGGAAACATGCCCTGTTTTGGCATGATTTCCACTTCAATTTACTGCCAGCCAAGAGGTAACTTCAGACCGAGGGAAAGGTTGGAAAAAGAAGAAGTTGTGGTAGGTTATTCTTCCATTTAGGCGTTGAATGATAAGTCATATAAAGACAACTGCACCTTCATGTTGCTGTCCCCTGTTTTGAGGCAGCAACATTGGAGTACTTTCCTTACTTCTTGGCTGTTTATTACACTTCCCCAAAGACGGTCTTGGAACATAGCAAAAAGAAGGCTTTATGCCTCTCTGGTGTCATGGCAGCAAAAGGATAATGGTGCAGAAAATCCCTTTGTACCGTGAGCCATGATGTAATGATTTTCTAGTTAAACAGTGGGAGTTCAATTGTTTTAAGTTATAGGTTTGTATGTTATTAAAAGTTTAACCATGAAGTAGTAGGGTAAAGAATTGTAACAAAATAGTTTAAATATATCATTAATTAAGGTAACTAAGTTTAGTTTTTGGATATTATACTAGTTTAATTGTTTTATGTGAATTGGATTATTGATAATTAATAAGTAAAGTTAAGGGCTAAGGAATAAAAATGAGGATCTCATAAAATAATAATAATAATAAGTTGTACCTATGATAGGAAGTATAAAATTTATATATTTGGATAATTTTAGATAATTAAGTTAAATCAAACTTATTCAATATTAAATTCACTTAAATAGTTAATTAGGAGACCGTGAAATTGATTATGTTAATTGTAAATTCGTTACGTAGAGTAGGAGTAATGTTGATTAATGAATTGTATAAAGTTCTTGATAAATGTATAAACATATATGTAAATATATTTAAGGAAATGAAATATGTCTTCAAGATATTTGATAAAATGTTAAGAGAAATTAATATTTAAGTGATCCGTTCAATATATATATATATATATAATTGAGGGATCATAGAATTATTTACGAGATGATTATTTTAGTAATATATGAATTGCAGTTCCGGATGCTAAGGTGGACCTGATGAGATGCGTGGAAGCAAGTGTGAGTGACAAATGAAATTGGTTACGGGTGAGTGGTTAATTGCTGCCTTTAGCGGTTAGATTAGTATTTGTGATTATATGTTTATTTGAATATGCGTGATATATGGAAAGTAAGCAAGTAAAGTATTTTAGTAATTTATTTGAATTATATTTGTTTGATATTGGTTGCTTTGTTTAACATTGGTTGTGGTTGATAAGGGCCAACAAAGTGAGATTTTTATGAAAAATAATTTTTATACCGAAATTAAAAGTCCAGGTGTAACTAGGATACCCCGATTTAAAATCATGAGAAATTATGATTCTGATAAATATTTTTTTTAAAATTGAGTCAGTCCCGGTGGGATAAATTGTGTACGGAGATTAATTTGCTGTATGGGCGCGTAAATGCCCTGTAGGGGTGATAATGCTAGGGCTGGGTTACTATTTGGCCCTTTGATTGCTTTACGTGATATTGTTGCGTTGACTTAAATTGTGATCTTGTGTGTCATATGAATTGTGAATTTGTGAAACTTACAATGTGTATGTGTAATGTGAAATGTTATATGAATCATGTAACATGATATTAATATGTATATTATACGTTTGTGCTGAGTGATACTAGTACCATTTGGGTACGATTTTTCACTCACGAAGTCCATATGACTAACCCTTTTTTTTGTGAAAAAAAAATTTAGTAATAGGAATTCGTTACATGGCGTCGCCGAGCTTGTGACTTGCCGATTGAGTACAGCAAGGTAATATCAGGATCTTAGACTTGAAATTAAATGATGAAAATTTACAGTCACACCAGAACTGTGAGGGTGTCTAATTTCGAAAGATGTAAGTGTCGAGTTATTTGTCTTGGTTATGATGTGGTTGGAGCGAAGCTCTTTGTTATTTTTATGTTACTGTTATGTAAAATCATGAGATTATGTATTTGTATTTTGAGGCATGTTTTGTATTGCAAGAAATCTCTGCTAAATTTTTTAGTAACTTGTTAATTATTTCAGGAAGTAAACTTTTACAGTGAATTTTGGTTTTAGAAAAACTAGTTTTATTCTTTAGTTGGGTCATGAGTCAGGTTTGTTATTTTGTTTCGAAGTCAAGGTTACGGTGAATTAGCTATCCAATACTCGGGCCAGTCATACCTCAGTGAAGGGTGTGATATAAGAAATCTCTTTTAAGCTTATCAACCAACAACAACATCAATCACAAATTATTAGATTGACTGTATGAATCCTTATAAAATTAATAGGTATCCTCATCATAATGAAAACGAAAGTTGTGACTTTTGCTTTGTTATTACAATCAACAGCTGGAGTTGGTGCATATTTAACAGCAAGTATTACTCCCAGATCACAGTAACACTAGAATCAAAGCTAGGATCCAAGGCATATAGAACAAAGTTCTGTGTAGTATAAAAGAACCAGAAGAAGTTGCATATATGAATATTACTTTTTTTTTCCATTTGTAATGTATAGAAGCTTTTCCTATAATTGACTTTAAAAAACAGAAACCTCCAAACCTGTAACCAACAAGACAACCGATTGATTTTTTGTTCCTTTGTTTGTGACCCATTTTGTCATGAAAACGAGTGACATATTACTACGAGCGAATCGCTAACAGAATCATGTGTCAAACAAAAATGGCCGATTAACAAATATTCTGATTCCATCAATTGTCTATTTCAGGTTCAGATTACTTTGTATATTTCATTCGTTTGTTTATAGGTTTCACCTCTTATCTTCTTGCAGAACTCTCTGCAGATTACACCATTGACAGCCATGGGAACATATGATCAATTTTCTGAAGTTGCACTTCCAGACAATGTAAGCGTAATTTAAGATATCATACACACTTTCTCTCTCTCTACCAGTTGATTATAATTGTTTTAGTGGCTGTTTTTCTTTCATCTTAAACAGAAACTAAATGAAGATCAGAAACAGAAAGCAATTGATGATTGGCTGCCAATCACTTCTTCAAGGAATGCAAAATGGTGGTTCGCTGCTTTTCACAATGTCAATGCCATGGTTGGGGCTGGTGTCCTAAGTCTTCCCTACGCCATGTCAAATCTTGGATGGTACGTAAAATCATATTTAGCACAAACATAATAGAATAACAAAAACACAGAACATGAAATTCTGTGCTTGATTAGCCTTATCTGTATCCGATCGACCAGCAACTTTGTGCATTTGTTTGACTTTTCAAGAAATTTTAATGGCAGGGGTCCTGGGGTAATCAGTCTTGTACTATCATGGATAATTACTTTGTACACTCTCTGGCAAATGGTGGAGATGCATGAAATGGTGCCTGGAAAAAGATTTGATAGGTACCATGAGCTGGGACAACATGCCTTTGGGGAAAAACTAGGGCTTTACATTGTTGTACCCCAGCAACTGATTTGTGAAGTTGGTGTGGACATCGTCTATATGGTCACCGGAGGAAAATCTCTGCAGAAGGTTCACGAATTAATCTGTGGAAACTGCACACCATTCAAAACTAAGTATTTCATAATGATCTTTGCATCTATTCATTTTGTACTTGCCCATCTTCCCAACTTCAACTCCATCTCCGGCATCTCTTTGGTGGCAGCCGTCATGTCTTTGACGTAAGTATCTATACATGTTCAAAAACTCCAGTCTTTTACCTTGTGAAAACCAGAAAAATATTCATACATGAAGAACATGGTAATCAAATACATATATATTCAAATTACAGTATTTTGCAGTTACTCTACTATTGCGTGGGCGGCTTCCGTCCATAAGGGTATTCAGGAAGATGTGGATTACGGCTACAAATCTCCAGACCCACCAACTACACTCTTTAGCTTCTTAAGTGCCTTGGGTAATGTTGCTTTCGCGTATGCCGGACACAATGTGGTTCTGGAGATTCAAGCAACAATCCCTTCTACACCTGAGAAGCCATCCAAGAAGCCAATGTGGAAAGGAGTGGTAGTGGCCTATATAGTTGTAGGCCTCTGTTACTTTCCAGTTGCTCTTGTTGGGTACTACATATATGGGAACAAAGTTGAAGATAACATCCTCATTTCTTTAGAGAAACCAAAAGGGCTTATCATAGCAGCTAATATGTTTGTGGTTGTCCATGTGATAGGGGGCTACCATGTGAGTGCTTTCAGTTCCCGTTCATAATAAATATTAGACTATTGAGAGGTTATTTCTGATAGTTTTGCCAATCCAGCTATTTGCAATGCCAGTCTTTGACATGATAGAAACAGTCTTGGTCAAGAAACTGCATTTTCCACCCAGCTTTCTGCTTCGTTTTGTTGCAAGAAACACATATGTTGGTTAGTACAGCTCCCTCCTTATTGAGTACTTTTTTTTATTAAGTGCCTTCAAGAGACTGTATCATGTGCGTTCTATTTCTGTGAAATTGACTGTAATCACTCAAATTTTATGCCATCTTTGAATTCAGCATTCACAATGCTCGTGGCTATTGCCTTCCCTTTCTTCGGTGCTCTTCTCGGGTTTTTCGGAGGATTTGCTTTTGCCCCAACGTCATACTTTGTAAGCTCCTTCACTATTAAGTGTCAAATAAAATTCAAACGTATTTGAAGAGTCCTTTCTAAATTTAAAAAAGAAAAAAGGGACTTTCTGTTCATTGCCTGATGTTTTGTTTTTGAACTCATTCTTCAGCTTCCCTGCATAATCTGGCTTGTTATTTACAAACCAAAGAAGTTCAGCTTATCGTGGTTTACCAACTGGGTATGTTCAACTTCAATAATGCATCATTTTTCCTAATCCTATATAAGCAGCTTTATCATTGAAAATGAGCTTATCCATTTGGCTTGCTATTTTCAGATCTGCATTATACTTGGCTTCCTGCTGATGATACTATCACCAATTGGAGCATTAAGGAATATCATAGTAAATCACAAGGATTATAAGTTTTTCAATTGAGTCTCGGGCACCAGGATGAAGACAGTTACTATGAAGCTCAATATATTGAACGATGTGAGAGAATAGATATAAACATGTGTGCACATTATATAAGATGATTATAATAAATTATAGTAGGAAAACCAAAGGTTGTGACTTTTGCTTTGTTATTATAATCAACAACTGGAGTAGGTTCATACTTAACAGCTAGTATTACTACCAGATCACCGTAACACTAGAAGGAAAGCTAGGATCCAAGGCATATAGCACAAAGCTTTTGGTAGAATAATATGAAAGAACCAGAAGAAGTTGCTTATATGAATAATATAAAATTATTTTTTATTTATATTAATAATAATCAAATTTTAAAAAAATTGAATACAATATTAAACTTTTCAATTCACATTCGTATTATATAATTATTATTATTATTGGTGTTAATTGATGTTTACCTATCATATCTTAAGATGTGTTTCGTTGAAATTTCTGCAATGTGATTGAAAGACTCCAGCACACCATAAATTAATAGAGGAAAATAAATAACAATGAAATAAGAAGGAGCTAGTCTGATTCTCTAAAATTTTGTCATAACAAAGACTGAGAAAAGTCCCAGAATACAATGAATAACTCACTCTCTCGTACTTCTCTTTCTTAACATTCAAACTCTTCTTCTTACTATAAATACTAAGAAGCAGCAATTGGATACTTTTAAACAGATAGCACTCAAATTTTCATAACAGTCTCTACTATTCTCTCTGTATTTGCCTGCTATCTTTTATTCCTCTACTATTGCTTGGGTAGCGTCAGTAGAAAATGGTGTTCAACCAGATGTGCAGTATAGCTACGTAGCCAAGTCTACAGCAGGAAAAGTCTTTAACTTCTTTAGTGCCCTGGGAGAAGTGGCTTTTGCCTATGCCGGACACAATGTTGTACTGGAAATCCAAGCAACAATCCAATCTACACCAGAGAAACCATCCAAATGGCCAATGTGGGGAGGAGTTGTGGTTGCCTGTATAGTTGTGGCTTTGTGTTATTTCCCAGTTACTCTTATTGGGTATTGGATGTTTGGCAATTCTGTTAAAGACAACATCCTCATCTCATTAAATAAACCATCATGGCTAATCGCAACTGCTAACATGTTTGTTGTCATTCATGTCATTGGAAGCTATCAGGTAAATTATTGAGTATCTGATTATTCTTTTATGTATTTCTTGAAAAAAAAATATGCCTTATACTTTGACAACTTTAAGGCAAAAAAAACTAATTAACTTGATACTATCTGGATTTCTGCAGATTTATGCAATGCCAGTGTTTGACATGATTGAAACTGTGCTGGTAAAGAAATTGCATTTCAAACCCACCAGAACGCTTCTTTTTATTACACGCAAGACGCAATATCTATGTGGGTGAGTAAACCATTTTTTCATCTACCGAAGCATAAGTCTTTCTCCTAAAGGTTGTGATATTTCTTTTGCAGGGATATGATAGAATTTGCAGATTCACATTTTTTTTTTCATGACAGCATTAACAATATTCATAGCCATTACCTTCCCATTCTTTAGGGGTCTGCTATCGTTTTTTGGAGGATTTCTACTTCGTAAGCCACATCTTGTGCTATCTCACATTGCAGTATCAAATATCCATTGGCTAACCGTTTAGCAGAACCGTCAGCTTCTGACTTCTGAAATTTTTTTCAGCTCCCCTGCATCATATGGCTTACAATTTACTAACCAAAGAGATTTGGCTCATCTTGGTGGACTAACTGGGTATTTTGAATTTGCCTTCTTTTTGATAAGAATCCTCCTTTTCTTCGGTAATTAATTTGGATCAAAGCTATAAATTTATCTTTCTTAATTTCAGATCTGCAGTGTATTTGGCCTTTGCTTAGTGATCTTATCACCTACTGAAGGTTTGGGGACAATCATAATTCAAGCCAAGACCTTCAAGTTTTACTCGTAAATTATCTCCCACTTGAACAGGCAATAGGATGCTGCAGTATGCAAATAAGAAAATGTATGAAGCTGATCACCATGATTTTAAGTATTGGGATAGACTAAGTGGTCCACTAAAGTTCGTTCATGAAGTATTTACACATTGCATATCTGCGGCAAAGGAATTAAACGCCATGGAATCAACTCAAAGGGAATTTCTTATATAAATTGTTTTCACTGTAATCTTTCTTTTTATGCATATATAAATTTGAAGTGGGTAGAATAGAAGTGTTACATGTTGTTCCCTAGGCATTTTCATAAAAAAGCCTCAAGTACATCATACAAATCAATGTTCTGGTATAGTTGATGAAAATTCAGTGTCCCTGACTTGCTATCCTACACTTATTTCTCAATTTTCTTCTTCTGTTTTTTTTTTTCCTCTCCCTTTGGCTTGTAGATTTATTTTTTTCTTTGGAAACTGCAATGTGGCTCTGAAGTTCTATGATGCTCATTAGTTGTGAATAAGAAATCTCTTTTAGGCTTATCAGCCAACAACAACAACAATCGCAAACTATTAGATCGACTGTATGAATCCTTAAAAAATTAATTGGTATCCTCATCATAACAAAAACGAAAGATTGGGGCTTTTGCTTTGTTATTATAATCAACAGCTAGGATCCAAGGCGTATAGCACAAAGTTTTGTGTAGAATAATATAAAAGAACCAGAAGAAGTTGCTTATATGAATATTACAACTTTTTTTTTTGGTTCAATTATCAAGCTGGCCAAGCTTCTTAGTATTCTTCCATTTGTAATGTTAATAGAAGCTTTCCTATAATTGACTTTAAAAAGAAAAAAAAAAGAAAAAAAAAGAAACCTCCAATCCTGTAAGAAACAAGACAACCGATTGATTTGTTGTTCCTATGTTTGTGGCCAATTTTGTCATGAAAATGAGTGCCATATTACTACGAGCGAAACGCTAACAGAATCATGTCAAATATAGAACAGTTTTTGTGCTCTTAGACTTTGCCCAAGAATCCAGGGGTAAATATAGGAAATAATTCTGACTCATCTTATATTGAAGTTACAGAAAACTGTTGCTGCAAAAATCAAAAGTAGAGATCAAACCCAAGCTTTCATTTCCAAGGAAGAATCTTTTTAAAATAGCAACTGAATCTAAAAATTGCCTACATGACAAATATGTAGGATAACCAACTTAGCTTCTAATAATATCCCTGATAAATTTAGAGAAAAAAAAGTAAAAAAAATAATAATAATAATGTATCTCAAGCTTTTATTTATATATATATCAATATAATAAGAGAAGACAGAAAACTAGAAAACTTGTCGAGGCTCAACTTGTTTAACAGAAAATAACTTCATGGAAATAATTTCCCATTTCCCTGACTCTCTTAAAGGTTGAGACAGGGAAGCACCCTCATAGAGGGTGAGGCAAGGTACCTATTATGGCTATCTCCAATATTTTGTTATACTTGCAAATTGTATGAAAATTTATAACTTTTGGCAAATCTTTTTTCATTGCAAATAATATTTTCCTCTACCAATGATATTTTACAGAATTTTAACTTATTTGAAGTTATTTAATTACTTTCTTTATTGGAAACCACAAAAAGATGAACGTGTCAAACAAAAATGGCTGTCTAACAAATATTCTGATTCCATCAATTGTATTAATTCTGGGCGGAGTTCTCTTGACATTCTTAGTTAGAAGCGATGTATTTCAGGTTCAGATTACTTTGTATTTTTCTTCATTCTTTTGTTTATAGGTTTCACCTCTTATCTTCTTGCAGAATTCTCTGCAGATTACACCATCGACAGCCATGGGAACTTATGATCAGTTTTCTGAAGTTCCACTTCCAGACAATGTAAGCATAATTTAAGGTATGATACGTACTTTCTCTCTCTCTCTACCAGTTGATTATAATTGTTTTAGTGGCTGTGTTTCTTTCATGTTCAACAGAAACTACATGAAGATCAGAATCAGAAAGCAATTGATGATTGGCTGCCAATCACTTCCTCAAGGAATGCAAAGTGGTGGTACTCTGCTTTTCACAATGTCACTGCCATGGTTGGGGCTGGTGTCCTAAGTCTTCCCTACGCCATGTCAAATCTTGGATGGTACGTAAAATCATATTTAGCACAAACATAATAGAATCACAAAAACAGAAAACATGAAACTGTGTTTGATTAGCCTTATCTCTAACCGATCGACCAGCAAATTTGTGCATTTGTTTGACTTTTGAAGAAATTTTAATGGCAGGGGCCCTGGAGTAGTCATTCTGGTACTATCATGGATAATTACTTTGTACACTCTCTGGCAAATGGTGGAGATGCATGAAATGGTGCCTGGAAAAAGATTTGATAGGTACCATGAGCTGGGACAACATGCCTTTGGGGAAAAACTAGGGCTTTACATTGTTGTACCCCAGCAACTGATTTGTGAAGTTGGTGTGGACATCGTCTATATGGTCACCGGAGGAAAATCTCTGCAGAAGGTTCACAAATTAATATGTGGAAACTGCACACCATTCAAAACTAAGTATTTCATCATGATCTTTGCATCTATTCATTTTGTACTTGCCCATCTTCCCAACTTCAACTCCATCTCCGGCATCTCTTTGGTGGCAGCCGTCATGTCTTTGACGTAAGTATCTATACATGTTCAAAAACTCCAGTCTTTTATCTTGTAAAAACCAGAAAAATATTCATACATGAAGAACATGGTAATCAAATACATATATATTCAAATTCCGGTATTTTGCAGTTACTCTACTATTGCGTGGGCGGCTTCCGTCCATAAGGGTATTCAGGAAGATGTGGATTACGGCTACAAATCTCCAGACCCTCCAACTACAGTCTTTAGCTTCTTCAGTGCCTTGGGTGACGTTGCTTTCGCGTATGCCGGACACAATGTGGTTCTGGAGATTCAAGCAACAATCCCTTCTTCACCTGAGAAGCCATCCAAGAAGCCTATGTGGAAAGGAGTGGTAGTAGCCTATATAGTTGTAGGCCTCTGCTACTTCCCAGTTGCTCTTGTTGGGTACTACATATATGGCAACAAAGTTGAAGACAACATCCTCATTTCTTTAGAGAAACCGAAATGGCTTATCATAGCAGCTAATATGTTTGTCGTTGTCCATGTGATAGGGAGCTACCAGGTGTGTGGTTTGTGCTTTCAGCTCTCGTTCTTATTAAAGACTAGTCTATATGAGGTCGTTTCTTATAGTTTTTGCTTCTGTGTGCTAATGCAGCTGTTTGCAATGCCAGTCTTTGACATGATAGAAACAGTCTTGGTCAAGAAATTGCATTTTCCACCCAGCTTTTTGCTTCGTTTTGTTGCAAGAAACACTTATGTTGGTTAGTACAGCTCCCTCCTTATTGAGTACTTTTTTTTATTAAGTGCCTTCAAGAGACTGTATCATGTGCGTTCTATTTCTGTGAAATTGACTGTAATCACTCAAATTTTATGCCATCTTTGAATTCAGCATTCACAATGCTCGTGGCTATTGCCTTCCCTTTCTTCGGTGCTCTTCTCGGGTTTTTCGGAGGATTTGCTTTTGCCCCAACAACATACTTTGTAAGCTCCTTCACTATTATTAAGTGTCAAATAAAATTCATACGTATTTGAAGAGTCCTTTCTAAATTTAAAAAAGAAAAAAGGGACTTTCTGTTCATTGCCTGATGTTTTGTTTTTGAACTCATTCTTCAGCTTCCCTGCATAATGTGGCTTGTTATATACAAACCAAAGAAGTTCAGCTTATCGTGGTTTACCAACTGGGTATGTTCAACTTCAATAATGCATCATTTTTCCTAATCCTATATTAGCAGCTTTATCATTGCAAATGAATTTACCCATTTGGCTTTGCTATTTTCAGATCTGCATTATTCTTGGCTTCCTGCTGATGATACTATCACCAATTGGAGCATTAAGGAATATCATAGTAAATCACAAGGATTATAAGTTTTTCAATTGAGTCTCGGGCACCAGGAAGAAGACGGTTACGGTGAAGTTCAATATATTGATCGATGTAAGAGAATAAATATAAACATGTGCACACATTATAGAAGATGATTATAATATTTTATAGTAGAATATTTCCCAAGAATCACACTATTTGTTGGTTTCTTTGTGTATTGGCAACAACTTCAGCCATTTGATAATGTTGGTATAGGCGGTGGTACAGTATAATGACCACGTGCAATATCTCTGTAAGAGTAACTGCGAAGTATAATTATAATTCACAGAAAGATTACAGAAGACAGTGCTAGTTTCTGGGGAGCAGGTTCTTATATTCTTAAACCTGGGACTCAAGAGACGTGCTTATCTTTCCTTCAAGACCAGAATTCTGAACTGAAACAAGGCAACTCATCTTCAACTAAAATGAACTCCAGCAACTACCCACTGTCGCTTAGAAAACAATGTCCCCAATGAAAACAAAATCCACAATTGGTTAAGAAGGTGTACTTCCTTTATTGCCTTCATACTCGTCAAAAAAGAAAATCAAACAATTATGGCCAATGACAGGAAACAAGTGCTATGGTGCAATCAGGGAGATGGATCTCCTCTGCAAGCATTGCATGTGTCTATTTCGTGTGCACTTGCAGCACAGGCCCCATTAGATGGGGAAGAGTTTGATACACACCCATTTCTAAACGCCATCGTTTCACTTTGTTTATGTAGCTTATATTTCTTGTTTTCAATCAAACGGCAATTCTGGGCTGTAGTAGTGTATTAGTTGTGTTTTTATAGTACGTCGTTTTGGTCTTGGAGAAGCAGAGTCAGCAAGTTGTTATATTGGCCAGCTGTTCCGAAATCTTAGGAGAATTCAGTGACCCTTGCTGATATAGTCCAGCAACTCTGTACTATGGGGATTATCCAAGAATTTGAAATGAATTAGTATTTCTTAGTTTTCTCTCTAGTTTAGGTAGCTTTAGTGTTTGTTTCTCAGAAAAATTCTATCTTCCTGGAAAAGGGTTCTATCATTTTGGTATCAGAGCTTAGCTCCGATCAAATGGGAGATTCAAGAAATCAGCAAGCTCATACTGGATTTCAGCAATTAGATGCTAGATTTGAAGGAATCCATGAAGAGATGAGAGCTCATTATCAAAAAATGGATGAAATGATGAATCAAATGGTGGATGAACTCAGAAAAATGAGAGTGAAACAGAATCAGAACTGTAATCTGATTCCGGGAAGACCACTTGAAGTAAATATGAATGGAGGAGATCAAGCTTCCAGATTCAATAGAGTGTTCAATCAAGGTGATAATCTTTCTAGGTTTTGCACTTCATCTTTATTAAATTCTGCTATTCCACACACTAATATTCTGAGTTCACCTCTTTATCACCATGATTATGGAGGAATTTCTACCATACCAAGGCTCTTGTTACTCACCCCCAGCTTCAAATTCTTCAACCTATCTCTCAATTTCTTCAAACTATCACTCAAATTCGTCAAATTCACCTAATCCTACTTCTAATTTCTCACCATATCACCCTGATTATGGAATCAATTTCCATAATATTGGTCATCAACCATACAAATCATATTAGTCAGATCCAAATTCAATTCCTAGCTACCAACAGTCCCAAAATGCTAGTTACTCACTTTCAACTTTACACATTTCAGAAAATGGTTATTCAAAAGTTGGTATGAGATTTGAGTCACAGATTCACCCTTCTCATCATGCAGTTGGTTATGAAACTAGGGGTGATGCTAAACACAATACATTTAATGACTGCAAATCTAAATGTGAGAATGATGATACGAGTGCTGTAGGAGAATGGCTAAGTGATAATGGGAAGGAAGATCAAATAAGTGGAAAAGATCATGAAAATCCAATTCTGAAAATAGGTGTCCCTTGCACCACAAATGGGTTGGTTCTACAGCCAAACATGAATTTGGAATTTGGGGAAAAACATGAAGTTGCAGGAGTAAAGTCAATTGGTGAGAACTCAAAAATCCACTCATTATGTGAAGATGAAAGTTCTTGGAAACTTGTTCAGTAGGTTGGGGAAGGAATGCAAGGGGAACATGAATCTGTGATTTTAAAATTTCGGTCAGTAAAATTTCAGTCAGGGGACAAAGGATGCAAGGTTGCTGTTGTTGCCAATGGATATTCTAAGATAGAAATGAGGATTCAATGTCTGAAGTGGATAGATGGTATGGTCTCTGCTCATGTTGGTGCAAAAGCAATGATGGCAGGAGTCTATGCTTTGTGCAGGGAAGCCATTTGCAGGAACCTAAGCAACAGTAGCATCACCTTCATCCTTGAGGACAAGGATGATCTTCTAAGAGAGGGGTATTGATACACACCCATTTCTAAACGCCATCGTTTCACTTTGTTTATGTAGTTTATATTTCTTGTTTTCAATCAAACGGCAATTCTGGGCTGTAGTATTGTATTAGTTGTGTTTTTATAGTATGTCGTTTTGGTCTTGGAGAAGCAGAGTCAGCAAGATGTTATATTGGCCAGCTGTTCCGAAATCTTAGGAGAATTCAGTGACCCTTGCTGATACAGTCCAGCAACTCTGTACTATGGGGATTATCCAAGAATTTGAAATGAATTAGTATTTCTTAGTTTTCTCTCTAGTTTAGATAGCTTTAGTATTTGTTTCTCAGAAAAATTCTATCTTCCTGGAAAAGGGCAGAGTTCCATTCTATTTGGTTAGCAATGTCCATGACAACATTCCAGATAATTAACACTCCTATAGCTATGGTCGACCAATGAGAAAAGTCCAATATATAAATATGCCAACGTGAATATATTCATCATCCCAAAAAAGTAGTGGCTAGATCTAGAATAATCAAAAGCAAAACAAGAATTTTCTCTTACGCCCAATTCACCATAGAAGCGTACCAGCGATACAAAGTTACACTGAGATCAATTAACAATATTGCTACAACGCCCAACCCCAACCCCAAATAAAACATTATTTTGCTTCAGTGCAACGTTCAAAAATTTCCACTAATGAACAATAATTTACTATTGAAACAAAGTATCTCTTCCTATCTTATTTTCTTCTTCTCTAGCTTTATGGTACTTTGTCTATAGAGCTCAATCCAAAGATTCGAAACCCACAAAATACTGACAGCTATAGCCGTCAATACAACACATATCCAAGAAATCCAAACCCACCTCGGAATTACATTATCAGCAACTCCACTCATATAAAACACAAGCATTTCATAGACGAAATACGGCCCAGCACAACCCCTAACGATCGAATACAATGTATAGAAAGGTGGAGATAAGAAATCATACAGTTTCGCAGCAAATTCAACATCCCCTTTTCGCGCATTGGCGAGCGTCCAAGCATTCTGACAAGCACTGGTCACCTCCGCAAGAATCAAAAGGAAGAGAATTGCAAAAGCCCCGTAAGAAACGACGTAGCGGCAAGTGACAAAGACGAACAGTGTAGCCAAGTGATGGCCAATGAAGAGTACGTCACTGGGGATGAATACCAAGTAGTGAACAAGATCCATGAGAAAATAAGCGATGCTATAATCAAGGACTGAGTTTTGAAATTCGGTGTTGGAAGCAGCGAAACCGTGATTTGGGTCGGCGAGTATAGCGCGTGTTGCCAAGAACACAGCGGGTGTACCGTGAGCTAAGGATATGAAGCAGCTTGAAGCTTCGGGTCGGATCTTAGGGCTCCAGTTACGGAACACAATGAAGTAAGCAATGAGGTAGGTTATGAAAAACATCAAGAAAAACAGAGGGAGAGTTGGCAGAGATTGAAAAATAGCTTCAGTTTCCATTGGAAACCAAGAAAAGAAAAAGTGAAAGTCCAGCAAAGGAAAACTTGGAAATCAAAATATCTTAGTTTGGAAATAAAATAAATTAGGAGATTATTTACTGGAGAGAGAAGGAGAATTTGAGAGAGGAAACTGAACGTTGACAGGAAAATTGAAAGGAATTTGAAAAGAGAGCCAAGAAAATTATGGCGGTGGAGTTGGGAGCACGGGGCAGGCAGGCGTTGGTTTGTTTCATGAATCTGACACAAATCGGATTAATCCAGAAGTTTAAAGCTCCAAGAGCTCCGGGACTAAACTGCTACTCCGTCAACGCGAGGTAAAGAAATAAATTAGTTGGGCTTCAATGGGCTCGGGCCAGGATGCTCTTTGTACTGTACTTGTTGCACTTCTCTTCAACATGTTCTATTCTATGTTATGGCACCGTATCTTGTCGATTATAGGTTTCTCTGGTTAAACTGTAGATAAAAATAACATGTAAAAAATATTTTTTTAATTATAATTGTTTAAAAAATATTATATAAAAAATTAAAAATATATTTAGATCAGTTAACATAAAAGAACTGTGAGATATATAAAAATTATTTTATTTTAAAAAAAAATATTAAGTATTAAAATTACTAAAAGATCTAATTTGACAAATATAATAGTTAAATTTGTTTAAATAAAATAATTATTCAAATTCATTTGAGTTCGTGTTTTATGTATTTTTTTTTAACTTCAACTTTTAGTAACTTTTAAAACTCTAAAAGCCTAAAAATACTTTTCAGTAAAGCTTAAAAAATAAAAATCTTATTATTAAACAGCTTTATTGAAAAGTTTATACCCAAAAAATATTTTAAAAACTAAACCAAACATGAACATATTTATGTGTTAAAAGTTTAAACCCAAAAATTATTTTGAAAGCTAAACCAAAGATGAATATATTTTACGTATTATCTAGTTGTTATCATGGTTAACTGGCCAAAAAAAAATAATCTTATTTCTCTACATATATAGAGTTTGTATACACATGGATGTTCTTTCTTTCTACCATATTTTATTTTATTTTTAAAAAAATTATTTTATACGCAGTAATTACAAGTATTACTTGTATGCATTATAGACAAGGATGGAGATGAAGATCAAAATCCATCAGTTTTGAGGGACAATTTACTCTATACATGGTGCTGCCTCCATTATAACTAGAGGGACCGGTCCGCCAAGTTTGGCAACATTGCACAACCACCGGGCATCACTATTACGTTGTTAATGGTGATGAAGGAAAACCAACTTCGTCAATAGGCATGGCTGAAAACCAAAGACTTCAAGGGAAATTATACCACTATATGTTTTTCAATGCAGGATGGAGATGAACAGACTCTATTTTTATTTATGTTTTTTTATAGGCAATGATGAGCAAAAGCAATATGTTTTTCTCGTTTACTTGCATATATTTCCAAAATATTCGCATCCTTTTTTCTATGGCCTCTCATTTGACAAATAAAAATCTGAAAATCATAAGTGTTGGAGAAAAGGTCAAAAGAAGATCGATTGAATCTAAACCAGAGAAAACTCTTAGGGTGGGGCATTGTTTTTGAAGGAAACCTGATGACCTCCTTTAGATCACAAACTAACCTACCAAAAACCAAACGCAAAATTCTTGCCACTGTCCCCAAACCTGTTTCCTGAAAAAAAAATTAAAAAAATTGGCACCTTCCTCGGTTTCTCCTCAAACGGTTACTGCCCTTCCGCTTTGACATTTACAAGACTACAATGCCCAGGCAGGAGTTTCTTGTAATTGAGATAATTATATTCTTTGCTCCCCAATTTATTCGTAAATACAAAAACAGCATAAGTTAATCAATTTCTCCCTCTTCTACATCATTTACAGGATTTGATGGCTCACCTTCCTCTTCCTCCTCATCCACTTTCATGTACAAACCAAGTTGTTCCAAGGGATTACTGCCCCCGAACTTGAAGCTACCCAAGCCATCCTGAGAGTGCTCTGGACTCGTCTCATCTACAGAGCTTGGCAATGGCTCAGCAGGGGCAGCTCTGAGCATTTCCAAGTCTTCCAGAAACAGAGAATTCTCATTGATTTCAACAGTCTTTTCCATCTGCATAGATGCCAGAATATGCTCCAATAAAATTCAGACATTATGCTGATGAACATACTTTTTCAACATACTGCTCATTTACCTGTAACAAAGCCTGTCGTGCTGCTTCTCTCTCAAGCTCTCTCTTTTGTCTAGCTTCTTCCGCAGCTTCTGCCTCAGCTCGCCTTCGAGCATCTTCAGCAGCCTTGGCTTCTGCTTGTAACCTGGCTTTTTCTAATCAAATTTTTAAAAACAAAAAATTAAAAAGGGCTTGGTCAATAACTATAATGATAACTTTAAGTGTGATTAAAGCATTCTCACGAAAGCACCACATCAAAGTCAAGTCACAACCTTTCCTTCGCTCCATTTCTAGTTTCTCCTTTTCACGGCGCAGTTTCTCAGGATCACCCTAATCTCCGCCAGATCAAACTTAAACATATCAGTTACTGAGCAAATAACACATGCAACAAAGTACAGATAGAAGTCTGCAGGTAGTCTAAAACTGTAAGCAACCTGTGTTAGTGTTTTTTCCCGCGCTTTCAAGATTGTATCAGCAAATCGATTCTTCAATAAAGCAGCCCTATAGAGCCTCTCAGGAGAGACCTGCCTCTCAGTTGCAGCACAGTCCCCTACAATTTTTTGAGATAATAAATTAGAAGCTCTTTTTTCCACCTTTCTCAGAGATAATACTGAGAAGCTACAGTAAAACTAACAGAATTTCCACCTTCTGTACTCGCAATTATACCATCTTGACAGCAGTCTGACTCAACAGAACTTGGCTTTTGCTGAGAGGTGTATTCGAATTGATCCAACCCACTAATAGATTCTGGAAGAATCATAAATGAAAATAAAGAAGTCATAAGAAAGGAAATTTTTTTATTGGAAACTATATTAAAGGAGCACACCAAGGGAGAGAAAAAAAACCACTTTCAAGTGCAAAACACGGTAGCTTCTATGCACCAACATTTAGGGCAATACAAGTGAATGGGCTCATACAAGATAATAAACCACAGAAAGCCATAAAGGAAATCAAACCGTTGCCAACTTCCTTTTTTCATTCTCTAATATGGCGTTGTTGTCCCCAATGATTCACTAAAACACATCAAATTCTTAAGATCACAATTCTATATCAAGATCTGCAAAGCATATCCATAAGAGAAATAATATTGCTGCTTCTTATTTTTCCCTCGCTTTCTCTTTGGAAGTATTGAAACTGTTTCTATATGCTAAAAGCTCAAGACTTTTAGTTCTTTTATTTCTCGTTTTTTATAAATGAATTTCAGGTTATTCCAAATATTTAGCATTTATTTGGAATAAATAAAGCGAGGAAATAACATTGGAGGAGTGAATATGGAGAGATTATAACTCTCTCTCCTCTTGTTTGGGAAGGAAAGAAAATGCACAAAATGAGAAGAAACTAAATTTTCTCTTGTTTGGGGAGAGGGGGGGGGGGGGGGGGGGGGGGGGGCGCGGCGGAGGAGATAACAAAGAAAGGAAAGAAGATCATAATGAACAAAATTCCAAAAACTTTTCATTTATCCCACTCATACACCTTCCAAGTAAAGAATTAGCAAGGGTAAATTGTAATTCAAGATGTCTCAACAACCAACCAAAATTTTCTCCATTTTCTACCAACCAAAAATATCACCTTGATATCATTCCTCCTGTTTTCCCCTTGGTTCCCAAAGAGAAAATACCCTCCCTCCTCCCCTTTTTTTTCCTCCTCCTATTCTCATCGGATGTCCCCAAGGGGACTTTCCTGCTATTCTCATCATTCCCAAATGAAATATTAGTGATTCAGTCTTCATAGAATCTGTTAGTAACTCCATCTCTCAAGGTACTTGTGATAAAAAAATAATTAAAAGAGGGTAACCCAATGAATGAGGATCTCATTTATGGTGGCTCTGCTGCAGATCATAAATTCACAGCCTAACTCCAGACACAGAGTGGCTGTTTTGGTGCTCATAAGTTGAGGCCAGGATTGCTAGAGGAGCAAACTTGCCTTGCCATTGGAAACCAATATCTTAATTATGAATTAGGCCAGTAGCATAAATCAAGCAAGAAAATTAAGAATAATATTCTCCATCATGCTTTATGTTATAATAAACCAACAACAAGACACACATATCAGACAAGCAGGACAACCCATGGGAGGGCTGAATTCTTTTTATTTTTTCTAACTTGCTTTATATTTCAGTCTGCAATTCCTTTCATTGCTGACAATAAATGACTATAGCAAAGTTTTCTACATGTGACATAATCCTAAAAAGATGCTGAAATAGTAGGATCAAAGGAAGAAGTGAAGACTCACGAGTTCTTTCAAGAGGATCACCAGTGCCAGTCTTTTCATCTAATTGAGGTTCGGAACCCAAAAATTCTGGTACCTTATGGAGGGAATAAGATCAAAAGTTCTGTATTAAAATATATGACAATATATTATGTACAGGAAATAAGATCATAAATATACCTTTAACACATTAACTGGACTTGCTTCAGCACCATCTGATTCATTATCTGAAGAACTGCTAGAATCACTATCTGCAAAGCATGCATAAGATATAACCACCATATACCATATGAAGAATAAAGAAGCATTTAGACATTAGAAACAAGTATCTAACAACAGAACAGTACAAAGTTGAGCAAATAGTTATTGTCTATAGTAAAACAGACCAATTTAGCTAAAACCATCTAATATCTACAATCTAATAAAATAGGAAGTACTTCAAATAGCTCCCTAGGAAATCAACTTTCAAACCATTTTTCCCAACTTAAAATTTGTGTCTTATATGATGAGATACATTTCAGAACTTGATTTAAAACAATACAAATGACCTCCAACTTTCTCAGTTTCTCTTCTTTTCTTTTCTTGTCTTTTCTCCTTTTCCTTCTTTAAAGTAATACCATGCCATCCAAAAATTTCAAATTTGTAGTCATTATGAATCCACTATCAACAATTACACCCTAGGGGCACAGAACATCCAAAGCACTAAACAAACATATATCCTGATGTGAGTCATGAAACAACTGACAGACAGCAAGAAACTTTCCTGCATAAGCAGTGCCGTGGGAAGAGCTATCAATTTATTAAAATAGTTACTTTTTCAGAGACTTGGGGAACTATGTATCTAATCAAATCCCACCTACATACAACTATAAGTAACGCTTTCTTTTCCAAGGTTGAGCATACGAGGAAGAAATTGCCAATTGCATGAACATAAAAGGAAAGAAAATTTGCAGGATGTGAAAACAGAAAAGCATAGTTATCTAGTACAAGGATTGATACAGTACACATATGGGAATGGCGTAGAACGTCACCTATCCTAGAATGTGATATGAAAAAAATGACAGACGACAACATTGCTGCTAAAGGAAAAAAATTGCAGTTCATCAAAGAATTTGGTTGTGGGTTGTCTAGATAAATATTTTTCTTGTTGATTTATGATTTTGTTTGTGCCATCTTTGATTTTCATGGTTAAAACACTCGGAATGTTGAAAGTAGCATCCTCGATTGGGATCGAAGGATCCAAGTTCGTAAGTTGATACCTAAGCATGGATCTCTGTTAACTATGCTGAAAAGTAACACGAAAACTTGAGTGAAGACACCAGTTGTATACCTCCTTAAACAGGCACAGCATCTTAATTTTTTCATTTAACTTATTGTTTAACAAAAGAATTTCAGTAGCATACATCTGAACTATTCCAAATCCCAACTTCGGGACCTGGTTCAAAGATTTGTCCAACCTTGAGCAAGGCTTGGGCACAGCAGAGTTGTATATACATACAAACAGGAAATAACACAGAACATGTCACACTTTTGCCAATACCTGTCCTGCTGACTTGTCAAAGACAAAAGTGTATTGCATGGCAGGAATTCTTTGTAACTTAAATCACCACATCTAAAACCAGAGAAATCCTCTACTTCTTCCCATATGCATATTACTCAACCATGCAAAGCCGAAGATCCAGAAATGGACATAATTCATCAAAAGTTAACTTCTCATCCATTGCAATCCATTACATTCAATATTTTAATTCAATTGGGGCTAAAAGGGAACCCAAAAAACATAGTAGTAATAATAGTAACAATCACTTAAGCACACTACAATGAAAATCTGATTGAGTGCCAACCTGTGAGATTTTGAGTAGGGGTTTGTGTGCTTCTGAGATCTGGGAAAACTAACAAATTTTAAATGAAATGTAGAAATAAAACACATAATTTGTTGCTTACCAAATATATTGAGGACTATGGTTAGCGGTAAAAAATCAGACGGTCAAACCCACCACCCCAACCCATTAGAAGGAAACAGACACCAAATTATAAAGGGAAGAAAATGACCAAGGGAAGGAAAAGATCTTGATACTAACAGGATAAAATAAATTGTTGTTTGTACAATCCCCACCCCCCAACCCCCCACCCCCAACAACACACACACAGATGGAGAGAGGGAAATACTTGAAGGAAAAAGGAAGAGGGTAAAAAATAAAGATAATAAAAATGACAACATAACATGAGAAAGCCACGTACCACTGAAGCTGCCTGCACTTAATTGTGTACTGCATCTATGAATAGAATCCTTTTCTATCTCCAAAGGAGGGTAGCTCGAAACAGGGGGCTCATTTCCACCAATATCAACATCCTCATCAGCAGGATCATCACCTATGAAGCATTCTAAATTTATATTTGAATAAAAACAGAAAGAAAACAAACAACTCAGAAATCTAAAGTCAACTCATATATACAAAAATGAAGTTGAACATTACCTTTACATGGTTGCATGGATGAATTGCTCGGCCCTGATTCATTCAACAGCTGCAAGAGGAAATATAAGAAAATATAAATCCCATGATCTGAATAAGAGAATTGACATCTTTCTACATCTGGGAATCTGGAGCAGAAGAGGAGGGAGAAAATAGAAACTTCTCTAAGGACAATGGGGGAAGATACCTCTATTTCACAAGGTTCAACTGTTGCACGCATTTTTTGCTTCTCTAGCAAATAATCATCTAAAAGCTTCCTCAAACTGAACAGCGTATCATCACTGAGATCATCAATATCTATCTCAATCTCATCCTCTCCACAATCCTTTCCATTTGAACTATTTTCTCTTAAGAAATCAATGATATGAAGAGGCATTTCTCCCAGCAAAGACTCCAATTTTCTGCCTAGGTTGTGCTTATCCTTATCTGTCATCACCCGCTTAGTAGGCTCTGGTATAACTTCTAGATCAGGAGGGAATGAAGCGAGTTTTCTCTTTTTTGAAGGAGATATTGGTCTAGCAGTTTCAATTTCTACATGAGCCTCTGAGTTTGCTGGTAATGACAGGGCATCAGTCTTCAGAATCTTCTTCTCAATATGTTTCCATCTCACTTCAAAAAATTTACTAAGGGTATCAGCCATAATATGAACATCATTTCCGGGTGGATTATAGGTCATTGCATTCTTAAATGTAAGCCTAACATTAGCAAGAAATTCCAATGGGGTTGAGTAAGATCCTGAAGCTATCTTGCTCTTAATTGTCCCCAAATCCATTGGATGCTTGATAACAGTCAAATAATCTGGAATCTTTAGCTTCACAACATCAACAGGAGTGTTGAAAACCCAAGAATACTGGTGGATCATTAAACGTTGCAACAGTGCCTCACATTGTTTCATCAAAAGAACACTTGCAGTGCTAGGTGGATTAGCTTGTCTTGCACACTCAAACCTCCCAGAGGTACCCCGATTCCATCCACGCCCCTTCTGACTGTTAGTATCTAACTTCTTCCCATGCCCAGAAGTTAACATTGATGGTTTTCTCATGTTCTCCATCCCTGGCCCCTTCTGTCCATTACTGCAGCTAAGAATATCACTAGAGGATGACAATGTAACACCATTTGCTTCTTTGTAATTCAACTTTCTTCTGAAGTACCCGAACCTGGTTGAGTTCTATTCTTAACCTACGTATCAAATCCTTCCTTTCTAATGGCAACATCTTTGACAGGGAAAGAACTTGCAAGGGTACGCTAAAAGTGTCCCTCTCATTGGAATTCAATTTTGTACATTTTCTCGTTGGGGCGCTTGAGTTCTCCGAAACAGTTATTTCAGTGTCAATTCTTCCCGAACTACCAGAAGCCTCTGATTCACCAGCTGTCTCTGCATTGGTATAATATGCTCCAGAATACCTTTTAGTCTTTGCCATCATCATAACCAACAATTTAATTATTCTCCAGAACAGAGACTGCCACCTTCATGTATGATCAATTATCAATCACGGAAGAAAAACCAAGATCTCCCGCTGCTTCACTAAACCTGATCAGTATGCAGTAATTCGGCTGCTGAAAATTTTCATAAAATAAAATCTGAAAGTTCAATAAAATATTCTTGAAGAGTTGTAGTTCTAGCGTTCTAGAACACTAAACATGTCCACTCAGCTGAGCCTCTCTTCACCCTTTAGAGATTGAAGGGAAGGGGGAAAGAAGAACAACTATTTTAAAAAACAAAAAAAACTATTTCATTATTTCCAATTTCTTCATCAACCTGAACTGAGTAATTACTACGGCACATCTTAATTAGTTAAACTTTAAATTATAAGAAAATAAAGGACGACAAGGAATACCCAAAACCGATGTAACACAATGACATTTATCTTCTTTCCAGTCCCACAAAAAAAAAATTAAACTGAAAGATGTCAAAATCAACGAAGCTGAATAAAACCCAGATCCCTCTAGAGCTTGTAATAAATTCAATGAAACTAACAAAAAAGACTCAAATTTTAAACTTACCCAAACCCAGAACGCGTGCAGTAGATAGTTTCAACTTCTTGCTTGCCTAAAAAAATTGGAACTCCTTCTTTCGATAAATTACTCAAACTTGTTCCTCTAGAAGGAATGCCAAAGTACATATACGGACAATTAAAGGACCACAATTCTGAAATTTAATAATAGAACCCGCAGTGCACGCTAAACCCTAGATGAAATACCAGCCGAAATTGAATCAACAACAACTTAGACCAGAAAACGCTGTGCTTTATCCAAAAGTGCTTTACCCCAAAAGTGAAAAAGCTCGTAGCCACTTTGAGCCGTAGAAGTAAGAAGAAACCTTGTAGTTGAAGAGCGACCTTCCAGACCTAGCGAGAGAGAGTGAAGACAGAGGGAAGTAGGAGGTGTAAGACTTCGCCCTCCACACTCTTGCTTAATTGTTAATGCTGCTTCCCTTTCTTGAGAAAGCGGTTCCAGATATAGGCCGTTGGATTCTTTGTATTCATTGAATCGAACGGACAACAGCGTTGATAATCTTTCAGCAATTTCAGCCGTCTGATTTTGGGTCAAACAATAAGATGACTTGCAGTTGATCGCCCTCTTTATCTGCTTCAAAGCCTTGATAATTTTTTTTTTTTTTTCTTATTTCTATTCATATTTAACTTTAAAATAAAAATTTATTGTGAATTTAATTAATTTTTTTATTATTTTGGAGATTTATTATTTTTTTTGCATTCTACATAATTACTAATTCAATATTATTTTCTTACAACCAAAGCATTTGATAAATTTAAAAAACTAATATTTCGTTCAATATTAACCAATTTTATTCTCAAGGCCAATAAACTAATATATTTTATTATTACATAGAGGAATATTTTTCAATAATTATATATAAGTCAATTCTTGTTGAAAATCTATTTACTATAAACATAAATTAATATATTGTTACTATATATAAAACATTAATGTCATAATCTTTTGACTTTCTATTTTGTATTTAATAATTACGATAATTTATAAAAATCTCAATAAATTTGTCACGGTGATGAAAAAGATATATTTTTCATTAATTTTATTAGTTGGAATCTCTTGAGAGATGTCACGGAAAGTAAAATTCTCAAAAAAATTATAGTCCTCACATAAATGTTCTATTTTTAACCGAATAAAAAATATAATTAATTAAAATACATATAAATTAATATGTACTTAGCCTGTCACCAAATAAAAATAAAAATTTGTTAGACAATTTTAGTTGGACTCTCCCAGGACCCACAACGGGCCGTAGACATGATTTGAGCTCATATTTGCACTAGTCGGAGATTAGAAACCCTAGTCCTCTAGGGTGTTTTAGTTAATTAAAAAAAAATGTATAAATGGTATTTAGTTTTAGGATTTTGTTGATTTCTTCGTATATGTTAGCCAAAATTTTGTATTAGGAAGTTATTCTTTAAGTTTTCAAATTAATCTTCACATCCTTCCCATTTTGATAATGACATAGCCAAACCATCTATAGAATATTATGTAAGTGTCACCTAGAGTTAGATGAATGTGATAATAACAAGTTAAGCACACATATCATTTTGATGCCACGCCAATTAATATATTATATTATTTTATTTTAAATAAAATTTTGGAATGAAGCGATTTGAATTTTGAATAAATATTTAAGTTTAACAAAATGATAATAAGAGATTAATATATAAAATTTTAACAAACTAATTAGTTTTTAAATAATTAAACACTGGCTAAACACGCTTAAATAAATTTCATATTTTTTTTTATTTTTTATTTTTGGTTTCCTATGAGCATTGCTACGAGACTAATATTTTGGACTTTGTCGCGACTAAAGTGGCCATCACAGTAATTGCTTACTCTAAGATTCAAACTTTTACTCTCACATTAAGGATACAGCTCGCTTACCACTGTATCCAATGTTTGTTGATAATTTTATATTTCATAATCAACTAAATTGAATTAGAGTTTTTAACTCCATAACCAGTAGAAAATCAAAATATAAGATTGAATTTGTGTGAAAAAAAAGAAAATTTGAATTTTCAGTCACCATTGATAAAAAAAAATAAAAACCTTTCAACTTCAAATCTTATATAACATAAAAAATTTAAAAATAGAAGAAAGCAAAAGAAAATAGGTGGAAGATTCACGAGCAGTAAGGGAAAAAAAACAAAAAAATATTTTAGAAAATAAAAACAAAAGTTTTATTTTACACACAAAAATAATGAGATGAAGAGGCGAGAGTAAATTTAAAAGAAGTGTAGTCAGTTAAAATAAAATTTCACCACTAAATTATATTTGATATAAATTGAATTATAATTTAATTGAAAATAAACTTAAAAAAATTAACAGAGAAATAACTCACTTAAAATTTTCTTTTATAATTTCACAATTTAGATTCACTATTGAAACTCAAAATAAAAAAAAGTTTGAAGTGCCGTTGTTTAGAACAATTTAATAATATATACTCATAATTTGTTTTATATAAATTATAAATATTTTAAAGTACAAATTAATTTAAAATTAAAATATGTGCATTGCATAGATATCGTATTCATATTAATTATATATATTTTTGTAAATAAAAGTATAATCAACAAGCATGTCTATAACACTTTGATGTGCATTTTACTTCTTGAAAGCAAATGTATAAAAGTTACCCAAGTTATACTTTATTTATTGTTTTTTAGCAAAAAATCATATTTTTTATTTGTTATATCTTCTTCTTCTTCTTTTTGGGTATATTAGGAGTGCTTGAACTCGACACTAAGAGGGTGAGAGGACATGGACTAATCGCTTAAACTAAACTCTTGGTGATTATTATCTTCATATATTAAATATGTAAGATTAACTCAATTGTACACCTCCAATAACTTGATTTAGGATAAGTTTTTCATGAATTTTATAGTTAGAATATAAAAAACTTATTATATAAATCACACATACTAAATTTTATATTAATTGAAGATTTTTAATAACTTCATCAACACTATTAAAATGAATATTTTTTCAATTTCTAGATAAATTTGTAAAAGATGTGAAATCAATATGCAATTTTGTGTACATGATCCACACCCTTATTTTTCTTTGGACATCTTTAATTGCAATTCTCAAAACAGAAGTTTTTATCTTTTTTTTTTCTTTAGTTTTTCTTTAGATTCAAAAAGAAAAGGTTTAACAAAAATTGATAAAATGGTTTAATATTTTATTTTCTATTGAGCCTTTCATTAAATCAAATACCTTAATGCTTAATTAAAAATTATTTCTCAAACAATATGTCGACTTAAAAAAGTAAGTCGGTAAAGTAAAATTACAATGTAACAAGCAAATCTAAATAAAAAATAAATTCTACCAAATAAAAAATAAAAAAATTATCCAACAAAAAAAAAAAAAAAACAATCTTTGGCAAGTAAGAGTTCGTATAATGTGTCCCATTACAATTGTTAATTAATAATAAATTAATACGAGTCAGTTATGTTATCTATTCTAAAGTAGTAATAATAATACATTCCATTTTTATTTTTATTTTTAGATTTCTTCGATGTGAAAAAAATAGGGAACATTACAATTTCAATGAATCACTCTAAAATAGACTTAAAGCATTTTTCAAGTGAAGTGATCAAAAAAAATATTTTTAGAATAAAAAAAAGGTAAGAGTAATTAATATTTTATAGAATAAAATCTTTATTTCTATAAAAAAATTTAAAAGAAAATTTTATTATTTTTTGTCCTTCAAAAAATTGGAAGCCAAGGTCAAACATTATTGTGGTGAAATGATAATTTTTTTCTTATTTGGGTAATCATATCATCATAAAAAGTGAGAAATAAATAAGAACAAAAATCCTATAAAATTATGGTAGTTAATGTTTTTTAGCAAGTGTTATTAGGATACTCATTAGGGAAAAAAATTTACAAATAATTTTTTTTATTTATCTAGAATTACTTTTTCTTATATAACAGCATATAAGAATTTTATTACACCATATATAAAAATAGTATGAAGGACATCGACTGACAATACTTCAAATAAAATAAAATATTTACCTTAATAAATTGAACTAAGATTTTCTCATGAAAATTAAGAAAACTTAATAAAGGAGCCTTAACATCTATAATATGGTAGAAGAATAAAAGTGTCGACATAAAAAGACAAAGCCTCGTAAAATCTAAATTACTTCATAAATATGATAATAGTGTATCATATGTGTGTAACAGTAATGTCTCACTAACACTAGTTTTTGAATTAATAATTCTTGATGTAAAACGAAGTGTTACTTTATGTTTATTATTGTACAAATGTATCCAATTTGTATTTGAAATTTTGAATGAACGAATTGTAAATAAGACTATATTACTGGCTGTAAGGGGCGGTCAACCGCCAAAAATATGAAGGGAGTGATATGAGAATGTCAAATTACATAATTAACTGGAATTCTAATTTCATGATTGATTACTCATAATTAGCTATATTACTCCCTATTAGTTATACTTATAGGACTCTAATATCGCCAAACTCAAGGCAGGTGACGAGGTCAGGTTGAGTTTGGAAATTAGGCACAAAAAATATTTAGTAAATAATGGTTTAGAGAAGAGATTTGCAAGTTAGTCTATCCAATAAGGAGAGTACCATTAGTAATATGAATACGTGTGACATAGCAATTAATCTCAGTTCGTTTTATTTATGCATGAAAAAATTATAAGAAATTGAATCGTGAATATCAAAATGAATAAGAGTAGCTGAAAATAAAGTAAAATCAAAGTCAAAAGTTACATCCGTGTCTCCTACACTCATCTTAACCAGATTAATTTAGTGGTGATATCTGCAAGAGTTCGGAAGTCAGAACCATGATGGAGTGAGAAACAATAATTTGTTACTTCGCCAGGTAATAAGAGGATCTCAAAAGAAGCACAAGTCAGTAGTGTCCATCTATTTGATACATCTCTTGCTTCAAAATAAGCAATAAGTTGTAGAGAATAAGTCGACTGGATGGTGTAACCTAAAAGCTAACTAGCTAACTCGGTGTACCATATATGCAATGTCTAATGGAGTGATAGTAAATATAAATTAGATTAGCAACTAACAGTGAGATAGAGAATAAGATTTCGAAGAGGATTAGCAGTCAATATACTATTATCTTAATTAGTGACATGGCAGTGTCACTGTTTGAAATACTTGTGCAAGTCAAGAAAGATGGTTCCATTCACATATCCCAAAATTCGCAACACATCAACATAATGAACCGAAGTGGAAGAAGACACAAATTAGCTGACTTACTGCATAAGCAATGTCTCGTCAAGTGATAGTAATATAAATCAGATAAATCAGACAGTAACTAAATATCGATAGAGAATAGGATTTCGAAGAGGTTCACTAATCAATATACTATTCTCTCTATTTTTAGTCATTGGTGACATCAAAATGCTACTACTTGAAATACTTGATTTGGTAATCAAGTTAGATGCATACTTAGCCTAAGAGAGAAAATAACCCGATATAAGTTAACCTTGAGACCAAAAAAGTAACTAAGCTCACCAAGATCTTTCATCTCAAATTGTTAGTTCATGGAAAATTGTAGAGCATGTATACCCTGAATGTCATCTCATTTGATGATCATGCAATCTACATATAGTAAGACCAAGATCAAACTAGATTCAGTTTGCCTTCGAAAAAGAGTAGTCATAACTGCTCTAAAAAATTCCGAACTGTGTCAAGACACAACTGAATGCTATGAACCAAGTTAGAGAAATCTGTTTGAGTCCATTTAATGCCTTACGGAAACAACACACCTGATGCAGAGAGTGAGAATAACTTAGTGAAGATTTCATGTATACTTTGTAGCCTTATGATACATGCATCATGACTTTATTAACATTGTCCTGTCATTTTCTTCTACTACCATAAATTATTGACTTAAACTCTAGCATGGTTAATTTGCTCAAAAACAATACTCATCACTCAATTATATGAACCGAGATTGTTTTTTACGAGAAGAAAGTCAATCAGTTAGTGATTTAATTTTTAAAGACACTAAATTAAATCTATCAGAGTGTCAACCGGTTAGAGATTAAATCTCCCTAGCTAGTGACTGCACGCTCCTTTAAATAACCACATCTGACATATAGTGAAAATATCATGCTTCTATTAATGACTACAAATTTCAATTTGAATTGAGAAAAATGTTATTAATACAATAAGTTTTATGCATCTTTTACTAAAATATACTAAAGTCAGTGATATACATATATATATTATATGTATTACACTCACTTAATACCAAAGCATTTAGTTAGAGCAATACATTTTGAAAAACAATTGCCAAAATACATGAAAGTCAGTGATGTTGAGTGTGTTAACATATTTACTCAAAGCTATGTCATTTAGTAACACAATTTTGTAAGGCTATATTTTTATATTATTGTTGACAGTAGGAAAACATGATTGAAGTCTCGTAATAGTGTAAGAAATAATAAATTGTACATTAACATTTTATATGATCCAATTATTTAATATCAACAAATAGAAGAGCGATAAATATCACTAACACCAATCATCTCCTCTTATATTTAGTCCAATGGACACATTTGTTGTAATAATATTTACTGGCAGTGTAAATATATACACTAAAAGTAGATTAAATAATAAATCATAAATTATTTAAAAACAAAACACTAATTCAGTAACAAGTCAGACTTTTTGAATACTCCCTCATAGTAATTAAGTATGAGTTTAAAACCTTTAATTCGAAAGTCTCATTTATTAATAATTCTATTTTTTTAATTTTTTGGTTGAATAATTCTATTTTTTGATGATATAGTTCTTTCATGGCATCACTTTTCATTATTTGATAATTTGAAAGAGGAGGAAATTAAGGAAATGAGAGTAAACTGAAAATAATATATATTTTTTGATTTGGAAGTAAAAAATAATAAATTGAGACAAAAAGAAATGATAAGTTATTATTATTATTATTATTTTCACAAATATCCCCACAAAGTTTAGGTATAAACTTAATCTCATTTGATATTCGTGACTATCTCTCCATAAGTATTTTTTCCCATAAGTTATTCTTACTTGTGAGTTGGGAGAAAATGAAATTAAATGATCTATTATGATATAAATTTATGATTATGTCTATAGCATATTTTATTTAGGTATTAGAAGGTATTTAATAAAAGTTATAAGATTACATTAATCACTACATATCTAAATTATAATGTATCTTATATTTTCTCTTCAAATCCCCAAAATTTAAAGAATTTGAAAAACTTAATTTTGGATGAATACATGTAATCTTCTATTTTATTTTCTTTAAAATAACAACCTACAACTAAAAAAAAAAAAGTATGTACCCTTTTTTTCTCCCTCCATTTCTCTCCATCCAAATGGACCTAAAATTGGAGGGAGCAACCCAATGGTTAATATCAACCAGAGAGAAGGATCTTCAATTATTCAAGCAAGGAAAGCAAACCTCTTTTATTGCTTAATTACCTGTACCAATATTTAGAACTATGATTATGCCATTGATCTCAAACTCAAGCATCTAAATCTCAAATTAAGTATATGGATGCATAATTATTATAAATACATTTCACTCTGTAAAAATAAAAATGTGTTTTAGATTACAAACCTTCATTTAAATATTAATTGCACGTGTTCCCCAGAAATTGTAGACTGAAACACTTCTTCACTCAATTATACATATGTTGTTGGATTTATTGAGGCTTTAGTCATACCTGGATCCGGATTTCATGCTATTAAGTATGTACAATTCAAGATTCCTACACGTAACGTTTGTTTCTTTCTCTTGGCCCTTACAAGTTTTGCTCTTACCAAATAAAACCTTGTACAAAAGAATTAGCAAACACATTATTATAAAGTAATTCAATAAGAAATAGTAGTAACAAATGAACATATCATAGCATTAAATATAAAAAGAATTTTTTTAACGAATGCTCATAAGAAACTTGTTAAGGTAATAAATATAAAAAATTTATATCATTAATGATAGTAGGTTATCTATGATTTCAATACTACGTAATAAATAATTTTTTATTTTTAAAATGTTTCAAATTCCAAAACTTACATTTATTATTCCTCATCAAGTGCCTTTAGGCACTAATTAGAAAATTCCATATAGAAAAATGTCAAACATAAGAATAATGTTGCAAGCACAGGTATTTTCTCACACAGAAATAAATTCATATAAATTAATTAAACACAGATATTCCTAATCACACACATTTCAATTAATTGACAAATTTTTCATTGAGTTTATAAGAATTTATCCTTGTGTGTAGCAATTATGCATCTACCATGCATTAGCTATTTTTATCACCCATGTGACATAATAGTACATAATTATTGAACACATCAACATTTATGTCTCCCAACATAAAAAGCTATCCACGTAGTTGTGTACCAAAATTGTCAGTAACACTGGCAGAGCCATGTTAATAATCATGATAATTGTAACAAGTAATGACTTTAAAAATAAAAATAAAAACCCAACTTTAAATAGTACCTTTCCTATATAAATAAATATCCACAGCATTAAGAAGGAATTTTTGATATATATATATATATATATATAGTCATATTAAATATAATATTATTTGAAGTGCAATACCTTTTAGATTTTTTAAGGTTTTTCTATGTGTTTGAAAGGTCCATTTTCAATATATGGTTACAGTCTACATGTTTTGAATACTATCATTCCCAGTTTCTTCACTTGATTGCTATTTCTCGTAGGTAGCAACAAGATGGGGGTAGACTTAGAATCCTTCCTAAGCTACATGGGAAAATCATGGTGATATATCCTGTAATTGATATTGAATTTTGTTGGTGTAGTTAATTATATATAGGAGTAAGAAACCCTAAAAGGTAAAACCCGATCAAGGCCTACCCTTGATAACCATTTAGTAAAAAAGAAAATGTAATGGGGGTTTCAATTTATGATCTACAAAGGGTAAACAATATATGAAACTTGATGTCTATGATCTAGCACTAGCAATTCATCAAGGCAACAAGCCCCCATTAATCCACAAATCCTATACTCAAGTTTCCCTCCAATATCCTACCTGACAAGAACAGCACAGAACAACAGTCAGTATTCATGCTTAATTAAACTAGGGGATAATAAGCAAAATTTCAGCAAGAATTCCACTTGTTTTGGTCTGCCATTGTTATTGCTTTTAATTTTATGTCTCTTTTATTCTGCGTCTTGGTCTGGCTTTGTAATTACTACTGTCCATCAATGTTGGGTATTTTTCTGAAGACGAAGATAAAAGCAAACTAATTAAGCGCCAGCTCGAATTTCTTGTCCACTGCACGTTAATGATCATCTACAACAAACTATATTATATATAAACCCGCGCAAATACCTGAAATTTCAAATTCAAACACATGCTTAGACCCATTTGGGTCCCATTAACGACCCAAACTCAGTGCAGCTTTAACGTCTAGCCTCCATGCAAATCCTCCACAATCCATTCGCCACACATCACAAGGCACTACCTGTGAGTACTTCTCCTTCTCCCACATGTACTCTAGTTTTACTCTACAAGAGAACGCCACGTACACCAACTTCTCTCTCATCACCAACCACACGACCATCTCCGGCAGCTGCCGTAAGTTTTTCAGTCCAAACACCATCCTCCTAAATGCCCCATTCACCCACTGAACCCTGTTTGCACCGTCCGATATAAACCCCGGACACGGCTCCTCATCCAAATTCCTCGTCCTCTCAATGTCCGTAAACCCTAATTCTCGTACATCCATGCATAATGTCTCGGTCACGCACTCCACAGTCACCCTCACTTCCACAACAACCTTCATGTTCTGTGAAATCACCACCGTCCGATCTAATGATTTACTTTCACTATCAAACAAATCGATCGTGTGATCACTCGGGAAATTCAGCTTCAGAAAACGGTTCCCATCCTCTTCCTCTTCATCCCGATTTTTATTCACCGCCGGATCAAACTTCCCAAACCAAGATCCATCCATTGGATGCGTTGTCATGCCGATCTGTAAACTCGTCGGGAAATAATTGAAGTGTCATCACCGACATATCTTCGGCTTCTTCATTAGTAACAGAAATATTATTATTTCTTCTTTCGTTGTCCCTATTACTATTCTTCCGAACTCTAACGTACTTTCTCTTCGTTCGTCGTTTGGAATAGACCCGTTTGCTTTGCTCATCACAGATCCAACGGAAAGAGTGCCTCCCAGAGCCGGTTTTGGCGCAATCGGCCGGAACCTCAGCATATTTTTTATTTATTTTTATTGATATTGATTATCGTGGTTTCTTGCGAATCTAACCACGCGCCACCCTTCTCCACCATCAACATCCCCTGGACTCCTCCTTCACAACCATCTTGAAATTTCCAAAGCTCTCCCTCTGAGTAAATACCAGTTCCCTGCCAAACTCGGAAGCTGTTTAGTTTAAGAGGCCATAATCAGTAAGGATGGTATTACAAAGGATTGGATTCGATGGGTTAGTTGTTAGGTAGGGACCATAATCAAGTAGTGTAACTGGCGTCATTGAAGGAAAGTACTAGGCCCACAAATAACCAATCAGAGAAGTGAACGTGTCGAGCACTGCCGAAAGCAAAGAGACACGTGGGCTTTTCCGAGGACGAAGGCTCACTATAATAATATTCACGAGTGGGAAAGGCATTGAGAGAGGTTCGAGAACGAGCTTACGTGGAAGAGTATAACTAGCAAAGAACGTCTAAAAATTCGGTTCTAAAAAACCGAGGTTTCCAAGCCATTCGTAATGAAGCGCGTGACAATCACTAGAAAACCACAGCGAATCGATGGTATAGACTTTTGGATAGAACGTCCACCTCAATGCGTTGAGCGTGGGATATGTGTCTGCTACCGTAATGGATGACACTAGGAAATAGAGGACGCGTGGATGGACTGATGGGTTTGCGAATCTCAGGCAAGATTTTTGATAATACAGGATTTGAAAGGGATTGATGGTAATATGCTGCCACGTTTTACTCTTAACCAACCAATACCAAAAGCCAGCAACTGTAGCTGATGTTTACTTCACCTTCAAATTTATCACTTACTTATACTAAGTTTTATTGGCATAAAAATATTGAGTAAATAATAAATTATTCTATTTCATAAAAAAAAAAAAAAAATTTGAATTTAGAGGTATTAGGTATTAACCTCACCTATTTAATAAATACAGAAACAGAATAGAAAATAAATAAAAGTTTAAATTCAAGAGAAGTATGTAAGTATTAACTCATTTCCACACAACAATAATGAGTTAAACACAACTAACAACAGATTATTCAACTTCAATTATTTTTCATTAATTTAATTCTTAATGTTCTCAATAATTTATTAACTCAACTAATAAATAAACTCAATCTATTTCTTGTCTTTTCAAGTTTTAAATCCAGTGATAACAATTCAAAATAACTATTCCCTTACTCAATTATAAAAAGAAAGAAAAAAAAACAATCTCTATGTCCCAGCTTATGACTTATATAATAAAATGTTATCAATTTAATTGATGTAGTCCCATCTATCATTGTTATGATAATGTAGTTTAGTTTGATAAATTCTCAAACATAGGCAATATAAAAAAAACTTTGGTTCTTTTCTTTTGGTTAAAAGTTATTAATTACTTATTTGACACATGTTATGTGCTTCTACCATTAGCTGAGAAACTAAAAATAATTAAATCCTCTCCTCCGTTTAACCAAGCCCCTGAGAAAATTTAAATGCCTCCCTCTTTTCTTTTTCTTTTTTTTTCTATATATCGGATTGGGAAAAAACATCATGGTGCTTTGTAAATTAATGATCCTAAGTATTTTGGTCACATGCATTAAGATATATTAGAAGCCAAGCAGGCAGTAGGAGAGTAGTTTGGGTTAGCTAGGACTTGTATTTCAAGCTGCTTAAGGGGTCATACACAAATAACCCATGTTTTGGTTGCTTTCCTCTTTCCATCTTTATTTCTCTCCCAAATTGAAGACCAAACTAAAATAATCCCATCAATTTATTCTAGTTTTCCCTTGATATCTTTGTCATTGCCTGTTTAGTAATTTGCCCAGAAAACTAGTTTTCTTTCAAATTTTTAACAATACTGAGCAAAATAATATACCTGATGTTAGGGTCTGCCTGGTTTGCCCTTTAAATTTTAGAGACCCAAACTGAGAGCAGCCTTGATGTCTAGCTTCCATGCAAACCCTCCACAGTCCAACCTCCACACGTCACAAGGCACCATCTTCGTGTACTTCTCCTTCTGCCACGTATATTGCAGTCTCACTCCACAAGTAAACGCCGGGTAATGATATACCAAATTCTCCTTCACAACTAACTTCACCATAATTTCCGGTAACTTCCTCTCCAGAGACCCGCTCAGTACCATTCTCTTATACGCATCGTTTACCCACCGCACCTTGTTGTAACCGTCTGATATAAAACCCGGACACGTGTCCCTTTCTAGGTTCTTCATCTTCTCTACGTCCGTACATCCTAACCCTTGTATATCCATGCACGTGTCCGTCACGCTCTCCACCGTCACCGATGACTCCACTACCCCCATCCGAGATGAAATCGCCACCGTCTGTTCTAAATTCTCATTTCTACCATCATCGCTTAACCGGATCTGACGGACCTGATTATTCTCGGTCTCTATTTTCTCAACTGTTAGATCAAGATTTTTACACCAAGATCCACCGGAAAGCGAGCTTTCTGGCCGGAGAGTCTTCTCCGGCATCAATTGCAGCGTCTCAGCTGAATTTTTCTCAAAAGATCTGATTATATTCTTTCTCCTTGCTCCAGTACCACGACTACTAGAACTGTTCCTCCGAACCCTAACATACTTTCTCTTTGCTCGTTTACCTGTAAGGAACGGGCTATTCTTCTTCTCCGGCGTCAAGTCACCGGAGACAGATCCACCGTTAACCGGCTTAGGTGCGATCGGTCGGAATCTGAGCATTACTTGGTTGATTATCGTCTTATCCAGATGAACACCACCACTAGAGCTTCCAGATGCTGCCACGTTCCATCCATCTCCACCGTCCATCAACCTTGCTTCCCGAGTCTGTGGGACTGAGAAAACCAGTTCTCTCGTTGTTCTCTTTCTCTTTCTCTCTCTCTGGCCTCACCGAGCTGTTAAGCGATAATGATAGAGTTAGCACGGTGGCTGGGTAAACAAACACCACGTGTCTAGGGCAACACTGCAAAACAGTAAATGTACATTGATTGGTCGATTTTAATTTTTTAGTGGGGTCCACATTAAAAGCAAGGGGCGTATCTGGGAGGCGCAATTCAAGGTTTGTGATTGGTCCCACGGGTTTTAACCAATAAGAAACGAGAGAGTGTCCAGCACTCCTGGAAGAAGATGGGGTACGTGTTGTTTTGTGAGAGAGCAGCATAATTTCTCTATTGCTTGAAGTGGAAAGCACTTTATCGAAAAGTTCGAGAATCTCAACACGTGGTATTATTTCATTTGGAGGGAACAACTCAATGCGGTTTTAAACAGTTAAGTACTAAAATTTTCAGTCTCTTTCATGAGCGCGTGTATTAAACGCTTCGTTTTGATTTGACAAGAATACATTGGAGGACTGAAATTACCTACTAGATGTGAGAGTGGGGCTTAAATTTCCGTTCCCCCCTAGTAGTCTCTTTCTGTCTGGCGGTTTTTCGATTTTTCCTCTTTCCTATTCTCTTGGTGGAAAAGCAGAGTCTTAACCCAAAACATAGCACAATAAAGCAAAATTCATTACTAAATTCACAGTTTATTTTTATTTTTCAATTTTGGGTCTTAAATTATTCTTCAATCAATTTTCATATTATTTGTAATGTCTATTTCTAAAATATATTATATATATGAAAATTTTCTAGTTTGTGTTAGGAAATTGTTATAGACTTAATGTAAATGATGTAGTACCTTTTTTGTATAATTTTTTTAGTATTTAAATTAGTTTAATAAAAAAATATTTATACATTAAAATGATGAGAGAGTAGTGGAGTGAAAAAAAAAATGAAAGAGTTATTGGTTAGTAATATGATGAATTTTATTAATTGAATTAATTTTTTAAATAGACATATATAATAAGAGAGTATATTTTTATAATAATATAGATACATGTATTGGAGTTTTTGTACTTGAAAATGTTATAATAATATAGATACATGTATTGGAGTTTTTGTACTTGAAAACGATGGCAATATTATAAACAACAACTTTCAAATTTTTTCCTTTTTTTTTTTTTTTTTTTTTTTTGCCAAAAACAATTACTTGCACTTAAACATTTCTTTTGCTAAATTTGGCCTATTGAACCTCCTCCACCTTCCAAATTAATCATGTAGTATATATTCATTCTTATTGGTGATTTAACATCATCTTAGTCAATATCTTGTGTAATAATTTAAAGCTGAATATCGCTTTAATGGATAAATTAGGTTATTGTCTTTAGGGCAAGAGCAGAAATGCCTCATTGGTTAACAGAATAAACCAAAACAAAATATTATTCATTACAATAATTTCCTTAGACTTTGGCCCAACGTAGTACACGAATTCATCCTCTCCTCCAGGAAGTCTTTTGTTTTTATTTTTAATGTGAGACCAACCAATATTATTGATGGGATTTTCTGGACCATGCATCCACTCCATTACAGTCATCCAGCTGTTATGTCTGAGTTTTGGCATTTTGCATAATTGTTATTACTCGTCGAAAATTAAACGAGGTTGACAATTTATATTCCATTTTCTAATGGGAGGTAGTATATATATAAAAAAAATAAAAAAATAAAAAATAAAAAACTCAACAAGTAAATTAAATCAGCATTGCCGAAATGAACGACTAACTCTGGTTATAATTGACTCACTGAATCACTCATAATTAATTCAAATTCAAATTTGTCAATAGTGAAACTGAACCAAAACTAGCAACCTGGAAGGGCAGGATTCAAGGAAGAAATATTACATTAAACTTAACCAGAATTCCAAGATGGATACTAGCGATCAACATTTATAAGCATCACATAGCAAAGTGGCGCCAATTTTGACATGCCAATAATCTCTAAAGAGGGTAAAAACATAATTGTTTCTAATAAGGGATCATTACCATTTACCAATTCTATCTCACTAAGTCAACATTAAACTGATTGCAAAGTATAAGAATGACATGCCAATTGCATAGATATAGAAAGACCGTATACTTCAAACTTATAGATTATGGAATCCAGAGAAAGCATAACAAAATTCGTACATCCCATCCCGGTCACAAAAAAATTACTGTGCCACGTATTTGGAGTAGCTTATTTCTATAAGAGGAAAAGAACACTCTTAAAAGTGCCTCGACTAACATTTACTGAATTGAGCAAATTTCACATGATGAGACAACCTACATCATCTAACAAAATAATTATTGCCAATTGAAGTCCTTTCTGAACTGAAAATGACAAGAAATCACCAGGCAGCTAATTAACGACATCAAGAACCAGCTTGCGAGACTTGAGTACTGACCACCTCAAGCGACGGTAATAAGCTGCTTGAAGGAGTGCCAGTGAGAGTACAAATATCCATTTAAATCCCATCTGTAGTGTATGAAACATACATTAGAAATATGTCTCTTCATTCGTTTGGTGGAAAGAAAGATTATACAAGAAAACAAACCAGTTTCCTCTCCTCCATCTCTGGTTCTGCAGCCCAAGTCAAGAATGAGACAACATCTTTTCCCATCTGCACCAAAGCGTCATAGAAACATTTGAGATTTACACACACTCTCTCTCTCTCTCTCTCCCCCCCCCCCCCCCCCCCCCTCCCCTCCCACAAAAAAAAGAAAAGAAAAAAAAGAGGTAAAATATGCATATGCCACTACTTCCACGTTAAACTACATAGTCAATAGTAACAAACCTGAGCTTCTGTAGCAGGGGTACCGTCCTCATACTCAACAGCGCCATCATTAAGCATTTTAGGCATGGCAATTGCACCCCCCGGAAAATAAGGATTGTAATGCAGTCCCTCTCGAATCTAAAATATTATTTCAAAAGATAATTGTATAGCTTCAGTACTAGAAATCAGTTCAGGCATGCCTATTATTTAAAAAGATAATTGACTACGTCGCTACGGATACATTTCTCACAAAATTCAACTATATTTAAAAACTGATATCAGCCCCTAAACTTGAAAGCACTAAAATTATCATCAAGTTCATCCTATCGATAATGTGCACTTAAATACTATATTGATTATCATCTATTTAATCAATGCCTTTTACTATATGAATATATGATAACTGAAATACAAGAAAAGCAATTGTTAGCAGTAAAATTAAAGTTGTCAGAAGACATATACAACCATTATGAATTTGTGACCAGAAAATAAGAAAAGAAAGGTAGTGAAACTTCAGTACTTGATCACTGAGAAACCTCAATGCATTTAGAATCGTCAGAATCAATGTCCCACCAAATATATCACAAAAGGCACAAATAAGTATGACATGCATCATATCAAACAAATAATATGGGCCGACAAAATATTCATGGAGACATAGACAAATCAATGCTCCGTATGCAACCCATGGTTCTCCTCTATCCACACCCATTAGCATGAGTTTGAATATGTACAAAGCATCCCAGGCATAAATCAAAACTATGAACGTTGTCACTAACCAACTGCTTTTACTGAATATACAAAGTTGGTTTACTACTAAAATTGTAAAAGAGATGGCAGACAAGAATTTACCGAAATACCGGCAGGAGGGTCACGGTAACCAGTTAGAAGGCCAAATACATAGTTCTGTCCATTGTGACGAGCCTGAAAGGAGAAAGTATCAGATATTTCTAGTAAATTTATGCTACAAAATTCGAGGGATATTGTTAGGAGATAACTGGATTACTTTGGTAATAAGACTAAGGTCTGGAGGATACGCCCCTCCATTGGCAAACCTAGCTGCTTGTTCATTCGCATATGGTTGTGGAAAGCGATCACTGAGTTTACCAGGGCGAGTAAACATCTCACCCTCATCATTAGGGCCATCCACCACCTCAATCTCAGCAGCCATAGCCTTTGTTTCCTCTTCTGTATATGCAACACCCACCAAATCACGGTACGATATTAGAGACATAGAATGACAGGAAGCACAGACTTGTTGATAAACCTGATGACCACGACGAATCCTGCTCAAGAAAAATTGCCAATGCATTAAAACTGAGAGTATCATATAAAGGTGTGCCATCTTAATATCAATCTTGGAGAAAGCTTTTTTAATCTATAGTTCTGAGATTCGTTGAATTGCAGCTTTACTCTTTCATGAAGCACAGTAAAGATTAATGCATGAAGTCAAAAATATCACAGTGACAACACATATGGTGATTGAAGTTATGTTTCTGCCCACAACATTTGTACAGAGAATTTAACAAGTGTGTCAAGCTAAAATAGTGACCAATAATCTTGAACTAGGCATAAGCAAAGATTGGTAGTTTTGGAAACTCACGAAGCATGATCATATGAACTGAGAATGCCCTGGTGAGGCCATGGATAATTTGGGCACTCCAAGCCATGTTCGGCCTCATCAGCTGATGCAGTTGTTGTGAAACTCAAAAACCCAGAAACACCAACTCCAAGGAGTGCAAATGCTCTCAGGGAACTCAGTCCAGTAGATCCAACATCTTCTTTCTTTGAGATAATGGATGGCATTAATGGATATTTCTGCAATAAGTATGTAATAAGCATTAGCAAGATACGTGGTGGATTTGTTTCAAAAGAAGGTTAAACAGGATGATAAGCTGATCATAATAAAAATCATATTTTGTTCTTGAATCTTGTCAAAATTATATAATTACTATAGTTGAAAAACAACTAGTAGGTTAATTATTGACTTATAAGAATTATTGATAATTTTATTTTTTTATCTGTTAGCACCCAATTTTAGTATTGGCTTCAGCCAATTTTTAACAGTTTCATAGTCATTACGTGATCATCCAAACACCTTTCCGCTATATATCAATTCTTTTTTCTATAAATCTAAATTACAGTTACTAAAATAATTGTCAGTTGGACCATGCAAAAACTGATTATTTGACGCTCAAGGAAATTCCAGATTGGGTTATGTAAGAAGAACTAAAAATAACAAAGCATGTATTTAAACTTTGCTTTGCTCAAATGCATGCAATACTACAAGACACTATTACGGACAGGAAGAGCATAATCCATATTCTGCACACAAAAAAAAAAAAAAAAAAACTGATAGCTAGAGAAAGGAGGGGGATTCTTACAGTAGATTGTGCTTGAAGTTTCCTCCTCAATAACTGGTGGAAAACACCTCCAGCCATATTGGTCACCTCTGTAACTCAATTTCACAGAAAAAGACATATATAAACTCATGAAAAGAATATCAGGGGAGATTAAAAGAATGTTTCCCAAATATTCATTACAAAAGATCTCTCTACTCAACTACTCAACTACTCAACTACTCAACTAAGCCTTAAATCCCAAACTAGTTGGGGTTGCACAAAAGATCTCTAGCTTCAAAAAAATTAAGGATATAAATTATAATAATGATATTCATAACGATTATAAGAAATCCACTATCACCAAAACAGCAGGATAGCAACTAAAACGGGGATAAACATTTACAACCAATCTAATGAAATCACACCCACAAACAAGAAAAAAACAACTAACAATTCTGGTAATATTACATTTTAGATTACTGGAAGAATATTTTACTAAGACTTGTTATTAACTTCCTAGGAATAGTTTAATGCAATTCATTCTGTTACAAAAACATATATTGAGCTTTAGTTACTCAAGAAAAACAAAGACAAACACGAATATTCAATTTTGCAATTCCAGCTACCTATAAATTCAATTTAAAAAAAAATAAAAATCATATTAACAAACAGAGCTAAAAGGTAATTCGTAGATCTGATAAACAAATTATGTAGTGATAATAAAGCAGAGGCTGCTAACCATAAATATTCCAAGCAATTGCCTGAAAAACTGAGTGATTGAAAAAAAATAAAAATGAATAACTATCATCATACATTTGATTCTTATCTATGGAGGAAAATATCATTTCCCATTTTTATGCAAAATATAAATTATTTTAAAGCTAATTCCATTTCACGTACTAAAAGCTCAGATATGGACTAGGGTTGCCGGAGTTTGCCAACACACTGCAATATTCAAACGAAAAATGGAACGTTCATATGGTGAGTCAAAATGAACTTGAATACCTGATTTGATCGACGCCGGAGAAGACAATAGGATGCCGGAGACTGTAGGCGTTTGGCTGTTGAAATCGCCGGAAAACTTAGAAAGATCGAAAGGAAGATGTGGCCGTGACGTCGCTGCTATGCTTTATGCAAAGGGCTAGGGAGTATGGCGAACAGGAGATTTCAGATACTGAATTTTCTGATTTTTTTGTTAAAATTATTAAATTTCGGGAGAGATGAAACGACGTAGTTTGATATAGCTCCTGTGTGCTGGGCTGGGCTAGGCTGATCTGGATAGTGGGCCTTTTTAAATAGTTCCAATTACTACACACGTGTAAAAGAAAGTCGGTGTGAAAAACCAACACCCACCACCCCAGAGAAATGCGATAGTAAATGGAAACCATCGGCGCCCAACTCTTCTGCTCCTCAGAAAATCTGCCAAGAAAATTCTTTCCCCGTCACGTACTATTCCTCTCTAATTTCTTCCTCCTCTATAAAATGGGTTTTGCATGGTTTTATCGTTTGGATACAAAAAAATGGCAAGGCTTGCCCACAAGCATACTTCATCAACCAAAATTGTCTTGGTAATATCGTGCGCCGGTCTTGTTGGAGCTGCTCTAATTGCAAATTTTATATGGGCTTCATTTTCATCTTCTTATATATCAATCGCATCCAATTGGGCGTTTGAGAAATCTGGGATTGTAGTTGTTCCCAATGTCACTATTAATACACCTGACAAGGTAAGCCCTTTTGAAGAACCCCATTTTGAGTTATGATCTCTTTATTTATGTTTCCTGGAGATACATTGAAAAGGTTAATTTTTTGTGTTAGATTTTTTATTGAATTAAAGAAAACAAACAAAAATGAAATACAAATGTCTGTTTTTGTTCTATTATGAATGTTACTGGGGTGGGGGCAGAGACATCTAGACGACACCAAGTTGTTTTCTAGTCTGCAAATTGGTTTTCATCCCACATTTACTGATAGACAGCTTTCATATTTTTATCTTTGATGATGATTATCTCTGTTTTATTATGCTCTTGTTGGAACTTCTATGTTTTGTACATAAAATTTGGGATAAATATCAACTACTCATTATGTGCATATACCTGAACAGCTGTAATGTCATCTTATTAGAATTATTTAGTATTGGTCGATTATGAGAAATTAATCGAAAAATTATGATTTGTAGAGAGAAGCTGCTGATGGTAAGAGGAAGACTGTTCCTGAGAGATTCCTATCAGCAACTTTTGCTGATTTACCTGCACCTGATTTACATTGGGAAGAGATGCCTCCAGCACCAGTACCTCGTCTTGACGGAGCATCAATACAGATTGAGAATCTATTATACGTGTTTGCAGGATATGGATCACTTGACTATGTGAGATTTTTCACCATTATAAATTGTTCAATTGCTTAAGTTTTGAGTTTGATACTAGAATGTTTTTCAATCAAACATCATTTATACTTTGGATCTTCTTTTTCTTTTTCGGCCTTGGTTGTAGTTCTTCCACTTCACACTACTTTCCCCGTTATTTAGTAGTTTCAAAATAACTTCTGTAAAATGTGAAATCATTTCCAACCAAGTAGTTGAGTATAACTTTAGATGAGTTGAAATAGATAGTATTGATATGTTTTTCTGCGTGCTTTCAGGTTCACTCTCATGTTGACATATATAATTTCACTAGTAACACATGGGGAGGGAGGTTTAATATGCCAAAAGAGATGGGTCACTCACATTTAGGAGTGGCAACTGATGGGAGGTATATATATGTGGTCTCGGGTCAATATGGTCCCCAATGCAGAGGGCCTACATCTCGTATATTTGTCTTGGACACAGAGAACAAGAAATGGAAGAGTTTGCCGCCATTGCCTGCCCCTAGGTATGTTTTTTATTAATATATGCATAAACCTCTGCTTCGTGTTCCCTTCCACATATGCATTTTTCTCTCTTGCAAATGAGGGACTGAGTTTGATCTAATATCAGTACTTACATAGTTACATGTTTTGAATTAGTTATTTGGTGCATGTATCCCAAGGCTAGCCATTACTTAAAGATCTTATTGAAGAATGAAGAAGCCACTGTGTGCTTGCCTGTCTATTTATGTCAGTTTCAGATGAAAGTCATTATATGCAGCATAGTTATCCCAATCTAGATGGATTGTAATGCAAAGAATAATGTATGTTGTAAGTTTTGGAGTTTTGAAGTGTTGTGCTTTTCCACATGTCATATCTAACCAGAACTTTTTTCTAATACATTCTAGAGCAGACAATTTAACTATGACGAATTGATCATAAACTTAGTAAATTGTATTCCTTTACCCTGCTACCACGATGCTGATTTGGCTTCATTTGCTTGACAAAACTGCAATTTGTTCTCATGACATAAAGAGCCCTCTCAGTTCCATGTTTTTAACTTCCTGAAGTTACACCTTATGCAGTTACTTCACTTAAGTAATTACTCTTTCTAGAATATTTTTTCTAATGTTTGAGCATTTGTTTGAAAAGAAATGTCAACATTTATGTATGGTTTAGTCGATCTTATGCCTGTAGTCAAATTTGTTCCACAGTAATGGTTGATTAATGCAATTTCTTTCTTACTAGTGGATCCTAAACTGGATAGACGTGAGAGTATTTGTAGCAGTAGCACACTGCTACTATGAAAAAGCTTTTCCATCCAAAGTTCAAACTACAATCTATTGAACCAAAATAGAATTTTATTAGTTGCATGCTTTACTGAAATGAAAGGTTTTAAACTTCAGGTATTCTCCTGCAACTCAATTATGGAGAGGAAGACTCCATGTGATGGGTGGCAGCAAGGAGAATCGACATACACCTGGATTAGATCATTGGAGTCTTGCAGTAAAGGATGGCAAAGCTTTGGAGAAACAATGGCGAACTGAAATACCCATTCCCCGTGGTGGACCTCATAGGTAAGTGGCCTGCATGATTTGTTTTTCACATTGTTTTCTACTTGTTTTCAAGGTCTAAGTCAATGCATACATTTAAGTCAATAAAATATAACTACATATATTTTGTAAATATTGACGGCTATTGGTTTGGGTATTAACGAAAATTAATATGGGAATCAATAGTTGTATGCTTGCGTAAACCTTACCCTACTAAAAAGTTCTAAAAGGCAGTAAGCTGTAGCCCCCTGGTGACTTTAATGGAAATATATATTTTGAAGACAATGTTGTGGCATACTTGCAATTTAACATAACTGAAGTATAGTTCCACTTACATGCCTAAAAGGTTAGTAAGCATGCATATGACAATACCTTGTTTCTGCAGGGCTTGTGTTGTGGTCAATGATCGACTTTTTGTTATTGGTGGACAAGAGGGTGATTTCATGGCAAAGCCTGGGTCACCTATTTTCAAGTGCTCACGCAGGCATGAGGTATAAGTCCCTGTTGGTTATTTTATTGCACTTCGTGATGCATGCTATCATCTATAAAAATAAAAGGAGTTAATATTATGCATGCTTTTTATCTATTGAGCAATTGATTAGCCACAACATGGTAATGAGAATATGTCTTAGTTCTTCAAATATATTTCAACATAGTTACATACACAGAAACATGCCTAATTTGTTCGTAGCATACATATTGGGACTTCCATATGCTCTTCCTCTGTAGTCTTGTCTGGCCCTTACGGCCCTAAGCTTTTCACTTTTCAGGTAGTTTACGGTGATGTTTACATGTTGGATGAAGAAATGAAATGGAAAGTGCTACCTCCTATGCCAAAACCGAACTCCCATATAGAGTGTGCCTGGGTGATTGTTAACAATTCCATTGTCATTACTGGAGGCACAACAGAAAAGCACCCTGTAAACAAACGGATGATCCTAGTTGGGGAGGTCTTCCAGTTTCATTTAGACTCACTGGTATATATCTTTTTTTGTTTGTTATGAATATCAAAGGATGTTATGTTCCTGTAATATTTTACTATCATTTTTATATCCTTTGATCAATAAGCATAGCTTTCAGATCAATAAGCTGCTTTTCTTTCAAAGCGTTTGAAAGTTGATGTTTTTCTTACTAACTGCAGACGTGGTCGGTGATTGGAAAGCTTCCTTACCGTGTGAAAACCACATTAGCTGGTTTCTGGGATGGATGGTTGTATTTTACTTCTGGACAGCGGGATAGAGGACCGGATAATCCACAGCCGAGGAAGGTCATTCGAGATATGTGGAGAACCAAATTAAAGTTGTGATCTAGTTTGAACCAAATTGAAGGTATAATCCACAAGTATACCTTTGCCGTGCTTGTTTTATAGCACCGGTTCAATTCAATTATTTTGTTTAATTGCTTTGTTGTTATATTCTCTCACCTCGTTAGTTCTTTACAAACAATTTGTACGTTCAGTATGCACCAAATTATAGATACTGAAAAGAACCTTGGTTAGCCTTTAACTCAGCATTTGATCTGCATAAAATTGTGGGGGTGTAGCAGTTGTTTTCAAGTTGCAATCTTTTCTGAAAGTTTCATTTCTGGCTCGTGATAGATTTAAGACTTAACATTTCAAACAATGTCAATGTAACCAAGCCTCTGTTCTGATTTATGAGGCATGATTGAGTAATCGTAGTTCAGTCTTGCTCCGTTTAGGTTTTCTGGCTGAATGGTTGATTATTGGAAAGTATGAGCTTTTGAGCAGTCCCTTTCCCTAAAACCGAAGTCTCATACTGATTCTTATTAAAGTTAGAAATTGGACATTGTTAAATCAGCTTTTCTGAGGGCCATGATAAAAGAAAATAAATAAAGAAGAGATGAAAAATTAAGGAGAAGGAGGATCACAGCAAAAGATAAATAAGAAAATACTTTGGATTACAAAATTTGGAGAACATATACCAATTTCTTATATATTTTTTCTACTAATGTAGTGAGTTCTTAAGGATGAGCATAGAGGTTGGTTTCATTTGATTTTTTACAGTTTTTTTCACCGAACACAACAAGGTCAAGGTCGGTTTTAAAAAATAAAAAAATAAAAATTAACCTACGTATAAGAAGTTCCTTACAAGAATGAATAACCTAAATTCAATCAGTTTTCCTATTTTATTACAAATTTCTGAATCAAGTCATCTAACAAATTTATGGCTTTGATCTATTTTAATTTAATTTTGCTCACTTTCCTACTCAAGTAGCAATTGTTTGATTCAAAATCCTTTATAGCTTACTTTTCTGGTGTACAAACAAAAAAATTGTATTTGGTACATCAATTTCTCTATAGTTTGTAATATTCTTTTTTTAGTTGAAGTACAGTTTGTATTTTTAAATATTAAGAATAAGAATGTACGTCAACGATAGTTGGTAACATGTCAAATAATTTTTTCATATCTGTTCAAACTTTGGTCCTCTCAATATTTTAGAAGAAATGTTCAGATTTAAAGTTTGGGATTTAATAAACAAAATTTTAAATTAACATTCATGTTTATTTCTATTTAAAATTATTATTACTATGAAAGAGATTCCTTCTCCAAATTATTTGATTTGATCTATTTGAGTTTTTTTTTTCCTTATAAAATGAGAAAATTTTGAGATATATTTTTCACATAAAAACATCGCTTTCTCACTTCATATGGTCAGTTATAAGCAATAAATTGGAATAAAAAATTATACTGCTGAATTTTAATTGTTCAGTTTGGAGAATATTTTTAAATTGAAATTTGAATTGTTAACTCAATTTTCAAAATTGAGAAATAATTATAAAATATTTTATTTATGATATGCCACCACCCACCTATAACTTTCGTCACCCATCACCAGTCTTTACTTATCAGTGACTTCATTCACCAAGCTTCGATTGTCACCCTTACCGCAACCGACCACCGTTAGAACCTACCAACAATTACATTGTTGAAACTTATCAACAATAACAATATTGCCAACCATCATCGAAACAATAAAAAATAATTACAGTAAAAACTTATGTAAAATGATGATGATTTGTTAAAATAACTGACAATTATTGTGAAAACTTGCTAAAACAAAATGACTATTATCAGAAATCATAAAAAATGGCAAGAATTGTTGCTAAAACCTATTAGAAATCATTATTAAAAACTGTAAAAAACTACAATAACTATCCTCATAAATTATTTTAGACAACGTCAAGTTCTTGAATAACAATTATGATTCTAATTAATTATGTAAATCAAACCTGAATATTATAATCTAACCCATTTCAATTGTAAGAGAATTAAAATTAATTTTAGAATTTCATTTCCAATTCCAAATTCAACGATCCTAAGCAGCCTAATATTTTTGTTCCCTCCCTCCAAGGAACCCAACGTCCAAAACGCCATTTGATGTTCAGCTCATTTTTTGTCACCCTTATCCCCTACTGGGTAATTGATCATACGCCCCCAAAAGATTTAAAATCACAAAAAATCTGAACTTTCAACAACAAGCCTCTTGTTTCTTCACAGCGAAGCTCTTTTACTCTCTCTCCCTCACCCACTCTGCAAATTCTTCATCCCAAAACACCTCAAATCATCTCCAAATCTTCCTCGATTTCTGGGTAACAGTTTCAATGGAGGTTTTCCATTTTTCCAACAAATGCTTTTCGCCTCCAATTCGTTATTCTTTACCTCACCCTCTTCCAATTTTACCTAGGATTTCAATATCTGTATTCAAGAATCCCAGAGAGGCTGCTTCAGTTGGGTCAACTGGAAGAAGAAGTCACTGTTCAGTTTCGGGCTCTGATACTTTGGTTGCTGGGTCGCGCAAAGAAGATGGGAAGCATCGTGAAGTTGTGAGCAAGAAAGAGGAGGAGGAGTCTGGAGACTTGAAATCTTGGATGCACAAAAATGGGCTCCCTTCTTGCAAGGTTGTCCTTAAGGAAAGACCTTCACACGATGAAAACCACAGCCCTATACATTATGTTGCTGCTAGTGAAGATCTTCAGGTTATTGACTTAATTGTTGTGTTTTGGTTAGTGCTGGAATTGATTATTTTGTGATACTGTGTTTCTTGATTCTTGGGCCTATCTTCCTTGCAGGTGGGTGATGTTGCATTCTCTGTTCCGAATTCCTTGGTTGTCACACTAGGTGGGTGAGTATTGGTAAGGTGCAAGCTTTTCTTTATTCGCTCGCCTTTTCCTCTTTAAATTGAATCAATTAAGCATTGCATCTTTCTCCAATTGATCTTCATGTTGGTTTTAGGTGTTTAATGGGCTGACATGGTGGCATATTGTCGATTAATGTGGCAAACGGGGTCAAAGATCCTGAACAATGAACATGAATGAGAAAGTCTATGACCTTCAATTGTTAGCTTAGTAGATAGTTTCTTCGCTACTGCACTTTTCTGTCGACACTTAAGTCCACACGGTCACTGCAGAACGCAGACTTCACTCTTTAATTACTCAACATTGCCGAATTCTTCTTTGCTGCATAAAAATGTTCAGCTGCATTGCCCAATCTAATGTGTAAAGCTAAAATAAAGGGATGCAATAGATTTTATATTGTAGAATTTGAGGCATCTAAGCTTTAACTTGACATTTTTGTGGGTGTAAATTTGACTTCTTGCTGTAACATAAGTAAGTTTGTTATTAATGATGACAGATTTTTATTAATTAACGGTTTTAAGGGCATGAGAAGAGAGAATCAGATGCAATTCCAACCTTTGTAGAGTCAGGCTTGCACAATTGCTCGTCAGACTTTCAGTAGGATCCTTGCTTACTTTAGCTCTAAGAAAACTATTATATATATTTATTGATTTGTATGGCTTTTATCCTTCATGCAGCTGAACTGCTAACCACAAACGAATTTTCAGAATTGGCATGCTTGGCACTGTATCTGATGTATGAGAAAAAGCAAGGAAAGAAGTCTTTTTGGTCTTCATACATTAGAGAGCTTGATTGTCAGCTAGGAAGAGGCCAGCTAGCTGTGGAATCCCCCCTTCTCTGGTCTGAATCTGAGCTGGCTTACCTTACTCGGAGTCCCACAAAAGTATTTTCTCTCACTCCTCTAATTTACATGATGTAAGATACCCCACTGGTACTGTCTTACGTGTTGCATATGCTTGGTCAATATCATTCTCGATAGTTTTGAAGTATTAAAACCACATTTTGGTGATGATGATTTAGGCTGAAGTTCGTGAAAGGGCTGAAGGGATTAAAAGAGAATATAATGAGCTTGGCACAGTCTGGTTCATGGCTGGCTCATCTGTTTCAGGTAAAACTGATTAAACCTGTAGTGTAAGTAAAGATTGTTAGTAACAGTGCAACATAATTAGTAATTTCTTTATTTGCACACTGCAGCAATACCCGTAATGACATTCCCACTGAGGCTTTTCCATTTGAGATTTTTAAACAATCTTTTGTTGCAGTTCAGTCATGTGTGGTTCATTTACAGGTACTTAGTAATTCTTCCCTTTTTAGCTGTTACATGTGTACAACTGTAAGTGTGAATTATACGAAACTGTGACTGCTTGTCCTAACCTTTCATGTTCAGATTGGTCTTAACTTTATTAAGAATGTTGTATCAGAAACACATGGGAAAACCATGGGATATGAATTCTTTTCTGGGATGTCATGGCACCTCCAATATAAAATTTTGATATCAAATCACGAGCTACACAGTTTTATCTATTTTGATTCTGTTACTATTATTACTAAACCAAGGTACTTCTTAGATGCTACTTTTAAATAGCTGCCAGTAGTAATATGCTAGGATTTACATTGCCATTCTGTAGTGGAGAATGAAAATTGAACTCATGGATCTAGTCTTCTAGGTTCTTAATTATGTCTGAATAGTCATTTACAATAAATCCTAAATACATTATAATGCTTGTTTTTTTCCCTTACCTCTCATAAGGTTATCAACTACCAAGGCAGTGCTGTGTAATTATATATCAGAAAGGTGGGTTACACTTCTCATGAATTGTGTCTAGGGTTCCCCTCTGGCTTTTAAGCAATTGCACTTCTTGGTAGATCATTGCAGTTTGGAATTATTAGCTGCTGATTACAAATTTTATTTTTCTCTCGTTTCTCTTTCTCTTCGTTTTTTGTTGCATCATTTTGTTGTCTTCCTTACTTCAAACAAGGCTTCCAATTTGATAATTTTTCCCTTCTTGGAATCAGAAAGTCAGTTTAGCTCGGAGGTTTGCTTTGGTTCCTCTTGGACCACCTTTGCTGGCTTACAGAAGCAATTGCAAGGCAATGTTAACTGCTGTTGATGGTGCTGTTGAGCTAGTAGTTGATCGCCCGTTCAAAGCTGGGGAATCAATTGTTGTGTGGTATGATACTTGTTTTACTTTCAACCGTGTAAAGGGAAGTCAAGTGTGTGGGTTTTTATGTTTCTGGTTTTAGTGCTTCTATTATAAAATTTGTAATTGTTAATTTCAGGTGTGGGCCTCAGCCTAACTCAAAATTACTTCTAAACTATGGTTTTGTTGATGAAGATAATTCTAATGATCGTCTGGTGATCGAGGTAAAGAGGATTATTGCCTTTTCTGAACTCCAAAATTTGCTTTTTTGTAGTTAATCTGGTTGGTATACTTATGTGCTACATGTTCAGGCAGCTTTGAATACCGAAGATCCTCAATAAGGAATGGAAAACTATCGGTGCAAGTTTTTCGTGTGTACACAATAATCATAATTGCGTTGAAGGTTACTGTAATATGGTTGTTGTTGATTCTCTAATGCACCCCCACTGCAGGCGTATGTGGGAAAGGAAAAGGAAGCTGTCTCAGATATGCTTCCTTATCTGCGTTTGGGCTACCTCTCAGATCCTTCTGAGATGCAATCTGTTATTTCTTCTCAAGGTCCAATTTGTCTGGTAGGTTTTTTCCTCATCAAGTTCACTTTCAATTTTTTTAGATGAATATTTTATTTCATCATGCAAATGAAATCAAATGTCATCTAGACCTACACTGCTCTACAGGAAGAAAAACATGTACAGTAACTCAGTTGTCCGTGCTGTTGTAACTCTGAGGAAGTTTAAAAATGCAAAACCTTATCGAGTGATTGTCTGGCCAATTTGGGATGGTCTTAAACTCATAATAATTCAAATTAAGTTTTGCTTAACAGAGATGCTTCATGTACTTATCAAACTTCAATTATAACACACTAATGACTGATCAGCATAATTTGAATAGAATAACCTATCATTTTGTTCTTGTCAAAAATCAATGTCATTATGTGTAGTTAAATGGAAAGTGAAAAGCCTAGATCTCTCAGTAACATCTGTTAAATGTTACAGGTGAGCTCTTGTATGGAACGGGCTGTCTTGGATCAGCTTGCTGATTATTTCAAGACTCGACTGGCTGGCTACCCTACTACTTTGGCAGAAGATGAGTCTCTGGTATTATTGACTTTTCTCGAGTTGATTAGATGATAAGCTATTGCTTGCTGAATTGTAATTGATATTTTACTTATTATATTAGTTAGCAGATGGTAAATTGAACCCAAAGAAGCGAGTTGCTAAACAGCTTGTCAGGCTGGAAAAGAAAATTCTTCATGCATGCTTGCAGGCTACCATTGACTTGATAAGCCAATTACCAGATCACACTGTATCTCCATGCCCTGCTCCTTACGCCCCTTCATTAAAATGAAAGGTCCTCTTTCTCTATGCCTCTCCCTCACACACAGGCACATCATTTTCATCAATTTTGTATTGATTCAAATTGTCTTTCTGCAGAAAATCACAAATCTCCTTTTTTTATTTACATAGTTGAGGTCCTTTTAGAAACTGGGTATAGCTGTGCAGATTGGAGAACTTAAACCAGTACAGTTGAATTAAATTTCATGATACTACTGAGTTCAGCTTAGAGTCTATTAGAGGATTTGTCTATAGAAAAGCAAATCAATAATAATTATTGACTACCAATCAATATAAGTCAAATTTCAATTTAGAAATTGACAACTACACCTTAAAACTCAAATAAGGTTTTAACATAATTTAAAAGTTTCTTCTTCTTTTTTTTTCCCAAAAATAAACCAGTAAAAATGAGTCATAATAAATTACTTGTGTCTTATGACACCTCCCATACAAAATAAGGGTGGACAAGGCGTCTGTGGTTCCATGTGATAGTGAATTCTTTTGTAAAGATGGTAGATTGTGGTAAATTTTTTAAAAATAAAAGATTCAAATGAAACTTTTATGCTTGCTGGAGTCCTGGAGTGTGGGAAAAGGTAGTGAAAAACATGTTGGTGTTTTTAATTCACATCCATTGACTTCTGTAATGGTCTCAGAGACAGTCGTGATTTACAAAACTCCATTTGGCGAGGGGTTTGTGTGTATTTTTTATTAGACAAATACTTTTCCTTCAAATTCTCAATTTTCTTGGAATTATTTTTTGAGTTACAAAACTGGAAGGCAGCCTTAATCATCTTGTTTTGTTCCCTCCGTTTCCCTTGATATGTATGTTGGCCTCAGTAAGACCATAATAGCCTTTGCTTTGTGTCTCTTTTGATAGGTTATATATATTGAAAGATAAAGTGCCGAAGGAGGGACCAGAATACTCAGTCAAAAGAATGTAAAAGAAAAAGAAGGAAATGTTGATTATGTGCACGTTTAAGTAACTGGTTGCTGACGGTGTATAGTTGGGTTAAAGTGTCATCTATTGGAACAGTTGTTGAATCATCTAAATGATATTTTTTTCATTGCAGGTATATATAAGATTTTAGGTACCCACTTACTTAGACAAAGCCCAGGATGATACCCTGGCTGGCAATGCAGGGATTCATGCTTTTTGTATTCAATTCACTGAGAGATATGAGCTTCATGTACATTGGTTCCACTTCCACATTTTTCCATTCTGCCTTTTCTATCTTACCCTCATATGTAATTTTCATTGTGCTGGTGGATTGGCAATTGTAAATTTCTAATTGAATGGTGTAACATAGACTATCATCTGTAAATGTAAATCACGATAACAGATCTTAATTCAAATTTCAAATGAGTATGTATTTTCTATAATTTGTGATGAGTTCTGATATAGTCTTTTGTCTTGCACATAAATTATCAGTCTTGGTCGCTTTCTCTTGGCTACAATTTTATTTTATTTTTAAACTTGAAATAGTAGTAAAATTAAGGAGGGGGTTCAACCGGTAGTTAGAACACAATCTTGGTCTTGGATTAAGGAGTATCAGCATCAATAAAGGAGTTAGCAGCAAGCTTGTAAATGTAAATCCTTGTTGCCAGGGCTAAATTTAGCTGCTAATATACGTAATTCTTTTTGCCTGGCTAAGTACATTTTTCAATTTTGTAAATATTCAGTAAATTTTAATTTTATCTGTAATTTGTGTATTATATATTTATATGTATTTTTTTCTAAATCTCAAAAACATAATAGCTGGAATATTCATCTTAAGTTTCCTTTAAAATTAATCAAAATTTTTGTTGCCTAAAATTAAATATACGTAAATAAAACAACATAAGGAAAAAGAGAGACATTAACAAAGCATTTTGGGTCTTCTTATCTGATTTTGTATTTATTTTCTTGTCTGTTGTTCTCCTTTTTTTTATTCACAGTTATTTCCCAGTAGTTATGCTAAATAACGTTGTACTATTTCTTTGTAAATAGGTTACGAGTCTCTAATTCAACATTTTTAATTAATTGAATGATCGAAATGGAAACATAATTAACTTTGTATTTGTGTGTGAAAAGAAAAATTAAGTATTCTCAAAAATTCATACTCGCCTTCCACATTCATAAGAAATTGGAAAAAAAAAAAATATGAGAATTTATTTTGCAAATCATAACAGCGAAAAAAATAATAAAATAAATTAGAACAAGACTTAAATGATTTACATTGAAAATAACCAAATCGTGAAACCAGCAAAAAACTCTAACTCTAACAAAGTACTTTCAAAATTATTTGAGTGCATAAAACCTAAAAATTAGCATACTTCTTGACGTTTAATATTATGAATCACCAGCTTAAGCACACGGACTGAGCACATTTTTGGTCCCATCAAAGACAATCCATTCACCTTGATTAATTCACATATTCAATCTCATCAAATACATGTCATTAACGTTGAGACTAAATAATTTATAAAAAATTTACTTCTCAATAGTGCATAACCTCATCCAATGAGATTTGAACTCATAAAGTCAATGAATGCACCACACTGTTTTATTATTAGATAAAATATATACTTGAACACAGTACAATATTCTAAACCCAAACACCGTTACCTATTAGACGAGTGTACACAAATAACTCGCATAATTTTTCTGTTAAGCAGACTAGGCCATCCCAGCATAACTAGTATGCCCATCCACTAAGCATGTCAAAATTGATACGTGTAACCCACTTACAAACCATTACATCATATGTTCAAAACATAAACCGTAAAAATAAAATTAACCCAAACTTCAAAATATATCCAAGATATTATATTAATGGTTCCTTCATACATACACACAAGACAAAGCCCAGGATGATACCCTGGCGGGCAATGCGGGGATTCATGCTTGTTGTATTCAATTCACTGAAAGATATAATCTCCATGTACATTGGTTCCACTTCCACATTTTGCCATTCTGCCTTTTCTTTCTTACCCTCATGTAATTTTTTTTGTGCAGGTGGATTGGCAATTGTAAATTTCTAATTGAATGTGTAAATGTAAATCAAGATGACTGATCTTAAATCAAATTTTAAATGTGTATGTATTTTCTTTAATTTGTGGTGAGTACTGATATAGTCTTATATCTTGTACATAAATTATCAGTCTTGGTTGCTCTCTCTTCGCTGTAATTTTTGTTTTTTTAAACGTGAAATAGTAGTAAAATTAAGGAGGGGGTTCAACCCATAGAACACAATCTTGGTCTTGGATTAAGTAGTGTCTGTCAGTATCAATAAAGAAGTTAGCAGCAAGTGAGCTTGAAATGTAAATCCTTGTTGCCAGGGCTAAATTTAGCTGCTAATAATAGAGCTCACCAATTTTATATGTAATTCTTTTTGCCTGGCCAAGTACATTTTTGTAAATATTCAGTAAATTTTAATTTTATCTGTAATTTGTGTATTATATATTTATATGTATGTTTGTATAAATCTCAAAATCATAATAGCTAATACTCATCTTAAGTTTCCATTAATGTTGATCATAATTTTTTTGTCTAAAATTAAATATACGCAAATAAAACAACTTAAAGAAAAAGAGAGACATTAACAAAGTCTTTTGGGTCTTCTTATCTGATTTTGTATTTATTTTCTTGTCTCTTATTCTCCTTTTAGTATTTTTGATTTAGTTAGGTCAAAATTTTTTATTCATAGTCATTTCATGTCATTGATATTGAGACTAAATAATTTATGAAAATTTTATTTTCTACGAATACACGATCATTTTTAATAAAATTTAAATTCGTAAAATTAATGAATCAATCCACATTTTTTCATCATAAAGTTAATAAACCCAAACACTATTATTTATTAGACCAGTTGACACACATAACTTGCGAACCCAACTATTATAAACAATATTTCATAAATATCAATTCTGGTGTTGTATCAAATATTGTCACCTCTAAAAAATAATGTTTCCGTAAAAATTGGTAAAATGCACCTAAAAAACTCGGGCTCCAATGTTATTAAATGGGTTTAGGCCTTGCACATTCCCATGTGGGCTTTTCCACTTGGGCCTTCGGTGGAAATTACATAGAAAAACGGAGAGAGTTAAATTACTCTATACTCCTTTTTATTTTTCTCTCCTTTTCTCTTCCTATCAGAAAAACTGGTGCCAACCCGACCGGGCATGCCATCATCGTCGGAGCATTTCTTAACTAGCCATGCGCGTTACCACTGAGTCAGAGCCCTCTGCTACCAGACCACAACGGTAATCTTTTGATCTGGAGCTCAACCTCAATGGACATTCTCTTCGCTCAGATCCAAGCTGATCTTCGCTCCAATGATGCTCTTCGCCAATCCGGTGCTCTTCTCCAAGCTCTTCAGCAATCCGCCGCCGGTCGTGATATCTCCGTCATAGCTAAATCCGCCGTTGAAGAAATTGTTGCCGCTCCCGCTTCTGCCGTCTGCAAAAAGCTGGCTTTTGATCTCATTCGCTCCACTCGTCTCACCTCTGATCTTTGGGACACCGTTTGTACAGGGATCCGAAATGATTTCCACTTTCCTGACCCTGATGTCACAGCTGCCGGAGTTTCAATTCTAGCGGCGATCCCTTCTTATCGTCTTGGGAATCTTATTACGGATTGCAGCAAAGAGATCTCTAACTGCTTTGACTCAACAAGTGACAATCTTAGGTTTTCAATTACCGAGACCCTTGGTTGCATACTCTCCCGTGACGACCTTGTTACTCTATGTGAGAACAATGTTAATTTGCTTGATAAGGTTTCGAATTGGTGGACGCGTATTGGGCAGAACATGCTGGATAAATCTGACTCCGTTTCTAAAGTCGCGTTTGAGTCGGTTGGGAGGTTGTTTCAGGAGTTTGATTCAAAGAGGATGAGTAGGTTGGCGGGAGACAAGCTGGTTGATAGTGAGAATTCGCTTGCCATTCGATCCAACTGGGTTTCTTCAATGGTGGACATTGTATGGAAGAAGCGAAGCGCTTTGATGGCGAGGTCTTTGCTTTTGCCTGTAGAGAGTTTCAGGGCTACTGTTTTTCCCGTTGTGTTTTCAGTGAAGGCTATTGCTTCAGGTGCGGTGGAGATTATTCGAAGTCTCTCAAAGTCGTCTGCTACTGTTAATGGGAGTGTCGTGGTTGATTCCAATGCCGAGAAATTAATAGGAGTTTCTGATGTGGTCACGCATTTAGCACCTTTCCTAGCATCATCGTTAGATCCGGCATTGATTTATGAAGTGGGAATCAATATGTTGTATCTGGCTGATGTGCCTGGAGGGAAGCCCGAGTGGGCATCACAATCTATTATTGCTATTCTGACACTTTGGGATAGGCAGGAATTTGCTTCTGCCAGAGAAAGTATTGTTAGGGCTGTTGTCACTAATCTTCATCTCCTTGATCTTCACATGCAGGTGATTGTCCTTTTCTTTCTAATGGAATTTACATGGTGAGCTGGATAAGGAATTCGTTGTTTTTACTGTAGCATTCACTATAATCTATTTTTAGATGCACTACTTGTCCTTAAGAGGTAGAACCTTTTGCTTTAATGAACTAGTGCAACTTTGACCTATGAAAGGCAGTTGGTGTTTCATTGGTTTTTGGTGGAGGGTTTAATCAGAAAAGGAATGACTTTCGTGCTTATGGATAGAATGGTACCATAATTCAGAAATTTCTATTTCCCAACTTTATTGTGCTAACTGGTCTGCAAGCTTATTTTTGACAGGCTATAAGATGTAAGTTATGTCCTGTTTTTTACCTTGTTTGCTATTGGATAATGGAATAACAAAGTTGTTACCTGTTAGTGTTTTTTATAGTGATGATAAATATTCGTAGCTGAGGTCAGCAAACATGCTCTGATGCTCCAAAATTTGTATTTGTAGGTTTCGCTGTTCAAGAGGCTACTTTTGATGGTCAGGAACCTGAGGGCAGAATCAGATCGCATGCATGCTCTAGCTTGTATTTGTCGAACAGCTCTTTGTGTTGACCTTTTTGCAAAGGAAAGCGTCCGAAGGGGTCAGAAACCTCTTGCTGGAACTGACATTGCTTCTCTTTTTGAGGATGCAAGAGTAAAAGATGATCTTAATAGTGTAACAAGTAAAAGCTTATTTAGGGAGGAGTTAGTTGCATCACTTGTGGAAAGTTGCTTTCAGTTGTCTCTACCTTTGCCTGAGCAAAAGAACTCAGGTACAGAGAGCAGGGTCATTGGAGCTTTGGCATATGGAACTGGTTATGGGGCATTGAATTGGACCGAGCCTGCTTTAGAAGTGGTGGAAGTCTGTCGGCCTTGCCTTAAATGGGATTGTGATGGCCGAACATATGCAATTGATTGCTACTTGAAGTTGCTTGTCAGGTTATGCTACATATATGATACAAGGGGAGGTGTGAAAAGAGTGAAAGATGGAGCTTCTCAGGATCAGATTTTGAATGAGACTAGGTTGCAGAACTTGCAACGTGAACTTGTAAATGGTCTACGCGAGGTATGTAAACTCTTACGTATCTGGCCTAAATTCATTTAATGTCCATCATATGATGCACTGTTCTTAAATTAGGTATACTGAAGAAGAATTGAATCAAACTGGTATCCTTTCATGGCGTTAATAAGTGTGCCATTGTGCTGCTTTGTGTACAGTATATTTTATTTATTTATGTGTTTGTGTCAAGTGATGAGACGACCTCGAGCTTGTTGCTGATAAATAGCTTAGAAGTAGCCATCAAATTTGATGCTACACTAGCAAGCCATAGTGTAACCTTTATACATTGCAAGTTAAACTGTTAAAATGGGTCAGTATTGTAGCTGGGATGGTGATACCGGTCTTTATCACAATCAATATTTGGAGTTGACAGCATTACATACCTTCATTTTAGACGGTACAATTCAAATTAAGATGTTTATTGGAAAACGTTTCTTTGACTTTTCTCCTTATTTCCACACTTTCACTAAACCCTTGCCTTGTCATTTCTAATCAATTTTGAGATGCTTTTAAGTTTTCTTGAGAACTTATCTTTGTACGCAGATAATAAATCAGGATTCTTTAATCTTACGATCATACATTTTTGTAAACAGGTGAATACCCCAAGAGTATTGGCCCGTGTTATTTGGGCTATTTCAGAACACATAGATCTTGAAGGACTGGATCCACTTCTTGCTGATGACCCAAATGATCCCCTTAACATAATAGTGTCACACATTCACAAGGTTCTGTTCAACCTAGATTCAACTGCAGAAACAACAAATAGGATTCAAGATGTTCAAGCAGTTCTTTTGAGTGCTCAGCGGTTAGGATCACGCCACCCTAGGGCTGGGCAATTACTTACTAAAGAGCTTGAAGAGTTTAGGACTAATGGTTTAGCTGATTCTGTTAGCAAGCATCAGTGTCGATTAATATTGCAGAGAATCAAATATGCTTCAGCTCATCAAGATAGCAGGTGAGCATGTTAGATTTATTTATTGATAACTATTTTGGTGAGGACGATTGACATTAGTGTAAGACCAAGTAACCTTAGGCTCGTTACTTATTAGAGAATTTTTTTCTAGCAAAGACCTCTGTTGGAAGAAAAAACCTTGTTGAGTAGATCATGCTCGTAGAATTTTAAGTCAATGGGTGGTTGGTTACTGGGCCTGGTTGTACCAGGTCAGATTTGCTCAAAGATTGCAAAAAAGTCCCTACCGAGTTGGCTTCAATTTTCCTTCAACCTTTCAAAACCTAACAAAGGTGTTAAAACAGAAGCGAGAATAGGATGAAATCTAGAACTGAAAAATGAAAACAAGCAAAAGAAAGAACAGAAGATGTATAGAGGTTCAACTCAATCTAGCCTACGTCCTTACTGAAAAAATCAAAATTCACTATTATGTTCTTGGATAACAAGTGTCTGACTTGAAAGAACTTACTAAGACCCTAAAGCTAACTGCCTTTATATATAGGCTACAAGAAAAAACAAAACCTAAAAATTTTCCTTGGGAGCAAGCCCCCGAACACCCATTGTTCTCTTGCTATAGAATGGGCCCATTCCTCCGCTTTGTAGACTAACTTATTTTTCGGGTCGTAATTATCCTAAGGGACGCACCGGGAAAACTTTTCCCAACTGAATACAAGACAAACACAACACTAATAAATGGATATAGTCCAAGACTTCTTAACCCTATGACGGTGAGGTATAAGAGTGCTCCAAAATAAGCAGATACACAGATTGTTTTAAGCAATGGTGCATATGTCATACAGATATACGGTAATTCCTTAGCCAATAATCTCTCTTTCCAGTTCATGATCCCAAAACCATCTTCCATATGTTGTTAAATATGAAACTATATTCATCAGCTAGATGTGGCTGGATAGAAAACTCATACGTGATGCTTCTTAACATATTACTCACATGCCTCTTAATACTCTAGGATGCTTCAAGGCCATTTATAATGTTAACCATGTCTCATAACCTGTTATCAAATTACAAATTTACATCATCAGTTCATCACACAGGTGGGCAGTGGTTAGTGAAGCCAGAGGAGATTACCCTTTTAGCCACCACAAATTAACTGTTCAGTTTTATGAAGCTGCTGCTGCTCAGGATAGAAAATTGGAAGGATTAGTTCACAAGGCAATTGTGGAGCTCTGGAGGCCAGACCCTAGCGAACTGACCCTTTTACTGACAAAGGGGATTGATTCACCTCTTCTCAAGGTTCCCCCGACTGCAATTACTTTGACTGGAAGCAGTGATCCATGCTACATTGAAGCTTATCATTTAGCAGATTCGAATGATGGAAAGATCACCCTTCATTTAAAGGTTTGAAGGTTCTAATTAATATGCTATATAATATATTGTTGTTCAAGTTGCATATGTGCATTGGTGGCACCATAGTTCTTGTATCTTTCTATTGGGAGGAGACAACGAATATTGACATTGTAAAGGAATAATAATTGCATGAAATGGAGCAAAGTTTATTGTAGTTGGAAAGTTAATTTGCTGCCTTGACATGCAGCACATGCAAATATCTTGGCTCATGTTGTTCTTTTGAGTCACTTTCATTGGTGTTTACTTATTACCGTGGAAGTTGTAATCAATGGTATACATGGACTTTTCTTTTTTAATTTTCTTTTTGATTTTTGCTTGAATGCATGAAGTTTTGTATATTTGATAAGGAAATCTTTTTATTTAATATTTAAATTGCAAATTAGTAATATCTATTAAATAATTTAATGCGGAAACTAAGTGCTAATCTAGCAGTAACTTTTAAAGACAATTCATAGTACGTGGAGTCATTGGAAATCTTCTCAAACTACAGCTATGGTTGATATGATCTCCTTTGGATTATAGTCTCATTGATTGTAGTTGTAAATGTTTCAGGTCTTAAATCTAACCGAGCTTGAAATGAACCGGGTGGACATTCGTGTTGGGTTGTCTGGGGCATTATATTATATGGATGGTTCTCCTCAAGCAGTTAGGCAGTTGCGTAATCTTGTTTCACAGGTTGTTATCTGCCTCTGGAGTGCATATTGTTTCTACTTTTTCCTGGTTTGGATATTACCTTGTCAGTTCATCTTCTCAGTTATTCTTTTTCCGCCTCCTAAGTATGTCATAAACTAATATTCTAGAATAACATGTATTCATTTTGTATTGAACAGATGGGAAAAACTCATTGTCTTGTGGTTGATGTAGAAAATTAAATGGGTGGGATTTTCAGCATGTTTTTGGCTTGACAAGTCATGAGGAACATGTAGAGATTTTCCTACTAGTAACTAATATCTAAAAGTTCATTTTGTATTGGTGACTTCCAAATTGTACAGTTCCTTGTTCAATCTATACACCATCCTCTATTGAGGGCCTCATAAGTATCTTATTCAGTATTTTTGGCCTCATACTTCTTTCCTAAATCATGATTTTAGCTTGATATCTTAATGTTGTTTTTTTAAATCATAATTTAGCAAGTGCTTAGTGTAACTATGTTACGAGGTTTGCGTTGTTTATTTAGAATTAGACAACATAGTGACTTATACAGCAGAAGCATTCTTCTCCATAATCCTAATTCTGATGTCTCGACCCATCTTGATTATCTTGTTCCCAGGATCCAGTGCTTTGCAGCGTGACAGTCGGTGTCACCCACTTTGAAAGATGTGCCCTTTGGGTTCAAGTCTTGTACTACCCCCTTTATGGGAGTGGTGTTGTGGGAGACTATGAAGGTGATTATACAGAAGAAAACCCTCAAGTCATAAGGCAGAAGAGAAGCTTAAGGCCGGAACTAGGAGAACCCGTGATTTTGAGATGTCTGCCTTACAAAATTCCACTGACTGAGCTTCTTTTGCCTCATAGAATTTCACCAGTAGAATTTTTCCGGCTGTGGCCCAGTTTGCCAGCTATAGTAGAGTACACCGGTACATATACATATGAAGGAAGTGGCTTCAAGGCTACTGCTGCACAGCAGTATGGGGCTTCCCCTTTCTTGAATGGATTGAAATCCTTGTCTTCCAAGCCCTTCCACATAGTTTGTTCACATATTATCCGAACAGTGGCAGGATTTCAGGTCAGATGTCTTCTTGATATATCCGCTAATTATTTATTCTGTTCATCATTTTCTTTTTAACTTTGTTTAAAAGATCTTTATCATGTCCATTGTCCAGTTGTAGAATATAGTGGTATCTAACTACAATGGCCACTATTTCTTTTAGGGCTATAAACTCTTGTTAAAACTGAAATTCTTATATTCTGAGAAACTCAGCGTAATAATTGAGATATCTTGCAATATCCTAACTGGTTACAATGATGTGCTCATATAGACTGGAATACTTGGTATAATGTTCCCATGTAAATTTACTACCTCTTCTGGAACAGCTTTGTTATGCTGCAAAAACATGGCATGGTGGCTTCTTGGGAATGATGATTTTTGGGGCTAGTGAAGTAAGCAGAAATGTGGATTTGGGTGATGAGACAACAACCATGATGTGCAAGTTTGTGGTTAGAGCATCAGATGCATCAATTACTAAGGAGATTGGATCAGATTTACAGGGCTGGTTGGATGACCTTACTGATGGAGGTGTGGACTATATGCCTGAAGACGAAGTGAAAGTGGCAGCTGCTGAAAGGCTTCGGATATCAATTGAAAGGATTGCTTTGCTGAAGGCAGCTCAACCACGAGCCAAGACTCCAAAATCAGATGATGAAGAAGAAGACGAAGATAAGAATGAGGATGATGAGGATAAGAAAAAGAAAAAGAAGGAAAAGAAAGACGGTGATGAAGATGAAAAAACAAAGGGACCTTCAACCTTGTCAAAATTAACTGCTGAAGAGGCTGAGCATCGAGCCCTTCAGGCAGCAGTGCTACAAGAGTGGCATATGCTCTGTAAAGATAGGAGCACAGAAGTTAAGTAAGTTGTTATTTTTCTGTAATATTGGTTTGAATATACTTTACATTCTTGAATTTCTTATTTTGGTATTACCAGTTAGGTGCTAGTTGAAATTTGCCCAGAGTGCTCTATTTCGCCCCCTTCCCCCTTCTTTGTTTTCTAGAGTAAATTCCTATGTACATCCTGTACCGGCCAGTATCAGTCTATTGTTCATTGTGAGAAACTGATTATTACGAATATGGTATCTCATTGTTGATTCTTCTACTTTGTAAGTTGATTTATTAACTCATAGAAAGCCTTTTGTGATATATTCTGTACAGTTACATGGATTTGATTTGACTGATTTATGCTGCATATATGATTGTACTGGTAGATGAATTGCATAAAATTTTCATTGTTTGCTTCTTTTAAGAAGTTAGAAATGACAAAAAGAAGAGTATGATGCTTTGAAACAGATGCTGAGCCCCCCACAAAGGGTGTGCAGAAAAAAATTGGGAAACTAAACCAAATCAGAAAATCCTAGAATTTTATTCATGTTTTTTCTGCAATATATAGCATTTTCCTACACCATTCGAGTCTATTTTAACTATTACATTATTTTATAGATAGCCTTCAGTTACGGGAAATATAGTCATGTCTTTAGAGTAAAAGGTTGTAACTAAATGCTTGGATGGGTAATGAATCGGTTTTTCTTTCTTGTTTGTGTGTGTGTGTAACGTTAGTCAGATATCAGCAAACAAGTATGGTGTTCTTCCCCTCGTTGATTCGTGGAAGTCTTATTCGAAATTCTATCTTTCTAGTGCGTGTTTTAGGAGTAAAATGGATGTATACCTTGGTCGGACTCATGAAAATAGCAGTTGTTCAGAGAATGAAGGTGGTTTGAAAATGATCTACCTGAAAGAAGGGAAATGGATAATGGGGCAAAGGCTCCGGCCTTCAACTATGACACATTAGGGGTTTTATTTCATCCTTCTGGTTCTGGAGATAAATTTTTGCTCCATTTATTTTTAACTTCAACGAAATAAAATAAAACAGGTTTTGGTTTTAATGAATGGTTTGAAATTTAACATTTCATCTTTTACCATTCACTATTCAGTCAGAGACACAACCAGAGTTCAAAGAGAATGTACACAACCAGTTGCGACTCTTACCATTTTCTCTTCTTTTTTTTCTTTTTTTTCTCTTGGCACAACGTAAGTACCCCATGTTTTATATGACTCCAACTGCCCCCTAAAGCTCAATGCTTTGTTATGCAATCTAAGATCCACCAAGTTAAATGCAGCTGGGAACACATTACAATAAACAGAATATGATTGATACTTACCGTCCAGGGGTTCAACTGACAGATGTATTTATCTTTAGTTAAAGATCCGCAGCAATTAAGCCAAATTAAGTAGGTCAAAGACAGGTCTCAATAATCAAAGAGGAAGAGAAGAGCCTGTGAAGTAAATTCAGTAGGTCCAACATCATTCACCACCACTGTAATCCACTTCTATAAACATATGTCTTTGCCCTATATGTTAAATCTTTGTGGGACGGAATCAAAGTCATCAAAGTCATATCTATGTCGTTCTCTCCCAGCCTGCACAAGCACATTTACTCTTCTGGTTACTGATCAGCTGTCATAGTTACAATAATCATGGAAAACACGTGCTCACCTTCGATAGGTACAATTGATCACATGAAATTTGTTCATCCATCGCAGTTAGCTTCCTTGAGAGTGCCATTATCCTAGAAGGTAAAGAGGGAAAGAATAAGATGTTATCAGTATGAGACATAGTGCTGTAGTTCAGACAAACCCACCAAATAAAAGCTATATGGCTTTCAACAGAAACTTCTTCGACAAATTGGAGAACAAGAATCATGATGTTGCCTGATTAGAACAAAACAAATATTCGGGAAGGATACCTTTGGATAGATGAGTCAATGTGCTCAATCATCTCACAGGATTTATGTTGTTCAGGATCCTCTAGGAATCTGACCATCCCATCCTTCTGGTTGATTGTTGCAAATATCTCACCATCCTGAATCTGAAATTCAACAAAAAGTACTAACTGTAAAATATGAAGGCTACATGAAAAATGATAATGATAAATCGATTAGCAACAAGAGGCTACCATTTGTAGAACATGCGTTTCTGCTTCCTTGGGGCTATTTAAGTGCACTGTGTTGGCTATATCTTGAAGGGAAAGGGTCAAGTATGTTTGAGTCAATCTCTGGATATTTTGCTTATACATGGACAATACGACCTGCTTCACCAGTCCAAGATTGTTGTCCTGAAATAAGTAGTAGTGTGGAAAGCCACTATTAAACAAAATCAAAGTACCTTCATTAAGTAAATAAAGAGCCAAAATACCAAAAAAGTTCGCCTCAGCATAGACCCAACCTTTTAACCAAGATGCATGATGCACAAAGGAATAACAGGATGAAGTATAGGAAAGAGAACTCACATTTTCAAACTTCTCTCTGTTTGTTTCAACATAACTCTCCAGTTCAGCAATTTTACCAGTGCTATAAATATTTGCCAGTTCATAGTAAGGCTGCAAAATAACAAACATGAATTAAGTACCAGATATTGTTTGCATAAATAATATGAAAATGACGAGTGATGAAACAAGCAGGACATCAGTAATAAATCATGTTTCCTTCAAAATGTCAGACCACATAAATGATTCCCATTGAACGGAGATTACATTCAGTGAAGCCTTATGGCCTCTTAGAATGTCAGGCATGCAGCAACCTGGAAAAGCAGAATCACAAGTACAGGTAAATCATAATGGTGGTTTTACATTGCCTCTTTTGTGTATTTTAGGTCTTATGTAGACAATTTAAAGACAAAAAAGAAAAAGTAGCAACAATGATAGAAGAAAAGCCAATTTTATTCTGAAATGTCTTTGACATGAACTTATCATAGTTTAAAACATGAAACTGCATAGTCGATTTTCAGCCACTCAATACAGGGAGGACTAGGTGCAAATAACTTATTTCTACAAGTCGCATGATGTTTGGTGTCAGTTTCCTGTGCTGAGTGAATTTGGAGCCCAAATACGCATGATCAAATCAGAACTCCAACTCTATCTAAAAAGATTTAGTTCTTGGATCAATTGAAACCTCTCAATTAGCTCAACTGCACAATCCTATTATCAAAAGCTGAGACCCGTAACAGTTAAGGGCCATGCATGAAATGACAAGAAAATTTAGTAAGAACACACTTGTGTAACAAAGACACTCGTTACAATTTGAAAACAACCAAACAAAAAGAGCATCATTTTCCAATAGTTTATTAATCATAGAGGTAACAAGCATTTCATAACTTAATAAATTCTTCACAGTATAATATAGTGGCCAAAATATGAAACATTAACATACGATCAAGAGCAATCCCAAACTTCTATTAGTACCTGACAAAAGCCCTTGAGGTTCCTTTGAGCCACTGAAGAAGTGTACTTAGGGAGATTGGTAGAGAACTGCAATAAAAAATGCACCAAACCAAATTATTAACGAGAAATATAGAAACAGCATGAAGAAACTAAGTGTTAAATTGCCAGGACAGATTTCCAACAAAATACTCAAAGTAAAGCTTAGATTTGATGATGATGACAATTGAATGTGGAACGTGCAGCAAATGTTTGAATTGATACCTTTTAAATGAATGAGACAACTAATTAAAACATTGAGATTAACAGGAATCTCTACCTGTATCTATATAAAGTACATAAAAGCAGAAGTTTAGAGCTTGTTAAATGCCACATGTCCCTATCATAAATGTTTGGTAAGTAAACTTTGAATCTAATTCAGTTAAATATAATTTTCTAATACTTGTCCTGATTGTAACCGGTAGAACTTTCAAATTTTTACTCTAAGCATTGACTCTCTTTCACATTCCAATTCAAAAGTCAGAACCCTCTTGTGATTCTCTTTAAAATATGGTACATATCTTAATAATGTTGCTCTAAGTCTCCATAGTTACTTGTACATATGAATTTTGATGGCCAAAATCATCTCCAATTCAACCATCATAAGTTACTTTATCAGTTAGCCTCCCACTCCTCTTTATTTAATCCTTTTCTTTTTTCAAGGAAAGATCCCTCTTCTCTTAAGAGTCCCCTTTCAAACAGACCTGAGTCCATGTGGTACAGACTTCAGAGGCACCTTTATGACAGCAGCACAAATTTGTCAAAAAAGCTGGCTTATTGCACAGCTCATAGCCTTATGCTTTCCACATGGCTTATTAGGCTTATTCTAAAATTAAAATTACAAACACAATTCAGAAACTGATGACTTTTCACCATTAGAGTTCTTCCTTTTTGTATATTTGCCTCATGCAAAGCCAAATAACAGGCCGAAAAGTATAAAAACTGAAGATCATAGGCATTTTGATATTAATCTTTTAGATGTATATTCCTACAAAAAGAAAATTCTTTTAGATGTCTACAACGTTTTGATTTTCATAAATATGAATACTATACACAAGTTCATATTTTTGTACTACGTTTGCTAATCAAGATAGAGTATATTACTACATAATATAAATGTGAAAGAAATGAACAAATGTCCAGATTAGAAATTAGTTGAATAAAAGTAAAAAGAATGAAGTAATATAACTAGATAAAATTATTTGCTAAACTTGAATTAAAATTCATTGAGGTGTTACAGTATTACCAAGCTTAGAAGTCTAAACCAAAGTGGTAATAGTAAAGTTTAATAAAACACAGTAATAAGTAATTATTAATTATAGGCAACAATTTACACCAAATAGAAGTTTAATTTCAAAACTTCAAGTGTGCAGTACTCTATAAAATAAGCCAAGAATGCTCATTTCCCCACCATTTATCATTAATCCAGACCACAAACTTGTGGCTCCAAAATTACTCACATGAGTGTGACTAGAAGATGGAAGAGATAAGAAGACAATGAAGGCAGTTTTGCATAACAAAATCCTAACTCCTAAGACAAGGTATCACAGAGGATAACAAACAAAGAGGTCAATAGGTGATATACCAAGATGAAATGCATTCTTTCTACCATTCACCTTAATTTGCAAAAAAAAAAAAAAAAAAACTCCTAGCACGGCATTTCTTGTCAAAAATAAAATCTTATAAAAACATGAATATAGCTTTGGAGTGAGTATGTGGAATTGATCAGAAAGGGAACAAAAAAATGAATGTCTGTAGCAGACAGCATGCATCCATAGGTCGTTTTTCAATATGCATTTTAATATGAAGAGAAGCTTTGTGGATGATTCAATTTTCAATTTGAGGTCAATACATGTAATAAATACACATTTAGTGTGGTGTATAGAAATTTGGGTTCTGCATTTTGTATTGTTCTCATGTAGGAAGAGAGTACTGTTTTGTCCCATTTTAGCATTTAAAGCAATGTCTTCAGTTAACAAATAGTTTATACGTAATTTTCCTGTAAATCAGTAGAAGGGTGAGAAAAAATAGAAAAGTGTACCTGTCCGTGTTGAATGAGAGATACCAATATGTATTTTTTGTAAGCTTCAACTGCTATTGCATTTATGGTTGACATAGGTGCAGTTACAACCTGAAGAATAAGCCGTAACCCATTAGATTTTCCAAACATCAAAGCCATCATGTTAGAGGATAATCACCACTGTCAATAGCAAGTTCAATATAGATACATTGTGCAGAAGCTCCAGTGCCTTCTTGAAACGCTTTTGGCCTATACATATCATACCTCTGTCACAAGGTCAAAAGATAGTTACTGTCAGCTGATTCTTATTGGTCCAACAACTCACAGCCAGAAGCATAAATTGTAACCCTAATTATAGAGAGAAAAAAATATCTTTTTTTTTTTTTTTTTTCTCACAGCTAATAAATATATAAATTATTAGGATATGATTGACATTTTGGGTCTGTTTCTCCCTCCCCTTGGATGTTCCGGTAAAATGTAAAAGGAATAATAGATCATTACCAAAACTGTCACGTTTGATTACTACAAGGATCACAATATTCTTTTTTCTTAATATATATATATATATATATATAGAAATAGGCAAAACCCAAAAACAGAAAGCAACATACCCATAATAACAGTAGAGAAAAAGATCCCTTGGTTGATCAATTTCGAAGACATCATCCTCCAATATGGATAGGCCAGCTTTATAGCATTTTGACAACAAACAGAGAAGAAGAAACTCTGGATGCAGGGGGGTCAAATGTTCTGTAGTGGTCTGAAGTTTCCGAACAGCTGTCAGCAAAGGAGCCACCCCCCTCACCGGAACATTAAGCAGCATAACTTGGTCCTTCAACCTCTTACAAACAGACGCAACTGCAAGTCAAGACAATCACATAAACTGAAGAAAGAAAGGAAAATAATTTGCATTTATGATAATATACAAATGAATTGGAAGGTAAGATAATTACATTTATCAGGCGCCATCCGAATATGCTCTGCAGCAGAAGAGTTGATAAATCTGGCAATAACTGGAACCAGTATGTCAGCTTGCTCTTTCGAAACTGGACCGGCAGTGGATGCCTCACTGTCACCACAAAAATATGTGCAATAACGACTAACATATTTCAACAGAAAAACATAATGAAAAAAATGCATGATTAGGAACAGAACGGGGGAGACATATAGCTTGGTTCTAAGCTAAGTTTCTCGATAAAGTTAGCGAGCAAAGAAGAAAAAATTGAGGTACTCTGTACCCCAAAACCATTTTATTGCAGAAAGGAAATACGATAATAATGTATATCAGGTTTCAACTTACTTTCACATACTACGGATAAGAAAAAGCACACAATCACAATGCTTGTCATTTTTATTTTGATCTAATGAAGTGCGGCCTCAAGCATAATTTACACAATTTTCTTCCTTGCTCTGAAAACCAAACAAATAGAGTGGAAATTCTATTTCTGTTTATCTGAATCAATCAGTGGCTAAATTGTGCACTGATTTTGATTCTTTTCAATCTGGATCACGGATAGTAAACCCTAATGCATTATCCAACCTTGAATAACTAAGCCCAATAAAACATACAAACCAAACGTAATTCTTAAACATAAACAAACACTTCAAAAAAAGAGTTTGTACATAAAACAACTTACAGGATGTAGAGGCAACCCAGAGAATGCTTGGAGGGATCAAGCTGGCTCAAAACAGCAGACAACCGAGTCGAATCGAACCGGAGTGAGTCGTCCGCTTGCTTCAAAATGCTCTGAAGGCGAGAGAGGTCACCTGCACAGCTTGATAGCCCTCGAATTTGGGCAACCAAAGCTTCCATCGGGTCCATATCTACACGGGTTAATCGATTCTGTAACACTACCAGCTCAGTCGCACAGAGGAAACCACGCAAAGCTCCTCTCTCTCTCTCTCTCTCCGTCCCGAGTGCATCCGTTTTCAAAATTTATAGCTGAACCGAGTCCAACGATTCGAACTCTGTCGGAGTGTGGATATGAGGCTAGAGTCTGATTAATAGTGGGCTAAAAGGGCCCATAAACTTCTTTTAATGGGCCGTAATTGGTTTTTTTACGGGCCCCAAATCAAAAAAGAAAAAATAGATAAGGCATAGGTTTGTTTTGTTTCGTTTTGGTCCCTCAATATGTCAAAATATTTCAACTTGATCTTCCTAAATTTAATTTGAACATTTTCATCCTTGTTTGGGAACAGAAGATTTGCTTACTTTCCAGTTGATTTATTTTGCCAATGTTGAGATACGAATGATTCACATGACTCATTTTTTATATAATTTTTTTTTCTTCATAAATTATTCTGAAATTGATTTTTTTTTTCTTATAAAAAAAATGTATTGATTTAGAAATGAAAACAAAACAAAGAAGAAGTCATACACATTGCTGGTGTCTATGCTTTGTAAGAATACACAATTCAGTTTTGTTCACCAAACAATTGTTTTACAAAATAAAATGAGGGATGATAGTGTTGGAATTGAATTTATAGGAACTATTTCCAATAAAAATATTTATATATATATATATTTTTTGAGTTTTTAACATTTTACGTCACTATGATTTGGTTGTATATAACATTTTATATGTTTGGTTCAAAATGCTACATTAAACCCCTTGTTATTTGAGAAAAAAAAAAATCATCTACATTAACAAAATTATGTCATTTACAACGCAAATGAAATTGTAGACATTTTAGACATGTCCATTTTTTTTTTTGTAACATTGTAGTTTCTTTGTTTTTCTTTCATTTCACCTTATATGATTTGAAAATTGTAGAGATTTTTTCAGATAAAAAAAATCAGTATGGTAGTATCTCATTTATAAATTGATTTAGAGTGAAAAATCTAGTAGTTTGTAAACGAAAATTATTAGTTTTAGTCATACTATTTTATTTTTTTTCTCTAATATATCTATGATCATTATTTTATTCGCTCATTTTATTTGTTAACTTAAAATGATTCAGTCAGTTAAAACAAAATATTAGGAAATAAAAAAGTAATAAAGAAAATGTAAAAGCAAAAAAATAGTGATTCTAAAAAACATATTCATCTAGAAGGAAAACGAAAAAAAATAAAAATAATAATGAGATTTAGACCAAAAAAAAAATTGTTAATTCATCTATACCAAATAAATTTATACATAGAAAAAAATAGTCAATTACATTTTTTTTCCATGACCTACTACTCATTTTGTAATAAGCTTATAAACTCTTAAATTAGGCATAAAAAAATCCACATTCGGCCAAATTATCTATTAGATGTAACAAATTAACCAACAAAACAAAACAAAAAAAAACTAAATTATCAGTATTTGAAGTTTACTAATATCTTTTTCCTTTCTCTCTATTTTTCTTTTTTCCTTTTTTCTAACAATGAAACTATTTATCTTGATCTAATTTAACATGTATGGATAGAAATATTATCAATATATAATATATTGTACTAAAAGAGAATCAACAAAAAATGTTCAATTTGATAGAAAAAGAAAAAAAAAAGTGAAATAAAAAACATTAAAAATTTATCACAATGATAGTTTAGTCTATTTTAAATGAATTTGTTAGGTTTAAATGGATAATTTGGATGATTTAGATTTTTTGTAAATTATGACTCAAATAAAATGATTATGTTGAATTCACACCAAAAAAAATAAGGTATAATTTTCTAATTTTTTTTAGATTTTTCTTAAAAATCAAAAAAAGACGAGAGTAAAATGCAAAAAAAATTTACAAGATGACATGGGTATAATGCTAGACAATAATTAACTTGATTTAATTAACTTGTTAATTTTCTTCAAACTACTTTTTATTTTAAAGAATTAAATTATTTGTTGTTAAATGTAAAATGTTTACAATGTAACAAGAATAAGTATAAGAGTAAAATCTCATCTACGTGGCATAAGATATAATTTCAGATGAAAAAAAATTAATTTTTTCAATTTTTTTTTTAAATTATAAAAAATTTAGTTTAACATTTTGAAAATAGTATATACATCCAAACTAAATAAAAAAAAAATTTTTAATTTTTTTTCTGAGAAAATTTCTGGAAGGAAAGGACTTAAGGAGGAGGCCGAAAGTACAAAGATAGTCTTGAAGAAGCTTTGTTCTCAGAAGAGAAATTCAATGGCGGACTATCATTTCGTGTACAAGGACGTTGAAGGAGCTTCCACTCAGTGGGACGATATTCAGAGAAAGCTTGGTAATTTACCACCGAAGCCCGCTCCATTCAAGCCTCCACCCTTCACGGCTGCAACCGATGAGGATTCTATTCCCAAAGACAAATCCTGGATCAATGAGAAAACGGAGGCAGAGCTTGAAGAGCTCGAAGACGATCTCGATGATGATCGCTTCCTTGAGGAGTACAGGTTGGTTTTTATTTATTTATCTGACCTATGAATTTTCCGGTATTCAATTTTTCTTTCTGATCTGATTAATATGCAGAATAAAAATGAATTTAAGAATTGAATTTGAGAAATTGCAGAAAGTTTATTTTCGTGGGAATCCTTGTTGGCCTACGTTTGGCTGCTGAGAAAGGGAAAGGCCAAAATAAATTACAAGTTGGGAAGTTTAAAACTTTATGGACTTATTATTTTCTATTACATGAGAATTTCTCTTTGGATAAATTACAGACCATACTGTGAAACTACTCAAATTATCATTCTTATTGAGCTGCCTTCACAGATTAAGGACCATATTTTATGGGACTAATGAACATCAAGCCCTAAATTTTTTTCCTCATAATCGTAATTAACATGGCATTCTTGGATAGGAAAAAGAGGTTGGCTGAGATGAGAGAAGCAGTTAAAGTTTCCAAATATGGATCAGTAATTCCAATTTCAGGACCTGATTTCATCCGAGAGGTTTCTCAAGCTCAATCTGACGTTTGGGTAGTTGTGATCCTCTACAAAGAAGGGTATTATATGAGTGATCTTATATATTTTCACTATCGTCTAAACCAATTGGATTTGTTTTTCAGTATGTTCCTCTCTTGTCTCTTATAATAGAATTCCTGAATGTGGGCTTCTGATGAGATGCTTGGATGAATTGGCCACAAGATATCCAGCAACAAAATTTGTCAAAATTATATCTACTGATTGCATTCCTAACTACCCTGATTGTAATCTTCCTACTTTATTGGTGTATAACAATGGAGCAGTCAAAGCAAACTATGTGGGATTGCATCACTTTGGCAGGAGATGCACTCCGGAAGGTATTATGTCTAAAGAAGTACTCTCTACTTCAATAATCCCATATCTAATCAACAAGGCAAATGAGCATATGTAATCAGCCTGAATCAGAACTCAAACACACTGCTATGCAACTATTATCTTCATTTTGTTTTCTTTCTGATTTCTTCTTATTGGAGAGGTGGCAGACATTGATATCTTTTAAACACAATAATCTTTAGTATCCTTTCCAATAGACTGCGAATTAAAAAGAGAGAGAGAGAGAGAGAGATTTTAATAGCCATTGGTTTAAAAAGTTATTTTTACCTATTAAAATAAATAAATTATTGCTATACTGTTAATAACATTAAAATGCTTATTATATGACATAATTGAGTTTAATGACTGCTATTTCTTGTGTACCTGTCTTGACATTTGTCATGCAAAAGTCTGACAGTTATGAAATTCTGCATGCTTTGTTTTTGCAACTTTGGTGAAGTTTGGATGTCAATGTAGTTTCACATAGTCTGTAGCAAATTAGTTGGTTATGCCTATGATGCCTATGCCATCATTCATTGTCATAAACCGTGATGCAAAAGGAAAAGCCCATGCGAACTTGCATTGGAATTGGTCGCTTTAAGTTGTAAGTGTTCGTTATCTGTTTAAGTTGACTTTTCATAGGAAAACTAGAGCCTTCAAATTTATGGCAGACATATTGTTGTTTAGGAACTTTTTGTTTATTAAGTATGGACTTGGATGTTATTTCTGAATTTTGTATTCTAGAGTATGGATCCTTCTGATTGTAACAATGGTGAACCCTCGATCTTTCCTGCCAACTTTTAGTTTCCATGATGCTTGATCGGGATTGCGATACTGATACCATTTCTGACATTTTGACTTGTTATTGATAAGTATTTTGGTGAAAATGGAACATTTCTTTTCTTGAAATCTTTTCATGATCTGAAATATCAGGTGTTGCATTAGTTCTCTGTCAATCAGATCCTGTGCTTAATGATGGCCAGAGTGGAATTGACCAGTCAAGAGAAGCTGTCCTCAATGGAATTCGAAGGAGGTTCTTAGAGAAAGTTGTCTCGCAGCATGAAGATGATGATGATGGTTCCTCAAGTGATTAGAATCTCTCTTCATGGCTTTTAGTTATGTGAAAAGTAATCACGTTTCATGAAGTGAATGCATCAGTGGGTTTTTGTGTCAAACAAGATTTCATGTTTCATTCTTTCTTTTCCTTTCCCAGGTTTCTTCTCATTTGCAGAAGTTAATTTAAGATGTATAATTTCATCATGACTCTTGATCCAGTAACCCTAAATTAATCCAATTTTGAATGCCTAATTTCTTTTAAGCAGAGTACTCCAACTTCATTGAAAAGTGGTATTCATTTCTTAAAGATAATCATTTTTGTTCCTGCAATCTCATGGTGATATGATTGTTTTTGGGCTATTGATTTGTTCTACTTGATGAAGCCTTGCCTAATGCCTGGGAAGGGTTTGTAGTCGTCAAGAAACCAAATGACAGCCTACAGAACCCAGATAAGATTCAGCTTTACATTTCTTTGTTCTCTACACGATCTGTTACCGATTTACTGCTTGCCTGCTGAGCCTGAGATACTCCCCTCAGTTCTGATCCAACTTTCCTGGTCAAATTTTAGCTCATAATGAAAAGTGGCTAAAGAAAGGACTTATATCAAGGTGAAATTATTTGCTGACAAGTTAAAACTCGGGCAACCTCAATTTCACATTTGTTCTTGCTAGGGTTGAACACAAACTTTTTGCGTCATACACAGCTGCAGGCAAGACAATTTGATGTGTCTTTTGATTACAGTTAGAAGCAATACTTATAGTTTCAGAACATGTATAGGTTTGAAGCAAACAGGAAAGTAATGGAACATTTTGTTGATAGAAGTTCACAGAAGATTAAACAAGGTAATGGATATTTTGTGGATCAATGTGTTTCTTCCTCTTTCTTCTGCTCCAGGTGCCTATCAAAAAACAATCGTGATCAGAAACTGCTGAAGATGAAGAAGGAATGTGTGTTGCAAGCTCAAGTCATTCTGATAAGTATCTTAGCAATAAGAATGTGGCAGACTCGAATTCTATTTAGACAATAAGACTGAGGTGCTGTGTGGTTCACCAAATCTTAGCTCTAGCATAACATCAAATTCGTGAAAATACTAAATCTGAAGAGTCAAATTCAATTCCTATACGTTATTGCAACTCTGTCTCGCTTGGTTGATCTTAAATTTACAGCAGCAAGGATCTATTAAGTTTTAAGATGGGTACCGACTCACTGATCCTTTTCACATGTCAGAAAGCATTATAGTTGAGCAGCAAATAGCCAACAATACACAGTTCCTTACCCTTGAGCCTTTACCCAACGTGAGAGCTGGTACAGTTGCACTGTCTCATTTGATACATGCAATGCAAGAAGATGCAAGTTTCGCGGTTGTATAACCCATGCAAACCTCATGAACATCGCGGAATAAACACACATTACTGAAACACAAAAATGAAGAATTCAATAAGTAATCCAAACTCTGAGCCCAGAAGTTCAAATGTTCTTATCAGAAAATTGCTCAAACACTTCATATGAGAACCTGCAGTCATGTTGACTGATATCTGTTCTGGGGGTTTCTTTGTGTCTAAGACTGCCTGTTATGACAATCAGAGTAACTCAAATGAAATTGATCTCAAAAAGTCAAACTTGAGCATGTATACTAAACCAAAGAGAAATTAATTTTGAAGAATATTAGTTTGGTTCATGTCATCAAACCGCAACAGGAATGCTCCAGCCGAAGACTGGACCCCAAAAATGAGTTGTTTTGGGACCGACAGGACTTCTCCAAAAAGTGCGGAGGATTTCCATTTGTGATGAGCAATTGCAGCCTGGAAAACCAAATTTTACAATAAAAATCTTTCATATATTGTTGAGCTCAAGCCTCAAGCATATACCTCCAATTAGAAATATATAATAGCCTTCTTTTTCTTGCTCATCCTTGATGAAGAAAATATAATTATAACATACAAAAACCATAGCAAAGTTCTTGAACAAACTTTATGGCATGGAATTGGGATAAAGAAAAGTATATGAGTGTTAGAAGAAGTACCTGCAGACTAATCTATTATCTTCTGAATTCAGTTTCACCTCTGCTGAAGAAGAAGTCGCTAATTTTAAGAAAGGCAATGGTGGATGATTGGATATACCCAGAAGAAAAAGTAAGCAGTCCACGTGAAGTCGAAAAACTTTGTCCAATAAACTATCTAACTACGACGTTTCATTTTTGTGAAGATTACTATGTTCTCCTTTGATGTCTTCATATTATTATTATTATCATTTTTCTAATGTTAGCCCAATGAGTGTGCTTCTTTGACTTCAAATCACGGAGGTTATTTCAGTTAAAAAAGTTTTAATTTTAATAGATACTCTTAAGAACGGATTTGAATCCTTTAATGTTGAATATGAGTCGTGTAGGAGAAAGATGATATTAATCCTTTTCTTAAAATGTATTTAATTCCAAAATAAATATATATATATTTTTTAAAATTATGTCATTTGCCAGTTCTTTGTACATTGTCTGAAGTTGTAATACTGTACCAACTTGGTCTTAGTCCATTAAGGGTTAAGATGGGAGTGTCATGACTTCTTGGTCCCAAATTGGAGTATCAATATTAAGTGTCGTTGGTTGAAATTGTGTCAGGAAAATGTCTATTTGATTTGATAAACTTTCTCCTCTGAGTTATTTCTACAATTTTAATGGTTGAATTGTGTTAGAAAAATTTCTATTTGATTAGAGAAATTTTATCCTTTGTGAGTTATTTATGCAGATGTGCGAAATTATAATTTCTTGAAGTGTTTCTGATTGAGAGTCATGAGAATTTATGTTTGATTTGAGAAGTTTTCTCCGTTGTGAATTATTTGTGATTTATTTGTACGTGTTTAATTTGAGAATTAATATTGAATAAATTTAACTTTTTAAAAACTATTACTTGTATTTTTGAGTTACGATAGCCATTACTTAAAATATACTTTTGTAATTTGAAAATCCTTTTAAGGTTTTACTGATTTTTTATGACATTATCTACAATTGAGTTTTTAATATAATATTTCAAAATTTGGTCCAAAGACTAACTCGGAAAATAGTTCCCGTCACAAATTACCAATTTAATCATTTGGTTGATTTGAATAATTCATATAATGCCTAATTTAATGTAAATATTCTTTTTTTATATTTATAAGATAAACATGCGCGGTCTTTGCATAAGAAAGATAACAAAAATATGGTATCCATACGATTTGTACCAACAAATATTTGTTTGCCAAAAATAGAAGAAACAAGCTGTTGATTTTTGTATTTTGTACTAATAAAAGTTTCTGTTTTTGGGTATACTTTTCGTAAAAGACAGGAACAATAATAAGTTGAGTCTAGAAACAACTCCATACAAGTAAGTTTTATTTATTTTATTTTTATAATTATACTTTCTTAGAGATTTACCACCAAATGGGTAATTTTAGATGTTAACTTTAACAAATTCTAGTTTTCATAAAAATTCTTGCAAAGAGTAAATTATTTTTTTAGGTCAATTGTATTTTATCTCTATCAATTATTATCTATATTGCAATAACACCTATGAACTATCAAATTTTTATTTGAGTCATAACTAACAAATAACTCCAAATCATCCAAATTACTAATAAAATCTAACAAATTAATTTTGAAAATACTAAACTATCCCTATTATAATTGATTTTTATTTCTTTTTTCACTTTTTATCTCTTGTTTCTATTTTCATCTTTTTTTTAGCAATTAAAATCTCCATATTTATCCAATTTTAATATATTCTTTAATATGTAATACAATGATAAGAAATAAAAGTTTTGATGAAAATATTATCATTAAAATACAAATTCAAACAAGAACTTGTATAATTTCTATAAATGAGAAATAGTAAATCTATTAAATATTTAAATATTATATGAAAAAAATAAATTGTGAATGGTTCAAATATTATTTATGTAATTTAAAATTAAATCAATATAAAGAGTTTAATTTCATATACAATGAAAAGAAAAAAATCTAAAAAGAAGAAGACATAAAATTAAAAAAAACTTACAATGAGAGTAATTTAATTTTTTATTAGTTAATTTGTTAGATTTAATTACTAATTTAGATAAATAGTAATTATTTATTAATTATGACTCAAATTAAAAAATTACATACCTAATTCGATAATTTATAAAAATTATTACCAAATAGGTGATAGTTGATAGGTTTAAATACAACAAAAATTATTATAAAATAGATAATAGTTTATAGAATAAAATGCAATAATCCCTATTTGTTTGTTTGTTTGTTTTTGTTTTTTTAATTTTAACTTTCAAGTCAAACACGCACAATATATAATATCCATGCTTGCGCTTGTAGAAAATTACTAAGGATCGTGAAACAAAATATACTATACGAGGATTTGGGGAATCCAATACCTCACTGCATTTGTAAAAAGGTACTTACTTCTACAGTGTCCATGTCATGAAATATCACAACATTTTCATTCTAAAAGCTAAACATGGTCAATTCAAGTACACCTATATATTGACTACTGAGATCTTAATGCAAAACGATTAAAAACTAAAACTACTCATTTGCCCTGAGGAAGTATCAAGTCATAATTTACATATGTAATTTATATACAGATCCTTCTATAGTTAGAAGAAACTATAGGCCAATTGAAAAAGTTTGATCCCATTTTGCTAGTTTCTGGACTAAAACATCTCCATAAGCATTATCTTGCTTCGTATCCAAGTAACCTGTAGTTCTCAGCACCTGCAAAATTGTGGAACAAACTGTTTTAGCTTTGTTCTTTCTAACTTATGACTATAGGTTTAGATTTCTTTGCATCAGAAGAGCCTACTCGAAAGAAAACCCGATTTCCACTGCCATATCAGCTTGGTCAAGTAAGTAAATTATTATTGTTAATTTTTTAAAAAAATAGTAATTTATAACACGTTTCTGATAAAGATAGTTTCCAATCGTGTTCCGAAAATGGGGATAGACTTCTACCAAGTGAGAAGTGGATATACCAGTAATTCATAGAACAGTCTTGCACTTTCTTTCTTGGTTTTTCCTTCTGTTACTCGCAACAAGTTCACAACTTCCTCCTCTCTTTGTTTCCTCATATCCATAAAAGTCTTATGCAAGTACCTTGCTACTGCCCTGTATATCCTGAGGTGAGTCAAAATTTGCGAACAATGATAACTGCCCAATAAAATCAATGCAACAAAAAATTTATCTCACCTAGTTCGTACTGACCATCCATCTAAAGCAATGAAAAGAATCAGGTAAGCCCCATTATGTAAATGCAGTTTAGAAATTAACTCAGTCGTGAAAATATTTTTAAATGAGATTTATAAGAGTTCTTACTTAATTCTGCGTTTTCTGATTCACATGAATTTATATCCTGAGAAAAAATATGTATAAAGATATGAGTTTACTGTATTCACATGAAATAACAAATAAAAGAAAAAAAGCAACCTTAAAAGTGAACTCTACTCAAAAAACATGAATATATTCCAGAAGCAAATGACATCCTCACTTTCCATGCATATGTTATAGATGCCAGATTGAGACTACAAGAATTTTTTAAGATTACTCCATAATATTATTCTTTACCGCATTCGTCAAAATGTAATTAAGTTCTTCATCCTTTCTCACAGATTGCTCTTTCTCTATGTTTCCAAAAGAATCAGGTCTTACTTTATCCGAGTCAGAACTTTTAGGGCTCTCAGGTGATCTCTCAGTTGATCTCTCAGTTGATCTCTCAGTTGATCTTGTTGAGTATAGAAGAGGTGTTTCTGGAGAAGCTGGCATATGCTCAGTCTTACTGACATGCAGAGAGTCTAACACATCTAACTTTTCTGGAGTTGTCACAATTTTGACAGATTTTAAAATCTTCAATTTCTTTTGCAAAACACGGAAGGTAGCTCTATCAAGGGCCCAGCAGAACCTAAAGTTAGAGAAGATAGCGGAAACAATAAACCAAGAAATTGGTATAATTGGTGAATGCTCGATCACACCTACCAACATTTGGAGAGTCCAACACATCTAACTTTTCGGGAGTCTCCGCAGCTTCAACAGATTCTGAAATCTTTGTTTTCTTTGAGGAAAACAGGGAATGTAACTGTACCGAGTGACCTGCAGAAGACAAAGTTAGAAAATATAGCAGAAATTACAAAACAAAGATAGATAATGACAGACTTACAAGGTACCAAAGGTTCAAAAAAACCCTGGGGAAGACCACAAATACAAGATGCTCTCCAAGCAGCTAGCAGATTATGAGGGGAATTCCTTCGTTTAGTAACTAAGTCACTTGCATCATGTATTCTCTTCTTAAGTACCCTGAAAAGGTTCAATATGCATAATATTCAGTGAAATTTGCCGTTTTGGTTCTTACTTATGTTTCAATTCTTAAATAATCAAAATCCAAATTTTACTAATGCCTGTTGCAATCATAGGATGAGTAGCTGTCATTTTAATTACTAGAAGGTAAGATGGCATACACATGTAGCCATGTAGGTACAAGAAAAAAAAGACAATGAAAAGAGAGCAACTGAGAAGGCAATGCTTAGACACAGAAATGGAAAGTGTCAGAGAGAAAGGGAGAGTAATGTCACAAATCCGAGATAAATGAACATGCGGTTAGATTATTTTCCTTCTTAGTCTTCAAATTCCGAAGATAGCTAGAATCGATGAAAATGGCCAATAAGTTGGTGTAAAATACACATAAAACAATTGAAGCCCATCATATCAATAACCCAAATTTAATGATATTGCTGATTTGGAATGCCCATCACCAAGTATGGAGCTTCCAATATATTCAGCTCAAAATAGGTTAAAGATTAAACTTGAAATTGGTGAAAGAGTTGACACTCCACTCAGCTCAAGATATTAACGGGAAAATGATGAAGAAGAAGAGCTGCCACTACAACTATTACACCAGCTTTCGATTGCCTATATAATATAGCAGAACACAATTGACTTAACCCAAACTTGAATTCTGTTAAAATATTAGAATTGGTATATAAAATAGCTGAAACCCCTTTTTTGGGCTCAAAGTAGACTAGCTAAAACTTTAACCATGGTGAAGTTTTTTGCTGGTGCACATGTGGCAGCTGCCCAGTGCACACACCTATATTTCACAATGATGACAAGCAGAATGGGAGGGACCATGCTAACAAAAATAAAAGACAAGAAGAAGATGGGAGAATAATTCAGAAGGAAGCCCGATGTAACCATCACATACTCATTAGGCAACACTATCAACTCATCAAAGACACATCTTCTTTTCCTTGAAAACCGAGGACGCTCACTTGCAGCTGGTGTAGGAATAAGCATAAACTCCGGCGTACTGACACCTGTTTCACCAATCAAAAGAAAAAAGATAAGTAGGATACATTTGAGAACCAAGAAAACCTTCTAGAAAAAGTATGCTGCTAGTCTGCAACCAAAAATAAAGAAATCTTCTCAGCATGTTGAATATGGAGCGCCCCCTACCCCCCTCCCCCCCCTCCCCCCCGAATTAGAATAGATGAATTACATAATTCCTAATTGCATTGTGAGGACTTTAAGAAACATGATCTTAAAATCCTATTTTTCTTGCACCTGCAGCATCTGGAAACTTTGGTCGAGAAAAACCATCAAGTGTGGTTGACTCAGGAACAGTAACAGCACACTTTCCATCTTCATTTGAGATCACATTTTGGAACTCTGTTTTCCCAGTATTATGATCCTTTTCAACAGATACTTGAAAAATTTCTTGAGGGTCCTCCTTGGCAGAAGATATATCAAGTTCTATGTCCCTTGGAGCATTGTCTTCTCCAATGGCCCGATGCTTGTTGTTTTCTGAACTTCCCAGTTTTGGGGCATTGATACGCTCTCCATGAAATTGATTATTTTTGTTAATTGGTTTAGCATTGACGACAGATTCTTCCTGCCTCCCACAAAACATTTCGATGTCCACTGATTCTTCTTCAGAGATCCTACAGCATTGAAGCTTCTCTATACTAACTTCTCCATGTATTTGATCTTCAAAACCTGCTTTTTCTGGATCCTCCTTCTGCTTCTCATTAGTCTGATTCTCTTTACTAAACAAGTTAAAAGGGTCTGTACGTTCTTCCTCTACCGCTGAAAGTATGTCAACATTTGCAGGATGCTGTTGAGAAGAAATACAGTCTTGAAGTTTCTCCTTGCCTTCATGTGAATCAATTGGACTATATGGTGTCCTAATCTCAAAATTAATGTCCATAAAGTGAGATTGAAGAACACTGCAAGAAAAATGACATAAAGTAAGAAATTCATTGCAAAAGATAAAAGATTAGTGGAACATTGTGCAGCACAGACACATAGGTGTGCTCAAGTGAAAAGAACATCTAAAAAACTTCATAATGAGAAATCATTTACATACTTTTCCACCATAGTGTAATCACTGGTGTATGTATTTGGGCAGTCATCAAACTCCTCATAGTGAAACTACAAATGACATAAAATGAGATGTCAAGTATGTCTTTTCAGGCAGACATGAAACATTGAAAAAAAGAAGAAAAAAAAAAGAAGAAGAAGCTGCTAAACTGCTCACATAAAATGCAATGGAAAATATGACACCCTTTTTTTTTTTTGGGTATAGAGAAGGGTTACAATCATTGAGCTGCCAACAAGAGTTTCTAAAACCAGAATTAGAAAGTAATTAATAGAAAGTTGCTCTATTTCACGTCCCCAGGTTTAATCTAGATTATTGCCATCAAGTTAACTCCAAGTCTTTCTCATTTCCTTCTAAGTTCGATGTTTTTAGTTGTTTTAACTAAAATCAGAACGGTGAACTATGAGATTTTATAAAATTTTATGCTACAGTTGGATCTAGTCTTTTTACTTCAAAAAAATAACTACAAGGTGATCTGTGTGTTCTGGTTCAATATATTACATACTGAAACTGTTAATGATCAACTCAACCCTAAAAGCTTAAGCTATATAAGAAATGGGCCAACAGTGGTTATCAAGCAACAAAACCTCCACATGAGATAGACCCAATTAGCAAATCCAAAATTCTGATCTAGAAAATGAGGACCAGGATACTTTCTTTTTCTTTAGAGTATTGCTAAGACTACATGTGATGCAAAGCAAAGGAAACAAATATCTCTGAAAATCCTCAATTAAATATTAATGCCAGTACACCAAGGCTTCACAGGAAACATGAGAAGTCCTAAACAAAGTATGATAGCTGATCTAGAAAATGAGGACCAAGTAACTTTCTTTTTCTTTAGAGTATTGCTAAGACTACATTTGATAGGGGTGTGGTCGGTTCGGTCCGGGGAGTGATAAATTTTTGAACCGAACCGAAATTTTTAAGTAATAAAATTTATGAACTGAACCAAACCGAAAATAGGTATTACCCAAATTTACCCAAACCAAAAAAATATGACTAGTTTGGTTCGAGTATTCGGTTACTCGAAATTTATCAATATTTCACTAAAATTAATTTAAAAATTATAATTTTTTGTTTTTGAACCTCATACTTTTTAAATTCATTAGTTATTATAAAAAAAATACAAAAAATATAATATATTAACATATTCAACGCAAATAAAAATATAAAATTATAATTTAATACAACAATACATTTAAAATAACAAAAAAAAATTATATATTTTGATTTTCGGGTAACCACGGGTACCCGTGTGCACTCTACCTCACTACCCGTAACCGAACCGAAAATAACGGGTATTAAATTTAACTACCCGAACAGAACTGAATAAGAAAAATACTCGAATTTAACCGAACCGAATTACCCAGATTCCTTGCACAGCCCTAACATTTGATGCAAAACAAAGGAAACAAATATCTCTGAAAATCCTCAATTAAATATTAATGCTAGTACACCAAGGCTTCACAGTAAACATGAGAAGCCCTAAACAAAGTAAGATAGGGTTAACTGAAAAGCAATGAAATAATAAGACAACTCCCAATTCAAAAAAAGACACCAATAATTAAATGCAACCCTTAAAGCAAAAACCTAATCATGCATAACCTCAAACTTAATTTTGCAACCAGGATGTAACGCTTGCCATCGGAGGCTAAGTTAGTGCAATCAAAGAGGGGAAGGGGGAGGAAGGCAAAAGCAGTGTTCCTCTGATTAAAGTAGATATAAGCCTAAATGAAGAAAATAAACAAAGGAAAGCACGTGAACCAATGAAATGGAAAGGATGTTTCTGCATGTTAGGGTCAATAACCTTGCGATATTAAACATAATTATGTAATGTATACCTTGTCTAGAGAACACTGCCCAATTCCCACCTTTTTCGATGAACCATCTGTTTCATTATCACACCACATCAAGTAAAGCCATACAAGCAGAATTAACTTATAACAAAAGTAGAAATCTGAAGCAATTAATTTTATACCTTTAAGGGTAATTTCTTCGTGATGAGCAATATTGCCTCTAGTAATGAAGAGAAAGAAATTTATTATCTTAAAAAGTTTAAAAATAATACGAAGTAAGAACCTTAATTAATTCCAAATCTAATAGCTTACCCAATAACGTCGTCAAGGATCTCAAGGTCAAAAGCATCAAGTTCAAATTTGTCTGGTAAAGTAATAGAGTTAAAATGTGCACGCAAGGTTTCCATATGCATGCTTGTCTTTTGTTTTGACCACAAATTTCTTGATTTCAGTGAGCACCTCATTGCAATCATGGAACAGATATTCAACTTTTTTTGAGTATATTCTAACAACACCAAGAAGAAGATAGGCCAGAACTCTATATGTGACAACATCCAATTCATCTTGTAAAATCTTGTCTGCGCATACAACAAGAAAATAACAGAAACAGTGATAAAAATCCAAACCTTCTGAAAATGATAATAACTAGAACTCCAATGCATGCAGTAAAACAGCGAAAAAGATTTTAAATTGAATTCTGGTTGAAATGAATATAATTTTATATGGCCACAACTTTGGCAGTAACCATCCCCTTAGAACCAGACTCGTGTCATTATAATTCAAGTCAGTGCCAGTAAACAATAAACGACACTTTAAATAACAAAGATGAGAATATTGACGCCAATCATCATAGGCAATATATCCTAACCAAATAGAAAAAATAAATTTTACTAACTACCACATTTACAGTCCTAGTCAATGTAGTGATCCAAGGTATAAAAGAAAATAATCAAGTCCTTGAAGTGTTGATCTTAATCTTCATATAGATAAGTGAAATATCAAAGTTAATCTTAATACAATCAGTTTTCTCAAAAGTTAGGACCTTCTAAAGCAAACAGTCCTAGTCAATGTAGTGATCCAAGGTATAAAAGAAAATAATCAAGTCCTTGAAGTGTTGAACTTAATCTTCAAATAGATAAGTGAAATATCAAAGTTAATCTTAATACAATCAGTTTTCTCAAAAGTTAGGACCTTCTAAAACAACAAATTTGATATGAACTTGTTTGCTAAACCACCACGACCATCACTACTACCTTAACACCCTAACAGCTATTTTGACACTACTATAAGCATAGTATTTATCACCAAATAAGGCAAATAATACTACCATTAACATGAATATCATAACCTACCTTCTTCCTCATTTAGCCATCACCAGGTTCGCTGCCCACACCATCACCTATGCTGCTTCCAGAACTACTATAATTTATCATCCTCGTCCACATTAAGATGCCTTGTTTTCTACTCAGTACTTGGTAGAACTCTTAGAGCCCGTTTGGTGTATCGTATAGGATTATACAATATATTAGGCTTTATAACTATATAGTTGTTATACTGTTGTCTTATCTTTCTTCACCCTAATATATAATTTTGTATTGTCACACATAATATAAGATGGGTCAACAGTATAAGTTTATACTATCATGTTGCTACCAAATAGTATATAAGAGCCAACTGAATAGTCTTATACTATCTTGTTATCCTTATACAATGTGCCAGATAAGAGCCCTTAGTCTTGATTTTTGCTTAGCAACAAAAAGTAACTAGCTCCTCTTTTGATTCAATAAATGTATAAGACAATTGCATTAATCAATGGAACTTTCGCACATTAATTGCACCTCGATTTCATAATACAGCTGCTTTAAGGACTAAGCTAAATGAATTGTGATAAGATTTAATCAGTAGCACTTTTAAGACTTAATATCAAAACAAAAACACAACTCAAGTTCAAGTTCAAGTTGAATTAATTCAACTCAAACTAGCTACTTCACTGATCCAGTAAAAGAGACTTTTAGGCTATTACCAATGCCTTTAATTTCCTTGACGATACATCTCTTGCCACAAGTACAAGATATAGACACATGTTTCTACTCATACAATGATTGTACATAAAATCTGTGCATAGGAAGCCATACACCTTTTAAAGTTTTAAATTTCAACTGCAGTGCTTCACCTGTTGGGACCACATTATTCTGGATGCATCCTAACCATAAACAAACCCTTCATTGTAACTTCAAGTGTTCTTTTCATTTTTCTTTGTTCTATTGGGTGTCTACTAAGCCTCCATTCCACTTGTTGGGGGTTCTTTCTTGGATTTTTTAGATGCTTTAAATCTCAATGATTGATGTCTTATGTTGGTTTTTGTTTTAGTCTCTTTAGTACTTTAGGTGGTGAACCTTGTATATCTCGTTGTGTACTAGGTTTGGCCCCTTTGGTGGCGACGTAGTGAATTTTTACCTATAAAAAAAGTATTCATTGTACCAAAAATTTATACCTTCGAGAGCTCTCATTGAATTATTAGCCTAAAAATTATTTCACCAGTTATAATTAATCACCGCATTGAAAATTTCCTTCACATCTGATTTCTCATACTACTACTGAACACCCAAAAGAAAATGTTACACCCTAAATGTTTCATCAATCTGCATCCCCAAACAGCTCTTGTGAGGGTTTATCACCAAGATAGAAGAATACAGCGTGTAACCCAGAAAACATGCATACAAAAACACAGATACATTAGCTTTTTGCTTCGTTCTTAGGCAAGAAAGAGGGAAAACCAAAGGTGGGAAGAAAAAAAAAATGCTGAATATGCTTAAAAATAAAATTTTGTGCCTGACTGTTATCCAAAAGTCAAATGACCATTAAAAGGGAACGGGAAAATGGGAAACAACAGAGTAGAAAACGAACCAACTGAGGAGGAAATGTCAGTCTCTTTGACCTGAGCTTTCTTGAGCCTTTCGAAACAATAAGCAGCTACCCATATGGCGCCTAAAGGACCTTTACTTGAAAGAAGACCCTGCGAGTAAAACATGTTGAGCTTTTGCCTTTGGCGTTGATTTTCGATTCTGAATTTGAAAACATAGATGAAAAGCTTCTGCTACCTACTCAAAAAATGCACGGCCTGCTTAAAAACGGTCAAGTAGTGTACCTTGGAAGTCTCAGACCGCATCAAAAGAGAAAAAGAAAAAAAGAAAAAAAGAAAGGAAACGACAATAAGAGAGACAATCAGAGAGATTTGCCATTTGTCCTTTCTTTGTCTTTTGAAATGACAAAACATTTTTTTTATCTCAAAAAAGAAATGAGAAACATTTTCAATTAATTTCCTTCCTTCCATCTTTTTTCTTCTTTCTTTTTTTTCCTTTCTTCTTTTACTTTTTGAGATTAACAAGGATTATGGAGTAGATTTCTTAAATTGCTCAATTTCCTTGTTAAGCAGGTCTTCCTTTTCCCTTCTTGGTACAAGTACACAACTTTTGGTAGGGTTACAGTATAATCTTTTTTGCATAATTTTTCTTAAAACACTGTAAGATGTCATAAAAAAAAACTTCTATCAGTTGATACCTTTCATTGTATTTATTTTTAGCAACATACAAAAAATAATTTATTAATTTTAAATAATAATTATTGCATTTATTATACTTTAGCAAATAATTTTACTGGTTAGAAAAAAGAAGAAGCATTTTTATATATTTCTAGAAACGTTTATTAAAACAAAAAAGAAATATTAGGAAAAGATCATGGCTTTTCAAGTATTTTTCTAAAAAAATATACTAATTTATTATTTTCCAATAATACTGTACTCAATCAATAATTTTTTATATACTTATGTAAGTATTTGTATTTTTAAATATTGATATGATATTAATATTTATACATAAATTTCGAGTGAAAGCCACAAAAAATTTATTTGATGTCCAAAATGTGAGTTAATAGGTGAATACAAATCATGCTTTACCTCTTTCAGTTTGATTACTATCTACAAAATTTCGTCACTTTTATGTACCAAATTGTCTCATGACAAAATTTCTGGCTCCTCCACTGATTATCATCACTACTCTGATTACAGTTATAGTTAACCAATTATCATAACTATCCTCATTATTATCATCATGATTCGATACTGTTGTCTTTCTATCAATGTGAATGGACATTTATCTGTGTTGAGTATTCACTAGAATATAATGAATAACTTGCAAAAATCTGGGTTATTTAAAAAACAAAAATAGTATGAGGATAAAGCCAACAGTAAAAATGGTAGATTAGGAATCAGCACTGTCGGGTCGAACACATATACCAACGGTAAGTTGTCATTCTTATCTCAATCAATCTGTCTGATACCAAGGCAACGTGTCATTGCTGCATAACGTTAAACCAGATTGACTGATGATGACGGGGACCATCCTGATATTTGACCATGATAACTTCACCAAAAGATTGGGTTAAAACATGTACACAGTATCAAATGCAGAACCTTCAAGGTGTACACCCCATTTTGGTTCAAATTAGGCAGCAGCTCCATACCCCATTTCAGAAAATAGCTTCAAATTAATTTAATAGTATGTACATGGATAAACATAAAGAAACAAGATCACTTAAGAGAGTTCGATAATCATGAGAGTCACTCCCTTGAATAACAAAGAATCCAGTGGATCATCAAGTAGAGAACTTTAGCTTAAGTCATGGGAAGCATCTACTGGTTCGTTATATGCCATAAAGCCAAATAGTGAATGGCAAAGAAAGGCTACATACTTAACTATTTCCATTTGACACATCCATTTTTTTAAAAGAATCATCATCACATAATAAAAACATTGGCATTAATATTGACTAATAGGGTTCAGGGTTGACATAATATCACAAGAATGGGCTGGAAAACACGTATGCAGCAACATCTGGGAAGGAAAAGAAAAACACAGGCTATCCAGATGAGGAATGAGAATGGCTTCATCCAAATCAAGTATAGTAGCTATGTAGAATCATATTACCTTCATGCATTTGTAATTGCCAATCATCAAGTGAATTACAGAAGAATCTATCTGGTCGATGTATGTACATGGAAAAATCAGATTACATTTAAACATGTGAATATTGGGAAGTAAGAGATGACTGTGCGTGATTTCATGGTAGAAACCCTTTTTGTCATTTTGGTAGACATGCACCCAAAAAATACTCCAGAATAAGAGTAATGATCGAGTCAATTAAAATACTTAGCCAGATGCAGCTGTCAATTTGTAGGCATGATCGCATTTCTTTAAGCATCAATAGGCTGAAATATCAGTAAAACTGCGACTGCTCGTTTGACTTGGCAGTTGTACTGCTATAATACCCATAAACTTGAGCATCTTACAATCTATCGCATTCCCCACACATCTCATTTTTCCATGTCAGATTGAAGATCATCACTACTATTACTAATGTTTCTGTCAACAAGCATTTTCTTCATTTTCTTTTCCAAGGCATTATCGAAGTCATTACCTGACAGTGATAAAATCTGGTTTAGAAGCAACCTCACTCCAGATGCTTTCATGCGTGCATATCTTGGTTTAATCCTTTCTTCTAGATTGTAACCAAAGAATTGAGGAAATTTCACTAGCTCTGATTTTGCATAATCCATGGTCAAAAAGAACTCCCATTTTGGAATCAAATTATCCATCAAGCTAAACGTATACAGTGCTCCGTATCTAGAAATCATGGTCCCAACTTCCTTCACACTATATCCCCTCTCCAAGAAAAATTCTGTCACTGGTTTTAGATTGGCCTCAATGCTAAGACCGAAATTCTGTGGACACCGGAAGAGAAGTATGGCAACATCAACTCCTAAAGACTGGAAGTATTCGGCTGTGGGTCGTAACTTGTCCTCCACACTGTAACTTACAATGTTTGGGCAGCGTGTTAAAATCTTACCTATACTCTCTTTTGAGAGACCCAATTCATCTAGGAAATCGACAGTAGCCTTCACCTTCTGCCTGCTATAAGTTAGAAGAGCTGGAAAGCGGTATATTACCTTTGCCCATTGTGTCTTGTCCACACCCAGATTTTCCAAGAACTTCATGGTGGGTTTAAGATTTTCAGAGAGACTGATGCCACACAACTGAGGCCTTTTAGTGAGGATGATGGGAATGTCTGATTTTGGTACCCCAAGTTCAAGAAGAAACTCAACAACTGGCTTAATTTTTCCCTCCAAGCTATAGTAGGCAAAAGCAGGGAATCTGTGTGTAATACCCTTGATCTGCTCAATATCCATGCCAAGCTCTATCAGATAGAGAATATGAGGGCGGAAATTCCCAGCTGGACCTATCCCGCTTACTTGAGACATTGCTTTCAGCTTCTTAGAGTCTGTTGTTGGATTTGGGGGAGGAGGTGGAACTGCTGGTTTTTCTTTAACAGGAGGCTTTGGAAAGTTTTCTACTACATCCACCAGAACACTCCCATGCTCTTCAAGAAGCGATTCAAGATAGGGAATAAGAGCATCTCTGATCTCAAGAGTTGTAAGCTCTCGTCCTGTGAAGTCAATAGATTTTGATTAGCGTGATTTAATATAGAAGAGAGGTATTAATGAAACTCTGCCAAAATAGTGGAAATATGTTGACATCGAACCTACTAGATACCGGGATTTATGAACAGAATGAAGCCTTGAGACAAGGTGTTGAATGAAAAGGTCGGACTTGTTGATGGTTCTTGCAGCAACTGCCTTGCTCAAACCTTGTTTCTTCAAAAACAAGGCTAACACAGCCTTAGCCTCTTCTTTTTCTGCCGCTAACAGAGTTGGAGGCACAACTCTCGTGCTGAATGATCCATCTATGCATGAATAAAAAATTAAAATGGTAAAGAGAAAACAACAAATCAAAGGTCTGAGCTGGCTATAATAGTACAAATATATAAGCATCATCTGAATGTAACAAATAAACACTTACCAAACTTTGCCTGACAAAAGAAGAGCTTTCTAGGAAGACAAAGTTGAGTCCTGGGGTGAAAACATAACACACTGAGAAAAATTAGATAAAGCGGTGAGGGGTATTCTTGTATTTGCCACCAGTCTACCAATATAACTATTTGCAATATTTAACTAATAAAGTTTAGCAATTTTGAATCTTTGTGAACTGAATGGTATAAGAGTCTATAATTTGTATATATTGGTAGCCATCAAACAGACATATGAGCCGGTGGCCATGTGGGCAAGCACAGTGATTTTGCTTAGACATATTGTAATACCCCAAAAAATTGTGTCCCGCATTAACTGTTGAAGTCTGATTGTGTTGTTTAATAAGGACCAACTACTAAGGCACTTAGGCCAGTTGGGCTTGGGATGTTACACATACAATCAAGTCCATTGACAAATCCAGATGCTCTACCCAGACTTCTGTTACCATCATCTAGCAAATCTGTCTTCCATGCATCACCTCATATCATTTCTAGAATTGGTTTTTCGGTCAATATTGTCCAGTTTACTGCCTTATAACTAAGGGTTTAATTTAATAGTCATCAGTTATGCAAACAAGGTATTGAGATCCTCATTATCAGTAAGGCCCAGGTTTGAACACTCGGAACCCCATTCCCCAAGTAACTTCTATCCTAATCCTAAACAGAAGACTAGATTTTAGTTTAATGGCTACTTGCAGGTATGAACTTGAGGTAAATTGTATTACAATTAAGTTTGATACACATGGATAATTTCCTTAGTTAGTTTTTTCTTAAGACAATCTCGAAGACATTATGTTCAGGTGTGTCTGAAGTCTGCTGAGTGCCGCCTAACGGTGTCATGGTGTCAGCTATTAGGACAGTAATGAAATCTTCCTAAACTAAGCACTTCCTACATTTCTTTCTTCTGTTATCCATATGAATTGATCTTAACATGCTATGACAAATCCCACAACTATGCAATTACTTTTCTCCTTTGTCCAAAAGTCTTGGAATCTAAACATCAATAACTAAGTTTCTTCAACCATGCAAACTTCACAAAACAGAAACTATCTGTTATAGCGCTATTAATCAATTCCAATACACAAACTCAAATCAATTCATGAATTATTAAATAATACTTCTCCTTCAGACGTCCACCATGTTAAAACATTGAAACTACTTAAACCCGTAAGCTCCTTTTCCTGTGGATAAGCGTTAATTGAAATTTAACCCAATGAAATAGGCATATTGGCGACAAGCAAGGAAACCAACAGATATAGAAGCCAATAATGCAAGGAATAGCTAAAAATCAAATGCAGTGTACCTTTTGGTTGTGAGAGTTCCTCTTAGCGGAGATGAGAGCTCGGGGTAGCGGAATACAGAGAACGCTTTCATCTTTCTGAATCTTCCTTCCTTTGCGGTGTGGCTGAGCAACCTAAAGTACACCCCCCACTGAGATTTGGTAACCGCGAATTTTATAACTACGCCTGTTAAAGATGCAATCATACATACATTCATACATACAGATAAGAATTAAGAATCTCAAGGTACGTGAAGAAGCCACGATATCTGGTGTGGTCCTCCCAACTTTCAAGAGTTACATATTGGTTAATTATGACTTTGGTTCCTATAATTTACCTAAAAAATTATTTAGATCCTAAAATCTGTTTATAATTTTACAATTCAGTATGTTGTTTTTTTTCAATAAATAATGACACGAGACAAGTTAACAAGTTGACTTTAATTGGGTAAGAGGGACATATTTGAAACTATAAAATTAAGTTTTATCATGAGATCATTTTTTTTGTATTTGTGAGTTGTTAAATCATGAGTATATCAATATATTATAAAATCGTAAATTATAATTGAATTTGATGTAAATATATATATATATATATTTATGATACTGATAGATATGAAACCAACTGACTCATAATAAATCACTTAATTTTTTGATGATTTATATTTTACAATACTTTGACGATTTATGTTAAATTGATTTAAGCTATATTTCATCATAATATATTCCCACAAGTAAACTTTACAATTTAATGTGACTAATCTGATTAAATAAACATAGATTATATAGTGATAATTTTGTTTTAAGTGATTGATAAATTGTTTACACTTTTCTTTATTTTACAAAAAATTATTATATATTTATATGAATTTATTATTCTATACAAATAAATAATATAATAACTTGAAAGTGATTGGCCTGATAGTAAAAGATGTGTGTTCTCTTAATTAATTTTTTGGATTCGAATCTAGGTTGTGAGATTTAAAATTTTTATAAATTTTATAATTCTAATATAAATGACATGTCTTTTATTAGATTGAAAATATAATTAGTCAAGGTACATGTAAATTAGTTTAGATATACTTAATCGTTAAATTAATGTAATAAAAATAATACAAGTATAATTAGTAAATATACTAGCATATACATATATGTAAATCGTATATATATATTTTTTCAACTAGAATTTATTTATGTATTAAAAAATTATAATAAATAAAAAATATGACTTTAAGTTAATGTAACTAAACAAATAAGTAAATTTAATTAAAAATTATACTCATAGTATAAAATATAAATTTTGTCTTTTAACTCTTAAAATAGAAGAAAAATTAAGAAAACAATAAAAACTACCCTCTTAATAACTTTATTCTAAGAAAAAGAAAAACGAGTGGTAATACTGTAATTTTACCGGATTGAATGGTGACTCTAGCTGTTGTCCTTGTCCGCTATTCGGATCTAAAGCCTCTTGCAGGGTTTATCAGACTGACCATAAAAAGTAAAAACCCTATAAAACTGCTGGTATCCATTTCCTGAAAAATAGAAAAGAAAGAAACACTTGCCGAACAGAATAGTCATGTCAGCCTGTCTCAGACGCGCGTTCTGTTACCGGAACTCTCTTCTTCTCCGAGGCTCTGCCTTCCATGGCCGCGACCTCTCGCGCATTATTGAATCTCCCATTAACATCTGTAGCTCAGACGCCAATAGGCTCTTCACTCTTCTTCCGGCCGCTAATTTCCTGATAGAAAATCGGAGAACATTCGCCAAAGGGCGCAAGTCAAGTACGTTTTTTTTTTTTTTTCTCTTCTCCAAACATACACGCCTAAGCAGAAATTTTTCAAAGTTGTTATTTTGTTTTTTCACGAAGAATTTCAAAAGAGAATGGTTTTATTTTTCTAAGCAAGTGAAGTAATTTGGAGATGGAATAACTAAATATAACTGGGCATACAGGGATTATAGTGGTCTTGATTTTTGGGGTTGGATTATAAATTTATAAGTGATCAAGGCAGCAGTGTATTGGATTTTGTCAGTTTTTTGTTTAATGGCATTTTAGGAACAGATTATTTTCATTGTACTAAACTTTAGTGTGATTGTTCTTGGGTCATTGACTGTAAGGTAGTTTAATTTTAGCTGTTAACCTATTTTCACGAACTATGCGTTTTACCCTTTTATTTATTATTATTATTTTTATTTTATTTTCTATTCTGGGAGTTTTGGATCAGCTCCCAATGCTAGTGAAAGTTCATGCTTCTTTGATCTTTCTCATGTTTTTGTATCTGACTTGAACCGTTTGGTTAAAATCAAGCCTTGCTGCTGATGATGTCCCAGATCTTTTAAGTAATTTTCACTGGGAATGACAATGGGGTGGCAAACCTCCATCTTATTCAAGAATCCTCATCCCTGCCATGTATAGAGTAGACATCCTAAATTTAGCCGTTAACCGTTAAGTCTTGTTTCCTGGGGTATATTTCATTCCTTCTAATTACAAGTTCAAATCCTAGTATTGGCTGATGATAAATCTTCATTGATAAAGATGACAAACTGAAAATCTTTTTCCTTTATAGGCATTGGAGGGATGAGAGAGGGAAAGCTTCAAGTGCATGTAAGAAAATAATTCAAAGTTAAAAAAAAAAAAACAAAAAAAGTTCCAGATGTGTAAGGAGAAAGGAACTTCAGATGTCTAACCTTAAGGGGTGGGTAGCGGGGAGACTCCAGGAGCAAATGATTAAAAAAACACTAAGGTCAACCTTGAAGGGGGCTAAATGTGACCTGTGCATGCAAATAGGCAAGCTTGTAGATTTATGTCCAATGGCACATTGTGTGTGTGTGTATTAATAATGTAAGTAAAAGCAAAACCCTAAGCAGTCATCATCTGGAGTTAAGTTCTCCAGAGTTGTTTTTGCCGACTATAATAAGCTAGTCAGTTTGTCCGATATAGTTTCTTCGCTGAGCACATATTGGCTTTTGAGTAAAATAATAATCATCGAGAATTGTTACTTGAATATTGTTTAAGAGTTTCCTTGTTACACTTTTTAGAGGATGAAGCAGCTTGTAAGTACACTTGAAGTTTCACCTGATGTTGGGCCTACCATAAAGGCAAGTGCTGTGTCACAGATGGAGGCAGCAATAGCTGCATTATCAGGAGAATTACAAAAACTACGAACAGGAAGGGCATCTCCAGGTACATCACTGGCGCCATGGCAGTTTATTAACCACTTTTGTTTCTTTCAGATGGTCTAAATTATTGATAATTATGAAATGTCTCTACAGGAATGCTTGACCATATTATCGTAGAAACTAGTGGTGTGAAGATGCCCTTGAATCGGATTGCTGTTGTTTCAGTTTTAGACCCAAAAACCTTATCCATAAATCCATATAATCCAGATGTACTTTTCTAAACCATACCTAAATAGTTGCATTGCATGTTCCTTTGTTTTTCTTATTTTACAACGACATGTTAGTATTTTGTAATTTTATCTGCTTCAGTATGATTCTGGCATTCAGAATGTTCTTCCTCAAAATTGTATATATGTCTCCCAAAGTGAAATTTTTATATGCTGTGGCTATAAGTGAGCAAAAGTGCTACTTCAATGATAGCTCACTTACTCAAGTTTCTTTTAAACCTTATATTTGTAGTTGTTGCAGACAACCATATAAAATCAAATTGATTTGCCCTAATTTCCTCCAACAAGATAATCCCTTGTTCTAGTTATAGTATGCTAAGCTCTAAGCTAATAACACTTTCATAGCAGTCCTATTTCTAAGTGCAGCTATTTTATGCAGACTTTAAAAATTTGGAGAAAGCCATTGTTTCATCTCCATTAGGGTTAAATCCTAAAGTGGACGGCGATAGATTGATTGCAGTTATTCCACCGTAAGCACTACCATTTAACACTTTGTCAATCATGTCTGTAAAATGAAAATGTTTTGCTAGTAATGGCTAATATAAAAAGTTGACCAATATAATTTACCTAACCTGTGTGCATTAGTGCTTGACTAATTTGCTCCTACTGTTCAATGACCAGATTGACTAAAGAGCATATACAGGTAAGCTCATGATTGTATTCTGTTCATTTATTGTTTATTCTTTGATTTTGTTTCTTCTATTTTTGATAGTCGTAATGTCCTATTACTGGATATTTATTTAGGCCATGAGTAAGTTAGCTGCTAAATCTTGTGAAGATGCCAGACAAAGTATAAGAAGGTCCCGCCAAAAGGTATGATTACTTTCTTGATCAATTTATGTCTGTGTAGCAGAGACTGTTGCTAAGCAATACTAATTTTATTTTTTTGATGGAGTATTTTTGTAATAGTCAAGTGATTTGGAATATGAATCTAGTTCAAAGAATTTTCACTCTACTGTAACAGGCCATGGACACATGATAACCTGTTCATGGGATGATCCAGGCCACAGCCCAGCCTTCATTTTGGCAGCATGGCCTTCAAATAATGGGTTTGTAGGCCAAGCTCAGGCTTCATTTGAATGCCCTCGGATTTCAGCTCATGCTTTACCCTTACATTAAAACTTTTCAATTAGCTATCTTTCTTTTTAAAGAGGAGGATTATACAAAAATAAAGTTTTAAAACAAAAAGGTAAAATAATAAATAAACATGGAAACACAATAGAAACACCCAGGACTGGGTTTTATCATGCCTTTTGGAATGCTGACATGGGTTGAAGTTGCACTCATGTCCTGTGCTGAACTGGGATCAGGCAGGCCTGTGTTACATGTTATCCCTAGTGACAAGCCTGACCTGGCTGAAGAGTACCTTGCAAACTATAAGGAATGACTATAAGAGTGTTGAACTGGCAATTCACCAATCAAAAATAAGATGATGATAAAGTAAATTTGAGGTAAATTTGTTCTTTCCTTTTTCCTCATGAAGCAGGTATGATATTAGGAATTGATTACTAGGATTACAGTTTTATGACATGCTGCACTTGACTCACTCCGAATCCTGCAACTAAACCGTAGGTGATTTTGCAGGCAATGGATTCAATAAAGAAATTGCATTCTAGTCTCCCCAAGGATGACATAAAACGATTGGAGAAAGATGTAAGTTAAATGCTGATTGCAGCAGAAGAAATTATGATATTTCCATTGCTTTAATGATGTGTTATCTTTTCTCCTAGGTTGATGAATTGACCAAAAAGTTTGTCAAGTCAGCAGAAGATATGAGCAAGGCAAAGGAGAAGGAAATTACTCAAGGTTGAGCTCTGGTGGTCTACTACCATGGATTCTTCAACAGAAACCCCACCCTTTGCGAAGGGAAATACCTGACGTTTGAGCTCTGGTGGTTTAGTAGTATTGCTTGATTCTTCAAAAAGTCCACCATTGTTTTCTCTTTGGGTGGAAGATTCACATCGGATCATGACAGTCAATTACGTGTATTCTGTGGAATTTTCAAATAATTTCATACAACTTTTTCTCTGGATTTTTCGGTGATGCTTAGTGGCTATTATAGTAAGGTGAGTGACATAATTATAGGAAGAGTTGACACCGGCAGGAGCATATATAATGTATTTCCTACTTTATGGTATTTTAGTAGCTAAATCATGTAGAAATGTTAGAATAATGAATATTGATCAAGAATCTTCTGGAGATCTCATGTGGAACCAAATGACTTGGATTTTATTTACACAGTTGAAGTCATTCTTATGTGCAGATTAAGTTTACTATTATCGATTATCAAGTGAGGTACAACATGGAATGGCGAATGTATCTTTAATATATTTTGCAGCTATGAAGCAAATTCACAAGGTAGAGATGATACCAAATGAACATGACTGTAGAAACATTATAGATCTTCAGGTTTTCTCTATTCCCCTTAAACGAAGGCCTATACACTAGTGGAGATCAAAACCTTTACAATGAAAAGAAACAGCTTAAAATACTTCAAGTTGAAGTATTGGTCCAAAGTCCAAAACACATACCGGCTATACATACATACTTCCATATCTCCTTCTACTTGACAAACTTAGCCTCTTTTGTTACAAGTTTTATGCCTCTCACCCAGAGCTCAGCAGCTTCAAACCCTCCACCATTACATACAAAATGCATCTCTTTATTCTTTGTAGTCACCACCCTAAATACTCCAGGTTCATCAGCATCTCCTTTGTTACGCCTATACTTGCGGAAGGCTAAGCTTGGCCCCAACTCTGCCTCACGGCACATTACATTTCTCCGGCTTGACTTTCCCCACCGCAGAACTCCAGCAGATCCCACCATTCGTATTTCCTTCCTATGTGGTGATCCTCTTCCACCTTTGGTATGCTTTTGAACGTAGGCACCGCCTAATACAAGTTTGCGAGCAAGTTCATCTAATATGACACTCTCTGCGCCATTTTTAGATTTTCTTGCAAGTTGGAGTGCAGTTTCACCTCTCGCATTCTTAACATTGCAATGGGCTCCGTGTGAAATTAAGAGTTGGCACGTGGACTCGTGGCCTTCCCTTGCCTGCTAACATGAGTGGAGTATAGCCCTCTCCATCAGGGACATTTACATCATAACCTTTACTTGTGAGTAATTTAATGGCATCCAAGTCGCCACGACGAGCTGCACAATGTAAAGCATAGAACCCACCAGCATTATGATTGCCCTTTTCAAGTGCAAATTCAAGCATTACCTTCTCAAACAATTCATGATTTTGATTTGATTCAGATAGGGTGATGGCATTTTGACCAGATTTGTTGCAAAGCTTTACATCAGCTCCTGCATAAACAAGTAGCCGGAATGCTTCTACATGACCCTTCATTGCAGTAACCATAACCACAGAGAACCCATTACCATCTTGTTGGTCAAGATTAAATTCACCCGAACCAATTACAGCTTTTAAAGCTTCAGCATCACCAGCATGAGCTGCAAACACTAGAGGAGAGAAAACAGAAATATTGCTGGATCTAGGTATTCTTCCACCTTTGAGTACATCTAGCACTGATTGTTGAAAACCAAGTGACCACCGGTTTGACCCTGCAATTGAACCCACAGACTCACCAGCAACATTCACCAAGCCAAAATCAGCACCAGCCATCATCAGTACTTTGAGACACTTCTTGTGCTTGTACTTAGCAGAGATCATCAAAGCTGTTTCACCAGCATCTGTCTTAGAGTTATAATCACAACCAAAATCAATTAGAAGTTGGAGAATCATTGATAACCCAATGCGGGAAGCCATGTGTATAGGACGGAACTCAGTTTTCCTGGTCGTTCTAACTGGGGCTTCCATGTCAGGCACCACATTCTAAGAGCACCCGTGACAGCCTCTGTGTTACCACATAGGATGGCATGATGTAGGAGTGTTCTTCCATAGAGCGGGGTGTTAGGGGAAAGGTGCTGCAGGAGCATACGTAGTATAGCACCACTCATTTCAAAATACTCCACTGCACACCAGGTGATGGTATAAGGTTCCCCCAGTCCAGCACCCACGCGACACTCTTCACCTGTACATGTGTCCCATGACCATGCTCCCAGCCTCACACTGATGTCTACCTTAGCACCAGTCTGTATCTCCATTAGAAAGAAATATGTGTTATTGTCGATGATTATGATAAATAAATAAATTATTAACAACTTGACACTTTCTATAGGAAAAAATGGTAAATCAAATAGTGAGTTCATTTTGTCATTGAACAGTAGACACCTGCACCACAAAACTATTTTTTAAAGATGCAGATCCAGCTGTCTCAACTATTACACTAACATCACAAGAGAGGTCCACTCATCTGATGGGTGTCAAACTACTAATAAAATATCTAACCAACCAAAGGAATTGTATGCGTAACAACTGCCATTTTATGACTACTTGTATCATACGTCTGAACTTAAAAGTATGATTTTATTTAACTTATGCTGATGAGGTGAGGTAAGAAATAGCAGAGACATTGACTGAAATGACAGAGCCTCACAACAGTGCTGACATATGCACGTACAATTATTGAACTGAGAGGAGAAAAAAATAACCTGAAGCAGCAAGCGGACAACAGGAACCTGCCGATTAACTACAGCAGCAACAAGTGCAGTACAATCGACATTTGTGTGCAGAGAAGGCTTAAGTGACTGTAAAAGCACCCGATCAGCTGCACTGACATCCACCCCACACTGCAAGTAATAAATCAACATTTAGTTGCTAATCAAACAATTCTTCTTCTCAATATAGAAAGTTTAACTACGCGTTTTCTTGGATTCCCTGAAGACAAGCTGCATTACAAGATAAAATTAAAACATCACTCTAAATTTCTGTGTCAGAAGGGCAGGCAGAGGCATGTCTAGTTGTGTTTCAGAGATATAGCTTCTCTATCAGGTAGCTGTCTTTTTCTGGAAATCTGACAATGAACAAGTTTTGTAGAGGTACGTGAAGATGTCAACAGACCAAACTTTTCCAAGTAGCAACCAAACCCCACAAGCGGCAATGGGTAATATTTGCAAAGCCCTTCCATTCCCCCACCCAACAAAAGGATAATTAATTTATCGAGGACGGTTCACAGACTTCACAAGGTAATAGTAGCTTTCGAGGTTTCAAAAAGCTCGTTAGTCATAAGCCTTCAGTTTCTAATCTGCCAATATATACACACTGAAGACAACCGAAAAAAAAAAAAATGCGCAAATTACAGCTATGACCTTTGGGTAAATGTCTAATTGTACGACGTTAGTAAGTGAACAAGTGGTGGATGGTGAGATCTCTAAAGTCTAAACATCACAGGCGCGTGTGAAAAGATTGAATAGTGTTTTACAACACCTTTATGAGAGTCTCCACCACATCTGCAAACCCTCTGCAGCATGCTGTGACAAGAGCATGTACTGCAAATTGAGGTCTGATCAGATCGGAGCCCATGAGCAACTCTGTAAGCCTTGCTAGTCCATGACAACTCGCCTCAAACAGAGCTTCCTCACATGCTGGTTGTGATGCCCCAGCTTTGAGTAAGACTTCAAGAATATCAAGGTGGCCTTCCCTCACTGCTGCTGTTGTTGCAAAGCCTTTGAAGAGTTTCTGGTTCACGTCAGCTCCTGTGTTCTGTCATTTTAAGAAATCCAATCAGTTAGCAAAATTCAAAGCCACAAGAAGAGCATAAAATAAATTTATGCTCCACTGTAATTTTTTTCTTCTATCTATTTATATCCCTTGCCCGAATTTTAGAGTACAAGTGGAAAAGGAAATAGCAAGATATTGAGAACCTTGGATTCCCCAATTCAGTAGAAGGCGTTAAGGGCACATAAGGCAAAATTGGGGACTAAATATTATCTGCTAGGCAAGGTAACATGGACATTAAGCAGTGAGTTAAGGTATCCAGAAGGGAATGGTGGGTGTATCATGTACAAGTAACATTCTGTACTTAATGGTCAGGCCAATGGTCCGAGACAACTCAGTATGGGTCATGCATAATATACAATAGGAGGAGAATATAAAAACAATGTATTGGGAAAAAAAAAAGTAAAGGATAAATTATCTTTTAGACAATTCTGTCTCCACCTCTTCCTTGTACATCCTAATCTGAGTTTCTTTTTCAATATCTTTTTTTAATCATCTAGAAGGAAGGTGTCTGTCAGATGGGTGAATCCAATATATGTCCCCGAGGTGGAAACTGATCCAGATTATGCTTCAGGGATAACAGAGTGAACATTGATCAACAGCAACTAGAAATAATGAGTCATATCTATGAACTCTTCTATTTCTTCAGTGTTCAAAACTGCTCCAAGAAACATATATTGTAGCTCATTTTACAACAAAATGCTACTCCACCTTTACTCCAAGCAAGATTACTTTCAAGTGTTAACTATGCGGAGATCAAACAAAACTCAGCAAAAGACAAAAAAACAGGGCCAGGTCAGAACCATGTGCATGCACGCAATCTCACATACTGCATTCAATTCATTCGATTAAGAATAAATTAGTAATAGAGACTAAAGTTGACTAACTATACCAAAATAATAATATAGTAAAAATACAGATGCTAATTTTCATAAATTTATCTTTGTACTCTCAATTGGTAGATAATACATATAACACATTTAATGCAATTTGGTAAAACAATTACAGCGTGCACCATCCTGAGGATCTGGAGTCGTATTCGAATCTAACTTTTGAAATGGTAGAGTAAATAAAATTAACTGCTACCATCTTTATATTAATGATATATATTGAAGCTTTTACTAATAGAACCAAGAAAGGTAAAAGCAATGCAGAATTTATTATTTATGCGTATTTTCTGTAAAAATGAAAAATCCAAAATATTAAAACTGTAATCACTTTCAAGATAGGGTAGAGATATCCAAATCCACAATTTAACGTCTCTATCCTCTTCCTTTTTCCTAGCAACCAAACAAGAGCTAAGAATTTACCAAACACAAGAACACTGATTAGACCGCTTCGTCATCTCCAAATCTAGCACACAGTTTTGGAATCCGTAAAAATTAACCATGAGGAAAACACAAAAATTTGAGAAATGATGTAATTTGAGTAAAAAGAAAGTATAAAAAAAAACTTCGAAATCAGTGAAATTAACAATATCAGTTATTTTAGCTTAATTTCAGAAATCACTGACCAAAATGCAAACGATCAACCTAGTAAGAGAAGGCATAAAATCAACTTTTAATCTTTCTAAAACAAGTATAAAAATTCCTCAAAATCAATGAAAAAACAGTAATCTGAATGGAACAGTTCAAACTTAAATTTCGATCACCGCGATCTCAAAAAAATTGCAGAAAAACGAGTGGAGCTCAATTGCATTACCAATAATTTCTTTACGAGTCTGACATTTCCAGAATGTACTGCGAGAAAAAGAGCCGTAACGTCGGTTTTGAATTCCTCATGCTCAACTCGAACTTCAGTCGGCGATTCATCGCGTAACACAACGTCTGTCTTTCTGGTCTTCAAGCACACTGCGCCAACGAAGTTAACATCGACGAAGGGATCGGAAATACACTCCATCGCCAATTTCAGATCCCCAGAGTGCGAAGCTTCGAGAAGACGCTGAGAAACCTCGGCCTCGTAGTCTACCGCAAAAACTCGCTTACCGGAAAACACCGTCATTTCCAGCGAACACCTAGCAAGCTTGGAGCTTCAGTACTGCTAGTTTGCTGTGAGACTCTGGCTGAAAGTTCAGGAAACTGCTCGCATGCGGTTGCTCTCTCTCTGTCTTTCTCAATATATTATCTCTCAGGCTGTCGCTCAAGCTTTCTTTCTCTCTTTCTATCTCTCTGAAAACGCGAGGCTCGAGAGGGGAAACTTGAAAGGAGTGAGCGCCAGAGACGAAGAGAGGGAAGGACTGGGTGCAAATTTATTGGGAACTTCAGATTTTTAACCACGGTTAAATGTAGGTTTGAGATGCAGGTAACCTTTTTTTTTTTTTTTAATTAGAAGAAAAGGAAAATAAATTGTACTAACTAAGCTAAGTGGATGAGTGTCCGAATTGGCTCGGCTTAGAAGTTTTCTGAAAAAACAATTGGCTTAGCTCAGAAGCAGCTGATTTGGTAGATGAGCCAGAACAATTGGCGCGGCCGGAATGACGGAGATAATATCGTATGAAAGTGTAACGTAACAGTTAACGGTGTTTTGTTTCAGCCAAAAAAAAAAAACGGTGTTTTTCTTTAGATGTTCCAAGATGTAGACCGTTGATGCCTTGATGGCATAATTGTAAGGCATACCTAAAGGTTTATGAACTTCGCTAAATTAAAGAAAGAAAATACCCTGGTTTATTTTCATAAAAATTATTCTCATAACATAATTACTATCGTCTCGCACAAATCAATAAAGTTAAATTATACTTTTTGGCTTTTTTAATGTAATTTGAAATTTATTTTAGTTTATTAAATTGAATGCTTTCAATTTTGTAAATTGTTTTAATTAAATAATGGTGGATGATGTGGTAATGGTCATGAATGATTGGAGGGATAAAACAATTATATATATTATTTAAAGAAAACTCAAAAAATTATTTTAAAAATAAAGTAAAAATTCTCTTTTGTGTATCCACCTGGTCACCAGCCCAAATTTAAAAGTCATAACTACTTTTTAATTTCCAATTGATTATGGTTTCTGGAAATCAGTAATTCAATTCACAACATTAATTAAAAATATACTAAGACAACATGAAATATTAAAGCATCCACTCATCACTAGTGCTATCACACAATTTGATATTTGAATTCAAATTCGATTTAATTATTAGAATGTAAATTTAAATTTAAATTTAAATTTAAATTTAAATTTGAATTTGAATTTGAATTTGAATTTGAATATGAAATCAAATCAAATCAATAAAATACTTTTTAGAACTTGAATTTAACTTCAAATGATGTAATATTCAATTTGATATTTGATCAATTTATTTGATTAAGTATTCTATTAACTATTTAATTAAGTATTTAATTAACTAATTGATATTTATTAAAAAATAATAACATATAATTATAAATTTGTATAATATTACTTTTACCACTTTTACTTTGGATTATGTTCATTTGGATCCCCTAGATTTTTTTAGAAATTCTACCAAATAGAGTTCTCTTAATTTTTTTAACAACAATTCTTTTAAAACAAATTTTAATAAAATTATGATTAAAATTAAAATTAGGGTTAAGGGTTAGGGTTATAGTGGTTATTGTCATTTTTGATAATGATTATGTAAATTGAACATTCACACCCGGATTTTCAATTAATTTAGACAGAAAAATCATGGGGACAATGACCCAATTAAAGCAATTGTGTAATTAAAATAACCCAATTGTAACAAATTAAAATATATAAATTAAAGTGAATTATGAGACATATTATAAGAACCAAAAATATGATTTCGTCAATCAAAAAATAAAATGAGTTGATTTTAAAACAAATGGTTGAGAAACTCCACACCATTATTGTAAACAAGTATAAGATATAATTAATTTTGTTCTTCAAAGTATGCTAATTAACAATATCACATAATAAATATGTAAAAAAATTGGGTAATAAAACGGGTTAATTATTTTGTAAAACATTGTATTCGTGATATATATGTGAGAGATATGAATGTATGTAAGAATAATCCATGACCAAATCTTAAGTGTCATCCTTATCAATTATCAAGTCACCACTGCATGACATGTATGTATATTAATTTGTATAATTAGTAGATTCATTTTCCAATAAGTTTGACATGCACCGACTATCCTTTAGTCTGATTTTTCTAAATAGTTTCATGTTCTATAATGACATAATTAAAGAAGAAAAATTAGAGAAATGCTAGACTAAGATGCAATCTTTAACTATTTGAAATTAATTAAATATACAGAATACATAAAATATGCCTAATAATCCTTTTATAATATTCTTTTCTTTTTGTTTTACATGCATGTCCTAAATGAGAATCTAACATTGGTTTATTTTTATCAAATTTGGTATTATATTCATTTTGTGAAAATAAAAAATTGTTACACACATGGAGAAGATATAGCTCACATCCAACTCATTCACCTCAATTTCTAATAATTTATATATTTCGATACCTTGCAAGGTTAATTAAACTCCATTCACACAAAATAAGAAAATTGATGAATACTAAAATATTACAAAAACATAGATGACATGGTAATTAATAGTAATTAGTGTAATATGTACACTAATTAGCAAAAATAAGATAACTTCTGTAAAAGTTTGCTCTTTCTTTTTTGGGACAACACAAATTCAAAAAAAGAAAAAAAAAATTAACTCTTTAACAATTAACTTATATACTCAAGCTAACAAAAAAGTTTTTTTTTTTTTTTCCAATTTATAAGTGTAACTTAGCTTGAACACTATTTAATCATAACTAAACTAAAAAAAATTCAGTGATCCCTAAAATAACAAAAAAACCATTGAATCTTGCAAAACCCCAGTTCACCCCAAATTTCTCGATGTATAAATATTAGTTATCCTGGTTATTGAAAAGGTCAAAGCACATGTTTCTACTTCTAACTTTATCTTTTTCTGCAACATAAACTGATCAAAAGTAAAAGCTCTCCTTGGTCAATACAAGTCTTGAGAAGCCTCTCCTGCACTTGTCCAATAATTTTTAATATAAATTACACTTTTTAATTTATATAAATAATTTAATTTCACACAAATTTCTTTTAATTATTATAATCAAAATTCCCTCCTTCCCTCCCCCAAAAACAAAGACAATGAAATTCTTCTCCTTATCTTTTGACTTTTTTTAATATAATATAAAAAATATATATCTACTATGACTTGTTTGACACATCCTATAATATTATATGATCTTTACTTTTGGTGAATGATTTGGAATGCTATATAGGGTATCTCTCCATTATGGCAGAGAACATTGCACGCACATCACTTGGTCACGATCATGAGTGAAAATATAATTTACCCCTAACAAGGGCCGTTAATGGGACTTGAACTCTCTACCTCTTTAAAGAAACGTTTATCAAATACTGTCTTGACCACTAGACTAGCCTATTATTGATAGATAGTATAACTTTGTATAATACAATATATTTATACTATTTTGTTATCTTTTCTCTTTCTCATAGTATAGTCTATTATTATCATGCATAATATAAGTTCATATAATTATCAAACACTATATAAGAGCTAAATTGATACCATTATACTTATGAAGACAAATTCATATATTTCTATAAAAAAAAAAAAGTAACATCATCCCTATGTCCATTTTGAAAATCTAATGATTGACTAAGAAAGAATACGTGTGCATGGACCCATTTCAGGTAGGAGAAATATCCGTATCGACGGGTCTGAATCTGAAACTAGTTGGTAGTTTCGTACGTACGTGCATGTGGCTGTGTTATCAGCATCGACGGTGAACGGTGAACCCCATGCATGGGGTCATATTATATATATATATATTATCTATGGTAGCCATGACTCTATATATGATTATATTCAAACCTCAATCTAAGTATGGATATTGTGAACGTCGTAATAGAACACAGCTGGATGTAACAGATCTCTACCCCATTATGGATTTCAGGGAGATACGATCATGGCCCCAAATTAATTAAGTTGAAAACTCTACAAATGACAGGACACAATGACAGATGTTAATTAAATTATTGTTATGCTGAAAATTGCATCTGTATCATACTAGAATTCTAGTACTACGTACTTTAGGTAGGATATGGACGTAGGGTACCCTTCCTTTAATTCCTTTGTTTTGATCTTTCAATATGGTAGGGTATGTACGTACGTTACGTAGGGCACTAAACTGAAGTTTTAGGACGGTGGCTTGTATATAGCCCTTTAGCTCAGCCACACAAATTGATTCCTTTAATTCCTTTATTTTATTTACTCATAAATGCGATAAGCCTAATGAAAACACACTGGAGGCAAATATGATTATTTATAATACGTTTAAAAACCTAAACATCCCCTTAGATATCTTCTTAAATTTTACGTAAAATTTTAAATTAAAAATATCATATAATATTATATATTCACTTATTTTTTAATTTATTTTTAAGAGTTTTGATGCTATTTTTTTATTTTATAATGAAAGTTTTTAATGTCATTTTAGAACAAAATTTAATTTAAAAAAATAAGAATTGGCACGTCTCACGTTAAGGTGGGAATTGTGGAATGGAATAGATCAAAATGAAAAAAAAAAAACAAATGCAATATTTTCTTGCACACAGACATCAAACGAGTGCGACAACAGTGCATTGCACAATGTGCACAGAAATTTAAGAGATTCTTCCTTCCAGGCTTGACTGCTTCCGCCACTGAATTTCTTTGAAATCAATGGCAAAAGGCCGACAGTTTAAATAGAAAAAAAATTAAAAAACAAAAGTCAAAAGGAGAGTCAAAGTCGCTTCAAATTCAGCCACGTACTTTCTTCCTGTAATTCTTTCTCTTTACACTCATGTTACTTTTCTGTTTTTTTTTCTTCTCAAACTTCTTGTTTATAAACTACACAGACATCTTTATTCTACCTTTGAGCAAGAATAGGTAAATCTGTAATTTTCTTTTTAATGAAGCACTGGAGAGAAGGCAGAAAAGACAAGAATCTATTTTATTAATTATAAGAAGCTGGTTGGATGGTTAATGAGATAACTTCTTTCTTCTTCTTTTTTTTAATAATATTTACTGAGTTCGAAATTGTAAAAGATTGTGGTGACTAAATTTTTTATGACTTTGCTAGTTCTAGAGTTGATACCTTATTTGTTATCAAATAAAAAAAATTAAATGAATTAGTTAGGATTCATATAAATTAATTCGAACATGATCTCATGATTAAATTAATAATAATTGATGAGTTACAAAAAGATTATGAATGAAGATTGATTTGATGGAGCTAAAAAGGAAAAATTAAAAAAAGGATAAAGATGGTTTTATTAGGACTATTGCTAATCCTAGCTCGGTGCATGAAATTGTTTTTTATTTTATTTTATTTTTTTATTATTAGTTTTTTATATAGAAACTTTTTGGTTAGGGACAATATATAGTTTCTTCATGAACCAAATGCTATTTATTGTTTGAGTTTAGTAAAAAAGTTCCTTCACCAGAACAATACTGAATATTTTTATAATTCAATCCTAATGAATCAGAACAATAATTCAATAAGTCACAAGAGAATGAGAGAAAGAGATGTTGAACCAATAAAATAGACAGTGACTTCTAAAGAAAATATTAATCACAGGTTAAAATTTATTTTTACATATTGACAACAACAATTAGTGAATGTAAAATATACTAATAGATAATACATTTATATCATTTCTTGTCCCACCCAATATAATAGGAAGTAAACAAAGACTGGTGTCAACTATTCACCATTCGCAGACACCACTTAACAAAAGAGAGATTTTTTCCTCCGATGAACTCTACTTCTTCCCAAGATTTGTAGAGAAATTCATCACATCAATTCAAAACCCTATGAAAAGATCAACATATTCAATAATTAGATATATACCTATTTAGTACTAACTAACTATTTTATATTTATTTACTTTTTACTATGTGTGGCTCATAAGATTGCTAGCTTTTCTTATGGATAATTTCTTATGGGGTAAGTGTAAAGTTCTAAAATACATGTGTGGTATAATTATCTCTTTCTATTAATTAATGTTTGTTTAATTTTTGTCTTGAAACATTTGAAAATGAAGCCACTTGAAAATATTTTAAATGTGTGGGGTAAAATTTTATTTAACACAAACTAGTTGGTCAATATTACAATTTACCTGTATTCTATATATAATTTTCAAAATATCAGTAGTTCAGCTGACCTCACTAGATTACATCTAAACCCCTCCCTCATGGCTATACTATGGGAAAATGTATATTGAAGAGATTAATTTTTCACTTATCTTAATGCTACTCGTATATTAAATTTTATCATTGTTCATTTGAGTGATCAAAAAATATATATTAAGAAGAGACTCGTATCTTTGATCTTATTATTACTTTTTTGGGTGCTGTTGTTACAATTGAATTAATTATTGATTAGCAAAACTAATTTATTCAATTTTAATTAACTGTAAACTGTCTTCCACGATATTGGAAGTAAAATATAACCTCTAGCTTTATGGTCACCTTGCCCTTCATTTGCCTATTCAACAACCTCAACTTCCTTCCCTCTTAATTCTTAAAAACCACTAAAATCAAAATCAAATCACTTTTCTACATACCATGTGGACACAAAGTACTCTCTCTCAATCAATATGTTTTTACTTTTCACGTACACAACTAATTGGAATTTGAAAAGCAATCATTAGACTTTGAATGGGGTTGGCGCCCTCCAAATCGTTTGCCAAAAAAAGCACAAATGTCTACCAACAATATCATATAATTGCTCTTGCTTCAATTTGTAGAAAGATTAAGCCTTAATTAATTACAATTTACAAAGACGGCGCAATTAAAACATGACACGTCATCATAGATAAAGTGGCATCCCCCCTTAGTGGACAAGCTTATTATTATTTTAAGTTTAGTGATAACAACTTAAGAAAGATTTGTCTAAAAGAATCTAACTAACCCCAATTACAAAATCTTGCTTATGTCTCAAAGTTCACAAAGTTAAGCAAATATGATTTGGTATTAATTATCTTATTTGGAGTAACCTTTAAAAGTAGGAGCACAATTTTGCAGTCTTCACTTAATCAATTGTTTTGCCCCACTCGAAGAAAGGAAAAGGAGTAAGCAAGCAATAAGTGTAAATGATTAAAGATAAGCGTTTGATTTAAAGTATATGATTGAAAGTGGCGAATTATAAATAGGAATGGCAATTTCATCTGTAAAGTTGGATCACGTATTTGAATCATGTCTAAATAATTTCCAAATCAATATATAAAGATACAATTAAAACCAAATAATTTGATGTTCAAATTTAAATACGAAGAATGAAAGTATTTTGTACACCTCCACCTTCTTACGTGAAGGTATGTCATGCCCTGTCTTAACTTATATCTTTCTTCCTTGGTGACATTGGTGCAAATTAAATCATTTTAGAGTATGATTAAATTTTGACAATTTCAAAATTAAATCGTGATCCATTCCATTGCTATGCCCCAATAATACAAAATCATAGCAAATGCTCATAAGGATCCACATGATGAATCTGAAATTTATATCACTGGTGTTAGAAAAGCCACTAAACTTGTCTGCTTAACTTCCAAGATAGTCTTATCGTGCAGCAACGGCAGCCACAAAAGCTGTCCGGTCAAAGCAATGATGTTCACTCCAGCCATGCTGTAGAAAACTCAGCTAATTCAATATATATCCTTTAGAAATAGATTTCAGGCCATTAGCTTCTTTTTTTAATACAAGTTTTTTTTTTTTTTCTATTTGCTACTTCTATCTTTCTACTATCTTACTGGTGTTACATGAACTTCAGAATACTTCAAAAAGCAGAGGCTTTCCTACAGTAGAAATGTCACCACCTGTTAACATGTTAAACTGAAGTTTGTGGCAATAAAAACCACCACAGCAATTATAAACCATCTTGGAGGTGAACTGCCAAAAATAAACTACTTTAGCAAGAGTACTGGCTATAAGTACCTGAAGCACATTCAGAATATTGTCAGATTCCTGATAGAATAACTCAGTTCCCCTGACTAATTGAAGTGGTTCTGTTAACTACAAGACATCTAAATCATGAGTATTGTCTGCGTGAGATAAACTTGGATCATAATTCTGTGTTTCTTAGGAACAAGAGGAAATCCTGTTAGAGAGAAATAGACACAAGATTTCCCTCCAAGAATCAATTTTCTTTTTTGATTTGGAGAGAGAAAGCATCGTGTCCAAACACCTTTTTTCTCTCTCTGAACAAAACCCCTCCTGTTCTTTAAGGATTAGATACCCAGGAACATGGTAGTATTGCCCAACATATATTAAAACCCAAGTGGTTATCAGAAGCTTGGTCCTATGAAAACCAGTACATATTACTGGATGCTGGCAAGGTAAGCATAAATAAGGCATATTATTAGGTTCTTTCAGAGTTATATAGCAATACAACAAAAAGGCTAAGGAGTATACAAGGGATTTTGAAGAGAACTGAAAAGTTCTTCTTCCTCCTCTTTGTTCTCCTCTGTAGTATGAGATGTCATGCCTCAAGTGTCGCTGCTCTTTACATTTGCTTCAAACTCATTTGAGATATTAGCCTAACCGTTTCGACAGCCCTCCTCTCTCTCTCTCTCTCTCTCCCTCTCTCTCTCTCTCTCTCTCTCTCTAAACTGTTTCAGCAGCATTGCTAGCCACAACTTTGTCAAGGCTCTCATGTTCTACTTTCTCCACCGCTCTCTCAACATCAGTTCCATCCATGGCTCCATTGCAGTCTTGGCTCAGCATTTTCCCATCTATTTTTCCCTTTGGTGAAGCGCTTGGATTATTGTTAGGTTTCCCAAGCCCGTTTTCTTTATCTGGAACAATTGTAGCCTCCAGAGTCACGCTCCCTTCGGTCGTACTACATGGTAACTGCTCAGATGTTGAATTACTGGAACCCGGTGGAGGAAGGAACACTCCTGTGCCGGGGACGGGAATACGAGGTGAAGGATGCCTTGGAGGAGCTGGTGACCATCCAGTTGAAACAGGTGGGATGGGAACTGGCCTAGGAAATGGCAAGGCTGGTGCAACTGGGGCAGGCACAAATAATGGTTGAATGCTATTTGGAGGAGGAATTTGTGGACGAATGGGTGGAGCAGGTAACACACCTGTTGTTGGAACAACTGCATAATGCTTGGGGCCTGCATGATGGCGAATATGATTGGGAGATCTGCTGGGTGGAGGACCCCAGTGAGAAGATGGAACAGATGGAGCAAGACGTTGACTATCTGTAGGTATAGGTTTTTTTGGTTGAGACTTTGTGAAGGTAACAAGTATACGCTGTTTGCGAATTGAAGGAATGGCATGTTTAGCAAAATCTGAGGATTTTCCTTGCATCACCAGAAGGGACCTGTGGTTGTCAAAATGAAATATAGCATAAGATTTGGAAAAGTGCAGATGAATCACAAAACAAATTGAAACACGTTAGTAAGCCCGGACAACATAGTTTGTGGGAGCCAGGCTATGCACCATATAAACTCAATTTCAAATGAAGAGCAATCCAACTTTAAAACAATTGGCTACATTTATTCAACATAATCACTCGGTAACCTCCATGCATAAGAGGATGCTACCTAACTTGGCAAAGTATCATTTAATAACACAATGAGTCTTCAAATAGGTAAACAACATTTGAGGACTCGTGATGACACTATTTTACAAAGATTGTGTGCTAGTGATAGTAGGGGAACCTAAACAAATTAATGGCGCCAATGAAAATTCATAATCATTGCAAATATCGTTTAGCAGTCTCATGTTAATGGTTCTTTTTTCATTCATCAGAGGCCCATTAGGCCTTGAGTTACACAACAGGAGGCAGCTCATCCCCTTCCTATAAATCTCATACCAACACCCCTTCCTCCCTCCGGGGTTTGAACCTAAAACTTCCAAATTGGAGTTCCCATGCTCAACCATCAGGGACAAACATCCATAATTGAGTTTAGATGAACAAATGGAATAACACCAAATACAAGTTTTACCCTCTGGGAAAAGAGGGAAAAGAGAGAAGTGTAAAGGTAATTCATGGACAAATCTGCTGAGCTAGTCAACCCAATTGCAAAAAAATACTTAATAACAAAGCAATAATTACATTGTCTTTTATTTGTGTTCAATAACAAATGTGATCTAGGCACTGATGGCAACTTCCACTATACATGTCTACTCTCAGTTTTTGAGATGAAATCCAAAATTAGTTTCTGTCAGATATTGTGCTAGTTCTGGTTATATTTGACAAATTCTTTGTAACATGCCCCAAATTTCACAGGCATCAGATCTCTTCAGAAAATAACAATAAATACAAACTTATCAGAAGTAGAATGAAAAGTGAAGGTGATAAGGGTCACTTACCCAGGAGTAAGAGAAAGCTTGAGAGAGCCTCTATAATCCCCAGGATGGTCAGACCCAACTACTCTCCCAAACGTCATGTCACATTCTGTCAAGAACAGGACGGAAACAGGCCTTCCAAACCAAGGTGGCCAATTGTAAGGCTGTGAATGATCACCCTGTAAACAATCACCATTTTGAGATAACTTTAGTTAACTGTAGCTGCATGTACTGATTCAACAGCAATAAACATAGTAGAAAAACAAGCAACCTCGTTATAGAAATCAATGATGCAAGCATCGGGCTTCACAGTCAAAATTTGCTTGGCAGCTAAATCGTCAACAATATCTTGGATGAAGACAGGGATGGATTCTATTTTCCTCTCTGCCAAATTCAATAAACAAACACCATGACTTAAAAAATGGCAAGATGTTATGATTACAAAAGAATATTGTGGCACTAATTTAGTATTAAACATCCTATAAAAAAGAACATGCCTCTGGAGACTGCTGCCATATTCTCCTCTTCTGGAGGAGAATCAGCAATGGGGACACCCAATTGAATCATCTCTCTTCCATGTCCCTTCATGGGCCTCTTTGAGACCACATATGTCAAACCTGCTTCTTGTCAAACAACAATGGTATCAATTGAGAAATATTTACCCAAAAAAGATTTTTTTTTTCATACGATTTAGCTCCCAAAATGCTTATAACAAAGCTAAGACATTTCCATAACAAGAAGCCTATAAAATATACAATCAAATTAAGCACCAATATAATTATATATTCTAAGCCACTAGTGCATGCAGTTATTTCATGCAATACTCAAAAAAGGAAATCGAAGTTCATAAAATGCAATAATAATAGTGACTGTTATAGCACCATGATAGTCCTCCCACAAAAAGTTTACCAGAAGTAACAAGTGTGCCCCTCACAAAAAAGAAGATATCTATTGATCTTTACCACATACAATCTGCAACTTCACGTTGTCGGTAATGCTCCTACTGTATACACATACATTTTAAGATCAAATGACACCAACGCAAGACAAAATCAATTTTACCAAGGGCAAAGATGAACAAATCATCAAAAAATTAAAAAAAAATAAAAGAATATTCAGAAAGACCAGCTGTCTTGTATAAAAAATAGATATTTACTAAGCAATATAAATTATTTAGGACCATGCACCACAGATACAATATCAAATGTGGGCCACACATGGACCCACTTTTATCAAGAAAGGTACCCACACAAGAGCAATTTAGCTCTGTGCACTGATCACAACCCATTATTTATTGACATATACTATGATATTTGGACTTCTCTAATCTCTAGTCTCATTTTGATGCACAAAAGATTCTGATAACAGATTGGCAGTTCCAGAAATCCATCTCTACACCTCAATTACTAATGGTTTACTAATCATGAGTGTGATCTATCTACTGGGAGTGTCTGCTTAAGGCTTTTAAAAAGGAGTCTGATTTTGTTTAGTAGAAGAGACAAACTTAACACTTTGGATTTTAATAGGCTACACTAGAGTTTTACCCAGGAATACTTATTGTGTTACGCCCTTTTAAGACTGGACGATAGATTCGATTAACCTTAATTAAATGAGTTTTTCTAGTAAGTGACCTTAGGGCACTTGTTAAGATGACATATATATGGAATTTTTTTAGAATTTATTGCAGTGGGTGACAATGATTTTAGTGCAATGCAATTAATGAATTACTACTTTTGAAATATTTCAAATTCCAATAACTGTATATGTTGCACTTTAACAAGTGTCTTAGGGCACCACTCAGAAGAAAAGAACCTAATTCAATATCAACATTAAAGGTTAATTTTTGTCTATCCTATTATTGAGTTATGGTTAAGTCAAAAACTATTGAGACAATACCTAAAAGAGAACACATTGATCATTTAAAACTCTGTACTTTTCCTGCATTAAATATTAATGTTTAACCCATAATCAAGTTCTCAATAGATATATGACAGAATTATTGAATAACTAATCAAATTTTGAACTAATGCATGTAGCAGTTATTAATGAAGACAAGGGTACACATTCCTCATCCCACCCAAGACTATAGGAAACCTTTTATCATCAACATGATATAGATTATAATGAAACTTAGTCTTAAACAACAGGCCAGCCTGTGATCTTAAATACAGTCACAGGCTTACAGTGAAAGGGGAAGGGGAAGACTAAAAACGTTACAACACAAATGGCACTTCCTCAAGGACAAGGAAAGATTATCAGTAGCTCTAACTCTGTCAAGCATGTAAGTTTAATTTATTAGTTAGTTACAGATTAAAGGAAATCAAACAAAGCAAGAAGACAATACACTATTCTAATATATAGAGAGAGGATGTATTAATACACTTGCCTTGAAATTGCCCTCTCTTTCCTGCAGCCCTCAGATCTGCCACCAAAGAAACAAGTTTTGACACTGCAGTCTCATCAAAACATTCTTCATACAATTTCATTCCATCAACCACATTAACCTAATAAAAAAATACAGTTACATCTCAAAAGTGTTGACCTAGAAGAATTGAAAATATAGAGTATAAAAGTTATTTTGGCATTCATAAAGAGTAAAATCAAATTTCACAGGAAGCATTAAATAGAACATACCGTCTTCCCATCAAATATCTCATTACCAATGAAAGTTTTTGCAGTAGCAGGAGGATTCTGCTTCTCGTTTTGATTTTGCCCAGAATGTGAATCATTCTCTGTCATTCAGAGTGCCAATTAAAAACATAAAATTAGAAAATATTTAAAAAATCTAATATTGATGTCTGATATTCTATATACAAGATCATTTTAGTTCTACACCTGCATGCAATTATATCTGTCTCTGTGATTTTGTCTGAGGGAGAGAATGTGTCTTTACATACTGATTCTATTTACGCATATGGGTCACATTCTCTTAGTCTTGGCAGGTGTTTACTTAGTCCCTAAAACCCATACGTACAGTTGAGCATGTTCTCCAACCAACTCTTCTAAAAATGAAAAATAAAACAACTAATGTACCTTCATTCAAATAAAAGATATCCATGAAGCATACCTTTTGAATTTGACAAACATCCACCATTTACAACTGCAACTTCAGATTCAATACTGCACAGGGATCCTTGTGAATTCTCTGTGTTCTTCAAGTTGCTATTTCTCTGATGCTTTGTGATACCATCCACTCCAGAAACTGACAGAGATATGAAGTCAATAATGACAAATCCTAAAGCATAAGGAATTTCCAAAAGCACAATATACTTTTTGCTAGTTGGAAAAAAAAAAAATCAAATGAGGGAAAACAGAATAAGGTGCAAAGAACCTTCAAGTCTTCAACTCTTAGAATGACCTTGACTTAAAACTGGTCTTCAGACTCTCACCTCATCTTGGTTTAAATAAAATGCAGTAAAGGGAAAAAAAAGAAGAAGCAGAAAGCCTTTTATTTTACAAAATCCATAGATGGAAGGGAGAAAATAACTGAACCTATAATTATAGACTATTTCATATTTTACAATTACATGGCAGAACATACTCCAGATTGCTGACAAATACAAATGCACAAGAATGGGACCTCGCATGTTATATTTTTCTTACCTGTTCTACAATATGTTTTCATAAATTTTGACTATCAAACCTATCATTCATTGATAAAATATTCTAAAGGGTAAAGTAGCTTTGCTTGTATAAGGCCATTGAAAATCAGCAGAAGATTCAGGAGACAAAAAATATTTCAGGTAGCTCAGTCAGAAAATAAAGAGACATCTCATAAACTTTCTTTCGCGATTCAATCCAAACTCTTTTACAATCATGTCTTTCCTTATTACTTCTATATATGTCGTTCTTGTTTTCCCATTTATCACTATAGTTTCTCCTAATTGGTAACGTAAGAAGATACACGCAATGATCAAATAAAATAATTTCTACAAAGACTAATAATCAAACGTATGTATGTACAAAGAGTACTATAGTTGTGTGTGTGTCTGTGCATGTGTGTAAATGTGTATATATAGAGAGAAGAAACAAAAAGGAAAAAAAATAGAAAAAACCAAAGATGAAACATAATTTCTAAAGGCGCAAACTATAATAGCTGTCCTAGATATAATACAAGGCAAATTTAATCTAGAAGGGATTAAGTGCTTCAAATTTACCAAATAAACGGATCTTAATTGTTGGAAACGGTGCTCTGGATGATTTAGGTTCCTAGCAGTAGCGGGTGATATCAATATCACGTGAATGATAATCATTGAAAAAACCTAAAATGACAACACTACTTGGTTATCCGACAATTACCATGTTCCTATATTATGCATAAGACCCATTAGTTACCTTTTTTCTCCTCAGCAGATGCTAAAACCTTATCATCCACCTTACCAACCTTGCCGCCAAATTTAACTTCTTCAGACTTCTCACTTAATGGAGTGCATTTCTCTGTATTCACAGAACCATAAGAATTCCCATCATGATTAAGAGAATCTACATTGATATTATGTCCTTCCTTCACAGCCTCAACCCTCTGCCCCAGTTTATACCCAGCACCAGACCTCTTAAACTCCTTTGCGCCAACTTTTACCGGATCAAAACATCTCTGTTGCCTTCTCCATGCCACCTGCTGCAGCGCATACATCACATCCGCCACAGAGAAGTACTGTTGCATATGAAGCACCGGATTCCAATTACAACGCCTCTGCTGAATGCTCCCAATAACCATGTCATACTCACCAGGGTCACCAACTGCTCGCAAATGTTGACAAAGAGAATCTATAATTGCATTTGCAGCCGCAAATTCACTCCTCAGCCAATTGATAAACCCATCACGCTCGTCCATGAACCATGGACGGTAGTGGTGCTGGTGCATCTCGCCACTGCCATTGCCACCCCCACCACCAACGCCACTTGGAAACTGAACTTTGTCTGATATAACCACATTTCCCGATGGCATTGCCATGAGAACCCACCACCAGAAAACCACAACTGCCACATATAAAGCATAACCAACACTATCAGATCTAAGCAAAACAAAACACGCATATATCTTAAATCCAAACACATCTTACAGAAAAACAACAATCTTTCTACAAGTCGAACCCAATCAGTCAAGTATGCTAATTAAATCTTTCCAGTACAGAATATTAAAAAAAAAACACACACACAAACACATGAACTATAATAATATTTCTAAAATTGTTTAGATAGTATCAAGAACAATAACTTCAACAGTGATAAATGATAATGCAATCAGTTTTTTTTCTTATCTCAAAACAGATCAGACTGCATCAATCTAAATTGTAACACCTTCAGTTGAGCTAAGGAAGTACAGAATCAAAACCCAAAAAATGGTTTCAGAAAATTTAGATTGGAAAACAAAAGAAAGAGAAAATTTTAAGAACAAACCTAGAAAAGTTCTAGCTTTTCATTTGTGCTCCACAAACTCGAGATTTAATACTGTAAATCCAGATTCGGGTAGCAGAGGCTGAATGAGAGACAACTCAGAACTGAACGCGGAAGAAAGCGGTGAAAGGAACACAAAGGATAGAAAAAATTGACCTTTTTCTTTTAATCTGGATCTGGGTTTAATCCTTTAAACTAATCTCAAATGTGAATGTGTTGACAAATAAACAATCTTATACAACAACAAAAAATTTTTTTTTTTTTTTTTGAAAGGAGTAAAAGGTTTATAATGTGCACCACCATTTGTATTTTCAGGTGATATCATATTATTATTCAAACAGTAAAGTCTGGAGAGTAAAGACCTCTATCTAGAAATGGAAAATGAAGTGTACAAAAAGGTTAAAATATTAACCCAATCTTAATGTCATCTTAATAAACAATGGGCTTGAGGGTTGGTAGTATATTTTAAGGTGGGGAGTTCTTAGGAGAGGATGAAGAGCATGAGATAAATGAGTTATTAATTGTGAATTTATCACTGACCTTATAGTACTTTATTATATTTGTATAATTTTTGTTAAGGTATAATAAGTATTAATATTTAAAATATTAAAACTAACAAATCAATTATTGTATGTCACTAAAATCATTACTAATTATTACATCAATTGAAATATATATATTTTTATATTATTTTAACAAGTTCCCTAATTAAGAGCATTATAAAAAAAATTAAGATATTTTTTTTCGGTAGATAAAGAATTCACTTCAATTATATATATAGTTTTTATATATGTTAAAATATTTAACTATTAATTGATGGTGAAATTTGAACATAAAATTATTTACAGGTTTAAGTGATCTCATGTACCGGCAAAGTTTTGAACAAGTTTTACTTTATCTCTTGCAAATTTAAATTTTGTATCTTTGGTTCCTACAAAGTTTGTTATTTTTTTAATTGTAATTTTTATAATGGGGCAACTTTGGCCAAACCTGTATTTGGCCCTCCATTATCCCTTATTCATATTTGCCCTTAACTACCGCGAGTAGGAACGAGTATACTATTATCATTATCTAAGTCTATCATCTGTTGTGTAGAGTTAACATGTGTTAAATTTCATATCTAGTGTATATTATATTAATATTGACTGTATAAGTTACAAGAAATAAGTACAATTTGGCTAGTATTCTAATATATGTGGTGTAGGTCGTAGATTTTTGGTACTTGGGCCAGGTGTATAAGACCCTTACCCAATCCTAAAGTAATATATACTAATTACAAAGCTTGAATATTGATTTGGTTCTTCAAAATTATGCAATTTTTCCAATTTGGTCATGGAGAATATTTTAGTTTCTGATCAAATTTTTATTCATATTATTGATCCTATCTTGTCATAGTTAAAATTTGCAACATATTGTATATACTACAATAAAAGAAAGAAACTCTTATTATTCTTATTACTTCTTTTTTTCCCCATAAAATTTCATATATAATTATACAGATTTTTGTTTAAGAGTTGTTAAAGTTGTTATGTATAATGTAAAATTTAATTAAAGAAAAAGAAACTACCCACTACAACCACTATTCTATTCTTAATATAACTCTATTTCTCTTCCACTCTCTCATTTTCTCCCACCATCTCCATAGATCTACAAAAATATTTTATTACCAAAGCATCCACAGATTGTATATATAATTAAGATATAAAATGTGTACAAATAAAATCAACGACCTAGGTAAATATTGTGGATATAAAATGATGAACATTTCATATCTTTAAATAACCAAAGGCCATATAAAATATTAACGAATTACTATAAAATGAAATTAAGGCCATATATATATATATATATATATAAAATATAAGAACAATCATATGTAAACATCACAAATTAAGATAAGTATTCCATAATTATAAATAATACTTCAAACTAAATAGCTCTTCTGCCCTCAGTGATAATATAAATTATCTAGATATTAAGATTTAGGATTACTAATGTTGAATAAATAATTAAACATATGATCCTTAAAAATCATTCATCACGTTATTAGCAACAACAAAAAAACCCATTCGCATGACATTCCCATTGTCAAGTTAGTTTAAATAGTATCCATGGTAAAAAAAAAAAAAAAATTTATTTTTAAATAGTATCCATGGTAAATATATATATATATATATTATTTTATTTATTTATAATTTTAAGTGTTATTGGTCATACAACCATAATACATAAATAAATTAATCTAATCAATCAAATGAGGCAATTGAGCTAGAATAAAAATTAGAAATGATTTATCAATGACCCATTACTTACAACTTTTGTTTGTATTGTCTGCTGCTGGTGTGAAGGTTTAGATTCAAATTCATCATTACGAATGCCCAACATAATATTTATTGATGGAAAATACTCCATTGGAAAATAAAATTAATTAATTAAATATATATAATACGAGACATTAAAAAAAATATTATCATATTTATGAATGAAGTCAGTGAATTGACAAACAAAATATCACCAAAAAAAAAAAGGAAGATATACATGTATGTATTATTTGTTAGTAGTATGTCCTACAAGTTAATGATATTAGATGTTTATGGTATATTACTTATAAATACAGTATTATTTAGTTATTAATAAAATGAATATGTTTTACTATTATATGGTATTATTATTTATCATGTACTTTAATTACTAGTTAATTTTTTCGTATGAACATAATAAATCTCATAAAATATAAGCAATGAAAATAAGAACCATGATGTGATCGTGCTTATGATATATATTTTCTTAAGTTTTGTTCTTAAATATTCCTAATCATAGGATCATTAATAATGATAATTAATGATCCGGTTAGATTAATACATGTTATATTAGCTTAAATGTTGAGGGTGATTAATCTCATAATCACTTATAATAAATATGTAGGTGCTTGTTAGAGAATAAGTTCACTGAATTGACTCGATCATATAATACTCATATGGACTTTTACATAGTTGTCAATGAGTGTTATTCGTTGTAGTAGTGCAAATAATCTTTAGACCTTAGGCATCATAAATATATTGTACATAGGTTATCATGCTTTGATACTATCTAAATATAATTCACCATTGGTTATACAGAGATAGATGCTGGGTATAACTATCTATGTATGAAGGTATATGAGCGTACAATAAGGGATCTATCACTCTCAATAAAGAGAGAGAATGTTCTATGTTATCTAATCAAGACACAACTCCGAAAGTCCCTCACCAGTGTGGTGTGAAACTAAATAGAGAATTTAAGTTTCACCATATGAATTGTAACTTATAAATAGATACATCAGATTAAACAATTTAGAATTTGACATTAATTTATACTATAAGTTTAATCAGGAACATTGAATAATGGAAAGATTGAATTGCATGGTAGCTAACAACATAAAAGTTTACAAATATGTTTATATTATCTATGAGTCATCATATGCTGTTAGGCATCAATATTGACTTGTAAGTAACTCGATAATTAATTAAATAACTAATTCTCATTAATTGATAAATCAAAAATTAGTTTTGATTTAAATTAATTAGATGTGGATCTAATTAAAAAATACATTAAATTAATGTGGACTACTGCCAATTTAATATGAACATAAGGGGTCACACATAAAATGATGTAATTTGATTAAGAGAAGTTGTGGGCTTTCATATAATTACAAACAAATGATGTTTGAAATTTAAAATAGGATTAACTTTGTTGAGATTTTCCTATTTTATCTAAAAGTCTTTAACATATAAGATCTGATCTTATCATTTATAGTTCAATTATATCATACTTAAATAAGGTTAGACCTTATAAGTATCATACGTAACTTTTATTCAGATATCACACACAGAGAGCCAAAGTTCTCAACATATAATTTTTGACAAACTAAGTGTTTATGAGAAGTGAGAAAATCTCATCACTTGTGCTAACACATAAAGAGATTTTTGGCAACCAACATAGAGCTCTTAATCAAGTCATTTGATGTGGATACACTTAGAGGATTGTACACCTTGTACAACTTATGAATCAAAAGTTAAGATCGTCCTAATCGCTTCAAAGAGGTAATATTCTATTTATAAGATTAATAGAAAAATATTGGTTCATAAACAATAAAGATTATCCTAGGGATTTGGTTATGTCAAATTTTTTTTTAAAAATTTTGCTGTGCCCAGGTGTAATCAATATTCCAACTACTATTCACTAATAATATTATTTCTAATAAATAATAAATTAAATAAAAAAAAGGATTTAAATTATAAGAGAATTCATTATTATTAAGAACTCTATAAAATATGAACTAATTAAGTAAGAATAATTTAATTACTATTAGATATTATTACTATTAGAAAATCAAAAATCAAAACCTCTAAAAATTGTATGGTTCATGGCTTGATTAGTGTCTTACCTATAATATTTATGACACATTTATGCACTTAAAGGAGCTAATAAAACAAGTTACGATTTGTAGAATTCGATATTTTAGTTTCTTCCTATTTTATACTTTAGCTTTTCATACATAAAAATAGGTCTGTCACCACATAAAACAATATGATTTAGCATATTTCATTTTTCTCTTAGTTATTGAAATAAAACATGATTATACCTAAAAAAAATATATTTTATGGGCATGGAAAATCTTTATTTTATTTTATTCTTAATAGTCAATAACACATGCATAAATTGATTTAATAAAATTTATAATCTTAGCCTCAATGATTTATTTTTAATCAGATTAATGAAATAATTAATAAAGTAATTTTTTTAACAAATATTTATAAGATTCTTGTTAAGATGATAAATATATAATTTTTAATTATTAATTATAATAATTAATAGTAGTTATAATATTATATATTAAATAATTTTTTATTTTTTACAATATTTTAAATTTTAAAATTTATAATCACAAAAACCCTAAATAGAGAACTTACACACTGACAGCTAATTCCACCGGATGGTCGTTTACAAATAAGACGCGCCACTCCTCAGTGAGTGGACCACAAGAAAATCTCGGGCGTGAAAGGTCAAAAACAATGTCCCAATGAATATCAGTGTGATACTATCTCCTTTATCAAACAACGACCCCCAAATTATTACCAGCTCTAACAGCGGAGCAAGAAGCACAGGCATGGCTTCAGCTACCAAAGAAGATAAGCCAAGTAACTTCTCATTCTCTTTCAGACACCCCAAATCAGAATAACTATAGTGAATTATGGACCAAACTTCATTATAATTTCATTCCTGTTTAGTATCTAAAATGGCTTGATAATTTAGATACCCAATTGAACTGCAAGGACAATAACGTTGTCAATTTTACGTTTTAGTAAGGATTTTCCCCCAAAATTTTGGACATTGTCTGAAGTTCTTTCGTTTCTTTTCTTTTCTGAAGGGCGAAAATTTTATTCTTTTGAAGCACAAATATTATGCGTAATTTTGTGTTAACAGAACTGTGGCTTGCTCACTGATTGATGAGGATGATAATGGTTTGTGGGTTTTTCAGGATCTGTAAAAAGAGTAGCTGTTGTTGGGGCTGGTGTTAGGTAAGTTGGAAATTTGTATACAATACAGCGTTTTCTAGTTCAAATTCAGGTGGTTAGGTTAGTTGAGTTGGACCATTTTGGTGTATGATGAATCCTCGTTCTTCAACAGGTGTGGCTTGGTCACAAAGTAAGTAGAGACGTCAAACGAGGCAAATTTTTGGATATAGTATTATGTACACTAAATACAATTACAAGAATGGATATCGAAAGTAACATCATTTTCATTGTAAAATTGTTGTACATTGTATCTATAAACAGGAATCTGGGAAATATGGAAATGCTTTTTCAGTTAATAATGTTTCTCTTGCTTAGAAGTCTCGAGCTTCAATCTGGTCTATAATTTTCTTTTTGTTTTTGATTGCTGATTTCAGATGATTAAGAGCTTTTATACTGTTTCTGCACAAGAATTTCCATTTTAGTTCTTTATTTTGCCTCTTTTGTGTCATTTTGATTAACTGTCTCAGTGTTTACCTAATGCTGATGAAATGGTACTATCAATATTATTGTTTCTTCTTTTTCCCACAACTAATTTTTATTTTACATTTTGTTGCCAAGTGGGCTGGCTGCAGCATACAAATTGAAATCACATGGTTTGGACGTTGCAGTATTTGAAGCTACTGGAAGAGCTGGGGGAAAGTTAAGAAGTATTTCACTGGATGGTCTAGTTTGGGATGAGGGAGCAAATACAATGGTAAGTCTGTTAATAGCAAGTGAGTATCTGTTATTTAAATGCGTCTAATAGAAGCTCTCAGTTTAGAGTACTGTTTATAATGACATACTGGTTTTGTTCACCTTGTACAGACTGAAGGTGAAATGGAGGCTAAAGCTTTAATTGATGATCTAGGGCTTAGAGAAAAGCAACAATATGTAAGTATTCCTTATTATGTAAAACACATTGAAGTGTAGACGACATTTTTTTCTGCTTGTCTAATGCTCTTTTCCTTCACTTACCTGTACTGCTAACCTCTATTTACACTGGTAGAGCTCAGGTTCATAGAATTATTGAGGGATTTGTTATTATTTTATTTTATGTTCTGAAGCATTAGGAAATTGTGGTGATTCATCTTTTCTTCTGGGGTTACTTTTTTTATTTGGCTAAGCAGAAATTTTACTTTGCTGATCAATGTTGGTTGCTTTTACCAATTACAGCCAATCTCACAGAACAAGCGCTATATTGTAAGAAATGGGATACCTGTACTGGTATGACCTACTTTTTGCATTTGTACTGACGTTTAAGTTTCAAAATTTTAATAATAGAAGTGATAAATTAGTTAATTATTGTTATTTAGCTGATATATATATATATATATATATATATTTATACATTTTGCAGCTATGTGTATATCTGTGAGTAACCACCGATTACTTTCTCATATTCAGGTACCTACGAATCCTGTTACTCTGATTCAGAGCAGTATTCTTTCTCTACAATCAAAGGTTTGTTTCTGAGGACATGTTTTGAGGCATTTACAGCTTCAGAAGTTGTACATCTAAAACATCTTATCGATCCACAAATGAAAAGGAAACAGACTAGTGGTACTTCAATGCACATTATGTTAGGTGTTCTCATAGTTAACTTCTAGCTGAATTGGGAAAATACCTGCACTGCTGGTGATCACTAGAGTTTTCATCCTATTGATTATAGTTACCATTCTTTGTTCTAGTAAATACCATTTTAACAGAAACAAAATGGTTTACTGGATCACTGTCAATTTGTTTGCTAGAGACACTCTCCTTCTCGTAAGAATTTGTCAGAATTTATAAAGCAGTTCCTTTATTATATGTTTTTATTTTCAAATATGCTTTGGTTACATGTTATGCATCCTAGATATAGCATTGAAAACGTCCAACCTCCCAACCCCAGTTCCCCCCTTGCCACACGGCACATGCACATGCACATGCCCAATAGAAAGGAATTTTCCCATGCAATTCCCTCTGTTTTTGCAGTTCCAGATTGTTTTGGAACCATTTTTGTGGAGGAGAAGTTACCCCTCTAAGGTGTCTGATGATAATACAGAGGAAAGGTAATAAACTTCTAATAATTCCATCAAAACATTGTGCAGTCTTGTTGTATCTCCTTTATATTGGTTGCTGTGAGAGGACCTGATGTCATTATGATCTTTTTTGGTTTTTAATTTTTTGCAGTGTTGGTGGGTTCTTTCAGCGTCATTTTGGGAAAGAGGTATATGTTTATTTTGCTCCCATGAGTCCACTAGTTCCAGTGATGATAAATGTGCCTACTGTGCATAATATTGAGCTGCATGTGAGAGCACTGCATAATTTTTCTATTGAACTTTTAATGTCCTTGAAACTCACTGTTAGGCTGTTGATTATCTGATCGACCCTATTGTTGCCGGCACGAGTGCTGCAGACCCTGATTCTCTTTCTGTAAGTAGTCCTCTCAGATCATTTATATTTTTTTTATCCTAGTTTCATAAAGTAGTGAAGATGCTAAACCAAGACCCTATTGGTGAAATGCATCTTGTTTATGTCCCACAACCAAGTAGTTTGAGATAGGAAGACTTTCAGATTTTGGATATTTAATTACGCTATAAGAACATTGCATCGTATAGTTTTTGTGACCTCCTCTTATACATTTGGTATCTTTCTACTGGGATACTGCTCAGTTTGGACCATTTGTGCTAATTTATGTGTCTTAGTTCTCTAATATCTTCTGTCTTTGATAACTCCTTTCCTTTATTCCAAACAGATGCGCCATTCTTTTCCGGAGCTGTGGGAACTAGAGAAAAGGTACATTTTATTCAGCTTTCTCTTCGTTCCTTTTATTAGTTCCACCTGAAGTATGCTTTTCTTATATTAGTAAGTTATATATTTGCACTTGAATTAACTATCAGTTGGATTATCTTAAACTAGCAATCAGTTTGTGTGAAAGTTGTTTTAATGGGTGGATGGGATCGTTTGTCAATCATTGAACTTTTCGGCATTATTATCAAAAATGTATATACGTTTGTTTTTTTCTTTATGTCTTGTATGACATTAAACTGTATCTCAGACAATAAGCTCTGAAATGTTTGGCCTTTGAGAAAGCATTTGTTTATCAAGTTTCGGTGGAGTATTAGTGATCCTGAATTCACATTTAGTAGCAAGTTGTATTTAAGTGGCTGTATAGCATGTTCCTTACTGATTTCTAGGAACTATGCTGTGATGCTTATAGCTGCCTCATCACACTTTACTACCTAATTTAGGTCGGGTTTCCAACAAAATCTTAACTTTTTAAATATTTCAATTCTTCAACCTAGTTTTTGATTTATAATCAGTTCAATAATTGACAGTTGTTTAATCTGTTTCCTTTTTTCTCAAGAGAGTCACATATTGTGATCATCATTTCTGAGTTTGCAATTTATTTATAATAAAAATTTGAATTTCAACTTTATTTAACTTCACAGCGAGAGACCTCAAGAGGTAACTGGGGTAGAGCAGTTGATGGGGGAATGTTTAGGGCTCATAGTGAAAAGTTTGTGGGATTTTTAGGTCAAATACTGGTTAAACAGGTAGCTTGAAGTTAGGATGTTGCTCATGTAATAATTGATTATTGGGATTGATCAATATGTGGCTTATTATCCATGCCATAGCAGGCACATCCAACAAGAAGCCGTTCTTCTTGCTCTAGGACATGTTTCATATGGCATTATGGCCTGTAGTATGCCTTAATAAATGGTGTTTTGCTACAAGGAGGTGAAATTTGCTGCAGATGCTCAAGCCAAAGATGCATTGAGATAATAGTCATTTTACTTTGAAGAGAACTATTCCTTTGTGTTCCCTATATAACCCGGTATATAGGTGGTAAAGGACTTTCAAGATGTCACAGTGGTTTCCTTCCACCTCTGTCTAGAGGTCAGAGCTCTGTGTTTAGTGCTTGGGATCTTGCAAATCTTTTGTTGGTTGTACTTTAGTTGAATAGAATTTCCAGTTCGGCAAAAAAAATTGAAATTTAAGCATTAAATGCTAACAGAGCGCTGTTGTGCAGTATCTTTTCAAAAAAATATGCTTATATGGTGACAGACCAATACAACTTGTTGTTCTTAATAGCTATGGCGTGAACTATAATAATTAAGTGGCTAATAGCCTCTACTTTTCAGGTTTGGTTCCATTATATCTGGGGCAGTGCAATCTAAGTTGTTTACCAAAAGGGAAAAAACTGGAGAAATTAGGGGTGCCTTGCAAAAAAAGAAGCATCAGCGTGGTTCATTTTCCTTTCAGGGTGGAATGCAGGTATTAACTTTTATAGCAAGTGTATTTTCTTTCAAGAAATAACGTGGTTTATATGATTTATGTGATAGCAGCCACTTGTAACTTCTTTTCTCTGTGGGTCTTAAGTTTATTATTCTTGTCTAACTGTTTAATTCTCAATACGTCATCTTATCTAGCGCAGACACTTACAGATAGATTGTGCAAGGAACTTGGAAAAGATGATCTTCAATTAAACTCAAAGGTGCTATCATTATCTTACAGTCGTGATGGGAATCCAACATCAGAAAGTTGGACTATTGCCTCTACTTCTAACCAGGAGACACTATCACAAGGTTTATCTGTTGATGCTGTAATTATGACGGTTAGTATGCTATCTATTTCTCTCTCTTTTTCCCCTAACATCTTTCTATATCTTTTATCTAAATGATATTTGACTATTTGTTTCATGAGAAAGAATGTGTGTTTGCACGGTACACACTTAACTAGATATGAGTCTAGGAAAAACGGGAATTGAGAAATGATGTACGGGTTAAACAAATAAAAGAAAATTATCAGACTCATATATCTGTGTAGATTAGAAGGAAATAACAGTAGGATAAACAAATAAAAGAAGTGATCTACACAATGAAAGAAACATGTCTACTACCACATAACTATTGGATGCAGGCTTAATAGCCATGATCAAGGGGGATTATATGGACAAAAGGATACTGAGGAACAGGAGGCTGTACCCCACAATATTTCAGTGCCATTACCATGTTGGTGTCTCCTTAGATGTAGTTATGAACTAGGATTTATTATAGCATATTACTTGCATTCACTGTCATTGTAATTGTATTTTAGGTTCAAGTTTCTCTTTAGATTGTGGATCAGTAAGTATATGATATGCTATTAGATTGAATTTCTACAGCCGGAACCTGGTTCTTTTCAGAAATTTTATAACATCCATAAGATCCATCTGTATCCAAATTGCCTTTGGAAAAACACAAATTGTGATTAAAAAAAAAGAAAAAAAGAAAAGAAAAAGAAAAGGCTTATTGTGGAAACTGGTGTAATTGATTAAAAGTATATTGTGGTTACTTGGCTGTAGAAAGTTCTTTGCCCAATTTTTTCTCCGTGTTTCTCCTCCCTGAAAACATCTTCACAACTAGTTTCTGCATAGTGCTAAATAACACGATTGTTCTCTGACAAGGAATTTTGTTCATTCTAGGCTCCTCTGTCAAATGTCAAAGAAATGAAGATCACAAAGAGGGGAACCCTCTTTCCACTTGATTTCTTTCCTCAGGTTTATTCTTTGAGCTTGACTTACTCTGTTATTTAGATATCTATCAATGTTTTTGGAGAACAAATATACTGTATCAGTAAAAAATCGTTTTGATGGCAAAAGCAAAAAGTAATTAATTTTATCATGGCTGGAACATGGAAATAGACATACTTGCATTAACTGGTGCTGAAATGTTAATATATGTGGATATTCTGTTAGGTTATAGTCAGACAAGATAAAGAAGTTTTACAATGACAGGGATTTCTCTTTCAGATATGTTGAGTTTTGTTTGTCGGAAATAGTTAGGAGGTTATTTTTTCTTCACGTTTATGTTTATGTCTGAATGAATATACGATTCTGTATAAGTTGAATCCTCATGTCATTCCCTGGATGCACATTCACTGACTAGGTCATAGTCATTTAATAATGCTTATATCTACGTAAAAGAATCTTATTTCTGAAGGAACCCTCTCCATAATTTGAAATCTTTTAGCAATACTCAGCATTATGCTGAAGCCTCCATTCAATTCAACTGATTGTATCTTGCTTTATGTTTCTATTAGTTAGTTAGTTGCAATAGTTTCTTCACCATCCATATTGCAGGTGACTTACATGCCACTATCAGTCATAATTACTACCTTCAAAAAGGAGAATGTCAAGAGACCCCTTGAGGGGTTTGGAGTTCTTGTTCCCTCAAAAGAGCAACAAAATGGTTTAAAAACTCTTGGTAATATTTGCTTATGCCAATGGTCCCATAAAGTTGAAACTGCTTAAATGTTATTTTCTGCGGCTGCTGACTGCATTATGCTTGCTAGGTACACTTTTTTCTTCTATGATGTTCCCAGATCGTGCACCCGAATGATCTATATCTGTATACCACTTTTGTGGGGGGAAGTCGAAACAGAGAGCTGGCACATGCTTCAACGTATTCTTACTTTTGTTGTTTTCATATATTGTGCAGGATTACATTCTTTTCCAGTTAACTTGTATCTTAATCCTTCTTTTCTTTGCTGTAGGAATGAATTAAAGCAGATTGTTACTTCTGACCTGAGAAAGTTGTTGGGAGCAGAGGGAGAGCCCTCATTTGTGAAGTATATGATTATTTAATTTATATTTTTACTTGCCGTTTTGTTGTTCTGGTGGTTAAGATCATAGATTATTATTAGATTAATCTGCTTTGGTTTGAATAAGTTTTCTTATACTCAATGGTAGTCATTTTCATTGGAGTAAAGCATTTCCCTTGTATGGGCATAACTATGGATCGGTTCTAGAAGCAATTGAGAAGATGGAAAGGAATCTTCCAGGATTCTTTTATGCAGGTAACTAATTCCCCGTTTCCACTTGATATTTTGTTCATAAATTGATAAATAAGTTGTATTTTTTGTATTTGTCCATAGAGATAATATCATTAGACAATGTAAGGTCCTCAGTAAGTGCTGTTATTAGTTTCTCAATTTCCTTTCCCTTTTCTGTTCCGACACTAAGTATGCATTTCTCAGGCAACCACAAGGGGGGACTTTCTGTTGGCAAAGCAATAGCGTCGGGGTGTAAAGCAGCAGATCTTGTAATTTCCTATCTCAACTCTATATCAGATGGCAAGATGCCTGAACAAGGACAATGATCATAGATAGTGGAAGCATATTTTTGGTACTCAGAACTTACCATTGTGTTGCATTATTTCCTTTTGTGAACCTAATCTTGAACAGATGTACAGAAGAGTTACACTTTCTGAAAAAGGTTAGCAAAATTACATATCTTAAGGAAGTGATTTATAAAGCACACGAACATTTGAGGCTAAGTTGTTCAATCATGCATCAAAACACTGCTCTTGGTTTTCCTTTTTCCTGTTTCTACTAAGAAGGCTGATAGTGTTACCTAAACCAGAACCTACTTATGTTTGGGTGTCAGCGTAACTCTATATGGTCCAGTTTCTTTTTCTTTTCTGTTTGAGGAGATGCTCCTTTCAGACACTCTTAAGCACAAAAACAAAGGCGTAGTCAAAGTAAGGCCCTAGGCGTGTTCTTTTATGTTTTTTTTCTTTTCCATTTGAAGAGAGGCAACATCTTTGTAGAATGATTTTTGAATGGAGCCATCATGTATCCCATAATGATCCAAATTGTTATGATCCAAACAGCAAGATGCTTCATCCAACATAACATTTGTGGGAGTTTTTCATAGTAGCCTTTGCACCTAAAGACTTTATTAATGCCTAGTACTCCAAATGTTATCCCAGGTCATAAAAATCCATTTATCTACATCGACATTCTTTATCTCTTATTATCAATTAACAAGACATGTCTTTGTTTTTTCTAATTTTGTGTGTGTTTAGAGTCAAATTTGACCGGTACCCATAATATTATGTTGTAGTTGAAGGAACTTAGATATCACAAACTGTTACTTCAGTTGTTCATGTTTCATTGTCAGTTTGTCTTGAGCCACAGCCTCCTTCCTACCTCCTCTTTCTTCGTCTACCTTTAAGATTTAATGAATTAATTACTTTAAGAAGAAGAAAGACACCGTCTGCAGCTTATATATTGCTGATGAGGAAACAAACAGATGAATATGATTAAAATGTTTGTTAGCTGTCTATGCTTCAGTAGAAAGTACAAATTAGTCTAAAATATATTAGAATTATAGTATAGATTATACGTAAGTCTGGTATGGGTTCAATTTGTTGCTCTAATGCTGGTCCAATGTTGTCCATTTCTTTTGGTACTTTCTTGGGGACATTATTTCCATAAGATACTTTCTCTTTTTGTGGTTTTTCCCTAGAAAATTAAAGTTGTCTATATGGAATAGATGCTGGGTTTTCAGTGAAGGTTTCAATATCTATCATGAAAATAAGATTTCACTTTTCCTCTGTAGTGGTTGTCTTTGTCTGTCTAGACTGTCTGTGTGCTATGATGAGATCGAATCTGTGTACTTTCATTAAAGTATGACTGATTTAGTTTTATGGGAAATTGGAAATGGTTGATTACTTGTTAGATACATTAATTAATGTGTTTTATAATATGATGCTCTAAAGTTCTTAATTCAAGTTCAATTTTTGTACTCAGTATAACAATTTGAACACAAAATTTCAATGTTCAAACTAAATAAGTTTATCATAATACTAAAAGGATTTATGATATTTAAAAGATATTTGTTTAGTTTCTGTAAGTAAAAGATTTGTAATATTTATTATAATAATTGATTATAATTTTAATATTATTTATTATATAAATTATTATTTATGATTATATTATTATAAATTGAATAAATATCATCCGTTAGAATGAAAAAGAAAAATTAAAGAATTAATTAATTTCAAACTTTCATGGGATTCTAAAGCATGGCGTTTCCCGTTTCCCATGAACGTGGCCTCGCATTCAGGACAGGCTGTCCAATGCTAACGGGATTATTGGGTCCGCTTAACCACCTTTTATAGATTATGGCTGTAATCCCAACGTTTAAATGACATTCCCATAATGCCCCTATTTTTCCAATCATATTTCAAATATTCAAATAACTGATAATAAAAAAATGAAATGGCATGATGACACTTAAAATTTATCTCATAGCATTTATCTTTTTTTTAAAAAAATTTAAACAAAATACTTATCCTTATTTATGTATACAATTGATTTTTTGAAAAAGTTTATTTAGAGATCTAGTAAAATTATTATTATTTTTTTGATAAATCTGAATATCTCCTAAATTAAAGACATTGTCACGAGTAAATTGTAAGATAGGCTCAACTGAAAATTAATGTTCTAATAATTGAGAAAAACAAAATAAAATTGTAAATGATATCTCATTTGATGATAATGAAGCAAAAACATAAAGAAAAATAACAAGTATATTAAAAAATAACTAAAACATACTAAGTTGCCAACATCCATTTGATGATAAACAAAATTAATGCAACAAATTAAATGGTTTGAGTTGACTTTAATGCGTGATATTCTGAAATGAGAATTGAAATAAGGGACATTTTGGTCATCTTAAGCAAGTACCCCAAAGCAAAAGGGTAAAGCAAATGATGGCATTCTTGCAATTACCTGAATTATTTGAGGATAATAACGGGATAGAAAAATAATAGCATGAAACAAACTAGAGTATGGTTTATATTTTGACTCGGCCCTCACTTGCAATTTCCATCCCGAGTAGACCTGACGCCATTAATGGCAAGAGACATCACAGTCATGCAGTAAATGCCTTCCTCTTGTCAGTATCTCTGGTACTGCCTTTTCCAACTACCCCCACTAGCATTTACTTCTCTTAATTCAGTAGACATTCTTGTTCCTCTTCCCAAGGTTGGTCTCTGATATCCTCTGCGATTCTTTAACTTGTGTGATTTACTGGTCGCTCTTAGTTTGCACTCCTAGACTCTGCAATTGATACACATTCTTCGAATTATGATTCTTTAACTATGCTTGTTTGTTCATGTCCTTTGGGTTTTCGACCTGCTTGTTTAAGCATAAAGGGTCTTCCTTTTTTGGGTTTTCTCGGGAAATTTGCCCCGTAAATACCCAGGAGAATGTCCTTCATTGTCTATCATTGATTTGAGTTGCAAAACTTGAAGCTGCTGTTTAAAATTTCCATATTGGGATGTTAAGTATGGGTTTCAGGTTTATTTGCTTTTGGACCTCTCTTTTGTCTACTCTCCTTAATTTGACTGGTTCTTTTGTTCCCTTTTCCTTGGCAGGAATCTTTTATCCTTTAAATTCAGTAGTCCAGCTAAATGTCTGGGTTTGATGTTCTGCTCTGTGAATCTGCCTGTCTAGTTTACCAAGCTTGTTCAATGAGATATTTTTACTTCTTTCTTCTTGTAGTTCTTTCGTGGGTTTCCTTTATCCCAAGTACCCATGAATTACAGACCTATCAGACCCAAGTCTTACTGCAGCTAAGGAAGCATTTAGAATTCCCTTCCTCATTGGAAATTTGGGAAAATTATAATGGAGACTTCTGTAACCTTTCTTCATCTGCATATGTGAGCATCACATGTCAGGATAATTCTGTTACTGAGCTTAAAATTATGGGAGACAAACTTGTCAAGGTTAGGGAGTTCAATGGGTTTTCCATTCCCAATCAAACATTGTCTATGAGTTTTTCTATTGATTCTTTCGTTACCACATTGGCAAGGTTAAGCAGTTTAAGAGTTCTTAGCTTGGTGTCTTTGGGAATTTGGGGACCACTTCCTGATAAGATTCACAGATTATCTTTGCTTGAAGTTTTGGACTTAGTGCTCAAATTTTCTATATGGTTCTCTGCCACCAAAAATATCTGCATTGGTAAACCTTCGTAGTCTGACACTTGAAGGAAATTATTTTAACAGTACCATACCCGATTTCTTTGCCTCCTTACCCAATCTTAATACCTTGAGTTTGAAGAGCAACCGGCTGAAGGGTCAGTTTCCTTCCTCAATATGCACAATTAAAACGCTCACTTATATTGCCTTGTCTCACAATGAGCTGTCTGGTAGATTGCCTGATTTGAGTGCTCTCACTGGTTTACATGTTTTGGATTTAAGAGAAAACCATTTAGATTTGGAACTACCCGTTATGCCCAAGGGGCTAGTTACTGCTCTGCTAAGTAAGAATTCATTCTCTGGAGAAATTCCTGGGAAACTTGGTGAGTTGAGTCAGCTTCAACACCTTGACTTATCATCCAATCATCTGAATGGAATACCCCCATCCACCTTGTTCTCTTTGCCAAACATCAGTTATTTAAATTTAGCATATAATATGCTGAGCGGGTCACTTTCAGACCAATTAAGTTGTGGGGGCAAACTTGGATTTGTGGACATTTGTGCTAACAAGTTAACGGGTGGACTTCCTTCTTGCTTGGCCAACACTTCAGAAAAAAGAGTTGTTAAATTTGAAGGAAATTGTTTATCTTTGGATTCCCAACTTCAGCATCGAGGGTCTTATTGCAAAGAAGCCAGTACAGCCAGGAAGAAATTGAGGGCATGGGAAATAGTTGTTGTCATTAGTGGAGCTGCTCTTCTTATTATGCTTCTGGTATCTGGAGTTTTCTTGTGTAAAAGATATGACTCGAGAAAGAATTTTGAGCGGCAGCAGCTCATATTGCCAAAGATTGTACAAGATAATTCTACAACAGGGTTTTCCTCTGAAGTCCTTGCAAATGCCAGTAAGTACATAGGCCAGGGGCAAGTCAACCCTTACTCATCATACTTTGAATTAGTAGAGGCTTAAAAGGAGTGTATAATCGTGTTTGTGTTGATGTGGATATTCAAAATAATAGTATCTCTTTCTTTTAGGATTAATATCTCAAGCAATGAAACTAGGGACACAAGCTGCCTCAGTTTGCCGATTGTTTTCTATTGAAGAGTTGAAGGAATTCACAAACAACTTTGAGTTGTCAATGTTTATTGGTGAAGGCTCCATAGGGAAGGTAATCCTTCAGTTACTGAAAGCATGCTCTAAAGGATTTAATCACTTTCTGGATTCTTCTAAATTACTGATCTTCAGGATAGACATAATTTTCTGGCCAAAAGAGAAAAGGATAGACATAGGTTTTTGTCAAACATTTTTGCTTAATAACTAATGCGCATATTGTTGAAAACACATGTTTATTGATTCTATCGAACTAATTATGCATATATGCCAATGCAAACTGCTTCTTAAAATCTGCTTTTGAATCACAGCTTTATAAAGGTAGATTGGAAAATGGGGTCTATGTTGCCATACGATCTATACCTCTGCGAAAAAAATGCTCAGTTCAAAATCTTAAAGTTCAGTTGGATTTACTCTCTAAGTTTCATCACCCTCATTTGGTTGGCCTCTTGGGTTATTGTATTTATGGTGGTGGACAAGATGATTCTAGTGCCTACAAAGTTCATCTTGTATACGAGTATGTTCCTAATGGGAACTACCAAGCTCAGCTGTCAGGTTAGTATAACAGAAAAGATTATGTCTACTTAAATATCTGTGCATGAAAAAATTGTTACTTAACACCATAGCATGGATGCATTTTCCATGTTGCCGGAATGTAAGTATAGTAGTTATCATCTAAAAAGGCACTAGTTATTCTAGAATTCTCTGCAGACATATAGGGAATTATTTGTTTGGAAAGAAGGGAATCTTTCACCATTCCTTGAGTTTATGAAATGGTGTGGGAATTTTTACTCTTGATTTGCTGTCTGGCCAAGCATTCTGTTCCCTGCATTCAACTATGTTGTTGTAATTTGTAAGATAAAGTTATGAGAAAGAAGTAGATAGGCATGTATCCTTCTGCAGGCAACTGTGTTATTCTGTTCCTTCTGCTTTTAGTTTTGAATTGGGTACTACTATCATATAGATATGTAGCTTAAGCATGTACATGCATGTTAAATGACACCTAATCTGATTGATTTGCTGCCCTTGACAAGCACAGTATATATTGTTATTGTCACATGTTTTAGCCCTTCTTTTGTTTTCCCCCCTTTTGAAAGATGTCAATCCATAATACAGCTATGTTTCATTCATGCAGAAAATTTTCCAGAAAAGGTACTTAAGTGGTCTGATAGGTTGGCAATTTTAATTGGAGTCGCGAAGGCTGTGCATTTTTTACATACTGGGGTAATTCCAGGTTGTTTCAGTAACCAGTTGAAAACAAACAACATTTTGCTTGACGAGCATCGCATTGCGAAATTAAGTGACTATGGGATGTCCATCATTGCAGAAGAAATTGAAACACCTGAGGTATGTTTCCTGGCTATTGAGTTTGCATGTTATCTTGATCCTCAAGTAATTCTGTTGCTTTTCATCTTGTAGGCAAAAGGAGATGGCCCAAAATCAAGGTATGGATGCCTCCTATATTATACAGTTATAGTAGAATACTTTGCAACTGGAAGCATGAAATGTTCATCGGGTGCAAAGATTTAAAAATGCATTCAAATAAGCGTCTTAGTTATTGTCATCACATACCAATGTTGATCAGGTGCCAAAGTCCCAATCCTTCATCCCTGTCTATGTTGACCCACCTCATCTATCCTAATCCTATTGCCAGAACCACTACCATCGCAGGCATGAACACCAATGTACTGATGTCACTATTTGTTCCATGTCTCCAACCTAATTGACTGCGTCAAACTATTGCCTCCAGAGCAATTATACCCTCCCACCCTGCTCATCTTAAAACCATGTTTGGTGGTGTTCCCAGTTCCTACTTCTTTTACAGTTTCATAATTTTCTTTGACATTAATATCAAAGCCCACTCCACACTGCTACTACTTTGTCTAAGTATGTTTTATCTAAACCTTATAATTTTTTTCCTCACAATTAATGCAATGAAGCACAAATGTGCTTTGTAATGCCAATGGTATGCTTAATCTGACGTCTGAAATTTCCTTACCAGCTTGGTTGGCCTCTTTAACCATATTTCAGTAGTCAATAATAGACATTTGACTCTGATACAACTTTTCTTGCAGCCATAAGACAAAATTCGAGGATGATGTTCACAACTTCGGATTTATATTACTTGAATCACTCGTTGGGCCTATTACAAGTGGAAAAGGAGAAGCATTTCTACTAAACGAAATGGTATGCTAAAAGCTTTTGATAAGATTCTCCCTCACTGAATCTATTTGAATGCCTAAAAAACCTTTTCTTCTCAGGAGCTAAAGGAAATTTTCTGAAATAATGTTAAGCCTGTATATGCCAAGCTTTTGGAATTCATTTCCTGTGAACGGTTCAAAATGCATGCTTTTATATCAACCTATATATCTTAATGTATGTATTTTATGTATCAGCCCCTTTCTATAAAATTTTATACTCAAATTTTAGGTTCCTCTATCAACATCAACTATGTCAAGGCTGATATTGAAATGACTTTGCTATTATGTTTGAATGAAACCTTAATATATGATGATATTTTTAGGCATGTCATGAATTTGGATCTACAAATTTGAAGAACTGAAATTGTTCTAATTTTAGTGCATATTATAAGAATCACTTTTCTAGACTAGATAGGATCTCCAGGAAGTTTCAGTTTACTCTTCTTCTCTCATTCCCTCAATATTTTTAGTTGTCGGAATATTGCCATGCTTATATTAGCGTTCCTGAGATTAGGTGTCATGATCCGCAGGCATCCTTTAGCAGTCAAGACAGTCGAAGGCAAATTGTGGATCCGGTGGTGTTGACCACTTGCTCACAAGAGTCATTATCAATTGCAATATCTATCACAACGAAATGCATATCTCCAGAACCATCATCTCGTCCCTCTTTTGAGGATGTCCTCTGGAACTTGCAGTATGCATGCTCAAGTCCAGGCCACAGCTGATGCTGATCAGAAATCAGATGCTGCATCATAAGTCCAAGTATAGATATGCACGGAGCAGCAGCATTTGCGCTTCATCTCAATTATTATCTCTCCTGCTTAACTGATAGAGAGAGCCGAGTTTGTTATTGGAATCAGTGACCACACAAAGGTCTGTCAATGTTGAGGCTCAAAGTCTTGATTGCAATATGAATGTACAGTTGTAAATGTCATTCCTTTTTCTTTATATTTCTTCTCCATTTTGGTAGAATAGAGCTAGTGGGGATTACATGTTCCATTTGGAAACATGAATAGAAATGGGAAAGCAGGCATAGGAAGCAAAGAAGCCAATGATGAAATTGAACAGAAGCTGCAAAAAAGAATTATGTAAAAGCCAAGCTAGCTACGGTTCAGTGTAGTTGTGGAATAACAAAACGTTCATAATCAGAAAGTGGACATCTCAACTTACCTAGCTTGTTCTGTTTGGTAATGAAGTCATAGTATATGCTTATAGTTTAAGCTTAAATTTCTGGTAGTGGTTGCTGTCAATACAATTACCATTGCAAGGGACATGGTTCATGAACACAAATATTCTTTGCAAGTTTTCACCTTGTCCAAGTGGTATTACAGGGAATGTTGTACCAAAGCTAGTAGTGTAGGTGGTTAGGCGAAGAAATTAAGGGCTTTTGGTACATTCAAGCTTCAATTCTATCCTATTTGGTTAGCTTCCATCTTTATTTACTCTCAAGAGATTAGACCTAAAACAGTCATATAAGTAAATGTTTCGATTGTCGAGGAGGATTGTCGAAAAAAAAGAAGTAAAAACTCATTTAGAATAAATTTGAAAATAAATAGGAAAAAACAAAATCATAATCTATTTATTTATTTTTGGTTTAGAAAAATAATATTTGGCCAAGTGGCTAACACGTTACACAGCCCTGAGTGGGTGGAGCCAACTTTTTCAGAAAAGACTATCAAACATTTAGCTGATGGTAGCGTGGGCTCCACTATCCTCGGGGATGTGTTTTTGACTGTTAAGTGTTAATTAAACTACACCATCAATGTCGGTGAATAAAATCCAGCCGAGCCAGAAAACGATGCACATTAACCCATCGATCCCTGTGATATGTTTAGTTTGTTTCTCACGCGCCATTATATTATTTGTGGTAGAGTCTCCAACTCAGTTGTTGACTCGGTTAGCTGACAAGACAACAGCTACAGTCAGCGTTGGGTTTATCCCTCGAGTTGAACCAACAACCGAGTCATTCTATGTGGACTCGGGAATTGCTCAGCAAGCACTTCTGGTAGCGCGTGATAAATTTGTATTGTCCTAAACACTATATAACGTCATAACCATTGATTTCTAGCAACGACGTCGTTTGCAACATTACAAATAAACATAAAAAATTCACCCTTCGGCTTTTTATATATTTTTTAATTAGGAAATTCTCTCCTGTCAACTTCTTCTGCTCTTGAATTTTATTTTTCTATTTTAATCAGACATTCTGGGTTCTCTTTGTCAGTACTCGGGGCCTTTGAGACTCAAACACTCAGACTCAGAGATCTTCTACTCTCAAAAATGGTGAACCGTCCAAATCAAACTTAAGCGTTCCACCTCTTTCTTGCATTTTTCTGACTTTCTCGCCACTAGTTTTTTGGGTAAAGTTTCTATTATTGTAGCTGCTTTTTTTCTTTTTTTTTTCCTCTCTGAGGGAAAAATTGATGAATAATATTTTTAATATCTAACAAATTTACTAGAGTTGAATTTCAATATCTGCATTGTTTATAGTGTTCTTAGTTTTAGCTTAAATTTTAACTACTGGATCTTAATCTAATGCTTATTAGCTTAAATTTAAGGCTTCTTCAGAAATTGATTGATGCTGTATTTGCAGCTTTAGTGGGTTTCACATGCTGTTCTTGTAAGCTCTGTGCAATTATTTAGGTGTTTTTGAACTCTTGTTAGGTATAATTTTTTTTTTTTCCCCATCAAACTCGCATTGTGTGAGCTTAAGCTGTGGCACCCTTCTGGAATCTTTCTTCTTTTCATTTTTCTTCTATTAATTTTGAAGAAAAAATGTTCTTATGTTACTGCTGACTTTTTTTCTTTTTCGGGTGACATTTTGTTTATCTTTCATTTTTGGAAGTCCATGTTAAATCCTTTCCTAAAGTTGAAGTAGCTTATCATGCAAGGATACTCTACTGAAGTGCTTCATAATGTGTCCCCCCTCCCTCTTTCACCATATATTTGACTGAGCCTGCTGCATTCCTTCATTAACCTTTTTATGCAGACTACATATTCCTCGGTATAATCATTGACATTATGGGATATTTTGTTCCTTCTTTACTGAATGATATAGTTGTTTCTGATGTGTTGGACTTCAGAGTGCCCCTTATTATGCATATCCTAAGATGTTGAGCTGATAACAGTCATCTGGAGACGATCCGTGATTCCAGCAACCATGGGGCTGGGCCTGAGGGCAAAGACCAGGGGAATCGCCTCAGTTCAAATTGATTACCTAATACATATTCAGGAGATTAAGCCTTGGCCCCCATCTCAATCGCTGAGATCCCTCCGTGCTGTATTGATCCAATGGGAAAATGGTGACCGCAGTTCTGGTTCTACTAGTCTTGTTGTTCCCTCAATTGGGTCTGTTGTAGGTGAGGGAAAAATTGAATTCAATGAGTCCTTTAGACTACCTGTGACTCTGTTAAGGGATATGTCTGTCAAAGGTGGTGATAGTGATACATTCAAAAAGAATTGCTTGGAGCTTAACTTATATGAGCCTCGAAGGGATAAGACTGTCAAAGGGCAGTTGTTGGGAACTGCCATTATAGATTTGGCCGATTATGGTATATTAAAAGAGACTGCCAGCATTACTGCTCCATTGAACTGCAAGAGGAGCTTTAGGAACATAGATCAGCCTGTTTTGTCTATTAAAATTCAGCCTGCTGATAAAGGCCGTACCAAATCCCTTCCAATAGACAGGTTGTCAAAAGGAGTGTCAATGGACAGCAATGGTGGTGAATCTGTGTCGGAGCTAATGAATGAAGAATATGCAGAGGAAGCTGAGATTGCCTCTTTCACGTTCACGGATGAAGATGTTTCCTCACATTCATCTTTGACAGTTTCTTCAGCTTCCGAGTTTAATGGGAGTGTACCTCCTCAACATGAAGAGGTGCTTATATTTCATTCCATTCTATTATTGATATTGAAATTCCATTTTATTTTTCTCGTGACTGAGTTATCATGTTGGTCTATCTTGCTGCTTATTTGATTTAGATTGACCTCAGAAAAATGCCCAGAGAGCATGTATTTCTAATATTCTGATGTGTGGGTTGCCCATGCTAACTTGTAGAATATGAACTTGGCAACTCGTGTGATTTTGTACTTTAAATGAATAGTCAATAAGCTGATTGTAAAACTTATATAAGATGCATTCTACATGTTTTTCGTTTTTTTTTTTTTCCTTATGAATCTGTTTTGGACTAACTGCTATTGGAAAATTCATGGCAGCTATTAGATGCAGTTTCCCTTTCATTGGAAATATTTAATAGCTGTGACTAACATGAAGACCAGACACCTTTTGCTTCCATACAGTAATGTTTTATATGATAGTTGCATAGCCTTTGTTTGTACCTTATGTTATTATAAAAAGTTGTGACTGACTTGCAGAATGAACCCGATGTACCAACTTATAACACTGGTACGATAAACAAGAAACATGACTTGGCTTCAGAACCAGGAATTGAAAATATGACTATGATCTCACAAACTGCACGTGAGAAGGTGGTGAGAAGTTCATCTTTCATGTCAACAATGGATGTTTCTTCGGACCTTGGGAGCCCAATAAATGGTCGTGCTTCTATATCTAATTCTCCTGGTCACAGTTCAGTCACAACCCAGGAACATTTTGCTTCAGAACCAGTTGTTGAAAAATCTACTATTACGCCAGAAACCACACATGGGAAAGCAGGGGAGAGCCCAACTCGCAAATTATCAATGGCTATGTCTTCTGATATTGGTAGCCCAGGAAATGGTCATGCTTCTATATCTAGCTCTCCACATAGTTCAGCAAAAATTCAAAAACATGTTTCTTCCGCATCCTTAGTTGATGAAAACGTAAAGGAAGAGTCTACCGCCAGTGTGAGAAGCAACGATCACAAACATTTGGACCATGATGTTCAGGAAATGGTTCCTAATGGAGGCACTACAATTACAAGCAATTCTCAACCACACAGCAACGAGTGTACTTCTGCCGGTTATTCAAGAACAGTAGCTTCTCCAGTTGATAATTCCATGGTGGTTGAGAAGCCAGGCTGCGCAAACTGTAGTAGTTCTCATTCCAAAGGAAAAGCTTGTGGGAAATATGAGGAAACTGACCAAGATTGGATGAACATGGATATAACTAGTGATGATACTTACGATAGTTCTAGAAATAAAAGATTTGATAAGGAAAGCAAAAGATGCATAGAAGATGAATCATTAATTGGAGAAGGTAATAAAGATCAAGTCTTGCTCCATCGGGCTACATGTTCTTTAGGTGGGGGAAATATTGACATGAAGGGAAATATTATGAAAAGTGAAAGATTAAAGCATGTAAAGTCTGTGAGATCACCAGCTGACTCTGCTAGGAGTACTGGATCATTTATTAGTAATCATCAAACAGATGTGAAGGAAGCTGATATGGTTGGGGATGCAAAATTCAGTGCAGGAAGTATCAAAAGTATTGAAGGAAAAGATGCTAAGATTTATCCAAATGAAGCAAGAAATGTCAGTTTAGACAAAAAAGTTCTGCAGTTGGAGCACAAGATAAAGATGCTTGAAGGAGAGTTGAGAGAAGCTGCTGCAATTGAGGCTGCACTGTATTCTGTAGTTGCTGAGCATGGAAGTTCCATGAGTAAGGTCCATGCCCCGGCTCGAAGATTGGCTAGGCTGTATCTTCATGCTTATAGAGAAAAACTCCCATCAAGGAGGGCTGGTGCAGCTAGAAGTGCTGTTTCAGGGTTAGTACTTGTTGCAAAAGCATGTGGAAATGATGTTCCGAGGTATGTGCTAGCCATATAGCTTCTTCATTTTGCCGAAGCATGTTTCATTTTCTTGCAGTAAACGCATTTACAATCTGAAGATATTCTCAACTTCAAACATATCAAATTGGATTATGCTCAAAGTTTGAGGTTCTCTACATGGTGAAAAAAATAACCTATCTTCTTTAACTAGTTAATGAGAAAACCGTATGCATCTACTGCACGATGAAGTTAAAAGACAAAGCTGAGAAAGTAAAACTGTTCACTCTTGCTTGGCAATCCCGCCTTAATGGCTTAAAATCAGACCCTTTCCTAAAAACTAGACTAAACCTTCTAGATGCAGTAAAAAATGAAATTGAAAAGAAAAAGAAAGAGAGAGAGAGAGAGAGAAGGACACAAGATGACAGAGAAGATTAAGTGGCTAAATCTGTATGAAAGTCTCAAACTTCAAGGAGTGAGATTGGTGGTTGGAGCTTGGTCGTTTCATGAATTAGATGATTGCTTAACAGAATGTCTAATTGCTTCACTTCCTTGTATCTGGTTACAGGTTGACATTTTGGTTGTCTAATTCTATCATGTTGAGAACATTTGTATCCGAATCCATCGATGTGCAGCTGCCACTTTCTACTGGACCTATGATGGAAAGAAAAGGTGATGGAAAGGGAGATATCAGAATATTATCTCCACTAATTCAGAATGCATCCTGTCCCGGAAAAGCCGAAAAGACAATCTTATATGGAAGTTTTGGCACCTGGGAGGATCCATATATGTTAATATCAGCACTGGAAAAGATTGAATCTTGGGTCTTTTCACGTATTGTTGAGTCTATATGGTGGCAGGTAATGCATCAATGCTGCCTTTGTTGAACAACTAACAGCAGCAGAAATCAGTATTAGTTTGAGTTTTACCTAACCTTACTGTTACCTGACATGAATCTTTCAACTGTTCTATTTCCAGATTCTGACTCCACATATGCAGCATGTTGATATAAAGGCCACTGATAAGGGTTCTGCTTCGAGGAAAACATATAGAAGGATTTCCAGCACATGTGATGAAGATCAAGGGAATTTTTCACTTGACCTTTGGAAGAATGCTTTCAGTGATGCCTGTGAAAGGCTTTGTCCCGTTCGAGCTGGAGGGCATGAGTGCGGCTGCTTGGCTGTGCTTGCTAGCCTGGTAATTCTATACACTTTATCATCTTTTATAGTTCCCCCTTTCTTTTGGTGGGTGGGGTGTGGGTCAGGAAAGAGCCATCTCTTCCATTGGGCGTATTGACATGTAAATCAGTTAATGCTTGACAAACACTTTACAAAAGAATATAATTAATGAGAAAGGGGAAAAAGGAAAATAAAAAGAATTGGGAACGCATGCAGATATTTATTTCAGAGAAAAAAGTTCATTTTATGGCAAGTCAAATCGAAAATGACATATTACTAAAAAAAAGTTATAAGATAAATATGTTTTTCTTAATATTTATGCTGGGGCCGGATTCTTGTCATAATGTAGTCTAAACATGTAATTGTGTGGGTGAAAGAATTGTGATTTAACCCTAGCTGAAGAACAAATTAAGTTAGTATTCATTCCGGTCCAGGTGTTGTTTCCTGGAGATGAAAGTTTCCATTGTCAATAGAAAGTACCACCAACTCCTTGCAGCAATAATAAACAGTAGCACACAAAATATTTGCATGTAACAGCGCTAACTATATGTCTGGGTGTTTATATTTGGTTTTGGCTATATTGTAACTCAGGATGCTGATCTTTTAAGGTAACTATATGATTAGATTCTAACTGCAGGTTAGTTACCCTGATGTTGATCTCTCTCACAGGGAAAGAAAAATGTAAATTTTTTTATGTTCACTTCTATGGAGAGCAATGCCCTAAACTGCTCAGGCATATTCAGTGGCCTGCACATCGGCAAAATTCTTGTTTAATTTAGTTGATATTTTTGAATCATATTACTCTATTGCTAATAATTTAGATTTGTTTTTTCTACTTGATGAAAATTCGCATTGTCCTCAAATGACACCATATGCATTTCTGTTACCTGGCTCATCTAGATAATGGAGCAGTGCGTGGCCAGATTAGATGTAGCTATGTTCAATGCTATTCTTCGTGAGTCTGCCGAGGAAATACCTACTGATCCTGTATCTGACCCCATCAGTGATCCCAAGGTTCTCCCCATACCAGCTGGAATATCAAGCTTTGGAGCTGGTGCACAACTGAAAAATGCAGTAAGTAATGTTAGTTATATTTTATTATGCTAAGGAAACATCATTATGACATTGATCACTTAATTCAGATCCAGATGTATACCTTGTGGACATTTTCCTTCCACTGGTAGCCCACCTTTATGAACATGTTTCTTTTTTTCTTTTTTTCCGTATATAGTGGCATTCCTTGAAAGATGGGGATGCAGCTCAAGACCTGTAAACTACAGATGATTATGTAAATTTTGAATATCACTTTAGACCTTTTGTTTTGAATATAACCTTAGATTGAGGAGTTTTTTCTATTTGTGTTCTGCATTTTTCAGATTGGGAACTGGTGTAGATGGATGACTGACCTATTTGGTATGGATACCGATGACTCACTTGATGATATAGATGACTATAGTAACAATGATGATGAGAGACAACTTACATCCTTCAAGTCCTTTCATCTTCTTAACGCTTTAAGCGATCTCCTGATGCTTCCTAAGGATATGCTATTAAACAGATCCATCAGGAAAGAGGTTCATCAATGGAACTTAACTCTTGTTCATTCAATTGCTTGCACCACAATACTTTGTAGTACTTATTCACACTGCAAGAATCTTTGTTTTTGAAGGTATGCCCCATGTTCAGCACACCTCTGATCAAGAGGATTATTGACAACTTTGTCCCAGATGAGTTTTGCCCTGACCCAGTTCCTGATGTTGTGCTTGAAGCCCTGGACTCAGAGGTTAGCAGACCAAATTCACTGTTGTTTTCTTTGCTATTCAGATGCATTTCCCTGAGTAAAAGAATCTAAGAAAATGCTTGATGACTTCACTAAGGCACTGATATTATGAGTTTCCCTACCACCCCTTCCTCCTTGTTCCTTGGAACTAATTTTATTAAACTATTTTTCTGACCCCTTGACTTTCTAAACATATTAATTCAAATAATCAAATGTATGTCTATTACAAACACTTATATCCATCCCCATAGGAAAAAAGGAAAATATTTGCTTGTACTACTTAAAAAGTCTTGTACCACATGGAACAATGTTCTAAGGATTAACCTGATTTGATTATGAACTCTATAAATGAAATTTATCATTTATTTCCTTGATATAGGATCCTCTGCAAGATGTTTCAGAGTGTGTTACAAACTTCCCATGCATAGCAGCTCCAACTACCTATTCACCACCTTCGACAGCTTCCGTCACAAGCATTATTGGAGAGGCCGGAAGCCAACCACAGCTAAGAAGAAGTGGATCTTCTGTCCTCCGAAAGTCATACACCAGTGATGATGAGCTCGACGAATTGAAGTCACCTTTGGCTTCAGTCTTGTTTGATGGCTCCCTGTCCCCAACAGTTTCTACAAAGCTCAGCTGGAAGCCAAAAGAAAATCACAATGAAAATGCAGCCAGATATGAACTCCTCAAAGAAGTATGGATGAATAGCGAATAGTCTATTCTGCATGTATGTTGTTCCTTCAGAAGTTGTAAATCATTACCCTGCTTCTTCTTGACATCATTGTACAAGCTACGGCATATCAGCTAGGTTAGCCTTTTAGAAGAATACGAACACCTTTTACTTAGTAAAGTCCTTGTTTGTAAGCTCGCGACTATTTTGAGAAGAAAATTATAGGAAAAAATAAAGATAAGTCTCATTTTTCTTTAAGTCCTTATTTTAAGAATTCCTCATAAATAAGTCGTAAACTTTAAATTGAAATATTCTATGCTATTTTTGCTCTGTTTATGTTTAATTTTTCAGTTTAAAATATTAATTAAGTGAATTAACTTTTAATCAATGATATAAATAAAATTAGAAAACTAATAAATTTATGAAAGAATTATTAATATAATAATAAATATATTTCTTAAAAATTTAACAAGTTATAATTATCTTCTTTCATAGATTTTTTAAAAAGGTTTAAAGAAAACAAATATTATTTTCAAATTCAATTTGTTTTCATATTATCTTTTTCATGATAACATCTAAAAATTAAATTTAAAAGAAAAAAACTTAAATATTTTAATAATTTTTTTTATTCTTTTATTATGATTATATCATAATTTTATGATATATTATTTTGAAAATTAGTTTACTTAATTATTATTTTAAACATAAAATTAGACATAAAAATGATATAACATATTTCAATTTAAAATTTAGAACTAAATTTAAAAAAAAAAAAAAAAAATCTTAAAAGTATAACTTATTGAAAATGAAAACTTAATATGGAACTTATTTAAGATGTTGAAGTGAAAGTCTTACATTTATATTATATAAAAGAAAAAAAAAATTTGTTTTGACAGCCTCTCGCTGTGTTTGTGCTTACATGTGTTTTATGCGGTCCACTAATCTTGCTGAGTTACAACCTAAATTCAAATTAGAAGATGGCCTTGACGTCTTTAAAAGGGTAAAAACCTGAATTCAGTTTAATGCTCCTTGAGCTTATGATGTCAACGAGGGATTTTAGTATTGGTTTTGCTCTGTAAACAGCTTGAACTTTTAATTTTTGGGTTACAAAATTCTGATCAATTAAAGAGAGAAGCACCAAGTACATCAGCATAGATGATCCTTTATTTCAAGGGAAACATCTAGTTAAAGAACTTTTTTTACTTTCCAAAAATAATAGGACTTATCAAACAGTTCATTTAGCATGAGGTTGGCAATTAGCAGGTAGACTCGAGAGAGGAAGCTTTGACATCTGACTGCAGAAAATTTTCAATCAGGACATGCATTGAAACTTCAAGATCAACTGAGTGGTTCTTTTTTTTTTTTGAAGAAAGGAAACATGCCATAATTTATTGCATCTGAGCAATAACAACGTTTGACATACACACACACAAACTTGAAGTACGTGACCGGATGAATTAGTCACTTGGGAACGAACAGATACTTGGTTATACATCAAAATGGTCATATAGGCCACTATGCCGCTTGCTGTCTCTCGCTAATACTACTCAAAAATGATTTTGCAAAAAATTCATTGAACTCTCACATATAATAGGTATATACTATTATGCCAAAAAATGACTCACTAATGCCGCTGAAGAATATGGAATGCCAAATGCCAAATCAGGCAGTCAGTTTCGCTGCAGAGTTGACAGCATTAATATGCTGGAGATGCAATGCAGCTAGCAGTCCCTGCCACGTTTCTCCGGGTGCACCTGTCACTTCAAAATCAAGTAGCTTCTTCTGTTTCTTGTAGTAATCTTCCAATTGCTTGATCTAGAAAACCAAAAAGAAGGAAGAAAATTAGCAACAATTCTATCTTTTACTTCCAAGACATCCAATACTGACATATGAATAGATAGAACCAAGGAAAATTCCGAATTGGTATCTTCTTAATCAAAATTTCAGAAGCAAAAGAACAATGCAGGACACCTGCTCTGCATAGACAAGGGCATTTTCATTCCAGGAAACTCCTGCATCGGCATTGGGGGATTCTAGTTTTTTCTCCTGCAACTGCTGATTTAGATTGCACCTGGCACTGCTCATGCTAAGACATTCATGGTGAGGAGAAATGTGTCCAATCTTCAACTTTTCTTTCACCAAATTATCTTCTGTCCATTTGAAATTTACAACCAAATCAACATGAGCAATCTGATCAAGAATCTCCTGTAAAGAAAGTCCAGCAACAGGTAAGCAACAAGTATTATAAGGGCCATAATGTCAAGAATTACAGTTTAACATGTGTGCACACAAGAAATAACAAATGGATTACTGTGTACAGATTCATAATCTAAAACATTGATCTTACAGCTTGGATCCTTGTTCTAGGAATGCCATCCAGAATAAAACCAGTTTCACCTCTGGAATAGCCTTCTTCCAGTCTCTTAGACAACAGTCCAAAGATTATTTCTTCAGGGACAAGTTTTCCTTCATTAATTGCATTTGCTATCTGCATTAGAAAAAACACAAAGTAAGAAGAAGACCACATTGTCACATAGTGCTGTTTAGCAAGGCAAAAAAATTGAACTTCGTAATTATCAAACTTATAATTCATACATTGATTAATAACACCAATATAAGAAGCACAAAATTAATTTTTACATCCTATTCACTAAAATATGATGAGAAGTATGGTTGCCAGGAATTACAAATGACTCAAAGGAACAGTCTAAAGAAAAATGCACTTGGTCTACAGAAAAGAAAAAAAATAAAAAAAGGAGCAAAATTTGAGAAATTTCGTTTTTAAGGCACTAAATGGGAGGCGTTGCATGTAGAGTGATATTGTTAATTGGTGGGAGTTTCCACTTTTATCCGAAAACTAAAAGAGGTTAAGGAAAAAAAGGCAAAAGAAAAAGAAAACTTTCTGAACATTTTGGCGTAACCATGGAAAAATCGAAACTTCAACCAAGAAATTCGTCAATAAGAAATGCTCAGGTAAGCAGAATTGACAAGATTAGATTAAAGCCTACCAGATAAAACCTTTTCCTTTCAGCAATTAATTTGTAGTTTTTGCAAGAATTAATTTCTTTTTAAGTTTCTTTCCGCAATTTTCTGAGCAACCAAAACAAAGCACATAACTGAAAGAGTAGGCAAACCTGTTGGTACAGAGTAGAACGTGGGTTGAGCTCTTGGCGAACAAGGGTACCCATACAAATGTGAGGAACTTCTAGAAGCTTCGACAGCCTCTCCGCATACACGTGTCTCTTTGCGCCAGGCTCACCTATCATCACCCACTGTACTCCACGTTCCGGTTCCCACCCTTCCGAATCAACCATCGTACTTCGTCGGTTCTGATCGCGGCGGTATAGCTCCAACTCCTCTTCATAATCATCATAGTCGTACTGAACAGCAGCCGCCGCTCCGTAGGCACGTTTCGGGAGTAAGCCGAGGGATCGGATTGCTCTAAGTGGCTGAGAAATCACTCTCACGCGGCTGATCCCGGCCATGGTGGCGGCGATGCACAGGCCTCTCCTTTTTCTCAGAGAAGAGAGAGCGCGAGAGAAAGAGGGATTTCACTTTCAGGGTAGAGACTACTGAGGTTTTAGTGTAGAATAAGATTTGTAAAATGCCATTAGTTTTTACATTATTTACGGTAGTGCCACCCAGTCAAATTATTATTTTCTACGCATGGAATCCGCAAGCCGGGGGCTTGATGGCTTTGTGCAGCCGACACGTGGTTGACTGATGCGAGTCCCATGCTTCTGACGCCGATTAAATTGGATGTATCTACCACATCAGTTTTGCCACGTATATACTGAAATTGTAGTTAGAGTTGCTGTTTATTTTTTTTTTCTTTCTAGAACTTCTGGACCAAAATCCCCTTATATTCTACACGAGAGGAACATGTAAGAAAAAGAAAAAATCAATAAAAAAAATTTCAAATTTTAAATTTATTTTTAAATTAAATACAATGAGATTGGTGTTTATGTAATCAAACAAATAAATACATGTAAAAAGAAATTTATGATATAAATTTATAAATATTTGTCTTTTAATTTTAAGCTAGGAGAAAAATTAAGAAAATAATATTATATAAGGCAAAAATTATACTCTTGATAGATTTTTTAATTTATAGTTTCTTTTATTAATTTTTATTCATAAAATTGAGAAGAATTAGGAAAATAAATTAATAACAAAAAAGAGTTATAATCCTATTATTATTAAAAGGGATTAGAAGAATTAGAGGAAAAATAAATTAATAGTATATTTTATGCATAAAATTTTAAAATATAAAATAATAACTAAAGAGTACCTATATAATTGTAAATACCCATAATGATGTTTAAAGCAGTAAAAAAATTATCATTAAGCCATTGTTATATACATTATACAGTATATATACAAAAAATTTAAAAGATTTATTTTAGTAACAAAAATTTTTCAAATTTCAAATATCACTGAAATTATCTTAATAGAGCAATAAGACAGGTAGGAGAGTAAACCTCAATTTACAAATTTAATAGATATTTTAAATATAGAAGATTAGACAGTCATCAGGCTGGTTTGCCCGAGAGGTTAAGGGGGAAGACTTAAGATCTTCTGCACATAAGTGCGCGTGGGTTCGAACCCCACAGCCAGCAACTTTTATTACTTGGCCCCCATTTTTTTATGACCATAGTCCTCCATATAGAGCTCATGCCCAACATAGGTAGAACTGAAAAAGTTCATAAAAATAATATTCATTTTTCCTTTTCTTTCATTTACTATTGTCTTAGACTTCTTATTCAATTCCTATTATCTAAAAAAAATAGACTCTCAACCAACCTATTTCATTTCACTTTAATCAAAACAAGTACAAAATCCACGCAAAAAACATAATTCAGATGTTTATTGCCTTATGCAAAAATAAAATTCAAACTTCGTCCCTACCAATTAAGGGAACATTATATTGGCCATCACATAATTAAGAAGACTATAGCCATCAATAATATTTAATTAATTTTTTTCCTCCTAATATAATTATAATCAATCCTAATTAATGACTTGTTTAGGTCAACATGACATTTTCACCCCAACTTCATAATTTATATATAGGAAGAAGATGACCTTGCAAATTATGTGGATCAAGAAGTCTATGTCAATGCTCCAATAACTAGGGAGGAAGGTTCCTCCACATGATTTTTTTTTTTTTTTTGAGTGGTTAATTCTCGAAGACACAATTTTTGGTGTCTACAAGTCTATGTTAACGATTTTCTTGCACGTGGGACTTTATTTTTTTCTTCGGCCACATGCTTTATCAATTAAATTAGTAATTTTAATAGTTTTAAGTAGTCTTTTAACATAACGTCGTAAAGAAAAAAAATCGTAACATATAATATATATTTATTTAAAATTATTTACAAAATTATTTTGATAACTAAATTATCTTATTCAATTACTTAATAACTATTATTTATTTTAATTAAAAAAATAGTTTTACTCCACAAACACAAAATAATAACCTTCCCCATTATCTTTCTATAAAAATAATTTTTATTTAAAAAATTAATTAAATAAAATATATACAAAAAATACACATGTAAGCGCGACTGGTAAATTAACACATGAGAAACATTCTTCACCATACAATAATTTAAATAGGTGGAGCAATTCCTTGACACATGGGTAATTCTCATTCCTTTCATATTTCATGTAACACTGTAGTATTTGGTCAACGTATATTTTTACCCCGCAATCACATAATTTATATAAAGAAGATGACCTTGCACATCATGTAATATCATTGGATCAACATTCATCAAGTGTTATGTCAATGCTCCAATAAAGTGGGGAAAGCTTCATGGGATGAATTTTTTTTTTTTTAACAAAATGATATTTAATGTCTATAAAATTTTACACTTTTTTTTACCTTCATTATAAAATCATTTTTTGAGTCAATTTCATTCTATAATTTTCAAAACATTTATATATAATAGTTTTTCTCAGCCTAACACCGTTAATAATTTTGAATTATTTAAATATTTTTAGAACGAAATAGACAAAAAGTAATGAAAATATGAATATTTTAGTGAGTTTGACAATAAGGATTAATAATACTAAAAATTATATATATATATATATATATATATAGAATAAAATTGACAAAAATAGGCACATAAGCGCAAATTGTGAATTAATACTGCTAAAATTATATGTATTTTTTAACAATAAGGTATTTGTTTTTAAAATTAGAGTTTGAATTAAGTTGTAATTTATTTTTCAAATTTCGGAGAGGTATATATATGTTTAAGAAATATAAAAATAAAAAAAAAGTTGGTGTAATATGAATATCATTATAATGAGGTAATTTACACATAAAAAGGAAGAAGAAAAGATTCATTAATTTGACAGCTCCGCATGCCCCATGCACGACGTTAAATAATGAGTCTGCGGTCTTCCACGTTTATTTACGAAAACAACCCCGAATCTTCGTCTTTCACACACAGAGGGGAGGCCCAGCCCGGTCTTGCAAGTTAGTTGGTCTGGTCAAACCCAACTCACGCGGAATCAACTCATTTTCTATAAATATTTACTCCTACGGCCTACAAAAAAAAAAAAAAAAGACTGAGTTCTAATTCAAATCCTTCTTGTCCTTCTTCTTCCTTCAATTATTTTCAATTTTTCTTTTTTCCCTCCAATTCATTTTGTAACTCAATCTTTCAATTAATTGTGGTACGTTAACTACATGGACAAGCTCACACAATATGAACGTGTATTCAACCATTTTGATGAAAATGGAGATGGAAAAATTTCACCTTCAGAGCTACAGCTGTGTGTTGGGGCAATAGGAGGGGAGTTATCGATGGAAGAGGCCGAGGCGGCAGTGGAGTTTTTGGATTTAGATGGAGATGGGTTGGTGGGTTTGGATGATTTTATTAGGTTTGTTGAAGGAGGTGAAGAGGAAGAGAAAGTGAAGGATTTGAGAGAAGCTTTTAAGATGTATGATATGGATGGATGTGGGTGTATTACACCAAAAAGTCTTAAGAGGATGCTTAGTAAACTTCTTGGTGAGTCTAGAAGCATAGATGAGTGTAGTGTTATGATTGCTCAATTTGATCTCAATGGTGATGGAGTACTCAATTTTGATGAATTTAGGGTTATGATGCTTTGATATTGTACACTTCTTTCAATATTTGTTTCAGAGTCTAATCTTATCACCTACTCATGTGTTCCTATTACTAATTTTCTTCCTTCTTCCATAATTTTGTTTGTGCAATATAGAGAAGTCTTCTTCAACCGTTTGTTTAACTAATTTGTTTATTGACACCAAAATCCAATCCACTTTGGAGCAGGGGTGAGAAAAAATTATTAAGAAGCTCTATTCAAACTCAGCAAGATAGATGCCACTCTGCTTAGCTTAGGTATTACACCTATTTGTACAGCTCTTGATCAGATAGGAATATCTTGTCAAAAATCAAGAGGATACCTTAAATTTTAACTTCATTTCAGCTTGGCCATGCCTTCATTGACTGCCTAATGACTCTGTTACAGAAAATTTAGAATATGGAGCAAACACAAAGATTAATTAAAGATTGGTTGATATTCAAACTTGTTCTACAACTAAAACCAAGCCCTCATAATCCAAAAAACAATAGCTGAGCAAAAACAGAGGCCAGGAGCAGTGTCCCCTGTATATGTAAAATTTTTGTTGTCCCTTAGGAGTTAGAACAGAATTGTCCACTCTTAGAAGTTTACTCGGACTTGTCCACTATCATCACCATGGAGAAAACCTACATGTTCTCTTCACCAAAAAAGAATCTAGGCAATTTTCCCCCTCCAACCCAATTAATGGGGCTTGTGTAGCGACTAGCTTACTCATCAAACCGACAAGAGTGAACAATTATGTCAATCATAACTTTGTTCCTTCTTTATTAAAAAAGAGAAGCAGATTGATCCGAATAATTAGTCTCTTAAAAATGCCTCCAACCCGGACAGCAGCTAATAAATATTTACTTGTTCAGTACTTTTGTTTATTTAACTAAATCACTAAAAAACCTTTTAAATAATGAGTTTTCTAATGTTGGCTCAATCTTTGATGGCTAATCTTTGAATGAATTAGTCAAATTAGCGCTTGCTTCGATGAATATTGATCTCTTAACTATTAAACTAAACCTTTATTTGTACCTAATTACTATGACTCTAGGAAAAAGAAAGATCAGAGTAAAAAACTGCACCTTTCTGTGTCATGCTCACTTTGTTATTAAATTACATATACATAGGAGCCAAATGCATAACAAAGAGGCTTAGAGCCTAGGATTAAGTACAATATTGAAATTTTAATACAAGAAACTAGAATTTCCAGTTTCATTTTGTTTGCAATCCTTCAATGGGTATTTCACAGATTGTTCGCAGCTGCTTTTACTACTAAAGGTTTGCAAGAGCTTTCACACATTAAAAGCTGCTCCCCTTCTGGTAATTCTTCCACCAGTCTTGATAATTTTTCGATAATTTCACCAGCACTTGGTCTTAAAGATGAATCTTCCTCTACACAAGATCTTGCAATATTAGCCAACGTGACTGCTGCATCAAATGAATAATTCCCACCCAATGCACTGTCCATCCATTCCCTTAGCTCGTCAGCATTATCTGATTGCACTATGGATTTGATTTTCTCTGAAAGCCAAATGCTCCCTTCTCCTTTGTCATTAGGCCTTGTTATGGGTGTTTGACCTGATAAAACTTCAAGCAGAACCACCCCATATGCAAATATATCTATGCTTGTGGAAATTTTGCCCTGGTGAACATATTCTGGGGCTAAATAACCCAGACTCCAAGAAGCAGGATTGGTTGAATAAAAATGGGGGTCCTCAGTATCATTTTGCACACATCCTGCCATGCCAAAATTACCAACCTTTGCACTGAATTCTTCATCTAAAAAGATGTTCCGGCTCTTTATGTTTCGATGAACATAGCTTGGATTCATAACATGGTGTATATAATGTAAAGCCATGGCCACATCAAGACAGATCCTCAGCCTTTGGCTCCATGTCAAGAAGCAATAGCAAGATGCAATGAACTGGTTCTTCATTGCCAAGCCACCATGGAGCCAATCTTTTAAGGACCCATTTTTCGCATACTCAAACACCAAAAATGAATCAGGACCCTCTGTTAAACATGTCCCCATCAGCCTAATTATGTTGGGGTGTTGGTGAAATGCATCATGGAAAAGACCGAAATCAATTTTTGAAATGGTTTCTGTCCGCATACGCTTAATTGCCATATTCTTCCCATTGAGACGACCGTGAAAAACAGATCCCTCAATTTGATTGCTTGAATTGAAGTCCTCAGTTGCTTTGATCAACTCCTTAATTGTATATGCCTCCAACAGCTTCTTATGAGGAGTAGTATCAATGATTTTACCATCAAGAGTATCCTGAGATCCCTCAAATGATACTTTCTTATCGCTCGTGGTTCTTACACTAAGACTAAGCTGTTGTAGCTCCAAATCGCCTCCCTTGCATAATTTTCCTTTTTTCTTCTTGTTCTTCTCCTTCTTCTTTAGGAAAATCACCAAGAAGGCTGCTGCCACTGCAATGCACACTCCAATTGCTACCCCACTGAACCCAATATATAATCCAATTCTCCACATTTTTGATTTCTTCTCGTGTGGACTAGTTACTGGGATACTGTTTGCTGGAAAATGCATGTTGGGTTCCCGGGGTTTCGCCAGGGGACCAAGGCTTGGCACACCATTGAGTGGAATCAGAAGAGTTGTAAGAGGTATAAGGCTTTCAGGTCTGAGGAATCCTTTTGATCTTTTATTTGCAGATATAATAGCTTCAGTACTAATGTTAAACTTCAAGGCCAAATTAGAAACCGTGTCACCTTCAATTACAGGATAGGACAGCAGAAGTATTGGTTCTGGCCTAAGCTCAGATGAATATGGACAGGCACATCTCAATGGTATCAGCAATTGAGTTTTATCACTAAGATCCCAGGGAGAGATTCCGGGGTTCTTCTCGTGGATAGCTTTGCAGGTTGTCAATCCCTCTAGTGCTTCAGCAATGCCATAAAAGCTCTCACCCTTAATGGCAGTTCTGGTTAATTCAGCTCCAAAGAAACCACTTTTGCATTTACAATCAAGTGGGATCAACAGAGGTTGATCTTTTGGAAGGAATTCTGTCTCTGCTGAAAAACCATTTGCTTCTGCAATGACAAACCGATTAATGCCCAAGTAAAAGCTCAGATTGAAAAGAGATGAGTAATATGAATTAGCGCGAAAGATTGCAAATGTTCCACACTGGTTTTGTGATCCATTTACATTGCAATGATAGCCAGAAGCATCTGCAGATGTTGTCTCACAGCTTAGCAGGTTCTGTCCAAGTGCAGTGACAAATAGCCAAATGAAAAAGAACAAAGCCCTCAAGTGGAGCTTAGTTCTGATCAGTGGTGCCATGCCCATATGACCACTCAGTCCTCTCATAGAAAGGCTTACTAAAAACAAAGAGCTTTCTCACTTTCAGAGGGTGAATATTTTGGATCCATACAAAAACTATGTTAAAAAACTCAAGAGAATTTTTTTCATTTAGACAGGATTCTTGAGGATGACAAACTATATTTTGACTCCTCTTCCAGCTGTTTAGGTAATTTCTTGCATTGGGGCTGATTCCTTTGGCTAAGGGATGGGTGGCTTATGGCTATTTATCCCAACTCCCAAGTTTTCATTTGCCAGTTAACCTATAGTACCCCCTACTCTTTTAACTACTTCAGAGGCTCCTTGGGTTTCAAACCTGCCTTTATATGCATCAACATGTGTAAATACTCTACTTGTCCATGTGCTTAGAAGCAAACCATTTAGATATATTTTTATTTATTTATCTTTTTTTTTAAGTATAGTAGTAATACATACATTCTTTAAAGTGGGTAGCTAAAGGCATATTGGTTTTAAAGCAATTAAGTGCAACAAGTTGTATGCGGTTCACTCAGATTGAGGTATTTATGATAGAACATGATCAAGTGGTTAACATTCCAAGCCAAGACTAGTCTTTTTTTTTTGCTAAGAAGCCAAGACTAGTCTTTTTTTTGCTAAGAAGCCAAGACTAGTCATATAACTATATTTACAGTGAAAACTTTAAAATTCTAATGCTCTGAATTCTGATGTGAAATATGGTACGTCCTAAGACATGAACATTGATAGGAAAGCTGCTTGCATCAATTTTCAACGTGATTGTTCCTCATCCAATTACTGAAAAAGAGGCATACGTGCATGAATAGCATTGTGCCTCCAACTCCAAGTACAACTAACCTATAAAAGGTATGTAGATGTCCAACTTTTCAAATGATGGAAGAATGTACAAGACAAGAGATAACATAATCTGTTTTTAAGTGTGAAGCACTATGGACAGAAATGATGTTAATTGTGGAAAATATGGATTGTGGGACTAAAAAGTAGAGAAAAGAAAAGGATAATATCTATGAAAAAGTGTAAAAAGATATGATCTAAAGCATAGAAAGCAACTAGAAGTTGTCAGTTGATAAAATCTCTCGGCGTCTTCTAAAAGAACATGCAATCAAATTTCCCTCAACATTAATGAAACTCTATGCAAAAGGAGAGAGTTCTCACATATTATATAGTTCATAGATTCAACGAATTTATTTTAAAAAAAAGGTGGAGAAAAGGAACTTTTATAATTATATAGTGTAATTGAAAGAACCAAAATTGCACTCTAGAAGTGAGGAATGGGAAAGATTAACCCTAGGATTGATTGGTCATATTTACCATGAATATCCTACGTTGACAAGCACCACTAGACATTGTGAATGTCAATTGTATTTTCAGAATAGCATACCTATGCTAGGCTTTTCCCATTCAAAATAATGTTATGGTTTACTAGAAAAAGATTTTAAATTTTTAGATATACGCGTCTAAGTTCAACTGTTTAAGGTAGACTATTCACTAAATTTAAATGAGTGATTTACAATAAATTTGATCAACCTAAAATGTATTGTAGTATAGTGCATTTACCTCACCCCTCAATGTAATTGTGTGAAGTAGATTAAACAGGCTTTTCAAAAGTGTTGAATTGTTTTTAGGGCTTCATCAAAAGGTGGTTCTTCATTTCAATCCACGAGAAGTCAAAGGTAAACGAAATAGAACAAAGAATTGTCATTTTATTTTTTTCTATTCAAGATCCAAACACTGAACCAAATAATGAAAAGAAAACTGCTGGCTTTTCATCACGCAGACCAGACTTTTAATTTTTCTGAAGATTACCAAGTGAAATTGGCAAACTACCCTGGCCTCTAGACAGGATGATACACTAGAAAGTAACTTTTCTCAGTCACAGCACTAGTACCAAAAAGTAATCTCCCTCATAAAAAAGTATGTATGTTCTCTAAGTTTATATTATTTATATCCTTAAGCCAATGCAGAGTCTGAGACAAACATTAAAGCATTTTTTACTCTTAACAACTTTTTAAAAGGATCCAAGCACAGCATGGCCTGCATGTGCATGTGAGAACACATGCTGACCACTGTTCTCAGTAAAGAGATATAGATTTATGAATGTGTAAATTTGGGAGTTTGGAGCAGGCCTTTTAATCCTTGGCTGTTACACATTTTCTGATGTTGAAGATACAAAAGGGTCTTACCTAAGATAATGGTTAAACAGACAGGGTCACAAAGGTTAAACAGAATGAAGAAAATGAAAAGGGTATTGTTAATTTTGCTGGACAGAGCTGCTTCCATATTGTTCTCTTTCTTTTATGTGAGACTCACATCTGCTTTCACCTGAGCAAGGGCTGCGTGAAAATAGCCCTTACCTCTGCGAAGATGATATACCAAGCATGCACAAAAAAGTAGAGGGGTATTTATTGGAGACAAATCTATTGTCCAAGAAAAAAGAATGACGAGATTTAGACAGATCCAATGTGGGAGCTGATTATGCTGATGAAGATCTATTTATTCAGAATATTCATGTATGCAAATGGCATGAGGATGATCAGAGCATGATGTATCATGATCAGAATCCAGACAAGACATGTTTGTGCATCAAATATATATGTGCATGTGCCAAGAAACCCACTAACTGCATTCCAAGTGCGCTACACAAACCATTTTATCACAAATTACATTACAATACGATTAATAATTTACTAATAAGCTGATCTGGCAGATAATCTCTGAATCTAAGTAAAGCAAAATATTTCATCCCCCCCCCCCCCCAACATATTACACAAACAGCTTCAAGGACTTGTACAAAAAACATGAATGTCAGGGAAAAAGAAATACTGTAATGAAGGGGAATCCCACAAGACAATACAGCCAGAGGAAATCGTCTGAATATCTCGATCATTAAAACTCATAGCAAGTAACCAAACTTCAAAAGAGAAACATGAAGAACAGAAGCTGCAATGGAAATGGAAATCACAAAATGGGGCACTGTTACCACAGTAAGTTAGCTGCTCAAATTTAGAAATAGCCTCCAGGTTGATAGAGCTGTCAGTGGCATGTCACTGTTCATCAATGCAATCAAGAATGTTGGTATAATTGCAACAGATAGCAGTTGGAAAATAGAAAATGAAACATAAAAGAAAATAAATGGTGCCATGTAATATTAAGTTATGTGGTTCTGACATCAAATAATTCTATTATCTGCATTGTTACACTTCAATAAGTACAGAACACAAGTTAATATAAACACTTCACATTTTATTAACTTATCAAAATTTTGACACATTGGGCAGATTGTTAGTGATTATAACAATGACAAGCTGGGGTCGACCATTTTTAGTGAATACTGTTTGTGAACACTAAGCCAATAGTGATGTAACTCGCCTGTATCATGTTACAGTTTTTGCTGGGCTTTCTCAACACTCTTCTTCATTAAGGATATTACTTCAGCTGGCTTAGGGGCTCCAAACACTGAACTTCCTGCAACAATGCAATTTGCTCCTGCTGAAGCTGCCGCATCTATAGTCGAAGGCCCTAAGCCACCATCCACCTGCAGAAGTCGAGAACACTTGCATTACTGATAGAATACTGCTCCAAGTTTGCACGAGTGTGCACAAGCAAACACATAATTAAACCTTAACCATCTCATCTCCATTAATCCAAGGAAGAGATCAGGTGAGCAATCCAATGGAAAAGATACAAGGAAAAACCATTTAAAAGTCGCTGGGGGATCCAAATTTACCAATAAAACTCAAGAAAGCATAAAGAAACCTAAATATGTAAGAACTCAAACAATTCCAAATGCCCTTCAAGCAAAAATTAATCCAAGGTTTACATATATAAACAGGACGATGAACAAGAAGTTAACTTGATGGCAGATAAGTCACAAACAATAAAATTTTTAGGACAGCTTACCTCTATATCAAGTGATGGATACTTTTTCCTTAGAACACGTACCTGGGTTTAAAAAGTATAAAAGAAATAATTAAAAATAAAAGACTATGAGCTGGAAATCGACAGGAGACGCCAGTCAGAAAATGAATTTACTGTAATCCAGAAAATTAAAATATAAAACCAATGACACCTTATCCATTGTCTCAGGCATGAATTTCTGCCCACCAAATCCAGGTTCCACAGTCATTACAAGGACCATTTCCACAGGATTTTCACCTTCAACCTATGAAGTAAAACATAAAATTGAACAAGAAAAGGAAAATAAGGATTTTGTGAGGCATTTTATCCATTCTCAATTATAAATGCTATATATAGGCAAAAGGTCCTTCCAAAAAGCTTTATTAGGATCAAGTGTTAAATGTAAAGTCCAGCTAAGCAGATCTCATAACAAAAGAAGCCACAAAGAAAAGGAAGCATACCAGAGGATAAACTTCTTCAATAGGAGTCCCAGGCTTTAATGCTACACCAGGCCTCATGCCCTTTGACTTAATATTTTGGACAACTTCTTGCCAGTTTTCTGCAAAAAGAGACACCATTAGAACTTCTTTAGAAAGAGAGAAAAAGGCTTACTAGGGGTGTGAAAATGGGAATTGGAACAAATAAAGACATTCTTGGGATCATAACCCACCTTTAGATACCTCTACATGGAAGGTAAAACCAGAAGCACCAGCTTTCCCCAAAGGTTCAACATAATCAAGAGGATTTGTAACCATGAGGTGACAGTCCAGATATGCCCTACAAGAGATAATGTAGATCATTACTTCACATGCAGATAAAACAACACCAATAGTTTATATTTATCATAGACAATTTTAGTGAAGCACAAAAAGTGTTACTTTGAGTGCTTTCTCAAACTTTGAATGACTGGAGCACCAATGGTAAGATTGGGGACAAAATGCCTGCAGGGAGAAAGATGGAAAGGAAAAAGAAAACAGATTTGCAAGTTACATTAGAAACAAGTAGCTAAAGTTGAATAAATAGAAGATTTATCAGCAGGTAATCGATCATCCTTAGCAACGAGTTAGATTACCATGCAAGTTACACTGAAATTGACTAAGTACATAAGCACAAAATTAACTACAAGATTTTGCAGAATATCTTGTCAAATCAGTATCTTGAATGCTAAAAAGGAATGTTAGCATTCACTTGAATTTGTGCCAATTGATAATTTCTATAAAGTTTAACTATATTATATATAAAAAATCAATTTCATATGCTTCTTGAGCATATTTGGTATATCCTCAACCTCCAGTTGAACCCCATCTTCCTTCTAGGAGGTACCCACCAGATTCTTTTGATTCCCATTTATAGCTAGAGAACCACCATTCTTTTGACTGCTTATGATAGCATTAACGATAAGCACAATAGAGTAAACTGAAGTTCATAAATTTTTCATAGTGGGTAGTTGCACTCAATACCGTTACAATTAGGACATGATTAATGAGTGCAAACTTCTGTTGTATATGTTGTCGTCATTATCAAAACTAATACCAATTTGTGAAGTGTTCTCAGCTAAAATTAAGCATATACATAAAATTATTCTACCATATTGCTAATGCACTGTATCTAATATAAGAAACAAGCATATGTTTGAATACTACACCCAAATCAAGCATATGCTTGAATACTATACCCAAATCAAGCATATGCTTGAATACTACACCCAAATTAAGCATATGCTTGAATAATACCAATGTGTGAAGTTTTTTTCTTTTGTTGCTCTTTTTTATCTTTTAAAGATGATAAGGAACTTCCCAACACTAGATATGTAGGACAATGCCATTGGTACCCACATTATCTCACCAGAAACTGCACATCATACGAGTTGAGAGGATGGTAACAAACGAAACTTGAAATGTCACCATGCATAATAAGCAATTATTTCTATAAAAAATGGGAATCATTCAGAAATTTTTTTTTAAAAAAAAAAAAGAAAAGAAAAGAAAAGGAAGTATGGCTTATGACAGCTTCAAGCAATATATGCTTTAAATGATAGAGATTTGTAATGAAGTAGGTCAAGCAATGAAAGCATGAAGGAAGGAAACAGAAGAACAACTTAAAACACAGTAAGATTGATGGTAATCTGTGGACAAGACCAAACTGACAAGGCGACAAACCTACCCATCCTGCAGATAAACCAAAAATTGATATCAGTTACCACCAATGAAATAAAATATATTCATATTTTTGTTTTAAGTAATAATTTCATTGATAAAATAGGGCAAACCAGTATACAGTATGTATTCAAATGCTATATTTGTATCTTAACAAATCATACATACTTTGTTAACCAAAACCATTTCAAATTCCATACTCACTAATATTTCTTGCAAATTCAATTCGGAAAAGTCCCAATTGTTAGACTTAGCAAGTTTATAGCTAGAACCTACAGCTTCTGTTGTCATATGATTACTTTCTCTGTTAGAACACAGTAGAATTAGATGGCCGGCATTTAAAGACGAGCTAGCTCACAGAAAACAGGTGTAAAGGTGTCTATCTTCATCTATCTACATCCATCAAAGAAATGGAGGGATGAAAGTATCTTTAACGATGATTTTATATGACCTGATTCCGAATAGATGCATTGACAATTTTATGATGGAGATTGATTATGCTGAGAAGAATCTTACTATCACTTCTCCAACTAGGCAGTACACCACTACATGGGTAAATTGGTGTGCTCCTTCTGAGCCGGGGATTAAACTTAATACGGATGGCGCTTCAAGAGGTAATCCGGGATTGGCAAGTGCAGCGGGTGTTCTAAGAAACAATCAAGGTAATTGGGGTTTTGGGTTTGGAAAAAAGATAGGGTGTTGCTGTTCCGTTAGAGCTGAGTTATGGGCTCTGAGACTGGATCTACTAGCTGCTTGGAATTGAAGTTTTGGAAAAGTTTGGGCTGAAGTGGATTCACAGGCCATAATTGATCTTATCAGAAAGGAGGATTGTCATAAAAATGCTCATAGACGCTTTATTAGTGATATAAAGAGACTTATGAGTTTAGATTGGGAAGTTCACTTGAGCCACATTTATTGTGAAGGAAATAGAGTTGCTGATTGTTTGGCCAATCTTGTTTTGGATATCCAAGATAATGAGGTTGAATGGGTACAAGCTCCACCTGAGCTTAGACTCATTCTGGAAGCAGACAGTATTGGTGTCGCTTGGCATAGGAGGATTGCAATTCCAAGTAGCTAGGCTTTTGTTTTGTTTGTTGTTTTCTTTTCCTTTGTAACCAAAAAAAGAAAAAAGAAAGAAATGACCCGTAATAAACAAATAGAGACAGAATATTAAGTCATGCAACTCAATAATGAGTTGGAGTTCTATATTAACAAATAAACAATAATGAGAAGCAGTGGACATTACTAATCACAAGAGATGTTATGCACGGAAATGAAACTATTGATTATAACATTATTATTAATCATAATGAATGTTATGCACTGATCTTTCCTTCATTTCTAGAAGAAAAAAAAAATCATTATTAACGTGAAAAATATACTTGTAAATTATCAATTATTAATGCTATTTAAATCAAATTCAAGATTACAAAAACAGGACACAAAACTATAAGTCCCCGCAGAGCTTTTAACATGATTGGTAATCAGCCAATTTATCAAAACTCAAATCCAGGCTTGAACTAGTTTCATAATTCAGACAAAAATGCTACTTGATGTAAAAAAATCGATTCTGGTTCCTCAAATGAATTCAAAAGTAAGACTGGACTTTTAAGGTTAACAAAAATATGGGAATATTCGAATTGATCAGAAACCGTACCATGATGTCCATATGGAGCCAATCGGCGCCACATTTGAGCATGCGATCGGCCTCCGAAGCCAAATTGGCAAAGTCCGATGACAGCATCGAAGGTGCAATTTTCGCCTCCACCCCCATCTTTCCACTAGTTCTAAATTAGCAGGCAAAGTGGGTAGGTGAGACAGAGTCAGAGAGAGACAGAGAGGAAGAAACTACTGTATCTATGTTTGGGTTGGTAGAACCGCAGAAAGAAGGCAAAACTAGTTGGTGGACTAGCTTCAGGAAAGTTCAAAACAACGTCGTTTCTCCTCCCTTTTTTTTTTTTTTTTTTTTTTTTTCTTCGCTTCTTCCCCATCTTTTTTTCTTCATTATATTTTCCTTCTCTTTTTTAAGAAAATAAAAAAAGATTCTTTCTGAGTAAAGAAGAAGAATATTTTCAAAAAAGAAAGTCCAAGTAACTTTCAATTTACATTAAGAAATAACTATTACGGGAACTATAAGATTTTATTTTTTCTGATTTAACACAATAGTAATTTTATTTTATTTTACACTAGATTCATCTATGTCAGTGCGTATTTTTTTTAATCTATATCGATGAGCTATTGTAATGCCAATCTAACATAATTCCTTAATTTTTTAATTTTTTTTTACTTTAATATTCTATTTATATTTATTATATATATATATATATTTTTTTTTTTTTTTTTTTTTTTTTTTTTTTGTTACCAACGCACTCTGCGTCTTTGTCATGCGTATTCTTCGTGGAGTAGTGAACTATGCTTTGGTGTGGCTGGGGTCTATCATGTATCATGGAAGAACCCCTAAAAGAATCCCACATATCACCATATAATATAAAGTAAAATGATGGAAATTACAATCGGGTCAGACAAAAAAATTTTAGAGACCCAAAAATATGGACTGACCCGAAATGCTTCATGTATTATCAAATATTAACCGATCAAAGTGAAATTTTGAGTCGGGTCAATTTTGGTTGAAAGAGGTCGGTTGTGGATAGATTATTCGGGTTTGTGGTTTTTATTACTACAAATAAAAGTCCTAATAAAATATGAAGAAAAATGCTTAAGAAGTTTAACAGTTGATATACATAAATACTTATGCAGATTAAATTTTAATTTTTTAAAAGTCAAAATTTTCTTATAGGTTTTGACAAGTTATTTGAAGTTTATCATATATATGGCTAAAAAGTAATATTTTTTTTTAAAAAAAAATAATGCTTGTGCATGCAACCTTTTCAAGCTTTAATTACTTAAAATTTTCTCAGGTTTACTGAATAATGGCTTCCAATCAAGAAAGTAATGATATAAAATTGTAAGCGCTAATCACTAATGAAATTAAATATCATAGACCACAATGATATGTACTTCTAAGGTTCTTCTATTAATAAAAAGAAAATTAAAACAAATGTATATGTATTAATTAAGTTATGTCAATACAAAATAAAGTCCTTGTTTGTGTACTAATTAAAATTTTATCTCTTCTTATAAATTGTCAATGCACAATAAATTGGACGTTCGATTCTGAATTCTTAAATTAATGACAATTTTCTTTTACTAAATTATTCATTTGACAACTTCCAACTTAAAAAAAATAAAAATTGTTTAGATGATTCATGTTTTCTATTATTTTCAGAATTAAAATAATTAATGATGAATAACAAATTAATTATTACACACTATTTCATAAGAAATTTTTTTTTGGTAGATATTTCATATGAAAATTAATGAAGCATGGAAGGCACATGGAGCTTATACCGTCTGTCTTCTAATACTAACAAACCCTCCAGTCATTTTGTCTCAATCAAATTGCTTTGATTGATAGAAGATATTAAATCAAATTGCTTTGATTGATAGAAGATATTGGTTTATAAATATGAATCTGTGTCCCATCAACAGGGAAATATTGTTTGGTAGTTAAACCATCCAATAATTAAAGTCATAGGATAGAGGTTGGTATGGCTCGTTGTTGTGCACTACATATTTATTTATTTAGTTATATATTTTTTAAAACCATATAATCTTAATGATTTTCTATTTTATAATAAATATAAATTTATTTAAATTAATTAAAAAATATATAATTTACTTTCTACCTCTTAATAACCTCCCATTAACTCACTCACATAAATTAAATATTTTATTAATTCAAAAATTAAAAATAATAATTGACTTAATAACTATCTACTATTTTACTCTTACTCACACATTAACTTATCTTTTATTTTACAATAAAATTTAAAAATATCAAATTATCATATTATATTTACAAAATAATAATAATTTGACATGTGATTAAACACGTACACGCGACTAACATATATATGCTCTCATTAGCTACTTTTTTCTTTTTCTTTTTTTATAAAAAGTATAGCTAATTTTCTAATTTCATTTGACATTCTTTTATTTATAATAATATGTCATTAAAAATAATTATTCAAATTGTAGTTTTCACTAAAAACATGTTTATATCTTGACTTAAAAAACAAATTAATTATAGTTCTCTCATACTCATAAACCTCATCTGTAATTAAAACTCAAGACTTTGAAGATCAAAAATTAAACTAGGCACTAAAACCACCTAGATATCACCTTGAAGTCGAGATTGAAAATTTCTAATTAATTAAACATTAACCGGCCTCAAGACCATTTAATTCTTCGGCTTAAAGCCTCATTGTAAACAAACCAAATAATCATTAAGAATATGAGAGATTTATGAAAAGAAATAATAAAGATAGTTACATCACGTAGCTGTGTAGCTCGCTTAAAATTAAAGGGCGATCCTATCATGTTTAGAATAAGGATAGCCTTATATATCAAGACAAAATTTTAATGTTAGGCTAATAACAATATATGTCACTTTATTAATTTATTAAATTCAAATCTCTTTACAAAATGTCATAAAAAGCATAAGTTTATTAGTTTTGAAATAGAAAACAGGTTTTCGTCTAGATCAGAAAAATTATTAAGTAAATATAGGTAAATTAATTCAAAGGTATAGTCAAATAAAAAAAAAAATTGACTAAACAAGTCTATCTTCTGCGTTTTAGAGAACAACTATTTTTTTGATCAAGTTGTCCCTATGCATAATAATCTGCCACTAAACTCCACGAAGGAGTGTGACATGCTCACCGACCATTCATCTACCGCCAATCACATGTCAAGTTGTTATGATCTTTTCAGATATGCATCCTATTTAATGTGATCACAATTAACTGTCAATTCTTCCCTTAAAAATCACTCACATTTCGATTTCTTTTATTTGCTTTCTTCTACCTTTTGCAACCCACCATTTCTATATTATTGATCCAAATGTTTATTCGACAATAAAAATAATTTTTTAATTTTAGAGGTATAAACTTAATCTCAAGATAAAAGTACAAATTTAAAAGCTTTAGAGATTTACTGGTTTTTGTACTATAGCCTCTCACACATATATGTAACGATGGAATAATTTGTTTTATACACGTAAAGCCTCCAAAATCTAACTAATAATGCATTAAATTGCTCCTAATGGGTAAGCTTGTGGCCAATATGCTATATTTTTTTGACATTCTGAGTATGAATATCAGAAAGGCTATGGAGAAATTTTTTTTCTTTTAAGATTTTTTAATTTCGATGTTGATAGCATATTTTTAATCCAATTGAAAATATAAATTAATTGATATTCAAGTAATTCACACCAGTAGAAAAATAAACTAGTGAGATGTCAATGTGCTGATTCACATGATTGTTAAATTAAAAACTAGAAATTACATTAGATTGTCTCCATTCTATAAGAAATTTGTCAACATGCCCAAAGAAAAAATAAATGTAAATATATATCAATGCGGAGAGAGACAAATTAATACCAAAACCCCTTCTTAAGGAACTTCAAGTATTATAAAAGATCATGGGGCCTCTAAATTAATTAACCTTCAAACTTGTTGAAAGGTCGAGAATTCATATATAGCATATAGTATCATTTGGTTTAACTTTTAGAATAATTTTTTAGTCTATCCTTCTATCCAAAATTGTTTGTTAATAAAAATTTTAATTTTTGAGCTTTACTGAAAAATATTTAAAAAAAAGCTACAAATAGAAAAGAAAGAAGACTCAAATTAATTTTAGTGATTTAGGCAAATATATCCATAATATTCATCATATTTAAATTTATGTATAGAATCAAAATCTCTCAAATTAACCAAAAAATAATAATAATTATTATTTAAAAAAAAAGTAAAATATATATTTTCATTATTTAGATATCAAAAAAATTTATATTACAATATTATCAAAATAAATTGTATCAACAATATTTTTAAATAGACCATTTTTAGTGATTTAAATATTCAATATCTCTTTACAAAAATTACAATTAAACAATTTTTTTCATATATATCATACCTTTTTTACATTACTTTGTCTAAATATTTTTTTATACTATATTTTTTAAACAATTCTCCTTAACTTAAAAAATATTTTAACTTACATTTCTTTTACATATAAATTAACTAAAAAGACTAATGAATAGTGAAAGTTAGAGTCTAAAATAATGTATCAGTTAACCAACAAATTCATGCACCTAGGCCATTATTCATATAGCCATGCTGCCCACTTGACATATATTAAACTAAATTAATTGAAACTACACTAAATTCTTTAATATATTAAATTTGTAATAAAAAATATTGAATATTAAAAAATATCACAAACAAAATAATATTTTTTTGTCTCTTGTTTTGAAAAATGTGATTTGTGGGTCATAAATAATTGAAATTGAAAGCTAATATTAATTCTACCTAATTAAGCATGGTTCCATATAATTGAATTAGTTGTATGTTCTAGTAGTAGTACCCACCAACTTTCTCATAGCTATAATGTTAGTTAACCTTGTTGGTTAATTAAATCCATCATTTTCAGCTTTACCCATAATATCTTAAGCCACTTTTCCTTCTTTGTCTCTTGTATTGAAAATTGAGATTAGTGGGTCAGTAATTGAAATTGAAAGTTGACACTGATTGCATCTTATCACATGCACTTCCGTGTCTTTATATAGATCATGCCGATGGTGCTCAAGCTGACCCACCTCTTGAGTTTTCACATCTTATGAACTAGTATTAAAATTTTAAGAATAAAAACTTGAATCATAAATTATTGACGGCAATAAATTTACAAAGCAAAATTATCAATAATTGCAATAAAGAAAAATAAAACTCTTATATATGAACAGAACATTTAAATCCGTCACTTAAACATTCTCTACAATATTTAATAATAAAAGAACTCATATGTATGTCAACATAACATTAATTTTATTTATTAATTATCCTTTTCAAAAATGAAAATTTTCAAATTATGTTGCATGCACGTATCTACCATATACTCTAATAAGAAAAAGTGTATTATTAATTTATTTATTTTTTGTGATATATTTTTCTGTGTTCAAATAGTATTATCTTTTGTTTTCAGTTTAACAAGAATCAAAGCGTTATATTATATTATAATAAAAAAATATGACATAAAGTTGGAGTATTAATATATATATTACAAATATTGTTAGGTGTATTTCAAATATATTAAAAATAAAAACAAAAATTATTATAATTTTTTATTTTAATTCATCTCTCAATATTTGGTAGTGTAAATATCATTACTCTAAAGTTATCATTATATATAGAAGGTAAAAAAGGATAAATTCAAAGTTTTGGAATGAAATTCAAAGTATATGTAATTCCTTGACAGGAGAGATAAGTGGGATTTTTGTTTATTGTATGTGTTAAAAATTAATCATGCATATTCTCACGTGATAAACGTAGATCACTCACTTTTTTTTACAATGGAAAGTTGAAGTCAGCTTATTACAGTGGCCTGCTTAGTTCAAATTGGTTAGGCTATGTCTGCTTACCTTCTTACTTAGCTGTAGCTGTCTCTCTTTGACTATATGCAACAATATTCTTTTAGTATTTTCTCTTTTTCAAAAGAAAATTTATATTTTTTTTGCAGGTTTAACCTTGCAAACATAAAAATAATAATAATAATCTTTTGTTTAATTTTCTCTTTATTATTATTAGTTTTTTAGCTGCCAAGGTGCTGATCATGCTTAAGTATATATCTATTAATTTATATCTATAGTCAGATAAAAATAAACTCATTTAGTGGTGGACATTTTGTGAAAACTTTGTAAGTAGAGTCAATATATATATATATATGAAGAAAAAAAATTTATATTCAATTATCATAACTAGTTAGTTTTATGCTCTTAAATAAATTTGTATAAAGTATTTTATCAATATTTATTTATTCAAAAACTATATCATATATGCAAAATTTGAGTTTCATTATCGTTACATATTTTATCAACATATAATTTTTATTTTATCTTAAAATATATGTAAACAAAATTAAAGTTGAGTGATGAAATACTTATTTTTACATATAAATAAGAAGAAACTATTAGAAATCACTCTAAAATATAAAACAATATATAAACAAACGGTTATAAATTGTTAAGTACTTACAAAATTTAATTCTACTACCAAACATATATTATTATTTAATTAACTTCATTTACTTTGTTAAAAATTAATAAGATCAATATATATATATATATATTTTTTTAAATTTATTAGATTCCCTTATTTAATACAAATAAATAGTAGATGATCATTATCTTTGCAAAACAGGAAATTAACCATCATTGTAATTTGCTGTATTAGGCTCACAAGGCAGTCGGCACCTGAAAAGGAATGCCTTCTCGATTTCAATTCCATAGGCGTTTCACAATTCACAGACTGCACAGTTTGGGCTTGAGTGGGACCCATCTTCCCAAAAACGTTTCACATTTCACATGGGACCCAATTATATGCCTACACATATAGGATACAACATCCGTTGCCTACTGTGAGATTAACTTCCCTTTCAAGGCCAAATCCTACTTCTTCTCTTCCTCTGTGTGCGATTTTCTTTAAGATAACGCCAAGTTAACGCCCTCCCCTCCGCCTACACTACTCATTCTCCTTCTCTTACTTTACTTTCCCTCTGAAAATTTCTTATCTGGGTCAGTGATGATCAGTTGGTTATTGTCTTAGAGCGATGGGTTCTTGTGCTTCACTTAATAGAAACTCTGAGACTGACATGAAACTCAGACTGTCAATTGGGTCCAAAACTGACGAGCTTGTGATTCCACCATCACCCATTAAGGATAAACCCAAAAATGGAAACTTTCGGATCGACGATTTGGCCCTTAAATCCAAGTGGTCGCCGTCTCGGTCAACGACCAACTTCACAGACTATGGTATGGTCTATACTTCATATCTTGTTGCTTTGTAGCTGCAAAAATTTGTTTGTTTGTTCCTTTTTCCTCTGGTTAATCCTTAAGTTACAGTTTTTCGTGATAAAGTAGTATTATTTTTTTTTTATATCAGAAAGTTGAACGTATTCTTGTCAATGTTTTTGGGATTTCTATTCACCTGCGATCTTAAATTGTTGTGGGGTCTTTTAAGGTTTGTTTATTTGCTGCAATATGTTGAAGAAATCAAATTTTTTTCTCTTTTTGAATTTTAAAATAGTTTTTAACAAGTTGTTACTGATGTTAACAATAAATCGTGTTATCTCTATATCCTTTTTCTATTTCTGGCAATTAATATGCTTGTATTTCTTTTTCAGATTGATCTCATCAATCAATATGGAAAACGTGATATTTCTAGTCATACCTGGTTGTGCATGAATATTATTTTTTCCATAAATTCATCACACCATTTTATTGCATATCAAAATAAATTATAGTCCTCTAGATTGCACTTTTCTATTTAGTGAGCTAAGCTTCTATGTTAAAATCTCAAATTGATTTGTTTGCTTGTGGGAATTCTGTGATTATTATAAGCGGGATGATATAGGATTCAATGAATTTCACTCTTTTCGCTGTATGAGGACAGCATCCTGAAATATTTAGGGAACTCTTCATATCTCTATTTTTCTTATGCATGAATTAGGGTGATGTTCTGATATTTTCCCTCTATGATTGGCCTGCTAGAAAAGTATATTGGGAAAGAAAGATAACCACATACTTGCTTAAATCTATTATTTGCCCCTTGTTCACCTTCCAAGTACTATCTGAATTCTGGGCTAAGGCTGCAAGGCTTAATTATCTGCATAAGACTTTATGTGATACTGATTTGACTAAAGAATATTATACATATATTGGAACTAAATACCACTGGTAGTGCTGGTTTAGTTTGTCATATGCTTGAGTTGGGAACCAGGACTTTAACTTTAAAGGGTCTTCTCTTCAACCAATATCTTTGACTATTAATAAACACGCTATTAAGTGAACATGATCCCCTGATTTTAAACGCATATATGTGCATTGGTGGGCACTAGTCCTGTAGCACCACATTGATGGCTAGGCATGCTAGTAAATGGTTGTGCCAATTGTAGATTATATAAATTTCCAAGTTTAGTTGTAGGGTGGACCGCAAGAGGATGTGGCAGTGAGAGTTATAAGGCATAAAGGAAAAACTTCCTTTATCTTCAATTTAATTTTTTTATGGAAAATTTTTTGTGCATAGATTCACCGAGAGAGACGAAGATAAAATAGTGTAACCAATTTACATTCTTCTTCAATATTGTAGGAATATCTTGAAAAGTGTGCATGTTATAACAATATATGGTTTTAATATTTCTTTGTAGAAAAGGAGAGACCTGGAACTTATGTTGGGTCATGGGTGTCCAAGCTTTACTTGTAGTTTATGTTCTCTATCTGGTTCTAACTTGCATTGCAGCTGAACTATACAGACGGCTTTATAGCGAGTCTTCCCTGATTTGAGTGGTGCTGCATCATTCCAGATGTGGCCCATTTTTTATATTTGATGCTGTCCTTGTTCTTAGATTTAGTGACCCCATCTGTTAAGAATTGAGATACTAAAATATCTGAGTCTTTTAGAGTGATAAGATTTTTTGTATACTAGTTTCAAAAAAAAAAGTTTCGTGTCTTGAAACTGGCAAGCTAATTTGGACGATATTCATCTAGGGTTAGTAGCTTTTCCAGCTACTTCTATGACATCTTGTTGTACTACCGCTTATGTCCCTCCCCTCCCCCCACCCAGCCCCTAAAAGCAAATACGAGAGAGAACCTAGTAGAAAATAAAGTTATATTCCTTCCAATTTGGTATCAAGTGACAACTTTATTGTCGTTGATAGAAAAAAGAAAATACTATCAATTGAATTGATTTGCTTTATCGAGTTTCAGTCAATTGCTTTTATTTTCTTAGTTAATTAATGATATTATACAGTTTACATTTATCTAATTGTCAAAGGTGAATATGCTTCTTTTGCAGGTAGCAAGGAGGATGCTTTTTTTGATTCCCAGGCATGGTTAGATTCTGATTGTGACGATGATTTTTACAGTGTGAATGGTGGTAAGAATTTCTTGAAACTTGGTAATTCCTCTTGTATTTTTCTGACATGCATCTTAACTCATTTACCTGATCATTTGTGAGCATTGTGCTTATGATCCTAACAGTGCCTAAAAGTTGGCACAGGTGCTTGTTCAAGCAGGAAAAGAAAATAGAAATGACACCAGCGAGAGCATAACTCAATTGGCATGTACCAGGCCTTAGGCCTCTCCCCCACCCCCAGGATGAGAGTTCAAACCCCAACCTCCTATCTACCAAAAAAAGAAAGAAAAAGAAAATAGAAATGACTGGTCATACATAAGGTTCAGAACATTAATTGTTATGGACTTGGATAATTTATAATTTAGTGTCTACTTTGTATGGCTGTCAGCAAATATTACAAATATGAAAAATGTAGAGCCTGTCTTAGTCATGGAGAAATGTCTATCTCTAATTTTTGGCAAAACCTCTTCCGGCTTAACGTTTCTATTGCCATTATGCAGAGTTTACCCCATCTCGTGGCAACACTCCAGTTCATCATAGGTTCTATTCGGGGACCCCTACTCGAGGAAGCAAAGTTGTTTCTGATAATAGAACCCCTGGTTCTATGCCTGCACCGTCCCCAACTGAGAAGAAAAAGAAACTGTTGGATCTTTTTCGAGATGATGCAGATGTTGATGACCAAAACACTTCTGGCAACCAGAACATAGCCAATGGAAAGATAAAACTCAAGGAAGCTATTTATGGCCTTACCCCAAAATCTGCAAATGGTAGTACCCCTTATATCTCAGGGACTAACTCTGTGTGTAGTAGCGAAAGAACAGTAAGCGGGGATTCTGCATCCATCAAGGAAAAATCAATTAAATCAATATACTGCTGCCTTCCAAGCTTGGTTTCATGCCGTAGTTTCAGCGAGAGGAGGAGGAAGATGAGCCCTGCTATAGCTGTAAATGAAAGACCTTGATACAAAATACTTCTACTCAAATGAAGTAAGAGGTTAGTATGAATAGTAGCTTGACTTGGGTATCATGTAAGGAAAGAAAAGTCACTAATGTCAGTATGTCACCTTCATAAGAAAATGTACATCTTATGATATCCATGTAACAATACAGAATTATGCATTTGAAAGTATGTAACAAGTTTAAGAGAAAGGATTGCGTTTTTTGTCAAACTGAAATGAGATTTTCCTATCAGTTTGTCTCCGAATTGATTGTTTTGAAAAGTAATCTTTCTGATTCCATTCATTACTCTCCATATTTCACCAAAGATATCAGTGATCATCTCAAAACAGAAATGTACTAGGAGTGCCTTAAAAAAATTTTAAGTTCTATTCTTGATGCACTGTTATGTCTTTTACTAGTTTACAATCTATAATGAAAAAGAGCTACCATGTACTTCCATTTTAGAATGGAGGAAGACTATTTTCAAAAGACTTGGATCCAGCCTAAGAAGAAAATTGGTAAAAAGGGATGAAGACCCGTATATTCTGACTCTGAGGCACTAGAGTTCAGCCCCATTATTATTGACATAATATTCTGGCTGCCCTTCAACTTGGGGCCCTCGAGTCCAAGCATGTTCCTTACGAACAAAAGCCCATTCACTATAACCTGCCAGTGTGGGTAACAATACCACACTGTCCACAAGTGAGGGCCACTACTATACCCCTAGAGACTCTATGAGTAGTGGAATTCATAAAGTAATGGGAAAAAGCTGCTAATTTCTCATAATTTTGCAAAAGTAGGAATCACTTCATGTCTCCCGTTTTGGGTGCATAACTAACAAAGTGTCAATCTCCACAATGTATTATGCATTTGCAAAAAGAGATTTGATAGAGCAGATTAATACAGCATTAGCATGTGCCACCCAACCCAAGGTGGTGTATGAGAAGCAAAAGGATTTAAAATTGCGCTACAATGTGAAAGGCATAAATTTTGGTCAAAAGCTCTAATACTCTTAATAATGAAACTCATGGTGGGGTTTCTGTCCTTGCAAAGGACCTTTTTTCATCATGATTAATAATTTGATGTTGAAAAAATATGAGATAGAAGGTTAATAAGATCTTAATTCAATTAAGATGTGAATGTTAGGATCTGTTGATCTTATGTATAAGTCTTATCATCAATAAATATATATTTAATTTTTTCCTTATTTAACACGTAGCTTTTAATGCATAGACTTATCTAGAAGATACTTTTCTGATGCCAATCACCTTTGTATGTTGTTATTGCTTGACAACTGGCACATTGTTGAAACAGATCTTTTATACAAGCTTCCAGCCTCAGCCTCAGCCTAAGCCTAAGTTGGATTGCTGTTAGGAAGAGGAAAAATTAATTCACTTTCTTATGGGTCTATAAAGAAAAAATCTAGTGACTAAACAGTTTAACTATTGGCATCAAATTAAGTAAAATTCAGTCTTACACAAAGTAAAGGTGAAGGAGTTGAGTTCAAGCCGAGTATTTGATAAGTTAATACTCGAGTCATTAATTTTTAAATGTCAGATTCGTGTTTGTCTAAAATTTAGAAGTCTAAATCTGTTAAAAGTTTGTAAATAAAAATTTAATTCAAGCACAACTCACTCTAATAGTTATGTTAAATCGGAGGTGTTTCACCTAATAAGTTTTATATCTAACAATCCATGATTACAGTAATACGAAAAAGTAATTGAATCCAGTTTTGCAGTTTTCATATATACACATTGATTAACCCCCAAGTCATAATTAAGGCTTAATTTTAGGTTGAAGTCCACACTAAAACTAACCGATGCATACGTGTGGACCCCATATAACATTATTCTTGTTGAAATGTAAGAACAAAACGTCCATTCTAATCCCAAGATAGTCTCTACCAAAGCAGCAGGAGAGCAGAGCTTCAGACTTTTACAGTGTCTGTATATCTTTGATTTTATGAATTTCCATGTACATTTTCGTTTCAATAGATAAGAAGATAGATAGAAGACCTAAAATGGGTCCCACTTACCCATTCGTTCCATTGGGAAAGAACGTGAAAAAAGCCACACCCACATACCCACTTTAGGCCAAAGATTTCTCCTTCTTAGAATTCAGTTAAGCAGAAAAGGAATCAAACCCAATTCGTTTTCACATTCTGTATTTCTCTTTTTTCATTCATTCTTTTTCTTCTTATATAAAGGAAAGAAATAAGTGTCATTCTCAATCCAACAAGTTACACCAATTAACAACACCAAAGGGCAAAGGCAAATATGGCTCCAACTCCCACCTTGTTGGGTTTTGTTGCTCTTAACCTTTTTTTCATAGTCTTAGCTGTTGTGCCTCGTCAAGTTAATAGTACCCGCCATGCTTCCTTTGGCCAAAAAATTGTTGTTGGTGATCCTTCAATAAACGGTATATGCGCGACTTCTGTCATTGTTAATGGCTACAAATGCCAGGAGCTTCAAGTAAGTATATCAGTTTGATCATGGTTAAGTGTTTTTTTGTGGATCGAAGAAAAACAAGTTTATTAATTTGTGTAAATTGAATTTTAGGTGACTACAAAAGATGGATATATACTTAGTTTGCAAAGGATTCCAGGAGGTCGTGGCGAGCAGGGTGATCATAGTACTGGGATTAAGAAGCAGCCTGTCATCATACAGCATGGAGTTCTTGTGGTAAATGCATCTTAATTTCTTGAGTTTTCATTAGCTATATATGTCACTAACACAGATCACGTTGTTAGTTCGATTTTTAATTATCGTGTGTCATGGGAGATTTACTTTCAAGTCTCACTAAAGACAAAATTACGTGAAAACAGGCTTCCAACCTAAATATAGGACTAACTTCTATGTTATATTGGAGTGTCGATATGGTATTTTCTAGGCAGTCTTGTTCCTGGGAGAGAAAACTTTCAGATGGATTAATTTAAAGCCAAACATGTTTAAGTGTGTGAACATGACTATGACTGAAAATGTGACAAATTATAAAAAAGGTGCTGTCTCTAGTGGATCACATTATGGCACCACGACTCGAGTTGTTTTTTGGATTTTTCTAGTCACAAGGGTAATGACTAATGACAATATAAGTGACGCCCATGTGTTGTGTGTTGCTTAAAAGAAACTACAATTTGAGACGCATCCATCATTTGATTGATGGCTTTGAGTTTAAGCTAATTAGCCAAAAGTAAGCACATATAATCTTTCATTTTCTCTTCTGTAATTTTATTATGATTCAAATTGGAGTTCTCTAACTTAAAAATCTCATAGTTTTGTTTTTTGATACATAGGAGGTTAGGAGGTTAGGAGGTTGGGATTCAACAATCTTTCTCAAAGTCTTTACAACTTCTTCAAAAAGCCTTTTTTTCCTCTCTTCTATTCTCTTTTTTTCTAATAAAAGGATAGGCTCTAACTGAATTTTAGGCAACTGTTTTTTTGCACATATCACTTGCATAACTACAAGTACTTTATTTTATTATCTTAAGGAACCAGAAAAGAAAACAAAGAACACATGCATTTGTTTGTATGTATTATACATTCTTACATATTCCTATAAGTTGGTTTATCTGATAAATTTTCTATTGTCACCCAAACAAAGAATGTTGTAATTAATCTTTTTTTTATTATTATGTCTCATTTAATTTTATGGAATCAATATTACTTAATTTATTTTTTTATTTTTAAGGGGACATATATTTTAAACTATAATTGAATGTCCAAGATATCTATTTAAAAAAAAGTTTGTCTATTCTATGCCCACTAGGTACTTGATAGTATGCCTACAGAAACACATAAACTGGAAAACTGAAAAATAAGATAAAGAACTCGAAATTTTGACAGTCCGCAAAATCATGCGCCGTTTAAGGTCATATATGATTTGTCTTCACCTTTACGTGGTCCATTCTCAAATAAATTATAACCAAGTTCATGGGCGGGCAAGTTTGTTTTGTTCCTCTGCCATTGTTCTATGTCTATGTCTTTGTTTGTTTAACTGGTGAACTCTATACGGCGTGCATGGGTTGCAGGATGGAATGACATGGCTTCTTAATCCTCCTGAACAAAACCTGCCTTTGATTTTAGCTGACAATGGGTTTGATGTCTGGATTGCCAACACCAGAGGAACTAGATTCAGCCGCCAACATACCTCCCTGGATCCGAGCAAACAGGTTTGTTTTTGTATTTTAAAAATCATGTTTTTGAACATATCGTTTAATTTAACATTACTAATTTTCTGTAAATGTGACAGGCTTTCTGGAATTGGTCATGGGATGAACTGGTGTCCTATGATCTACCAGCTGTTTTTGACTATGTGTATGGCCAAACAGGGCAGAAGGTTCATTATGTAGGCCATTCACTGGTAGGAGCATTTCATTGTTTAGTCTGTCTTTTTATTTGGTTTCTAAGGGAGAGAAAAAGAGCAGGTTTTTAGTGTATATTTAATGATGGGCTGAAAATTGAAGCTGATCATGTTTGGCAGGGGACTTTGATAGCTTTGGCATCCTTCTCAGAAGGGCATTTGGTGACCCAGCTTAAATCATCAGCCTTGTTGAGCCCCATTGCCTATTTGAGCCACATGAACACTGCACTTGGTGTTGTTCTTGCCAAGACCTTTGCTGGTGAGGTACATATATTGAATTGAGCAGAACAAAGAACCTCTACCTTATTTACTTGTATTCTGGTTCCATATTTGTTGCTGCAATATTTCACAGATAAAGTTACTTGCTATTGAACTTTTTTGTTTGGTTTTGTTAAACAGATCACCACGCTATTCGGTCTTGCAGAATTTAATCCAAAAGGGTGAGAACAAAGAACTAACATAGCAGTATAAACTGCTAAATACGTGTTAAGCAAACTCATTAACACTCAATGATCATAATCCTTAAATCATTTTTTAATTCCACTTAATTAATAGGATACGTGTATCTACCTTAATCAAGTCTCTATGCACTTACCCGGGAATCGACTGCTATGACTTGTTAACTGCACTTACAGGTACAAACTTGTTTGCCTCTGCCTCTGCCAGTGTCAGTTAGAATTTCATTTTCAAAATTTCATTTCAACATTATAAGTATGACTGACCATATGTTTGTTCAAGGCAAAAATTGTTGTCTCAATGCTTCCACGGTTGATCTATTCTTGAGGAATGAACCTCAGTCCACATCAACCAAGAACATGGTGCACTTGGCTCAAAGTAAGCCTGTTTATCCATCAATCCTCTAAGTTTTCTTTTATGCATTTGTTCATCTTTCATTTACTAACTACCCTAAACATGCAGCTGTTAGAACTGGGGTTCTGGCAAAATTCAACTATGGCAGACCTGACTATAATATTATGCATTACGGGGACATGCAACCTCCAATTTATAACATCTCCAACATTCCCAAAAACCTCCCTCTCTACATCAGCTATGGAGGTCGAGATGCATTGTCTGATGTTCGTGATGTCGGTAATTTACTTGATAGTCTTAAGTTTCATGATGGAGATAAGCTCACTGTTCAGTTCATCAAAGATTATGCTCATGCTGACTACATTATGGGGGTTAATGCCAAGGACATTGTCTATAATGCTGTTCTGGCATTTTTCAAGCGTCAACCGTAGTTTATGTTTTCAGAACTACAGAATTACATCACTGTTAGAGAAAAATGAGCCGTTGTGTAGTTTATGAGAAATCTAATAGTGGTTTGGTTAATTAAAGGCTTAGGGATGCTTAAACTGCTAGTGCAAAAGGCTATTACTATTAATATTAAAAGAAAAAAAAAAAAAAAAAAAAAAAAAACACAAATGGAAATCTTGCACTTACAGACACTGCAACAGTCCAACTGCTGTTAACAAACTCTAGGACTGAATTGTTAAGAAATATAAAGTGCAAAAAGTGCACCTTTAACTATCCCAAAGCAAACTATTTACGACTTTGCAAATTTCAATCAAGTTGTTGAGGATTTTCATCCTTGAATTACTTATGCAGCAAGCTAGAGTAGACATGTGAATTAAGTAAAGCAGAAATCATTTTCTAGCTAGCACTGCCCTGCTAATTTTCTCATGAAGACTTTCATATCGAGTTGTGACTACTAAATCAAAATTTTAAAGGGGTTACGAGCTGAAAATTGGGATTATCATATATCATTGGAGCTCCACATCCAACATCCTAAAGTCATTAATCAATAAAAGAACTGCATACTCCATCTGTAAAAAACGTTTTTTTCTTTAAAAAAAAGACACAATGTTAAAAAACCAATATTTTGTAATGATCATTAACAGTTAGCCTCAATAACTTCTTTTTCCTTGTTATCTGGCAAGGCTGGCTGTGTCAGTTGTCTGTGTCACTATCATGGCCTCATTGGAATTGAAATATTTGAGCTTCCAGACTAGCCCTTTATTGAAATGATCACTAGTCACTACCATGATATCTTTGTTTCAACGCCAAGCTTTGAGGACTTAGAAACCACTGCAATTTGCTTTGCCGGCAATTCATACGCTGAAAGTACAATTTCCTTCTCAAACTTTTGCCTTTGCTTTGGCCCAAAAGCAAACTGCAGATAAGCTACAATATAATGACAATATGAGGCCTAGGATGTTCAGAGTTTTCATGTATAAATAGTCCTAGTGAAATAATAGTACTGCTCAAGCAAACCCAGGTTACCTTAAATATCAAAGAAGTAGAGAGCGAGAAAAATAGAAAGGCAAAATGGGGCACATGAACACAATTTTCTTGGTGTTGGTTTCTGTTTTTATCACAAAGGAAGCTTTGGCAGCACAACATGTTGTTGGGGGTAGCCAAGGTTGGGATGCATCCACAGATTTCAACTCTTGGGTATCTGGCCAAACATTTAAAGTTGGGGATCAACTTGGTATGCCAATTCATTTTTCATATATTATTTGAGCTACTTAATTAGACTCTTTATAAAAATAAAAAATTGATGGCCTTTTTTTTTTTTTTTTGGGACAGCTTTCAAGTACACTTCAGGGCTGCATAGTGTGGTTGAACTTGGTAGTGAGAGTGCCTACAAGAATTGTAATATTGGCAGTGCAGTGAATTCCATGAATACAGGCAGTGATGTTGTTAAATTGAACAAGCCTGGTACACGGTACTTCGCTTGTGGAACATTAGGCCATTGTGGTCAAGGCATGAAGGTGAAGATTACAACAGTTTCTGCAGGGAATGCACCCGCTTCCACGTCATCCTCTTCATCTTCAACTACCACTTCTTCTGCTGCTTCAGCCTCTCTGACCTTTGTTTTCCCATTAGTGCTGACTTATTGCATTTTCAGTCATTTTTCTTTTTTCTAGGTACCGAAAATTTGAAGAGCTGGTTTTAGCACTTCACTGCGGAGCTGGTTTGTTATAATGTTTGTAACTTAGAAGGAACAGATAAATATTTCATTGGTTTAAATAATAGTTAAATAAAAAGAGCTGTGGAATACTTTATATCTGGTTTGGCTGTTGTAGTATGTCAATCATCTTATAATTAATGGATTTGGCTATTTGGTCATCTTGATACTTGCATTAGCATATTGATCAACAAAAGTTCAATCCCAGAATATTCTACTCTGTATGGAATCATGTGCTATTACTTACACTGGAGTTCCAGCCTTCTCTCTTTGGAGTCATGTTTTCGTATGCTTAAGCCTAGTACCATGTATCAACTGGTTAGCACTGGAAGCTAATCTTAACATGAAATCATCAATATTGGCTCCATTTGGTATTGGTATTGCAGTGAGGCAGAGACCAACATCATGGTCAGAAAGGTCTGCGATCATTTATTCTCAAAAGTGTTGTCTGTTTAGATAACCTAAAATTTATTGTCTAAAACTATGATCAAAAGAGTTGTTTTGTGTTAAATTAACAAAAGGGCATTTATGTGGTGTATTAAAAATGAATAAATTAAACTCTCATATATTAATCAGTTTTGATATTTATTTAAAATTAAAATAGTATTTAATTTATTTATTTTTACTGTAATTTAATTTAAATAAGTTTTAATTATATTTGTTTTTTAATTGATGTTAAAGTAATTTTTAATTTAGTGTTTTGAGGATTTATTGAAATTAAACTAATTATTTTCACACAAACAAATTTAATTAAAAGTTTAAAATTGAATTAAAATAAAAGTAAACACAAATACAAATAATAAAAAAGTACAAAAGCAAACAAATACTAAAAAAAAAAATACAAAAACAAACAAATACAATTGAATTTGATACTGGGGGAGGAGCACAGTTGGTATAAAGGAGAATATGGAAGGTTATTTTTGTAATTTAGGGTCAGGGATATGGTGAGAACTAAGGGAACAGGATGAGGCGACGGAGGAAAAATGAAGGCCACGGCCGCGACAAAGAAGCTGGCCTGGGGCAGCTTTTTGGCTGCCGCCACAGGATGTGGGCACAAGGCCTTGCGCCGTGCCGCAATTGCTGCGGCGGGGCCATTGTCTAGCAATTTATCACAATTAACCAAATTTATGAGAGGAGATTTTAATATGCAGGAGATGCCTTTTCTATTAGTGGCGAGTGAGCTCTATATGACCTTTGCTTCTCACATAAATGGGTTCGATGTGCTAGATAAATATTTAGATATGTTAATACGATCATTCTTGTCAGTCAGATCAAATATTGTACAAATCGATCAGATCTTTTATTTGCTAACTACTTTACACATTAAATTTAATTCAAATAATTTGATTTATTAAGTTCGAATTCAAATCAATAAGTGAGTAAATACATATAAAATTTAGTCAAAAAGTTAGTTTCATCCTTATAATTGCCAAAATTAATAATTACACCTCTTGTCCTTAAAATTTAGTCAAAAATTTAGTTTCATCTTTATAATTGTACAAATAAATCAATTATACTTTGCATCCTTAAAGTTTAGTCAAAAAGTCAATTACATTCTTGTAATTGCAAAAATCAATCAATTATATCGCGTGGACAAACAAAAGCCTATGTAGTTGATCATGTGACATGAAGAAGCAAAGATGATTACCATGCCATTTTAATTTAAACTTGAATAAAACAAATAAAAATAAAAGAATAAATAATTATGTTAAAAATAAGACTAAATTACACACTCCTTCCTTGAGGTTTGTTAAAATGACACTAAAGTCCAAAATTCGAGAAAAATGACATTTTCCTCCATTAAATGGGTAGAAAAAGATGGTGTTAAAGCTTAATTTTGAAAAAAATATATTAAAAAGCTCCAATTTTATCTTCAAAGTACCAAAATGTCATATATATATATATATATATATAGATTTTTTTTTTCTTTACGAAAGAGTTATAAATACTTATTCCTTCTATATTTCAAGTTACTTACCTTAGTTTTTTAATCTTAATAGCAATTCATTAAGAAAAAAAAATATTATTATGAAGTTAGAGGGTGAAAATACCTTTCTAACATTTAATTGTTTTTTATTCTTTCATTAATAAATATATAAAAAGTATTAGTTTTTTAATTTATATTTATATGATTTTTTTAATTAAAAAATTACTATTTAATTAATATTTTGAACCTAAAACATTTTTAGAAATACAAAGAATAGAGTGGTAAGAAAATATTTAATTTTAAATATTAAGACTTTTTTGAACAAATATCTTAAATTATGAATTTTTTGTCTTGTAAAATCAAGGCTTATGACCTTTTAGTGATATTATAAATATATATTTTCGTAAGGTATCACTAAAAAAAATATTATATTACTTTTATATGTGAAAAGTATTTTCTTTTCTATTTTATTAAAAACTAAATTAAAATAAAAAAAACAAGTAATTATAATGAATCGCTATTAAGAAAAATAAATAAATAAAGTCCAATATAGAAAATATAGAAAATGTAAATATTTAGAATTCATTTGAAAATGAGATAATTTAAAGTAAGATATTTTGAATAAATAATTAGGAGTTTTTAGTATTTTTTAAGATTATTTTAGCATCGTAGTTTTTCATCATTTAAGGAATGGAATTGTCATATCTTCTAAGTTTTAGACCTTAGTGTCATTTCAGTAAACTTTTTATGGAAATAAAGGTCTAACTTATTTAAAAAATAAACATAAAAAGTTTTTTTTGGGCATAATTACATTTTTTGACCAAAATTTTAATTTTTTTTATACTTAAAAAAGTTAAAATAACATCTTATAATTTTTAAAACTATGCAATATGAAGACTTAACTTAAAAACAAATGACATGGCAAAAAATATCTCACATAACTTATTCACATGTCATAATAGCTGCACATCATTTTCAGTTAAGTTAATATGACAAAAAATTATTGGCACGGGCATATTGCATAATTTTTAAAAATTATAAGTTAACATTTAAATTTTGTACAATATAATCATGCGAAAACTGAATGCGAAAACTGAATTCTCAATTAAATTAAAAAGACTAAAAGTGTAATTTAGCCAAAGCAAATAACCATTTCCTTCCTCCCTCTTTCACCACCTTATATCCATTAACCGTCACCTCCATAAGCATCATCTTCTCCATCTGGCATACACCCTAAAACAAAACTTGAAAAGAATCATAAAATCAAATGCCAAATACAATACAACACAAAAACCAATGAAATATAGTAAGATGAAATTTTGGATCTATCCTAAGATTTCAAATAGATCTATTTCATCATCATCTTCTCATTTTTTCCTGCTGGCAAAGCAAAAACTTTTATTTTTCTCATCTTTCCATTTGGATTCAAGTTTGAAGAAGAACCCGATGGAACGGAACGAATTGGCGAAGTCAACTAATTCAAGAATTATTCGAAAAATGAAAATATCCCAGTTAATGATGATCTTCACTTGGTTGTGCAAGCAGCCATTTGGGTTGCGTAATTAGGCAGCCTCCTATTTTTGTTATTTATTTTAATTTTTAATGTAATTTTGGCATGATTTATTCCTTGTCCGAAAGCAGTTACGATAAAACTTTTAGTGTTCTCACGCATGATTTATTCCTTGTCGGAAAGTGTGCGTGAAGCAGTGTCCGAAAATGGATATAAAGAAATGCAAATTGTCGTTGTGTTCCCCAAACAGTCACACACTCACAGAACAAGAGTAAGAGAGAGAGAGAGACAGACATGGCGGAGGAGACGATATCGATCGACTATGTGATGGAGGCAGCTTCGGGTCCTCACTTTACGGGGCTACGACTCGACGGTCTGCTTTCTTCTCCACCTGCTTCATCTTCCTCAGCTCATCCCTCTTCTGCTGCTGGTTTTGCTTCTAATTCCTCAACCCTAGCTGCCGATTCCACAGCTCCCAAACAAGCTTTTTTTTATCGGTAATTCTATGATTTTTAGCTGCAATTCGATGAATTGTGTTGGAAATATATATGCATTTTGTCTTTTAGGAAGCATTGCTTGCTTTGCTTAATTTCTTTTTATTATTATTTATTCATGGTATACTAATTTAATCGGGGTCTGGTAAAATGAATGAGTAGGAGTGTCGGGAGGTACTGCTTCAGGGAAGACTACAGTGTGTGATAGGATCATCCAACAGCTTCGCGATCATCGTGTTGTGCTTGTCAATCAGGTTATTCTCTTGGCTTCATTTTCACGCAACTATCCTCTGAATTAAGCTCAACATCATCTTACTGTATTTGCTTTTTATGCTTAATCCATAGGATTCATTTTATCGCTGGTTTGACACCTGAAGAGTCAGAACGTGTGCATGAGTACAATTTTGATCATCCTGGTAATTCATATGCTTTCAAATCTAATATTCTTCTAATTTTATGAATTTCCTCATAAAAAAAAGGGCGGTATTTGGCTGTTAACATTTGTTAGTTCATTTATTTGTAAGGATAGCAATACAGCTTTTGATGGTTTTTCATTTTTTCTTCTTTTTTGGCTTTAGAGATCCTTTCGTGCAACTTTTGTAAATTACGTGTTGGTTTTCTTTTCAGATGCTTTTGATACCGAACAGCTTTTAGAATGCATCCAAACACTCAGAAGTGGCCAGTCCGTCCATGTCCCAATTTATGACTTCAAGATACACAACCGTAGTTCAGATAGCTTCCGGCAGGTATCAATTTATGTTGAACGCAAAATGGATGTATCATAGATTTACATTTGGTGACAATAAGTGGAAGAAATATAAATGCCTAGCTCCTTTCAGCTGTTGTAATCTTGATTTAAAATCTGAACATCTAAGAAATAGATAGAGAGGTAGGAATCTATCGAACAAAGTAGTCTCCTTTGTATATGTCTTTGGGCTTTATAAATCCTGGTTTGTTTGCTTGGATTTTTCATATTTCTTCATTTTTTCAATTCAAGGAAAATCTTAAATATCATTACGGTCTTACTCTGGCTCTACCTCAGAGTTACCACAACACCTAACACAGTAGTGAAGTAGTGAACCCTGATCTGGGAATTTTCATCCCAAAACATGACACACCTTTTGTTGCCATTTAGACCTATCTTTTGGCCATCCAAAAGTTTTTCTTTTTCTTAGCTTATTTGTCCAATGTGAAAGTCAGTGGAGGATATATAAGTTTATATGGAGTGACACAAACAGGCAATAATTATGGGATTCAAGAAAAACAATTATGTAGCTGTTGTTTAATGTCTTTTATTAATCCAGGGTATGTGGGGTATCATGTTCCCTTTCCTCTGCCATGTATCATACTGATTACATACTAGGTAATGTAATCAATTATATTGATACAGTGAGTAGTATCTATTGCACCTGATCAGGTTAATGCTTCTGATGTCATCATCCTGGAGGGAATTTTGGTTTTCCACGACCAACGTCTTCGAAACCTGATGAACATGAAGATCTTTGCTGATGAAGGTTTGACCAATTTGTCCCCTTTCTCTCTCTCTCTCCTCACATATGTGTGGATATGTGTTATGTATTTAAAATACTATAGCTAGTATTAATTTGGAATATTGTAGTGTTTTATTTTTTATTTTTTATCCTTGTCATGTTATGCATGCCATTTCTGTAATGTGACAAACTGTCTCTATCAGTTGTATTTGCAACTCTTTGAATATTCCTGATGGAAACTTAGATAAATTATTTTAATAAAAAGGAGTTAGAAACTTCTTTAAATGAATATCAAAGATGACCAAGGTTTCTTATCCTGCACCAAAATTCTAACTGCGAGTCACAAATTAATTGCTGATGGAAACGGGTGATGTTTGCTTGACAGTTGGATGGTGAAGAGTTGTCTGTTTCATATAGAGACACTGGAGAGGTGGAAGAGTTGAATGCTTCATACAAAGTAAACAGTTGTATATATTTCACTAGGAAACGAAATGAGACTCTTTGGGATTACGACAATCGAAAGTTTTATTACCATTACCATTCCTTAGGCCTCCCCTTTAAATTTTCTGGATCTGTTATTCTTGTTTACCAAAGTGTTGCACTGACCATATGGATTAGCAAATATTATGATCCAACTGGACATAATTTTTTATTGCTATGTTCAATCTAGTTCCCCGATTTCATGTATATATGTATATATGGTGAATTCCTAGAGTAGCTGTTGGCCTCTAAGAAAATGCTAGTCATGCTTCCAAGTTGATTTTCTCGCTCTCTCTCTCTCTCTCTCTTACCTCCCTGCCTTTCCCCAATTGCTCACTGTCTTATATTTGGTATTGCCTATAGAAGCTGATGTGAGGCTATCTCGTAGAATAAGGCGTGACATAGTGGAGAGGGCTAGAGACATAAATTCTGTTCTTGAACAGGTAAATTGTTAATGTAGTCAATAGCCACTGTGTTAATTTGGAGTAGAATAATAAAGCTATGTCATTTCCATTTGAATTTTGTGACTATAGATTTATCATTTCAAAATTCTGACTATATTACCACCAATGATACACATTGTAACTGTCATGAATTCTCCAGTATGCTAAGTTTGTCAGCCTGCTTTTGATGATTTTGTTCTCCCATCAAAGAAGTATGCCGATGTTATCATCCCCCGAGGAGGTGAGAATCATGTTGCAATTGATCTGATCGTGCAACATATCCACACCAAACTGGGTCAACATGATCTCTGCAAAATATATCCTAATGTGTATGTTATTCAGTCAACGTTTCAGGTATATATCTTGTTCGATTCTGAAACTTAACTTTTTTCATAAGTATAAATATGTTAAAAAGCTCATGGCATGCCCCTGCTCCCCAACCAAGAAGACAGGTTTCGTCCCTTGGAATGTTCTACTTTCTATGGACATGCATGTTAGTGACCAAATGATCCATATGCATGTTGGTCGTTAGTATTATGTTTGAATTAGCAGCCTCTTCCCTATTACGGGCTGCAATTTTGATATGATGACTTGTTTCATCACTCTTTGATCCTTCATCTGGTGCTGCTCATATTTCAGATAAGAGGCATGCATACATTGATTCGAGACCGAGATATCTCAAAGCATGATTTTGTGTTTTATTCAGATCGACTTATTCGTCTGGTACTCTATGCACCCCCATGCTTAATTTCGTTAAATGATGTGTTCAATTTTCTCTGCACTATACACAGGAAATGACTACTTGTTGATTATGACGATCAGGTTGTAGAACATGGACTTGGCCACTTGCCATTCACTGAAAAGCAAGTAGTTACTCCAACAGGTGATTTTGTTATCCGTGTCCCTTAACTTTTGAAGCTATTAATTCATCACATTTCATATTGTTTGGGGAAATGAGAGGTTTTAACCTTGCAACACTTATATCCTCTAGTAAGGACCCTTTAGTTAATCGATAATCTATTAATCTATATCTGGAGGATCGTTTCTTCAGCCCTGAATGATGTAGAGGTTTACTTGAATAATCTAGATCAATCTTGTTCACCCCTAATTCTCTCAACAATGTACTTTGTTCAAGTTAGGCAAATGTATTGGAAGTTTATAAATATTCTTCATCTTGTTTTTTATTTCATTGCTTCTTGTTGGCTTCAATTGAAGGTAACAACTTCCATTTCATTTCTTCCCCTCTCACTTAACGTCTGCAACGCTCTTCGTAGTGGAAATTCCACTCTCATGCCTGTGTGGCTGGTTACTGATATTCTTCATTATTGAATTGCTCCAGCTCATAACTAATTTGAATATTCTGCAATTCTTGCTGCTATTCTATAACAGGATCTGTATATACCGGCGTTGACTTCTGCAAGAAATTGTGTGGCGTCTCAATTGTTAGGAGGTGAGCTTCGAATCAGTTGCTTATTTTGGCAATTATATTCATTAGTATACCCTTGCTGTTAGAAATTTGAGTAATTGCATGCTCCTTGACCCCTTCTGCTCTTAGTGTCTTCAATAGCTATAGTTTTGGGATTGTTCCTTGCGAACTTTATCTATTTTTTTAAGGGTAGATATTTTTCCTTCTTATCTACATTACAGTGGTGAGAGCATGGAAAATGCACTCCGTGCATGTTGCAAAGGTATTAAAATTGGAAAAATTCTGATTCACCGAGTTGGAGACAATGGGAAACAGGTAATGAAGTTGTTTGGACTCGAATATACTAAATCTGAGTAGTTTCCCCTTTTTTTTTCCCTGTTCTTTTTAGGTTCTTATGTATTTGTGATTCATTTATGCAGCTTATATTTGAGAAGCTTCCCAAGGATATTTCAGAACGTCATGTCCTCCTTCTAGACCCCGTTCTTGCTACAGGTTTCCCCATTTTTATTTACTCTTGCAATGTGTTGTCTTCCCTTCTATAATATTTGCTTTTATAAAATTACTCGTGGTATATCGGACTGTTTCTTGTTTATCCAATGAGACCCTTGTCTGCAGATAATTGAAATTTGACAATGATCTACCATGTTGAAGGTAATTCTGCAAGCCAAGCAATTGAACTACTTATTCTGAAGGGAGTACCAGAATCTCGCATAATATTCCTAAACCTCGTCTCAGTGAGTTTATTTTTGTTGTTGCATGTTTACAGATGTCTATTTTATTTATTTATTTATTTAAAATGTTCAATGGTATTTTCTAGGCCCCTGAAGGAATACATTGCGTATCCAAAAGGTTTCCATCCTTGAAAATTGTCACTTCTGAGATTGATGTTGCTCTAAATGAAGAGTTTCGCGTCATTCCAGGGATGGGTGAGTTTGGAGATCGTTACTTTGGCACCGAGTGAAAAATACTCTGTAAGTTGATAATACCCAAGATTGGCTTGCTGCATCTAGACTGATATTAGTTAACTGCAACCAGCTTAGCTATAAATTGATCACTTAAGGTATCTGCATCTAGACTGATATTGGTTAACTGCAACCAGCTTAGCTATAAATTGATCACCAACGGTATCTGTAGCATCAAGTGACCAGCTTAACTATATGAACTACACGTTTTAGGTCCACAATACATGAATGTTTCAGTTTATAATCGCTTATGCTTCAGAACATGATGTAGTTTTCTCGATTATGGATAATGAGTACTAATTAATTAGTACCATGAAGAAAGCATAAGCATAACCATATAATTGGACCAGGAAGCTGTGTATGCCTCCTTTATTTTCAATGTAGTTTTCTCGATTATGGATAATGAGTACTAATTAGTTAGTACCATGGAGAAAGCATAAGCATAACCGTACAATAAAACTTGCTAACTTGGAAATTACAAGAAGCATCCTATATGCACAATGCGGTGTTTTACTTCCAAAACAAAATCAGGAAGGGAATTGAACACAAGCAGAAAAGGCATGGGTCCCAATCCCACATTCAACATATAAGTTTCTTGCCAGCCAAAACCACGTTAAACACCACCATTCATTATATGTAGTCAATCACACAGAAATTACGGTTAATTACTGCAAGACTTAAGACTATCTCCTCTGAATTTTTCCATTAATCAAACAAGCTCCTTTCAATCAAGTAATTTATGTAAAAACATTATCACAAGCGTGCAGGAATAGAAAATTTCTAACTCTACACTCATGCTCAACACTAAACTTCTGCATAAACTTGACTCAATAATAATAAAAGCCAAAATTACGAATGAGAAAAGGTTGACTTTGGGTGGTGCTCAAATTCTATGGGTGTAAGCATGTCTCTCATGCCACGGAAATAGCATTCAGAACAAGAAATCAAGTTATCACTGCAACCAACCCTTTATATCCTTTATTTGCTACACTGAAGAATATTATATAGGAACCATCATAATAATAGAATTAGAAAATGACCATAGTTCCGCATGTGGTTCTCCATAAAATTATACTGTAAAACAGTGGTTCTTCACCGACCTAGGTCCTCTTCGAACTACTATCAAAAAGTTCAATCTAGCATGCACCACAGAGAAAAAGAAAAAAATGTTCTGTGTCAAAAGAATGACACCTTGAAAGACAAACATTTTGAAAATTCTCAGCTAGAAAGATGGTATCAAATTTCTGCCACAAAAGATAGCATTTTCGAGTTGGAGTTTGGACAAGACAAATGACTTTACCTCCATAAAGCTACATAGATGTGTTGAAGTTACCCAGATAAATGACAATGAGCACAAATTAGACCTCAAACAAGTGGTTCTCCACCTCCGCTGAGTTTTGAAGTAACACAATTAGACCTTATGCCAAGTATCAAAAAGTACAATCTAGTCTGCAACACGAGAAAGAGAGAAATGGGTTTTCAATCACAAAAGAATGCTGTCTTGAAAGATTAGGACATTCTCAGCCAGAAAGATGATATCAGGGTTTGCAAAACAACTGTTAGCTGTTTAACTTTTACCTGAAAAATAGACTACCATCAGCACACAGAGACAACCAATTGTGCATGCATAGCTTCCATCTCTTCCAGGCTCATGAGCATAAAAGATCCAAAATGTGACACCTTACTCCCACAAACAACAAAGTACAGCAACAGAACAATTGCACCACAGTTTCCATTGTTAGACTTACTTCCATAGTTGATTGACTCAAGAACTAAAATAAAATGATGTAAATTTTAATACAAAAATAGAAAGATAGAAAGAGGGAAGCAATCCAGATTATTAAGCAAAACAAAAAAGCTGCTTAGGTAACCAATCAGAATTGCCTTTCATTAAGTAAATTTATACCAGAAAACTCGCACTCATGCCATGAACCTTTCTTTATGACTGTTATGTGTAAATGAGCAAAAAAACCTTGGCAAAGCAAATTTAAGAGAGACATAGGAAAGAAGGAAGAAATGTTGAATAAGAAGTTAAATCAAATGAATAGAAGATAGAGTGTTCGGAAAGAAACACCTAAAAAGAAAAAACTATTAAGAGATACAAAGCGAGTTTTCAGTCAAAGTTCCTTGTCACTAAAGTAACCAGCTCACCGACAATGCAGTTTAACAGCAAATGTTCAATACAAAAGAGGCATCCATCAGCACAATCACTTTGGACTTCAAGAGAATTGAATCTAACCCTTTCTCATCAACCAACCATTGTCAAATGTAAACTTTCATGATTGAAAGTGAAAATCAAACATTTCTGAATACTTTCGTTAAATCAAAAAAAAAAAAAGATCAGAAAGAACAAAAGTTGCTCAGGTAACCGCTCAGGATCGATAATGTTGTCGAATTCTCATTAAGCATTCCATAAATGCTATCAATCACTTGAAACATCATCATAGCAACTAAATTTGATAATTAAACTATCTAAACTTAAAATCAAGAAAAAGAATAGCATCCAATAGTTAGTACAAAATAACACATTGGAAAATAAAATAGTATAAAATATCAACCTGTCATAAGAAATGATAACAATTACCATTGCTGACTACATAAAAGAACATTAAATGAAAGATAGGAAGATAAACAAAGGGGAGCAATAATAAATTACTACAGACTCGTCTCCTTCGAATTTTTCTATTAATCCTAAAAGCTCCTAGCAAAGTAGTTATGTGACTAATTGACTATGTCCAAACGTCATTATCACAGAATACTAGTATCAAATGCTAGCGCCTACACATGTCCTAACAAGATAATCCATCTTCATTGATATTTGAACTGTGAAGCAAACCAAACCACTCCCAGTTTTCCACATTTCTTATCTTAAAAAGTTAAATGATTATTACTTTGGATAAAAGAAGGGGGATCAAAGACACGTAGTTATTAATTTGTTAGCTCAGAATGTTTCATGCTTGATACAGATAAACCAAAAGGCATCAAATGGAAAAGCAAAATAAAAAATAGAGCTTTTTCTCTTTTGGCTAAACAGAATAAGCTTTTCTTGTAAATGCAATTAGTTACTCAAACTGGCCATTAAAAAATACTTGCCACGAGGAAACAACCGAAAGCATAAATTGTCATAAAAACCAAAGAAACAAACAGAAGCCAAAATTACAATGAGATAACAGACTTTGGGTGGTGCTCAAATTCTATGGGTGTAAACGTGTCTCTCATGCCATGAAAATAGCATTCAGAACGAGGAATAATGTTATTATCACTGCAACCAACCCTTTATCTCCTCTATCTCACTTTATTGGCTGTATTGAAGAATATTATATAGGAACAATCATGAAATAGAATTAAAATGACCACAGTTCTAATTACTGAACTAGGTTCCTTTCCTACTATTAAAAAAATCAATTTAAAAAGAATTAGGAAATGAAATACCCCCGGCACACCCAAGAAACCTTCCGTGCAATACTTCCATCTCTTCCAGCACATGTGCAGGAAAACTGCAAAATGATCCAAAATATGACACTTTATTCCCAGACAATAGCATTGCATCACAAACTCTTCATATACAAGGAAGCATAGCAACATAGATAAACTTAGGGGGCAAATGTTTTCAGGATTAACTTTCAGGGAATTTAGTAATTTTTTATATAAATATAACTTTTTAAGACTTCATGATTAAGAAAGCAACCATATAATATAGACTAGCCAATCAGCCAACAGATATAAGCACTACAGTCTACAATTTCCATTAATTGCATCAAAGTAGAGACAAATGGCCAAAAACAACATTAAATTGAGCATTTGGTCTTGAAAATAGTTAACAAATAGCAGAATTTGTTCACATTGTTGCACTTGCTTTCGTTGATGGTGAAACTCGAGAATCAAAATAAAATGATGTAAAAAACAGAAAGATGGAAAGAGAGAAGCACTACAATTTCCATTAATTGCATCAAAGTAGAGATAGATAGACTAGCCAATCAGGCAACAGATATAAGCACTACAAATTTCCATTAATTGCATCAAAGTAGAGACAGAAGGACTAAAACAACATTAAAATGAGCATTTGGTCTTGAAAATAGTTAAAAAATTGCAGAATTTGTTTGCATTGTTGCACGTGCTTTCGTTGATGGTGAAATTTGAGAATCAAAATAAAATGATATAAAAACAGAAAGATGGAAAGAGAGAAGCAATCCAGCTTATTAAAGAAAACAAAAAGCTGCTTGGCTGACAGCTAAAGGTTGCCTTCCATTAAGCAAAATTATCTAAAAACATTCATTAAGCAACTGAAATTCTTTAAGATTATGATGATCAAAGGAAATAAATAGAAAAAAGAAAGCCATTGGCCTAACAATTTGTTTTTGTAAAAGCATACATGATATCTCATACTTGCAACAACCAAATATAGATAAAGAAATAAAGGAGCGAGTGAAAATAATAGATAAGTTAAACCAAATGACTAAAAAACAAGGTTTAGAAAAAATAAAAATTAAGAGGTAAAGGATGTTTCAGATAGTACTGTTGCTGGCAACAGTCAAACAAGGATGCAATTAACACTCAATAAGGATCACATCACAGTGACCTCACTATACTCCACAATCCTTGAATCAACATCAAAGGTAGCAAATAGATTTCCACCTACGAATTAAAAAGCTTTTGAGAGAAGTGAAAATTGAAATCAAATGTAATACTTCGGTAATCAAGAAGAAGGCTTAAAGCAACAAAAGTTAAGCAGAACGTCAATTAAACTCCCCAAAAACGTAATAGAGGAAATATATGCTGGCAATGATTCGTAGGAAAAACATAAATAGAAATATGTAGAAAGTATAACTTGCAAACTAAAATATCTTGAACCTACACTCGTAAAAGTTAAAAATATGATGTATAGCAGTACTGTCTGTTTCCAGACAAAAATGGGAAAGAGAAGTTGAAAAAATATCGCCGTCTCAATGTGGCATAAACAAAAAGAGAAAAAAGAGTTGCTCAGGTAACCGCTCAGGATTGACATTGCTGTCGAAGTCTCATTAAGCATTCCATGAATGCTATCAATCACTTGAAACATCATCATAGCAACTAAAATTGAAAATTCAACTATTTAAATTTAAAATCAGGAAAAGAATACCATTGATGTTTAGTACAAAATAACTAGAAAATACAATAGATTAGTGAGAAATTTAAACAATAAGAAAAGAAAAGATCAACTTGGCATAGAAATCTATGACAATTACATAAGTTAGAGAGCATAGGAACTAGAAAACTGCTTCTTTACCCAATAATAAAGAAAAAAAAGGACAATATGATTTTGCCACAAAAAAAAAAGTAGCAAAAGAAAGCCAATATGATTTGCCACCAAAAAAAAAAAAAAAAAAGAGTAAAACCTTACACACGTTTTCTGTACACCTTTCTTAATACCAGTAATCATGGCTGGTAACTTTGAAAATTTACCAGACAATAATACTTTTGTTATCAACCTTGACTAATAGGTTTAGAAGAAGTAGAACAAAACTGAGGCACAAATAGAACTACCCTTATCAATGTAACAGTATGTAACATCAAAGCCCTGCAAATGAGATTTCCAATATAATCAAAATTTAAAAAAATCAATTTTGATGATTGAAAGTGAAAATTGAAATGAAACATGACCTAATACTTTGGTAAATCAACCAGAAGAAAGCTCAGAAAGAACACAAAGTTTAAGCATAGCAAATGTTCAAGTTAAATTCCCAAAAACATAAAAGGAAATATATGCTGGCAATGATTCGTAGGAAGAACATATATAGATATGTAGAAAGTATGCATTGCAAACTAAAATATCATCCAACCTACACTAGTACAAGTTAAAATACAATGAATGGATAAGTTTACTGTTTCCAGACAGAAATGGGGAGAAATTGAAAAAACTTCACCATCATCAATGTGAACATAAACAAAAGAAAATAAAAAAGCTGCTCAGGTAACCACTCAGGAACGACATTGCTGTCGAACTCTCATTAAGCATTCCATGAATGCTATCAATCACTTGAAAAATCATCATAGCAACTAAAATTGAAAATTCAATTATCAAAAAAGAAAAAAGAATAGCATCCAAGTTTAAAGTAACTAGAAAGTAAAATAGTGAGATAAATTTAATAACAAGAAAAAGAGAGATCAACTAGTAATAGAAATGACAACAATTACACATGTTCAAGAGCTCAACAACCAGAACTGGTTCTTTACCCAATATAAGAAAGACAAGCCCAGACTGAAAAGAACTAAAGAAAAAAAAGTTGCAAATGAAAGGCAATATTATTGACCACAAAAAAAGAGCAAAACTTTATAACACCTGTTTTCTGCACACCTTTCTTAACATCCATTAATCATGGCTGGTAACTTTGTAAATTTACCAGACATCCATTTCTGCACACCTTTCTGCATAACTTGCTTATCACCCATTAATCAAGTTTGGTAACTTCAAAAACTTACCAGACAATATAACTTCTGTTACCAGCCTTGACTAATAGGATTAGAAGAAGTATTACAAAACAGATGCACATACAGAATTACCCTGAAAAAGAAAAGCTCAAGCAGCTTAGAAAAACATAAGTTCAAGAGCTTAACAACCAAAAAACTGCTACTTATCACAATAGAAAAAGGAAAGCGTGCACTGAAAATAAGTACTTATTAAAGAAAAAACTAGCAAAAGAATCTGCACACGTTTCTTAATACCCTTTAATCATGGCTGGTACTTCGAAAATTTACCAGACAACATGACTTTTGTAATCAACCTTGACTGATAAGGTTAGAAGAAATAGAAAAAAAAAAAAAAAAATGGTGCACAAATAGAACTACCGTGAATATAAGCTCAAGCAGCTTAACAAAACAGGTTCAAGACCTTAACAACCAAAAAAACTGCTTCTTTTCTCTATAGAAAAAGAGAATTCAGACTAAAAAGTACATACTAAAGAAAAAAAGTAGAAAATGATAGGCAATATGATTTGCCACAAAAAGAGAGTAAAACATTAAACACCTGTTTTCTACACACCTTTCCTAACACCCATTAATCATGGTTGGTAACATCAAAAATTTATGAGACAATTACTTTTGTTATCAGCCTTGACTAATAGGATTAGAAGAAGTAGCAAAAAACCAGATGCACAAATAGAACTACCCTCAAAATAAGCTCGAGCAGCTTAAAAGAACATTAGTTCAATAGCTTAACAACCAGAAAACTGCCGCTTTTCTCAATAAAAAAAGGGATGCCCAAACTCAAAAGTAGTCATTAAAGAAAAATAAGTAGAAAAGTAAATTCAATATGATTTGCTAAAAATAATAATAATACAAAACAACTGTTTCTGCAAAACTTTCTTAACACCCATTAACCATGGCTAGTAACTTCGAAAATAGAACTATCTTGAAAATAAAGCTCAACCCGCTTAAAAAAACATAAGGTCGAGAGTAAATCCTCACACACCTTACTTCACACCCATTAATCAAGGCTGGTAACTTCAAAAATTTACCAGACAATACAACATTTATTATCAGCCTTGACTAATAGGGTTAGAAAAAGTAGAAAAAAAAAAAGAAAAAGAAAGAAAAAAAAGGAGCACAGATAGAACAACCCAGAAAATAAACTCAAGCAGCTTATAAACATAAGTTCGAGATCTTAACCAGAAAACTTCTTTGGAAAAGTGGAGACAGAAAAGCAGGACTTCCTTATTAAAAAGTACCAAAAGCAAAGCAATACGATTTGTCAAATAAAGAAAACGAATAAAAGAAAGAGTGAGTCTACTTCAACACCTGTTCTTCAGATGTTGTTCCCTTTGAAACTGGAAACATAGTATGTAAAACATATTTTGCTACTTTAAAATTCTTCTACAACATAGTATGTAAAACATATGCTGCCCTGGCCCATTAATTAAAATTCATCAGCGACAAAAGTACAATTGAGAAAAAATAGTAGTGCTTGACTAAACATAATTTACTAATACATAGATTCCATACAACGGAACAAATAGCCCTTAATGAGTACTCAAGTGTTTCAAGAATCAGACAGTACAAAAAGTTAGACAATACTAATTACTAAATGTCAGATAGAATGGCTAGGTTTCCATTATGATGCTGTGGACTACTTCCATGGATAAACATATTCGGCACCTGTGTTTCTATCACAGCATGATTAAGAAAATCTGGATGGAAAACAACACCCACCAGCGTGCTTAAGAGAATATCCATATAGAAGATCAACACAACCACAAACACTAAAATCTTCACACAAACAAAAAGGATACAAGATTACATAAATAAATCAACAACATAAAAGAACCTAATCCATAAAATTGGTATACCAGAGTTTATAGATTCCATTGAAATTTTAGGAAAATACAACAAAATAAGCCAGTATTCGATCTATATACCTGTGCGACTCTCGGAAATGGGTGCGCATACATACAGGCAGAGAGTGGACCAGGTCGATTGATTTAACTACTGGTCTTGTACAGAATCAACCGAAACAACAAACAAAACAAAGATTATCCAAAAAGGAATTTATATAAATCAGAAAACAACAGAGAACCTAAAACACATCAAACCCTAGCCCAGTGACCCAAATCAAAGAAATGCACTGAGAGAGAATTTGGTTGCAACTGAAAAAAAGAACGAGCAAGACAAACCCTAATTTGTGAGGAGGCGGGGCCGGGCTATTGAATGAGCCGTTGGCGCCCTATTAAATAGGTTTACAGAAGTCGGTTTCTTTTTTATTTTATTATTACTAAAAATAAATAAATCCCTTACAAATGACGCTATTTATTTTCTTTTATAGGCCTCGTCTGGGCCAATTACCGCGTTGATTGCCCAAATATCAGAACCGTTTATCATACGTTGGCACAGATTATCCAAACGCTCCAGACAAAAGCCCATACCAATACTATTGTTAAAATGTTTTTATTTTTTATTTTTTTTATTATCATTTTTATATAGGGTTGTTAACATTAATACTTAATTATGTTCATATTGTTTTTTTGAAATTTATAATATGGTCTTCCTAGTTTATATTGTGTCAATATCTTCTTTTTTAATAAAGTTAATGTAGTCATTATCATTAATTGCTACTAAAATCAATGTGTTAAGTGTCTAAAAAACATATTTGACTCACCAATTATAAAGTATGTCCAAGTAATTAAATATAATACTAATAATTTATAAAATTAAATTAAAAAAATTTGCATTGTTACTCACTCTTTATATAAATAAAAATAAAATTATGATCATAACTATACAATTTTACTTCACACTTACACACTAACTCATCTTTTATTTATTTTTTAAATAAGACTAAATAATTTAAAATTATCACTTTGTACTTTATAAAATATGATTTGACATATACATAAACACGTGTATATATAACTAGTAAAATTAAAAATTTGAAGAGTATTTTATCAATGTTAGACATGATTATGCCATCTTGACTATTAATATAATTTTTCATTTGTCACATAATACTTACATCTAAGACTATAGGAACCACATTGAATTTTATAAAAAATGACAGGGACAAATATTATTGCTAAGCCAAAAAGATGATGTATGATATTTCAAATCAAATGAGGCCAAATGCAATTTATATATTTATTTTATTTAGTGTACATGTTATCTTATGCTTATTTTTGATTAAGTCAAACACATGTTATTTGTATTGGGGTTAAAAAATCTATGATAATTTATTTTATATGATCTATTAAGAATATTTGAACCAAATAAGTCAACAAAGAAAACACATTTTATTAAATAAATTAAAGACTATCAAAACACAGTAGTAATTTTTTTTTTTGTTTGGAGAAGGAACATATTAGTAAATAGGACTAGAGTTGCAATAGTGACAATATTAAAATGGATTAGAGAAAATATTAATAAAATGGAAAAAGTTACATTAGTTAAAATCTTAGTGTACATGACCGATCAATCTTTAGTATGGGCCGACCACAATCGGCCTGTATTCTGGGCCGAGCCCACCAAATCTGGAAAAAGATATTTTGTGCAAGTTATTATCCATTCCCGCCATTGTTGAAAGTGAAAAGCTCAGGCAGCCGATGCTCCGGCAATTGGAGAATGATGCCTTTTTGCCTTCTCTCTGCCCGCCAACCCTCCCCTTTCATCAGCTGCCAAGCTTCCTCCACTACAGTGCATACTCATTTTCCACCAACACAGCCTCCAAGTTTGCCTCCAAACCCTAATTCAACTCCATTGCCCTCGCTAACGTGTGCCCTTCAGTGCCAACACTTCCAATCGTAAGCGCCCAGTAGCTTCATTGTCTTGCTACGAAATTATTAATCCCCAGTTGCTGGTTTAGTTTTAGTTGTGGTTGATATAAATTACTGCATGATTGACAGGTGCTCCGGGGTGCACACATGAGCTCAATCTTCACCGTCCTAGTATCGCCGACGAGGCCACTGATTTCTTTAAGAGTATCGGGGTTTCTGGTTTCAGCTTTGATAGTTGTAAACTGGTATTGTTCTTAATTTATATGACAAATTTACAAAATTTCAAAGCAATTTAGACTTCTTTTTCTTTAAAGTTGAATGATTTTTTTGTTATTAACTTATTATGGTTCGAATTTTAGTGGGGATGGAGGTGTCGTGCAAAACTGGCAGTTCGTGGCTCATCAATCAACCCTCTGATTGGGCTTTATCAAGAGGGTACTCATAATGTAGTTGACATTCCTGACTGTAAAGGTCCGAATAATGATTCTTTTAACTTTTTTTTTTTTTTTCTTTCCCAGTAACCATCATCAATTTTAAATCATATTTATGCAGCTCATCACCCTAACATTAATGCTGCAGTGGAACTTCTTAAACAAGGTCTCTTATTTTTCTAGATTTTGCACGTAGCTATTTATCCTGTGTATTTGAGTTTTGAATTAATTATATGTTCGGTGTTCCTTATATATTGTTCAGGTATTACTGAAGTTGGTGTTGAGCCACATGATGAAGATGAAGGGACTGGTGATCTGCGATACATTCAGGTGACAATGACATATTTGATTAAAGTTAATGTGTTAAATATAAGTAATGAGTTTCTGTTGGAATTTTGTGGATCTAATAAATGGTGGGCTATTAACAGATGGCTGTGACAACATACAACACATCACTCCCTGCTGCTGCTAGATATAAAAATGGTTATTAGTTGAACTCCTTTATAACTTATTGGGGAAAAGTCCTTAACTGTACTTATATATTGTTATTTGTGACAGAACTAAGTGACTTAGGATTTTATCTGTTTCCAGGTAAAGTACAGGTTAGTTTAGTATGGAATTCAAGAAACGAAAATTCACCCAGTTCAGATAAACTAAATGCATTGGCAAATGTGAGATTGCTACTCTCTATCTTGCATTTGTTTTTCTTTCTTTTCTTTTATGTATTATTGTATACCTCTTTCTCTCTGTTTCATTATCATACAAATTCGTAATGCATATGAATGGTTGCAGTTTCTTTGGAGAAAAGGTGGACCAAGAAGCAATTTCCATTTAATTCATTCTGTGTGGGTCAACTTTCAGACATCAACAAACAACGTGAGTTTAAAATGTTCCCCTATAAGAAATAGAGTAACTTTTTCTTTTTGTGCAGGTTAATTATTACTTTCTTTCTTTCCCACTCTTTCTTATTAGATCTGAGTCGGTGGATAGTGATTCCAATAAGAATAACTGTAATTTGTACATTATTGAAATATACTTTTCATTCTTAAATTGGTTTTTTCTATTTGGTTTTGTGGGAACAAAATAATTCTTTACAAGTTGGCATGCCTTCTATTTTGATTCCAATAAGAATTCTCAGGCTCTTCTATTGAATGTGACTGTAACTAATGTTGGCATATGCAAGTTGGCGGCATGTCTTTGGACTGCAACAAAATGCAGAATCATAACATTTAAAAGTGAGAGTTATTTATTACATGTTTGTGGGGGCAATCTTGGGATGCCAAAGCTTGGTATTTCATTCAGTTAATATCATTTTCTTGATAAAATGGCATATCTGAGTTTTTATTTTATCTATGAATGATTATATCTTTTAAATGTTTTGTGCATCTGGAACTTGAAATGCTTGATTGATTATGCAGATAATTTTTGGTAATAGATGGAGACATCTGCTAGGTGAAAGGGACTTTTGGGAACATGTAGGTGGCATTGATATTTCCCTGGCTCCTTCCAGTTTTGGCCAGGCAAACACACGGGTAAAGGATATTATTCTAGGTCTAGTGACTTTTATTGTTTTAATAGGGATGCATTGTTCTAATATTCAATCTTTTAGACAAGTCATTATTATGGACAAATGGAGATGAAGATGGTGATCTGAAATCATGAATCTCCAACTCCCAACCCTTTTTCATTTCCTACCTTCTTGTTTAGATGCAGATTTTGCTTGTTATTTCATCATGCTGTCTGAGCTTCAAGCTTTTATCTATAAGATAAATGCATGTCAATTAGCAGCACATACCTAGTGATATTTGATAGAGCCCTTTTCAATTGTGCTGTTCTCTATTCTTTCTCTCAGGCTTTTGATATCTTGCTCCGGAAGTTACACAAGTATGTGCCTTATGGAGCATCTGTTGCAGATTTGTATGCTGGAGCTGGTGTGATTGGACTATCATTAGCTGCCACAAGAAAGTGCAGGTAAGTTTACATCGCATGATTTGTGCTTCTTTATTTATGTAAAAGTTATATTATCTCTTCTTGTTATTATTTTCAGATCTGTTAAATGCATTGAGATTAACAAAGATTGCCAAGGTGTCTTTTGAGAAGACAATCGAACGCCTACCGATCCCCATAGAGGGAAGCATCACCTGGCATCATGCAGACGCTTCAAGGGTTAGTTTTGAATTATACTCAATATCTGAATCTCGGGTATATCTCTCAAGAGTTCTCCAGAATATCACATATACTGAAATGTGGAAAGTTATTTTTGAAACTAACTGATATTCATTTCAACAATATATGTAACAACAGCCAAAAAAGTTATACACCCTCTGCCCCAAATTTGTCACCATTTGACATTGCACAAATTTTAAAAAAGGCAATGATTTGAACATGATTTTTCTTGACTTATCCATTGTATCCTCTATATCTTTTTAGTTTGAAAAACGGTACAACTTATAATGAACTTTGAGCTTTTGCTCTTTTTCTGAATTGTAAAATATAGGGGCATTGTTGGAAGGTTATTGTTATAAAAAGCAGAATAGTGACATGCATTTTGGGAGCAAAAATGACACTTATTTTGGAATAGAGGGAGTATTAATTTCAAGATTAACAAAACAAGTTTGGGGTTTTATGGAATCTACCTGATCAATGACGTTGAATGGTTTGGAGCTGATTCTATGATTATCTGCAAATTGAACAGGAACCACTTTCTTGGCTTGTGGGCTCAGATGTAGTTGTCATTGATCCTCCAAGAAAGGGGTTAGATCCATCTCTTATCGGTTTATTGCGGAATATATCATCAGTTGAGTGTAAAGTCAAATCAACATCTCAAAGGTTGGACCATTGTGACTCGAGCTTTTAACTTGAAAATGTGGCCTTCAAAAGCTAAGGGCTAAGTATATGTCAATATGCAGCTCCAACTCCACTTTCAAGGAGGAAAAAAGACCTTGGGTATTACGTGCTAGAGACGATTCAGTTCACATTGGAAGCAAAACAATTTCAGAGAACAGCCTCCAGTCACTGCCACAAACCCTCATATATATAAGTTGTGGATGGGAAAGATTCAAAGAGGTAACTCCACAGTTTAAGTGATTGTTACTGATTGGCAGATTATTGTTATATCTTTATAAATTAATAGAATTAATCTGTTTTCAATTTTTTTTCAAACATGAAGTTTCTAGCTAATAATTTCAGTATCCTGACAGGATTGCAAGTCATTGTTGTCTAGTAAGGCGTGGCACTTGGAAAAAGCCCATGGTTTCAATTTCTTTCCTGGCACCCTGAGGTATTTGTTCTTAATCTTTTTTTCCCCTTATTTTTTCATTGCTCTTGCAGTGTCTTCATATATTTGCATGAGTGCACCATCTTGAATCCATCTTAGTCCTTGGTATCACTTAATTGCAGCTGATCCCAGTACATTATTGTACTTTGGATGGCATTATAGTTATAATTACAGTTTTGTATCTATCTCGGAACCCAAAATCTTACACTATATACGTTAAAATTTCAACTACTTAATTTCACATTGAATCTCAATTTACCATGTTACTTGTTGATTAGTTTGAATACAAAGTATGAACACTAGTTCCAATTGGTAAAAAAAAAAAGCAGTATCATGAGTGATGCAGCCCATGAATTATTTCAAAAGCAGGTTATATTTTTTTAGGGTAAGAGTTTTTATTTATTTGTTATTTTATATATTTTTATTTTATTTTTATTTTATGGTTTATGGATGTGGAAATAAGGGTGGATGGGTGGGAATGGTGGATTTAGGTGTGGGAGGAGTCCACCTCCTTGGACTGATCTAAATATCAGAATCTGATCCTAAGATTGGAGTTCTGGAATCTCACCTGAAATGTTTAAAGAAACAAAGTCTTTATTACTTGCTTGATAATACATAGAGTCTTTATTACTTGCTTGATAATACATAGATTGACCCTTTTATAAACTAATGTAGGTACTAGAAGACTAGTCTTTTTAATTACATTTACTAGACATTTGAATGACTCTTTAATGACTTTGACTGACTTCTAGATAACAAAACCAATGACTTTGCCTGACTTCTGGATTAATAAAATTAATAACACTCTAATTGACTCTTGGGACTTACATTATCGAACTGACCCACTAACAATAGGAGTATAACTGAATATCAACATAATTAAAACTCATTTTGGTTTTCTCCATCAATGAGTATGGCATTTATGTCAGTTTTTAAGCAAGATTTCCTGTATTTCAGCTAGTGAAATCTCCACCCTTATGTTTTTTTTTAGGTGTATATATCACTACTGACTTTGCAGCTCCCTTGGTATTAGCTAGATAGCATCCTCTACTGTGCAAGAATTAAAACTGGAAACTCAAATGTAAAAGAAAATTAAAAGGAAAGGAAATATAAAGATTGCCTCATATGCTATGCCAATGAAGCACGGATAGGTGAGTACTTGAACAACATTATCTCTACATGAGTGTAGGAAAAATACTCCCATCGAATTTAAGATGTAGCCTGTATGTATAGTTTGACATTTCCAGGCTGGAAATATATGTGTATTGATGAAGTGGAAATATGTGTTTGGACATTTCTTAATGATACCCTGCATTAAGAGAATAATTTAAATAATATATAAAAAAAAGAATCAAAAGTTTTCTTCTTTCTTTCCCCCCCTTGAGTATATATCTATGTCTGGTTGTGTCATCTGAGAGGTGAAAAAAGCTTACTGCAACCATCAGATCAAACATAATGGCACATGACTTTTCTAAGTGATTTGTCAACTTTATAAATGCTGTTTTAGTGCAGACCCTTCATATTTTATCTGATGCTTGTAGTGTGCCCTTCTCAGTCATAAAAGACCAGTCCCGTCTCTCTACACATGTGATTGTCCAGACAGACTCTTCTTTTTCATGATTGAAGAGGGCACAAGATTGAGGTTATATTGTCATTCTAGTGTGTAGGTACATCATAGTAATTAGAAAAATCACGGGACAGCAGAAGTTTTAGCCTTATAGGACATTTATTTCTTCTTGTTAATTGTTGTCCAGAGAAGTTTTGACAATATGATACCCTAGACTTCACTTTACGACATTAAGCTATTGTTCTGTTTGTGCATATACGTGTTTGTATTTACTATTGTTGTACAGTAGTTTGGACATAAAATAACATTAACTGCTCCTCTTTTACCACATCAGTAGAATCCCATGGGTTTTTTGTGTATACATTAAATTCTAGAGTATCTTAGCATATGACATTCAGATATTTTTCTATTTGTTAGTTCATATAGCCAATGAATGATTTCTGTAAAGTAACTGTCTTAATTGCCTTAGAAAATTGAGTATATTACAGATGTTATAATTGATGCCATGATGCGTGCATTACATACAACCTTCTCTCTCTAGCCAACTTATATTTGTTAGTATTAACATGTTAATGATTTATCTTGAAGTAACACAAGTTTTTATGGTTGATGCCATGATATTCACATTATATACATCTGGCCTCCTCTCCCAGCATTTGTTAAAGAAAAATGTATAGAAACAATGAAATTGATATTTTGTTTCTGGGATATGATTGCAGCATTGAGGTTTTGGCAGTGTTCAAGAGGGACCTCAAGAAAAAGAAATCAGGAAAGAAGAAGAAAGGCTAGGGGATCAAGCAGACATGGACTGTTCATGATTCTTCAGCCAAATTGGACCTCATTTACTAAGACATATCAGACACTAACTTGTCCATTACATATAATATAAAATCTTACAAGTTGTTCCTCACCAAGGAACAATTTTGCATGTAACAGTAGGGGATGAATGTGAGATTAGTTTGAAGTTGAAAGAGGTTGTTGTAGGCATTCCCTCTGCATTGCTTGTTATCGTGCAGAATGAAACTTTGATTATTACTCATTAAAATGTGTAGAAAGAATAGTAATCATCAAATATAGTTTTACTTCGATCTTGTATCTCATCTTTCTTCTTTATATTTGATTAATAATGCAAAACTTTTAAGTAAACAGATAATGAATAAAAAAAATACTTGCTCTAAAAATGCTGCTTCGATATTCATTGATTAGAAGGCTTCAGCTCCTCTTTTCCCTGCCCTTAGACCTTTGCAAGTGAGGGAAGGCAGTCAGAATGTTGTAAGCCATTAAATCCTGTCTGGTTAAGATCCCAATTACTGGAGACACCTACAAAGAGAGCACATTTTCAGGTCAGTCATATGTATCCCCTTTAAGGTTCCAGTTTCTTGTTAAATGTCTATTTTAATATGTAAAATGCTCCTATTTCTGATTTTATGTAGTTGGTTTAAGAACAACCATGTTAGTGTTGTTTTGCTACCAAAATGCTACCAGAGACAAGAATTAACAAATCTACTTCAAGCATGTAATTCAAGTTCATAATATTGAAAATCTCACCCCAGCTGCTTGGTACTTGGGTACAATGAGTAGATGGCGGAGTCCCACTTGCCTGAAGAGCACCATCGCTTTTGCCACTGATATGCTCTCCAGTACTGTGAAGGGAGTTGTATTAGTGAGAGGATGTAGATCAACGTACATTTCCATTTCCTGACTTGTCACAGCCACTTCTTCAATATTCCCTTCTCTCTCTGCTAGATCTACCCAGGTAAATTTCTCTCTAACTTCCCACTCCTCTGTTCTCCTCTTTTCTCTCAGGAACCACTTCTTCTTTAGCACTTGAATGAGGTGTGCTCTTAGGATCAGTCCATGTAGTTCTGTTGCCCCAGTGGCCATTCTTGCTGGTAGTTCCACCCCATCATCTTTGACAGGAAAGCCATTGTGTGTAGTGTTTTTTAAGACATCTACAATGCGGGATACCTTTTCCACGCCATGGAGGGTGACCACTGCCGGCTTGACATCAACCAGCTCCCCAACTGTTAGATTTCTCATCCATGGCTCAGGATTTGCATCCAAGAAAGGAAGGCCTTTTAAGTGCAGAATAATTTCATAGATGCTTGGGTTGAAACTGTCTCCAACAGTTTTGGATACAAGGAGGACGATCATTGTTATGGGAAGTAGGAGAAGATTATTGGTGAGTTCAAGGAATATCACACAAAGGGACACAGTCATCCTCATTGAACCGGCCATGAGAGACGCGGCACCAAGAACAGAAAAAAGCCCTTGGTCAATGTTGGTATAAGATCCCATGACAATGCCAAGAAAGCGGCCATAAGCTGAGCCCATGAGGATGATTGGAAGGAAGAGTCCAGATGGTACAGCAATGCCAAAAGTTATCAGTCCTAATATGCAGTAGACTGCAAAGAAAATTAGGAGGGAGAAGGGGTGATATTCCTCGGCAGTGTTGGTTGAAAAAATGTTTCGTACTGCATCATCATTAGTGGTAAGCAGTAGTGTAGCAAGATCATTGTAGTATCCTTTTGGGCAGTTGAATTGCTTGAAGTTTCCAGACCGTCCTTTGGTGGGGCACACAGATTCTGGAAGGGAGGAATCACAGCGGGTGCACTTAGCTAGGAAAGGGAGACCATATAGGCAGACTGAGGTGAAGAGTGAAACAGCGAGACTGAGGAGGAGCTTATGTATTCTTCCCTTCCTGCAATAAGTGAAAAGTAATTTCTCAGTCAGTAATCACTAATTAGAACTAAATTTGAAAGGCAATTATGGTTAATTTCAAGTCAAGGCAATGCTCTAGTCTGGTTGTGAAATAAGTATACTAGGTCAAAATTTCAGGATAGTCTGAGTCACCTGCATTTAATGTCATATGGTGTTATTATTTTGCTTATGCTAGATCTGAATTTCTTCCTATTTGGTTTTAACACTATCCAATTTCCACTCTCTTTATCTCTTTCACTCTCTCTTTCAAGGGTGTAATATCTTATGAAATTGAATTGAAGTGAGTTGGTTGCTTACTGGTTGATGAGATTGTAGAGTCTAAGAACCTTGTGGAGAAGGTGGTTGTACAGGCTTCCCAGAACTCCACCAATAGCTCCAATGACTGCAACAGGGATGATATCCATTACATGGTACCTGACAGTGACATTGCTCACATCAAACATGATCAGCCCTCCCTTTCCAAAAAGTCCGCATTTTCCCGAAGTGCAGATTTCAATGAAAGTCCTGAGCACCACCGACGACTACTGCTGTGCTGAAGAAAGCTCTCCACAGGAGAGAACTTCTCCACCAGGTTGCCACCTCTTCAAGAGCAAACAGAACACCCCCAACTGGAGCCCGGAAGGCTGCACAAACCCCTGAAGAAGCACCGCAGGTAATAAGATCGCGGCGGTCACGATCATTATTGAAGTAGCGAAGCCAACGCCATTTGACACGGTAATTATCTGTACCCCCTTGGCCTAGTATAGAAGCAATGCAGCTGCCAATGTGTACCAAGGGTCCTTCTTTCCCTAGATCTAAGCCTGCGGAGACAGCTCCAATGCTTCCAATTATCTTAAAAAACAGAGAAAAATTAAATTTGTAAGATTCATGAATTAGAAGATATGTTGTGTAGAAAACGCAGCACAATATTTACTAATGACATGTGAACAATTTGGGGTAGTTTGCTTTATATTGCTGTCCCTGAATCCAATGTGTGATATTTGCATTTCAGGATTATTCAGTTATTTGGTGCACGGTTATATTTGAACCCCTGCATCACCGCCCATAAATTGACATTTTCTGGGAAACCATTACAAGATTCGTTTAAAAACGTTTACATGCCCTGTACTCAAGTGTAATTCATTATTCATGAATTGTATTGAACTTGCATTGCATCATTTAACAGAGAAATGGTGAAGCTGATTGTAACTGGACAGCAGTCTTTCTGTGATTTTTGCTTGACTTTAAATCCATGATTTTCTTTGTTCCTATGTAAGTTAGTTTTGCATACTAGCATTGAATGGGTCAGCATTTAAGAAAGAAAACACACCTTGACAATCAATGTTGTAGCTCCAAACATGTTGGGAGTATCAACTCCATTAAGGTAGGCTTTAATTTCTGGTATACCAGGTCCAGCTGCTGTGGGTGCAAAACACACACATAAAACAGGCAGCGACCATGGTAAGAAGAAAATTAGTTCCAGTGAAGAATAAGAACCCCATTAAGTACCTGCACCATATTGATTTAGAAACTATGATATTGATGAGAGAAGCCGAACTGCTTGTAAAAGAGTAGCTTATTGAAAGGAAAATGTTTAGTGGCTAGAGTTGGTCTGACCTTTCTTTCTCTATGTATTTAAGAACAGCTAGAAGCTTGTAACCGGCAATGTTCTCAACCGCAAGGTTGATGAGGGTGGCTATTATACCTGTAAGAAGTCCAACTAGGAATGCCAGTGACCATTTAGAGAATATGTACTGCAATACTTGAGCTCTGGATCTGCTTCTCCAATCATGCTTAAATAGATCATTCTCATTTATCCTGCATCATAGCCTCTACAATATTCAGTATGAAAATTAATTGTGATGAGTATAAAACATGGATGTCTATGTGTGTGTATTGCAGGTCTTACTCATAATCCAAGCTCTCTATGTAGGAAACTTTTGCTCCAACCAGGGCAAGAGGAGTGGACGACAGGGTGCGATTCCTTTTCAGCAATGGTTCATTCAGTGGATTGCTTTCTGGATCTCTTTCTCCTTCATCAACTTCCCTTTCCATGTTGCAGTTCATTGTTACTTCTTCAAATTTGCTTGAATCTTCCCCCATTGAAATGAAGCAGAAATTGGCAGAGACAAGAAAGCTTTCAAATCTCTGAAATTGGCGATGCTTCTATTGGTTCCGCATTGGACCAAGTAAGCCTCCTCACCCCTTTTGGAAATTTAAAATTGGGGATTTATAGCCTTTTTTTGTTGTTGTTATCATTGAGTCTACATGTCCCTTTTGTTTGTCTTAACAATATGAATACTAATAGAAACTTGACTTTCGTTTAGTTACTCATTGTCACATATGAGGGCAATGCCATACTGCTTGGAACAAATTCCAGGACCAATGAATCAACTTGTCTTTGTATATTGTATTAACTTGTAACTGAGGATGACAATTTTGTTTCTTGATGTTATGAGAATAATTATTTAGTTTGGATAGTTGGCAATAATTTTATTTTTTTGATTATCTTAAACACGAGTTACTAATTGGTATTGTAGTTATCCAAATCGACATGTTTTTTTATTGTAATCAATCAACCAATTTGTGATGCAGCTATCTCTTTCAGGGTCTGAAATTCGAGAACAAGCTGCTTCATGGTGACAGATAAGCATCAAGGTAATGAAGACCACTTGTACATGACACGTGGCACTCTCTCACTAAGCAGATCACAAAGATGAACGGTCCTAATCAAATAGCCCTTGGCACAACTGAAAAGCCACATTATCCATTCATATTATTTAAGTACAGCTTGATACATTCGTAACATATAGCAATCAATCTTCTTCAATCCCTCAACATGGGCTGTGCTGGACCCCATAATTTTTAAGCTTCACGTTCATTCAAAGTGGACCAACTAATGTTTCACATTCATCACAGATGACATGTGTAGAGTTTGGATGCACGTGGCAGACATCAAGGGCACGTGATCTTCAGACAACTAAGTCCCGTCTGGTATGCCTTTACGATACACATTGTACTATCTATGCATATGATGCGTGCACCCCTCAAATGATTGTGTGATGAATGATATTCTATATTCACACTTTTCTTGCGTAACATAATTAATTAGCGAAACCTAAAACTAATTAAAGGGTGTGTCATCGCCAACCAGCGTGATTAGTCACCTCATTGAATTCTAAAACTAATTTAGCTTGGGTCGAGTTAGTTTAGGCTAATTAGATTTTAAGGTGTCATTAGTTTATCATATGATTTGATTTTATTGAGTCACTCTAAGTGGCGTACTAGAGTGATTCTAAGTAAAATTTTCTCCTTCATAAGACATTTAAATTTTAAATCCAAGAAAGTTTTAGCATGTCAAGAATTTATTTGGAGGTTCAACTCTCCAACCCCTATATATACTGTCCTCAAAATAACATGATATAAGTTGGATGAGAATACAAATCATGGTAGCAGTTTATTATTTGGGTTAGAGGCTTCAGTGTGATAGTGAACTAGAATATGAGGATTGATGAGTTAATTTGCAGGTGTAATATGAATTTATGGGTGGGAAGATTTGTCGTCCACATCCCAACAAAAGTAAATAGATGTCACAACCAGAATGAATGTTCTTGATAGGGCCTAATCATTGAATGGGCAATAATATATGCATTAACACATTCTTAATTACCTAAGTATCATCGAATATTTTTTTTAAGCTAATGTGTCATTGTACACTCAGTCTTGATCATTTGAGAATTTATTTTGTATAAGGATGATAGAATTTGATATTAAAAACTATTGGTCTTGGAAATTTATTAGAATTCTATATTAAAAAAAAATGTATACAATTTATATGATTTATTTAAAATCTATGTTTTTTTTAATTTTGAATTCCATACCAAATATATTAGATTTTATTTTGTGAAATTCATTTGAAATAGATTATTATTGTGTCCCACCTAAAATGACTTCTTTATTCCTAATATTATATATACACTTCATTTAATATGTTCACCTAATTAATTTTAAGTTTTTTTTCCTTTCAAATTGTCTATTGTTCATTGAATAATAACTAATCTCTCATTTTTATAAATTTAGTTCAATGATAATTTTAATTAAAAAATTTAAGGGTAATATAGGAAGAATACTTAAATTAAAATAAGAGAAAAGGATTAAATTCCAGTAAGTATAATTTTTATTCTAAATAAGGGATTTCATTTTAAATGAAACAAAATTTATTTTTTATTTGGTTCCAAAACCACTATAAGAGTATTGATAAAAAAAAAAAGACAAAAAAAGGAAGTACATAATTGTATAAAAATCATTATATACTCGGTCATTGAATATGTTTTGAACTTTGATAAAAAAAAAAAAAAAAAAAAAACTATGAGTATCCATTTGATTCTATATATTATTAGCTTAATTATATTTTTAGTCTCTATTATTTTAAAAAGTTAAAATATTATTTTTATAATTTCGAAAATCACATAATATATTTATTTCCTGTTATCAGATTTAAGTTAACCGTGTATATGTGACAACTAGTGTCTTACATGACTTATCTTCATGACATTATACTTAACACATCATCTTTTGTTAAGTTAAACATGACATAAAGTAATGGCAAAGATTACATTTGTAGTTCTTAAAACTCTAAAGGATGACATTTAAATTTTTTAAAATATTGTAACAAAATTGAATTCTCAATCAAATTATAAGGAATAAAAATATAATTTAACATTATTTGATAATAACATGGTAGTTTTAGAGCTAATACTATTGATTCATTTTTATATTTTGTATGACAGCATTAGACTATCATGAAGAAATGAGGAGATAATGCAATTGTATATTTAATATTGATTAATAAATTATTTAAATTTATATTAGCCAACTTTATACGATGTAAAATGAGTATTACAATAGCTACCTTAGCTTGGATTCTTTTAAATTTTTATAAAAAATGTAAAGATTCTTGTACATTAACATAAATAAATTTTTACTTCCAAAAAAGAAAATAATAATAATAAATTTATGTACCTTTTAAGTATATATACATGCAAAGTCAACTACTATATATTTAAAGAAAGATTATATGAATTGAAATAACTTGATTTCTACATCTATAACATAAAAAAGTTACAGCTGAAATTGTGGTCAATAATTTTACAGAATCTTTCCTGCGATTCTCAAAACGTAATTCGCACACTTAAAGAGATTAAAATCAATAATAACTTTTTTTAAAAATATATTGCTATTACATATTAATACAAGTTGGTAGAAAGTATAAAAATGAAGTTGCATACACATGTAGTATTACCCAAAAGATATATAGTTGAAAATAAAACGGTGCACACTTCTGCATATTTGTTGGTTTGAATCTAAAGAATAAATATAAGTTTAAATTATTATTTTAACATGTAACTGACTTATTACTCACCTATTTGTGAAAAATGAAATTTGATCATTCAACGGCTACTTAATTGCTATATCTTTTGCTAATATGTTCTTAGTTTAATTGACTAAAACGAAAATTTCAAGTTTAAATCTTATCATCAAATAATTTATTGTTAATTTTCTGGGTATTTGAGACTTTGAGTTTGTTTGTTCAACCTAATATGTAGATAATTTGAAGTTATAATAATATTAATTGTTGAATTGGGAAAATCTTATAATTGATATAACTACTGGCACAAAAATAAATTGCAACAGTTTTCTCTTTAAATTTTACTTTTTTTGTAATATACCACCAAATTAATTATATTATTCTCTATATATACAATTTCTAATTATGTCTTAACAATACTTGTTGATGCATAATAAATGTAATAATTAAAATTTAAAATAATTTATTAATTGAATAACAATAAAATTATCGTCAACTAACACAATAAATATTAAAAAAATTCTATATATATCCTCTTAACAAATGACAAATATAAAAGTTAGAAAATCTAAAAATCATATCTAATATTTATTGCCTACATTCATCTGGGGAATGTATGTAAGACTAGCCAAATAATAACTTTTACTTAGAAAAATATAAAAAACAACTTTGAAAAGCATATATAGACAAAGAAGGGGAAAAGTGGAAAGTGCTAAATGGATGGGGAATAATGGACATAAATCTTTCCTTTTAGATGAATATACAATTATGTACAATGTATCTTTTTGAGATTACTCTTTGATTTCTTCCTTTAAGCAATTCTCATTCAAGATATGCTCCTTCTCTGTTTCTTTCTTTTTTTTACTTTTTGTCTTTCAATATTCAGCCATCTAAGGGGAGGTTTAGCCTAAAGGCCTTAAATTACAATTTTCATTTAGAAAATGAAGATGACAGCTATGGGGTTTAGAAAGTTATCACTATATCTTTCTCTTGCAGCTTTTCTAATAGTGCTCCTGTGCTTCCTTTTTTCTTACTCTTCTAATCCAACTGAAAGAGGACCAGAAAGGAGAAGGATTGTACTCAATACTCGATCAACTGTAAGCATTTTATTCTTCACAAATTCTTGTCAAAATTACATTTCTATATAGAATTTTGTTTTTATGTATGTATAACTGCATTTCTTTTTTTATCAAAAAATATATAATGTTTTTCTTTCTTGGGTTTTCATTCAAGTTTTATGATATAATTGGAGTCGGGTAATTTATCAAATGCTGTCAAAAGGATTTTGCTTGTGAGAAATTTAAGAATGATACCTTCTTTTGTATGAGAAAACTGTTGGGTAAAAGTTCATTTGTTTGCTTTTTTTCTCAATTTAGTATATTCAAAATCAATGATGCTTGGGCACTTAAGATTCTCTAGCATCAAATGTTTAGGTATAAGATGCTTAGTATTTAAGAGATTCTCGTTGTTTGGTATGATAATGTTCAATAAAAATGATTTCTTAAGGTTATAGTTTTTAGTCTCCAACATGGACTAGAATAAGAAGATATGGCTGAAACCAAAATACTTTCAAGAAAAGTTGAGGCTCTATAACCATATTATTGTCTTTTGTTTACTTGTCATAGTAAAACTTGGAAGTTTTAATTGTTTTAAGGGTACATAACCCATTAATTTCAACCTTTGGTTTTTTGTAATTTCAGTACTGACATTGTAAAATTTATTCTGGTTCTTGTAATTAAATCTCTTTGAATGGAACAATTTTCTGGCTTCAAAGTTACGATTTGTTTCCTCTTTCTAGTATGAAATGGAAAGGCTAAAGTTGGTGGAAGTATTGAAAAGGGCAACCATGCCAGACAGAACAGTAATACTAACCATACTTGATCAAGCATGGGCAAGGCCTGGCTCTGTCCTTCACCTATTCCTAGAAAGCTTCAGAGTTGGCCAAGGAACACAAAAATTGTTGAATCATCTGGTGGTCATAGCCATGGACAGCCAAGCATTTGAGATTTGCAACTCTGTGCTTCCACATTGCATACACCCATCGGCCTTTGGTTCCAATTTTGACACCAAAAACCAATTTATCTCAAACCCTAATCACAAATTGCGTAATCATATCAAAAACAATATCCTGTTAGAAGTGCTTGACTTGGGTTACAACATCATCTTCACGGTAAGAACTCTTAGGGTGCTTTATAATGATGGTTGAATGGTTATGATCGATAGCTGTAAATCAAACTTGATTTGTTTTGTGAATGTTGTTAACTTTACTATGCAGGATGCAGATGTAATGTGGTTTAGGAATCCACTCTCACATTTCATCCCTGAACATGAACTCACTATTTCATGCAGCTTCCCCCCAAGTGATGAACAAAACAGAGGCCAAATCCCAGATGGGGGAGTTTTTTTCTTGAAAGCAAATGAAATCTCCAGCGAGATCTTCTTGTATTGGAAATTGTTGAGAGTTCTGTATCCAGACTACCACATCGATGAGCCTCTCTGTGATTTCATTATGCAAAATCCAGACTTAACTAAAACATTTGGAATGCGAATCGCATATGTTAGTCCGATGTATTTTGATGGATTCTGTCAGGTAAATAAGGATATGAGTGAGGTTTATACAATGCATGCCAACTGCTGTGACGATCTAGATAGCAAGGTGCAAGACCTCAGGCTTGTTCTTGATGATTGGATCAACTTCACAGCAGGTTCATCAGTGAATACTACTTCAGGGCCGTTGTCTTCGTCATGGAGAGCTCCAAAGAAATGCAGTGGGTGAGAAAGATGTGAAGATGCAAGCACATCCAGAGCTGATTCACTTCTCTGAAGATTATGCTTTGAGAGATTTTATTTTATCCCTTAACCATGTATAGGCAATTCATATGCAAGGGGTCTAACATTTCTCCATTAGCAGCTAATTGCATTCAAAGCAAACTTCCATCCTTTCACAATGGCACATAAAAGAAGGGCTTTGTATTTAATTTCTTGACAGGCCTTAGAGATTGGATCTGGGAAACATGTGACTCCCTCACTCAATATGAAAATACTTTACCTTCTAGTTATCAGTTTAGAGCACTAACGAAAAAGAAACATCAAACTTTTAACAATGAAACACAGTCCTGTCGACAGAGGACCTTCTATTTGATGAAAGACTTAAGAACACCATGTGGATAATAGTGCAACAATGAAACTAATTACTTTATACAAGAATACTGCATTGAGTCAACCAAAAGAGCATGATTCGCTTAATGGAACTTACATTGATCAAGAGCCTCTCACAACCAAGTGTGAAGAATCCTACAAAAGGTAGGGAAAAATGTGCATAGGGATTAGGGAATACCTCCTTCGGGTAGATCCCAGTTATCATCGTCATCTTCCTTCTTGTTTGAAGGGGCATCCTGATTGTTTTGCTGGGAAAATCTTGGCTGGTATGGGCGCCTGAATGCAGTAAAATAGATGAGTGAGCACTTAATGTTAGTCAAGGCCCAACGTAGATACATCAAAGCAACAACTAAAGGCCACTTTTAGTTTGTTTTCTCTTCTTCTTTTTCCTCTGAACATTAAGAAATCTTCAGTAAGCATCAAGTATTAAAACTTGTGTTCTACAGGGACCAGATAAATCCACAAGTATTTTCCTTATAAACACAAAAAGCATTAGACGGAACAAAGCTTTCATATTAACAAGGAAATAATTGCGTACAATCCATCAAACATCTCTAATCCTCTAGTTCAAGATCAGAGGGCATGGCAGGAACAACTATACTGATACATTACAACAAAACATGAGTACACACTGAGAAGCATTACGCAATAATCAATATCATCAAATTTACCACAAACCAACCATCAGGATAGAGGCAATGTCAGAATTGTGAGTAGTGACTCACATCTTTACATATGGTGGCAAATTTTTCTAGTAGGCATCTCACAACATCCTAGAGTTAACCAATTATGATCAAATGCGGCGTATTATCTTACCCATTGCCCTGCCTAAGTAAAAAAGTTACACTCAGCAATCTCATGCAAAATACAATGCATTCATTCATCTTTCATAGGGTAGTTGAAAAACCAGGTCATCAATTCACCAATAACAGTGATAAAAATCTCATGTCTGACACCCAACTTTCAAAAACTCACCAAAAACCGGGTCTTGGATGAGGTAAGGTTGCAGTATGCAGTTAGAATTCTCCAAAAGGTAAGATATTGAAAATGAAATCCAATGTATCAGAGCAACAAATTATAAGCTTCGAGACAGTGAAACCTCCCCTTCCCATAAAATATAATGTTCTAACTTTTCATTGAGAGCCTGCACCAGACTTATTAGCTTTCACATTCTTGCATAATACTATAGTGTATTTTCTGGATTCAGGAAAAATACATCTTAATTTCTACAGACACTCAATTTTTCCCGAAACCCACTGAAAAATAAAAAATTCAAGAACTTGGACAAAAATTCAGACCTTCTACGGTTACGCTTAGCAGCGTCACGAGTTCTACGCTTCTTCTCCTCCTGCTTGTTCTCAAAGAACCTCCGTCTCTTACATTCTTGAATGACACCAGCCCTCATGACCTCTCTGCGAAACCTGTTGACCAGTCTCTCCTCAGGCTCGTTATCATCCACAATTACCTGCACATTGTATGCCGATTTAAAGAAAAGGGTATTGGCATGAGCAAGAGATGGGCATATGACAGAGGATAATTCGGCAGATAAAGTAGAAGTAGAAGAAAGGTGACCCTCTTGGGCAACCAGTGGCACCAACCCATCTCCAAATTTATGGGTTTGTGCCTGAGTGGAAGAAGAAGAAGTGAGGCTGAGTTGTGGTGGTGATGTCTTGGGTGGTGGTGGTGGTTTTGTGGGTAAGAGAAATGAGAGGAAGTTGTAGAGAGAGGATGAGGAAGCCATGGGTGAGTTGTGATGTGCGAAGATTGTGGGACTCTTGATTTCAGCTTTATCGAATTAAGATTAGTTTTCTACTTGCTTGGCTAACTGTTGTTGACGAACAGTAGTCATTGTTACAACTGAGTCCTCAGAGCTCCAACTCTGTGGGGGGTTTGGGCAAAGGTGGGTCTCTAATCCTTTGCATTATCTGAAGCAGAAAAAAAATGGGCCTATGATAGCCACACAAGCCTTACTTGACTTGGGTCTCCAATTAGCCCATTTTGCATCTTATGGACGTCCAAAAAATATGGTTTATGTATCCAGTATTAACTAGTGTTTAGTTAAACTCGATATTAATTTGAGTTTTTCAAAATTTGAACTCAGCTTGTCACGTTTTTAACTTTGTACTGGGACAGATAGTCTTTTAATTACCCCCTTTCCTTTTATAGTATTTAACTCAACAAATTTTGTGCAATTGTAATCCCCTTTGTTACAAAATGAAGTGAATATAGTTTGTACGTTTTATTTATTATTTATTTTTGGTAGAATAGTTTGTACGTTTTGCATTAGTAAGAATTCAAACGTTGAGACTTTGAAGTGTCTCAATTATAACTATTATTTTGAAAGAGTTGGCAAAAAAAAAAAAAAAAGATTTTATGATACCATTATACATAGTTTATTAAAATCTTAGAAGTGTTAGCAAAAGAAAACAAATTAGAATCTTAGTAGTTGATGATGTACATTGACACATCAATATAAAGCAAACCCACCCTTGTTTCCATTCAACCAATATTAAGCTTTTTCTCAAATTAAGAAAATGCCTTTCCTTTGAGACATACAGAGGCATAAGCAGAGGCAGAGGCAGAGGCAGAGGCAGAAGCAGTGGCAGGGCTAAATTCTTTGAAATGAGGCTTTTGATTTTTTTCTTACTCCATCTACGCAAGAAATTGGTGCATATAAAAGAGTTGAATTTCATGGTTAGTGGGTAGCTGAGCTCACCAAGCTCATATCATTTCTGGAGTTGTTTATACCTAACATTTGATTTAAGACAAAACCAGAGAGGAAAGCAGAACCAACTTAATGAATAATCATATCTCATAATTAGCCGATTTTCTTAATTTAGCCCTTGTGCTGTCTCTGCAGGCACACTTAACCACATATTTGGCAACAAGGCCTAGAAGAGTAATTTGTCCATATATATGCAATTAAGGAGGAAAGGAGGTGAAGCATTAAATTCTGCCATTCTTTGTGATAATGGTGTTTGGACGTGCCATGTTACTGTGGGAAGAAGGAGAATTTGGTATGTAGCTTTTTGGAGAAAGCTAGAAAAATCATTGTACACATTTGGTTTGGGTACATGCACCATAATTGAAATGTGAACATAAATGAAGAGAGATTCACTGAAAACAAACAAAAACAATTTGCTCTTATATTATAAATAGTGTGTTTGGATGGCAGATATTATTCCACAATCCTTAGGCACTTCTTGATGTTTGATTGATTGTTTCTTTCTTTTTTCGTTTTTACTAATTCTTTTCTATAACTTCTAGAAAAGGGGCAATACTAGCCCGAGTTGAATTTGCTTATTAAATATTATGGAAAATAATTAAATAGATCAAAGTTATAACTGTTGAGCTATAACTTTTAGATATAACTGTTGAGTTTACAAAAATATATAAGAAATTCATTGTCCAAAGAACCAATCAAAGTTATATGTAATTAAAAAATTTATAAATATATTATGGGTAGTTTAGTAAAAAAATAAATTCAAGAAATGCTCATAAGAAATTGAGAATTTGAATATTCTTAATCGTAGACTGTAATTGGTGATGATTACATTTCTATAAATAGTATTCAGAATTTAAGTTTCAATCTTGATATAAATGTTTGTCAGATAATATAGAATAACTTACCTAATTTTATTTTTTTATTCTAATAATTAAAAGAATAATAACTATACAAAAACAAAAGAATGGTCACTGCTTTTTGCTAGCACAAATTTTGAAGCAAAAATTCAAACTTAGTCAATGCTTTCTGTGAGCTCCAATTTAGAAGAAAAATTGATAGATTAGCATCCTAAAAAGTGAATAGTTTTGGTACCTAAAATGGGTGCTCTTAAAGTTTGTGTATTCCCCATTAATCAAAAGATGTAGTGCATGAAATAAAATTAAAAAAACCAATTAAAATAAGAATTGGTGGGTTACTTGTTTACCATGTTTAGAGAAGAGTACATTTAAGAAGCAGTTTCTGTGTGCTAAAAGCTGATTAAGATATTGCAACCAATCCCCTGCATATTCCTTGTTTCACTAATCAAAGTTGTTTATACTATAAAACACTGTCCAAAACAAATGCTAAACCTATGCAAACAAATGCTAAACTATGCAATATTACACGTAATAGGATGAGAAACGAAGATTAAAGGCGAATCCACTATACTAATCACTCATCAGTAGGGTTATCACAGGGAAACATTCTTTAGATTAATAAAATGCTTAGGAAAATAATTAAAAAAATTAGACAATGAGGAGCTAAAATCCAATGGACTCCCACTTTGTAGGTAGTTGTCATGAAATTAATTAATCACCATCACATAATTCTTTTAATTATGTCTATGATATTCTTGATTAGATCAAATTGAAGAGGACAGATCATGTAATATCAATTTACTAGTGTCCTACATTATAAATATAAATAAGTAAATATATATATTTCTTCAATGTTGTTCTCGAGTAGCAAATAGTCGTGTAATTCATCCAGCAAGACATTGAAAAATTATCGAAAACTCGTTTGAAACATCGTGAAAATAACATAATAATATATGATTATTTAGTTAGTTCTTATATAATATTCGACAAGAAAAAGATAGCATAAATTTATATTATTGACCATTTCAAAATTATAAATGGATTCTTAGGAGTTAGGAGTATTTAGGAAGTGATGAATATTTTCCATTTATGTGTATATGATACATGAGATTTGATATCTGTGTTTTCTTAAAAAAAAAAAAAAAAATTTAAAATGTCTGAGTATTCCCAAATAAAGAATTCAATTTATATCTAAAAAAGGAGAGAAGAAGATCAATTACAAATCATGATGAAACTGTGTTAGGATTCACACAATCTCTTTTCTTTTCCTCTGAAAATCAATATATATATTTGTTTTTCCATTTTAACCAAAATTAGACAAATGGTCACTAAATAAATCATCCAATCCACAGGGTTTAAAAGATTGCTAATGAAGTAGGTTGCCCTTGAATATTGACTATAGCTTACTAGAAAAGCCACTGGCTCACAAGCAACCTAAAAGGATAGATAGTCTAATTAACTAGCTAGCTTGAATTTACTATTGTATATTAGATTAAAGTAAATATTACTTTTACTAGACCATAAAAGAATTAAAGAAAGGGAAATATATTATTTAAGGCGCAAAAGAGATGGTTCTAGATTAAAATTGACTTGAAGAAGAATGTTATTTAAAAAAATATTACATTATGTAAAATAGGTTTCCAAAATACAAAATGTGAATTAAATTTTAGAAGAACTAGCTTGAGGAAGAATGTGATTCAAAATATACAAAATGTAATGAGACCTCTAATGTTTCTCTCATCTAAAATAGTTAACATCACTTTTCTTGGTTATTTATTTATTATCGATTTCTCATTAGATTTTCGTCCACGAATCAACATATAATAATTTATATTTTTAATTTTTATAAATTCCATCTATTAATGTTGAACATATATATTCATTTTTATTTTTTGTAATTTCTCACAAGAAATACATAGATAATTCAATCAAATTCTCGAGAATTTTTTTTTAAGAAATGTAAGCTCAACTTTTTGTGGACAACCAACAATTTTATTTTCTAAAATCTAAGAAAAATACTTTTCATTGATAGTGCAAAGGAATATTATTATACTGAGGAATAATGATGAATCTATAGTTACAAACATAGAAAGTATTTTTTATTTTTTATTTTTATACAAGTATATTTTGTCAAACTACATTTGCACTATTTTTCAAATTAATCACTATTCAAATTTAATATGCCTTTTGTTTCTGTAGCTGACTATACCTCCCAAAGAAAAAGCTGAACTGAAAATAATAATAATAATAATAAACAAACAAACTAAGTGATCACAAGGGTATAATTAATGATCATGTTCTCCTTTTCTCTCTAAATTAGATTATAGAATATAATCCTTTTAGACCATGAACTTTAACCCAATGAACACTTAAATTTATTCCTTAACAGGAGAAATACCAATAAACTGATTTTTTTTAGACAACAAAAAATAAATTTTATTTTTCAGAATTTCACACTCTTTATAAAAACATATTTAATTGGTGAATTTACTTTGAAAATATGATGACTATGAATAATAAGAGTGCACATGATATATACGATTGATCATGATAATTAGGTTATGAATCTGTCAATTTGTTTTGATTGTATGCTTTTTATAATTTTTGAGTTTTGATTATAACACATAACTTGTAGTCATATATAAACCTATATCTATTGATTGAAAGATTGTAAATTGACTCTAGGATTGCTGAGTGACATTTGTTCGTAAATCGGTAATTTCTATGACAATTTATAATTAAATGTTTAATAAATATAAATTAGCAGAAATATTGACGATTTATAGTTTAAATATGTGATACATCCAAATCAATAGAAGTAATAACCATTTATGGTGAAATTTGTAACAACACTGATAATTTAAGTGTAATATAATGTACACTAAAAAGAAAATTGACAAAAAGTACTGGCAATCAGTCTTGTAACATTTGTTCGTAAATCACACTATATGATATATGTTTAAATGTGTAATAACAAGTAAATTAGTTGATATTCTAAAGTTTTATAATGAAATGTGCAACACACCAATTTTGACATAAAAAGTTAAAAAATAATGATTTAAAATGAATTGTATACCAAAAAGAAAATTAACAAAAAGACTGACAATTTACTTTTTTACAATATTTGCTTATAAATTATTATTAATTGACGATTTACAGTTAAATGTATAATAATAAAGAAATTAATAAATACATTGTCAAATTTACGTATTGCAATATGTAATTGACGATTTAAATTAAAATATACTTAAAAAAAAAAAAAGCAAACTAAGAAAAAGATCGACGAATTATGCAGTGGACAATTAAAATTCCACTACAAGCAATTATTCATGATCTCTTAGTTATAAATATAACATAAACAACAACAACCAGCAATTGCACAGGCATGTGTACAATTGTTAGGTATATATATATATATACCAAATTTAAGGCATTGAGATACAACTAGAGTCTCAGCTGTTTCATTTTGCTTAGCTTGAACATGAGATTTTCAAGTGAAAAGTCTCAAAGTTTAAACTGAACTATTATGTTAACATTTAAATAAAAAATAAGAAAAAATAGAGAATTTGTTTTTTCTTTGCTAAGAAATTAGAGAATGTAATTTTTATATATATATATACAGTACTACAACATAACTAAGAAAATAAACACTAAACTCCAATAATCAAAATATAGCATATGCATATTAGTGAAGAGAAATAATTATGAATCTCTAATTAAATTAATTTCATATTTATTGAGATATAAAAAAATATGTGTATATAAATGGAGAGAGAATCTTTTAGAGTAGAAGGGTCGAGGAAGCCGTTGGGTATAAAGGGAAGACCTAGTCAGCTGTAACGTGACTTTTAACTTGTGGGGAACTGAGTCTGTAATTTTTAATTTGTTTAGGTAAGGTTGGTCATGAAGGACTCAAGTCAACAAGTCTCAATTTTCTTATTTAATTATTAATTAATTACAATAAATTCAACTTCATTAAAATATATTTTTCACGCATAGACTTATTAATTATAGATAACTTAGCTTAAATTATTGATACATGTCTCTTACTCTCTATGTTCCAGTTCGAGCCTTCCAATATAATAATAAATAAACACATTTCTTTGTACTACTTTAGAAGTAAGTAATAAAACAAAAATTTAGGTTGCAATTTCATAATTGAGTACTATTTGAACATATCCATCCCTCTTACCGAATCATTATCATTGTGTGGAAAATAACACGTACGTATTTGACTTGAAGTTAAACAAAGTTGCGTATGAGGTTAAATAAATTTGTTTTATGATTCCAATCCAAATTGAAATTTATAAATTTGGCTTAAAACTAAACAGATATTTAAATAAAATAATTGATTTTAAAAATTACTTATATTAAATAAAAAATCATATAGTTTTCTATAAATATATTAATTATAATGGCCGTATTAATTTAGATTTTTATTACCTGTTTTTATTTCTCGAAATTCTCAAAGTTGAAATAAGTTTTTATTTTTCAATACTCAACTCATTCAATTCTATTGGAGAATGTAGAGAGACAAAGCTAAAATTATTTTAATTTTTTTCTCATGTTATTATTAAAAATAACTTACTAGTAAATTTAGGTTACTTTAACTACTATTTCTAAAAGTATTTAAATAGCGAATGAGATCTTAATTAATTCAACTAATCTTATTTTTTTTTTTAAATCACTTAAAAACATTAAGTTGTTAGATAAGGAAGACTCAATAGTGAATGTCTAAGTCTCACTTTTTTTATTTTTAATTCTCAAGTCTCATCTAAAGTTTACAAAACGCAGGTAGTTACAAGGAAAATTTATTAAGTACACCTACTGTATGATGGTGTATGATGCATTAGGTAAATGACAACCATATACAGTCGTAAGTAAGTTGTAGTTTTAATGTGAGAACATAAGTTCGAATTTTGAAACAAATAATTATTGGGAGTGCTTTTCAGGTCACGACATGACCTGAGAGATTATTGTCACATCAATGTTTATGGGAAAACTAGAAAAAAAAATTACAACCATATGATAAATCAATGATAATTAATATGTTAATATTTGGTTATGATCATTCACCAAATTTACACACCATATTTCTATTATACTAGTAGTCTGCCAGCACATTATGCACATAAGTGCCTATTATGTATATGTATTTTACTTTAATCCTATTTTTATATTAAATTAATTTAATATAAACATATTTATATATCAAAAAGGTAGGAGAGAGTAGGAAAGTGAGGAGATTATTATTCAATAGTTATTAAGTAATTATATGAATTTATTTATTTTTTAAATAATTTAAATATATGTATAGTATATAATAGAACCTAAGGGGTTAATGTCATAGTAATGCCTAAGAGGAAACCAAAAAAAAAAAAAAAACAACCATATGATAAGTCAGTGATAACTAATGTTTTAATATTTGGTTATGATTATTCACCAAATTTACACACCATATTTATATTATACTAGTCACTACAGGCACATATGTAAGTATTATTTATATATATTTTATCTTAATCTTATTTTTTTAATTAAGTTAATTTGATATAAACATATTTCTATATTAAAAGAGTGGGAGATAGTACAAGAGTAGAAAAGTAAGAAAATTATTATTTAGTAGCTATTAAGTGATTAGATGAATTTGATTAATTGAATTTATTTTTTAAGTAATTAAATATATGTATATTATATAATAAGAGACCACAAAGGTCATAGATAATATGAATTGAGTAAGTTGTATTGAAAAGGTGGGAGAGAGTATAAGAGTAGAAAAGTGAGAAAATTATTATTTAGTAGTTATCAAGTGATTAGATAAATTTTATTAATTAAATTTATTTTTTAAGTAATTTAAATATATATATCTATATTATCTATATTATTTTAAAAGCCAAAAGACCCTTATGGTCTCCTACTATATAATATACATATATTTAAATATTTAAATTATTTAAAAATAAACAATAACCTCCCCATTATTATCAAAAAAATAATAATTTTCTAACTTTCCTACTTTCTTCTTCCACTCTCCTACTCTCTCTCGCCCTCTCACTCTTTTAATAGCCAAAAACACAATAATCTCCGTATTTTTTTACTCTCTTTCACTCTCTTACTCTCTCTCTCAGACTCTCTTATCATCTTCTACTCTTTTCATATATACAAATATTTTTTTTATCAAATTAAATTAAAGTACAATATATATTATGTATATATGTGCATGTAACTCACTGGTATATTATACAAGACCCATCACACGTGCGTAAAGGTTTCTATTTTCAAAAATGATGTTAAAAAATATTATAATTGTTATATAAATAGAGAGAATGAGATAAGTTTAAAAAATGTTATTTGTTTTATATTTATATAATTGATTAATTGAAATTAATAATAAGTGAATTTTGTGTTTGTGTTAATTATTATTTTTTAATTATATAAAAAAGTGAGTAATAAAATTTAAATTTAAAAAAGGTCAAAACTTAAAAGATATTATTATTTTTAAAATATAGTATTTTTTAATAAAAAATTAGATTAAAAATTTTAAAAATATTACAACGATATTCTAGTTTTTATAATAATATAAATATAGGAGACCGCAAAGGTGATAGATAATATAAATTGATTCAAATAAATTAGCATTATTATTTTGTTAATAATCAATAAGTAAATTACTTCTCTAACCAAATGTCCGTATTGTCACAATTTGACTGGTGCAACATGGAAACCCAGTCTCTGTGAAACACAGCTGCACAGCCCCTCTTTCTCTCTGTCTGGCTCTTTACTAAAGCTCTTCTTGTTGCCTCTTTATCTGAAATCGATAATATAAAAATGTTGGTGGTAGTGCGGTTTATGATGATATTAATTAAATAATTGAATTTTCTGTCCACTAGTTTAATCTCAAAGACAGAGAGAGCAATTACTAAATTAAGCATAATTGCTCTGCAAATGGTGGGTCTCATCCATGTTGAAGTTCTATGATACACACTATTACTCCTTTCATCAATCTCTGTGCCTTAATGGCTTCCTTCACCATTCTAGTTTTGTTCTTTCTTTCCCTTCTCTCTCTTCCTTCCATGGTTTTCTCTCTTTTTACCTCACATGCCATTAAATTGCTGATTCTATAACGCTTCCCCCAATTTACTGCTTCGTTTGACTTGACTTGTACGCCCCTTTCTCTCTTTATGTGCGTTTGTTTAAAGTGTATATATGCGTTTGTGTTCCTAGCAATTTCTGGGTTTCTTATTTGCTGCTTTTGTTCTGGTTTGGCTTTTATGAATCTGTAATTTGCTTATCTTCTGAATATGCATAAACCCTTGTCATAAGTTTTTCTCTTTTCTCTCTTCTGTTTGGTTGCATGTTGGTATCTTAATCTCTGAATGCTTATCAACATGATGCAAAGTTGTTTTTTTTTTCTTTTCTTTTTTTCTACCTTTTCTATTCTCATCTGGGTAATCTTATTTTTCATATATAGGATTTACCCATTTAGAAATTGATTTTGATCTGAATTTCTTTTTGAGTTAATTTTACATCCACTATTCCTTGAATTTGCTCCATGAAATGGAAGTTACAGTCTGGGCATATAAAATAATTCCCTGGACATTTGGTTCAAGTTAGAATCTGGGATACCCAAAAAAAAAACTTTCTTCTCTTGTCAACTTACTTTTTTTCAAGGTTTGTATTACTGATCAGCATTGAGTTTGTTGAAGTGTGTGTGCATCAGTAGTTGTTCCTCAGATTTCAAGATAGTGATGACTGGTAACTTGGTTGCTGATTATAATTTTTCTGGGTTTTTAAATTATTTTTTTATTACAGATAAATATAGGAGGTCTTAAACGTTTCTGATCAATGTTGAAAGAAAAAGGAAGAGAGATTGATGAAGAAAGAGAGCATTGGTGTAGAAACAATTCTGGTCTTAGTAAGAAAGGAAATTTTGTCCGCGATTCTGGTACTATGTTCTGGTATGAAATGTCTCCCTCTAAGGGTAGTGCTGGTGATTCCTCAGGTCAAAAACCGCAGGATGCAGATTATTTTGTTCCTTTTCTCACTGATGAGTTGTCTCTGATCTTGGCTAGGGTTCCAAGATCAGAATACTGGAAATTTGCTTTGGTAAACAAGCAGTTTCTAACTCTAGTGAAGACTGGTGAGATTTTTAAGATTAGGAGGGAAATAGGGTTCAAGGAACCGTCCGTGTTTATGTCAGAAAGTGGGAAGAGTGATTGGTTGGTGTTTGATCAAAATTTTATGTCTCGTAGAAAGCTTCCTGACCTTCCTGCAGATTATTCTTTTAATATGGGAGATAGAGAGTCATTTTGTGCAGGGACACATCTGATGGTTTCAGGCAAGGAGCTTGGTAGACCAGTTGTTTGGAGGTATGAATTGGTAACAAACAAATGGTTCAAGGGTCCTTCTATGATCACCCCAAGATGCTTGTTTGCATCGGCAACCTGTGGTACATTTGCTTTTGTAGCCGGTGGGGATGAGCCGGAAACTTTCAAGGAAGTCTTTAATTCTGCTGAGAAATACAATCCAGAGAGCAAGTCTTGGGAACCCCTTCCAAGGATGAAACAAAGGAGGAAGTTTTGCTCCGGTTGTTACATGGATAACAAGTTCTATGTAATTGGAGGACGAGACGAGCATAAAAACGAACTTACTTGTGGGGAATTCTTCGATGAGGCCACAAACACATGGAAATTAATTCCAAACATCTTGAACGAAATCTCTACTTCAGGGACTCCACCACTCATAGCTGTTGCCAATAATGAGCTTTACTCACTAGATGCTTCTTCAAACGAGCTCAAGGTTTACCTGAAGCAAAGCAACTCATGGAAGAATTTAGGACCAGCCCCAGTAAGAGCTGATGAAACTAGTGGATGGGGTGTAGCTTTCAAGTCTCTGGGTAATGAGCTACTTGTTATGTATGGCACGACTATATACACTTGCTTCACTGATCCAACGGCTGAGAATTTGCAGTGGAAGCAAATTGGGTGTGGCAGCAGCCATCTTATTCCTTTCATTCTGAATTGCTGTGTCATGGTAGCCTGAAGTTTGAATCTAAAGCTGCTCAATATATAAATAAAGCTTCATGGAACCAGGGAGTTGTCATGACATACAAGCTTCACTGTGATTGCTCTCGTGTTTCTTATCTAAAAGAAAGCTTGTTAATGTATCTTTTTTTCTTTCATCTTTATTACAAGGAATGGATGTTCCATCAGGGGTTCTAACCTGATGAAAGCGCATATTCAATATTTTCTCAGCCATGACTAACATCAACTCTGAAAATTAAAACTTGATTATGAAATTCAAGTCTTTAACTGCTATATATGATTTTATGATTTTCATTTTTCTTTTCTGAGTTCCTTCAGTTCTATTGCCTTACCAAAATAATGTTAAATAAACCAGAGTTGAATCGTTTTCCTGAATTATATGATGTTTCATATAATTTCTAGCATAGGAGAACTAAGGCACTGCAACTTCTTTTAGCACCCACTTGTCCCTGAAATATATACCAGTTTTAGGCAATGGCCTTTCTCTTGGTGCAAGTACTTATGCACTCCAACCCAGTAAGTTTTGAATTTTGGACTGCCAATCAACATCATCATAGTTTATACAAACAAGTTTTAGCATATGTCAAGGTTTGATTAAGTGAAAGCAGTGTTCTGTTTAAAACAGAGCGTATGTTTATAGGAACTTCTAAAATAACTTCTTTTTCTGTTATCCTTGACATGTTACGAGTTTATTCTAGTTTGTCAAGCTGCAAAACAGTTTATTACACTGACCTCCCATGAATAAGGTTGCTTTCTATTACGCATAACCAAACCTCCTTATTTAGTACTTGAGCTACATCTAAAACCATGTACAAAATCATAATTAAATTATGGATTTAGCCTAGCTTTAGGTAACAATAATTCTGATAAACCATCCCATTAGGTACCTGATTCTTTTTGGCGTTCATTTCCCTTGAGGGGCAACAAGTTGTGTGATAATTGTGAGAAAAGTAGTAGTATATTTTGGGGATGGTCTGCCGTTTAACACAGATATTAACTCTCTCCTCTTGTTTTGAAATGAGTGAGAATAGAAGAAAATTGTGACGAATACAATTATAACTAACTCATGGATTTAACAATTAACATTTAAATATAAATATTATATTATTTTAGCAAGTACTCTAAAGTCTAAAATCACTTTTTAAAATAAGAATGATAGAATTACACCTCATGCTCGGTACAAGTCTTCACTCAATGAGGCTTTTCCAACTTATTCGTCACGTTTTGAATTTGTAGGTTGCAGTTAAAATTCGAGAAATTATAGAAATGGCATGCAAAAAATCACTTCGCAAGGTTGTACGAGGTTCTCGCCATTTCAAAGGTGGTCAACAATCTAATCTAACGTAAGCTGTTGATGCAACGACAAGGCACAAAGGACGACTTGTACCTGTCTTGACAATACCTTCAACTTAGGTTAAGCCCAGTTTATTGAAGGAAACAACTTATGTGTTAACTGACAACGCTACTCCCAATAAAAACGGGTGACATTTTCAAGAACGATTGAAAGTTCTTATGAGAACAAAGATACCATTAGAACATCATAAACTCATTTGCATCAATGTTTAGGAACCGCAAAATACTTCTGCTTGAAATGATTCTACTACAAATACATAAACCAAACTCCCGTCCATGTTGAAAGAAAACTAAAACGCATCCCAGTGAATGAAAGTCACAAACTACCACAATAAAAAGAGATAATCTAAGAAATAAAGCCTGAAACCTTCTGAAGCCGCTGATCTCAAGAAGAAACAACACTGCAGAGTCTAAGAGGCCTTTGATTTCCTTGGGGCCAACTGTGTTTCAGGCTGCATTTTCAAAAAAACCATTAGGTGAATTAAAAGTTAACCATGTTAAGGAATTCTATACACAAGAACAATATGATAGCCGCTCCTAAAGATCAGATTACTACTATTTATTGTTAAGGAAGATATCAGATTAAGTTACTGTTTGAGACCATTGTTGAAAACAAAATAGGAATGATGTTAGCTAACTTCCAAGGACCATCATTTCGTGCTCAAAATTTTGATGTATCAACTCTATCCATCGCATTTGAGCATGTTGTCTATGTAACAGAAATAATGTCATGTAGCACATGCCAATGCCATATTATGTAATGGCTCAACTCACAATAATAAGTGGGAGCTGCTGAGTTCAAGATCTTCCCTTTCCCATAAAGAATCATTGACAAGTACATATAAAAAAGGTGTACAGCATATTAGACAAATGACCACTTCATTCTTCTTTGTTTTGATTAACAGATGGATTTATTGTTCATCTCGTACTTACTAGAGATCCCTACTTACGTATCAACTTATGAACTAGATCCTTTGATCCTAAATGAGGATCTCTTTCAACAGGAACACTATTTTCAGCATTCCGATCATGAAAATAAAAAATAAAACAAAAAAATTTATAAATCAACAAGAAAAATATTTATCTAAACAGCCCACAACCAAAATCTTCTATGAATTGCAAATATTTTTTTTCTTGTGCAGCCATGTTGTCTCTCCTTTTCTTCAAGTTTGAGAGTAGACAACCAAGTTTTTTATGCTTAAATGTTAAATTATCTAAAAATAATTGTATATATATGAAATTATTACGTGTTATCCTAAAGAGCAATCCGTGTTTCAAACCAAAATATTTTGTTCCAACTAAGTGACCCGAACAAGTCTACCATTATTGTACCACACTCCGGAATAAGTGATGTTATAAGTTTCTGTTCTATTCTGTGTACTGTATCGAGCCACGCACTAGATAACTATTCTTCCTAACCATAATCCACATTATAATCCATCACATTTGAGATGTGCTAAGTTTTATAGGACATGTCAGTTTATTTTGCACTAAAATAGAATATGAGCGGAAATGAGTGAAAGATGTCACTAAAAAATCTAACAATCCTTCTGTTATTTCCAAAGACTTTAAACTAAGTTCTATACTTTAAATTCTGAACCAGTTAGATTTAATGGAGATGGATTTGTCTTGCAAGCATTTAAATCTAAGTTCATTCTTTGCCAAATTTGACGATAGGCACAATGCACATAGAGTAAAACAGTTACCTCTTTTTTGACTGGCTCCTCCTTTTCAGACAAGATCAACTCAATGTGGCACGGTGAAGACATGTAGGCTGCATAAGGGTGAGAATAATGTTAATATAAAGCCCAGAAAAAGCTTACTCCAACATCCGTCCCTCCCCACCTTACGCCCTATCCAATCTGGGGTTTGATACTCCACAAGAAAAACATAAATGAAAAGAGCACACTCACGATTGATTCTCCCATGAGCACGGTAGGTGCGGCGTCTCTGCTTCTGAGCTTGGTTCACTTGGATATGAGATACGTATAGCGAATCCACATCAAGACCTTTCACCTGGATGGTTGGTTGAAATGCAAAGTATTCAATATGTATTTCACAAGGTAAAATAAACAATGAAGATCTAGATGAGAGAAAAAAGCCAGATGAACATACTTCTGCATTGCTCTCAGCATTTTTCAGCAAATCAAGAATAAATGTAGCTGATTTAACAGGCCAGCGTCCTTGCCCATTTGAATGACGATTCTTTGCTTGAGCAGTGCGACCAACACCACGACAGAAGCGACGAAAGGGAATTGCCTGTTTGTGGGCAAGGACATCTTCCAGATATCTTTTTGCTTTTGTCAATGTCAACTTCCTTATAGCATGGGCTGTCTCTCTAGTGTTCTGGATTTGAAAGGTGAGTCATTGAATGGATTAGTTTTAGATTGACAAAGCATACCACAATAGAAGGGACATTTGATAAAACCTTTATTGTTCTCCACAGCAATACCCATCAAAATCATACCTTATGACTTCAAATATTCAAAGTCCAGATATTAATGTATTAAATGTGCTAAATAATACAATTTTCTGGTCGGATCACATACCTTGAAATGAACTCTCAGATCCGAACCCCTGGCTTTGCAGGCTGGTCAATGGCATAAAAAATTATAAATCAGAATCAGATCCATAAACTTCAGGTAGCGACAACCAGAAACCCAACAGCAAGCTCATTATCACCAAAAAAGTGTATACATAAATTCAGATTTTCAGCATCCCAAATATATAATCCAACAACAGCATTAATCCCAAAGTATATTATCACAAGTACAAAAATGAGACATTAACCCCAATTCCAAAACAAACTTATCAATAAATAATACTGATCCCAAAATTAACTATCCCAATTCCCAACAAAGAAAAGAAAACGATGATAGCAAAATTTAACATGAACCCAAAATTTCATTTTATCCACAAAATACTAATTTATTGATTTGGGAGATTATGACAAATGCTTGATAAAATTGAAATCCTTACACTTGGTCTGATTATCAGGCTCCCTCGAATACTTCACCTAAAATACAAATATATGAAAAAAATTGAATAGCATCAGCTCGAGTAGAAGGCTATCGCAAACGCACAAGCCATAAAAGATAGTGGAAGAGTGATACAGATAGAAAGAGGCCGAAAGAATATGAACTTACCATTGTTGTTGGTTTGCAGAAACGATGAAGTTGTGGTCTGGTGGTTTCTGCAGCTCCAGAGGGTTACTGAGCGAACTAGGGTTTTGGTTTGGCTTATGTCAGACGAGAGAATACAGGTGGGTCGGGTTAGTTCGTTGGGGCTAAAAATACATTGTACCCGCTTTGAACAAGGCCATCCACATTGCAGGAAAGAAATAAGAAAAGGGGGCCATTCCTATCTTATATGGAGCAAAATCATATATATTTAAATTCACATCTATATCTCTCTATATTATTATAGGGTGAAATATTCTTATGATATCTTATTATACTAGTAGCTTACACGCATGAATTATATATATTTTATCCTAATTTAATTTTTTAATTCTTTTAATTTGAATAAAAAATAAGATTTATATATTAAAAGAGTTAGAAATGATAGGTTAGAAATGCTAAGAGGGTGAGAATGTGAGAGAGAGAAGAGTAGAAAGTGAGAGGTTATTATTTAGTAGTTATTAAATAAATTTATTTCTTAAAAATGTGTATATTATATAATAAAAGATCATAAGGGTTTTTTAACTTTTATAATAGTATAAATAATATACACTTATTTAAAAAATAAATTCAATTAATAAATTTTTTCTGGTAACTTGATAATTACTAAACATAATATTCCCATTCTACATGCACATGTGCGTAGCCAAATGATTTTTTTTTTTTTTAAGTATAAAATGATAATTTTAAGTTTTTGAGTCTTTTTTTTTTATTTTAAAAATTTGAGTTTATGGTTGAGTGGGAGTGAAGTGGGTAGTTATTAAAAAATTAATTTTTAAAATTTCAAATTAATTTAAATTAATTAAAAAATATTTAATTTATGTTAGTGGGTAGGATAATAAGAGGTTATTAAAAGAAAGAAAATAAGTTTTATATTTTTTAATTAATTTATACTTTTCTAAAATAAGAGACTATAAGAATTTTCTGGTTTTTAGAATATATATATATATACACACTTACTATTCTAAAAGCTATAATACCTTCATGGAGTCCTTTTGGTTTTAACTGATTTATTTTACCATTAATTTTTTATATATACTATTTTAAAAATCAGAACACCCTTATGGTGTCATATGATTTTAACTGATTTATTTTATCACAAAATTTCTTACAACACCCTATATTTATAATTTCTTGTTCTTTTAAGTTACAATATATTTTTGTCAATTTAGTTTATTTAAAAAAAAAATCTCTTTTAGTACCTTCTTAATTCTTATATATTTTTTAGTTTTTATCTCAAAAAAATAAAAATCCATGTCTATCCACACCAAATTAATTTTTTTTAAACTAACTAATTAGAAACCTCTTAGTCACAATAACTTTTTCAAATTGTCACTTTCTGTTTAAAACAGCTGATGTATAATTAGTTTTAAAATATTGAAAAAAAGCCTTTGAACACCAATGGCGCATGTGATGAGGCCAATATATATATATATATGGCTTAATTGCGCACATGATTTTTTGATTTTGTTGGATACTCTTATGAGTTTTTATAATTACATATTTTATTTCATTATGTGGCTTAATGGCACAATCTTTTGATTTTCTTAAATACCCTCATGAGCTTTTATTATTATATAGTTAATTTTTGTTGTCATTTTGCTATTAAATAAACTTCTTCTTTTTTCTCCATTTTAATATCAATAGAATTTTAATTGATTTTAAATTGTTGATTTTATTTTTTACTAATTCTCTTCAATCTTTATAATTCTATGATTTTTTCAATAATTATATGTCAATAGTAATTAAGATTGACTTCTTCTTTTTTTTAATAAGTTCTTACTAATCATAAATCTTTAAATTATTCTCAAATTTATGAATTAAAATAAATATTAAGAGTATAGTTTTTTAAGATTATAATATTGTTGTTATAACTTCTAATTCATAATTGTTTTATATTTTTTTATCAATAGTACTTAAGATTGAGTTTTTTTATTTTTTTATTTAATAATTTATAATAATTATAATGTTTTTTACTTATTCTCAAATTTATGAATTAATTTTTTTAAATACTATGATTTAAAAAATATTAAGATCATAGTTTTCATGATTATAATATTATTGTTTTAACTTTTAATTCTTCTTCCATTTTAAGAATTAAATATATATATATATATATATATATATGAATTTATTTATTTATTGGTTAAATTTATCTATTTATTTATGAATATAAAAGTGATTTAGTAGAAAAAATTTTATTTTCTTAAATACCCTTATGAGTTTTTATAATTACATAATTACTTTTTAATTTTTATTTTACTATATATCAATAATAATTAAGATTGAATTTCTCAAATTTTTTATTTAATAAGTTACAAATAACTATAATATTGTAAATTAATTTTTTTTCAAATGCTATAATTTAAAATAAATATGAAGAGTATAATTTTTATTATTATAATATTATTATATAAATTCTTCTTTCACCTTCAAATTTTTTTAAAATTATATGTTTATATTATGATCTGAATTTTTATTGGATATTTATCTATTTGTTTTTCCATTAACTTGAATATTATTATTTATCAATATAATTTCCTGATATGTACATTCATCAACATTATATGAATATATAAACACGATTCATTCACAACGCGTAATATATTAAAATGAAAAATGTTGAATCTGGTAGCATCACGTGACAGTTTGAAAGTTGTCATGTGGCACAGTTACGACTCTCTACTACAAAATAAACCAATCAATTGTTAATAAAAATGTCACATAATTTTTTTACTATATTTTTTTTTTTTGCATCATTATATTCAACATTAAGTTTATTAATAGTATTAATGAGAAATTTTTTCAATTCTATTTTACCAATTAATAAAATTATAAAAATATCTCTTATATTAATGAAAATATTAAATATAAAAATATTTTTATATTCTTTTTCTAAATATATAATAAAGAAATATTAAACAACACAAACTTTTCTTTTTAGTTATCATAATTTTTTACATTTCTTAACTATTCATTATTATATTTTTCTTATTATCACCATTTATGAGTTTTGTACTATTCAAATCCCAATTTCGCTATATTTTAACCATTTTCATGCATTGCAAGAGATTGAAGCATAAAAGCATTTTGTTACATTAATGAAGAATGTGATTTTTATTTTTATTTTTAAATTTTACAATGTGAATTAGTATTTACCCATTTTCAATGAATATGTTATTAGCAATTGCAAAAAATATTCAAGATATGTTTTTTATTTACTTTTTGTACTAATATGAGTTCTTTTCCATGAATTTGCTCTTACTCATAATGTCATCTATACATATGTATTTTTGATTCATTTGAAGAAGACTCTTTAAAAGTTATCTCAACAATCACAGACAATTAACCCGTCTTTCTAAATATTACTCATTAAAATTACGTTTGTTGTTTTGACCATATCCAAAACCATTTTTCTAACTCCTACCCATTATTTCACTCTTCATGCCTTCATGATCTCTGTTTATATATATATATATTTACAAGTTAATACATAATACCAAAAAAAAGTATACAATGACAAGGATAACAAAACGTCAATATTTTCAATGAGAAAACATGAATAACAAGAATAGCAAAAACAACTCACCGAGAATCCTTACATTAAGTTATATATTTTTTAGAATGTTAAAATTTTCATTAATTAGTTATCATATGCTCTTCTCATATGGTGGGTTAATTATCTGTGATTTTTGAGAATATCAAACAATTGGTAATACTTTTTAAGAGGGTGTTGTGGCTTTTTAAAAGTCACAGCACCTAAAAATTGTTTGGTTATTTTTTTTTTTTTGGGTACTTTTTTATTGTTTTAAAAAAATAATAGTGCTTTTAAAAACTAGCTATGACTTTTCAAGAAAAGTACAAAGTAACCTTATTAATTTTAGAAAATCTCAAATATATTCTTAATTAATTTATAAACCATCTAATTTCTCTCCCTAATAAAACCTTTATTAATGATATTTATTTTTATCATTTTATACATTCACAGTAGCTTATGATTTGTTTTACCAAATACTTTGTTCATTATTTTTACTTCCCACATCAACTTTTATAAAAGATTTATTAAACAAAGTTGTTTTATTTTTTTGACCGCTGTTTTTCACGGCATGAAAATTACAATAACTTTTTAAAAGTCACAACAATACCAAATTTAGCCTTAGAGTATGAGTTAATTGTATGTGATTTTTGAGATACCTTTCAAAGAGTTTTCTTCAAATGAATCTAAGCATATAGGTGTAATTTTTTATAATTGCAAATAACATATTTATTGAACATGAATAAATACTAATTCACATTGCAATTTCTTGGTTTTTAATGTAACAAAATGTTCTTATTTTTCAATCTCTTGCAATGCATAAGAATGTTAAAATGAGAGGGTATTCATATTGTGAACTTGGAATTTGAAATAGTACAAAACATAAATGATGAGAATAAGAAAAATGTAAGAATGAATAGTTAAGAAGTTTAAAAGATTATGATAATTATAAAAAAAGAAAAAAGAAAAAAGAAAGAAACATATTTGTCTAGTTAATATTTTTCATTAATATATATATATTTAGAAAAAGATCATGTGAAAAGATTTATATATTTAATATTTTTCATTAATATAGTAGCTAGGTACTTTATAATTTTATTAACTAGTACTATAACCCATATATGTCAAGCTGTGCCTGTAAATAATCTCCTTCAAATCTAAGAAGAAAAGGGAGAGAGGGTTATTCGAGGACGAAGAACGAGAGAGAAATTGGAGTTGGAGCAAAAAGGAATGGGCTTGAATAAAACTTACGTGGGTCGGGTTACTGCTGGAAGATAAGTGCGCAAAGTTTGGAGTTTCACTTGATTCTGACCCGAGGAAAAGATTAAATTACACTTTGCGCACTTAATAGTTTGAAACTTATCTCTTTAACCCACTCATAGACATAATAGTTTCTAATTTTTCAGTTGCTCTCAATTGTTGTGACTTGTGAGCTGAGTAATCTACCAATCATGTGGTCATCTTCAAACCACAATTTGTATAAATGTTATAGAAAAATTTTTCCATTTTCTAAAACCCCTTCTTCTATCACATAATAGTCTACAGGCTTTTTCAATGGTTAACGCTGTGGAATAAATTGTCCATGTGCAAGGGCCAAGGTGTTGATGGAATTGACAGAATGACTTTCGGTCCATTTATATATGACGTAAAAGAAACCTCCAACTAGCATTTTCCTTTTTTTCTTTATCTTCGTGACTTCTTTTATCTTCTACTAATTAAAGTCTTAGTCTTCTCCCAAGTCTGGCAAGTCTTGGACGTGTTTGTTACGCCAATCAACATGTTCAAGTTGGCAGCTCCCAGCAACATGTATTAAGGTAACATTCTCAGCTAAACTTGTACACAAGTGAACTACAAAATGGGAAGACAGTACTTGAGCACTGTTGCCTTTGTTGTTGTTTTTTTGTTCATTGAAATTGTGCAAATTTGTATGTGCTTAAGAAATTCATCATATCTGCTAATTAGCTGCGTGGAAAGAGAGAGACAAACTCTTCTCAAGTTCAAAGAGAGTCTGCAAGACCCATCAAATCGTCTTTTTTCTTGGAAAGCCGGCACTGATTGTTGTAAATGGGAAGGAGTAGGCTGTGATGCTATAACAGGACATGTCATCAACCTTAATCTTTCTTCATGTCCTAATTGGTACGAAAAAATGGACTCAATGTGTAATACACGGCGCCCTTTCAAAGCCCGACATGTTGACCCTTCTTTGTTGGAGTTGGAATATTTGAATCACTTGGATTTGAGTGGATTTAATTTTGATGGAAGTCAGATCCCTGGGTTATTTGGTTCCTTCAGAAAGCTGAGATATCTTAATCTCTCTAGTTCTGGTTTTAGTGGGAGGATTCCCAACACTCTTGGAAACCTTACCGATTTGCGTGTTCTTGACCTTAACATGCTCTATGACTATGTCTATCCACCAAGGTTTTATACATGTGACGTTGATTGGGTTTCTCAACTTTCATCTCTACAACACCTTGACATGAGTGGTGTGTACCTAGGCAAAGTGCTCAATTTAATGGGGGTACTTAATTCCCTTCATTCTCTTGTACATGTAGAACTAGTTCTTTGTGGACTAAATAACCTGCACATTCCTCTTGGTACTTCTATTAACGCCACATTTCTTCCTAGTGTTCAAGTCCTTGATATTTCTTATAATAGATTTTCAGGTCCAATTCCTGATATTTTTCAAAACATGACTTTTATTACACACCTTGACCTTTCTGTTAACGTTTTAAAATATTCAGTTCCATTGTGGTTGACGAAGTTTAAGTATCTTGTCTATCTTAGCCTTGAAGGTAATTTCTTCACCACCATCCAAGGCAGTCTCTTCTCATTTCTGAGAAAAATGTGTCAACTGAAACTATTAAACTTGCGGAGTAACATGCTTCAGGGAGAAATATTTGGAGTCTGTGAACAAAATTCATCTGGATGTGCTAGGTACGATTTAATTGAACTGGATTTAAGGTCTAATCAGATTCATGATCATTTGCCAAGTTGGTTGGAGCAATTTAAAAATTTAATGTACCTTCGTCTTCAGTCCAACTTATTATATGGTTTCATTCCTCCTTCTCTTGGGAACTTATCAAACTTGAGAGAACTAGATCTTTCTGATTTTCAATTAAATGGGACTATTCCTAGCAATCTTGGACAACTTGTGAATCTAGTTTTCTTGAACCTATCTCGAAATAATTTGATTGGACTTATCCCTCATAGTCTCGGACAACTTGTGAATCTACTTGTCTTAGATCTTGCTTTCAATCATTTGTATGGTGTCATTCCTCATAATCTAGGACAACTTGTGAGTCTCCAATATGTAAATCTTGCTTCTAATCACTTGGATGGTGTCATGCCTAACACTCTTGTAAAAAATGTCCGTCACCTGGATGTCTCTTCTAACTCTTTGGAAGGTGAATTTTACAAAATTCTTGGATATAATAAGAATATCAACTACTTGGACATCTCTTACAACAAGATTAAAGGACTGCTTCCAGAGAATGTTGCTGACATGATGCCTGCATTATCGGATTTACTTATTGGTAACAACCTTATAATGGGTTCAATTCCGAACTCACTGTGCAAACTGAAGCTGACAACTTTAGATCTTTCGAGGAACAAATTATCTGGTAAAATTCCTAAATGTTGGGATGGTCGTACTTTATTGGAGCTTATAAATCTCTCATCAAATGAGCTATCCGGCTCCATTCCTAGCTCAATTGGGAATATATCATCATTGCAATGGTTGAACTTGAGCAATAACAGTCTGAAAGGAGAACTTCCATTAGCGCTGAAAAATTGCACAAATTTAGAAATTTTAGATCTTGGTGAGAATCAATTCTCTGGGCATTTACCTTCATGGATAGGAGAGAATTTTTCGTCTTTGCAAAATCTCAGGATCCCAAAAAACATGTTTACTGGCAGTATTCCTCGTCAAGTCTGCCAACTCTATATGTTAAAAATCTTGGATTTTGCAGATAACTGTCTTACAGGTTCAATACCTCGTTGCCTTGGTGACCTTAGAGGGATGATATTAAAAAAAGAGGAAGAAGGCAACCAAACAGCTTCTGCACCAGCCCCGGCTCCTTACACACATGATAATTCTTGGCAATGGCCAGAGGAGGGCACCAAGCAAGTTTTGAAAGGAATAGAACGCGATTATACAACGAACCGGAAGAATTTAGTCAATATGGACCTGTCAAGCAACAGTTTGGCTGGATTTATTCCTGAAGAATTAACTTCCCTCTCTGGACTGATTGGTTTGAATTTATCTCACAATTTTTTATCAGGAGTGATCCCTAACAGTATAGGGAAAATGAAGTCACTGGAGTCCATTGATTTCTCTGATAACCAACTTGTAGGGGAAATTCCCAAGACCATATCCAATTTATCTTCACTGGGCTACTTGAATTTGTCATACAACAACTTTTCAGGACCAATTCCAAGAGACAGGCAACTCACAACTCTTGGTGATCCATCAAATTATGCAGGAAACCCATTCCTCTGTGGAGATTCACTACCAAAGAGATGTCCTGGTGATTACACCCCTCAAGCTCCAGCACGTGCAGGCCATCATGAAGATGAAGAAGATAAGAAAGAAAAGGTGTGGTTTTACTTCGTTATAGCGCTGGGATTTGTAACTGGTTTTTGGACAGTTATTGGGGTTTTATTCTTCAAGAAGAATTGGAGGCATGCTTTCTTCCGATGCATCGAGGAGGCAGCTGACAACGTGTATGTGACAATAGCAATAAAGGTAGCAAGGCTGAAGAAGAGAATGGCAAATAACCAGGCTGAATGATTAGTTGCTACTTTTTGTTTTCCAGAGTTGAGGTTTTCTTCTTCATTTTGTTTGTTCTTAAGTTGCTTTGCTTCAATGTATTGGCCTACTTGACTTTCATATGTTCATCTTCTTGTGAAAACTCTTGTGAATAAACTTGTAGTGTGTTGAATTATGTGGGGGTTTGCATAATTATTTTAAAATAAATTGATAGACAGTCTCCTGGTAGTAGTTATTAGATTTTCAAATTATTCCATCATATGGGGTCAACTTGTTCGTTTTTTTTTTTTGCAGAGAGAATGAATAAATAAAAGGGGTTTGTTTTTGATTTCCTTTGTATCCTATGTTCATTTGCTTTTTAAGTATGGAATCGGACAGCAATTGCTCCAAATAAAGAAACATGGCTAACAAGGCACTAAGACTTTTTCATGCTTTTCAAATGAAATTAACAGCAATCAAACTCAAAAGTATGTAGCTTCTGCTAGCCAGAAAACTTCATTTTTTCCCTTTATTTATTCCCTTTGGAAAAATGATAGAAATTGAAGCATGGAGAAGGTGCCAAGATTTATCTATTTTGGATGCCTTGTGACTTCCATGATACTCAATCGAGTGTTTCTAATGAATTTATATGGTGGTGGTCAATGGAAGATGATCCGTTGGAGCAGACAAGCGGGGGAACATGCTGAAGCTGTGGCAGCAATACCATGTTCTGGGCATGGGAGAGCCCACTTAGATGTGTTGGTTGTTGATGGAGAACATCCGGTTTGTGAGTGTAATTCATGCTATGGAGGCCCTCACTGCTCTGACTTTTTACCTGATTGTGTTGCAAATGCTGACAGGTATTCTCATTTCTCTATCTGATTCCCCAAATCACACTAACTGAGATTGTTTTGTGATTCTCTCATCTTGGGAATTTTTGAGGAGATTTTCATTTCATGCAGTGGAGGAGACCCAATTTTCTTGGAGCCATTCTGGATGCAACATGAAGCAAATAGTGCTCTCTGAGTTCCAGGGTGGCACCGTATGGGTTACTAGTTTGGTGATCAATCTTACATCTCACAAGTGCTTGAGATGCATATTCAGAAATTACATGCCAAGGTTGGATATGCATTCACTGATGAAAGGTTCATCATATTTGGCGATGGCTCAATCCAACTCCTCAATGCTGCAGTTTTTGCCTTATCCCAATATTCTTCCTCAGTTTCTCCTGCAAAAGACATAATTCGGCCCCATATTACGCGGTCGGTACAAAATCTTACTTGTAGCAAATTTCAACATAAAAATTCTTAACAGCACAAATAAGGGTTGTTCAATTCGGCGAACTACAAGTTTGTAGGAGATACATCCTTGTGGTAGAACAATACTCCAGAGAACAAAAGATCATGTATGGCGGCACTGATAATTAGCTTATTCATTACTCTAAACTTCCTTTATAATTAATTTTATATATTAATTATGAGTGGTGTGATTGTATTATTGATAAGTCATTCTACCGATAAGTATATGTGAGATCAATATTCTCTCACATCTATATCCAAAAATATATTATATCACTCCCTTATTACCAAAATAAAATATTATTTTTGTCCTCCAAGAGTTATTAATTTTTTAACAAAAATTTATTTAATTTATTGAACTAAGGCTTAGTTTTTGGTTTATGTCAGACGACAGAATATAGGCTGGTCGGGTTGAGCTTATTTGGGCTAAAATACCTTGTACCCACATTGAACAAGACCATCTATCTTGCAAGAAAGAAAGAAGAAAAAGGTAAGAATAATAATTTTTTTTTAAATTAAATAATGTGTTTTTTTTTAAAAATTAGTCTACTTTATTAATATTACTAATTTAATACTTAAAAAAAAAAGGTAAAAATGATATAAAAAGTATCAATATAAAATATAGGACTTATTCGAAAATAAAATTTAAGAGTAGAAATTTTAGAAAATAAAAATTTATTATAGAACTTATTTGAAATATCATGAGAGAAGTAAGACCTATTTTTACTTACCTTTCTCAATTTTCATTTCTCACAACTCCTCCTTTTAAATTTTCTTTCTAAATAATTCTTTATATTGACTCTTTTAAAATCATTTTTACCTTTTTTTAATTTCATAATTAAATTAAGTAGATTAGTTTTTCTTTAAACATATTATTTAATTTTAAAAAAATTAAAATTCATAATTTAATAATTATTAGAAGAATAAATATTTTAAAAATTAATAAAAATTCATCATCCCTTTAATATATTTTTCAAAAATTTTAAAAAATTATCTTCATAATTAAATTTAGATTTATATGTATGCCACTGGTTTTTATTAATTTTCTTAAAAATTGACTTTAGATCTATTTATTTTTATTACTGATCGTGAAAAAAATTCATAAAATAATTCAAGTTAAATTTAGAAATAATATATTTTTAAAAAATGTTGTTAGGAAAAATATAAAAGGAGGTAATGATAACTTTTTATTAATTTTTAGATTTTTAGTTTATTTTTCATTAATTATTATATAATAATTTTATTTTTTTATTAATTATTAAATAATAAATTTTAGTTTTCTAAATTAAATAACGAGTTTTTAAAAAAATTAGTCTGCTTAATAAGTATTTTAAATGTAAAACGAAAAATAAAAAATTAGGGTAAAAGTGGCATAACAAGTGATATAAAATTTAAGACTTATTTAGAAGAAAATATTAAAACTAGGATTTATGGGGAATGAAATTTATTATAGGACTTATTTAGAGTCTTCAGAAAAAAATAAGATTTATTTTTATTTTTCCCCACAAAAAAAAGAAAGAAAGAGAATCAGGATATAAAGCAGAATTACATATACTCTACCAACAATGGGTTGATTGGAAAATAAATTTGATTGGTCTAGTGAAAAATAAATTCACAAAACCCTCTTTAACAGGTCAAGAATTTGAGCCTTTTTGCCACACACTTAGACTGATAAATAATAAATAAAAATATATATATATATATATATTTAATGTAATTGTTGATCATAATTTTAATAAAAATAAGTTGTTATTCTTAAATTGTTTAAAATTATCAATTAATGTAATTATTAAATTTTTAGATATGACCACTAAAAGTGACATTAAGACACTCATTTCAAAATCTTAAAAATTTGATGATTAGTAGTTTAGCCGTTTAGGGGTCAAATACGATTTGAGATTAAAAAAATTATGATCTATTAGAAATGTTTCAATTTAAGACAATCCCTGATAGGTAAACTACTAGTTAACTGGCTGGTTGTTATTTTTCTTCATATTTATAAACAAAAAAAGTTGAGTATTATTCTATAGACTACAAAATAATTATAAAACAAAATATCAGTGGACTTAAATGAGTTTCCATCATTTACTAACAAAAATTAAAATTAAAATTTATAATAAATTTATATTTTCATGTATAATTGTAACCAATTCCAAAAATAATCTAAGCTTCAACTTTGACTGAAATTCTTCTAAATTCTTTTAAATATAAGGTGACAATGACAAAAATATAATGTTTTCTGCCAAATTTTTTTGTATTTACCTAATAATTTTGATAATCTAGATGAAGACAGCTAATCAAAAAAATAAGCGTTATTTTTCATTTATTCTTTTCCCTCCTCTCCTTTGATCCTTTCGTATATTTTTGTTTCTTTTTCCTCAAATATACCCATCTCCTTTCTTTCGCATACAGAAACTGTAGCCACCATCTTTTTTCGCGATCTGTCTGCTTGGGCTCAGGCACTGACGATCTCAGCTACGACAGGAATATCGTTTGAAACTCGCTCGGAACGTTGCCTTTTCTGATCTTGAACGCAACCGTGCCACGAATGGAAACTACTATACCAGCTCGAAAAGCGCAGTGGGTTAACGAATTCCGGTAACCTTGGTTTGTTCGTTATTTTTTCCGATAATATTACCTGTTCTTACTGAACTTATCTTCTCGAGGCTCCAATTTTAGGGATTTGGGTTTATTTTACTTTTAAGAGAGGGTTTAGGGTTTATACTTTTAAGTCTCAGTGAGACCAAATTATACCCATTTCTATGGGGATTTCAGTCATATATATTTGATTTATACCCAACAATCAGTTGGTAGGGTATTTCTTGGTTTGGAGTTTTTTACGCCATTGGTGGACTAATTGATAAGACAGCGATGTCTGTGAATAATAATAACCCGCCTAAGGGCTTTGGGGCCTCTTCTTCATCCTTTGGCAATGCTGGGTTAGTCCCACAGTCTATATCTGCGAACCCCACATATAATCAATCTCAAGCTCAAGCTCAAGCTCAAGCTCAAGCTCAAGCACAAGCACAAGCACAAGCACAAGCACAAGCACAAGCACAAGCACAAGCACACTTCGTAGCTGGTTTTCAAGGTCAGTTTCAGCTGTCACAAGCCCAGGCTATTGCTCAGGCACAATCAAAGGCTCAAGCTCATGCCCATGCTCAATTGCAGGCTCAGTTGCAAGCTCAAGGGTTGTCTCTTAATCAGAACCAGTCGGGTGGGCCAGGGAATTTGGGAGTGTCGTCACCCTCCATTTCAACACCCGGAAGTGCAAGCCTGAAGCGGCTTCCTCTAAAACCCCCTATGCGCCCTCTTGGGTTTTCCCCTACAAACAATATTTCACCCTTAAGGCCCATGGAGCTTACACCTGCAACACGTAGAAAGAAGCAGAAGATTCCTGAGAAACAGCTACAAGATAGAGTTGCTGCAATTCTGCCAGAATCTGCTCTGTACACCCAACTTCTCGAGTTTGAGACCCGTGTTGAAGCTGCGCTTGCAAGAAAGAAGGTTGACATTCAAGAAGCCCTTAAAAACCCACCTTGTATCCAGAAAACCCTTCGTATCTATGTTTTCAACACTTTTGCAAATCAGATTCGCACAATTCCAAAGACACCAAATGCTGAGCCCCCTACTTGGACCCTTAAAATAGTTGGGAGAATCTTAGAAGATGGGATAGATCCCGATCAGCCAGGAGTAGTGCAGAAGTCAAACCCCATGTACCCTAAGTTCTCATCTTTCTTCAAAAGAGTAACCATTCAATTAGACCAGAGACTGTATCCTGATAATCACATTATTATGTGGGAGAATGCTCGATCACCTGCACCTCAAGAGGGCTTTGAAGTTAAGAGAAAAGGGGATAAGGAATTTAATGTGAGCATACGTCTGGAAATGAATTACGTGCCTGAAAAGTTCAAGCTTTCACAAGCATTGATGGAAGTTCTTGGTATTGAGATTGACACCCGCCCGAGAATTATTGCTGCAATCTGGCATTATGTTAAGGCCAGGAAATTGCAAAACCCAAATGACCCGTCTTTCTTCTACTGTGATCCACCACTTCAGAGAGTATTTGGGGAAGAAAAGATGAAGTTCACCATGGTTACACAGAAGATATCACAACACTTGTTCCCTCCACAGCCTATACTTCTAGAACACAAGATCAAACTTTCTGGCAACAGTCCGGCTGGAACTGCTTGTTATGATGTGATGGTTGATCTCCCTCTTCCCATTCAGAGGGAGTTGTCTGCCCTGTTAGCCAATGTGGAGAAGAACAAAGAGATTGATACTTGTGATGAAGCAATATGTACGGCTATTAGGAAAATCCACGAGCATCGTCGTAGACGAGCTTTCTTCCTTGGATTCAGTCAGTCTCCAGTGGAATTTATTAATGCCTTAATTGAATCTCAAGGCAAGGATCTGAAGCTAGTAGCAGGAGAACCTAGTCGTAGTGCTGAAAAGGAGCGCCGGTCAGATTTCTTCAACCAACCATGGTAAGCTTATCTGATATCTCTCACAGAGTTTTATTATCTTTTATTATATTCATTACATCATTGTCATGGTATTTTCTTGTTCTGGGTTCCTCTGCACACATTCACATGGGCACCTATCCATTGCTTATGATGGCTATGTGTATTTCATGGATAGGATTCAACTTCTATGTTTGAATGGTAAATATTGGCCTTTGCAGTATGATGATGTTGAATGATACAAATGAAACTGTTTATTAGGTTTATACATATATCATCACTCATTCCATAACCTCAATGTCACATTGTCATACAATTTTCCTTCTTGCCTGAGTGAAACCAGGCTTTTCATTCTGTTTTATAGTGACCAGAGGAAATTTTTCTAAGATCCATATCTTGCATGCTCTGCTTCCCTTTCCCGCACCCCCCCCCCCCCCCCCCCCACCAAAAAAAGAAAAGACTTTCGAGGGCAGATCTAGGTTGGTTGGTCCTGAAAGTCATGGGGAGGTCAAATAAGTAGTGTTCAGGGTCATTTAATTTGGATATTAATTTTCTGTTTTTTTTTTAATATATAAATTAACTAGAGTTCATGTTTTCCTGTGTTGTGAATAATTGTTTGTAACCTGAACAGGGTTGAAGATGCAGTTATTCGTTATTTGAATCGCAAACCAGCTGCAGGAAGTGATGCTCCTGGAAGCATTTAAGGAGAAGGGAGAGTGGTTAAAATGGGATTCCATGGTTATTGCGTATACTTTCTACAAACATTTGAGAATCAATTACTTTCTGTATCCTTGGTGGGAACGGATGCTGTTTGTTTGTAGAAAAAGATGATGTGCTATGTGGCTCATGTGAAGCACTATTTGTCTATGCACATGCTGTGAAGATAATGCTAATTGAAGAGGAAGAGAAACCATGGTACTGCAGTTTCTTTCATCTTTCCCTACCCGGTTTGTTCTCTTGGCAAATGCTGGAATCTTGGTTATGTTTGTAATTAATGTGTTGGACCTTCTGTGTTAGTTCATTTAGATGTATCGGATAGATATCCTTTTGCTTTGGCCAGAGGGTCTGATACATAATGAATAATGGGTACGCTGCCCTTTCAGTTTTGTGGACTTCTTTTTTAAATTTGGCACAAGATTGTCCTACTTTTACACCAAGAAAGTACTGATAATTCTTGATTATTCAACAATGCCAATGAATAAGATCTAGGTATGTTTACATGCATGGAGCAAAATGATCAGAGAATCAAACTCTCCCCAACGAGGAATTGGGTGGAGTAAAATGCAGGAATCAATTTCTCCCATAGTTACAAACAATTATGTGATGCCAGGTGGCTTTCAAAGTAGATATATTTATAAAACTACAATCGATTTTGGAGTTTTTCTTTTAGGAAGGGATGCTTCTATTAACCATTTTTGTTTTAGAGATTGGTTATAATTTTCGATGGAGAAAATAATATTTGAAGTCAAAATTGTACTAAAAAACAATAATGCATTAAATTTTTCACACAATAATATATTGAGAAATTGCTTAAAAGTGATGAGAAATTACTAAATTGGGTATCTCGTAATGAGCAGAAACGAGAAGGGCCAATTTTATTTTATTTTTTGGTACAGAAGGGTCGATTTTACTTGCTCAATTGTAAGGGATAGTGATTAACTGATTAAATACGTAGTACTAGGCTATGAATATGAATACGAATACGACTTGCTCTTCGAGCGGGAGACTGAGACAGCGAAAGCGGAAATCGAAAAATGGCGCGAAAGGAGGAACTCAACCAAAGCACACAATCATGGCTGTCTCAATCTGCTGTTGCTACCCTCTTCTTCTTCTCCTTCTCTGAGACCGAAAATGGAAGAATCTAAGGAAACATGCTGGAGAAAGCAAATGGACGAAAATGTCAAGAGGCTCCACTCTCTCCTCTTCGGCGTCGATCTTGCCCTCGAGAAGAAAGAATATTCATCGGCTCAAATCCTGGGGCTCCGTCTCATCGGATTTCTTGAATCTCATTGTCACTCAGACGTCGACGACGCCTTTATCCGTCCCATTCACCGGGAAGTTCTGTCGAAGATCGACGTTGCTCGCCGATCCCTCATTCCAGATTCTGATCGGTACCTCTATCTCTCTTAAAGTGCTGGATTAATCTTCTTCATCTGGACTAAAAACTCAACATATTTAGCATATGACATGAATTTAGTAACTGTTCAAGGAAAAACCTAGATATGGTCTTGAGCCAAACTTATCTAAGTGAGCATGAATTTGTATTTAGTTGGATTGTATTGGTTATAAATAGATATACGTGTGTTAGTATTTTGTTCATTGCGCTTCTTCAGCCGAGCATTTGAGCAAGCAAAGAAGGCTCCAGGATCCACTTTTGGAGGGGATATTGACATTGAAAAGATTAAGCAGTCAAAGTACTTTCAGGCTTTGCTTAAGCAGTCTGAAGGAACGGCTGACAATCAATTGGTAATGAATACTAACTGACCAGCAGATTCCATATGCTTTTGATCTTTACTGCTGAAAATTTATTTCTCTTATTGTCTTTGGTGCTTCTTTTTTTGTTAATTCTATTTGTGAATTTCTGAATTAGGATGGATGTGAATTCTTATACTTCTGATATGCAATCCGATCAAATTCTTGTAGTTCCCCTTTCTCCAGACAGCTGTGTTAGGAGTGTGTGGTGAATTAACAAATATTTATGTCTTAGGGGGATCAATTGTGGAGACTGGACAAAACAGGTAACAAGGGATCAAAAGTTATGACGCAAACAAAGTTGCCATCCTTGTATGGAAATAACACCTTGAGAGCTAACAATGGCTCCAAGAGTTTTCTGAACTCAAAAATTAACAACTCTGAGGACTGCATGATTGTGGAAAGGCCTGTGTCGGATAGCAACCATACAAAGGGTCATGGCATTTCCTCTTTCGTAAAAGTTGATGAGGATGAAAGAGCTTATGCAAATCATTTGGGGGCAAAACGTGCACACCTGGAAAGTAGTAGCTCCAGAATTAATAACGTAAAGTCACCTACAAACAACGAAATAGTCAATGCTGATGTTTCTGGTGATGGGTTTGTTACTGCTAGAGCAAAACTGGTATCCATCATATTCTTCGTATCTGATTCCTCTTGTTTTGTTGTCAGTTGTCACTGTTTTAATTGTCGGGGGAGGACCTCCCTTTCAGTATTTATATGCATAAATCATTTCTACAAATTATCTTTCTCAAGTTAGTAATTATATTGTATCTTCATCCATAATGTCTCTTAATATGTGCATTTTCTTTTTGGCTGGTCTTTTTATGTGCATTTAATTTGACTTTAGATTACAATTTAACTATTTGTCTGAACTCTGAAAAGAGTAAACCCTCCATTAGAGGCAATACCAAACTCAATGTTTTAGTAAAATTAGATAAGTTTCATTCTGGAGAGAAACTGAGAAGACAAAACTTTCTTTGATAAGTTATGTTATAACTGATCTTTGTTTTATCCTAGTTTTTTGAAACTATATCTACTTATGTCAACATTTTCTTGACATGTAGCATTTCCTTTTTATGGTAGGAACTGGATTCAAGGCAAAAGCAAGGGATGGCAGGTTCACCAAGTGCTTCTGTGTCACCACAATGTGATAATAACAGGGGATATGGTGGGAAATCATACGGTGTTTCACGACGTGGCACCCGTGGTAATTTTGTTCCTCCTGTTAGATCTAATGGAAGTGGCGCTGGAAATATGACGTCACGAATTGCTGGAAAGTCAGATGATGTATTGGATGATTCAACAAAGAGATGGTGTGTGGTGCAATTTTATTGGTTTACTTATTTTGGTCCTTGTATGCCGCCCTAAACAGTGAAATCCATACCAAGGTTTTAGTAAATAATATCTTAGGAGATCCAAACAGTATTATCTTACCAGATATCAATATGTTCCAATTCACACCTTTATCTAATGGTTGTGGAATGAAACCTTAGCATACTTATTGACGTCATGCCCTCTTTTTGGTGTATCAAACTTGTACTTTACTTCTCAATCCTCATATTGCAAGTTGGAAAACCCCTGATTTCTTAGTTTTCTTCTGCAGGTACTGTGAGACATATTTAGTTGATTGTTTTTAATAATTATTCTTTAACCTGTAATTTTTACTTTGTAATCCTCATATTGGGAGTAGGAAAACCCAGCCTTTTTTAAGTTTGTCAGTTCAGGTATCCTGAGACCAATTATCTTGATTGTTTCTAATGATTCCACCCACACTAGCTTTTGTGTGAGATTTGCATTCATTTTCTAATGTGTTTTATGATGTGCTTTGTAGTTTGGAAATACTATGTGGTCCTGATGGAGAGCTTCCTGAGAAATTAAGAAATTTGGAGCCTCGCCTTATTGAACATGTTAGTAACGAGATTATGGACAGAGATCCCAATGTTCGATGGAATGACATTGGTAATATAAGTTGCTTTTAAACTTTTTCTCCATTTTGCGTACCTGTCAGATGTTAGATTTTTCTAATTTATTCCCGTTGGTTAATAATGTTGTAGCGGGACTGGAGCATGCTAAAAAATGCGTCACTGAGATGGTCATATGGCCTCTCTTACGTCCTGACATATTTCAGGGATGTCGATCTCCTGGAAGAGGATTGCTTCTATTTGGTCCACCAGTAAGTGTCAAATCCTCTTAAACAGGGCAGTTGCTAATATTCTGTTCTTTCATATATCTAAGTACTGTCATGTGATAGGGAACAGGAAAAACAATGATTGGGAAAGCAATAGCTGGGGAGGCCAAAGCAACCTTTTTCTACATATCTGCCAGTTCATTAACAAGTAAATGGGTATGCTTTATAGTCCTTTTGGCAGGTAGTAATACTTTGAAGCTTCACTAACATTAATTTCTGGACTTACAGAAATTTTCAAATGATATGCATCTCTTACACATCATATTTTGAGTACAGATCTACAACCTTAATTGGATAGTGTAATCATAGCCCCTGAAATCTATGTTTTTTAACAACTCCAAGCTTCATGCCAAGGCACTTCATTTTCTGCCAATTCTCAACTCCTTATCTGGTTTATTACCAAAATAAAATTATAGGGCCTCGATCCAGAATATCTGACATTTTTCTGGTGATTGTAGATTGGTGAGGGAGAAAAACTAGTGAGAGCCCTTTTTGGAGTAGCCAGTTGTCGTCAGCCAGCTGTAATTTTTGTTGATGAAATTGATTCTCTCCTCTCTCAGGTATTTTATGTGCTGATTCTCAAAAGCAAACGCGAAGCTCTGGGTTGGCTTCCACATATTTTAGGCCCAATGTTTCTCAAATCTCACTTGAACCATATTAGTTCTATCACAAGTTCATGACATGCATTTATGTACCATTCAAACAAATAAAAGGATTATGCTTTGATTTGGGGATTCTCCGTATTAACTATTAAGTATTAACTCAATTACAATCTGCTTTTGTTACTATGCTCAGCTAATGAATATATCTGGTTGTAGCGCAAATCTGACGGTGAGCATGAATCAAGTAGACGGCTCAAAACGCAATTTCTCATTGAAATGGAGGGCTTTGACAGTGGCAGTGAGCAAATTCTGCTTATAGGTATGATGAACCACTGAATTCAAATTAACTTTTCATCGTAATACTATAGACTTTGACAGTGATTCATGAAGTTTTGCTGGCTTCTTATGTTGCTTTTGTGATATTTGATACCGCACTAATGTGGACAAAGTTTTATATATGGTCCTCTTGCTTTTAAGAGAGAAACAATAGCAGAACTTGTGATGCTTTTATGCCATTGGAGTTTTTATATACCGAGAAAGTGCTGGGGGAAAGCTGTAGCAGAAAGCATATAGAATAGAATGTGAATGTGTCAGTATCTATTTTGAGTTTGTTATTGATTATAGTTCCAATCAAATTGCAGCAGCTACCCCAGATTTTCGGTGTACGAATGCTTTTTAACTTTTCGCAAGCTGACACCAGAGTCCAGAACTAGTCTAAAGATGAAGTTTCAGTTCTGTTTTCTCTCTTAATAAAAGGTCTTCTTTAATGAAGAAAAAGAGGTAGGCATATACAGGTCAAAGTTATGAAATAGTTGGGTAGGAGCCTAGGACGGGCATCAGTCAACATAAGCCAGGAGATTCCATTATATTGTCAACGTGACAAGATACACAACTATACTCCCGGAAATGGATGGAGAACCTATGCAATCTGAAGTTATTGTTAAGAGTATAAATCATATAATTAAAATACAAAGTAAACTAGTTTTGCATGTCTTGCTATATATGCAATAAATTTTGTGATAGTCAGCTACTTCAAATTTGGTAAACAATTTATTAGGAGCAACAAATCGTCCACAAGAGCTTGATGAAGCAGCACGTAGGCGACTCACTAAAAGACTCTACATCCCCCTACCATCACCAGGTGCTGATTATGATACTCATCTAATTTTTAAACAATGTCTAGAACCACATATTTTGTCACTGACTTTCTTGTATTGGAGATGAAGAGGCAAGAGCCTGGATTGTACGCAACCTTTTAGATAAGGATGGGTTGTTCAAGCTCTCCAAGGAGGAAATTGATACCATATGCAATTTAACACAAGGTATATCCACTCTATTCTGTGCTAACTCAAGTAGTTTGTGTTAGTACTTTGACTTTTAAATTGAAGTGCCTTGACGCTATCTTGCTTCATCAATTCTTTTTTTCTAGGTTATTCAGGATCTGACATGAAAAACTTAGTGAAGGACGCATCTATGGGTCCACTAAGAGAGGCTCTAAGACGAGGTATAGAAATTACAAAGCTGAGAAAGGAGGACATGCGGCCAGTAATTCTTCAGGTATACATCAATCATCACCCAGAAAGCTTAAAATAGTTTTTGTGGGCTCATTGATTTTGAAATTGTTTTGACACTTTCTCGATTTGTATAGGATTTCGAGGATGCGCTACAAGAGGTGAGGCCCTCAGTTTCCTCAAATGAACTTGGTAGTTATGATGAATGGAACAAGCAATTTGGAAGCCTAGCACTGTAGGGTATAGTACTTTTATATAAACAAATAATGGCAATAACTCGACCTTGTTTGCAGCACTAATAACAATGATATTATATTGACTTTCGTTCAACCAAATGTCCCTCACCTAATTCAAATTGCTTTTCTGACATGACTGCAAATAGCTTTGCTTTTATAATTGTTATCCTTTTCTTTTATGTGTTTGAAATGAGAAATAAAATAGTTGAGCAAGCTACCAACCGCGTGGAGCATCAGATTCTCTGGTTATTCTATTCCTCAAGGTACGTGTAAAAAACATGTTAAGGGAAGAAATTATTTTTGTTTGATCACCAATTGTCAATATACGTCAATCATAATTGCTCACATCAACTTATGAATTCTACTTAAACTTATGTTTTACTACCTTATAATTAAAAGTGATTATGATAAAATTTATTAGTTGATGTGATCAATTTTAATTAACATATGACCACAAACTAATTCGTAAGTTGATGTGATTAATTTAATTAATATATGATCATACAAAAATTTGTAAATGTCCCAAAGCTGACTACTTGGAACTATTACTTTTTTAATTAGATCCACAATTTTGTTTCCTTGACTAAACCGCTACATGTGATATAATCGTTCCAAACACGCATGTGAAATACTCTGACCAAAATTTAAAGAAATCAACCTCCACATTTATACAATCATGCATGTTCCTTAGTCCCTCACCGACTGATCTATTTGATTGATAATGCAGTGATGACAAAAGATTAGGCTGCCGGTAAACGTGCGGAAACTTTTAGTATATGAATTGTTGTATGTAATATTTTCTTTAAAGTGCCAACTGCATGTTACAATCCATTAAAATAAAAATAAGAACCATCGAAACTCTATTTTAGTCAATTTTTAATGGTTTCTAAGTCACTTTCTCTCTCTTGCGTACAAACACCTTTAGCCCGCCGGCCATGTGAGCCGTCAGGAGCGGTACAAAAACCGGCTTATCCGAGTTGATTGGTCTGACTTTGAACCGCTGAATAATTGAAGCCACCACATACTTCATTTGAACGAAAGCCATTTCCTTTCCAAGACACATTCTAGGACCCGCCTGAAAAATTGGAAACTTGTAAGGACATGTCTTAGTCAGTTTGCCTCTTTTATTGTCCGGTTCAGTAAACCATCGATCCGGTTTAAACTGGAAACGGTCTTTTCCCCATAATGCTTCCATCCTCCCCATTCCATATGGAAAATAAGTAACTCTATCTCCTGCCTTGACCGGAGTACCATCCGGCAATAAGTCATCAAGTACGGCATGCTTGGAATCCCAGGCTACAGGTGGGTACAACCTCATGGACTCACAAAGGCATGCTTTCAACAACCTCAATTCCTTTAGTGATTCATAATTCAAAGATCTCTCTGCCTTAAGTACTGTCTCTCTTACAACCTGTTGCTCCATATCTGGATTGCTAGAAAGCAACCAGAAGAGCCATGTCATAGCTGCTGATGTTGTGTCCCTTCCTGCCATGATGAAGCTTATTGTAGTATCTCTTATCACCTCGTCTTTGTGGCCTGCAGATATCAGCCTAGACAGGAGGTCTTCACTACAACTTTCTGCTCCTCTCACATTCATTTTCTTTTTCTTGTCATGGATTATTTCCATGACCTGAGCATGAACTTGTTCAACAGCTTCCTTAAGTCTTCGCTCGGAACCGATTCCAAGCCATCTCTTGATCTTCCAAATAATGAACAAAGGTGCTGCTCCACGTCTGGCTGATATCTCTGATGCCAAATTAAAAGCTCTAGCAATAGGTGAAATGGGTCCAGAAGGATCCAAACAACACCTATTCATCCCTAATGTAACCTTACAGATCACATTGAATGAGAGTCTTCCTAGCAACTCTTGCAAATCCACAACTTCATTTGACTTTGACAATGATTCAAGCAGTGGCAACAGCTGATTGTCCACTTCTTTCTCTAATGTTATCATAACTAATTCCTTCAAGGACTTTGCACTGAACTCATGGCTTGCCAACTTACGTTGGGCGTGCCAAAGCTCCCCGTCCACATTGAATATGCCTTGGCCAAGAAAGTCACCAAGGATTTCAGTGAAGGGCTTACCTTTGGGGAAGTTATTGAATTTGGTTTTGAGCATGTACTCAACATTTTCCGGGTTTGCTGTCACAATAGTTGTAGGTGCGCCTAGCCGGTGCAAAGTGATGGTGTTTGTTGGTGACTGAGCCAGCAGCTCAGTGTACCAATCTAATAGCCGGTTCCGGTTCTTGTAGAAGGATACTAGGCATCCGATGACAGGGTAGGTTGGTGGACCATGGCCTTGGCCGGAGAAATTCCGAACTAGCCGGAACTCACATAGTAATAAGATGTAGAAGAGGACGAATAACAGAATGAAGGATAGGGGATGAAGTGAGAAGGGGACCATGAAGACTCCCATTGAGCTTCCAAAATGGATGGTCATAGCTAATTGGACGATGAGTACTATATAAATATTATATATATATATTATCTCATATGTGTGTCTGCATTAATAGTTTTACCTAATGCAGGTTTGTTTTTGGTCATAGTTTTCAACTATTGATTTTTATTTTTTTTAAATAATAAATTCTTAATAATGAAATGTGCATTTGCTAGATATGTGATATCTGGTATGCTAAATAAATTGCTGTTTTCTATATAACCACTCATGATCAACATGCTAATGGTTCCATGTCTGGTTATATTGGTAATTAGTTGAGAATGTCTAGCAAAATTAAGTAAATAACTTCCCCTGACTTTGGCAGTTAGGTCTCTTTTAGATGATTAAGACAAATAAATACGTTGTTTACTTAATTGAGAACACCTTTCTAACGTTTTAGAAATTAGATCTTAATTAAATAATTTGTACTAAATTTGAGATTTTTTAAATGCAATTTCAAATTTTGTATACTTCTGTCATAAGCTAATGTAATGCCCACCTATTTTCAATTGAGTCATTTAATTTAAAATTATTTTCTAATTAAATCTTAAATCTAGTGATCCCTGCTCGAAATCTAGAGACAAAAATTGATGATATATGAAAATACAAATTGCTAATGTTTTGAAAATGAGTCATGAATTTAGACCCAATTGAGACTAATCATAAATTTAATGACACAATTGAAAAGTTTTAATCCATAATAATTCAATTGAAAAATGAATAAAACCACATGGATTCCAACTATTATTTGGCATGTATTCGTCCTCTCCAAAAGAGCCTCGAGGTACAAATAGGGCTTATTAGTTAATCTGGGTGGTACTAAGTGATATTTTTCTTTTTCTACTGAAGGAGTATATATCTTTGTCCAAGAGGTTGACTTGTAAAATTAAATGTGATAAAGTTTATCTATCACATTTTTAATTTAAATGTTGGGATAATATTTCCTCTCCAACAACTATATACCAACAACAACTGTAGACCAACACATGTTTATTCTCATGCTAAAAAACATTATTTATCAATTTTCTTTTTTCAAATGAAATTAGTATTAAAAAAATGACCAATTGGCCAAGAAATAGTCAACCAAAAATTTTTAAATCGTTGCTTATGAGCTTATATGCTTGAACAAAAGTATACATAGGAAAATAAATTATGTACACTGTAGTCAATTTTCAATTTCATGAATAGTAATGACTTTAAGGTATTGTTGGATCAAGGGACTATATTTTTTTTTTCAAAAAATTGATAGAAGAAATAGAATGACACTTAGTTATCCCTTTGTTGTTGTTGTTTTTTTTTTTTTTTTTTTTTCAAATTCATCATATTTAAATAAAATAAAAAGAATACTTAAAAGTGGTTGGTCGTAGTAGTAAGCGACTTGCAACCCAGGATAAGGTCAAAAAATTTGAGTCATTCTTCAAAAAAGTCAATAACTTATCACTCTTTAGATTCGAACAAGATTAGATTTACCCAAGAAACGTGGATATACTTGTGAGAAACCAAAAAAAATAAAAATTGTATATCAAAAAAGGAAATTTGCTCAAACCTGAAATTTATAAGTTGAGTTATAAACATGTTGATAGAAAATGATAATTTGATACTAGAGACCAAACAGTAGAGAGTTTGATTATTGTTACAATTCACTTTTATGATTAATATTTTAAACATAAGTAAGTACATAATGAGGTTTCACAAGTTAAATTTTTGGGTGCAATCAATTTATTTATTTATTTATTGACAAATCTAGCAAGTAAAAGTGATTTCAATCTACGGATCTGGCTCTCTAGTGAGAGAAGCTCTATCTTCTTTCTAAAACTTTTCAAATCTTCTCAACATTTTCTTTGCAAGGGGATGTGGCCCTTTTCGATGGCTGCAGCTAATATTTCTATTTTATCTTTATTTGTAAATAAATCAACCTTAGATCACCATTTTTATGGTAGATCTAGAAGTTATTTTTTGTTCATATTTGATTATTTTGTAACAGATCTTGAAATTGTTTTAGTTTCCGTGATGTAATTAGTCTCTTTTTTTTTTTAAGAGTTTTGTTTTAATGGGTTCGATCTACTTTTTGTTTATTAATAGTTTCTGTTCTAGAGTATATGATGAGTAATAATTTTTTTATCAAGGCGGAGATCTCTTTTGATAAAAATATTGAGTCATTGATTATGATAACATTCAAAATCATTTAGGAATCGAGTTAAAATATATTCTTCAATTATATAAAAAAAAAAAAGTTAAAATTCATATTAGCCCCACATTCAATGGTCAATAAAACTATTTGAATATAAATCTGAAAATCGTGTTAAATAAAAAAATATATTATTTATCTTCAAGTAAACAGAAAATTAAAAATCACATGACTATTAAATTTACTCAAAATGACCAAAGTACAAAAAATTTAACATTTTCATAATACAACCAAATAAAGACAACTATACTCAATGTTGGGTTTAGCGAAGACAATATCAAATAATTAACTTCCAGCCAAACAAAATTTCTAGATGTAAAATCTACAAGAAATGTACAGATTCCTCCAAAAACTTTGTTGTTTCTCGATTTCCCTTCTTGTCCTTTCTTGTCAACAAAAATTCATGTCATGGAAATGTTAGCCATTCATTTTCATTGACCCTGCCAAGAACATCCCATCCCCATTACACACAGTTCCATAATAATTACAATTTAAACCTCCGAAAGGGCAATATAAAGCAGCCCAATCCCAGGGCTAGGGTTATTGTAAAACTCATTACTATTTTTAAATTATTTTTCAAAATATCCAATAAATAAACTGTAAGTTACGACGGGAAATAATTTTTTTTTAACTACTTTTCTCTTGATTCCTTCACAATTCCAAAATTGTCGATTTTTGATATAATTTTTTTGAAAAAAAAAAAAAAATCAAATTTCAATTCTTTAAAATGTCTAATCTAAAGAGGACTAATAATTTTGTAGGGTATGTTAAAAAAGAATAAAAATCTCTAAATGGAAGATATTTGTTTCTTTGCATCAAAATCTAGTATGGTTTCTACTTATAGTTTGTTGGTTTGTTTATTAACCAAAACCAACTTTTACCCAAGTTCAAAACCAGAGACAAAAAATAAAATAAAATAAATCTAACATCACAAAGAGACAGATAAGTGTGGCTTCGTGGTCGCCATCTTTCATTTCAATAATGCTATACTTATCTCTTTCACAAAGAGACAGATAGTCTATCATTTTATTTTAGGTTCTGTAAGTTTCCCTGACTTTCCACTTGCACTACGTGACCAAATTCATTAAATAATAGCCAAAAAAAAATAGTTTATTTATTATTTTAGTATTTAAGAATTACACAAATTTTTAAATAAAACATTACATAATTAATTGATATGATTAAAAATACGTAGAAAGAATTTGAAGTTGTAAGAAAAATTTTGGTTTTCAAAAAGAAAAGTTCATATTTAAAATTTGAAAGAGCAAATAAAATTATCTAATAATTGAATGAATATTCATACAATTTTTTTTTCATACATTAATCCTTTATTATTTTCTAAAAATATGTAAGTTAATTTTTTAAATTTTATCTTGATTTACTAATTTTCAGTTAATTAAAAATTTAACTAGAAATGGGTGTAATTTTCAAGCACTAGAACGATAAATAAGCCTAAATTGTATATAATATGCATTATAGACTTTCATTCAAGATTAAAATACACTCGTACCCCTTATACAAATTATAAAACCCTTTAACTTCATGCCAAAAACAGATATACATCTCCTTTAAGTATTTTTTTTTTTTTTTAAATGTGGAGTCAAAGATCCTGACAGTCAAGATTTTCAAATATTTTGAATAGTTTAAATTTTCAATTTAGTTATGGCAGTTGTTAAGTTAAAGGTACAAACATAAGCATGATCATTTTTTATTTTTTTTTGCTAGTGATCAAATTGAATTCACTAATATTCTAACTACGGTTTGAAATTTTCAAAATTTGACTATAATGCCCAAATCTAATCAAATTGAATTGACTAATATTCGAATGGTAAAAAAATTAAAAAAAAAAAAAAACTCACTCATTTTATGCACTGTAAATGACTAAAACTGGATGTCTCCTAGTTTTCAGAGTGAATCAATGAGTAAACGGATTTGAATTCTCTAAATTTTTTTAGAAATTTTATTAAGTAGGATATTTTAAATTTTTATTCACAATTTAATAAAATAAATTTAGAATTAAATATTAGAATTATAGTTAGGATTATAAGTTAGGAGCTTACAATTTGAAATAAAAATAAAGTATAATTTATAATATAATATATTATTTAATTTATTAATTAATATAAAAATTAAATTAATTATTCAAAGGATTAAAATTAAAAAATATATATACGAATGACTAAAATTTAAATAAGGAATTGAGAGGAGTCAAACTAAAACTGGTAAAAGGTTTATTTTTATATTTAAGAATTGACCAATAATTGAAGAGATATATAACTTTTGCATGCTGACCATGGACAATAGAATGTAAATATTGGCTCCCTATGTTATTATCAACTGCATTTTAGATGCAAACCTATCGGTATTAAATTATGATTCTCATCTAAATTATTAAGACATGTGCTTCTTAAATAAAGGAGGAGACAAATATAGGTAATCAAACAAACCAAGAGAAAGTGACAAGGCAAAGAAATAATTAGTTCAATAATCTACTAGAAAGATCCACCTGCTAAGAAAAGAAAAAAGAAATCACTGAACACAATAATCAATTTGAAAACTTCACACCCTCCACAGCTTGATAAATTAACATACAGTATTCTCTTCTCACAGGGTGTTGGAGTTGTGGGGTAAGGAGAGAGACTAATGCAACATTGCAAAAACTATTCTTTAAGTTATCTACCCGTCCAAGTTATTAGAATTTGGAGACAATCTGGAATATAATTCACGTCCCCACGTGATATTTTATTCACATGGATTCTCCAAATCTGAGATCTACTCAATAAGATAAACAAACTGATTGGCATGTTCCAACCACATAATGTCAAAATGAAGATGATGCAAATCTCTCAGCATACTAAGAAGATCTGATACCCAACTGAGATAAGAATCTTCGGGCATGCCAACAAGCTGGAGATGTTCAAATTTTTACATGTTTGAGTGACCAATGCGAACTCGTACCCGATGCCATGAAGTGTTCAATATCCCTCTCAAGTTCCAAATGTCTTGCACATTTTCAGGTTGGACATTTGCAGCTGAATCCACCTGCACATCATCAAGGTATAAGGTGCAAAGTGTCAGCAAAATCATAGAAGAAAAAAAAAAAAAAAAAAAAAAAAAAAAACTGACAACTTATTCAAAGTGTCCACCTTTATGAACCAATAAGCAATTCAACCGAATTGAAGTGCCAAAGTTCACATGAATCAGAGAGGACTGCTGGAAGTTATATGTGATACATATGTAAATGTTTTATGCCTGTCTACCATAATTAAGCCAAAGATAACAGGGAGGACAGTGACTTGCTGAACAGATTCAATGAGGACTTATTGGGCTGTTCAACTTAATATTTTCATAGGATGGTCAAAAGCACTTCTAACCGCGTTGACTCATCCCATATGCTATAACTGTCTCTTAGATGATAGACATCCCGGTCATCAAAAATGATTCTGATAAGCATTTCTAATTGTTTGGTATGTCCTTCATGGAATACAACAATGGAACCATGGTGAATATCCCTATTTAACAGACATACTCTCCTGAAAAAATAGAAGAAGAAGAAGACAGACATACTGCTTTTGCAACAATCACTGTGCTATGAAGTACATCAACTAATGGCCTCAAAAAGCACCCATGCCCATTTGTCACTGTGTGTATCATCTTCTGCTATGTATGAAATACCAGTCTTCTGGTATCTTAATGCTTCCACCCAAGTTTTGCCACCATCAACAGACACATCTACTCTCTCAATGCCTCTGCCACCTCCAGATACTGCATATCCACTTATCTTTACCTGCACAAGATGTCAGGAAAGGATGTAATTCATGGATTAATAGAAGAAAGAATGAGTTGTAGCTCCCTTTTGGTAAAAGAAGCATCATACCAGCATTCTATGTATGAACATGAAATTCCAATTTAATAATCAAATATCAAACAATAAGGAAAAAGAAAAACTGGGAAAGCATCATACAGTAACAAGTTCAGACAAAAATATGACAAAATTGACCGCAGGGGCAGCAGGAAAATAATATTTCATTATCACCCTAGGAAACAACAACTGGGATACGAAAAAATTTCCAAAATATTATATTATATTTATTTTTTTAACTTTGTATGGAAGATTTCCTTATATATTTCAAAATCAAATCCAACACCATATAATTAACCAAGTAAAATTCTTAGCAAAAACAATAGGCCTAAAGTTTTAAATTCTCATGCATTAAATGAAATTGACATGGCATATGATGCTAAAGCAAGATATTTTTGCATCTCAGTGTGATTGAACATAAACATATTCATATGCATAAAATACCTTTAAAAAAACTTAAATTGCAAATAGACAACTAACCTTTCCGGGCTTTACTGCATTCTCATCTTCAAGAGAACATATCACAGACTGTCAATCAGTGAATTTGTAAGTGTTAGTTGCATAAGTTTTTCTTAAGAACACATTTCCTTGTCCATTTCATTCCAGAAATGCAATTAGCTGAGTTTTATAGTGAATTTGTATACAGCTAGAAAGAACCTACGAATTTTGTAAAGAGCCTAACTTGCATCTGCTTAAAGATCGCTTCTAAATCAACAGATAAATATTAGTTAAGCAAGAAGCATCAGCTAATCTAGCCAGAAAGAATGAAAATCATCTCTACTAAATCACACTGTCAATAAGCAGATCCATAAGTGTTAACTACATAACTTTCAACCAAAAGCATATTATCCTGTAATTTTTATTCAAGACCTAATTAATCACATTCACAAATAGCTGTACTCTACACTTGTCAAAGTGCCAAATTTTCATTTGAGATACTAAAAAACAAGCCTCCATAACAATTTAGATATATTAGTTAAAGCATCAGATGGACTGCCATCCAGACACTACCTGAACTGGGAAATCCATTTGGGGCCTCCTGGTAGACCAATTTATGTTGTCCCAATTCACTGATGGTGGAAACATTTTGTAGTCCTTTTGCATAAAGAAACCCTGCAGCAGAGTAAAAGTTAATTTCCTAGAGAGGTGTAATTCCAAAATGATTTTAATAGCATACATCAAACCTGGCATTCTTCAGCAATGACATTGATAGAATCAAGCCACTTAACAGAACGGGCACCAATAACACCTGGAACAACTACACGTAATGGATATCCATGATCCCTGTTAAGAACCTAGGACGAGGTAACAAGATAATAAACTAAGATGAGAAAACAGGACTAATATACTAGCATATTATGTAGCTCAACAACAAGAAAAAAGAGAAAAAGAAAGTGGATTTATTAACTTGTGAATATGGGGGCAGAATGATGAAGCTAAAAGACCTGTAAATTTACATTAATGATGTTCTTATTGAGAGGAAAAGAATTAGGAACAATTCACCAGATGCAAGCATCAAGAATAATTAGTCCCAACTTTAGAAAAAAAATAATATATATATATATATATAAAGCAAGAAAAACCAAGAAAGTACAAAGAATCAGTGAAGAGGCCAAAGAAATTAATACCATAAAAAGTAAAAAAGCAAAGCTTACAACATCTGTTTCTTTTTTCTAACACTAAAGAAAGATATCTAGTCCCCTTTAATAAATTGTGGAACTAACATTAAGGAATGAAACATATGATAGAATCATAAAATTATTTTCTTCTCAGAAACTTGGAAAATCACTTACTTCTCCATTCATCTCATAAGCAAGTAAAACATCTGCTTCAGGATTTGTGGCCTGAATTAGAGGAATTGATGCCTTGTAAGGACCACCATTTTCCTCCTGCATTTATGTAGTTTTTGTTTAATCACATAAATAGACAAATCTAATGACATTCTGCTAAGTGTCCATACAGGAACAAGAATGTAGGGGATTAGAGTAAACTTACAAGGCCAAGGTTGTTACCTTACACTGATCAACACTTATAAATTCAACATGTTTTCCACCTGACTGAGTCATACTTGTCAACTTACATATCCCAACAAGTTCAAGAACGTCGGTCCAATTTGGCACCGCCCCAGACAGCTTAAAACAAGATACACATTTAGGTATTAGATTGTACATCTCAAATACAAGTCGAGCAATTTAAAATGATTTAGTTACACCATATAAAAAAAAAATTACTTTCACATGTCTTATTTATTAATATAATTTGAAATTTGAAATATTTTTTTTTATTTAGTAAACTTTTTAGATTTTAGAATCACAAAACAAATACACCTTCAACTGTATTTCACCCCATTTCTTGGTGAGAAATAATAATGCCTCTTAGACACTTGGGCCATTCATGTCACGTGAAGTCATCAAGCATGCTGTTAATAATGACAAGGTAAGATGAAATAATTACTTCGTGCATCTGTGAAGGAACAGGGTGTTGGTGGCCGATTTTATAGCATGACGTGCCTTTAGGAGTGGCTGTCAAGAATAGCACTGCTCAAGAAATTCTAGATTTTAGGGTCTACCCATAAGAATTGAAAATTATATTTTGTAGTTAAAATTCCAATTCTAAAATATTGGCCAAACAAGAGAATTGGAATTAAACAGTTCAATTCCCAATTCTAAATTCTAATTCCATTTCACTGCATCCAAACGGACCCTAAAAGAGATTATGAATCAAGGAATTGCATGTCCAAAAAGGTTCAAAAAGAAGCTTCTTTCAATTTTGGTGGGCTATAACACTCATATCTGAATATCTCTCTCTTCCATCTTCCAACTTGCAAACAAGCATACACTTTTTTTAACCAGATTTTCATAAGATCCTCAAATCAAAAACTTGTGGCTAATTAGTTGTACACAAGTGCCCATACAGACTGACACACATTGGTCCAGAAGTAGTAACTGAAGTGTATTGCGCATTTCAAGCCTGCTACCAGCATCCCACATGGTTATTTTCTTCCTATTATGCGAAGTTAAATTTGCACATTAGGAAGGCAAATTACATATAACATGATTCTTTTAATTTTTAATTATTTTTGTTGCTTCAAAGCATATTCCTAATGTTACAAAGACAATAAACCATGACTTAATTCTAATGCAATCCTGGTTCCCACAGAAACCAAAAATAGCATAAGTTCCTAATTAAAACAAATCCATAAATTACTATAACTCTAGATTCCCGGAATTACTTATTAAACCCAGCTTACTGGTAAATTTTTAAATAATAACAATATGATTAAACTAAAAAACCCAGGTCCTCAACAGTCAACATCTAAGCCCAATATAGTTATAAGTAGTACCAATAATCTTGTTAGATTCTCCATCATGTGTCCATATTAGTACACATGTAATGATCCTAATTGATAGCCATCCACAGAAACCTCCAAAGCCACATAAAATAGCATCCATTCTTTCTCAAATAAACATATTCAAACTTTATGATACTTTCTAATAGCCATCTTATCGTGTAGTAGGTCATAAAAATTATTCTACCCAAAGAATCAAAAGATGTTGGTGATCTATAAAGGAGAATACTAACCATTTCCTATAGCAGAAACATCCCAGCCAACACCCTTCACTGTTCTGGTCTTGCTCATAGCAGTCCTTCTATTACCTGCACACTATAGCACCAGCCAAGGAAACTCAATTTTATTGGGGATGTAGAAGATCACATCTAAAATGGCCCTTCACTGAAAGTTGAGCCAAACCAAGTACCACCTAATTAAATTGACAAATAACCTTAACTTAATCTACCTGTAATGTGGCAGTAACATCATACTTTGGAAGCTTCCTGTTATGAAATAAGAATATTAATCCCTAGTTTAACATGTCTATACAGTCAACAACTAAGGCATGGAATCCTAACAAAGTTATAACCATTCTAGCTTTGATTGCTATTGGATGAAGATGAAAATCCCAACTCCAGACTCACCTGATATCTTTCATAAACAACTTTTTGGGATTTTCTAACAAACCAGATATAGAAATACAGTATCTGCACCAAACAAGTTATGAAATTAGTTAAAAGTCCTTTGCAGTGAGCCCACTTATGAGTTAGATAAATAAAGAAAAGATAGGTACGAGACCTTTCTATGTCATCAACAATTGGTATGGGACCATGATTTCTCTTGTAGAACAAATCTGCAGGAGTCACATAAGAGGAAATCAAAGCAGAACGTGGTGGCTCGGCATTAAAAGGTTCCTGAAGAATACAACTGATCAATATCATTGACTGGATCTGAGAAGCAGCTAGGAGAGAAACAAAAACATATGTACACACCACACATAAATCTGTCAATTAAGTCAAATGGGAAAGAGGTTTTTCCCTCAGATCACAACTTCCCCCACAGCAGATAAGTAAGATAAACAGGCCCTTTCACTCTATTGACCGAATCATCAATAAAATAAGTTACTGTTCATACAGTATCAATTTCAAGTTCTCTACTCAAAAACAGAGAATGAAAATTCAGCATGAAGTATGAATCTTTACAAACATATGGACCATGCCCAAGTTATTCTATGAAAAAACCTCAACTTGAAAATGGAAACAACAACAAAAAAGAAAAGAAGCATTGGACAGGTAATCCCTAGAATACAATCCTAAAAAACAACCCGCATAGCTAAACCCACCTTTTGTGTATTATGAGGACAGGTAATCTATGAAAGCGGCTTCCTATGTTGCCAATCCAGTTTACTACAATCCTAAACAACAACCCACATAGCTAAACCCACCTTTTGACACTGTTTCCCCTTTTTTGTTCATAAAATATCTAAATATTTAAGCAAGTATCTCAAAAAAATGGTGGTCAAGCATCAACAGGAAGAGTTATCTTGATTGAAAGCAATGGAGAAAAGGTGCCGAATTGCTTAAAGGAAGTGTTGAAATTGTACAAATAAAACAAAAATACAAGAAGCTCACCTTGGCATTGATTTGAAGACATGGGTGCCGAGGAGGTTCTCTTGAGTAATCTGATGGTCCTCTCACACCTGGCATTCTCACAGCTTCCTTATTCCAAACCCCAACTCGTTCCTCAACCAGCAATTGAGCGAACAGTTCCAGAGAGACACTGAAAGATAGAGCACCTTTGGTTTGCTAAACGCGATGATGGGTACAGTTTGGAGTATTGGAAGGGAAAGTATCATAAATAGGCCCTATAATGTTCGTCGCTAGTCAAAACTCAAACGTGCACTACGGATCCTTTGTTGTTTTATACTACTACGCTTAGTTAGTAACGAAACGACACATAACAGTCCCTTGGATTTGTCGTTCGTAATGTGCCGACGTGGATTATTTTCATTGGTTTGATGAATAGTATTTGGAATCCACAGTGGCCAAACCTAAGGCTCCTATTGTGAATTTTTTTTCATATGCTAATTGGATCTATGTACTATCAGGTTCAAGTTAAATCGAGTTGGGAGTGGAGGAAAAAGAAAAAAGAAAAAAAGAAGTTAATTTCAGATTGATATATATATATATATAATATTTTAATTAAAATTTGTATTATAATTAACTATTATTTAAGTGATATTTATTTTTTTAAGTTATTTTTTTTTTTTTAAACAATCATATTTACTATGTTATTAAGTGTGTTTAAGAAATTCATTAGACAAACCATTACGAAAAAAATATATATACAATATACATCTACCGATCTAATCCATTAACATGCTACTGTTTATGTGATTTCGTGATTTGGACAAATATATTGGAGGATGAATGATAGACAATTGGTCTCTAGACAACTGTCCATGCACCAAATCAAGAAAAATCGCAACCAAGAACATTGTCTAAGCAACATTTCTCTGTCACTAGACTCTGCAAATAGAATGAATGAGTCAGCAACTGGACAAATGATGAAACAAAGCACACCAATTAAAGCCTTTACTAGGTTGCTTAGCTGCCTGAAGTTCAGCAGATGAACTCAATCTGTGACAGACGTATACCTTAGCCTTGTTCAGGCTAGTAAATGTGAATGTGATGAATGAAATGAAAGAGTTGGTAACTACAACAAAAATGAGGAAGACGATGAAAAAAGCACATGAGTAAAAGCCTTTGCTTAGCTGCCTGAACTTTTAGTAGATGAACTCAAACTGTGTCAGATGTGTACCTGAGCCTTGTTCAGGCTGGTAAATGTGAATGTCATGAATGAGTCTCCTTCAAACAGTTACTTACATAATATAACATCATAAGCCAAGACAACACGCCATGAAAAGACAGAAGGTAACTGCAGTTTCTACAGTCATAATGACAGCTTTACACGGGACTCGATAAATATTCTAACATGCCATTGGGTTTTATCAAAGAACATCAAGAATGATATTATGAACAAAGCGCTTGAGTAGTATCCAAGTTCATACAGAACACATACAGATTCCAACATGGCTTATGCTGGAAAATATACAGCTATAATCTTTTCGCATTACGAAAGGAAAAATGATGTTATGTAACAGCATCTTTCTCATAGGCCAAATTCTACTTACAGCAGGTTGACTAACAAAACAAGATAGTTAAAATTTTCATACACAAATTTACAGTACTAGGATAAGCCAAGACTTCACATCAGCTATAGATTCATAGAAATCCTGCTGGGGGATTTTGCGCCATCTTCTGCCTTACAAACTGAAAATTTTTCATAAAATAAAAGAGAAATATAAGTTATGAAGTAGAGTGAGCTCGCTTTAAACCTTAATCTCTATAAGATCATCTAATCCAACATGAGACCAGTACATAGTATATACATAGCAAGCCAGAATCCAGATTCTTAGTAAGCACATTCAATTGCTAACTCGAAGACACACAGCCACAGCCCGAGTCCACCCTATAAGGTTTTTTTGCATTTTTTAAACAAGGAATTATACTGCTATACTACTTATTGCAGATGGTACATGCACACAAATCTTAAATTCTATATTTGACTGCTATGTATTCCACTAAATTATCTAGCCAAACCCATTCATGCTTAAAATATGTACAACTATGTATTACACTCACAGTATAAATTACATCAGTTGGGACTAATTAGTATCAGAGATATTACCTTCTGAAGTAAAGAATACGTGAAAACAATAAAAGGAAACGTATCTTAAGAGTTCAGGAAACTAACCTAATGCACTTCCAAAGCTGTTTTTAGAATTTTAAACAATATCTCTGGAACACTTCTAGACCTTTTGCATAGAATTGAACTGTGCTGCACGATTCAAAAGAGATCTATATGCTGGACTCCTTGACCATTCATCAATCTCACGAGCACGTAGGACAGGCAGAGGATGTGAAAGTTGCCTTGTTTGCGCGTTCCTGATCAGCGTGAAGACTTTAGCATCTAAAAAAGGCAAGTTGGCAACCTAACTATGTGGTTCTGAGCACACATTCCTCTCACCTTATATACCACCCAACAGGGCTAGAAGAAGCTTTCTCGTAAGAGCGAGCTTGCTCTAAGAATGCATCTACATTCAGTTGATCGGCCAAAGATGGGCATCCCCCAGCTAGTTTCATCAGAACAGAGATAACCACCTCTTGTAGGGTTGGGAAATGGAATTTAATAAGTAAACCAACATACAGAAAAAGGTCAAGAAATCAGGTAGTTAATATATTTTGATATCATATACCTTAGGGTCTTGAGCAACAAGAAGAGCCGCACGATCACAAGTCAGCTCTGCTGCCCGAAGCCAACGGAATAACTGCTCTTCTAAAGTCTGAGCTATTAAACCACCCAGCCCTGCAAAATACTCCAATGATGCATTATATGAATATCAAACAGAGAATTCAAGTATGATATCAAGCTATAATGAACTACTATAAAGTTACTATGAGAAATACAGGCACACAGTGAATATGATTGGCAGATTGAGGATAAAAGAAATCAGTAGGAAACAGAACTAGATTATGATTGCCAATCACAGTATGGTGACAGTAATCTCACTTCTCTAGATACATAATAATACAATAATATTTTTGATGAAATGCACTGTCAAATCTTCATGGATCTTATACTCAATTGAGTAACATAGCAACAACAGAGATTTCAACCTTATAGAATCCAAGGAGGTCATAATGACCCACAATACTCAAAATCTCATAAAGCTTTTGGGTTTAGAGTCTAGATCCTTGACCTCAGTTAATTATCATCTATAACACGAGTCAGAGGATAAATAAGAGGTATCATAAAACATAAGAATAAAGTTGCAAGTCACCTACCAGGTATACTATAAGCTCCTAGGGCTAGAATATTTGCATATGTAAGCCACACACCATGGTCACATTTCAAGTGACCCAACTCGTGAGCCAAAACAGCCTAGTAGAAGCAAAGATAGTAAGTTAGCAGCAACTAGTTACCATATGACCAGATTTCTATCAAACAATTACCACGCTGGTTGATATGAACGATACTATAGATGCTAAAATGAATTATTCAGAAGAGGAGGCAGGGGAACTAATCAGAAAGATACTATAAAGAAATAAATGGCTACCTGCAACTCTTTCCGTGTTAAAAGCTCCACAAGGCTAGTATGAACGACAACGAACGGCCGTTTACCACTTATAGCTAATGTATATGCATTGGGCACAGGACTTTGCCGGACATACAGATCAGGAGCATCAACGCTCAGTATCTTTGCCGCCTCAACCATCAAATGATGAAGGTCAGAAAGCTGAAACATAAGGAAGAAAAAAGTTAAAATATTTATCTGAAGCTCTAAACTGATTATAGGAGTCAAGTAGTCAACAATGACAATAACTCAACCATAACCCTTGTGAATTGGAATATAACCTCATACCAATAGACCGCAATTTCACGTTCGCATATTTGACAGTCACAATTGGAATGATGACTTTGACAACTTTTTTTAAAAAAAATAAAAAAAATACAGAAAACATGTATTTGACATCCAAAAAGGTTAGGAAAGCATTTCAAGTTGAGAAATTCATATTAGTAGAAGTGCTAGTGTGCTGTGCTTCTGTACAACTGCCTGACTTCTGTCAAATATACATAAATATATATGTAGAAACTAGAAACATACATATACATCATCAAACACTTTGATGAATTGGTTAACTGAGAAAATAAGCATTCCATTGTATTGGACAATTCGACTCTACCATGCTCTTAACTAAGTATTTTGTAAAAGAAAACAGCAATCACGAAAGTACCAGGAATACCTGATTTTTGGAGACGAGGACTGATGTTCCTATATTCTCAAGAAGCATGACCTGCTCTGCAACTGATCCTGAAAGACATTTTGGAAATACCATGTTAATCAAACTAGAAAGAATTTATAATAAAAGATTATTCAACCATAGCAGATAATATGTTAATCACTGAAAGAAAGGAGCAAGCACGATATGTATATATAAATTGCATGAACTCATTATCATTTGTGTGGCACTCACTAACATTCTTTTGCACCATATGGACACAGTAACAATCATTTTTGGGCTACTACTAAATCCATATGAACATCATTGAATGTTTGCAAACAATAAAGATATTTTATATAGAATTGCAGCATATATTAATATGTCTGTAAAGTGGCTTTCCACATGAAAGCATGGGGAACCCATGTGTCAGGTCCAAAATTCAGTTAAGATCACGTTTCCTGTTTCCCTGTATTAAATAATCAGCATGAATTGGATGTAAAGACAAAGTGGAATTTCATTCTTCCTATTGGTTTAGACAAGATTCCATAAAGATGATTATTATGTGATTCCCTATTAGTCCGCCAATTAAGCTCACATTTGGAAAATATCTTCATTATCAACAAAGAAAATTTGAGAAGGTAACAAATTCGGAAGAGAGAAGTTTCATTATCTGTTACTACTAGAGTACGGTTTGCCTTGTATAGCAGCTTTAAAGTCAATGACAAAGCCCTTAATATTCATTGCCACTGTCTATAACTAGCAGAATTAAAGATAATATAAAACAGCAGTATAATTTATTCAAGAATTGCTCTACTTAAGACATCAAACATATATGTATTACCCAGGAGAGCCTTCCCCAGTTCATTTAGTCCAGGAATCGCCCTCAATATCAGTGTATTCTGGAGAAAACAAACATGACCAGGAAAACCAAAATAGTGTTAATATGAAAAATGGAAACCAAAAAAGAAAAACCAAAAAAAAAAAAAAGAAGAAGAAGAAGAAGAAACTGGACTACTTAAGCTTGACTGTATTAACTTAAATAACACTTTTCTATGGTTCCTAGTGCCTGAAAAAAATTAATGAAAGGGGGTTTAACAATTTAAATATCAATTACTGAAACATAAAATCACCTGATATAATAAGGTTTCACTTGAACCAATTAAAACCATGCTTAAGATAAACTTCTCGAAAAACAAACAGAAAAAAACTAGACCCTGTAATCCTAGAACCATAAAGAAAAAAAAAATATTCAATTAGTCCCACCTGTTTATCAATAGGGTGACGAAAATCATCAGCAGTCAAGATCTTGGAGAGCAACAGAGTGAACAGACGCAGCTCTGCAAACATAAATTGGAAATTTTGGATTCTTCCTTATTCCTCGGAACCCAATTGTGGAAAAGGAGTCAAACCTCAATTTATCCGAAGCTACAAAATTGAAACATAGAGTATTAGGTTTCTGGGTTAGGCAGAGAGAGGGAAAAGGCACGGAAGCCATTGACGCAAAGAGAAAAACAGAGTTGTAGAAGCGCAAGTTAGCGCCTGAATTGTATTTTGCTATCTTCTACTTCGGAGACACAAAGGTGCGCAATGCACACCATGCGTGAAGATTTTTTTACTTCCTTTGTTTTCTTGTTCGGAGCGAATGTATGTTTCAATGTTTGTGTCCACAGCAGTACTTATGGTGCATATTTCGCGCCATTTCGTTTTCTGTTGACTTTAGAGGTGGATAGAAATTGAAAAAACAAATGAATTGAAGCTAGGCCATGGCGATACGGTGACGTTTATGTCATCACTAGACTAAAAAGAGTGTTTGGAAATTAATAAAATAAACACAAATTCTCAATCAAACCAACTCTGATTAAGAAATTTTGGAAATAAAGATCAGTGTAGTCATAATGATTTACTTTGATTGATTAAAAAATGGTAATCAGCTTCTATAATTACATATTACAGTATAGTATTTTTATTGATTGAATTAATTACTTATTTTTTAAATTTATCTAATGAATATGTTGAATATTATTAAATTATTATAAATATTTTTTATTTAATAACTAAGTGTGTCTTAATTACTTTATATGTATCCTATACTCTTATCAAATATATATAAAAATATTTTAACGAGTGTTTATAGGAATTATCAAAATAATAAATATAAAAATTTTATATTATTAATTATAATAATTAATCATAATTTTAATATTATGTACTAAATAATATTCTATTTGAACAATATTTTAAATTTTAAAATTTATATTTATAATATCTTACCAAATATACTTTAGACACTAATAAAAAAACAACTATCATATATTGCCCGTTAGAAAAACTGAACCGATATTTTTCAACAATCTTATTATATTTTCTTTTTCCGTAAACGAGGAGTTGTAATTTTTTTTTTCTCATCTAGAAAGCCGAATATTGTTTCGAAAGTACAAAAACCGTTTTCGCGGCATAACGAACCACAGAGATACCTCCGAATGTTGCCGCCAAAACTACACTTTGTCAGCAAACAGTTGGTCCACTCCCTATTTCCGTTGTGCACTTACACATCTCTTCCTCATTTTTCTGTTCTTGCAGACAAATGCACCTCCATGGACCAACTCAAACAAGTTCACGCCCAAATGATTGTTTCCGCTCGCATCCACGACAACTTCGCCGCTAGCAGATTGCTCTCCTTTTGCTCTCTTTCTGAGCATGGAGATCTCAATTACGCTCTTAGAATTTTTGAGAAAACCCTGCAACCGAATAGCTTCATGTGGAACACACTCATTAGGGTTCAAGCTGGTGGTCAAAATCCTTATGAAGCTTTATTTCTTTACATAAAGATGAGGAGGCTTGACGTTATACCCGGTAAGCACACCTTCCCATTTCTACTCAAGGCATGTTCTAACTTACGGTCGTTAAAATGTTGCAAACAAGTTCATACCCATGTTTTGAAATTCGGATTGGACTGGGATTTGCATGTGGTTAATGGTTTGGTTCGGGGATACTCTGTTTCGAATAGTTTGTTTGATGCCCGCTCTCTGTTTGATGAATTTCCCGAAAGAAATCTGAGTATTTGGACCACGATGATTAGTGGGTATGCTCAGAATTTCTGCTCAAACGAGGCATTAGTGCTTTTTGATCAGATGATTGCAGCGGGGTTTGAACCCAATGGTGTGACTCTGTCTTCAGTGTTGTCTGCTTGTGCACGGGCAGGCTGTTTGGAGCTGGGTGAAAGAATTCATGCGTTTATGAAAGAGAAAGGGATTGAAGTGGGTGTGATTCTTGGCACGGCATTGGTTCATATGTACGCAAAGAATGGAGCAATTACAGTGGCTCAGAAGCTCTTTGATAATATGCAAGAAAAAAATGTTGCAACTTGGAATGCGATGATCTGTGGGTTAGCCACCCATGGGCATGCTGAAGATGCACTCAATCTCTTCCTGAAGCTAAAGAAGGAGCAGGTTGTGCCAAATGATGTCACATTTATAGGGGTTTTATCCGCATGTTGTCATGCTGGCTTGTTAGATGTTGGTCAGGATATTTTCCATACTATGACAACTGTTTATGGCGTTGATCCAAAGATTGAACATTATGGATGTATGGTTGATCTTCTTGGGAGGAGTGCTAAACTGCTAGAGGCGGAGGAATTAATAAAGGGAATGGCATGGAAAGCTGATGTGGTGATTTTAGGAGCTCTGTTGACAGCTTGCAAGAATCATGGAAACACTGAGGTTGCTGAAAGAGTGGTAAAGGAAATTCTTTCTTTGGATCCCCATAATCATGGGGTTTGTGTTGCTTTGTCTAATATGTATGCAGAGTCTGGGCAGTGGGAAGAAGTCTTAAGGCTGAGAGAAACGATGAAAGAACAGAAACTCAAGAAATCACCGGGGTGGAGTCTTGTGGACAGTTGACTGAGTTGGTATCTCTTCATGTAGTATTGGGTAATGTCCATGTTGGTAGGGCATATTCTTAATTATCCGGATTTGTTTGATGATTTGTGGTACCGAGTTAAATCAACAGATATATATTCACGGCATAGTCTGGGCTCTGGTATGTAAAATATTATAAAACTATATCATCATGAAGAGATGGACATGCATAACAATTGGTCAATATGGTGGCAACAACCAACTTTCATTAGGAATGCTGATTACTGAATTATGTCCTTACCTCTGCACTTGTTACTGAATTATGTCCTTACTTCTGCACTTACTCCGGGTGGCCAAGATTGTTTAGCTAACACTGATACTGTACTGAAGCACCAGGTAGATGTGTTCTCTTCCAGAGAAGCATCAGAGAACAAATCATGGAGAGCTATTGTTACTATTTTCACACCTGTGATGAAGATGGCCTGAAATCTAGTGCTTCAAGATCAAGGACAGAGCATAATCCAGTTCCATTTCCAGTTCCAGTTCATCATGCTGTCCTGTTATTGACACGCTTCATCTCAAGAGCAAAAAATTACATGTTCACCAAGACCAGGCAATTTTATTTCTAACCTCTACATATTAACTAATAGTTCATTAATCCAAATTGATGATTAACTTTAAACCATGGAAATATTTGAATTATGAAAACTTTCCTGAAAATTTCCCAATAAGTGAAAATTCAAGTGTCTTTGAGAACTCTACTAAGAAAATTGAGTTTCAAAATTTTCTTACATGCGTACCATAAGTGTCAAAAATCAAAAGTGTATTAAATGAAATAATAATGGACTTAGTGCTTTTGATAGAGTCAAACTGGTGGCCAAAAAAACAATGGATCAAGCAACAACTTGTGATGTTGACAATTGCCTGATCTGAGTTAATGTTAAGACTCATTTCTAGTATACATTTTTGTTAAGCAGATATCCTACAGTTAATGGAGGATCTGGATTTGGCACAGAACATCGAATATCAACCAAGTAAATTCTACTTGATCTAAAAAAATTCCCATTAATCTACATATTGACCATGGTACAAATATGTAGATTCCTAACCCATATTGGTCCTGCAAGACTGCAATTAAGATTATCTAGGGAGTTTTGGCATAAACAGTAGAACAGAGGGATATTGTCTATAAATTGTAATTCGGACTCCGGCAAGGGCTGACATGAATATTTTAGGAGATACTAGTCATAGAAATCAGGATTTAAGGTAACTGTATGCATATGAAGATCAAAGATAAGTAAAAGTCATTTTCTTAAAGTTATCCTCAAATACAACTTGGACATGTTTGTTAGGAGAATCAACTGCCACACTTATGTTAGAGGACTATTCATGCTAAAACTTAATCTTCCTAGTGATGGTTAGTGGGGGACATGATCCTTTAATTCCACAAGAGGGACTTGGTGATGGCAATGGAGTTGCCTCAAGGCTTGGTTCCACCAAGAAAGTCTCAGTTTCATATGTTGAAAAAGTGAAGCTTTCACTGTCTGGGATGCTGCTAAGTGGCTCTGAAGCAGTCTCTATCTCTGAAACATGTGTTTCTGCAGGGAAACATGAAGTGGAGCTGCACTGTAAAGACATGCTAGAGTCGCCAGACACAGCAGCAGGTGAAGATGTACCTTTCTGATCAGTTGATCCTGACTGTGGCTCTGATTTGGGTTAGGACATCAGGCATTTCTGATTGCTTTGTTAGACATGTAGCTGAACCACATACTCTTGACGGCATAGTTAAGCCAGAGTCAAGAGACGCTGAAGCAGATGAAGTTATCTCTTGGTTAAGTGATCGTGGAGTTGTAGGAGATAGCAAATGTACGGGCGAAGCATGGCTCAGACAAACAACAGCTGAAAAAAGGAGAAGGAAGCCCATGGTAAAGGAAGAAATTCAGATCGGAAGGTGGTGAATGAAAGCGATGACAATATAGTCTACTTCTTTGTGCAATGAATGGGCAAGGATGCTGAGTAAGTGTCAGTATATATGTGTGTGTGTGTGTATAGGAGGCCTCAATTATCATGACAAGCAACATATTAAATTGATGCTGAAAGTAAATAACCATCTGAAGCCTGAAGGCATTTACACATGTATCTCCATAGCCTTTTTGACTGTCTTGAGGATTGTCTTTGTAACTGTCATGGAAGGCACATGTCATGACATTCAGGAGAAGTTTACTGAAAACATGAAGACTGAACTTCTTTTTCTCATATATCTCTGCATTCGTTTTAGACTTTTAGTCCTCTACAGAGCATAAAGCTCGACGAGTAACTGCTGTGGATATTGGTCAACCTTCGTTTTGCCTATACTTTTTTTTATCACCACCTGCCATCAAAGAAATGATTTTTTTTTTCTCATTCACATTGAACAAGCTATTTTAAACTTCCAGCCTTAGTCCAATCAGTTTGTTACACAAAACACAAGAAGTTGACTCACAAGATGACTTAAACTGTAAACGCTGGTTAAACTACACAGAACGTTTCATCCTCGAAATCAGAATGTTAGTCACAAGTAATAGCTGGGACTTCTTTTTATGGTCTATCAGGTCTACTTGGACGGGAGGAAAGGGAGGGAGAGAAAGGGAAAGCAGAAGATATGTATTATTTTTTGAGGTTTCTTTTTTAAAGGGGAAAAAGAACGTTCGTCTAAAGTTTATTTTTTTAATTCTCATAGATTGGAAGAATTATTTTTTTTGTTAATACTTAGATTGGAAGAAATTGATAGAGAAAATAATGTATATCATAATTTTGGCTGTAGTGATATCTATTTCCCTTGTCTTTTTTATTAAATGCCTACTAACACTCAAGTAAAATATTTTAAAAACATGGCCGTAAAATTCTTTAATATATATTTTCTCATTTTCTTTTTTCTCAACTCAAACAATAAATTTGTATTATCTTTTTATTTCTTCTTTTTTTATTTGTTTAAATTATTAAATGAGATTAATGATAAGAGTTACTTGTACAATCAATTCTTACAAGTAACAAGGAACTAATATTTTTTTGAGAGTTTGAGAGAAAAAGAAAAGAGAGACGCTATGAACTAAGATCTTTTTCTTTCAAACAGTTTTTTAGCAGTTTGTTGTTGAAAGCATGTTGATTGATTCATAACAGATGTAATGAGAAAATGAAAAATGTGAATCGCATAGTTCCCCTATTTGGCTATTTCACTGATACCCTTAATTAGTGACGATTGGGAATTGATCCAACAGTCCTGGAGTTCAGCATTCTTGTATTAAATATGATAATATATCAAATCATGATATTGATATAATTTTACTTAATTAAAATTAATTTAATCGAAATTTTCAATATTTGATCTAAAAATGTTTCAACTCACCAGATTTGTCCGAATGTCTTATTCTCTTAACTTCTTGCCATACAACCTTCAAAATTATTATGGTCTTTTATATTTAATAAATAAATAAAATAAAAGGTTATGTATTTCCAATATTTTGAAGTTCATTTTCAATCCCAAAAACAGATGCTTTTCTCTTGATTAATTCTTTTATTTGGTGAAATAAAGTTTTTTTGTCGTTGTTCGAAACATCTAGATAAATCCAGTTATCTCAAGTTGTTTTATCTAAAGACCTAACTGGCAAAAAAGTAAAAAAATTTCTTTTAGTAGTTACAGAGAGTTTATAAAATCAGTAGTCCACTTTTGAAACGACACGTCGTTTAACTACATACCGATGACAGAATCTAAATCTGATTGATAAATAGGCACTGCCAGTTGAGGATTCCGCTCCAGACGAGTCGATTCAGGAGGCAGCTACAAATTCTTGTTTCTCAGTATTCCTCATAGAAATTGTTGGATCAATACTGCAACTTCTGTAGTTTTGAACATGTGGGTTTTCTGTAATTTCTTTTGGCTCTACTTGATTTCATGAAGAAACTTTTTTTCCGGGAAAATTTCCCCGTTAATAGAAAACTTGTGGGTTTAAAGGGTCGAGTAATATCTCATGGGAACTAGCTGAACCTGAACCTGAACCAGTTTAGGCATCTAAGATTTTATCTTGTCTTTTCCTTTAGCATTTACTATGCTAAGAAAAGCTTAGAATTTTAACATTTTGTTGTTTATGAATAACAATATTCATCTTTCCTTTATATTTTCCTCTTAAAAATTATTCCCTTTGGGATAATAAAATTCCTCAGACCAGTGAATCTTTAATTTTATTTTTTTTGTTAATGTTTTTTCTTGAGTAATTCGAAGCTGCCTGTAATTGACTTTTGTTCTGTGCTCGTGAAATAGGAGGGCATCTGTAAATCGTCCCCCTACACCTGATGTGTTGGAAAACCGTCCAGAAAAAGAGCCCACGCTTCAAGAAATTGTAAACATCAAGGTTTGCTTTTTTAATGAGTCTATTACTTCAAATAAAATTTGTGGTCGTGTTATTGATTATTGGGTTGCATCCACACAGTTGATAGAGTCTGGGGAAAAAGAACGATTGATGGAACTTTTGAGGGAAAGACTTGCTGAATGTGGTTGGAGGGATGAAATGAAAGCTCTGTGCAGGTATGTCATTGTTCTGAACTATAATGCTTCTGATGATTGCTTCTATTGTGGTAACTATTTGTTTCAATAAGAGCCATCCCAGTTTTAGTGGTAGAACACATTTAAGATAGTCTGTGAGATTTCTGCAAACGTAGGCATATGTAGATTTGACCTAAGCAACTGTCAGATAAAGTGGAACCCTTTTCATTTCTTTGCTTTTTAAATGGAGAGGGAGAGAAAGAGAGTAGGAAACATCATTTCTTCAGGTTTACAGATTATAACAAGTTAATGAAATAAATTTAGCGGTAAGAAACATCATTTCTTCACGTTTACAAATTATTATTTATATTTTTTTGATAATAAATTTAGCAGCACTCTATGTCAGGAGCTGACGATGATGATAATGATTGATCACTCATTAGATCAAACTGTCAATGGTCAGTTGCCTGCTTTTACCAGATCAATGTTTTTTTCCCTTTCCCATCCCTCGTCTTACTTATTAAAAGAAGAAGAAAAAAGAAGTTTCTTTTTTTCAGTTAAGTATAATATTGTGGATTCCAGAATGGAAATTCAGTATGAGGGAACTGTTGGAGAAATTTTTAAACTAACTAGCAAGGAAACTGTGGATGCCTTTACTAGATATGGATGCCTGCAGAAGGCTAGGTTTCCAATAGAGTTACTGCCTCAACCTGCAATTTGAAATCTTAGCAAACCTACCTTGGCAGAAATAGTACTTTGGAAATCTAGGCATCAAATATAAGCCATTTAGAATCAGGTAAGGAATTGACTCTTAAATCATATTCACTTCATCAGCGACCTTTCCTTGATTAGTACAAGGGATGTAATATTGACACTCTGCTATATAGATTTCTGATCTTGATACTCTACATCATTCTACTACTCCAATATCAGAATCTAGGATGAACAATATAGCCCTGCCCTACAGTTCTGGACTAGTCAGGTATTCTCTACAAAATTTCCCTTCATCTCGTTGAGGGTAAGCAGGTCTCCTAATTCTCTCTTTCTCCCTGCCTCTTTAGAAGATCCAAAATTTGACATGTAGGGTAATCTCTCTTTACATTGAGTTTAACAGCATCTGTGTTCAGAGGAGTATTATGAGTTACGGCTTCCAATTATCTCCACATGCAATGACATTCTCTAATTTCATTTTCCGTATTAACTGTTCAAACAAAACTACAAAAGGGTCCTTTCTGAAGGTATACTTCTATCCAGTCACAGATGCCCTAAACTGTTTCTGTTCTCCTTCTTTCCATTTGGTATCTCTTAAATTTTAATATCTATTGCATCATAACATGGATCTTACATCAGTAACCTCAAACCGCCTTGATATGTTTCTGAATGTAGATCTCAATATATTCAGCCAAATAAAAGAAGGAAGCTTATAAATCTCAATATATGAGTTATAATATAATTCCAACAAATTGCAAGGTAGTTAGGGCAGTTTACACTTCAAACAGCGTAGAGGAGCTTTGGTATCATAATGATCATTTGAGTGCATTTTGGCCTTTTCTTTTAGCAAACTTTTTAAATTCTGTTAGGATACAGATTTAATTACTCTCCAAAACTAAATTTTGAGGAAGGTTTCAGTTTTTGTGTGATATTCAGAAACAGAAGCATGCTAGGAGAGGTTGGGGTAATTTCCAGTAGTTTCTCTGAATTTTTATGTCTGCAATGGTTCATTGTTTACCATTGTTTCTTGTAAAGTATTTTCTAAATATTTGGAAATCCTTCTCATATTTTTTTGATTAGTAGGGCTTTTGTGAAAAAGAAAGGGAGGAACAATGTTACTGTAGATGATCTTGTCCATGTAATTACTCCTAAAGGCAGAGGTATGGATATAGTTGTTATTTATATTATTTCCTTATACCTTGTTATCTTCTGTTAGGGGCAACTAATTTGAACTAATGAGTTCACCCTTATTTCTTGAGGTCACTCTTTCTCCCGTGCAACTTATTTCTAATATCTCTCCAAAAAAATTAAACACCTCAACCAGTCACCACATAGGCATTTCACTTGCACAAGAATTAATGGTGAAAACTGGTATACAAATTACATGATTTCTTGTTATTTTATTTTTCTAACCTGTCAAAATTTGTGATCCTTTTTCTGTGCAGCTTCAATTCCCGACTCCGTAAAAGCCGAGCTGCTGCAAAGAATTCGTACAATTCTCGTTTCTGCAGCTCTTTAGTTTATCGACATGGCTTGGTTCTGTATTATATTTTGTAAAAGCTATCAGAAGAATTGTATGCATGTCAAACTATTAGGCTTGGTTTTGGTGAAGCTCGCAATGCTATTGTTAGCTATACTACTGCTCTTTCAGAAATCCCCTTATGCAAATAATCTTGTTTTTCAAGCTTCCCGTTATTGTCTTGTTGAAACTTTCGCCCAAGGTAGTTCCATGTTAAGGCATCTAAGCGATGCAAGTTGAGGTTCTTAAAACCGATACACTTCCAAAACTACAGGGACATGATGCAATATTGGTATTGCCAAATGTTGTAAAATGCTTTGTTTCCAAGAACTAACGTAAATTCCGATCAGATTGGCATGAAGCACAATAGAATTGCGAGGAACTCAATTTAGAAACACGAGCGTAGAAATACAGAGACCTTTTGTTGTTAGCCAAGAAATTGATAAAGGCTTTACAATTATACATAATTGTCATTCTCTTTTACATATTGCGATGCGAAGTCTGTCTTAAAAATATAATGAGATACTAAATGGCATGCATCAGCTAGAAAGCACTTCACAGGACACCAGAGCATTTATTCAGCTGGCACAAACGCATTACCCTACTTCCCTTCAAGATGGTCTGCCCAACAGACTGATTTCCCAAGCTTACGCTCCATGGAAAATCTGCCAAAAACACACAGCTAACACACACAAACTATTTATTTCTCATTTCTGTCTGTTGCTTATGCTGCAAAGCCTGATTGTTCACACAAGTCCAACAGATCTAGGGTCTGCAAAATGACCACCACCGTCCACATAAAAGATATGTAAAAATCACGGACATGTCAACAGGAAGCAGACGGGTTATATGTACCTCTGGAATTGACAGCTCAAGTCGGAACTTCGGACCATCGTAATGGTGCAACACAGGCCTAAATGCATCTTCTTCCAATGCCTTGCAAACTTTCCTAATGCGGATCCTTACCTATCCATGAGAATGAGAAACAAAAAAATTCCAGTTGATTATACATCTCAGATCCACTAAAAGATAAACATTTCAAATTCATCAAAACACATTCTACCTGAGCCGGAAACCTTGACTCCCCTTTGCACTTTTTATCTTCCCATGCAGTTGGATCAATGTTAGAACCCCCAAAACTCACTGCCTGTAATTACAATTTTGAAACAAGTTGAAAAGCCTCAGCTTCTTTGAAATACACCACTATAGATACTTCTTTTTCTTTTCATTTTCCTTTGGGGAATGGTAGAGGGAGGAAATTAGACAGAAGTCTATAACTCCCCAGTCCCCCTATTGCTTGGAAAATGAAATTGTGAACTGAAATTTAGGTACACACCTCAAAAATACCATGCAATTGGTGGGTGGTATAGTTGTACAGAAAGAGAGGTAATCCCGGTGTTATTGCACGAACAGAATCACGATACCTTGGTGGCAAACCTGCAAAATAATTAGAATAATCAATTGTCAAGAATCATTTGAAGGATAATGTCAAAGAGGAAAGTAAACTGCATACTTAATTGAGAAATACGAGGATTTACATTAAAAATGCCAACTCAGGGTGCAGTTGCAATAAGGATATAGAATATATAAATAAAATTAACCCTCGTATCAGCTGATTACGTTCTTAATATGGGAAAATAAACACATAGTCCGTATATGTTATAAAGACTCAGAAATGCTAACTTCGGATGCAATTGCAGCCACCCTTAGAACAAATATTATATATCTCTCTACCAATTTGAAGTAACTAATATCTGATTCAACTAATAAGAAATAATTTTAAGTTCTTATTCACGATTTCGTTGAAACAAGTAACTCCTTTTGGATCAGGAAGGACATTGGCCATGCTTAAATGGATCAGAATTTTGGCACTTCTCTCAATGAAAATAGGAAAACAAGAATATCAGGTCACCAATTAGCCTCAAGGAAAACAGAAGATGAGAAAGAAGTAACAACATATTACCAAATAGCTGACGCTTTAAATCTTCCTGCATTGTGTCATTGTTACAAACAAAGATATATCCACCAAGCACCTCATGCCGAGGCAGTGTTTCCGTAGCAGGCAAGGTTTTAAACCTTTTGTCAACTGCATTATTTCCATTGGAGTTATCATTGTTGCTATTGTTAATGAACTCTTTGTTGTTCTGAACATTGCCACTATACTTGTTATTGTTCATGTTCGTGACCAAGTTCGCGTTGTTTTTCTGGTAAACCGTATTCATATTGTACATACCATTTCTGAATGAGCTTTTGGTCACATTTTCAGTTATTTTAGAATCCAGATTTAACATATTAAAGTTAAGACTTTCAAACTTGTTATCTTCCTGGAATCCAAATTTATCCCTTGACCTTGTTTCAGCCAGTGCCTTTGAATAATCAAGGTTATTAACACGCTCCCCCTTTGAACTTGTTTGCTCAGCCAATTTAGAAGCAGCCATCAACCATTTGTGATCCTCTGAGGCTCTTGTTTGTCCACGAAGTTGATCTCCGAATTGCCAATAGCTGTGAATGCTGTCCATATTTCCAAAACCTATCGACTTGAACACAGGGGACAGAACTTTTTAAAGAGGTACCCAACAAAGTACAACAATAAAAAGTTCAAAACAAAATACACATAAGAAAATAAGAGTAAAAAGTTCAATCAACCCAGATGTTAGGCTAGTCCTATCAAAACATACTAGCATTGGCTCTGCAGTAGCTCGACATTGAGAACAAACAACAACAATTTAATGACAGAAGGGAATGTCATTAGTGACAGCCTGACAGGTGATGTAAACTGGAAATCTTCACTTTCAAGGAAAATGAGAAAAGAACTTGAAACACCTGAACATAATGAAAGACTGCCAAAACTAATCAGATTCTCACCGAAAACAAGTCAAGAACAGATCTCCAGTAAGGTTTCTTTTGACCAATTTTTCTCATATAGAACGAAAAAAAATGTCTAGGACGTTATGTAGTTATGTTTCTTTCCAAATTCAAGAATCTGAGGAAGCCAAGCTTTCCACTTTTTTCCTCAACCAAACAGAAAAATGAGTACAACCAGGGGATAAAGCGTGATTGCCTAAATACTTTTTTTTTTCCTAAAGAAAGAAAATTCATTGGAAGCAGATTCCCAGAAAAACTGCCTGGGTTTCTTTTAAGTCTACCAGCTAGACCCAAAATAAAAATAAAACTAAAAAAGCCAGCCAAAAGTAAGCAATTATTAATATGGTATTCTATATTTCTTCCTAGATAATTCCGAGGCGTTGATATCTATGCTCATCACAAATGAAGCAACTCTCTAGAAAAAATTACCCATAATAAATCCTATATCAATTCTATCAGACATCCCATATCTAATCAGAAAGGAAACAGAACTGTACATTAAACCGTGCATAGAAGAAGAAAAAAACTTTTCCCATATCACATTGTACTTCAGTTTTCCTTTCACTCCATTTTCCCACCAACCAAACTGAGTATAAAGGGGTCGGAAAAAATCCACCCCCCCCCCCCCCAAAAAAACAAGAGACCACTTGTATCTTCTGCCTCAAAAATGACCAACATTACTGCAAAACTAGAGCTAAATTAAACTAATTAACTAGGCAAATCACATACAGCACACGATTTTTTCATATGTTAGGTACTTCAAAGATCCAGAGGTCACCCAGTAGTAAAAAATCAGCTCAGCAAATACCTGACGAAAATGGAAAAGAACTAGGAGAAGAGTATAGATTTTTGTTGGATTTTCAGAGCGATTCCACAGATAAAGAAAGCCCTAGATTTGGGGATCCAGAAGACGCAGAAAAGAGAAAGACTACGAGGAGAGAGAGAGAGAGAGAGAGAGAGGGAGGGAGAGATAGAAAACCTTTTTAAAGACATTGACTGTGAACCCGGAAGACATGACAGACAGACAGGCGGTGAGCAATAGCTAATAGCTGGTGGATTTTTTTATTTTTTATTATTATTTTTTATTTTTGTTGAAAGCTGATGGATTTATCGTTTGAGAAAATTCGGACCACGGACTCTGATAAAATACTAGTTCTAAAATCCAACTGGTCGATAAACTCAAAAAAAAATTTAATAATTGATTTAATGGGCTGCATAATCATATTAAATAACGTTATAAATATAATTTTTTATTTAAAATTTATGTAATATATTTTTACAATACGTATTAAATTTTTATAAATAAATAATTTATAATTTTATAATTTTAAAGTTATTTATTACATTAATTATTATTTATCAAAATTTTAATTTTTATAATTATATATTTATTATAAATTAACATGGCACTTATTATAAATTATTTTATTAAATATAAAAATTAATATCCTAATAAAAAAAATAATTTAGTATTTATTAAATAAAACAAATTAAATTTTTTATAATTAATATATTTATTGTGAATCATAATATTTAAATTTTAAATTATTTATGATAATAATCAAATTTGAAATTATTTATTAAATAAACATTATTTTATTATTAGTTAATATTAAATATAAATATTTTATTAATTTCTCATGTGATAAATAGTAACTTTAAAAAAAATTGATTCACGTTATTTAACTTGTCATTGATTTTATTATTTTTATCAATTTTGATCAACCCGATCATAATGTTGTGTCAGTTTAATTTTTAAAATATTATAATATACTATTCATTCTCAACTCCTCAGTTTTCCCAATGACCGTTAAAGATTTTTTTTTAGCATGAGCGGTTGACGCATGACTTTTTTTTAAACGTAATAACATTTTATAGACAGTGTATATAAAAAATGTGTATATATATTTGAAAAATATAAAAATATAAATTATTTAAGATATTCATAAATAAATAAAAGTATTAAATTAAAATTATTAATATTTGTGATGATTGTAGTCAATGACTCTCCTGAGAGATATATATTTTGAAGGCTTATTGAGTTGAATAAAAGAAAAAGTCTATATTTCTATATTCTTATAACGAATTATGTTATATGAGACTTGATTTTGTCAATAAAAAAAATGAATATAAATAAACTGCAAGCTCGTGAGTAAATATTAATATTTTAGAGTAATATTTCATAATGTTCTTATAATTAACTTCTTCTTCTTCTTTTTTACATTGGAAATTGTTTTTAATAATAATTATGTGTTTGAAGCAATTAGTATTATCAAGCATTGCAAAAGCCCAAAGTTAACTAGGCTCATGTTCCAAGAGAAGCCTGACTTAAGGGAATGGGCTGTTAAATATGGGCTCAAAATGATCAAGCTGACGTACCCAAGCCCGAGTCCAAAAAATTATGACTTTTTCGGTGAGACTACGTACAAGATCATTTTGCTCTATGTACGAGTTATAATAACAAACTATTTCACCTAACTTGTCTATTGATTTTATTTTATTTTTGGTGTAAAGGGATGTTGGGAGAGAGACTTAAAATCTGGTTATCTTGTCACTTGAGCTATAATCAGAAGAGTTGTCAATTGAGTCATTACACAATTGTGTACAAAATTTTATTACATATTTTTTAGTCATTCTTCTATTTTTTTTTTTTTAATCTAAGACAAAAATCAAGTGATACAAATAATAAGGTTATTGATCAAATTAATTATTAAGAGTGCTTCCCTTTGCTGCTCACATTGATCAATCTATTAGGTCATTCAAAGTCTTTCAAATTGGTCTGCCTGCCAATATAAACTCATGATTTTAAACCAAAAAAAGTGCAAGAAAGCCAAACTTTTTGGAATTAAGTGTAAGTATAGAGGGGCTCTAAGAGTTTAAAACTGATTTTATGCTTATTTGAGTTTGTGACCCATAATTCCTTCAATCATTAAAAGCATTATTCCACTGCTTTGATAACAGAGAAAATAAATGTTAATCAACAGTTCCCTGTCCATTGAAACAGACAGACAGTCCTCTCCTCTTTTTTCCTTTTTCCTTTTTCTTTTTTCTCTTTCTCTTTTTCCACTTTCTTTTTCTTTCTCTTTCCACCACCTAGTTTTAAGCTTATTCTTAACGAAAGTGATTTTATTCCATCCTTACATACTGTTTAAAGCTTGTTGCTTTATAAAAATATATTGTAGTTTCCACAATATTGAGGAGACTAACTTTTGATTATCCACACCCCTTTACATCACATGGATTCTACTTTAACATACAAAGCCAAATTTTCCCTCACTAACAAGAAAAGAACAAAACCACAGCCCATATATTTAACTCATACACACTTGATCTTCACTATCCTCAAAGTATAAGCCAGAAACTACTACTTCCTCTCAAGTTAATTTGAAGCTTGAATCAATAGCTTACATTCACAATGTTCCTCCCAATGTTTTCCTTTAGTTAAACTCATTCAGCCCAAAACCATAGTCTTTGTTTCTCTCTATTATCATTGTGAATTGTGACTGAGTAAAAAACAATTTGTGAAGATGAGAGCAGGAATTTGCAGTGTTCAGCTGCAGGCACTGACACCTGAGGCTGCAACCACTGTAAAACAAGCCGTTACCCTTGCCAAACGGCGTGGTCATTCCCAGGTGACTCCACTCCATGTTGCAAGTGCTATGCTTGCAACTTCCACTGGCCTTCTTCGAAGGGCTTGCCTTCAATGCCACTCTCACCCCCTCCAATGTAAAGCTTTAGAGCTTTGCTTCAATGTTGCCCTTAATCGCTTGCCTGCATCCACACCAAGCCATCTATTGGGACCTCACTATTCCACTCCTTCCCTATCCAATGCCTTGGTTGCAGCCTTCAAACGTGCTCAAGCTCACCAACGCCGTGGCTCTATTGAGAACCAACAACAACCTATTTTAGCTTTGAAAATTGAGATAGAACAGCTCATAATCTCTATCTTAGATGACCCAAGTGTTAGCAGAGTCATGAGAGAGGCTGGTTTCTCTAGTACTCAAGTGAAAAATAAGGTAGAACAAGCTGTTTCATTAGAGATTTGTTCCCAACGTTCACCTTTGAGTAGCCAATCCAAGGAAAGCAGTAAACCTCAAGTTCTAAGTACTAATGTTTCTTCATCTTCACGTTTTAGTCATTTTGGTGGGTCACTTATCAAACCTTTTGACAATATTAGGAATGACGATGTAACAAGTGTGTTGAATGAGTTTTTGAATAAAAGAAAGAATACAGTTATTGTAGGTGAGTGCCTAGGAAGCACTGAGAGTGTAGCTAGGGGAGTGATGGACAGGTTTGAGAGAGGCAATGTTCCTGGAGACTTGAAGTATGTGCAATTTGTAAGTGTTCCTCTTATGTCTTTGAGGAACAATAGCAAAGAAGAGGTTGAACAGAAGCTTGTGGAGCTTAGGTGCCTTGTGAAAAGCTATGTGGGTAGAGGAGTTGTTTTGTATTTAGGTGACCTCAAATGGTTACTTGAGTACTGGTCAAGTTATTGTGAGCAGAGGAGAAATTACTACAGTTCTGTAGAGCATATGGTCATGGAGCTCAAAAAATTGGTCTTTGGAACTGGGGGGACTGGAAGGTTGTGGCTTATGGGGATTGCAAATTTTCAGACGTACATGAGGAGTAAAGCTTGCCACCCTTCCCTAGAAACTATATGGGAGCTTCATCCTCTTACAGTTCCAGTTGGCAGCCTGAACCTAAGTCTAAATCTTGACAGGTACATATGATTTAACAGTTTTTGAGGTTTATGTCTCTCATCCTTCCAGGTTCTCTATCTTATTTTCCTTCAAATAGTTTGGTTTTTTTTTTTTCCAAGGTTCAGGATCCTGCAAAGTAATTTGACTTAAAACTGTTCGAAGTTCCACTGTTTAATGCTTGGTATTAATTTTTTGTTGCATCGGTTTGTTTCAGTGATATGCAAGCTCAAGAAAGAAGCAAGGTACCCAAAGAAGGGTCTTCTTGGCCACTGGTTGAAGATAAAGCTGGAGTTGCCAAGAATCTAACTTGCTGCGCGGATTGCTTGATAAATTTTGAGAAAGAAGCTCAAAGTATCTCTAGCAGCATTCGAAAGGAGTCCACCAACACCCCGAGCTTGCCGTCGTGGCTCCAACATTACAAGGACGAGAGAAGTTACACAGGCGATGATCAGGTTAATATTTTATTGTAACACTAATAGAGTATATATTACCAGAAAGATATATCTTGAAACTAATATTTCTGGTGATTTTCTCCTCTTAAGCAGGAATTTGCCAATCTCAAGGATCTATGCAAGAAATGGAACTCATTTTGCAGCTCAGTACACAGACAGCTTTCTTTTCCTGAGAATAAACCCCTCAAGTGTTTTCCATCATCTCCTTCGTCCATCCATTCTGTCTCCTCAGATGACCGTAAGTCTAACTTGCATCAGAACCACCTAAGTTGGCCAGTCACTTCTGAACCAAAAGAATGCAAAGCATGGATTTCTGAAGCTAGTGATGAAGGGTGTGAAAGCAATTTGATAATGTTCATGCCAGATAGAAATGTCCCTAAACCGGATCTTTTATCAAATCCCAACTCTAGCCCCAACTCAGCTTCTTCAAGTGAGGCAATGGATGGTCTGGAAAGTAGTCATATGTTCAATGAACTCAATGCTGAAAATTTGAAGATTCTATGTGATGCATTGGAGAAAAAAGTTCCATGGCAGAAAGACATTATCCCTGAAATTTCAATCACCATTCTTCGGTGCAGGTCTGGGATGACCAAAGCAGACAATAACTTTATAAAGAGAGAAGACCGAAAAGAAGAAACTTGGATGTTCTTTTTGGGAGAGGATTCTCAAGCCAAAGAAAATATCTCAAGGGAGCTAGCTAAAGTTGTTTTTGGATCTTATAATAAATTTGTCTCAATTAATTTAAGCTGCTTCTCTTCCCCAGTGGCTGATTTGAATGAAGGATCCAAAAACAAAAGGAAAGAAAGAGATGAAATGGGCTGCAGTTATCTGCAGAGATTTGGAGAAGCAGTGAATGAGAATCCTCACCGTGTGTTCTTCATGGATGACGAGCATGTTGATTACCGTTCTCAAAAGGGTATTGAGAAAGCAATTTCAAGTGGAAGAGTAACACTTTCTGATGGTGAAACTGTCCCACTTAAGGATGCCATTATCATTTTCAGTTGTGAAAGGTGCAGTTCAATGTCAAGAGCCTGCTCTCCTTCAAGTAGGCAGAAATCTGATGAGAATGAAGAGGAAGATAAAGATATGTCAGAAGAGAAAATCCCATGTCTCTCATTAGATTTGAATATTTCCATCAAAGATGAAGCAGGAGATGAGCTTTCAGTTGGAAACACATCTATTCTGGAATCAGTGGACAGAAAAATTATTTTCAAAATGAAAGAATTGTGATAGGAAGGGGTTTTCCTTGTTTGGTGATACTTTTTTTTTTTTTTTTTTGCATTTCTTTGACTTCTTTAAAATTTAGATGTGTTGAAGGAAAGAAAGAAATGTAAGGGGGAACAAGAGATAGAAGTAGGTTTATGACTATTTTCCATGGATGAAGATGGTAGAGTTAGGATTTTTATTTTTATTTTTATTTTTATTTTTCCGTTTTAATTTTGATAGGTAGTTTAAGGATGTTTGCTGTACATGTTAATCTATATTTCTCTTTTTGCATGTAATTGGCTTCCTGTACTGCAATGCTGAAAAATGATGTTGCCTTCCTTTCTTGAAAAGCCATTTTAAATCACTATTGCCTTTTTATTTGTTTCATATTTTTCCCTTCTACTGAAGTATGACATTTTTTCTTGTATAGGTAAGGGAGGCAATGGAAGATTCTTAAAAAAAAAAAATCCTGATTAACATCTCATTAAGATGTCGCATCATCTAATATATTCTTCCTAGTTCTCTGGATCTGTACTCATGCTTAATATCTCATTTGTTGCTAAATTATGCAAAAACTTTCTTTCTTCCTTATCTTGATGTTTAATGACAGTACAACTATCAATATCATCATTTAGGTACAGAAAACTGTTTTTTCTCTTCTCTAGTTTATTCAGAAACATCATTTTAATCACCGTTATTAGGATTTGCTAAAACTTTAAAGTTTTAGGTTTTGTATATTTGATTTTGTGGTTGGATATATACATCTGTTTAGTACCCTTGCTTTTAACCATGAATCAGTTAAGTTTACCTTAATATTGTATATTTTTCTTTTATTGTCTTCTCTTTTACTGATGCAAATCTTATGTACTGGTTAATTTTACAAGTTAAAATGCTTTTATATCTAGTTATGATAAACATGGTACACAAATTCTCTTATGTCTATAATCTGCTGTTACTACATAACAGCAAGCAGATTATAGACAGTTCTAAATATCCTTCTAGAAAATGAGACAACAAGAGTTAAAGGCAATTAAAAGGCAAAAGCAAGAATGATTCATTGCGTAAACATAGTGCAAAGGAAGGGTTACTATGAAAGAGATATAGAAAATTTTCCATAGATTTATTGAAAAGAACTTAACTTTTCATAAATATGGAGGTGATATTCACTTTTTCCTTTAGAACATTTCTTTAGTCGGTTTATTTTAACACCTAACATTCTCATCTTTGAAAAGCATTGCGCATATGATCATAAACAAAGAAAGAAGAATATATAATCAAGAAGAAGCATCTATCTTTTAGACCAAAAAAGTTAGTCCTTATAAACTACAGTCAGAATAATTACCTTTAAGTACTATACAGAATAATCACCTAACGTTTTCAGAAGTATGTAATGTAATGCAATGTTTGAGACCCAATATATATCAGTTGAAGTGAAAGTATGGTGTCTTATGAGTTTCTTACCTTTCATGCATATGATTTTTATTCCTCTGTTCAGTTATTCTGGTCTCCCTTGTTGCTTATTTCATATCCTATATCAAGATGTTTTAGTTCTGCAGCATCTTATAAACATAGAAGAGGTAGTTGCTGATCTTAACTAACGATTCTAACTCACCAATAATCATGATTAAGGAAAATATTTAGACTACCAAAGACAACAAGATTTTCCATAGATTTTACAAAAAAATGGAATTGTAGTCCAGATATAATGTTATGCTCAAGCTTGTATTTTTGGTTTTTGGCCAAGCTCGATCTTATTCAAAAATCCTTGAAGGCAGATCTTTATTGGCGACAAGACAAACTTAAAGAATATGAACCATACTTTGTTTTGTACTTCCCAGATTTCAAATACACAAAAGGAAAAGATGGTCATTCTTAAAGAGGGGAAGAAAGGAGAGAAAAGAAAAATAAAAAGATATTCCATCACTTACTCCAAAGTTATGTACCTTCCTCAACTTATAAGAAACCAACAGCTACTATGGAAGTAAAGATCACGACTCCTTCTTTCAGTTAAGCTTTTAAACTTGATTTGTTGGCTTTCATTATATTTATTGTAAAGAAGTTACCTTATTCAAGATTACTTACACACAAAAGCAATGGCTTGACCAATTTGTGTTCAGGTAAATCAGCCTGATCATTCCTTGTCTTCTACTGTTTATCACAATTTCAGTACATGTACCATCTTCTTTATGTTGAACATTTTACATAGTAAACAGGGGTAAAACTAATCATTAGGATGAGCAGAAGATACAAGAAAGGTAGGCAACTAGCTATCAAGCTGATATATCGTTGTTTATGAACTCTGTATTTTGTTATTATTTGGAATTATGAAAGAGACTTCACTAACAAGCAATAGAGAGGAGAATGCATGCATGTTTGATTCAAAGAAGAGCAGAAGTTGACCACAATATCATTGAACCACACTAATATTTTCACGAATCTTTGATTACTAAAATATATGTAAAAATTCACTATGACCAACTCTATTAGTGCTCAAACATAGGTTGTTGCCTGCTGTATTAGGATAGCCTACTAAGATAGATTAGAAGAAGCATACTTTGGTTGTACCCATAGCTTCTGTCAATTAGTATTTTATTTATTTATTATTCTCACTGTTCTATATAACTAAATGAAAAGTAAGAAGGAGAAAATGACAAAAATGATGGTAGCTAAACTCCACTCTTCTCTGCTTTCATCTAAACATGTTATCCTAAGTCCTAACATTGTCACTTGCAATAGTTTATTTATACTAAAAGTTTTATTCTAACAAGTCTATTGGTGATCAATTTGGATAATCACAAAGGCATCCCTTCTTTGGCCATTTCAACAATCTTTGTAATATTCACATGAAGACAAAACCTCGAGCTTTGTTCCCATTATGGGATCACTAAAAGAATATCATCAGAAGCATTGTCTTATATGCTTGAACTTACTTCTAAAACCACCATTAATTTCCCCCTAATCTTTCACATGTCCAATAAGCTTCATATCCTGCACATTTTGGCCTTCTAAGTTTGACATCTAGAAAAAGCTTAGACATGATTTTCTTGCAGTTTGAATAGTTTATATTTATTGGTATGCATGTTCAGCAAGTTAGGCAAAATGAAAATGAAACTTTCTTTTATTAAGTGGATGTCAAACATGGTCAAAATTTGTCTAAAAGAGGTCAAATGCAGCAGCAGTCCACTATAGGCTGCTGCAGTGTGTGAGTCATCCTTATAGTCTATTAGTGTGAACTAATGTAATCTTTTATTGAGACAAACTACCAATTAAAGTTACAAACTTTACTTTCCAACTATAAAGATTATCAAAATCAACATGTTATAATTTATAATTAAGAAATCACAGTATTCAGTCATTAGCATATTGATTATAACTCTCATCTGCTTAACTCATGGAATGAGAAGTACAAACCTAGATATCATGTAGAATAAAGGTTTAAAACTATAATCCCTGTTGGTTTAAGTAACTAATGTTTTATCCACTCAACTCCATGAGATAGAGGGTAAGGACTAACTCAACAGCTAGTGTCTAGAGCTCAAATGTTAGCCGAGAATTTAGTTTATGACATGTTGCTTGTAAAATATGCACCAGAGCTTTAAAGCAATAAGATATGGAACAATGCTATATTTTTACTGTGAAGGGTTTGGGAGCTTCTGTTACAGTTGGAATTATTGCTATATGTGTCCTTACTATGAAGAGTTGGGAACTCTAAGTTTTTTCATTGTTATAATTTTTATTTTTATTTTTTCATTGCAACTTATCATTTGAAGTACTCATCCCAATGGCCTAAAGGTTCTTTTAAATACAAAGATACGGCACCAGTCATTTTGGACATAAGATCTTAAAACATGATCTAGAAATCATTACAGAAGGCGAAAAAGGGAAAGGAAAAAAGAGAATTGTATAAGAATGAAACCCACTAATTGTATTCTTTTTAGGGGTCATTAATGGTCTAAAGTATTCAAAATGTATCAACTTTTCAAAGGCAGTGCAACTTTTTTTCTTTTTATTGCAGTGCTAGCTGCTATGTCACAACCAAGACAGCCCTGCAGCATTTCAAACTTTTGAGAGAAGGGAGAGATGGTAGCATTTCCCCCAAAAAAAAAAAAGAAAAAAAAAAAAAGGGGGATTGGCATGGAGACAAAGTTTCCACACCTTGAGCTTTAGCAGTCTTTAGGAAAAGAAAGCTAAGAAGGGCTTGTTTTTATAGAAGGCCACCATCTTTTTTTAACGCTCTTCTTTCTATTCTATTGTAAGACAAATTTGCATGAAAGTAAGGGATTTCTCGGATCTCAAACTCCCAATAATCTGTGTATAATTGAAGCCTCTTTCTTTTTTTCTCTCTCTCACATAGGATCACCTGAACAGTGGCCTTGGATCCTGCAACTTGTCACATACAAACAGATCCATAAAATTATTGGGGAGAGAGATGGTGGGGTGGCCACTATACGTTGGGGTTAGTTTAAAGTTAAGGCTGTTGGATATGACCAGTCAAAAAGGGAAGGTGGCATGTAAGTTAACGAGAATGTACTAAATTATATGATATATTGCTGCTTACTGCTTAGAATGAGAGAGAGAATTACGCTGAACAGAGTGAGAATAACAGGATTAAGTTATCAATAACCAAAACTGAAAAGAGTATAAGTGTCTTCTGCAGAGTAGGAATATTTCAAGGATCTGTAGCAATTACATATCTAAGGGTGGCTGGAAGATCATGTCCAATATCAATATTTCAAGCAGAAGGCTTAATTATTCTAGGTTGGCCATAACAGATTTTAGAAGAAGAAAATTAACTCATAATCATAGGATGATTAAATTTTATAACGATTTACAATATCCATATACACATGAATACTGTAACTATTTTCTGCAGTGTAACCTTAGTGATAAGTATCATTATGAGTTATAATACTACTTTGGGATTTTAAGCATTATTCTATGTTTAAAAAAAGTTGTCCACAAGCAAGTTTTTTGCCTAGGAATTGTCAGTTCTTCAAAAATCTGAATAGTTATATAGAACTCTAGCCTACCCCCAGACCACAATTAACAAGCCAGACTAGACAATATACGGTTTGTATGATGTAGACATTTCAAAGCAAGAAACAAAATCCATGACACACTAATAAAGAGCCCATGCATGTATAACAGCTGAAGAAATCTGTCTTCATTTTAGGATTGATGTTCCGTGGCTGGATCCTTCCCAAACCTCATTAAAGCATGAGTTGTCAACATTGAACACCTGCGAGTCATTTCCGCAACTCGGCCAAGCAATGGCAACTTAACTGTTTCTCTATCCCAAAGAGGCTTCTTATACCACCTATTTAATGCAACACTTAGTCCTTGGTAGAAACCATCAATATTTATAACATTATCTTCAAAATAGAGGGAATGATTAACTTCAAATGTATTATGGATATACCCCAAACAAAGAGAAGTAGACATGTTATAGAAGGAACCATTAAGTGGAAAAAAAAATTTAGGTGCAAAGTCAAAACGAATAACAGAACACAAAAATGTAAAATGAACAGAAAAGTGTAAGTTCCAAGAGCCTAGTAGATACCAGTCCTCATGGCGAACAATTTTTCCATCCACGACGTACAGCTTAATAAGTGATATCATATCTATTTCTTTCCCCAAGAATTTGTAGTGTTGCTTGTTGTTAATTAATATCTGCACTAACAACCACATACACAGATTTCCATGTAAGAAATGACAAGCAATTACGTTGAGAAAAAGAGAGGGGGAAGGGAGGATTTACAAACTACATTTCAAGAGTAACAACTGAATTACAAACCTCTCGTTTTCCCGGTGTAACTAAATTTTCTTCAATACTGTAGTCCACAATTTGAGATTCACTAAATATCTGGAGTATATGGAAAGAAACAAAATCTGGTGAAACAATGTCCCATAGTAGTATTCGGAAGAAAGAATTACAAATAAGTCAAAACTAAAATGGAAGAAAAAAGTAAAAAATAAATCCCTAGCTACATCCATGTATAATTGATTATTAATATGTTAATTAAGTACATTCTTCTATTCTCCAGATACAAGTGAAACACCCTTCATAATAAAATCATTGTCGCCAGACTCACCACGAAGTTTCCTCATAATCTATGTTCAGGACATACATTCCAGACTAACTAAATGAAATGCAACAACCCAACAGTAACAACATTAACACACCAAAATTGAAAGCTCAAAGCCGTATTGTTGAGCACCAACTCAGTTTAATCTTCTTGATCAATTATCCAAAATTTTCAGAATATGTTGTCTAATGTCAGTAACATTTACAACAAAATATTGAAAGAACTCGACAAATTGGGGGACTGATGCAAAATGAGATTCTTTGTTATATTATGTATGCATCCTGACTAGGTTGAAATCCTCTCTCCTCAAAGAAAAGTTTATGAGATCAAGATCAAATTAGATTCCAGTTTAATCCAATTAGTAATAACTAGACATTATTACTTTTCTTACTACATTTTCAAAGGAATTTTAATTAGGGTACTATCCCATTTGTTTCCATATATTGAAAATTCAACTTTGAGTTTGCAACACACAGCAGAAGCACTTAGTTTGAAGCAAGAAGCAAAACAATAAACCAGCATGGGAGTTAACCAAACCTTGGAAAGTGAATAAAATGCTGATTTGATCTGCTTCACACTGCAATATACCAATAATAAATGTGAGATAACAATGTGTAGTATTACTATTGGTGCTCTCGTACTAAGTCGATGATGGAAGTATGCCTAGTTGAAATGGGACACCACGATGGTTGAAAATGGGACCTCCAAGTTGGAGTCCCATGTTTCAAATTCTGCTGGGATGGAGATGGGCTACCCGCTGTAGAGTAATCCAAGCCCAGTGAAATCACAATCCAAAGCAAAATTGTAAGAAATAGGAACCTATTATTTTCTTTTTGATAAACAACACAGAAGAATTGTGAAATATTTATGGCTTAAAACATTTTAACTATAACGTGGTCTCACAAGATAACTCCTAGAATCTACTGTGTAAATAGCCATAAGGCAATTGCACAGCAAGTTGCAAATATACCTGCCAAGCAACCATAATGAATATTGTCTATGCATAAATGCATTAGGAAAAAGAAAATTGCTATTTTGGCATCTAGGATAGTACATTTATGACACAAAACTAATAATAATAACATGTACCCCTGGGCACACATTAGTGGGTCCTCAAAGGAAGCATCTGGGGCATAGATTTCAAAGTCATGAGGTGTTGCACAAGATCCATACCTGAAATGGAAAAAAATTGAGCAAACTGACGAAGGATCTGGATGCCAAAACATAAGTTTGAAAATGAAGATAAATGAACTTAAGGAAAAAAGAAAAAAGAATAAGATAAGAAATAACAGAAATGGCGCCATAGAAAATGCCATTGTTGCAAATTGGCAATTAGAAAGTACTAGCCATCTTATATCTTTTAGCTATAAAGAGATGTGCCTTGACATACTGCCACATATGCCATACTATGACCTCTGACTTTTAACCACAATAACGGGAAAGGTAATCAGCAGCCTACGTTCCAGTTGCTGGCCACACTGTTAACATTGTGGCCCTTCAATCATACTAATTCCTAGAGTTCTCCACTAGTTCAGCCCGTTTTTGAGCCAATTAAGCTAGATCAGCTAAAGTCCAAGCCAACTCCAGTTAGTTCGGCCCAAACTTACCAAATTGCAAACTTTTGAATTCACTCAGCATATTGCTGCTTTCAAAGAAGACAAACATGAAAGCACAAAACTACATGTTTGTATATTTTGTATGCCCACAATCCCTATGACGCTTATGCAACAACAGACAAAGAATACAACACTAATAGTAAATAACTATAGTCATATAACAACATGGACAACAGTGTAGATAGGTTTTAATTGAAAACATCATTGGCCAATCTGATCTGGAACATCCTCTTCCGGATGGAAAATTACATCACCTATGTAAAATTAACTGTCCTATTTTTCACTTGAAAGTGAATCATATCATACCGTGACATCGCTACAGAAAAGAGACAGAGAGAAGCTTTAGAGAAAATCAGACCACTACATTACAGGCCTTCAACAATAATTAAAAGAACAATACCCTACTATCTTCTCCTTTTTCTTGATGCACAATACCCGCATCATTCTAGATTACAATAAGGGAAATACATAGGCATCTAGTATAAGATAGAAAACCATCTTACAGTAGACATTATGTTTGGAAACACAGAATCCTCAAGAATGGTGTAGCCCCAACGTGTACACATTCAATTTGTGTTGCATACCATAAACGGCTTTAGATGTGCAAATTTCACCAATGTAACACACCCTCCACACTATACTAACCAGTGGAAAACATTTCCTACAGCAGAATATTCCAAGCTTATTTGAACTTTTATTTATTTATTTTCATAACTCCACAGGGAATTTCTACTTATGGGCTATGAAGATAGAGAAACATATATCAATCCTCAACTTACAGTGCAAAATAGTCTTTTCTCCTTACGTAACAAGTGACAAAATATACCATTAAAATTCTCATGAAAGATAGTAATAAAGTAAGACCCATATTGCAATAAAGGCCCAAGTTTTGTTCTATTAAGCGGTGAGTGAGAGAGCTCACAGATTTAGAATGTGAGGAATTATCCTATCAGCAATACGCTTCTTCGCACTAAAATCACATGCTCCTTTACAACAGGTCTCCCCCACCTGATCGATTCCGTCCGCATCTAAAAAACCCATTAAGCCAAACAAACGGTTTCATCAATATTTTTTTTTAGAAAGTGAAAGACTAAAATCTACAGAAAAGAAGCTACAAATTTACACTTTGAGAACTTCTCCATTGGGGTTCTGAATCTTTCTCGGAAGCCAAACAGGTTCGAAGATGGTGATTGGGGAGGAAGTCAGAGAGCGAAAAAATTCTCAGAAACACACAACGAGAAAAAGAAGAAGAAGAACAGAGAGCAATGGAAGGCAAAAAGTTCATGGCTTCACGGGCTCGACGTGGCTTCTTGTTGATGTAATAAACGAACGGGTCACCCTCACTCACTGTTACAGAGTCGAGTCAGTTATGCAACTGCTCCCTTCTCATTCTTGACTTCTAAAAGCGCGCGCGCAACTGCAGATTGATCCGATTTATGTGTTACGTAGTCAAATTGATTTTTAAAGGGTAAAGGATGGAGCTAGGCCCAGCCCAACTTTTTCTCTTTTGGGTCGAAAGCCCAAATATCGGTAAGGAATTGGGCTTCTGTAATTCAAACCAATAATTACAGAATAATATTTCATATTACTTTTTATCTATTTAATATTTCGGTATAAACACTGAAGCAATACAATTATAATTTAAAAAATGTGAAGTGTTTAGGTGTCAAATTGAGACATTTAATTAAATGCCTTATTATTTCATAAAGATATTTGGTGCTTTAAGGTTTAATTCTTTAAATCATAATTTTCTTTCTAAACACCCTAATTCTTTTAACTTTTCAATTAGTTGGACACATTCAATAATTGAGACTCTTTTGTATTAAACTGATTTACTCTTTTTTTATTCTAATACTGCAAATTTCTTCTTCCTTTTTTTTATTTTTTTTTATTTTGCGTGAAGTCTATATCTAAGTTTTCTAAAAAGATAATTACTATAAACATGTAAGTATAGATAGCACTTTAAACTAATATAAATTTTTGGTTGATGATTTATTTTTTGGCACATATCAAGCTAGTTAAAGCATTTATGCATATACATAGCCATTCATTTTTAGTGATATATGTATATGGTGAGTAGCTAAAGCATTTATATATATACATAGCGATTCATTTTTAGTGATATTGATAATATATATATTTGGTGAGAAGCAATATTTTTATTTTTACATAATTTAATTGCTTGAACTCCCTTACACACACCTCAACTAATTTAATTTTCTTATACTTTTCTTTTGCACCAACTATAAAAGGAAATAGTTTTTTGGACTACGGAAAATGAGTTTGTGGGGATAATACTATCAGCAAACACCTTAAAAAAAACAACATATATATAACACATCTACCTTAAATATCATATTGTATAATTGGAAACCTCATCTCTGACATTTCATCAAGTTGCTAGTTATAGATTAAAATCCAGAAATGCTACTAAAACCTATCCAGTGAGGATTAGGTGAGAAACATAAGCTTTGAAGACTTTCAAATCGTTGGAGTAAATGAAAGAACTATATAGTCAACCTGAGGAAAAAAGATATTCAGTTATTCACCCTTATTTATATACCACTAACAAAGAAGTCACCCCTACCTCGTAGGTGGACAAACCTCCCAACTGAAACACAAACCTCCAGATATAGAACACACCTATACATATCATGGGAAGCACAAGCTAGACCTTATTATTTCTCCCATTTACAGAAAGGGATCAAAATTTACCGCTTGCTATCATTGTTCTTTCCTTCAAAAAATTCACCAAGCATGCGTTCAAGATCTTCAGCCGAGTATTTGATGTACTTCTGTGGGTTCTTTCCACTCTCTACAAGAGGCCTGTAAAACACCACATATATGCTCAGATCAAATGCAAAGAAGTATTGAAGTAATAAGACGTGAAATGCAGACAACATTAGCTCAAGTACTTAGTTGATAATGAGGATCTTTACTTCTTTTGAGAGAGTTGAATTTCATTGCAAGTGTTAATTTGCCTCCGATATCACAATAGAAATAATAATCCCCTCCAGTGTTTGAATGAAATTAAAGAGTCTGACCATTTTTTCTAAAAAGAAACCCATTGTTTCTGAGAATTACATTAACTACCCGTAATACAACTAACTCCAAATTCTAAAAACTACCAAACGGGTCAAATTTCAGATAAAGTTTGTATTTTACTATTATATAAATATATTATACTTTTATATCCTTGTTAGAGATGGAGCATAAATCATGAAATTAGTATCTCCTAGCAAAAACAATCAACCATGTTGAGACAACATTTGAAGACAATATCTGCTAGTTTTGGGATTTAAGCACTACATTTAACAAGGGAAATCCAGTAAAAAGGTAAACAACTAAACTGAACCTCTGCCTTGATAATTCTTTTATTATCCACTAAAAAAATTAGTTATTTTGTAAATTTGCCAACATTTTTTTATGATAAAAGGGAGATTTCTGATTTTTGGCTAAACTTGATAAAACCAAAGAACGTCTAAACTCTAAACCCAAGGTTTACTCTTATTGTTTTTGTCTTTGTGTTTGTGTTGAATCACAGCATTGTTATATGTATAAAATATTCTGAGGATCAACTCAGTCATTGAATTAGACATGTAAATGACCAAAGTTAACCAGGATACAACTAGGCGTTAACCTAATAAAAACAAATGAATCCCAAATGTAGCGTAGTACTTATACATTATGCTCATTCCTACATAGATATACTTCCTATAGTTGTTTAAGTCTTTGGGGTGTACCAGGAAAAGGAGGCAAAAAAAAAAAAAAAAGGATAAGAAGAAGGGAAATAAAGCTTTTTATGTCATGCGGGATTGGCTTCTGTGTCTAGCTAGATGGGAAAACCCCATTCTCAAGTCTCACATTGAGAATCCCTAGGAGACTTCTTTTCCCCTTCTTTGTTTTCTACATGTGCTTTTATTGCTTTATCTACCGAGGTTAGAACAGAGTTCTAATGGATTGGGTGGCTCCTTGCACTAATACCAAGTATCCATCCCAAAGTCACCTTTGCAGACCCATTTTCAAGGTAAAACTCAATATAAGAAGGAGTTCATTGGGTCAACTGAAAAATACTGGGATTTTAATATATACATTGTTTTTCTAGATAGAACTCAATTTATATTTCACAACAGACAAAAAACTCTGTTTTATGAGTTTTACTATTTGCAATAACTATTTAGGAATGTTATTTTCCCTTTCATTTCTCAAATTTTCAATCTTGCAGAAGGTTCAAAGCACTTTTTTATTTGTTGAACTTGGCCATGGTGGAATAGGATTTTTCTTTTCATCTACTGGCAGTGCTCGCCTATAGAAAAAGGATATCACGTGGGATAAGCTAGTAACTTTTTTAGTTCCAAAATGAAACACCATGTATCACAAAATTGTGGTGAAGATAAATGGGTGATTGACGGAGCAGCTGCTCCTAGCAGTCCTCTATATCGATATAGATCTGATGTGTGATGTATATGGTTTATTAGAAAAATGAGACACATACCCATAGCGTCTCAGAAATGATCTGTAGGCAGGCAACAAAACTTCAGCAACTGCAAGTCTTAGAGACTCTCGCAACTCTGAGTCAGGAACCGTCCATTGAGACTGTTTCTGGTGGAGCTCCTCAAACTGCATATTGAATGTTTTAAATCTGGAAACATAGCGCAAAGTGAAATGTCAAAAGAAGGATGAAAATTTTATTTCTCAAAAGGAGTCCAGCAAAAAGGAGTTTAATTTCAACCTGTCTTTCACAACTGCTCTGGAAGCTCCACTGCTACCTCCATCACCACCAACTGTGCTACTGCTACCCCCACCAGATGAGGTCAGGCCTTGAATAGATAGGCATTGCAGAATCTGCCAAGTAGAAACAGCAAAAGTTTAGCATTGTAGAAATAAAGTTACTTCACAATTAATCATGAGGCAGATATCTTGAATTTCAGGCATATGGTGACACAAGAAATTTTCTACGAAAAACACATTATAAGTGGTAAAAACAGATGAGAGAGAGAGAGAGAGAGAGAGAGAGAGTAAAAGAAAAAAAGTAACAGCAAAAGACGAGAGATTCTGATGGTGCTCATACTAAGACTGTATAAAGGTGATCTGTTTTCAATAGCATTGGAAGTTGGGACAATACCTATATCTTCCAGTAGCTGATCTATATTTTTCTTGACTTATATCCCTTAAATGAACCATTTTCCATCATGTCCAATATTCTGCCTGGGCTAAGCCAGAAGAAACCAATAATAACAATTTAACTCTAGAACCCTCGCTGAGTACCTGCTTGACTATTTGAAAAATTGTTCACAATCTTCCCACAAATCAAATTTAAATCCCAACAATTTGAAGCAGAGCAACTGCATTTATACCTATACACAAGTACAAAAATGGAGACACTTCAAACCCAATTTAGTTATTGTTCTTATTTCTCATGCATGCAAGTGAGTAACATGTTTAATATTTTAAATAAAAAAATAGTTTTTAATATTTTACTATTTGATATTCAAAAATAATAATTATATACAAATGTTAATTTTATATAGTTATTTGTATTTATTTAATTTAAAGATTTACACTTTACTTGGTTACTAACCCTAACCTTACTAGTGCTTAGCCTTAGCATGATGTTGTTTTGTATTTAAGACTATTTGTAATTATTTCTTGCTGTCTATTTCAGTTGTAGGTTGTGATGATGGTTATGTAACTTTAATATCCACACACTTGACTGTAAATTACTTAGTTTTATTTTATTCATATTTTTAAACATGAAATTTTCATATAAATATCATTTTCTATAATAAAAATTCAAATAGTCAAATTTGAATTCAAATATTCGCCAAATTCAAATATCATTTTAGATTTGAATAGGTATTCGAAATCGAGTAGTTGATTCAAATTCAAATAATAGGATATTTGAAACTATGTGATTCAAATTCTAGCTCTAATAATAGGGAATTGTAAATGACCATATGGCACAAATAGAACCTCGTGTCTAGATAAAATCCAATAAAGCACCTACAGAAAGGCCCAGGCAAGAAAAATGAAAGCCATAAATCATGAAATGGTTCGGATTAATTTAACTGGATCAATAGAATAACACCTTTTGCCATCCATTTCTTTTGTATTGATTTGCATGCTGCTGCACAATCCTCCTGTGCCTTTGCACCCAATCATCCCCTAACAAATCCTTCGCTTCAGACCTGAAAAGGAAAAGTAAAAGGAAAAAGATTAAAATGATGCAGAAAGTGATAGAAATTACAATTGCACACTTAAAAGTATGCATGAATTACCTCCGTACGGATCTGACAATATAATGAATATTATTCATGAGAAATAAGTGATTCAAAGCAGGATCTCTGTACTGCTTTGATTTTGCATCCAAATTGGTTTGAAGAGCTTGCATTATGCGCATTGTCACAGCCCCCAACTGTGACACCTCATCTCCACTCTCAAATTCTTGAAAAAGTTGCTTCAAGGTGGACCGATAGCTGTACATATTAGTTAATGTAGTAAGATCATTTCAATTATGTGAATATTTATATTTCTTATCCAAGCCAAGGCAACCACAAGATACAACAAAGGGGGAGAGGAAAAAAGAAAGAAACAAAAATAACAAAAGAGAAGGAGCAGCCACAAGTTTATATTCTAATCATAAACAAACAAATATCAATATCTAAAACAGACCTACTAGATAAGTTGATATATGGGATTAATGCAACATGAAGCCTTTTACATGCATAAAATTGTTTAGACTTTGGACTATTTCCCCTTCAATTGTTCAGAAAAAATCCTTTTCAAAAATTGATGCTTAGTTAATGTTCAAAAAAGCTGAAAATTGAAAGTAAGTATATTATTAAGTCAGTACAATAATGTGGGTGGACACATAAGTTGGGTGTAACATGTCCGTACAATCACTGTAATAGTACAGGTAAATAAGATCTTCAAGATGGGAAAGACTAAATTAAAACTATCATTCAAGGGTATACATAAAGATACAACAGAATTTTGTCTAACTTACTTCTCTAATGAAGCAATAAACATCATGTAATATGACTGCAGTTATGCATCTAAAAGTTTTGTATACAGGAGTATACTTCCAAAGAAGAGTTGTAAGCTAAAGATCATGGGTAAAACACGAGCAGGTTGTTTCCACCAAATTATATTGTTTATGCACTTCATGAGTTCACAACTTCTGATTAGCAAGTTGAAGTGAATCTTCTAACATAATGAACTAGAGGTATAACATTCTTTACGAAATACTATTTCAAGCCTAACAGGCTTGTACTGTATGTATAGACTGTTGCGTACAATATACAAGCATTCTTAAGAAATTTAGCAAATGTATACTGGGTGCCTGTATGTGGAATGGTGATTTCTACTAGGAAAGTTGCTTTAACAATTATATATTTCTAAGATCCTTATCATATGTATAAATTAATATTTAGTGCAATAAACATTACAGTGATTACATAACTGATACAACACAAATGTACATAATTATTTTTCTTTTTTGGAACACAATATTTGATCAAAGTAAACTTAGCATATCTATTCTAACATTTGACATCATTTTCTCAATTTACAATATCAGAGAATCTGGAATTCCAAAACAGAAGCAAAAGAAATTCTCATCAGATTGCTAACTGCAGTATACCATTACCATGCAAGATATTTAGATGACAGAGCAACAGAAAATTAACATGGAAAAAATTTCGGGATATCAGATATTAATCATAAAATTACACCATCTAATACTTCATTTTTAATAATAAAAAAAAATTATCTCATTCCTTTTCCTTATTATTGCAATACAGAAGGGGTGGAGGAGGGAAGGTGGTTTGGCTTCTAATAATGGGAAAAATCTGAGGACCTCCTCAAAGCAATAGACTTAAAAATTGGATGGAATATTTAATTGCTACTTGCTCTCTTATAATCCATACTCACTTCCGACTTTTCTGGCAATGTTCTTATCCATAATGTAGAAGCCTGCTTATTCTCCAAAATTTTGCCAATCCACATATTTCTTAATCAGTTGATGTTTATCAAAACTTATGTTTCTAAAACCCAGTTTAAATCTTGAAAGCTTTGCCAAATAAACTTCAATATCATTCCAGTTAGGGATAACCATTTTTATTCTGTTTTTTTTTTTTTTTTTTTTTTCTTTTTACCCTGGGTAAGAAAGTTCTGCACAGGGGATGTTTTTTAAATGAGATTAGCAAACTTGCCTAACTAAGAAAAATAACAAAATCAATCAAACCTGAACTTAGCAAATAAAAGAAAGCAACAGTTTGAAATGTGAAAAGAAACTTAAAGAATATGATGCAAATTATGGAAATGAGAAATGAAATAAATTATAAGAAGAACAGAATAAAATGACCATCCAGCTCGCGGAACAGTACTGGATAAAGAACAGACAGTTGAACTTACTCAAATAGAAACTTCACGTAGTTAATCACATAGCTCGTCAAAGGATGAACGGTTCCATCTGACACTGCAGTTTTTGTAGCATCCTTTTCAACAGCTTCTTCGAAATCTCCAAAGGTCTCCTGAGCTGTTTGGGCAAGCCGTTTTGTCAAACCCAACGCAGATTCTCTAATTTCATTACAAGCTTTACCTTTGAAAATTGCTTCAATCTGCAAGCATGTTCAATTTTAAAGTGATAAGAACATGGTACTTTTATCCAATTTGTTAACCGTAGCCCACATGATAAACAGCCACTTATGCTAGCTAGAGACTCGAGTAGAACAGATTGAGCAAATATTCATCTTAGAATGCTCAATCTGTCATTTGGATAGCGTTATCAAGTCATATATGCAAGCATGTATGAATTCACAGGAATGTATGAGAAAAGTATGCAGATACAAATTAAGAGATCACAAAGAATTCAGGATTTGTCACCACCAAAAAGTCCAAAATTATAAGCTTCTACAATTTTATCAACATACTTAAATAGTTATCATTAATTCAGAAAAATCCATTTGCACCAATATTCCATTAACAAAAGATGCATAAATGATACAGGGCAACAATGATGCAACTTTGCTCGAGAAGGAAAATCACACCTGTAGTATTTGAATATGATGTCCACAAAATGATCATGTACAGTCTTATGATATAAAGCGAACATAATATGCTTGTGGATGTGAAAACACATACCTCTGAATGGAGTTCTCTCATTATTTCATACATGTCCAGAAGTACAAATAACTTTTCTGGTGATCTCTTGCTTTTGGCAATTGCATCTCCAAAACTAAGTAGCACTGAGACACTGCTTCTAGTAACTTCAGCAAAACACTGATCACGGAGAGAATCAAAGCCTTCAAACATTTGATCACAAACTTTGTGCTCTCCAGAAAACAACAATTTGACCTGTTCAATAAAAATATGGATATTTTTTATGTTTTTCAAAGCAGTATAAATGAGTAATTATAAATTCGGATGAATATTATAGCAATTACAATGATGACATGTTCACAAAGAACTTACAGCAATACGCATGAAATGAATCCAATTCCCAATTTTGGCCTCCAAAACCTCCCATTGCATTTTCTGAACATCATCTTTGCTAAGCTTCTCAACTCCCAGTTTGCGGAGGCTTTCTTCCAATACAATAGAACGAGTTTCCCTATACAGAATAATAATGATAAACATGATGATACTTCTCAACAAACAGAATGATAAATGACCAAACACATTATATACATACATGTAGTTTTGGCTGTGTGGTATGTGTTAAAACAAGCATAAAAACAAAATATGTAGCTGTGCATCCAATAGTACCAATGTACATCACAAACATATGGGAAATGATAAGAAACATATGAAAGTTAGAAAAAAAGTTGTCATTTGACTGAAATAACAACAACGGTTTCATGTTTTAAACAATCACATCATATATTTGTCCGCCGTCCCATTTTCTGCCACTTGCTTCACTTTGTGGAAATTTAAGGAACCTCCAATTTTCTCAAAGACGCTCTTACACCTTTTCGAATTGCCCTTAGACCTTTCTGAATTTCAAAGGAGATACTTAAGGGCAACGAAGGAACAATTTTTTTCCTTTCAAACTAACACATAATTTGGGACATCCCAGAAAGAAATGTAAGACACAACAAAAGGGACAGATAGAGTACTTTGATTAGTCTCCCATTGGTGGAGGAAATTACTTTTCATTGGTTCGGGTAAATTCAATAAATATGTATTCAATGAATTAAAATTATACGAAAGATGACTGCATTGTGACTTCAAAGAATTGATAAAGATGAAACAAGAGATATCAGAAGAGCAGGGAGCATCATAAAAGTTTTTTCACATTAATATGTCTCCTTTATTTCTGTTTTGATCTTCCTTTTCACCTTTATGGTGAAAGCAATCAGTTTGCAACCATGGGGTTAATGGAATTATAAACATAAATCAGTTAATAAAAGAATATAAAAGAGCTGTTATTCTATCACCTAAGTTATCTATTTTTGAATCTCAAGAGTTCAGAATAATAAGTTTGTAACTTCCAAATAAAACTAAATCATAGCAAAAGTAGAAAGATATGATTACAGTTATTGAACCAATCTCATCCATTATAGAAAAATTGAATTGAAAGCATACTAAGTACTAGTTCAATAAATTCTAAATATACTATTACAGATATATCAATAGAATTGCAATTCAAGTTAAGACATGATTCTTATCAATCAATAAGAAAAAGAACAGAACTTAGCAAAAAAAAAAAGAAAAAAGAAAAGAAAGATGTTTATATATATATATATAAGGATAAAACTAGGTAGAAGATTTCAGATCCAACCAAACATCCAAACTTTTGATTAAATGAGGAAAAATAATTGATCGACAACAAACATTTTCTCGTTTTAATTGATCCAATGACACCTGCACCTATATAAGCCATAGTCCCGCAGCGAAAGATGAAAAAATAAAAGCTTGAATACCACTTGTTATAATCAAAGACCATCACTGTTGTCGAAGACATGAAAAATACTAAAGAAAATTAGAACTACGACTAATTCATCAGCTACTCTATTTCAGAGAAGTTGAAAACTATGTAAAAGGGTTTTGTCAAATATACTGACATTATTTGTACCAAAATTAATATATATATATATATATTTATAGACATTATTTGGTTAAAACTCTGGTTGGTTAAATGCATTTACCAAAATAGCCTAATCCTTTAAGGGATTTGTTTCAGAGCATATCTCCTGTCTCTTTTTCTCTTTTCATATTCCCCAGGTTGTTAGAATCTTATGATTTGTAATTCAAATCTTATTTGATTCAATTCATATGCCAATAGATGTAAATATTATGGGTGAATCAAAACTACAACCAAATTTATGATTCATGATTCGAATCTTATGATTATCTGTGATTCTTAATTTGTTGGACCATACCCAAATCTAAATGTACCCATCAAATCTCAATTAGACCCGACATGTTTAAAAAACTAAATTATTATTTTTCTATCTTTAAAGTGCATTTTCTACAGTCTCAATGTATTTTTAGAGCAATTTCATAAATGATTGGGTTGCTATTTTTCAAAGATGAGAGGAAGAGTAAGACATTTTTCTCAAGACACAAAATACTTGCTTTAGAGCCAAGTTCCTTTTCTATTGGCCAGATGATCATTGGTATGTTAAGATATCTCATTTTCAATGAATTTGTTATTGTTACTTCTATAAATTTTATTTGGAATTGACTTGAAAATTTTATACACAATCTTATAATTCAATTCTCAATTCACAAAATCAAGATTTCGATTCACGATTTGAATCTAATTTGACAACTTTGCTCCTCCCCTACACAATACATTTTTTTCCTCATACAAGCCAAAACATAATTGAATTACACACCATTCACAAACCCTGATCAGACATCATTTTCTGTCAGTTTCCAATCATTATTAACCACTAAGGCACCAACACGCTCCAAAAAAAAAAGCTTCCATCCATTTCATTAACATTGCCATATCAGAAAACAAAGGGTTAAATTACTTCACAAATTAAAAATTATAGCATGATCACTATACAGGTGCCAAACGATCAATTAACTTAATTATGCAACCAGTTTTTTTTTTTTTTTAACTTAATGTAGCATAATGATCATAATAAGAATGTAACCTCGTATAATTGCCAACTAAAGAAGAGGCAACTAGATATATTTTTTACTTATAACAAAAAAAACTAACGAACAAGCTTTCCACCTGTAAATTTTGAGTAACTGCTGTTCATGACCTGCTTGAACCATTTGCTTGGCTAAATCATGGAGAAGTGGCAAAACCCGTGGTGGTATAAGAGCGGGAGGTGTGTAAACAACAGCATCTGTTTCTCTGTTTTGGTGATCAGCATGATTATGGGAAGAATGAGTCTTGCCATTTATGTCACCCTCGTGACCAGGTGAACCTGAGGACGGTCGCAACGAGTTTGGAAGGCAATCAAAAAGACGTTCAGGTTCCACAGGCTTGCTGTGATTTCCCAAAGAAAAGAAAGATGAAAGGAAATAAAAAATCTTAGAAATTATTTTCATTGCTAAGAAATTAAATTTAGTTCGTTAAACAGCAAAATACAGAAGCCAATTGCATAAGTGTTGTGCCAAAGATGCATCATTAACCCTTTTTATGTTCACAAGAATTGATATTTTATGTAACCAATGTATTTGTGCAATTCCAAAACATGAGAACAAATCTTATTTATGAAATCCCTTCTATGAAAAATTGCAGAACTCCCTGGTGCTTTATACCAATTTACACAAAAAATCATGATTTTAAAATTTGTGAAAGATACATTTGACAGAGACAGAAATGCTAATTCTAGCCTTAACCTACGTTCAATTACTCTTTTCTTAAAGTTTCGTTGTATGTCTCACAGGTTTACTTGCACATTACAACTCTTAGGGTCACCCTTACATTGAAAAACTTATCAAAGTAATTTTTCTATCTTTCCTTAATCTCTCCACTTCAATCAAAACATTATTATACTCATCTTTGATAAAATTCACAAAGTTCATATCTCTACTTTTCTTTTCTAGCAACTTAACACGCCTATACACTCTAAATCTAGCTTCTCTTACAAGCTTCATTCATTCATTCGTTGTTTCCTTCTTTGCTACTTTGTATTCTTCATAACAACCCTCATTTCTATACTTACATCACTTTAATTATCCTCCTTATTTCCTTCACAGATTCTTAGACCTCTTCATTCCACCACCTTGATTTTTATTCTATAGCTCCACCTCCCCATATATTCTCCCAGAACTTCCTGAACAACTTTTTATACAAACTGCCATCTCATTCCAAATTAATTTTGCATCCTCATCCAAGTCCCACCTACATTCCTTAATCATTCTCTACTTAAATACTACCCTGCTTATCTCTTTCAAATCTAAAGGCAAAAAGACATTTGAGAGGTATTTATAACTTTGTATATGCTAATGCCCTCCTCAGGGCTTCATACTCCTTGTGGTGGCATAACACATGGCCTATATGATTTTAAATGGGGCGGAATCAAAACTAGATCATGTTTGAATTCATGAGCTCATGCTCTGATACCATAAAGAAACTACGACAGATTGGTTTTGGAAGAATTCAAAATCACTTTCCTTTCTGAATTAACTGGTTCAAATTCTAAGTGATCTGTACAACAGAAAATACTGTGAGCAATTTCTTGAATCACTTCATTAGAAAACTGTAAAACTATGATGATTTAGTATCTTGAATCACTTTATTTCAGTGAAGAATTGGTCTCTCTTAAAGTACCAACAAAGAATCTACAATCCTTAGACAGCAAAAATGGTGAATAAATTGGAGCTAGCAACTAGCCCCCAGGCTGCACCTTCTCTTTCAAGTTTATAAGCTAAGGTATTGATGACCTTAATTCTTAATACCATGATATAAGGAAACATTTTTCTGATGAAGTTACGGATGCAAAAAATTTTAGCGATAAAATGCCAAAAGGACATGATGAACAAGATTGAAGGACCATAACACCAAAGTATAAACCTGTACGATGACAATAGCTGCTTAAATTCATCTTCTAGCTTTGAGATAGCCTTCGCAAGTAAACTATTTGCCTGGTTGACAACCCCATCACCACCCTTAAAGCCTTTGTTGCTGCTAAAAAAATGAATATTGCTTCTTAGCTGGTCAATTGCTTCTAAATAACTCTCCACATTTTCATGTGGCCCTCTAAGTATTTTTGCCTCTGCCTGCGTATTTGAAGGTGATAGTGTTAACCAATAATTTTTAACAACAAGAACAATGGTGGCTTATCAACTCCAATTGTTTTATCCAATAATAGGTCAAATATAGTGGCGTCCCATCAAATACAGGTGGCTAATGTGTTTTGAGAAAAAAGATGCAATTGTGCTACAATACCACTAAACTACTCAAGACACACCGCTCAAGGAAAGGAGCTGGAATGCTTTCAGTTTCATAATGTAAAAACAAACAAAGTGAAGAGTGATTTAGCCTGGCTCCATTTTAGACTGACACCCAAGAGAAAGCAGCACAAATAGGCTAAATTCTTAGATGTATTCAGAAACTTAATTTATTACTACATCCTAAATAAACAATGGAAGGTAAACATAAAAAAGATAAAAACCAAGCTAACTTAAAATGCATAAATAAATTCTTAAAAAATAAGCATAAAATCTACTAATACAATAATGTGAATCAACCTGACGAGACCGATCAAATTGTGCCAATATGACCTCTGCAGCCTTCAAAGTCTTATCAATATTCTCATGAGCTTTCCGAATAGAATGTGTTCTAATCTGTAAATCCAAAATGAAGATGCAGCAGTCAAATGGGAACATATAAATGAGCTAAAAGTCAATATCCCGATCTGCTGTTTGGTTCCTTAGAAAATGTATGAAAATTTACACAAAAATGTAAAACAAAGCTTCTTCAACCTTTTTAGTAAAAGGGAGTCAACCCAACCAATTCGAGTTCATATAGTTGAGTACAATTAAGGGCAGTTTCTATGTTTTTCATTCTTTCCTTTTTGTGAGAAATTTTCTCGGAAATCAAACAGAAAATGGGATGGAAAAAGAATAGAATAGGACCTGGGTTGGACGCATAGCGGTCTCTAAGGCAGAGAGACGGTGGTCAAAGGAGCCAAGGATCGAGACCACGTTGTCTGTGATGGTTTGGCTTTTCTGCAGTGACTCTCTCATGGTGGCTGCTTTTTCGCTAAGTGAATCTAAGCCCTTTACTGCCATTCCCATCTTCTCTACTCTCTGTTTCTTTCTTAGGTTGAGTCTTGACAGGGAATTACAGAGGAAATAGGAGAAGAGGAGGAGAATGGTAGTTAATACTTTTTATTTTCCGTCGATGGCCCACACTGCCATTTTTGAGACTTCTTCCGCTTCGGAGGACAATTCGTGTCTTCACTTTGACAGGGTGTTTTTCTAGTCTTCCATAGTCTTTTCTTTGTTTCTCTATATTTTCTGCACATTTGTAAATTGTGATTATTATTTTATTTTATTTTATTTTGGTTAACAAATTGTAATTATTATAATCTAATATTGATCAGATTTTACTTTTACTTTTTTTTTTTTTCATAAGTATTCTTATACTCTTTTAGTGTAAGTCTAATTTTATTTAGGATTCGAGATTGTCCCTTCTAACAAAATATTTTTTAGCGAGCTTGAACCATAACATTAGAAAGATTTCTCAACTGTTTAGCTCAACTCATCAATTAAACGTCTTATAGGTGAATTTTACTTTTTGGAGACAATTATGTATTATAGCCACTTTTTTGATAACATGGATTATAGCCACTTAATGATTTATCATATGTAATTTTTTTTTTTTTTTTTTTTTTTTTTTGTTTCTCACATTTTTTGGGTATGGAACTAATCTTGTTTCAGGTTTCGTAACTCACTCTTCCCAAAAGTGTTTCATGCGGTATCAAATCCTTGACATTGCAAAAACTCTTCAACTACAGTGCTCAAGCGAAATTTATCACTTGAACCGTGTATTCTTGGGTATCATATATAAATTGTAATTATTTATCATTGAGTGTAAAATTTATATCAAGTATTTGAGTTTTTCTAAGATATATAATACAAAATTTATTTATCTCATTTTTCCTCTAATTTGAAAAGGACAATATTTAGGACATCTGATTTTGTTGGATGATTATAGAATATCCAAGGCATATTTAATTCTAAATTTTTAATTTTTATAATATTTATAAACAAAATAACCAACCTAAATGTATAGTTGAATAAACTTGGGTATGACAATTCTTCAAGAATTGCTTAACATTTCAATATAAATTAGTAACTTTTTTTCATCCAAACATTTTTTTTGTCTTTCTTCCATCAAACTTGAAAAGTTAAAACTTAAAATTGCTTTCCAAAAATTTATTTATTTCACCATAAGAGATGCAAATAAATGTTTTATTTTTCCTTCTAGACATTATGTCTCGAGTCCACAGCTGCATCGATCAATTGAAACATGTAAAATATATTTGTAAAAAAAACACCAACCAATTGATGTGAGAAAAAAAAGTAACATCTTTGATTCAGATAAAATATATTTTTTTTTTATAAAAAAATAAAATACCAACAAACAAATCTAAGTTTTTTTTCTATTTTCTCTCTAACTTTATCAAAATATCCCTTTCCATATGCTAGCTAGGATATCACCATGGCATAAAATAACACCATTAAAAAAAGAAAGAAGAATAAACATAAATTTGTTTAAATCAGTAATAATAGAAAAAGAAAAAGTTAAGAAATTTACTTAGAGTTCAAATTCTTAATTTATTTTTCTGTTCTTCGAGAGAAGTTGTTTTTATTAACTAAGAGATCTGATTATTACATTCAAAAAGATTCATACACCCAGTCTTCTGGTAAATATTGCGCTGGATCCAGTTGAGCTATTTCTTGTTTTGTCAAAGTGTTTTTTTCACCGAGACACTTCATCTCCCTCCCTTGCGCAATCTTTCCATCTACTCATTTAAAAAATAATAATAATTAAAAAAAAAAAAAAAACTCTTCAAAACAATATACAGATTAAAAAAATTGATAAGCATGTCACACTATTTTATAAGAATTTAAATTTAGTTGGTCTAAAATAAATTATTTGTACCGAAATTAAAAAATTTATGAAAATTTTATTCACAAAATTTTTCTGACACGACCCTTCTAAGAAGAGACAAACTCATAAAATTAGTAAAAAAGAGTATATATACTTATCACTAGGTCAACACTTAAGAGTATATTAAATTCTTAAATTTATTTTTAACTATTTCTATAATTTTTTAATATTTTAAAAACACTTTACTTATTACTATTATTGTATTTAAACTACCAAATAATTAGTTATAACTTTGAGAAACATCTTAATTGGTTGTCATATCCTACATTATTGTGTTAGCAATTTTTTATAATACAATATTGTGGAGAAAAATGCTTAATGACAATGAATAATCTAAACATAATTATTATAGTTGCTACTAGATTTGTTATATTAAATAAACAATTATGAGGACTGTTTGGATTCACTGCTTAGGAGGTGCGTTCTGCAACTTGAGACGAAGACGCAGCCGCACGCCGCGGCTGGTGTCCCATGCCGTGGCTCATTATTTTTTATATGTCGTTTATGTTTTGGTTTCATTTTATTTTTGTCTCTCTACCAACAAAGGTTTTGGACGATGCAAACATGCACAGAAAATGAATGTATCTTTTTATAATTTACACATAATTTTTTTTTAAACATAATCACAAATCATAATTTTTAGGCAATCTCAACACACTTAAAATATATACGATAAGATAGAAACCATAATTCTCGCCTTACAGTCAATTCAAATAAAAACTATGGATAACTGATGAATGTTAATGAATCATTTCTTAAATGGTATATTAATAATTACAAAAAGAAATTCATATAACTTCAATAAATTCTAATTTCTATTAATGATTATGAATTTAATTTATACACATCACATAATTTACAAGCAAAAAAAGAAACAATAAAGTCTATATTCATTAATTACATATGTGGGATCAGAGGAATCAATATTATAATTAAATGCTAACTCTAATTTAGAAAGGAAATTTGACTAAAACCAAGGCATCATTATGTAATTTCAATCACAACATAAAAAAGACAAATTATTATTGGTTGGATTAATTTTTAACGATATAATAGAACAAGACAATAGAAAAAAGTGTTTTGTTTTTCAAATAATAATTAAAAAAATGACTATGAACTAAAAACAATTTGAACTCTTAACATTTATAGTAATAGATTTTGATAACTTACTCTTTCTTTTTGGTGGACTTTGATGTTGAAGGTAATGATTTGTAGCCTCTTCAAGATTTGTAGAATAGGTAGGAAGATAGACACCAGTTCCTACTGATCTGGCCATGAAAGGATGTATCTGCCTACCAAATTGCATTGGCCCTGGATAAAATTGTTGCATTGGCAAAATTGGATATCTCATTTCTTTAAACCCCTACAAAATTAAAGGGAACAAAGATATAGGTTGTTTGATAGAAATTCACACATAATTAATATATAGGTTAAAAAACTTTGAAGATGAGATAGTTCATTTTTAAACGAGAATGAGTTGGCGGAGGTGACGATGTAAAATTATTTAACTCATAAATACTATGGTTAATGTTGTAGCAACATGATCAAGAACACCAACCTTATTTGGCTTGAACCCACACCATGTCAAACTCGTGACACTAGTTTTTGTAGTTTCAAACATAAGAGATGCTCGAATCAGCATAGAAAATAACAAAAATTTAACAATTGGGAAAATTTATTTACATATAACTAGTAACAAAAATTAAAATAAATTCAATCATATTGGGGAAAAACTAAGTGTGAAGTTGGAAAATTTCAAAAAAATAAAAATTCTTTGGTTTACTTCGAGAACTATGACTTAGATCTTATAAAATTAAAACTAGCCAATACTTATGATAAAAACCTTGAAAGGAAGTATATTCATAATTAATTTAAAGAGAAAATGTTCTATATAATCATCTTAATATTAGCATCACAATATGAAAACTAAATCTAAGTAGAAGGGGGTAAAACCTCAAGAGGCAAAGCTCTGTTAATAAAATTTTCTGGAACAATTTCAGTTTGTCATAGATCATAAATGAAACCACCAATGGAAGCTTCATAGAAATTCAATCTAGGCAAAAAATTTGTTGAGGCGATTCCTTGACTCACGTTTTGAGAAAGCCAATTTAGGCCATTCTCTGATTTTGAAGGATAGTCTTTCATGTTTTTCATAGCGAGAAAAGTAAAGTAAGAAATTCTGACTGATTTATTACTTTACAGGTTTATAAAAAATGCCAGTCATAACGGTCAAAAGTTAAAGGTGGAGACAGATAAGTTCGCACTCTCTTTTTTAAATTTGCAATTAATCATATTCTATTTTTGATCAACGTAAGACAATAATTCTTGAGTTAAATAATAATTTATTGTATGTTGTAGTTAAATGACATTTACTATAGGAACTTTTAGTGGCTTTATGAGTTTATATATTTACCCTCTTATTTTTTGGCCCCATATCCACCTTTGGGGCTAAAACAATCACAAAAGAAAGTTATAATATTTCATAAAAATAATAATTCGTAAATTTCAAAATATATAAGAATGTGACACACATATTCATGCAATTATACTTTTAGTATCATTTTTTTGTTTTCTAGGTTTTCTGAAGTCATTAATATAAGACTAATTTCTCGAGCTCTGTCACGACTAGGATGACCCTCCCAGTAATTGTCTACTCTAAAATTCGAACTTGTGTTATCATCTTGAAAGTATAGCTTGTTTACCATTGCACCCAATCTTTATTGCCTTATAATCATTTTTTTAACTTGTTAGCTAAGATGTGGTGTGGACAAATAATTTAATTATAAACACTCACAAGTTTGTTATAATTCTTGACATTTGCATTGCAAATACAAAAATATGTGTGCTCATTTTGTAAAATAGAATAGTAAGTGACAAAAAGTGCCTTTTAAAAAAAATAATAATAATAATAACGGTATCATATTTGTTGTCCGATGTAAAATATAATTATTTAAAATAAATTTATAAATGCTTAAGGTGCTAGTGAATTTAATTAAGCAACTAAAATATTAAGCTATTAATATTATTAATTAGTTGACATGTGTGTAAGTTTCTCCTAATACTATTGACCATTAAAAAAAGTTATTAAAATAAATTTTTATGAATTTAAAATTAAATTAATATTTAATTTATTATTAGTATAAGAAGTTTTGTAGGCTAATGTATCTCAAATTCATAACCATATTTATTGATAATGTCAAATTCTTTACTCTTAACTTTTTAAAATAATTAGATCGAAAATGACATTTCTACTTTAAAAATTGGATGTAATGGATAGGCTTCCCTTTAGTATAATAGGATGTAATGAATATTGTTAGTTTTCATAAGCAACTTAACAATCTATAGTTACACAATTTACGCAAAAGATGTATACCACAAAAGTTAATAAAATAAAAAATTTATGTGAATAGCAAGTGTGTCACCTTTTTCAATACAAAAATGAATTACAATTTAAAAGTTTATATTGATTATAGATAGAAATACATCAATTTAAATTAGCTTAATTCAATAATATTATAATTCAAGATATTCATACATAGCTTATATTATATTTAAATCCAAACATCATTTTTTTTTCTCATATATGAACTATAACTCCGGCATTAGACTTCTTTGTACTTTTCATAAATACCTTAGTCAAAATTGAAATCATGTCAAATTCATATATGATGGAGAATTTTGACTAATTTTGGGAATTAGAATGTTTAAATGCATTTGGATTTTTTTATTTAATTATGATAGATGGAGTTTTACATACTGATATAATAACAAAAAAATACATGTGAGAAATCTGTCCGCGCAAAATTATATTTGAATAATAAATTTTTAAAAAAAGTCTCAAGTGATAAACAAATATTTATAATTAAAATTTTAAGTAATAAACACCCTTCTCAAAGTTAAACGAAATGGTACTAATACTAAAATTGTTAACACTCTTTTCCTTTCAATTCATTAAACTAATGAAAATTGTAATTATTTGATATATTATGCTTTACTCCATCTTTATTAATTTTAAAACATGTATAAACTTGTAAGAAAATTTTAATACAACTTTTTAAGTTGATGAGAGTATTTTTCTTACATCAAACGCACACCTTTATATTTTCTCAAACTCATTGGAATTAACTATAGAATATTTTATCAATCAAAATATAATAATTTTTGCATTTTTATTAGAATTAGAAATCAATTATGATATCCATCTTGTCTAATATTTATCTTTATGTTGTCCTATGAATTGTATATGACTAAAATCGATGAAAAACTCAATGAATTCAATGATTTAAATAAATGAGAGAAAGTATATGAGTGTCGTAATGAATTATTATTTAAAATATCAAATATCTATAACTAATAAATTTTTATATTAATTTTTACTTGTTATAATCCTTTTATTTTAAAATTTAATTACTTTTAGATCTATTATTGTTTTAATCTCTTACAAATATTTCTCTATGGTGTGAGTTTAATTTTATTAAGATTCATAATTGGCTTTTTTTCTTTCAGTATTTTTTTACGAGTTTAATTCTCTGTTATTGCAGTGATCTTTTAATCTCACTGAACTAGAATATCAGTGCTTGGCCACACTAAATAAGTGTATTTTACCATTTAAACTATCTCATACTTTTGAATCTATTTGAACTGTATACGTTTCTTATTCAGATTTTTATATTAAAATTTAAAAAGAAAAAGAGACGAATTAAAGTGTACTGTATATTAATTCCACAATATCTGTCGCCGGTGGGATGGCTTTGGCATTATTTACTTCCTTGCTTTATCTCCCCACACCCCGGATTCTCACCGCAGCCAAGTCTCAGACCTCTTCCATCACTAATTACCGTCGCAACTTGCCCGAATTCCCTTCCCTGCAGCTTTTGATTCACAAAGCGCCCATTAATACTCGTGCTTTGCATCCATCACCATCATCATCGGCATCCATGGAAGCTCCTCCAGAAGGGTACCGGAGAAATGTTGGGATTTGTGTTATAAATGATTCTAAAAATGTCAGACACTCAGTTTCTCACAAGGGTATGTGTGTGTTTGTTTGTTTGTGAGTGCCTGTTTATTGAACATTTTTTTCTTTTGCAGATATTTGCTGCTTCAAGGCTAGATATACCCAATTCTTGGCAAATGCCGCAGGTAATCCCAGAATAATTTCTAAACGTATTTCTTCATTATTTTTCTAATGGAGCTTTGTAATGGAGCACTAAAATTTATTGCTTTTGAGTTTGATCCTTTGGTTCCATAGTTTGCTTGATCATTCACTAAAGTAAAATTGGAGAGAAAAACATATTTGTATAGACTATAACTGTAGTAATGGTGTAAGAAATTGTGTCAGTTGGAAATCAAAGCAATGGGCGAACCTTGGATGCTTGCCAATTGTACAGAACTTGTTTTCCTTTGTGACTGTATTCTGTGTTTCTGTTCCTTGTTATATTGTCTGTCATGTGAGATCATACATAGTAATTAATTATATTTAGTAGGGCGGTATCAATGAAGGTGAGGATCCAAGAGTTGCAGCTCTCAGGGAATTAAGAGAAGAAACAGGGATTCATTCAGCAGAACTGATTGCGGAGGTGTGGATTATTCTTTTCTTTTCTTCCAGTTTTTCCTTTTTCAGTTGCAAAATTTTGTGAGAAATAACTGAGTTCTTTCAGGTTAATTGGTAAGAACTAGGTTTGATTCAGGAATGAATGAGAGAATAGAGAAGATTTATTGTTTTTTGTCTTGACTTCATGGACTAGGTGTTAATCCTACTTTATTTAGTACTTAGTTACAGAAGATATTCACCCATTGAGTTCTAATAAGGCCATTTCGTTGCAACTAATATTTACCTGAAAATATATGTCAAGGAGCAACTTAAATTTTCTGGATGTATATTGAATTTTTGAGAGGTTACAAACAGACATCAATAGTTAAGTTCAATCCCACTTTACTTTTAATTTTTTTTATAGAAAAATAAATTTTATTAAGAGAGAAAAAAGTACATGAGAGGACAAGAAGTCCTCCTAAGTAGAAGAAAAAAGAAGAAGAAAAAAGAAAGAGACGAGCTTAATACAAAAGAGCTCGCCAATCATGTTGCATGTCAATTGTCAACTAAAGAAACACCGTGAAACACTCCTGAAGCAAAGTATCAAAGAGAAGCAAGTAAAACAATCTTAACCCAAAGAAGATGTCGCGGATAGTAACAATCTCAAAAAATCCTTGTATTACGTTCCAACCACCCCCAAATAATTGCAAAGGAAGCACAGCTGCGCAAACACTTAACATCCTTTCTCTCTCTAACTCATTGAAAACTATTCCACTTTACTTCTATGATTCTTTTATTATCATATGACTAATTTTGTAGAACCTGGTCAATGTAAACAAAGGTATAAAAATTTGGGGTTTAAGTAGGAAAATCCAAGCAAATCTAGAAAAATTTCGCGAGTAAAGCTTACTGTCATTACTTTGGTGTGCTTATTTACTACTTGTGGGTGCCCTTCCATTTGGGGGGGGGGGGGGGGGGGTGGAGGGTGGTGTTGGAACTTGGAAGGATGGATTGAGGGAGAGAAAGTTAAATAAATTCTAAATTATCTGCTAAATGAATTTTATGCCTTAATATGAGTTACCTTTGTTTTTCTTCTTAATATTAAATAGGATAAAATAAAATTTTCAAGATGATTAAAGTTGGAAAAATGTAAAATGATCTATAACACATGTTTTACAAAGATATAAGAAGTAACTATATCTTTAAGGAACATATCTCAAGTCTCAACCAGACAGTTGCTGGTTAAGATAAGTAGTTGATAGGTTTAAGATCTGATATAACGTTGGAGTAGGTATGACTCCTTGTTTCTTCCTTCTAATTGGTAAGAAAGCAGCCGTTGCAAAAACTGAGCGAGAACGGTAAGGGCACACAAAGAATAGTATGCCCTAATCTGCATATTTTGTTGTTTAAGGTATAGGGTGGGTAATTTAGGGGGTGGGTCTTATGCTGGATATACCTCCTATAACAATCTCACGTTTTGGTCGTATGCTTTAGGAGTAAATTTTGATTTATTCGAATAACACCAAAGAAATAAGGGAAAAAGGGTAGCTCATTGCTTGTTCCTAGGACAGTCTCAAGTCTTGGTCCTATTTTTAATCTCCTCGTCTTAATTTTATTATGTTTATATGAAAGAACCCAACTTGAGTGGAGTATCCCAAACAGTTAATCACCTTAAAGAGTCCACCACTGTATACAGATATGGGACCTCAAAACTTATCTCTTGAATTCCTCTTAAAGTAGGCGTGGAAACTCAAGGTAAGCTTACAAACTGCTATCCTATCTATGTCATTTGGTATCAGAAGCAATGCATTTGTAGGCTTCATGGTTTAATTTAAAGATCCATCCAATATGGCTCCATCTGTTAGGATTTTCTATCACTATTTGATGTCTTTTTTGTTGATAGCAACTTCGTAGTAATAAATTTATCATGGAGTTGGATGCTTTCTGGATATCTGACTGAAGTCCTAGAGGACATTTAAGCATCAAACTCAGAAGTGTTCACTTAATATTTTGTTGACATTAATACCTCAATGGAACTGGAAAAACTACAATTAGGCATGTACCAATCAACTATGAAGTTTTGAAAATACTCACGAGCATCAAATGTTGAAGTATAGAGAGAACCTTTGTGCTCGACCATCCAAAGCCCATGTCTAAATTTATAATCATGCTGTTTTATATGGTCAGATTTTATTTCTCCCTTTGCGGAATCATAACCAAACGTGTTGAAAAGATTATTTGGCATCTCATTTATAATGAACTATTTATTGTCGCTCAAGGAATAGTTTCTCTGACCTAGCAGTAAATTCTATTTAAATCAAGGGTTGGCATCTATAGTGTTAGGGTTTTCGGGCCTTGTTTTCTCTCAGATAAAGGTATAGTGATTTACTGTTGAATCAATGCCCTCTGGGTTTGTTTCTTTCAATAGTTTGGGTCCTTGCTCATTCCAGCACCCTCAGAGGTTTCTGCTTAAACAAGGGGCAGCACTGTTGTGGCTTATTGGTCTATTTAGGTTTGTGTTTTTGCCGTGTTCTCTTTTATAGCCTCCACGTTGAATTAGGCATAAGCTAGGTTATGAGAACATACATACTATGTGATGATATTGTCTGTCACAGATGTAAATGCTTTGCAGCTGTTCAGCTATGCATTCAACAAGTCATCATTTACTAAATGTAGTAGCATAGAGTCTTATCATTAGGGATATGCTATAATTAAGGTTTCAATTTTATTTAGGATTTGCGATTTAACATTGGTTTCTTGTCCTAGTAGAATTAATAGTGTTTAGTTGTAGGTTTAAGATTATTTAGGGTTTGCCTACGTGAGGACATGGTTATGTACTTTAACTAAGTTTTGGGTGATTAATCGAGCATTGAGTATTCGCTATATGTCTCCTTTGCTCTGTCTCTCTCTTCCCTCTTCCTATTTTCTCTTCTTTACTTCAATCAGTATCCATAGCCGTTTGGTCTGCATCAATTACTAGTTCATTCACATGATTTTTTAGTGCAGATACCTGATTGGTTAACTTATGACTTCCCACCAGAAGTCAGGGAAAAGTTAAAGCACCAATGGGGATCAGACTGGAAGGGTCAAGCACAGAAGTGGTGAGATGTTATGTCTATGTTGGATCATATAGGACATATCCACATGACCTACGGCACAAGAAAATCAACATATTTTTTCATTAACCTTAGACAAGCAGAAGGCAATTGAAATCAAAATGATTTTCCAAATGCAACCTAACAAAGCCAAGCAGGCCCATACATTAAGTGCATATATAAGGGAGATGTTCGTATTAGAAGAATCAGAGTTTGTTGTTAGCACTTCTAAGCTTCATCCAATGAGACAAAACACACAATTTCACTTACAAACACACATTTCACACACAAAATTTTAATTTTTCTCAATTAATCCTACAGGTTTCTTGTAAAATTTAATGGGTCGGATGAAGAAATCAATCTTTTGGGTGATGGGACAGAGAAACCTGAGTTTGGGGATTGGTCATGGATGTCAGCGGATCAAATAGTTGAGCAGGTGTGCATCAATTAGTATCTTTACCATTTTTGAGCTGTTAAAAAAGAATTTTTCAATTGTTTTCTAGCCATGCCTTGACTACAATTCTCGTCTTGCAGGCAGTGGATTTTAAGAAGCCTGTGTATGAGCAAGTTATGAAAGCTTTTGGTCCGAATCTTCAATAATCTTATTTGGACATGTCAAAGTGCTCTGTAACTTTCAAATGACAGATTTCCTTCAAGTCAGTGAACTGCTTTGAAAAATAAAGTAATCCTATTATAATTGGACAGGGTGATTATGAGTTATTTGTAGATTACTACTCAGCTCCTATCCATTTTTTGTTGCAATGAAAGTTTATTACTATAAACTCGAAAGATTATCCTCTAAGGCATAATATCATATGGCTAAAACTTCCTCTTTTATGTTTTGGTATCTGGATGAGAACTATGTATGAGTTCTGGAGCAATTTTGACACGTTTCCATGTGCAGTCAATCAGGGATAACTGCTGGATAATAATGCAGTTAGAATTTAAGTCAAAGTTCATTTTAAATAAAACCATTAGATTTGTCTTAGTTATACCTTCTCTCCATGGGACATCGATTTTTGTGGCTTGAGGATCACCATTCAATAGCTAAAACAAGTTTAGTCGACGACGTTAGAAGTCTTCCCTTGACCTTGTATTTCCTCCCCAAATTAGTGCATAAACTTCTAGTCTCTATTCACTTACAGTAAAAACTAATGGTGAGTAAGTGTTCATATGGTAGATCTCAGTGCTAAACATTTTTGTAAAACCAGTCGCCGAAAGAATAAAATTATACAACTGGATGACTATTCCTGAATTTATTGCTTTAGGGTCACAGGCATGGCTGATCTGACTTGACAACCATGGCATGGCAGCTAGGATTAAGTGCTAGAGTCCTGTTACATGAACTAACTATGTAATTGGCCAAGTGGAAAGAATGTATAGTGAAATTCTTTGTCACCGCCCCAAACTTTCTTCATTTTATAGGTAGAAAACATATAACCTGAAAGAACAAAGCATTCATAATAGCTTGATGAAACCACCTGATGCTCTGTTATTTATTTAAAATTTGAAACCACAAAACACCAACTCAATCCTCAGATATCAAGAAACTTACAATGACAAAAGTGTTATAGTTAATATTGTTTCTCTCAGCAATGTACATGTTGAAATGCCACAGAAAGAAATCAAATAACTCAACTTTGGTCAAGCTAACGCCTGATTGTAGAAGGGTGACAACAAAAAAGTGTGGGGGCATAACATAGTAGAGAAACAGTCCAATAACTTTTTAGTTCTTATCTTGAAGTATATGTTTTATATGACTGTTAACAATATCTGCTACAATCTCCGGTGAGAATCTTCTGATCATATCCTCTCTTCCTTGCCTACCTTTGGCCTTGGCTTCAATAGGATTATCTATCACATGCCTCATTAGAAGTCGAAGCTTATCGACAGATGGTTCAGCCCAAAGATGCCCCTTGAATGGCCCTTCTGCTACTTCACTCATTCTATCCACTGACAGTGGATAGCTATTGTTGCAAGACAAGTATTCTGTTGGACCAGACCAATTTGTAGCGATCACTGGCACTGACATTGCCATGGCCTCCACAAGAGGCCTTCCCCACCCTTCTCCTCTAGATGGAAGAACAAAAGCATTAGCTGCCTTGTAAATTCGTGGCAAGTCAGTTTGAGCTATGTGGGTGTCAACTACATAGATTGGAGCCCAACCACTTGCTGGTTCTTCTATGCCAGAATCCTCCACAAACTCCAATATTTTGTTACCGAAATCTCTGTCAGTATGGTATGGATTTGTTAGCAGATATAAAGCGACCCCATCGACCTTAGCGAATTCCTTCAAGTATGCCTTCAACAAGACATCCCATCCTTTCCTATACTCCCACTTAAAGACACTTAGGAATACAAACTTCTCCAGACCAGCATTTAGGGCTATTGTATTCGTACCTATAACCAATTTCCCTAAAGAGACAAGATCCAATGGCTTATACTTGAAGGGATCAAAGAACTCCACATCAATAGGCTGAACTATTTTGACAACCTTAGACGGATCAATCCCGCTTTGTATGAATGTAGATACATGAAACTCAGTAGGAACCCAAACATAATCCATTTGATTACAACGCCTTACGTGTTCAGGATTCACTCTATCAGTCTCAAACATGGTTCGCCCAATTACATACTTGAAATTTTGATAAACAGATGGTGGGCATGGAAAGGTTTCAAAGAGGGGAGGGTACCAGGCACCAGGTTCACTATGACATACTACAACAGTCTCATTCATTCTGCACTCAGTTTGGTAAAGCTCAAGGGCCATGTTCTTTATATTTTGTGGCAAGCCCTCCCAAAACTCTACAGATTCTTGATCACCATGATGCTCAATTGCCAACTTAAAACTAGGTTTTTTCATGTGCTCATGAAGAGCCAAGATATATGACCAACCTTCTGAACTGTACCCACCACCTGAAAGAAAGGGAGCCATCCATAGCACACAGTAGGAAGGCACAGGATTTGTTGGTTGTCCCTGTTTGGCTTTCTCCCATTTTAGGGTTGTATGTAGAAACCCAGAAAGTGCTTGAAACAAGTTGTGTGGTGACAAAGTATATTTCAAGTATTGAATCTTAATGTAGTTTGTTTTGGTGAAACTAAATGAGATTGCTAGAAAGAGAACTAATATGGGCAATAAGTAAAATGCAAAGGGTTTCGATTTAGGGAAAAATGGCTGAGTTTGTTGGTTTTCTTCAGAGGAATCCATGATGATGAACCCCGTTAGAATTCGCACTTAGAAAGCAATTAGAAAAAGCTCAGGTTTTGCAGATAAAACCAAATCCCAAGCACCATGACAACAACAGGGAATAGAGAGAGAGAGGGAACTTCAGGATCTCAGCCATGGAGATAGGAATGAGAACTAAGACGCTTGGGCCGTGCCTCTGCCTGTTTGAGTTGATGAGGCTCGAGTCTTACGACCCGGGTCCATATAATTTTTCTTCTCTTTTTGCCCTTCATCTTCTTCTTTTATCCCCTTCTTATCCCATAACGGTCAGTTCTGACCTTTGCCAGCTGTCCCATTTTGAGTTTTTTTGATTTATTTTTTGTTATTTTTTCCTCTCCATTTCCAACTCTATAAATATTACAATTCTTTCTACCAATTTTCACACCATTCTAAAATTACTCATATTTTTTATATTTTCATCACTCACTAAATTATTGTGTTTGATTTTTGTTAAAAAAAAAAAAAAAAAAAAAGAGATAACAAAGGAAGGGGAAATTCAAAAAGAGGTTGTAGCTATTATTGATAATATAAATCAGCTAATAGATTTAGCTTAACAGAATTACACAATCTCATCTTTTATCATTCTCAAGAGGTAAGCTCACGAGGAAATAGTCCCCACCCTATGAGAGGTGTTGAGTAACTTTCCAAGATTTGCCTAGTTTTAATATTCATCAGTGAATAGTATGTTGAAATTGAAGTGATCAAGTGACAGTAAACAATTAAACGAATGTATTGGCTTAATTTAAAATTTAATTAAAAAATTATATTTTTTAATTTTTTTGGTATTTTCATTTGTTTTTATTTATATCTTTTATTTTTAATTCAATTTTATTTTCTTTAATTTAATTGTTTGCGCCTTTGCTCCTATACATGATACATCTCTCTCCTCATCTCTTGTACACATCATACTTAAAAATTGCTGACTCGTCACCCTAGTGCACCCAAAGCCACCTTGAGCTTGAAGCCTAGGGTTTTCCGTCTGGGAGCTCAGTCGGAACTATGAAAATTACGCTATCTTATTTTATTTTATTTTTACTTTTGATGGAAATTAAGTTAAGTGCATTTCTGAGCTTTATCTTGGTATAGTACAAGTTGATTAATGATTACTATGGAGCTTTTTTTAAATTTAGATAGATCTCTGATTGTTTACTGAAATTTTATTCATTTTCGATCAACATTACGAGAACCATTTCACCAATTAATCTTCATTCTGTTTCAGTGAAATTCTATTCATTTTAATATTGTGACCTTATTGGTCAAATTGAATTTATAGAGCATGTTCCAGTAACCAAATACTTGGATCAAGTTTCAGTGAGAATCCAAAAGTGCTGGGTAAACATAATTTATGAAGAAATGGACAAGTTTCTAACAATGTTTGTATGAAATTAGATCCGTCTATTCGAGACTTGAGCTTCGATAGATGATTTTGAACAATTTTTCATGAATATCAATGCTGCAAATTTTACTTCAAGAGGATCAAGTCAAAATTAGATGATTTTTTGAACATTTTTTCTTGTTATTTGTTATTTCACTTGACCAGTGAAGAATTAGACTTAACCTATGTCCATCACAGGTTCCAGAAGTTAGAGGGAAAGCAATCACTCTACATCTTAAACAAATTCATATACATATTCTTGTTATGTTACAAGTAACATTACAAATAACTCTGTCATCAACATACCTGCCCAACCTTAAAGCCTATGAACTTGGTGCTCCTACTCGTACAGCACTAAATGCTTCTTATACAAAATTGTGAAATTTAACTCGACATGTATAAAAGTTTCTGAACAAATAAGGAAATTATGCAGAGTCATCCAATTTTCAGAAGCCTGAACCAGCTGATTAACTTTCGCCCCCAGACTGATGAAAAGTAATCTAATAATCACTCACCTCCAAATTTGCATATCTACCATGAACGGGCTACAGGGAAGAAATTATTGGTTTTGATAGATTGCCATGTTACTTCTTTCGCTGCTTGCTTTTTACTCTAATATATCTCCTATTAGACTTGTCACCACCACCACTGCCCAAAGAGAAACTCCCTCCAGCATTAAATTCTAGGCTACCAGAAGGCTGAAATGGGGAAGGGTTCTGGGCAGCAGGGAGATTCTGTTGACTCGCAAACTGAAAAGGAGAAACTCCTGATGGAGCATTTGGTCCAAATCCAAAATTAGCTGCAGGTGTGACTGCAGCTTGACCAAATACTGGACCTGCAGGCATGGATGCTGGAATGGCGTCCTCAGCCATGCTGTCTTCCATATTCATTTGATCATTATTATTAACTAAAGAAGCCGAACCAATTGGGGAAACATGATTGGCATTACCAAATATAGGCTGTGTTGACGTCGCAGCAGCAGCTGAATTGAATGAGAATGGGGAACTTGATGATGCACCAGTGGATGATCCAAACACTGAAGGTGCACTAGTAGTAGAAACAACAGAAGATCCAGCTGCTCCAAAAGAAAACGCAGATGGAAGGGATGAAGAGCTAAATGTGGAACCAAAGGGAGACTTGCCGGGTTGCCAGCTACCCCCAAACAAGCTAGATGCAGTGCCACTGCTGGAATTCACACAGTTGGCCTCTGACGAGGAAGCAGAGGTACTAACTACAAAAGATGCACCCGAATTGAAGATATTTGTGGCAGGAGTTACAGAAGTAAATAAAGAACTGCCTGAAGAAAAAGCTGTGCTCTTCAATTCTGTGGCAGAAGTTACAGAAGTAAATAAAGAACTGCCAGAAGAAAAAGCTGTGCTCTGAGTCAACCCAAATGATGGCAATGCTGCAGATGAACTGAACTGGTTCTGAGTAAATGTCGCAGGCCCAGTAGGAGATGCCGGACCACCAAAAGCAGAACCTTGAGACAGGTTATTTGCAGTTGAAGCTGCTGAAGAACTAAATCCAAAAATGCTACTCCCTGAGCTTCCAACTGTAACAGATGAGCCACCAAAAATAGTGCCACTTACCTTACTGAATCCTGGATCCTGTCTGTTCTTGGTTTCTACTAAATCTTTCACAGAGGTAGATGACACGGGTAAAAACGAAGTTGATGGAACTTGCGAGGCCCCGAAATTGGAAGCAGCTGCAGCTGAGGTAGGGGCACTACCATTACTGGATGCAGTCATAGTGGTGCTACTGCCGGCAGTGACAGAAGTGCTATCGAGTGGATTCTGAGAGGTGATATTATTGGGAACAGGAGCTTGGAAGGCAGAAGAAAATAAAGAAGGGCTTGAAGCAAGAGATGCAGTATTTTGGTTTGGAATGGTTATAGTATTTTTTATCGAGAATGTGCTTGTGGTTGATGGTGCCATTGATGTGGATACAGCAGGTTGAAGAGCAGTTTCTGATGTTGAAAAACAGAATCCAGAATTTGAAATATTATTAGAATAAACTTTTTGCGCTTCAGGAGCTCTTGGCATCGAATCAGTTGCACCAGTAATGACATTTGAGGAGCTGCATATCAACAGGAGAGAGATGTGTTCATAAAATGAAAATTTGAAAAGCATGACCCTCTACAATCAGCAGTCACGCAGGATTAGATTATTTAAATGAATACAGATTCATGACTAAAAATAAACTACTGCATATCAAACTCCATATCTGTAGATCGCAGAAAATACATCAATGAAAATTTTAAATACTCTTTTAAGGCATTTCTATCACGGTATATAAGAGAAACGTTGAAGTTTTGAGTAAAATCAATGACTGAAAGTAAGACTAAGAGAATAAAAACAGGAGTTCACAATCTTTCAAACTTTGCTCAAAGACAGAAATTGCAGTAGACAGAACAGGACAACGTAAGAATGCATGATGATAAGTTTCAGGTATCATTGACTTGATGTAAGACAGTAAGAGTACATAAATAAAGAGCTTTCTGTGTTCTAGGATCACACTTGAGCAGCAAACCAACATATACAGATGAAACAGAAAATCTAGTTGTTGATACAACAGCTGCGGTGACAGGTGAAAATTAGGGACAGGAAAACATACTACTCTTATGCAGAAGAAATACTGAAGTTTTTGCTTATCTTCAGATGAATAACTAATTTTGTTGAGTTCAAAGCTACAACTAAAGGTACTCCTATCTACTTCTACAATTCTAAACCATTCCAATTAATTGCCAATGATCAATATATCATCCATTGACATATTGTTTCATCTTCATTTCACTTAGAAGAACACAGAAAACAATTTTCTAGTTGTCACATTCATTCAGGAAGTAAAATTCTTATGAGTAAAAGAAACACCAAAATAAGAGAAAAGAGTGCAAAAGCAACAACCAAAACTCCACCCACAAGCAAAATGCCCCCAAAAAGTAGTAAATTAAATTATCTGAGACGCACCATCAAAAGAAGCACTAACACAAAGTTACCTGCTAGAGCTTCCTAAATTTGCGTTAGAAGAAGCATCCATTTTCAGACCTGCATGTTCTCCACCAACAGATGACATGGAGGTGAACGTGCTTTCAGGTACCTTGTCACATTCTTTATTAGAGCCAAAGTTAAATGTTGGCTCTGTCAATGAAGTAACTTTATCCGCAAAAGATACCGGAACAGCATCCATTGCTTGAACTTTATTCTCAGCAGTTAATATGGGAAAAGCAGAACTTGATTCATTTGGTGTAGTAGCTTTCTCAGATGCTAAGGTTGAATGAATAGCTACAGCAGGCTGCACAATCTCATTTGGAGAACTTGCAGTTAGAGAGGTAAATAAAGTACTCTTCTCCACAACCACAGGCACACCAAATGGCCCAAGACGAGTTTTTTCATCCAAAGCAGAACTTTTAGAAGGCTGCAGTAAGGATAATGCAGGAGGCTTGTCCAGTGAATAGGCTTCAGTGATAGATGTCTTCTCTGCCACAGTGGTGCTGTCCATCTTTTCTTTCCCTTCAAGAGACGGAGAAGAAGCAGACCCATTAGGAAAGCTATCATCATCCAGCTCCAGATAATCCTAGGAAAAGAATGTGCCATTGAAACATTAGATGGGGATATGAAGACACAACAAACCTTGTCCTTAATAACTTGGCCAAAAACTTCCTGACACAATTTGTTTTGTTCATCAAAATAATTGTTGTAGGTCTAGGAAAAATAAAAAAAACTACGGGTAACAAGACTAAGAACATCAAAAACACCTTCTGAACTAAATCAATGTTATATAACTTATATTGCCAATGTCGACACCTCATTAAGACTATCAATTGAGCTGCAATCAGAAAAAATAACTTCAAATCTAATATGCAGATAGAAAAAAGCAAGTTGACTACAAGGAACCATCATATAGTACGTTACTTATATTCCATAGAGGCATAGACAATGAAACTCAAGGCTAAAACTCCCTACCTCGTGTGCACTCATATGGAATGCTCGCTTCTTTAGAAGAGGTTGGTTGACAGGTTTCATCACAGAAGAATCCAGAGTCTTTGTAATAGAGATGATATTCTTATTTGGGTATGTGGCATCCACCTCAGTTTCAACATTAGCTAAACTTTCAGAAGGAGAACCAATTTTCAACTGACCATTTTCAACCTTGTCTCGCTGTTGAGAATATGAGTTTTGAGCACCATATGTGTTATCAACTGAACTTTTCAACTTACTCTTATCCTGAAGGTTTCCTTGGAATTTTGAAGATTCAACATTCTCCAAGCTTTGCAGAGCCTGTCCACGTAACATAGATGGTGACAACTTTGTTGGTGATGTGTCAACCACATTTGGCAGCTTGATTTCAGATGATTTATCTTTTGGAGAAACTAACTTATCAAGCTGTTGGAGTATTTTATTACCCATTTCACGAGATTTGGAGGGTAAAGGGGGGAAGCTCGTGCTTGGCATGGTATCATCAATATTTTCTGTTGACATTTTCGTATGGAAATACTGAGCAGTATCAATACCAACTCTACTACCATTTGTAGAAAGAGGACTACCAGAAACTGGTATGCTCAAGCCTTTAGAAGATAAGAGATTAGACTTGTGACGGATTCTGCGTATTGGACCAACAGATCCTATATCATTCTCCAGCATGGTACTTCTACGTTTTATAGCCTGCAAGATTAATAAGAAATAGAGTATTATATCTTGTAGGTAGAACCCAAAGTATACAGAATATGAATTTTGTACCCCTTGTTTCGGTCCAGGAAGTCTGTTATTATCCCATGCAGACTGGGCAGAAGATGACGAACCACCATATGCATCAACCATAGACACAACACCCTGTAGAATGAGCAAGTAACAGAAAAATTCAGAAACTAAGAAACTAAAAAAATTCCAAGAGTACCACTCAGGAGAATACAAACCTTGAGGGTAGAAGTTGGATAAACTCTGGAATATGGTGTTCGTGCCATATTGTATATTGCAGATCTGCCTCGAGATCTAGGGGTCGTGAAGCCATTTTCAAGAACACCATGACTAGAAGGCCTAGGCACAATTGACATTATGGATGATTTAGGAAGAAGTGATTGACTGTTTTGAAGAGTTGGTTCCTCCCTGACTGCTTGGCTTCGCAAGCCTAGAGCTGAGGGAGATACTTTTGAAGGTCTACTTCCCATGTAAGCTTTTGCAAGCTCTGCAGGAGAAGCAACATCCCCATCTAGGACCTGAAAACATAATTTGCCGTTGAATGTGAAAACATGTATAAATTTTCCATATTGCAATCTGTAATTCCTCGTCTACTAGTTGCAATATTATCTACAATGACCAAGAATTTGCATTTATGTAAGTCACAAGTACGGGCATGTTTTCTTACACTGGAGCTGATGTATGGGGTTGAAATGAGATGGCTTTCAATCCCACTTTTTAGTGATGGAGTTTTTGGTAATTTCTCCTTTTGGTCGTGAGACATCATTGGCTTTGAACGAATAACTTCATCCCTCTTCTCTTCTTCCCCAATAGGTGAATCAACAGTTCTTGAATGCAACAAAGCTGTCAGACGATCAATCTCAGATCTGTAGAATAGTAGACAACCATCATAGATAGAACTTCTAACAATAGTTAACAAAAAAATGATACATAAATCATCGCTTATGACTAGCAGCAAAAAAAATTCATGGTACTGACTAGTCAATTAGGTACAACAGAATCTAATACAATGTATGCACTAAGCATTAGACCAAAATAAGGCTATCTATGAATACTCACTAAATGAGATGAATTGAATGTACTTGTCCACATATAACTGATATATGAAAATGGAAATGAAATACAACAGATTTCCATGCATGTATGCGCAGAAATAACATAGATAGTACTTTCCTTAAGAACTTATAACTTTAATCATACACAAAACTTGCCTTGTAAATGTCTTCTGCTTTAGAAGTTGCTCAAGCTCAGTCAAACCGCCTCTGTCAGAAGTAATACTTTGTTTTTCACTTTGACCAATGACCGCTTCTTGTTTTCCATCGGTATCCTTTTTAAGCAAGTTGCATACAACAAAAAAAATAGCAACAAATAAATAACTAACAACTGGAAATGACCATGATACAACAGCAGAATGCTACCTAATGACCCAGTGCTTACAGTTACAACAAACCATTTCAAGGTAACTATTTCTGCATGTTACATCCTTTATGTAGAAACTATTTCAAGACAACTTTGTAATTATTTCTACATATTACATCCTTAAGTAAATACCTGTCCCCCTTTTCGGACCACACTCCTGACCTGCGGGTAAGTTGCTCAACCACAATCAGAACCACAACATCGAGATGCAATACTACATATGACCAAAGTTATGCACCTCTTCAGTCTTAATTCCAAGGCTATCCTCCATAAAATTAGAAAATAATACATACACATCACTGCATGACTAATGATTCTATAGCAGTAACTTCTACATTAGCACAATACCACCATGTGACAATAGATAATGACAGAGCACATATGCTTATCACCACGAAGATGCTAGTCCAAAGGAAATCTATAATCTAACCTCCTAAACAATACTCTCAACAAAATGATGTATCCATAATTAATGTGCATCTATCTTCCCTACAGATCACCAACTCGGTTTACAGGCTACCAATAAGGAAAGATGGTATCCAAATTATTCAACAATATCACATTCATGGGTCCAGCCCAACTGAAACCCAGTCCACCAAGAAAAGACAGAAAGTATGAAAATCACCCCCGATTATGTTAACCGTGCCTATCAAAGAGTATGGAAACATTTATCTTTTTTCAGATGATGTCAACAATGCAGCAACAAGCTCTTCAAATGTTTGTTAAATTAACAATACAAAATCATTTACATAAATGAACATTCCATATCCACCCAAAATCAGAAACACATGTCAACACCTTACCCATGAGAATTCCAACAAGTTTAACAGCCAGTGATAATCAATGGATCATTTCCAAGTGAGGATTGACTGTAAAGTGTAAACTTCTATCCGTAATACCCTTCTGTATCATGGTTTTGATAAAAATTGTCCCCGTCACTTACAGATTAGCAAATAACAGTAACAATAAAAGAAACAGAAAACAAATAACATGCACACCCTGTCAACATAGTTTGTCGTAATAGCTAAAATTTGCAATCATCAAGGCAACAACAAAAAAGTATCTATTAACATGATGAAAACAGAAAAGGAGAACATGAAACTCAAAGGAAAATTTAAATTTATGCCAGCTCAAAACACAACATACATATCCTAATCAGATGGAAATATTGAAAATAAATGATAATAATTCATACTTACAAGAGCAATTGCTTCCTGCTGATTGTCCCTTGCTTCCTCATCTGCCTCTGGCCAAGAAAACAGTTAAATAAATAGCAAAATCATGTAAACTACTCTAACTTCAATACAAGCAACTAACCACCACATAAGCTGTTGCAATCAAACGCAACTCATGATAAAAAAAACATATAAAACACAGCAAACCAAGCAAGAAAAGAAGCAACATCAGCTCATAAAAAACACATAATTATAAATCTGCAACTAAAATCCTTTGAAATTAGTCCTTCACTCCTTTTCCAATTAGGTTGTGTTTGGCTCTCTTTTAGGTCAGATTAGACAAAGCAAAGATTCACCACATGAGTACACGAGGTAGGCATAGTTGTAATCGTGTCAATTTGGGATTTATGTTAAAATAATCTAAATGACTTTAAACTGCTGATAATTAGTATACAATTATACGGATCATGTCACATCAATTTCAGATTAGATGGATTCATAGCATGATGGTTCCGGGTTTCACAATAGTATTGTCAGTTTCAAGTCGCGTTACTGTGTAAAAAACCAAGTTTGTAGGTCAATTGCTCAAAGCCATCCATCTGTCAATCATATTCTTCACATATCCATTTGTCAACAAAGCCATAGCTGTCCTTCCTCCAAATCTGACTATGGTTGCACTCTTCTATTAATGACTACCGAGACTTAAAATCATACTAATGAAAAGCCCGTAGTTACCAACCTGTGATGATAATGCATTCTAAATCTACATCAAAAAATAAAATAGAAAAAGACTGAAAAAATAAGTTAATTCACCAAATGTGAATTATTTATTCCAGCTCAATTCAATCCTGCTGAACTGATCTGGTGAATTGATTTTATTAAGGAGGTACTTTTCAGTGGTGCAGTCTTGGCCACATGGAGATTTTAAAAAAGAGAGATAATATATGTATTTGCCTCTTACTAACAGAGCCTTTCCTCGGATCGGTTGGTTCTCAGCCCTACTCCTCTAGAAGAAACAGGAATGACAGACATCTGAATTCTGAAGAGGAAAACTTGAGAGGAAGTCTGAACTTTTGAGTACTTTTCTTTTGGCTTCCTGTCTCACTTCACCAGCTGTCTTTATATTGGATTATCTCCTATTGACTACCAGATTTTACTTGCTTCAGTTTTCAGTGCTTCTCATGCAATATATAACCACAATATACCTTACTTGGGCATCTTCAAGCAGCCTGTACTAATACATAAAAAGGAGACCAAGGTTCTAACTTTGTGACATTTGGCATTTCAAAATCATTTGATGAGATATATTCTTACACATAATATGACACTCGATATAATTATTGTATCACGAAATATATTTCTACCAATAATATTAAAACTGAAACATGATCCGATTTTAACATGCATATCTTTAGCTTTTTAATATTTTTGCTCACAAGAGGCTTGATGTTTGGTTCATAGTTACCGAGATCCCTTGAACCCCCTGCAATCCGCATTCCAGGAAAACTAGCTACCCAAAAGTTTTGTATATTGGGATCACTGTTGTTCGTGATTCAGGTCATTAAAACTAGCTACCCAAAAGTTTAAGATTTTTCACCAAGAAAATGAGAAAGTATGATCACAATTTCAGCCTATATCAGTTATTACTTATTTTCTTTATATATGTATGTATTTATATAACTAATAGGCTATTATCTTTCTTGTATCATAAATTAAATATTATGTATTCTATTCATTTAGTAGAATTTAATGTTAAGTATACCATCCAAATATGGTAAAGTGGCCCAAATAAGTATTTTAAGCATACCACGTCCCGAAATAGCGAACCAACTAAGCTACCCCCATCGTACCATGTTTTTAACTTGGTAGCGTATCCCGTACCCATTCCCATATCACGTCCAGGAACGTACTACGATCCTGGTAACTATGATTTGGTTCAAACAGAATAAAAGGTTTTGTCTTCTAATCCTGCAACTTACTTCCAGTAAGTTCCTAATTCCATTGAATAGACTAGTGACAATACCTTTTTGGGAATACAGGAGTTCATCATGAAATTCATGTGGTAAGAGCTAGTTCTTGCATAACTTTGAAAAGAAATTAAGCAACAACAATTAAGGGAGATCATTAACAACACATTACAGAACTTAAGTGCATCAAGCTTCCTATAATGAACAACTTGGCAGCTCCAGCATTCCCAATTATATCCATAAGCAGACAAAACACAAATGTCAGTGAAAATGTAAATCTGAAGGTTTTATATATGCAGAATGGTGTAAGTTGGGAGCTTCCACTACTCTTTAATGGGCAAAGAATAGTTTGCAAGAACCTTATGGTATGTGAAACAGAAGTGAGAATAGGATTAAATCTAAAACTGAAAAATGAAAAGCAATCAAAAGAAAGAACACGATATATCGAGGTTCGGCTCAATCTAGCCTACATCTTCACTGAAGAGATAGAAATTCACTATTTTATTCTTGAAGAAAATACAAGTATTTTGCTCGGAAAAACGTATTGAAACCCTAGAGCTAGCTGCCTTTATATATAAGCTACAAAAAAGAAACAAACCCTATTTTTGGGTCACTTTAGGTCATAATTATCCAACAGGTCATTGCAAAACTTTGACCTAACCTAATAAAGAAGATAGAACAAATGGTAATTGCCAATTTCAGTGGATGCAGTGTTATTAAAGGCGCACCTAAGGCGCAAAAGGCGCAACCCCTCGCCTTTGCACCTCTAAAGGCAGGCACTAACACTAAGGTGCCGCCTAGGAGCATGCCTTTTTCATGTTTTGAGGCAAACTCAAGGCAAATAGAAAGCGCTGCAAGTTATTTTTTGTGAAAATAACTCTTCAGTTTTTCTTTTTAAGAAACACTCTTCAGTTTTTTAGTTTCCTCATAAATAGGAAAAGTCAAACATTGGGAATAGTCCTAATAGAAACTTGAAAGGTCCCTAAAACATTAAAAAAATAAAAACTTAACACAACAGCTAAACCAAAATTCTAATTCTAAGCAACCTACAGAGTCTGAATTTCCCTATTAACTGGCCAAAAAGCAGAGCATTTTTTTAGTGTGCCTACCTATTATATATCATGTTTTTCAATTACTTTCTAAGTCGTCTTCTTCGTATTCTGCTTATACTAAGCCCTGCTTAGTCTAATCACTGTTGTTGTACACAAAAAGCAAAGCATTTGTGTGGATTAAACCTTAACTATCTTTGCACTGTTTTGTACTTGAAAAACAGAGAATACTCAGCAATAATAATCAGCAATACACCTTAGCTATCTCTGCCATGTTTAAGAAAGAAGAAGCGTATATTCAATTTTTACTTGTTAGCTTAGGGGACTAATTGCTTGACATATTTACGTTACCTAGATCTTTTTTATCAATCTTTACTTTCTACTTTCTGGAATTCTTGCCTATGGATTATGTCATAAACTGTTAGTTTCTACTTGCTGAGAGCTTGAAATTATTGTATGTAGGTTTTTTTTATTAGATGTGCGCCTAACTTTGCTAAGGCGTGCGCCGGCGCCCTGATCCTAGGCTCCAGGGACCCCTAGCGCCTAGGTGCACCTTGACCCTTTGATAACACTAGGTGGATGCTTCAGCAAAAGTGGCTACAAACCCTTTCAAGACTTGCGTAATAATAAGAAACATACAATGATTAAATAATGTATGAAGAGAGAAAATCACTGGACCCATGCACGCCAACACCTTCAAATTCTATTCATTTCAGCATTTTAAATTTCATTTAATTTAAAAATATATGCATAGTAAAGTAAAATAAATATGAGGATATTCCATCCTCATATTAATGAAATGATTTTAAAAATATCAGTTTCCATAAAGAAATAACAGAGAGAAAAAAGGTTGATGCTATTGCATAAAAACACAATTAATATCAAGGGTAACCTAACACCCAAGTTAGATACTAAATCCTGACTAATTTAGAATCCAAAACACCAGAACAGTGATACTATAGTCCCCGAATCGCTAGCTTTAAATAAATGTCCCCAAGCCAGAGCAACTATTCCCGACGACTACAATAGCAGGTAAGAGCAACAAGAAAAGGAAAGGAAGGCCAGAGAAATAAACCTAATTCCGAATCCAGAACCCAAAAAGTGTAGTCTCAAATGCAATACTTCCTCTCATAACAACTCCCCCATTAATCCTTAGCACAATATGCCAATAACAAAAAATAAAAAATAAAAAAATTCAGACACAAACCGAAAAAGCATCCAAATAAAGTCAGGAATGGAAACCAACCTGGCGAATATGACTGCGGCAAAGATGGGGCTGGAAGGCGCTTACGGAAAACAGAGGAAAAAAGCCTATGAGCGCTGGAAGTGATGAGCCTCTGCGCTGGATCAACGAGCTTCGACAACCAACCATTATTACTTCTAGCGTTTCTAAGCGCTGTCGGCGGCCGATCATACGGCGTGGTTTGAGTCCTCCGAAACGGCCGCTTCCTGAACTTGCCTCCTGTTCCCAACCCTCCTCCTTCAAAGGGATTCTCTTCCCGCGCAGTAGCCATGTGAAGAAAGACACAAACAGAGACAGATCGCTGAGGGCTAGGCTTCAGATTAGTGGAGGTGGAAGAGAAAGTACTGCAACTGCAAATTAGGGTTTTAATTGTAGAGAGAGAAACAATACTAAAATATTTCGAAATGATGCATGTGAGAGAGAGAGGGAGAAACACTTCGTACTTTTTACGGAGATCGTAATTTTGATTTTCGACCGGTAAAATAAGCGGTGAGCCATGACATAGTATTTTGTATTAAATGTTAAAAAAGCAAAAAATCAAGATGCACTGTATATTGCCCAATTCAATTGGTAAGTATCCACCATGATTTCTAATATAACTATTTATTTTTATTATTTTAATTACAACTGTTTATTATTAAATAAAAATAATTATTTTATTTCAATTATAATTTTAAATTTTCTTTTTACTCCAATCACCTCTCTCTCCAACCTAGACAGACCCCTTTACAAATTAGACACCTCTACAAACACTGTTGTTTCTCTTAGCATCTCTATCTTTATCTTCATATTTGTACTCTCAAACTTTCAAAATTTCTTTTAATCCACCCCTTGTTCTCAGACGGAAGCCTCAAATAAAAAGATTGAAATGAATATCCGCCTCTATTAACTTGCTTCTGTCTAGCTTTCCACCACAAATGAGATCTAGCACTTGCCAACTATAATTTCTTGGGCTTGTGGGTAAAAATGCTTAATAAATCATATGAAAGGGGTGTTAGTTGTCTTATGCCTTCACATTTATCTGCCAGGGTTGGAATTAGATCTGGTGTGACAGATTTGAGATTGTTAAGAACAATGGGAAGGTAAGGCATGATCTTAGCTGGTTAATGGTTCAATTGTGAGTTTAATTTTTATGTGTATGAATTATGAACATAGATAAAATTCCCGTTATTCTACCCATAATAAATAGGAAGCAGTAAAGGAGATATAAGGAGGTCAAAGATGAGAATGAAATTTTATATAAAACTATAAGATAAAACCATAATTACTTAGCGGGTATTTTTAACGCCTACTTGTTAACTAATAAACGTGATTTTTGAAAATTATATAATTTCAAATATAACAGTTTATACATAATACAAAATTAAAATTATGATAAACTAAGTAATAAAATAAAACTTAATAAGTGACAAAAATTCTTACTAAATTGTTTTTGCATATATTTATAGTTGACAGGCAGCCAATTTATATTGTAACATCTAATTTAAAGAAAAATAAAAATTAGACATTTAATAATTCACTTTCAAGAATTGATATACTGAATAGTGCACCAAAAATCAAAGGAGTGAAACATAATAAATAACATGTTAGTTCATTATGTTTTATCTGATGTTAAACGTTCTTTTAACTCATATCATGCTGATTATCATCAAATTATAATATTTTATTTTAATTTCAGAATATAATTTGAATACTCGATAAAATTATAATTCAATTTATTTAAAAATAATAATTAAAATTCAAGTTGAATTTTTAATTAGTAATGCAAATATTTTAGATTGATCTTATTGTAAATGAACTCAATTGTTTCTTTAAGAATTCGAATTTTTTTTAATGACATCCTGCATTTAGATATGTTTTTTTATAAATAATCGTATTTATCTTCAGAAGAAACCTCCATTTGCATTTCTTCCATTTCTCTCAAAAAAAAATTCTTAACTAGCACCGTTTGAGTGTTGATGACCCAAAAAGTGGATATGCCTTGGTATTTGAACTTTGATACCCTTATCTACCAAAAAAAAAAAAAAAAACAAACAAACTTTGATACCCTTGAAATAGAGCTGGCGGCTGGCCCCCGCCAGCCACCAGACAATGTGTGCATGAGCATGAGAAGAACGGAATAATAAACACAATGAAGTCCCATCCATGTCGGCATGTCCAAATAATGTTGTTACTTTTTATGGTAAATAAAATCAAGTAAGTGCTTTGTGTCTTGGCACCTCACTAGTTCAAAGCAATTGATACGACTTCACGAGGAACCTCGGAATCTGTCCAAGTCAAGCTCCAAGAAACAAAGTTTGAATTAAGGATAGATTGTATAGAAGAAGATCTTCAGGATGACAAGCAAAAGTGTGCCAAATCCCACAGAGTACTTTTGGCTTCCCAAATGAAGATACCAAATATTGATTGAAGAACTGTCTTGGTAACAGATGTGCTGCTTATCTCAAAACAGAATTGGAGACAAAAAATGTAGACCATGATTCCAAAAGTTGAAACTGCAAATTTTGCACCATTCCTCATTTCTCAATTGCATTTCTTTATCTGTGGGTGCTATTTAGGACAGCCTGGAAATTTTGAACAAAACTCGAACTCAAGGAAGACAATGAATTAAACTGATATCTAAAAACAGCAATGGGAATCTACCAGTGGGGGTGCTATGAAGGATAGCCTGTATCACCATGAACATAAGATGAACCAAAGGAATAGAATGCCTCCTCAAACTGAAATCTAGAAGTACCAATGGATTATCCAACCAAAAAGGGAAAGAAGTACCAATGGACATATTACCATAGAATTCCTTGTCTTTTTTGACTCTGGAATCAATCAGAAAAGACAGAGCGAGAGAGGTTGGAGATGGTGGGCCTTACAAAATTTTACTACACTCTGAAATGATTCATGATTGTAAAGTTGTTTGTAAATACATTTTGTAGTCACAAAATGCCTGCAAGAGGTCTTGTGTACGCTTGAACAGGTTAATATGCAATCTTGAACCTTCAAATACAGAAATTAAAAAGAGAGAGATAAGAAGATATATTAGAAAAAACCTCAAGGCTCAAGGCTGCCTTATCTATCCACTTATGGCACAAGTTTTAACGCCTCTCTGAACCCAATGCTGAAACTATTTTCTAGGCCTTTCCTCCCAACTCCAGCAGCATTTCCTTTTTGCATCATGGCCACAAACTCATTATAGTCTATCCGCCCATCCTGCAACAAGATAGAACAGATACGTGAAATTAATGGATTGTAATTTGGTAAGTAGTCCCCAATTTCTAAGCAAAGCTTCAACACAGTTATAAATGATTACATTCTTACTTCCTTTCTTTTTCTTTTCAGGAAGTGTGTGTGGTGGGAGGGGTGGTGGTTCTGAATTAAGAAGAAAATCCAATCCATTTTACCGCTGGACACTTGAAATGAATAACTTTTTAACATTCCAAATTATTTTTATAAATAGAAAAGTACCAGGTCAACAAGAATGGATTTCTATTTGTGACTGCGAAGTTATGATTAAGAAATGCCTCATGAGTTTCAATATGCAAGAATTTAGATCTTTATGATAATTATATTTAGTGCCAAGTAACCACGTGGCACATATTCCTCTTATAAAAATTTAAGGGGTGGTTTTGTCCTCAGTTCCATGAGATATAAGAGTTTTTTTTTTGCTAGGTAGAGATATAAGAGAGTTAGAAAAGGAAATAAAAGTTATATATAGACTGGATTTAATTAAGGAATGGTTTTGTCCTCAATCCCTCTTATAGTGCCTAGTAATATATGTCCAGCCACCTAACAATAGAGAATTGCACATACAATTCTAGTTTTTATTTCTTTTCTTATGTTCTGGGGGAGGGTGTTTTGGTTCTATATTTAATTAAAACGGCTCAAGTTTGGTACACTTAACGGTACTAGGACACAGGTATTCATGATAAATTGGATTACTTACATTATCCTGATCGATTTCTCTAATCATGTCCTCCAAGCGCACATCTTCAATACCAAACTCCTCACAGGCTTGTTGAAGTTCATCTTGAGTAATATAGCCACTTCCATCCTTGTCAAAATAAGAAAAAGCTGCAAATAGATGATCTTGTCTTTCAATCTTGTTTAGGTGCAAAGTCGCAGCAATGAACTCCCCATAATCAATTGTTCCACTGTTATCGACATCAGCCTGCAATTTAAGCACATGCTGTTTGTTAGAGATTTATTCCAATAAGTCATATTATTATCATGGAACATTGAGTGTTAGGGGGAAAAAAAGAACAGAACCAAATTTCAAATCGAAGTCCTCATACAGAAGATAGCAGGAAAGGAAAAGGAAGAAAACCAATATTAGTATGAATCAGGGTCGAATTGAGACTGGTGTAGGTTTAAACAAGAATTTTTTAAGAGGCGTAAAAATGAATATTCCGAAAGGAAAGGAGTGGGGGATCATTTTTTTTTTTTGCTTTTCCTCTCTGTTATGGTTTTGGGAAGTAATAGATATCATGAAACAGCACCCATGGACTGCAGATATATACCACAATTGTGGTTTTACCAAACTTGCATACACCACAAGCAAAGATGACTATCAAACAAAAAGTTGAAAAACAATTATTGCAGTCATAAAATACAAAACAGATCAGATGTAAACCTGAATCAAAAAATTCCTTCATCCACATAATCTAGTATGAATCAGGGTCAAATTGAGACTGGTGTAAGTTTAATTCAATCTACATCATTTACTAAATTTTTGGTGATGCGTTTCTCACAAATCCACTATTGGATTCGGAAGTCCTCATCATGTAAATCATGCACCCCAAATTTTATATCGGAGATTGTTTGCTATCCGTTCAACAAAAATAAACATAGAAGTTCTCAAATCTAAGTTTTAGCTATTAGATAAAATAATTAGCAATATTCAGTTGATATGATACTTGACATGTGCAATCTGCATGATTAGGTATAATCCAAAAGTAGGATTCACAAATATCACAAATAGTTATTAAACGATGCAAGATTGGTTTAATCTTACACAGATGTCAAATGATCCTACTCCTAACCATTTAGATAAAACACTGATAAGCAAAGTGAACCACTGAAGCACAAACCAAATGATAATTTGGTGATTATATTCTTCTTATGCAATATATTATTTTGTCACTAGTAGCTGGTTAAAGACAATCATTAGGGACAAGGTGATGCATGAGATGAACCTCATGAATATGTAGAAATAAGGAATTTGTTCAAGGGAATTTAGTATAGTAATATTAAAACCCCTGTTGAGTACATACATCTTACAATCAAGTCATACTTCTATAGCTGAAAATTTATGCCACAAAATCACCACTATTTTATATTCTGATAAACAGAAAGGGAAACCTCTTAAATTGTTTACTTAGAACAATCAGATCAAGACTAAGGCTGATACTCACTGCTTGCATTAAATCATAAATTTCGGACTCCTTAAGATTAGCTCCCACTCTTTTCAAACCAGCCTTAAGTTCTTCGAAAGTGATTTGACCACTGTTGTCTGCATCTATCATCTTGAACAATTCCTTCAGGCCAGCTATTTCTTCTTCAGATAAGCTCTCTGCAATGACCTGGAAAGAAAAAGGAGCGGGGGGTAAGAAGTAACCCATTGTCACTTGCAGACAGAAGAAACAAATGAAACTATTTTCAACATAAAAAATGTGCCTCAAAACTATCCCCATATGCAAATTATGTGGAAGTGAAAAGTAGAGCCATTAAACATTCTTATATTCAAAGGCACTCTTACTTTCACATCCAGAGACTTACTCTAAGAGCCATTTTCTTGAGCTTGTTCATAGCAGAAAATTGCTTCATGCGACTTAGAACAGCTGAATCAAGAGGCTTGTCAGGAGCTACACCATCAACTTGAATCCAAGGATGACCTGCAGGAAATAAATCACGTTAAGAAAATAATGAAACAAACTTTCCTGCTATAAATCTCATTCTTCTAAATTTAGGCATTAAATGCAATAGCACACAATCAGAAGTCACTGGCCCACACTTTTCCAGGAAAAATCACTCATAATATTACATCTCATTCTTATGCTGAAAGAGGAGACTGTATAGTACAGTCATATCATAGAAATAAGGCATACGCATAACCTCCGGAGAAAGAACCCATTTTGGACCACAGATAACACTATAAACAGTTAGTTAAGGTTACCAGGACCTTGAGTGGTCTAGCAGCACCTGTTGTCCTTGCCATCTAGGAGGTCCATCTGTGATATTGAGTATTGAAATTACTAAAGAAGAGTCTATTGCTATGCTCACAAGTGTTTTACACACCAAAGTTTATTAGGGAAAGTGTTCAAGAAATAACAGTTTCAAGTTTCAGCAACAAGCTATGTTCCAACTTCCATTCAACCCAAATTCTGATAAAGATTCAAGCAATACCTGTGTCATAATTGATAAATAAATACTAACAACACTTACACAAAACTTGATATGCAGTCAGCCGCCTTCTAGGATCGCGAACAAGCATTTGACGAACTAAATCTTTTGCACTTTCAGAAATACTAGGCCAAGGGTCAGATGAAAAGTCAAGATCACCATTCAGGACCTGTTCAAATATTCCTTGCTCGTTTTCTACACAAATATTGCAAGGAACACAAGACGAAAGGGAGGGAAAGTGAGCAAAACACGTGTATTGCATATTGCATACAATAAAAGATGCAGGAGATGAGAAGACTAGTAATGACTCAAAAAGTCCTCACCAGCCCAAAATGGAGGCACTCCACTCAAAAGTATGTAAAGGATCACTCCTGCACTCCAAACATCTGCTTCTGGGCCATAACGCTTTCGCAAAACTTCTGGTGCAACATAGTATGGGCTGCCTACCACATCATAAAATTTTTCCCCTGCAAGCACAAAGCCATCAATTTCTTTGTGCAGAGACACTCTCTGTAGCCACAAGTTTTATTAATCAATCTAGAGTGATGAATCAATGAACAGAGCCCATGCACTAACAAATATAATTGATACAAAATGAATGGAAATATCATGGTCGCAATAACAATTGTAACAAAAGGCACAGTTATTATTTTATACAGCATATGGTTAGGTCAATTCATATTTTTCAAGTTAATAAATTTTGTCTCTAATTTAAAACTCCACAAGCTATAGTGGAATCTACTTTTGCATTATAATTTGTTAACTTGCTAAGAAGTTTATATTTGTGGGTAGTCATTACATTTCATCAAATTTCACCACTTCATCAAGAATGATAAAAGCACTTTTAACTGAGTGGCCGACAGTATAATTCAATTTAAAAGGATCCATGAATTTGCATTCCACAAACTATCTACAGATTAGATATATAATTTAAACGTAAACAAGCCAAGGCTACGTCCTATGAAACATGGGTACTTCAAAATGCATGCCGTATCAAATACGCACCAGGTACTTGAACTCCTTTGATACACCTTGGTGTGTACCTCATACGTACTAATTTTGTTTTTTCTAATCTCAGGTACAACTTATTTGATAACTTGGGTCCTTAGCTATAATTAAAAAACTTATATATATTAACAAACAAAATAAAAAATTACATTAAGAAAAACTAGTTTCAGTGAAATTATTTTGAATATAATTTCTAATAATGTAATTATACACTAATTAATTTTATTTGTTTATGCACTCTATAATATTTCTTTGTATTTAGTGAGTTTTATTCTATTAGTAAATGTTTTGTTCTCATATATAAAATAAATATTTTCTATACTTTTAATTATTTAACTTAATGTACCCTGCTGTACCTGCACCGTGATTTTTTAGAAAATGACAGACCCACGTACCCGTATAATACCGTACCACACCAAAGTACCAGTATCAGTGCTTCCTTACTAACGTCCTATTTTTTCTAAGAGGATATAGGCAAATTGACATGAATTGAATTACAAATTCACAATTCTAATACATAATCCAGTGAACTAATTCTCAAACACACCCAAACCCATTCAACCACCCAAGGTCAACCCCCAATAAAAAATACTGTTCACTACATATCCTTACCCAACAGAGCTAGACAGAGTTACGTTTGAGTTCTTTTGACGTACATATATGCTCAAGATGTTCCTACTTCCCATTACACTCCTAGTGTGAGTCTCAAGTCTTGACAAACTCCCTCTTAAGGTCGGCTTCCTCACTAGGGAAGGCCCATGGTCCACACTTAACATGGAACACAGTATGTTCCAAAAAACAAGTTAAAAACTAAAAACAGATAGAATTATAACATCTAGCTGACCTGCCTGACTGTCTTCCTGCTATCATCTTAAAAAGTTAAAACAATTTTCAGATACTTTCATAATAAATGAATAGCTAAGTAGTTTATATTTCAATAATTTACAATTATACAACAATACCTGGTTTGAAGAATATGGATAACCCAAAATCGATTGTTTTGAGACGTGAATCCTCCTGCTGATTGATGAAAAGAAAGTTTTCCGGCTTAAGATCTCGATGCATCACGCCCAGAGAATGACAAGCTTCCACAACCCCAACTATAGTCTTAGTAAGCTCAGCTGCCTTTCTCTCGGTGTAATGCCCACGCTGAGTAATCCTATCAAAAAGCTCACCACCTGCACATAACTCCATCACAACATGAACTGCCACTGCATCCTCGTAGGCTCCTTTGATGGATATAACATTTGGATGCCCAGCCAAGTGGTGCATTATCTGAATTTCTCTTCTCACATCTTCAACATCCTCATCGGTCACCAGCTTTCTCTTTGCAATTGATTTGCATGCATATTCTTTCCCCGTCGCCTTCTCCACACATAAAAAAGTTGTCCCAAATTGTCCCTGTCCAAGTTTCCTCCCCAAAGTGAAAAATTCCTTAAAGTTACCTGTTTTTGTTTGTAATACCGAATCAATCCTAAGTCCTGCACTAGACACCCTCTTGATGTGATCAGGCTTCTTGGGTTTTGGCTTCTGCTCTGGTTTTGTTTCTGGTTTTGGCATAGTTAGTTGCTCAGGAGGTTTGTTTTGGACAGGCAAAGGCAATTCTGGTTCTTTTGATGATATCTCATTAATAGTTTCTCCAGTAGAATGGTGAGAAACTGATTCATCAGGTGAATGGGACCTCCACATTGCAGCAGAAACTGATTGTAGAAACCCATTCTTGGAAATGCTCGGACCAACACAAGTATTCCCCATATAGCCTTACACTCACTTCCTTACTAACACTTCCTCGACTCTCAACATTCAGATCTAAGCCTCTGTTTGTGTTGACACAACATATAAGATCTGATCTTCAAAACTTAAAACTACATATCCAAGTCAAACCCCTTATATACTACCTCAGACTTAGGCAAAAGCAATTCAATTGTCAGCCACTAGAAAGACTAATGAAATTGGTATCGAAAGGAAGACAAATCTAAAATTAGAAATAAATATGAAATTATTGTAAATCAATCTACTTTGATGTGAACAAAATCATATTGATGTAAAGATGAAAACTCTTGAAGGTTTTGCACAGAGTAATGTCAAATTAAAATTCTTCAGCAGAGTGCCAACAAAAAGGAGAACCCAAAAGAAGTCAAAACCTCCTCTGATCAATGATACAATCTAAAACAAGCATTAATGACACTACACTGATAAGAACAAAGTTTCTAAACTTTGAAAAAGTCTACATAGTATAAAGATCTTAAGATTGAAAAATTCCAACAGGAATAAAGCTACCCAATTGAGTAAAAAGTAGAACAAAAATATTGAAACTATAAAAAGGGATGCTTAAGGAAGTTGTGAAGGAAGAAAACCGACCTTCTGTTTACCAGGTGACTTTGAGGATTACTGAAAAACATAGAGAAACGGTGTTTTGATTGTATCTACTGGCTTGGTTTGAATAAACTATTATTACTATTTATTGCAGATTTGCAGTATTATATTCACATGGGGACAAGTTCGTGCGAGTAGGTGGCGCTGTTGCGCATACTAAACGCGTTATGGTCGGATACGTCAATACCGAGCTTTTTGATGTGGTTGTCCGTAAGCTTGGTGGTTCTGGACTCTTGGACTCCACTTAACCCTGCTTGGTGAAGTTTTCATTTCTTTTGTTGGTACAACCAGCTTGTTCAGGCTTTACCCAACCAAACCACTATAAAAATAAATTTGTGAAAAAACAAAGATGAAACAAGTAATAATATTCTTCTCTCCATCTAAAATAATAAAAAATTATTTATTATTTACTATTCTCAAGACACTTAAATATATAATTTTTACTGTTAAAAATTAAAAATAATAATTTTAAATATTCAAATATTAATAATTATCTATCTCAATATCTATACTATTATAAAAATGAGAAACCGTTATAGTCACATACTATATAATATACAAGAAAATAAACTTTCTCTCATAACTTGATTATTATTAAACATAACCTCCTAACACACAATACAATAATCTCTATACTTTCTCATACTGTATGCTATTTTTCATTATTTTATCAAACTAAATTAATTTTAAAAAATAAATTAAGATAAGAAAATTAAAAAGTATATACATAATTCGTACATGCATAAGCTAGAATGTATATATATATATATATTACATTTTACCAAGTTATTATGATCGGTTAAAATATTAATTCAAAAATTATGAAAAGATGTTTTAACCATTGTTTTTGTTTTATTGGCTCCGAGCAGGTGAAGCAAATACTTGTGTTGATACATTTGCTAATTAAGCTACTTTTTAGCTATACATATTTATTTTAGTGATGATCTCTTGACAAATAAGTCTTAAATTCTAAACTAATTGGGATCGACTATATGAATCTTCGCATCGATCCGAGACAACATTTTCAGTAATTCTTAGAGCAGACATATCTTTCTCGATGACTGCCCCATGTAAATTTCGGTCTCCCTTATCCCGTCTAACACCTGGTACCTGTATCAAGTCACTATTCTTAACTACTGTGTCTATTAGCCGATGTTAGATATGTCCAAACCAATATAATTTTCATCCCTTATAGTGAAGATTCAAATGGATACTATAACTACTAAACTTCTTAATTGGTCAAATATTTTAATATTTAAAAAAAAAAACTTTTACAATCTCGAACTAGACTATTCAATATTTCAATACATTTCTAATTTTGGACTTGACTACTTAATATTTCAAATTTTGCTTTAAAAAAAAAAAAACTAAAATAGCTAAAAGTATATTTTATTATGGGACTATGAAGTTTTAATCAAATTATAAATTATAATAACTGCATATAATTATATAAGAGTATTAGTAATAATCATAATTTATTATGTCGGTACTAAGGATATTTTATTTAGGATTAAACAATTTGATAAAGTTGGTAAGGTTTTTTGGCCAAAAAATTCCACATGCAAAACACACCAAGGTACTTTTCGCCTCAAAAGTGCTTTAAACAAAATTTGGAAAAAGCAGTTTTGAAAGTTAAAAGTACTAATAGCTTTGCTTGTTTTGCAAGAGATCTGTACAAGCTGCCCGACAGATTTGAGCAAATATCATTTCCTGCCTCAATCCCAACTACCAACTACAACTTGACAGAAAAGTCCATAAACATAAACAAGCACAACATTCTAAGAAATAAAAGACAGAAATCAGTTTCTATTGGCAGTTCCTTAAGCATACATTAACAATATATTTTAGGTACAATGGATGGTTCACATCTTTCCAAACGAGGGGAAGCTGGAATGGCGAGGGGGATTTGCGAATGGCTGAGATTTTTTCTCCAACCCATGCTATTTTCATTAACGCTTGGAACTAGTATTATAAACCCGGCCAGCAGGGAACGGTATTCTTGCCTCGGTTGCTTGAGTTCTGCCACTACCTAAATATTGGGATTGTTCTCTGTGGGGATCAAATTGTCCAGTAGCGTAAGGTCTGTTTACCGGAATACTAATATGACCATGAGCATCTGGTAAACCTGTGCCAGAGTAGTGGTTTTTTCCACCTTGCTGATACTGATGCAATATTGACTGTGATTCCTTGCGTAGAAACTCTTCTCTTCGAGCAGATTGTTGAGCTCGAAGTGCAGATATCTTCTCCTGGAATTTCGTGTTTATCTCAAGTAATTTCTGACATGGCAAATTTGTTGAAACATTAGGTTTACGTGGAACATTCAGACATTTGGAAGAAACTTTGCAAGGAGGGACGGATCAAGCCACCCCTAACCCAAAATGGAAAGAAAGAAAAACTAATGGACAGCATATACCAGAAAGGAGAAGGAGATATAAAACAAAAACACAGAAGAACTTTAATTGTGGCAAGTTCTAAGTTTACATCTTTGTGGACAATAAATATGTGCCATCAAATTATTACGTTTTCATTCTCCTCTCTCTCCCCCTCTCTCTTTTTCTTTCCCGTATAAATTTATAAACCTATTTCATATTGAAGTTACATTATAACATTACTAATTATACATAAGAAAAGGTAGCTTTATATAGGGAATTTCATCTTCTCTAATCTGTTTTTTTTTTTTTTTTTCTTTTTGGGTGGGTGACGTAGGACAAACAATATTCTTAACTCTATCACCAGATTCCACCATCATGCACTCAAACATTGAGGTCTAAAATATAAACATAACACAATATTGATCAGTCATGTTTTCTCGAATAAAAGTCTTTTCATAAAAGACTTTGTTATTCAACAAACTGTTCAAGAAATATATTGTGGAGTATTAGTCCCCCCCCCCCTCCCCCACCTCAAAGTAAAGGTTGGAAGAACAACATTAATTGTTGTTAAAACAAGGCAAAATGATATCTAATATCCCTAAAGTATCACACTTTTATCAATTTCATCCCAAAACTTTAAATACATTTACAATGTCTTCCTCCATGCTGACATTGTTAACATTTTGAATAGAAATTGCTGCTCTAGCTTAAAATATATATTTTTTTGCCACGTGTTCTAAGATAACAAAAAAGTAATTTTTTTACTCAACACAAGCATGCTCTCTCATTATTATTTTCATCATTTCTCCCTTTAAATCAAGAAATTACAATTTCTGATGATTAAAATATTTTAAAAAAAGTGAGCAATTTGATAATATTTTTAGATTTTTTTACAGAGAAGAGTGAGAAATGAACAAGAGAGAGGAAAAGTGCAAAATAAATTTTAGGAATAAAATTGACAAAAACTCATACTTTTAGGATGAAATCGGGTAAAAAAAAAAAAAACCATATTTTGGGGACAATTATTTATATATATATTTTTTGCGAACTCAACATACATGTGACACCTAATAAAATATTTGAAGTCACATCAGCATTTTCTGTCCATAATATTAACGATGTTAAATGGACTCTTAAAACAATTACCAAGGACTTAGTTCTAGAGTCTCTAGTGAAGGAAAGAACCACAAGTGGGAGAGATTAAGGCTCCATGTTTTTATTTTTGGAAAACTCCCACTCCTCCCCCAAAAGACAGCGAGCATTGTGTCAAAATATCAGGCTCCATGTTTTTATTTATTACAAATAGTTAATTAAGTGAATTCAAAAAATTAAATTAGAAATAATAAATCACAAATAAATAATACGCAATATCTGCCTTAAGAAAAATTACTCCATTATGTACTAACCTCCTTGTGCCTAGAAAATTCTGCATTCTCAGCATCACTTTGTTCCTTGGATAATGTCATGAATTCATCTATAAACTTTTGTTCAAGACCCTCAAAAGTTAGTGGTGGTGGTGGGTTGTCTTCATACCCAATTTCCATGTCTTGCTCATGAGGCTGGTCTCTAAGATCTTGATTGGCTTGGGTTTTTAAGCTGAGTTTCGGGTCCAATGTCTGAACCTGATAGTAAGATCTAGTCCCATTGCTCCCTTGAACTGCATTATCAAAAAGGCAATTATATATTTATGTAATATGATTTTTTCTAATTTTTGGGTTAGTATAGCACTGCAAGATTTATCAAAAATATTTCACTTTCTGATCACAGCCAACAGTATACATTGAAAGTCTCACTTATTTACCAGAAAAGGTACTAACACACTCGAAGGAAGTAAGGATACCACCCTTCGTCAGTCCATGACTTACCAAAAAATCTTATCAGAAAAAGGAATGCATCAACAGGAGTCAGGATATGGTTCCACATAGCCTAGCTGCTTCAAAATCATCTAAGGTTACCTAAGAAAGAAGCTAACATACACACGTACACATATACTGATATACATCAGATATATACAGAACAAATAAAAATACATAGATACAAACATACATACTATTCCCTGATGACTTCTATGTAGTAGGGGCTCTAACATCAAGTTGAATATTAGAGTGCATAAAAAAGAATACAGGAAGGATGGAACGCTTTGCAATCTATACTTACATTCATTAATAGGAGAACTACATAAACAACCTTGTAGCTGTCACTAACTGACATACAACTTCATACGGCTATCCACATTAGGTCTAATGTTGACAGTCTAAAATATCTTCATTTTTTCATAAGACTACAATATCAGTTTCTTCACCTACTTTATAGAATTGTTACAGATTGATTCATTTGAAGGAAAAAGTTCATTAAATTATCTATCAACTGCTTGGATTTTCACAGGCTTCTTTTGTTGATGCCTTCATATTCCTTAGCCTACAGTGAAGTATATAGGCCACTGCTTGCTGTTGCTGAAACCTTCGATTCTATTCGCAAGTCGTAACACTTTACATTAATAACTTTTCTTTTAAATGCAGTTTGAGCCCACATATGACCCATAATATCAGGCAGAAAACCTTTGTAGAATGCATGATCAACCACTAATAGGCAGAGAGCTATCATGTAAGGTTTATAATACATCACTTCCTATATTGAGGTCAAAATTCCAGCTAATGGGCTCACTCAATAATTAGACACACATGTATGGCCCATAATATATTGAATACCCAATGCAAATAGTTCACTAATTATCTATCCTAAGGTAATATCCACTATGCAGTAATACCATTATAACATGCAAAACTTTATGTATAACTGCAAAGATATTGCCACATTCACAAAGGTTTTTTGTGATTGTAGTTATGAATTATGACAATGAAATTTAAACAAGAACAGTGTACACAATACATAACAAAATACTATATTGTGATCACATGCCCATTGCTAGCACTCATTTAAGTCTTGCAATATTCTAAACCTGTTTGTAAAATTGAGATAAACAACATTCTCATTTTAGTATATATGCTCAATACATCATCTAAAGGCACAACAATGCAGTACCTTATTGCATTGGTCACATTAATATGTAGGAGTTCTAAAAAATTGTGTAATATCCACACATCTGCAATAATTTTACGAATTGATTCTTGAAAACAAGCACAATCAACTTGAAAATATAATTTTAAAATTGAATGCATGGATTTGCATTAAGAACAATAAAACAGCAAAATCTCGACATGGCTTTGATGGTTCAAAGACAATAACTTGCCTTCATTAAATGCATGAGATGACTTTCGATTGGATACATTTGGTGCACATCTATCCAATTGCAGTTGCCCCTCTATGCTTAAAGTCTTATTCTCAGCAGAAAATGAGTCTGGATGTCCTGGAAGATTATTTGGTCCAGCATAACTCTGCACATTCTGTGCAGGCATATGCTGCATGTGGGGTGTAATATACGGATTGAAGCGAGAATCAGCATAGTAAGCTTGTTGATTCATTCTCTCAGCTCTACTAGACAAATTGTTATTCCCGCTTAACAACATAATATACTCAAACAATAACAGCAAAATTAGGGAAGTACCAGAACAAGTCATGCTAGGACAGAAAAGCGGAGGGAGTCAGATCAGGCACACGTCAAAATCAAAACAGAATTACAGACAAAAATTCTAAATGTATTCATTGTAGTGCTACAGGTATCAGCTTCATACTAAAAGGCAAAAGCTCAAACAAAAGTCGACAAAACAACTAAAAAGTAATAAAAACCCAAAAAATGACTGTTTATAATGGTTTTCATCTCAGACATATATACAAAAAAGATTAATATGACTAATATACACTGATACATATATAAATTTGATAATAGATTAAGTATAAATCATAAAAGACACATTTTAACATACAAAAGCTAATGAAGCCAGGAGCCAAACCTAGCTAAGCCCAGATTGTTGAGGTAAAAGCTCATCTGCTCACGTCAGTATTCAGCATGACCAACCGAAGCCATTTCCATTCTAGAGACGAAAAACTAATTAGTATCAAATAATCACCTGGACAGCCTAACTAATGCGACAATGATATGATAATTACCAGAACAGAAAATATAGGAGCAGATAAGCAACAGGAAATCCATAGTTTGTACACCATGTAACAATAGAGAACAAAAAAATGAAATATTTAAATGTCGTTCAACAAATTCCAAAACTAACCAGGATCATTTTCGCAGATAAGGTAGCGCCAGCTACTAAGCACTGATCTTAAGGCAGGCCGTAATCATTTTTTCTTCAGCAATTATGAGGTAATAAGCAACTGGAATGTTAGTTGCTCCCTTAGGCATTCTTTCAAACCAATGCAGGAAATAGAAGACGAGATTTATTCTTACTCCTCAAATAATGCAATTATTTTTCCATTAGCTAAAAAATTATCATCGTCATATAACTGAAAGTACAATTTTTCTCTCCTTATCCTCAATTTTCTGAGTACCCAAACATAGGACAAAGCAAACTGGCTCATGCAGCTGACCAAATCCAATAGAAATTCAAAAATGAAAACTTCCATAAACTAGAAGAAAAAACTACATCAAGAAAATCCTATCAATTTTAGCCAACCCCAAAGAGATAACATTGGGAAAATTGCCATGAGATATATAAATAAGAAAAGGAAAGGAGAAAAAGATTCAAGACAGTTATGGTGTGCCTGGATCATACCGATTCTCTTGTAACTCGGAGTAGTAGATTGATAGAGCATGAATGGAATCGTTTTGTGAATCGCTCTTTTTCTCCAGGTGTGTGTAAAGTGTGTATGCGTGAGACTAACTTCTTTACTTGGGTAAAGTCTGTAAATTTGTACTTTTTTTTTGCTAGTTTTTCTTTATTATTTATAAATTGCGTTGGAATCAAATTTTACAAGTCCTCTTAAGTAAACTATATCTAAATGCTTAATTATTCTTGAAACTCAATGGAAACGGATTTGGGATTTTGAAAACTTGACAAAGATAATCTTTTATTTCATTTGGTTGTGTTTGCTTCAAAATGTTTTCATAAACTTTTCAAAAGTTAGTGAAATTTGCAAAAACAAAATTAGAACTACGTTGATTGCACACTAGTGTAATGCTTTATATAAAAAATGAGTTTAATTTGATATTGTTTCAAGAACTTGTTCGACCATCTTCAATCGAGGTTTATGAGGATGGAGAGATCGCTTCCATTGTGTAACTCTTAGCAAAAGTGACATCAATATAATTTAAAAAAATAATAATATAAAGTTGCTAATATGGGCATCAATTTTGATGAGTTTGCTTAATTTGGCTTCCACTTGGAGTTAGAAAGACCATGGTCATAGTATAATAGTATGATACAGAGAGAGAAGGGGAGTATATTAAAATAAGATAATGTACAAGTCAAGGACAGTTAGGACTTGCAAATAACTAAATATCCATACAAACAAGTCATCCACCACAGACGGATGGTTGTTCAAAACATAAGCTGCTCCAAACTAGAAGGGATTACTTGAACAAAACTGCTCAAAACAGTAAATGGAAATAAGCAGTGTATAATTTGTGGAGATTCATAGCATCACTATAACAGATTTTAAGAAGTTGATTATGGTTAGAATTAAATATCACCAGTACAACTATTTTGGAGGCAATTATGATCAAACTTTTTGCACCAACCATGGCTGGCCTAGAAATCGAAATTTTGACACATAATTTCAGATATACGAGCTCAACAATAATCATTTCCAGTTAAGCAAAACAGCAGGAGACAGCAGAAGATTGAAGAATATTGTGGTGTAGTTCTATCACTCCCCAGTGGAACACAGTTGAGAGATGAGCTTAACGACTCCCCACATGGGTGCATCATTCTGCAAGAAAAACAATTGAAGGTCAAATTAGCAACTCTTTCTTCCTACTGTCTTCGTCTAAATTATACATTTGTAGTACAACAACATACATTTACTCAGTAAAAAGCATCAAACTATAAACTGAAACAAGGACAAGGAGAAACAAAGAATATAGTCATTACTAGACGCGGTCATCTATTTGAATACACAGTATTTTACATTTCATATTTTTCTTCGCTTAAATTGGATTTAACAAAAACATTCCTAATAAACATGGAGCTAGTACAGGAGGTTAACAATGTCAAAATTACTCTCGAGGAACAAAAAAGGACATTAGAAATGTCAAAGATGTTTGGTACTAATGTAATCAGCTTACCAGGTAAACAATATCGAAGGCATTCCGATAGTTATCAAGAGAGTTCTCAACGTTGTCATTCCTGAAACAGCAATTCGATATGGCTCAGTAGCTGTATTAATTTCTAAATTTCTAGCTACATCATACTTTTCTTTTGTGTGCTATGGGAGGTTGTCCGTTGCCCTCACCCCAGAATCCTTTTATCATGTACTGAAACTAGATTCAGATATGTTGATTAATCGAACTACGTTTGCATGTGTAGAATTATTTGTAATTTATTATATGAAGGAAAAATAAAGAAGAACTTATTTCCCCTTCTTTGTTTACTTATTTTTTATTAATAAATTATAAAATCAATGCAATATTTTACGTACTCAATTACAATTCATTTATAGAATAAATTATACTCCCTCCCTTAAGCAGCTTCTGCATTCTCATATGTAGATATTTTAAATTGAAGTAAGGAAATTTAGTAAAAACAGTAACACAAGTGAATTTTCAACAGATTTGTGGGTTAAAACAAGTTAAGAAGTGCGCCATTAGTTCAAATTCCAATATATAGCAGCTAACGTTCTTTATCAACTAATAATTTATATAAATCTTTCATGTAAAACAAAATTATATACAAAATTGGTATATAGTGAACAAGCAACAAAGTTGCACACTTCTTAACACAAAAAACTATTAACAGTTCAACTATAAAAGTATTGACAAAAAATTCAAGTCCAATCCCAAAACTTAGGCTTTGCTTGCTCTACTCAAACTTTTATTTTGATTTTTTCTATCCATTTGTGTGATACTGGCAGGCAGAAAACTTATGTTGCCAGACAACATGGAATATATGAGTTGAACACTTAATTAACATCAGACACTACTCTTTGAACAGGACTATGCAAACAATTTTTGGTATATTAGAAGGGCACAGGGGAAGGAGGGGCGCTTATTTGCAGTAATAAAAATGGAATGAAAAACAATTTCTAACATCCCAAGTATTCAAAGAAAGTTCAAACATACAAGAGCAGAGAACCCAGATCTAAAACTATGCTTTGCAAAAGGCACCAGGTTAAAATCCATGGTAAAAGACCCATTAAAAGTTCATGAAGATAGATCAGTGTTGGTATCAGTTTCACATCATACATTGCTTCACCAGTGAGTTTATATTAAATGGATTAAAAATTGAGTAGTTAATATTGAATTGATGACCATTCATTTACCAAAAGAAACCATTGCTTCCAGATGTTCATTCTGAACTGGAATATTTTTTCCCTAAAGGCTTTTGCTCCTACTTTTGGAAACTAAATTTATCACAGATAGAGTCACTAGAACAATAAGTTTCCTTTCATAAAATATCTGAGCTACCTTCCACAACTTATCCAGGATGGAACACGTGAAGTACAATGATCAGGAAAAAAAAGTTTTACTTACAGAAATCCCACTGATACTCGAGTCTCGTAATTCAAGCCATCAGACATACCCAAGTCCCCAATGTGATCACCAAGAAGCAGAACATTGATTCTATTTTTGACTGAGGCAATATCAGTAGTTGGCCCATCAATATCACCCAATTGTTCATGAAGAGGAGCAGCCATATCAATAGCATGCTCATTTTTGTTTAGGCTATGAATCAACTTTCCTGTAGGCAGGGTGAAAAACAGAATAAGCTTATAATTTGAGCAGTTACTAAGGTCAAGACTCAAGAAATGTAAGTTTCATTACAAATATTCAGTGCTATGATATGGAGTCACTGCATTAGAAAAGCTTGTATTAAACTCAGCCATTAATGGAGACAGTACCTCCCTCCCGATATCTGGATAGAGCCACTCACATGCTAAAAAGTTAATTGGATACATTTATCTTTTTAAGTTTCAATATCTACTACGATTCTAAAGAACCACAGGTTGAAGATATTAAGGAGAAAATAGCTCTGTTCGAGATTCCTGAGAAGAAAAGGAATGTCTTTATACTAATGTACTTTTTCAGGAGACTGGATATTTATGTCTATAACAAGTGTCCGGCACAAAGGACTCCCTGCTGCAAACAATTACTTCAGATGATAAGGCTGGTGTTTTCCCTTTTCATTTGATGAGTATAGAAGGAGGAGTTCTTTTGCTTAAGTTGAAAACAGGCAAAATCAATGGAATCTCTGTATCACAAAAAACATTAATCTAGATGACTAGTGAAATCAATCACAATCCAGTCACTGCCTACTATTTGTCACTGGTAAAATGAGTGACAAATTTAGTTGGTGTTTCCATGTAAAAATAGACACTGGAGATTTCAGCATCTTATGTGACATATGCAAGGCATGATGGTTTGAGTCCTACATGGCTCTGAAGTTCCTGTTGTTACATTTTCAAGGTTTTTCAGGTCTTTGGGTATTGGTTAGAGGAGTTTTCTTCTTAATTCTCCTATCTTCTCTTACATAGAATAATTACAATGCACAAATATAAACAAATTTTTAAACAGGTTTTACAAGTCGCTATATTATCCCAGAGGCCAGAAACTTTCCCACATAAAGCAATTGTCTCAGTCAACTGTCAACATCCACTATTCTTCCTAAAACACCTGCCTCCCTCTCAACCCATCCCTGTAAAAGAAAAGGGGCAAGAGAGAGAAAGAAAGAGGAGAGAGAGATGAGGAAAGCATAATTGCTATTCCAGAAAGACACTTTCCCCCGAAAAGAACTTTAGGCAATGCCTCACTAGAATGTATGCAAAATGCAGAAAAGTGGCACTGAGAACTGCATTTTAAAATGCAGAAGCACCAAGAACATATGTGATGGTGAACGTAGTAAGGATTTATGATTTATTAATTGTATTTAAATTTAAACTTAATTATGTAATAATAGAATTTAGGGATAAATTAGTAGTATTTTATTATCATTTGCACTGGGTTAGGTTAGTCTTGATTGTCTCTTTATGCTGCTTGGCCCACAATTTCTCTCAAGGGCTTTTAGGGGAAACTCAAAGGGATTGAAGAGCACCTTGAGAAATTCAGTCCTATTTTTTTCATTACTTGTAATGTCTCTTTATTACGAAGGAAATCTTGTCCTCCTCCTTGTACTTTTTCTTAATCAGACTTCTTTAAAAAGAAAAAGAACAAAAATGACAAACATAAATATTAAGTTGTCAAGAGGAGAGGAAACAGATACCTTTAAAAGATATGAGACGACCATCATCATCAAATACCATCTGGTTGGAAACTATCCTAACATTCTTAAACGATCTGTGAAGTTTCTGTCTCAGAACCTGGTATAAAAAAGAGATGAGATGCATTGCATATCAGAGGCACAAACAAGCACGAAAGATCAAATAGTATGCTCCGCAAAATTTTGATAACAAAACCTCCTCTATGATGTCTGCAAGCCCTGCAGAGAATATAAGGACTGGAATATCTCTTTCCTGCATATGGAGTGATAATTGAAATTAGTGTTAAAATGGCAATTGCCGTTAAATTTACATGAATGTTTACTAGAGAAAGTAGGTGTTAAAAAGGGAATAAATAAACAAAATCCCATAATTACAATTGATTGCTTAACTCATTCTGGGCATATAAAATAAACTATAAGAATAATACTCATAAAATTTGCTAAACATAAGTGGAAAAATATACCTCTAAAAACTCAAATAGTTCGACAACACCCTCCCTGAAAGAAATCAAAGCACTAGCAACAGATTGCTTTATTGCTTCATATGTAAGTCCTCCCTCTATAAGAAGAGAATGTGTTTTTCCCCACCTGAATTAACAGATTTAGCAGTTTTGAAGTTTCACCAATTACTCTTCATAAAGTAACTAAAAACTTAGAGATTCCACGATTTATTAAGAAAATTAGTGTGGCCCCCAACCCGAAGAACTTGACCCTTTGCATGGATAGCTAATCTCATTCTCATTAGGTGTTTAAATTATAGACCAGTCAGTATGTGGAAGCTATTAGTCTAAAGCACATAATAATTAAGTCACTTACCACTCTTCCATGAGCTTTGTTTTCTCTTCAAGTGCAATTGTAGGAGAGAATTCTAATGGGTGATAGTATTCATATAGCTGCTGCCTTCTGGCATCATATTCTGGATTCCCTTGTTGCAAAAGGCCATGACTGGCTACACATGTTGTTAGATCGAGGTAACTGCTAGGAAAGATCATGCTGACTGACACAATCAAAAAAAGAAAAACAACCAACAGACTCAAATAAAATAAAATGTTGTAAAAACTTACTCTGGCCCCGACTTCCACTAATCCAATATCTCGTTAACGTGGCATCAAAATCAGCAATCACCTGACACTGAATTTGTCAACATAACTTGCTCTACAAATAACCAGGAAATTAAAATATTCTTTATGATTGAAAAAAAAAAATAAGAATAAGTGAAACTTGGTTTTACATAATGGTGTTTCTCTTTTCTTTTCTTTCTTTGGGTACAACATAATAATCTCTCTTATACCCCAGAAAGTGGTTCAGTATTCATATAAAAATTACAGAAACCCTAATCACAAAACAAATACATATAAACAAGTCTCAATAATTTTTGGTACTTATATATCAAAACATAAATAAAACAAGCAAAAAATAATCAAAATGATTTTTTGAATCTAAATCCTGAATGCTACGATATGCCTCTGGGTTAAATTGCTCAGCTAGTTAAATACAAAGGGAATGCAGTGGAAACCTGAAGTTTCTGAGGACCAGCCAAACGAATTGCTGCAATTTTCTTGTCTAGCAGGTCCGGGTCACCCACTACCACCTCCGAAGCCTTTGAAGAAACACATTCCGCCATTTCTAAGTCTTTTCTACCGCTATAAAGCCAAACCCTACGAAATAATAAAAATTATTAAAAGAAAGACGACGATTACAGGTATAAAAAAAAAAAAAATAGCCTACGAGTTTGACTAAGTGTCTGAGATACAAAAGGCAGACATGGATGCAAGCAAATGTAGCTAAACAAAGAGTAGGAAGAAGAAGAAGAAGCTGGTACCTGGAGCTGGAATTGAATTGGGAGAAACGAAAAGGAAAAGTGCTTAGGGGGCTGCTGAAGATGACGCCTTGGAGTCGATGACTCATTTGAGTGAGCAATCTCAAGAAAATAATTACTTCCGTGGTTGCCACTGGACTGTGTAAATAAATTAAAAATCAATAAGAAAAATAATAGCTTAGGCTAAATTATCAATACGTCCCCAAATTTCAACCAGTTTCATAAAAGAGGCCTTAATGTTGAATTTGGAATATTGACATATCCGATTTAACATTTTCAATTGCGTGCTTTTGTCCAATTATCTAATGGTGATCGGTAAATGGCGTTACTGGCAAAGCCAAGGCATAAGGTGGTATAAATCTTGTCATATATTTTAGAATATAAACTCTAATTCTAAAATTGAGAACAACTAAAAAAAAAAACATATTCATTTTTTATAAGTAAACTCTCAAAATTACAATTATAACCGAGCTTTATCTTAAACAAGTTTGTATACATGTCATTATTAGTAGTCATCCCACCTGTAGTGGCACATTGTACTACACCACTCTTATCACCTACATTTGTCACAGGTCATCACCTATCTCATTTATCCATCATCATTCATCACTAGAAATATATCGTTGCCCCCACCAAAAAAAACTTTATCACAACAACCATCATGTGAATGTCACGTGAAAATGGTCACAATCACAATTAAAGAGATGATTACAATCCTCAAGAATTATTATTGCTACACGATATTATCACTGCCAGAAAAATGAATACCTTCAATAAATGAGAGATATCCACACTGCAAGGATTCGGCAGAGAAGACAACCATCACCATCGTAGATGGTCATAGACGAAGTCAACGACTATTGCAAAGAATTACTGAAAACAATGACCATTGTTAAGGGCTAGAAATACAATTTATTGTAATTTTGCAATTAGTCTAATTTATATATTATAAAATTTTAACATTTAATGAAATTGATATTGATTTTGTAATTTCCAATTCCTTATGCCAAAGTCCCAACGGATTTAAGTGGTATTCCCTCACTTTCTTTATGTGATTGAAAGAAATTAAAGTGAGCAGAGAATAGATTTTCCAGTTCCAAAAGAAGTACATATAGCACTGTAAGTCCTTATTCTGTTTTCAACCATTACAAAAGAATTGGAAAAATATTAAAAGACAAAAGCACCCAACCCAACTCTCAAAAATGAAAAACAAATCAAAATACAAGCATACAGCAGCTCAATTATGCTATAGGTACACAGAGAAACACACCCAACACTGTTTACACATAGTTCAGCAACAACTAGGACAAACAATTAACCCATTTTCATTACAATTTGGGCACTGATTGGAATCTCCATTTTCAGCTATAACCTTGTGGCTGCCATTACAGTTAAAGCAGAGCACAAATCGAATTCCACCACATCCTTCACAGGGACCATTAGACCTATCAATTGGAACTCCTTCAAAGAGTGGCCTAAGCTTTTCTTGTTCATGTAAACCCAAAACCTCTTCTGCTCCACCAATATACCTTCCTTTTACAAAAAGCCTAGGAGGTAATGCTTTTCTATCCAATGTCCTCCATAACTCTTCCTTGAATTCCATGTGCATTGAGATGTCTCGCTCGAAAAATTTTACCCGAAAACTCTCTAATAGAAAGCGAATGCTGTGGCAATCTTCGAGTGTCTTTCTAATTCCTCCAAGGGTAGTTGTGTACAGAATTACAGAGTCACTACCCCCCGGTGGGCATTTCTCTTCAAAGACTAATAGAGGATAGCTATCTTCTTCGACTCGGCGAATTTTTAATGGGGGCTCTTGTTCATTCTCTTTAAAGATAGTTTCTTCATCTCTGGCTTTGCTCTCTGCTTGTGTCATTCTGATATGTTCTTCTACTACTTGCTCAAATACTGAAAGAAGATTCGGGTCAAAGAGGCTGCTGGAGTTCAAGTCAGGCAGCCGGAAAGAGACGGTGTCTATCTCAGACAGAGGGTCTTGTCTATGATGATCATTAGCTCTTGATTCTGAATTTCTTGGTGTCTCCAAAATACTGCTCTGTTTTGATGGGTACTCTGTTTTGATCGAAGTCGGTGACAAATTCTTCAAACCATCTAGTTTTTTTGGCTTGATTGGAGGCCCAATGTTCTCTTTGTTGTCTCTATCATCCTCAAAAACCTCCATTTCTTCGTCTTCGAGGTCTTTCATAAGCTCTGATACATCAATTATGTCTGGATCAAGAAGCTTCACTGTGCTCCTATCAATTTTCTTTAGCTCGTTTTCATTGCAAAGAATCTGATTCAGGACATTGAAAGTTGAATTATTGGTAACTGATTCCGCATACCGATCAGATGCATTCACCTGAAGAACCCGATCCTGTTTGAGATAACCAATGGGTCGAATTGATTTGAGCTTCTTCAGTAATTTTCCTTTCATTGCCTTCATTTTCCCAATCTCTTTCCGTGAAAATTGGATAGTAGAAAGGAAAATTTGGGCTGCCTTTTCCCAGCTGAAACAACAAAATGAAGAGAGAAAGCTAAAGTGCAACGGCTACAAAGTAGTCAAAGCATTTTAAATTCCAAACGATGAAGGAAGAGTTGGGATATGCTACGAGCGAGTACAGGAAAAAAAAGGAAATTGGATCCATAAAATTCCGCCACGTGTTAAAATTCTATGAATCCTCTTGGGCTTTTGGATATAACAGCTTGGGCAGGTAAGTGGTTATTAAAGAAAAGACACGTGGATTGTATATCGAATGCGGTGATACTTTTATGCGATATGTCGATGTGATGTTATCATTTTCTGTATGCCGAAGCGGTGATCCTTGTAACGGTCAGGATTCATTGGCGGGGCCTACATGTGCTTCTTTACTTTGACATTTTACTTTTAAGCATGGCTCTCCTTTTACTCCCACTAATTTTATTTTATTTTTTTCTCTTTTTGATCCTTTTGTATAAAAAGATCCAAAACAAAAAGGAGTTTTTGGATCTTTTGAATCTAAATATGGTATATTGGGCTTATGCTTATTGTCCTTTTTGGTCATTTGCGTTTTTGGTTCCAAAATTTTGGATTAAAACTATTCTTCTCTCAATTTGGGATTAGTTTCACCAAATTGAAAATTTTTAGCACAAATTAATAAATATGTGATACATTAAAGATGATTTTGAATTCAATTATGAGGAGAAGAGACAAATATTTCATGCATTCAAATTTTATGATATTAAAATATATGAACATTTGTAAGTTATTTTTAAATCAATTATAATTGGGACTTACGGTGTTTTATTATAAATTGAATAGGTTCATTGACATTGTGAGAATATATGATCTATGAAGACCATATTCATGTATAAATTTTCTCATATTAGATTATTTTATATATTTACAACTACAAAGAAGAAAAACAAGAAGATGAAGAAAAATATTTGTTTAAATATATGAAACATTCTTACTAATTTCACTTTTGTTTTCTCTCACTGTAACATTTTAATTTAAAAAAATGGAATTTTCTGTTTACTATGATTCCCTGAATCAGAAACTGCCATATCACATATATTTAAATTAAATGTCATAAAAACTATAATCAAAAAAATAATTTTCCAAAATTAATTTCTATGAACAAATTCTTAAACTATGCTCTCTTTTTTTACCTGTTTCCAAAAGCTATTCATAATGACTTCTGTAACATCCAAATATGGAATGTAAATGCATCAAATGATATACGTACGTTGTGTCTATCCTTTGTCTACTAGGTATTACATAATCTTTTGCAAAATTAATTTTTTTCCTTTTTCATAGTTTTTGGTCACCATGTTCAACATTCATTTACTAATTTTGTTGTTGCTGTTATCTTCTCTGCAGGCACACGATACACACTGGGAGACTCACCATGAAACATTCCAACATATCCAACTTACTTCGACAATTGGTCCTCCTCTAATTAGGTTACTTTTTTATATTCACAACAACAAAGAAGATGACGAAGAAGAAGAAGATTTGTTTTAATATATTTTTACCAATCTCACTGTTGTTTTCTCTCACTGTAACATTTTAATTTTAAAAAATAGAATTTTCTGATACTTTGATTTCTTGAATCAGAAATGGGTTTGTTTATACCACATATATTTAAATTAAATGTCATAAAAACTATAATCAAATAAATAATTTCCCAAAATTAATTTCTGTGAACAAATTCTTAAACTATGCCTTTTTTTTGTTTTCCCTATTTTCAAAACTATTCATAATGACTTCTGTAACGTATAAATAGGGAATGTAAATGCATCAAATGATATACGTACGTTATGTTTATCTTTTGTTTACCATCATATTAAGTGTTTCATAACTTTCTGCAAAAATTAAAATTTTTTTTTTTTCTCACAGTCTTTGATCGCCATGTTCAACATTCGTCTACTAATTTTGTTGTTGCTGTTATCTCCATTCCTTGACCACTCTTCTGCCGGCACAAGATACACAGTGGGAGATTCACCTTGGAACATTCCACCATATCCAACTTACTTCGATAATTGGTCCTCCTCTAATTTCTTCCGAACTGGCGACTCGTTAGGTAAAGTATCCAACTCAATTCTTACAATTCTAATTGTTAGAATTAGAGCCATTTAATTCAAAATTTTAAACTTGTTAAGTCAGGTTTTACTATTAAGTTTTGATATTATGTCAAAATTTGTTAGTGAGATCTCTCGAGCATCAAGAATTTTTGTTTATATGAATAAGAGTAGTTTTTCTTTTCTATCTATGTTATATTATTTAATGTATCAAAGAATTTTACAAGTCGTTGATCAAATCATGTCCAAGGATAATGAAATGTTTTATAATAATTACATGAATACATATATAGCAAATTGTCACTAATTAATTTTGTAATCTCTCAATTTTTCAAGCAGTGTTTGACTTTGAGACCAATCTTTACAACCTTATTCAAGTCCCACGGCAAGACTACGAGGATTGCACTTCCTGCAATCCTATTAAGGTTTTGACGTACGGCCCAGCAACTATTCCTTTGACTCATAGAGGTGTCTTTTACTTTATCTGCAACATCTCAAACTACTGCTCTTTAGGACAGAAGATTTCTGTTACTGTCCACAACTACCGTTCACCAGATAATCCTACCCCAGCTCCATTGCCATCTCCATCGCCGCCGCCAACTTCTCCCGTTCCTATCTCATCTCCTTCTTCCCCACCAAAAGGATCAGTTACCCCGCCTACCGGGACTTATTACCCGTCCCCACATAACGGTACGTATTCACCAGAACCGACTGCTGCTCCTGTCGAGAGGGAGAGGTCTATGGCATTTGCATTGGGCGGTTCCAACGGGATCTTCCTTGTCGTGCAGACATGTTTGGTGCTGGTTTTTATTATTTGGATTATTTAGGCCAAGCACGTAAACAAAGGATTATTGTCTCTCGGATTGGATCTTTTGAAGTATTTTTATTTTTTTTCCTCTTCTCGATTTCGTTAGGGGGATTTGATTGCTTTGTATTCTTTGACAATTTAGAACTTAATTGTTTCAATTCCTAGACTTAAAGTTTCAATTCGATTGCTTTGAGACATAGAATTATACTATTTTTGATACATGAAATGACAATAAAATATTATAAATTTAAGGAATACAGTTACATGAAAATACTTACACTAATCGGGTTTGCCAACTAATTTCGAAATTAACCCATTAAATTGATAATCATCAGATGCGTATATAGTTCAAGTGTTACGTATTCTTAAGCAGTTTTTCATTAAACTAAGGTCTCGTTGTTGATGGGATAGTCATAACACTACAGCTTAAAACCGGTGAGTCGCGACACATTGGACATGTCAAACGCATTCTGAACCAAGGATCAATACACTTGGCATGAAAAACATGACCGCAATCAGGCAATAACCGGATTAACTCAGTTTCTTTATAATCCATTAAGCAAATGCAACAGCAAGAAGCAGTTGAACTACTCGAATAGAATTTGGGTTTGGTGTGGACGAGGTCTGGGCAGCTATGGATATTTTGATCAGTAGTTTGATGTAGCTGTAATTCTATAGTGACACCGCGCTGGTTGATGCTTGCATCCACTTGATCATCAGATCGTACGGTTGGGACAGCAGGCTTAGGGGTGCAGAAATAGGAAGCGAGTGTTATGAATAGGATTAAAAGGATAAAGGAGACGAAAAACACGATGCAGTATACAACCCCGTTGATATTCTCCTCCTCTCTGTTACCGCCAGATGATGAGTGCAAAACACTGTCCATCTTCCTTTAATTATAACGCAATATATATATATATATATTTATAGGCTAATATATTTTTTGGTCAAGTTTAATTCTTTTTTGTTTGAGAGGTATGATCCAAGTCTATTCATTATTGTTACTTTATTTTTTTTTTTTTGACATTAACTAGGTTCATTTATAATAATATAATCGAATCGGTTAATTATGCAAGCAATCTAATATAAATAATATTTGACTTAATTCGATTCGAATACGATACTTTATATTTATTTATTTTATAATTAGTTTTTATGTAACTTTGTGTTTACATCTAACAAATTATTACAAACCGATCCATATTATACTCAAATGTAATATTATATCAAAATTGTTTAAATATACAAAAAATTGATCTAATTAGATTAAATATTCATTGAATCAAATTTTGTACCTAATTAAATCATGTTTCTATGTTGAATAATTAAAATAATAATGATGCACGTACGTACCCAACAAGCAGATCAAGGTGAGGAAAGAATATTTCCAGAAAAAGCTTTGTGTTAATTTGAACGTATACGAATCTTGTAGTTTTCCATTATTTATTAGTTTTACGGTAGTTACGTAAATGGAAAACTAATATAAAATTGAAAAATACAATTGCGTGGCGTTTAAATAATTATGATGAAGAAAAGGGAAGTAATTAGTTTTAGTTGATCTTTCCAAATTACACTTCAACCACTAGCATAAACTTAACGTTAAAGTTAAGCAATATTTTGTATTTTGTTTTTGTTTCTTCAACACTGATTTATATTATATTGGTGGTTTCACATTGAAATTTGAAATTTGCACTCCACCAAGATTAAAATAGACGAGATTCATGAAAATATTAATCTGATGAATTAATTTTTGTGCGAATTCTCAATTATTTGATCACAACAAAAACTCTGACGTGACTCGTAGTTTAAAAAAATTATTTGAAAGAGAGATGGTTAATTCATTCGTTGATAAGCATGCAATAATCCGGATTGGATCAAATGGTGAATTGAATTTAGGAGTTTAGTTAGACGTTTGAACATTTAACAAAAATAATATATGTATGCTTCCAAATTTCTAGTACTCTCAAATTTACTTAATTATATAAAACTTCATATAAAGTACAATGTTAGTAATTTACTACGTGTCTCTTTAAAATTTAAGAAATCTTAATTTCACTCACTAAAAATGTTGATGGCGTCAATTAACTGATGGATACAAGATCTTGTCAAATGGACGGTGCTGCCATTGCCAGAGGAACAAATTGAGCTACTGGACTTGAAACAGGCGTTGGCTGCAACGAGTTCCGGCACACCGGACACAAAGGATGAAGCCGTAACCATTGATCAATGCAATTTTGATGAAACAAATGATCACAATCAGGCAACAAACGCAACAAGTCAGTGTCTTTATACTCAGTTAAGCAAATTGAGCAGCAACAAGTTGTGGAATCAGCTACCTTTTTGAGTACTTTGGCATGGGAAAACAGGAGCAGTGGGTACTTACTTAAGGTGGATTCATCAATACCCACTTTTGCTTTGTTTGTTTCAACAGAGACAGAGACAGAGACAGCGGCAGAGGCAGAGGCAGTAGCGGAGCCTCTGTTAGATGGAGCATTGGGAAGGTTTATTCGGTTGCAAAAGAAGGAAGAGAGGGTTATGAATGTGATTAAGAAGATAATTCCAAGAGGGACACCAATTTCATATACAAATCCACCCATTTCTCTTCTTCTTCTTCTGATCAGAATTTTGCAGTGCTATCTTGGTTTTCAGATTTAAGGGTTTTTTTTTTTTTTTTTTTCCCCTGAACTAACATAAACAAGTCTAACGTGGTTATCTGACATGTGGTCACAAGTTTTGGTTGTTACCATGTGATGGTTTGGTTGAATTAGAATATGTGTTTGGTTTTTTCTAGAGATGGCCAACTGAGTGCGTCTGTCATTATCTGAAGAGTTATGGTCTTGTCTGACATTCAGTTCGCTCGGTTATATAAAAATGATGGGGCCGAAACTTCGAACGTGAGATCGAGAAGCACCCTTGAGCTACTTCTGAGACGGGAGACGCTCGTCCGCCAATCCAAATGGGGCTAAGAGGATTAAATCCTTGATTGCAGGCCACTCAATGACAGACTATTTACTGTGTAGTTTTGAGGCAACTGATTTTGTTCATTCTAATCCTCCTTCCAAAAATAAAAAATGACAATGTATTGGATCAAGTCGGGTCAAACCTGATCAGATTCAAACATGATTCAAGACTTATTAAATTAGATCAGATCCAATCCAGTAGATCTATGAGTCAAGATAGATCAACTAGATCAAATATGGGTCTGACTCGGATCCAACCCTTCTAATTTTATTTTTTATTTTTAATTTTTAATATTTAAATTTAAAATTTGTAAATTAGTCAACAGAGAAACTAAGTGTAAATCTAAAGAAATTTATCAATTTAATATTTAAATATTATTGTAATAAATTATCTAAAGTTCAATAAGTAATGATGAATAATAAATATCATATTTTTTAGTCTATTTCCTTGTATAGACCTTCAACAACTATTTGAATAAATAATTAATAAAAATTTTTAGCTAATTATTTAAGTAAATAGTTGACAAAATTTCTTAGATTCATAAAATAGAGTTTGAAAAGAAAAAAAAAACAAATTACCAAAATTTAAATTTATTAATTTATGTGTTTTTGATTTTCTTATATAGATTTGTATAAATTAGTTAAGTAAATTTATTACTTAAATTTTTTTAGATGAAATACATTAAGTAAACAAGGCTTAATTCTATTTGCAAAAAAAAAAAAAAATTAAAATTATAAAAAAATAAGAAGAAGATGAATCGATAGATTGGACCTGACCCGATCCATAAATCATGGCCCGATCAGATCCAAGTTAAAAATTAATCCAACGACTTGGATGTTGTCCAAACCACCTCTATTGGATCGGGTCGAATATCCGATCCAACCCGATTCATTGCTACCCTTACCAAAACTTAATGTTACTTTTGTTTATTTTCTTGTTTCAAAATGTATGTCAAAATTAATTCTTTTGTTCTTATTTAACGATCTCAATCAATAAATATTGCTCCGTATACGTACACATATTCATAGATCGAGTTGGAGTTTTTATAGAGTTAATGAGAAGATTTATGTACATGGAATAAATATAATATATTCTCTTAAAAATTTGATGATATCATATTCATATATAGAGGCTGGACGCATACACAGTGTAAATCCCTTCTTATTATAATTCCCAGCAATTAATTAATAAATCCTAGTTTTTAGTCTTGTTGCCTTGCCAAGGGAACCACCTCGGCCAAAAGAGTTATCTTTTAAGTCCTGACTATGTTGGATAGATTATAATATAAGTTTTAAATAGAATATATTTTTATAAATAGCTATTAGATTTAATAATTATAATTTATTTGTGCAAAAGACACAACTAATTTCCTACTTTTTTTTTTTTTTTAATAATTTTAAAGAGATATTGTAATGGGCATTGTACTATGAATTTGATTGAAGATATTGATCAAATTTTTGTCTCATCTTAGTTTGTCTCTTGGTATTTCACAAATTGATGCCAAAGTGGAAGGATGACTCTCAAATTCAATTTGAAAAGATAAGTGTAGATGTCACAGACTTTTCTTCTCTAGATTTATTTTATTAAAGTAATTGATTTTCATATATGCATCATGACACAATTGGTGTTATACTCTCTTTGAAATTAATTTGTGTATTTATTTCTTGATTATGAAAAGATAAACACCTTTAATTTGGATTGTTAATTAAACAATGACAATATTGAAAGGAAGCAAATTCATGGCATGGTGTTATGTATTTGGTATTGGAGATGGCTCTCTGTTGGTTGCTGAGAGGTTGTACTGGAATGGATCTGCAACTGACAACAGGTTACTCCGAGATGGGTTGCAGGAAAATTCAGATTTGAGAGGTATTTCAAAAAGTATGGTTAGAAGAGTTTCCCTTGTGGCTGTTTGATTATTGCTGGCGACCGAGAGTTTGAAGCCGAATAACTGCCTTGGCAATGTCACAATCCAAGCTTGTCCAGTGCATGTCGCACATGACCGCTTGCCTTGTGATGGGCACATTATCATGACACAGTGTGGTATTTTTGTAAATAGGTAGCCAGGGGTAGTCGGGCAACTGGGAAATATGATGTTCCCTCTTGCTAGAGGGGTTATGGCGCAGAAAGCTCTTTAGGGAGGGTGTATATGTGAGAAAATCAAAGTTGTACACGAGCTTGTCGGATGAGTGTCAAAGGTCTTGGTGTTGCTTGTAACTCCCCCTACACCAAGCCATTTGCCTATGTCGTAGCCATGTCGAGAGCATGTCGAGAGCATTTTGATAGCATTGTAATTTGATCGTTTTTCAATTAATGAGAAGTTGAAGCCCTTTCTTGCAAACTGTGTTCTATTTGCTTTCTTGCTTACATTGTTGCGCACTAGCCTTGCGGGTTGACACCCGAGAGGCATTGGAGAAGCTGACTTGCTACCTACGAGGGGTTAGCAAGTGCTACATAGGCGTCTTTGCATGCTAGCAAAGTCGGCCCGTGACACTTGGCTATGGCACGATTTTTTTTATTTTTTTTCTGGAAGAAAGTGCAGCAAAACAATTATGTATTGAAAGTGACAAAAGATAGTGTCCTAGAAGGAAATGGACTTTGACGTTTGACATGAATACAAACTCAATATTTTCTGAAGCCTGAAATTTATCCGTTTGAATCATAAACCAATTGGACAGTTGGCCGAAATGCCAAGGGTTGCCTACGTATTGTGGAAGAGACATTGCAGTTTTGCAGTGAACTTTTGAGGAAGCGATTCACTAATCTTCTGCCCCGAGACTCATATGTCCACCTTTGAAAGGTTGAATTTTTCCTGCCATTGAATGTACGAGTAAACTCATGAATATAGGCATAAGGCATGTCTTGAACAAAGCCATAACCAGAAGCAAATGTACCCATAAGCCACAAATTTGGGGACAGATTTCAATCCACATCGCTCAAGGTATGCAGGGGTTAAGTTTGAAAAAAATAAAAATAAAAATAAAAATTCACTGACAACATGGATCCCAATTCGACCAGAATCCTTTGCCTTGTCCTACAAACAATACAAGTTTTCTTGTTCCTCTTTATGATATTTAATATATATATATATATTGTTAATTATTTTAAGTTTGTCGGTGGTAATGAATACCAGTAAAAGAATTTTCTTGAAAGAAATTAGTGTGGATATAGTTTTTCGCTTATGAGATTCAATATTAAGATTGTTGAATTGATATTTTTAGTAAATACATTATGAGTATGGTTATAAATATTTTCATGTACCTATTAATTTTGAAGGATCAAGATCTGATTTTGATTTTGAAATAGTTCAAATTGTGGGGAAGTAAACATATTATTGAAAATATATATGATATAAAGAATATCAAAAAGGATTATTTGATAATGATTTTTTGGTGTATTAGAATAATACACATTGAAACTGGTTGGATAACTAGTGTGTGGGATCATGAGTTTTGAAAGACAATGTAATTTCATGGACAAGAAAGAAATATAGTTATATATCATTTTGCAATGGAATCAAATTGATTGCTTAGTAGCAATTGGTAAGAAGATTGAAAAGATTAGAGAATTTATTGTAAAGTATATTTGTGGCCACATCCAATGTTTCTTAATTATATTTGTCCACTTAAAGCCAATTTGTTAAGTGTACTTATAAAAGAATTTATAATTATAAGTCTAGACATGAATGTAAGTTGTTATGATTTTATGAGACAAATTTAAGAATGAATTTTATTGTCAATGTGGGATTGATTGAAATTGCCTAAAATGCAGTAAAACTAACATCTAGTGGAATGAAGCTGAAATCCTTTTATAAAAAAGGCACCAGTAATGGGAACCCAACTTTGATTATTAAAAGTTATTTCCAAAGTTTAATGGGTAATAATAAGTTACTGTTTGTAATTTGGAAAAGCACTAAATTTCGACTTTAATATCATAGCCCTATTCTAGGATGTCAATACTTAATAGAATGTGTATGGAGGATGAGTAATACATATATCACTCTTAATGGAGAATATTTGATATAGTAACTCCACCTATATGAATATAAAAGTGGCACCGCTTCTAGCAAAGACTATAGGGTTATTTTTGTAAATATTCATGAATCTAGGAGGAGCATGTGGCCATATTTGTGCTAGAGAAAGTTTCAGAATCTTATGATAATTAGATAATATCATGTGTGTATTTATTTAATTTTGGTTCTAATATAGTGAGTATTTGTTTAATCTGTAGACACCAATTACTTCATTAGAATTTTAAACTAAATACACTAATAGAAAGTTTAATCTACAAGACACTTTCTACTATGCATGATATTATTACTAGGATTATATTATAATCTAGTGGGGGATTGTTTGATATATTATAATATAAGTCATAAATTGGAAAGTCTTTTCATTAATAGTAATATATATGAAGAGATATAATTATTAGATTTACTAGTTATAATTTATTTGTGCCAAAAAATACAACTAATAAATTAAAAGTTATAATTTATTATGTTAAAAATTATAAAATTAGTTATGTCAAAAGTTATGACTGTTAAAAATATGATTATTCATTATTTATATATAAATGACTTTCATCTAAAAACTTTGTTAGATCCTGGAAAAAAATTGTCTGTAATTTTTAAATTATAAGAATATGTAGATAATATATCTTTAAAAATAGTGTTATAACAATAACACGTTTCAAAGTCTACAAATTTTTTACTATTTTTTTGTAACAGACTAGGTATAGGTGAGTTTCTACATACCGGACAAGTAGGATGAAGCCTTAACCATGGATCTACACAATTCAAATGGAAAACATGACCACAATCAGGCAACAATCTAAGCGTATCAATTTCTTTACAATCAGACAAGTATATTGTACAGCAAGAACATGTAGAGTTACCCTTCTCCACCTTTACTTGACAATAAAGAATCTCGGCTGAGAGTGTCCTCTTCAAGGCCTACTTCCGCTGTGCTAAAATTTTGATTAATAGTTATGGAGTTGATTTGATGACCCGATTGGTTCGGTGCCAGCGGCGGTTCTTGCAGTAATAGACTAAGATCAGCATTACTACTGATGCCAAGACACCAAGTAAGACTTTAAGGTCAGTTGAAAGTTTTCCATGTTTCTCTGAGCCATTCAAGTCCATCTTAAATTTGTAGCCACGTATATTTCATTTGAAACTTACAATATGATGATTTGCCAGTGGAATGTACTAGTTGATGATATTTTTGTTTTCTTGTGTATTAGGCTACCACTTGGAAATTGTCAGATGTTTTGACATATTTTTCTATATAGGTGGGAATTGCCTTTTCTTGATTTAAAAGGGTAAACTTCAAATATTTTTTTCTTTAAAAACCAAAAAAAAAATGGTTTGTTTTTATATCTTTAAAAATGTAAAGCAAGATTAGTCGGACTAGCTAGGGAGGTGAAAAGAGTAAGTACACTTCCATACCATGACCAACAATCTTAAAATAGTGCATCATATGTACATGTATTAAATATTACTTGGCCCAAAATTTCTAAGTTTCTATTGCACTTATTTGATATCACACATTTACAAAATAAATAAGTTTGGACTCCTGAGTTTTTTACACTGTACACAAGACTCTTTAATAGAGAAAACTGAATCTTACTTTAGATTATTTCTTAGAATAACAGAACTGGTGAATGTGTAAGGATGTGATTAGTTAAAATGCGTTTTATTTGAAAATGTCGGCGGAAATTCATCCAAAAGCCCCATGTAATTGTCCAGTCCAATCCAATCCATTATTGGGCTCTACTGTGTACAGATAAGGCTCTTGGGCCAATGTTAAAGACTTAGCCCAACCTTCCAACCCAAGGATTGCTCTTTTGATTTTTTCGGAGCACTTATTGGACCCCACTTCCCACATTTGACTTTCAACTCTCAATTGACAGGAACAACAGATCTGTCCCTGTCAATCTTCTCTCATGTCTATCTTCAACCGTACAACAACCCCCACTATTCTCGTATCCAGTTTGTTCCCACCTGATAATATCAGACACCCACCAGTATGAGTATGATACCATCTATATCCTCAAAAAAATTCATTTTATTATGAGATATGAAATAGCGAAGTAAGTTATTAATAATGATCAATAAAAATCTACAGATCCCTCAATAAACCCAGTAACCCCCTTTTTCTCTAAAGTAGCATATTAGCTTCCATTTCTCCTTCCATTTCTCACATTTTCTGTCAAAATAATCACCCATGTTCTCATCCCCATTACTCATTTCTTTCACTCTCTTGCTTTCTCTCCCTCTTCTCTTCTTCTTCGCCCCACAAATTCTTCCTCCCAACCATTTCCATTTCCTCCTTCCTGATGAGCTCGATGATCTCTCTCTTTTCCACAGAGCCACAGTTGCTTCCACCCATTCCTCTCCCAGAATCGTATCTCACTTAGGTACCACAAATCCCAAACCCAAAATTGCTTTCCTATTCCTCACAAATTCAAACCTCTCTTTCGTTCCTTTATGGGAAAAATTCTTTCATGGAAACCAACCCCTTTTCAATATCTACATCCATTCCGACCCATCTATCACTCTAACTCCTCCTGGCGGCGTTTTCCATGGTCGATTCATCGCATCCAAGAAAACCCACCGTGCCTCACCAACTCTAATCTCCGCCACTCGTAGACTCCTCGCCACTGCTATAATCGACGACCCATTAAACCAATACTTTGCTCTTGTATCCCAATATTGCGTTCCACTTCACTCTTTCAATTTCATGTACAATTACCTCTTCAGAAACCCATTAACCTCTATATCAAGCTTTTCAAGCACTCAATTGGAATACCAGAGCTTCATTGAAATCCTCTCCGACGAACCAAATCTTTTCGAACGGTATGGAGCTCGCGGAGATGACGTAATGCTCCCAGAAGTATCGTTTGAGGAATTCCGGGTCGGATCTCAGTTTTTTATTCTGACCAGACGGCATGCGCTAGCTGTGATTAGAGATAGGAAGCTGTGGAGGAAGTTCAGGCTACCTTGTCTAAATGTCGATTCGTGTTACCCAGAGGAGCATTACTTTCCGACGCTGTTGTCAATGGAGGATTTGAAGGGTTGTAGTCAGTTCACCCTTACGAGGGTGAATTGGACGGGTAGTTTTGATGGCCACCCACATCTGTATACGCCGCTGGAAGTGTCGGCGGAGCTTGTTTACCGGTTAAGGCAATCGAATTCGAGCTACTCATATTTTTTTGCGAGGAAATTTTCGCCAGGATTGCTTGGCGCCGTTGATGGATATCGCTGTTGACGTCATTTTCCGTGACTGAAGTGAGTTTGGTCATGGTAAGTAGTAAGTACACAGTTTTGTCTAATTTAGTTTTTATTTTTGGAGCATAACTTGTGAAAATTACGAATTCACAGTACTTTGACTCTGTTTTTCTTTTTTAAAAATTATGTTAGAAATTTACTCGAAAATAAAAAGAGAAAACCGTAGAGTGGAATACAGAAAGAGAATAGATAGATAATATTGTAGTAGTATTAAAAACAGGAAAAGGAATTTAAAAGAAAAAACTTTCAGAGAAAAGAAAGGAATCACTCCTAAAACTTTTGTGGTACGTCCAGAAATTCTGCATATCAAAATTAATTGGATCTTTGAATGGTTAGTGACATTTTAATAGGTATGGGATTGGCTTCTTTGGGATCGGGATCCCTAAGGTGCAAAGTGCTTAATTTTTTTTATTTCTCTAATGTTACTTTTGGAAAGAAAAAATTTAGGGATGAGGCATTGAAATCTTATAGTTTGTAAATTAAGTTAGTCAAGAACTAAGGGCCTAGATTTTCATATTTTGGGTTAAGTTTCTTGATGACCTTAATAATTACTCAATATGTAAAAAAAAATGAATTTTAATATATCATTGATTTTCTTTCTCTCTCTTTTTGTCACCCATCCCTTTATTGGCATATTTTTATTGCTTCAAAACACATTAATTATGAGTATGATTTTGGTTTAGAGGAATCTCTATAGAAATCAAACACTTTTTAATTCATATTTTGATCTAACAAAGCTAGACTATATTAAATTTAAGGGAGGCATGGTCAATTTCTTTAGAGCCACAATTTATTAAACTTCAATAGCAAAGAATTGAAATTAATAATATTTATTTATTTCCAACCAAATGAAGGAGTCTGTCTGTTTTGTTTGCTATTTTATTTTCTTTTCAAATTGTCTAGTGGTATTTTTGAATGAGAATGCCGAGGAAAGTGTGTTGAAATCTAGGTATCTTTTAAGAGAATGTTCACCATTTCCTTTCCTTGCAGTTTCATTGTGCAATTGCTAAGCTTGTGTTTAGTCCTCTATGTTTTTGCCTATAAAATCTTTTAGTAACCAGTGAGCATTTTCACTGTGAAGTAGTGCACCCAAATGATTTGTAAGTCATTTTAGCTACCTCTAAATAATGCCCTTTTCAGTATGTTTAGTAGCTGTGGTGTGACTAGTGGCCAACAAGAAGAATTGCTTTTCTTTTTCCATTTTCTATTTCTAATGTGTATATTATATTAAAGATTAGGTCCAGAATGACAAAAGCGAAAAAAAGAAGAAGAGGTCGTTAGGGAGCTATATCTAACTACTAATTAAGATTTGGTTGTCCAACTTAGTGATAATATAGGTTTACCCAATTTTTTCCTCACATGTTTGGTATGAGCATCTAGCACGTGACCCTTGTGGTTCAAGGATCAAATTAGTCAACTTATGATCCTCCTAAGACTAAGGAGTAATGGACAACTCAAGGTATTAACCACTTCTTGTTGTGGGATTCATAGAAAGTAACTAGATCGCTTCTTGGTTGTTTCATAATATAGTAAAGTAGGTTTTTTTTTGTTTTTTCTTTAAATATATATATATATATATATATATATATATTTTAACACTCTGGAATTTAGGATGAGGATCAAACCAACATTGCCTGCCAATTTGTGGCACAGCTCATTTGAGTTCTTGCTAGTGATATACAAAGTCTGCTTTCTCAAAATTCGAAAAAATTTGTTTGGCAATGTTTCTCTGAATTCAAGGGAAGTTGGGACTCGGTGTCTATTGTATTTTGAATATAGAAATAGCTATAAAATATATCAGAGGCTCCTGATTTATGGATTTTGTTTGGGCTGATAGGATACTCTAAATAATAGTATTTATTGCAATAAATGTGGACCCATTGTAAACTTTATGTTGTGGAAAATGATATCTTACCCATAAACACTATCTTACAACATACATATATGTTCATAAATACTTATATATGCATGTATTTATGTATTTATGTGTGTTTATGTAAGTGTATTCTCTTGAATGATTGAATGGTTTTATATAAACAGTTTTTTTTTTTTTGTAAGCTACTAGTTTAGAAGCGTCTGAAGTGCCCTATGTAATCATCTGTTTAGGATGATTCATAAAATGCTTCTGTGTAAGAGTGATGCATGCTTATGTCAATTGAAGATTGCATATTAGACAATGCTTCTGTGGATGATAATTGCTTAGAATCATATTATTCAATGCTTATGTGGATGATGATTGCTTAGTATCAAGGATTAAAACATCGTTTCTTGGTAGCATATCAGTTAATCCGGAAACGGAAACGTGTTGGATTCATAGATTTAGTTCATTGCTTAGCATCATATTATACAATGCTTCCATGGAATATGATTATTTCTTAGCATTTTTGTGGTCAAAGGATTATTGTACTCACTACTCACGTAAAGTTCTCTAAAATGATTCAGGCGGTGGAAAAATCACATGTATCTTTCTGGACTTGAGGACTTAGAAGTGGTGAACAAAACAGGGTTATGATGGTGTGGGAAATGGGAAAAAGTCCCAGAACTCCCGTGCTGTTCAGCAAAAGAATCATTCTCTGTTTGTTTTTCTGTATATAAAGTTGGATACTTTGAAACAAAAGTACTAAATTAATCCCGTTTGATTTCCCTTTTGTATTTGCTCCACACTCTTTCTCTGTTTATTGTACAAGTGAACTGTGAAAGTGAATGGACGATGAGCTTAGTGTGGAGTTAGAGAAAGGCAATGCCCAAGGCTTGTTACTTTTTTCTTTTGTCATTTATTGGAACAAAATGTAAATCTCCCATTTGCTCCTTCCATCAGTTTTTTTTATTAGAAAATGAATATTCCTTTCATGATATTTGCTGAGTAGAATGATTAAAGATATGTCCACTGTCGTGATGAGAAGTCCAATCTCAAAATTTTTTAGATTCTCCGATTAAGACGTCTATACATACACCCACATTAACTATTAGACTCTTACTATGGAACCGGTGCCCTGCTACAAATAGCAAACCGGCTATTAAAAAAAAAAAACGAGACTCCTTATTTAAAGGTGGAATGCTGACCCGACGAAACCCGGGCCCACAATCCGTACACCTCCATCCTGCTGTAATCCAGCAAAGGGGAGTGAGCCATTGGGAGAGTGGTCTGTGGAATTATACAGGGAAAGAGCTACAGTTCCAAAAAAATCAAACCCATCAATTTATTTACAATGGCGAGAGGCCCACTTTAACTATCCTTCACCAAACCCTCTCCTTTTTCTTTCTTTCTCCTTCTCTCTTTCCTGTCTCTGTCTGTGTCACTGAAGAATTCAGGTGGAACAAAGGTAAGCTAAATTTCTTCAGAAAACGACTTCTTAAACAATTTCAAGTTTTTTTCTTTGTAAAAATATTTAATCTATTCTGGGGTTTTCACTTGGAATTATGGAACTGAATATTTGAATATTTACTGAATTTATTTTAGCTTAATCTTTTTCTTTTTTTTTTTGTCTCTTTCCACTAAATGTTTGCCGAACTGTTGCATTGACTTAATTTTCTGGTCTTACAGTCTTCTAATGTAGTTTTTCCTTTTTTCTATACCCACCTATTGAATGTTTCTTGCTTTTCTTGTTTGGTTATTTGGTTACTGGGAAGTGAATGAAACCAAAGGAAACTACCCTGGTTTTGATGCTCAAAGAAACAAAAATAAAGGGAAAAAAAGAAAAAGAAATACAAACCCTTATAATCATGTTTTCAAAGTTCAAATTTTCTTTTGTGGAAAAATAAGTATGCACTCTTGTTGAAGGAACTGTAAATTCCAAATATGATAGTAATGTTTCCTAAATGCTTCTGCCCTTTTCCATCTTTCTTAGTATCTTTTGGAAGGGGAGAGAGGGAAGTGGGGTTATTAGAAGTTTTGAAAATGAATCACTCTTTTCAAATATTTATATTCATAGAACCTTTGGCCTGGCTTTTCGTGTCTTTTTCATTGTCTCTCTATTTACAAGATTTTAATTTTTAATTTTTGACCTTCTGTAAAGTTCAATTACAATAAGATAGGATAGAATGCTGGCCAAAATAGCATTATGTTTCTAAAGGGAGCAAATGCTTTTCATCTCTTCAACTAAAAGGAGCAAAGGAAGCCTGATAATAGAAATCTATTGGTAGCTGAGGAAACTTGGTAATATTGTCCACCATGTCAAGACAAGCTCATCTACCTCCTCGTTGCCCAAATCAAAAGAAACCCATTACTGGCCTAAACCATGATTCCTTTTCTCCATCCTCATGCATCAACATTTTGTACCCTCATCACAAGAAGTCACCTTCTCATAGCTCCATCCTAGAGGAGCAGCCAGCATGGCTTGATGAGTTGTTAAATGACCCAGGCTCAGATTCGAAAGGAATCTTTCATCGCCGATCAGCTAGTGACCCGCTTACCCGTTTAGACACCATTAAGAAAGACTTTTCAAGTCCACCTGCTCACAACAATGAAGAAATTTCAGTTCAAAATGAAACTTGTAGTACATTGCAGTCAGCTTGTACATATGGTCCCAATTCACCTCGACGAAGAGGTACTTTGATATGGTCGGAGAATTCCAAAGCTTCAGCATTATTAGAATATGTCTCTCAGGATCCTCCACAGTATGCAGACGATACTCTTTCCTTTTCTGAGACAACTCAGTCAAATACAAAAGCAAATGGTTGCCTTGCATTTTGGGAGCTGAATGCAGAGACGAATGCAGTGCCAGTAAAACGGTTAGAAACTGAACTATATTCCTCGGTTTATATGTCTTTCATGTAATCTAAATGCTTTTTTGGTATTCATGCTACAAATTCACCATTCTTAATTGTGGTCTCCAACTCCAAGGCATCTCAATTTCATATCTGTGATGACTGTATCCTTCGTTTTGTCATTGATGTATTTTAGTCAATACCCAACTCTAAAGCACCGATACTTCAGATCGGGGGTCGTATCCGTGTCGAGTACGTATCTGACACGGATACGGCCCCGATACGCTGGGATACGTATCAGATTCGTATCCATAATTACTTTTTTTATTTTTTTAATTTTTTTAAATTCGATACGGCTCGGATACGGCTTGACACGGCTCGGATACGGTTAGACATGGCTCGAATAAGGCAGGACACGGCTCGGATACGGCTCCCATGTTTTTGGCTGACACCAAAACATTGCATTTTGATCATTTTAACTTCTTTTCTTTGTGAATTCCTCTCCTCTGTGTCTTTTGTTCTCCATTAATAATTGTCGATTCACTGGATTGGTATCATTGAAGCAGCTTTTGATTCGCCGTTCCTGGGTTCGAAGCTTCTTCTGATTTTCAAACTGTTCTAATCTTCACTGCTTGTTGAAGCTTCAAAGTTCTCAAGTTATTCATCTTCTCTATAGCCTGTGACAGTCCAATTCACAACAATCACTGTTGAGGCCTCCAAAGCTTCCTTCCCAGTGAGTAATCCTCCACTTTTATCTCTCTTTCTCACTTCCCCTACTCTTTGTCTGAAAAATGGTGTTATGGACTTCTTGTTGGCACTAATCCAGAATCTATGTGTTGTTGGCTCCGAAGCTTGCTGTTGGTAGCTCTTTTAATGTTTATGAGAATTGATGTGCATTGTTTATTGTTTCTTTTATTCCATATTAGCTTATGAAGTTATTCTCCTTGTGTTCTAGTCTATGTTTGTTTCCTTTGTTGCTTTTGTATAAGCTTTTATAAAGTTTGCATCTGTGAGAATTTATGATAGAGTTTTGCATTGAATCCATTACTGTTGCATAAATTTTTTTGATTCTTTTTTATTTGGGACTTTCTTTTAATTTTAATTAGGAAAAATTTAATGTAATGAATTGTGTTTGTTAGATCAGTATGTTATGAATTGTACTTGTTTGATAACTACTATATGATGAGTTTGCTCAATTTATGTTTTTTAGATAATTGTATGTTATGAATTACCACTTTATGTTATAAATTATATATATAAAATATAATTTAAAATTATTTAATTAAACGTATTCTTAACGTATCGTATCCTTGTTTTTAAGAAATTAGTGTATTCCCGTGTCGGATACGTATCGTATCGGATTCTCGTATCCGTATCCGTGCTTCATAGATACCCAATAGTACTAGCACGAATATTAATTGCAAATATATCATAGTCAGCCATTTTGACATGTTGATTGATACAGTATCACCATATAGATAGATTATTCTGTGCTTTATCTTTCTCAAAGTCATATGCTATTCATAGTTTGAATCTTTTGCTTTCGTATTCTCTGATGGAAATGACTTCCTGATTTTGGTATAGGACAGAGATGAGTTATGTTGACAACAAAGAATACTAATGAGAGGATCAATTATGGTTGTTGCTGCTTTATATAAATCTAGAAATCTAGGATTGATCATCAACAATTTGTTATGGTGGCTGTCCTTATTTAGGTTGTGTATTTTGTTTTCCGTGTATATTGAAATACTTTTACTGCAAGGAATGGTCCATCTCTTGCCTTCCTTGGTCTGAAAGGAGGGAGGACAGTGGGTCACAAATGAGATTTCTACCAGTCAGATGCAATGAACTTATTCTAATATAGTCTTGGAATTGTGCCTGCCTGTTATATATTCCCGCAACTTTGATAGGTGTAGCCTATATGCACCAGATCACTGTTTATGGTATAGGCACAAGTCACTTAGTTCAATACGAATATATCAGCTGTTCAGTATAGCTGGCAAAAATTAGGGGAAACCTACTTTATTTTTCAATTTTATTACAATGAAGAGTAGTTAAGACCAAGTGCCCTTCATGATCCGTTCCCTTAATAAATGCCTGTGGTCTTGGAAATGCCAGTCCTTAATTTGAATGTTTAGTAAAAGCAAGGAATGACAAATTTAGAACCGTATCTGGCCACTACTTGTCAAACACACATTTATATAGAATCATGCTTGCCATTCTTGTAGGTTTTGTGAAATCAAGTATAAATATTTGAATGCCCAGTTTGAAGGCTTGGTGGAAAACAGACTGTGGAAGCCCTGAAATCATATGTTGTCACGTAGTCATAAATGCAACTATATGGATACATATTTCTAATGCTCTTCACAGCATTTCGAGTGACATAATTGAAAATGAGATACATAATGAGTGTCAAAATTGATTATTGCAGCACAAAAACTAACCATCATTCTTCTTTACCTTTCATATATCTTTATTTAACTACATCTTCTTGAAGCTTGAGACAAAAGTGCATGTGTTCAGTAACTCACTTTTTTCTGCCTCATAGGCACTCTGGGCAGCGTTCAAGGGTCCGTAAACTCCAATATATTGCTGAACTAGAAAGAACTGTTGATGCATTACAGGTAATGCGCTCATAATTTAGAAGGAAACTGTATTATAATTTTCTCTGTAGTACCATTAGTGATGCAGGATTCATTCTTACAGGAGTATCACATGAAAAGGGTCATTTGATAGTTTATGAATAAGGAAATTGTGTACTATGATTTTTTGAAAGCAGAGGTTTTGTCAAATATGTTTTCATTCAAATGCTTGTTAGCTTCTTCTTGTGGTCTTATACTATACTAGACCATCTTAAACATGGGAAACTCTAACCCAACACCAATTCTAGCGGTTATGCAGCACCTTAGTGTGCAGGGCCCACCAGGTATAACTGGGGTTGCTGTGTCATCTGCCACAATCGGTGTGGATTTAGCAACCCCCAATAGACTTTCTCACAGTTTTAGTATTTCTACTTCTGCTTCAGTAGTATCATACAAATCAAGGTGACCGAGTGTTTACCATGCATGCTTCAGTAGTATCTTTTTGTCACTTTTTTCCTTCTAGCTAGAATTTAGAGGCATATTTACCATGCAGGGTCTTGGATCAGAGCTGGCAGTCAGAGTTGGTTCTCTGATGCAGCAACGTGTTGCTTTGTCCATGGAAAACAGTAAATTAAAGCAGCAGTTGGCCAGACTGAAGCAGCAAAAGATAATACTGGAGGGTAATATTTATTCTTCTTTACCTTTTTTTTTTCTTTCTTCTTTCCTGAAATCCTCTTAATTTGCTGGCTGTGACTCCTACAACAAACTAAATTTCTTAATCCCATTTTTGGAGGTGAGGAAGATGATTAAATTTGTAATGTTATCCATCTAAGTTACCTCTGATTATGAATAGGATGTATGCACTAGGAGTTTAGAAAATAAATCGCTTAGAAATTTGAAATTACTTTTACTGGTAATCAGAATCAAATGAGAAGGGAAAATAAGTGAAACTAAAGCTTTCCCTACACTGATAATTTAAATGTAATTTTTGCTTTTATGTAAAATATGCTAATAGAATAATGTGTTACATGAATGTTTACTTGACAAACTGCCTACTCGAATAAAGCTTATAAGTGAGTTGAAATTGTGTGAGAGGAAGTTATTATGTGCCTTATAGCTTGATGCTTTAGATATAAATTACTTTATGATACCCTTCCTGTAATAAACTATTATGTATGCCTAGACCAACCCCACTCCACTCCCAGCACGCTGGACAAAAAAGGTCAACAAGCATAAGTGGAATATATCTGAATGATTGGCAAGTTACAATCCATTTGACACGTTTACTTTCATTAGCCATTATGAACATTAATTTAAGAGAGGCCTCATGATTTTAACTGACTTGATATGCTACCTGCAGATAATGGAGGCATTGCAATGTAATTGTATAACGTATGTAAAGCATGCTTGGCTGCTTCCTTGGTTCAATCTATCAACCTCAACATTATCTATCAGGAACGAAAGGAAAAAGTAAAAACTTTGTAAAAACTTTTGATAATTAGATAGAAACAAATTACAAGTACCAAAGACAGTTATAAAATTATCTATTTTCAACAGTAATGGATAATCAGATTAGTTTAAAAGGCATACCTGGTCTGTAAAGTAAACATAGTAGGAAATATCAAATGAAGATGAAGAGGAAAAAGATGCTTGCATAAACAAGGTCTCTTCATGGATGTCTTGAATTCTAAAATTTCATGTGCTCTAATATAATATATACTTGTAGGTTTGATAACTGTGGAATTATATGCCTACTGCTGTAGTAGCTATACCATGGTGTGTTTAATTGGGGATATGCTAAAAAATGGGGAAATAAATGCAGCCTCAGTACTGTCTACTAGTGAATTTTTCTGTCTTTTAAACACCTCTCTTACACTGACAAAATTAGTTCAAGTATCTCTGATCACCACAGAAATTTATGCTTGGGTTAGAAACGCCTCAACTGCATTCTCCACTATCGTGTAGCTTCTTTTAAATATCTCTATCACTTCCTTTCTCATTCATATCCCTGCATTCTTTGCAGATCAATATCGCGTATTGCAGAAGGGAGTTGCGAGTTTGAAGGTTGGTTTAGTTTTAGCTCCACATAACACAGACAAGTATTTTGGGTCTAGGGCTTATGAGGGAGCTCAATCAGAGATTTCTTGGCAGATATTAGATGTGGGAAAACTTAATTTAGATTGAAAAGATGGCAGGGGCCCTGACTCTGGTCTTTTAAATTGCTATTTTATCTAGATGCAATCACAGAAAAAAACCTAACTGAGATGAACCTGTTCTGAAGCTGGTAACCCTTTAACTGCTAACTGCTCACCTTTACATGTTCTGATTCACTCTTATTTTCTTTCTTTCTTGCACTTGCATCAGTTTGTTGTCAATATTCAGATTGCAATTTATTAATCAGAATCTTACTCAACATTGGTTTGAAAAGATGATTAGGATCTACAAGGTTGGCATATTGAACCAATATCAGCCTAGCGTTCAAGTTTATTAAAAATTGCTTTTGCTTTTGAAAATATACCTTTTGCTGAAAAGATTATCTACAGTAACTATATAACCGTCCCAGATAGGTCAATATAACCTTATATATGTTCTCATCATGCATTCTCCCTGAGGATTTGCGTTAAGGGTTCATATGGATGGAGGGAAATATACAGGGATTTGTATTAAGGGTTCATATGGAGGGAGGGAAATTAGAAAAAAAAGAAAAAAAGAAGGGAGAATATTCATTTTTTTTTAAAGAAAGAAGAGGAAATTGAGAGGTATAATCAAATTACTCTAAAGTTTATTTTTTTCAAATTAGGAAGATTTGGAGCGATAGAATAAAGTATATTATAATTTTTATGATTAAAATATTTTCATTATTTTTATCCAAATATTTAAATAAAATATTGTAAGTGTGAAATTGTCAAATTATATAATATCATAAACAAAAATATATCTTATTTTCTTCCTTTGTTTAACGTCAAAATAAAATATATAGTATAATTTTTCTTGTATTCTCTCCTCCTATTCCCTCTCCTTCCAAACTTCCAAGTAGACTTTAAGGGTGCATTTGGGTGCTTGAAAATAAACTTGCAAAATCAATTTCAATTCTTTTATAATTAAAATTGACTAGAATTACTAATTATGAGTTTGTACCTCATAAAGAGTTACAATCAAAATTGTTCTTTAAGTATTTGGTTATCATCTCTAGTGATATTTATTAGTGGTTATCGTAGTCATCTTCAAAGGATCCAACAATGGTAATTGTCGTCTTTGATGGGTCTAACAATAATTAATCTTAACAATGGTGATCATCATTTTCAATAGATCTCAATGGTAGTTGTTTTCATCTTTAATGAGTCTTGATGGTGGTGGTCATCTCCAGCTCTTGCTGCTCCGACAATTTCTTTTTATGGAAAAACATAATTTTAGTTTTAATTGTTCAAAGCCTAAATTTGGTTCATCCCACACGTACATGAATTTGGAAGTTTTCTTTTAGTTTAAAAAGATCAATACGTAGAATCCAATGCCCTTGATATCAGCCTTCTGAAAGATGGTCGCCTCTTCCATAAACAATCCTTTTACACAATCTCGACGTCGAGCAAAGCACCATAACACGCCCACTTTTCACGCCCAAACAAATCAAGTAGTAAAGAAACTTAATGCCTATAATGCCCAACATATGAGAAATAGCTTATTCTCCATTATTTTTCTTCTCTTGTTTTATTTTTTAACAAATATGCCTGCATTTAAATCACGAAAGTAATCCAAGTTCAAGTTTTGCACAGAGGGACACCATATGAAACAAAGTTCAAATTCTGAGCAATATCTTTACAGGGGTTCACCATGCAGCTTGGCCATTGATCATCATCGCGACACAAGAAATCAGATTCCTTAATCACGGATGTATGCCCGTGGGACAGTAGGTAAACCCAATTCGTCTTTAGCCTGTCAACATCAAAGTGAACAACAGGGAAAAAAAGAACTCAATGAGATACAAGCAATACTAATTATTCCAGATCTAATTTTAGTTCTGAGGCCAAAGCAATGATTTGGGACATGTCTATTGTTGGAAAAACTGCCAGAGACCTTAAGGTTTAACATCATAGAAACATTGGCCACAAACCAACATTCTTCAGCTCAGTAGCTGTTGATTTCTTACAGTCAGATTGACCTAGTGTAAATTTAAAGAGTTGGGGATATTTCTGTAGATTTCAAATTTTGTAGAGGTTGGGTTGTTTATGGTGGCCCCCAGATAATGTGACGAGTTCTCAAGTTTCTGGCTACTGTTATTAAATTTAAGTTTTCATTCTGTAAAAGTCTTTTGAGAGAAATTAGACAAGCTTTCTCTCTTTGAATTTGATTAAGACCAGTTCCACAATAAATTTCAGTTTTAAGCTTTCCTTTTGTTAATTGTATGGTGAATTTAAACCAAAGTTGTGGTGGATAAAGAACATCAGGTACCAATCCCCGTGTTATCCCTTTATCTAATTTAGAACGCCAAGCCATGACCTAAGGACTACCCAGAACCATACCTGAGCATTAGATCTGCCTGGTGCTGCAGTTTGTCCAGTGGGTGCTGAAGGCAAGTTAAGCTCTGCATCCAAATCTGGTTCTTTGTCAGGTTGGAGGTAAGAAGGTACCCCATCGGCTTCAGTCTCAAATCCCATGTCTGCTTCCAGGGCATCAAGCTCTGCATCACAAACATATCAGAGTAAGATACCACATAGGAAGGCTTATCAAATGTTGCTGAAGAATTAGCACATGCAACGTAAAAGCAATTTCATCTGCCAATTCTCCAAAACTAGGAAGACAAAATGTTCGGACAACCCACTTCCATCCTGCCCTTAAGAGGCACACAAACGAGGAGTTTCAAGACTCATCACAAATTTAATTTTCCATGCATCAAACTAGCTAGAAACAAATATAAAACACAATAATTCTAATTACGATGGAAAAAACAGGAGCACATTACTGCCATACCATCAAATCCTTATAGGTAAATACTCTAAAGCACCGATACTTCAGATTGGGGGTCGTATCCGTGTCGAGTACGTATCTGACACGGATACGGCCCCGATACGCTAGGATACGTATCAGATTCGTATCCATAATTACTTTTTTTTTTTTTTTTTTTTTTATAAAATGGATACGGCTTGGATACGGCTTGGATACGGCTTGACACGGCTGGAAACGGCTCGGATACGGCTTGACACGGCTTGGATACGGCTTGACACGGCTCGGATACGGCTGGAAACGGCTCGGATACGGTAGGACACGGCTCGGATACGGCGCCATGTTTTTGGCTGACACCAAAACATTGCATTTTGTTCATTTTTACTTCTTTTCTTCATGAATTCCTCTCCTTTGTGACTTATGTTCTCCATTAACAATTGTCAATTCACCGGATTGGTATAATTGAAACAGCTTTTGATTCGCCGTTCTTGGGTTTGAAGCTTCTTCTGATTTTCAAACTGTTATTCATCTTCATTGCTATTCGAAGCTTCAAATTTCTCAAGTTATTCATCTTCTCCATAGCCTGTGACAGTCCAATTCACAACAATCACTGTTGAGGCCTCCAAAGCTTCATTCCTAGTGAGTAATCCTCCACTTTTATCTCCCTCTCTCACTTCCCCTACTCTTTGTCTGAAAAATAGTGTTATGGACTTCTCATTGGCACTAATCCAAAATCTGTGTGTTGTTGGCTCCGAAGCTTGCTGTTGTTAGCTCTTTTAAGGTTTATGAGAATTGATGTGCATTGTTTATTGTTTCTTTTATTCCATATGAGCTTATGAAGTTATTCTCCTTGTGTTCTAGTCTATGTTTGTTTTCTTTGTTGCTTTTGTATAAGCTTTTATAAAGTTTGCATTTGTGAGAATATATGATGGAGTTTTGCATTGAATCCATTACTGTTGTATAAATTTTTTGGATTCTGTTTTTTTTTTTGGATTTTCTTTTAATTTTAATTAGAGAAAAATTTAATGTAATGAATTATGTTTGTTGGACCCATATGTTATGAATTGTACTTGTTTGATAACTACTATATGATGAATTTGCTCAATTTATGATTTTTAGATAATTGTATGTTATGAATTACCACTTCATGTTATAAATTATATATATATAATATAATTTAAAATTATTTAATTAAACGTATCCTTAACGTATCGTATCCTTGTTTTTAAGAAATTGGTGTATTCCCGTGTCGGATACGTATCGTATCGGATTCTCGTATCCGTATCCATGCTTCATAGGGTAAATATCTAAGCTTACCACCCATAAGGTCTTCCTCATCAATGTCATCAGGCACATTATAGCTTCTACCCAAGGTCTCTTGTATTTCGTTACTTACATCCATCAGGTCCATCATCTCATCTTGCAAGTTCTACATAAAGCAATAATAAAAAATTAGCACCAAAAAGGTTCTCAACATTATCCAGATAGAGAAAAAAAGTAGAGATTACAGACATCGATATCTTGAATCTTCACAGTTTTCATCATTCCTTTCAACTCCATGTTGGCAGACTTCAAAGCTGACATCTGGAAATAGCCAGGACAAAAGAACAGACTGTAACAATTCAAAATCATAATCAAAACCTAAAGAAAAAAAACTTCCATGGCATGTATTTCCCTAAAACCTGAAAAAATACTATAGTGAGTCTAGGATATATTAATCATGTCTTTTATAAAGGTATCTTCGCTAGTAACAAATGGTTTGTTCACTACCTCTCATGAGGTAGGTAGCAGGTTCCAATCAGAGCACAAATAAAGCCCTTCATGAAATGTTCCCCTTAAAGCGCTACCAAGACAAACATTTTAAACTGAATATGGAATGCCCAATTCACCTTTCCTAATATAGCATACAGTTGTTGGCAATTTTCAATTTGCAATGACCATGATATCATCCAAACAGCTATATCCTTAAAGTCAAGAAGAGTCCATATTTTAGCAAAAATCATAAAATCAAGATTTCACTATTCAATAACCTAAATTTGAGAACAGCAACAATACAGGCAATGCTAAACCCATCTGTTTTTAGGAAATTCCCTTTCCATACATCATGATACAGCAACTCGTCATGAGGGATTATAATCAACCCCCCCCCCCCCCCAATCATCATCCAGCAGATTGGGCAGTACAACAGACAGATACGCCTTATTAGACCTTTTAGATAGATATTCCAAATAACTAAGATAAGAAGAAAAGATCACAGGGTCTTTAGCACATACAGTTTGTTGAGCATCTTTAACACCCTCAGCAGCAAATGATACTTGATCAAGATTAAATGTCTGATTGTACAGCATGTCACGCTGTCCTTCATACCTGTCCAGAAGATATATATGCTTTACAAATCATGGAAAGATAAATGACATGGGTACATGTATAGTTAATTCATCTTTTCTGAGACCTTTCTTAAATTGTAAGGGAGAGCTCAGGATCATGGTCACCGCTCAATTCAAACCAGTAAGATACATAGTTATGGTGTACCCTTCTCACAAGTAAAGCTCTAATCTTGGGAGATTATGACAATCATGAATAGTAACAAGTAAATGATACTTTTTCATCCTCTTCTTTTTCTATTTTGTTTTAGGGAAGACCGTGAAGCAGGGGTCCATAGAATAAACTTTACACTTATGAAAGAGCTACATATACTTTTTTTTTTTTGGTAAGACAAAGAGCTACATGCTTAATCTTACATGATACGGAAAGCTAAACAAAGATAAGTGTGAGGTCCTCTTATGAAGATGTTATGGTATTTAAACATCAAAAACTCATGCAACTATTAATGATATAACTTTCAATTATGAAGAGAATACACTTGAGAAATTACATAACTTCAGTACATTGAATGATTTCAATGATTATAGTTACCAAAACTGCTAACCCAGAACATGACAAGTAAAACATAAATGCTATACTATAATGCGACGTGGTTTTATAGTAGAAAAATACAAGAAATTTTTTCTTGTTGATAACGATAATACTACCGTAAAGAGAGTCGTGTGGAAGTCATTTCCATTCAATATTTTCAAAAAATGAACGTCTATATTGAGGCTATACCTATATGTAGTAAGAATGATGAGTTGGACTGGCAATACAAAAATGAATAAAAAAAAAGCTATTGAAAAAAGATAACCATTCAAATTCAGGATGTCATTAACTGAAGATAGGTTGAGAATGTTCAGTTACATGCAGAGGAGACTAAAATTCACTACTGCAAAAAAGCCAGATTTGTAGAAGAGGTGAAAATGAATTCAGAAGATTCAAAAACACGCAGTAACAATACTGAAAATCTGAAATGAGATAATTTGCCAAGAATATTGATCAACTAAAGCTGAACGGCAAAAGAAGATTATATAATAAACTAATCACTTTAAACATAGGGTTCACCAACTAATTCAGCTTAACTCAGAGTCTCAGATCAAGGGTAAGGGAAGTATGCTGGGCATTATTTGATCAATCTCTTCAGTATTTATCACCAGAGAATTTCAATGTCTCCCTGAGACAGCATAATCCACTTCTTTTCCCCATTTTTCTTTTGACAATTGATATTATAGGGAGGCATGGAGATGGGGAATAAATGCCCTGGCAATGCCTGGGATCAAACCTGACATAAAGAGGTGGGTAAAGCCCACAACTTCCACAACCAGCCTAGCTATGCACATTTGGCTGGCATAATACGAATGAGCCACTTACATTCGCTTTTGCTTGAGAACTCTCATGGCTCTAGCTTTAACAACTTCCTGTGCAGGACCAGGTCTTGTTTTCTTTATTTGTTCTTTATATCTACTAAGTTCAACATCAAGCTTACTAATCTTCTCATCCACTGTTTCGCCTCTTTTATTTATCTGGTACATACAACATACTTTAGACAATAGATCACTGATATGATATACAATTGTGTAGTAACTCAGGCAACTGATTCAAATACTGAATAAGGAACAACAACAATAAGGAACATGCCCTCATACCAAAAATTTGGAAGAAGCTACAAAAATCCTAATTCAAAATTTACTTGGGACCTTGAAAGTATAGCTTCCAATGATACATTAGGCAACTGATGAACCAGCAAATAGATTGATTCAGCAAACATACACTTTTGTCAATGACCACTGTACATCATTTGCAAAACATATGCTCTATCAAGGATTAAATTTAAGCCATATTCGAAACTTAAATGGAGTACAAGCTGCAGTGAAACAACTAATGGAAATGGTATCTTCACAATGTCAAAAGTGAGCCCAAAGTAAAGGGTCCAAATTGGAACCCTACCAATTTCATAACCCCGAACAATTACAATGCTGCAAATCATTTTATAGCTGTCATATGATTGTCTTTTAATAGTAATCAATTTAACTCTAACATATTTGATTCCAATACAGGTGTTCACCAAAAACTAAATCCCAATATAGAATAACAACAATATTTTTGCACAAAAAAAAAATTTAAATAAATAAATAAACAGTAGTCTTTTAAAGGGTAAAAGCAACTCTAGTAGCCAACTCTAACCAGCGGCCATTATGACCTTTAAGACATTATGCTGCTACTGATAAAGACACAACAGGAAACACCTCTTGCTGAAAAGGAACCAAGGAAAAAACCCAAATTGAAAATCGATGAAGAGGAAAATTAACGAAAATTAAACCGAAAATAAAACAACTGATGTACCCACATGATGTTTTAGACAGAGAAGAAAGAGAACCTTATCGGAGGCATCCTCGATGGAAGGAGGAGGTTCTTTTTTCTTCGCACCGAAGACCCTTTTCATGTTCTTCTTCCTCCTTATAATTGAAGTTTGATTGGGAGCTCGGGCAAAAGAGAAATCTTTGAAGCGCACAACAAAATGACAAAATCAAAGGGAAAAGGGAAAGCTTTATTTTGATTACAGATTACTATGCCAAGGAAGCAAGCTCTTAACTTGCTAAGCATGTTTCTAAGAAAAACATTGGGCTCTGTAATTTGCATAATTAAGTAAATACCGGATGCCTCCATTTTCACGCGGAAATAGCCTCCACGTAAAGTGGAAATTCAACTACATAAAAATCACTCAATTAAAAAAAAAAAAACTACATAAAAATATTAAATGTATAAATATTATGATGTTTTCTTGTTTTATGAAATAATTAAAGGTATTTGGCAAGTGAATAGACTATGTACTTAAATAAAATAAAATGTCAAATTGATTGATAATGTCCTTTATAAAAACAAAAATATTCATAATTTGTTAAAGTATAAATTGGTTCAGTTTAAAAACTATTGAAACGAATAACATGTCAAATATTTCGAAGATAATTTATTTTAAAAATTAACAAAAATTGAGAATATAGTGATCGATTAATTACTTTGAAAATATTAAAACAACTAAATGATAGATGATTTATTTTATAAAAAATAATTAACAAAAAATTAGCGATTTACCATAAAACCTATCAACCAAATCAAATGGCAAAATTTTTGATGAGTTACTTTAAAAACTAACGAAATTAGTATACTAACAAAATAATTGACTATTTACCTTAAAAATTATAACTCAACAAATAAAATATCAAAAAGTTTGATGATTTAATTTTTTTTGAAAAAAAAACTCAGGAACTTGCAAACTGTAGGACAATTCAATCGTAAAACTATTAAAACAAATCAAATGACAACAAGTTCACGATTTAGTTTATATTACAAACCAACCAAACTAGCAAATGGACAATGTAGTTGACTATTACTTTAATATATACCAAAGCAAGGAAATTTCCCCACTGGCTATGAATCACCACAGCTTTTAACGATTTACGTTAGCATGGCAAATTTTCCTGTAAATCAACTTATTTTTTGGTGATTAATGTTTTAAATAGACTATAAAACACACATGTTGAAAAAGATATCGACGATTCACTCATTAAAACAACAAGACTCGTAAGTTCGGCACTTTATATTGAAATCCCAATAAAAAAATAAATTGTTTGTGCATTTGACAGCTATAGTTTACATTATATAAGCATTCACAATAAAAATTATATTGGTTGATTGTTTGTCTATTTTAGTACAAATTATGAAAACATGCATAGTTGAAAATATTGGATGAGTATATGATGATTGTTCAAACTCAGACAAAAACTCATAAAACACTCAAGTTGGCAAATTGTGAGATGGTTTTCTCATTTAAGCATTGAAAATCCATCAAAAATGCTTAAAACGACAAAAAAATCAACTATTTACTCAAATAAAATAAAATGTCAAATTGATTGACTATTTTTTTAATAAAAAAAAAAAAACAAAAAATTGTAATTTGTCAAAAATATTGGATGGTTTAGATTAAAAACTATCAAAGCAAACAATGCGTCAAAGATTTAGATGGTGATTTATTTAAAAAATCAACAAAAGTAGTGGGTCGGTATAGTGATTGACTAATTACTCTAAAAATTATCAAAACAATTAAATGATAGACTATTTATTTTGTAAAATAACAATTGACAATGTTTTGATGAATTACTATAGAAACTACCAACTACATAAAATGGCAAAAAATTTAACAAATTACTTTTTAAGTAATTCAACAAAATTAGTAAATCAATAAAGTAATTGACTACTTACTTCAAAAATTACAAATCAAAACAAATAAAATGCCAACAAATTTAACAATGTAGTTTATTGAACAAACAAAACTTGCAAGCTTGCAGAGTGTGTGACGATTTAATCGAAAAACTATCAAAACAAATCAAATGTCAAAAAGTTTCATAATTTACTTTGATGTATACCAAAGCAGGCTTCAATGTGAATCAATAGAACTCCTATCGATTTATGTTTGAATCATTCACACCATACAAATTAGCAAACTCTCTCACAAATCAATATATTTTTCGGACAATTCATGTTTTAAATCAAACTAAAAGCCATATAACACACAAATTGACAAAGTTATTGACAATTCACTCGTTGAAACAACAATACTCCTAAATTTGGCGTTTTATGTTAAAATCCTAACAAAAATAAAATGGTCGTGTATCTATAACACAAAAATAATATATATTTCAGTTCATTTCAAATGACTTCAATATTTTTTATTTTTGGAAAGAATTTGTGTATAATTTGAATGAATAGACTTGAAATCAATAATTTTTTTATTTCATTTTTTTTATAAAATAGTACAAATTAGGAATAATACTAAAAAAATCAATAAATTAAATTGAACTATTCTATATTTCAAACGAACTAAATTTTATAATTTCATTATGAGAGAATTAATTTAAGTTTAACTAAATTATAGAATCCATTTTATATAATTTCTATTTTTATTTGATATTAAACAAGGTATCAAAAGAGAAAAAAATTAAATTCAGATTTTATTGTTATGTTAATAAATATGAGAAATTTAATTTACTTATTTATTTGATTCAAACTTATAATTCTGATAGAATTGAAGTTACAAATTTCAATTTTTATTCTAATGGTATATACTAAAACCGACTCTTGACATACTCGTTAAGTATTTAGTAGATTGTCAATATTCACACATCACTCAACCCTCGTACAGTGGAAGACTCGGATTTTCTTTGAATTGAACCCGAAAGAAGTAGGACATAGTTGTTCCTCATTTCCTCTTATCCCAGTTCCCTGTTTCTTCTTTTTCCCGTCTCCTGGTCCAACCTTGTCGACCTTTCCTTGATCGCTGAACAAGGCTAGGCACCCGCACTTTCCTACATCCATCTTCATCTTCATCTTCTTCTTCTTCTTCGTCTCTGTTTATTCGTGATTCTCAGCTTATTTGATCCGAACGACCACAAGTCCCCATCTCATGACTCTGATGACTCCTGCGCCGCCGTTAGATGTAATTACCAAATCCCTAACTATATCACTGTTTTCATATTAATAGCATTCAGTAATGCGATTTATTTTTATTCATGTGCTATGGAATGGACCTCATTTCATGGAGCTTATTTGCTAGGTTTTTGATAATTAGATTCGGGTTGTTATTGTATTTTCTTTGTTTTCTGTAGCTTCAGGAGGATGATGAGATGCTGGTACCACACAACAACATCCCATTTGGACCTCAACCCATGGAAGGTAAATTCTTGCATTTGAAGAATTATTCTTTTGTTGTTTTACAAGAAAAAAAACTGAGGCTAACAACAGAAAAATTACTATAAGCAAGAAACCATACTGTTTAAGTGTTTCCCCAGTTTTTCTAAATAACTAGTTGTATTGGTTTTAGTGCCTATTTGAGTGCTTGGTATGTATTTTAGACATACTGGTTTATTTGAGATTTAAGCAGTGATCATATACTTTTATACCTATGGGTGTTGTTTATTTCTTTCTGAGCTTTGCCTTCATATTATCAGCCAGCACTATGAGATTACCAAATTTTATTAATTTATGGTTTAAGGGTTCAGAATGTAAATTTTTGATGAAGCTTCATCTCTTTGGTGAAAGAAGTGAAATTTATCTCAGATTAAGTTGATTGATTGATTCACTCTACTTTTTATTTTAACTTCTATCTCTTGGTTCATAACTACTAAAATTGTGCTATTGTATTCTTTCCATAATAAATTTTGAGTAATAAAACAGAGATTGGCAATTTACCTTGTTCTTTTCCCCTCCTTTGGTTGAGATAGTAGAAGAAGCTGAAAACATGAATAAAACGGATGCTCCTTCAGTGGATGACCCACCATCAGGAAGGTTCACTTGGACAATCGAGAATTTTTCAAGGCTTACCAAGAAACTTTACTCTGAAGTTTTCTACGTTGGGGGCTACAAATGGTATTTGGCTATCTTCCCATATGTTGCTATTGTAACAGTTGTTACCTATGTATATCAGTGCTTCAATATGCTAGCATTGACTTTTGACTGGGGTTGAATTTGCATTGGCAGGCGTATACTTATCTTCCCAAAGGGAAACAATGTTGATCATTTGTCCATGTATCTGGATATTGCTGATTCGGCAACATTGCCTTATGGGTGGAGTAGATATGCTCAGTTCAGCTTGACCATAGTTAATCAAATTCATAATAAATATTCAATCAGAAAAGGTACTGTCTACTTTAGTTCAGAAATTCCTTTTGTACCACTTGCGGTTCTTTTTTATATTTTACCTTATTTATTTTATTCTAATGTAGGAGCTTTTATGACCTTCCTTAATGTAATCTTGTCATTTCTACCTCTTGATAATGTACAGATTTTCTCTTAGGAAAAAATCATCAATGGAATGAGAAGAATTAGGAAGAGTCTTTTGTATTAGTGTCCATAGTTATATTATTATATATTGTTAGGAGAAACCTATGGGCCAATAGCTGCCCCTCTCCTGTGCAAGACTGACTGAAGTTTCATTATTTGTGTGCCTTAAATATGTATTCTGTTTGATGATGTATGCCACTCTGCATTTTGCAGAAACTCATCATCAGTTCCATGCACGTGAGAGTGATTGGGGTTTTACTTCTTTCATGCCAATTGCGGAATTGTATGATCCTGGTAGAGGTTATCTTGTGAACGATACATGCGTGGTTGAGGCTGATGTGGCTGTACGTAAGGTTCTTGATTACTGGTCACATGACTCTAAGAAGGAAACTGGTTTTGTTGGACTTAAAAACCAAGGAGCTACTTGTTACATGAATTCTCTCCTTCAGACACAATACCATATTCCTTATTTCAGGAAGGTTAGCATGTAAACATTTTGTAACTGGTGATTTTCATCTACAAGGAAGTGCTTATGTGCAGAGTTCTTTATTTCAGGCTGTGTACCATATGCCTACAACTGAGAATGATATGCCATCAGGGAGCATTCCGCTGGCACTGCAGAGTCTATTTTACAAGTTGCAATATAGTGACACTAGTGTATCTACGAAAGAGTTAACGAAGTCTTTTGGATGGGATACGTATGATTCATTCATGCAGCATGATGTCCAAGAATTTAATAGGGTTCTATGTGAAAAGCTAGAGGACAAAATGAAGGTATGGGTTAGCAATACTTTTTGTAATTGTATTGTCGGAGTGTAGGTGTAGGGGTTTTATGTTGTATGTTTATCATGTTGGTTACTAATTTTAAATTATTTTCTCTTACTGGCGCAGGGAACTGTTGTGGAGGGCACCATTCAGAAGTTATTTGAAGGGCACCATATGAATTACATTGAATGCATCAATGTGGACTACAAATCAACAAGAAAAGAATCATTTTATGGTAAAAAGTCTAGGGTAATTTAGATTACTACATCAGGCAGATGTATATCCTGGGCCTTATGGATTTTTGAATATTTGATTTTAGATCTTCAGCTTGACGTCAAAGGATGTCAGGATGTGTATGCTTCTTTTGACAAGTATGTGGAAGTTGAACGTCTTGAGGGGGATAACAAGTATCATGCTGAACAGTATGGCTTACAGGTGAATAACACGAAAACTTTTATTTTTTTATTTCTTTCTTGTGTCTTTCGGCATTTTTCACTTCCCTGCAATGTTGTAAAACATGGAACATCAAGAAACCTGGAAAAGGCACCAGGTTGCTGGTGCCTGTTTGACCGTCCAAGCTGCGGTCCAACTGATGATGTCAGACTCCTCACCTACCACCCTCATCCTCATGGATCCATTTACTCAATTGATTGTGTGTGCCTTTTCATTTTAGTTAATTCTTGTAAATTGGGGTTAGATATTTTTAAAGAGAATAATAAACAAATGAATGGCTACTATCAGATAGTTTCTAGATAGCCTATATAACAACACTGCATATTTCTTAAAATCATAACATCAAAAAAAAAAAAAAAAAAAAAACAAAATTGCGTAGCATTGTTTTCAAAAATTGCATTTTAAATCATAGGATTGTACGATCTTACGATCCGACCTACCCCATATGATTCAAAACTTGTCCAAGATCGGAGTTTATGAAGATCAGAAGCAAGGTCATTAAGATCGGAGGTAAGATCAGATACCGATCTGGAAAAAGCATTATGGACTGTATTTTTTTGGCCGGGCTTGACTTTTCTATCATTTGACTTTGAAACCAATTCCTGAAACTCAACCCATATTAGACTCCTCTCAGCCCATCTTGGTCTCGGTCTCTCACGAATTCTGAAGCTGGGGGAGGAAATAAGTTTAGGGACCTGAGCTTGCAATCGTTTCATGGTAACTTATCGGACTCACCACTTGGTTCCAAAGCCTACTCTATTGCCGGCGATTGTGGTCGGTGATTTCAACTTAGAGTAAACTGCAGGTACACAGAATTTGATTGGGAGGCAATGGTATAAAGAACTGCTAAAGCACCATTTCAATCACTAGAATGCCCGCTCCTTGTTCTCTTTTATTCCTTTTGGGTCTAAGTGGGCTGAAACTCATCCCGAGTTAGACCCATCCCTTATAATTTTTATTGGCCTAGATATTTTGTTTTGCTACAATTTTTATTGGCCTAGATTAACCAGTCTTTTAGTGCACACGCATGACATATTTAGAGATAGAGGTTGCCCGTTTTGATCGTGTTTGTTACTTGTTTATAATAAATTATATATACATACATATTTATTTTAAAAGTTATTTTACAACCGATCTTGTGGACCCTTTCCCAACTCTTAATATTTCGATCTTGAAAATCTTGCTGCATAGTTCTTTTATGTTCTCTTAATTTATGTTGTTGTTATTATAATAATAATAATTTTATACTTATGATGTATGCTTTCAGGATGCTGCGAAGGGTGTCTTGTTCATTGATTTTCCACCTGTACTTCAGCTTCAGTTGAAACGTTTTGAGTATGATTTTATACGAGATACAATGGTAAAGGTTAGTACTACAGTAGAAAATCATCAACTTGCTTTACTTATACCACATTAATTCCTCTTAGTCTGCTGTGCGCACCCATTTTTCTGTGCATGTGAAATTATTATAGCCTTGAGCCTTACATCTTTGATCCTATTATTTATAACATCAACAAAATTATATTGGGTGTCAGAACCCTCTAGTGTCAGGCAGATTATCTTCCCCCTCAATTATTGATTCATTCATTATCTCCTGGCTGTTTCCTATTAAAAGGGATATCTTAGTGTAATTGTGCCTGTAGGGCTGGTTATTTTGTCACTGTTGGATACCCTGGATGGTTATTGTTTTGTCTTCTATTTTTCTTTTCCCTTATTACTTTAAACACGTTTAAATGGAATTAACAGTTCAACTGATTGCCAACAGATCAATGACCGGTATGAGTTCCCTTTGCAACTTGATCTTGATAGGGAGAATGGAAAGTATCTATCCCCTGATGCGGACAGAAGTGTTCGTAATCTTTACACTCTTCACAGGTATTAAGAATCTCAATTTATTGGTCTCTGTATATATTGATTAAAATCTTCTATTTATCTGTTGAAGGCTCTGTGAAAATAACTCTAATTTCTCTTTATTAAGTGCCTTCTTTTGAGGATTCATGCAGGGTGCAAGTGGTATGATTTGTTAATGACTCAACTATGCTTTAAGCAAGAAAATACTGCTTCAGGATTGATGCTGTTCTCTCATGCACATTAGTTTTACAATAGATGTTCTAAGTTTGGAGGATATTTCAATAGCATATTTGCGTAATGCTATATCTAAATTTATATATTGCATCCTACAACATTTTGCATATATAGTGTTGTTGGGTACACACATAAGGCTTGGCAGGCCGAATCTTTTGTAAAGGCTTTCAAGCTTGGCTCTAGTAGCATTTAGTGCTGAAGCTATCATCCAAGCTAATGTTCCTCCAGCTCATCAAAGTTGAGGTTCAAACTCAAATCTATTTCTACTGGATACTGGAGGGTATATATATAGAAGGGATGGGGGATGGGGGATGGGGGATGGGGGATGGGGGATGGGGGATGGGGGATGGGGGATCATGGGATGGGGGATGGGGGATCATGGGGGATCATGGGGGATGGGGGATCATGGGGGATCAAGGGGGAAGGGAGGACCAGTGAAGGGAGAAATTGTCTGCAACCAAGACCAGGGTAAATCATGTTGTGTACTAGTAAGTGGCAATTGGGAAGTAAACAACTTTCCATGGAAGATGATTTCTTTTATTGGTGTAAAACTAGGATATGTGTACGTAATGTCCATAAGAATAATAACCACGTGGGCTTAAGGCTTAGGCTGGCTAGTTTGATGAGATTCATCCTCTTTGGAACCTGACAGCCAAAATTAGGACCTTTTCACACCAAAATAACTCTTCGTTCAAGACTTGGTCTTATTATGTCTGAGCTAGTTAATTGGTGGTTATTTAGTAGAATTGAGTCAAGACTCGTGTCTTATTATGTCTTGTCCTATTTGAAGTAAGAAAACCAAAATCCATATATGTTTCTCAATTGTACTAAATTAGAGTGGCATCTGTAATAATTATTTGATAATGTTGTTTATTAAGGCTCATGATCAAGCTAACATAGTTTGTCTCTCATTATGGTCTCGTGTCTTCATGTGAGTAACTTATTTCATGGCCCATTGAAAATATCTTCAGCTATTTTTCTCTTCTTGCTTTCTTACGCTCAGCAATACCTTTTTTCCTTGTCAAATAGAATGTTGAATGTCTTCAAAATATATCCTTTCCTTTTCCCCCTCACAATCCTTCAGATATTCCAACACCAGATTTTGGATTCCCCGCCCTTATCTTGCTTTCTAAACTTCAACCCCCCAGCTTCACGCAATCAAGATATCTCAAATCCTATATATGACATGAGCTTAAGATTTTGGTTTGGGAACCCTGAGTGCTCCATGCAGCCACTTTAGGCCTAAATCTGTCAGTCTTACATCAGCTAGTTTGACAGACGAGTCAACATAAGAATTTTTGAGGTCTTCTGCTGAAACAATGCTGTTATGTTATCTGAAAATGTACTGTCTGGATGGGTGCTTTTTCCAGCGCAAGAACTTAACTGGTTCACATGCAATTGTGCTCAATGTTGGATCTTCGTGGGAGTCAACTTCTTTCTTAAATTTATTTATGTGGGTATTCTATTGTTTACATGCTATTGTAACTTGGCTTTCCTATTTTTTGTTTGCAGTGTCTTGATTCACAGTGGCGGGGTCCATGGCGGCCATTATTATGCTTATATCCGGCCTACTTTATCAGATCAGTGGTATGAACATTGTTCCAGAAAGTTTTGCATCTTTGATCATGCATACCTTTATTTTATTTTCTATTCTTGTTAGACAATATCTGTACATGCTTATGTCTGTTATCACGGGGCACGGACATGCATGAACTAGGACAGGACATACCAGTGCACACGAATACTATAGATTTCTAACTCTGTGCAGACACACACAGCCATAGACCCATGTATGTGTTTTCTGACTGATCAGTTTTAGCCCTATTATTAGGCAGAGTTTGGATAAGAAGCTTTCAACACAACGGAAAAGGAAACAACAAATAAATAAGTTTTAAAGAAAGCAAAAGATGAATTTCTGCAAGCTCACAGAAAATTGAAACAAAAACTGCATGTAGTATTATGGGATAACTCGTCTTCCTCTGTTCCACAGCCTCTCTTCGTTCCATATTCATCATTGTCAATCGAAACTCCTAAGTTTCTCAATGTCTCTTTCTCTCTGTCCTCTCCGCTTATTATGTGGTAGATGTATGGCACCTTGTTTTTTATTCTCAGTTTTTGGTATTATTTATTTCTTTAAAGAACAACGCTTCTTAAGTAACTTTTCTAAAGGGGTAGAGGCTACTCATTTTTATTCAAAATGCATGAAGGCACACATTTGAGTCTAAAGTCTAAACGCGTTTCAACAAATTTTCCCCTTTTTTGCGGTGCATTACAGTTTTGTTTTTTATTTCCTCCTCTTTTTAAAGTCTGCAGTTGAAAGTGTACACAAATTTCCTTGTAGCATATACTTGTTTAGTACTTTCTGGTTGTCACTTGAAGCATCTTCTACATTCATGCAACTGCACTGACTGAGACTGCTTGTTGTTTGACTTTTATCCTGAGTAGCTTTTGCTGTCCACTGCTTGATAGTTAAGAGGCACTTATATTGTATCGCGTAATTTGATTTTCCCTTGCATTTTCGGTCCTCAAACTTCTCTCGCTGTGTTCATTGCTTTCAGGTTTAAATTTGATGATGAACGAGTAACAAAAGAAGATTTAAAGAGGGCTTTAGAAGAGCAGTACGGTGGTGAGGAAGAGGTAATATGTTTGTAAGCATTGTGTCTACGTCTCATCTTGCTTGTATGACCTTTGTGTTTCTATATTGTTTTTCTTCTTTTAACTTAATTCCTCCTTTGTCTTTTCTTTTATTCCTCCTTCTATTGCTTCTATTCCACAGTTACCACAAACAAATCCTGGGTTCAACAACTCGCCATTCAAATTTACAAAATATTCAAATGCGTATATGCTTGTTTATATTCGTGAAAGTGACAAGGAGAAAATAATTTGTAATGTGGATGAGAAGGACATTGCAGAACACCTGAGAGTAAGATGTCTGATGGAGCTATTGTCATTTAGTCTTCATTTATGTTTTCATATAGTTATGCTGTGAACTTCGGATATTACATTCCAGGTAAGGTTGAAGAAAGAACAGGATGAAAAGGAGCAGAAGCGAAAGGAAAAAGCGGAGGCTCACCTTTATACCATCATAAAGGTTACCGCAACTGAAACTACTATCTATATTCCCTTCCTAATGAAAGAAGCATTGTTTTTTGGTGGCAGGTGAATTTTATAAAATGTGGCTCATGGGAGATCATTCCATGATTAGTTCTTGTTTCACCTCAGGTTGCACGTAATGAGGACCTGCATGAACAGATTGGGAAAGATATTTATTTTGATCTAGTGGATCATGACAAAGTTCGTAGTTTTCGTATTCAAAAACAGTTGCCATTTAACCTTTTCAAGGTATGATTTATTTAGTTGACATTCCTTTTTTCTTCTTCATTATAAGAACTGAGATTTTATTGAGAAGTAGAAAAGAAAATTACCATAAGAGAACAAGGATCCTGCTAAAAAGCATGCAGAAACAATACAAGAAAAGCGAAAACTAAAAATAAAGGTCTAGCTTGTCTGGCAAAGAAACCCCGTGACTATCAAAATTACCATAAGAGAACAGGTTCCTGCTACAAAGAATTCAGAAACAATACAAGAAAAAGTGAAAACTAAAAATAAAGGTCTATCTTGTCTGACAAAGAAATCCCGTGAAGGATAGTCACAGCTGAGTTGTCGAAGCCCAAAAGGAAGCCAAGAGGACAATTTTATCCCAATTATGAAGATAGCATCTCCAAAAATTCTTGCATTCATTTTATCCATAAGGTTGAATCACTTAAAACATTTCATTTTTCCAAAATAGCTTAGCTTGCTTCCTCCATTCCTTCTCTCCAAACATCTTATTGTTGCGTCCTTTTATGTATAGGAACAAGCTAACATTTTTACTCAAATAACTTCTTTAATAAATTCAATTTTATTTTTTTGTTTACTGGTCTTTAATTTCCAAGTGTTCATGTCCAGTGTTGCAAAAAGTGCGCCTTAGTCGTGCCTAGGCGCTAGGAGCAATAAGGCACACCTAAGTGCCTTGCTTGGTCTAGGTGAGACACTGATAGGTGAGGCGCATGCTTGGGCTGTTGTAGGTTAATATCTTTTGTTCAGGGCCTTATTTGCTTGGATCATAATAACATATCTATAGTAAATATATAACAGTTGTACCATTTACAAAAACCATACAAACCTTAAACTCCTACTTATAAAAACCACAAAACCCTATCTCTTCCACAAAAAAAAATTGTCTATGGTTTGAAATGGCCCATGTGTTATTCTATAAGCTTTAAATCTTTAATAGAATATTTTTTGTGATATATATAATATAGATTGAGTTTAATCCCACATTCCCACTATCATTATATATATATCTTCTCCTAAAAATATTCAAATTTTTTTTTACTTATGTGCGCCTGGCGCTTAAGCACTAGAAGCCCTTATCACCTAGATTTGCCTAGCACTTTTTAAAACATTGTTCATGTCAAACCCAAAACTTGTGCCATAACCTAAAACATCATATGATTTCATGTTATATATTTGTGATGTTGGTTGCTAGATAATATTTGATTTCATCACAAGATATTAGTTCTATATCTTCTGGGAAGCTTTTTCCTTGTAACTTGGTGGTGAATGGTTATTGTCAGAAACCAAAGTCAGCTCTCAAGGCAGGGTTTTATTTACAATAATACAAGGTTTGATGGCCAGTAATAGTTGTTGACAACTGGTAGGGAATGACCAGTTAGTCAGAGGTGATTGGTGGTCTGAGTAGGACACTATATATCAGAAGAAGGCTTGTGCTTGCTTCTATAAGTGACTCCAACTTTGTTAACCGGCGCTATTTTTGGATTCTAGGGCTGATCTGTTCATTGTTTCAGCAAGAACAGAACAATGTGGAATGTATTTGGATCCTTGGTATGCATGGGAATTCTTTTAATACAGGAATATGTATTAAGAAAAAAGCGAAAATTGAGTTGAAGACTGAGAAAAGCTTTCCTCCTAATAGAACTAAAAAGAGGAAGAAAAGCCTGATGAGAAAAGAGTTAAACCATAAATTGGCAGAGTTTGATTATTTTTTTTTTTGATGAATTCTGTTTTCTCTTAGTTTTGTTTTGATAATTACACTTTTTCAGGAAGAAGTTGCCAAAGAGTTTAATATTCCTGTGCAATGCCAACGCTTTTGGCTGTGGGCAAAGCGCCAAAACCATACATACCGGCCTAATAGACCATTAACACTTCTAGAAGAAGGACAATCTGTAAGTGTCTTTGATCTTTCACCTCTCCATATGTTGCCTCAGGAATGACATGTGTTTAACTTGTATACTTGCATACTTGCATACTTGGCTCTTGTTCTTTTTTCATTATGTTCAATAAGCATATCATTTTTCGTAAAAAAAAGTATCAGCAATTTTAAGCAAGAGTGAATTGCTTTTGTTGATGTTATCTCTTGGTGGTGCATACTGTATTCTACAATATTTCCCTAGGAATAAAATATTTATGCTATACTAGAAAGAAAAAGAGACAGATTTAGTCTTTCCATTGGACAGGGCATTGTTATCTTATTTTCATACTTTTCTCTACTTCAATAATTCTTTAAACTATCTTGAGAGTTGGGTATAAGATTCTTATAATGCTTCATCCTATAAATACAAAATCAGATGGTTGACATTCTTCCCTGTATGTGGTTTAAATGGACTCAAGACATTGGATTCGATTAGTTGGCTATTGTAAAATATAAGTTCTTTTTGTAAGAATTAGTTAATGCACATGGCATCTTAGTTAAAATAGATACTTCGTCATTGAAGTTAAGCTTACCTGACACTGCTCCTTCGGAAAGATCCAATAGTCACTTCTTGCTCTACTATTTGTAAGGAAAGTGCTATCAATGTTGTCTGTGTTGTATTGTCTAGTATACTGCTGCTTAAGAATATATATTTTTTGGTATCTTGTTGACTGTGGTATATAAAATGAAGTTTGTTTTCACTTGTAGGTCGGACAATTGAGAGAAGTTTCCAATAAGGCCAATAATGCGGAGCTGAAGTTATTTTTGGAAGTGGAACTGGGGCAGGTACTGTCTTAATTGTTTCATTCATTTTCTCATAGTTAATTTATCAAGACAATCAAATGGGATCTTCTGTAACTGTGTGATTGGCTTGCTGCTGACATGTAGTTGTTTGTTATGCCTACACAATCAGGATTTGCAGCCTAGTCCTCCTCCAGTGAAGTCTAAAGAGGAGATACTTCTGTTCTTTAAACTTTACGACCCTTTAACAGAGGAGCTTCGGTACTTTATTTAACCTACATCCTAGTCAGAATTGCACTTGGCATCTTTTTTTTTTGGCTTCCACGTGAGTACCTAATGGTTCTCTTTTGTGACCTCAGGTATGTTGGACAGCTTTTTGTGAAGGGTGATGGTAAGCCAGCAGATATTTTAACTAAATTAAATGAAATGGCTGGCTTTTCTCCTGATGAAGAAATTGAACTTTATGAGGTTATTTGCTAAACATTTGCATTTTTTGTAGTTTTACTGTCTTCAAGTGTGTTCTAATAGCTGCAGATGATATAACCCCTGATACTACTAAATGAAAATCTTATGCGTTCTCTTTTACATTCAGGAAATAAAATTTGAACCTCGTGTCATGTGCGAACCCATTGAGAAGAACTCCACGTTTCGTAACAGTCAGGTATATATCATTAGAGCCTAACTACAAATATTTTCTGTTTGATTTAGAATTTCCTGTCGTAAACCACTTTCTATTTTAATATTTATTTCATCTGTTCTGCTTTCCTTATGTTTTGCTTTAGTTCCGAAATATGAACACATCTGATTTCCCTCTTTTCTTTTAGTTGTCTTATATAGACATTTGCACTTTCATTTCCTCAAATATTATTTGTTTTCATCTTCTCTATTCTCCCTCCTTCCTCCTTTCCTTTTGTGCAGCTGGAAGACGGGGATATTGTTTGCTTTCAGAAACCCACTCAAGTTGGAACTAGTAAGCAAAGCCGTTATCCTGGTGTTCCTTCATTCTTGGAATATGTGCATAACCGTCAGGTATATGCGAACTCTTTATATTAGGAGAGATAAAGAACTTTTTATTCTAAATGGTGCATTGTTTATTTTACCTAGTGAATATTGATGTATATCAGAAGCTTTTGTTTATCATGATACAAGTTTGGTTATGACATATTGCCTTTTAAAAGTTTTGCCAGTTGTCAGCAACACTGGCGTTGGGTACCTGGTCCATGCGAGGCTGGGTGTGGCCTTTCACCTTACTGGTGCCCGGGCAGTAGGTGCTAGATGCCTTAGGCTGTCAATGTATCTTTTTGCTCTTTCCTTTTTCAGCGCAAGTGTATCTCCTCTCTATGTCTCCCAAATTATGCCAAGGGCTTCTTTTTGGATCTTGTAACTCCTGTTTCTACATCAGCCTTCAATTAAAGTCAAGACTCCTAGTTTTTGTTTGGCATCACTCTCCATTTTTGTTTTTCTTTTCTGAATTTTATGAAAACTCAATAGTTTGAATAAACTCATGGTTTAAATGATGGGTTTTAATCATTTGTCCCACATTAACTTGTGTCTTGGGCAATTGCGGATCTTGACACCTTAAGGGAACTTGGTGATTTTAATAACACTGGGAGCTTTGTTTAATGAAGAATATACATCCAATGTATAGAGAAGTGACTTTTCAAAAAGTGTAATTTAACAACATAACAGGGTCTTATGATTTAGTAGTGGGAAAGCTGGAAACTCAATAGTAAATAGTGAGACACCTATGAGAAAACAAAAGGTTTCAACAACTTTCAATAGTAGTTTGAATTGATGTAACTTCAAGTGCAAAGTGTTATCTTATCAGTCTAGTAGATTTTCTATTTCAGCATTGGTAGATAGTTTTGGTTCAATAGATGTCCTTGTAATAGCAGTGTTTTTTGGATAATGGAGTATTGCCAAGTCCTTTCTTATGTTTCCTAAACTGGCATGTGAATGCCAGGTTATATTAGCCACTTTCTACCTCCTGTTATTTTGAGTTAATCTTAATTCATGATATTATTCTCCATGTCCTAATAATATATAGGTTGTACGCTTCCGCTCTTTGGAGAAACCAAAGGAGGATGAATTCTGTCTTGACTTGTGAGTTTCTCATCTAATTGATTTTTCTATTCCGGACTGCTGATGAATTGTCAACATTGTAATCTATTCTCTAGCTCATCTTTCTTATTTAATGTGCTAGGTCAAAGCTTCACACCTATGACGATGTTGTGGAAAGAGTATCTCAACATATTGGCTTGGATGATCCCTCTAAAATCAGGCTTACATCTCATAACTGTTACTCCCAGCAACCTAAACCTGAACCTATCAAGTATAGAGGAGTTGACCATTTGTCTGACATGTTGGTTCACCACAATCAGGTAGTTCATCACATGAGTGAATCTTTCATCACGCTTCATCTTTCAATTTCGCTGCAGACACTGTGCTACAATGACTTTAAAATGGTTTTTTTTTTGTTTCTTTTCTAGACTTCTGATATTCTATATTATGAAGTATTGGATATCCCTCTGCCAGAGCTGCAAGGCCTTAAAACTCTGAAGGTTGCATTTCATCATGCTACTAAGGATGAAGTGAGTTCTGTTAGCTGCCGCATCATTTCCTAATTAAATGTGCACGTTAAATTTTTAACTTCCAAAATTCATTGTTCTGCAGGTAACAATCCACACTGTTAGATTACCGAAACAGAGCACTGTTGGAGATGTAATTAATGATCTTAAGGCCAAGGTAACTCTTGTAACTAATTGTATTTGGCAATGTTGTACATCTCTTTGTGAAATTTAAATTATGGAAAAATGTAAGAACGCAGGTTCTGAGAACATTTTCCTCCTTATAGGGACAGCATATTTGCATCCTTTTGGGATACTATGATATAGTTTTGCTGTGTTTTTATGGTCGTATGTGTCTACTTCTATGCAGTATGGATGGTAAATTTGACTATTATTTTCCATACAGGTTGAGTTATCTCATCCTGATGCAGAAATCAGATTGCTTGAAGTTTTCTCTCATAAGATCTATAAGGTATTGGACAATATTCAATATATGCCCTTTCTCTTTGGATACTAATATTTAGTAGCAAAGTACGAGTATTGTGATTAGAACAATGGCAGATTGGGTAGATGATAAACTATAGTTGCCTGCCTTAACTCCGTAATTATGATAAATTCTTATCTTTTTTTCAATTTTCTACAAGACTTTTATTAGATATTTTATGGAAACATAGCTAGTTTTAGTACCCTCTTTTGGATTTTGACAATTTACTTGGAGCATAGGTAATTGGTCTTGTAGTTCTTGATTGATCACCTTATGTGAAAGTTCAGAATTTGTAAGAATGCAAGTGGATAGCATTGGGCGTCTGGGCCATCTACCTTCAGAAAACTCAACATTGTGCAAGTACCATCTTAAAGCCACAGACGTTCTAAAATAATAACACTTGATCAGTTGATCTGGACTGTATTCCACATACCAAAGGGATCTTAGTGTCTACTGTGAGACATATCCATCCTCCCCTAAATTTCACTATAATTTGGGATTCTACCCTTCATAAACTTTTATTTCACTGTGTGTGGCCACTTTCCAATTAGATTTTATTAAAATTTTCAACTTTCTTAAACTCAAACAACCTCCCTATACTGCAATACACACTTTTGTTGACGAAATGCACTGTGATTCCTTATTTTTGAACTAACAAAGTTGTGAAACAAGTAGGAAGGTAGACATAAATATACCTCTTCTTGTTTTTGAGGTAGTGAATAAACAGATTTTCCACTGTTTTGACAGTGTATAGATTCTGAGAGAAAAACAGTTGAGTTGGTATAACTATTATGAGTTCTCTGAAAGAAAGTTAGATCCTTCGGCTATTGATGAAAAAGAGTCAAAATGAAGAGTTGAAATAAAGAGTCAAAATAAAGAGTCAAAACAGTTGAGTTGGTATAACTATTACGCTTTGCATTTTTTATGCTGCAGACAAGTTAGTAATCATTTTGTGTACTCTATCTTATAAAATAATAAGTTGTCATAGTGTTTACTTGATGCAGAACTTGCACCCACCCCTAAGCTTCAGAACTTCTTGGTTAAATTTTTGTTGGATCCAAAAAGATATTATCAGACCTTGTATGTTGAATGCTATTTTCTTCGCATACTTGGTTTTGTTGCAAACTTTAGTCTAGTTGGTACTTCTTGTAATGTTGCTTATATGATCCAACAGTTCCGTGATGCTTCTGTTGTTGTTAACTTCTTGATACTTAACTGCAGATTTTCCCACTTAATGAGAAGATAGAGACTATCAATGATCATTATTGGACGCTACGTGCGGAGGAGGTAAGCATGCATGTAACTGAACTGGCATATGATGGAGGCATTTTTCTTACATCATTTTTCACTTGTTTGGGTGAGATATAGACATCCATCTTAATCCTTTTTTCCCAATCAATAAGAAGAAAACAATGCACTTGTTTTAGTTTAGATATTAGTCAGGCTTGTATTCCCTTTTTTGATATATGTTGTGTAGACTTGAGCTTCAATCCGAGTTAGGTTATCACATGGAATGAACACTTTTTAAGACAATCATCTATGATATACTCTCTTTTTTCCCAAGTCCAGCTTACCAAGAGTCAAAATTTTAAAGGTTTAGAACTTTAGAAAGAGTTTTTGCAAAAAACAAGAAAAGAAAAACTTCAAATGTGTATTGGAAAATATTATCAAAAGATGCATGCCCTAATTCTGAAGAATTACTATGGGAAAAAAAAATGGATTAAGAAACTAGACACAAACTACCAAAGAAGAGGAGATTGTTCTTTTCTCTACACAGTTCTTTCTGTTGATAACGTAGGTTATATGTTACTAGTTGATGTTGATCAATATGATTTGTTCCTTATCCCATTTGGAAATCTAGAGAAGCTTTAGAATATAGGGCAAGTGCAACAGCAGGAGTAACAACTGTTGGGTTAACAATGATGAGCAAGGGATACCTAAGACTGAGCCTTTTTTATATCTTGGGTCATTGATTCAAAATAACATTGATATTGGAGAACATTCATCTCACAGAATCTAGAATCTGTGAGCGAAATGAAGAAGTGAGTGTAGAATTTTTGTGTTGAAGCATACCATGAAGCTGAAGATAGACCCTATAAGGTTTCAACATGGCCCACCGTGATGTGGGTTGTTGCTCTTAAGAGACATGCTAGAAGAAAGGTAAAAAGAAAGGACTGGGGGTATAAGAATGTCGAGGTAGATTAGGTGAGGGATGGAGGCAGAGCTGAATTTTTTTCTGGTAAAATTATTTATGAAGATTTTACTACCAGCGTAGAATAAATTGTTTACGTCAAATATAGAAAGTATATCTGAATTACATTTCACCTATAATACAGTGTTTTATTCGCTTCTTCTAACAATGCTTTTATATACGAAATTACCATGAAAGATAAGTTAGAGAAAGTTCAATGACCTGCCTTTGGGTATTTTATATAAAGCTGAACCTTAAGAGATATCTCATCAGTCTAGTCCAGAAAAATTGCACCACCAGAGTAGTGACACACCCACATGCTAGGCGCAACTTCTCTGCCTGTTAAATCTGGAAGATATGATCTGAAACTTGCTACTCACGTGTTTCTGAAGACTTCTAGCCAGCTCGGTTGTAAGCTGGGTTGGTTTCTGGCTTGCTAAATGGATGCATACCTAGTTGGTCCACGCTAAATTAAGGAACAGATTTTCCCAAAGCAAATGATCTAGAGCTCTTTTGCAACTCAGGATCAGAGTTGTTTTCCCAGCTAACAACCACGCTTCCAAACAAATGAACTACATATTTCTCAAAGCCAATAAGGCTCAACCAAGAGTCCTTGGCTCAATTCCATTTGGAACTGGCAGTCATTTAAGGCTAAATTTAGACAGATTCCTGAGCGTGCCTAGTCAAAGGGGTTTATAGTACAGATTTATAGTGAGGTCAGCTTAAGCTGATTTTGATGAGAATATGACCAAGTCAAACTGCGTTTTGCATATTTTTCATTTGGTCTCATTCCTCTACTTCTTTCTCAAATTTGGGTAGTCAACTTCAATGTCTTGCCTATCACTATGGGATTGCTTCGAACTCCTTTTTCCTCCAACCATGATGAGCTTATCGTAAATGCTAGTTGTGTAAAATTAAAAAAACGATCAGACAAATGTCAAATAAACTTTAGATCAAGGACACAAAGCATGCTCCTCCAGATGCAATTTAACAAAATGACGAAGGATTATATAAATCAATATTTACTTTGTCATAGTTTTTATTTTTAATATTTTTCATTACATTTTGAATTTCTCTTGTCAACAGTTCCCATCTTCCTTTTGCACTGCAGATCCCTGAAGAGGAGAAAAACCTTGGTCCATGTGATCGTTTGATTCATGTTTTTCATTTCATGAAAGACGCAGCTCAAAACCAGTTGGTAAGCACAAGTCAATGTCTTTCATCAGCTTAATGAGTTACTAGCATTGTGGTGCTTTTTCCTTAGAATCTATTGTTCTTACTTTTCACTTTGTGACCTGAGGCTTATTGCTTCGTTCTTTTCTTGGATTGAAAGCATGTTCAGAATTTTGGCGATCCATTTTTCTTGGTCATCCGTGAGGGTGAGACATTAGCTGAAGTTAAAGTGCGAATACAGAAGAAATTGCAAGTTCCAGATGAAGAGTTCTCAAAGGTATTCTCTACTACATAATGGCTTCAGATGTTTTTCATATACTGGAAGCATACTCATCTGCTGCTTCATAATTTACTGAGCTTTCTGACGCAATAAATGCTAGGTTCCTCAAGCTTCTTGATTGAAACATTTGAATATAACTTGAGCTGAATATTGAGCTAGCAACTTTTTGTGAGTTGATTTTGACATGATACTGATTATGTTGCGGTATACTCTTGATGTTGTCTGTCAGAGACCAGTGTTTTTCCTTTCTTTAATACTTACTAATGATCAGGATATAACTAGAAATTATTGAATGACAAATTAAGAGTGAAGTGTTACTGCAACTATGTGTAAATTGTAGCAAGTATTATTTCCAAACATCTTAACCATATTGAACCACCATATGTGGTTCAAGTTTTTTTCTCCCGTCAGCAATATGCTTGAGCTTGAGCAGGTGCTGAGCTTGTTTTAACTATGTTACACCAGTTATCCCTTGAGACTGATAATAGGTTTCTTTTCTGTTGATTGTTATTTATAGGTTTTCTGTTCTGATTAATGTAAGCTTACCTATATCTGTTGTGTTTTTTTATCAGTGGAAGTTTGCATATATGTTGCTTGGTCGTTCTGAGTACCTCCAAGATTCGGATATCGTGTACACTCGGTTTCAGGTCTGTCAATTTCTCTCTTGCCCAGTGATTTTGTGCGTACTTGCAGAATGCAGGCACACTGACATGTGGCTGTTTTTCTTTAACTTAATTACTTTTTCTACTTCTCTATGTTTAGAGAAGAGATGTCTATGGTGCTTGGGAACAGTATCTTGGTGTAGAGCATGCTGAAAATGCTCCTAGAAGGTCTCACACCGCCAATCAGGTATGTGGTTGCTAACCAAGAATTTAGGAGTTTTGCTTTTTGAGCTTTAGGACACAAGGTATTAGGGTTTGTAGTACTTTTGGGATGGGGTAGCAATTAGGACGTAGGAGTCAATGCAGTCAATGGTAGAAAAACTTCAAAATGCAAATTATTTATTTGTTAGGAAACTGCAAAATGAATATTTTGGATCTGATATTGGAGAGCTTAGAAGATTATTGTCTGTTTCACAGATGTAAGTCAATTGTTTTTTAAATGTTTACAGTCATTCTTGAAAGCTGCTTTTAAGACAAGAAACCAAAGTGCCTTAGAGGCTTAGAGCCCATAGCTTTTTGATGAGGATTTTTTTTTCTTTGGTTATTGGTCTTTCCTTCGACAGTACTTCTTGGTCTACTATCTAAGATTTTGTTGTCAGCCTCATAAAGTGAGTGGAAGGGGAGCTTTTGCCTACGTCTTAGGTCTTTGGATATTAACTAATTGCCAATAGTTATATAGCAGTAACATGGGTGAAGGATGATGACTTAATACTTATAATGCTAGAATATTTTAGTTGCTACTTCTGGTGCCTTCTAATGATTCTTTCTGAACATTGCAGAACCGCCATGCAGTTGAGAAGTCAATAAAAATCTACAACTAGAACTTGCATAATATATTCGACTCAGTCATGGTGAATGAAGCCCAGAGAATCCATCAGATTACACACAATATTGCTCGTGTTAGATGTGTAAATTCTACAGCGGGGACAGGGGAAGGGGTTGACTTTAGTATTAAATTTCTTGTCCTCTTTGTAGTTTTAACTCACTCTCAAGCACCCTTCTCTGTTGAGGTAGGTTGTACTGAGATATATATATTTTTTTCATTGTAATTCAGTAAATAAGATTTTGGTTTGGGGTTGTATAGAGGGTATACGCGTGTTTTTTTCAAAGTTATTCATTATTTTCATCTGGTATCCCAAGTTTGATTTTTCCAAATTTTTTTTTCCTTCTTTATTTTTCTCCTTGTGAGGAAATGATTTGATTAGGATAATAAGACGTGTATTAGAGCTAGCCCCAATCACAAACTTTTGGCAGTTCATTGCATTTCAAATAAAAGAGAAGAAATAAATCCTTCAAGAAATCAACTCTAAACTTTTCTAGAATTGTCCCATGACTTTGTCAATCTGACTCAAATGAAAATTACCAGAATGCGTTGGAAAAAAGGTTAAAAGAAAAATCTTATGATGGCTTCATAAGTCAAACATTTGGTGCTGAATTTTTATATTTTGTGGACAAGAGTATTTGGAATGTTCTTGAGATTTTTTAATTTTATTTTGTCATGAATGTTCTAGAGATTAAGGGCGAAGATTGTTAGGAATGACACCAGTATAGCTGAAGAATTTTATTTTTGAGGGGTAATAAACTTGTCAAAAGCCAAGCTGTAGGAAATTGAGTTGAGACAGGTATATGCTGACTTTGTTTTGTAATTGAAGGCTTAAAACTGTTTAAACTTCAGAATGGCATTTATCATGGTCATTTCTATATATAACTAACAAGCACAAAAAAGGATATATTCCTTATCTAGCTTGAAACATTCTTATCTTTTATTACATTATACATTATTATAATATAGATAGTAAAAATTGCACTCTTCACGCACGTATCATTATCTTGCTGGCTAGCCAATACATCATTCTTCAATTGTTAACACACAATACTTGCAAAAGTATGAAACTCAAAAATGTGATACAAGTAAGATTTAATTATTAGCACCCCATTACCTTGTTATCCTTGATTGAAGGTTTGTCAACCACAGTTCCATCATTCCCAGCAAGTGCCCTGTACTTATCTTTCCTAGTGAAGCTGGTACATTCATATGAAAGAGTGGCAGCAATAACCCTTTGTATATAATTAGCCACTTCATGGCTTGACTTCCCTGCTGAACCACAAGTTAATTCTAATGGCAACTTGTTTAAGAAAGTGACTTCATAAGCAGGGCTAGGGTTCATGAAGAAGTAAAAAGGGTCCATCCCTTTCCAACCTCTTGCTGTGGTTCCGTGAAACATACTCATCCGGTTCACCATAGCTACCGGCACAAGGTGGTCAGTTAGTTCAGCAAACAAAGCTGAAAACCTCAATAGAAATGGTTCCCTACAAGTTGTTCCCTCAGGGCATATAGCCAAGTCACCTTGTTCCAAAAGTTTCTTGATCATGGCTGCGTCTGTGGCTCGGTCACGGCTAAGTCTAACTGTTTTTATAGGAGAAATGATCTCTGAGAGACGAGAGACAGAATATGTGACGGCTGGTATAGGGCGGCCTAGCGCGGTGGAGAGGAAAATTGGGTCAAGGAGGGTTCTATGAGAACAAATGAAGAGAACTCCAGAGTTTCCTTTAGATTTCTTAACTGGTGGAGGAGGAGTTCCCGTAACAGTAACACGGACTCCAAGTGCCCAAAAGGCATAGTAGACAAGCGGCATTGGGAGGAGTGATCCTGCTGCAATTCTCAAACAAGCTAAGAGGAAGCCTATTGGGATCCAAAGAATTATGAGTAAAGCTATGAGGGGTGTTGGTTTTTGGACAAGCCGTCCATCATGGAAGATTACAGGCTTGGGAAGCTTGTCACTTGTCACAGCTTTCACCTCTGGCTTTGCTGGCACAATGTAACCTTCCTGCATGCATAGATATATGTATTATTAATTAATTACAACATTATTGTGAAGATCATATATAAAAGCGAGATTCGAACTCAAGAAGTGAAAAAATATATATGAATATGAAAAAGTATTAATTAATAGCATATGTTGCAAACCTTGCACAAAGCCATGAAGGGAGCATCAGTATGCCTATCTCCAAGACCAATATCTGGCTGGCTATCTCCAAAAGCTTTCTTGAGTGCATCTGCTTTGTTCTTCCCGACAAGAACTCCTGGCCGGGGAACAAAACCAGTTGCTCTACCCTTATAAACACCAATCTCAGTCCCCAAAACCATATCGGCTCCCAAGAAATCCTTCAAAAAAGCTTCCACCATGATCCTAGGATTTGCAGTTAGAACACAACGCTTCCCACATGAAGAGAAAACTCTCCAAGACTCAGGATGAAGATCACTAGAATAGAATTTTGGCATTACAGCACGAGCCACTGATTCAATGTCAGAGACTTTCATTCCACAAAATGTTACAAAGATAAGAATCTGAATACCAGCAGACTCCGAAACAAAGTAATAGAAAATCCCTGCAAATGGTGAAGCTAACAGCAACAAAAGAAGCCTCAGAATCCCACCAACCTCAAAGGCTACAAGAGCAAAGAAAGGAAAAGAACTACGGCCTCTAAGCAAAGTTCCATCCATGTCTGCAACCACTGTGTCGTTTTCTCTCCCAATTGATGGGCATTTTTCAATAGTTGGGAAGGTAGTTGTACCCATTATTAATTACGCAGCTGATGAACAAAAAAACCAAATGATTAATGTTATGTATGTGTTAATTAATTTGTAGTGTGTGCATGTACATATATATAGAATATAGAAAGAGATGAAAGAGAAAGACAGCAACTTAATTAGTATTGTTTGGTGCAAAGTACTACAGAAAAAGTTGAGGATAATTTAATGGTCAGAATACCTGCGGCATATACAAGGGTTAGCAATTCTTGTTTTTAGAGTGATGTATAGTAATGAAGTGTGCGCATGCAGTTTTAACAATGCTGTCTCTTTGGTTGCTCCGTCCTCTTATTTTGTCTTCTCTGTTAAAGATCAGTTCCTATCATGAGCTTTGGAAATATATTAGAATTTGGAATGTTTCTCTCATTTTAGTGGACATTCCTATATATTGAGGCAAGAGACTAGTTCTATTATGTAATCCTATTATTATAAAGTTCATGCCTGCTATAAAGTTAGATCTATCAATACTCTCAATTTTAAAGGAATATTAGAAAGAAAAAAAACGTGAAATTAATTCTACTTCTATATAAAAATTAATCCCATAAATATATAAAATATCTTTGGCAAAAATGTTCACAAACACAGTAGTGCTTCCCAATATTGTACTGATAATGTAACGTAGGACAGGAGGCTTGTGATCTTCTACACAAATTTCTTAATATATACACGTTTATTATGATATTTAAAAAAAAAAAAAATCAGTTATTTGATTTGTATTTTATTTTAGTTTAGCGGTCACGTCTGACTGGATTAATTTATATGTATTTTGACTAGTCACCTTTCCTATTCAATGATATATATGTCATGCATGCATACATGAAAAAATTAGAGAATTTGTAAAAATTACTCCTCACAGGTAGTCACTCCAAAGAGATTCAAACCACATGTCAGCCTAGGTCGAGGCCTGAGCTAAATTCTTTGCAACAAATATTTTAATGGTGCCTGTTGCAAAAAAATAGCATATATATTATATAGAATAAAGTATATATCAAACAATCCGAATTTTTTTTTATTTTTATTAAATAAGTATCTAAAATAATTAGCACAAGAGTAGTTTTATTTATTTTCATTTTACTATCAAACTCAACTTGTTTATAAAAATAATAATGACCTAGAGTAAAGCTATTAACAAATAGCTTACGAATAGTTTTGTTCATTTGTATTCTAAAAAATAATCCTTTAAATTGGGTTTCCTTACTTGAAATGATATATAATAGGCGAATACTTTAAGTTTTATTACCGTACGTACTAAATTTAATTCATGAATATGAAGGGAAAATGTATTACTTTTAGGCTTAACTACATTTTAGTCTCTCTGAATTATGTCAATTTTTAATTTAGTTCTACAAGAATGTTTCTGATCAATTTTATCATTTATATGATTTAGAATTATTAAATCAAGTTACATTCTCTCATTCTTAGATTTATGTTTAAATATAGTAATTTTACATGATTTAATAATAAAATAACCAAAAAGATTTACAAGACATAAAAACATTGAAGTACGTCATTATCTTTGATTGAGAAAATTATTGGATGACCCAAATTGAAAAATGATACAAATCTTAAGGACCAAAACAAGAGATATTTTTTTATCTTAATAAATCTTAAAGAAAAAATAATTAAATGAAACATATTTATATTTTTAATCTATTTTTGATTAAATTTATAATTAAATAAAATATTAATATGACAACAAATCGGGTTGTGCGAAATTCATGGCTACTCCCATAATTTGAACTCAATAATTTAATTAGACGAGTATACTTTTTTGATTACTGGACCAACTCAATGGATAGTTACTAGATTTGTTAATAGTAGGAAATCGAATATCTTATGTATTAGTTATTGAGTTAATTTCTGTGAGTAGTTCGTTCTTTCTTTGCAAGTAACCAAAAAAAAAAAAAAAAAACCTTATTTGATTTTCTTAGTATTGGAATTCCATGATATTCATTGAATTATTTTGATTTAAATATAAATTCAAACGGAATACTTAGTACTTTAGTAATTGAATTTTTATTCAAATCATCCTAAAGGAATTGGTGCGGTCTTCAGGAAGATGTGCTATTTCTTGATTTTTATGGTTCCAATTTCTTGATTTTTATGGTTCCAATCTCATTAGAAGTGATGCTTGAACAAAAATTTATACAAATTTTTTAGTCTTGACATAAACGAAATGTCTTTATTCTCACTAAAAAGATAATTAATCGAAATAAATATAGTCTGAACTCACCTAATCATTGTCAAAAAATAAAAAAAATATTGTATTCAAATCAAGTACAAATTACATATCATTTTATTCGGTATTTAACGGTATCCTTTCATTAAGCAAGTATTAATAAAATACGTGTGTTTCTTAAACAAGTTGGATCATCCTCAACTGCTCTATATTTTCTGAAGAAGTTGGGCCATGAACTCAGGCCTCTGTGTAGTACAGCTACAGTGTTCAACCAATAGCAGACTTCTACATGGGCATTTATAAATATCCATCATGCATACGAAATCGTGATTTAGTTAATTCATACAATTTCATGGCTGATGTTTTGTGAAATTTTTATAGTGAATTTTTATTTACTAAAAATACCAAATTCAAAAAATAATTAAGTGCTTATTGCATTTCTTTAGTGAATTCCAATTAAATGAAGATTGTTTGTTTTTATATTTTCGATCATTTCCTTAACCTAGAATTATACTAATTAATTTAATTTTTACATGAAAAATTAATATTAATTAATTAATAATTTTTTTGTTTTAGTTTCTAACAAGTATTCTAGTGATGTGAGTCTAATCTGATTCTGAGTTTGTCGTTGTCTTTCTTATAAGTATTTTGGATATAAGTCACAAGTATTTTCATGTAGGTTCAATTTTTTTTTATTAATTAAATTTAAACATATCTTATAACATAAATTATATTTAATAAATAATTAAGAATTTTTTTAATAGATGTCTAAAAAACACTTGTTAAATTATGATAAATATAGTCAATAAAAATTAATTTTTTTATTAATAGTAATTTATATAATAAATAACATTAAAATTAAGATTAATTACTGTAATAAATATTATAAATTGTTTTTATAATAATTTAATAAATATTGTAAAGATATTTATTAAATAAACCTAATAATTAATTATAAATTTAATTAGTGTGGAACTCGAAAAAATAAGACTATGTGACGGGTCCAACTTTTAATACTTTACAGTCCCAAATAATTTTGTAAATTAGTCAAGCTCTGACTTTGTTGTTTCACCTTTTTTCTAGAAGTAGTGTTTTGCGGACCGAAACTCACACAAAATGTGGGAATGGACCTTACATAAATCATGTCTAGTGTGAACAAAGCTTTCCGAGAAATTCTCTCCGTCCAACCACTCTATTTATTAGTCAAACTGGTTCTCCTTTTTCTAGAATATTGTCATCTTAGTCTGCACTTACGTGCTTATCTTTTTTTCTGAATAAAATAATAAATAAATAAATATTTTTTAAATACAATAATGAACGTGAATGGAGGTGGGAATGGATGGTGGAAACTTTTTTTTATTCTTAGGGTTAGTGTGGTCTTCAAGAAAATATTTTCGATTTAATTTTTTGAATAGACAATGAAGAATAAAAATTTTATATAGTATTTTTTAGTTTTGAAATGAAGGATATAGTTTTAGTTTAATCTGAGAAATTAAAAGATTAATATAAATATAAATTAATATCAATGAGACACGATTGTTAAATAAAAAATATATTTGATATGAATAATTGTTTCTCTGACATCAATAATATTTACATTAATTACATAGACAATAGATGCATTATAATTTAGTACAAATAAATGAATCAAATATAAGAGGAGAAAGCAAAACACTCTCAAATATAGATAAAGTATTCACACAACAACATATAGGGAGGAAACAAAAAACTCATAAATATAAATAAAATATTCACATATTTCTTTTTATATATTGAGAATGTTCAAACTCAATACTAAAAAATTAGAGATAAATATTAATAGCTTGAACTAAATTATAGGTAATAAATTATCTATATATTAAAACATGGGGACATGAACATAAGACTCTATTATCTCATTACCTTCACTTTAAATAGTTGAGCTAAGAATTAATAATCATTCATATATTTATGGGTTCTAATCTTTTTGAAAAAGCCTTGATAAATAAAATCTTCACGAATAATCTATTATTCAATAGTCCTTCGTTGCTATTCACGGGATGTAAAATTAGACTTCTATAATATTTGTGTATATTTTTCTGTCTCCAAAAAAATAAATATAAAATATTCATAAATTTTTTAGTATATACCTAAATAGAGAAAAAAAAAAACTTTAATAAAAATCATCGGAGCCAAAAAGAAACTTGCTATTTTTAGAAGAGAACACTCTAGAATAATTGATTCTAATAAGGGAGCGATTCAACGCGTCACAAAAGTTTGGGTAATGCATCCTCTTCTATAAAAGTAACTCCCCACCTCCTACCTCTCCACTCATCATCCATTTTAGCTATTATTTGAAGAAAGAGACCAAAGGACAGAGCCTGTCTGAGAAAAATAGCGATGGCCACACTTGTAAACTTCTTGTTTCCACCACCACCCTCTCTATATGTTTGGGCAATGTCTGTGATAGGCCTCGTATCATTAGCCTTTTGTGGCTTCTCAGAAATTAAAGGGAACCATTTGCAGTATTCCAAATTTTGGAACCTAAATTCTCAGGTCTCTGTAGATAAACAGATCAAATTGTCGAGCAAGACTGGAATGCTTCTTCTCTATACGCCTGCGTTTCTTGCTGGTGTTGCTTCCTTCTGGGTTTTTCCTCATGACAGTCTCAGATTTCAGCTTGTCTCTTTCGCTTTAATCCTTCATTTCTTCAAAAGGAACTTTGAGGTATTATTCTTACATAAACTCTCCCCCTCTCTCTCTCTCTCTCTCACACACACACACACACACACACACAAAAGCAAGATTTTAGAGGAAAAATGGGAGCTTTGGAATTACTTTAAATGTTGGATTTTGGGATCTAGGTTAAGAATATATATGGATTAATTGCAAAGAAGTCAAACATTACAATAGCATAATTGAAATATTCAGACTAAGTGGAAGATATTTAAACTACCCCTTTTGATCCTAACAATTTTTAGAGATTCTTTAGAAAAATCTGTAAGCTTTTTCCTTAATGAATCACTCAAAGTTTTTTTTTTTTGTATACAGAAAACTATCAGAGGCAGGGAATCCTGAGAAAATAAAAATTACACGGCTAACTTTCCATCCATCACTTAGTTTCTTTCTAAAACATTTACGTATGACATCTTTATTAGTTTCGTGATTGCTCCTCTGTTTTAACTTGTTTACCATGCACCCGTTAGAAATGGTAACCTGCCGACTTGGTATGATTGTTATTGGAGCCAAACTAGTGTAAGTTGTTCTGGACGATCCGCTATAGTTGCTTGTCCCAATCATCCACCAATTTAGCAACATAGTTGTCAGTCAAACTCATAGGCCATTAACTCTTGGGGAACCTACAAGCAAAAAAATTAACTGGTAGCTGTCCTCATTATAGGCATGACTAGAGGTACACGGTGAAGAACTAGAGAAACCCCATTGAGCCAGTCTATGCTTTGCTGTTAGCCAGCCAAGCGATGAGCCAATGCTTGGTTATGAGCTTCTTACCCGAAATAAGCTTTAACCAAGGCACAGCAGAATAACACTTGTTTATAGCTTTCCAAGAATCAAAGAAGGAAAATTCCTTAGAAGTTGATGTAGACCATAAACTGCTATCTTGAAAAGTATTAAGCAGAGTAGTTTGCATACAAGACCCCTGTAATGCACTTTACAATAAAAAAATTCCAAAAAACTTATTCTTGTAAGATTGTGCTACTTGTCAAAACAAATAAGCCTTAGGATCATTTTAAAATTTTGACATGATGTTGAAATTTTTGAATCTGGTAACCAATAAAGCTAATAGAAAGAAGAAAAGGTAATCAATCAAGAATAGTTTAAAAAAAAAAGGAGAAAATATTTTGATCAAATACTTGGTAGTTGGAAGCTACTAATTACTACTCTCTGGTTGTTTGAATATTTGATACTTCATCTAGCAGCCGGCTCCTGTTTTCTGTCAATTAGTGCTCTATGTTTGATCCTTAATTTGAATTTTCTGTATGTCAGCTCAAATCAAATTTCCATCTTCTGTAGGTTTTATTTGTTCACAAATACAGTGGCAATATGATTCTTGATTCTGCAATCACAATCTCTCTCAGTTATTTTGTATCCACTGTGACCATGATCTATGCTCAACACCTAACACAAGGTTTCCCGGAGCCACCTATTGATCTGAAGTATCCCGGGATAGTGTTGTTTCTCATTGGAATCAGTGGCAACTTCTACCACCATTACCTTCTATCTAAATTGAGGGGAAAGGGTGAAAAAGAATATAAGATTCCCAAAGGTGGTTTATTTGGCCTGGTGATATGTCCACACTATCTCCTTGAGATCATTCAGTTCATTGGCGTATCTCTTGTTTCACAAACCTTGTATGCTTTCTCCTTCACCATTGGCACAATTTTCTACTTGACGGGAAGGAGTATTGCTACTAAGAGATGGTACCTTTCCAAGTTTGAAGATTTCCCGAAGGATGTCAAGACTTTAATTCCCTTTGTTTTCTAGCTCTTTTTTGTTTTTGTTGGATCACAGGCTTGCTTGTCAACTTAAGTTTTATTGTGTTGTTATCTCATTTTGAAACCTTTCATGTAGCTACAATTCCGAACTTCCTAATTTACTTTCTGGCGATCCTCTTTCTCGCATGCACTTTTAATTAAGACAATGTGCAGACTTTTGCAGTTTTCAATTTCATCATTATAGTTGATTAAGGGTGACAACTTCATTATGGAATAAATCTTATTAGGGTCAAGCGATAGATTCTATTACACATTATGACAAAAATATTAAAATATTATGTCTCAGAGGGTTAATTGAATTTTTCCCATGACCTTATTATGAAATGTTTGATGACAAATACTTGGTTGTTCTAAGGTCTATACTATACACTTGATTAAAGAATAAAGATTCCATCTTAACAATGGTGGTTGCTAGTGTCCACTCGGCTCCTCCTATATAATGCAGGAGGCCCTAGTGCCTGGAAATGGGGTCTCACCACAAGCACAATGGTGTTGTCCACACTGCTAAAGTTTCTATTTCCACCACCACCACCATTTCTATTTGTTTTGGCAACGTTAGTGATAAGCTTCTCATTATTTTATGGCTTCTCAGAAAGTAGAGGAAAGCATATGCAGTATTCCAAATTTTGGAACTCAAATTCTCAGGTCTCTGTAGATAAACAGAAGAAATTGTCGAGCAAAACCGGTATGCTTATGGCTTATACTCCGGCATTTCTTGTTGGTGTTGCATCCTTCTGGATTTTTCCTCATGAGGGTCTCAGATTTCAGTTGATAAGTTTTGCTCTTACCATTCATTTCTTCAAGAGAATATTTGAGGTACCATATATACATAGCCTCTCTCTCTCCCACACACATATCCAGCAGAAAGAATTTGATCAATTTTGGAAGATAATCAGTGATTTACTTGGAAAATTGCAAAGAAATAAATCATCATTCTTCTATTTTTTTTATTTTTTATTTATCAAAAATCGGATTGGTATTTTTATGTTCTGTTTATTTAAGAACAAACTCTTCGATCTAGGAATCAGTCAAACTTCCTGTCAACAGAAAACTGTTACAAGCGCGGCTAATCCTGCACTCAAAACTAATCTATGTCTCACAAATACAATCTGGAGCCCTCCATCAATACATATGGCCATTTGGTGCATCATATCATATATGAATGGCTGTATAAACTTATGCAATGTATTCTTTACATAATATAAGAGGCGTCAGTAAATATTTATTCTCATTAGATATACTAAACAAACCCTTAAATTTCAGAACATAATCGATTATTGATCATCATACACCCACCCACCAAAACTCGTATCTTGCCAAAGCTACTTTGGAAGTCACTGCTGCCAAGCTAGTACAACTTGTTCTGCACAGAAAGATTTATTAGAAGGGTTTATCAAATACCTGATAACTGGAAGCTATCATTGATTGAATAAAGTAATATATGTTTCAAATAGCAGCCAGACCCTGCTTTCACTTTTCAGTCATTTGATGCTCTATGTTTGGTTCTCAATTTGAACTTCCCATCTTCTGTAGGTTTTATTTGTTCACAAATACAGTGCCAATATGATTCTTGATTCTGCAATTACAGTCACTCTTGGTTATTTCATAACCACTGCAACCATGATCTATTCTCAACACCTAACACAAGGTTTCCCGGAGCCACCGATTGATCTGAAGTATCCCGGGATAGTGTTGTTTCTGATTGGAATCAATGGCAACTTCTACCACCATTACCTTCTATCTAAACTGAGAGGAAAAGGTGAAAAAGAATATAAGATTCCCAAAGGTGGTTTATTTGACTTGGTGATTTGTCCACACTATCTCTTTGAGATCATTCTCTTCATTGGGGTATCTTTTATTTCTCAAACTCTGTATGCATACTCTGTCGCAATAGGGACAACTTTTTACTTGATGGGAAGGAGTGTTGCAACTAGAAAATGGTATCTTTCCAAGTTTGATGATTTCCCCAAGGGTGTTAAGGCTTTGATTCCCATTGTTTTCTAGCTTTTTTTTTTTTTTTTTTTAAATCACAGGTCAACTAAGACTTTTTTTTTTGGTTGTATAATTGTCTCGATGGAAACCTTTAGGTAGGTGGTAGTTTTTGGGGATGGGTTTGACAAATAAATTGTAATAAATGGTGCACTTATTTTAAGTGTATGCTCTTTGTCTCATATTTTTATAAATTTAGCGATCACGTATGATTTAGTCAGTTTATGATCAGTTCGATTAATTATTTATTTTATTCAACCATTTATACTAGAATTAGAAAATATATGACTAAGTGCATGGATAAGACTGCATTAGGTTATAATTATTCATTCCTTCATGAAAAATCAGACCATTCGATGGTATATTAATGAAACCATGGTGAGTTCATTGATAAATGATTCAATAGTAAATTAAAATTCATTTGTAATTAACATCCACAACTTGAAATTGTATTTCTTTGTTTTTAGGGTTTCTAATTTTATAGTGATTGTTTAAGCATGTCAATAATATAAGTAGAAGAATTCCTTTTTTATGCCAATTGATTTGATTTTGAAAGTGATACTTTGAACCTCACATGTTATCAGAGCAAGGTTTTTTTTTTTTTTTCAGGCCGACCACCAGAACTCCCAAGCAATTCTTTAGCTCAAGCTGTCACAACTCAAGAAACTCCACCTTTTCACGTGGAGTTCTTTTATTATTTTGGTGTCCTTAGCGGGCAGACTTTCACTGTGGCCATGGTATCCTGTGCCACCCATGCTCCTTGAAAAGAAAAAACAATTTATACGGTTTGTGCAAAAAATCATTTATATTTATGAATGGGTTTTGATACGTGAATTACAAATTTTTGTTAAGTATATTTAAAATAAATTAAAAAATAAAAATAATTAAAAATAATTTAGCTATTTTCATGCACTTATAAATCTTAAATAATATATATATTATTATCCTTATTAATTTAGTCTCTTAATGTGATATTTGATATTTAGATAATTAAAATATTTTTGTCTTGATTTTCAAACATTACTTAATTAATAGTTAAAAATAAAATAAATATTATGGAAAATTCCAGCTCAGTAACTATTTAGTTGCTGAAACTGACGTGGGGCTCAACCAAGCAGTTTCTTATTTCTTGAACATACGTACATACGTAATGGGATTTTGGATAAAAAGATTCAAATTGTATAATTTTTGTATAAAATAATAAATTTTTTACTTTGATAGCCAGAATAGGATACACTCTGAAACCATATTTTCAAAAATTAGTTTCTGGGTCCGACTCACCATGCAAAGTCATCCAACGGACCTTACAGCCCTCACGAGCAAACACGGCCACGTTAGATGTGGCCTGAAATCGACTTTACAAAAGCGGGTTTCACCTAATTTTTGTCCCCAAGTGGGCCCTACCGAACGGTGCCACGGGGATAATTCTTTGTCTGAAACCTACTTTTGTAAAGTCGGTTTCAGACTATTGCAGGCCTAGCCTGCAACGCTGCATCGCTAGGCTGCAGCCTTGCAGCTTAGAGATGCAGAAGGCCAACGCTACAGTGGCATTTTTCTTCTCGCACAATAAGCAACCTACGTACAATAATTTCTCCAACCTCCAATAATTTTTCCTTCCCTCTATATTACAAGTCTCTCTCCTCCAATAAATGCATACCTTCATATTTCAGATCCTTGAAAAAAAAATTCATGAGTTTTGTAAATTTTTTTACGAGTTTTTGAAATTTTTTTCAAATATATGATAATTTATAAGTGAGTTTTTGTGAAATATATGATAATTTTTAAATTAAAATTTTTATTGTATGATATTTTTAAATTTTAAAATATATAGTAATTTTTTAATTTATAGTATATAATATTTTATAAATTTAAAGTATATGATAATTTTAAAATATTAGAAGATTTTTGATAATTTTTTAATTTTATCATAAATATTTTTAAAATTCATGATATCTTTTAAATATAAATTATATGTTAAAATTTTTATAACTTATCAAGATTTTGCTTGTAAATAAAATGTAAGGGAGATCAAAGAAGGAAGAGCATGAAAAAATTAAAGGAAAAAAAGTATGAAGGTGATTACAGATAAGGAGGATCAATGTGTTGAATTTGTTAGAGGAGAGTCTGAGAAAACGAGGGAGGAAAGGTGAGTCTCCAGATGAAGGATGAAGGATGAAGGATGAAGGATGAAAGATGAAGGATGAAGGTGAGGAGAATGTGTATTATAGAGAGGAGTGTGAGGGGTGACTTGAATTATTCCCGGGAGGGACCTGGGACATGCATCGCTAGGCTGCAGCCTGCAGTGCTGCAAAGCACACAGTCTGAAACCGGCTTTACAAAAGCCGATTTCAAACAATTATCCCCCACGCACCGTCGGACGGGTCCCGCGTGGGGACAAAACTTGGGTGAAACCGACTTTTGTAAAGTCGATTTCATACCTAATTTAATTTCTCCCGTATGGCGCATGAGGTGTGTGCTGTGAATAAGTGAGGTGACATGGCATGCTTAATTGGACCTAGAAACTGATTTTTGAAAATGTTGTTTCAGAGTGCACCCTATTCTAGCTATTAAAGTAAAAAATTTACCGTTTTGTATAAAAATTATATGATTTGAACCCTCCTGTCAAAAAATCTCATACATAATGAGAATAAGAGCATACCCATAAATTTTACATACCTCACGCCTATGTCATATTAATATTTTAAAATTATAATTTATTTTATAATAAATTTTTCTAATTTTGATTTCAATATAAGTATGGTAGAAATTTTTTTAAATATAGTAATAATAATATAGATACAATATTTCTTGTTAGAATTTCTTGTCAGAATGTGTAAAATATTTTATATAATTTTTATTTCTTGATTAAAAAAATAAGTTATTCTAAATCTTTATGTATTACAATGATATTATAAAGATATCCACTAATATTTAAAATACATACATACCTAAATCATAAAGTAAAATAAAATATTCTTACTTAAATTCTTAATATTATTAAGTAACAAGTATGATTTAGTAATATTTAGTTTTTTAATTAACTATAAAATAAAATTATTCATCTTCAAATGAGTTATAAATAAAAATTAAATTAATGATCATTTTTAAATAGTAATATAATTTAGAGTAAATATAATAATAATAAGAATAAATTCATGTGACACATAATAAGCCCAATAGATTTACTACTACCAAAAAAAGAAAAAAAACTCTAATGGCTACACTAACACATTATTCCTAAACATTATAAAATATAATAATCTTAGAAAATAAATATCACACCCCTTACAAAGGCATGACTGGTCCGAGAATTAGATAACCAATCTACCGTAACCCTGACTTAAAAACAAAATGACAAACCTGACTCATGACCCAATTATAGAGTTAAAACTCCAAAATTTATAAACACAAAAGTTAACATAAAAAAAAACCTTTCGTTAATTAAAATAAATCACAACTTATTGAAAATTTTGACAGAAATTCTTACAATAAAGGACATGCCTTAAAATATAACCACTTATATTCATGATTTCAAACAACACAAATATAAGAACAACAAGGAACGCCGCTCCATCCACGTCTTAATAAAGACAAATAACTAAACTCTTACATCATTAGACACCTTACAGTTCTAATGTGACTGTAAATTTCATTATTGACTGCAAGTTTGAGATCCTGGAAATACCATACTGTAATTATCTGGCAAGTCATAAGCTCGACAACGCCATTTACCAAATTTCTGTCACAAAAAAAAAAATATCCACAAGAGAGGGGTGAGTTCTACGGACTCCGTGAATGAAAAATCGTACCAAAAAGGTACTAGCACACCCAACACAAACATATACATATATCATAACATCATGTAACATTGTTTATACCATAATTCACATTCCACGTATATATTATAACAGTTAGAAATTCACAGTTTACATAAAACACAGCATCACAAATTAATCAGAACATTAATATCAAACTAAGCAACCAAAGGGCCAATGAGTGACCCAGCCCCACAAAATATTATCACCCCCTACCGGGCATTTTACGAGCCCGCACAACAAATTAATCTCTGTACACAATCCATCCCACTGGGGCTGAGCACTCAATTTAAAAGAATATTTATCAGAATTAGAATTTCTCATGATTTTAAATCAGGGTATCTTAGGTGCACCTTGACTTTTAATTTCAGAAATGAAAATCATTTTCCAGAAAATGTTCACGAGTTGGCACTTATCAATCACAACCAATATTAAACAAAACAACTAATATCAAATAAACATAATTCAAATAAATTACTAAAATACTTTATTTGCTTACTTTCTATATATCACTCATATTCAAATAAACATATAATTACGCATATTCAAATAAACATATAATAACATATACTAATCTAGTCCCTAAAGACAGCAATTAACCACTCACCGAGTTTAAGGATGAGATTTATTAGTTTGTCTAGTTTGTGAAGTATTGGAGTATACTTGACACGTTCAGGAGCTAAAAAAAATAATAAATAATAATAAATTCGTATGTTATTTTATATAATCATGATATAATATATACAAGTCATTATTTAAATCGTCATGATAATTTACATACATCATTTTAATATACCCAATAAAATATCAATTTATACATTATTCCTCTTAAATACTTCACTAATAATTTAAAGTAAAGTTTATTACAATTTAACATTAACATGGTTAAATTTTATGTTTCCAATACCTATCTAATATATAAACTTATGTCAATTTATTTCTATAATAATTTTATATTTAATTTCTTATAACCATTTTATTAATTACCTAAAATACATTATTAATCTTAATTAATCTACATATAATTTCCAAAGTAATCCACCTAATCTTTCAAGTCTTTATATTATATCCACTCTACATATTGAATTTCATTATTTCACCATCAATTTTTCATGGAAGAGTTCAATTTACTAATTAATTAGAATCCCCTAAACCTACAGTCCACAAGTTATAAATTGTCCTAATTGATATCCAAATTTCCTATGCCACTAACGTCTTCATGTGCTTACAATTTTAAGTCTTAACTATAAATTGATCTTACTCACTTAATTAGAAAATTTTCAACACCTATAACATCTTACCTCACGGCAAGGATAAAGTAGAATTTAGCCATCACCTTACCCCACCTCTTTCATCAATATTCACACTCTCTACTCAGCAAAGGACACCCACAGCTGAAGGAAATTGGAACATCCCACTGCAAGGATTTTACTCAATTGGGCAAATTGCCCTCAACTGTATTTCCACGGTCCAGTCATGGACTCTCCACTCGGTTAAAAGGTAAAACAGGGGCTGAAGTTGTAGAACTTAGGAGCTTAGGTAGGCGGTTAAAACGGAAGAGAACCAATGCTTCTCAGTCCAATTTGGCAGCCAACACATGAGGATTTACAACCTAGAAGGTGATTATGGAAAGAACTAAAGAAACCATACCCACTTACACTAACTTTTGCAACACGCATGGTTGAAGTCAAAGTGAAACAGGGGAAGGAAGAATGGAGTAAGTCGGTCGGCGGTAGAGATGTAGAAGATAAGGCAATTAAATCATTAAAATATTAAAGCAAAGTGAAACAGGGGAAGGGAGAATGGAATAAGTCGGTTGGCAGGAAAGATGTCGAAGATAAGGCAATCAAATCATTAAAATATTAATAAAAATCAAGTTGAATGGTGTGTATTTTATGGAAGATATTAACTCTATTAATATATACATATAGAATTAAATATTTTAACTTTATATATATATATATATATAAACCTTTATTTTAAACCCACAATAAAAATACACAACACTAAAATTCATTCGAGTAACTTTTATGTTCTATATCACAAATTTAGTGGTGGACTTCAGTTCACTTTTATATATATATAATTACTCTCTTACTTAATTTATTTCATAAAAATTGATGACTTACGTAATTTTAATAATTTGTATATAACATTATAAAATATTTATTAAAATATCATGTTATAATATTTAATATTACTATGTATAACATGTTATCAATTTAGCGTACGACACTTCAAAGCATATATTTAAATACCAATAATTAAATAAGGACATATAAGTTTATCACTATTTTCTTGTATAATTAGAATTTATTAATAATCACTAAAATATACCACTACAACACCTAGTTGTGATATTTTAAATTTTGTTGTTATTTACTTAATTCATTTATATGGTGGTTGTTTTATAACTGAAATTTGTATATTATATTTAAAACTTGACTTTACGATACTGAGTTATAACAATAAATTGTTAATAAGTAAATTTTACTTTTTTTAATTTTCTTTGTTATGTTTTTGTTTTGATTTTGAAGTTAATTTGTCATCAATTTTTTTTGTTTTTTAAATGTATCTTACACATGAAAAAATTTATTTAAACTTTCATATTCTTTTGAAATTTTTACATAATCTTAATTACTTTAATATAAATTAAATTAATTTAGGTTTTTTTTTTTTTTTTTTCTTTCTAAGATGCTACATTTATTTATCAACTTTACATAACAACTTGTTGATTGAATAGAATATCTGGGGAACCAAACAGTTTATCAATTGTAATTTTAGTTAACAAATTTGAAAAAACTAAATTTTTACTACAATAAATCATGACTAACAAGATTTATTTATTTTCAAAAAAAGAATGACTTGTTAGTTTTATCATTTTTGTTTTGTTTACTTTAAGTTTATTTATTTACTTTTAATTGTCTTCTGTTATTTTAGAAAAAAAATAATTATTAAAAATAAGATAAATTTGTAGTGATAGGAATTTAAAAAATTATGTAAATCCTTGAAATTCGGAAGGATTGAACTCACAACACCTTCACACAGAAAAATTACTAAAAACCTCAAACAAGGTCCGGCCCGGAATTGAGAACAAGCAGAAATATGTGGTTGACAGTTGTGAAGTAAAAAAATATCTGTTTCCTCTTGATATTAATTCTGTGCAACGACTTTACTTAATTATTACGCTGTTGAAAGATAGCTAGCTGTTCTAATATACAAGTTTCTGATAGGCTTTGTTCACCTAGGTTGCAATTAATTATATGATCAAGAATGATGCTGTCCTCCATATCCATACTGAAAAAATTTCTGTTTCCAGCTTCTCTGTTCATTTGGGTATTCTCAATTATAACATTAATATCATTGGCAAATCTTGGATTCTCAGAAATTAAAGGAAACCACATGCTGTACTCCAAATTTTGGAATGTAAATTCTTATCATCAGGTATCAGATTCCAAGCATAATGAACAGAAGAAACGTCGTCGTCGTCTATCAAGCAAAACAGGGATGCTTTTTGGTTATACTCCTGCATTTCTTGCTTGTGTTGCTTCCTTCTGGATTTTTCCTCACCAGGGTTCCAGATTTCTGCTCCTCAAATCTGCTTTAACCCTTCATTTCTTCAAGAGGATCTTTGAGGTACCATATATATATTATATAATATTTCTTAATTTCTATGTTTATGCAAATATACAAAATGTATAATAATTAAGTTGGTAGTGACAACTATACTCGTAGTCGATTAACTAATCTTTTTGATACTGTCAAAATGAGCTCATCAATGCCAAGACTAGTTAGGAAATTTATAAAAAGTGGATCATTGGATTTAATTACAAATTTTCATGTTTTGTAGGTTTTGTTTATTCACAAATACAGTGGCAGTCTGTCTCTTGGTACAGGAATCTCAATCTCTCTAAGTTATTTCATAGTCACTGTAACAATGATTTACAGTCAACATCTAACAAAAGGAATCCCAGAACCACCAATTGATTTGAAGTGTCCTGCTGGAATAATTTTGTTCCTCACTGGTATCATTGGCAACTTCTACCACCATTACCTTCTATCAAAACTACGTCGTGGAATGGGTGATCAAAAAGAATATAAGATTCCCAAGGGTGGTTTCTTTAACCTTGTGGTTTGTCCACACTATTTTTTTGAGATAATTGATTTCTTTGGGGTCTCTTTCATATCTCAAACATTGTTTTCCTTGTGTTTCACCATTGGCTCAGCTTTTTTCTTGATGGGAAGAAGTTATGCCACTAGGAGATGGTATCTTTCTAGGTTTGAAGATTTCCCTAAACATGTCAAGGCTCTAATACCTTTTGTTTTCTAGATGCAAAACAGAGGTAAATTAGTCAATGAGCATTGATGCTTGACATAGGTATGAGTAATTAGTTGTTAGTCATTTGTTGTTAATCCATATTTATTGTATGAGTAGAAATCTACCTTGTACTTTAATTTTAGTGAAAAATATCTCATAATTGACTCTGTTTTTTATCCAATTGAACTTTTCTATGGTATACTTACTGAATTAATTTTAAAGATTTAAAAATAACTAAAAAAATTATAAATTTCTCATTTTCAAAAAAATACACTAGTTACAACGCATTGCAGATGTATATTGGCAGTGATTTATTGGTATATATATCATGCCAATATTAACCAATTAGTGGGATTTTTCCACCTTAATATATTTTTGATATTAAAAGGGTTCTGATATGTGCAAACGGTGGTCCACTTTTACAATTTAAAAAGAATTAAATTTAATCATCCCCTTTCATGATGAATTAATTTGTATTAGAAAAAGTGATTTATAAATTTATATATAATATTAAATCTCTTTATTTATATAATCTAACGTGAAATGTGAATATTCAACACTTAAGTAGACTTTATTTAAGAAAATTTTCTACAATAAATATTCAGCACATGCATGAATGTTATTTAAGAACACTTCCTATAGAATTTTCGCTACTGTAAATGAACATGAAAATCTTATGTTAAAGAGTTAATATTGAATGAACAAGAGGTGTTAGAGCATAAAAATGTCTGAAGTGTAGTTCTAATATCATGTTAACACTCTCATTATTAAAATTAATTAATTAATTTCGAAAAGAGTAAATTAAATATAATATTAAGTTCTTTAACATCAAATTCCTTAATATAATATGAAATTACTTTGAAAAAAACTCCACTATAAATGAAAATAGAATCTATATTCAAATTAAAATTAGTAAAGCTGATGATATTTAAATTTAATTGATTAATAAAGAGGTATCTTCATATAAATTGATGTAAATACTCCTCCATGAAAAAGAAAACCAAATTAATAAAGGAACTCATTCTCACCGACCTAACCTACTGTGGCAGCAGCTGGGCAAACGGGAAGTAATAATTTCAGTTAGTGGCCAAAATAATATTCCTCCATTGTTCACCAGCTTGGAGGTTGGTACCAGTCCAGTCCGACAGTCTTGTAAACTCCCGCTGCTGCTTTTCTCGCGTTCGCATTTGGGTAAATCAACCTTATCTTTCTTCTGTTTTCCAACTCAATTTTGCGCATTCAATTTCAGTGACATAATTCACTTCTCAATATTTTTCAAATCTCAATTCTTGCTTGAGAAATACATACTGATTATTATCGACCAGTTCTAATCAATGAATCCCTTTTGATTCGAATGAGTTTCTCTTTTTGGATTCTTAAAAGATTTCACAAATTTATTGATAACCTTGGAATAAACCTGGTAACAAGGTAAGTTCTACAAATTCTATTCTACTAAATCAGGAGGCAAATGGGTCAATTTATACAATACTTTTTTCTGAAGACTAAGATTTATTTAAGTAGGTAAAACTAAGATTTCATCTTCACATTGAAAGAAAATTCCAATGTCAATCTCTTTTATTGAAAGACTATTCAATTTCTATATTGGCATATATTATTCTGGGAAGTGAATATTATGGTGTTATGATGTCTCATTGTCAATGGTCCTGTAAATGCAGTTTGTGGTTGCTACTTGCTACAATGCAACCTTTTATCATATCATCATTGTTATATGAACAAAGATACTTTCTTCACATGGAGAATTTGTATGTACTTATTTTTTAGTCTAACATGAAGATTATTATCAGGTAAAAGAACAAGAGAATTTATGGATCGACTCAATGGTTCTGCACGGCTCATGATAGTTTCAGATCTTGATTTGACAATGGTAGATTTCAGACTAAATTGTTATAGCAGCATGATTTCTGGGTGATGGATTACTTTATTGAGATGGGGTTTGTTATTGCAGGTAGACCATCATGATGCAGAAAACCTCTCTCTTCTTAGGTTTAATGCACTGTGGGAAGCCTACTACCGTCATGATTCTCTGCTAGTTTTTTCAACTGGAAGATCACCGACGATTTACCAAGAATTGAGAATGGAAAAGCCTCTGTTGACCCCGGATATAACAATAACATCTGTTGGAACTGAGATCACATATGGTGAATCATTGGTACCAGATGATGAATGGGAACACCATCTGAACATTAAGTGGAACAGAGACATAGTCATAGAGGAAACAGCAAAGTTTCCTGAACTGATTCCACAAGTTTGTTTTCTTGGAACTAGCTAATCTAGATAAGATGTTTGTCTTTATAACCTGCATTTTTTTCTGAAGGCAACAGTTTTTGACAACTTATGTTTTTCTTATCTAAGATAGCGGATATCTTTGAATGACTTTCTTACTGAAAATCTATGGGGTAACTGCAGTCTGAAACAGAGCAACGACCTCACAAGGTCAGCTTTTATGTAGAGAAAGAAAGCGCCTCGGAAGTAATGAGTTCTCTGTCAAAGAGTTTGAAAGAACGTGGGGTAATATTATGTTTCTATGTTTGAAATTTATTACTAGATATCAGAAATTTCATACTGTATACTGAATTTCTCTCTGTCTTTGCTTTGTTTATAATCTATATAGACATATGTTGCTATGTAATTATATGCATGGATATCTGGTTCAAATGCCATACGGAAATACATTTGTATATATTGACATGTATGTGAATCTGATCAAAATGGTCTCAATGCTTTTATTACTCAAGATTTATTTTCTCTTACTTTTATAGAGGCATTATTATGATACCAATTTGTTGTTCTCAGTTAGATGTAAAAATAATATATAGCAGTGGTGCTGCTTTGGACATATTACCACAAGGTGCTGGCAAAGGACAGGCTCTCGCATATTTATTAGAAAGATTGAAAGTGGATGGAAAGGAGCCTATTAGTACTCTTGTTTGTGGTGATTCTGGAAACGATGCTGAATTATTCAGCATTAATGGAGTCTACGGTGTGATGGTTTGTAACCTATCTTTTATTTTTATTTCATTTTGTTTTCTAATATTAATGGTTTGCAGCCTCATATGCAATAGTTTCTTGTCTAATCTTCTCATGGTAATTGTAATCTGACTAAATGTTAACATTTTCCCTATGTGCAGGTCAGTAATGCACAGGATGAGTTGTTGGAGTGGTATGTAGCAAATGCTAAGGGAAATCCACGAATAATTCATGCAACAGAGAGATGTGCAGCTGGCATCATACAAGCCATCGGTAATTTTTCGATAGGTCCAAATGTGTCTCCAAGAGATATTAGAGACTTTGAGAAGTGCAAAGTGGAAATTTTCAATCCTGGTCATGAAGTAGTGAAGTTTTACTTGTTTTATGAGAGATGGAGACGTGCAGAGGTTGAGAATTCTGAGCGCTATATGCAAAGATTGAGATCAGTTTTTGTAAGTCTAATCTCATTTTCATTATTTTAATTATATCAAACTGTACGTTTCTTAGCAACCTTTTAGACACAAATTAAAAGCCTTCTGTCAGCTGAATGTATTATATTATTAATAGTAAATATCAAGAGCAACCTATTAGACACAAAGCATGGCATTGGATTGAAGAAGTGATTGTAAAAAATGAGAAAAGACATAATGGTTTTCTATCAACAAATTATTTTGCCTTCACTAGATATGAAGATCAAAAACAAAATATGGTGTTAAACTTGAATATTTATATTAGAAAATGTCAAGTATTAGCTCTTAGTTAGCATCATAAATTTCTGATCTTTGGTTTGTTCTGGAACTCATGATTGAGAAAGTTCTGGCAATAAATTTAATTTAGGAAAGACTCACTATTTCTGTTTTTGTACAATCAGCATCATCAACTTCTTATAAACTACATCTGTTTAGCTTTGGGAAGAGATTTGCTCTTCTGATTGAAGTTTCATGACTTGAATTTTATGAATGTAATGGATAGCTAGTACGAAATTACAAATTTGATCATGGATCTCTTTGCTTCTCATATTCATATTCTTTAATGTGCTGGAACATACCTCTCTTGTGACCAGGATTCTGTGGGTAATTTTGTGCATCCTTCTGGAGTGGACCGACCTATGCCGCAGTGCATAGATGCATTGGCAAAGTTGTATGGTGACAAACACGGGAGACAATTTCGGGTTTGGGTGGACCACATATCTTTTGCCCTGATTGGTTTGGGAACATGGCTGGTCAAATTTGATAAGTGGGAGTCATTTGGTGAGATTACTTGTTTTCATAGTAGTCTTCTGCTTGATTCTTTACCATTTATTTTATTTGTTCATTTTTCTAAATATATTGTTGTTTGTTACTTTTCATTTTTTATATATTGGCCGGATCAGTTATGCACTGGTGAGTCTTGGTTCTGCCTACTCTATTTTATATAGAATTTCCAGCTAAAAACGTAATGCAGCTTTACAGAGCGCGAGCTGGACCAAATTGGCCAAAATTTCAGAATCTAAATATCTTTTCTATATACTGACCAGAATCAACGCTAAACTCTGCTTCTTGAATGACATATCTGTATGAGTCTTAGAAATGGTCTTCCAATATATTCATGAATGTGGAAATTTACCCATTTTGAATTGTAATTTGTAACTACAACCCCATTTGATAATCCCACTCTTTTGATTGGAGATTTAAACTCCCTTTTAGCAGTTATGCTATGTCTTTTTCAAGAGGTGCAACTATATTTATATGAAAGTGGAGGAGGGAGAAAAAAGGAAAGAAAGATGACGATACTCCATAATCAACAAGGTCTGATAAAGAAGCAAAAGAAAGCAGTTACTGCTTCAATTCATCCACTCTGGAGCACACGTGAAGGAAATCATTGTCTTCTTCTGCTCTATAATAATTTTTATGTCTATTCTTCTCATTTCTCTAATCTCTTGTCCGGATAAACCCTTGATATATTAGGTTTACCGTTCTTTACTGAGCTAAGCTACAGTCATTTCAGATTGAGCGCTCCTCTTTAACTTTATGTTTCATGATCAACCTCAATAATAATTGACAAGTATTCACTTATCACTATTGGAGGAAGCTATGAGCAAGTTGACATTATAATGCAATTCAATGCTTGAATTTGTAACCTGCATGTAGGAGCTCATACAATGTAGCTCCAAATCTTCAGACTTTTGTATTTGTGGTCCAGTTACTCTTTATTTCACATATAGGTTGGCTGCTACCATGAAATTTCTATCGGCATTCCTAATACTCAAAGACGTCATTTAATTGACATATATTTTGGTAGTTCATAAGAAGCAGTAGGTTGATGTCCTTTTCTCACTGTTTCCTGGTTAGGTTTCTTCGCCTTGGTTGACGTGTTGTAGCTTTGAAATTTATATTTGGTGTAATATGCTTTAAGTTCTTGAGTCCTTAGCACCCCAAAATTTTCATTCTAGTATTGCAAATTATCAGTGTAATTTAAGTCTGTGAATGGTGGTTGGTTATGGAAAAATCTCCATCCCTTCTCTGAAGTGACTTATGAGCTTCTGCTTTTGCTTCTTTATTGAATCTTGTTATCCTTATCTTTTTCTTGCTCTAATTCTGATGTTTCTGAAATCATTATTTCTTTTCGTGTTTGATTTTTTAAGGGAATGAGTCACAGTGTTGCTTAACAAAGGTCTTAATGAGTTCCAAGGTAAATCACGGGTTTTCTATCCTTTTAAATATGAGACCCCTTTCCAATTTGCTAAATTTTATGTGAAGCAGCATGATTATTAGCTTAATAATATATGTTATGCACGTCTTCAGGCCGACGTACCAGATGAGTTCACATGGATTCACATCCATCAGACGTGGTTGGATGGTTCAGGACCAAAAGATACAAGTTGGTTATTCTAGGTCACCAATTAGGTTAGCTTTGACTTAGCAATACTAATGTCTATTTTTAGTAACACTATCTGATCATATCTATCTTCCTATAATTGCATGTTAGGCCTTTACTGGTCTTTCGATTCTCTTTGAAGGTATACAGAACAGCCAGTGAAATCACCTGCTGTTTCATTTCTTCACTTGCCCTCACTCTATTTCTCCTTTTGCCTATTGATTACAGAGATCTGGATTGACTGAACTGGCTTTGGCCCGTTTCCAACCTAAAGAATCAAAAAAAGAAACGAAAAGTACTGATTCAAGTGAATGCAGTGCTACAACTTTCACATTCTACATAAACGACAAAGAGGAATTGAAGTTCAATAGATGGAATGGACATTATTATACAGAAACCAATTCCAAGAACTCCCCAATCTCCAATTACAGCTAGCAAGACATAACCTACTGATTCTAAGTTACTAATTGCTTCAGGAACTTGACGAACATCAAACATAACTGAGACTCTCAGTGTACTGATAAGCATCAGAAGAACTAACACTAAACGAACTCCAACCATCAAAATCATCAATACCATCATGACCGGTAGGAATGTCACAGCTTATGAAAGGTTTTATCTTGAAAATTGTAGCGGACAACTTTACCCTGTGTACGTAGCACCAGGTAGGAATTTTCATCCCTTTGACCCCGAACAACAGAAAGTATAGAAAACCTTTAATAGTGCAAATCTGAAGATGTAGTAGTTTTCATCTCTGGAAATGCAATTGGAATTGCACCAAGATCAACATGGTACTTCACAAACCAACCAGAGTAGTCCATTTCTATTGTTGGAATTGTGTAAGGCACTCACTGATGAAATGATACCTTGTATCTATATGCTTGTTTCTATCATGGAAGGCGGGGTTCTTTGCCAAAGCTAGTGTAGACTTGTTGTCAACAAAATTTTGGGTTGGTTCTTTTTGTGGCTCTTGTAGGTTCTTTAACAATATTCTTAAATAAATGGCATGAAAAGTACAAAATGTAGCAGTAACATATTCAGCATCACAAGTTGAAAGAGTAACAATTGGTTGCTTCTTTGAAATTCAAGAAATTGCATTATTTTCCATGAAAAATACAAAACTTGTGGTGCTTTTTCCATCGTCCAAATCTCCAGCAAAATCACTATCATAAGATCAATAATATGTGAAGAAGAATAAAATAGGCCATAGTTAAGTGTATCTCTTAGGTAGCGAAGAATTCTTTTTGCCGTTTTCATGTGAGTAGAAGTAGGAGATTCCATGTAACGACTCACTACTCCAACAACATAAAGAATGCCCGGCCTTGTGCAAGTCAAGTATCTCAAATTTTCAACAAGACTTCTAAATAATGTGGGATCTACCTTCTCTCCAACATCATGCTTCGACAACTTCACTCCACATTCCATGGGTGTATTAACAGAGTTGCTATCAAGCATTTGAAATTTCTTAAAAACATCTTTTGCAGAGCCTTCTTGTGAAATAAAAATTTCACCATCATTTAACTACACTTCAAAGCCCAAGTAGTAAGACATTAGCCCCATGCCAGTCATCTTAAATTCACAAGTCATTGCCTTTTTGAAATCTTCAAACATGATTGGATTATTTCTTGTAAAAATTAGATCATCCACATAAAAGGCAAACAAATAAAACATCACCACTTTCATGTGCCTTCACATGAAGTGCATATTCATGTGGACTATCTAACAAACCCATTTTCTTGAAAATACTTGTCAATTCGATTATTTCACGCCTTTTGGTGCTTGTTTTAGGCCATACAAAGCCTTTTTTAGCTTCAAAACTTTGTCTCTTTTGCCATTCAATTACATAACCCTCAAGTTGTTCAACATAAACCTCTTCTTCAAGAAAACTATGGAGGAAAGTAGATTTTACATCCAATTGATAAATCTTCCAATACTTATGGGTTGCAAAGGAGATTAACAATCAGATTGTTTCTAAGCGAGCAACAGGAGCAAATACCTCTTCATAATCGATCCATTGTTTTTGTGCATAGCCTTTTGCAACTAGCCTCGCTTTGTACTACTCAACTTCTCATTTTGCATTTTTCTTTGCCTTGTACACTCATTTCACACCAATAGTTTTATGATCTTTTTGAAGATATGTCAACTCTAAATATCATTTTTTTTCAATAGCTTTTATCTCCTCATCCATTGCTTGTCTCTACTTCTAGTCATTTTCAGCTTTTTCAAAAAACAATGGTTCACTATCTGTAATAAGACAAAATAAATTAACATTTTCTATTATTTTTGTATTTTCATAAAGATTAAGAAGCATTCTTGTTTTTGGTGACCCTTCACTTGAACTTTTTTTTTTTTTTTTTTTTTCCTCTGATGAAGGAAGTTGGTGATGGAGGTGGAGTAATGACTTCTAATGATGCTTTTATATTTTGTTCTTCTTCAAAGTAAGGAAAAAAATTGAAACTTTATTCTTCTTGAACATCTCAATCTCATGTTTTATTTTTATTGAACTCAACATCTCTACTAACAATGATTTTGTCGTTTCTTGGGTTATAAGGAAAATATGTGGATTACAAGTATTTCTTCGGGTCACTAATTAGACAAGGTGGGCCAGATTTATTCAACTTGGCTTTAAAGAGTTTAAGGGTGGACTGGTATATTGAGGACCAGATCATTATGTAATATTTCTCATTTATGTTAATTATATAGGCCAAGTACTTTAATATCTTTCACTTTTTGTAAAAAGAAATTAAAGTAAGTACAAGTTTAATACTAGCACCTGCATAGTCTATACTTTATTTCATGAAAAAGTAAATTTATGAAATATGAGTTAATGTGTACGATATGGTTAAAAACATTATGAGTATGATTAAATCATAGTTGAATTTGTTTATCACTTATTTTGATTAATGGAGTAATGGAGTAATGTTTATGAATTTTTAATTTTACTATACATTGAGTGTATAATTTTATTGTTAATTTTGAGAAGGTATAAAGAGAAATAATATTTATTGGTTATTTTGTCTTAAGATGTGGTAGTAGTAATACTAGTTTAGCAAATTATTATGTGGATATGATGTATTGTTTTATTAATTTCAATATTGTATGCTCATTGGATTAATACTTAGTATAGAGTATGAATATGAATTTATTCATGTACTCTATAAATATTTGAAATAGTTCAAATTGCGGTAATGAAATGAATGTTACTGGAAAATACTACATTAAAAATATTGATTTGGAATCAAAATTATTATGCAAGTTTTGTATGATAAAAAAATTACATGATATCAATGTGATAAGAAAGTTTAAAATCTCACTTGAAAATGTGATATTAATGTTATAATAAATAAAATTTGACGTGATTATTGTTTTAGTATATCTACTATAAAATTTACAAGAGATATTTATAAGAAAAAATTTCCCTTTATATGTCAACCTCACCCATCCCTTAAATGAAAGAAAGAAAAGGAAAGATCATCCAATCTCTCAATTAGAAAACTAGGTTCTCCAATATTTTGAACATGTATCCGTACATCTGTCAAAGCAACCTTCATGATCCTTTGCAATGTTCTTTGCAGATTGTAACCCAAATCTTATATTTTCATGATTCTTATGCTTGTGAAGAGAGAGAGAGAGAAAATGAGTAGAAAATGTAGAAGTAAGTGGAAGAAATTGACATTTGATAGCATGCATTATAGTAAGTAGTAGAATAAGAAAAATAAGTATACTTCTTTTACTCATTTTGTCGTTTCCATCCATTTATTTATTTACAATGTTGTTTGAACATTCTTTGTTTGAAATGGGATTGTAGATTTTCTATTCATAATGTCTAAGTTATGTAGCACAAGTTTGTGACTTTTGGTACAATTTGAAAGTTGATTTATTCTAAAATTTTATATTAGAGTAGGTAGAGTGGCTTTGTGATCTTTCGTTAATTTTGAAAATCTATTTTTGTTTGGTAACAAGTAACAAAATTTTTTTTTAATTCAATAAATTGTATTAGCTTAATTATTGATTTTGTCTCTAGTATTATATTATTTTATAGCTAATTTAACCATTCGGAATTATTTTTTTTCTAATCGTGTCTTTTGGAGTTTAATTGTTTTTCCTAATTAAACTAAAATCATTAAATATAAATAAAATATAACGAAATTAGCTGATGTGGTTAAAAATATATAAAAAAATTGATGATATGATAAAACTTCTATTATATATATCATTATTGTATATGACAAATCTTTTGTTTTCGGAAAGAATAGTTTGGGTTTTAAATTTGAAATTGAGCAAACAAAATTTTCTAATAATAGTAGAATGATATGCATGTGATATATTTTCTCCTTTTTCATACGCATTAATGTTTGTTTTATATCATCTCTAATATAGACATTTCAGCTAAATATTATTTTGTCTGATTTACGCATTAATGTTTTCTTTTAATCTTCTCTGTAAAAGACATTTCAGCTAATTATTTTGTCAGATTCTATTTAGAATTAACGGTTTGATTAATAATCAAATTAGAAAAATAATGATCATGGAGAACCTTTAAACTAGTTAGAAAATAGTGTAATCTTTATACATCAATTAAACTAATTACATTTGGTTTAATTATTTGTGTTTTCTTTCGCCAACATATAGAGAAATTTTGTCATGTTTAAATACGAGATTATAGAGAATGAGATGATCTTAAGTTTAGTTATTAATTTACGTTAAATAATTACTCGAAGTGATAGATGATTTATTTTTATTAATTAAGTTTTTTTTTTTTTTTTTTTTTTCAAACATAGGCAGTGTAAAGCCTACCAATAGTAGTCCTATCTACACCTTAATATTATTACATTTATAAGAAAGAAAAATGACCTCAACTTTTTCTTGGCCTTGAAATACATCCAGCTGAAAAAGAAAAATAAAACAAAATGCATACCCTACTCACTTAGCTTCACACACACACGTCCAACACACTTGGTTTACCAATTTATGCATATATTCATACATTTGTCAAAACATGCTTCATGATCCTTTTCATCTCTGCAACGACCTCTGCAAAAGGGAAACACAAAATTCATGTCCAAATTTATTGTTATGCTTGTGCAAGAGGATAGGAAGATTATGATAATGACTGGAAATTTTTGGACATGGAGGATACAGAGAGTCACTTGTTTGCACTACAGAGAATGCTAGCACAAGTACAACACAAATGGTTATCCTCTTTCCAATTCTCCTCATAACTTTTCCATTGCCCTTTCTTCTTAATTATTGTTGAAGTATAATCTCAATTTATAATATATGTTTGTTGGATATAAACAAGTGACTCTTGGTTTGATTTGAGAAATAATCTACTTTTAAAATAAAAAATCTAGCTTTAAAATTTTAAAATTATGAAAACTTTTTATGTAAGTGAAGAGTTGCATTTGCTGATGATGTCTTAATTTAATTAGTTAAGATGTAGGTGTTGGAATAAAAACGTCTCAAGTTCGAGTTCCATCATTGACTGATATGTGTTTTTTTTTTTTCTTCTTATTATTATTTTAGTTTCTCATTCCCACACCCTTTGAATGTAAATTTAATATCGTTTAGAGTTCGTCGTTGTCCCTTCGCAAAAATGTGAAATTTTTTGTGTTATATTGTTAATTGTTTAAATTGGGAGAATCTGGGGAAAAAAATAAAAATGAAAGTTTTATATGTGGATAATGACATGATTTGTAAGCCAAAGAACAAGTAAAAATTTAAATTACATCCCTAGTGGGTTGGTAGATATGTTGCATTTATTAACTTTCTGATTATGAATTTTCTTAGGGAAAGTTTTGGTAGGAAGCCGCGAAAAATAAATTATTTTATAAATTCTTTAAACGAATAATATGTTTTTGACTAGACTGAAAATATAATAGTTAATATTTACGTAAATTTGTCTGAATGTAGTTAATCTTTAAACTAAAAAAATTAGAAATAAATAAAAATAAATCATGGAAATAATGTAAAGTTAGAGAGACCATTAGAGAATCTCACAAGGTTAAACAAATATCAAATATGAATTTCAATTAAAATTAAATTTAAAATATTAAGTGGAATCTAGTATCACTTATGCATACACTGCTATTACGCTTCAATTTTAAAAAATTATATATAATTCAAAATCATTACTACATAGAAACCAATGTAAATGATCTATCTCATTAAAGGAGAGATGCTTGTTTCATTATAATAAGAAAAAAAATCTAAAAGCTAAATAAATAAATAAAAACATTCTTAAATTTTGATAGGAATTTGAATGACTGAATTATTAATTAGGATTGTATAATATATTATTCAACTTGACAGCTCAGTCTTTAAAAAATAGCTAATACGTTCAATTGTACTTTGAAAATGTTTTTTGAATTGGATTAGTTTGATTTGACGGGTGATAATTTTTTTAATTTCGGATATACTTTTAGAAATTATTTACATTTCTTAGCAACCTTTTAGACACAAATCAAAAGTATGCTGTCAGCTAAATGTATTATTTATTAATAGTAAATATCAAGAGCAACCTATTAGCCACAAAGTATGGCATCGGATTGAAGAAATGATCGTAAAAAATGAAAAAAACATAATGGTTTTCTCTCAACAAATTATTTGGCCTTCACTAGATTTGAAGAGCAAAAACAAAATATGGTGTTAAACTTGAATATTTATATTAGAAAATGTCAAGTATTAGCTCTTAGTTAGCATCATAAATTTCTGATCTTTGGTTTGTTCTGGAACTCATGATTGAGGAAGTTCAGGCAATAAATTTAATTTAGGAAAGACTCGCTATTTCTGTTTTTGTACAATCAACATAATCAACTTCTTATAAACTACATCTGTTTAGTTGAAGGAAAGCAGTTGTAACCGGTAAGTGTGTTGCCCTGACTTTTGTTTGCCGCGCAGGTAGTTGTATTGGGAATTAGCTTCATTTTTATGGGAAAAATATAGTTAAAGCTAATATTTTTTTTGGAATTTGTTTTTGTGTCTACTGATCACCTTGTTGAAATGAACAGTATTTATTTTTTGTGCTTGTTATCCTTGGCACATAATAGACAAATTATTGTCTATTGGCTACCTTGCTAAGATTTTATAAATAAACAATTTATAATATTTATTACGGTAATTGATTATAATTTTAGTATTACTTAATACATTAAGTTTTAATTTTAAAAAAAAAATTTATTATAGTTTATTAAGTACACTTAAAAAACTTGTTAAAAAAATCATGTTTCTTATTCAATGTTCCAAATCAAGGATAAAAATTAATGTGAAATAAGAAGGATTTTTGTTTATGGCATAGTTTGCTCATTTCTCAATTTTTTGTTTATATTAAAAATAAAAGATGACGATACTCCATAATCAACAAGGTCTGATAAACAAGCAAAAGATAGCAGTTACTGTTTCAATTCTTCCACTGTTGAGCACACCCGAAGGAAATCATTGTCTTCTTCTGCTCTATAATAATTTTTATGTCTATTCTTCCCATTTCTCTAGTCTCTTGTCCGGATAAACCCTTGATATATTAGGTTTACCGCTCTTTACTGAGCTAAGCTACAGTCATTTCAGATTGAGCGCTCCTCTTTAACTTTATGTTTCATGATCAACCTCAATAATAATTGACAAGTATTCACTTATCACTATTGGAAGAAGCTATGAGCAAGTTGACATTATAATGCAATTGAATGCTTGAATTTGTAACCTGCATGTAGGAGCTCATACAATGTAGCTCTAAATCTTCAGAATTTTGTATTTCTGGTCCCGTTACTCTTTATTCCACATATAGGTTGGCTGCCACCATGAAATTTCTATCGCCATACCTAATACTTAAAGACGTCATTTTAATTGGCACATATTTTGGTAGTTCATAAGAAGCAGTAGGTTGATGTCCTTTTCTCACTGTTTCCTGGTTAGGTTTCTTCGCCTTGGTTGACACGTTGTAGCTTTGGAATTTATATTTGGTGTAATATGCTTTAAGTTCTTGAGTCCTTACCACCCCTAAACTTTCATTCTAGTATTAAAAATTATCAGTGTGATTTAAGTCTGTGAATGGTGGTTGGTTATGGAAAAGTCTCCACCCCGTGTCTGAAGTGACTTGTGAGCTTCTGCTTTTGCTTCTTTATTGAATCTTTTTATCCTTATCGTTTTCTTGCTGTAATTCTGATGTTTCCGAAATCATTATTTCTTTTCGTGTTTGATTTTTTAAGGGAATGAGTCACAGTGTTGCTCAACAAAGGTCTTAATGAGTTCCAAGGTAAATCACGGGTTTTCTATCCTTTTAAATATGAGACCCCTTTCCAATTTGCTAAATTTTATGTGAAGCAGCATGATTATTAGCTTAATAATATATGTTGTGCATGTCTTCAGGCTGACGTACCAGATGAGTTCACATGGATTCACATCCATCAGACGTGGTTGGATGGTTCAGGACCAGAAGATACAAGTTGGTTATTCTAGGTCACCAATTAGGTTAGCTTTGACTCAGCAATACTAATGTCTATTTTTAGTAACACTATCTGATCATATCTATTTCCTATAATTGCATGTTAGGCCTTTACTAGTCTTTCGATTCTCTTTGAAGTTATACAGAACAGCCAGTGAAATCACCTGCTGTTTCATTTCTTCTCTTGCCCTCACTCTATTTCTCCTTTTGCCTATTGATTACAGAGATCTGGATTGACTGAACTGGCTTCGGCCCCTGTTTCCAACCTAAAGAATCAAAAAAAGATACGAAAAGAACTGATTCAAGTGAATGCAGTGCTACAACTTTCACATTCTAAATAAACGACAAAGAGGAATTGAAGATCAATAGATGGAATGGACATTATTATACAGAAACCAATTCCAAGAACTTCCCAATCTCCAATTACATACAACTAACAAGACATAACCTACTGATTCTAAATTACTAATTGCTTCAGGAACTTGACGAACATCAAACATAAGAGAGACTCTCAGTGTACTGATAAGCATCAGAAGAACTAACACTAAACGAACTCCAACCATCAAAATCATCAATACCATCATGACCAGTAGGAATGTCACATAGCTTATGAAAGGTTTTATCCTGAAAATTGTAGCGGACAACTTTACCCGGTATACTTAGCACCAGGTAGGAATTTTCATCCCTTTGACCCCGAACAACAGAAAGTATAGAAAACCTATAACAGTGCAAATCTGAGGATGTAGTAGTTTTCATCTCTGGAAATGCAATTGGAACTGCACCAAGATCAACATGGTACTTCACAAACCAACCAGAGTAGTCCCTCTCTATCTCATACACATTAAACTCTAGATTCTGAAAATCATAAATCTCAATTAGATGCAAATGGTCCCTGGACTCCTCAAAATAGTTAAACACCCTCTTAAGACTAAAATCGGGGATTGGAGGCATTGGCAATTCTTGAACTTCTTCTTTGTCAATATTGAAATACAATGAGTTTCCCAGTGTACTAATCCAGTGAACAGATCCATGCCAATACACACCACCATAGAATTGTACATTACTAAAGGCAGATAAAGAACTGCCACATACCCTCCAAAGGCCAGTATCTGATGAGTAAATCTCAAACTGGAAATGATTCCCTGAAGAACCACTGTCCCTCACACAAACAACTTTGTAATATGGCGACTTGAAAGGATCAAAAGCTAGACTAACAGCAAACACAGTCCTAAGAGCCCCATTTGAAGACCCAAATGGAGGAAGCAAAGAATATTGCTTCGTAGTGGGATTGTAAATGTAATAATTGGTTTTCGATTGATTAGCCCCTGGGAAACTAGAACACAGCAGCAGCCCATTACAAGATTGCAGGATATTTACTCCTGATGGATTGTCAATGAAAGTGAGAGATCTAAACGATGCAGATGAGCAAGTGTCAGGATTAAGGTTTAAGTCAACGAAACTGAATTGGGGATTAACAAGGGGAGAGTGGCGGCGCAAGAACAAGCCGGAGGCTGAGTTGGGAAATGGGTTATGGTCCTTGTGGAGGTAGGAGAAATGGGAGCAGGAAATGAGAGAAAGCCAATATTTGGAAACGGACTTGAATTTGAGAAGAGATTTGATGGGCAGGCGGAGAAGGATTTCGATTAAGAGTTCTTCGTTGTTAGCTACTGAAATGACTGAGAAGGAGGATTGTGTTTTGGTGGCGGTGGTGGTGGCGGTGGTGAGGAGGTATGAATTGGTCCTGGCTCGTTCGATAGAAATCATAGGTGCGAATGTTGAAGGAAAGTAGTTGTAGCCGGTAAGTGTGTTGCCCTGACTTTTGATTGCCGCGCAGGTAGTTGTATTGGGAATTGGCTTATTTTTATAGGAAAAATATAGTTAAGCTAAATTTATTTTTTTCTTGGGATATGTCTATTTTGTGTCTATGTTCCCCTTATTGAAATGAATAATATTTACTTTTTAGCCTTGTTATCCTTGGCATATAATAGACGAATTATTTTTTAATGGGTGCCAGCGTCAATATTTTATAAATAAAAAATTTATAATATTTATTACGATAATTGATTATAATTTTAATATTATTTAATAGATAAATTGATATATTTAAAAAATATATATTTATTACAATTTAATAAGTTCAATTAAAAACTCTTGTTTCTTATTCAATGTTCCAAATCATGGATAAAAATTAATCATGTTGCTTATTCAATGTTCCAAATCAAGGATAAAAATTAATGTGAAGTAGGAAGGATTTCTGTTTATGGCATAGTTTGCTCATTTCTCAATTTTTGTTTACATTAAAAATAAAAGTTGACAAATAGTATTACTTTTTATTTATTTGTTAAAGGATAGTTATGCACAAAAATAATAGTCATCTTATGCATGGTCATGACAATTCTATTCTTGTTAGAACTATTCTATTTATCTTTTTATATTATTAAAAAAAATAATAGTCATATAGGAAAAGCTTCAAATTTTCCTCCGAAGCAAAAGAATTAAATAATAATGATCATAGGATATTTTCCTCATGATGGTTATTATCATTGGCTGCTTTGTCAGCCTCAAATTTTTATACGAGGAAAAAAAGGAAAATATGTGGATTACAAGTATTTCTTCGGGTCACTGATTGGATAAGGTGGGCCAGATTTATTGAACTTCGACTCTAACGAGTTTAAGGGTGGACTGGTATATCGAGGACCAGGTCAATGACATTATGTAATATTTCTCATTTATATTTACTATATAGTCCAAGTACTTTAATATCTTTAACTTTCTGTTAAAAGAAATTAAAGTAACTACAAGTTTAATACTAGCACCTGAATATTCTATACTTTATTTCATGAAAAAGTAAATTTATGAAATATGAGTTAATGTGTATGATATGGTTAAAAAACATTATGAGTATGATTAAATTATAGTTGAATTTGTTTATCACTTATTTTGATTTATGGAGTAATGGAGTAATGTTTATGAATTTTTAATTTTATTATACATTTAGTGTATAATTTTATTGAAAATTTTGAGAAGGTATACAGAGAAATAATATTTATCGGTTATTTTGTCTTAAGATGTGGTAGCAATAATACTAGTTTAGGAAATTTTTCTTGGTTGAAAATTATGTGGATATGATGTATTGTTTTATTAATTTCAGTATTGTAGGCTCATTGGATTGATACTTAGTATAGAGTATGAATATAAATTTATTCATGTACTCTATGAATATTTGAAATAGTTCAAATTGTGAGAATGAAATGAATGTTACTGGAAAATACTACACTAAAAATATTGATTTGGAATCAAAATTATTATGCAAGTTTCGTATAATAAAAAAATACATGATATCAATGTGATAAAAAATAATTTAAAATCTCACTCGTAAAGGTGATGTTAATGTTATAATAACTAAATTTTGACGTGATTATTGTTTTAGTATATTTACTGTAAAATTTATAAGAGATATTTGAAAGAAAAAATTTCCCTTTATATATCAACCTCACCCATCCCTTAAATGAAAGAAAGAAAAGTAAAAAGAAAGATCACCCAATCTCTCAACTAGAAAACTAGATTCTCCAATATTTAGAACATGTATCCATACATCTGTCAAAGCAACCTTCATGATCCTTTGCAGCTCCTTTGCAATGTTCTTTGCAGATTGTAACCCAAAATCTTATATTTTTATGATTCTTATGCTTGTGAAGAGAGAGAGAGAGAAAAAATGAATAGAAAATGTAGAAGTAAGTGGAAGAAATGAAATTTGATAGCATGCATTATAGTAAGTAGTAGAATAAGAAAAATAACTATGTTTCTTTTGCTCATTTTGTCGTTTCCATCCATTTATTTATTTACAATGTTGTTTGAACATTATTTGTTTGAAATGGGATTGTAGATTTTCTATTGACCATAATTTCTAAGTTATATAGGCACAAGTTTGTGACTTTTGGTACAATTTGAAAATTGATGTATTCTAAATTTTTATATTAGAGTAGGCAGAGTAGCTTTGTGACCTTTTTTTAATTTTGGAAATCTATTTTTGTTTAGTAACAAGTAAAAACAATTTTTTTTTTTACTTCAATAAATTTTATTAGCTTAATTATTGATTTTGTCTCTAGTATTATATTATTTTCTAGCTAATTTAATCTTCTTTTTTTTTTTTTTTTTCTAATTGTGTCTTTTGAAATTTAATTTTTTTCTCTAATTAAATTAAAATCATTAAATATAAATGAAATATGATGAAATTAGCTGATGTGGTCAAAAATATATAAAGAAATTTGATGATATGATGAAACTTGTAGTATAGCATTATTGTATATGACTAATCTTTTGTTTTCAGCAAGAATAGTTTGGGTTTTAAATTTGAGATTGAGAAAACAAAATTTTATAATAATAGGGTGATATTGATGTGATTTAGTTTCTCCTTTTCATAAGAATTAATGTTCATTTTATATCATCTCTAAAATAGACATTTTAGCTAATTATTTTGTCTGATTCTGTGCATTAATGTTCCTTTTTTTTATCTTCTCTGAAAAAGACATTTCAGCGGCTTGATTAATAGTCAAATTAGAAAAATAATGATCATGGAGAACCTTTAAACTAATTAGAAAATAATGTAATCTTTATACATCAATTAAACTAATTTTATTTGGTTTAATTATTTCTGTTTTCTTTTGCCAACATATAAGAGATTATAGAGAATGAGATGATCTTAAGTTCAGTTATTAATTCATGCTATAACTATTCGAAGTGATAGACATATTTTTTTTTTTTTATTAAGTGATTTTTTTTTTTTTTCAAACATAGGCAATGTAAAGCCTACCAATAATAGGCCTATCTACACCTTAATATTATTACATTTATAAGAAAGAAAAATGGCCTCAACTTTTTCTTGGCCTTGAGATGCCACCTGAAGCAGAAAAATAAAACAAAATGCATACCCTACTCACTTAGCTTCACACACACACACCCAACACACTTGGTTTACCAATTTATGCATATATTAATGCATTTGTCAAAACATGCTTCGTGATCTTTTTCATCTCTGCTACGACCTCTGCAAAGGGAAACACAAAATTCATGTCCAAATTATTGTTATGCTTGTGCAAGAGGATAGGAAGAGTATGATAATGACTGGAAATTTTTGGACATGGAGAGCACAGAGAGTCGCTTGCATTACAGAAAATGCTAGCACAAGTACAACACAAATGGCTATCCTCTTTCCAATTCCCATCGTAACTTTTCTATTGCCCTTTCTTAATTATTGTCGAAGTAATCTCAATTTATAATGTATGTTTGTTGGATATGCACAAGTGACTCTTGGTTTGATTTGAAAAATAATATACTTCTAAAATTTTAAAATTATGAAAACTTTTCATGTAAGTGAAGAATTGCATTTGCAAATGATGTCTTAATTTAATTAGTTAAGATGTAGGTATTGGAATAAAAAAGTCTCATGTTTGAATCTCATCATGGAATGATGTGTGGTAAATTTTCTCATTATTTGATTTTTTTAGTGTTTCACGAGTATTCTTACACTTTTTTAGTGTAAGTCGAATCTCATTTAGGGTTATCTGCTGCCTCTTCTCATAAGTATAAATTCATGACGTGAATTACATGTTTTTGATCAGACATAAAAGGTTATTAGTCGAGATGTGCGTAAACTAAAAAAAAAAAAATCATGGAGATAATGTAAAGTTAGGGACACTATTAGAGAATCTCAAAAACATTAAGAGTGAGTTTGGAATAAATTCATATGAGAGTTTAATTCAATTCAATTTAAATTATTTCTCAATGTTTAGAATAAATCATTTAAGTGATAGAATTCAAATGAATTAAATTGAATATAGTGTTTGGAATATTATTATAACTAATAGAATTTATTTTATTTAAATATTTTTACAAAATTACCCTTGCATTTGTAAAAAAATAAAAATCCTACAAAGACAACTTAAATCATTGGTATAAGTCTACTACATTATAAGAGGGAAGAGAAATGAGGGGAAGGGAAAGAAAGAATGGAAGAGATAAGATGAGAAATGAGATAGGAAGAAGAAGGAGGGGTTGTGGTTTTTGAGATGTAGATATGACAAGAAGTAAAATTAAAGGGTATATATGTATTTTTAATCTAATTGAATTGAATTCTTAACAAATCATATCAGTTTTAATGATAATTCAAAATGAAAAAAATATTATTAAAGCATGATTTAGAATTAATTAAATTCTCATGAAAAATAAATACAAAATACAAGATTTTAATCAAAGTTCATTTAGAATGAATTAAATTTCACAATTTTTGTAATTCCAAACATACTCTAAAATTAAACATGTATCAAATATGATTTTTGATTAAAATTAAATTTAAAATAGTAAGTAGAATCTAGTATCACTTAGATTATACATGCATACTCCTTTTGTGGTAATACAACGGGCCAAAAAGGTCAAAAAAACAAATGGAAAACTAAACCGAAACTAAACGAGTTTAACAAATCCTATCATGTCTCCAAGTAACAGAAGCTCCAGCTCTTCGGAGGACAAACCAGAAGATGAAACTCTAAGCTGCCTTCAGCAACAGCAGTAGCTTGCTTGACCTTAATAGTCCAATCCTGTGCCATTAGCTTGTGAATCTTAGATTATACATACTCTGCTATTACGCTTCAATTTTAAAAAATTATATATAATTCTAAATCATTATTACATAGAAACCAATGTTAATGATTTAATGTCATTAAAAGAGAGATGCTTTTTTCTTTATAATACGAAAATTAAAATAAAAAATTCTTACCGCTACATAAATAAAAAAATCTTAAATTTTGACAAGAATTTCAATCACTGAATTATTAATTAGGATTGTATAACATATTATTCAACTTGTTTTTTTTTTTACATGTTTGCCCTCTTTGTTGCAATTGTAAAAATTTTAAAATTGTGATCGTTGCACTTTAAAATATATATTTTTGAAAGAATAAAAAAAGTTCAACGATCATCTGAATGTTTATTTTTTATTTTTTGTGTTCATTTTTTCACTTCCTATTTTTGTTTATAAATTGAACCTATTTCCTCCTTTCTTTTTTTCTGAAAGATTTCACTAATTTTCTCCTTCCTCTCTTTCATTCTCTTATTAATATCTTCTCCTCCCTCTCAACTATTTGAAACTAGTATCATTTAATTTAATTTTAAGGTATATATTTCTTGATAATTGTTATTATATTTATTTTGGATTATTCAATAATTGAATGCTAATTTGTAGGTTATGGTTATTTACTTTAAATTATTTAATAATTATATTATCTTGATAATTGTATGCTAGTTATATGCTATTTAATAGGAGAAGTTTATGATACCCACTACTTTTTGTTGGGTATTTAATATAGTGGTGTATTTAGTGAAAGGTTGTGTTACATAATAATAGTGGCATATTTTAATTTCTCAAAATCAAGTACGTCGTACATTCAATTACAAAAATTAAATTGCATTTAATTTTAAATGTTATTATCTAGTGGTATGTTACACATTGTATGTTTAATTTTTTTTTTTTTTTTTTTTTAAGTTATGTTCTTTAGTTTCATGTTTAGAATGTTTTAAAGTTGTGTGCATTTTTTATTTAGCAATGGATAACAATGGAAAGATTATATGAAGACTAAATAAAGTTAATATTTTCATCAATTGTTACATTGAGAAAATACAAGGTAGCCGTATTTAAAGGTGTAGAGTGGGTTATTATTGTATAAAAGATGAACTTTATTGCAGCCGGTTGTTATTAGCTTTTTTTTAGTTTATATGTATATAAATAATTAAATAAATGTTAGTAGTATCACATGTATTTCTTAGATATTAATTTTTTAATAAAAATTATATTTATTTATATGGGTCATTATTCTTTTGATTAGTATATTATTTATTAATATTTAAAGTCAATAAAATAGTGTAATTTTATAACATAAAACATGCATGTCCTTTTTGATAATTTATATAACAACAAATTATATTTATAAAATTATGGTTGCAAAAGATGATATTTAAAGTCAATTAAACAGAGCCTTTAAAATGATTTGGTTGCAAACCAACCAACCATGACTGCAAACTATTATTTACAGTCAAAAATTAAACTAAATTAGTCCTGAAGTGATCCTCATCAAACCAACAAATTGATTACTATTTTGCATAGCCATTTTAATTTATATATATATTTTTTTTTCAAACTGAGAAGTCAATTATAAATTTGGATGAATGTTTAATTTGTATAATTTTTTAATATTTTAATTTGGTGATCAAATGATATCTAAATAATTTTGGGTTTGAGTCTCGGCATTATGAGAAGGCAGAATATATTATATAAATTCAAATAAAAAATAAAAATAAACCTTTGTTGGACCGGCCGCTTGCACGGTTTAAAAAAACATTCTTTGCGCTGAGCTCGAGTTAAAAAAAAAACTAGCAGAATGGAGGATTTGTTGTAAATTTCAAACAGTCTGGCTTAACACTAACAACAACCAGCTTTGTATACCATACATGCCCCCCAATACACTTACGGATCTACTCACCCCTGCCAGTGTTTCGTAGCGCATTACGGTCTTCTTGGTTGTCCTTCTATGCATCTGAATGTTGGTTTGATTTTCTGATCCATGGAGTTCACTGAATCTTACAAGCAGACCGGTCCCTGTTGTTTCTCACCCAACGCTCGTTTCATTGCTGTAGCCGTCGACTATCGCCTCGTGATTCGGGATACTCTATCTTTTAAGGTACTGTAGAAATCCTTACTTGGTACATGTTAAACTGGTCTGTCTTGTTGATGTTAAGACAATGCTGGAATTTTGTTAATGTGGGTATGAATTTCTCGTTTGAACTTAGGTTGTAACTCTTTTAAGCTCAGCTCTATGATTATTTGGGTTCTATTTTCCGTTTTCTTGGTTCAGCTGTATACACACTATTATGCACCTAGTTCATTGTTAGGCTAATTGGGAGAAATTTTGAATGGGGTTTTGATACAGATCTGTGGAATGCAGTGGAAGTTAGATTTCAGCTGCAAGAAATTGGAAATAAGTAAGTCCAGAAGAAAAGGGTTGTGATTATTATGTTCTTTCTAGTTCCACATTTCTCAGCAATAGACAATTTAGGGGATGACAGGTATTTGAAGAAGCAAAACCTGATATCTAACTAGTGGGTGGTTATCACTAGAGTGGGTCATACTGATCTGATATAACATGTCTAAAGCGTCTAAAACATTTGAGCTAAAGGCAAAATTGAAACCATGAGTTCTTATTACTTTAAATGACGACAGTTGGTAATGAAGTTAATTGCACACTACATGGTAATAGAGTTGATCTAAGTACATGATTAAGGCTAGTTTAAAGTTGGAAAGTTGAACTGTTATTTACTTATTTAAAAAATGTTATGATGCAAAGTAACTGGTTACTTTAGTGAACATATTGTTGAATAAGACTCCAGAAAATTCGGGATGATGGAAAATGTACAGAATGTAGTAAAAAAAACTAAATGAGTAGTACTAAATGAACAAAACGAAAATCATGTACAAAGTCAAACAAATATGGGCAACTCTTCGGTCTCTAGGTTTCTATATGCTTCGTGCCCATCAATATCATTTGCAACTACCATCCGACTCATTAGTTTAGCTGCTTAAAGAAAAAACAACGAATCTAGAGTCTGAAAACCCTTTTTTTCTAATGCAGGTTGTGCAGTTGTTTTCATGCTTGGACAAGATTAGCTATATTGAATGGGCCCTTGATTCTGAATACATTCTTTGTGGTCTCTATAAAAGGCCAATGATACAGGCATGGTCACTGACCCAACCTGAATGGACATGCAAAATAGATGAAGGTCCTGCTGGTATTGCTTATGCTAGGTGGAGCCCTGATAGTCGTCATATACTTACCACATCAGATTTTCAGCTGAGGTTAACGGTCTGGTCATTGCTAAATACAGCTTGCGTACATGTGCAATGGCCAAAGCATGCTTCTAAGGGGGTTTCTTTCACCCAAGATGGAAAATTTGCTGCAATTTGCACAAGACGTGATTGCAAGGACTCTATTAACTTGCTGTCTTGTCAGACATGGGAAATAATGGGCAATTTTTCTGTTGATACGCTGGACTTGGCTGATATTGAATGGTCACCTGATGATAGTGCTATAGTGATTTGGGATTCACCTCTTGAATATAAGGTAATGAACTTAATCTTTCCTCTGTTTTCCCCCTTTTTCTTGTTTTTAGTAAATCTTCGCTATGAATGTAATGTACTTAATTACTTCAATAATGTGATCTTGTATGGTTATTATCATGATCATTGTTTTCATACTCCAAGTTGTCTAATATCTATATGCACATCTTGACAACTTAGCCACTGTACCTGGTCCTTTTCTATTGGTTTCCGGATGCTATGTGCACAAAAACACATGAATATGCGAATCATTTGCTTTGAAGTCAGTGTATAACTGTGCTACAGCTGGTGACATTTGGCCCTAAATGTTTCCCATGTTTTCCCTTTAAAGTTTAATGAAATCACTGGTGCAGGATAAATTAGAAAACCTGCCTCGAGTGGCTATGTAGATGTGTAGGTTTTTAAGGTTCCACGTCTATAAGATTATATTCCCCATACCCATCCCTCTAGATTCTCTTGTGACCCGCTCTTTCAATTTCATCTGCTCTTACTCTTTCAAATTCTAATATTTCCATCCAAAATCAGTTTCACTTTAAAACCACTTACTTAATTGCTGACCCTAAGCAGAAAAAAGTCCTCATGTTGCCATTGTAAATTCAATGCTTCATTATCTGCCACATTCTTTGTATAGTTTTCCCGTTTTCTTTTCTGATGTGGTCTCCACACTGTGGGTACATATTGATCTGTGAAAAAAAATTAACATACCAGAAGAAGCTAATTTAGTTAGTTTTTCTAACTAAAATGGTGCTATTTGACATGGAGCCAAACAGCTTAAATTTTATAATGGAAATTTCACCATTGTTCCAATACATATGTATGTGTGTATGTAATACATATATATAAAAAGATATACTAGACATAGAAAAAAAATCTTTTGTTTCTTGCTTGTACATCATTTGCTCCCCATGTTTAAGGACCTGTATCACTTCTTTGCTATAGATTAGATTTGACTACTTATAGTTTTTTGGTTGAATAACAGCTTATAGTCAACATGGTTTGATATAGGTTATAATTTATTCCCCAGATGGAAGGTGCCTTTTCAAATATCAAGCATATGAAAGTGGACTGGGAGTTAAAAGCGTGTCATGGTCTCCTTGTGGCCAGTTCCTAGCAGTGGGTAGTTATGACCAGATGTTGCGAGTTTTGAATCACCTCACCTGGAAGACGTTTGCAGAATTTATGCACCTATCTTCTGTTCGAGCTCCTTGTTATGCTGCTGTTTTTAAGGTACCTGTATTTAAATTCTTTTAGGCTGTTTGGCTTTATTATGTTGTAACTTGTAACTTATTCTTTTAATGTTGATTACACTGTAATGTAATGAAAATTTCTCTTGCCTGAATATGCAGGAAGTAGAAGAGCAGTTGGAACTTGATATGTCTGAGTTATGTTTGAACGATGATTTTAACCAAGGAAATGATGGTAAGAGTTGTTTCGCTGTAGCAACTTATATTTACTTCTCAATGATTGCATACTTTAACCTGAATATAAGTAAAACCCTATATGTCTGCATTTGGTTAGTAAACTTGCTGATTATTTACATTATTATGAGTTATTGCGATCATTTTTGGCATGAAATCATGTACTTTTTATTTACATATACATTTAAGAGTTCTTTCTTGTGGTAATGCAAATTCTGATAAGTGCTAAAATTTCACTTCTTATTTTTCAAGATATGCCTTCTTGTGTATAGTATCGTGTTAAAATATATTCAGAGTCAACTCCTCAAAATCATAAAAGTATATGTTGGTCTAAAAAACGCATAAAAAATAAAATTCATTTCCACCTACTAATGAAATCCAGAGAATCTGTGGCCAGTGTTCTTTGACATGTTGAGATAAATATAGATAACACTGGGACATGCTCTCCTTTTCTGGGCCAGAAGTATGTTGAACAGGTAATTGCTATGATTCTTTTAGTTAGAATATCAGATTGAAACGATGAGTTTTATTAGTTTGGCTGCTGTTCTCTATTTTGATCTATTTTTTCTTCCTTTTTGGTAAGTGAATGGCCAAACACAATTGTTTTCTCTGTGTCCTTTAGGTTAATCAAAAGAATGAGTATACGCAACATTCATACCACCATTTCTTACAACTGCCAAACCCGTCTCATTCCTGACCTCTTTAAAGTAATATTATCTTGATCTAAGCAAAAGGGGGTGCAGAAATATTTTCTTTATGGACTATGGAGATGGGGAGTAATTCATTAAATGACACTTTGCACCTGGGAATTAGAAGGAAAAAAAATGGTCACTCACTTCTCTTTAAGTCAGAGAGACTTTACCTACCTATGAAATCTCTGTATTTTGTATTTGTTAGACTTTCCTTTTGGATTTTGGGAGAGACAACCAATAGAAGTATTTGAATAATATACTATTATGTGACTGACATATCAAGGAATATACTATTATGTTAGGTGACTTCTTGACAATGGGGGAGAACTCTTAAAGTGCACTTTTGGCACCTGAGAATTAGAGGAAAAAAAATGTCACTTCAAACTTTGCTTCTTTTAGTCAAAGATTATTTTACCTACCTATGAATCTATCTGGTAATATTTGTATTTGTTAGCTTTCTTTGGATTGTTGGGAGAACCACAATAGAAAGTATTTGAATAAGATACTATATTATGTGACTGACTTATCAAAGAATTTACTACTATGGTATGTGACTTCCTTGACAATGGGGAGTAATTCAGTAAAGTACACTTTGGCACCTGGGAATTAGAGAGGAAAAAAAATGTCACTTCAAACTTCCTCTTTAGTCAGAGAGGACTTTTACTTACCTATGAAATCTCTGGTATATTTGTTTTGTTAGTTAGACTTTCTTTTGGATTTTGGGAGAGACACAATAGAAAGTATTTGAATAATATACTATTGTGTGACTGACTTATCAAAGGAATATACTATTATGTTATGTGACTTCTTGACAATGATCACAAGCAAAAACCAGTCTGCTACTCATTTTCTTTGATTTTTAAAGTTGTTTCTTTTAGTTGTTTTTTTTCCTCAATAATTTTTTTCTCAGCAGATGCTGTGGAAGGACCCTTTAGGGTGAGGTATGAGGTTATGGAAGTTCCATTTAGTTTGCCTTTCCAGAAGCCTCCTGCAGACAAACCGAACCCCAAACAAGGAATTGGTGAGCCTTTGCATTTTTATTTAACTGTGATGAGCCTATTGACTATAAGTTTCTGTGTTTGCACATTAGTGATTATGCAAGTATGAATGAAGTACAATATTCCCCAGCTTTGGCTCTGTGGAACACCTCTCCTGCAAAGATATCACCATTCATAACTTTATTTACTTAATGTGCTATAGCCCTGTCAGAATTTCAATTTGTAAGTTCAGAATGAAATGAAACTAGTATGTGAAGAAAAGCCTGCATAATCTTGGTAAAATACAACCTAAAAAGATCAGCGGCATGTATATTTTATCATCTCAATTATGGGAGCTGCCTAATAATAAACTAGACCCCAGAAGAGACAATGTCTCTTAGCTACTAGAAAATTCTAGACTATTCCAATTATCAGATTACCTTAGAACATTCTACATAATACACAGGTGCAGAATTAAAAAAAGATTACAATTCTTCCTCTGATCTAAAAAACAATCTTACCTCTAGTAAAGACCCAAGTAAAAAAGCTATTTACATCTAAGGCTATTGTTAACCTCAGTCCTCACCATATATATGGGGTAAGTATGATCGTATCTGTTAATCAAATGTAATATACCGGCCAACCAAATTTTCTTATTAAATTGCTCTTTAAGCATATTATAATTTGAATTCACTTGTTAATATTTTGATGAGTTGGGTTTGACAAGCTCCCAAGTGGATATATACAGTGTGAGCCCGCATGAATAAGACTTAACTTTTGCAGGTCTTATGTCATGGAGCCATGATAGCCAATTTATTTGTACCCGTAATGATAGCATGCCAACTACACTCTGGATATGGGATGTTCGTCATCTTGAGCTTGCTGCAATCTTGGTGCAGAAAGATCCTATCAAAGCAGCAGCTTGGGACCCAACATGCACACGTCTTGTTCTTTGCACTGGAAGCTCACACTTGTACATGTGGACTCCTTCTGGTGCTTACTGTGTTTATATTCCATTGCCACAGGTTACAATAACTGACCTTAAGTGGAATTCAAATGGCAGCTGTCTTCTCCTCAAGGACAAGGAGGCATTCTGTTGTGCTGCTATGCCAGTACTGCCAGACTCCAGTGAATACAGTTCAGATGATTGATGCTTCTCTTCATCTTCCTGATTTGGTGGATTACAAACTACTGGAAAAAAAAAGAACAGGGTGAACAGGATGGAGAATGCAGAAAGATTAGGATCCTTGATCATTTGACCAGTATTATCTCCATCTTTCTGATTTACACTGTAATATCTCATTGTAGATATGTGGTTGGGATCATAGTGAATCTTATGTTGTAAATTTTTATTTGCATAGTGGTGTCTCCTTTATAGCCTTTTCCCCCTCGAGAAAAAGGAGGTAGTTGAATGATCCTGTGGGGGACTTCTTTTATTGCAATCTCGTATTCCTTTGGTACTATCTTTACACCTTCAAAATCCCCAAGTGCTCTTTTATTGTCCTTAACTCTTTGGGTGAAGCCGTGAAGCCACCTGGGCGACCATTGTAAATATACTATGGTGCTTATTTTTTAGTTCATTCTGCAGCTTGACACCTCCAATCATGTGAGCAAGTAATTGGTTATGGTGTTATACTATTGCAGGTTTAGTGAATTTTTTGTAGTTTAACAGCCATAGTTTTTCGTGCTAAATGCTGGGAAATTTTGAGTAGGGGTCCCATAGAAAATGAGAGTTGTGAGACTGAGACAATGTTTAGGTGAATTCAAAATTAGTGGAAAAGCCACAAGACCTTGCCTAGAGGTAGAAGTCAAAAATGGATTATACCCCATTAACTATTTTGAAAGCTAGAATGAGTGATTATGTATTGCGTTGCGTGGTTTACTGTCTGATAAGGTGAGACTGGGAGCAACTTGGAGGTAATGAGTTTGTAATAAATCAAATTACACTTGACGATTAGACAAGACTTAATAAGATTGAAATCGAAGAACTTAAGTGACACTTGAGGGACTTAATTAGATGATTTACATACTAGTTTATCCCTTCTATCATATTAAGACAAGATAATTAAGATCGAAATTTAAAATGATATAATAATTAATATAATTTATAGATTAATTTTTTTTTTAATGATTTTAGAGATATGAATATATAAATTATTATTTTTAAAATTATATTTTAATAATAATTAAATATTTTTAAAACACCCATAAAAATTATTATTGTTCTTATTATAGTTTGAGTTCTAAAGTAATAAATAAAGAGACGCATCATGTTTTAAAAAAAAAGAAAAAGAGAGATGTATCCTGTACCACTGTATGTAGAAGCTTTCTATAAGGATGATTATTTATTTCTTAGCAAAAAAAAAGTTATGAGGATAACGCCAGGGACTGATCCTAATAAATGAATGGCCAACAAAAAAAAAGCCAATAAATGAGATATCAATTATGGAGTAGGTGACAAAATATCTGACAATTTGTTCGACTCACGTGCTTTCTTTCAAGCTGTCTTTTCCCTTGTTGTCTCTTTTTAGTTTTTACATTTTCTTTTTCTTAATAATAAATTCTACTAATTCCTAAAAATCGATAAACTCTTTTTATATATTGCAATTACATTGAATATTCCATCATTCAAGATCTTAAATCAAAATTCTAAAATCAAATGTTTGAAGATTCTTAACTCAAAAATTATAGTAACTAATATTGTTGAGTTAAACTTTTGTGACCATAATTTGATAAATTATTATAAATGAAATTAACTTTTAATATAATTATCTTTGACTAAATAAAAAAATTAATTAATTTAGATAAACATAAATTCAATCCAGACACATAAAAAAAAATTTATTTTAAAATTTTAAATATAATAATAGTCATACATAATTTTAATATGATATCACATTAGCTAGTATATCAAACCAAACAAAAAAAATTCAAATTTTCCTTTTATTCTCTATTTTGTACTCTAAAAAGTGTATTTATATACCAACAACACCGACCTTGGCGGCAAGAAATAACAGCTAGACTTGGCGTTACATTTTTCTAACAGTAACTTATTTACTTGTTTAGGCCTTTTCTCTACGTTTCCTTTTGGCTTCCATTTTTTTTATATTTTCCTTCTCTCTTTCTGTGTTTCCTTCGCTCTCAGGGAGTCTTTTTCATCATCAGTACCAACCGACTCTCTAATCACATCATCAATTTTCCCACTCTTCTCTCCATTTTCCTTCCAATTTCTCGGGAATCTTCAAGACCAACAACACTTTTATGTTTGTTTGTTTAGATCTTCGATTTCACTTCCAAATTTTGATGCATCAATGTATGTGAGGCGAGCTTAGCTGGATTTTGATATTAACTATGGAAAACAGCAACGTAGAGAACCAAGTGTGTTCCTCAGATACGGTGAATGGAGGTCGGGATTTATGGAGTTCTAAGATCTCTGATTCTTCTTCAGCTAACCATCTTGTTGTCATGGTCAATGGAATTCTCGGGAGGTCAGGTTTCTCTCCGATGAATGCTAATTTTTGAAACGTTACCAATTTGTGTTGTTCTGGATATTAATGCATTCATTTGGGTTATTGAAGTGATTTTCTGTGAAAGGTTCAGTATTTGATTGGATCTATTAAAAAAAAAAAAAAAAAAGGGTCTGCCATTGTGTATGTATAATCACCCTTTGCTTCAAAATTGAGGGAGATTGGGGAGGAAGTTTTGAATTTTAAATTCTAAATTTTTTCTGGTTGTGATTAAAATGGTTTTTTGATTTTAATTAAAATTATGGTTCTTGTCCTTACTCAGAAGCTAAGATCGTTATTTTGTTCCTTCTTGAATCTCTTTGTATTTGTATAGTAGTTGAAGTTGATATTCTTTGTATGCTGTTCCTGCAGTGCCGCAGATTGGAAGTTTGCAGCGGAGCTGTTTGTCAAAGAGCTGCCCGATAAAGTGTTTGTTCACTGTAAGGAATATATTTATGTAATATGATCCCACTTAGAAACTTTGATGGTCAACCTCTTTTACTAAATTATTGATTGAATAGTAAGATATGTGTCTCCAACTGGCAATTTATTTCCGTCACTAAGCTATATCGTGCACATCGCATGTTGCTTCGCTTGTCCCTTTGGATTCAATCTACTCAACTTATGTTCTTTGTTATCTTATATTGCTTATGCTTTCTCTTTCACAATATTTAGGAACACAATTACTAATTTTCCGCTGTTGAAAAAATTAAGGTTTCCTCAGTTTTTCTTCTAAACTTTTTTTATTCTTTACCTCCAGGTAGTGAACGAAATGTGTCTAAGCTAACTCTAGATGGTGTGGATGTAATGGGAGAGCGTTTGGCAGAGGAGGTTAGTGTGTTCTTGGTGTTACAAGGTTTGATTTTATGGTTTTACATGATTTCTGAATAGGTAGTATCGTATTGGTGTTACGACATATCATTCTTTATGCTTCTGCTTGCTATGTAGAAGTTTAGTATGTTTGTTTACTTTTTCTAGAAGTCACATTGACCTTAGATTTTTTTAATTTTTTTAATTTAGCGGTCAGTGTGTCCGGGTTAACTTACCCGCACCTTGACTAATCACTTGTCCTTCCCTCAATTAATAATTTGTATGATTGACCTTAGATTATGATTGCTAGTTTTGGACAATATCAGATTTTATTACTATTAATAATTGGATGAATGTTCTCTCTCTCTCTCTCTTTCTCTGTTTCCCTCCTTACCTCCCTTTATACGTGAATGCACACAAAGATACACACACCCCTATATATTTGTATGATGTTTCCAAGAAATTTAGAATGTTCTCACATCTTCAAAATAAGAAGATGATGGATATATTTTGAACTTCTGATAAAATTTCAAATACTCTTAAAGTGAATCATAAGGAATATTTTGGATTGCTACAAAATAAACTAATTGAAATATAATTTGTTTATATGCACTAGTTAGTTATCAATTACAGAAACCATCAATCCTGTATTATGTATAGAATAGCAGTGTTATAAAATTACTTAAAATTTAAAAATTATGCATATCCTCCCTACTACTGATAATGGGAAACCCTTCTACAATAGCTGTGGGGGGATTTAGGGTTCCATAAAGGCTGCATGATAGTCTCTGTTTTCTGAGAGGCCCTTGAACATGCATTTGATTAAAATGTCCACTATCAAAGTTGATGTATCGTCAATTTCTTCTGATATATTGGAGGATGTTAATATATACTTTCAGTATGTTAGTTTCACACCAATCCATAAATGAATCTCAAAATTAGTTAATATTCTAGCTCTTGATCATTGACTTTTGCAACATGGTATTCAATGCATATTCTATGTTATACTTAACATCAATACTACATTTTGAATTTTAGGTCCGTGAAGTGATTCAGAGAAAACCAGATATATGCAAGATCTCATTTGTTGCACACTCAGTAGGAGGATTGGTGGCAAGATATGCAATTGGGAGATTGTATAGACCATCTGAAAGTGAAAATATTAAGGATTCCTCAACTGATGGAAGTAAAGAGAATTCAAGTGGTACCATATGTGGCATGGAGGCAATGAACTTCATTACTGTGGCTACACCTCATCTCGGTTCAAGGGGAAATAAGCAGGTATTCTATGGTTTTGCTGAGATTTTAACTTGCAACTTATGTGGATCAAGTTGGTATGATAATATTCAGTACATCCATTGTTACTCTTATTGGAACAACTTGACATGAAGGTGCATAGTAAGATTTTGTTCCATACAATCTACTAAAGCAGGATATGAAACATAATATGTTATCCTTACCTCAAGAGGATAGCTGGAGTGGAAAGACAAGCCTAAATAATTGACTCGGGAAGTTTAGGTCCTGAGTTGTAAACCCCACATTAGCAATGACTCTTCTGGGTGCCTGGGGCCATCTCAAGGTTCAACATGGTGCAGAAGTTATCAGCTGTTTGTGAGATGGGATTACTTTGGGGGAAATTTTGGGGCGAACCTCCAGATAGCCTCTTGAGGGGAAGGGGAAAAGAAGAGGAGAGAGATGTAGAGAGAGCAAGAGAGGATGTGTCGTGTGGCTGGTGGCTTATTGCTCTATGCAGTTAGCACCATTATCCTTGTGGTGGAAAGACGAAACCAACCATTAACCTGCCCATTTATCTCATATTTTTTGGTATTTGAGAATAATCATGGGTTTCGTATTAACTCATAACTGGAGCAGAAAGTGCATGCTTCTTGGAAAACTGGATGTGGAATAAGGGTTTAATTACTGACAAAGTGCAGATAACTCTCTAGGATAATGGTGCAGTTTACTTGTTGATGGAATTACTCAAACACATGAATGTTATTGCCTATTATCTCTTTTCATATCATCTTATCACATAATCAAATGATCTCATTTCATAGTCCTGCTAACTTGTCCAATGTATTAGAAATATAGGACTAGTTGTGGAAGTGAGCTTTCGAATAGACTGACTTTCAATATGTGACGTCAATTACTTCAGAGTTCAGTTTTTCCCTTGATGAGCTAATGCTTTTTGGAGCCTAATTAGCAACCTGAACATGTACACAACTTTTTTCCTTTAGATTTTCATCACATACTAGTTACATTATGTTCTTCTTTTACTCTTGCATCATGCAATGGTCCTTGTGTGACTTGAATTTTGATTACAGGTGCCATTTCTCTTTGGTGTAACTGCATTTGAGAGAGTTGCAAGTTCTGTTATTCATTTGATTTTTAGGAGAACAGGTCGTCATCTTTTTCTTACTGATTATGATGATGGAAAACCCCCGTTGCTTAAACGCATGATAGAAGATAACAGTGAATGTTATTTCATGTAGGTAACTTGCAGTTCTCATATAAGTTGCTTTCCTGGTGCAGAGTTTCTTGATGTACATATTCATAAGATCTAATTTGTTAAATATAATGACACCTAGATGCTCTTTTTTAGGTCTGCATTGCGTGCATTCAAACGGCGGGTCCTGTATTCAAATGTAGCCAATGATCGTATCCTTTTTACTTTCTTGCACCTCTTTTCAATTTATACTTGGGACCTCCGCAATATTTTTTGCATTAGTTTCCATTAACAATAACTACAAAGATATTGTTGGCTGGAGAACAGCATGCATTAGACGTAATAGTGAACTTCCAAAGGTATAGTTATTTCCTCACCTTCTGTAATTGTAACTGAGGTAATGGACATTATCTTTGCAGTTTTGTTACTAAACTTATCTTCTGATTGTTAGTGGGAGGATGCCTCAAATGAAAATTATCCACATGTTGTATACGAAGAGCATAGCAAGGCTTATGATGCTGAGCCATGTGAGCGTGTTTCAAATGAAGATGATGGCTCTGATATTGTAGAAGGTTCGTAAACACATGTTCTGAGTTCAAATGTGTTAGAAAAGCATATTTTGCTCTAACCTGTGCTTCACAGTTCCTGTATGTTATTCTATTGTTTATGCTTTATATATTGTTCTGTGGATATCATATTGCATTCATCTTAGGTCACAATCCATTATATTCAGATGAAGTTTTATTAAATATAAACGTGGCCCCACAACCGTTTCTAAATGTCAGTATGTCTCAATACTATCTTTCATTTATGCATTGATATCTTCGGCTCATAATATAATTTCTTTAAGGAAAAAAACTGTTGTTGATTTTTATTTTTTTTGGGGGGAAAGTGAACTTTTCATGAACTGCTTGATAATTATGAGAAACCTCATATTGTTGAATTAAGTTGCTACCTTAATTATTAAAAATTTGAAAGGTGGAAAAGGAAGCTCAATATGGTGAATCCATTATAAATTTTGGGGTGTTTTAACTTGATCTTTTCTGCCCTGTTCATGAATGTAGCTTTGCTTTGACTTGGAAATGTATCGGTCACAGAAGTGCTTCACTTTCTTTATTGGTTTTTTCTCCATCTTACAAAACTTTTAACTGGACTTCATATTGCAGAGGAGCTGGTCACAGGCTTATCTCGTTTGTCCTGGGAAAAAGTAGATGTTAGCTTTCACAGTAGCAGACAAAGATATGCTGCTCATAGTATCATTCAGGTATGTCTCCTTCGCGTTCTGCATGTGTTTATCATCTCATATTCTTGGATGCCAAAGTCAAGTTTAATGATTGGTATTCTTTAATTCATATAACTAGTTTGGGATTTAAAGACTTAGTTGAGTCTTTAATTCATACAAGTTTCATTGCTCCTCGAGATGAGCCTTTTTCTATCCAATGTACTATCTGGAAAAAGTGGAAAAACTTCAACCATTGTCAAAATAGGATCTAATACTTTGGGATGTTTATGGATTGTGGTTTTCTTAAGAATGGGAGGATCAAGGTGAATCCAGGGATTATTATAAATGTGACAAAATAGGAAATGGATTCTAGAGTTAAATAGCAAGCCAATAGCTATGGTTGAAGAAAAACAAAAAGTAGAAAATGTAGAGACGAAAGACAGAAGCCTAGCAAACTGATTAACACAATATGCAGTTTAAAATTCTTTTCCAATTCCTAGTTTGGTTGTACGTTTTTCCCCCTAGTGCTGCTAATATATGTCAAGCACACTGACTGGTGAGTGAAAAAAGGTACTAGAATTTGTAGAATGACCTTTGGATTCATATCTTTTTACAGGGCTGATTGATTTATTTCAGACCTAATATTTTGAAATACTGCTCTATATTAATTTGAGAAATTTTTGCTGGACCTTTGACAGGTTAAAGATGAAAGCATACACATAGAAGGAGCAGATGTGATACACCATATGATAGATCATTTTTTATCGTAAAATCCAATGACTCCTGGAATTAAACACATAACACGTTCCATTAAGTAACAGAAGCTTCCTATAGGTAATTTGTTGTGCCTAAACTCTGCTTCATAATTGATGCCATTCTCAAATTCTATTGGTTGCAGGTCACAGGCAATGAACCCTTTTTAACATTTTTTGCTGGCTTAACTTGTATCTTTTATTTATTTTTTGTACTCTTGTAGGAGGTTTTCTTGCCCTCCACCTTGTACTTTTCGGGTTCTGTTATAATTATTCTATGGATAATTTATAAATGAAAAAGAATCAGTTCTGAGTCTTTAACTGGCATGATGTGCTTCCAATCAATATTTGCATTGCTCGTTTTAACATATATGTTTTATGATAGTATTAAGTTATGCATAGTTGACGTATATGTACCATAAGAATGCTGCAGACGGTTCCTTTCGTGCATGAACTATTCCATCAGTAATTCAGTATTTGCAGTTGGTAATGTTTTACTTTTGGTAGTGGGGACACGTTCTCAGGAAACAATGGAATAAAGGGAGAACATATGGTTTCCAGAAACAGATTATAACGGAATTGACCTAAAACAGAATATGTTGATTCAATTTGGAAATGTTTCCAAATATCACCAAACGGGACCTGAGTAAGCCTTAGAAATGGGACAAGGAAATAAATGCCTAGTTAAAATCAAATATTTTGCAATTTTGCATGGAGTAAAAATTTATGTGTACTCGTACCCATCTAAAAAGGGTGTCTTACATTATGTTATTTTTTTAATAAATTAATCACTTTTTGTACTTTTGTTTCATGCCAAAAAAAAAAAGAAAAAGGGAAGCCAAATACATTAACATTATTCCCTTGAACCACTTGAAATTCGTATTCATAGATCATTTTGTTTCTAAAAGAGATTAACAAATAACTAATCACTTCTTCAATCTAATTGAAAATAAGTAATATTATTTAGTAATTTGTAATGTCAGTATGAAATTATATATTTATATTGGAATTCATAAACATTAATTACTACTTCTCAAACTAAAAATGTTATTTTAGTAAAACTATTGAAGTTAAATAATTCTAATCTAATAATTACTCAACATAAAATAGTTATTCTTTTTAATTAATATTAGATTTATTCAGCCTCCGTAAATTATTTTATTTATTTTTGTAAGATTTATTATTAATAACATTATAAATTTATATTTATTATTTTATTTTTAAAAGTATTATATAATGTGAATTTTTAACTTTTAAAGAAATATTTTATTACAAGATTTTTAATTTTAGTTTTGAATATGTATATATATTTTTTATTTAAGTAAAAAATAATAATAAATTAAACATCAATACTAATTGTTAAATTGTTTTAAATATAAAATTTATTTTCACAACTAAATAATAGAGAAACCATTTAAAAAATTAGTCATTATAATAATTTTTTGCTAATTTTTTACTTCAAGTTAAGTAATTTTTATTTATAAATAGAGACAACTTAAAGTAAATTTATTAATGTATAAGTAGAGTATATTATTATTTGTAAAGTATAGAGAGTACGAGTAAATTAAAAAAAAGAATATGTTTATAAATATAAAATAAAACTACGAAGATGATAAAATTGAAAAGAAATATAAAAAAAATTATGTGACAAAATGAGAGGGAAAAAATAGTAGAAATTATATTAAAAAATAAAAATTTATATTTTACATAATTAGTGAATGATGTAATAAAATAAAATAAAATAATATTAAAGATATAAGAGACAACTAATGAATAGTGTGATAAGATTACGTCTAAAAATATTAGATATATTTATTCACTGGAATATACGAGTTTAAATTGTAATCTTTTTGAGTTGTAGTGTACAAATTTGGTAAAACAAGCTTAACGAGCACGTAATTTCTGGAAATTAAGCTGAAAACCGATTCATTTGGCGAAGACTTAGAAATTGAAGCCTTGTGGCCTATTTCACGATCACAAACTTGGTTGGTATTTTTTTCTGGTGCTAAGTTTATAATCATATAGCTAATAGCTCTGCTCTGTGATTTTTCTTCATAATACAACAACTTGGAGTTCATCTGTTTCAAATGGATCTTTCACTTTCCTCTTCTCTCTCTAAACCCTGTCACACACTTTCTCTCTCATTCTCATCAATTTCTTCTTCATTTTCACACAAAACAAACTCTTTGCAATTACTCCCAAGTTCCTCCAATTTAGGTTCCAAATGCAGAATCTTTCTCATAAACCCATTACTTTCCCGCCAAAAGGACCACAAGATTCGAGCTGCGCAGAGTTCGAATCAAACAGATGATGACGGTTTTGTGCTGGAAGACGTTCCTCACTTGACGAATTTCCTCCCCAATTTACAGGTAGAGTTTCTCGGAAACTTTCTCTTCATTTCTTTGTTGCTTCTAGTTTGTCTAGACTACTCTTGATTATTAAACTTTGTTTTGGTAAATTTTTATTTTCATGAACATAAATTTGTCGTATCTGTGGAATCAGGGCTAGGTTTTCTCAGGACTAAATATTTTAATTGGCTAAATATAAATTTCATGAGGATTAGGTGTGGGATTAATTTCTTTTCTTTTTCTGTTTCATTCTATTGACAAATAAAATGATATGATGTTTTTGTCGCTGGTGCAAATTTCGAAACTTCTCTGCCTTTATCTATTATTATTGTTGAGCAATTGCTTTTCAGAGAAAAATGTAATATACTGATCATATCATTGATGAGCAATTGGTATGAGAAAAGATGGTGTCAATTAATCAGTGTGACTTTTTAGTTGATTGAGGCTTAATGAGCTTTTTAAAGTAAATGCCTCGTTTCCTTTAATAGTTAAAGAAAAGGTTTTGTGTAAGTTGCAATTCCTTCATCTTAGATGGTAGGTTTTTTAGAATTGAAGGCGTGAGATCTCCACTAGTGCATTTGGTAAAGTTGGTCACGAGCTACTGCATTTTTTCTTCAATCCACTCTGTAAGTGCATTGATGTATGGTCCTTATCACACTATTGGCTTTGTTGCAGTCCTATCCAAATCCATTGCAGAAGAGCCAAGCATATGCCATTGTCAAGTAAGTTCTTTAAGTTTAGGTTATTAACTCTAAAACTTACATTCAACTGTTTCTTCTGGTCCATGAACATTGTAAAGTAGATATAAAAGAAAGAAAGAGTAGTAGCTTGGATGATTCCAAGACTACACTAAGACCTTATATTTATAGTAAAGAACGTACATAAGACTTGCTTATCTATACAATATGGGACTTAACACCCAACATAATTTAACACTAAACATACTCTAACACTCCTCCTCAAACTAGAGCATATATATGCTTTAGCTTGTACAAATACAATCCAAGTATTAAAAACTCTCAACATTCCCCTCACATAAAATAATCTAACAAAAAATTACATTAAATTTCACTCGACTCATCCTGTGCCTAAAAGGACGAGAACAGCACAAATAACATGTACCTACAAGTGAATCATTGGTTCACAACTAACATAAAATGTCAATTGGCAACAACTTCTGCCGAGAACTTTTCTGGTCGGAAAACAAGAGGAGGCAACTCCAGAATCGGTGATAGCGAGCAAAGAATGCTGAAAACTCTTAAATCTTGTAAAATGGGAGTTGTGTCCAAGACTAAACAACCAACAAATATAAAGATAAAGATAGGCTTAAGCAAAAACTTCAATACTCCGAACTCCAAGCAGCATCAAAAACTTTGAAATTGTTTGGGGTTGCCACCAAAGAGGAGAGGCGGTAGCCTCAAGATTAAACTTGGTTTTGGATCAAACCCTCTCTGATACCGTGTAAAGTAGATATAAAAGAAAGAAAGAGTAGTAGCTTGGATGATTCCAAGACTACACCAAGACCTTATATTTATAGTGAAAAACATACATAAGACTTGTTTATCTAAACAATGTGTTACTTAACACTCAACGTAACTTAGCACTAAACATACTCTAACAAACATTTTGTTTCTTTTAGTCATTATGCACTAAACCTTGAATTTCTTGACTATTAGGCAAACTTTTGTAAGCCCAGAAGATGTGGTTGCACAAAAAGTAAGGACTTTTCCTGTCTCTGTAGTTTGTACATGAAGTCTTTTAAATACCAAGACATGTCTGATATTCTAATTTTCAGTTTATATTTTTATGCTCTATGTCCAGATTGTTGTTCAAAAAGATAGCCCTAGAGGAGTACATTTTCGGCGTGCAGGACCCCAAGAAAAGGTCTTAATTAAACATTGAAATCCTCTCTGTCCCATTATAATCTTGAGAAGCTGATTATGGTCTCTTCTATCATTAGGTTTATTTCAAGTCAGATGACGTGCGTGCCTGCATAGTGACTTGTGGGGGTTTATGCCCAGGGATCAACACAGTGATTCGGGAATTAGTATGTAGCTTGAATTCCATGTATGATGTTGATGATATACTTGGAATCGAGGTGAGTTTCACATGTGTTGCGTCTTGCTCAATCCTCACTCTAGTAGTCTATCTCTTCAATGTTTTGTTTTTCTCTTTCTATTGGTCCATGTGTTATAAAAGAAAATATCTGTTTTTGTACTTCCCAATATTCAAATATTAAGAACTTTTGACATGCAGATTGCTTATGTGGATAGAAGGCTATGAGATTAAAGAATGTTCAGTTGTTTATACCTTAGTATAATTCTGAAGTTTTCTATGGTAGAATTTTTTCTTGATTGGTGTTATAATCAAGGAATTTTCTATACTTTAACTGCATGGCACAGCATACTTAGAATCATTTAACACAACTCAAAATAGTAATGCAATGTATCCTGTATTAATTACTAATATCATGCATGCATATTGGCAACTGCTGAGGCACATATTCTAACAGCCTTGTAACTAGCACTCTAAACGTCCATTGGCAAAGTCTTCTTGTGAAAGCTTTTGTCTTATATCTGCAAATTAAGGAGATAATTTTGGAAAAGATGAATGAGGAAGTAGACAATATTTTCAGCTTATATATTTAAATTAAGGAGATGATCATGGAAAAGGTGAATGAGAGGGAAGACATAATTTTATACTTTTCAGCTTTCATACAATGTATTAAATGTAATTGATTATCTTACAGTATGTGGTCTAATTGTTATTGTTTTTCTGATTGTCTTTGTCTTTTTCCGCCATCGTTGGTGTTTCATGAGTTCTAATCATTATTTACTGCTAAAAATATTCAGGGAGGATATAGAGGTTTTTACTCAAAAAACACATTGAATTTGACACCAAAAGTTGTTAATGATATCCATAAACGTGGTGGCACCTTTCTTCGCACTTCACGAGGAGGACATGATACGAACAAGATAGTAGATAACATTCAGGACCGAGGAATAAATCAGGTTGATTTGTGTCGGTTTCCTCAACTACCTTTATACCTTATTTATTAGATAGATTATGGAAGAGATATCTGATGTACAAGTAAATGTCTATTGTCGGTTTTAGGTATATATCATTGGAGGTGATGGTACCCAAAAAGGAGCTGCACTGATCTATAAGGTGAGATTTCTCTGATATGCATTTTTTCTTCAAATGCTCGATTGATTAGCCATGTGATGGTGTGATCGGATATGAGTATGCTGTTGTGAAGGAAGTTGAAAGACGTGGTCTTCAAGTAGCAGTAGCTGGGATCCCCAAGACAATTGATAATGATATTGCTGTAAGTGCTTTGAGGTACTTCATTCATCAAATTCCAAGACAACATGATTTACAGTGACAGTTTTAAGCTTTTGTGTTATTCATGGTCTGATGGCTCAAGCAACCTAAACTATGTAACAACTGCCAATTTTCTGTTGCCATTTATTGTAAAATAATTTAATTTTTAATACAAGCTTATATTTCATAACAATTTCCTTGTAGGTGAATTCTGCAAGTTACACTGTACTTTGTTACTTTATTGCATTTTCCCATTAAAGCGTATTTGATATTGTCTCTTAGTAGAGCAAAATATTTATTTTTCTTGGTATTCTGTGGATTGATGGTTTTGTGGTGGTCTGTTTGGTGTAAGACATGATTTTCTTTGGTTTTCCTTTTCACAACCTTTCTGGTGCAATTTTCATGTCTTTGAAACGTGTCAAATATAAATTAAGAAAAATATTATGTGAAACAAATGGCAATCTATGGTTCCAAAAAGTGACGTTGATAATTTAACTCTCTTTCTTTGTCGGCATTGTGATATAATTCCTGGCTGCAACTAAAGCAGAGGTTAATTTTGTTGGTTTCCTTGATTTATATTAAATGCTTGTGTGCGTTTTGCAAGTAAGATAAACATGTATTGTCATTAGAAAATGCTTGAATGGGTGCTTCTTACGCTAAGAGCTATTCATTCCAAAACATGTGTTTTTGCTGAAACTTGGTGATTTATTTTAAAAAAATTGATGGTTGGCTTCACATTGTGTAAGTCCGCTTCAAGTGAGGCCTGCTTCCGGAGACTCTGAAAGTTTTATATTATACCACTAGTTCCTGAGCATCTGAGCTGGTATTATTGACCAAAACAATTGACCCTGGCCTTTATCTCTGTGGTAGGAACTTACTATATGATCCAATGATTCTTTGATAGTTGTTAACAGAGTTTGGCAAGTGATTCTATTTTCTATGAGAAAATCCAATTGAGATTTGGTTCTAATGGCACTGTCTCTATGTTAAGAAAATGGGTGGAGAGTGAGGGTCGTGGCATTAACACCCATGGCTGCCTCTCCCTGACTTACCAATCAATTTTCTTTCTTTTGTGGATAAGAATTAAACAAAATAAACTGCTCAAGAGAAGTTTACTTCTAAGTACAGCTGGCAACAAAACATCCCTACACTTGAAATCTTTTGAAACATATCAGTTATAACAAATCCTTATGGAAGGTTTCATTGGTAGGTTGACATTTGGTCAATAGAGAGAGTTCGAAAAGTCCTTTTTGGAATGAAAACTAGGTTTTACTTCTTACTTATAAGTTGAAGGTCAAACTTGAGCTAAATTGGAGAAGAACAAGTCCATTTGAATGCATGGTGTGTCTAAGAGAATTACTAATTTTCTTTGTGCAAGCATTTACTGAAGTTTGCATAAAACAATTTTAAGTGAAGAACAGGACTTGATAGAGGTTTTACTCTTTCACAAATTTATGGTTTTGTACTTATTCCTTGTCCAATTTGCTTCAAGTTTTTTTATTTTGGTCCTATAATTTTGTCTTCTTTACTGAATTCTTTGAGCTATTTACATTCATCCAGCAAAAAACATTAAGGCAAAATAAGAATGATGTTTTTTTTTTTCCTTGCATGGAGTCTCTGTTGTTCATGTTCAAGTGCCACACATGAAATGGATAATTAACATTGATCACCTTCCTTTTGGACATATTTGCCCATTACTTGACTCCAGTATTATTCTTGTTTGGAATCAGGTGATAGACAAGTCTTTTGGTTTTGATACTGCTGTTGAGGAAGCTCAGAGAGCCATTAATGCTGCACATGTGGAGGTTGAAAGTGTGGAAAATGGAGTTGGAATTGTCAAACTTATGGGAAGATACAGTGGTAATTTCATTTGAACCACTGCCACTTTGTGTGTGTGTGATTTTAATATTTTACTCAACAATTTTATTTTGTATGGTGTATTTATTCTTTAATACATTTTAAGCATCATATTTTCTGTCTTCATTGTCCTCATGAATTGGTACTTTCCACCTGTAGGTTTCATTGCCATGTATGCAACTTTGGCAAGTCGAGATGTGGTAAGACTTTTACTCAATGTCTAGAAATCCTTTATTACAATCTTAAATTCTGCTAGACAGATTCTGTTGCTATGTAATTTCTTATATTAGAAAATAAATATTTTTGTATTATCATTTTTTTTCATTATTTTAAGAGCTCAAAGAGAATGGGGAATTATTCTTTGTTGGGTTACTAGTTCCTGTAAGTTTAATCTTTGAGGAGACAAAGTAAAATTAAGTCATGTGGGCAAATCTAACATAAACTATATACCAATTGGTGAACTTGTTGAAGGAATCAGGTTTAGAATATTTGTGTTTGTTGGCATTAAATGCAATTACAATGCTCTCATGGTTGATGTTTGGTGTAAGGAGTATCTTGTCCTCTTCAAGATATGATATGTCTTTTCCTATTGCTTAGCTACCCTTATTCACCAGTAATTGCTTGGCTAACCTTCATTTTCTCTGTATTTTCTTTCGTTAGGGTAATTACTTATTCTACTGTCTGTAATTCTGTCCCTTCTCTTTATTCTAATTAGTAATATGAAAACTGAAAGAACTGCAGCAGCTATTAATAAGTTTTGGACTGTAACAGGATTGCTGCTTGATTCCAGAGTCTCCGTTTTATTTGGAAGGTCAGGGTGGGCTTTTCGAATTTATTGAACACCGGCTTAAAGAAAATGGACATGTAGTTATTGTGTTAGCAGAAGGAGCGGGTCAGGAATATATAGATGCAGCATTGCATACAGTTGGTGAGAAAGATGCATCAGGAAATAGACTACTCCTTGATAACGGTCTGTGGTTATCTCAAAAGGTTAAGGTATGGTATTATAACATGGGTCATAATATCCTTCCTTCACTGGACTTTCACCCTCCCTTCTACACTCACTCAATTGGCTATCTTATTTGATTCCAGAATCGGGTTAGCCAGTTATAAACAGTAGACATTGATTATCATCTAATTAAAGGTTCATGTAACTTGATTTTTATTTTATTTTTCATTCATATTTTAGTATACTGTCTGAGATTGTTGTTTAGAGTATAATTTTCTGATACCAAACTTATTCCAGTTATTCTCTGCCCTTCTAACTAAATCAGTCCAATTTTATAAATGTTTCTTGATGTTAAGGAACAAGTTGTATCAATAAACGATTATATACTAATGGAAAATATATGGAAGTGTTGTAAGTGTGCAGTCATGGACCATATTGTGTATTGGATCTTTAACTAGCATATTCTTTTTTCAATTTGGAAAATCTAATACAGTTTACTGCGTTAACGATTTTGTTTGATCTTAGACATTTCCTTTCATTTATCAGAGAGTTTCTGAACTTTAGTATCTTTCAAGTTATTCATTCAATTTTGTAATCTATGTACTGCATGTGACAGGATCATTTTACAAAGGTTCAGAAGATGCCAATAAATATGAAATATATAGGTACCTTCTTAGATAGTTTATAATTCATTTTACCTTATATTACCTTTTTTTTTTTGTGTGTGTGGGAATAAAATGTGCATGATTTGTGTTTATGGCTTTACGCTAAGAAAACCTTATTTTCACTGAAAAATCTGATTCAGGTATGCTAGAAATTCTAAGCTTTACATGTTTGGTGAAAAAACTGAGGTAAAGTCGATAGATAGATAGGTAAGGTAAAAAACTGAGGTACCATGTGGATCAGGAAGTACCTCCTCAAAGATGCCAATGCCATTCATGCCTATTATCTCCCTTCAAGACTCAATTTTGACCTTGGAGAAATATTATTAACTTGACTTTTTATTAGGCAAAAGAAGGGGACATAAAGAAAAGAAAAAAACTTGACTCCTGAATGGTGTCTATTCTTTCTTATAAATAGGCTAGAAGTGCATAACAGAAACAGATACTAATATACATCTGTGTCATGTAATGTTTGCAAATAAGTTGGTTCAACTGGATAGACAAAGAATTGATGGTTGCAGGTTTTAGGTGTTTCTTTAAATTTTCCTTTATAAAATTTTCATTCAACGTCTTCTTTTACAGATCCAACATATATGATCCGGGCTATTCCAAGTAATGCATCAGACAATATTTACTGCACTCTTCTCGCTCACAGTGCGGTTCATGGGGCTATGGCTGGATACACTGGCTTCACAGTTGGTCCTGTAAACAGCAGACATGCTTATATTCCAATTTCCGTATGGTGTTCTAAATGACTTGATATAAGTAAATATGATCTAGGCTATTCATTTCAATCTAGTTAGAATATCCCTTTCTTAATGGTTCCTAGTAGATTGCCCTAACCAGGTCCTGTCTATTAGTTGTTATATGTCACGATTGAACCGAGAAATCTAAAATCAGGGAGGAATGAGGACATAAGGATCATGGGGAATATTGTCACCAGAGAGAAATAATATTAAATAATAAGCACCATGAAACTAGGTACATCTTTCACAATTTTTACTATTTTGAAGCAAAATAACTGTGGAGTATCCACTTTTTTCTTCTGCTGAATCTTTCCCCACCTATCCTCTCACCCCTGCATTTGTTCTGCTAAGATCTGTTGCTCTTTCAGCAGGGTAAGAGTAGTTTTCTTTTTATCGATATGATGCAGCCCAAGAAAATATAAAAGTAGGGATTTCAAAATTGTGGAGACAAGGACTGGAAGTGTATATATTATCACAAAATATGCAAAAATGCTTGAATCTTGGTTTTTCTTATATGATTGACCATCTACCATAATCTGCAATTTGAGAACTGATGTTTGTATTTGAATTAGTCAGATAACCTAGTGCACAGACATTGATGAAAAATGTTATAAGCATATATGTAATTTCTTTTATCATGCGTTTGACTATCTTAATGAATTTGCAGTTTCTTTCATTGTCTAAAAACTTAAGTGAGATGTTATGTGCTTGAATTACTACCTAAGTTGTGTATTGTAGACATTTTCTTTTCCTGCATTATAAATTCAACATGCTGGGTTAACAAGGCTTCTTATTGCAGCATGTGACTGAGGCGCAGAACACAGTGAAGCTGACTGATAGGATGTGGGCTAGACTTCTTGCATCAACAAATCAACCTAGTTTCTTGAGCTATGACCCAGTGATTCGAGAAAAATCTGACAGAGAGATTCTTGAGGTAATCAATGATACGAAGAATTCCTCTATCTAGATTCTTATGGGTCTGAGCTTAATTTTGAAGGGTCAGGACCAGCTAATTCATTAAATATGTTTAGTTGCTTTCTGTTTGCTATTACAATAAAGCTCAAATAAGTTCCTACAGCCTCGTATCATGTGCGCAGATTACATTGTATTGGTTGCAGCAAGAATGCAAGTTGCAAACCATTATTTATTGCAGAAGGGATGCACTTTGCAAACCTATAATGAATTCATAAATGTGGCTGTAGCCATCGTGTTAGTACTGACTTAAGTTTACTGTTCATGTTTACTGTTTTTGTGGAAAAGGGGTCTCTGACTAGCCAAAAGAGATGGAAATAAAAGGACGAAAACTTGAACATTATAAAAGTAGCGGTCTACTGTAAATGTTAAATGTTAAGGGCATAGTAGCAGTCTACTACATGCATGAAGTCTACTACTGCTCTTAATCAAAATGTTTGTAATCCTTTTAGTAGCACCACTAGGTGTGGATAGCCTTCTCTAATAAATGTTTTGTTTGTTAATGATTTTCTTGGCGGCAACTGGTAAGTTGTTCCTTTGATGACCTGTAGGCCACGGGTTTGAGGCGTCGAAACAGCCTCTTTGCAAAAATATAAGGGAAAGGCTGCGTACATGTGGCACCTACCCTCCCCATACCCCACAATAGCCGGGGAGCACTTTGTGCATCGGGTGAGCCCTTTTTTTTTTTGTTAATGATTTCCTAGTTTATGCCTTGTTTCAAACCCACCCCAAATAAATAAATAATGGTTATTGGGTTGATGGTGGTGGCAGTGGCGGTGGTGGTCATGGCTGTGGGTGGGGTGGTATTGGGTGGAGTTTTATGATGTAGTGGAGCTGGAGGTAGTGATGGCAGTAATAGCTTATGAGTGGTGAAATGTTTCACCGCCTTCAACCTTTAATAACACAGCCTATGGGATAAAGAAAGAAACATTTTATTCTGTACACTTTCCCAGAAGGGGAAATTCTTGTCCAACTCTTGTCTTATCGAGTAAGTGGGTATGTAGGGAGACTTTACTGATGTGGACATTGGACCAGGATTCAAGATTATTGTCGATAACTAGTTTTTATAGTCTAGGTATACGAATACACCTGTAATTTTATTTTCGTCAGGTACGACTGTTCTTTGCTCTGACTTGAGTTATTCAGAAACAATTAGCAAAACAACTTCAAATTTTAGATCTTATCCAGAGATTAGGTACCCTTGCCAATATTTTCTGGTCTTGGTACAACTTGATGATGAGGGACCCTGATATATCATACAAGGTCGTCATAGCTTGCCTCTAGTCACCACATGATGAGATAGAGATACATTCCAAATGGAAATTTATGACTTTGTTTCATACAAGGGACCCTATATAATCACAAGTTGCAGAAATTTTCTGTGTCTCTAGTTCACTTACATGACTCTGTACATTGCCATAGTACACAACAGGTCCCTACTGCTATAACCCAAAAACATCAACTTGAATCTAATTGCTGAGATGTTGCTCCAATGTGGGGACTCAAGATTATAACAATGCAAGTGGATAAGATTAATGCAGACAAAATATGGAGCTCAGAGGTTATACTGTGCGAAGGTTAACTGGATGAATTAGTTGACAATAAATTCTGTTAAGTGCCCACAAAAAAGACTGAGTAGGTTCCCAATTGTATATATCTTCTCATTGATATCTGTTTCCTCCCACACAACCAAAAATGACAACAGCAGACGAATTCACCTTAGAACTTATCCAAGAATATCTTCTTGGGGACTTTATGTCGTCTAACCTTCAACAAGTCAAACTCGAAAACCCCTCATCAGAATCTGATTCCAGATCTTGTATTTCAGAACAGAATTGTTATTTTCCCAAAGCCTCTGAATTTGAAGCAAATTTGGAAGTTGATGATTTCGCTTCTCAAAAGAAAGGTTCAATATCAGATCAGAAGGGATCAGAAACAAGTCATGAGAGACATTATAGGGGTGTTAGAAGGAGGCCATGGGGCAAGTTCACGGCAGAGATCCGAGATCCTTCACGGAAAGGTACCCGGGCGTGGCTTGGTACCTTTGATACTGATGTTGATGCTGCCAAGGCTTATGATTCTGCTGCTTTCAGGATGAGGGGCCGAAAAGCAATACTGAATTTTCCTTTGGAAGCCGGAAAATCTGAGCCGGCAGAAAACGGTACTGGCCGGAAAAGGAGGAGAGGTTAAACAAGAATTACCGGAATCTCATCAGGACGGATTTGAGCGGTTGATGATGAAGCTCAACTGTCACCGTTAACTCTGGAAAATGTTCCTAGCCACGTGTTTGATTGTGTATATAATATAGATGATTAATGAATGATCCTTTTTGGTTTAATTGCCCTTTTGGTCCAATAATTTACTTAAAAATTTAATTTAGTCCCTGTAATTTTGATTTTTACAATTAAATCCTTATACACTCCCAAATCAATTATGAAAATCAAACTAGAACGAATTACAATAATTCAATTGCGAAAATCAAAATTACAAGGACTAAATTCAATTCTTAAGCAAACTATTATATCAAAAATGAAATTAAACCTAAAAGATCATTCATTGATCATTTATGATACTACGCAAAAGAGATATTTTATTTGTTTACGTGAGACGATCTTAACTCAAGTTAGACATAAACTCAATGCAAGGATCATATTATACGGGATTTTGAAATTATGAAAACTAAGTTGATTAATTTAAGAAAGTACAAGAATTTAATCATGCAAATCAAAATTACAGGACTAAATTAAATTTTTAAGAAAATTGTAGGAATAATTAAGTCATACTAATATTATCAGATTGACTCACGTGTTTGATCATTTATTGCATGTGTGATGGTAAAGCAAAATATAAAGATCAAGTGCACTGCTAGTATACATTCATTCATCGAGTTATTGTTCCAAGAGCATGGTATGATTATTTCTGAAGAAATTGTATATTTAAAAATGAGTAATTAGGATGTCACATAATATATTATTGATTCAGTCTTGACAATTTCTTACAAATGAATTAACTAATGCCATATTATATGATTGAGTGAGATTGAATAAATGACTTTAAAAGAAATAAAAAAAAAGGGAGAAGAGAAACCAAAGGATAAGTATGGCATCCAACTCACCAATTAATAAAAATGGTTATGAATTGAATATTTATTTTTTTATTTTTAGTCTGGATCGGATGTGACATTAGAGGTTTAGGTGCATGCAACAAAAAAAAAAAAGAGATTGTTTTATTACAAAACACAATTATAAGCTAGTTAGGTGAACAAGTTGCATGACAAATCCACCAACAGGACCTACCTAGTTGTAAATTTTGTTCCAAATTAAATATATACTTTGGAATAGAACAATCTTGAAGGCTGAATAAATATTTAATACTCACTCACAAATTAATTACTAATTAGTTGAATTAATAACTTAAAATTAATGTTATTTAATTTTTGTTCTTTTTTTTAACTTTAGTTCTGCACGTGGTGTTGAAATCTCATACTAGTGATTAATTGTGATTTGAATATGGTCTTGAAATATTTTTTTTGCTAAGAATATGGTCTTCCTTTGGTGTAGTGGTTTAACTTTTTAAAGTACAAAGACGACTTTCTAGGACACATAATTCTTTATGATAAGTGAATTAAGATGTTCCTTTCAAGTTTGAATGGACTTTGAGTTTTCAGCATAGACTTAATAGTACAAACGTTTACGTCACTATTATTGCCCTCGTGTATGTTACTATGCCTCTAGCCTCTAGCCTCTAGCCTCTAGCTAGTATCTAGTCGTAGTAAAATTATTGTCATTGAAAGGACATACGTGCATAGTATTGAGTATACAAGTCAATGGATCCTACCAGGTCAAGATTGTGATTCAATAATATTTGATTTAACATGTATCTTTTGATATGTGCGATCAATATTATACCATATGAAATCGGGATAATTATTCAAAGAATGATGTAACTTTCTTGATTCTTATCATTTTACTTTAATTTGTTAGGATAATTTATTTTAAACAATTAAATTTAGTTGATTATTCTATTTATATCATTAGTATTGTTTATTAAAATAATCATAAATATTGATTATTATAATTTATTAAATTAAGATTTAATTACCAAAAATAAATATAAATTTGTGCTTGTTTTGTATATGGCTATAAATTGAAAGTTTTATTTTTATTAAATCTGAGTGAGTGAATTTTATATTTAAGAAATAAACATATTATTTTTTCTTGTAGAATATATCAATCGAGAGTCAAATCAATATATTAATCTTGTATTTTTATAATCAATTTTATTTATTTGTTGATTTTAATTCTCCTAATTTCTAGTAATTGTTTTAAAGATTCTATTAATTTTAAAATGTGAAAGAGTTTCAAATTCTTGAATTCATAAATATACCATCTTCCCATAGAGTATATCGAGAAATGTACTACATATGTGGATCTTGTATTTGTCACTTATTTTTTGATTCCAATCATTTTAAAATTCTTGGGAATTGATAATTAAAATGCTTTACGTTACGGCTAACCCAAATTAATCAACTGCCTTTTTTTAGTGATGTTGATTATTGATTAGGTAACAAGTGGCATCTGTGGCCGGAAATACCCAGGAAACGACATTGAGTTGGAAACATGGACCCAATTAGACATTAATTTCCACATAAAGATATCAACAAAGAAAGAGACAACACCCACTTGTCACTTCTTCTATATTTAGAAGGATTAAATCAACCAAATGATGCTTCCTCTCTCCATCTCGGAACTTCATTAGAAACCACCATTTTTCCTTTCCTTCCTTCTAAACACACACACACACACTCTCTCTCTCTCTCTATAAATATAGGGCTCTTCCACACACCTATTTTCCACTCAATTGAAGTGGCTGAAATTTCAAATTAATTCCTCTAGCTAGCAACTTCATTAGATCTCCAAGACATTAAACAATCTTCTAGCCTGTTCTACTGTACTACTATATATATATATAACCACTCTCAATTACTCTCATTCATAGCTTAATTTCCCACCATCATATATATATATATATATATATATGGAAGAAGCTTTTGACACCACCAGTACTCTTTCTAATTTCTACTCTTCCAATTACCAATTGCAAACTCAATCCAAACCTCCAAAACCATCGAATTTAAGCCACCGCCGTCCTTGTTTAAGAAACATCACCATACCTCGGCCACTGCCAAACGTTGTTACTAATTCACAGAAGGCAGCTGAGCTGGCAACAAATTATAGGGATCATTCATCAACCAGTACTACTACCTCAACCTCATGCAGTGATCAAAGCAAGCACTATAGAGGCGTTAGAAGGCGGCCATGGGGGAAATTTGCGGCTGAGATACGTGACCCGAATAAAAAAGGATCTCGGGTTTGGCTTGGAACTTTTGAAACTGCTATTGAAGCTGCAAAAGCTTATGATAAAGCTGCTTTCAAATTACGTGGAAGCAAAGCTATAATAAATTTTCCTCTTGAGGTTGGGAACTCGCCCTCGCCGGTAATTTGCCGGAAAAGAAGAAGAGAAGATCACGAGAGTGAAGGAGGAGATGATCTTCACCTGAGACTACAAAGAGTAAGGAAGTGAAGAGGGAGGAATACCAGGCAGAACAAGTTTCAGCATTAACGCCGTCAAGTTGGAACTGGGGTTTGGGACACTGATGTTAAGGGGATTTTTAGTAGTACCGCCGTTGTCGCCGTTATCTCCACATCCCTCGTTTGGATTTTCTCAGCTTATGGTTGTTTGAGGGGAGGTTTAATTAGCAGAAGCAGATTTTTTATTTTTTTGTGTGAGAGAATATTCTTAATTACTTGATTTTTAAGAGAGAAAAAAAAAAAAATGAATTCAATCTCGAGTATCAGTTTTTTTATTTTTTTTTATTTTGTAGTTGGGATCAAAGCAATATGTTTTCTTTTATTTTGGCTAAATTAAGACCATAATATTTGTGTGAAGTATACATATAATTTTTAGTATTCAGATTGTTTCATTAATTTTGTTAGCCTATTATGATAAAGGATTAATTAATTAATGAGAGGTTAAAATCAAGTACCTTGTTTATGATTATTGTGTTCCAAAATGGCTAATAATCTAATCTATATTCCTGATGAATGCCAAAACTAACTACTAGTTAATAACTAGTAAGATCTACTTGTTCTGTGTTCCCATATAAAACCAATTATAGTTGTTTATTTTTCCTGAAGTACAGCATATATATTTTTATTTATTTATTATAAACCTATGAGATATGATATGTGGCTGATTGAAACTGAAATTGTATACTAGTTGCCTTAATTTACTTGAGGAAAAAAATTGAATTTTATTATTTCCAACAAAAGAGAAACTGGAAAGACTGAAAGATAAGGAAAGAGGGTATTGGGTTTTCCGTTTCAAAAGGTCAAAATAGGCAAGAGGGAGAGTCAATGCTTTGGGCCTGTCTGAATTCAAAGAAACTATAGATTCTTTTTGAGCATATGGGCCGGGCTTAGAATTTCAGGCCTACGTGTAAAACATTGTTGGGACATAGATAGACCACTAATATTTATGAGAAAATTGGGAATGAATAGTTATTGTTCAATCATTATTGGTATATATATATATACTATTTTTAAAAGTCATAACACCCTTATTATGATCTCCTATTTTAGAATAATATTAATTAATTAATTTTAAACAATTAAATTAACTAAAAATTAGTTTTTCTCTCCTAATATTCAAAGATCATGCACTATAAAGGAAATAAAAACAATCCCTTTAAAATAAAAACCAGAGAGTAATAAAATTTTAAAAAGATAATTAGTTTTTATATAGTGAAACAATGCCTAAAAATGTTTAAATAAATTTCATAATCTACAAAATTGAATTAGGATTTTTGAAGCTCATAACATGTAGAAAATTAAAATATAAGATTGTATTTGAATAGAGATTTTTAAATTTTTTTTTTTTGAATTTCCAGTCACCATTGATGAAAAATAAAAAGTTTTCAATTTCAAAATCTTATATAACATAATTAAATAAATTTATTCTATGTAGAGTATTTTTTTTTTTTTTTAATATAATAAACTCCTAACAAATAGTAAGTTTTTATTGATAAAATTAGATTAAGAAAAAACAAAATCGGTGAAAGCTAGATTCACAAACAGAAAGAAAAAAAAAAATTATTTTTGAAAAAATAAAATAATGTTATCCCTTACACATAAAAATAATGAGATAAAGAGATGGTATGAGAGTAATTTTAACTCGAGTTTTTAATTTAGTTGGATACTAAAATATGATAAGTTAAAATAAAGTTTGACCTATAATTTTTTTTTTTTATCATAAATTTTTGACTAAAATACATTATATTTAAAGTTTAATAGTATGGTTACAATTTACAATATACAATACAAAAATAGAAAATACTTTTTCATGAAGTACTATTAACTTTTCAGACATAATTTTTTATACTTGTTGTAAGAAGTTATAAGAAATAAACCTCTTATAAATTAGTGATCAAGATTTGATCCTTGCACATTAGATTTTTCCCAATGTCATAAAATGGGTAAATTTGTTGTCCTTCCGCCGCCTCAACTTTTTCCTAGAATCCATGGAATAGTCCCATTTTGAAATTTTATAATCTTCATAAAAAACAATTCCAAAAATATAGTGTGCATAATTTGTAATAAACAAAATAGTTTTCATCCAACAAAACAATTACTTTACACATGAAAGATTTTCCATAAGAAAATACTAAGTCTTACATGGTGAGGTTAATTATTTTGGGAGAGGAGAAGAGCTCAGTACACAATTCTGTAAAATACAAATCAACTTAAAAGGAGTTGGTTGATACTTTAAAGTTATATATTTTGTTATTTAGCAAGTTTTATTAAGGTCAAATTAAATATATTTTTATTAATTATTTCTCTGGATCGATTAAAAGTATATATTTCACACTGAACTTAAAAAAAGGTTAATTGAGATACTCATTAGCTATTAGAAAATACCTAACTAAAAAAAGAAGTTAATTGAGATACTCATTAGCTACTAGAAAATACCTAACTAAAAAAAGAAAAGTGAATATTAGATTTTAGGAAAGTGGAGAAAGGTTAATAATGTAGATAAGATTAACAGAAATAGTTATATGTTAGTGATGATACACAAGTAGTCCCTAGCTCGGATTCTTCTCAACTCAATTTCTTTCTCTTTCTTTAGCAACTTCCACATTTAACTATTATACACCGACCGAAACGACGTGTCCTCGAAGGAAGGCCCTGCGTTGCATGCGACCCCTGCATGACAACTTCCTTAACACGTGCCTCCCCAAGTGCCACCCTCGTCTATCACTCTCTCAGTTACTCCTCATCTCTTTCTTCTTCTATATCTATATATAGATAAACAAATTAATCTCCAAATTCACAAACAATTCACACATCAAAACCTCATCTTATTTATATTTTAATCCACCATTGAATTGAATTGCATTGCCGTCTGATCATTTTGACCCAATGGCTGATGACCAGTACCGCCAACACCAACAACACCAATATGGCCAGGCGGGCCAGCAGCCTCGATCCCACCAAGTTGTGAAGGCAGCAACAGCCGTCACAGCTGGTGGTTCACTTTTGCTTCTCTCCGGTTTAACCTTGGCCGGCACGGTTATAGCCTTGACTATAGCCACTCCGCTGTTTGTCATATTCAGTCCGGTTCTGGTTCCTGCGGTTATTACAGTGGGTCTGTTGATCACTGGGTTTTTGGCCTCAGGTGGATTCGGTGTGGCTGCGGTTACAGTTTTGTCATGGATCTACACCTACGTAACCGGGAAGCATCCACCTGGCTCTGATCAATTGGACACCGCTCGCATGAAGTTTGCAGGTAAAGCTCGGGAGATTAGAGACAGAGCGGAGCATTTTGGTCAGCAGCAGCAGTCTTCTTAAAGTGCACCGTTATGCAGTGAATCACTACTCGATCCGAGCTGCTTAGGGTGGTGAACTGGTCATATATATATATATAAATCGAGGAATGGAAGTCATTGTTAGTTATTTCAAAAAGACTTTGCCTTTTTATTTTTGTTTTTACTACTTTTGTGTTTCATCTCATGTACTATCTGAGCTCTGAGTCAGCGAGTATGAGTATGGTTGTGTTTGTAATAATTTGAACTCTTTGTAGATCAATCTTTCAAATCTGTCAATTCTGGGTTTTATTTATTTTTTAAGATCTTCAATTTGTATCCTTTTTTTCTTCAATTTTATATTGATGATGATAGCAAAAGACATTAAAATTTAAAAAGGGTTGCATGCATGAGCCTGTAACTAGCTAAGCCATGACACATGTTAGCATTCCAATACATGTGTTCAAACCTGAGGAATATTTCCTTCATCTAATTAGAAATTTGATTTGATTTGCTCTTATCAAACAGTGTAGCTATAGGCTTGTTTAGAAAGGAAACTACACATGTTTTCTTTTTCTTGCATGATGCTTGAAAATATTTATGGACGGAGCACTTTTATTATGTGGTTAGTTTAAGTTAAGGGTTGTTTTGTGGTTGGAACATCCATACCTGCTGCTTGCTTATTTTGTTCAAATAATGAGTATCTATTGATATTAGAATTCTTTTTACACTTATATTTTCTGACCAATTCATCACATTTTGTGAAATTAAAGGAGAATTTTATTTTGTGCAAATAATGTGATGATTTGAGCACCATAGTTCCTCTATATTTTCTTTTTAGTTTTAAGATATTCTATTTTCCTTTTCTTTTTTTTACTTCTCGATCCTATTCATGTTTGATGTGCTATAAATTTTATTTTTATTTCCAAAATAGATAAATTAATCAAGTATTTGATCTTCTCTAAGAATAAATTTTACTTTTTTATATAATTATATTTCAAATGTTGACAAGAATGAAATGAATGCTAATTGAGTTTAAGAGTGTACAAATCAAATATGTATGTGTATAATGCTATTTGTTTGTCGACCATAAAATGGTTTCATTTATTTTGTTCTGGTAACTTTTTTGTCACTTTTTTGAATTGGTTAGTTTTATTTTCGCCTGCTTCCATGCACAAATGATTCCAACCTTTTAAATGGTATGTTTCTTCTCAATTCATCTCTAATTTTTCTCTAAATAAATAATTCTTAATGGTCGTGTTTTTCCTCCCTTTTATTTATTATTATTTGTCTCTTTTTTCTGACTGATGTGAAATTCTCAATCTTATTTCTTTTTGAAGAGATTTTTTTTTTTTAAATTTAAATCTTGTTTTCAAGTTGACCATTCTTGACATTGGTGTAGGGTGAGTATTAAGGCACAAATCATTATACAAGAATTATGAGTGTAAAATTTCCTCTAAGATTAATGAAAGATGAATTAATATCAACATGATTTCTTCTAATTAATTGAAGTGATTCTCTCACAATTATGAGTATGATTAGTTTCATTTAATCAATTGAAGTGATTCTCTCAATAATTATGAATATAAATGCTTCATTGTATTTAATTAATTATTTCTATTTAATTCTAAAGTGCAAACCAAGCCAGCTCCACATAAAAACCAATCATGTTAAAACCCAAATGCACTACTCTGAGGAGAACAAGTAGATTCATACAGACTCGGAGCCTCGAGATAGCCCACACCATTAATGGAGATAAATCCAATGATTCACATGGTTCCAATGGTCCTTCCCAGGAAGAGAAACAAAAAAAAAATAGGAAACCTTACCTGGTTGCCGCGGACAGAGAAGCTGGGAACGAAGCTGGCGAGCACCGCGAGAACAGCGGCGGCAAGTCCTCCATTGCTGGAGACAGTTGCACATGGAGGTCAGTGAGAGATAGCATCATATAGATAGACATTGTTGAAAATTCGTATTGCTGAGAGAAAAGAGTTAAGGATTTAATTTGGAGAAAAATATATGCGTAACTTTGCATCAATAAAAAGCGGCGGCTGAAAGTAATATTTTTTTTTAAAAAGGTGCAAAATATTATTGATTATTAGCGTTCGATTTGAATTATCAGCGTCAGTTTATTTATTTTCTATAAATTTATCAATGTCCAACCTTTAGTGACTAGTAACTTTGAAAACAGACGTTGGTAGTGGTTGTCAGCGTTCCATTTTTCTTGCAGTGGACCTCTACTGACAAACAAAAAACTGTGATTATATATTTTTCATTGTATGCTTTGAAACCAATGGAATCCATGGCATACAGCGAAAGCAAGTTTCATGACCATTTGTTAGAAAGTTTCATCTAGATATAAGTTATTGTATCATGCTTTGCAGTTTGCAGTATATATTATAGTAATTATTGAAGGTGGTCATGGGGCTTAATTGACATAAACATAGCAGCAAACTGTCTAAGCCGCTGATCAGCTTGAGTCCCTTCATTTGGCACAAGAATCAACCCCTTACTCCTCCTCTTCTTATATATATAACGACGCCAACGTATTTGTATTACAACTGCTCCCCATGTTCGCCAATTTGACGAGTAATATCTCAATGTTCGCCTCAGGCTCACTCTCGCAAATTTGTATCGAAAATGATCAGTGATGTATCTCAAGTCATGAGCCTCCAGACCATAAGCTTCTATGGATTGCACACAAGAAAATGTTGCAGACGATGCAGGTAGCCGGTCTATGAATGGGCGTCGCAGGCACCAGGAGAGTAGTTCATCTCCGAAGAAACAACCCGGTTCCAGCATACTTGTAGCTATAAAACCTCTGCTAAGTCCTTGACTGCGTTTTACACGTCCATGTACCATGAATACCGTTCTTTGCACAGGATCTCCTTCTCTCAGTATCTGTATATATATATTTTTGTAAAATGAAAAACTGTAAATATAATTAGATTAGATCAATCTATATACAGCTATACTAATACAAGAGGGTCATGAAAATGACAATATATGTAACTTCTTCACCTTTTCACCCTTGGAGTATATAAGTGGCCTGACCAGATCACAAATGTTATCAAGGATAAGATCGTCCAACATGCCGAATAGAGGTACCTAAATCCATAGGTTAAACACATAAGGATTGGTTGAATGGTACAATTTAATAGATAATTTTGCCAAGTACATTTGTTCACCTTCTTGATGAGGTCTAGGCAGAGATAGCGCTTAATGTCTCTACGCAATCCATCAGGCAAATGTTGGATTAACTCTATTTCATCAATTCCTTCCATGGTTGCCAATCTTTGACGTTCATAATTGCGAACTCTTTCTCTTAGATGATACGGTAACTGTCTCCGCTTCATCCACCATTCCATGTCTCTATATTGTAGCTGCATCTTTTTCTTGTTTGACATGATAGTATGCAGAAATATCTTCACAATTATAAAAATAAGTTACTTGGTCACCTTTTTTAGGCAGCAGGAGTGGTTAAAAATATCACTAATACAGATGGGTGCACATATATAGCACCTTCCTTATCCTTATAACTTTATGATAAATATGTGTAAGACAATTATTGCAAATAAATCACCTGGATATTCCCAATCAATGTAACAAATATCACTAGGCCTGCTGTTGTAATGCATATACTGAATATCAGCTCCATCCAATCGCTCGAAGGCTCAAGTTCATTGCCAAAAGAGCTGCGAAATGAAAATATTAAACTATTAAGTAAGATAAAAGAATAATTTTTCCATTCTAAATGTGACATTGCATAACAAACCGATGCTACGAGTTCCATAATTTAATTCTTGGGACCAATTATATTAAATAATACATTACCTGAGGTTTATCAAGCCCCAAAATACTGGATAGAGGATTCTATCAGCGAGAGAATTGCTGGCAAAGATTGGAAGCGCATTACCGTAGATGCCATATTCGAATGGTCCATCATCATCCAAACAATATGACTTTAATTTTGTCAAGTTTGCACCACATATTTTATCTCCAAATCCGCTCAACTCTGAAGGATGACAAGTTCTTGAGCAAAACAAAGACAAAGTACAATTTTTGCTTCGATCACATTGCAGCTGGAGGCATGAAGCCAAGCGTTGTGTTGAGAGGGCATACCAGAATCCACCAGCAACCTATCTTGAACAAATCAAACACATAAGATCCAGATAATACTAATCAATCAAAATCGATATCCTTGTTAATTAAATTCAATTGTAAAGAGGCTAAAGAGTTTACGTGAGACGCGATCAAGTAGCCAAGGATGTTTAGGTTGAAACGCCACCAAACGCTGCCGAAGATGAAACCTGTGACCTTTTGAAGCTTTTTCATTAAGTAAATGCTGTGATAGAAGTTTGGAAGGAATTGCAGTATGTATGTTACTAGAAGTATTGTCATAATCAGCTTAATTCTCTCCTCTTTCAGCAATTTTGGTACAACCAACCAAGTCACAACCTGACAATTGAAATTTCAAGAAACAAACAGAAACTTGGATGTGAGAGCATATTATCAAGTGATTGTGAAAGGTGATTTGTGCATAACAATCCATCAAAATAGGTAAGTTTAATTTCCTAGGACATTGAATTAGAGCAATACTTTTGTTGTTAAAAAACAAATTCATATGGTTACAGAGCAACATTAATTTTATTTACCAATGGCCTACTTGAATTTTTCAAAGTGTTAATCAAGCGAAAATATAGAACTATGTGCAAGTCAAATATATGAGCTCCATTTCATTATAAGACTTGATGTCCAATTTAAATGACATGACTACAAAATGTTGTTTAACATAAGAGTATGCATAGAAAGAAAATGAGCAATATTACGAGGGGACGCTATGTACATAAAGTATTTTGACGCAAAATAATATATAAAGTAAATTACAATTGACTCGTCAATACTTACTAGTAATCGAAACTTAGAACTATGTGCTCAATAAAGGGAAGAAATGCCCCTCGACCATTAAATCTAGTTTTGAAAATATAACCAACACTAACAACAAACCGTCACTTCAAACAACCAAACAAAAGCCCTTTGTTCCTAAAGCTAACTTTTCCTTTACAGCACTAACAAAGCAATAAAATCTTTGCAGCCCTTTTATAGAAATTTCTTGCTAGCTTGCATACTAATTGCTACTTTCTGTCCTTGATGGTAATTTGCAAATACATCAAAATCACTACATCTGCTTCAATTTTAAATATTTTAAAATGTACTTCACACCCAAAAAGAAACTGAACAGAAAATGAATGAAAAAAAGGAAATGGATTAAAAGAGTAAAAACTCAAAAAGAGTTGATAAATTGGTAACCTGAGGAATAGGGGAGTATGACAAAAGCATCAAACCAGAACCCTCTGAGAGACCTGAGATTGTGAGAAGCAACGGCACGTGCGTCCCACACGAGCTTTCCACACCCAACAACCAATGACTCGCTTGACACGTACGCCAACCTGAACTGAAGTAACAGGTGGAACAAATGCACGAGATCCACACACGTGCGAGCAACGGTAAAGATCACAGCCAGCATGTAATCCATGTAGAAACAAGGGGACCCACTTCCACTCAACGTTACGACATAGAAGAATAGCGGATCCACCACCAAAGCCATCCCACGAGCCAGCAAAACCGCACGGTTCCATCTCCGAACGTGCTTGCTCCGCGGATCCAGAATGCCCCGGAACCGATTGTAAAAACGACGGAAATTCGAGAGTGAATTATAACTATTATTATTATTTGTAGAAGGAGACGGATTTCTCGGGTCGGGTGGACCCTGAATAGGAATTAACGACGAACCTGCTGTGGATTCCCAGTAGGGCTGGTGAGAGGGGTCACAACGATTTGAGTGAAACACTGGGACCCTTGCTTGTGTGCAAGCATAGCATTCTATGGGACTTGAAATTGGGTCATCCTCCTCCTTGCTTTGGCTTCCATTATTCCACCTGGAGAATTAAGCATTTATTTGAAACCAAACCCATTAATATATAAGGAAAAAGAAAATCAAACCCATTGCACAATTTCAACCAAAAAAAAATAAAATAAAAAATGAATGTGTTTGTTAATCATAACTAATTATTGATTAAATTTTAGAGAGAGAGAGAGAGAGAGAGGTAGACCTTTGAATGGGGGAGGGCATGGTGAGAGAAGCTAAAAAGAGAAAAAAAAGAAAGCATTAGACATATGAGAATTGGAGTAGAGAGAGTTTGAAGGAATTGAAATGGAGGAGAATATAGTGTGTGTTAAAGGCACGTAGCTAAGAAAGGGAGGGGGTAGTGTCTTGGTTGTAAGAATGGAGAGACACCTACGTGGTGATGGGGGGGTTGGTGAAAAATGTGGGGTTGGGTTTTTCATTTGTGGACCACAACAGTCAGATTCCATGTCAAGCTCATCTTATAAATTACTATACTTTTTTATTTAAAAAAAAAAAATATGAGTTATTAGTAAATTAATATTATTATAAATATGTATAATTATGACAAGATTATCTCTCTTTGTAATTTATATTTTCAATAATCTCTTAATTAATGACCAAGAAAAATATTATATTTAACTAAATTACTGAAGAAGCAATCTTAATGTACCTTAAGAGAAAACAGAAGAAATAATTATATCTTATAAATTATTTATAAAAAAAAAGGTTTTTATCATATCTAAAATATAAAAAAATAAATAATAAATTGGTCTAGCAGTCAAGATAATACCCAAAAAACACTAAGTATGATCTTGGCCATATGAGTCTACAAAAATGTGGGAGGTATCCTACTTACTTTTTTATTTTATAATAAAAAATATAATAAATATTATTTTACAATAAATTTTCTAGATTCAAATTTTGTAACTGGTAAATGCCAGTCAAGAACCCATTTAATTAGATCTAAACCTGAAAAATTATGACCTTTCTAAAACTGGCAGACTGACAACTAGCATCACATCGTGACAAGAATATTCTAGTTCTTGAACTAATTAACCAATTACCTTCTATTTTTTCTTTTTTGAAAAAAAAAAAAATATTAATTAAAAGCTAGATAAACTAACAAAATGAATATTAAAAACTAGATAAACTCATAATGAAGTAAAACAAGTAGCAATAAAATTGAGGAAAAAAATGAAAAAATAATTTTCTGTAAAAGGTTCACTGGGTGAAGGAAAAATCAGATTATTTGGGCGACACTCAAAATTTACTTCAATTTCGAACCAATTGGCAAATTCTCTCTACTTCCATTAAACTCATTTTCTTTCCTCTCTTAATTAATAATTTGTTTACGAACAATGGCTAATTAATGCTTCATTTGGAAGGATGAAAATGGAATTACAAAAATAGAAAGAACATAATGAAAGAAAAATGTCCTTTTTTTTTTTTTTCTTTCTCTTAATTGAGACTTAGAAAAATGCGAGGAATGATATAACTAGAGAATTTTGGTTTTGATCAGACCATAAAAATAATCTGTATCTTACAAAATGATACAAACTAATGATTAAAAAGTTTCACTCACTAGCTACAAGCTTGAATATTTAGATGCCACTGTTATGATAGATGAAAATTGGATTACTGATTTTCGGGACATGTTAATTAAATTATAATTTTAAACTTATTAATATGAGAATAGAGATTTCTAAGTGATATGTGTTGACCAATATAAAATTAGTCAAATTTTCTTTTAATTTTAATTTAACTTTTAAATTAGAGAAGATGTATAGGATGATGGAATATATAAACTGACGTGACCACTTTTATTAGTGTGATCATAATAATAGTTACATACCACACACAAAAAAATTTGAATTAGTACTCTACCCGTCTAGCGGGAAGGGGTTTAAGTACAAGATTATGATAGAAGCCGTAGTTTCTATTTATGTTCACCTGTTGCACTTCTTTCCTTTCTATACAAGATGATAGAAGATTTTTATCTCTTCTTTTAATTTTCTATTCCTCAAATTTCACTCCTCTTATTTTCATTCATTCTAGTTTTTATATGATCACAAGCAAAAAAATTGTCATTTTGGCTCTACTTTATGTATTAATTTTTTTTCCTTATATAATCAATATACTTCATAGATATAGCTATTAAATTGTAAAAAAAAAAAATCAATATATTAGTAGGTTTAACTGATAAAATATTTTGATAGTAACTTATAAATTTAACAAATTTGTTATAGAAAAAAAAAAAAAAAAAACCCTCGAACAATTAATATTAACCCACCTAAAGCATAACTTTTTTTTTTTCTCAATCTCCACTAATGGGTATTTTGATTTTACAGGTGCCTAAAGTCATTTAATTTCTGTTGTGGTTTTGGTGGCATTAAAATATATAAGAGGAGCTGAAAGTAGGCACAATTAATGTGTCATAAATTGCAGAGCTGACTTGCTTCACAGACTGATTATGGTAGTGTTGGTGATGGAAAGCCATCAATGATCAAACACAAAGGAATTTCAGACTCCAATTAGCAACCTGAATCAGTGATGGCCTCAGACATGTTTCAGCCTCATTTTCCACTTCACTCTCTTTCTCATGAAGATGATTTCTTCTTGCTTCGCAGCTCTCACTTTCTCCATATAATCAAAAGTAAAAATTTATGAAACTCCACTAGTCTTGTTTGAGAAGACATTAAAAAGGAACACATAATTCACTCGATATTTATATATATAGGAAATTACATAAAATGAAAGATGGTACCTGCATATAGGAAATCTGAAATTACATGAAATTAAAGACACAAGGAAATTACATAAAAACAAAGATGACACCCACACCCCCAATTAACTATATGCCATTTCACATCAAATGTGGCTTTTCCATTTTGTTTTTCAATCTACCAAATCCGAAATCCAACCGATATGAGGCAGATCCGAATCCGAAACATTCCAATTGGACCTCTTTTCCACTTCATAGTCATCACTAAGCTTCAAACTCCTCAAAGTCTTCAAAAATTCAGAAACCCTACCAACATTGATGTCTTCGTTCTTATCCATCACTTGTTCCGGTACTGGTACTGGTACGGGTGCTGGTACTGGTACTGGTACTGGTACCATCTGCGCTTTCATGGCTCTTGGTCCTACTACATTATTGTCTGGCCCAGCCATCCGAGCCCGGTACGTCAAATTCCACCTGATTTTCAAGTGGGGCCGAAGTTGTTCCACTGTGTGAGCGAAAAAACACACTTTTCGTTGGCAGAGATCGCCGGCATTGCATGCCTGGGTACGATACCTTGATGGGTGAAGCCAGCTTTCGAAAACACCGTGAGCAAACTCACACAAATCACCCTTTTGGCATCTTCCGTTACGGAAAGCCGTGCAAGTTACGGCTGAATAAGGGATCCGCCGTGGGTCCCGCCGCAGTGCCTTTTCTCCGCGGTGGGCAAAGGGACAGTTGGTCCAGTCGTGGCTTCCAGTTCTGGGACATAGTTTGATTTTGTAGACATACATGCGGAACTCGTCCGAGCTGAAATCGGCGTCATCTATGACAACCGGATCCTGAGCAGGATCCACAATTTCGTAAAATCCGACGTTTACTCCTCTGAACATGTTTTTTGGCTCAAAATCAGTGCATGCAAACATGCAAAATAAAACGAAACTTGTTAATAATTGAAAAGACAAACAAATAATTAAATTAATTGAAAACTTTCTGAGCAGGGAATTCAAGATTGAAAGAAAGAAAAAGAGAATTTCATGGTGCTTGGTTAGCTAGAAATCAGCTCAAGAAAATGAAATGGAAGATAAATAAAAGGGTGGCATGGATTGGCAATTAAGTAGATGAGATGATGAGGAATGGTAGAACAGAGAGATGAGAAGATGATATATGTAGACTATAGCGGTAGCTTGAGTTGAGTTAAAAGCTAACCATGATTTGCAATGAACTGAACTCAACGAAGGGAGCTTTGATCAGTTAACGTTAACGGTCGTCTAATTGTCTCAACCTGGTTCTGAGTAGGATGATCAGTACGCCACTGGGAAAAGGCAAAAATAGCCACCTGTTGTCATTGTCAGTGACTGAAACTGTTTCACTTACTCAGAGTTCTTCATTTGCTTGGAATTGGTGCCTGTAACTTGCACTTAAATGGGGGTAAAAGAGATGATTTGTGACGTATTTATTAGTTGGTTGGTTTAAACGGTTAAAATTTTATTATATACAATTTGGCTGTTTTTTGATATTAGAATTCATTAAAAAAAAAAAAAAAAAAAAGAGAATGTGGTAGCCCATAAATTCAATTAAACTAATAATTAAAATAGTTGATATCAATTTGTAGATTTTATTTTTATCATTATGATACAGTGAACCGACATATTATGATGGGATTCACTAGCTGATGAAAAAGTTTATAATCAAATTATATTTTATTTTGAAGATGAACTAAAAGTTTCTATCATATTTTTAAAAATCAGTAAGTTAATACTTCTAAACTCCTCTTCTATGTAAGTGTTATAATATATTTTGACCAATTTTGTCTAGTTTTTTAATTAGTTTCTATTATACAGTCTCTTAATTATTAACTAATTAATAGTTGTAGTTTTAATAACGTAACTATAAATAAGTATATACCATTTAATAAATACTAATTACCATATAAAGTGAATATATAAAATCTAGATTTTGTGCATAAAACTATTGTTTACATATAGTTTTAATTTTTGAAATTGAAGACATGAAAGGAGATATATTTACAAGTTTTTTAACATTCAAGGTGCGCTTGAGTGGGTCTGCACACAGCTGGCCACTAAATCAAAAATTACAGAATTTTTGATACATTTTCATGGGTCAGAGCATTCTGAAAATTCGTTATCAGAGATTCGTTCATGCTTTTCCGAAAATAAGAAGATTTGTTCTATTATGAAACCCTAGCTAGACTTTTGTTTTCCTAAAAGTAATTTCGTCTATAACTAGAAAACGACAACTTTGTTGTACGAGATGTGGCTCGATGTGCAATAACGGTTATGTCGCATTGGGCATGTTCCAAATCATTTAGCACATGCATGTTTTATCCAAATCAGTTAACGGTTATGTTGCATCAACGACAAATATTACGTGTGATTCTCATTTAATACATATGATATAAAAAATTTCAGTTAAAAATCTTAACGGCGTTAAAGTAGCGAACACCTTATATAAAGAGAGAACTATAAGTAAATTAAACAACTGTTGACAAAAGCATAAATCCCAAAGATCAATCCAATCTCGATATACCAATAAGTACTACATAAATTTTAATAAATATTGACTAGACAATAAAGCTACCCAAAAAGAAATGAAAAAGAGGTGTATAATAAGTAAATGATTGTCAAAATATTAACAAAATTCATGACGCATACACTATTATTAGCATAACAATAAATAATGAAGTGTAAATATAGATAAATAAATAGATACGAATACCTTGAAGATCCATCTAAACTCAATATCTTTCTTTGCTAGCTGAAACTTTTTCCTTTTGATGCATAACTTTTGCATGAAGCCCCCCATAAAATGATTATTACTACTTATAGTCTTAAAACTATTGGAAAATGAACATTAAAAAGTTATTTTTATTGAACAAAATAAATAAATATATGCATATATATATATATATTCTTATTGCACGAATATATTATTGAACATTAATGTGGATAGATAAAAATAATTTATAATTTGATGTTGTTTCAACTAAACTCATTCGTACCAATCTCCGACCAAGTTGAAATTTAAGTATATGATAGTTGTGGTAACATTATATATAATGAAAATTGTATAATATTAATATTTTCTTTAAAGAATATTTTTGTCCTTATAATATTATTTTTTGAGTTTTCACTCTTCTGCTGAAATTTCTCAACTTTAAAATTAAATTTCATAAAATCTTATATAACTAACAATATTATTTGAACTACAAGGAATTTATGAATTTTTTTACTTGTGTTTATGTTTTGAGTTTTTCTGCTGAGTTACATAATTAGACATTTGTTAAGATCGTATGCATCAAAAGTTTTAAAATTTATTGTAACAATTGAATTTTAATATTTGTATAGTTAACTGAAGTTCTCAGCTGTGATCTGATTTGTCAACTGAAGCACAACAACTATTATGTAAAAGATGACGTTTTTAGAAGACAGTCAATTAAATATTCTCTCTGAATCAATTGTTCACCCTCTTCCTTTACTGTTCAAAAATTCAAAAATGATTCTTTGCATTTCAAATATAGACAAAAAAAATAAAGTTTTAGAAGGAAAATATTTGTATAATTTTGGTGAACTATGATAAATCACTTGCAACCTCTCTAAACCTTCTCTCTTTATTTATACATTAAAATTTTTATTTACTGTATGTTATTTTAAACTAAAAAATTATGTTTATTTTTTACAAACAATTATTCACCCCTCTAATTTTACCCTTTTGAACCAACATAAATAATTTTTAAAAAGATATCAATTATTGTATATTACATCTAAATAATTACGTTAAAAGACCCTTAAAATAGTATATACTAGACATGCATTCACCGGAGAGAAATCTAGAACACGGATGTCAAAAAAACTGAAAAGAAGAATTACAGTAACTGCCAAATTCAGTTCAAACTCCGTCCCTACCACTCTTAACGGAGACGTTTGACGGTTGGGGACCCACTAGCCACAGCTCAAGCAACAGCGGCGTAAGAAGCCGCATAGAAAGAGTACAAAATGTTGCCAACAGAGGCACTGCATGTAAATATTGGGTGCACACGTGTAAATGTCTAATTGATAAGTGACCAGACTTATTAAGAGATGCTCTTATCACGTGTCAAAGAGTGCGTACACAAGGGTCATCCTTATTTTGAGATGTCAGAATTTTTTAGGATCGTTGTTAATGTTAAAAAATTTATAATATTTATTGACCAAGATTTTAGTAGGGGTGGCAGCCCAGAGTCAAAAAATTTATGATCATAGTCAAATAAATATTTATATTAAATATTAATTAACTTATCTTTTAAGAGAATAATAGTTAAAAATAAATACAATGAACTAACAGTTGTAATCCAACTGTAACTCTCTCTCTCTTATTTACTATCTCCGTATATCTCTCAACAAAACTCTATTGATTAACGATCTTTCTCTTTGTCTAGTTTGGCATGCTTTTTCCTATGAACTCTAAAGAATGAGGTCATATTGTCTTGTATTTTCTAATAATTTTTATGACCAAAAATTTATAAACATGTGAGTAATTATGAAGAAACGAAATTCTATTTATTTAACTGATCAATTGATTAACTATATTAAAATAATAATAATAATTTACATATTGAACTGAATCCAGTACACAAAATATAATCTCAGTTTTATCAAACCTAACAAAAAATATTAGAACCATGATCCATCTAGAAAAAAAAAAAGTTATTGCTCTGTTTTGATATACAATTCAGTGGTTAATAGATCAACCCAAACCTTGTTCTAAATCTTGTCTCATTTGAAATTAGAGATAATGAAAGAGAGATGCAAAATTAATAAATCTTAAAGCTAACCTAATATATAAAGAAATAAAGTGTATTTCTTACTAAAACGGGATGAAAATAAGCATTAAACAATATAGAGATTGGTAAGGAGGGGATGGGAGAAGAAGGAAAAAAAGAATAATAAATAGTTGTTCTTGTGCTAGTATTAATACTTTAAAAAATAAATCTCAAAAATATTTAAAACTAATTGAGGATAATATTATCCATTTAAATAATTAAGTCTTTAATAGACTGTGACCATAAAATTTTTGACTGTGGCAATAAAGGCACCATTTTAGCAATAATTGACTATGATTTTCATAATATTTAGAATGTGTAGACTCGATAAAAACAAAAATTGGATAATCTTATCAAATCTAATCAATTGTTTGGTATATGTAAGATATAATAAAAAATCTAAAATGAGACTTGAACCATATTGAAGCAAGATTATGATGTTTTTATATGAGTAATAGTATTATGAAGGAAAAGATATAAGAATAATGAGCCAAAAAAAATTTAAAAAAAATTCAAGTTGTCCGTATTCTATTTTCTTCCTCGGCCAACTTAATTTTCGCCACTGATTTTTTTTTTTTATTTTACAAAAAAATAATAAAATAGAAGTTAAATTATACAAACAAAGTTTTTTTCTTTTTTATAAAATATATGATTTCATTTCACTAGTCACTAACATATATTTTTTTATCAGATTTTTTGAGTCAATATTATGCAAAATTAAAAATATATTATTTTAAAAATATTTCATGCCATGATAATTATTATAATATTTTTTTTAAAATAATTATCATCACATATATATAATAGCAAGAAATTTTTAAATTTTCAAAAAATTAGAGTAAAATTAAAATTTATATGATTAATCTGTTTGGAATCTCTTATCTAATTATGTACTAAACTAAGATAATATAATATTTATTTGCACATATTATAATTTTTATTAATCTTTATAGGAAAATTATCTTATCTTATACATAATGTAGTCTTAATATATAAATATTGTTACTTTGTTAAATTATATTTATTAGCAATATTAAATACTCATTTAGAAAAAAAAAAAAAAAAAAAAAAAAACCCCGAAATTACTTCACCGCTCTTTCTTTGATGGTTTGGTAGTAAAACGACAAGGCAATTAAAGTGACCTCTCCTTCTCTCTCACCGCTTTGGATGACATCATGACCCGAAAAAGAGGGACTAAAAACAAAGAAAAAAACCCCTAGTATGACATAATCATTTGGTCGTGTGAGATTTTTAAATATGTGTGATGCCAAATGTCAAATAATATATAAATATGTGTTTATAGTACAAGAGGGTGGGATGCATTGGTAGTATGATATTTTGACAGAGATATTAAATATATTAAAATCTTTAAGTGATCCTCTTATATATGTCTTTAAATTATTTTTTTTAATTTATATTTATAATTATTAAAATATATTATTTTTTTATAAACAATAATTATTATATGATTAGTTTTCAATAAAAAATTTTAAGGAATTAATTATTTATCTCATATTATATTATATTGGTATCCTATATTTAAATATTTTCAAAAAATAATATGAGTGTATGAATTTTTCTAATAAACGCTCTGAAGATATGTATTACTATATAATATATATATATTATTTTAAAAAATAATTTTTTTAGAGTAATAATTTTAAGATTAAATAATACTAAAATTATAATTAATTATTAATAAATATTATAAAATTTATATTTATAAAAACTTAACAAGTATAAAGATAATCGTCAGAACAAATCTTAAGTATATTTTAATTTGATTAATAAAATGTTTATGAATGTTTAAAAACGTGTATTTTTTCAAAGAAGATAATTATTTTAAGACAAAAATAATTTGTATCTTAATTCAATATATCAATATATAAATCATATAATATCATTAAATAGATAGTGATTTGTGTTAATTAATGATACATGATACTTTTAAATTTATTTATAATACTAAATCAAATATTTTTTTTATTTTTTTTACAATTAGATAGTAGTGTTTAATTGAACTTCTCAAAAGAGATTTGATTCCAAAATATTATGACAATATATTATTCAATCATCGAACCTCCCATGGTTACTATAATGTTTATATTAATGAAGTACCACAAATATGAAATTTTCTATACTTAAAACTCGTCATACCAGAAGTATCAATATTAGATGCTTAATAATCTTGAATATTTTCAGAAAAAAAAAAAAATCATAAATATCTGAATATTATACAGAAAAGAAGGCTTCACTTTTTCTTTTTTCCTTTTTCCTTTTTTTTTTTTTTTTTTTGGCACCAATTTATATATGCCCTCTGCAATTAACGATATTTACCTTTAATAATTCTTTTTCTTTTTCCCAAAAATAACATCCTAATACTGTCAAGAAAGACAGATTGAATGGAATGTGAGGAAACAAAAGTAGTAAGATTATTGTTCAAAAGATAAGCCCTGAATTTTCATGCGACTTTTGTGATTACACTGCATGTATCAATTCGGAAATATTCAAAAATCATTATCAAATAATCCTTTTTGATATTCTTGATATCATATATATTTTCAATAATATGTTTACTACCCCACAATTTGAAGTATTTCAAAATCAAAATCAGATCTTGATCCTTCAAAATTTAGGGGTACATGAAAATATTTATAACCATACTCATAATGTATTTACTAAAAATACCAATTCAATAATCTTAATATTGAATCTCTTAAGCCAAAAACTATATCCACACTAATTTATTTCATGAAAATTCTTTTACTGGTATTCATTACCACCGACAAACTTAAAATAATTAACATTATATATATATATATATAATAAATATCATAAAGAGGAACAAGAAAACCTTTATTGTTTGTAGTACAAGGCAAAGGATTCTGGTCGAAGTTGGATCCATGTTGTTAGTGAATTTTTATTTTTATTTTTTTCAAACTTAACCCCTGCATACCTTGAGGGATGTGGATTGAAATATTAATTTTTTCAATATATTATTTAAAGTTTGCAACAGTAATGTGAAATTGATTGAAACTAAGATTGTAAATGATTGGATTTTAAACCTCTAACTTCAGGGTGCTCACAGTAAAATCTCATTGCAATGCATGGATAATATGCAAAATGACCTCAACACTGCAGATGGTTCTATCGGCAGGAAAGATAGAACAGCAGCAGATTGAACTACATGAAACAAACGAATATATAACATCTCAAATACATTGATGATTCAGAAAACGATTCCTTTCTAATTCTCCCCAGAAGAACAGGGGAAAAAGACTATTTCTTCACTATTATACTAGAGTACAGAGCATAATATTACAACAAAAAATACCTGACAGGTACATCACAAAAGTAAGCAAATGCTACGAAAGCAGTATCAGTTATCAGTGCATGGTAAGAAATATTTTTTTTTTCTTTTTGTAATGAATCATTATTTTCATTCCTTTAGCTTTTGGGATCTGAATTTTGCTTTTGACATTGTGCAAGTATGATATTACAATCATTAATTGTCCGCGGATCTAGGAGACCATGATTCCATAACTTTATCATAAATAGTCTCCAGCAACTGCAAAAAGTAAAATAAGTAAATATATTTAGACCTGCTCAACTCCATTAAATAAACAAAAAGAGCAGCTAATAACATTTGATCCCCCAACCAAAATAAGAAGAGAAAAAAGATGCTGACATATGACATAAGAATCAGTAAAAGCAGGAGAGAAGACCAGAGAAAATATTGGATGGATATTATCATTTCCAGACTAAAAACACAAATTGCATACAGCAGCCCATTCTTCCTTTCTTTTTCTTCTTTTTTCCTTTACAAAGAGTTTCTAAACAACATCTGTCTATCACAACTCGTAAAACCTCTCAGGTATTGTAAAATAACTGTCGACTGAGGTAAGTTAAAAAAATAATTTCATCTCAGTGGTTAAGAGTGCGAAAATGTAGATCACAAGGACAGACTCGTAAAACGGTATCATCATCATAATAGTTAGTTAAAATAACTGCTTTCATGTCTATAATGAGTCTAGCACCCCCGACAATGCATGCTTTGTATGTATATGTTCAATATGATGTCTTAATGTGTATTATTATGTTATTCACTCATGTATCAAGATGCATACAGTAGTAAGTGACAAGTCGAAATATGCAAATTCAGGGTAGGTTTCATGTATATCTAAAACTCAATCAAACACAAAAGACGATAACTACCAAATCAGTGCAGGTGCCTTGACAAGATCAGGGCCATGCAATTTTGAAAAAGCCTCACACGCCCAGGGAATATGACCATCAGCAAGAACACTGCCACAAGAAAAATCAATTGAAAGCATAAATCTCAATGAACACCAATACAAACAAAATATCTGAAATTAAAAGAAACTGAAGCCAAAAAGCAATTAACCATGTACTCTTCACTTCATTCATCTCTGAATGTTTGAAGATCTCCTAAGAGTTGCAATAAATAAAAGAAATACATCATATCCAAACTGTCCAGACATGCATCAGGCATTCAATTAAGTAGTGCTTTGATTTAACACACAAGGGTAAGAAAGGCCAAAAAGAAGTATCAGTCACAGAGGCAAGAAAAGACAAGATATCCAAGATGTGGCTTCATATAAGATAATTTAAACATGATTCTGTTGCTGATGAGAAATAGTTTGTATTATTGTTCCATTCAGCTTTAGATGATTGAACAACTACAACATTTAGATTGTTTAGAAAGTCAATTGATATAATGGCAGTTAATAACAGCAAGGCCCGAATATAGAAAGAACTTGCAAATGCCAAATAGTAACTTGATAAAAAATTGTAGGAGATAAATACCGTTGCTTTCGGACAAATGAGTTCCACATATGCATCATTTGCTTCTCATCTTTGGTTACATCAACAAAGTCATCAAGCATCTGTCAGACACTAGACAGTATTAATTCTATCACATTAACTGAGCTCAACAGATATGTTTATTTATTTATAGACAAAAAGAAGATTGTCTGTTTAAGTGATTGGAACCATATTGAATGGTACCCTTTCTAAACAACTACAATTGATGTGTCCAGAAGGTACAGTGAACCTTACTCCATTTGGCTGGAATGCATGTAATCTGACAGGTGACAGTGTGACACTGAGGGGGGAAAGTTGAATAGAAATTTTAAGAGTAACATATAGTTCACTTTGAAATCAATTACAGAAAAACAAAAATTCGTCATTAAAATTTAGTGAATCACTAAGTCATATAAACTTCACTTTTTCCTTACAAGAATGAAAACAATGTAGTCAGCATTCAAATCCTAAAATTGTTATAAGAATGATTCTCTAATTTTTCTAACAAAAGAAAGAACAGGTAGAACAAAATTAAGCCAATTTAAGATAATAAAAATGTGCTTCTGGTTCATTTTTTATCGATTATATTTTCCCCCATGTTCTCTTGTAAACTTAATATATTTATTCTGCACGTGCTTGTGTGTAATTATATGTTTAACTCGATAAAGTTTGGACCATTAATAAGTGCAATGCCCATTTCTCAATATAAATAGACTGACAAACAGTTAAAATGGTGAAAACCCAGAGAAATCTAAGAACTAAATCATAAAATAAAATAGATAGATGCTAATATAGAACAAGGGGACAAGAATATTCTTGAAGGTCATTAGAGAGAATATTTTCCTCAAAAAAATGGAAAGCACTTTCTCAATTATGAATATGTATTTAACATGATACAAATTTTTTGCAAATATACAGATTCGATCAACCAACCTAAACCAAATTAATTCAAATGGAGGATTCGCACCATGGACCATAAGTAACTTTTGCATGCAGGTGAAGAATGAAAAGACATACAAGGGTGAAGGCCTCTCTCCAGTTAGGGTGAGGCCTCACAACACCCACTCTTTCTATCATTATCATTACTATTTTCATTTCTAGAATTTCTTTTGATAAGTATCTTCATTTCTAGATCTTTCACTGCTAAGCAATGTAGTCTGAATAATCAGTAACTCTTCTGTCTGGATTAATTCATAGGAGAGGGTTTGGTTTCATTTACTTCTAGAAACAATGACAAAAACTACAAACTAATTAAACCCACAAAACTCTGTATATTGCCTGACCAATTATATCTGAAAGATAGATCCCTATAACTTAGAATCACCCTTTGAGAGACACACTTGAAGGCAACCTAAAAGTCACTCTTCAACACCGGAGCCAGCCACCAAGAGCTTTGTTCACTAAAGTTCACAATTGAAAATATGGAGAAAAAAACAATAGTCTATCAAACATACTCTCCGATCTTCAAAATCTGCAACATCATCGTCTACTTCATCCTCACTGTCCTGATCAGATAGTACTTGATCAAGTGCCATAGGCTTCAAATAAAACAAGGAAAAAATTACTTCAAAATGATTGAAGATATAAATGGAAGAAAAGCTGGATTTTAGATGTTTCTCTATCCCATTAATAACAGACAAGCTAAAAATGAAGCAAGAAAGAGATAAAAGCTAAGGAGACAACATCAACAACATTATATAGTTTAACCACCAACATCTAACGCTAATATATTAAATTCACTTCACAAGTTAACTCGAAAAATAGTTTTTCTCCTACTGCTAATACAAAAGAGCTTCCCAGACAGTTTGCAATTTAACTCCAAAACAATAAAATGCACAAACTGCAAGTTTATAATTGCTACAGAATGGAAATTGCAAGCATCAACTGTAAACTACTATCCAATTACTGGTAAGTCCCATAAAAGTTCAGGCTCACCGCTCACTTGATCTCCCAGTAAAATTTGAGTACTCGTGAAACACTAACATCAAACTTCAGCATTTCAACTTCCAGGTAAGGAGTAAAGATTACTACTGTCATAGACATTCAAATGTTGCCCTTAGATTTTCAGAACTTATTGTCTGCACATCAAAGGGCTTGAAATAAATTTCAGCCATATGTGTTCTAAAGAGAGCAATCCAAGTGCCGGAATAAGATTATGTCTTGTTGATTTATGTTTTTATCTTTTTAGCGAACTTGCTAAAACAAAGTAGAAGAGCATACAAAACAAATACTGAAATTAAAAATGTCCACGTAATATGTTGCTCCTGGCTCTCCAGGAGCAAATTGAGATGAACAGTTCCTTTGTCAAAGGTTAAATCAGTTCCCATTGGTTAAAGGGCTAAATAGTTAAATAACTGCCTCATTGCTTCCTTTTAAATCCAGCCCAAAAAATAGTGCGATAAACTCACCAAACATCCCAATCTCAATTATCACAATCCTTTGTAACTGAATGAAGATTTCCAACTATATCTCCCCCTCATCCTCTCTCACATCCCCCCTTTCTGGCCAAAGAGGGGGAAAAGGAGAAAAATAAAGAAAGATTCAGAGGACTCTAAACTACAGTCATAGTCTAAATATTCTTTTCTTTTCTTTTTTCATTTGGTTTGCCACCAATTAAGCGAAGGATAGATTCCATTGGATACTTTTCAAGTAATCAATATCTCACATGAATTCATAAATAAGCACTGCTAATACAGTTGCAATCTTATGATATCAAGATCTGACCCTAGACTTGAGAATGAATGATGTTATTTCCATCAAATGTTTTCAGCATCCTATAGCATTGAACATGTTCATTTTCTCTGGGATTATTTCAAAGTTTTTCCAACTCCCATACTACAGTAAAATTTGACTATTACATGAAGCAAATATCATAAAAAATAAATGTGCTGAAATAGTAACTACACACCAGATAAAGAGAAGTTCCAAAGGAAGGAAGAAGAAAAGAAGGGGCAGTGGAGGAAGAAATAGAAGTAGAAGAGGAGGAAAGACCACTAAGACATTAGTGCCAGATCAATGGACTCAAGAAATTCCACAAGGAATGAGTGCCAATTTGTGGATTTGCCTGCATTTGATTTGAAAAGAAAAATCCAAGTATCTACAGGTTCTAAAATGTTTCGAACATGTATCACAAATAAGGAAACAAAAATAAATTACTATAAACACTATCCACTTATCACCTGGGCTCTGTGAGAATGGAAAAACTGTCGCTTCCGCAAGAGGGCACAGCTGCAAAGTTTTCAAACATGAATATATCACCCATATAATATGATTTTAATAAAGGAAGGTAACAAGAAAAACAATAATAAGATAGAAAAAGGATAGTACCGTGAATCCATCAAGTCTATCAACATAAAAACAACAAAACTTACACCTAAACTAGCATAAAGCATCATATACACAAAGGGAACTACCTGTAACAACAATTGACTCAGCTAATGGCATCATTTTTCACTCAGTTTTGTCAGTATGATTAATGAAGTGAGTTATCACTTACTTGTAGGAAACATATCATCGCATGATGAGTCAACCAACCTAAAACATTGATCAAACACTAGAAAATCAAACCCAACGTTTGGAAAAGCAACACCTTCAGAACTTGCCGTAGTGTATGAGAATTCTACATCATTAGGAGAACTAAATAAATGGTCTTCTTGAAAAATGATATATTCATATTTATATAAAATATCATTGGTGTGTTATTTTAGATAAGCTGTAATGTATTATATTAATTTGTCAACAAGCTAGTACTTTATAAAGTTCAAGAAAAAACTATTATTTTTTGTCATAGCCATAATAATTTGTTTGATGGAAGGACACAGTTACCCGGTAAAGCACCATTTAATCTCAGGTTTACTATCATTCATCTTCTTCGGTTAGATTTAGAGAGGCCTCTGATTTAGTTTTAGCTTAACGTTCTTGCTTCTTGCTCTTTCCCTAGGAGGTCTGATAGGAGTTTGGGTTCATTTTCTTGCAAAATCTTTCTGTTTTCATTGCCTCCTGTCCTATGTCTAATGCTTTACCTCTTGCTCATTGCCTCTGGATAGCTAAACCTCCCTCACAGGTTAGGTCTTTTTGCTTGCTTTGCAGTTGTTGATTGGACCATAATAATGACTGTTACAGATTGGGAGGATGTGGCTAGTTAACAATCTTTGCCTTCGATTGGTTAAAATGGGTTTGCCTGGGAATTTGGAGATTTTGGTACTTCTTCAGTTTAGTAATGGGTGTAAGTAAGAGGGCAGCACTCCTAAACATTTTGCCACATGGCAGTTGTTTGGTGCCTCTGATTGGATTCTAATACTAGAAATTCCAGAGGTGGTTCATATCTCCAGAATTTCTTTGAGATGAGATTGTTTTCATGACTACCCTCTGGTAATTTGCTCCCTACCTGTTCCAGAGATGTCTTTCTTTTGGATGATCTGGGGGATTGGACAACCCTCATATAGTAGCTGCGTTTTTTTTATGTTGTTCACATTCAAGGATTCTTATCCTCCCAACTGCACTGTCTTCTTCCCTTTCTGTTATTAGTACTTCCTCTATCCCATTAAAGTTGAAAATTTGGCAAATGGCACAGAGCTCACTAGTGTAAAGTGTGATAGCAATTTTTCCAATTTCACCCACATATAAATAATAAAAAATTTATACTAATTGAGGCCAAGTAATAAATAAATAAAAATTTGCAAAGAGAATTGTGGGAAAGTACAAAACTATTACCTGGGGCGAAGCCGGAGTTTTAAGTAAGACAAAATAGCAAGATAAGAATTGACAACAATATTTACTCTATTTAAATAAGGTAGTGCAAAATAAACAATCAAAAGATCTTCTGTTGATACATATAAATTTGTAAGCTTGTTGTAATATGGATTATAATGGACATGTCAAACTTTTAGGCCAACACAAAGATTAGAAGTGGGCCAAAGCAAGTAATAGATGTCCCAACAATTCTCTATAAGTAAAAAGGTAGTTTAAAAGTATTAAGTAGGAATAAATTTCAAAATATGCATAGTTTTATGCATGAAACTATATGAGTTAATACTTTCACCAAAGCTCAGGAAACTGTGGCTATAGATTAGAGGACCGGAATCATTCTTCCAAATGGCAATAAGTTAAAGGACCCGAACTTTCAAGCTTACACAAGACAGTAATTTGAAGTTGAATAGTTCGATCACATTAGATAACCTATTTCAGGTAGTGCTAATGTAGCCCATTGATAATCATTTTTAACAATCTAGTGTATATTAACAAAATATTAGCTATATCACAAGTTTTCATGACAGAACTGTAATAAAATGTCCGGATTTAATAGCTGAAATTAGCATTAACATATACCAAGGAACTTAATTGCTTCAATTTAATCAGACCTGACTTCAGAACTTCTATGTTAATGAATTGACAAGATGAGACCTATTTTGCTGACTAAATAGTTCATCTGAAAGATTTAATTATTTATAAGAAAAATAACGTAGAAAGACATCCCGATACAACACAGCTGAACAGGAATAGACTGCCTCCCATAAACCATCTAGAACAAAATAGATGGCATAATTTGGCTTAGAATCTACAGAACAGTCAAAAGTTTGTGCATTTCATATTCAACAAGAAGATTGCCTTCTGTAATTCGAAAATCAATTATTTGACATCATACGCTGCAGTAGAAGAAAGTTGCATAAAGACACGAGAGAAAGAGAGAGACATACTTTCTAGGGTCAGAACGCTCAACTGATAATTTCCTTGTTTTGGAAAACTGTAGCATTGCAGGAGGTGCAGAATTACCCCCAGATACTGGCTGGACACCGTAAGGATCAGCATATGGTTGCAATGTGGCACTTGAAATCCCCCCAACATCAAAGCTGGATATAGCATGTTCCACGCACTCTGTATCAGTAACCCCAGTCCTCGGCAAATCAATCCCACCTGAGATACGAATCAATTCACCTTTGCTAGAATGTGCCTCTGAATCAAGAACTTAGTTACACATTAACAAAATTGACAAGAGGATCATAAACAAAGATTTCAAGATGTGAAAGATGGTTATCAACATTTCAACTGCTTCCAAATTTTGAAGTTCACGTTTTATTATTAAAATGATAAAGAAGATGCTAGGTTGGGGGACAAATAACATTTCCTATATTTCTCTTCGATTCAAAAGTCAAGGGCTTGCCTCTTAACACCATTTTTAGTCACAGTATGAGATTCCTTTTGAGCTACAGATTGGTATCAACAAACTCGGGCAAAGGAATATCAAACAGCATAAACATTTATCAAGGATCCAACTCGGATAAAGGCCGGCAGCCTGTAAACAGCTTGGATAAGCCTCCAACATGGCTCAGTCGCAATTTTTCAGAAAAGGTTTTTGAAGACACTAACCTCACAGATTCTGGCTGTTTAGCTAGCTCATGTCCTTTTCGGTGGCTTTCTACTATACATCGGTGCCAGAATGAAATCTGTGACAAACGATTGGTGTCTTTCCAATGGCAGTAGAGGCATTCGTCAGATATGGTGGCTCAGATGTTTCCTGGCCTTCACCTATGTGCTTCCCTAACTTATAATGAAGAAGGTCTAAACTCACCGTTATGTTTAGCCTTTTCTTCTTATCATTATTCTTAATTAACATCTTTCTCCTTTCATGTATTGGGCTTAGTTTTCCCAAACACTTTCAGCAAAGGCAAAAGGCCCAAAATACTTCAAACTCATAATAATATTCATGTAAATTTTAAATAAGCTTAGAAAAATCCTGCAATTCTTTTCTTATATGTTTTGAAATAAAATGACAAAAACCTTTCAAGTAAGAGACATCATATATTTTTCATTTACCATTTATACCTAATAATAAAACAGAATCAACAAGAAGAAAAAATGAATGGTTGATTTTAGCTGTATGCTCTTTTGTACATAAAATGTCTACAACTTTTTTATTTGATATATGATATTACTTCTGTAATTCATTGTTTTTCTAGAGACATGCTTATATTTTATAACAATCATTTGTGCTCTTATTATATTAAGATTAATTTTTTTTTTATAATAAATATTTTGAAAAATTGTCGTATCGCCTTATTGGATACGGATTGTATCCGATACTCGTATCCGTGCTTCAAAGCCAGCGGCATAGTAGTCCAAGCAAGTATCCAAAAAAACTCCTTAGCCCTTGTCAAATAACTATTCCACCTAAAAGCTTAAGATGTTAGGTAAGGACCCAAGAATGAGTTATAATCTCTTACAAGCCCCTGCAAGTGCAAACACATTGGGCTTGCCAAGAATGCACAAACCTTCCTCATACCTTGTGCTTAAATTTTAATTATTTTTTTTAAAATGGGTGGCGGTAAGGTACTAATACGAACTCATGACCACTTGTCATGGGGGCTTTGATACCATATCAAATAACTATTCCACCTAAAAGCTTAAGTTCTTATGTAAGATCCTAAGAATGGGTTATAATCTCTTACAGCGCTTCAGCAAAGCCTTCTAACTGAGAAATAGCCTGCCATCTTTTTGAGCCCATAAAAAAACCAGGTACATCCTTACAATCAACAGTGTTCCTCCCATGTTACCCACTCCCTTTTTCTAAAAGGATAACAAGTCTTGGCATTTGGTTTCCCTTCTTTTTAAAGTGCTCTCTAGGATCATTTACTTTTGGCCCTATGCAGTAGACATTCTATAAAGTAAAAAGTCTTGCCTTTCTATGTCATCTTCTTGAAATTGTCAAAGAAAGATATGCAATTTTTTTTTATATAACTGATATTTTGACTATTTTGGATAATTGAAGGTCTGGCTTCCAATCTCATCTGCTCCTCTTTCTGGTTAGTGTTAGCTGCAAGAACCACCCTAAAACTATTTTTTACTGTCTAAATAACTCCATATTCTTTCCTGCCTTTCTCTCTCTGTTGAGACCATCAAACTCTACACTGTTTCTCTTAACCTACACACACATACCGCCACTTTGATCGTTTGCCAATGCCTGTGCAATCCATTCCTTTAGCATTAAGAACTACTTGTCTTCAATCCACAAACTGTAAACTCATTCCCCTTCAACCGCCCAACCCTACAATCATAGCTTCAGAACCTAAGACCTTCAACATAACAAGCACTGACAGATATCCCAATCACTCCAGAATTGGTCTTAACAAAATTATTGTTACTATCGAAGAAAAAGGAATTTTGATTTGAATACAGTTGTAAATCCTTTCATAGCTCATGTCTTTCCCATCAAACTTTGTCCTTTGTCGTTGGCACTATCTCATTCCCAATTTTTAGATAAGAGATTTAACTCCCCGTAATGAATAGCAATATGTTGACAACTAAGAACTTTTTCAAGATTACTACTGATTATATAACCAGCTGACACAGTTTATAAATCACTAAAGAATATTACTTACCATCAGCCTTCTCTAAAAACCGAGTGTCTACAGCAGGCAAGTTAGACTCCAAGACGAGTGGATGAACATGCTTTGAATATTTAAACGCTAAGTTCTTCGATCTTTTGCGTTGAAGTGGTTTTGCACTGTACATAGATGTGAATTAGCCCGTTTTAGTTCAGGGCATGTCTATTATTGAAAGTAAATGACTTATTTCAAACTATGGTAAGAAGTATTATGACATACCAAAAGAAGAATGTTTGTACTTTAGGATCATCCGCCACAACCTGAAGAGAAACACGTATCCTTTATAAATTTCCTCAGCAAATAATATGAAAATGCCCCTCATGTGCATGCTCAAATTACAGGCGACTGGCATGCATTGTGTTAAGAGATCAAATATATTCCTATTTCCCCAACGAATATATAGTATATGAGGTTATAATTAACTTTCCTTCACTAGTCAGTTCCCAAAATGTAACAACATAAGGGAACTAGCACCAGCCATCTGTAGCATACAAAGCAAAAAAATTTGAGGAAAAATGTCGAGGGAAAGAAGAGAATACAACAGAACCATACAAATACCCTTCCAGGGGTAGTCATTAAATATCCGTCTGGCATTCTTTCTGTAATACAACAGAGATTCATTTAAGCAACCCCTGGGACAGGAAGTTTGCTGATGAAATTCTGGAATTAGTCATAGTTATTGAGAGAACACATAACACATCTTATTCTGTAACTAAATTAGATACTTGTAATATACATGATGGTTCATCCTAATATTGTCTCTGCTTTTTCAAATGGAACGGACTTGCTATGTAATAGAAATGATTTTTTTTAAGCAGATACTGTGATAGATACAATAATTTGTGGGCATGATCACAACAATATTCTAGTGGCGAGAGTAAAAAATTTCATGAGCATTAAGTATCATCTCATTAAATGTCAGGTATCAATGAAAGGAAGTTCAAGGCATCAGCAAGCATCCCTCCTCTCCAAACTTTCAGCGACATGCATCATCAGTACATGCATGTATACGTACAACCCAAATGAATTAATAAATAACTAATAAAGTAGCATGAAGAATTATTTGAAGGTACTTGACTGAATTTGTTCTAACCTCAGACCTCCAAATATCATTTTTCACAGAGATATTTACAGCCTGATACTCTTGTGTCACCTGCAAAAATCATTTAGACTTCACTATTTGCAGTTTACTACACCTCAGATTAAAGTGCAGCAAGGCTTTTGAAGATTACCAACCCAAAATTCAAAGTTGAAGAGATCATGTGACGAGGGCAAGTGATGTCTGAGACCCTAAAAGAGGTCAACAGGAAGTATTAACAGATGAAAGTCCACTTATTACATTTTAAATATAAAATTTTCAGAAAAGAAATAAGAAAAAGAATTAACCTTAAAGCTGGAACATTTTACCAAACAGAATGGACAGGAGAAATCTTCGGTTACTGCAAAATAAACCATAATTTAAATTGAGAAATAAAAAGGATAAAGTTACTAATGCAAAAAGTTTATGAATCTCCTAAAATCAGTTACCAATCACAGATCATTAACCACCCAAAACTGTTATATCTATCTATTCCCCACATACCTGAACAAACCCCTCCCCTCCCCCCCCCCCCCCCCCCCCCCAAAAAAAAATAATAATAATAATAACAACAACAAAGAACACTAATTACCTTTTGTCTTTGATTGTCAAGATAGTAAAACTCTAAATAAAATGTAGCAGTAGTGACGTACTCACCAATAATTACCAAATGACTATGTTGCACATATGCAAATGATAACCCAACAAGCAGACAAATGCCACCCCAACATAGATGTTATCTACGGGTTCATAAAGGAAAATAACTAAGAATTTCTTGCTTTTTTTTCCTTACATATTCCCTTTCTTCTTTGGTGTCTTTTCCTTTTATCATTTTGTTCAATCGACCTCAAACTTATTTTAATCCTACAAATGGCTTCCCCACAATTCAGTAATTTATTAGATACATGTAATGTAAAAACTATTGTGAAAAAAAATATATATATATTGTGTACGATTCTCCATCTGTTAGCAAGTGAATCTGGAACTAAGCACTAGTCCACACTGAAATCTTAGAAATATACATTCAAAAATCTTGTTTTACTGAAACAGTTGTCCAGTTCACTAATATAATTACTATTAGAAATATATAGATTGATCTCAACACCTTCAACTTCAAGCAATATGATATCAATCTAATCCAGCAGCATAATCATTTAAGAGTATATTACTTGAACCTCCTCACAAAGCATCCAAGTCAAAAGCTAAACCTCAAATCTGGAATGTAACATCTTAAAAAGCGAATACTTAACTAATTAAGGCCCTAATTTAATACTCCCCCTTACCTGACAGCCCAAAAGAAATCTCCAAATACCCCAACTGAAACTACAAAAGAATAGTCTCAACTAGAAGAACAAGTGGGCTTGCATGTGGAGTACAAGAACAAATCTCTAATATCATAAAAAAGCATTCAAATCAAAAGCTTTAACTTAAGAGTAGAACAACAGATAATTACGCTCTGTAAAGAGCACACAATAATGTGAGACTTATTTAACACGGTGGCATTGGACAGAGTTTGAAATTCTGCCTACTTGGCTTCTTGGTGGACTTCCAAGTTTCAAGTTATGATTTGAAGGTTAGCGTTGTAGGAAAAGAGATCTAGGGTTCACAAAATCATTTAATGTTGAGAAAGTTGATGTGACACGGTTGGAATAGCCATGGGATGGAAACCTAGGATTAATTTTCATGGAAGCCTAAGCTTCTTAGAGGAAAACAAAAAAAAAAAAGCTCTTTTGGGATGCTAGGAGAAGCAAACCTTAAGTTCTCATAAGAACTTGAAAAGCCAACGGCTGATTTCATGTAATTAATCAAAATGTAACATATTACAGAGCTGCCAAAAGGCCCCTATTTATAAAGAGATAATACCATATTACCCTAATAAAACTTAATTGTGACCCTTGATTTAATCTAATCCTAGCTGTACATAATAAAATAACTAAAACAACCCCTAATTATAAGACTGCTACAGTAACTCTCTTTTTTAATTTCTATCTTCTTTTCCTGCATCATAATGGTTTGAAGGAAAAGTGAAGCTAAAATTGAAAAATTCTAGCTACTAGAAATTTATGATACAAAAAAGATCAGGGTTTCAGATGGCTAGCATGAAGAGATTTAGATGAGGTAAAGGTCAGGAAATTATGAACATAAAGGCCACTTGCTCACCGCCTCACCCTCAATCTTCCATTATCTCTTTTCTTTGTTTTGCTGGATTTCCACTCTCAAATCTGTATTTGTTTCAGTACAACATGTATATGTTGGAAAGTGTATGTATGGGTATATCGTAGACTAAGCCTTTTGTTCTCATCAATGGAGTACGACTAGATTACTTGTTCATCACTAGTAGCATGGCAAGGAAACCAAATAATTAACTTGAAAGACATACATAAGATAATAAGATTAGCCGGACGTTATCAGAACTGGATTAAATTTAACAGAATAAGAGAAAGAAAGCATTTATACAAATCAACCTCCAAAACAGAAAGACTATTTAATTACCTTCAGTCCTCTGCAACTTATTATTGTAATACCTATAATTGAAAATGACATTTCCTTCCCTCAATCTGGAAAATAAAAGAACCCAAAAGTTTATATGCAAGCAAATTACATGTTGATTAGATATTAAATGAAATATAAGAAAATCAGCTAGCAGCCACAAAGATATAGATATTCCATGAAAAAGTTATAAATATTCAAAGATGCTCTATAAGAAAACAGTTCCAATCAAACAATAGTCATTACTTATACGTAATCCAGTTTCTTCTCTTTCTTTCTCCTTTTGGGGAGAGGGGTGCTCCTAATTGCATTGCATAGTGCCATACTTGAGACAGGAGGATTTCATCTTGAGTACGGGGGATTGAATGAAGATCAAAATCAACCTAAATGATAATACACTTATGACAGTTTCACAGGTACAAGAAAATCAGAACATTATGTTATCTACCCTGACAGTGATTTTTAAGACCTAAAGCTACCAAGGGCTGATCCCAAGATCTTCAAGATGCGTCCACATACTTCATACACAACTGATATAGCTAGTCAGGCTAACATGCAATGATAGTATACATAAATTTAGCAACCACAATGACGTCAAAGCATGCAATGCATATGAAAGAAATGATTACCGAAGAATATGAGACAATGATGAAGGCGGAATGTCACCGCCTGTGTATGTACTATATGGAGATCTTTCCTTGGCCCCAAACTCTTCTGCAGATATCGTGATTTGCACTTGCTTTGATGTGCTCTTTGAAAAACCAAATAGTCAAATTAAACAAGAATCAATTAACAAACATTATCCAGCTAAGCACTTTGGTGTCTGATGTTGTGTGTGTGTGTATGTGCTGATTAATAATGGGACCAGAACAAACCACAGTCTCAAAATTACAGGGAACTTGAATCAAGATGCAGTTGTCCTCATTCAAATAATTTTTCTGCAAGGAAAAGAAAATTGAATTAGTATACATAACCTAATTAGGACAAGAGATACAAGTGTGTAAGATGAATAAAACAACAAAATCCCAAAGGCATCTTCAAGCCACTACCAAAAACATTAGTGCAGTAAACAAAAAGGAAAGAAGTATAGGACAATCAGTCATTGAAACTACATTCATGTCACACCTTAAGAAAACAAGGGACCATATCAACAGTCGACATGATCTCAGCTCGCTGTCCCAAACTGAAGTTCGGAGAATTTTCCCAAGTATTATAAAGTGATTCTAATGGTATCCTTCCCCATAAGCAGTATCCTCCAACCGTTGCTGTCAAGTAAAAATGAAATCAAACTGGGAAGGGAACTCTAGTGCTCAAGAAAGCTAGCAAACATTCACAGATCATTTCATATACATGGATTAGAAAAAGGAGACAAATATGCCATGTGAAATTTGAGCTCAAAAACTTAAGAAATGCCTATTCTTTTGGTAACGTTATACAGTTTCCTACAGAGTTTATTCTTCAACTTTAACACTCCAATTCATTAGAAGAAGACAGAGCATGCTTATGATGATAATAATTATGTTAAGTACACCTAAATTCATAGTTAGCTGTCTTATGGTATTAGATATTGAAAGAGAGATTCTGAGATCAACAACTTCCAATGATGGATTATTATCTATAAAAGCCAAATTTGTGAAAATTTTAAAAGCTTGCATAGCTGGTATACATACATGAACCTCGTAGAGATACAGTAATATTATACAAAATAAACCAAATTGAAGAAGCAAGTCTTATAAGAGATCCGAGATCAAAGGAAACTGACTAATATATATACATTACAAATGCCTAACAGCATGGTGAAAACATGTGCCAGACCATATACTGTTATCATTTATCAGAGTTAAGTAACTAAAGCATATCTCACAAGCAAAAGAAGTCAAATCCAAAGGAATGTTAGTTGCATTGACTCCACATGAGGAATTTGCGGCTCCAACTGCAAGTAAATAATTATAAGACTATGTATTTAAAGAACCAGAAATAAGTCTTTCAAGCTCAATCAAATTACACAAATGCCTACCGAAGCTGACGAATAGGACGAAAAGTGACCGAGATTTGGCCTCCACTGCTAACTTATTAAAATCAGGGAGATTGAAGTTTGCTTGGACTTCAGTACACCCTCCAACTCCAGAGGCATTGGTTAAGATGCAAATTTGATTGAAACGATATAGAGCAGAATGCTTGAAGAAGAATTATTAATTAGAACATGCATCCGGAACCTAATGAACACAAGGGGATACAACAAGACAGCAAAGAAATCATACCTCTGCAACTCCAACATCAGAAACAAGTCTTGCCAGAAAGACGAACAGAGGAAACACATTCTGATTTTCTGTCATAGTCCGTGACAATGAAACTGTCATTTGTATCCTACATATTCAGCCAACATAACTTTGTCAGTACCTCAAAAAATGATAAGAGAAAACATGAAGCACCACAAACATGATGAGTATCACAAAAAATTACTGGAATTTGAACTTATTCAACATGTGTGTGTGTGTATATAATATTTGAACAAAGATGTGAAGAGCATATATCGTGAAGTACATTGCAACTAGTAGGAATAGATTTCATTTTCTAGTCATAACACACTGAACATGATTGATTACTTTATAGTTTATAATGAAAAATCTGCATTTATATCCACAAGGAAAAACCTTAACAAAGTAGATAATTAAGTCAAAGCAAATAAATGAGCTACAACTACCACATACAGTTAGTTGTAGGCAAAAGCTAATACTAACTTTCACTTCCAAATCCTAAAGTTAGTTGCTTCAACTTGACACTTTACCTTAAGTACCAGGGTCATATAAGCATATTTGGACATCATTTTGACACTTGGACTTCACTTTACCTCAAGTGCAAGTATCAGATAAGAAAATATGGACATTGGTATGCCACTTGGGCATTTCAAATAATCTTTAAATAGTATTCAAATCAGCCCATGCTTTTAACTTTAAGACTATTGGAGTTGCCTCTGATTCTAAGATTGTGGCAATGGTATACATAAATTTTCTCTGTAATAATAATGAGGTATTGCACTATTGTCTATTTATATGTCAATCAAATCATCAAATTGAAGGCCACCAGTACCACTATAGTATGGCACCTGAACATCACAAAGATATTCCAAAAAGTAGTCTTCTTTAGGTTATCGAAAACAAAAAAGGAGATAAGAGTCCACAACTATAGTACAACCTACACTGAAAAAGCTACAAAATAATTTATACGTATTATAAATTGAAAAGCAAGGGCGAAATATTAGTACAGATCTTTAGGGGTTCTAAAAAGAGAAAAAAAAAATCCATAGCCTTGCACTTGGCCAAGAGAACAACTTCAACTGAAATTAGCATAGAAGTTCCCGTAGACTTAAAAGACAAAGATAATCTCAAAGAAAAGAGAGCAATGATGTATGGGGAAGCTAGATTAGATAACTTTTACCTCTTTTTTTGCTTTTCCTTTATCTTGTACTGCAAGCATCTTTGAAGAAATGCTGGCTACATGAAATAATGGTGCTCCATTAGAGGCACAAAGTACAGATATAGTGCATTGGCATATTTGATGTCACAAACGCTATTTGCTAGGATTCAATGATACATATGATTAAATCACAAAAAACACACATTGCTATATTCTCATTATAAAGTATCAATACTAGCACAATAAAGATTTCTTACAAGGAGACAACAAAAGAAGATGGTTCAGAAAACCAAATAGTGCTAGTCGGACAGGATTTCCAAACAATCAATCAGAAGTTGCACCTCAAGCAATAAAATATTGTTATAAGTACACAAATTACAAAGAAACGCAGAAAATGAGACAGTGACATATATTTCTTAGCCAATTAGATTACATTTCTTATAGCACGGCGCTGAAGAATGTTGTAGAGTTCTACAGGCTTGCAATAAATTGAAAGACTCTCTTCAGCAGCAAGTTCCTCTTCGGCAGACAAATGCACGCGAGAATCTGGGCGGCACATTTGATCTGTGGTTCTAGAATAGCTGCAGGAGAAACAACATTAAGCACCTTTAGTTTTCCCACTTATATTTCAAATGAAATCCCATATATATATCATGTTCACAGTTACATCTGTGTTTATTGTGTATGAACATCTTGCCCTATATAGTAGATACTAGGAAGGCGCATCTGAACTTAGGCTTTATGACCTCCCTTACTAGTGATGATGGAGAGGCTTCTAATATACTAAGCATATTATATATTTACGAAAACATAGTAGGATATGAGCAGACACTATCAAGAAGATACACTTCAAAGTGGCATAAATGCTGAAACCTCCACTTTCTTGTTCGGACACCAACTCAGGTTGCTCAAGTAAGTGATAGATAGGATATTACTTGATCAGATTAGACAGGATGATGAAGAAGTTAGGGCTGTCATAATGCCCAGGTAAAGAGAAGAGATTGAAAGAGGTAAAATGTTAATGGTCTTGATCGGAGACTAGTTTCCAAGAACTTATCACAAACTCAAGACTGAAAAGTTTGGACCATGTGAAGTGTCGAGGATTAGTTTAACTGACTGCTTAATGCACCACCACCACATCTAAGAATCACTGAAATCTTCAATATTGTAGATAATACTCATCTAAAGACTCTAGTGAATAAGAAAAGATTGTTTATAAATTGTGTTACCAAAAGGCAAACATGATGCAATTGAAGTGATGGATGTCAAACTGATCAAATCCAATAGGGTAACCAACGAGGGTTGTTCTGCAGAAAAATAACTTGCAAAGGGGAGCCTTTTAATTGCAGAAGAGAAGTGGAGCAGGAACACAAGATAAATATCAAGACAGCTAAAAGCATCACAGAAGATTCACAATTCCAAGTGAAGTCATAAACTAATTGGATAAGCCTGCTTGTATTACTACCTAGTCTATTTATAATAGTATTTTAGCCAATACTTTTTGTCCTTTCATAAGTTCATTTCCTTGGGGGAAGACCATCTTCCTTTTTCTCATTACCTTTCCTTAACTTTCTCATTCCTCTGAAATTTTTCTTCTTTTTTTTTTTTTTGGATAAGAAAATAAAATTTTATTGAGAAAGAAAGAAGTAGAAGGGATGACAAGAAGTCCTCCTAAGCATAAACAAAAATAGTAATGAAAAATGTGAACTTAATACAACAAAGCTCTCCAATCTTGTTGCAAATGTACTAAAGAAACACATGCTCAATAGAGAACACAAAAAAGAAGCAAGGAAACAATCCTATTGTATATGAGATTCCATGGGAGATGACAATCATGAAAAATTCCACATTACGTTCCAACCATACTCCCCAAATCACTACAAAGAAAACACAACTCCTTAACATCCTTTTTGCCACTGAAATTCCGGTAACGAATCATTAAAAAATCACGCAAAAAGCCTGAACACGCCCAATGAATACTGAATATATCAAATAGTCTACAACAAAAAGTTCAAACAAAAGGACAACAAAGAAATAGATACTCATTGGTCTCGTAGCAATGTAAACATCACATAAATCAGGGAATAATGCATTTGAAAGTCTCCTCATTGTCAGCAAGTTATTAGTATTGACTATTGAGTTTGTCCAAACAAAAGATGTAACCTTCGATGGAACCTCAACCTTATAAAAAAATTACGAGATCACAAACAAGAAAATTACAAGGTTTACAAGAGAAAGAACAAAGAATCAAGAGACCAAGTCCAACTATTCAGTATATGTAAAGTCATTCCTCATGTTTTTATGATGCTTCTATCGCTTTTATACCCTTTCAATCATTTTTCGGTTTCTTCGGACTTCCATTTTTCAAAAATCTGAACAGAAAAAAGGTTTGTGATCTTTCTCTTACAAGTCTTCTTTTGCCTAACGTGTTTGTTCTTCTAATGCAAATTTCTTTCCTCTTGCTTATGACATTTGGAAAACCAAAATCTCTTCTAAGCTAAGGTTTTTGTTAGTGAAGATCTTAGAAGTATCAATTCAATGCCAACAGTTTGTTGTAGGTGTCGATGACAAACCAAATTAATGTTGTTTTTTCATTAAAAAAATAATTAAGGAAGAACTAAGAAGAGAAGTACCGGTAGGAGGACACAAGTCCGCCTATAAAGAAAAATAAATAAATATAATTAAGTGAAGGAAGTCTAGAACAAATGGGCAAGTCTTGTTGCATATCCATAATGGAAATACCCCAAAATGCACCCGAAAGGGCCCAACTCTATCATGTGTATGCATACCTATTTCCACATTGCTCTATTGCATGGGGTATCTAGCACAAGTTATTTGGCATGTTTATTCAATTTAAGAGTTTTTGAAAGAAGAAATAGCCACAAGTTCCTCATGAGGGGTGTCGTGTTTTGTGTTGATTTGGTGCCTTTGGCTGGTGCATGCCGCTAGGATTTTCATGGAGAAAATTATCTCAAAACTTCTCTATGATACAATAGCCTTTTGGTATCTCTCTAATCATTTACTATATTAAACAGAAACGAGAATAGGATGAAATCTAGAACTGAAAAACGAAAACAATCATAGAAATAACACAAGATATATCGAGGTTCGGCTCAATCTAGCCCACGTCCTTATTGTAGAGATCGAAATTCACTATTCTATTCTTGAAGAAAATACAAGTGTTTTACTCAAAAAAACATACTGAAACCCTAGAGCTAATTGCTTTTATATATACGCTACAAGAAAGAAAGAAACCCTGAAAAAATTTCCTCCACGTCGTGAACTAAAACTTAATTTTCGGATCGCTCTAGGGCCGTAATTATTCAACAAGTCGTACCATGAAACTTTGGCCCAACCCAATAAACAAGACAAAACACAACATACTCTTGTGCAACAGTAATTTTTTTAAGGGTTTTCTTATCATGCATATAATGGAGCTAGTGCCCTAATACATAAGGTGATCAAAAGTGCACATCCTTCTACATGGTAGGCATGATGTTTGTCCAACACAACAGAGAAGTTGAGGGTATAAATTTTAACCTAATATTTTTTATTTTGTATGTTCCATATTGTCTCATGCCTGAGTCCCTGCTTCCTAGGCCGATGGTCAGCCTTGTTTTACTTTCTTTTCGTTTTCTTCTTGTATAGCCTCCATCTTGTTTTTTGTTCCTTCTCAAATAAAACTTTTTTCTGATCAAAGTAGCCAAAAGGTATGTTGCAAATATTTTTAAAGAAAGTCTGACCAACATGTGAACTTCAGATGATCTTGAATACACAGAAGTAATAGCAACTTATGTAATTAAGGGTTGAGATCCTAGTTTTTTCACACCCAGCATAAATATTTTTTGAGAGTCTCCCCAAGGAACTTGCGCCCTCTAAAAACATCAATGCACTACTCCAGTCTCATTCTTGAAAATAGCCTTTCTAAAGGGATTGTATCTAGCAAATGCATTTTTGTTTAAAATATATCACAATTCAAACATGAGATATGTCCTTCAGTCTCATTTTAGGTAAATAAATGAGCTTAACCGGATGAGAATCTATTTACACACAATGCCCTAACAACTGATAATGATATTTGAATATAGATATTTGGAACTTCAAAAGCTATCATCTTTTTGAGTGCATATATTTCAACTTGGAAAGTTCAATATAAGTACTTGCAGAAAACAAAAAAAATGATCTGATCCTTAAACAAAATCCAGAAAAGTTAAGCAAAAAAGATATAAGATATCAGATATCAGTAAAACATACAAAAGAGAAAACAGTGACTACATAGAAACCAATAGAGAATCAATACATATAACTATAAGCAAAGCACATAGTTAAAAGATGTTGTTTCAAAGAGAACATACGAGGATTCACGAGCCACCAAAGGTATGCCTGGCATTCTTGTTAAAGATTTCTGAAATGTAATTTCATAATTATCTAAACCTTTTAATATATGTAATTTCCTTTACCAATCCCAACCTGCAACCAGAAAACAGAGTGAGGAATTTTTGAAACCCTTAGTACTGACTGTATTATATTTGAGAGACAAAGCAATAAATAATGATAATAATAATAAAAAGAAGATATATACATGATCAAAACTTAAATTGTGATATGTTATAGGAAGCCTAAGTTTATGGAAAAGTTGAAGATCTATTGGCTCAAAGCAACTCTACATGGTTCTTCATCTCTTTGCCATTAATTAATGGACATGCCATATGATTTAGTAGCATTTAGGGAACATAAGTCACAACAGACATAAAATCACAACTAGACTGCTAAAAAGAAAAATTAGTACTTTCTAGGAAAACACAAACAAACTGCACCAAGTTCAGTAATGGGAAAAGAAAAGTATAAACTTAATAAGACTAACAAACTTACGAAAGATGAAGCGAATATTTTAAATAATAATAAAGAGTACTATAGACTGTGCTAGTGCCAAAAGGTAATCTGGGGCCTGCCAACTTTCTATCTAAATTGATGCTAGTAAGAAACTCAGAATAGAGTAATCAGACCACAATGTGTAACCAAAAATCAATTGAAAATTTCCAATCTTCTATGTTCCCTGCTGGGAACTACTGTCTAACTCATTTTCCTTCCACCGGGTCTATTTTGTTGCCAAAACTGGAACCCTTTTCATTTACCCAATATTAGCTCACAACTTGGTTGTTTATATACATAAAAATCAGCACCTATATCTATATCTATATCTGTATAAGTGCGAGTGAAATGAAGAATGGTACTGTAATGTATGGCATTGGCTCCTTTTCTTTTTCTAGCAGATTAATTTGTTCTTTTGAGTGTCAAAGTGGTTATACAGACACTCCCAAACCAGGGTTACCACAATTCGCAAGCTCCCTGAGATTTTCGAGCAGAAATCCTCAACAGAAAAATCAAACTTCTCAGGATAAATAAAAGAAATTGGCATACCTGGATCAGGGTCGAAGCTTCAGTCACAAAGAGCGAGAGCGCGAGATAGACCGAGAGAGACCGAGAGTGAGAGAGGAAGTGAGCTTTTCTTGAGTAAATAGGGAAGATAATCAGATACCATGAATATATAGCTGCTGCCAAATCACCGGATAGAAGGAAAGAAAGAGATTGTCCTAACGCCGCTTCTGAAAAGGTGTTCTTGCGCACCCTGATCAGAGAGAAATAATTTATCTACCAAAAACAATAAGAGAGAAGTTATTTAAAAATAAATAAAGATAAACTGAATTTTAATTTTGTGATACCCAATAAAATTTGAGAAATTTCATTTGAATTTCAATCCAAAAAATGCATATTAAAAAAAATGAAGTGTATAAATCCTAATCATTAAAATAATTTAATGGCTTAAATTTAATACTTATTCCTAACACTTTTTAAAAAAAAAAAAAAAAAGAAGTAAATTATTTATTTTAATATTTTGTTAGTAGAAAAAAATTATGTCTTGGAATTTTGGATTTCTTATAATTCAATTTCTTATTTCATAAAATTTTGTGTTTATTTTTTGTATTTCAATAACTTTACCTTTTTATCAAAATGCTTTATAACCTTAATTACTCAATATGGAAAAATAAATAAAACATTGCTACATATAGGTTTATCGAAAACAAAACTCAAAAGAGGTTTTAATTTATTTTTGATCTGCAAACTTCATCATATTTCATATTAAACTTGAATTGCGAAGAATAAAAAATAGCATATTTTTATGGTTTTTTTTAATTGATTGGTCCTTGACTATTTCGTTATCTATTATTAGGGTTTCTAGAAAATTATTTTATTGTTAATAAGGCTGTCTAAAATTCTTCTACTAAGAACATTCAAATATTTAATTTTTTCCGATGGGATTCTTAATTGAGTTAAAATCATTGAATCTAGAACACTATATATAGTTTTTAAAAAATTGATGATTTGGGAAAATGGAAAAAAAAAAAAAAATCCTTTCCTATTTAAAATTTAAAAATAAACACTCAAATTTCTATTATAGTTGAGTCAACATTCATACAATTTTTTTTATTTCTTTTATTAATATTCATCCTATAATTTAAAAATAAAAAATCTAGCATATAGGAGATCTAATTATAAAACATTGAACCCTAATGATATGATTAGAAAAGTCATTTCTCAAGGATAAAAATGTCTAAAACATTTAAAAAAAAAGAGCAAGTTTGTTTCTTTTGTTTTTAATTCCTAGTTTGTTTATTTACCTCTTGAATTGTTTAGTTATAATTGAAGTAAAATATTTTAAAATAAGGTATATAAATCTAAACTATCGATTTATTCCAATAACTTTAGAGGCTAGTTTGGTATGCATGAATAATTTTTGCGGAATTAGAATAAGAAAAGAAATCGGAATGGAATGCAGGTAGAATAGAATAATCATTCCATTATATTGTTTGGTAGCGTCTGTGAGAAATAATCATTTTATTATATTTATTAATTTTCTATGCAGTTTATTAACATGAAATAATATCAAAATTACGATAAAATGAGAAAAATATCCTTATATAGATAAAGTAATAAAAATTATATTATTTTAAAATGAAAAAATATCTCTCTATAGATAAAGTAATAAAAATTAAACATAATTTATGAAATATATATATTTCTTAATTTTTTAAATTAATTTTTCATAAATTATATTATATTATTTATTATTATTATTATTATTACTTATAATTATTTTATTATTTCTTATTTCTTATTTTTATTTATTTATTAATATTAATATTTTAGTTTAAAACTACTTAACTAATTTATTTATTTAACATTAATTAATTATTTATAATTATATTATTTACAATGATATGAAAGGTATTTTTGTCATTTTACTAAAATAAATTATTTTTTTATTTTATATGATTTTATATTTCTTAATGTGATGTGAAGGGCATTTTTGTCATTTGACTAAATTAAATGATAAATATTTTTTTATTTATGAATAATATTATTATTTTATTAATATTCAAATTTTTTATTTTATGTGATAAAATGATTTTTTTTATCATTTAATTGAACTAAATCAATTATATAGAAATAGGAAGGAGTAATCCTAACTCCCTAGGTGGGTTTGAAGATTCCTACTTTTATAGAATAAAATAGCTGTAATTGAATGGGTATTCTGAGGCTAAAAAAGTATCAAATGAAAAAAATGTTCATTTCATGGAATCATACATAGAATGGAATGATCATTCCCCCATACAAAACTAACCATAATTTATGTAATTTAAAGAATTCGGATCTTCCACCAAGCCTTCGTTTTTTCACTAAAAAAATTATCTACATTGGAAATAAATAAAATCTTTTAGCTCCCTACATTTTCTACTCATCAAAATAAAATAAAATATTCTATCTAGAAAAATAGCAAAAATCCTTTTTTTTATTTTTTATTTAAATTGTTTTCATAAAAGAGAAAGAAGAATTAGTTTTAACTTTTTGTTTAACATAAAATTTTATCTACAAATTTTTTTGGTACATAAATCATTTTCATAAAAGGGTAAGAAGAATTAGTTTCAACTTTTTGTTTAACATAAAATATTATTTATATTTTTTTTATTGGTATATCGGGAGTGCTCGAACTCATCACTAGAAATGGAGGGGCAAGTACCAATCACGTGAACTAAGCTCTCGGTAGTAATATTATTTAAATTAATCAAATATACAACTTAAGACCATATAATTAATTATTTCTTAAAATATAGTATTTTGGTTTTAAAATATATTACTTTTATCCAGTAGTTTAATATTATTTTATCTCAAATTTAGTATAACAAAATTATAAATCAAATTTTTTATGAACTGAATTTTAATTTTGTGATACCCAATAAAATTTGAGAAATTTCATTTGAATTTCAATCCACAAATGCATATTAAAAAATGAAGTGTATAAATCCTAACCTTTAAAACAATTTAATGGCTTAAATTTAATACTTATTCTAACACATTTTTTTTTATATAAAAATAGCTTTACATAATTAAAAAAATAATAAGTAAATTAATTATTTTAAACTTTTTTTTCTAAGAAAAAAAATTATGTCTTGGAATTTGAATTTCTTATTTCATAAACTTTTGTATTTATTTTTGTATTCAATAACTTGACCCTTGTTTCAAAATGCTTTATAAGCTTATAACCTTAATTACTCAATATGGAAAATAAAAAATTAGTACATATAAGTTTATCAAAAACGCATAAGAGGTTTAGAACTAGTTTGGTACGTAGAAATGGTCATTCTATTATATACATAATTCTATGAAATGAACAATATTTCATTTGGTACATTTTTAACCTTTGAATACTAAATATTTTTCGGCTATTTTATTCCATAGAAACATAAATCTTCAAATCCACCTAGGGGAGTGGAATTGCTCATTTTTACTTCTATGATATCGGTTTAGTATAGTTAAAACCCAAAAAATTAATTCTATCACATAAAATAAAACTTTGAATATTATTAAAATAATAATATTATAAATAAAATAAGTAATTAAATATATTTAAAATTTAATTTAGTCAAATGACAAAAATATCCTTCATATCATATTAAATAATATAAAAATAAAAATTTGTATATAAAAATAATAATATATCAATTATTTTAGTTAAATAACAAAAAACACCATTAATATTAGAGTAAATAATATAATTGTAAATAAATAATTAATGTTAAATAAATAAATTAGTTAAGTAATTTTAAATTGAAATGTTAATATTAATAAGTAATAAAAATAAATATAATATAATAAAAAAATAATATAATTTTAAAAAACAATTAATTAATATTTATATTTCATAAATTATGTTACATTTTTATTATTTTATCTATTGAGTGATATCTTTTTTCTTTATTTTTACCATTATTTTAATATTATTTCATGTCTAAAAACTGCACAGAAAATAAATAAATTGAATTGAATAATTATTCTTCACTGACACTTTCAAACAATAGAAGTGAATGATCATTTCATTCCAATTGCATTCCATTCTCATTCATATTCCAATTATTTCATGTCTAAGATCATTCACACGTACCAAGCTAACTAGAATTTTGATTTAGAAAAATAAAAAAAAATTAATTTATTTTTTATTTACAAACTTTGTTGGGAATTATACGAAATTCCCCTTCAATCTTTAATGAGTTATATTAAAAATAACAAATGATACTAACAACAAAATATATGTAGAAAAGAAGAGAAATAAATATCAACAACACAAAGATATAACATGATTTGGCCTCTTACTTGCATCCATTAATAAGAAAAGAATTCACTAATATTCGAAGGAATATTACATAAAAATAGTACAGTACTCTAAACATAGTGTTCTCACTCACTCAAGTCTCATCTTTACTAATCTCTCTTGTACACCTACCCTGAGAGTTTTTCATAAATATTAGATCTCTCTCATTCGCATACCTACAACTCTCACAAGCCTACTTATTCATATTACATAAGACTTGCCAAACAAGCAAACTTTTTTTTCGCTTTATAGAAACCTTGCAATCATCTAATTAGACTTATTTATCCTACCAAGGTAAATCTAATTAAGAAATCCCATCAACATCTAATTAATTATTTCTTACCCACCAAGAATAAACTAATTAAGAAATTACCAAATAAGAATTTGGGTCAAAATCCTACAAACTTAAACATAGTTCATATTAAACTTAAATTGCAAAGAATAAAAAATAAAAAATAACAGATTTTTCATGGTTTGTTAATTAATTGGTCCTTGACTATTTCGTTATTTATTATTAAGATTTCTAAAAACTTAATTTTTTATTGAGGTTGTATAACTAATAAGAACATTCAAATATTTAATTTTTTTCGATGGGACTCTTAAAGTCAAAATCACTTAATTTAGAACACCATATATAGTTAAAAATTTGATGATTTGGAAAATTAAAAAAAAAGAAAAAAAGTCCTTTCCTAGTTAAATTTAAAAATAAACAGTCAAATTTCTATTATAGTTGAGTTAACATCCATACAATTTTTTTCTTTCTCATATTAATATTCATCCTCTAATTAAAAAAATAAAATAAAATCTAGCCTATAGGAGATATAACAATTTGAACCCTAAATAATATGATTAGAAAAGTAATTTCTCAAAATAAAAAAATGTCTAAAAGAATTGAAAAAAGAACAAGTTTGTTTCTTTTGTTTTTAATTTTTAGTTTTTTTTATTTTCCTTTTGAATTGTCTAGTTATATTTGAAATAAAATATTTTAAAATAAGGTATATAAATTTAAATTATCGATTCTTTTAATAACTCTAATTTATGTAATTTAAAGAATCAGGATCTTTCACTAAGCCCTTTGTTTTCTCACTAATATATATATATATTGGAAATAAAGAAAATCTTTTAGCTCCCTACATTTTCTACTTACCAACACAATATATAATATTCTATCAAGCAAAATAGCAAAAATCCTTATTTTATTTTTTTAATCTTTTTCATAAAAGGGAAAGAATAGTTAGTTTTAACTTTTTGTTTATCATAAAACATTATTTACATTAATCCAATTAAATACTACTTAAGACCATATAATTAATTATTTCTTAAAATATAGTATTTCGGTTGAAAACTATATTACATTTTATCCAGTAGTTTAATATTATTTTTAACTCAAATTTAATAAAACAAAATCATAATTCAAATATGTATATATATATATATATATTTAACTTTAGTTATGGGTTTTTAAAAAAATTATAATATGTCTGTTATTATATTATGTATATATATCTATTTAAGCTTTTATACTATTCTATTCTAAAACACATGAGATCCTGCCTCCTATCTTATAATATAAATCTAATTAAATTTTTTATTAATTTCAAATAAATGAATAAATAAACAATTACCCTCCTAGTTACTACCCAAGTCTCTTCTTACGTATCAATTCATCTCTCCTTATAAGTAGGATTAAATAAAGTAAAATATCAATTATTAAAAAAAAAAAAAAAAAGAACTTCTATATTTTATTTTATTTAAAATAAAAAGAGCCTTGAGCACACGGTTATTGTGATGTGAGCTACTACTATATATAGGTAATATTTTGCCAATATTATTGAATTTTGGTACTTTTCTTCACACCCAAGTCAACTGTGTATGAGGTTGTTCAATTCTGAATCTTGCCTTCACAACCTTCTTAGATTTATAACCAATTGAATCTAAATTAGGAAATCACAAAAACACAAGTAATATTATAAGGATCCTCCTTAACCCATTAATCATATTTAATTTTGGTATCTCATATTTGCTACACTATAAGAGATTATTGATAGTATATATAGTGCATTTGAATTAAAATAATTCTTCTCAGAATTAATAAAATTTTGGTACCCCAAATAAATAAATAAATAAGGATTTATAATTAGAGGCTTTAGTTTATTTTATTTTTATAATTTTGTATATTTCTTTTATTTTAAGATAAATATATATAAAATGTCAAATAACTTGGTGAAAATATTAACTGTACTAGTTAAACTAAGAAATAATCAGGTCCCTTACACTAAACTTAGAATTTTGAACCACTTTTTTTTTTTTTACTAAATTTAATTTGAAGAAAAGTAAAAAAACAGATATTCAAATACTCATGATAAATTAAGGAAAAACAGAAGGTATAAATTATCCCTTAAATCCTGCCTCACTGTTAGTATTAATAAAAATAAAATCCTTGGGTTGGCACTAACTAATAGGATCTTACTTCAGGGGTTGAATCGTCATATAGCATTTACCGTATCTTGCAAGTTATAATAATGTCAAAAAGGGTATATTTGCAAATCAAAAGCCTATAAATATGGAGGCAAGATCTTCACAGGAATTATATTCAAAGAGCCTTTAGAGCTTGTGGTTCTTCTTCTCTCTGTGAGAATCTCAATAGAGAGAAACAGAGATGGTGAAGGAATGTTTGAGAAGATGTTCTCATTGTGGAAACAAAGGTCACAACTCAAGGACTTGTTGTGATGGGAATGATAATGGCGAAGGGTGTTTGATGCTGTTTGGAGTGAATTTATTGGAAAATAAAACGGTCAATCATGAATCAATGAAGAAGAGTTCTAGTATGGGAAATTTGAGATCTTCTGATCATGAAAACAACAATGAAAGCATCGAGAAAGCCGGGGTAGATGCCGGGTATTTGTCTGATGGATTTATTCATAACCAGAGACGTCGAGCCGCTCATGATAGGAGGAAAGGTGTGATTTTTTTCATTCACCTTCTGTTATTTTCTGATACCACGTGATTTAATGATGTTTTTTTCACTTATGTTCAATGATTAGTCTGTTTGTGTTCATAGGTTTTTCATCTAAGCAGTTTGTTGCTATTTTATTCATATTGTCATGGGTGTGACGGTTGATTAGTTTTTTTTGTTTGTGATCATGGAAAGTTACCAACTTTTGGCTATGGGGTGTTTGTTTCCATTATTAAGAGTTTGAGAATGGGAAAACTTCTCCATTAATTTTTATCACTGCATGGTATGAGATTATTAATGGGTAAGCATCTATTAAGCCATGTTTTTATAGCTTATGCTGTTTCTAGATTTGAAATTGAATGTCTTAATTATTGTTGGACTGGAAAAGGGCTAATAATGATACTCAATCAATGAGTTGTGTCAATGTGGTTTGGAAATATATATGGAGGTAACTGACTGAGATTTCAAATTCTTCATCTTTGGTATGAATTTAATTTTTCTGCTCCTTCAGGGAGGCCATGGACTGAGGAAGAGCATAGAATTTTCCTTGCTGGATTGAAGAAACTTGGAAAAGGTGATTGGAGAGGCATTGCAAAGAAGTTTGTGACCACCAGGACACCAACCCAGGTTGCTAGTCATGCACAGAAGTATTTCCAACGACAGGCTGCGAATTATGATATAAGGAAACGCAGACCAAGTCTCTTTGACATGCCACTTAAAGAAGATGTATGCTCTGTCTTTCCTTCCCCCACAAGACACACAAGTTGAAGCACATAACATATAATACCTTGACATTTTTTACTAAATGTCACAAGTCAATGACAGGATGTGGCTACTCTAGAATCCCCAGCTTCACATTCAAATAAAAGCTTTGACAACTCATCTGAGGTAAGTCCAACTGTCTTCAAGCAGAATTTTTGAGAGTCCTGTTATCAGTGCTTATTTTGATGTTCCTGCAGGCTAGTAGCTCTCAAGTTATGGAATTGACAAGTGCTACTGAAAAACTACCACAGGTTTCGTCAGTTTATCAGTATTATGCATTCTTGTATTGCAGAATGAAATGTAATTCAAAATTATGTCATCTGCACCATGGTTTAACGTAATGTCTATGCTTTGTTACTTGTATATATGCAGGCTGGCAATCCAAACCAAGTAGGGAATCGGTTCCCACATCTCTGCTTGGATAGTCCACATGCTGTTCCAATAGTTGGAGCTACTGGAGTTACAAATTATTGGGGAATGCAGTATATGGTACGAATAGACAAACTGTTTTTAAAGGATTAAACTTCTTCACATAGTTTAATATGGCCATCGGTTTTGTCACAGCACTAGTACTCATCAGGGATGCTTCGGTGATCTGATGCGTGTATATGTCTGCAATGTGTTCTATCCATTTGAGTCCAACCTCTACTGCATTAATTTCTAGACAGGCAATCTCCCTCATTGCCCATAAGAGCAGCGCTACTTTAAATGTTTGTGTCCGTTTCTTTGTATGAACCTTTGCAGAGTGGATCCCCTTGATCTTCCAGAGTAGCATGCATTATAGCTTGTTAAAATGTAAGCATTAAGCAATATATGGTACCTAAAACACTGTTGACAAAGTTTCAAATAACGAAGTGTAGTGTTACTTTGGTCTTAAACAAGTCAAGACAAAGATATCAGTATAACTCTTTAAGAAGGCAGGTGCTTCCATGTTTCATTTGGATTGATGTAGGAGTTGTGTTAATCAGGCTCATTTTTTTTTTTTGCAGGTGGGGGCTCCTCTACCTGCTAATATGTCTTTTCGCCCAAGCAACTTTTCGAGACCAGCTCCTCTCAACATGTCTACAATGCAGGGGAGTTTTCCCATTCCAGTTATCACCCACCCATCTGGCATTCCTCCACCGCGGCTTTTTATCCCACAAAGTCCATCTCAGGCAAGACATGGAACTCCCTCAACCGAAACACAGGATGATCTTGATCTTAAAATTGGACAGCCTCAATCCAGGCAGAAAACAAATTTGTCTTCTCAGAAATCTGAAGCTATTAGTGTCAATTAAACAGTTTTGAATAAGTTTCAGTTTCGTTCATTTTTCCCCTTTGCCTTTTGCTTTCAATGTAAGAGTAAAATTAGAACTAATCTAATTAGTCGATCTTTATTACTGAAACTTCATGGTCATGTTTCCAATTTCTAATTATATCAAGATATTTCCATTTAGCATGCAAGTTTTGGACTTTGTCATATGTATCTCTGGATTTGGTGAAGCAATACTAGTGACTAATTGTAGAACAGCAAATATGTACCAGCAACAAGCATAAATGTCGTCATCCCATAACAGTCCAAGTAGATGACTCACCTAGAGATTCCATTCCTATGATACCGTGGTAAGATGAGGTTAAACTTATTGGGATGCTTAGTTATAATGAGATATGTTGGTTTTAGAATGCAAAGCTTTTAAATTCTTATGTGTAATAATTTTATATAATTAATAAAAAATAATACTCCATGTTAATGATATTAAACAAATAGATACATCCAATAAAAAATTTAATAATTCATAATATATATTTATAAGTTTTTTCAAATTTTAAAGATGAAAAAAATTATTAACACTACAATATACAGTCATAAAAACTTATATGCTTACTATTTTTAAAAAAAATTTAATTTATAATGTTATAATTATTATATAAAAATTATAAAGTTCAATCTTAATTACTATTTGACAAAATTTTTAATATTGAAAATATTAGGACAAAAAAAAATCAATAGTTATAAAATAATTATAATCCTATTAATATTAAAATAGAGAAAAAATTAGGAAAAAAAGAAGAAGAAGCTTATTATGAAGCATAATAACAACTAAAAAAATATTTATTTAATAGTAAAAACTCATAAAGTGAATTAAGAAATTAAAATTTCTTCAAATAACAATATTATACTCATTAAAATCATACTCTTAATATTTTTTTTAAGAATTTTAATTTTTTAAATTTCAATTCATAAATTTCAAAAAAACTAAAAATAATTATCATTATTAAAACTTATTAAAAAAAATTTAAAAACTCAATTTTAATTACTATTGACTTATAATTTTTTTTAAAATTATAGATTTATTAATATTAAGAAGAATTAGTAAAACATAAAATAAATTACTAGAACCTTAGATTGTTCCAGCAACACTTGCTTTACCCACCTATGTAAAATCCAAGGATTGACTCTAAAGGACTACTTGGGAAGTCCTCTCTTCCCCCTCCTCGATAAAAAATATATATAATAGGAAAAAAAATAAAAATCGAGAGTACTAAAATAATTATCATCCTGTTAATAATAAAATATAGGTATCACCTAATAAATTTCTGTCCTATAAAATATGATTCTTATAAGTATTGCATTAGTTCACATTGAATACAGTATCGTCACAATTGTTTTTGTTTGCAGACAATGGCCACGCAGAAAAAGCTACATGAGGAAGAGAAGATAAAACACATTTTGCAGTAACCTTCCTTAAACCCTAACTTGACGCACATTATGCGAATGCAAAGCACAGATTGTAGATCCGTAATCACTTCCTCCAAGAGGCAACCACGCCTAGATTGCCTGTCCAAGAAAGAAATACTGCTATAGCGCTATACAATACACACCATGTGTACAGACCATTTAAAGTCTAAAAAGAATGGGAATCATTTCTTAGAAGACTACTTGACAATCATATTACCATTGTTTATTTACAGTGTTACATGTAGTCGTCACTTGACATGGAAAGACGTATTACAATACAAACCTACTCTTAGAACTTACTCATTAGATTGAAACGTCATCAGGAACCAGCTAAGAGGAGCAACAGCCTGCCTTCTCGTTAACTGGTTGACCTCGTATTTGCACAGTAGCAGGCCTTGCGTCATTCATTGAGGGTTGACTTGCCATCCTGCACAAAAAAGGCACAGGCATTTAACTGACGAATCAACTGAAACTGAACATGCTACTGAAAACTATGACATATGCACCTCAAAGAACTTGAGAAACTATGGTAATGAAATGGTCTTAAACTAAGCTGCATCAAACTCCACCGGGAAAGGAAATGGGTTAAGTTAATTCTTGAGATCTCTACCCTGTCCTTCTGCTATCTACAGACAGCAGGAAACATGACTTGGGATGATAAACAGGGTTTTATGTTTATCAAAATAAATAGTTTGATAGGGTATTGAATATTGTATCATTCTGCTGCTGAACCTTTCTGTCGCTTAAGCATTATAAATTATATACCACCAGCAACAACTTGGGAAAGGGATCATTTCCTCCCACTCCTCAATTTGATTTCAATATTTCAAATAGGCAGCTTTTTCCTTTGGAACCCTAAAGTGGCCTTTTTTCCAAGGTATCCTTTCCATTTTCGGGATAATTAAATTGGCCACACGATATTAAGTAATAACTAGATCTGAAATCATCTGCATACACAAAATTGTACTATTGAAATGTCTTGGAGGTCACATCAATTTGTAATTAACTGCTGCTTAAAACTTGAGGGTCTAGAAAATAATCAATATTTGCAAAACTTTCAATTGCATAATAATTACCAAACTGGAAAGAAAGATTTAGCTTGCACTTTAAAATATAGGAAGAATAATATAGCCAAAACAAGGTAAAACCCTAGAAAAACTTTTCATTTTCACCCCATCCACTCAATTCCTCTCTAGTCTTAGTTGAACATAACCTGAAGATCATTTCTTTTCTGTTGTTGTACACATCATTCTACTTCTACTGCTGTAATATTTGTTTCCAGAATCCTAACTAGTCCACATGTACAAATGAAACTATCATGCCCAGAGAAAGTCATGTCACCTCTGCATTGGCAATAAGCAATTCACTCAAAAGTACAACTTCAGGGATTTTGGCGATGGATGGTGGTTCAAGTTCCTACCTGAAGCCAACGGCAACCTGTCCCCAGTCTAAACCCAACTTCTATGCAAATTTCCACCCAAAACCAACAAAAGTTTGGAGCTGTACCTATTTTTTATGTCAGCAGTCATTGCCAGAAAAGCCTGCTCCACATTGGTGGCACTTTTTGCACTTGTCTCCATGAAGGGGATTCCAATTTCATCTGCAAATGCCTTTAAAAGAAAAAAGAAAGATAATATGCATAACTAGAAAAAATGAGCTATAAATTTAAGATATCTGTGGGAATAAAGTTTATACCTTCCCAGTTTCATAAGAAACTACTTTGTTAGCAGTGAGGTCACACTTGTTTCCAACCAGGAGCTTGTTGACGTTCTCACTTGCATAACGACCAATTTCATTCAACCATTGCTTAACATTGTTGAAACTCTCTTGGTCTGTCACATCATAAACTATCTGAAACATATTCGAAAAACAATGACATAAAGCTATAATCAACCTCAGGAAGAACAAAAGAAGTTGTATCCTATTTAAAAAGAAAAGGAAAAAAACACTTACTATTATGCCATGTGCACCACGGTAGTAACTACTAGTGATTGTCCTGAAACGTTCTTGACCAGCAGTGTCCCACTGCATGTCTCAAGACAAAAATAAAGGTGAGGGGGGAGAGAATGAGAGATTTGTTGCCAGCTTAATACTGATAAAGGCAACAAAACATGAAACTAGCTTTAGACAAGCATTTTCAGAATGACTTAACTGCAACTTGCATCACAAGTTTACAACATAACAATAAGTGACAGTCACACGAGAACATAGATTAGAGAGAGAGATGTAAAATACAAAATGTCATTCTTCGAAATTTGAAGTTAATTGTTTGTTGGTAAACTTGGTCTAGAACTAAGAATTATTCGATACTCGCTTCGCTATCCACCATAGGGAGGGGCCTTCAGAATATTCATTACAAAGATCATATATAATGAATTCATGGTTCAAGATGTAGAATAATAGTATCTAAAGTACTATGTCCGTGCAGAAAACTATCTTGACTTAGAATGCATGTGTGTGTTTGTGTGTCAGCTATTGACTGTTAGACCCCTTCTGCTCTAACTTTGAGCTTTCAAATGATGGTTCCTAGTTCTGATATACTGAGGAAATACCATATTCACTCACAAACTTAATTGAAGAAGTTCACAACATCTAAAAAGAAAAAGAAAAAGAAAAAATAAAAGAAAATACATTAAATTGAAATTTCAATGACGGGCTCGGTCAAGAGAAATTAGTAATTGTTAAAGGCTAAATATCAACAGTTCTGCACAATCATCAATCTATCTTCAAACAAAACAATTAACTAGGGGTGCAGAGAGAGAGAGAATAAGAAAAAAAGAAAGAGGAAAATCTTACAATTTGGAGTTTAATGGTCTTCCCATCTTGCTCCACAGTCCGTATTTTCTACAGATCAGAAAAATCAGACACTATTACAGTCATGTATCTGAACTAAAACAAAATTTATTGAATCCCAGTCCCCATTGGTTAAGTATGCATACAAAATCAACTCCAATGGTACTGATGTAACTGTCCAGATAGGAATCATCCTGTATTAAACAAACAGAAAACAGTTAGTTCACACATACAATTATGAACTTATCACCAAAGTAGAAAGCATGAGTAATCAGTGACCTTAACTGCTTATAAGAAAAGTTTTTTTAGCAACTACAATCTTTAATAACATCAAAGAGAATAAGAGAAGGAGGGTTAAAGAGAGAGGCATTGTAAAATCTTACAGCAAATCTCAGAAGAAGACACGATTTGCCAACTCCAGAATCTCCGATAAGTAACAGCTTGAAGAGATAATCACTGCAAATGCAGGGGGCGGGAACCAAACTCCATGAGTTAGAACAAGAAAAATCGAGGACACTTAACATCTTGGTTACTCAAAATCTATTACGAACACATCAAGAAATTAAACAGTGTCTAGAACAATTATGAATATCTGTAATATCCCCCACCCCAACCATGCAGGGGAAAAGGAATGAATGTAAAAACCCTCATAAGAATTAAATCATACCATATGAACACTAGGTTTTTGCGATTCTTCCCATCAACTACTAAAAGAAACACTACATATAGAAATAGGCACAGTCGCATAAACATTAACTTCCACTTATGAGAGTGATAATGCATATAAATAACATATAGACTTCAAGTTTGGCAGGTAAATCACTACTGACATGCACTTGGATTTTGTTTATATAACATCATCATAAAAAGTTCTCAAGAGAGCATTCAGCAGCCGTTCCAGAGGGGTAAATGGGGTTTTCAGGAATCTTAATGAAGGTCTCTGATCTTATTAGCTTGTTAGACATTCTTGACTCTTGTTCTTTTCTAAGAATCTGTGATAGAAAACTTCAGGACTTTGGATAGCTATAGTTCTTTTTCTTGCAAATTGTTTTACTCCTTTCTTGTCTGCTCTTCTTATCCAGTCCCTTCGTCTTGCTAATGCGATTTGGAAGGTTAAGGTTCCATTTAAGGAAGGGGGCTTTTATTTGATCAGTTCATAATTGGGTTAGACCAATAATTTATGGTGGGGAGATCAAATAAGGCACTGTCCCCATATGTTTCTATTTTGGGATTTCAAAATAATTACAAACTTTTTTCCTTCATTTTTCTGATATTTGGAAAATGAGCTATTTCTAATAAGCAGTTGATTTGTCCAAAAACCTTAAGAAATAGCTGTAAATTCTCTTTAGGGGTGTCAGGAGAAAGAAGATGCTAAGATTATTTAAAGATGTGCAGTCTTTTTTTTCTAAAATTTGGTGTGTGATTACATCATAATGATTTTCACCTCGTCTCCGTTGAGAAATTAACTGTCTTCATGTATTCTCTTTGGTACTAGTCAGTCTCTCAGAGGGAGTCCTTCAAGGAGTTACATCATATGATATGCAAAGACATCTGGCAATTCCTTCTTTTTTTAATTGTGTATTTCAGTATTTTCATTTTCCTTCAAAGTCAGTCATGTAAATTGATCATATTCGATTATCAATAAAATTTATAATTACAGAAGTGAAGAAACAACATAAACATTATTTTCTCTACCACTTATCCCCTCACCTACCAAATTGACGGTGAGAAGCCAAAAGAGCAAAACCTTAACAATTAATCATGAACTTAGAGCACCTAAATTCAGATATAAAGCATAAAGCATCATTCTTTCCAACTAAAATAAATAAAATCTATCCAGGAAAAAAAATAAAAATAAAAATAAAAAATTAGCAAACACAGATACATAGCAACCATCACCCCCATTAAGGACGAAGGATCGTACACAAACAAATTACCGCAACTAAAGGCCAGTTTAATTGCCGCCAAATACAAAATCTAAAATAAACAGGTAAGGAACATAAAATTAAGGTTCAATATCATGAATTGCATATGACCCTAACTTCGAGAATTTCAGTCGTTTCCATTTCAACTTGTAAAACAAAAATGAGGAAAACTATGGTGTAAAGGACATAAAACGATAGGATCAGGAACATACTATTCAGGATTCATGATTATTTGTTGCTGATCTACGTGAAATTTGCCGGAAATGGACCGGCCGACCTGGAACGTGGCCTAGTTCTGTTAGGGGAAAGGTCAAGCAGGAAGAGGAAATAGGCAGAAAGGAAAGGAAATTTCGTCTGAACTTGGAAGGAAACTGAAAACACCATTTAATTGGGCGGGTTGACTAGATCCGATTATGGCCCGAGTAAAAAACAAATATAAACAGGACGGAATTAGAGGACAAGAAACCAAGGCAAATGTCCTACTTGGAGCAGTGACAAGATTTTAGGAAAAATAAAAGATCTTTTGAAAATGTTCGAGACAATATTTGGTGCATAAATAGAGGTATTAATTGATTCAGCTAATAAATTTTATTGATATAAATTTTGATAAAATTTTGCTTTCACCTAAGGCAATAAATTTCGTTTTTTACAAAACCAAACACAAATATAGGTGTGTTTCATATTAATTTTTCTCTTGTTTCGGATATATATTTATTGTACCTGATCTTATTTTTATAAAGAGATAACAACAATGATAAGCTTATAAGTACAAAAAAAAAAAAAAATTGTCATAAAAATAAGCATTTGTACAAAGTCTTAATGAGCAATGATGTTTAACTAATTTAAAGAAATAATTTAGTTGCAATAAAAAAAAAATACTTAGAATGGTCTAGGTGCACTTGGTATTTCGACTTATCTTGGATGTCTAATGATCCACTACGTGGAATGTCTACTTTGGAGGTTTATTCCCTATTCTCACCCCTATTAAAATAAAATAAAAACAAAATAAACTTCAGACTTTTACTTAAAAGTATCCTTTTGAATTCCATTTAAATTTAATAAAAATAAGTAAATTTTTTTGCATATGCTTTGAAAATAAATGTCATAACAAATTCAAACAACTATAGTAGAAATTGAAATGTGGTTGGTTTCCCATATATAGAGATGGAAATGAAATCTAAAAGCAATAGTAGTTAAAAGGAACATTTAAAATCTAAAATCAATTATTTGAAAACGTTGTCTGGTTTTTTTTGAGCTTTGTTGTAATCAAGTTCTCTTGAAGCATCTATGTCTCCAGCGTCCATATTGGGTAAAACACCAATTTGAGTACCATCACTGTCATTGTCAAATTCTCCTTCAAGGGTTAGTCCTTCGATTCTCGTTGCTATTGAATCTCCTTTAAGTCCCACTTCTACTTCTGCAATATCAACAGCATTACGATGAAAATTAAATTTATTTTTTTCAATAAAAAATTAAATTTACAAATCAAATCCAAAAATTGTATGCTTCTACTTAAAAATGACGAGAACATTAAAAATTAGCATCAACAAAAATCAATGTATATAAATATTCAATTCAATATCGATCTTAATTACAGGTAAAAAGTGAACGATTTAAGATATTGTTTGATTTAATTACCTGGATTAGAAAAGAACCAAAGAGCAATGGCACATAGAAACAACACAAAAGGGATGACATGCACAGCATTCTCTGCAAACTTGATTCGTGTTTTCTCCTTCTTAGCCAAATCCGCAATTGGATCATACACAGGCAGATCATTCCCATCCAATGACGACGACAGTTTCAACCCCGGCATCGCTGGTGATGTCGAGTGTATGTAGTTATAGTCATCGGATGTGACTCGGTTCCAACTTGCCGATCTATGCATTTTTCCCACCTATAACCTTAAACGACAAGTACACAATTTCACGAGATTATAACCAGAGATGTAGGAAAACGAAAACAAAAACGTATGGATGTAGATAGGGTATGAGGACGTAATGTAATAGAGAGACTAACTTACAATGCCTAGATCCAACAATATACAAATTCTTCCCAAAATGTTGCCGGTTTTATATATAGAATCAGTCAATCTAATCACGTGAACATAAACGTGGCATTTTAATACCATACTTTTTCTTAAAATAAAACAACGAGTTTAATGGTTATAATCTAAAATTTTACATAAATAGTAAATAATTTTTAATTTTTTTTGCAATGTACCGAATTATAAACAAAGCATAATATTGAATACAATAAATTTCCTAAAAATAGCTTTAGGAATTTTATTTGGTTCTTATGTATCTTTTGGAATAATTAATTTCCCTTTTTATTTGTATTTTCTTTCATGCTTTTTATTTTTTATTTTTTTCAATAGACATGATAATTTTTAGGATTTTACTTCTTTTTTTAGTAAATAAGAAAGTAGACAAAATAAGAAACACATTTTAATTTTTTATTTTTTATTTTCTACACATGTCGGAAACATTATCAACATAGTTACGAAATCTTCTCAAAGCCAAGAAGAACTCTTTTCTACGTACTACGGTACTGCATATATAGGTAATACTAATTACGTATGCACATGCTAAATAACTTTTCTAAAAAATATATATAAAAAAAATTAAAACTTTTTAGTCATTGTTAAGAGGAAAAATAAAATTAGGTTTGGTTTGGTTTGGTAATATTGTAACTTTTAAAAAGTTATGGCTTTTAGTATAAAAACATATGTCCAAAAGACATAATAAACTTTTAAAAACATCATATGTGGTATTTTTATAAACACCCATGATTTTTAAAAAGTAATAAAAAAAGCAAAGCTCAAAAAAATTAACCAAACAGTTTTTACATTGTGTAACTTTTAAAAACTCACATAACTCTTAAAAATATTATCAAACTCATTCTTAATATATGAGTTAGAGTTGTGTGAATAATTACTAAGACGTAAAAGAGAAAAAAATTGTAAATAATATGTGAGTGACTAGGTAATGAGTAGTTATTAGAATAAATATAATATTTAATTATTATTAATTAGCTTAAAATGAATTAATTTATGTTATAATTTAAAGTAAGAAATTAAAAGGGGTTTTCGATTTCTAGAATAGTATAGAGTATAAATATGTCGGGAATGACCCAATCATACATTAGGCATTTGTAAAATACCTAAGGGCCCGGTTGGATCCAAGAAATTGGACCCATAGAATTGGAATTGGGTGTCCAATTTCAATTTTTAAGTTTGGCTTCCCATTCACATTTAGAATTAAAATTTTAGTCCCAATTCCATGGAATTGTATTATAACTAAATATCTATCCTTTCAATTTTTATGGTTACTCCTAAAAATTGAAATTCCACCAGAACCTTTATTGCCTTTATCTATTGACCCAGCCTACACTATATCCATCGGCAGCCATCAGTTTCTATAACTACTACCCATGCCGGCCATCTATGCTGGATAATATTTTCGGTCAACACCGACTAATTTACTAGCAAACACTTACCATACATCACACAAAATAATGATTTCTCTATCATCCTCTTCTCACTCTCTCTCCTTTCTAGCTTCTCTTCTCTCTGTCTCTCCCTTCTAGCTTCCCTTTTTATGTTACTTGCTTGGTTGTTTGTCGATGTATTCAACTTTGCCGAGCAAAAGTACTACCCTTGTTTACGGACTAACCACAGCAAATATCTCCTTGTTTACACAAAATAATAATTTTTTTTCTTATGTTTTATGGGTGATTGGTGAAAGTCTGCAATATGCAGATTGGTGTGGCCATCGTTTGGGGTTATGGGACGATGGGGCGTTAAGGAATAGGGAGTTGGAGGGGGGAATGGGTATGATCAATTTTTCTTTAAAAAAAAAAAAATTATTAGAATTTACAAAAAAAAAATTACAATTCTAATTCATAAATCTATCTACACTCCAAACAACAAAAATATAATTCAAGTCTAATTTCAATTATTAAAAAATTAGAATTGTATTACAATTTTTTATCTCAATTCTAATTTCGTGATCCAAATGGTCTCTAAAACAAATGCAATATTTTATATTCAAGTAACAACTAAAAATAATAATAAAATCATGTAACATTCTCTTTTAAGATATATACATAATTCATTTTTTAATTAAGATCACGTGAGCTCACTTTAAATATTAATTTTTTTCTTTACATAAAAGAAAAGATGAAAAAAGAAGAAGTTATATTTCACGGTATATGTTAGGAAGAGGTCTAATAGAAGGAATTAAGTAGATTACGTAATATCTTATTTTAATAAGATAATCTGCAAAAAAAATAAAAATAATAATAACCTTATATGTAAAATATTTTAAAGAACAAGAAATTCTAGACAACTTGCTTAAACAAATCAATACAAAAAGAACAAATACTAAAAGTCCAAGCCAACATGGTTGATTTGTACCCTAATTTATTATGCATGAGACTATGAGGTCCCCATATTAGATTAAAAATATATAAAATAAAAAGATGAAATAGTCCCTTAATTGTTGTTGATCTTGAGTGAATTGATGAAGCTGTTTCCTTCAGCAATTTCATTGGTTGCCAAGAAGTTGACAAAATCCCTGAAGCTGCTCTCTTTGTATTTCTTAGGATGTTGTTCATCCACAAGCTCTTTAGCAGTTTCCATTTTCTCATCCATACCCAAACTATGCAAGCTAGCAATAGAGATTCTAGTCCTCTCACTATTCAGTGTAACCCTGTGGACAACACTCTTGTACAATCCATTGCTTAATACCTCGAGATGGTCACCCACATGAACTTGAAGTGCACCTTCAAGTTCTGGGACTGTCCCCCACATGCCCTCCTCCATGTCCATGATTTCTAATCCAGGATAGTTCTGTTGAAGTATGGTTATGCAGCTATAGTCTGAATGTGGTGGCAACCCTAATGCCATTTCAGGTTGTGGGCATGGATGATAGCAGTTCACTGCCATAACTTGCATTCCATCTTCCATCTTGTTGCTTAATTATGCTTCACCCAACCCAAGGCTCTCTGTGATGCCTTCCATTAATTCCAAGGCCACTTTCCTTATTTCTTCACTATATTTTCCCATCTTTTCCCTGAAAATTCAAAGTTCAAGTCAAATTGGAGTTTCATATAATTGAAACTAAAATTTCATTTTGGAACAAAACAGATTCAGATTTTAATTCCTATATATGTAGCTAAAATAATATATATATATATATATATGTATATATATTTATATAATTAAAGCTTACAAAATTTGTCTTTTTTTTCTTTTTTTAATTTCGTGTATTGCAAGCCAATCCACTTGTCTAGTTCACTATTTTAGACAAGGTTTATTCATTGCAGAGCATACGTACTATCATAAAGTTGATACATGGAACTATGCTCGTCTGCAATTTATATATTATATAAGAAAAAATGAATGTGCGCAGGGGCTTTCTCTGAGAGGACCTTATAGCTAGCCAACCATATTAATTAATGAGGCACATGTTCAAGTACTCTAGCCTAAAACTTTGAAGGATGACACAATTTAGCTGAAATCATGGTCTTCAATGAAATGAATATAATTTAATGCTTGCCTAGGTATACATAGATATATACCTGTAGTTGGATGGATTATCAGGCCACATATGGATCCAATCTTCCGATGGATGTGCATAATGTTTGAGAACAATTCTCCAAAACTGAACCTTGTCAACCCCATCTTTGAAGCTTGTCCCATACCTCACTGGTTTGTGTACGTCGCTTGACATGAACTTCACTTCGTCTCTGTTAGGCAAGTTAAAAAAGTTGGAAGCTGAAGACATAGCTTCACCCAGCACCAATTGGCAGATTCCATGGTTCACGATCTAGGTATAAGATGATCATCATTTGGTCAAGGAAAAACGAGCATAAATTCAAAAGCAAATTCGTTGATTAGTAAATAACTAAGTGATGATTATGGGCGAATAAACGAAAAATATTCATGTATTTATATTCATCATCTTGTAACGAATTAGTAGAATTTAAGATTTTTACAATGCGATAGTTTGCTCGATCAATAAAATATTTTGTTCTTTTACATGTACGAGAAGTCTGTACCGGAATGTTATTTTACCTAAAATTTTAAACTGTTAATTAGGTGAGACTGTATGCACAATAAATTTTGCTCTCTATAAAAGCTTAATTATGTACCTGAAAGAAACCCATACGGCGACAAGAGTACTAATTTCTTCATGGGCAAGTGACCTTTGTGATGGATCTCGCACCTACCAAAACCAATAACGGGAACAATGGCAGTACGAGGTGCCAAACTTGGCCTATGAGAATGGGGAATCACGTAACATTCAGGTACATATGACAGACCCCTTTCTTGTGCAGTCTGTCCTACTGAAAACGAGCTTGAATTCTCATCGCCCATCATTTTCAAAAGCTTTAGTCAAAAAACCGAGAAAGATATAGAAAACAGATGAATGGCTTATGGCTATCTGAATGAGTGGGGATTTTATAGGAAATTTTTTGATGTCTAAGTACGTATGGGGACCAAGTGGTACTAAAGGAAACATTCCTTTTAAAAAAAATAAGAGAAAGAGAGATAAAATAATAGGAAGAAAACAAAAATACACCTTAAGTTGATAATGGCCGCCAGAAAGTTTTTGCTGTTTGAATTTGGACTTGTATATATATATGATGAAAAGTTTATCACTATAGGACACTTTTTCAATGCTAAATTGAATTCTATACAATATGTATGCATGTATGTTGCTGATCAATCTTATCTGGAACTAATTATTTTGCAGGATATATGGAGCTACACATTTCAGAGTCTTTAACATTAGCAGACAAAATGTGATTTTTGTTGAAATTGTAATTTGAAATTGGTCTTTTAGCATTTCTAACTCCTAGGATAATAAATTAAATAATTAGTAATTTGAATTAGTGGTTAATGGTAAGTTAATGGTAAGTTATGAAATTGTAAAGAATTGTGTATTAGTGGGAGTTTCATTGCTAGTAATGGGTTTTTAAACCTTATTAGTAGTGAGTTATTAGTTAGTAGAGAGTTACAAGTTAATGAGTTAGTGTTACTAGTATATATATGTTATATTGAGTCTTGAAGTATTTGGATCTACCCCAAGTAGCATCACCACTTGTATTGATTGTGAAATGAGTTATTTCCTTACAATATTATCTTTTCATCTCTAAATGTCTAAATGTGTGTTTGAGTATATGAGTTCCCACCACATTTTAACAAAGTGGTAATGTGTGCTAATTACACATTTCAACAAAGAATATCATAGCCTACCACATTTCCAACAAAGTGATATCAGAGCCGATGGTTAGGCTGGGATGTTAGCTATGGGGAATAAGACGCAAGTGTAGCTCACTATTGAAGTCGGATAATGTGAGATTATCTATACAGAGAAACTTATCGTTGGAGCATGAAGAAGACACTGATGCGCAACCCATGATCAAGTATAATACTCATGAGTAAAATGAGTGATGAAGAATGAATGTGGTATGGAGGCTTCTTGTGAGAGAAAATAAAATGATGAGTCTAATGTTTCTGAGGTGGAAGGGAATATTGTTGTGTGAAAAAAAAATAAAAATTTGTTATGAACAAGAGCCTAGTTCAAGTGAGGGGAAAAAATGTGTTCGAGAGATGGACATAATTGAAGAAGTTGTTGAAAGTCATTTTGTAAAATTGTTGTGGATTTGTGAAGGAAAACAACCGATGAAGTTAGCCGATGTTGCTAAACTAGGGCCTTGATGTTGCTATAGCAAGGTTTGCTGATGATGAAGATCAAGAAACGAATTAGTAAGTTGCATAGCTGTTTGAGGAAGGAAGAAAAAAATTGCAAATTTGGTTACTGGAAATCAAGAGTCAATTAGTGAGCAATTTTGAAGACAATTTGCATGATCAACATGATATGGACACTTCACGTAAGAATAAAATTTTAGAGAAAGAAAATTTCAAATTAAGGGAGAGTGTTGAAATTGTAATTTGAAATTGGTCTTTTAGCATTTCTAACTCCTAGGATAATAAATAAAATAATTAGTAATATGAATTAGTGGTTAATGATAAGTTATGAAATTGTAAGGAATTGTGTATTAGTGAGAGTTTCATTTCTAGTAATGGGTTTTTAAACCTTATTAGTAGTGGGTTATTAGTTAGTAGAGAGTTACAAGTTAATGAGTTAGTGTTACTAGTATATATATGTTATATTGAGTCTTGTAGTATTTGGATCTACTCCAAGTAGCATCACTACTTGTATTGGTTATGAAATGAGTTATTCCCTTACAATATTATCTTTTTATCTCTAAATATCTAAATGTGTGTTTGAGTTTATGAACTCCCACCATATTCTAACAAAGTAATAATGTGTGCTAATTACACATTTCAACAAAGAATATCATAGCCGACAACATTTCCAACAATTTTTTCCTTATAACTTTTTCAGTTTTTACTCGAAATTGAATACGTGGTGATCTTTATATATATTTGTATTTGTTTTGGGCCAAGCAGAGTGGGTATATGTAATATGTGCATGCTGGGTCTAAGTTTACCCAAAAACCACTAGCTAGGCCGAGTGGACTTCCCGTCATCACATGGTTTTACTCTAAAGTTTGTAACTTTGTCCGGGTCTCCGGCTTGTGAGAGTCTGTTAGTGTTATTATCATTTTTCGCTTGGGGTCAATTTAGATGCATATATCTTGATTAATTTATTTTTTTACCAGTCCTACGACCTTCGCAAAAAATGATTTTCCTTTTTTGGTTTGATGATTTTTTAAGCAATGAAACAAAACAAATTCATGGGCAAAGTCAACACAGAAGGATTTGGTGTTGATGGCCGTTTAACTGCCAGGCAGCAAACATAGCAAACCGTATGAATTTCTTACCAACGCTCTCACTGGTGTTAAACCTCATGTTATATAAATGATGCACATCAACACGCCAAATCATAAGTCACAACCACTAATTAAACATGACAGTCCAATGACTGACAAATTATACCAAGTCTTAATTTATTTAGCAGATATTGAATGCTTGAGTTTGTTGTTTACCAATCAAAATGACAGTAAGGTAAAATTAGTGTACAAGTCATTAAGTTAGGTAATCTAATCAAGAGCTACCACCACCTATTTAAGTTGGCCAGACTAAGATCTTTTTCCAAACTTAATTTTTGTATTGTTGGGTCTTCTTCCATTTGATTTTCTCCCACTAACAAATGGATCAAACAGTGATTATAATTTATGTTCTTCTTGCTGCTTTTGTATTCATCACCACATGCAATGCAACAACTTATACAGTGGGTGATACTTCTGGATGGGATATTAGTACTAATCTTGATGCATGGACAAACGATAAGAAATTTACCGTTGGAGATGTTCTTGGTAAGTAATACATTTATCATACTTACATAAATTCAACGTGCATGGTGTTCTTGTTGTATATTGTAATTAAATTAACATAATAATTTTACTAATTTTTTAAACTTTGTTGATAAATATGTTTATAGTGTTCCAATACTCATCATCCCACAGTGTAAGTGAGGTGAACCAAGAGAATTTCAACAACTGCAACACAAGCAATCCTTTAAAAACATATGCAAATGGAAACTCAACAGTATCATTGACAAAAGCCGGTGGCAGATATTTTGTGTGTGGTAACAAGTTGCATTGTTTTGGAGGGATGAAACTTCAAGTACATGTAGACGACAACAGAACTTATTCTCCTGCTGCTGCGCCAAAGGCCGTGGCTGGTTCATTTAGCCAAGTGCATGGTGAGTCTCTCCCACGGCCTTCTTCAAAGAGCAACAACGTTCATAATTCAGCTGGGCATGTCAATTGTGCAAGTGATAATATTGCTAATCTAATTGCTTTAATAGTTTTTTGGTTTACAATATCCGTCTATGTTGCAAATTTAATTTGAAAATAACTTTATAGAAAATCATGTTTTCTAATTAAAGATTTGGAAGAATAATTGTTATTTTTTTCTCACCTTGCATCTTATTTTCTCTTTTCTCCTCCACTTTTCTTTTATCATCTCAAATAATAGATAATTACAGAAAATGCGAGAAAAGAAATACATCATTATGATCATTTTGACTTTAGGGCGAGGTTTGTCTTCTTCTTTTTTTTTTTCTTATTTAAAGAAATTTTTATTAGGTGTCCTAATTCATTTATAAAGGTACAAAATTTTTAGTTTTTAGAATTAGAAATATTTCAAAAGTATAAATTTATTAAGATACTTAATACTGTCTATCACTAATTTAAATACTAAAATTTCAGGACATAAAATCTTAACAAATTTCCTAATTATGATAATGATCATTAAAAAAATCATTAATGTAGTTATTTGAGACACTTTTCAGAATACAATTTTAGACCATATTCAATGATATTTATGTGCCGAATATCATTAACTGCATATGTACAAATACAGTTGATATGTGGGGCTCACAATGTGTAATTTAAGTGATAAGACACTCTTGAGTTTAGAGATTGAGCAGTCTCTGTAATATCATGAGTTATAGCCCGCAAAAAACTACAAAAAACACTTGAAGGGGTAGCCACGAATTTCAAAAGAAAAGAAAAAAAAGTTGATACGTGGGAACTATGCATGTAATTTATAGGATTCTGCATATACATCCAAGTATAGCTAGTAGAATGTTGAATTGGTAGGTGAATGTGAATGTTGTGAATGTGAATGTGAATGCGGCAAGTGCTTTCTCGCAGAAGACCTTCATTAAAAGCTATAACCAAATTAAAGAGACACGTACTCAAGCCTAGCTTAAAACTATGGAGGATATTGATACAAATTTTGGAGTTTCATATGATTGAAACTAAAATTTCATTTTGGAACAAAATTATAGATCCCATTCAGATTTTAATTCTTACATATTTAATTAAAATTAAAGGGTCAATTGCAATTTACCCTCATAAACTACCATTTATTTTATAATGATCCTCATAAATTATTGAATTAGGTACATAAACTCCTTATTTGAGTCATAATTAACAAATAATTCCCAATTATCCAAATTAGTTATTAAATGTAATAAACTAACTTTAAAAAAATGCTAAACTATTCTAGTTATAAGTTTTTTTTTTTTTAATTTATGTATTTCACTTTCTATCTCTCATTTCTTATTTTATCTTCTTTTTAGTAGTTAACCTCTCCATATTTTTCTAAATTTAACATATTTCTTAATAACAGTAATACCATGTTAAGGAAAAAAATTTGATGAAAATATTATCATTAAAACAATAATTTATTTTATTTCTATAAATGTGAAAAATAATATTAATAAATGTAGTGATAATTATAATATAACTATAAGAAAACAAAGATTATAAAGGATAGTTGTATATGTATGCTAAAATTGAATCAATATAAAGAGTTTAAATTTGAAGGAAAAAAAGAAAAAAAAATGTAGAAAGGAGAAAACATATAATAAGGGTAATTTAGTCTTTTTAAAGTTAATTTGTTAAATTTAATGATTAATTTAGATGATTGAGATTATTTATTAATTATGACTCAAATATGAGAGTTATGTGTCTAATTCGATAGTTTGTGAAGGACATTACAAAATAAATAGTAGTTCATTATGATAAAATATAATTTATCCAAAATTATAATATATATTGTCACTATAGAAGGATTGTTTAATATGAACAAGAATAAAATTAAAGCTTGCAAAATTTGTCCTTTTTTTTATATTATAAATTTTGTATATTGCAAGCCAACCCACTTGTCTAGTTTACTATTTTAGACAAGGTTTATTTATTGCATAGCATACGTACAATCATAAAGTTGATACATGGAACTATGCTCGTCTGCAATTTATATATTTAATTTATACGTATACATTATATAAGAAAAAGATGAATGTGGGCAAGGGCTTTCTCTGAGAGGACCTTATAGCTAACCATGTTAATTAATGAGGCACATGTTCAAGTACGTACCCTAGCCTAACACTTTGGAGGATGATACAATTTAGCTGAAATCATGGTCGTCAGTCACATTTGATCACCGCAATATAATGCACTTGATAACTTGCCTTTGATTATATTGGAATTTGGAAATAAAATAGTACAAGAATATAACACACAATTTTCTATGCATGTTTGTAGAATATAAATATGACGTTGCTTTATTATGATTAATTAAGAAGACTGAATAACTTTATAAATAAGTTAATACTTTATTGATTAGATATGTTTTATTGATTACGAACTATTATATCAGTTCAATATGACATAGAAGAATTTAAATTAGATAAATGAAAAATTAAATTAGACAAATAAAATCTTACTAATTAGATTGTAATTGACAAGTAATAACTCTCAATTATCTAAATTAAACATCAAGTCTAACGGTTCAAGTAATATGTTCACATCATATATATCAATGCTCACTTACTAAAAGAAAACTAAATTGTCCTATCATATTTTTTTCCTTTCTTCCTCTCTTCTTCCTCTCAGTATAGATCGACCGAATTTGATCTAACTATGACTTTAAGAGAGAAGGAGTAGAGGGACTTAAAAGAAGAAGGAAAATAGATGCAACCTACTTGTTATCTCTAATCTTACCAATATATTGATTGAAATGCACACAAAACACACTTAATTAAGAAATACAAAGACACATATTTGATGAATTCGTTGAAGCAAACAATGAGAGAAGGGAAAATGCATCTTACATAGATGACGTGTGATTCATGTTATACTTAACAAAATTAAAATTATTGAGTATTATAACCTTTTGATTAAAATTTAAAATGAAAAATTATTTAAAAGTTAAACCAAATAGAATATTATTCCAATTTATTTTTACTCATTTTTAAAACAACAACTCTTACTATAAATAAAGAAAATCCTCTTAATATATAAATAAAATTAAAAATATCACAAGTTCAAAAATTAAGTTTTGTAGGTGTCCATATTTTTATTTAGTTTATGTCTCTAGTGTTATTATCAAATATTACCCAAAATATATATATATATATATATAACTTTTTATTATAAGATTTTAGATTTAAATTTAACCATCTTCATACATCCATACTCATTTCCAAACATTTTTTTTGGAAGCTTAATATTGGTAGATAGTTAAGCTCTTTCTAGAAGAGAGTGGTCATGTAAAGCTTTCTTTCACTGCTAAGAGGTAAATTATTGTGCTGATCACATCTTGCCCAACTAAGTAGTAGGTTAGTCTCCCAACCCGTCTTCATATTTGGGATATATACTCCTTATTTTTCTCAGTCCTTATTTACTTGTTAATTTTATTAGTATAACATTTGGCCATCAGTTGTCTCTCTTTATTAAATTTTGCTATTGACGTAACAACAAAATTATAACATTATTGTTGATTGTTAAATTGAGTTAATAATTAAAAAATCTAAATTAATTTGAGAAGTAAGTTGTTGTAATACCCTCTATATTGTTGTTATACATGGTATAATGAATTTTTTTTTTTTTTTTTTTTAAAATGCGGCACATTGTCTATAACTCAACCAAAATTTATTATCTTTTTATTACATCAAAAAAGTAATTTATTTTATTAATTATATTTAAAATCTTGACCCTATTTTCTTAAAAAATATTTATGTTTGTCTAAGAGAAAGTCCACACGTGTATCTAAAGCAATGAAATTATGAAAGGATAAAAGATGAAGAACTCTATCCATTTCTATTCCTGCACCAAACGAACCTCATTCTACAATTTCCCCTTGAAAATCTCAACAAATTAATCCCAAACACGTCACACAAGAAACACAAGACAATGCTCAAAATCGTTGCGACCACCTGCACAACCACCACCACCTCCAATGTCCCCCGGCTTAGTACTTTCCTCTTCTCTCTCTCTTCCTATCACCACCACCAAATTTATTCCATCTCTCTCTAGATTTTCCACCAATTCCCAACCTCTCCAAATCTTTCTTCCCCCAAACTCACAGACCCATCTCTACCTACAAGCCCCCAATGAACTTGTTGAACAAGCTTGGCTTTGGTAGCCCCAGGTCGCTTGAGAATTCGGATTCTTCAGCAATTGCACAGGGCCCAGATGATGATTTACCTGCACCAGGCCAACAATTTGCTCAGTTTGGTGCTGGATGTTTCTGGGGTGTTGAATTAGCTTTCCAGAGAGTGCCTGGTGTGACCAAGACTGAGGTTGGGTATACCCAGGGGTTCTTACATAATCCCACCTATGAGGATGTGTGTTCGGGTACCTCGAACCATTCCGAGGTTGTTAGAGTTCAGTATGACCCCAAAGAATGCAGCTTTGAGAGTCTTCTTGATGCGTTCTGGGTTAGACATGATCCAACTACGCTGAATCGGCAGGTGCGTCGGTTTAGTTTGTGGTCTGCATTCAATTTTGTTGATTTAGGATCTTTTCTTTGATGTAGGATGTTCAAACGTTGGTGGTTTAAATGATAATACTGAATTGTTGGGTACTGGGATTTTATGTTTCTGGGTTGAGTAATGAGTATTCAAGGATTAGGTTGAATTTTTGTAATGAATTATTACTTGGGTTTAATTGATTTACTAAATTCTTTTTTAATTCCCATCCGAACTTGTTTATTATGACCCTGCATTGTTTTGTTTGATAATCCCAGGGTTCGATTTGCTTGCTCTGTTTAAGATATTGAAGTATTGAACTATGAGTATTTCTAACTGTTCATACATTTTTGGATGTTGTAGCTTGTACTGAAATTTGCTTGGGCTGTCATGATGTTGAGTTATATTGCTTGCTACCTTCCGTTGATGTTTTTTTCTTTTTTAATTATAAATTTTATATCCTTTTGTCTTCCCTGATATTTTGAAATGATTTTCAATTGTAAGTTTGTAACTGACTTGATTTTCACTTTTCTTTTTTAGAAGCAAAAAACAGAGATGATTCTAATAGAGTCAACAACCTCTTCTCTCATTAGCTGAATTTTATTCATGCTTCAAATGCTTCTTCTTTTTTCATTGCTTTTCACTTTGTGTGTGTGTTCGGGAGGGGAAGATTTGAACTTGAAATGTCCACTTCTTGGTGACTTGGTGCCACTGGAGCAATGAGTCGCCGCATTGCCTTAATCTTTGTTAGTTTATGTTATGTAAAGCCAAATACCCATTCAGAATTTATTTATTTTATTTATTTATTTTTTATTTTTTAACAACTATCTGATTTTAACAATTATAATTTTTTTTTTTTCATCCTTTTTTATTCCCACCCCCACATTTCATTTAGAGAGCTATTCCTTTTAGTAGAAAGTACTTGGTGTTATGTTGCTGTGATACTATTGGATTTCGCATTTTTAAGTTCTTGGATCTCCCTCTCCTTTGTGTCCTTTACTGTTGAGGTTTTGCTGTCAGTGGGTTGTGGATAGTAAAGTCTTACCTTGTAATCTCCCCTTTTCTCTTTAATCTTTGTTTTACGTGTGCAGCAAACTAAACCCTCTCCCACCACCACTTCCAAAAAATCAAAAGGAAAAGGGAAACCCAAGAGAGAGAGAGAGAGAGAGAAGGAGAAGAGTGATAAGCCCATCTCAGCAATTTTATTTTTTTTGTTGAATTTAAATAAGTACTTATCTTGTAAAGTTATTCTACTGTTTCTATGTCTACATTAGTGTATTTAGTAGCACTAATAAATTACTATACTCAACTAACACTGTAAACCCAAATTAGGGTACTAATAATAAATTGACAAATTTAAGTTTAGTGTGTTACTGTGTTATGGTGAAAGTCAAAAGTCTTTAGGACTTGAGAATTGAGATTTGGTTCTTCCTCTCTTTATTTTTAGCTTATGATAAAAGGGAAGTGCCATGGCTGCATAGCATTTCAATTGATAATGTTGAAAATGAACTAACAGAGATACACAGGCATCTGACATCAGTGCCTCCCATCCCTACACATTCAGATTCCTTAAAATGTAGGTCAGTAGGTGGACCTTTTCTTTGACTTCCAACAGTTGTAGGAGATCCTGTCGTTAGAGACATGGACATGCTGCCAGGTAGATGTGTACATGCTTTGTAGCTGCCTCCCGTCTCCCTTCTAAAGGTACACCATTACCACTGCTGCACCTCGAAGCAACTCAACCACCTTCACTGCCATTATATTTGGCATTTACCATACTCCTGCATGAAAATTCTCTTTTACAATGGGCATTTTCATCCTGTTTTTGAGTCCTAGTTAAATTCTATAACTGAACTTTATTGGCTTGAAACTCAAACGGAGGCTGATTCTCTTGAATGAAATATGAAAATCTCAAGGTAATCTGGACTTCATTTTGTGTTAGTGAGCTCATAATCGAATTAAATATCACAAGCCAATTTTCTGTTGTCCTTAAATTTGGTCAAATAAAAAAGCTAACCATACTAGTTTTTATGTTTTGATCTGATGGACTTTCAGCATTATTAATTTATTGATCCCAACTAGAATTTCTGGATTTTATTCTTGCTTTGCCATATTATTTACATGCTCACTCTTTATTTTAGCTTTCATTCTACTTTGGTTGTTCTCATGTTTAAGACTGTCACAAATATTCTTTTCAATGTTTGGGAGTTAATTAATGAATAGTAACTTATCAGCAGAAGATACGTGTAATAATAAAGACTAACTAGTTGCTAGAAAGATTTCTTCCCCATTTCTTGTGATTTGTTCAAGTGTCAGAATTCTCGTGTGGTAAATGAACAAGGCAGCTGAGCTTCTTCTTTGTTACACAGTGATGGTCCTGACCAATCATTTGACTTCCTATCAGTATCCCTTTGCAATTGTTGCTTTATTGTAATATTCACCTTCTCAGTGAGCATATTAACTCCATTCATTCCTTGGAAATCGTTGTATTTGATAAACAAAGTAATTTTATTTGTTTTGATAGTAATTATGTACATATAAAGGATTACAGAGTCAGTTACTGGTGATTGCACAGAAGTTTTCAGCCCACTGCATTTCAGTCAGTTTATCTATAATTGTTATTCTTGCACTATATTTCTGGGGAGTCTGGGTTTTGTCATAGATGGACTTATGATCATGTGAATAAATATAATTGTATATACCAATACCATGCCCTCTCCTTTTGATTTGGAGCTCAATTACATAGACTAATCAGTTCTACATAGCATCAACTAGTCATTCCTATGTTACTCTTTTTCCTATTTCCCGGTATCTTCCCATCCAATCCGCAGCTCTCTCCCTCTTAATCCCATGTCAGTGCCCCTAATTGCTTATCACTTTGCATCTGGTTCAGTGGAGTGGATGTATAAAGGCAATGAGACTTATATGATGACATGTGATATTCTTTTATTGGTCATGCAGCCACAGCTGCACATACGTCTGTCTTACCGCTCAACCACTCAGTAACAGCTTGTTTCTTGAATATTGACAGGGAAATGATGTGGGAACTCAATACCGATCTGGAATATACTTCTACACACCTGAGCAAGAGAAGGCAGCCAAAGAGTCTATGGAGAAACACCAGAAGCAGTTGAACAGGAAGGTTGTTACTGAGATTCTTCCCGCCAGGAAGTTCTACCGAGCAGAGGAATACCACCAACAGTACCTTGCGAAAGGGGGTCGTTTTGGTTTCAAGCAATCTACTGAGAAAGGCTGCAATGATCCTATTCGATGCTATGGCTAGGCTAATTAATGTAATTACAAGCTGTAAAGCATACCAGATAGGATTAATATATCTGTTCTGATATATGAAAGGCTGATAGTTGTGCATTATTTGCCTATTAAAAGTGCTAAACATATTGGCTTCTGCGGATGGATTTGTAATTAAAAGTTTGCTGACTACTATATGGATTGTATGTGACTTAGGTGCATACACTTCAATTGTTAACCATATCACCTCCCCCCGCCCTCAGTTGTTTTCCATTTCTTTTAATTCCTTGGTGAACATGGAGTTGTGTCCACTGCAACTGTCTATTAGTTTGTATTTGGATTGTGTTAAATGTCAATTAGTTTGTCATATTTAGTAACTATATGTATTGTATGTGACTTGGGTGCATACACTTCAATTGTCAACCATATCATCCTCCCCCACCATCTGTTGTTTTCCCTTTCTTTTAATTCCTTGGTGAACATGGATTTGTGCCCACTACAATGTATATAAGTTTGTATTTTGAAGATTATGTTAAAAATGTCAATTGTTTTGTCGTATTTTAGTATATACCTTGTTTATTATTTCTCACCTAAGACAAAAATGATATGTTGTACGGAATTACATACTTATATATAAGGGTGGTATTGAGCTGAGTTAGCTTGTAAGTTACTCGTTAAGAGTTCGGATTAAGTTCGATTCATAAGGGTTAGGATTAGGAATAAAGCTTAAATATTCTCAAAACTCAGTACGTAAACTTCGTGGATCAACTTGTTTCATATTATTTATATATATAAATTTAATGAATATATTTATATGTCAAAAGTAACATAAATTGTAACTTAGTTTTGTGATATTTTACTCAAATAGTTTACAAGTAGACCTAGGTTCATCTCATCTTGATTACAAAACTTTTTAAAATTTTAAAAAAACTTTCAAGAGTCTTTAATAAGCTGAGTTTGAGCTTGGGGTTAGTTTTGTTAGGATTCCAAACTATTCTCAAGCTATAATTTGAGCTCTTTAATCCGACCATATGTATGAATTTCTCCAAATTCTTATAATTTAATTGGTCTAGTATATTTGCAATGTTACGAAAAGAAAAATAAAAGTTATTTGTAAAATTGTTTACTCTATTTCATAAAAGAAGAGAAAATGGGATGAATATTGAAACCATCAAATTTAAATATGAGAATTTGCACTCATGTTGAACACGACATTAGGACTATACACGAGTTGATTAAGTTCGGATATTGATAATATATTTAACCAAACTAAAAGTTTCATATATTAAAATTATGATTCAATTTAAAGTTATTATCTAAAATTAATCAAACTAAAAGATTTAATCGATTCAATTTGAACTAGATAATTAAAGAGATAGAGCGAAGCTTGGCAACACATTTGTTTTGAGTATTCAAGCTAGACAATTATATATTTATTTATGACACATTTTTCTGAGTTCTCCTCCATAAATTGAATGCTTTACTCTTGTAACATGATTGAGATTATTTTGTCTTGCGAGATTTATAGTCTTCTTTTATTGAATTTTACTAATGACACTCTTAGGGATATGTTTATATGATAAATATATATTAAAAAAATAGTATTTCTTGCAATAATGGATAGTAATTTTAGTGCTAATGAATTACTTTGAATATTTCAAATTCTAACAACTCTATTTATTGACCTTGACAAATTATTTAAAGGTAACCATTCAAAAATAAATAAATATTTTATTACCTTTAAATAGTATTTATTACTTTTTAACATGTTCTGGTAGAGAAATCCTTAAACATTTATTACATATACTTCAATAATATTACTTTTTAGATTTCATATGATTTTGTTCTAATTTGTCATATTTTTTTCTTTTCTATATAATTGTTCTTAGGTTCCGATATCATCAACGCAAAGCAAAAATTATAACAATTTTAAAGTTTCACTGTTTATATTTATATTTTATATTTCGATCGATTTTACATTTCTAATATCATTGGAGACGGCGAACGAAAGTAATAATTATCTAGTTTCTAGATTTATGGTTATCGTCTGTTTCAAATATTTGAATAAGGTACATATGTATTTTTTTTTAATATTTAATTGTTAATACTTTATTTAATAAATTCGTGTTTCATTTATGTTATATTGCTTGATAATAAAACCTAGTTGAGATAGTGGTACTCATGGTGAATAGACAATGCTCTTAAAGATTCACTTTATATTTAACTAGATCTATTTTTATCTTATTCATGTTATTTATAAATTATATATCAAGTAGTAAAGAAAAAATGTACTAATAAAAGTTACCATATATACTCTACAAAATGAAAATCACATATCTCATAATTGAAACTCAATTTCGATAGACCAGTGGTTTACTAGTAATATAGATTTATTAAAAATATATATATCATTTGAGTGAAAAAAGAAAAAGAAAAATCATATCCATTGTTCCTATCGTTTAATATAAAACATTTTTATTATTTTTTTAAAAGTTTTATAATAATTTCCAAATATCAACAAGTTTTCACTTTATATATATTTTTTTAAAATAAGTTATTTTACTTATCTCATCAAATCTAGTTTTGAAAGGTACTTGACATAAATACAACTAAAGGAGGCTAACTCAATTTTAAAAAAGTGAAAATTTTAATTTAACTAAAATTTAATTAGAATACAACTCCAATAAATAATTATTTTTAAAAATAAAACTTCAAAATTTCAATTGAGTTATGTGAAAGATTATTTTGTTTATAACAATTTTTTTTTAAAAATTAATTATATATAGGGTGAATGAAAAAAATATTATAATAAAAATAATGTTCTATGTTACAAAAAGAACATCAATTTTTTATTAATTAAATTCAAATAAATTAAAATGCGAAAAGAAAAAAAAAGAAGAAGAAGAAATTATTATAATTATTTAGAATTTTTTTAATTTAAAGTTATTGATCATGTAAATTTAATTAATTTTTTATTATAAAATAGTACACATAATTACTTTTTCTTAGTAAATAATCAATATTTCTCAAAATGGCAAAATTGTACTGTAAGGAAAAGTGGGACCCATTATGTAAGAACAGCTCTGCTTCCAGAGTTGAAACCTCTTCCTCGCGAGCTCTCACTGGTTCTGCTGAGAAGTTGGGAAAAAGAGAAGCAAAGGAAGTGCTTGCTGCTAAAAACTAAAATACTTTTGTTTATAGTTTTTTTTTTAGTACATAAATACTTTTGTTTTTCACCAAAGAGGAAAACTGAAAAATCAATAGGCTACTTTTAGACTCTGAGACTGTTCCCTGTTCTTCTGAAATTAATTCATTTAAGTGTGCCTCTCTCTTGTAAAAGAGTTAAACCCATAAACATACTAGTCCCCAACCCAAACAAGGCATAATGTGCAGTTTTTCTCCCTGACCCATTTCATTTGTGGTTTCAATTTCCAGCTCCATGATCCTCAGTTACCTTACAACTGAAAATCTCTGAATTTCATTGAGCTCTTATGGTGAGAAATTAGTATTTGAAGGTTATTAAGCTGCAGATATTGAGGAGAAATCACTTGCATTTTCAAATAAAACAAGTAAGTTTCTTTTAGTGCCTTTGGAACTGTAATTCTATGTTCTGTTTTAGAAATTTGTCTGTACTTCACTTTTACTGTGTGATATTTGGTCCTTTTTGTTTCTTCTTCTTTATGAAAATGAGCTTTTATATATTTGAAGTGGGATTTTGTAGAGGATTGTTCCACTGTATGAATTTATCTCCATTAGTGTGGTTCTTTGTAGCTCTGGTAGTCCCAACAAGGCATAAAGGGCAGTTTTTTCACTGACCCATATCATTTATGGTCTCATTTTTCAATTCCATGGAGTGTGATTAAGCAGAAAATATTGTGAGAAATCACATTCATTTTTAAAACAGCAAGTTTCTTCCTTTTGCTCTGTGTCTGGAACCCATATTATGAAGTAGCTTTAAGTTGCTTCCTTTTATGTAAGTTTCATAAAATTATAGACCCATATTCTTTGTGAACAGTACTTTTCATTGCGTAGTGCTGTTCTTTGTAGCTCTGATGAAACCCTTTTAGTCGTTTTTGGAAGTGCTTGTTTTGATTCTTATCAGTTGGTATTTTCTTAAAAATACCTATCTGCTCTTTGAAATGGATTTTCCTTAGAAGTGTTTGTTTTTATGTTTCTAATTTTCCTTGTTTTATTCTTTGGCTGATTCTGACATTATATTTTTCTTGTATTAATTGTAAGATGGTTTGGTCTTTTTGTGCAGCTTCGCAAGAGACAAGTACTATGGCTGCCAAGCGCAAACGGCCTGATGTTTTTGCTCATAATGAAGGCTATCAGAGATCTTGTGTTGATCGTGACAAAGTGACAGATGCTGTGACCAGCTTTCGCAAACTTTCAATGGAGCGCCTGCAGAAAATAAGAAAATATACAACTGAAGGAACGACTTGGAAATCTCACAAAGATACAGTGATGTGCCTTCAAAGGCAACAGAAGTGTGCCAATGTCACCGAACAGTTGGGGACCGTTCCTGGGATAGAAGTTGGGGATGCATTTGAGTGCCGAGCTGAGCTGTGTGTAGTTGGTCTACACCACGAATTTCAAGCCGGCATTGATTCCATGGAGAAGGAAGGCATGAAAATTGCCACAAGTATTGTGGATTCACAGCGCTATGCCAACATGATGGGCTCCCTCAATCAGTTCACATATATAGGTCATGGAGGAAATCCAAATGTATACAATGGCATGCCCAGAGATCAAAAATTGCAAGGTGGAAACCTTGCTCTGATGAACAGTATAGAAGCTGAAGAACCTGTTAGAGTGATTAGTATCTTGGGTGGAAGTACAGACAGTCATGGTAAGAGGCTATATACGTACATGGGATTGTATCTGGTGACCAGAATGGTGCAAGTGAGAGGGGAACATGGAAAACTTGTCTTCAAATTTTTATTGAAAAGAGAACCAGGACAGCCTATTAAATTTACTCCAAGCAGACTGGGGCAGCCTGCAGAACTTCCTCCAATGAATGTAATTAGGTCACAAAAGTCTGCAGTTCGAAATGTGGTTTGCGTTAATGATATCTCTAATGGAAAAGAAGAGAAGCCAGTTCGCATGATGGTCTCAGCAGATGATGATGAGAAGCTCCCATGTTTTGATTACATCATTGATGTTGTTTACCCAAAGTGTTACAGGCAGTCCAAGCCTTGTTTTTGTGTTCATTCTTGCAAGTGCAACTCTTCATGCAGAGCTGGTTTCCTGCTTGAGATAGTAAAAAATAAATACAAAAGATGGACAGTTAGAACGCGATCTTATATTCCTGCAGGAAACTTTGTATGTGAGTACATCGGAGAACTAAGAAAGCAGGGTGGTGACTGTTGTTTGCTTGGTTTTGGTAAGAATTATGACAAATTATAAACTCCCATAAATGTATTTGAACCTCCACATTTCTCATTCATTTTCTTTTTTATTTTGCAGGTCTGAACTGCAACGGCTTTGTTATTGATGCAACAAAACGTGGAAATGTTGCGAGATTTATCAATCATAGTAGTAATCCAAACCTGTATGTTGGAGATTTTGTTTATGATCATGGGGACAGGAGGTTTCCCCACAAGATGTTGTTTGCTGCCAAGAACATACCGGCTAATAGAGAGCTAACTCTGAGTTATAGATGAAAACGTAAGAATATAGGTGCTGAACAAGACTGTATGTATGTTTGACATTTATTAGTTCAAGAAAAAATATTAATGTTATTTTTGGATATGAATTCAATATAGGTGTCGAAGAATATATTTTCCATAATTGTTTTGATAAACTTTATTTAGTTAGAAGATTATATTAAATGTGCTTGACTCTTTTCTTTATTGGCACATTCTGGATTTTTCGGTGTATCAATATATAATATTAAAAATTTGTTTCATCCGGGAGGTTTTACATATTGAGTAGTCCCAATTTGTTAACATGGTTTCTCATCCCTTTTTTGGATTCTCCTAATCTATAATAGGGTATGATACAACTTACAAGAGGTTCAAGATTTAACTAGTTTTCCTGTCTGAACATTAGCAGTCCGTAGAAAGACTTCTTCACTAACCACTCTAGCAATCCACCAACAACATTGTAAGTTGGCACCAAAGATATGTCCAGAATTGGCATCACCTGGTACACCCATCAACCTTGCACCACCGCATTGTTATCACCACATTTACAATAACCGTCACAGCCACCACAACTGCTGTTATGGGCCTTGTGGCGACCACTGCAGTACCCACCACCATTGTTGCCACCTATGCTACTGCAAAAAAATTGCTACTTTCGCCATCAATGTTACTGTGACTACTCCAGTACTATCATTGTCACTACGACCGTTACCATAATTTTCATGTTGTCTCCTTAGATTTTCATTAATTAACATACAAATTCTTACAAAGTTTACATATAAGTCAGATCAATACTCTTGATTCAAGCAAATAATCTCTTGCAAAATACAGTAAGTCAATAAATTTGAAACATAATATAAATTTTCTATGTCAAACTTCGGTCAAGTTTGATCAAAAATTGAACCGTTTTTCATCTTGCCACGAACCAATGTGGTTTCCGACAGGAAATATAGGTCAAACTTCGGTCAAGTTTGTTCAAAGCACGATCAAAATAGGAACTAAAAATGTCTTAAAATTGAGTTACTCAACAGCTAGTTCCACTACCGCAACAGATCCTAAGAGTTAGCTTTATGTGATTTCCCAAAAGTAAGGAAAGAAGAGAAAGAAATCTGGGGCTGAACTAACTTGCAAAGACCAAATTTGACATGCCGGGCATAAAAGAATAAGTTACCAAGTCGTTGCCAGAGGCCTCTAAAGTCTAGTGGCTCTAGCCTCATTGAACTCTGAATCCAGCAAACAACCAGTAGCAGAATCAAATAAATAGGTGTACAATCTTCCTGTGAATATAAGCAAGAGAGTACAAGCATCAAGCTTCACAGCAGAGCCTTATAAAGCCATAAAATCAGATCCTAAACCATGGATACTTGAAGAAAAAGGAAAAAAAGAACATATTTTCCAGGTTTCAAGACACAACACTGGGCAGGCATTGGTCAAGATGCATATAGCATTCTTTTGACGAGAACAAACGTAGTCCACTACAATGGAATAGAAAACTTAATTGCAAACAAGCACTGTATGATGAGCTAGCCAGAAGCAGTCTTCTTTTGCTGGAAAATGACAGCATAGACAGGGACCGCCACACCAATGCTGAAAGCAGTGAATACAGCAAGGGACATCTTCAGTTTCTGATATTTCATCCTGTCCAAATTGTACATATGCTTTGCATGAAGGTAGAACGGTTCATCATGGCCTGTGACCTCCCCATCCTCTTCACACTAGTGGATTGGAACCCTCTGCTAACTGTCACAACATAACAGAAAATTAACTTTTTATACTAGCTCTTTAAACATATACAAACTTCCATATCAAGAAACTGCCCCCTATCCCTCAATACACACAGAGACACAAAGTAAGGGAGAAAATCCAGGGAAAACAGAAGACGAGAAAAAGCAACCACATCAAGGTCATATGAGAAGGAAGGACCGAAGGACTAGGAACCAAATAAACCTTTATGCTTATAGGAGGCCTGCGAATATAGTTAATGCCTTATGTATGTTTTTCAGCATAAAAAATTTAAGGCATCAAGCAAATAAAATACTATAAATAATTGAACCCAAATGAAATGGCAATGCAAAACATTTCTTCCAGCATCAATGTTCACATTCTATAAAAGATATTGTGAGCCCAGACTTAGCCATGGTGTCAATTGGATTGCTGCGGATATAAGTGAAAAGAAGCTATTTCTTGGGTTCCTTCTTTTAATAGTTCAGTGGTGCGAGAAAAAATACTTTATGAGGAGTTGATACAGTGTTATTGGGTTTTCAGAGAGGAATTGGAATTAGACCTTATTTATTATTCTAGTACCAATTTCTCACATGGTGAAGAATGGTATTGTCTATGTAGTAGGTATAGACAAACCACATAAATCTTGTGTCAGCACTAGTTTTTCTATCATATTTATTTTTGTTTCCCATTATTTATTTGTGGTGTGTGTTAGTGATTGATTAATCTTTGGCAGGACATGGTTACACTCAACTCAAACACAACAATGCTGCTGATGAAAATCAGAATGCTAAGCTCACAGAGTTCATCTATAGAAGGAATTATTCCTGTGCTCAGAGGGAACGTCTCCAATCAGCTTTTCTTTCAAGGAATGACTGAGACTAAGGACTAAAACCTGAATGTTAACTAAAACTGTGTATCTTATAAGGACATTTTGGGAACCTTACAAACAAGATATTTGAGATGGCTTTCATACACGTACACACAGATATCACCAAACTCACAATAATAATGGCATGTGGGATCAATTAATCTTCATAAACTTGCTGAAAATCAGCAGAAGGAACACACTGGCTTGGTGTTTAACAAGTATGCAAAAAAATTCACTGGGATGTAGAACTGAAGCTGCCTCTGCAAATCTGATGTAATCTTAAAAAATACAATATTACTAGAGAAGGAAGGACAGGAACAACATATTTTTCTGATAGTATGATTTTATATAAAAAAAGAAGAGCACAATTATATCAAATAAAAATACTAGGGAGTAGCTCCTAGGGATAGATGAGAGGTCAAGCCCTTTAGTAACTAATTAGCTAGCTTCTCAGTCAGCATCGTCTTGTTTATAAACAAGGAAATACTTTGAGTACCTAATTACCCTCAGTTATCCATGTAAATTGTGATATTAATAAGATTTAAGGTTACATTTAGGCAAGGAAACTTGTATAATCGAAAAGGCACGAGAAGATCTGATCAAATGAGAACTTAAACTCAAATCCACAATGCATTTTCTTCAGTCCATATATATAGCCTCCCCCATCTTGTTCGAATGGCCATGAAGCTGAAGAAATCATAGAGAAGCTGATGCTTCTGCTACATAAATAAAGAAAAAATCCCGAATAGTAGACTAAAATGTCACCACATGAACTGAGACTCATAATAAACCAAATCCTCAATGAATGGACACACTATTCCAGGGAGGTATTGAGAAGTAAAATGGGAAAAGGGGAGTTGCAATTAACGGCAAATGTCATAATATGGAAAGATGAATAGGCACCTGCTTGAAGAATTGGAGTTTTGCTCTATTAGTTGCCACTTGCCAGACACAATTTTTTAGGTAAACCCTAGATATGATACCTACGTGTTCGTCCCCTTCTCTTCCAAAATGACTATTTTTTCCATTCAATTACCAAATGAGATCTGACTTCTACTCCTCCAAACCCTCTAAATTCCTGGTGCTAGTTCAATACCTGGAGTTCAGATTTCCAGCATTTGAAGGTGAAATACCTTTTACCCCTCCCCTTATACTCATCCACATCTTAGCAGCTGACTGAACAACTCCAGCATCCATTTTTTTGTGTCCAATTTTCCTGACCATATATTAGTCTAGAACCATAAAACTGTTTTTATTGCGAGACTAAACTCTAAACCTTAATTTAAGAACCTAAAGCACTCCAGAGAATCTGTCTTAAAGATTTTCAGGTATTTGCCTCTAAGAACAACGTTGTATTGCCTCTAGATACTTACAGACGCAATTTAGGTAAACCCTCTATTTGTACAAAAAAAATGAAAATATTAACTGATAATTGGATCACTACTTTAGTCACCAGACCATTCATCTCATGTGTCTGTCACAAAGATGAGCTGTTTAATCTTAATTGTTCCTTAATGTTCAAAGAATTCAAGCTAAGTATAAGATTTAGTTTTTCCGTAGCACATTTCAAATCACGCTTGCAAATGCTTCAATTACTGCCTCTTCAGATTTTTCTTTTACGAACTAAAAAGTTCTAGATTTGCACACAAACACGTTTTTCTGTAATTTGACCACAAATGTTAAAAGATACCCCAAGTTTTTCAAATCACAGTTAGCCTTTCAAGTAAAATCAATCCAATCCATCTCACAACTATGAAATAATAAGGAAGCGAAGTACTAAATTTCACAATCATCTCGTCTTGGAAGCGAACAAAAACAGACGCAGAACCAAAATCTTAGCTGTAATAGACTTCTAAAATTGGTTCCCAACATTTTCTCGTCAACCAAACAGGAATAGTCGCGACGAAAAAAAACGGATGGTGAATAAAAGAAAGAAAATCAGATCCCATATTTCAAAAGAAAGAGCAGGGTCTAACCTGGCTTGGATAACAGTGATTCGGAAGAGGTCAATAGCTTTGCCGCCGATCTGAGTCCAGTGTTCAACGCCATGGGTGAGGACTACGCGAATAGCAATGAAAACTGACGAGACCTTCTTTCGTAACCTTTTACCCTTGCGCTTCTCGGACTCGGGGACAACCAGTCGATGTTATTTATTTGGGTAAAATGTTGTTGGAAATGCTGCTATTTACAAGTAGAAAATTGTTATTGCCACTCAAATTTGCAGTGAAAGAAATTATTTTTCCAATTTTTTTTATACTATTTCTTCTTTATTTATTTTCTTCTAAGTTCGAATCTTCTAAAAACAACTAGTCGTTAAATTTATAAAAAATAAATATAATAATCCTAATATTAACATGTGACTTTTTTTATGGTATGGCACATGATAGTCTGCGTGCCACAATTGAAATACTTTATTAAAACATGGACCAATTACATTTAAAAATATTTCCATTTAATATAATAACTATAACTACAATTATAATTACTAATAACTGTTTTGATATTAAATTATATAAATATAATTAATAATTATTATAATTTTAAATATATAATTAATAAGCACTATAAATTAAAATATTATGAAATTTTCAATAAAAATTTTGATAAGCGAATTGTATTTCTAAGGTGATAAAACATGTTTAAATTCTAGAATAAGTAATTATTGAAAGAGTCAGCAAAATAATTTGAGAGATTAGTCTCACAGCAATACATATGTAAAACTTACAAAATAAAAAATCTTTCATATTTAAAATAACATTTTCTAATTTTGCATTATACAATCTTTTCATCTCCCATCTTTAATGTCTATTTCTATTTATCCACTACACCATCCTTTCATCTCCTGAAACATTTTCATCTCTATTTTTATATGTTTTAATCTTTCATATTTCATGTATAATATTTCATCTTCTAAATTCATCCATACATAAAAGTTAGTATTTTTTCAAATTTCATTGTAAAAACTTAGTTTTCGAGTTAGAAAATATCATTTTAGTATTGTGAAAATAAAATGATATTCTTTTTTCAGAATTTCAGATTTCAAAACATGAAAACAAACAAGCTATCTCAAAAGATAAAGTATATAATATTAATATATATACTTTTTATAACTATGGCTCCTAAAACAAACAACATAAAATAGTACAAATGAGAACGAAAATTTTCTTATTCTTCATGAATATGAGTTACAAGTGAAGAAGATTTTTTAGCAATAAAATAAAAAGTTGATAGGAGGAGATTTTGTTCCAATTATTTTGATAATGTACATTGGTATTTATTTTTATTTGATATATACATGTTATATTTTTTTTGTTGAAAAAAAAGAATAAATAAAATTTCATCATATAATATTTTACAATAATTATCAAATTTATTAAATAAATCCCGTACATTTTCCTAGGTCATATGCTAATATAGTTTAAAGTAAAATATTTTTATCACATATTTACTTAAGTTATTAAAAATTTATTACATTAATTTTTTTTATTCATAAATAAGTAATAAAATAAATTTTAATTTTATAATTATTAGATAGATTATGAGTAAATGAAGAGAGAAATGATATAAGTGCACAAAAGCCCAAAAGCCCAAAAGCCCATTTCTCTTGATTGGTCCGAACAGGAAATCCAAGCGTATATGTCCGAATACCGAACTTGAACCGGCCTTGTCGCACCACCAAACTACAATGTCTTAGTTCGATCTTTCTGCGATCAGTTAATCCCTTCCCTGTTACTGGATAGAAAGAAAAGTTGTATCCTCTCATGGCTGCAGCCCACCTCTCCTTTCTTCCCTGTCCCGTATCTGCGCCTTTTCATTACCCAGTCACGCGCCTCACTTGCTCTCCCCTCTACGAATTCCCAGCTCCGACTCAGAGTCGTTTCATTATTAGAACTCGTGCGTTGGGTAATGAAATGCTTGGTGATTTTGGGGCAAGGGACCCATTTCCGGCTGAGGTAGAAAGTAGGTTTGCTGATAAAGTGTTGGGTAACGGTAATACTGAGCACAAAATCCTCATACCCAATTTGTCTGCTTTGTCTCTTTCTCAGCAAGAATGTATACCCGTTTCCCCTCTGCTGTCTCCCATATCGGAGGATGATGCTCAGAAGCTCTTAAAAAAGGTCGCAATTCGATTACCCATCTTTCTATTTTCGTGCCATAAGAATTTTCTATTTTCATATAGAATTTATCAAGTTTTCAAGAAGAATAGTCATGTTCACGTGTGCCTGCTTTTTCATTGTAGCTGATTATATGCTATATATTGGTAGTGTACATTGTTGGGATTTGATTTTGGTATATTTCTCTGATTATGCTATTGTATATGTTCCTGAGAGAAGAATAGAGAACATAAACTGTATGGTTCTTGATATCTATTGTTTCTGGGTTTCACTTAATGGTATGATTTTCTTGTTTTATTCTTGTATTTGGTCGAACTGAAATGCATATAGGGGTATTTGTCTATGTATGTTCATACTTATCTGAAAAACAGAAGAAGTTTCGAAAATAATGGGTGCAGCCGTGGAACTATGGAAGGTTTCTACATAAATTTCATATTTTTTAACCAAAGTTTTGTGAATTTAAGATTTGGTAAATCCAAGTTGCATGCTATTGAAAATGTAGTGTTTCATCATTGTTGCAACTTTCGGTTGTGTTTTCATAAAGATAGATTGTAGTCTAATTCAAAGTAATATCTGAGGCTATTGAAAGAGAAATATACTAGTTATATCCCGTTTTAATATAACTCATTCACCCTTGCTTAAAAGATCCTTACTTCTGTGTTTTAGATGAACCTCCAAGGTGGCATAAATGTTTTGGAGTTTGTGTCTGTTCTTTGTTTTGGATTAGTTACGTTTAGAGCACATTATTTTAAAGATGTCCATAACTCATTGTTTTCATTTCCTTTGATGTTTTGACTGAGTATACAATTAGAAGAAGACTTCTAACTAGTATTTTGATAACAATTCAAGTCAGCTTAATTGAGTTTAATCCTTGTTGTGATTAGCTCCATGAATTTTATAATTTTCCGATCAATTGCAATTAGTTGAAAATTTATCTTTCCTCAGTTATCAGTCTGAGACCATATTCCTTGTTGTCATATCCTTCTATGCTAATTTCAATTGGGCTTCTTTTAGCTTCTTCCATTCCAAATATGAAGGATATGATCAACAGGTGTGATCCTGAGCAATAATAAGGTGAAAATTGGCATTCCAGTGGCTGCAATGCTACTTGTATATAACAGTGTATTGCAATTTCTATACAAAAGGAACTGCGTTATCTATATCAATTCTTGTAATATAATGTGCTTGAAGAAGCTTGTTTATGAACAGACTAAAAGAATAAAGCAGCCGCAATCCTCCACTTTTGGGGTTGGCTTATTGATTGTGGATGAAGTAAATCTGGTAGACGTTCAATTGATATTGTTTCTGTTTGTATTTTTAGATTGTTGGTTGGAGACTGTTGTCTGAAGAAGGTGGACTTAAACTTCAATGCTTGTGGAAGTTGAGAGATTTTGGATGTGGGGTTGAACTCATCAATAGGATTTTCAAGGTTGCCGAAGCTGCAGGCCATTTTCCGAATATTCATTTGGAACAACCAAATCAAGTCAGGGCTGAACTATGGACAGCTTCCATTGGTAAGCCATAAACTCAGAATCTTCATTGGGCTACCTTGCTTTTTCATGTGTACCTCACATTAGAACAACGTCTTCTGGTTTCAACTGTATTTACTTGAGTTCATATTCATATTCCATCATGACCATTGGAAAGGCATTTATTTATGCAGGAGGATTGAGTATGAATGATTTCATTGTTGCTGCAAAAATAGACGAGATAAGAACATCGGATCTCGTCCCTAGAAAAAGAATTTGGGCTTAGTTGGGGTATGAAAAAGTCCACCAAACATTCATCTGTGAGGTTCTTTCTCAGCATATTCTTAGCACAAAAGCTCTTCCTACATAGTTGAATTTCTGCTTTTTCTTTTCCTTTTGTATTAATTTCCTTTAAGTAACTGTAAATAGACCATTTATGTCATTGATGATTTTGTTGTTGTCATTTGATATTATGTTCTACATCAATAATAAGATTTTGGGAACCATTCAGAACTCTCTGATTCATTTATCCCCTGGTTTGATATTTTAAATCACCATTGGTAAGTCATTACTAAACCTTACAGCAAGGGTAAGAGTAATATGGGACATCTTCGACCTATAAGATTCTGAGGATCCAAGGATAATGTGCCAATGGGGTTTCAGAGCTGTCTGGAAGATATGAAGACATGGTGGCGAACTACACTGATACGGAGCTCGAGCAATGTGAAGATGAAACTTGAAGGGGTTTTATCCAGGGAGGAGGTTGGACCCATTATTCAAGTACACATTAGCAGAAGAAACATTGAGGATCGCGTGGTGTGGCATCAGATGAAGATTCAAAATTCCTTGGTGAACTTCAGCTATATATGGGGTGGCTATGTTGTGACATACTTTATTCTTAAAGTATAAAGCCAGAAGTAATGAACATATTCTACAGAGGGGAACAGGAAACTGTTCCACCATTTTGTTTATTTACGTTTTGGAAAACAACGTGCTGCTATCATTATTTAGACTAATGCTATGTTTGGTAGGAGGGAGAGGAGAAGTGAGTTGATAGATGACTCTAGACATAATTTTATGTGCAAATTCATCCGTCATTTCATTTCTCTTCTCTCCACTTCCCTTCTACCAAACAAAGCCTAAAGGTGAGGATTAGACCAGCTGCCTTGGTGGATGGAATAATTTGTCGATCACCATATCAAGCTTGAAAAAATGGCAGCATCCATCATGTGGTAAACTTGGATTCTCAAAAGCCTGAAGAAAACTTACCATCGACATAAGATGGGAAAAATATCTAGATATAAATCATAGGCGAAATGAGAATGTGTTGATTGTTTTAAACGGTAAAAATTGGCATTATTTCTTGAGATCAAACTCGTCTATTCTTAGAAGAGGAAGTTGTTTTATAAAAAAGGAGTTACATTCTATTATATATTACATGATTGCAACTAGAAAGTATTTTCAGCACACTCAAATTTGATAAATTGAATGATGGAAAATTTATATCGTCAGCAAATTTCAATTTAGATGAAATCTGATTTAAACTAATTGAATTGGGGTGGGTCCCAAATAAATATAGGCAACCCAAGGTAGCTAAATGATTGTTGGGGTTGGACAGCAATGTGACCAAACCCTTTTCTAAGCCCAGCTCAAAGCCCAGGCAGCCAGTTCCAACGTTGGCATTTTCAAGTACATGTTCTCTCCTCTGCCCCCTTCATCTACAACTTTTGAAAATTTCGCAGAGACAAAGCGAAACACAGGCAAAGATGTTACAAACTTCATCTACTAACACTGTTTGGCTAACGTGCGCCCTTCCTCCTCGTCAAGGTAGCTGTGGATTTGTCTACTTTTTAACACTCCCCTTTCTCTCTATCTATCTGACATCTTTGTCATGGTTGATTAACAGGCCTCACTGGAAGTCTAGGCTCACCTGGCATCTTAAAATGGGGAAACAAAGAGGTGTGCTTTCATTTCAGAAATTCCTCTCATACGTATGTGCTCTATATTTACGTGAGAAATCTGGATTAGGCATAGTGAAATAAATAAAATGCTCAATATAAGTTGTGGTTAGCCTTTTCAATCAATACAAAATTGAACTTTGTTTCTTTTTCTTTCTGGATTTCCTTGTTTCCTCTGCATATCCTGTGTTGCTTTGTTGTTGTTTCTAGTTATCTCTTAGAAAGACTGTATGCACCTGCATACGTTGACATTTTATCTTATCCCTTTTTTTCTAGGTGGGTATTTTGAACTCATTAGTTGAAACTCACCTATGACTTCTTTACTGGTTTGTTTTCTATTGAGTTCACACACCACCTCATAGAACATGGTTTATCATGCTTTCTGAATAAGCACTTACTATTTCTAGTAGATCTGATGATTAGGGACTCTATTAACTGGACAACTAAAGTAAAATTGGATAACTTGAGAGATGGATTGGTCCAGGTGTGCATAAACTAGCCTGGACACCCCTGACCGCTAAACCAAAAAAACGAAAAGGATAAATTTTGGGTTATTGATTTGTAGCATGGTAAAAAGGCACTCCCAAGTAAAGCTCATATTTCAATGATTCAAATCAGCAGAAATGCTTTCTAGATTCTGAAGAATAACTATTTTATGGTTTCTGTTTATTTTTGTAACCATTTTCTTTTTTCATCTTTTCCCCTGACAAGAAGAAAAATATGTTCTATATGTTATAGAGACATTGCAAGAGGAAGGTTGGTCCTGCCAAAATTACTGCACAATTTGAGCTGAAGCCTCCTCCATATGCACTGGTAAGATCTTCAGTTTTCATGTATATCTCTTTCCTCTTGGTAAGTTTGTATTAATTACACCTTCTCCTTCTGGCACTTGAGGCATATGTATTTATGAGTCTAGGATTCTTGCATTCCATGCCAACTGACAAAGACTGAGTTTAGATTTATGATTTATCATTCTTCTAATTATTTCTTTGCTAATATTTAACATGTCTAAATAAGAAAAGAAAGAAAAAGTAAAGAATAGAATGATATACCTGATACATGCAAGTCCATGTGTCTTCTCTGTGTACCTCACTGAAGTTTGCATTTTACATAATAAATGCCACAAACTGGCACATTGTCAACTAGCTCAGGGTAGGCATGGTTGTGTAGCTTTGAACAAGCCCGACCTATGTTTGATGAACATGAATACCTCGTCAGAGCATAATTTGATAATAAACTCTGTCAAAATTCTACTTTTATTTTATTGATTTTTTTACTGCTACAGATCTTGCATTTTATTCATCTCACTGAGTCTTCTTTGGGGTTAATGTTGGAAATCATGGCAGTATAAAACCAGACTGTTCATGAGCTTGGGTTTGAATTATAATTGATAACTTGATGTTGTTTCTGTTCGGCTCAACTACCTGTTGAAACTTGTACTTGAGCTTCCCTTGTTTTTCTTTGTTCTAGTAAATCAAGCCTATCTTGTTGTACCTTGACTGTCCATCAGTCTGTTGTGTTCCCTTTCTGATGCCATGTTTTTGACAAATTACACAACCGTCTGAATACCCTTTCTTTTTTTTTCTTTTTTCTTTATAATCTGTTTGAGTCACACCCTCCAATCAATTGGCATTAACGGGTGTGAGCTCATATTATTATATATTATGTTCTAGCTCCACTTCTAAGCAATGTGGGAGATTATCACATTGACACCCCTCACGGGGAACTTTCAGGTTATGGTGACTTGGGCTGGAGTGTTGGAGCATTGGGCCTAGAACCCAACTTTTTGATGAGGCCCAGCTTATGGACCTAGCTCGATACCATGTTAGAGTCACACCCTTAAAACCAATCAATTGACATTAAGGGGTGTGAGCTCATATATATTATGTTATAGCTCTACTTCTAAGCAATGTGGGATATTACCACATTGACATAATCAAATACATTAAATAAAATATAAGGTGACAGAAACCTTAATGGTTCTTCTAACACTATCATCATAGAAAGAAGTTAAACATTCATGCTGACTTGTAGAAAATTTTCAAGACACTACTTGATATATTGTTTTTTATCCAATATTTTGTTTTAAACTTTTGATGAAAACCTTTTCAGAATGCTTTGGAGCCACACATGAGTCAGGAGACCTTGGACTACCACTGGGGAAAACACCATAGGGGTTATGTAGAAAACCTTAACAGGCAAATTGTAGGAACAGATCTGGATGGAATGTCACTGGAAGAAATTATAATTGTTTCATACAATAAGGGTGATTTTCTTCCAGCTTTCAACAATGCAGCACAGGTATGCATATTTATTAGAACCAGTAATTCTTACTTTGAACTTTGAAGTGATTGCTTAATTCTTAGCCACTGGCTAGCAGATATGGAACCATGACTTTTTCTGGGAGTCCATGAAACCAGGTGGTGGTGGAAAGCCAACAGGGGATCTTCTAGAACTGATTGAAAGAGATTTTGGTTCTTTTGAAAGATTTATGGATAGATTCAAAGTTGCTTCATCGACACAATTTGGTTCAGGTTGGGCTTGGCTTGCATGTGAGTGATAAGTGATAAGTGATAACCTTCTCCTTCCTCCTTACTTTGCTCCTATCTATAGTTCCTATTTCACATTACTTGCTAAAACTGATATCTAACAATGTCTCAATATGAAATCCATCTAGATAAAGCAAACAGACTTGATGTGGGAAATGCAGTGAATCCTTTTCCATCAGAGGAGGACAAAAAGCTAATAGTGGTCAAGAGTCCCAATGCAGTGAATCCACTAGTTTGGGATTATATTGTAAGTAATAATGACGATTTACAATGTCTAATCATTTAGAATGATGCAGATAAATTAACCTGAAAAGTATTTCATAATTTCATCTGATTATTTGTGTTGTTCATTTCTTGCAGCCGCTCCTGACTGTTGATGTTTGGGAGGTATTTAGCAATTTCCTCTTGCTCTCGTAGCAGGCAATCATTATGATGCTTTTTCTTGGTACAATTCATTATTAACTGATTACTAACACATTTCATCATATTTAATTTTATGCAGCATTCTTACTACCTTGACTATCCGGTGAGACTCGGTTCTTAAACATCTGCAATTATTTGCACTTTTAGCGAAAGTAACCAAATGTGTTGTTATTTTTCACAGAACCGGCGGGAGGATTATATATCAACATATATGGATAAGCTTGTATCATGGGAAGCAGTCAGTTTACGACTTGAACTAGCAAAGGTGCTAATTGCAGAAAGGGAGACGAAAGAGGACGAGAGGAAAAGAGAGGGAGAGGAGAAATTGACAGGTAATGAAGATCCAGAAGAAGAGATGTATCTAGATAGTGGTACTGATTCAGAGGCTGACTGAGTTTTATATTTATGATGAGTGATAGTTAGAAGCTAGATTAGTTGATTTGATCCTTCACTGCGTAGATGTGGTATAGATGTCAGTCCGAGCATACTAAAATTTTGTTCTGTGATAAAACTTCTATTGTAAATACAGGGAGGCTTTGCAAAATGTCCAATCCTTTCCCCAACATAATCATTCAATATCTATGTCTACTTCATTGCTTGTCAGCTTATTCTATTTTTTCTTCTTTTTTTTAAAAAAAACACCAAGTCAATCAAAACTAACTGATGCTCAAAAGGTGGTTTCTTTTCCCATTGCTTCTGCTTCATCTTATTACATTGATGGTACTACTAACTAGGAAACTAATGGATATTATACAGCCTATACCAGAAATTAAATTAAGGGTTTTGCCCATTTAATTAGTTGCAGGATTACAATTTCAATTTACCTCATGACATAAGCCTTGGTCCAACAGTCATCTTCCCCCTTTTAGAAGAGGTGGTTTAGCTCCTGATAGAGTAGGTAATTCAAGGTTAAATTCCATTTTGATTGTGGGAGGGGTGAAAAATGAAAAAGGGGGTGGGTTAACCTCTTTAATATCAAAAGAGTAAAAAGGCAGACCAAGTTTCTAAATACACAATTTATCAGTAACTGCAAGTCTGCAACTAATTACATCTTAGCTTACACAAAAAAGTTCAGAATCCAACTTGCTACATCATTGCCTTTTCATAGTTTAAGACTTGCCTCCCACTGGACCAAATTTTCTCTTCTCAATACAAAAAGAATGACAAGTACACTGTGAAATGGCAAATTCTCTGCTAACAACACAGAGAATGAATTTACTTTATCATTGTTTTGTTTACATAAAGTAATCACTTACTGCTGTATAATACAGAATATGTAGAAAAGAATAACAACATACTCTGATGAAATGAATTCTTTCATTCTCCATCATCTATTTATTGTGGAAATCTTAAGAGACAAAAGGTTGTCCAAATCTGGGACCCCTGAAGTATCCGTGTTAGGTGGACCGGAAACCTCCCAAAACCGAAAGTCCCATCAGCCCCGGCGGATACCACAGTTAATCCATCTGGGCTCTGCAACAGATTACAAAGAGAATGCAGTTAAAGCATAAGGCAGTATGATAATACAGTGCCAACCTATTCAGCTGTCCTACCAACTTTGGTAGCCTAGTATTGCATAACATGTAATGAATATGATGTCTAGAAGGAGGCATGAGCCAAAGTTGGAAATTTTATGGACTACAAAGTGAGACAGATTTTAAGGGAGAAGCGAAAAAGTCCCACTAGACTTTGAACTAAAACTTTCTGCTGACCAAGCATGGGTCTTCAAGTCTCCTATTCTAGTCATTGAAGGAAACTTCCAGAAGCAAAGCTGGTTCTGATGTTCACTTGTACCAAAACCATGGCCACTCAATATCTCTGTGATGTCAATTCCACTCCAATCCACAGACCTATAGACAAGATACCGGTTTAATGCAAGTAATGAGATGCACGTGCAGAAACAAAGTAAATCTTATAGTAACTTGCCTGGGCTTCGGTATCTATGCTGCAATTGGAGGTCCATTTTGTGCATTCATATCTTAATACATCCATCCTTTGTTCTTCCTCCAGAAGCAAGTACATCTGACTGATACGGGAACCAGGCAAGGGCCTTGACTGCACGATGTTCTTTAAAACAATACAAGAAGATGGATGAACTCATTTTATTAAAGTCCCAAATATAAGTAAGATTTTCAATGCCACCACTCGCGGATACATTGGCAGTTCTTGACCATTCAAACCGCACACTTCTTGAGTGTGTTCTGTACACGGCAAATCAAATCATTCCCCGCTCTAACGGCCAACAAGAGCATGCATACAAAAATGTAAATATATTTCTTTTTGTGGTACACAAATGTGAATATATTGAATAAGCTAGATTTTTCAACAAGCTTGTCATTTACATACATAGATGTTTTAGACTAATTTACCATCGTGGTTGATGATGGAGTGGTCTTGGCTTCCTGATGTTAGAATGTGACTGTTCCATGCAACTGTTGCTACCCTACGATCCTGACCTTCTAGGACTCTGACGTGCACATCATATATGCAAACAGTTCTCAGTGCCCAACAAAATGTTGGTAACAGTTTTAATCCACCCCAATCAGAGGCTAGAACAACTTACTGATTTTAGGAAAGAAGCTCTTTCAGTGAGTGTGTGTGTGTCTAAGTGTAAGAGAGAGAATGTACAAGTTTGGAAGTCTCAGCATCCTAGAGTTGGAAGTTTAGAGTGCATATATACATACACACATATATATATATATATATATATATATCAAACTGCTACAAATTTGGTATCTTCAACTAGGCAACACTAGTGATGTAATCACCCTAAATAGTCCAAGTATATATACAATAATTTAGAAAAAATAAGAATACTATACGTCTGAATAAGTTTAATAAAATATTTTTTATATATAAAACGGATAGATATGATTAAAAAATATAGCATATTTTAGAAAAATAATAATATATAATTAACTAAAGTATTTAAAATAAATTGACAAAAATCATCGCACATAAGCGCAAATATTTATGTTATAAAAAAAATCAAGCCCATAATATTGGCCCAACAAAATAACCCATTCACTTCTATGATATTAATTTTAATTGTTGTGTTTAGAGAAAAATCAAAAGAAAAAAAAAGAAGAACAAACGGATTGCTGGAAGCGGACCGACAAGAAGTTTCTGGATTGGGGGTTTCATCACTGCAAGAGGGACATGCAATCTGCAACTGGAACCCAACTCCAACATTCGAAGCATCTACGAAGACCGTAAGGGTGTTCGAAGGCAGAAGAACGATCTCTTTGTCAGTTGTGTTTGCTAACTTTGAGAAGATATACCAAGAGCCCATTCTTAAGCAAATCTTTCTCTCGACCTGAGTTACTGCGAATCTGTTCAAAGAAATCTTCAAAAAAAATTCAGGTTAGTGCATCTAGCCGTGTCCAGCCTTCTTTGTGCCGTATCCAAGCCGTATCTGAATTAAAAAACATTTATTATTGGATGCGTATTAGGTACGTATCCAGCCGTATCGTATTCTTGCTTATCGTATTTTGGAATTGGGCTTCTTTCCTTCGCTTGTTGTCTGCTAACTTTATTATGCAATGGGGATTATTTCCTCATATTGTCCATTGCTTGTCTTATCTGTTGTCTACTTACCACAAGTTTAGCAAAATGATCTATTAATTAAACATATACTAGTCCTTATAAAAGATGATGAATGTTATTGGCAGCTCGGCGGCAACTTCCTTAGCTGGTATCTGAAACATTCGAAACATACTGAACTTCCTAACACCTAGGTGATTTATTTATTTATTTATTTTTTTTGTAAATCTTATAAATATCAAAAAAGGTTTGAAAATTTGGATTTTAATATAGAATTATAAATTCCCATATACTATTAATGACTTAAAGAAAAGTTACTCTTTTGGTCTGAAATTTAATGGTAAAATTGACAATCCTCCAATTTTATATACTTCAACTATTTGTTATATATTTTATTTAATTTTAAATAAAAAAATTCACTTCCAAGAGGCTTACGCCTAGTGTTGGCACTTAATCGAATAGTGCTGAATAGTGCACTATTCTAATTTGAATAACAATTCAAATAGAAATGGAAATTTGAATTCAAGTAAAATTTTGAATACTTGAATTTATAAGGTTAATTTATTTAAAAATATATATTTTATTTAAATTGTTAATAAAAAATTATATTATTTAGTATATTGATTTGAATTCGAATACTTATTGAAATTATTTGATCGAATAAAGAATCAAATATTTTGAATCGAATTTGAATTTGAATCCGAATAGTTCGGTTTGAATTCCATTTGTATTTAGACCTTAACAACTTAAGGGCTTATGGCTCACCTTGTGATTGAGTCTTCGAAAACACATAGAATTTAGTGCTAAGAAGATCGGCCACTATTCACATAATAGAATTCTTTGTTGTCATAATCATTGATTCACCTGCAAAGTTCACCCATTTTTTTTATTTAATTAATTTTTTTTTTCTTTTGTGATCAATAATCGAAGTACAAACCTGGAAATTCTATGCCAACCCAAAATTCTCCAAATTAGAACCTACCCAATTTCTAAAACATTGTACATCATACTTAGCAAGTCAGCAATTGAAGTTCTCTGTTATGTTCGTTTGAAATAGAGCATTAACCTTTCTTTTAGTAACCCTAGTCTTTGCGAATCACCATCATTACTTCGCAACAAACCAACAACCCTTTGTTCACATCCTTTAATCTAGTTTTGGCCTTTGGGTTAAAAATCTACACTTCAATTTTGTTTTTTTTATTTTTTTAGTTGTAAAGGGCAAATATATATATATTTGTTTGGTTATGGATAATAGGGCAACAAATGTTTAAAGGCTTTATTAGACATTGGATTAGTATAATCTATACTTTTTTATCTTACTAACTATTAAAAAATATTTTTGTATGATTTATTGTTTTGAATATTTGTTATTATTTTTATTTAAAAAAATTAAATGAATCATGCGATTCAATACGATTCATGATTCATATAAGTAGGATTTTGATTCACGATTTGACAACTATGATAGAATTAAGTTTAATTTCCTAAGTTTTTTGATGAATTTTGGAGGAGAAAAATCAATACTAGCTGTGTTTTTTATAGTAGTATATTTCAAAACCTCCCAAACAAAATTTGAAGATGGGTATTGCATGCTTGGCACTGGTTATTGCCAGTATTAAGACCTGCTTAAAAATATTGCTTGATATTCCTCAACATGCATATCCTTTTTCTGTTTTTGGAAAATCAATCGATGACAAAGGCTTAAATTTTAAGTCATTTGAACGCTTCATGCCCATTTTCCAATCTTTGGTGGGGCATAGTGGCACATTTATGGACCATAGTTGTGCCTCAACACTTCTCCTCTTGATGTTTATGCCTTTTGGGGTAACTCCATTGATGGTGGTCACGGGATAGCAAATAGGTTTGAGTGGCAGCTTGCTGCAACCTATCTCTTCTTGTCTGATTTGTTGTTTTCGAGCCTATATGGGCTGGATAATAACTTTATCTCATTCATGCTTATAATTGTTTGTGTTCATTATTATATATTATAGATAAAAATTTTACAATTTTTTTTTTTTGGTTTTCCTGGGTGAATAATTTTTTAACCCTAGAACACCTAACCCCCAAATTTATTGACTAATGTTTTAAAATTATTTTATGTATATAACAAATATGATAAAATTCAATCAAAAGTCTTTTAATACATGATAATAAGTGTATAACTCAACTCAATTTATATTATGTTAATTTTCAATCTTATCATATGTAGTTTGAATTTATATTCATGTTAAATATATGTATATTTAAATTATATTTCATGTTGGTGTAACTTTTTATTCACGTTAAATATAATTTTTTTAATTCTTTATTCAGATTAAATACATATTTAGTTTGAATTTATTCATGTTAAATATATGTTAGTGTAAATTATATTCATGTTAAATGTACATTATTTCTCGGGTTAAATTTTTTCACCCGGATAAATGACTCGATTTGAGATAAAAGTTAAAAAATCACACTACTTAACACTTGGGTATAATCAGATTGTTGGGTGTCAATTGGGTTCAGTGTTGGCCCAGGTTGGTCGGGCTTTTGGATTTTCTGCACACCCTATTGCATATTATATTGACATTTTGAATGTAAGAATGAAAACCTAAGTTTATTCTTTTTTTTTATCTGTTGTGACTAATTTTTATTCGTTTTAATTTTCTTGAAAGCAATAAAATAAAATAAAGAGGTAAAAATATTTTGTTGGGCCAGAAGTTGGACCATTCATCCAGCTAGTACTGTATCCTAATTATTTTCTGAGCTCAGTTGACTTGCCCACACGAACGAAAAGTAGTAATTTTTCTTTTGGTCTGCAAAAATAATTGTATTTTTGTGCGCTTGCATATTAAAAAGCTGAAAAAGTAGAAAAATACAATTGTTCTTTTGTGAGCTTGCATATTTTGGTGCTGTATATTTTTTTAACAATTCTAAGCATTTGTAGCAATTCTATCTTTATGGCCAGATGGCATTGCAAGAAAAGTTAGATAAATTTAAGAAGCAGCAAGAGAAGTGCCAATCAACACTTACAAGCATTGCAGCTTCTAATAAGGCCTCAGCAGTCCCAAGAGCCCCATCTCTGTCAGCCAGCGGAAGAGCTCCTGCCCCTGCAATCAAATTTTCAAATGATACGGAGAGGCTCCAACACATCAATAGCATACGAAAATCCCCAGTTGGAGCTCAGATCAAGCGTGTTATTGATCTGCTTCTGGAGGTTTGACTCCAATTATCCTCTTACCTTCGCTACTATTCTTACCCTTTTGATGCTACTACTTAATTTATGTTATATATTTTACAATTTTATTAATTGGTACTGAATCCACTGGTTACAGAAAACTGTGCTAAGCATATCCGAATTTCTCAATGCTTTAGTTATTCTTGATTAGCATATAGAGATGCACTTCTTTCTTTTTAGTAGCATTTTATGTTTTAGGTGCATGGGCTAAGATAAAATAGTGTCATAGATAAAGTTCAATGTGAAATTTATAGGGCCGATCAAAACTGGTACACACACAGACATCTGGCTTGTAGGATAGTTGATGACAGAGTTTCTGGGGAGTAAGATTACTTTAGCGTTAATCTATGTTTGATGCCTTTCAATTGCTAGCTATTTTTAAATCAAACAGAGCTCTGGTTGTGAGAACAATATAAGTGATGTATTTGCTTGCAACATTGACAACAATACTAGTTGATGATGTCGATATGAGAACAGAGAAAAGAACAGCAAGCAAATGTTTCTCTTTTGGCCATCTGTAAGTTATTTCATGCTTCAAAGCCAGTGTTTAATTGTAAATACTACACTGCATGAATTTCTAAACCCATATGCCCCACCTTCCCCCCATTTCTTCAGCCCTTGCCCATCGCTTCTCAATAGTTATAAAGCCTGTGATGGGACTAGTTGTAACCACCTTGACATAGTAATTGTGCATGTTTGCAGACAAGACAAGCCCTAACACCAGAGCAAATAAATGAAGCATGTTACGTTGATGTGAATGCAAACAAAGCTGTCTTTGACAGTCTGAGGAATAACCTGAAAGTAAGCTATGATGGGCGGCGGTTTTCTTACAAGGTAACTTTTAATATGGGTATGTCTGAATATTCGTACCACTGAAGCATTCCTTCAGATCATAGCCTTCCCCATTGCACCTCTTATGACATTTTGGCTTGCCATTGGTTTATAGTCCAAGCATGATCTTAAGGACAAAAGTCAGCTTATTTACCTAGTACGAAAATTTCCGGAGGGCATTGCCGTCATTGATCTTAAGGATTCTTATCCGAATGTGATGGAGGACTTGCAGGTAACTGATTTTGTATTTTTTTTCTTTCTTTAATTTGCTTTTGTGGCTGACATCTATGATTCAGTAATAGTACAAAAAATTTGTTTGTAGATATAGTTAAAATTAAGTTCCCCTTACTTTGTGAATCCATATGTCCTGAGGTTGGGGTCTTACTACGGTTAATACTGTGGGAAATGGGAATGTAAACTTTTCTTGCAAATAACTTTTGGATTCTAAAAGCTTCCATTCAAGTTGCTAGTCTCTATGTCGTCAAACCATTCTTTCCTCTTTGCTCATAACATGGAATTATGGAAGAGGAAACTTTTACAAGAGCTGTGTTTGGAAAGTCATTACTGAATAAACTCAATATCATTTGTAGTGAATCATAACCTTATAAATCATTGCCAAAAATGATCTCAGTATGTCTTCTGAGTTTTTCAAAAGAGACATCTCAATTTGTTGTAGAGATATTAATCGAAAAAAATATTAAAGCATTCCATGATGTAGGTTCAAGTGGTACTTTAATCGAAAATGACAATCCAAAAGGCAATAGTGTTTTAATTCATGGAAAACCCTAGTAACATAAAAGAGAAATATTTGGAATCCTAACAAAACAGAGAAATCTCGATTTTTAGATTTCTAAAATCATAGGAAAATCTTAGTAAGTTTCTAAAATTATAAATCAATATTCTAATTTCACAAAATTATAATTAAATCTTAAAACAAATAATCATTTACTAATTAATCTTACAATTGTCATTTATCCCACCTCTTGCAAAAAAAGAAGAGCTGTTCATAAAAATATAAAAGTAAGGATGTAAGATTTTGAGCAAGTTTATCTGAAGCATCAACTATTAGACTTTAGTATTGGTATGTAAAGTTTTCTGGAAAGAAATCTGCTCTTCATCATTTGTTAGTCATGGAATAAGACCTTAAAAAGTATTATTTTCCAGGCTTTGAAAGCTGCAGGGCAGATTTGGCTGCTTTCAAACTTTGATTCACAGGAAGACATTGCCTATCCAAATGATCCCAGAGCAAACATTAAGGTGGATGACGACCTAAAACAGCTCTTTCGGGGGATTGAATTGCCTCGTGATATGCTCGACATTGAGAAGGATCTCCAGAAGAATGGGATGAAACCTGCTACCAACACTACAAAGAGGAGGGCCATGGCACAGGTTCAAGGCATTTCTTCAAAGCCCAAGCCTAAGAAGAAGAAGAATGAAATCAGCAAGCGGACCAAGCTCACTAATGCCCATCTTCCTGAGCTTTTTCAGAAACTAGGCAATTCCTGACTTTTTGAACAGGCGAGCACTGGAGTGATTAATTACTCACAGATCCTAGACATGCATCCTGTGTTGATATGGATTATTTAAGGGAAATGGTCATCAAACTGAATGTTTTCTGTTGGGTGTTGACCTACTTAAGAAAATGGAATTTACCTAATGGGCCAAGATCTTTTCTTTTCCCCCACCCCTTTCATGCAATGGAAGAGAGACCGAAACCTTTTTTGTGTAATTTTCTTTTTCCATGTAAATGTTGATAGTTGATTACAGCTGTTTGTAAATTGTTAACGAGCTCCAAATTAAACTTGCTATTCAACATATCGTCTTTATTTTATTTTAGTTTTTCATGAGTATTTGATTTTTGTTCAGAATTCATGATTATTTTTAATACTAGTATTATTTGCGGGATTGAATGTTAGTGAATTTAAGTTTGTCTTATTATTTGAACTACAGGATAATATTGTCTTCAATTTAATGAGTAAGATAAGGAGAAATGAATTCGTTTGTTAATGGGGATAAAAAAAAAGGAAAAGAAAAAGCAAGCTCCAGTTACTGTCTTCATTATGCAATGGAACCCTCTCTTTAGACACCCGGTTTCTTTAAACAGTGAGTTTTTGACATGTGCAGAAAAGGAAGGACAATAAACACAGTCGTTTCATCAGAAGAGGAATGTATAAGCAGCTGTTGCAGCTGACGTGTCTGTTTGTTAATCAGTTAGCATTTTGCAGCTGAAGCCTGCTTAAGCCGTAAGTGGAATTCATTCAATTTTTTAATAAAAATTCAAAATTCAAAACTTTCTGTTTCTCTCTAGATTCTCTTTTGCTGTGTTAGTCTGTGAGGTCCCCTGTTACAGGGTAGTGATCCCAGTGGGACTTTGGAGCTACAGAAGAACATTTATCAGTAACAGCTACTAGTACGTCCTTTTAACCTCTTATATCAAAGGAAAAAAATGCATTCAAGTTTCTAAAGACACAATTTATCAGTAACAGCTACTAGTTACTTCGTAGCTTACAGGGAAAAAAAAAAAACCCTGCTCTGAATCTATCTGGCTACATCATTGCCTTTGCATGGATTTCAATCTAAGATTGCAAGAGCTAATGTTCTATGCCAAGATCATCTATTCTTATGCTTACCTTCTACAAAACAAATATTTCTCTTCTCAATACAAAAAGAATGATAAGTACACCACAACATAGTATTCACTGATGAAATGAGTTGTTACATTTTCCATCACCTGATTGGGGAAATCTTAAGAGACAAAAGGTTGTCCAAATCCGAGACCCCTGAAGTATCTGTGTTACGAGGGCCAAAAACCTCCCAAAACCGAAGAGTCTCATCTGCCCCGGCTGATACCACAGTTAACCCATCTGGGCTCTGCAACATTTTTGAAGAGAATGCAGTTAAAGCATAAAATAGTATGAAAATACAGTGCTAACCTACTCAGTTTTCCTACCAATATGTAATGCACATGATGTGTAGAAGGAGGCATGGACCAAAGTTGGAAATATCATGACTACAAAACTCTTAAGTGAGACACTTAAATTTTATGGGAGAAGCAAAAACTTCATACTAGATTTTGAACTAAAATTTTCTTCTGACCTGGGAAAGGTGGAGGATTCTGGAAGCATGGCGCTTCAAGTCTCCTACTTTAGTCATTGAAGGATACTTCCACAAGCAAAGCTGGTTCTGATGTTCACTTGTACTGAAACCATGGCCACTCAATAACTCTTTGTGATGTCGATTCCACTCCAATCCACAGACCTATACACAAGACACCAGTTTAATGCAAGTAATGGGATACAGTCGCAGAACTGATGATAGAAAAAACTACAATTTCCAAATTTATATAGACAAAGTAAATCTTAGAGTAAATTGCCTGGGCTTCAGTATCTATGCTACTAATGCAGGTTCCTCTTTGTGCATTCCATATCTTAATACATCCATCCTTTGTGCCTCCTCCAGAAGCTAGTACATCTGACTGATATGGACACCAGGCAAGGGCCTTGACTGCAGCACGATGTTCGTTAAAACAATACAAGAAGTTGCATGAACTCATTTTCTTAAAATCCCATATATAAATATGATTTTCATTGCCACCACTTGCCAATACATTGCCAGTTCTTGACCATTTCAAACCACACACTTCTTCAGTGTGTGCCTGTACACGGCAAATCAAATCATTCCCTGCTTTAACTGCCAATACGAACATTCAGAAAGAATGTAAAGATATTTGTTTCTTTTTTTGGTACACTAATGTGAATATATGAATAATTTCGATTTATCAACAAGCTTGTCATCTACTTAGACTTATTTACCATCATGATTGATGATGGAGTGGTCTTGGCTTCCTGATGTTAGAGTGTGACTGTTCCATGCAACAGTTGCTACCCTACGATTATGACCTTCTAAGACTCTGACCTGCACATCAAAAAAGCAAATAACAGTTCTCAGTACCCAACAAAGTGTCAGTGACAGTTCTTATCCACCCCAATTAGATGCTAGAACAATTTATTGATCGAGTTTAGGAAAGAAGCTCTTTGAGTGAGTGAGTGTGTGTGTGTGTGTCCGTGCGAGAGAGAGATGTCTGTACAAGTTTGGAAGTCTCAGCATCCCAAAGTTGAAGTTTAGAGTGCATATATCCAACTGCCACAAATTTGGCATCCTCGGACCAGGCAACACTAGTGATATAATCACCTTCACTAACTTGCAGTAATTTTGATACTTTTCCATTCTCTGAGTTCCAAAGGTATAATTCTGACCCCAAAGCAACGGCTAGAACATTGTTCTTCCCCCAATCCATGGCATTCAAGTAGAAGTCATTTCTAAGGTTTGGTGCATCCAATATCCTTGCTTCTTTCTGCAGATGCACATTTGATCAGGAAGCAATCAGTTTACAAATAAATTCTTCCACAAATTAGAGAATGGTTCAAAACCAATAATGAGAGCTTAAAGGAATAAAACAGAGACAAGATATACCTTAGGCAAACGGCGAAACGTATTTGGCTTGGTATTATTTTCCAATGCCAGAGCCTCTTCCTCTCTCATCTCATCAATATGACGAATTGACTTCCTACAAGATTTCGGACTTCCCCTAAAAACCAACATCCTAAATGGTCTCCCTTCAGAATCCAAAGTCAGTTTCTCCTCCACTTTCTGTCTGTATAGTTCCTGCAGTGGAATAACATATTTATAGTACCACTTGATGAAATTAGCAATTTCATCAGAAACTTCAAAAACATAAGACACAAATCCCATAAGTATCTCATGCTACACTCATAAAACACCTACAACGTTTTAGCATTTGAAGAACCTTCTCTGGATTTTGGCAACAAAAAAAAAAAAAAAAAAAACACAAGCCAACAACTTATACCACTCGTTGAGGAATTTCAACAAATCCAAACCACCAAACAGTAATGCCAAAAATCACAACAGGAAAGAAAGACAAAAAAATGAACCCCAAATACTTAAAATAGCTCTTATGAAGAAATAAAACTGGAAATCCAAGAATATAATTCACACATAACATGAAGAAGAAAGTTCCAATATCCTGCAACACCCAATTATTAAATCTGAACTGCTAACTAAAGTTATAGAAAACAAGGCAAAACATACATTAAATTCTGTATTCTGGACTCTTCTTGTCCTGTTTGTCAACAAACTCTGTGCTTGATCAAGATCCATCAAACTCCTATTGGGTATAAATCGATCTCCCTATGCAAAAATACCCAAATCCAAGAACAAGAAATTAAATCAATTGCCGAATATGAAAAACTAGAAAGAAAAAGTAAAGAGAAGGCAAAACAAGAATTACATTGCAAAACCCATTAAAGAAAAGAAGGATTTTGATGGTGGAACCCATTAAAATAATAAAAGTTGGCAATGTACCGGAAAGTCGTATTGAGAGGGGCTACTGAGGCGAGTAGGAGAGTACCAATCACATTGAACTTTCGACATTGTTGTTGCTTTGTTAAAAAACTCAACCTGTTTCAATTTTAACAACAACGTGAAAAGGAAAGGAAGAAGCAGAGAAGAATTGGGCAATTAAACGTTGACGCATAAGGTTTTGGGCATCTCCCGCCAAATGGAATGGCCGTTATGAATCTGAGGAAAAACCAATCGTTGCTATTCTGGTTTCTGGAATTCCGGGTCGGTTAGTTTCTTTACCCGATTTAAATATGAATTATTTCCTTTTCTGAGCCACGGCGGTTTGGAATGAAAAATTAGGCTGTGATAATTTAATCCATCCAGTCAGTAGGATACCTGGTCTTAGTCAATTTAATATTTTATATATTTATATAGCTCATTTATCATATTTAATTCAAATTAGATTTATATGAAGATAAACTTAAAATTATGTAAAAGATTACAAAGCAAAATATAATATAAACTCATTTTTGGTTGGATCTAATTATGTATTAATCACACTAGGTTGTATTTATTTTGAATCATATTCTTTTTGAATTTGTTTGAATTAACTTCGAATCAAGTCATTATTCATTGTTGTGGCCTTCATTTGTTTTTTTGTTTTGGTCTATAGATTCATTAGGCTTATGAGTCAGGCAATGAGAGGTAAGTCTCCTCCGTTATATACTTCCTAACGGGTTAGAATTATGGTTAGGGATTCGATCACATGTCATTTGAGCAAAAACAAGAGATTTTACAAGTTGAATCAAGTACGATATTTCACTACCTTGATTATTGATTCAAAATCTTGTTAAAAAGACATAGGTTGTGTTTGGATCATATAAAAAATTATAATCAGAATTGTGTTTCAAGTACTTGGTGGTGGTTGTCAATGTCTCTAGCGGGCTTCAAGCAGTAGTTCCATCGTCTCCAACTCTTATGGTGGTTGTCGTCATCTGGCGTATTCTAAGAGTAGTTGTCATCATCTCTAACTATTTCCGACAGTGGTTATCTTATTTTTCATAGGCTTTTAATGGTAGTTTTCATTGTCTTAGGTGGCTTTTATTGTTGTTGTCATCGTCTCCATCATATTTTAACGATAATTGTTGTCATTCTGCGAATTTAATGGTGGTTGTTATCATTTTCGATAGGTTTCTATGGTGGTTGTTGTTATCTTTAATTGTCTTGATGATGATTGTCATCGTTTTTTGTTGTTTTGATAGTGGTTGATGGTGGTCATCGTCATCTTAGGCAGGTTTTGACTTTGATTAGTACCGTATTTAATAGGTCGAAGGATGACAGTGACGGTGACGGTGATGATGAACAATGGTGACAGTGATGGCTGGTGGATCAAGTTATAGGTTGGTAAGGACCGATAATGGCTAATGCTATAGTATAATATGATGTCATAAGTAAGTCATTATTAAAAACAACACATGTATAAGAATAGTATATTTAGGGTCTATCCATAAAAATTGAAATGATGTTGTGTAATTTTTTCTCAATTTCTAGGAATCTAGGTAGTAAGTTGAGAATTTCAATTATAAAATATACGTCAAGCAAAAAAAAATTTGAATTAAACAATCAAATTCTCAAATCTAATTTCAATTTCAACTCACTGCATATAATCTATTTAGATGCACATATTGAAATTGAAATTCTCAACAAAATCCTAAAGAATTGAAAAAAAAAAAAAACAATTATAAAATGTCATTTTCAATTCTTATGACACAATCATAAAAATCACAATTAATTTTTTTTTTCTAACTAAAGTCATTAATGTATATGTCTACACATTACGTTATGCCCACCGTTAGCCTCTTGCCAACATATCCACATACAACTTTCTTTAGCTGATCTACCACGAATCATAGTCACCATCGACTCTCCAAAAACAATTGTTACCATTGTGAAAACTATCAAATGCAATGACAACCACAATCATAAATATTCAAAGATGACAACAATTACTAGTGAAATTACTATAGAAGTAGGGTATCTTATTAAATATTGTAAAGAAGATTATTAAGTGTTTGAAGTGTAATTATGATAATAATTTTTTATTTTGATCCAAACTTATAAATTATAATTATAATTAATTTCAATTGTATTGTAATTAAAATTAAATTTTTAGCCTATTATTTTTGGATTTTTTGGGAATTCAATTTTTCTACTTCTCTTTTTTATGTAATTTTTAAAAAAGAATTATAATAAAAATTGTGCATTTTCCAATCAAAAAGGGGTTTGGTCTAAAAGCTGAAATCCCACAACACTGGTAAGCTCCTGCTCACTGATCTTTCACGCACAAACACATTTGTATTGTGCGAGACCGAGGACACTGAGAGTGATGGAGCAGCAACAGCACGAAGAGCACGAGGTGTACGGAGGGGAAATCCCCGACGAAGGAGAGATGGACGCAGATTTGGATATGTCTGCTAGGGCTGAAGATGAAGAAGAAGACAATGACCCTAATAACTCAAATAAGGTTCCAATTCTTTCTCTATGCGGTTTCTCCAGTCTCCCTCTTCCTCTAAATTTCCTTCCTTTATTTGATAGGACTTGGAGGACATGAAGAGAAGGCTCAAGGAGATTGAAGAAGAGGCTGGTGCCCTTCGTGAAATGCAGGCTAAGGTTGAGAAAGAGATGGGTTCTGTTCAAGGTCTCAATCTCTAATATCTATCATCTACTGGAAGCTATTTAGTTTTGTGCACCATAGTTTTTGGTTCTTGTAATGGGGCATTTCTAATCCAAAACAAAATTTCTTTCCACTATTAGCTGCTCTCTATCTTGGGTAATTTAAATTATGTGATTTCTAAAAAGATGATTTCAGTGTTGCCAGGCTCTAAGTTATAGTCTGAATGTTTTAAGATGTGATTTGCTATGGGTTAAGTTTCATGAAACGTGCTACATAAATTTTCATAGATTTAGGGATGAACTTTAAGTTTATTACTAGGGCATCGTGCATCTTTCTGTTCATTGATACTTCTGTTTTATTATGACAAATGAAGATTCATCCGGTTCTTCTGCAACTCAGGCTGAAAAGGAGGAGGTGGATTCTCGATCAATTTATGTTGGTAATGTGAGGTTTTAACAATCCCTTTCTCTGTCCCCATCTTAACTCTTTTTTCCTGCTAGATATGAATAATATGACATTAAGTGTGGTAGTGTTTTGTTTGATTCTCATAAGGTATCATTAGTGCAAAAGTAGATCACTTGCGAAGTATATAACATTTCCCGTTTTCTAGTTTAGTTGGCTTACTCACATGGTATGCAGTTGTTAACATTTCAATGATTGAAGATATAGTGTGCTTATGATGAAGTTGAGCAATTTGGCTTCATAAGCGCATATGCGGATTCTGATTGTTTTCCATTAGATAGAGCATGCAGTAGGGATTCTTTCCTAAATTTTAACAATCTTACTTCGTATGCAGCGATTATCTGGTTAGCTGTCTTTATAAATGTGATAATCTTGCTTATTGTATTATGCAAATGGGTTTCTTTCCTTCTCTTGTTGTCTGCTAATTTATTATGCAATGGGGATTATTTCCTATATTTTCAGTGGTTATCTCATCAGCTGTGTACTTACCGCAAGTTTAGAACTTTAGACAAATTGTTCTATTAATTAAACATATACTAGTCTGTATAAGAGATAATGAACGTTCTTGGCAGCTCGGAGAGGATAGGCAACTTTTTTAGCTGGTATCTGAAACATTCGGAACATACTGAACTTCCTAAGACCTAGGTGATTTGAAATTTTACTTTTTATAAATCTTATAAATATTAAATGGTTTGAAAATTTGAATTTAAATGACTTATTATAGAATATAAATTACCATATACTAATAATGACTTAAGGAAAAGTTGTACTTTTGGTCTGAAATTTAATGATAAATTGATAATCCTCAAACTTTTACGTAATTTGACTATTTGTTATAGAATTTATTTAATTTTAAATTAAAAAATTCACTTCTGAGAGGCTTACATCTCAACAACTTGAGGCTTATGTCTCACACTGCTATTAAGTCTTTTAAAAATTGTAGGATTTAGTGCTAATAAGATCTGCCACTATCCACATCACAGAATTAAGTTTAGATGAATTTTGGAGGAGGAAAATCAATACTAAAAATTAGTATATTTCTAAACGTTGTAAACAAAATTTTAAGATGGATATTGTATGCTTGGCACTGGTTATTGCTAGTATTAGGACTTGCTAAAAAATATTACTTAATATTCCCCAACATGCATATCCTTTTTTCTGTTTTTGGAAAATCAATCAATGCTAAAGGCTTAAATTTGAAGTCATTTTGAAACTTCATTCCCATTTTCCACTCTTTGGTGGGGCATATGTCACATTTATGGACCACAGTTGTGCTTTGACAACTTATCCTCTTCATATTTATGCCTTTTGGGGCTTATCTTCATTGATGGTGGTCATGGGATAGCAAATAGGTTTAAGTGGCAGCTTGCTGTAACCTATCTCTTCTTGTCTGATTTGTTGTTTTTGAGGTTATAGGAGCTGGATAACAATTTGTACCTCATTCATGCATATAAATGTTTGTATTCATTATTTATTATTATAGATAACATTTTTACAACCTGCATAAGAGGGGAACAGATATATCTATATCTGAAAATTGAAATCATAATTTATGGTTAATTGTTTTAGAGATGAAAGCAAGAGGAATCTAATCCATGTTGTTGGTGGTATAATTTAAAAGGAAGAAGGGTGAGGGTGAGATTGGAGGACCTGTCATGTTTTGTGGTGATATGATGTATGTGTTTGTAAGTTGTAATGCTGGGATTATTAAAAGATTATTTCAGGACATGCTGTTTCTTTTGGATTGGATTGGCTTCGTGGTTTCTCTTTGCTGCTTTGTTTAAGGATCTTTCAAGGGTTTTTCCTTTGATATAACGGGATCAGAGAGCCTATTAGTTCTAACTTTTAACTTCTAACTACTGTCTTGTGTCTCTTACTTCTTTTTTACTAGGAACCTTATAATCCTCTTTCTATTAAAAATATTAGTGGGTTTTTTTTTCTTCTTAAGGTGTTTGTGAAATGATTTAAGATACAAACCAATTTTTTTAATTAAATACAATAGAAAAATACCCAGCTTTTGTTAAGTGATTTTGCATATAAAATATTGAGTTTACTGGAATTTGGAATTAAAATATTAAGTTTAGAGTCTCATACCGGAAAGAAGAAGTCGTTACTTCTTTGTTATGTAAATTTAGAAAGTTTATGTCAATTGTTTATCTACTTTAATTATTTCCAATATACTACAAATACTTTTGAATATATATAGTTAATACCAGAAAAGCCTATACCTTAATGCCTGTAGGCTTACAGCTTGCCTCATAAGGAGTGCAAACCCTTATTATACTCCCTCTCCTTTTCAAATACAGCTGTAGAGCTGCAATTATATTGTGTATTTGGTAGACTGGATTTCATGATTCTAAAATTATTCAGTTTTGGTATGATTTGTGATGTGATGGGTGATTGACGGTTCTATATTTAAATATGATAATGGTACTTGGATGTAGGATGACAATGACTGAGGTGAATCTCAAACTGTTACCGAAAACCCTTTACCAAATGCCCGTACCTGCTACTGTGTCTTTGACAGTTTAGGTAACTTGATTTTCCAAATCCACGATCAGTAACTGGGAATCCCATGAGGAGAAAAATTGACTCTAATGTTTATATTCCAATGTAATTGGACATGTCAGAGGAACTATACTTGACAAGCTGCCATAAATGGCTTTATAAGAGAACTTGGCAGCTTTGGGCGTTGTGTACATATTTTATGCCTAAACCGGGATCTTTATGTTTCAGCCTGTCATATGAGTGAAAGGAAATCATTATTGATTCATGCTGCACTTGTGAAGCTTTTGGATTGCCCAAACACTTTATTGGCATGTAGGACACTTAGGGCCAGTGTAAAAGTAGATTTATTCCGAATGCTTTCCCATTGTAGCCAATTTTATGTAGATTGTGCCAAAAAAGTAATAAGAAAAAACTACTATTTTGGTCCTGAAGATACTACAATTCTCTATCAATTTGGTCTCTTTGAAGTGGTAGAAAAAACTATGATCATGTCTTACATGGCAACCTGATTGTCACGTATGTGCAATTTTTTGTTGTATCTTATTATCAATAAATATCAATTACTGTGAAATTTTTGTAAAAGAAAAACAAAAAAAATCATTTAATTGACAATTGCATTGTGTTTCTCAATTTCTTAATCCCATCCCTGAATTTAAGAAACTCCCAAAACTTCACCAACATTAGCGGGAAATTTTGTGAAATGATTATGAACCTCTGTTGAGGCTAGATCAAGTTCGATGTTAATGGAGCTGATTTGAAACTGCTAGCTATCTCTACTTATTTTCTGATTTTGTATTTCCTTTTTTCCTTGATTTTCACAAAATGTATATTATAAATGAAAAAAGAAGATAAGTCACAGTTTGGCACCGCATAAGACATGATGTTCACAATTTCAGAGATAAATGTAGAGATTGACCAAGTTTGATGGGGAATTTCAGTATCTTATACTAATTTGATAGCATAATTATCATTGAATGACCATAATAATAATTTTGTCTAATATTAATGAAAGGCCTTCTGATAGCCAAATTAAAGATACTAATTGTTCTAAAGTTTCTATTTATGTGTTGCAGAATTTAGCTGCACGTTTGCCTTTCTTTCCAACGATTTCTGATACTGTCAATTGATGAAAATCTCTCAAAAATTTGCCTTCTAATTATAATGTCCATGTGTTATGTTACTTGCATAGGTGGCAATTGTAATTTTTTTTTTTTGGTCTTACTCTTTACTTTTGAGTTTGTTGCCAGTCAAAGCTATCCAATTTCCATCTTGGTTTGTCCATTGATAGAAACTTAAGAAAATCACATGTATTTTAGAACCAATTTGTCACATATCTGTTTAGTGTGCAATTTTTCTTCCCGCAGTTTCTGGTTTTAGGAAAATCTTAATATAATGTTGACACATTTTTAATTTTAATGATCTATGGTGCATATGATGCCTATAGGAAAATGTTAATTAAAAGGTAAGTTCTGATATTTATGTGTTTTATTTTAACATACAGGTTGACTATGCATGTACCCCCGAAGAGGTCCAGCAGCATTTTCAATCAGTGTGGAACTGTGAACAGGGTGACAATATTGACTGACAAGTTTGGTCAGCCAAAAGGATTTGCATATGTTGAGTTTGTCGAAGTCGATGCTATTCAGAATGCTCTCATGTTAAATGAATCTGAATTGCATGGTCGTCAGTTGAAGGTCTCTTACACATAGCTTTATGCTAAATAAATATTCCTTTTCTTCCATAATTTCATCTCATTCCGGTTCTTTGTTTTCTTTATCAGGTCTCTGCAAAGCGAACAAATGTCCCTGGAATGAAACAGTATCGTGGAAGAAGATCTAATCCGTTTGGTTTTCGGTCTAGAAGGCCCTTCATGCCTTCTCCTTTCTATCCTCCGTATAGTTATGGGTAAGCAACAAAAGAGATACAATCCTTCTAACTATAACAAACCAAAGCAAAGTAATCTTAGAATATCTTGATATACCAATTTCGTTGTTGTCATTGTTTTTGCTTTCATTTGGTGTAAAGCTTTTTATGATTATGATGAATACAAATAAAGAAACACTCATTTTCCATTAATTGGTATTTTATCTTCATTTCATTAAGAAGGTTAAGTGTAAATTGAGGGATATAGATGGAATTGCTGTTGTAACTGTTGAAATAGTAATTTAAAATTTCTGCTCCCACTGACTTTCTTTAGTTACATTTTTAAAACCAGTTAAGCATGCTGATTGACAACTAGGGTTGTGAATATCTTATTTTCGGCCATTTTATATCCTTCTCCGTCCAGCTTCTTGTTTTCTCTAAATAATATGATGATTGAATTATTTTGACATGCAGAAGGGTTCCAAGGTTCAGACGACCCGTAAGGTACAGGCCATACTAGTGCTCAATCACATTACTGGATGGTCATGTTGTAGGAGAAGATAATAACCCAACACCATATGATGGCCACTACCGTGTCCCTGGAGGGGGGCAAGGAACTTGTATCTTTTTACATGCTGAAACTTAATGCTTATTCTTCTCCTACCACTAAATCTGTAGTATTGACAGCTACATTGTTTATGTTGCCCAATCATGTTAACCTGGCTTGGGCGTTAAAGATGTACTATGTTGGAAGAATGGAGGTGGCAGTACAAACGTCTGTTGTATTGAGATGGTTTTTGTTTTTTCAACATTTATGTTTCGTGGACCTTTAATTGTAATATTAATTCAATGCTGAAATCATGAAGAGTTATATTGATTTCAGGTGTCTGCATTGACTTGTGATTAGAATAAGTGGAATATACTACTATGTCTATGGCACCCAGGGTAAATCCAGATAGCAAATGCTGACTGCAATTTTCAATTAATAAATAAAATCCCATATTATACGTAGTTATATTGAAATGGTTGTTTTCAGTTCACGCAATTATTTCTGTTTTTTACACGATTTGAGCTCTGAAGATATAACATCAAGAGGACTTTACGACACCTTTATTATATTTTACTTTATAATTATTGTTTGTTAATTATTTTTTATTTATATATAAAAAAAAAAACATTAATAATATGGTCATATGATCATGGGAGGGTCGAAGATGATGCGTTTGCCAGCTCAGTCCTTACCTCGTACCCTTGATTCTTGAACCTGGAACGCCTGCAGTGAAGAAGCCAGACTATCAGCTAGCAAAGTCAAAATATTTATTCCTTTATACACGTCACCAAAGATAAGACGGCAAAACGCATGTGTATGGCATTTTTTTTTAGGTAAATATGTGTATTGCATTTTTAATAACGCTAATTTGCTAACTTTTTTACAAAAGAATTTGTTGCCACATGGAACATACTCATTAGCAATTAGCTATCATAGATCCTACCTGATGACGAAATAAATGAGAATATGGATCAAATTCAGTTCATCAAATTTTAAGTTTTTATATCACATAAATCTCTATTGTATCAATAAAGTGAGATTCTAATCCTAATATATTTAAAAAAAAAAAAAAAAAAAAAAACACTCTTAAAACATGAACGTGAGCAACACCAACAAAAGCTCTCCCATATATGTTACTTTCTTAACTCAACTTAGTTAATAATAAATTAAATAAGGTAATAGACTTTATTGCATCCATATCTCTATCTAATCTCTTCTTATATTTTCTCTCCAGCAAAAGCTGGAATTTTGGATCTTGTAATCAATTTGATCGGAATTATTCTCTTATGTTCAATTTTTTACCATAAAAAGAGCAAACCAAACACCAAGAAAGGAAAAAAAATAAAAAAACTAAATCAAACTTTTTGAGGGTAGTAAAATTATATCAAAATAAGAAAAAATTCTTTCTTTTCGTAGCTATATAAAATACCAAAACGGTAGTCATTCAACGCGCGCTCTCCTTGTTTGTTCAGTCTGTTCCTTCTGCTCACTGCCACAAACTCAATTTTGATTTGATTTGCTTTGCCTTCTAGACCTTGTTTGTTTTCTTCTGGGTATTCTTATAAACACACCCTTTCGACATTTCGTTTTCTTGGAGTTCCTTGGCAAACCAAAACCATGAATGCACTTGCTGCTACAAACCGTAACTTTCGCCACGCAGCAAAAATACTTGGGTTGGACACCAAACTTGAGAAGAGCCTTTTGATCCCCTTTAGGGAGATCAAGGTTGAATTTTTATTATTATTTTTTATATTTCATGGTTTTTTTTTTTTTTTTTTTTCTCTCTCTCTAGAGAATTCCCATAAACTCTTATCTCTGCGTTTTGTTGTGTCATGAGTAGGTGGAGTGCACGATCCCCAAGGACGATGGGAGCTTGGTGTCGTTTGTTGGATTCAGAATACAGCATGATAATGCTCGTGGGCCAATGAAGGGAGGGATTAGATATCATCCTGAGGTGATCTTGAATTTTGTCCTCTTTTTTTCTCCTTTCCTATGCTGTCCTGCCGTTTAATTTCGGATGGAGAATTGATTAACAAAAATACAAAAGCTTGGAAATTTTTCATATTGGGTTTTTAATTGATAATTGGAAGTTTTCTTTGTCAATTTTAAATTCAATTGCAGTGTTGTTGAAGTTATTGGTTTATATGATCTGTTAGACCTCTAGTAGTGGATCACATGGAACATAAAGGGGCTGGGGGTTAACTGCTAAGTATTTTATGATTATGCTGGTTTCACGATTTTATCTTTTACTAAAGGATTCTCGTGAATGGTATGCCAATCAAGTAGAAGCCCATATATTCATTGGTGATATCAAGTCAACATAATATGTATGCAGTTATGCATTGTTATCCATCTCTGCAGGATGGTCGGCACCATGTTTTTTTGTAAAAATTAAAAAGGACAAAGAAAATAAAGAAATAGTTCAGTTGGTCTCAATAGATTATGGAATCCAAACCTTGCTTAAAATAATGAAACAAAAAGGAAATATTTAGGCTATCATGATTCACTTTCTTATTCAACTCTTGTACTTCAGAGTCAACTATGAAAATTTCTGAGTACCACTTAAAAGATATCCTGTAACAGAAAATTCTTAAAGTCGTATGTTAGCTTCTTGCAGACATTTTACGAATATAATTTTTTTATATCATCATATTTAAACAGATGATCTGAATTCTCTGCTTCTGGGTGTTTGAAAATTGACGCATAAACTACAAAGACAATCGTAATCTTCTGTTAAGTTTATTTCTAAAATGCCTCTTAAGTCTTCACTTGTAATGATAGGTTGACCCTGATGAAGTAAATGCTTTGGCTCAACTGATGACCTGGAAGACAGCTGTGGTAGACATTCCTTATGGTGGAGCCAAGGGTGGAATTGGATGTACCCCAAGGGAGTTAAGCAAGAGTGAGTTGGAACGACTCACTCGTGTTTTTACTCAAAAAATTCATGATCTCATTGGCATTCATACTGATGTTCCAGCGCCAGACATGGGCACAAATGCGCAGGTTATATGATTCCCAGTGTTAATTTCATATTCTATAATATGCTTAATGTTTTCTTGTTCCATTTCCACTCAAAATATTTAATATGCACAGACTATGGCTTGGATTTTGGATGAGTACTCAAAATTTCATGGCCACTCACCTGCTGTTGTCACTGGGAAGCCCATTGTAAGTACTGCAGAATTTCATTACTTTAGATTTTGGTAAGGAGAAGTACAATTTAATAATTAAACCTCCAATTCTATTTGTATATTTAGGATTTTAGGATCTCTGCTCATATTTTGAGTTGTAGGATCTTGGTGGCTCACTGGGTAGGGAAGCTGCAACTGGGCGTGGTGTTGTTTTCGCTTCTGAAGCTTTACTTGCTGAATATGGAAAGTCTGTTAAGGGCTTGACGTTTGTCATTCAGGTACATTTGGCATTTTTATGTTAAATTTTCCAATTACTTGGTAGTGAAGTACATTCTTTGTTGAAAAACTTCATCTTAAGTTTTTATCGTGTAAATTGATATTATAGGGTTTTGGAAATGTGGGGTCTTGGGCAGCGAGGCTCATTCATGAAAGAGGTGGGAAGGTTATTGCAGTGAGTGACATCACCGGTGCAGTTAAGAACCCAAAGGGAATTGATATTCCTGAACTGCTTAAGCATAAAGAGACCACCAACAGCCTGAAAAATTTCCCTGGGGGAGATGCCATGGATCCTAATGAACTGCTTGTACATGAATGTGACGTACTCATGCCCTCTGCTTTAGGTGGAGTTCTGAACAGGTTTGACCTTTGCCCTATAATTTATGTCCTTGAATTTAGTTTCTTATACATTATTGAATATTGAGTGTTGCTGTTTCTTACATTACTATTTTGTTTTTAGCAGATGAGTTCCTATTGATGGTTATTTCTGATTTGAGCTTTTGCTGTACTTTTGTTCAAAAAGAAAGGATCAAAGAAAGTGATTTTATTTATTTATTATACTAACTTCTAATTTGTCACAACTAATTTTCATGTTTTTCCATTCCCTTGTTTGTAAGGGAAAACGCTGCAGATGTGAAGGCCAAGTTCATAATTGAGGCGGCTAATCATCCTACTGATCCAGAAGCTGACGAAGTAACATAGTATTTTTTTTTTATGGTTAATTTTTGTGCTTATCTTTATTACAGGGGTTTCGATAATGAAATTTATTTCTGCAGATTTTATCTAAGAAAGGAGTTATTATACTTCCTGACATATATGCAAATGCCGGAGGTGTGACAGTTAGCTATTTTGAATGGGTTCAGGTATTAGAGACCGAATATTATATGCTAACCTCGTAGTATCTTTTCAGTGCGGTCTTCCATCTGAAATTTTTCTGCAGCTGATTGCTTCGAAAGTATATGTAGTTTATTTACAATTTGAATTTTGAGTTGCCTCTAGATCTTTGAATGCATAAGTTTATTTGTATCTTTCAGCATCTGGATTGCATTTCTTTGAGAGATGCTTAAAAAGATTGGTATTTTGGTTATAAGGGTAGTAATCAGTAACGAAAAGCAAATGATCCCTGCTTGCTGTGCTATTTTTGCAAAATACACAGCTTTTATTACCAGTAAATCCATGCTCATCTGTTATTTTAGGTTGAACATTTGTTTTCGACGGTGTGGGACATACAGTGAGTTGAGAGTCTATTCCGTATTTGTGAGTGCTTAAATGTGTGCATTATCTTTATCCTAACAATTTTCACATTTCATATGATTGTGGCAGAACATTCAAGGTTTCATGTGGGATGAAGATAAAGTAAATGGTGAGCTTCAAAGGTACATGACTAAAGCCTTCCATAACATCAAGAGTATGTGCAAGTCAAACGATTGCAATCTTCGGATGGGTGCCTTTACATTGGGTGTAAATCGGGTTGCTCGTGCCACCCTCCTAAGGGGCTGGGAAGCATAAATAACTTTCTAGGAGTGTCCTGGAATTCTTTGATTTCCCCCTTAATTGACAGATCCTGCGGCAGCTGAAAAATAGCAGCTAGGAAGCTCATTCTTACCAATGTTTTAATTGTTATTGTAGTTCATCAGCATGAAGTTTTAGACACGAGAAGTTATTTCACTGGAAAACTCATTTACTGCTTGCAGAATGAAAAGGAACCTAAATTGTAGCAGTTTTTTTTCGTTAGGAAGATGAATTATTGGATGCTATATTTACCATGGTTACTGAAAGTTAAAGGCATCATTTATCAATTCAAATTACTCTTCTGCTTGACTGAAATTAGTATTATCCTAATTTCCACCACTTATTACCAGCATCTCCTAGTTATTCATCATGGTTATAAGTAAAATTACTGATACTAGAGAAGCTGGTTTCCTTAATTAAAAACTTGCCAGTAAACTATTGTATAGAAAGCAGAAACAGACATAATGCTGCCCATAACTTCAGTGACTAAAAATGGGAAAGGGGAAAAGCATTTTCCACTTCAAAGCATGGGTCTCTTCCTACTTCCTATCCAAAAGCTCATCTCTGAGCAACTTGGGAAGAAGAGACTCTCCACTCTTGATAGAATAACTGATGCTTACTAGCTTAGAGCACCCATGGCCTCTATTGGTATGACAGCGTCATTGCAAAGAATTTGCAGCTCATATCATGTCCCAAAGAGACAGCAACATTGCATCAGTCTTGCAAGCTCTGTGGGAACAAAGCAAGCAACCCATGTTGTCACTCTTCGATGCAGAAAGCCATAAAGGTACTAACTTGGCTGAGCAGCATAGGGAATTTGCTCCCCTGGCTGATAAATCCAATAATGAGAGAGATGCAGCCAGAGAAGGTGTGGATATTGAAGCTTCTGCACCAAAGTTCACAGATGAAAGGTGGAAGAATGGCACATGGGATCTGAATATGTTTGTCAAAAATGGTAACATGGACTGGGATAGTGTGATTGTTGCAGGTAACTATCTCGGTATTTGATTAACAAAACACAGGCAACAAAAGTGGGATATATAAAATCTTTTTCTTCACTGAATTTGATACAAAATAAATTCGATATGCATTTCATGGTTGACTTTGTTTTGTATCTGCTGGTCTTGTAGAAGCAAAGAGGAGGAAATTTCTTGAACTAGTATCCTGAAGAATCTACAAACGAAGAGCCAGTACTCTTCAGGAGTTCCATCATACCATGGTGGGCTTGGCTCATGAGGTCACATCTCCCTGAGGCTGAGTTGCTTAATGGTTAAGATCAAATTCACCAAGTCACTAACTAGCACCTCTCAGAACTATCTTCACTAAACTGGTAGTTTTCCTTGTAGGTCGAGCATGCAATGATAGGATTTTTCATGGCATATTTTGTAGATGCCTTGACAGGTCTTGATGTGGTTGGCCAAACTGGCAACTTTGTTTGCAAGGCCGGACTTTTTGTGACAGTTATCAGCGTGCTACTTTTAAGGAAAACCAAAGATTTGGAGACATTGAAGAAGCTAGCTGATGAAGCTACCTTCTATGACAAGCAGTGGAAATCTTCGTGGGAAGAACAAAGAATTAGTAATAATACTTCAGAGCAAACTGGGAAGAAGTTCTAGTTGTCTTTAGTCTTCACAATCACAGCATGGCCTAATTTGTGGAAATCCAAGTTCATGCTCCGTGCTCCTTTTTTTTCTTTTTCTTTTTTCCCCAGATAAAGGCATCTGGTGCTGTTTAAAGAAATCCACTTGTTCACTTCTATTTCATTATTGTGATTAGGCTTGTTATTTGTACTACTATATAAAGTAAGACCTTTCATGTGATGGCTTTCTCTGTCTTTCTACAAGCAACAGTAATATTTCAACATAAAACCAACAAAACGCCAGTGTTATTCTGCTTACTTCAGTAAGGAAAAATGTAAAATGATTCAAGAGCATTATTTGTCTAAACTTTTCACCAACAGAGCATCTCTGGGTTATGAAGGCAGGTAATCTATGGAATAAAAGAAAGCAGCATAAGTGCAATCATCAATTACTAGTCAGTAAGAAATGTAGCCACAGTAAGACACATAAGCCCTTGTCTAGGCATAAAGAAGGGTGAAACCCTCCTCCAAACGACCTCCAGGGTCTGCTCTGCCTACAAATGGATTCCTCTATCATAACTAGCATTTTCCATCTGATGGTGTAACTGGAAAAACACAAGATCCAGCTAAGACACACATAACAGCAAAGCACAGACAGCACACAATCACGCAATGCATCATACATATATAAACATTCAAATATTTTCTTCTTTTATGATGTAAAATTTACTCATCCAAAGAGAATACTACCTGCAAAACTAGCATACACAAAAACACAAGCTAACAGCATCACAACTCACAAGTAATATAGAAATAATAAATACACTGACTTAACCAACCAAGAGCTAGTAAGGTTGAAAATTTTAGCCAAAGATTGACCCAGCTACTACAAAGTACAAAGACTTAAGTAGAATGCTCTTTTAAGCAAGTTGTTACTAAACTTTCCCTGTATAACAAAGCAAAAAATCATGCTTTTCGATCCATCAAATAACATGCTTTTAGCCATAGTAAGGTCCATTTTCTGTAAAAACTAAAATGAATCAAGTATTCATTTCCTCATAGATCGCGTGAAGAGGTATATGTTTTCTAATTTCCAAGTTGGTATTTGCCTGAACAGCTGACAATAATGTAATTTCTTTCTGGGAGCCAAACTTCAGAGGTGAATTTCTGTCATGTAGTACTAATGTAACATGAACAAGTGCTACCTTCTAGAGGATTGCAGATTGACATCCACAGTGCTAACCTTCTTGCGCATGCCCTTTAGCATCTCCAGTTGCTGGAAAAGATTTACCTTCTAAGAATCAGATTGATTTACCTCTCAGCCAAAAATGTCCAGCCAAGTTGAGACCTTTTACCTGTTCCAGTAATTTTTGCTGACTAAGCATTCTCTCTGCAAATTCATCCTGACCAAGCTCAGCTTCATCACACGCCACCTCTTCTCTGCAAATTCCACAGTATGAGAACAACTGATTATATATATGAATTGACTACTTATTAACCCTCACTAGCTATATAAGAGTTACTATGGTACTCTAACTGAAAAGTCATATTCTTTTTTGGTAGTGAGGCAAGAAAGTGAAATGCATTAGGATTAGGGAAAAGAACTCTTAAGTGTATAAAACAAGTAGCATCGAGCATAACAAACTTTGTTTTAGTTGAAAACATTAGGAAGCCACCAAGAATACAAAGTCTATATAGTTTCTGTGCCTTCATAACTGTGTAGCTTTGTCAGCTTGTCAAATAAATTGAGGAAGCAGACTTACTTGCAATGAATTCATATAAGTAAATCACCAAATCCGAATCATTCTCATAAACAGTATTCACTTTTCCCAGCCATGATAAACCAAACCTTGGATATGTAGCAAGGGAAATGGTTACCATACAACTAAAGTTGAGTCAGGCTGTAAATATTGCGAATAACCCGAAGAAAAATGATGCTCTCCATTGAATATCTGACAGTCATGCATTTAATTAAGCTCACATCAATAACTTTTATGTTTAATATTCGCAGGATAAAAGAACATACTGGACTAGCATACATAATTGTCACTGTTTTGGTTAGATAGTAACATCAATTAGGTGCTTTCATACAATCAACTGATAAGTTAAGTCCTGTGCATCCCAGTATGTACACATATTACAAATGAAACATGAGGGTTTATGTCTACTGAATGCAATAATTATATCAGTTCATTATATAGCTCCACTTGGTAGGAGATGAGATAGGAAGAACAGAAAAGAGATTAAGCAAAGCAGAGGTTATGAAATAGATGACATTCATTCTTTATTTTATTTTCTCTCAGGTTCACACTGCTTTTTTTTTTTCTCTAACAAAGCAAAGCCTAAAATCTAACTATACAAACATGTACACTGTGATTGTCACTTCCTCTTCCCAGTTCAAGTTAGATAATAGAATACTATGAATATAGTGAAGACTAGAAAAACACCAAGCAGAATACACTGACTAAGAAGAATTGAATTTATATAAGCAAAGAAATGATTGAGGAAGAACTGAAAAGCTCCAAGGATTCACTGTACATCCAGTTTCAAATAGATTACTTAAACTGCTTTCTGGATCAAGGAAACTATCAAGGAAATTATCCCTGGGAATATTCTCATTTTTGACAACATGGGAATATTATTATCGGGAATATGGAGGTGAATAGAGGTTGTCTATTCAATTTAGGTATGTGCACTGTAACATACATTTCCAGTAATCAGAACTTATTCTTCTACCTATTACCTAACTTATATGCAAGTTATATCATATGAAAGAATAACACATAAAATATAAAGCATAACTCCACTTAGCAAATTTATATAGGAATTAGAATTATGGATCAACTTACCAACACCCATCTCCAAAAATATCTCTTCAGGAACTCTGGTGGTCATAGCAACTGCTTCCTGATTATATCATTTTTGAGTATACCAAAACAATATATTCAATTAGAGAAACACTTAAGTAGTGGCATTTGTCCATTCAGTTTATAAAGGGGAAAACAATGTGAACTGATTAATTCAACTTCCACTGAGATATATGTAACATGACAAATAATTATGTAATTTAAGCTCATGGTGCCAACATAACAATGAAAAGTTGAAAACCATCATTCTAACATTACAGAAAAAAAACATATAGCATAACTCTCAATTGGGTCAGTGAACAAATTTTCTCAAGTTCGGAAAATTCAGCACAGAAAAGACATGTATCAAAGCAGGGGTGTGAAAAGGTTATTCAAACAAAATGGAAGCCTAGAAATGAGAATAACTCTAAATTAAAATAAATAAATACTACCTAGAACCTATCCTAAACAAAATCATGAGCTTCCAGATATTCTATGGACAGTTAAAACTAGTTCATGACAAACCCATTTTCCCTTAGCCAGCCATCTCAAACCCCTATAGTATAAAGGGCAATATAGCCACATTTAAGATCAAAGAGAAACAGAACATAAATTATCCAGAGTGATATAAGAGAAGAAAACTCAAATGTTTATCCTTAACATCTGCAATCATTTTCTTCACCTTTTGTAATTATTAGAGTTTACACCGAGAGTGTGCTGAAAGAGGAAGAAACACTAGAAACGATTGGAATTGAGAGATAGAGCAACTGTTCTCTTGTTAGCATTCCAAAGTTCGGCAGCTGAGTGGCCATGGACAAGGATTCATGAGAAATTGAGAATAACCCCGTCAATATCACCCAGGCAGGCAACCTAGTAGCCCACATTTTGCATAAATACAACAATCCCGAATGCAAAAAGAAAGTAACCACATTATCATTAACAAAGATTTCTATATATTATTTCTCAGGCAAGGTAATACACTAAACACATCAGAAAATAAGTATTACACAAACTGCATAAAACCTCCTAAACTACATAAAACTAAAAATCTTCATCCATCTTAAACACATGTGTCCCTCCATTTCCATTCAAGCTTGACATTACAGAGGCCTTCTGATAATCCCCTACTCTCTTCTCAAAGAAATTAGTCTTCCCTTGCAAAGAGATCAGTTCCATCCAATCAAACGGGTTCTGAACATTATAGATCTTCCCACATCCTAACGCACCCAATAACCTATCAGCCACAAACTCAATGTACTGGCTCATCAGGGACACCATTCATTCCAACTAGAGCACACGGTAAAGCATCACACACGAACTCTCTCTCTATTTCCACAGCGTCACGAACGATTGACTTAACTCGCTCCTCACTCAGTTTCTTCCTGAGCAGCGAGTAAAGCAAGCATGCAAAATCACAGTGCAACCCTTCATCTCGCGAGATCAACTCGTTCGAAAAAGTGAGACCCGGCATTAACCCACGTTTCTTGAGCCAAAATATTGCGCAGAAACTTCCAGAGAAGAAAATACCTTCAACACAAGCGAAGGCAATCAGACGCTCAGCAAACGATTCTGTGCCGTCAATCCAACGGAGGGCCCAATCGGACTTCCTAGCCACACAAGGAATAGTCTCCATTGCATGAAACAGCCTATTCTTCTCGTTCGAATCCTTGATATAGGTCTCCAATAAAAGACTGTACATCTCCGAGTGAATATTCTCGATCGCAATCTGAAACCCATAGAAAGCACGAGCCTCAGAAACCTGAACCTCCTTCATGAATCGCCCCGCCAAATTCTCCAAAACAATTCCATCAGGAGGCGGCGAAGAAAGCAAGGACGTGAGAAATAAAGTGCTTTTCGCCATGGGTTAGGGTTTCCCAATGACGAAGATCCTGAGAAAGATCAACCTCCTCGGCTGTCCAAAACGAAGCCTCTGCCTTCTTATACATTTCCCATATTTGTGGGTATTGTATTGGGAACATACAGAACCGATCAGGGTTTGAAATTAGCAATGGCTCTTCGGGAATTGCAGGCATATTTTCTTTTTGGACCAGCAAATTTTAGGGATTGGATTTGTTTGGTTTATGGGATCTTATAATTTGAATGAAATTCAAATCCTTTAGAGGTAAAGGGACATTGGGTTTTGATTGAAAGGGCTTTGGTTGCAGTGGAAAGTGAAGTTGGGGTGGGATTTATATAACATAGGAAAATAGGGAGGAGGCGGGTGATTTGAAAATTTTATTTCAGAAGCTTGCGGGAGAATGAATTATAGAGAGGGTATTTTCGGGATTTCAATTCAAAATCTGAGTTGGTGCACGAGCCGATTTGGATGGTAATTAATTAACGGTTATTTTAGCCATCATTGAATACGATTCTACCCTTTGTTGTTCATTAAATTACTGTTAAAAGAGGAAAACTTGGCTCTAATTAACTGAACTGCGGAAGGGCTTAACGGGGAATAGAAGGGTATAATTGGAATTGGAATGAAAGCAAATATTAAATGTTAGAAATTTTGGCAAGAAAAGCTTGAGAGGGAGCTTTTGTTGGACCATTTATTTCAATTATTTGATGCCAAAATTTTGGTTCGCGGCCATTTCAAAACATTTCAAAATTAGAAGAGTACAGAGCACGTTTCTAATCTTAATGTTTAATTAGAAAAGAAAATCTAAAATTGAAATACACGTGTGTGGCGCAGATTTACACAGAATAGCACATGCTGCAGGTTGGTACACACGTGTGAAACCAAAGAGAGCCTTGTGTGTCACACACACATGTGAAATAAGGTTAAATTATCTTTTAGCCCCATGTAATCACCTTTGTTTTATGTAAATTTTTTTTAATCAAATTAACAACACAACTAATAAAAGTACTTCATCGTCCAATAAAATTCAAATTCTAGTAGTGCTAGTGTGCTACGCCATATATCGTAGTACGACGTCGTAAAATCTTTTTGTTGTATTCCTTCTCTTATATACATTTTTAGTTATTATAATTAACCAAAAATTCAATTTTGTTTTTATATTTCAAAAAGTTAAATGTTATCATTAGAGTTTTAAAAATTACACAATGTAATATTTGTCATTACTTTTTGTAAAATTTAATTTAATAAAAAGTGATATCAAACAAATATTGTGCTCGTGGATAAGTCATGTAAGTTTGTCACTTTACTTGTCATTGAGTTAGATCTGACGGAAGTAACGACATAGACCAAATTGTATGATTTTCGAAACTATATGAATAACATTTTAACTTTTTGAAATATAAGGACAAAACTAAATTCTCAATCAAATAATAGGGACTACAAATATAATTAAGTTTTTTTATTAACATTAAATTAATATATATATATTATGAATACATTAATATTGAAATGATTTAAAAAAAAAAAAAAAATACTCATACATAAGCTATAAATTATTTTCTGCCTCCAAATTAGAAGGTTAGTTGATTGATTCCTTTTTCTCAAATTATAAATTGAATTACCATAAATTGAAAAAATGACTAAGCTTTCTCTTTCTTTCAATACCCTTTTGTGTATTTCACCTTATAATCAATGGGTTTACATTTGTTTGGTACAAATATAAAGGTTGTGAACACTTGCATGATATGGGTCATGACTCTATCATGAATTATAGATTTAAAAGTATTATGTATTATATATGAATACAATGTTTTAACTGATGTGATATTGGAGAAAATTAAAATATAACATTCTTTTAAGAAGAATAATCAGTAATGTAATGATAATATGTGTCTAATTAATAATACTCTAATTAATTACACCAACTACTAATCTTTTGAAAAGTTGATGAATTTAACCATGTTCATCTACTTCAAAAATGGGAGAGATAAGTATGCGGGTATTATTTTCATGGTGAGCGAGTGTGTCATTTTCTCAATCAAAGTAAAAAGTGAGCCTCTTGTTTCAAAGTTATGTAAACAAGTCTTATATTCTTCTATTGTTGCTTGCATACATAAGGCCTATAATATTTGATGTAGGTTGTATTATTTTGCTGGATATGAAGCTTTGAAGTTTTGATAACGATTATTATTTATGGAATTTTTCTAGGAAAAGCTCTCAAAAATTTTCAACAATATGATTTCGTTTTCGTTATGAAAGTATAAGCACTATGTATGAGTTCAAGAAACGAAAATTAAATTGAGTCCCTAAACTTTTCAACCTTGATGCTAAATTCAAAGCTGTAAGATGTAAGGTTAAGTTAAAAACTAGTTGAGTATTTGGAGAAGATTGTTGTACCTTATAGTACTTTTAAAATTGTTATAAATATTCAATATTGGCTCTAGTATTGGTTTCTCATAACTTGCAAATGAATAACAGCTTGTGCATTAGAAATTTTCATCCACTATTACTCAAAATTTTGGGTTGCTAACAAAACTTCAATGAAGTATGCGGCACTTTAGTTTCTCCTCGGAGCGGGACTCTTGGTCTCATATTTGTGGGTTGATTTTGGGTAAAATTTTACAAACTCAAAATTATCGGTTTGAATTTTAAAATAATTAATATTGGGTTAGATTGGGTTGGTCAATCAACCCAATCCAATTCAATCAGGTTTATTTAAGTTAGTTTTTAAATTCAGTTTCATGCCATCTAATTTTTCATCCCAAATGAATTTTTTTGTGTTGGCTATCACAATTAGAATTAAGGCTTTTTGGTTTGGTTTGGTTTGGTTTGGGCGGATGAAGTAAGGGTTAAAGTTCCAATAAATTCAAAAATAAAAAGAGAAAATTTAATTTTTTAAGAATATGAATATATATAAAATTAAATATTCAATAATATTAATAACTATTATTTCAATAATATTAAACTTTGGTTTGGTTTCTATTAATCAAGAGAAATTTTATAACCAAACCATAAGCATTTTTTTTATAAAAAAAAAACAACTAACAAAAAACCAATTATAAAAAATAACCAAATCAATGCTATTTTTTAGAGTGATTTGGATTGGTTTGGTCGATTTAACCAACTAATGAACATCCCTATCGTTCACCCACCAAACTATGGCAGTGTACTATTTATTTTATATCCAATTTATTATTTCTTTTCAATAGCATACATAATGACAAATAATGGTGATCGATGCGTCTTGATATTATTTATTATATAAACTTGTTATGATTTGTTGATTCAGAATAAAAAACATTAAATACTTAGCATTTTCTCCATGTAGTCATGTAGGTGATCATACGGTTCACTTCTTATGCAATTTCCCAGGATACTCTATTAAAGCATACTCAAGTGCAAATGGTATGAATCTCAACTATTCTACTTTTACATTATTTATAACTAAAAAAATTGTAACATTTAATTTTAATAGATTAACTATTTGTTTTGGAGATCAATGTATATGCTTGGTGGAAGACTGACAATACCTTATTTATCAAGAAAATTTAACTAAAAATTAATAATTTATAAGTGATCAGAGTTGAGACAACATAACAAATTGTTTGTGCTTGCTTTCCATTACATATGTTCAACAAGTGTAAATTCTCAAACAATTGGTTCCAGTGTAAATGACCTAAAAGCTAAAAATATATAATTTTATTAGCCAAGCAAAAAAATCAAGAGTAAACTCTTATTCTATTTAAGATCTCTAGCTGAACATCATAATCTAAATACACAACTTAGATCAAGCAAGTTAAGAATATCATGTTTCTTCAAGGATCCTTCTAATTCCATGGTTAGGTTATATCATTTGGTTAAGTTCTTCTAACAAATCAATAGCCTTTTAGCAATCCATGAACTCTTAACTTAACCTCTATATTAATTTGAAAATTGTGGTTGGTTGTTATATTGGGAAGTATAACATTGGAACGAAGAGGTTTTTGCAAGAATTTAGTTGTATAACAAGGATACTTTATTGTTATAGATATAGATTATAGGAGGATAGCAAAGAGGGTATGTTTTTAGAGATAGAAATGGGAATCAAGAAATTGTGGATTTGGTTTTTGTAGATGCTAGTTAAAAATTTTGGTTGTTTATTTTGGCAAGGTTCCAAATATATTATCTATGATCCTGTTTTCTTGTGTTTTGGATATAATAACGAATCACATTATTTGTTTTCACTTAATGATCAATTCATAAAAATTAAATAATAAATATTTTAAGTAATTGATAAATTTTGGTTCACACCTTTTAATCATCTTTGAAGAATTTATCAGGTGATTTTTATGAATTTATGATTGAGTGTGAAAAAGCTTGTTCATATAGCATTGCTCCTTACTGATAAGTAATTTATTATCTTGTCCATTCATTCATGAAGTTGAATGGTGTGTGAAGGTGAACATTTATCTAGAATGAACTAAATATGTAACTTTTTTAACTATATTTTTGTTTCATGCTCAGATATGTAAAAGTAAAAGAGAAAACATTAATTAGAATAACTATGTTGTTATTACCGGATGTCATGATGTTGTTCATTATAAGCAGGTGAAAATTCTCGATGGTGAAATGACTTTTTATGAGAGGCTCATGTGAAGTTTTTGTAGTTCTGTAATGGATGGTAGATGGTGCATGAGTCCAAAAAAATACTAAAAAGATTTCTTTTAAGCATTTGAGTGAAGGTGGAGATTGTTGGATTTTTGACCAAATCTTATTTTGGTTAGTCCTAATTAATTTATTCTTGATGGAACGAAAAAAGAAAAAAAAAGAAAGGTTAGATTATGATTGAAATTTTCTAAAGATATTACTATTTTCTATGATGTAGTCATGGGGTGGTGAATCAATTAGATATTGTGTGTTGATTTTCTTTCTTTCATCTTTTATTTATTTTTTTTGTGGATATCTTTTTGTTATCTTTATTGTATCTCATTATAAATTGAAGAAGAATATTAATTTTCAATACTTTTATCTCTGGTAATTTGATAAGGAATAATAAATTTGTAGTATGTGATTAAGAGTCAGTTTAGTATACGGATTGTAAAGTCTGATTGTCGATTGAGAAGTCTAATATGCAGATCGAGAGATTTTGATTTTTCAAAAAATTGTGATTGACTCAATCATAATGGGTCCAAATCAAAGAATTTTCCCAATTGGCAGAAGTAGCTTAAAACTCTAATATATATTATAGAACCTCATGATAAAAAAAAAAATTTAAATAAAAAAGAAAAAAAAAACCTTGCATTAGTCAGTGATAAAAAGGGAGACTAAAGTGAACGAAAGATAAATTTTTTTATCATTGCACCGGAACCACATGGGTGTGCCTAACTAAAATAGCTTCACCTTAATTGATAAATAAATAAAAATTATTTATACGACTTTAAATTGAAAATTAAATTTTTATAAGAATTATTTTAAAAATTAATATATTTTTTTCCATTAAATTAATTTTATATATAAAAAATAGTATTGATATTAATATTAGTTTTGATATCATAAAAAATGGATATAAATTAATTTAACATAGTGGCAGTCCATTTGATGAAAGTCTACAAAATTAAAAAGATACTCATATATATATATATATATAGTTATAAAGTAAATGGTTATTCGAATGTTCTATGATCCCATTTTATAAATTTGAATTATGGAAAAAAATAAAAAATGAAAATTAAGTTAGCTGTATCTCTTTCTTTCATTATCTTTTTGTGATAATTTCATTCTAACATCAACGGATTTTTTATTTGTTGGAAGCACCTATGCATGATATAAGTCATGACCCTAACATGAATTATAGGTTTACAAGCATTAGTGTATTACTATGTGCCTAGTTTATTTTTCATTTTTTACTTCTCTTGTATTCCCTCAGCGATGATATTTAACTCAACCCTAGCCAACAAGTATTTCGAACTGAGATATTGGAGAAAGTTAAAACAAAGCATTATTTGGAGATGAATCATCAAAAATGCCAAAACAGTAGTAGAAAGAAATTTGGAAATTATTGAATTTGATCGAATTAAGCTGGGAATAATTGAATTTAGAAATTCTGAACCAATCCATTCCAATTACATTAGTAGAAAATTTAGATAAATTCAATTCAAGTAATAATATCTCAAAACCAAATTAGAATTGGAAAATATATGATTTCAAATATTTGAATATTTAGAGATATTTTGATAAATAAACAAATTGTAAATTGTAATATTGTGATTTAATTTTTTTAATAAAAATATTTATTATTTCAAATATTCTTCGAATTAGAATTCAAATTATTAGTCGAATATCGAATTATATTATATATTATTTGAATTCGAATATTAAATCAAAATTACAATGCTAAGTAAAATTTGAATAGTTTGATTTGAATACCACCTTTAATTTGATTGGATTGAATCTGGCCATCAACACCCCTTGGCACAAATCTTGTCCCATCATTTTTTTTGTTTTGTTTGGTTGTTGGGATAATGCATTACAAACTGATAGGAAGCAAATAAGTTAAATACAGACTAATCTAGGATATGCTCTCCCCAAAAGAGAGAAACAGTAAAATCTGGTGGACACCAAAAATAAAAAAATGTCAAAATTTACAATCCGCTACAAAATTTACTTCTCTGTAAATATGTCTAATGACGTGACTATTAATTCTAGTCAAATATAGGATCTTCACCCATCAAAACATTTATGAGTTTTTCATCCTTGTAAAATTGAAATTTATGTGTTTAAGCCAGCACTGTTAAAATTAATCTAATAACTGCTTGGCAAAATAAAACGGACTAGGCCGCAACAACATCCAACTATTACCAACAGAGTTAGTATATAATTTTTTTTTAATTAGAAATTATGGAGACTAAATGAATATCGTATTCAAATTTCATAAATTGAAAAGATTTAAATTTTTGGGTAGTTCTAATTTGTGTTTTTTGTGCTCGATCCTATGTTGTAAAATTTTTGCATTCGTACATTTTTTATTAAAATTAAAAAAATTATTAATAACAAAAATAATATTGATGTTAATTATTATTAGTTTTGAACTTAGTAATTTGATTGTAACGTCACTTACTTTTAAAATAATTAAAAAGAAACTCATTTATATATATAAAGTGAAAAATTAATCTTATGGTAGTTTACCTATCTTAAAGTAAAAAGTTACGGGTGAATGTTTAGTTCAATTAATTAAAATAGAGATGCTGAACCTTAGATCATTCATAAGCATTATTATAACCCGATATAATAATATTAAGAATATTAGATGTAATAACCCTAAGTCAGAGGTAATGTGTAAATTTTAGTTATAAAATAATAAATACATAAACAAAGAAGTTAAATAATAATAATACAATCAAATATATTATAAGTTGATATCTTAGTGTGTGTTTTAAAAGTTTTATGTAATATTTGTTGATCAAAAATAGATAAATTTGTAGTCAATTAAATTAAACGTGATAACTCGATATTTTTTAATATATATACACTTTGGAATGTTTGTGTATACTATGCAATGTCTGTACAAAATTTAATGTAATTTTACTACTTCATTGGTTGAAATAAAACTTAGAATCTAATTACGAAATTTTTATTGATAAATCAAATTAGTGTTTAATTAAGTAATAAAAGAGAAAATAATTGTGGGATGTACTTACATTTAAGGTAAAATCTCAACCACACTTTTTAATGATTGACTAGAATTTAATTTTTATTTATTTTATCTTTATTGCATTCTTTTTTTGTCTTTATCTTTCCCTTACCTTTATCTTCACCGTTTCTCTCTGCCTTGTATCCTTCCACCGCCATTGACTTGCTTTTAGAGAGCTTAGTTTTTTTCTAGAACCATCGAGAGCTATATTTTTAAGGGACACCATCATCTTTTCTTGTTTACTCCTTACCATGAGTGACTTATTTCCCTCTCGTGATGCATGAAGTCTTTCTTCTTGCCGTGAGGTAGCAACTGCTCTGTTCTGGACTTACAGTAGCAGAGCTTTGGGTCCTGTTTTCTGGCGTTGAGTTTGGCTCCTCCTTGTATGTTGCCGTGGTCTGTGGGTGTCAAAGGGAGGTTGTAAGTAGCCGTGGTAATGGTCTTAACCAGTTGCTGAAGTCTCTTGCTGTGACTTATTTTCAGCTCTTTGTGGCTGAATTTTGAGGATTTTCTTTTTCTACAACCTTTGAGGAATGGGTTAGAAAGTTGCAAGCTGCCATAGCTGGCAGCAAAAACCTCATTTCGGCCACAAATTGAGGGTATTCATCACCCGATTTTGGATTGCCTTGGTGACTGTGGGTGTCAGAGTTGGAGGTGCAGCCGTGTGGGTACCTTACCCTATGCAACCTATTTAATCCTACTCTGTTTTGGACGTTGCTGCCAGCTTAGAAGAATACTGGTTGCTGTGGAGATTCTAGCTGGAAGGGCAATTTTGGCGGCTTCAAATTTCCTTGAGAACCATTGAAGTAAGTAGTAAACAATCTAACTTTTAGCACTTGGTTGTTGTCCCCTATTTTGGGGCAGCAACCCCTTTATTTTCCTTCCTTTTATCACTCGGTTTTAAAGGTCAATTGGAGGCAGTGGTGAAACCAAGGTACAATAAGGAAATTGTGAAAATTGTTAAGTTTAAACAAAGGGTTTAAGTAATGAATGCATAATAGTTGTACCTAGTCATGGAAATAGAAAATACCAAACCTGTATGCTTTACGGTAAATGATTGTTAATAACTAGTTAGTTGGACTTCTAGAATTGGAGCTTGAAAGTGGGTTTTGGTGGGTTTTGAAGGGGCAGATTCCATAGGTAACAGAAATTCGGTATTTCGAGTATTTTTGGGGAAAAATTAAGTTAAGAGTCTAAAAGATAAAATGTATCTTAAGGTGTTGAGATATTTTCTGCAAAATTTCGTAGCTTGGTTCCAAATATGTTGTGAGTTATAGTTGTTACACTTTGACTAGGTCAGGCAGAGTTGTAATGCCCTTTTTTTTGGTTCATGTAAGAAATTGAGTGGGTTAATGATAGATTTTTGGAAAATTTTATAAATAATAAAGATATATATAATTGTCTATTAACAAATCCAACAAACGGAATCGGATTTCAGTTTTCCTAGAGAAATTTATGTTTAAATGACTAAGGTAGGGTTAGAGCTGTCAAAATCCTGCGTGTTGCAGAATTTTATGCAACTTCAAACAAATAAATGTATTGATATACAAATTTAAAAATTACAATTGATATATCATTATAAAGCTACATGTGTCTAGCATTTTATAAATTTTACGAAACTGGATTTGTAATTTTCTAGAGAAAGATATGACTGTTAAAGTGAACACTGGTCCAAACCTCAAGTTTGAGCGATTTCAACACTCCTAACTCACCAAGTGTTTTCCATCCTTTCTAATGGTTTCCCTTACCCTATGCTCTGTCAAGACACTTAAAATATTTTTTCATTATTAATCGTATTACCTAAAGTCTAATTCATATTAATTGACATGTAATAACTTAATGAAAAATTTACATAAAGAAACCTATATAAATTAAGATATAAGCTTAGTAACTAAAAGATTATAACAATAACATTTATGAACTAAATATTATTCGGGTATATGAATTTCAGTTCTGAACACTAATGTGGACCTGATGAGATGCGTGGATGCAAATATGAATGCCGAGTGAAATCGGTTACAGGTGAGTGGTTAATTGCTGCCTTTAGGGGCTAGATTAGTATGAGTGATTATATGTTTATTTGAATATGCGTGATATATGAAAAGTAAGCAAGTAAAGTATTTCAGTAATTTGCTTGAATAATGTTTGCTTGATATTGGTTACTGTGTTGACATTGTTTGTGTTTGATAAAGGCCAACTTGTGAACATTTTCTGGAAAAATGATTTTATCTCCGAAATTGAAAATCCAGGTGCATATTGGATACTCTGATTTGAAATCATGAGAAATCCTGATTCTGATATATATTTTTAAAATTGAGTGCTCAGCTCCGGTGGGATGGATAGTGTACGGGAAATTAATTTGGTGTGCGGTGCGTACATGTCCGGCAGGGGGTGATATTGGTGTGCGGGGCTGAGTTACTCGTTGGCCCTTTGGTTGCTTTGTTTGATATTATTTTTTTGATTGATTTGTGATAGTGTGGATCATGTAAATTGTGACTTTATGTGATTACAATGTATACGTGTAATGTGAGGCATGATATGAACAATGTTACATGAATTTAATATACATTATATGATTGTGTAGGGTGATGCTAGTACATTTTGGGTACGATTTTCTACTCACGGAGTCCATAGGACTCATCCCTCTCGTGGAATTCTTTTTCAGGAATCCAATATATGGAGTCATTGAGCTTGTTAACCTGCCGACAGAGTACGACAATGTATTTTTTCAGGATATCAGACTTGAAGTGAAGGATGAAGGTTTGCAGTCACACTAGAATGATGGAGTGCCTAATTTGGTATGATGTGATAGTTTAAATATTTGTTCTCGTGTCGTCGTGTAAAATTAGGAATACATAAGTTGTAATTCATGGTGTGTTATACAAATTTTTAACAAGTGTCGTGATTGTTACTTTGTTGTGAAGTCAGGGTTACTTGTTGTGAAGTCAGGGTTACGGAAGTTTGGTTATCTAACCTTCCAGCCAGTCATGCCTCCGTGAGGGGCGTGACACACATTTTCGCTCAATTCAATTAGTTACAATTATTCTTTTTCTTCTAAAGAATACTAAAAAATCTGCGTGTCAAAATAAGGATAAGATTTGGGTATATAGGATGAGATGAGATTAGATTAGATTAATGATAATTAGGGATAGTTTAGAGATTCTTTTGTAATTATCCTGTCTCCTTATGTAAGGCATTAGGGCTTCGTATTGATTGATCAACTTTTTGATTATTTTTATTGAGATACTGGAGAAAGTTAAAATAAAGCAACGAGCCATGGCACCGAATTCTGTTTGCTGGTAAAACTTTTGTCATCTCTTGTTAATAATTTAGGAATTGGGTTTATTTTTAGTCTAATTTAACTTAATTTTGCTAGATAACTCATCTCTGATTATAGTTCCAGAAAAGATATATGCAAAATGTCTCAAATTGAGTACGACTCCCTACGGTTATATGAATCTATGAATCCAATCTAGGTGATCATTCAAGAGAGCAATAAATCTAGTATCACTTTTTCCTTTTTTCTTGGAAGCATTCTCAAATTATTAAAAGATGATCGAGGACCAAGAATATAAAAAGAATAAATATAAATGACGAAGACAATGTTCACAATTTATTTTAAAAATAATTGAGGTTGAGTTATAATTTTTGTGGGTATTATCAGGGAGAGGGTTTTTTAAACTATACATATTGTGTAAAATCATCAAGGGTAGAAAAGCTATTGAACTAAAAACAATTTCAGCCAAACATAAAAATTATAAATCAACTCTTCATCCATCCATGAATATCTCTAGGTGTTGAAACTCATTAATACCAACACAGGCATGAATTTATATCAATGTTTCAGCTCTTCTAACAATTGATCAATACCCTTTTTGCAATTCATAAACTCTGTTCCTCGTTGTCATTTAAACAATTTATCCAAAACCAAAACAAAAGAAATTAAATATAGTTTTAGAAAACTTGTGGGCTCTTATCGTCTGCCGTTCATTGTTTACGGACAATGCACTGCAGAGGACATGATTATGGACACAGTTTTTTTTTTTTTTTACTTTTATTTGTGGTAAATGAAAGTGAAAGTGAAAAAGAAAAATATTGAGTCAATGTGACACTTGAATTCAGTGATAAATTGATACTTAGTTCGAAAATTTATTGTTTTATTGTAAAAAATAGTCAAAGCCATATTATTTATTTTATTGGGTGTCTCCATTTCTTCAGTCATGAGCTCAGCACTCAGCGACCCACTTCATCATTCTTCTTTGTTGAATTTGTCGATTTCCTCTTCTTCACTAGCTACATTCTCAGGAAAAGATTCAAACTTTTTATTTATTTATGAAACCTTTCGGTTTTGGAACTCTAGCTCGAATTCCATTATCAATCTACCTTCGCAGTCTTTCTCGTCATTGTTCAACTTCAATGCAGAACTGAGAAATAGAATCTAACTATCAGAACCTGGGTACAGAACATACAGCCGATCAAAGAGATCATCTAACATGTTGAGAGAAAAAGAAAGAGGACTCAAAGGCCGTTATGCATAGAACATATGAACATTTTGAAAGTTACAGATTTTCTTGCTTCACAAGACACACAAATGATATTTTATTGTACAGATATAGCTTAGGAGTGGGATAGCAAAGAGTTATCTTGACAAGGACGTTCCAAATGTATTATCCTGTGCTTGTGTTTAGGAGATCACACTAAATAGTAAATTATATTACCTTGACCGTTCATTCATGAACTTGCATTTCAGGTGTACTTAAATATATATCTAAAATAAACTATGTAACTTTTTTGGATTAAGCCTGAAGATGCAACTATATATTTGCTTCACTCTCAATTCTGTAAAAAATAACATAAATTAAAACACCTGCAAATAATATTTGTTATATGCAGTATATAATAACTGAATCATCCTTGACCTGTACACCAGGAATATCAATTCCACTATCCCGGCTTTTATAGAAATGTAAATAAATGTAAATCATCCAATTCTTCCACCAAAGCAATATAATCAAACAGTATGTATGTTAAGCTGTCAGTAAATCCAAACAGTGCATTTTATAGATTGTACTGTTCGGTTACATAGATTGGTGGAAGAATTCGATTTACTATTATTAGCTCATGAGTTATGACTCCAATTTACTACATGCACAGAAGAGACAATAATGTCAACGTAAATCCTTTATCATAAACCATTGAAGACAGACATGCGATATAAGTTGGTGCACTTCGGCTGAAAAATAAACAAATTGAAGAAAAGCTTTGGTCCTCCTTACAACCATTGTGTCAGATTGAAACTCAGGACTATTGTGCTTTCAGGAACAATCATGTTTCTTTCCTGCAAAATCAATTAGATCTGGGTTCTCGTAATGCCATTATATGAAATATTTGGTTACCCCTGAGAAATGGGAAAATGATGCCACAGCTTACATTTGAGTCAATGATACTATATACAGTTTACACCAAAAAGGTAGTAGTAGTCTTCTGTGTGTTCAACATCTACAATTCTTTGGTGGTACATAAGCATCAAAAAGAGAAGAAGGAAAATTAATATTTACAAGGATAGAGAGAGAATATTGACCAGCAGTTTTTGATTAGATGCTGGATCTTTATAGGTTACAGATGTGTGATAACTTTCAAATGGCAGAGGGGATAAAGTTCTCTTCAAGAAATACACCTTTTAGGTCATCTTCCACTCCCATCCAATGTAATATAGGTCCCTGAACATCATACAGTCATAAAATAATTCAGAGTAGCAAAAGTTCTCCAACAATGCCCTAAAATGTGCTAAACTGGTTGCAATGTCATGGTTGTCAGTGGACCACCAAATTGCAAATAAAGTCAACATCTCAATTAACTTATAAATGTATTCAGTTCTCGTCATTAAAACATTTACTACCCATCAAGTGTAAGCAAGCCACCCCATTCACAAGCTTAACTTATGCAATATAGACTTTTTATTCATTTTCTTTCCTTTTTCTTTTCCTGATTGCTGTGAATAAATTATGAATTAACTGACTCATCCAACTTAGAAGTATTAATCTGAGAACAGTAAAGAGCTGATTACCTTTCCTTCCCGTATGACTGTAGGAGGAATTTTTGTCATGTCAACAACAGTGGATGGATCAGCCACTCTTACCCCACCATCAACAACAAAATCGAGACCCTAAAATAAACCAAAGTAAATAGTAAGCTTTTCTCCCCCTCCTTTTACAGGGATATAGAATGTAGATGATAGAACATAAGTGCTCAAGAAGAGGTCTACATCTGAATGATATTTTTATGTTTATTATGTTATAGGAGACAGAAACTAGTAAAAATAAGGAAGATTGTGTAATGCCGAAATGAGAAGGTACTGCAATTGAATCATCATATCAGTAACCGGAAGATGAGAAAGAATTCGCGGGCATCAGTATGAAAGGGCACCCCAAATGCCATTACTATTCTTTCCTTTGGGTTGCAATTTACAAACACAAGTAGAACTTTCCTTTTGATAAGTAGTAATATAAGCTTATGACTCAAATAAAATGGTTGGTGATATGTCCACTACAGAAAATTGTTATGGGTACAAAATGGGCTTTGTTATAGTGAAAAACAAAAATTGTTGAGTGCACAAAATTCAGCCTATTTGTGCACTAACAATTTTGAGTAGTGTACATATCACTACCCAACAAAACTTACAACTACAATAGTTATTGACCAAGGGTATGAAGTTGAAAAAAAAAATAGATAAAAGAAAACCTTCACTAAACTGAGCCATACCTCGGGTCCATATGCATCTGCTATCATAACTGGATCAATCATCCACTCATTTTCCTTTGGGCACTTGACACTGACAGAAGGATCATATATTCAGGTATTATATCACAAAGGAATATGTGAAAGACATACATGAAGTAACAGGCTAACAGCTATAATATGTCTGATCTGATCAACAGCAGTTAAGGAAAATTTGCCCAATCTCCTAAAAGTTATTTAAATATGATGAAGATATTTCAATTCCAGAAAGTATTCCATTCCCTTAGAATAAATAAACAAATTAGACGAACCTAGTGCACAATAATGGTGCATCCATCTTCTCCAGTATTGCTTGACAAATGGCATCATCAGGCATGCGAACACCCACATTTTTTCTTGCAGCATATTTGGCAGATGCAGTCCCATACCTTATGCACTGTTTAGGTAACTCTTTGCTTGCAGTTAAGATGAATGTGTACTGTCAAATAAAAGCTCTGTTAACGTACAAATCTCCAATTTCCACCAAAGTAGCATAGGCACATACTTGGAACACCAGAGGCAGCATGGCACATGTACAAGGACATGGAAAAACAACACAACAACATGGACATGTATGCATAATAGAGATATAAAATGTAGTGACAGATAATATAAAAATAAGATAGTATCTAACAATTGATGAAATAATGCGATAATAACAGAAAGTGAAAGATGGCGACAATGATAAGAAAATAATTGGTGGTTTTTGATTCATCTTAATTATGAGTTTATTTGAATTATGGGTGCTAGGCTTTTCAATTATGTAACTAGGCAAATTTCTTATTATCTAAGTTTGAGTAGTGATTTGGGGATTTAAGGTGTTGCACTTTAGGGATTTCGTTTTCTATTAACTCAGGTTACTATTTGAGAATTAAGGCAGGGTTTTTGGTCATAGAGATATCTAGCTTGAATATGTAGGGTTATTATATCATTTACTACTCAGTCTTGAGTTAATGAATTATTGACCTGTTCAGCTATTGAATAATTCCTTTTTATTCCTACTATTCTTTCACTTTCACCTTCACCTCTCTTTTGCTATCTCCTTTGTCCTTTTCAGTCTCCTTCTTCATTCCATTCGACGTCACTCAAACATCAAATGCTTCAGTTACAATAATAAACAATTAGGGATCTATGAATATCAAGCAACGCTTCACATTGTCCCTGTTTATCCACATTAAGTCTATATCAGACAGAGAAATTACTGTCGTTTTCATGTCCAGAAATGGTAGGGGAGGGGTTTAACATCTCCATTTTCAGCTCTCGGATAGTAACTACTTGTACATTAAGTAAACTAATGTACACAACCCAATAAATACTGGAATTCAACTAAAGAATTTGATGTAGTATTTTGCATGTTCCGATAACTTTCTTTTTCTCAAATAGGTCCTCAATTGTTTATTTCAGAATGACACGAGTCCTTCATATTGAATATTATAGATTATATCCCGATTATCTGGACAGGATTGTACTTGTTTCTTTAGACACACAGCCTGTCCAAGATGTGTTGTACATGTATTGAATGTACTTCATAGGTCTTCACTCCGATATTTGTAAAAGCTACTTGAACACATCAAGTAGATATCCAACAGATGCTCACAAGTATTAAGAAGTGATACCAGGCTCACAAATAGGAAATAGTCCCAATAATAGAATGTTTCTCTGAGAATTTATCTTACACCAAAAATCTTCACCGTTACCAAGTAACCATCAAAATTAAATTATTTTGGAAATTCACCCATCACACTACCAAGTTGGGGAAAATGGAGAAGGGTGGCACTGCAAAGGTCAAAATCCATTGATCTTTGGCATAGAGAATTAAGATATAATGTGAAAAGCCAAAAGATGGAGGCATCCAATGGCCCTCCCAATCCTCTTCATGCTCTCTACTATACAACTATACGTTATAGTGGCCCAAAGAAGCTGCTACTACTTTTCCTCTTTCTGAGATATAATAGTATGGCCATTAAAACATACTTACAGGTCCAGGTAAGCAATGCTTTACAGCTTTAAATATATTTGCATGACCTTGTCCATCACCACACGGAAACCCTGTTGTATACTTGTCTATATCCCGGAAAGAGTGGCACAGAATGCTAAGAGGCTGCACATACCAATTGTCAATAAGTGCAAATAAGAAATTGTAAAACAAATAGAAATTAGCCAATCAGCAAGGTTTTTTTTCCAAAAGCGTGCACTACCAAACATAAGCTGAATTAATTACAAGCATGTATTACAATAGCAACAGTGAGTACTATGTTGAGACTGTTGAGCTTATCCTAAAGCACAGAGTACTGGTGATTAAAAAAAAAAAAAAAAAAATCTTTGTTCCTCACCTTTGAAGCTTCTATGTTCTTGATTCTGCACGGGAAAACGAGATCCTTAGTCAACTGAGGGTGAGGGACAAATCAATAAGGAAAAAAGATTTTTTAAGTTCAGCTACCTACGAAGACGTTCAATAGCTGAGTGACTTCTCAAATCACATGCTATTGCATACCTACATCAAAAAGGGAACAGCCGAAGTCACTGTGTTATGAAGGGCGGACAAATGCGAAAACTGAAAAACTAAAAAAGGAAGAGGGTGCAACAATATAATCTATGAAGTCATTTATTCCTTCATATGAATTGAGAGTAATATGGCTAGGAAATTGGATATGATATAGCCACCGTGTATTTGCAACATAATCACTTGTAAAAAGAAGAAGAAGTAGATGAAACACAATTAAAACTTTTCAAGGCTCAAGCATTTGAAAATTAAAGGAGCAAAAACCCCCCAACCAGTTGATCTTAGTAAAGAAACTTGGCTATCTCATTGATCTGACTCATAAATACTACCAAAAAAAAAGCTAGACTCTAACTATTTAAGATCTGATTTTCACATATAAATTGTCTTCCAAAATCCTCACCAATCTAATGGGGGTTTTAATTTAACATGAAATTATATAATCTCATAAATAGAAGATCACATGATTTGGCCTACATAATTATATTTAAAACAATGAGACTGACAGTACAATCTTGAATGAGCCGAATTGCCAAGACTAAATGACACCGCGTCAAGCCTTGAATTGGGGAGGACAACAAGAGGCGAGGTAGTGAGAAATTAATAAATAGATAAGCATACATAGTGTCGGTAGGAATTACTCCAACAGCCCCTTCTTTCAAAAGGTTAACAACTGGTTCCAATTTCCAAGTGTCAGCCCCAGATGGATCAGCTTCAACATAAAGCAAACCATCCTCCTGGTGTAATCAAATTCAATATCCAACAAAATCAGCATTTGTATATGTTGCTACATGAACCATGCATTAGGAGAAACAAGAGTTTCTATGCCCTCAGAATCAGAAACTCAAAGAAACTATCCATCATCTATAGGCATAATAACCCAATTGAAAAAAAATTAAAAAAAATTCATATCCCTTTTTTGTGCTTAATTTATCTCCCGGGCTTAGGGTGAGCATAAAAAACTTGAAGATCCATAGGACGATATAAAAGGACTTGTATAAACATACTTGCATATATCACAAAGTCACAATCGAAAGCTGCAGCTAAGGAAAAGCCAAGAGAAGAAAAACAATACCTTAGTGAAGCGCGGAGCTGAATATTTGAGACGCTTAGGGCTTCGCTTAATAGCCATAGCCAATATTCTGCAGTTTCGGGTTTTGGGCGGGCCGAAAGAGACACGGATTGGGAACGATGGCAAAGTGGAATTTGCTAAAGAGAGACGGAATGAGAACGAAAACGCTGCGTCACGACCGTACAGTTTCACTTCCGAAGCCATTGCGGCCTCAGCTGCTCACATACAAGCAATTGAAAGACAGAGAAATCTGGAACCGCAGAGCTTCACAAGCTACTAGCATAGTAGCATTGGCGAGAGAATGAAAGACACAGCTGAGGGTACAATGAAGCTTAAAAGGATTTTGACTATAATTTACTTTTCATATGTTTGTAGTTTATTTTTATCAATCTCGTTCTAATTATTTTTTAGGGAAATTTTTTAAATTAATTTTATGTGACTTCAAATATAGCTTTATAGGACATCAAAATTGACTATATATATATAGAAAATCAGACTTGCAAAATTATAAAATTACATCTTTAATATTATAAGATATTTGTATTTGATTATAGTTCAAAAAAATTAATCCAATGTTTAGTTTTAAATTTTTTTATTATAATTCGATTATTTTTTAATTTTTTTTTGTTATAGTTAAAAGATATATAAACAATAATTTGATACTAAACCAAATTTCATAATAATGAAGTTTGACCAACTAAAAAAATTATAATGTTCATACTACTTTTAATAATAACATTAACATCTCTTAATATTATTGTTACATCACTTAAAACTTACTCAATAGTAAATATTTGTTCTATTTTCACAGGTAGTAGTATATATATATATTTAAATTGTTTAAGCTAACTATATGATTTTAATATTTATAAAAAAACTTCAATCAAATTAGTTTTTTATTATATTTTTTTTACTCCTAATATTGTTGATACGTCACTTAAAACTTAGTCAATAGTAAATATATGTCTTATTTTCACGTTAATAGATAATAACTATATATTTTTATATTTTATATATATTTATATTTAAATTGTTTAATCTTAATTAGGGATTTTAATATTTATAAGAAAAACTTCAATCAAATTATTTTTTTATTATAATAGAAAAAGATACAATATTGATTTAAATAAAACATACTTACTATTTTTTTAATAATTTTGATTAAAAAAATCAATAATTTGATTAAGTACTAATAAAATTTTAAATCAATTATTTCAAATATTATAAGTAATTCATATCAAACAATATATATAACTTATAAGTGAAGAAAAGCCTTATTTTCTTTTTAGGAGGAATCGTATTTTTTGACGAATCTAAACCACTGGTTATCATGTGTAGAACATTAGCATACATCCTTGACTGCAAAACTTGGCTCAAATTCATTAGAAAATGCAATCTACTAGAGTTTTGCACGATAATTTGATCTACAAAACACAAGATATTGGTATAAATATGGGAAGAATATTGAAACAAATTGGAAACTTAATCTCGATGACAAAATTGAAAACTGCCTCAAAGTTGAGGTACAGAACATGTAATGTGGGTTTGGCCCTTCTTTTATTACTTTTGCTGGCAAATACTTGGTAAGTTTATAAGCGCCAGCATTGATGCATATCACATTAACAAAATAATTATTCAACCACAATCACAATAAAATTTCATATCATATGGTAGATAAATGATGGTTTCACTGTTACATGCAAGGAAAACTGGAAAAAGGCATAACTAAGCTAAAACAATAAGTAATAAATCGTGATTCTAAATAATCAATGTATCACTTTGACTCTTGTGTGATTTCCAAAGCACAGAATGCAAACCAAATGCTTTGCTTATCGAGCAGGTGGAGGAGGAGGAGGCATTTGAGATTTTGCAAATCCCACCCATGCAACAATTCCAACAGCAAGAATTACCCATCCAAATATGTCGTACTTTAGATCGCTGCTCGTCTTTTTCTTTGCAGACTGAAAAAAGAAGGGGTAGAAATAGATCTCTCAAGTATATGGAGCATAAATCATTTGGTTCTCTTCTTCTAAGTTCTCTGAGCAGAGCATTACACAACTAAAAGTGAGTTTATGTATACCACATCATAACACTACATAGATGTCGAAAATCAGAAATGAACAACAAATTCAGAAATGTGTTCATAAGATATGCACCAGAAAATTTGACACTGAAGGACTTAATTAACAATGAATAGAAGAACCAACTGGCTCAAAGCTCCAGACAGTAAACTTCCAGAAAGAAGAGTTGGGAAAACGTAAGAAGTGGTTTACAGATCATGTAAAGCAGTCAATCATAAAACTCACAGAACGGTAATAATGACATTCACGCGGTCAGAACATATTCCAGTAGATTCAATTCAATTATCACCATTTTCAGGATAGAGGTCTAGATTTGTTGAATTAATTCCTACTCCTTTCCAGCTTCCAAATATACAGTAAAATATGTTGGAAGATGCAAATCTGGTGATTGCGAAAAACAAAATTATATAACCATAAATGTAAGTACAACACCCCACCATTCCACATCTAAAATTATATAACCATAATGCATAAACAAGTAAACAACTAAGAATAAATCAATTATTACTATAATGCAGAAGTCAGTTAAGGTAGCAAGATAAAATTATATCAACATCAGCGATACTGCAAAGAAGTTTAACACCGAAACCACAATGACATGCATGCACACACACACACACATATATATATATACACATCGAGAGAGAGGTCTTAAGGATCACCTTTGTACCCGATGAAGTAGAAGGTCCAGATGTTCCTAATGCCTGCTGAGCACGGTCACGATTATGGATTTCCTCATGGAGTTGAGGAGCCTAAAGATACATTACTTAGAGATTAGTAAGACATGAAATCAATTTGAGAAGTAAGTTTGCATTTGCATTTTATGCTCTAAAACATTTCACCAGAAATAATTGTCACAATCACTGACTAAACAGTTAAAGGTACCTTTTTGAAAATACTCAGTACGTCCATGATTCAGCAATCAAATCAACTTGCAGTTCTTATGTAGCTATTATAGAGGATACATACAGAAGATCAAGAGACTAAAAAACTCAGTTGCAATTGGAATCCCCAATGCAGGCAAAAGATGGCAATCATAAAATGCTCTTGCCACTCTCGTCTGCTATCATTATTAAAATACTACTTCTGTGTCAGTGAAATAAAATTTTAACTCTTGGGGAAAAAAGATTATGGTTCCTTGACGAAAAATAAGCAGATTGAAAACCTGGTAAACTTTATATTGAATAATTATATAGCACTTCAAAGCAAAAGTGATCTCAAGTTATATTTGGTAAATTTAGATTGAAACAAACTTTTCTACTTTTAAAGACAACATAGTTACATGGATAACAAGATGGAATGCGAACAAAAATAGCACTATCCCAAAGTACTAGAAAGAGGAATACCTTATCTGCTACTTCCAAAGACTTCTTATAGAGTTCATTCCCAGGATCCTACAAAAACCAAAAACTAGTTTAACACACATATAGTTTCATAAAGAAGGTGCATTACTTTGTAAAAAACAAACACAAAGTTAATGTTCATTTGTTTTGAGAGATATATAGATCAATTCTGATTGATTCTTTTCCTATAGAGAAATTAAAATGGGTACATACTTCATCAACAGCTTGCTGAAAGTACACAGCTGCCTTATCAAAATAAACCTTGGCCTCCTCCTGATCAGGAGTTAAAAACGCATAAGAAGTATGGGCATTGCCCAGGCACCACAATGTTTCATGTTTCTTGGGATCAACCAACAATGCCTCCTCCAGCTTTGAAATTGCATCTGATAATCAAGGAAGGAACCCATAACGAAAATTCAGAAAATTGGATCTTGATCAGGTTCAGCCGAAACAAATTCAAATTTTGGATCATTGTAATTGATAACTCAAAAAAGGTTCAGGAATTATCACAACATTTTGACCAAAGTCCTGCAACAACAAGCCTTATCCAAAGTCCTAAATTGGATACTTGTACAACTAGTAGATATCATGTAAATGAATTGTTTTCCGCCACTTATAGTCCAATTCAAAAGTACTTAACTGATGATGACGACCCAAAAACAAAAATTTCTCGGATTTCCACAATTCCTTAGCAAATGATTCACATTTAACAAAATTCAGGATTCGAAAAGAAAAAAAAATACTCAGAACTTAGAATCACACATTTCTTAAGGCCATATCTTCCAAAGAAGAAGAATTAGCACCTTGAATCATCTTCTTTGAGTCAGGAAAACTCTGAAACTGAGACAACTCTAACAGAGCTCCACCCCACCTTGTCAAGTTCTGCAAAATTTAGAAAACAAATGATTTTCTAAAAAGCGAATCTGCCGCTGTCTAACATTTATACAATTCAATAATACCCAACCCCTCTCAATGGACACAAACTGCTTTCTAAAATGATCCAAATTATCTCCTTGCATTTGATACCAAAAATCATTCCAAAAAAAAAAAAGAGAGAGAGAAACATCAAATATTTATTCACAAATTACCAAAAAAAAACTCATAGTTCTAATTTCCACGGATAAATTTTCTCAGAAACCATACAAGCTTCAATCACGTGCTGATAAACAAAAAGGAGGAACAGATCAAGGAATGGGACACACTAACGTCGGCATCGAGAGGGTTCGTGTTGTATGTAGCTTCGGCAGTCTTACGTGCGTGCTCGAAGAACAACAACCGATCGAATTCACTCGCCTGCAAATCCATGTCCACCCAAAATTTTTCTCTTTCGTCCCCTTTGTTAGGGTTTTGGGTTTTGTTTTTCCAGGAAAAGACACGGCTTGAGCGTGCTTTCCCAGTAAACTATGAAAGTCAGTCAGTACTGATCCGATGGTTCGGCAACATGTTAGGCGGTTTCTGAGTGTACAGACTCCTAAATCTGAAGACTTAATTACGTACACGCGCGACAGGACGCGTTGTGTTGTATTCTATTTCTAGTGTCTGCAAATCTAAAAATAAATAGAGTGACACGTTAAACTTGAGCATTAGGACACTCGCGGCCGGTCAGTGAAACAGCTGCTCCAGTAATTTTCAGAAAAGTCCCTAAAATATAATGTAATTTCTCGTACATTAAGGAAAATTACTATTTTTTCACTTTTGTCCCTCTAAAATATTGATAGAAACGTATGCCCTACTTATGTAGACAAAAATGAGACAAGAAATTGTATGATAATCGAAGTAGAATCTCATTAATAGTTATAGCTTGTAGTCTACAAACATACCAACTTTATTTTATTTTTAAAATTTCTCAACATGGTAACCAAAAAAATATATATTAACTTTTGTTATTTGTCAAATTATAAGTAAAATTAAAAATTTGTTCCTTAATCATTTTTACTTGACTCGACCCTCTCATTTATAAAGAAAAGAATTTCAAACAATATTAATTAGGTTTACTAGCTAAATCATGACCACATTCATTTCATTTTATATTTTCAATCATTATTTTATATATTTATAAACAGTCAGAGAATCAAGTCTCACATCAACTGTGTACTAGAGTGATCTTGACCATATAAGAGTATTTTTCTTTTCTTATCATATGCCTTTTTGGAATGTCAAATGTTTCTTTCTAATAACAACCCCGTGAGACCCTTTCAACCAAAATGAATAATATATGACATGGATAGTGAGCCCGACATATATAATGCTCAAATTACAAGTTAGGATTGAACAAGGAACTATTATGTGTGCTGAATACGTTGGAATACAACTCACAAATAAATTGAAAACTTATTATCCATACATAATAAGTAAATATTACTATTGAGTGTCTAGCTTGGCAATCAGATTGGGTTTCTAGTTTGTACATCTGGTGAATTCACCTTGATCCCCGGTATTACCTTCGCCAGGCCACCAAAAGTTGTGTCCTTTCATAATTTTTGGAATGTAACTTACAAATGATGATCACTAAATTTGCAGCAGTCATGCATGTTCATTTTACATTATTGTTTCAAGAAATTCACCCTATAAATTATATATATGCCTGTGTGAAGGAAAACAACCTAATTTGTAGAAGCAAAGTATTAATTTCAATATGAAATACATGAATGAGAATTGCAAGGGAGTTATGATCATAATAGTCATTTCCATGATGATCATGGTTATGCTAGTTTTGAAGGAAGTTAGTTACAATTCAAACACTTCTCAATTTTCTCCTACATATTCCACTGAGCTTGTTGTCTCCTCCAATGTTCCAAATGTTGATGGAAATCACAGAAAAAGAAAAATGAAACCTGTTCGATTTGAACAGACTCATAAAGAGTGCCGAGAAAATTGTCTCGAGTACTACTGGAAAGAGCTCATAAAAAACCGGAGGAACAATATTGGCAAATGTATGTCTAAATGTAAAACTTACTGATTGTAAGTCTCATGTCCACCACATCGAATTTTTAACTCAATTTAAAAATGAGAACTTTCCCTATTATCATGATAGGCATATATGAATGGGAAATGGAATTATATGAGAAGAGTTGTGATCATAATAGGCATATGTGTCATTGTTGATAATTGTATTCAAGTTGCAACGAAGGAAGTCAATTTGAAAACAAACAACGAGTCGATCTAAGGAGAAAGACCCTCTTCGTGTTGCATATGAGAATATTCGCAAGTGCATTGAGCATTGCCATGAGAAATGCTGGCAAGCGTTCCATTCTAATCTCAAGTTTGAAGAAATTAGAGATGATAACAAAACTTGAAATCAAACCAACCACCAAAGAACAAAGTCATGGTGAATTTTTTAGGGCAGGGTCATCTGCATGCGTGTGACTACTTTGAAAACTAAAAATCTTGACCTTACTTTAATGGAGTTGCCCTCCAATCCCTCCCCAAAGTAGCATATTCAAATGCAATCTATAAATTTTGAGTTTATTACTTGTTCAATGTGTATTTTGATCCGTTGTTCTAATTTTCAGGCTTCATCATAATCATATTATATATATATATTTTTTTTATTATTATTTTTTTTATTTTTGGTTAAAAAATTCAAGAATAAATATGGTTCCCTGTATCTCCTCGGTTATGGCATCATGTATTTATGCACAACAACTCGAATGGATCAAAATCTTGTTGTCGATGCTAAATGAGCTTAATATTTTATTAGTAAGTCAACCCCTCATTGGACGCCTCCATTTCAATTTAATGTTTTTTTTTTTACAAATAATTATGTCGATCACAATATATATGGGTACAATACAAATTCAATAATCAATAAGCTATATATAAGTGGAAGAAATGCTTTACCAATATAGAAAAATTATCCATAATTAATAGATGAGATCTGGAACTTGAAAATTCATGGTCTCAATTCTCAACACACCTATAGTTTTAACCATTGATTTAAGATCTCATTCACACTTTCATGTTCTTAACCCACTACATTAAATAGTACTATATAAAACCAAAGTTTTGGAGGGTTAAAAAGACCAAATCTTAACAATAAGTGTTGTGATATCTTGATAATTTTTATAGAACCCATTGACACTACTTAATAATATTTCGAAGAGGATTTTTTTTTTTACAATTTTCACAGTTGGATTAAAAAAAATTATTTATTAATCATTAAATAAATTATGCTCATCAAATTCCATATAATTGAGATATATATTTAACTATCTCATTATGACACCATCACTCTTTAAATGAACGTTTTCTTAAAAAAAAATTAAATATAAAATTTTTTGAGCTACCAAATAAAATAGATTAAGGTGTTGTGATAAAAAAAAAAAAACTATCTAGTTGTTGATCTCAAAAGGCTTAATTTGAGACTTTCCAAATTAGAAGTGTTATGTTGTAGCTGCAATAGTTAATTGTTGATCACCAAAAGTTGTGTCCTTTCAAATTCTTTGGAATGTAACATATGTACAATGATAACTAAGTTTGCATCAAGGGTCATGCCAATATCACTCACCAACACTACACATTGTTTAACATTTGTAAGACTTGCCCTTTCTTAATTAAATATAAATCATTTCTTCTTGTTTTGTATTTTCTTGTCTCTCTTTTTTTATGAATTAGAAAGAAGTTTATGGGACACCCTGCAAATCAAGAGGTGGCGTTGTGAAGTTATAAACAACAAAGTATCAAAATTCCAAAAAATGAAAGATATGAAAGGGAATTGTGTGAGAAGATTTATAGTCATAATAGGCATGTCAATCATGCTTGTGTTCATGTTGAAGGAAGCCAATTACAATTCTACTTCTTCTCCAATTGTTTCTCATCACTTTCCCTCTACATTTTCCACTCAGCTTGTATCTTCCAATGTCCCAAATATTGGAGATGCAATCCCAAATCTTTGGAGGATATTTAAGAAAAAGAAACCCATACAAAAACAAAAAGACCCACTTCCATTTGACATTCTTAAGTGCCAAAATCAATGCAGGCCAGAGTTACTAGTTGGCCAGTTCAAATATGATTTATGTGTGGAGGAAAGTAAAATTGAATGCATTGCTTCCCATGGGTATCGCTTGAGTAAGTTCACTTAAGTGGCCTCTAATTTTTCTTTCCTTGTTTAGAAATAATTTTTAATCTATTTGTTAGATCATAAATGCATTTTTTTTTTTTATCTTTTATGAATTTATTATATCACTTAATATTTTCTTTAGTTTAGATAACTCAATTTACATATTTAAAAATATAAATCTAACGTGGAACACGTATTCGGATTAGTGTCAACAATTTATAATATTCTCTCTTAATCACGTATAAAAATAAATACGAATAATGCATGTGACTTGTGCATGCAAATATTACACGCGCTTCTATCGTTCATGAACATGTGATAAATTGAAATTGGCGAATCATGATCATCAACTCTTTTTGCTCTTAACATTGACAATATTAATGGTTTTGCAAGATTGTAAATGTCATGATGTTTCTTTTATGCAGATTAAATAATGATTATCTCGTTCAAGAATTCCGAATGTGGAAGAAGAAATATGTTGCGAAGGTTATATCTAGCTAAGAAATGGTGAATCTGTTTTAATTATGCCAATCTCTTCCTATTTGTTTTCTGAAGAAATGTACGTGATCAAGGTTTCTAAAATGTAATTAATGTTATTAAAGATATATGTAGCAGCTTTCCTTGATGCCAGGTGCTGGAGATTTGAAAGGAAAGGGAAATTCAAGAGAGTGAAGGAGTTAATATCTACATATCTATGGGCTTTCCTATCAAGCATCCCGCGTTAATCAAATGTTATTTCTTTGAAATTTTGTTTGACCGTAGACGTATAATATAAAAATAGTATAATGGTATAAATCTATCAAGTTAGCTATTTATATACATGTAATATGTAGCAATAACAAGATAGTCTAGTATTAGCTCTTTTTTATTATATGTTTGACAATATAAAATTATACAGTAAAAAAATAAAACAATAATGTAACAACAATATAATTATATAACCTTAATATATTTTATAATACTGTATTATTTATCACACTAGCCCTTAAAATTACTAGTATCGTTAGTTATTAATTTGCATATTTAATTTAATTAGTAATTTTAGTACTAATCATATAATAGTCATGTCAAAGGAGTTTGTATACGAAAAGGTCCGTGACAACATAATAACGTTGCTTTGAAGGCAGCTTGTCTCTTCCTCCAATATTATAAATGATAGTTTTTTGGACGAAAAAGAACAAAAAAAAGATCAGATCCAACAATTCGATTCCAACTGAGATTTATAGAGAATGGTGTTGCAACAAGTGTTGTGATCTCTTGACAATTGCTTATCTAAAGATTTACATAATTTTGAGTAGCACAACTTTCCACTTTATCGTAAAAACCATTTAGTTAGTGTTTACTATTTGAGAGATTTAAAATTTGAAAGATTGTTTACAAGACATAGTTTAACTGATTAGACATGCTTGAATTAAGCGGTTGAGAGGTTTTTATAATATCAAGAGTTTGAACAAAAAAAAAAAAAAAAACACTTATGGAGAGGGAACAAAAACAAGGTTGTCAGATATTGTGGGCAACAAAAAAAAATAATTAACACGTCATACTTCTAGATTAAAAATGCCGATTTCTAATATTTTTATCAAAAAAAATTGTACATATATAACCTAACAGCCACCAAAAGTTGTGCTCTTTCAAAATTCTTTGAAATTAATGTAATATACAACAATGAACACTAAATTTCCATAAGAGTGATCATGACATATCATTCACAAAATATTACATTGTTTAACAATTACAATTACAAGACTTTCTCTAACTTAAATAAGTCATTCGTTCTTCTTTTTCAGTAATCTGTTGACTTCATGAATTACAAAACAAGTTTCACTCTTGGGTTTGTCTTTTTAGTTTTGTTTTTCGCCATTATCCAATTTTCTCAAAAGAAAAAGTTTATGGGACATCCTATAATTAACATATTATATGGTTGTGAAGTAAACAACAATGTATAGAAGTTTCAAATTAAAAATGAAAGTTGTGAAAAATAATTGTAGGACAAGAGTTGTGTTCATAATAGCCATTTCAATGATGCTTGTGTTCATGTTGGAGGAAGTCAATTACAATTCTACTACTCCTCCAAAGTCAATTGCTCCTCATCACTTTTGCTCTACATTTTCGTCTTCCAATCTCCCAAATATTGGAGATGCAATCAATCTGCCAAAATTTTGGAGGTTAATTAAGAAAGAGAAAAAAAAATTTCTCCCAAAACCAATTGAAATTAAACCGACTCCATTTGAGATTTATACAGAGTGCATTAATAGGTGCCGTGATTACGGCTGGAGAGGTGATTAGTTTCAATATGTTTCAGGTATGGAGAAATGCTACATTGACTGCTTGGCATCCCATGGGTATCACTAGAGGCCACTTATTTGTTTTCTAAAGTGGTCGAGGTGAGGATTGAGGAGTCTCCGATATTATTTAGTGTTCGGTAGTTTTATCTGTAGATAGAGGGAAGTCTTGGGATCAAATTTGGGATTAAAAATAAGAGAGAATCTTAGACTCAGATATTATTTCACTTGAATTATGCTCGTGCTGGTATGTTTAGTAATTAAATATTATAAATATAAACAGAGTAATAAATGTAAAATAATTTTGTTATATATATTGGATATAGACCGACTTTTTTACATAATAAGTTGTTGATTGGTGATCAAAATCTTAAGTCCACATGTCAATCACTGATTGGCCAAGTAAAAACCCACACTAATTAACACAAATTATTGCTGGTTGAACGAACAGTGAACTTTGTTTTGTAACAGCATTATTGAGCTTGAATTAGAACTTCATTGCCCTAATGAAAAAATAGACACTCATTATATATGTTAAACTATATATGCTTGAGACATTAATTAGTCTTAAAAAAAAAGTCATATGCAGTGCTTTACTTCTTTTTTTTCTTTTTCTTCTCGATTAAAATAGCATAAATAATTAGGGATGAATAATCCATCTCTATGTATGTTAATAAGATTTAAGTGCATAATTTGACCCACACAACTCTCTTATTTTCAAATGAAATAGTTTATCCTTATTTATTTTTTATTTTTAAAAAGAAAAACCTATTTTGTACGTTTGCACCCCTATTATTGTAACTGTCAAAAAAAAACAAAACAAAACAAAAATAGTCCTTTCAAATTATCTGAAATGTAAAATACAATGCTCACTAAATTTGCATTAGGAGTAATGCAGGCCATCACTGACCAATAGTACATTGTGTAACATTTATAAGACTTGCCCTTTCTTCTTCTTTTTTCAATTTCTTGTTCTTTTCATGAACTACAAAGGAAGTTTCACCCTTGAGAGTCTTCGATGTCGTTCTATGTTTCGGTATACTTATCCATAGATTGAGAGGAGTCTTTGGATCAAATTTGGGATTAAGAATAAGAGAGAACCCTAGACTCAGGTACCATTCCACTTGAATTATGTTTGCGCTGGTATGTTTGGTAGTTAAAAATTATAAATATAAATAAAGTAATAAATGTAAAATAATTATATATATATATATATATATATATATATATATATATTGGATATAGATCGATTTTTTTATATAGTAATTTGTTGATTGGTGATCAACATCTAAGTCCACATGTCAATCACTGATTGGCCAAGTAAAAACCCACACTAATTAACACAAAGTATTGCTGGATGAACGAACAGTGAACATTGTTTTGTAATAGCATTATTGAGCTTGAATTAGAACTTCATTGCCCTAATGAAAAAATAAATATTCATTATATATGTTGAATTACATATGCTTGAGACATTAATTAGTATAAAAAAAAATTCATATGGAGTGCTCTATTTTTTTTTCTTTTTCTTCTAGATAAAAATGGCATAAATAATTAGGGATGAATAATCCGTCTCTAAGTAATGTTAATAAGATTTTATTGCATAATTTGACCCACACAACTCTCCTATTTACAAATGAAATAGTTTATCCCTATTTATTTTTTATTTTTATAGAAAAGAAAAAGAAAAACCTATTTTCTATATTTTCATCCAAATATAATCCTATTATCGTACTGTTACAAAAAACAAAACAAAACAAAAATTGTCCATTCAAATTCTCTGAAATGTAAAATATAATGCTCACTAAATTTGCATTAGGGGTAAAGCAGGCCATCACTGACCAATAGTACATTGTTTAACATTTGTAAGACTTGCCCTTTCTTCTTATTTTTTTAATTTCGTGTTCTTTTCATGAATTGCCCACTTTTTGAAACATAAATTTAAAATGAACAACTTTTGAAACTAATATTAAAAATGGACCAAATTTGCCAACTCACGCGCCATGTCAGCTACCACATCTACACATAAAAAAAAAAAAAGTAAACAGTAACTTCGTGAACCTAACTCACAAAGTTACTGTTCACTTTTTTTTCCCTCTATTTGCTATTTTTTTTTTTCCCTCCGTTTGCTTTTTTTTTTTTTTTGAAGTGAGAAGAAATAATTATTATTATTATTATTTTAAGTGAGAATTTTTTTCTATCATTTTCAAAAATTAAAAAATAAAAATATATGAATAGTACCTTCGTGAGTTGGACTCACGAAGTTACTATTTAGTTTTTTTCTATTTCTTAATTTTATCATGATAAAATTTTGGGGATATTTTTTATATTTATCTTGAAAAAATTTATCCCAATATTACAACCACAAAAAATAAAAATAAACAGTAACATCGTGTTCCCAACCTACAAAATTACTGTTATTTGTTTTGTAATTTTTATTTTTTTAGTAGAAAGAAATTTTTTACCTTTTTTCAAATAAATCAAAACCCTAACCTACAAAGTTACTATTTCAAATAAATCAATACTTGCATTTAGTAGGAAAAAAAAATTACAATACAAACAACAATAACTTCGTAGATTAAGATCACGAAGTTAGTGTTCATTTTTATTTTTTTATAGTTGTAATTTTGGGATAAATTTTTTCAAGATAAATAAAAAATACAAAAAAACTATTAATGAATAGTAACTTCGTACTATTCATATATTTTTAATTTTTGATTTTTGGAAAATGATAACAAAAATTACAACGAAATACAAAATTTAAAAAAAAAAATGTGAACAGTAATTTTGTGAGTTGAACTCACTAAGTTACTGTTCACTTTTTTTTTTTATGTGGCTGGCTGACATGGTTGACATGGCGGGTGATATGGCAAATTTGGTCCATTTTCAATATTAATTTTAAAAATGATCCATTTTAAATTTATGTTTTAAAAATTAATTCATTCTATAATTTTTTTCTGAAGTTTCACTCTTGGATGTATCTTTTAGTTTTGTTTTTGGGTACCCTGATTTTCTTTAAAAAAGAAAAAAAACAAAATTGTGGGATCATGAAATATGAATTGTATGAGAATTAATAGATCTACGGCCATAATCATAGGCATGTCAATGATGCTTGTGTTGATGTTGAAGGAAGTTGATTACATTAATTCTACCATTCCCTCATTTGCTTCTCATAATTTTTCTTCTACATATGCAATCCCAAAGTTTTGGAGGTTATTTGAGAAAAAGAAAAAGAAAAAAGAACCAAAATCCACAGCAAATGAGTCTGCTAGATTTGAGATTTTTAACAAGTGCAATGACCAGTGCCATGGTTCCTGGATTGGAGAGTTGATACATGAATCTATGAAAAAGTATGTTATATGTGTTCGGGAATGTAGAGTTGATTGTATGACATCCCATGGCTATCCCTAGAGTAAGTTCACTGAATTGTCCTTTTTTTTCATTTTTTTTAGCTTAGTATAAAAGCAAGCTTCATCCTAATTTTGACACCAAATCATATCAATTTTTATTTATTTTCATCTTCTAGATTAGGAACTCTCTTCCTTTCCTTCCTTTTATTTTTATTTTTTATAGTTTATTTAGTTCTTAGCAACTTACTTGACAAATATGAGACTGAGAGTTTCAATGAATTAGGAAAATTGTGTTTATTCAGTGATGCATTGTTCATTAATTAAATGGAAACTGTCTCTTGCACCAAATCTTTGCTTACTCTCTCTTCTTGAAGTAGGAGGTTCGGTCTAACTCAGATGACAATTTTCCAGATTTTTATTTGTTTGCAGAAACCAAGTTAAGGTCTTGCAGGGCATCATGGCCAGGCTAACTCAGAAACAGTGATTTAGTTAAGTGCGTCCAAAGAAAAGTCTATAAATGTGTATTTTATTTTATTTTTAATTGCTAAGAAAATGTCTAAAAAATTATTTACTATAGTCACAACATCTGTCTCTAGCTCCTTTGCAATTTATAGAAGATGCTCAGAATGTATATCCATCAAATTGTTCATTGTGAAAAGAATTTTCCTGCATGAAGTAATGCCATTGAAGAGAGAAGAAGAAGATTATAAAGTATATAAGGCATGGGTAATTTCTCTATTTCACTTTTTCATTTCCCCCACCACAGTAAGTAGTCTACATCAAAGCAAACATAATGGGTTACAAAATACACCAAAACAGGTAGCACTTCATAGCATAGTTTCATTTCCATGATGATCAATCTCCATCACCACCACCAATTAATGAATCACACAATGGATAATTGAATATTGGAGAAGAAACAAAAGAAACAGCAGAAGAGTAACAAGTGGTAGTGATGGAATCTTCAGAACAAGAAGTAGTACTACCTGCTAAACTAACAAGTAAATCAACAAAAGCACCCACAATAAACCCATGATTTTTCTTCCCATTCACCTTCAAATACCAACTCAACAACTCCTCTAAACATTCCCAATCTTTCACTCCACAACACTCCACCATCTCCTCCATTGACCTCCTGAAATCCCCATATGGATCCTCTGACTCCATAGCCAGTACCACACTTTCACTAAAAAACCCATTACTATTTTCCCCCTTCTTCTCATTCTTCTCCAAGATCGAACTTGTCTCACCGCCAGGCTCGAAAAACAATCGCTCTGTTTCCGACCTCACCACTCCACGCACCACCGTCTCCAATGACTGATGATCTTTGATAATATCAAAGTAGTAATCTTCTGATTCGGTCGAAATGCTTGCAGACTCGGATGAATTTGTGAACCAAGACTCTGGTGTTTGGGCAATATTGGTGCTGCTGTTGTCAATTGGGTCGAAGAAAATGGAGTTGACAGTCTTAAAAACTTCATCCCCTGCTCGAAAAGACTCGGTTTTTGGGTGTTTACATGAGGAAAAAAATAGCCATGGATTTGTACTTTTTGTTGGTTCTTTGATGGGTTTGAATAGAGATGGCAGCTTCAATGTTTTCTTCTCCATTGGATCATCAAACACCTATATCTGAAGAGAGTGAGACAGTAAGCACTCAAGGTGTTTGATTTAAGTTCTCCTAGGGGATTGTGAGTGTCTGTTTGCTTGTTTGGTTGGTTTTGTAATAACTTCGAGCAGAGGGAGTTGCAGAGCTGTTATTTAAAGACACAGGCTCTGAGACTGAGGAATTCAATTAGTAAATGGAAGATGGCACAGAAGTGGGTATTTAATTCTACAATTCAATGCCTCTTTGTAAAAACTGTATAAACAGTATTTTGTAGCAGACCTTGAATTTTTGTTTAATATTTTAAACAATCTTTTATATATAATTACATTATATTAATAAGAAAATTACATAAATTAAGTTATTATGTTGTTAGACGTGATACTTGAATACCACACTACATAACACGAAACAATTTTTTAAAATAAATAAAATTGTAAATTATGATTTAATTTATTCTAAAATAGTACAAAGTTGGGGAGAAGAGGCAAAATTCTTGTGATGATTTTGAGTGGGAACAGTTGAATGAGGCACACTTGTCCTTGCCAAAATATTTATGAGAAAATGGAAGATCTGAGAGTTGAGACCACAAACAGAGTGTTTGCATTTATTATGTACTTTCTTCTATTTTTGAATCCATACATATTACCATCCTCCCAAAAAAATACATTTCAATTGATCAGCCTTCTTTTACTTGATTGATGAAAAAAAAATCTTTTTCCTTTTTAACTTTTTAGCATTGTACTTCTAAAAACTTTCTAATCAATTCAAATACATTGATTTTGTTGTACAACAAAGAGGAAAAGAAATTGAATGAAGTCCATTTTATAAGGGCTGAAAAATAAAATAAAGAACCTTACAAATTAATCCTCAAGATTGAAGGAATTGATCCACAATATCAAACTTAATTATCATATGTTTTATAAATTACCGATTGTTATATGAGTTGAAAATTCCATTGACAAAGAAAAAAAAAAAACAGAGGGTGGGATCTTCCCTTGTCTAACTTTTGTTAGTCAAGATAAGACATCCATCGCTGGTTGCTGCAACTGCTAATTTGAATATGTGGTAGTGGTGATGAACCAATCAAGCTAACTTTCTGTGCTTGGGGGTTGGGGCCTCTGTAGGGTTCCCTATGATAAGCACATCATATAATTACAGAGAGATGATGCTCTGTTCTGTTGTTGGTACAATTGTTTGTACATTTGTTCCATGCGAATGGTTCCCTAGATGTATGTAGTTTGTTATTGTTGTTGTAGTATAAACAATAAACATTCCCTCAATTCCACCCTAAAGATTATGTTAATTCATAATTAGTAATGGCCAGTCCCCTCACTAAGAAATTATTAGATATACATGAATTTGTAACACATACCAGCTCCTAGTAAAATATATTGGGATTTGCAATTCATCGAATCGGACTTAGATTTTGGTTATAACTCATTCCCCTCAACCAAGTTGGGTTCCTTGATATTTAATTTAATTTTTAAAATTAGATGCTTCAGTGATAAAACTTCAAACCGATTAAAATTCAGTATCAAGTTGATTGAATTTGACATTTTATTGAACATTATCTAAAAATAACTCAATTATTAATTTTGATAAATAATAAATGTAAATAAGGTGGGCCGAGTACATGGTGACTAAAAAAATTACGCAATCAACTTACTAAACCTGTTTAAAAGAGTAAATATCACCCAGATTTTAATTGGATTCGGTCGGATTGGTATTCAAGAATTTCTAATTGAATAATTCTAACTAAATGCATGTGCTTGGAGGAACAACTTGTTACTATTATTGAAACCATGAATTATTATTATTAATTAGAAGTCTATATGCTCATACTCACTACTCAAATATTTTATTTGCTTGATATATTTGCAGTGTCATCCTAATTAATCATTGATTTCTCAAGAAAAAAAAAATATATATATATATATGGTGGGAAGTGAACTGGTGTGTCTCCTCCCACAATATTTTAAGATAGGCTTAAGCCATAATCCATGGATGCACATGCTTTTTTGACCCTCTGTGTATAATTGTTCCTCGTGTTCAACCTTGGTGTACTAAGATTCAGAAAATTATTCGTCCAATTCAGTTTCGATCAACTGAAATATTAATTTGGAGACTAATGAAACTCTAGATGAAGTTCACCCAATCTAGAGCTAAGGGCATCCTAGCCAATATCGTCAGTTTTCATGGTATTGTCATTTTCATGACATCACAGTTTTCTTCTTATTCAATTGCTACATCTTCATTTTGTTGTGGTTTTTAAAAAGTGAAATCATAGCTTGAATCACACAAATCAAATATGATGAGCGGTTACTGTTTTATATTATGAAAAGAATAAAATATAAATTATAAAAATAAATTGATTTTCTAAAAAAAATAAAATTTTAGGATTACGAGAAATAATTATAAATTAAATTATTCGATGTTAACTCAGCGTCAAAAAATAAAATAAAAAGATACATATTTATAATTTTATATAAAGATAATATGTATAAAAAATTATTTAAAAAAACAAAATACAACTAAGAAAATACCAAAAAATAATTTGATTTTAATGAAATTGAGAAAATATTTAAGTAAAAACTTATTACTAAAGGTGGAAAAAAAAAAAAAAGAGCATTGAAAATAATGGGAGAGAAGCCGTGCCAATGGATTTTAATTTAATAGTGGAATAGTCTTGAGTGTTGATTGAAGTCTGAAGGTATAGAAATCCGTTAAGATATAACATTTTTTAAATAATATCATACCATCACGTAAGATTATGATTAAAAAAAATAAAAAAAAAAACGAAAGTAGTTATTTACGTAAATGAATGAGGTTGCTTTGGAAATTATGTAATTTAATCATACCATATTGGGATGCTATTGTTATTAGTGACAACCAAACATGTAAGAACACATGACAACTGTCTCCTGATTTATTACTCAAATGTCTCTAAAATAATACACATTCATTTTTGTCTTGACCAAATTTCATGAGCAATAAAAAGTATAATTGTAAACATATATAACAAAAGATCATTTCATTTTCTAGCATCTCCCAACTAAAAATTGCACCTACACTCTTCCTATTTCTTTCAATTTTATATTTTTAAACGTTCATATGGAAAAGAAAAAAAAAAGTTTCTCTTCTCATCTCTTTCTAATCCTCTCCATATCATTTTTCTTCATTTTCCCCTCAAGCTTTCAGAGATTTTTAAAAATCACAAATATATATGTATATAAGTTACAATGGCTCTTGAAACTGATATCCATAAGTCTTCTTCAGTATGCTTCCAACTGGCCAGTAGAATTAGTTTCAACAATGAAATATGTTCATATTCCAAGTTACCATAACACTTGTACTTTACAGGCAGAGTCACTAGTTATAAATATAATTTACAAACATTTTTTGAGAAAGTGAGTAGACTGGGAATTAGAAAGACAAAAAAGGACCAGGTGTTTTTTTAACTAAAATTACATTACTTCACAATAATACATTTGAAGACTAATATCTTACCAATTTTCAATTTCCCTAACCGAATGTGTTACAAACCTCATCTATTCACCTGGAGGATGAAATAGGGTGAAGCCTCCCTGTCCGGTGAATACCTTTCCAGTAACTATCCTGAATTCTGCGGCCTTAATTGGGGATGCAGCTGCGACCAATGCAGGTTCATTTCTTTCCATGACATGTCATGCCAAACACAAATAATTCAAAACCATGACTTGGGATCCATTGGATCATCATCGCCTTCATCACCAACGTGCTCATCATTATTGATTTCACCATCAAAATATATGTTATCACAACCATCAAAATCAGCATCCTCATCAGTTTCTACCTCGGAATTCACATCAACATTATTATGAGATGTCCAATCAGGTGGAAAGGTTTTTTGCAAGGCTTCAGTTAGCTCCCCACCCGTCCTCTCGATCCGGCGTAAACATTTGGACCAGTAAACTGCAGTTCCCATATCTACACTTATTCCAGATCCTATCATTTCCCTACAGATGGATAGAAGTCCGGAGTAAATGTATGCTTCGGCCACAGTAGCCCTCGATAGCAAAGATGTCATCAGACAATGGTATACAGCTTTGTCGGGCTTCAATCCAGCCAATTTCATCTCTTCAAAGCATCTCAAAGCCTTCTCTGGAACAGAAGCTCGCGCCCAACCATGTATTAATGTGGTGTAGGTTTTAACATTTGGCTTCACTCCAAAAGCTTCCATTTCTGTAATAGTCTGTCTTGCTTTCTGAAAGACATAACTTATTCTGATTAAAAGGTAAAATAGATAAATAATTTGGCTTGCATTTAATAATAGAATATTTCATTCCTAAGTCTCTACTGTTTGAACTTTGAAACTTGATTTTTCCAGGTTAGATATGCCAGGACCAAGATCTTTTAGGGGAAACACTTACATGTCACAGCATAATAAAAACTCTTAAGAAAACAGGAACAATATCTTTTAGGGGAAACAGAATTTTCCTCCTATTATTACTGTGAAGATGATATGTATAGAATAATATAATTTGATAGATTACTTTATTATAATAAGCAACTTGAACTTTATTAAAACCAGTGGAAACAGACGATATGAATGCAGTCACATCTTTGGAGAAATCGCAATGGGTATAAGCAGTAGTAACTATTATTTTTCCATATGCTATAGAAACTGTAGTAGAATTGAATGTTTTCTTTATGAATAAATATCCTAAATGTTATCTGGCAACAGAGAAAACAGTCACTATTGAAAAGCATACCCGCATATCTCCTGCTTTGCAACAAGCGTTTATGAAAGACGTGTAAGTATGGATATCTGGTTGTACCCCTTCTTTTTTCATCTGTTGCATCAAATCAGCAGCCTCCCAAACATCACCTCTTCGAGCCCATCTGAGAACGTAAACTAGATTAACAAATAGGAACCAGAAACAGGATGTATACCATTAGAGGGGAAAGGTTGGCAAGTCTAAAAAAGAAAAGGAAAATGTACATACAAAATTATTTAATTCCAAACAAACAAAAAAACTTGGAAGCTTAAATTTCAATCATGTTTACACATATTCTGCAAGATAGATAAAAGTGGTCATTCCAGAGGCTATTGTAACACTATCAAGAATTTAAATTATTCATACCCATCAATCAATATGTTATAAACAAAGGTGTTTCTTCGCATATCCCTAGCACTCATTTCTTTTGTGACTGCTAAGGCACTCTGCATTCTCCCTGACTTGCAACATGCCTTCAATAGTGCCTCGTATGTGTAGACATCAACCTCCAGGCCCTCCTCCTTCAGTTTAGTAAAGTACTGAAATGCCTTTCCGGTATCACCTACTGATGCATAACCATGCATGATCGTCGTGTATGTATGTTCATTGGGGCTAATGCCAGCCACAGTCATCTCATCTAAAATTTCTATAGCCTTTTCCATCTGCAAGTAAATTGTACTTTTGAAATTAATTAATGCTCCTGAATCAGCATGTAATCTTAAGTTGCTAGGGAAGGAAGGGGAGAGAGGGAAGCATCAGCATACTCTAATACACAAACCAGACATGGCCTGTATCTCTAATTATAGAAAATCTCTAGCAGCCACTTGGTAAAAACATATATGAAAGGAATAGAAAAGATTCACGAGATTCTATTAGCATTCAATTAAAGGATCTAAGTCAAATTGGCAAACATTAGAAGAATGCTCGTGACAAACCAAACTATGATGGGTCATGGCCCAATTGATAATTATAGAGTAATACTTATTTAAGCAATACTACCTGACGCTTCTCAACAAGGCCGAGTATAAGAGCATTGTAAGTGTGAACTGTTGGAATGCAACCACTCCTCCTCATCATGTCAAAAGTATCCAAGGCTCTTTTGATTTCCCCAGCTCTTGCAAAACCATGTATAATGGGCATAAATGTACGTGACGTAGGTCTATACCTCTTCCTCTGCATTTCCTTCACAGTACAAATGGCACGATCCAAATTACCCATTCCACAAAATGCTCTTATGATATTATTATAAAGCACCACATCAGGCTTCAAACCATCATTAACCACATCTTCAAAAATTGCGAATGCATTGGCCCAATCTTTCAATTTCAAAAATCCATTGATCAACATAGAGTAGGTCTTCATATTATGCTTTATGCCAGCTGATTTCATCACTTTGCTAACCTCCAAGGCTTTAGAAACTTTTCCAATCTGAAAATAGAAACATGATTGCTCAGATTATTTAATCATTAATTAAAATATGGCCAGTTATTCCAAGGTAATAGCCAAAGTGGGCAGCATAAGAATATCACTATTAGAAGATGTAAATAGCAGCATGAATCATGTCATAAGTATTGCAAAAGAGGGAAGATACATAGTCAAACTAATGCAAAACAAGAGATAAATGATTACCTTAGTGTAATGATTAATCAGACAGCCATATGTGACAATTGTGGGTGTGAAACCTACATTCCTTCAGAAAAACAGAGAAACATTACTGTGCCAGTCAAAGTCAAGCTTAAGACTGCATAAAGTATTGTTAAATATTACATTGTTAAAGTCTAAGAAGGTTACAATACAATGATCTGCTGGGTAAAAGTGACAAGAGCGGGAACAGTCAAGTTGGAGTTCAAATCCTCAGAAGATGTTACATACTTAATGAGGCAAGAAGTATCTCATACATTCTTTCTACTTAAATCTTAATTAACTACTTGATAACACCAAGGTTTAAAAATTCGTATCGAAACGGTTGAAACATGCAAAATGTTTCCTTTTCCATAGTACTCAAAACGAAACTCACTTTCAGAAACACAACCACAATTTAAATCAAGGTCATTTCCATAGTTTTCACAGAATATAGGTCGACACAAACAGGCATTTTTCAGAATTTGAAAATCTAAAGTCTAGCTCTAGCTCTCTTTATATTTTTAGGATTTCAATTGTTATTTTTTTTAATCTTATATAATTTAGTTTAACTTAGTAATTGATAATATTAAAATATCATGCCATATATATATGTTAGTTTAAATTAAAATTTCATTAAATATGGGTTGAACAATACAATCAATTTTCTCTTACACAATTTTAATATTCTTAATATGCACCTGCTATCCACTCCACAATTGTAATTGATATTTTTATCCAATTGATATGTCTATGTTAAGAATTTTACTTTGATAAGTACTTAATAATATTCTATGTACTAAATTAATCATATCGGATATTTACAATTATTATGAAATGTGTTTTATCATATATTTTCACAAAAATTAGTGTTTCTATGCATTTTCCATGTTATTTCTCAAATCATTTCTATTTTTGAACTAATCGAAATGGTACTTCAAAACAAATTTTAGTTCCTTGGATAGCACATGCATAGCAACAATTTATGATCCCTCGAGTAATTAGATATTCCAATGCCATAAACTCTATAACTTATACCGCTTTCCTCTAGTTGGACTCTACAACTACTTCAATAATATAAAAATTCTTGTTTGTTACAATGCAGAACAACCTAGGAGTTGACCATAATGTGTTCGGCAAGACATTGAAGATATATTGGTGTCTGGTAATTACAGAGCTTAATATCCTTAACTTCTAAGATCTAAATTTGTGATTGATTATAGTAAATCTTAGTAATGGAAAAAAAATATATATATATACATTGCTTAGTGTATTTGTGCATGCACAAGCATCTGTATGAGAAAGAGAGACAACAAGAGCCACTCAAATTTTTCTTCATGAGACTAGGTTAAATGAGGCATTGACTGCAAGGAAGTCTATTTGGTATTTGAAGCACCATACCTTTATGGTTTTTTAACGAGTGTCTTTAGTGAGATGAAATTAATGAATCGCTACTTTAGAAATATTTCAAATTTCAATGACTGTATTTATAGCACCTTAACAAGTGCCCTTAAGGCTTCACCATTAGAAGATCAACCAACTTTATGATTTGGTCATGTCCAAAAAAAAATTATCCACTGCATCAGAAGAACGGAAGAGACTACTCCAGCAATGAAGTAAAAAGAAATACTGACCAATATGGTCGGAAACAGCTGCAAGAACTTGTTGTCAAATATCTAACCAACAATCTATTGTTAGATAAGGCCTAGATGACCAAAGTTCAGTCCAGCCCAGTTTGTTTCAAAAACACTTTACATGACAAACCAAAAGTTATGGTACTAAAGGTCTCTTTTTTATTTTATTTTAAATTTTTTTTTTTTTTGGGTGTGGGTGTGTGTGCATGCGTGGGTGGGAGGAGTGGTTAGAAAAGCAGGATTTACAGCCGGATGGGGGGGGGGGGGGGGTTGTTAGGAAAACAGGATTTATTGCAAGTTCAAGTCAATTGCTATCGTATTTTAGTTATGAATTAGAGACTTTTATTTGTCAGACAACCCATATATCCATATCTTCACATGTCTGCAGGCCATGTGCATGAGTTGAATTGAGTGCAAAGTATGTCCAATGACGCAAAAATGCAGAAGGTCACCCTTTTAGAAAATAGACTAGGGTGAGGACAGTACTTAAAATGGCATTTCTCATGTTTGAAAATTTTAATGTATATGCACCTCAAATTAGGGAAACTTCAAAAAGATATTACCTGAAGTCTTTCAAACACGATCAGGCATTTATCTTCATCACCAACCATCGTATATCCATCCATCATGGTGTGATATATGTCAATTGGAGCATCTATACCTTGTTCTTCCATCTCTCTCACAAAGGCTTCAGCTTGATCCATATTGCAAGTTTGACTACATATAGCAAAATATCAAATTATAAATCATGGGAAGAAAATTATAATAGGAAGATCTTTCATCCACACATGTAAAAGCTTACAAATGTAAAACCCAAAAACAAAATAATATGCAAACAGATTTCAATGTTAGATATAAAAACTTTTGTCATCCTACAAAATTGTACTACCCAAAATTCATAATCATACACAAAAACTAAGAAAATATGAGATGAACCTGAAAAATGGAAACTGAACACCCACCAATATGCATATATTATGCTCCCATATATGATAGCATTCAAGGGTGTACATCTCTCTTTGGCCTCCTTAAACCAGTGGTCTGCAGCTCTTCCAAAAGAACACCAGATAGTGTTATCATCGGAATACAATACTGCTGTTTCAACCATTTACTAACAGAACATAAAGTCAAAGTCCTTAAAAAAGTGTTATCAAAAGCTTATAAAAAGTTGCTCATATATGCAGGGAAGAAAAAAATAAGGCACATCAAATTATAATAAATAGTTCAAGCAATCATTCAAGCATGAGAAATGGAATTTGTATTACAAGCTTACTCTGCACCATCCAAGTGGTGGGTGAAACTCAAGTGAACCCCACCAGCAAGATGCAACTACAGTAGTTTGCACCATACTAGTAGAAAATGATAGGAAAAGCAAGCCAAATTAGCAAGTTGATGACATATTGTGGTAAGTTTTAAAAATTTCATCTCATATTTTGGTTTAGCTTGAGCTATCTTAATTAATTGGAAGTCTTTTCCTTTACCATGTCAAAGTTTGTAATCCAGAGAGCTTTATTCCAAAACCTTTACCATGTAGACAAATAGAATGCTTTGTTCAACAGAACCGTGCATGTTTATAAGAGTTTATACTGATAGTAGTGATGGGAACGCTAGAATACTGTCTTAGACAGCTTGTAGCACATGGAAAACATCTTTGAAGTATATCTTTGGGGAAGATAATTTTTATAGCCACAGTTTTCTGATTGTGAATTTCCTAGTCATGTGCAAATTTTAAAGCGTAATCCACTTATGAATTATCCTTAAATTGGAGGGTAGCTTACAATTCAAGGATTTGTTTTTGTGGCAACAATCTTGCTTTATAGAGAATTGGAATTTCAGGGTAAAGTTAAGATGTGTAATTGGACTTCTGGAAGACTCACTTTTCTTGATTATGCATTCATGCAACATGCTTCATTTATGAGAAATTTCATATCGTATTCTGTTTTTTCTTTTATGTTACATAGGTGACGTTGTTGTATACCTCCTATACACCTGGGTAGTGGCCCTGCATTTGTGTTAATAAATGAATTTACTTATCTAGTTAATTACATTACCAAACAAACTGAGTACCTCCTATAAAAAGTAGAAACTCGGAGGCATATAAGAACAACAAATAAAACAAAATAAAAGTGCATCTGTACTTACTCAGCATTTCCCAATTTAGCAAATCCCCCTACAATTATACTATAAGTCACTAAAGTCATGTCAATCCCCTCTTCCTTCATCTTCCTAACACAAAGTAAAGCTTCTTCCATGTCTCTACCAACCGCATAAGCATGAATAAGACTGCATAAATTTAACATTTGTTAATGACAAAAAAATAGTGACAATAAAAATTAAATTTCATTAAAGAAGGAAGGATACAAGGATAATCATAATAATAATAATAATCATCATCATCATAATAATAAGAAGAAAAATATTCTATCAGATGTTGTTACTTTGTGTATACATGTGAGCTAGGCTCTATTCCCCTTGCTCGCATGCTCTCAAATGTTTGACGTGCCCGATGCATGTCCCCTCGTCTTGCATAATAGTTAACCATCAAGCCGTACTCTCTTCTAGAAGGCTGAACAACATTAAGAAAAAACAAAAAGCAAATGAAACTAATAAAGAAGAACTAATAACACTTAGATTACCAAAAGAAAAGTTTCATGATTGCAATCCTCCAAATTAATATATTAGGCGCTTGTCTCTGTGCTTGCACAATGATAACACAATTTTAACATCATTCAGTATGCAGAAGATAAAACCAGCTCCCAAGTAACTTATTGTTGCATCATTAAGTACTCATGCACAAAGACTCATTTGAAAGCACAACCACCTGTGTGATCATATAACTGCTGGAAACTAATATAAATACTGGTTCATCTTCCTAGTTCTAAAGATTGACTTCTGAATTTTTCAAAAAATATCACTGCTAAAAAGATGTCAAACAAAATGAAAAAAAATCAAATAAAATATCATTACTTATAGTTATACCTTAGCACCAACTTTTAAAAATAAAGGCATCCAAATGGGACAAACATGATCTACAGTATTCACATCAGTTGTCGATTGTTGACAATACCTTAAAACTCTTGGGACTGGGGAATCTTGAGCCTGGTTTTACAACATATACAGAAAGTCTTCGAATTCAGAAAAACTAATACTAGACAGCAACCTTGTGAAACAAAGATAGAAAAGTTTCTTTGGAGATGTTTTATTTCTGCAATGCTGAGGAATATTTGGTAGTACCAGAATCCACCAACAGTTAACCTAAACTTCGTTAGCATGAATACCAAATCAAAATTTCAACTAGATTTTTTTTTACAGAAAAAGAAGTATCACTAAAATAGAGAGAGTACATAGAAAAGGATATTAAAGAAAAGAAAACCAAGAGATCAAAACATCTTATGCATCAAACAAGCTGCAAGAATGTAGATCATATAATTATATGTCTATGTTGCACACTGAGTCCTAATTTAATCCTTCCACAAGATCAAAACACAAACACATAGGAATCATAAAGAAATTGTGAAAGTATTTAAAGTTTAAACATACGATTGCGTTAAGCAACCACCATTCATACTGAGAATCTTTTAAGGTTATACAATAAAACCATCATTCAGGAGCAGAATACCAGTGATCCACGGAGCCTAAATAAGCAGACTATAAAATATGCATATCCAACATTTAAGTAGAATACGCACGAGTTGCATCAACTTGCCCACCAAAGAATAATTCATGTATAACCAAATAAAGTAAGACATTTTTACTAGATTTTATCAACTAAGTTAGTAAACAACTAAACATTTGTCATACCCTTAATGCAAGTTTGGTAAATGCCTTGCTTTTCTGTGCGGGTTACAGCATCAAAATGTCTATACATACTTTTATGAAGCACAACATTTATCAAACGCATGAAGAGAAAAGCACTTGGATTAAAAGTATTCAGAACCTCAACCTTCTTAATCATGTCAAAAGACCGAACAACAGCCTGCCAATTCTCTGGCTCAGTGTCAAGAATCTTCCTGAACTCATTCCTTGAGCTCTCCCTTTCTTGGTGCCACTTGGACTGGTACTCCACTCGATCATCTCCGTCTACCCACCGTGCCCTCTCCTCCGATTTCTCCTTCAATCTCTTTCCATCGTCCAATTTCACAGTCAAAACTCTACCATGGAACTCCACGCCATCGAACTCCACTGCTTTCATGGCTGACTTATCTGCAGTGCCATTGGGACCTCCATAAATTACAAACCCAAAACCAGCATTTCTCTCTGTATTATTATGGCCCTTAATCAAAATCACTTTATTTATAGGCCCAAATTGCCGAAAAAACTCAGCCACCTCGTTTTTCTTAATCCAATTGGGCAAATTCCCCACAAAGATTTTTCCCTCTTGCCGGAATTGAGTTCTCGGATTATCCAAGCCCGAATCATCCGATTCCTCAATTCCATTATCCTCCATTGTTTCGCTCTCTTGAACAGTTTCTGGCAGTGGTGGTGGAGGAGGAGGCGGGGGAGAAATTTTGCTGGAGAGCCGGAGCTTGTTAGCGAGAGAATGAGAGTTTGGAGGAGTGGACACATGAGTGGAATTTAAGGGGTTCTTCAGTGGGTTAGAGGGTCTTTTGGGGGTTGGTAGTGAAGGCGGAATGGAGGTTTTGAGGGTTTTGTTCGGGCGACGCATGTTACCGGAGTGGGGGGAGGCATTTCTTCGATTACCTGATTCAGGTGGTGGTTTGAGGGACAATGAAACAGAAGCAGTAGTGGTAGTGGTTGTGGTGGCGGCGGAAACAGTGGGGAACTGTTTTCCGGCGAGCATAGTGGAGGAGAATGGGGCGCTTTTAGTTATTGGGTACTGTGGAGTCGAGAGTGGAAGAGCTTCCATTACCTGGCCTTGAACTGGCTAAGGTAGCAGATTGCCTACGTGTCTGGTTTCGTCAAAAATATGACACGTCAGCGAGAATATACCACTGAAAATATCAGGCCTGACCCGATTAGATTTTTGGACAGGCCTCTATCAGTCAGTGGGAGTTTGGACTTGGGCCTACCCAACCCGGACCCAATAAAACTTATATATTTTTGTTTAGTATCACGTCAACAACTTTTTTTTCCTTCCTCAAGATGAACCATCGTTGTTATTTAATTGTTGTACCAAATTAATGATTTTATCAAGAATATTGATGACCATGTATATTGTTAACTTGTGACCAAGTTCACGTCTTTCTTTTCTCCTTAGACGTACCAATTAAATTTTGAGAAAAAAAATTGTTATGGATTCTTAAATATAAATTTGAGCACCATTCAATTTGTTTGGTACACAATATTTCAAATAACGTGTGACTAGATCCACATAACTAATTTCCATGAATAGATAAAAGAAAAACGAAACTGTAAATTAGATTCACAGTATTTCTAGAACAAGGCTTTCTTTAGTTTCACTCGTGAACAAGAGGTTACTTTTCTAAAATTGGAAGAAACAAATCTCATACTTGGGAACTCGAGGACCATCATTCATGAAATTTATCAGAACATTCAAAGAACCTTTCAAGAAAAATAGGATATTCATAATACAGCCACAAAATAAAATATTAAGTGCCTCCATTTAAAGAAAATAGGAGAGTTTTCAGGACGAAATTTTGGTGTTCGCAAAGTCAAGATTATGAACAAGATTTTACCACCATTCCTTTCGAGCTAGGTTCATCCCCTATTAAGGACTTCACTTTCTTAGAATTAAAGGGCCAATACAAATTTTAAATATAAGTAGCCTCACTAATTAGAGTTGAATAAATGTATCATTTTCTTCTTCCATTCCATTCGTATTGATATAAGATATTATTTTCAATCACGCTCAAAACAAAACTATAAATTATACTTCTACTCATGCCAAGAAAATAAAAATGTAATTAAAATGTTGATTTATGTAAAAAACACATCCAAGGAAGATTCATCAAAAGCAACATGCAAAACATAACATTATAGGCTATGCCAGATCCATTAAACAAACTAAAGCACCACATTCTCAGAGATAAACAAAACATCCATTTAAGGTCAAAACCAAGAAGAATGGTTTTTAATTCATCACTAAACCCAACATCAAAAAGTAACAAGCAGCAAATATTACTACCAATACTCCATAACCAACTAAATCTCTGGTCCTCAAACTACACTCAAAATCTCAAAACCTCCTTCCAGCTCCACCAGCTGGACCCCGACCAAAAGCCTGGGTAGGAACCACAACCTGTGGCTCGACTTCAATAAGCCCAGGAATATCACCCATGCCTAGGGCAGCAAGCATGTCTATTGTCTCCTTATCAACCTTGATTTCATCAATCTTGATTGCTGACTCATCAGGCACAAAGTCCATGCGGCGCTCACGCTCTTCTTCCTGTAGTTTCAGGGAGATGCCACGAACAGGTCCCTTCTGAATTCGCTTCATCAGGTGGGTAGAGAAGCCAGCAATCTTGTTGCGGAGCCGCTTTGAGGGAATAATTGCAACCTCCTCCAAAACCTTCTTGTTTGTGTGGAAGTCTAATGTCATTCGAGAGTAGTATCTCTCAATGACTTGTCGTGATGATTTCTTAACGGTCTTTGTACGAACACGACCCATTTTCTAAATATGCTGTCCCAAGAGGTAGAGAAACCCCAAAATCAAAATAAATTTTTTTAGTATTATTCACAGATAACAGGTAGATATATAATTCAAGCACTATGTACTGAAGGGGGCTAATAACTACAAATAAAAGAGATATAAATAATCAATTCCAATCTAAGTAATCAGAATAATGTATAGAAAAGGGAAAGAACTAAATGTTGGTTACAACATGATTATGTGTAAGACTTGATAAAAAAAAGTTCCACAAAAATAAATCTAATCCATGCATCACCTACCTATTAAGTCATTCCTATATTTCTTCTCAACTACATGAAACAGAGCTCAGTATACAACCAACTCATCCAAGTCCTAAAATGAAAAAGCATATAATACAATACAAATCTACAAACAGAAACCTTATAAATCATATATGTGTCTGTGAGAGGGTTAAGGGGAGGCGAGGGAACACCAATCCTTTGGGAATTCTTTTTCTTCTCCTCCAATTCAAAAAGGTTGGGAGACAGAAAAAAAAAGACACATTCATCTAACTCTACCCCTCTTTCCCCCTCTCCTCAAAACTCCCAAACATAACCTAAGAAAAGGGAACCCACAAATCTCCACCCTTTATTTGTCCAATTTAATAATCTATTCATTTCAGTAGAGCAAACTACACTGAGCTAAATCCCTGTTTGATAATTACAAAAATAAAGGAAAAACAATCTAAATCATAAAAATTTACATCAAGGAAACCTTAGGCGACAAACCGAGAGATCGATAGGGAGGGTGGGTAAGGAGTTACCTGATGAAGAAGAAGAAGGAGAGGAGGGTTATAAGAGACTGAGTGATGCCTCTGGCCGGCATTCGGGGAAGATAGATAGATAGGTTGTGTATAAGATATGAATATATATCTCTCGAGGGAGAAGTGAGAACAGGAAGGGTCAGATAGGTTTGCCCTAAACGGCTAAACCTAGACCAAACGCACCGCTTCAAGATTTTCATTTTCTTTTTCTTTTTTATAATATTTTGGGCTTTTTCTCTTCTTATGGCCCAACATGACTAGTGGGTTGCAGGCTTAAGGCCCCATCCACTATCTTGGGTGGAATCAATTTACAAGTTTTTTTTTTTTTTTTTTTTTTGCAAAAAACATATAAAATTTGCAGTAATGGAGAAATAAGTGTAAAGAGTGAAAAATAACTGAAATATAGTTCTCAATTTTGATTCAATAGGAAATAGGTAAGACAGAAAATTTAAATATTAATGTGATGTACATTTTCTTGTTATAACTTCTTCTTTTTTAATTTGCCACAACGATTTAGAATTGAAATTGATAATTATATATCTAGTTCAACATTATTATATAAAATAAATTTGGATATCATTAACATAATTAGGTTATATAAAATACATTTAAGAGAGAGACAATTTTTTTAAATTAAATACATTTAAAAAATGACAGACATAAGAAATTTTTTTAATTAATATACTTTGAAAAATAAATTAATATTTTATTTTTCTCTCATCTACATAATAGATTGTGTTAAGATAATAGCTATTGATAAAGGTCTGTAATATTTAATATTATTAACAATGATGATTGGAGTTGATTGATAATAATAATTGTGTTTATAAAAATTGAGGTAGTTGTTACTTAAAATATCATGTTTTTTATTTTTTAAATTTTATTGGAATTTAAAAAATATGCTAAAATTGAAAGATAACAATAACATAAATGAATAATAACATCAAGTTTTTTCTTTTTATGTTTATACTGTTTACTTCTAAACCAAAAATCAGCCATAAAAGTGAAACTTAATTTTTTTCTATACTTTTTATGTTTTCGCATTTCTTTTACAGAGGCCAACTTACCATTTGGCCCAAATTTAAAATCAAATACGCGCTAAACACAAAGCTGATCCTCACCGTTCATCAAAAAACCCAAACTTTGTTCATCTGAACTCCATCTCTCTCTTTCTCTCGAACCTCAGTTGCAGATTCATGGAATTTCAGTGAAAATGTCGACGATAGAGAAGTTATTCGTGCAGATCTTCGAGAGGAAGAAGTGGATTATCGATCAGGCGAAGCAGCAAACCCATCTCTTCGACCAACACCTTGCTTCCAAACTCCTTATTGACGGGATTGCTCCTCCTCCATGGCTGCGGAACCCTATGCTGCACTATACCACTTCAGATCCCAAAGGTAATTTCCCACCTCCTTCCATCAAATCAGTTTCAGTGTATATACTTGTTTGGTAATTTCACTATTAAAAAAGTTATTGTTCGTAGGTGGTGTTAAGATGACAAATTTGAATTATTTTAGTTATTTTACGCTATTTGGAAGCAAAATTTGATTGATTTGTTGACTCTAAAAAGGAAGAAAGTGCTTTCATCAGTTTCTTTTTAATGGGTAGTAGGATTTTTGTTCAGAATTTTGAAGGATGGGGAAGGGAGTTCTTCTGCAGAATTCATATGCATGCTTCGCCTTTTCTTTTGAAAGACTTTCTTTATACTGCTAATTTTAGAGAAAATTTTCCATTTAAATTTTGTTGCTTCAAATATTACAAAACTTACTGCCTTTTTATTTTTCCTTTTTTTTTTAATTTATAATCTATTGCTCGTCCAATTATACTTAGGCTTTTCATATTGCAATTGGATAAAGCTACTGAAATTTTTATTCATAGCTTTGAAATTTGTTTCAGTAAGAAGTACCCAACCTTTATTTTGTGGCTATGGAAAGGAAGGAGAACTGTTATACTTTCTTTAAAATTGAGTTCTTTCCTTTTATTTTGGTAAAAAAAATAAGTCACTACCTTTAGTGCTAGGTTCATTTATTTACAAGAATTAGAATAGAATGATTATTTTTTCACTTTTCGTTCTCTCTTGGTATATCATGAAATATCAGATTTAACTAAATTATGAAGGCTCATTTCCATCTTAGCAAGTTAGCTCACCGAGAAATTGAAATTATAGAAAAAATCAACAGTTTCAAGTCAAGAATTATTTTCTTTTATTGGTTGCCTGTTTTATAATTGGACAGGTCCAATAACTTTTTCATAGGACAGACAACAAAATCCTAAGATAATGCCTGCTAAGTTCATATCAAAACAGTCATTTCTTCTCTATATCTCTGCCTTTCTGTATTCCCCTTCCCTCCTTTGTTTTTCCCTTTTTGTTCCCTTGCTCTGTTTCCTTTGGTATTAATAAAACTGGAATATCTTTAGATTATAGTTCTAAATCTCTGTTTGATACAAGGCACGCAAATCTTGTGAGGGAGGAGCATCATTTGCAGTTTATATGTTGGGGAGTGAAAAAGTACACAGTTGAGTCCACTTGTTAACATGCAATTATAAGTTGCAAAACCTGATCAGTTTTACTGCATGTTTGTCAATGTGTTACTTTCCAGTGATGCAAACTCCATATATTTAATAGCACACGTTAAAAGCAACTCAAACTTGTTTAGCAGAAAAATCACCACTAACTTTGCTGACAGTGCTGAAGGAATTCAATACTTCAAGTAATAGTACAAACTTTTGTGACTGTGACCATTATGTAGTAGGAAATCTGGGATCTATATTTGTTAAGAATCTTGTGCCCCTGGTCCCTGCAGAGTTTAACAGAGAAGAGCTTATTTCTGAAGTTTTATTCCCACAATCACAGTCTGGCATTCCTTTCTCCAGTCGTCTTTGCAGTCTGAACAAACTGGGTGTTACAACAGATAATCATTATCTAAATGGTTCACATGGTGAAATTCATGCTTTGAATAAAGACTGTGAAGTTGGATATGGGGTTTCACTTTTGCCAGAATGCTCTGGAAATGATGGTGGATGTGCCTCAAATGGTGTTCCTTGGATGGATTCTTTCGCCACATCTCCTCAGAATCAGATAAATGCTTTGGACAATTACCATGCCCCAGCTCTGTCACTGGCAAGGGTGCAAAGATCCAAGTCTAGGCAAAGAGCGTTGAAACTTCGGAACAGTGCAAAGGCAGCTAAAGGCCGTTCTGAAACCTATGACTGTGTTGATAACATAGACTTCATCAAATCTTTTGAAACCAATATCGACAGCTGTGCTGTGGAAGATGTGAAAACAGGAGATTTTTTTATTAAAACAAATGGCAATGCCAATTACTCTGCTAGGATTTCAAGTTCCAGAAGCTCTGCCAAGAAACTCAACTCGTTGAATGTAGTTGATTCTTCTTTTCTGGCGAAGGAAGGTGATACTCAGTCTAATAATAGCATGGTCAAACAATTGGAACCAGCTAACCCTTCTCATTTTACAATTGGAAGTTTTGGAGTTAGGGAAGAGAGTATAGGAAATGTTCACCAGGGGAGATTAACAAGATCTAGAAGTTCTAATCGACAAGATAAATGGAGTGATGAACTGTTGAAGCTGGATAGCTCCTTGGATAGAGGCAAAGAAGTTGTTATGCGATCAGCAGATCATCTTGTTGACTTAACAGAATTACGCAACACTTCTGACAATGTTGCTTGCGGTCAGGAAGCAAAACTCGGGGCCTGGTGGAACAAAAAACAAGAAAGTGTTGTTCTTGATAGGAGAAAGGTACCTGGAAGTTCATCCCCACCTCAAACTTCAAATTCTCAGGATGCAAAGGGGTCTGAAATGCCTTTACTTAGGTCCTCTCCAAGACAAAAGTTTTCAGGATTATGCGAAGTGAAGTCTAGAAGTCATTCAAGAAGGATAAGCTGTGCAGGGGAACATTCAAGTCAAGAGAGCAGTCATTTACCGTCAGAGAATCACACTCAAGAAATATCAAAGTCTGTTGGCTCCAATATCTGTTGTCAAAGAGTTACAAGGTCTAGATTAGCTGCTTCCAACAAGTCTCATAATGCAAGTGCTACTGAAATTTTTGCTGGAAGGTCCTCTTCAAGTCACAAGAATTCAAAACTATGTGCAGTGGATGCAACTGATTTTGCTGACAAGGAAAATGGAATTGTTGAGTATGCTGCTGATACAGAGGCTAAAATTACTTGTAAGACCGAGGGATTATCGAGACCTGTCAGTTTTTCCTACTTAGGCAGTAAAGTTGTAGGATTAAGAGACTCTGCTTTTATCAAGCCTCCACTTGTGAAATTGTCAAACTGGTCCGAAGCAATTGAACCTGAGAAAGTGTCAGACACTCAAGAGAATGTTCTATCTATTGCCAGGACCATTTGTAATGTTCAGTTGGATAGATCTGCTGCTCTAACTAAACAAACAGATTCTGATTCTGGTGGACTAGTTGAACACCATTCTGCTTGTTCAGGGATTAAGCTGACTGGCGCTGGCCTTAAAATTGGATTAGAAGTACTAGTCTCGAGGCCACCGACTGATTGTGTTATGATTTTGAAGCCCAAGCAACTTGAATTTGATGATATTGAAGAATATAGTTTGAACAGAATTTCTAGTCCTGCACTAGAAGAGGAAACTCAAGGTAAGTCACCAGAAAAATTGGATCCAGAAAATCTACTTGGCAAAGTTGCATCTGTTGAATGCCAAGAAAACTGCAACTCTTCCTTGAAGACGCCTACAGTGGATTGGCAGGAAGTTTTAATCGAAGGTGAGGGAACTCAAATAGGATATTATGAAGGCCATGTGAAGGGGACTGATGAAACAAGCGAACCATTGAATGCCATCTCATCAATTAAGGAAATGCTTGAGGTTGAGAAGGATTTAAGCACTCATATAGAAAGTAAGGAATTACCTACAGAGGAAGTTTCCTTAATGAACCGTGTACCCTACCTTGCAAGCCAGATGTGAAAATTTACCTGGAAGCTCACCAAAGGTAGTACTGTTCCAATGTTTCAGATGGTCATGATGATACAAGGATTGATCTTTCCTTAGAGAAAGCTACTGAGGATTACAATGCAGTAAAACCAACCGAATTAGATTTAGAAGACAGTAAATTGGACAGTGATGCAGGTGTTACTAAATTATCAACTGATGCTGGTTTTGCTGAAGTTACCAGAACTGCTCAGCCTGCAAACCTGGATGACACTGGGAGAGATCTAACAGTGGATTATCCTAGTGTTGTTGTGGATGAAGTGAAGGGTGATTTAATGCACCAGGTCACAAGTTTAGGCATTTCTTTATCTCAAACTTCTGAATTCTCTCCAGAGAAATGGGTTAATAATGGCAATGATGCTGGTTGTTCAACTGAACATCAGAGTGCGAAAAGTTCCATGCAAAGAAGTTTTACCTCTGATGTGGAGCATTCATGCCCTCAGAACAAAAGGAGAAAGATTGAGGGCCAACCAGCTGCTGTCGTAGCTGCTTCAACAAGCTTGTTGGAAAAGCAACTTGAATCTGATAATAGGAAAACCGTAAGGAGATACTTGAATATCACAGAAGGTAACCAACTGACTACACAAGAAGTTCGACGCTTTCCTTATCATCAAGAAAAGGATGTCGAACATATAAATAAAAGTAACAGTCCGATTGAAGGACATGGAGCAAAATGACGAAGGCTGTATGACTGAAGGGCTTTCACCTAAGTTGGAGGCGGATGAGGTACTCAATTTTCTCTCTTACATTCTGAGGTTGATTTGTCTGAAGATTGATTATGTGAAATGACAAATGTTGTATCAAGGTCATCTATCATATGGGTGCTTCATAATCATTATATGTCAAAGAATATTAGGTCATAGCCAAGGTTTAAAAATTCTTGTCGAAACGTAGAAACGTTTCCGTTTCCACACTATCCGAAACGAAACTCACTTATAAAAACGCAACCACCGTTTCTACACAAAATGGGGGCATTTCCACACGAAACAGGAGCGTTTCCACACAAAATGGGGTTGTTTCCATAGTTTTCATACGAAATAGGTCGACACAAATAGGATATTTTTAGAATTTAAAAATCTAAAATTTTGGTTCTAGTTCTCTTCATATTTTAGGATTTCAATTATTATTATTTTTTAATCTTATTTGATGTATATTTAGATTATATAACTTAGAGAAGATAATTCTTTTTAGGATTTTACCCATATTTCTTGACCTTTTATTTATTTTATTTTTTTAATACAAACATTTTATATTAATTTAGTTTAACTTAGTGATGGATAATATTAAAATTTCAGAACATATATATGTTGGTTCAAATTAAAAAATTTCATTAAATATGGATTGAGCCCTGCTAGCTACTCTACTGTTGTTTGGATGTAATTGTAATTTGATATTTTTCTCCAATTTGTATGTCTATGTTTAAAAGTTTACTTTGTTATGTATTTAATAGTATTTTATGTACTAAATTAATCATGTTAGAGACCTACAATTATTATAATATGTGTTTTATTATAAATTTTCATTGCATTTTCACAAAAATTAGCGTTTCCATACTGTTTCTCAAATCGTTTCCGTTTCTGGACTTATCAAAACGATACCTCGAAACGAATTTTAGTTCCTTGCATATAGCTCCGTCAGGCCTTAACATCTCTTTGCACTCTAGATTGTGATGTCATTGCAATTTGGATTTGACGTATGTTATTACAAGATAAAATGTTTTGTTGGTGAATCATGAGCCTTTTTGAATTGTTCTGTAAAGGGGAACCAGCTTGAGAAAACTTTGTCAAATTAGTTCTCAGAAATGATTTCCAAAACAATTTTAGTAGAACAAGCACAATATAGGTAACATCAAAATGTTGTTTACACGCTTTCAATTTTTAGTTTAAACCAAATAAAATTAGTGACAAGAAGTTGTTTTGAAAATATGAACTGTTCTTGAGAAATGTTTCTAAAAACAGTATTTAAGTACACTGCCAATTGGGTTGAGACATTTAGGATTCTGAAGATCAGTGTTTCCGATAATGGTGTTGGATTGTCCAATTGCTTTAATATCCCTTTTGCCTTTTCACATCTTCATATTAGAGGAAATGTCAGCTCTTTTTTTCATTAATATCTTGTTGTTATTACTACACTACTACTATTTTACACTTCCAGTAATCAGCACTCTTGGCAATAAAAGCACCAAGTTTATCAACAATTCAAGGATGGTCAATTATATTCCTAAAATGGTTAGATATGAGATGATTCATTGAGAATGACATGGCTTTAGCAAGACTGAATTGCAGAAAGTGGATTCATATGTTAACCCAAAGCAATTTCTGCCATAGGTTCAATCAGACTTGACCCAATGATCTGGGGATATCTCTTCTTGACACTTGTCTCTTTGCTTGTGATTTCTTTTCGTTGTTTACTTGAGTTAGATGATGCATGGCTAGCATTACCCTTGTGAATTCTGTAGTCAGTTATAATTAGATGCTATAGACTATGTTGCGGCAAGATTTTTTTATTTATTCATCAATTGAGACACTTAAAAGCATGTTATGCATGTGTAGGTTTCCTGTTTGCATTTAAGCTTTTCTGATGTAAAGTTCAATGATACTTCTGCCAGGGGAAACATATCTTGGAAGGTAGACATGGAAGTGCCAATACCTCTTTTACGTTTACTCTGAATGAGATAGGAGCATCCCTTGTTTCAATTTTGACTGAGCAAGGCACCAAAGATACTCAGAATTCTTTGATGGAGCAAGTGGATGAAGCAAGTAAATGCACTATAGATCAGAACCCAGTTCCATTACATCTCACAGATAATTGTGGACTTGAAATTGAAAAATATATGAATAATGTTGAAAGAACCATGCAGGAAAGAAGATTCAATTTAGGAGGATACGCCAAATTATCATACAGTTCACCAGGATCTCTTGACAGCCAACGCTTGGATATAGTTGGTGCTGATGAGAGTAAACCAGAGTTTGAGGGATTCATTATGCAACCAGATGATCCAAAGCCATGCCTCACTGAAGACAGATTTCAATTTGGAGAATTGAAGTTTTCAAGTAATAGAATTGAATATTCAACCATCCTGGAGCAGCTTCACAATTCTGCAAGTATGTACTCTCCATCATCCTGTTCCTCAACAGCGTATAGGTTGCACAAAATACCAGATGCCTTCCAGTCTGTTCCTAATGGGCTTCTGGAAGACATGAACCGGGGAAGTTCCCTTCCTGTAAACGATGATAGTCAGAGCTCCCATTCTGATGGCCTGCCAAGTTTTAATGGTCAATCTCCTTGGGATACCGGGAAACCTCATACATCTCCAATCCAAACGCTCTGGGATAGAATTACTTCAAATTTTGGTAGCTCGGGAAAACGAGGGAGCTTAAATCCCGAGCTTCCCTGCATCAACGAAGAAAATGAGAATCTGGAAGAGGTAGCTGATACATTCCAGAAAGGCATTGGTTCGGAAGTGATGACAAGCTCAGTCAGAAGAGAACCACTTGCTGACATCACAGACAATACTAATCCTCCTGTATCAGTTTCTCAAGATGATATATTTGCTAATAGATGTAGTATAGAGTCTGTAAACACAGAGTATAGCTTCACTGGGACTCAAAACAGGGTCAAACAAAATCAAAATCGGCGTAGGAGAAAATATACAAAAATGGGAAAGGAGAATCAAGGTATATCCTTTGGAGAAAATGGTGCCAAGAGGATCAGTGAATCACTTCGTAACAGGGTCAGCAAGCCAAAATTATCTGGAAAAACCATTATAAGAAAAGGAGGCCCTACTTTTACAGGGAGGATGTCTACACGTAGTAATATTGTGTCTAACATCAGCTCCTTTATTCCACTTGTTCAACAAAAACAAGCAGTGGCAGCTTTGACAGGTCATTCATTTGTTTATTTACTTTCTTTTGTAAATAAAGTGTACCATTTTCTGAAAAAAAAAAAAAAAACCTGGGTTTTGGAGGTTAAATCTCAGAATCTAAAAGGTGCAATTCATGTGTATACCATAGATGATTTATGTTTCTAAGTTCTAACTAGAAATCAAGTTTATTAGCTTAAAATCTGTCCATTGGTTTTACGTGATATTGATACTAATACCCCTGCCATGTAGATCTATCATATATGCTCAATCCATTCATATTTTGATTCTTTGTTTTATCCCAAAAAGGACAAGATAACATTTTGAATCTCGGTTCTCAAAACTCTGCTTTTGAGCTAAATTTATGTCCTACCCTTTACAATTATTGTAGAGATTTCAAATTAATGCTAATCTTTTTAGATGAGGAGAATGAATGGTAAAGGCTGGAAGTAATCTTTTGGTATGTTTGTATTAATACCCCACCAATTCTCTCACTCTGGTAATTGAAGGTATAGATTAAAGCTATGCTGTCCCCAGTATGGTATGTTATAATTCGGCTGTGACAAGATTATTTGTAATTATCCTACAGTTGTATTTTTGAATTAATGCTCTTGACTATGGTTTTGAAGCTTCCTTGCTGCCTTACAGGGAAGAGAGACATCAAAGTGAAAGCCCTGGAGGCTGCTGAGACTGCAAAGCGTCTTGCGGAAAAGAAAGATAATGAACGTAAGATGAAGAAGGAGGCATTAAGGATTCAGCGAGAAAGATCAGAACAAGAAACACTGAGACAGTTGGAGCTGCAGAAAATAAAGAAAGAGGAGGAGCGGAAACAAAAGGTGGCTGAAATGGCAGCAAAGAAAAGACAGAGGGAAGAAGACAAAAGGAAGGAGAAAGAAAGAAAGAGGAAGCGTGTTGATGAAGCACGAAAGCTGCATCTAGAGCAAGAGAAGTTATGTGCCAAGAAAGAAGAGAAAGCAAGGAAAATCCTAGCTACAGTATAACACCTTAGTCTTTCATTCATTTAGTCATTCCTTTCCATTATTCAGTTTTGTAAAAAGTTGATGGTTGGTTTCTTTTTCCGCTATAGGTTGAAAGAGTACAAGAGAGCAAGAAATCCAAAGAGGAACATCAGAAATTGGAAAAAGAGAAAAGAAGTGACTTTCTTAAAAAAGTTTTGGAGATAGAACCTGTGACTACTAGAATTCCAGAAAACGTTGAAACAAAAGCAAGCATTGGCCTTGAAGATTCTGAAGCTTTGAGTTACTATGGTAGCATTGAAAAGGTAAGTTTCTGATGGTGAATCTTTGTAGGATATAAAATCATCTTTCACCTTCATAGTGTCCAGGATTTTGTAGTAATTGCTTACAATTCAGGGTAAAAGAAATCCTTCTTTGCTTATAAGTTAAAGTGTAAAAGTTGGAAACCTTAACCGATGGAAAGTAGGAGTTTACTGGGGCTGGGCTCCGCGCCTGATTTCTTAAAGAATTTTGTTGTGTTCTAAACCGGGAACCCTTCAGAAGTTGACGAAAATAATAAGCACTAAGCAGGCCCATCAAAAACCCTCACAGAAAATGCTTGTGTAGACATTTAATAATGGTCGTTTTGGTAATTGGAGTAATTTGCAAGCATAAATCTATAGCTTGAATTATGGAAACTTAGATGGGCCAATGACCGTAATTCTAGTGGCACCTCATCCCCTTTTAGACCAAACTCATCGTAGGCTTTAAATGCTCCTGCTGCTTGTCTGCTACAATAACCAACCAAAAATTACAGTAGTTGTAGGCACTTTGACAAATTTGTCTGTACAAGCTCCCTCCAGAAAACATGATTCCTGTATTACTGTTGTTTCCCTGGTACTTTAGTTAGTCTTAATACGTTCAGGCCTTCTCCTGGCCACCTTTCCTTAGTAGAAAAGAATGTTCTTCTGATGTCAATGTATGTCTCATCTAGCCAGTTAGGGGAAAACGTAATTCATTTAAACAAAAAAAAAAACGCTTTGGGAAGTATGCTTACATGTTGAAGATGAATGCCTCCTGCTAAGACTCAACCATGTTTTTTCAGGAAACAGGAAATTTGGCCGAAGCAACTGATGATGATAACTTGGTCAACAACACACTTGAAGAACAATCATATGATATTTCTCCATACAAAGGTTCGGATGATGAAGATGAAGATGAGGATGACATACCAAATAGTAAATTCATCCCTTCATGGGCCAGGTGTGCTAACTTTTTTCCTTTGATGAATTATGCTCCTCAGGCTTAAAAGAACACGGCAGTGACCTTATAGTCTATCATCTGTGGCACCTCATTTTCTGTTTAGAACAAGAGGTGGACGACGAATGGGTTCAAGACCCACTGTGTTCATTGTATGACTTATAATTTACCAAAAGTATAATGGTGATATCTTTGTCAATTGAACCTTTCACTTATCCTGTTTGAATAACCAGAGGTATCTTACCAGTCTGTGCTTGTGTTTTGCAGTAAACGTTGCCTGTCACAGGTTGTTCCTTCCCAGAAATTAGTAGACCCAGAAACCATTTTCCCCCCACAAAGTTTTTGTGATATAGCTGAAGGTAACTCTAGATGGTTGAAGTTGTAGATTTACTAGTTGTCACTGGACTAAGCAACAGATTTCTTCTATTGTAGTTCTCTTGCCTCAAAAGCTTCAGATAAAGTAGTAGCAAGTGAATGAAACTGAATTCCAGAAAGTTGCATTCCAGATATTCAACATCTCTATTGAGTTTTTTTCTCTAGAGAAAAAGGTATGCTTTCTATCGATATGTTGTTCTCTATTATTTGGAGTCTGAGCACAGCATCATATTGCCTTGTTAGCTTCTCATTACATTTTTCGTTTTGTTTACTATCAAAAGATTTATATTTCTGCAACTTTGCCTCTTAAGTGCCTGTCGCTGGTAGAGATAGCAATTTAGTGCATGCCTTTGGCAAGGATAATAGACTTTCTTCCTTTCTTTCCATTTTCTTGAAACTAATGTTCACTGCCATAGCACCACCCATCCCCTTACCTTTAGAACACTCCTTCCTTGCCAACACAAACAAATGAACAACCAAAACAGACTCACACACAGACACAGAGCATGCACATGTGAACACGCATGTATAGAGGAACCATTTTAATAATTTGTACTTTGTACTCTGAAAGAACTGGTGTTCAGATTAATCAATTGCTCCCAGAATTAAAAAGGAAGGCAACTTTTGTATACAAGAAGTATATATTAAGGTTCTGTTTTTATATGGCAGATCTCTGAGGAGTGTTTTGTGAAAAAAAGTTTCCAGAATCTTGTTTGAAGAAGTGTTCAGAAGCAGGCGATTTGTTTTTGCGCATTTTTAGCTGAAGAATGTAGATTTCAATTGTGTATATCTTCTTTCAGTGGAATAATCATGTATGTACTTCTCCATTTATATTATATGTTCCTGGAATAGTGTTTAACAAAAGAAAATGTCTGGAATTACGAAGTTCCCTTTTGAGAAAAAGGAAGATGCACCATTGCTCAACCATTACCACAGCCCTTTTGACAAAACTAAGCTTCTGTTTTGATTTTTTTTTTTTTTTTTTTCCCCTGTTAATAGTTAAATTCTGATCAAGAAAGAGCAAGATGACTCTGTTGACATGATAACAATGGCTATACTCTCTGGGGTATCAGTTTGCTACGAGTTGTTTATTTTATTCAACAAGGACCTCGTTGTTCAGAAGGCAAGAAACAAGTGTTGTACAATTTGTGTTTGCATGCAACTTGTACACTTTTTGACTTGGCATGTTGTGCAAGGAGTTGAGTTGGAAAAGGGTCCGCTACTTAATGTTTCGTAATATCTATAATAGATATTAATATATGCCGATCAGACAAAGAAACTACATAGGATAATACATTATGATACAGGAAAACCATTTTCCCTCATTATCAACCTAACTTGTATCAGACTTGAGAATTTACTTTAGTGATATAATTACATCATTCACACTGAGAATAACTCCTGTTGCGAGCATCAACGCTGTCAGTCTCTTTCATCTAAAAAACTCAACTTCTCAACCTTGGTAGTTTATGATTTAATACCAAGGACTACTCTAGTCCCATTGATAGCTAGGAGATTGTCTGTAGAGGGGCCATTCTTAACTGAAAACAGAAGTTCATTTTGATACCCAACATAGTAGTTCCTAATACCAAGACACAAATAATTGTCTATGCACCTTCAAATTTATTTATTTTTGGTTATATAATACACCTTCAGTTTTATAGAGCATAAAGTCATAACTCTGCAATACACGTTTGGGTCAACGAATTTCACAAGCAGTTAAATTAAGATGAGCAATCGAACCATATATGATATTATGTAGTTAACTAAAAGCAGAAGGTAATTTTGTGGGTTCTAAGAAAAATATAAACAGTCGTTCAGCTCTATTTTTCTGGTTACTTTAGAGGCAGGCCAAGTATTGCAATTTGCAACTTCTAAGCTTACCAGACACACGCTAAAAACACTCATGCAAAGTCTACTACAGGTTTCTTCAAGAATGAGAGAGCAGCGAAAATGAATCTCTTATAGTGAAATATACTCACTACCGGTACAGTTTCCATAAATCAATCATAACAAAACACATTAAAATTTTGAAACCTTTCCAACCAGAGGCTTGCAACTGTGGAATTCCTTGAAGCCACGTGCACCAGGTATTCCTACTGGAACTTTAGAATTCGCACTCACATCACTTACTTTCCTGATGTTGATTTCTCTTCTATTTGTATAGCATCCTAAAACCAAAACCAAAACCAAAACCAGAACTGCAGTTGTTGTATTGGAATTTTGTGTCCATAAACAAGGACTAGTGGTTACTGAATCCCTCTTCCAAATCATGTCATTGACAGGCTGACAGCCGCTTAGACCTCACTAAAAGAAGCAGGGCAGAAAGTATAAACCACCAAAATGTCAGCAAAAGTCAACAAATATACATGGAGTTTACCAAAAATCACCACAAGAACAATAGCCGTCCTTAAAATGATGAAACCGGTTTGTATCCCGAACAATGATCTGCCTGCCCACAAATTTTGACATATGCTTCATAAAAGAATGGCAATCACCACAGATTCTGAGATTCTTCATAACTGTTATTGGTGCATTGTGAGGCAAGCACATCAAACCGTAAGTAAGAGCAAGCTTTTCACTGTGATGCCTCAGAAGTTCCTGCTTTCTGCTTTCTTCCACATCATGAAGGTCATGTTTTGTATCAATTTCATAATTGAGCTTCTTTAACTCTGCCAAAAAATAATTCAAGTTTGTGTAAATCTGACTAATCTTTGGATGGTTAATCTCACCAACCATAAATGAATGGACCTTGTTCTTGATCTCAATCCAACTCTTACCCCTCTCATTCTTCAGCTCACTCTCTTTAAGAAGTTTCCTTGCTCTTGCTACTTCTTCCCATTGTTTATTTTGTGCATATATGTTTGAGAGCAAGATGTAATTTCCTGCATTATTAGGTTCCATTTCAAACAAATGCTTTGCTGCTATTTCAGCAAACTCAATGTTGCCATAATTTCTAGAAGAAGCCAAAAGCGAACCCCACATAGAAGCAGTTGCATTAAATGGCATTTTCTCTATCAGGTCATAAGCTTCACGAACCAACCCTGCTCGACCAAGGATATCTATCATGCAAGAATAGTGAAGGGCATTGGGTGAGATATTGTGCTCCTCTATCATGAGATTAAAATATTTCTTTCCTTTTTTGACCAAGCCCATATGGCTACATGCATTTAACACAGATACAAATGTTACTTCATTGGGATAGAAGCCTGCCTGCTGCATTTTCTCAAACAGAATCAACGACTCTAGGGAGTGTGCATGTCTAGCAAACCCAGAAATCATTGCATTCCACAAAACAATGCTTCTCTGTTCCACACCATCAAAAACAAGGTAAGCTTCTGCTATGCAGCCACATTTGGCATACATGTCAATAAGGGATGAAGCAACAAATATATTTGAACCAAATCCTGATTTACATGACAAAGCATGCACCTGGTTCCCTTCAATCCGAACTGCTAGACATGCACAAGCACAGATAGTTGATGAAATCAGAAAGTGATCCAGCTCCAACCCCATCACTTGAGCATTACGAAACAACACCAAAGCTTCCTCATAAAGTGTATTTCGCACATACCCTGCCACCATTGAACTCCATGTAACAGCACTGCGCTCCAGCATACAGTCAAATACCCTACTCGCAGCCTTTATCAAAGTGCACTTCGCATAAACATCAATTAAAGCAGTTCCTACAAATACATTTAAATCCAATGCAGCCTTAATAGCAAAAGCATGCAACTGTGCACACTGAAAGACAGCATCTTTCGCTGCACAAGCACAAAGAACACTGGAAATGGTAAATTCAGTAAATGGAGTTCCTTCTCTTAGCATGTGAACGAAAAGGCTGAGAGCTTCTTGCTCCTCTCCATTCTGTGTAAGTGACCCAATCATGGTATTCCATGAAACCAAGCTTCTTTCAGACATTTCATCAAACTTCTTGCGGGCACGGGAAACCAAACCACATTTAGAGTACAAATTTATGATCATGTTTGATGTTAATATATCAGTTTCAAACCCAACACGGATTATCTGAGCATGGCAGGCCTTCCCTTGGGCTGCTGCTTTTGTTCTCGCACATAACTGCAAAATAGAATGCAAGTTTGAAACTTGATCAAGTTGTTGTGTGATTGGTATCCTGGGTAAGGCATTTGCCTCGATTGATAGGAATCTATAATGGATGCCGAAAATGTCAAGCAGCCTCTTGTATATTCTCAAGGCAGCTCTCATGTCATTGTTTACAGGATAGTACGTTGGTAATACAGGCCAGCCCTTACGAGACAAATTCGCTTTCGGTTTGACTCGGCTGCTGCCGCACGTACACGTGCATGGGCTTCCTCTCTTCCTATCTTTGTTAAAGGGATATCCTGCTCTTTGTCTGGGTTAATTTCCGTAATAAAGGACACCAATGGAAATGAATTTACTATCCTTTTTCTATAAAAAAAGAAAAAGAAAAAGAAAAATAAAAGCAGCTAAGTTTTCAAATAAGCCAAAGAAAGAAATCAAGGTTGAATTCTTAGTGTGACAGTGCATTTATTCAACTTGTTAAAAGGCACTAATGAAGGGACAAAATTCATCTGCTGAATAAAAGATGAGATACCCTAGTCTAGTACAACTTCAGGGACCTGACCATAAAGCATAATATGTAACAACCTCTGTTGCATCTTCTAATGTCGCTCAGGTGGAGTAAAACAACTTTCAAATATTTTCTGCATCACCCTTCCCCCCCACCAAAAGCCAAAAGCCTCAGCAATAACAGGCACAGGGTCAATCACATCTTCAAATTTTGCACTCAGAACATTTATACACGCACATATAGAGTTGCTTATGACCCTATAAAGCCTCACATCCATCTTTCTTGAACACAGGCCCCATAGACATTAACAAACAAACCATTCATCAAGAAGAATATCTTTTTTATTATTATTATTATTCATAAGAGATAACAAAGAAACTAGTAGGTGGTATCGAAGAAAAAAAGGCTTATGGAGGATGCCGAGAAGATACACTGGTCATCAGAGCAGCAACAAAACCTTCTAGAAAGGTGTAAGCAAATGCTAGTCTCTGGTGGTTTGTTTTTTCCCCTATCCCAGAATTGGTAATTGGAATTATGCCATATTAGCCCATTCAATGATAAGGACCAAAACAAGTTGTATCTAATACATATAAGCAATAAATCCAGCAATCACCCTTAGCAACTCAAGATATGATAATCCTGTAAAAACACTGATCACAAGAAACAACCATGTAGCCTTCCATTGATCCACATTTGTAATAGCATGCATGATCAATTCCATTTCTTGACTGAACAACTCACAACTATGCCAGTATGCCTAGCTAGATTTGCTGTTGGAGGAATGACTTAACAAGTTTTATGTGGATTCTTCAAAAAACAGATGCAAACCAATGGTTGCTTCTCAGATCTGCCAAAACAAATTCCATCTGATCATGAAGTACTTGCATGAATATTTGATGATAGACATCATATGGAGAGTATATTAAAGACAGTATGAACAAAACACAATGAACAATCACGAGGATTATAACACTTACCCAAATTATCCTTCCTTTCCACTATTAGATTAATTGCAAATAAGTTTAGTTTCAATAGCCCAAAACAAAGAAAACATATGCTTTCTCCATGGCCGAGGTCTTGCATCAAGAAATTCATTTCCTCTTCATGACCCAGTGAGTTTGATGAAACTATGTTGAAACCTCCATGGAATTGGCAATATATCTACCACCCAATTCCAAACCAAATTTCTCTTGCCAGTTCTCCAAATTAATCCTTTCATGCAGCATTACTTCAGGCACCCTCTGAAGTACTTTTCCATGTTTAGGTTGCTATCAAGATGAACCTACAGAAAATCAAAAGTCGGAAAATACTTGCATCTACAATTTGGGCACACAATGAACTAGGACAGTGGATTAATCTCTATCTTGTTCAGATTTGAAATGCTCAAAATATAAAATCCCATTTGGATAGAACAATTTATTCTCAACCAGAACTTCTATTAAAATTTTAGTTAATCATAAGCAGATATATCCAGGAGATCACAAGCAGGTAAACTAAGAGGAAAGATATTAAAAATATAAGTAAAACTGCAACACAATTCCATTTTTCAAGTGCAAGTAAATTAAAGTAACCGGAATAGAAAGACAAGTATCCTCTAAGGTAAATCTATCAAATCAATGTAATGTATGAAGGGAGTAAAGCAAGCATTGAACCAAAGTGACTGTCAACATAACCTTAAGCTCAATATAACTCTACCTAATTAAAATGGTTCTAACTTCTAATAACTACACTAGACATCAAATACACAAGAGGCAATGAATAAGTCTGAAGTGAGAACTTCCAAGCTACATCCTATATACTTAAGTATACTATTCATGCACAAACTAATAAGAGGCCAACTTGATGTAAAGGTCAGAACATAGCAATTTCATCATTAAACAGCTACAGAAGTAAGTGGATATATTCCAGTAATTTTGGCTAAATTTATCATACCTTTGTAACCAGCCAATAACAAAGCAGAAAACTGAAATATCCAGGACATGCTATGTTGCATTGAATTCCATCATACAACATAGACTCCAACGTTATTTAGTATTTTAGTTTCCATCTCTTTTCCTTTTAATCAATTTCTTTTTTCTTGTACCTTATTTTCACATCAACCAATCAAACAACAAATAACTAAACCCATGAAATAGACACAGAATTGGCACAACGAAAAGAAAAACACATATTCTGATTTCCAAGAAGAAACCGATTAAAAAAATTCAGGTAAGAACTATGCAGAATGGAACGGCAGATATAAATTCTCAGGAACTTTCAAAAACGTTTGGGAATAAAAAAAAAAACTGACTTTGGAAGAAAAGTAAATGTTTCATATAAAGTTTTTAAAATGCCCACTAATCAAAAACTAGTTAAAATTTTAGAAATTAGGGGAGTTTGGGTAAAAATAGAAATAAAAATTCAGAGCACTGGCTTTCATTTGAAGTGACCAAACGGGAACGAGGAATTCCCGCCAAATTCCACTGAAATCAAAACAAGTCTGTCAACGTTCCAAAATCAGTAAATTCGAAAAAAGAAAGCAATCGTGAATAATTGAAGAAAACCCCAAAATTAAAAAAGAAACGAAATTTACCGCAAGGACTTCAGGGTTTTCAGTTTCCTCTTTTTCTCAGCCGCAATCGTAGCCGGAGTTTTGAGGACAGCCTTCCATTGACTGTGGAACTTTTTCTGAAACTCTGGATCCAAAGAATACACTGAATTCATGAGTATCTTCAACGTAAAATCAGTAGGCTTATACCTGGGCGTTGGTCGAGGTGGTGGATCTTTGGGGGTATGAGGTAAACGAAATTCTGCCCTTTCTGGTGTTTTAGGGGAAGGAGGGTCTTCCTGCATCGCATCAAAATTCAAGATTTCAACCATAATCATAAAAAAGAAAAAATATCCGCTGCGGAAAATCACAGAGAAAACGTGAAGTGAGATAGAGAGAGAGAGAGAATGTGTGTGAGAATCTTCGAAGAGCAGAGAAAGAAGAAGAATCAAAGCGATTCGCAAAATAATGCGTTTGAGGAGGCGAAGAAACGGTTAACAATATGAACACATAGAGTTCACAATTGCCGCGTGATGGCGGTGAGGGACGCGGGCTTCCAATATGTCCGTTAACTTCCCACCCGCCAATCCTCTGCCGTCTTTGTTTTGAATTTCGACCTAGGGTTCTCTTTTTCTTTGGATCAAATTATGTTTTTTTTTTTTTTTTCTTATAAATCAAAGATCAATTATAAAACCACAGACCTCTTTTTTTTTTCATTTCTTTTTTCTTTTAATGAAAATATTTTTTTATTTAAAATAAAACTATGGTGTCATTGATCATTCAAAAAGAATGTCTTACATATTATGAAAGTTTTTAATAAAAATTTTATGAACAAGATTAGTGTAAATAGTAGATTTTTCCTTACAAGTTTTATTAGAGTTTCGCATTAGTTCATCAAAATTTGATTGCAACAATATGTACCTTAATCTTTCGTAAATAGTGCATCCATAATTGTTGGCTTATGTTGACTAACTCTAATAGGTATATGTATATAATTAATGGTATAATATACTAGCCAATTTAATATTTAAAAAATATAAATATTACTCAAGCTCAACTTAAAATCAGTCTTATATAATTCACCTGATTATATGAAAATAGTTGTTCCTTTTAATATTTAATAACTAAAATTATATATAGATATTTTTAGCTTAGCAATCATATGTTTGAATTAACTTACGTGACGCTGGGGTTTGAAAGCATGGGAGCGCACAGGATTAGATAGCCCGGTAGTCCATGCAGTAAACATACGTCAATCAATCACATATTCAGCCTATCTAGCTCGGTCACTCCAAGCGATTTTCCTAAAAATACTCAAAACACATAAAATTAATGAAAAGAGCATATATTTTTAACCATAAGGTCAATCTCGTTAGATAACTCAAATTATACTAATCTATTAATCAATAACTATTAAAGAAGATTGTCGGTAAAAAAATTGATATTTTTAATTTAAATCAAAGATCTCCTAATTTGTAAATATTTTATTTCTATGGTTTCTATCCAAATAACTAGAGTATCAAAGTATCACTTTCACCCACTTTTACTAAATTTTAGTCTCTAACTTACACAAGATTTTAGGCCCAAATTTGATCTTTGATAATGCAACCCATTGAATTTTGCTTAAATGTACTTTTGTTTCAATTTTAAAGGAAGTGGGAGACAATGGGCTCTCCATTTGGGCCTTCAAGTAGAAAGGGTCAGGTTGTAAAGTAAACAATTCAACATTGAAAGAGACTACATGTGATTCCAGCTTGGCTAGTAGGGCCTAATCAAGTAAATTGCTTAGCTTAGCAGCGCTGCATTACAAAACTCAACCTGCACTAATAAGCTCTGTAATTTAGAGATGTATTCATGTGAAAGAGTTTAAATATTATACAACTTTTAATTGCAGTTATGGTTTATATTTCTACTAGCCACATGCACATGTTTATAGACCTTTTGAATTTTTTTTAAAGTATAAAATGATAATTTTATATTTTTTAGTTCTATTTAAAGAGAAAAAAATGAGTTTGTCTGTGAGTGGAAATAATTCAAGTAATTATTAAAAAATTAAAATCTTTTGAATTTGTAATTACTAAAAAAATATTTATTTATATTACTATAAGTTAGAGATGATAAGGATTTGATAACTACTATTTAAAAATCTCAATTTAGTTCTCTCTTTTCTATTTATCATTTTTTATTTTAATATTCAGTATTTTTTATTTTTCAAAAATTTTAAATTTATTATAGGTGAGTATCAAATTATTATTATTATTTTACCTCAATTTAGATATTTTATAAAAAAAATTAAAAATACATATTACAGAACATTTGACATACTTTTTTTTTTTTCTATATTTACTGAGATTTTTACCATGAAAAAAAAAGTATGATTCTTGTGAAAAAAATTTTAAAAAAATATCAAGTTTTTCACAAGATTCATAAGTTTATCTCATGATATGTAATAATAAAAATTAAAAAGTAAAATAAAATAAAATTTCATATTAGATGATATTTTTTAATACTCATCTTAAATATTAATTTATGGAATAACTAATTAAATGCTGAAAAAAAAAATAAGAAAAAAATATAAATGGGTAACAGTATTGTCATGTCATTATTTTTTAATAATTATACTCATTGATTTTTTATTGTTTGCCTCAAACTATATATACAAAAATATATAAAAAGTGTTTATTTTGATAATAATATCAAATTTAATGTCCTTAAATAATAAATAAATTTTTTATATATAATAAAATAGATATAAATGATGTACTTCCATTCATGTGAAACTTTTCATTTTCTCTCAAAACAAACTGAAGAAAAAATAACAAATTTGATTTAAATATCATTAAAATGCTTATCATCTCTGCTGTTTGACATGGAATCCTAAGCTCATCAATAAAGTAGATATTTTTTGAACATTAATGCACCCACTAAACATAATATAACAAAATCCACTTCACAATTTTCATGCTAACCAAACAAAATAGAGGATGAACCTCAACTCAAGTAAAGATATCCACAATTTACATACACACAAAATTTAGTGTGGACCTCACAATTCTTCTTTTATGTTGAAAAGACATACCTAGGCCCATCTTCTATCACTCATAAATTTTCAACTCCCACTTTGATTAAACTTGGTTGAACCAAAAAGTCATACAACCAAGTTGGCCTGAATTCTATTGGAAAGGTCTTATCATATGATCAACAATATCTTAACCAACTGAAAGTGTGAAGAAAGAACAAAAATTGAGATATCCAACCCATCACTCCTTTTTGGGATGTACTTTTCACAAAATATTGCATATATAATAAGCATATAGGTTGCAGGTTATGGTGGGAATGAATACTTTCCATATCTTCATTCTTTAGTGACCTTTTTGTTTGGTTTCTTCATAGATAGGTCCTCATATACTAATCGACAATTTTGTATTCACATGACACACATGAACCCATAATAAAACAGGCAAACAGAGAAACAATTAAGTAGGATTTAGGTTTGGAATTGTAAGAATTAGCATAAGAAGAAGACAAACATAAAGTTCATTGCAATGGAGACATTGAATCAGAGGCTATAATGAATGTTGATGGCCCATTCCATCACATCATAACATAAAAGCTTCTTTTTGTGTAAACAAACAAAACTCACGAGTAATTAATTTGGGCTTTTAAGGAAAAAGTTAAAGGGTAAGTGCTGACATTGATAATTATCAAGACAATAAAATTTTGTTAGCTGTGCAAAAAACAATTTCAGTGAATAATTTTATGTGAGGTTTGTTCACTCAGGTTCATATATGTTAAAAAATAATATTTTTCTGTTTAATTTATTTTCACACACTAAACTGATTTTTGATTGATTATCTGATTATGTTCCACTCTTTATTCTCTTGACCTAAGAATCCAAATAGCTAGTGGAAGCAACCAGTTGCAATTCCATGTCAATGTTCCTTTGATTTTCAAGATTCTTTTCTGGAGCATCAAATTGTGTCACAACTGATTCAGAATCAAAAAAAAGAAAAAATAAAAAAAAAGGCATAATTAAACAGTAAACAATACTTTCATGTTGAACAAGACTTACGATTAACCATGGGGTAGTATTACCAAAAAAACTCAAAGTCATCAGCTTTGTCTTATGCATTTGTAAGCTAAATTTAAAAAAAAAAAAAAAAAAAAAAAAAAAACTTTTGATTACTGAAAAATCAACTCAAAAAAAAAAAACTTTAGGAAGACAAAATAATTTACATAAGCACATCAACTTCAACTATTACGAGGTAAATTTTGTTATATGGTCTTATCCTGTCAGTTCAGAATCTGAGTAAATAAAACGTGTAGTATAAAATTTGTCAAACCTCAATAATATAAAACAAGCATATCAAACTGAGAAGGAAAAAAAACTCAAGGTATTAAAGCAAGACTACCTTAAACTCAAAATGCATGTGAATGCTTTGGATTTGACAAAAGAAATTGACTTACAAATTGAATCATAAATTCAATCTGGAATATCTCTCTTTTTTTTCAGATTTTTGACAAATTGCAGCTACTTTTTAGCTCAAGCTAACCTGATATCATTGAGTTCAACATCAGAGTATAAGATACTGCCAACCCATCAAAACATAAAAGTGGCTACAGATAAGAACAGATTAAAGAAAAAGAGTGAGACCGGGAAATTAATGGTGTCACAGAAAAATAAATAGTGCAGCAGACAAAAGAATTTAATTAGGATAGAAAGAAGAAAATATGGAACCAACACATTGGCCCATCATTCTGTCCTTATATCTTGTCAATCAAAGATCACATCATTGAACTAGAGAACTCAGATAAGGCATGGCCTTTGTTGATTCTATGCATCTATCAAGAATATCTTACCTGTGTATTGAATCCTACCTGCGTATGGAAAAGATAATGATATTACGAATTGGGATTGAAGGAAAGGGAGAGAGTAATTCAAATTTGTCTAAATCTATCACTAACTGTGTAAATGTCAAGAGCAGCTATTATAAATGAAAGAAATCCCAAATGAGACTAATGAAGAGAGAGTCCACCCACTGTCATGTGGTTAGAACCAATTAGATATGCTCATCTCCATTAATAACAACAGTTACATTTATTCTTTGAGATTAGAACTTAATTATCAACTCATGTTTAAGGATTAAAATTATAAAACCTACGATTTGGATGCTGAATTTTCTCCAACCATAAAGCTGTCAACATAATATAAAAAATTATAATGGAACAGAGTACTATATAAGGGTGCTTTCAAATTATAATGAAACAGTTCAATTGGAATAATTTTTTTTTCCATGCTTTCTTTCATTTACTGTTAAGGTCAAAACATCCAATTCAAAAAGCTGATGGAGTACACATAAGCATTAGGCAGATAATGTACAAAGGGATCAGAACCTAAGCACCAATGAACTATACAATTTGCCATTTCTGCAAAGTTGCAACCTATTCTATTCATATCTATCCTTCAAATTTTAACCCCCTTTTTAAGCATCCATCAACCATTCAAAAAACTAGATGTGATTCCAAAATAAACTAAACAATAAAAAGATATTCTACACTTTGAAACTTCGATCGTCACTTTGTTTTGATTCCATTTCCACGTGAACTTCGCCATTCTTTTGACTCAGAGACCCATCTCCTTCAGCATCATAGCTAGCATGGACACTGTAAAAGACATACACCAATATTGCAAGAGCCGAGAAGAATCCGAATCGAACATAGGATGGCCCATCCAGTGACCCCAGCAAAAATATATTCAGAAAGATTGATATGGAAGGTATCCATGGCATTAAAGGAACACCCCAAAATTCTGGTTTCCTAGCTTGAGGTACCATGCAATGAAAAACTTGCAGAATTGCAATGGCAATAACACTACAGGCACAGAGCATGTAGGCCTTGGGCTTTCCAGGAGGTGCAAAGTGCCATATCAGTGCGAATATGATTGAAGTAAGGGAAAATGAGCATAAGAAGGACAATGTAGGCCATGGATTTGTTGTCCCCACCGCAACATAACGTCTATAAATCACAGCATTTGCAACCATGTAAAAAACAAAGAGTGTACCGATGGTGACAAGGTTGAGAAGAACATTTAGGTCAGTGAAGAGAGCAATCCCCGCAGTAAAGATCCCTGAAAAGGAATTTGCGAATATGAGCAAAACTTTTTCTTTCTTTTTTTCCGAAATATATAATATAATCCTAGACTTTCAAGTTGATATTGAAATTTAACGAAACAAAGCGAAAGAGGGGGACACTAGATAAGAATTGTGGAATGTCAATTGCAACAGAGCATAAAGATCATGAAAGATGATAAGTAACAGATTTTGAAGAACTTTTACAAGTGAGGCAAAGTCATTATCAGTCCTTGATTCCAACCACTACGCATAATAGATCACCCATTATTGGTGATTGGACCAATTTAGACCACTAATTCCTAGCACAAGAAAGTATTTTTCTTCATTATCTTTCTTTCTAGACTTCAAAACAGCATATGAAAAGAGTAAAATGATTAGAGGGTGTATTATTCAGCACCTCACATTTCCATCCAGGACCACTTCACACCTTTTCCTTATGAAGCTAGTAAAGCACACTCCTAAATCTACAAGTCAGCTCTCTAAACCACATATTACAAAAAAGAGCTCTAAACCATATAATAAAGCAGAAAATACTAACATGAGAAAGGTGAATAATATTTCGGGACCGTCCAACAATAGAGTAGAGACCTGTCCAGAAAAAATCATTTCAGATCTTAAAGACAACTACTCATTCACCATTAAATTCAAGTCATATCTTTTGAGTCCTCTCCCTGAACACATTCTTCTTGGTGACATTATCGGGGTTGCTTTGCCCAGTGTGTGTTAGTGCTAGAAGCACTATTATAGTATCATTTACTATAAGACTAATTCAGCCAAAAAATTTGTTGTCCCACTTAGAATAGATGAGATTCTAGTGGAAGAATGAAAAACTAGCATGACATTAAACTTCACTGTGAAGTATAAACCAAGGATTAATAACCATCCACTAGAACACTACTAAATACCAGTTAGAAAGTGAACTCATCTTCAGAAGAGTTGCCGCATATCTCTAAATGGTTGGAAATTTGAATTTGTCATTATTTTTAGCTCAGTCGGTAGAAACAGTCCAAATTACACAACTTTTATAATGGCGACATTAATGCTTTAAAAATTAAGCAAGCAACTAATTGAAATTCAATGTGAGAAAAAATAAAAGAGCAGGTCCTTTATGAAAAAGAAAAAAAAAAAAAAAAGATTAACAACCACAGACTATCACAAACAACAGGCTAACCCAAACCACACACAAACCATGCCTCGCCCAAGAACTAAAATCATTCAAGTGGGACCCATCACCAACAGCCATACTTCAAAAGTAAAAACCCAACAAGAAACATAAACCAAGCAACAAGTAACCAACAATGCCCATCGCATGCATCACTAAACAACGAAAACAAACACCTCTACAGTCTTCTTTCTTTTCTTAAGATCACTAAAAAAAAAATTAGACATTTTTCAAGGATTTTAATTTAAAATAATATTAATTTATTATATCAAAGTAACGTACCAAGAAAAGCGGAGGCGTTGACAGGCGTAGATGTCTTAGGGTGGACCCTAGCAAACCAAGCTGGGACCACACTTGACCGTCCGATCACGCACATGTACCGAGCCTGTCCCAGCATCGCCACCAACAGCGACGTTAGTATCCCAAAACTGGCCCCCACACCTATCACGTTCGACACCCATCCCCAACCGTCCGATTTCCCACTGAACGCCGCCGAAAACGGCGCTTCCGCATCGATCTGCGTGAAGCACAACACCACAACCATCAAGGACAATTCCGTCAATTCAACTCATTTACGATCAGATCGTCAATACCAATCCAGAAAAAATTTATAAAATAAAATAAAAAATTTATTAAATAAATTTATTTAATTAACCATATCATAAGGGAGGAGCTTGGACATTGAAGCGGCCATGAGACAGTACAGGATGGTGACGATTATAACCGAACCCGACACACCGACGGGTATATCCTTAACCGGGTCACGGACTTCTTCTGCCATGGTTGAAACAGCGTCGTACCCAATGTAACTAAGATAAACCATGGCTGCGCCGTTAAAAACACCTGAAGCTCCGTAAGGGAAAAACCCGGATGCGTTTTCTGGGTTACTTGGTTCGGTAAAGTTCTTCCAGTTTCCTTTCCAAAAACCCACTAGTATTACAAACGCTATGAATAAAATGTGCAGCGCCGTCAAAATCAAGTTTACCACCGAGGACTCCCTCGTACTGAAAAATTAATAAACAAATAAATAGATAAATCAGATTTATAAATATGAAATTAATTAATTGTGAAAAATTAATAAAATGGGTTTCGTTTGCACCTGTAGCAAATGACGAGGGTGATGAGTAGAACAACAGCCACCGCTACTATATCGATCTCATTGAACCCATTGGGAAGGGAAGGGACTGTAAGCCTCCATTTCGCGGAGGAGACGCCGATTGCTGTACCAAAATAGGCAGTGAAGCCTCTGGCGACGGCGGCATTTGACAGAACGTAATCCATGACGAGGTTCGCACCCGTTAAAAACGCCGCGAACTCACCTGTAAAATTACAAATGAAATCGATTATCAGTACAAGTCATGGGTCTCATGTGTGGGAGGATGATGATATTAAGGGGCAATGTTAAACGAACCGAAAGTGATCCGAAGATAGCTGAAGGCGCCGCCGGCGACAGGCATGTCGACAGCGAACTCGGTGTAGCAAAAGGCGGAGAGGAGAGCACAGAGACCGGCAATGGCGTAAGATATCACGATTGCGGGGCCAGCATAGAGTCTGCTGGATCGACCGGTGGTTACGAAGACGCCGGCACCGACCATACCGCCGATGCCGAATCCGACCAAGTCAAACCAACGGAGACTCTTGCGCATTTCAGTACCAGACCGGGCTCGAACCCGGCTCATTTCTTCGTAGGAGGTGGAGACTGAACCGGCACGGCGAGCGAGGCGAGCAGGGGTTTGAGCAAGGGCATGGAGGTAAGCACGAAGGCTAGAGAAGGATGAGCTACTGCTCTCCATTCCCTCTTTCTCTCTTACTGTTTGTTTCTGTGTCAGTCTCACTCACTCTGTTATCGGAGTTGGGCTACGAAGGCATCAGTTATAAATACGAAGATAAAAGTGGAGCTGTTTCCTACAGACCATCTTTTCCTTCTTTACAAGAGAAAAAAAAAAAATTTCTTTTATTGATGAAAATAATGCGACTAGATGCTCGTAAGTTACTATTTGATAATGTAAAACATTATGAATAGTAATTGAAATTAAATTTATAACATAATTTCATATTTATTAATATTGCAAACAAATTAGTCATGATCAGCTATTGTTGATGTTACATAATATTAATAGATAGACTCGAATAAAATCCCATTCTCATACAAAAATAATATCATGTGTTACTTACATTAAGAACCAAATTTACAAAATTTTATTCATTTAATGTAACAACAAATATTTATTTTAGTATTATATAATTAATATTTTCTAACAAAATATGAAAATTTTGAATTAATTATAATTTTGTTATTTTAAAAAAATTAATTGGATTTGCCTAAAACAGATGAAATAGAGACTTGGATATCTTGGTCTTGGAGTAGGTGAAAAACGTATGGAGCGAGAAGTTGGAGAAGAAACTGAATGGCCACCTGGCTGAAGTTGGACAGTAGCCATTGCCAACCACAAACTTGAAACCAAACCAAACCAAACCCCAGCCCATAAACTTCTAAATGGTTCCAAACTTTCAATTTATGGATCAATTCATAGTTTGACCAATCAGTTATTTTAAAATAAAAATAATTGCCTAATTATACTTTTATGAAACACGTGGTATCCAGTTTGACACGTAGGAAAAAGTATCCTTTAGGCAAAAGGACACGTTACCAGAGAAATAAAATTTACTATTCAATTCTTTATTGTAGTATAAATTTTAATATTAACAAATTATGACTTCACTAGCAATATCTAATAAAAACTTAATAGGGAACTTAAATTACACTATTAATCACATATTATGTTATAATTTAGATAGAATTATGAAAAATGAATTGCAGTATTTTCAATTATAAGACTCAATTAAGTCACAGCAGCTATTAAAATTATTCAATTTTAATTCTATAAATTATTTATTTAATATCTATTCTATACAATAGAAATAATTTGTAGGAGATCCATCACTAATTTATTTCAATCCAAAATGGGTAAACTTGTCCGCAATAATTCTACAGACTTATTGTCAGAACTGCATGTAATCTTGCAGCTCAACTGGCCGGCCTACAAACAAGTAGGAGGTAATAGCTACAGTATCTACCCATATATATTTTTATATAATAAATATATAAATATTAAAATTTTAATATTAAATTAAATAAATAAAAGAATATATGCATTCTACCTAGTTATTAAAAATTCATAAATAATTTCTAAAATTCATTAAATAATTAGTAAGATGAAAATCCTTGAAGCTGAAAAAAGACAAAACAAAGGTCTCTTAAGTATCTACCACTTTGAGTCTTTGACTGTTGTTTTGATAATTGGACAAGTATTCAACAAGTACGTCACATCTTAATAATTTAAAACAAATTAGACAGATCGATAATGAGGATTAATTTATTAATGAAGCACTAGACACTAGAAATGTTTTCAACCTTTAAATAAACCCATGCCTGTAATTTTGTCCTAATACGAACTGTACTACAATAATTTACATTATTTTTAAAAAATTATAATATTTTATTTTTATTAAAAAGAGAGCTGTGTATATAAAAAAATATTCCATGAGCCTAACTTTTAATAAATTTTGTTTTTTAAATTATTATAATGACTTTTGCTAATGAGGTAATCAAATATTGTTAGATACGGTAAAGAAGAAAAAGACAATGTATTTGGCCATTAGTATCATAATTATTTTACTCAAAACTAAATCAAGCCACTTTGTTGAAGATTTGTACTTGGTAGTGTTTTTCTTACTTTCTAGGCCTGGTTTTGGCTTTATTAGTTCACTAATTGTGTTCAAAAGTAAATAATTTTTTTTACAAATAAAAAACCATCAAGTGTATAATTGATTTGTAATACGTCATCTTGTTTTGGCTGCCTACTTTAATGTTAAACAGTATTTAACCCACCCCCCCCTCTCAAGTGATATTAGAAAGAAATTGGTACTAATCAATTATTAGACAACATTTATACATTTTAACTAGAGATGGGTAAAAAACTAATTATTTGGGGCAAAGCCCATAAATGTCACATCAACTCTCTTTTATCATTATATAAATTATTCTAATTATGATTGATGAGTTCAAATTTGAATTAACCTGATCTAATATGTGATTTAAAAAATATTAAAACAAATTTGATCTAATATTATTTGATCTCTAGACCAAGTCCTTTTGTTATATTCCAAACCAACCCGGTTTATTATTATGAGTTTTTTAACTTTCTTACTTTTCCTTCATAATAATTATTAAACAACATTTAACTAGAAATAGATAAAAAAACTAATTATTTGGGTCAAATGCCCATAAATGTCAAGTCAACTCTATTTTATCACTATATAATAATCTTACTATGGTTCAGATTCGAACTAACCTGATCTAATATGTGATTTAAATAATATTGGATCAAATTTGATATAATATATTTGATCTCTAGACCAAGTATTCTTTGATATGTTACAAACCAACCCAGTTTAGTTTTTTTTTTTTTTTTTTAACTTTCTTTTCCTTTTTAATAATTAGAAAAACTGATTGCTAATAGCGAAAAAGAAAAAAGTTCTTACGAAAGTAACATATACATTGGATCAAATTTTATACATGAATCATAATGGAAAATTCTGATCCCTCTTGATTTTAACTAATTATTAGACAACATCTATACACTTTAACTAGAGACTGGGTTGAAGATTAATTATTTGGATCAAAGACCCATAAATGTCATATCAGTTATATTTTATCACTATATAAACAGTAGCCACCCTCAAAGAAGAAGAAATATCGATTTTTCAAATCTCTTTGTTTCATCATTTTGACACTGACATTTTGTGTTGTCCTATTCCTAAAAAAATTTATAATCTTGGTATGAATGGTTTATCCTTAATCAAATTGAAGATGCGCAAATTAATAGAAATTTATTTAAATTAGTTAAAACAGCACATGAATGCTAAACTGAAAAAAAAAAAAAAAAAAATCACTTATGGGTGCAACAATTTGGTACAACTAACAAGTGAAAAAAAAAAAACTACAGATGTAGACCTAACGAGAGTGGGCTAATTTTTCTGTCTTCTATTTATCTTTAAAGCCCAACCCTAAAATCGACTCCCATTTAGCTTTCCTTCCAAAACTGCGTCTCCCTTATCTCTAGGCCCAACAATGAAGTAGTACTTTCACTAATTAAAAAAAAAAAAAAAAAGACTTGACCATGGGCCAAGTTAAGGATAAGATTAAAGCCTTATTTTCAGAATGGAGTCCGGCCCAGTTGGATCCAACAAGAGGTTATCATTGAGTGTGGCAACATTCTTTTTTCCCTTTACTATATCTGTCTCGATCCTTTTTTACTTTTCTTTAATAGCACTAAAGTTTTTATGAAATTTTAAAATATCAGTAAAGATAAATTAATTTAACAACACTAAATAAAATAGTTTGTTTAATACATGAAAAATAGGTTTATACAAACATTAGTGAAAATTAAGAGTATGTCATTGAATAATTAAGAATTGACACAAGTACATAATAAGAATATTTTAATGGAATTTGAATATTTTCATGGGAGTTTCTGATAGAGAGAGAAGCACGTAATATTTTTTTTTTATGTCAAAATATGCTATACTCTAAAGCAATAGTTCATTTCTTTCTCTTCTTAATAAAATTTTATGTGTCACACCAGAAAATCTAATCCAGTTTGATCATAAAAAATTTAATAAATAGAATAATTTCAAAACCTCAAATTAATTTTATATAATTAGAAAATATTAAATTGTGGCTATTAACTTTCAACTCTAGAAGAAGTTACATTTTTGGTTCACAAAAAACATCCTTAAAAACCACATAGTTAAGTTTGGGGGCCTAATCACAATCACTTCCCTCACATATTCAAATTCTCTTAAGTGATTCATGAGAGTTCAAAATGTAACTAAAATATCATTTGTTCGTTGCGAAGGGTTAGGCTGAACATTGTCTACAGAATTGACCAAAAATAATATTAAAAAAGCTTTGTTTGGAAGGAAATTGGAATACGACATGACAACTTGATCTTATCCAGAACAATGTTAGACGCCCAAGAGAAAAATTCCACGCTGGGTTGACGTGGCAGTTAGATACGCAGCCACGCGGCTATATAAGACGATTGTGTACCGTACCAGGACTCTTTGGCTAGCCTAATAATCTGTCAGGAAAGTGTCACCTGCATACGTGTCATGCTGACATATCAACCTGCTATTGCCTAGTAGTTATTTGCCGACATCACAAGTCTTTTTAATTGCCAGGTTTTTTAATAAGTAAGACTTAGATAAAAGTCTCAAATATATATATATATATATATATTAAAGTAACTTGGTGATAATTTTTGTAACTATTCTTATAAATTTTTACTATTCAATTGGTGCTTTTTAGTTATTATTTTATAAATATTAAAATTGTATATTTAAAATAGACTATTAATTAATTTATTTCTTTAATTCTTTTCCCTTATAATACTAATAGAATTATAATTATTTATTATTATTTTGTTTTCTTAATTCTTTCCAATTTTATGAATTAAAATATTATATTTATTTTATTATAATATTATTTTCTTAATTATTCTTCTATCTTAAGAATTAAATGTAGCATTTTATAAATTTGTATTGAATTTCATTTTTTATTTTTTAATTACATTAACAAAGGATAATATTTAGTTATCATTTCATAATATTAAAATATTGTGCTTTAAATAAATTACTAGTTTATTTATTTTTTCTAACTCTTTCCCTTTTAATATTAATATGATTATAACTTCTTCTTTTTACTATTAATATTTTTTCCATAAATATTCTTAATTTCATGAATTAAAAGAAAAAAATTATAAATTTACATTATGATTTTAATTTTTATTTGTTTAATTACATTAAGGCAGAGTAATCATTTGTATTAATTGTAGTTTTTTAATAATAAAAATAATAAAAATGTATATATCATAAATACAATTCATGCACAATGTCTATACATATAAAACGAGTATAGTGTAAAAATAACCATCTCAATTTCAATAATTAATTGATTTGTTAAAATATATATTTTCCTGATATTATATTATGACAAGTTACTCAGCATAACACTTCATACAATTCACAGGATAGTATATGCTAATATCTCCATCTAATAATGCAAATCTGATAATTAAATAATTTTTTGATAATTTATTTTATTATATAATAAATTCTCATAATAATTTAAATTTTTTATTTATTAAGTATTATTTATTAGGAATAAATCAAAACACCGAATTCTACAAATTTGAACTTGCTTTGCTAACTACTTTGCTCATTGCATAAATGTGCCATGAAAATTGTACGTACAACAATATTCAAGCAATCAATTAGACTGTTTTAAGAGGTCTTGAATTTTAATTTTCTAATAATAATTAAATTTTTCTTAATTAATAAGTTAATATTTTAAAGAGTATTTTATAATAGTGAATTCTCATAGTAATGAATAATTTAACGCTTTTTTTGTTAAGTTTAATATATATTAAGAAGAATATTAATAGAGTATGTACATTAAATATGTCCCTATTTCGATGAAAAGTCTAACAATGCTACAAATTTAAGAAAAAAATACTAAAAAGTGCTGCATGTATCTTCAAACTACCAAAAAGTAATCTTTTTAGCCTTTTTTTTTTTTTTCTTTCCAACTAAGTTCTATATAAATACTATTTTTTTTTTCTTATACTGCCCTATACTTTTAGGTTATTTTAATAACAATATATTATATTGACCTAAATTTTTATTTTTACTACATATCACTAATAAAAAATAGCATAAAGTAAATTGAACTTATAAGTGATATTCTAAGAGAAATATATAATGTATAAGTTTCATTAAAAATAACTAAATAGTATTTTCTCTCCAAATAAATGTTAGACTTTAAATTGAAACATCTCTTTATAACTTTAAATCTTGTATTTGTATTTGTATTTTATTTTTGTTAAATTATTAGGTGTAAAGTATTTAATTAAGTAAAAATATATCAAGAAATCAGTTAATATATAAAATTTTATCATGAAAATATTGAAAATATATAATGTATAAGTTCATTTCATTATTAGATTTAAATTTTTTAAAGTTCAGAAAGAATCTAACATTATTTAAATTTAAAGTAACTTATATATATATGTGTGTGTATTATTTTCTTTTTCTTTTATTAAAAATAATAAAATGAAAAGATTGCTATTAAGAAAATAAATTTAGAAATAAAATAAAGGATGATATAAAATGGTAAGTATTAGGACTCATTTAAAAAGAGAAAAGTAAAAATAAAACTTTTTTACTATTTTAAAAATATAAATATGACTTTTACATATTTTAATGTTGTAGTTAGTGATCATTATTTAGTGACTTACATAAATTAATTTGCTACTTTTATAATATTTTAAATGTGAATTATATTTATTACATATTTGCTCAAAATAATTTATTTATTTATAACAATTGATCATTATTTGGTGAGATATAATAAAATATTTTAAATAATTATTATATTCAGAAAAAACTCTAAGTGGATTATAAAGTGAAATAGTCATCATTAAAACTAACATTTAAAAAAAAAAAAAATGACATGATGACTATCATATCACACTGAATTCTACTGAGAAAAAAAAACTGTAAATCTGAATGAGAGAATTTTTTTTATCCTATTTAACCTTGTTCTGTTGTTCGACCTATTACCTCATCTTACCATTGTGTATTATAATAACCAGTGTTTTGACTATGGAGACAAAAGTAAACTTTTTAAAGACATTATGACCTTCTAAACTATCCAAAATCTCACACGAACTTTTGGGCACTGCCGTAGTTTAGCTTTTAGATTATACCTTAAATAGTATTTAAAATTATTGGACATTACACTTCAAAATTCTACTCATCATATTTTGAAGGGTCAGATGAAACCGAATGTACCAAATTTGTATTTACAATAGGCAGGCATGACATGGCACAATTAACCAATCCCATTGGTTCATGTGTTGCTATTGTAATAATTATTTGGAACTTTTCCCTAAATACAATAATTATGTCTGGCATATAAACTCAATAGTTTAAAATCACTATATTATAATTATAAAATTTTAAACTTGAATGAAAAATAAAAATAATAATGTATTTGTATTGTACTATGTTCTAATCTCACTACCTCTCTTCATTTATTCAACTATTTTTCTCATCTCATTATAAAATAATATTTGAAGTAAAAAACAAAAACAAAAATGATATTATAAGACTTTTTGTATATTATATAAAAATAAGATTTTCTAAAATTAAAAAATGGTCAAGTGGAGGAGGTCTCTATGTCTGGCTGTATGGCATATACCATACAGCTCCACAAACAAACAAATAAAGCAAAAAAAGAAACAACGTGTCGATTTAGAAGTCTGAGTTGGTCCCAGTTCAACAAATTTCTCAAAACCCAAAAACAGATTCCAACTCTTTCTTCCAATTATCTCTCTATCATCCTATATATATATATGGCGGTAATTTCTAAATCTCCCACCAAACCCAGATGCGAAATCTCCTAGAAAGTGAGTGAGAGAGTTGTTAGTCAGAGAAAAATCTACAAACCCAACTTTGAATTCTATTGGAAAGGGACAACTATGTATCAGCAGGATAATGGGTGGACGAGTATGACTCAGTCCAATGCTTCGACTCAGTGGACTCGCTATCAGGACAAACTGTTTGAGCAAGCTCTTGTGGTTGTTCCGGAGGAATCTCCCGATCGTTGGTTGAAGATCGCCGAACAAATCCCTGGTAAGTCACCGGAGGAGCTCAAGGGGCATTACGAGGATTTGGTTCACGACGTGTTTGAGATTGAGTCGGGCCGAGTCGAGGTGCCGAGTTACACTGATGAATCGGCGGCGGATTTGTCCGGGTGGGATTCGGAAAATCAGATATCTTTTGGGTCGAAGTCCAAGCAAAGTGAGTCCGAGAGGAAGAAAGGGACTCCTTGGACTGCAGAGGAGCACAGGTATGTGAATTTCTTTTCTTAAATCTTTTACCATCTGTTTGGCTGCTGGGAAAATTTTTATACAGAAAAAAAAAAAAAAAAAACGGAAATTTATTTGTTGGATTTTCAGTAATGGTAATATCCAAAAGAAAATAACAGAAAGCAATTATCTGGTTTCAGAAAAACAAAAATTCCTTCTGATGAATTGGATGAAAATGAGATAAAGATTATGGCTTTTCTCGTTTACTGCCTTAGAGAAAGAAGGAATTGGCAATTATCTAAACAGTTTGTAGTAGTACCTTTTTTTTCTCTCCCTGTATATAGAATGGGAATGAATAATTTAAGCTTTTTCTTTGATTCTGATTCTCTGACTTTCTCAAAGATTTTGCTGTCATTCGTTTATACCTGAGGAAATGGTTGGGGGTTTTGTTTTCTGTTTGAAGGTTTTGTTGATGCTATTTTCTTTCCTTAGTAACTACTGAATACTACATTACATTTGCAGTTCTTTTTGTTTACCTGGCTTATAATTAAATATGTCAGACTTTTTTTTTCAATGATTAGATATATTGATTCTGTTTTTAAGCTGCATGTTGTCAAAAAATGGACTTTCAATGATTTGGCGCAGAATAAAGTAAATAAATGTGAATGCTGCTTGGTTTTTGAGTCTCAAACATATGGAAAGGAAACTACTTCTTCATGAACTCTTTGTTTGATTGCTAATAAAAGAGATCTCTAGGGTAGATGCATTCTATTGTTTGGGAATTGGAACATCTAGATCCAGTCATAGCATTTTTGTTGTTTCCGCTGTATTTGTCAAAAGTCAGACTGCAAATGTTTTCTTCGCAACAATACATCTCACAAAGGGATGAACGTCGAATATTTATCAGGTTTTAGTGTTATGATAATCTATTGTTTTTGTTAAATGTTGAAATAAGTCCGTTAGAAAGGGTCAGGAGTACGCTTCTTATTCTTCCACTCTGATTATATTCTTTAGATGCTCAATTCTCACTGAGCTTTTGAAAATATTTCTGTGCTAGATAAATTTTAATGATCTTGGCTGTTACGGTACTATGGTGATGATTTTCTTTGTTATTATAACAGGCTATTTCTAATTGGACTTGGCAAATTTGGCAAGGGAGATTGGAGAAGCATTTCAAGGAATGTTGTTGTGACAAGAACGCCAACTCAGGTAGCCAGCCATGCCCAGAAATACTTCCTTCGTCAGAATTCAGGGAAGAAAGAGAGGAAAAGGTCAAGCATCCATGACATAACCACCGTGGACAACAACTCAGTGCCTCTGCCGATTGATCAGAACTGGATTCCTCCGCCAGTTGGTTCAATTCAGCAGCCACAAGCACTGCAACAACAGTTTAACCTCTCGAGCCAATTTCCTGATCAAGCAGGTGGATCGGGGTATCAAAACTTTGGGTTTCAAATGTGAATATTACTACATTCCATGTATATAGTGCAGTAGATTTGTTAAGTCTCCAATTTGTAAAGTCCTACCATGGTTTTTTTTAGCTGATAGTAGTAACTAGGAGTACGAACATTGAATTCGTTGGTGTAGGTTGTGATTTGAAATCCTTTTATGAATTACAGATATGAATTGGTGAGGAGTATAGGGAATTCATGTAGGAAAACATTAGGAATGACTTCAATAGCAATAGACATTATTTCTTCTTTCATGTTCAGTGCATTTACAATTTCAGAACCACCCTGACTCCATGTTTGTTAGTTACTGCACGGCCTTTCGTCAAGGCTCGTGATGGGATTATCACTAGTTGCTTCTATATTGATATGTCCTGCTTCTATTATTGATGAGACATAACATTTTGGATCTGGCTGTTGTTTCTGCAATTCATGTTATAAAAAGAATTTTCACGTCCCTCTATGAAACAAATCAGGTCCAGCAACTTCAAATTGAGATTTTTATTTTTATTTTTTTCTAGGATGAAATCAGGTCCAGCAACTCACTACAGCTTTTAGTCTTTCACTTTATACAATAACAGAGAAAAATGCACGTTTCACTTCAATATTCTTCAGGGAGACTCCCCATGCAGAGAACATTACGCTTAATTATACTGCACTTAGAATTCATATAAAAATAGGTTGTGTTAGCACTTTTATTGATACAGAAGATCAATTGCACCGATGGTACTAAAGACAAGTATACAGGCAGTATTGGGTAATACTTAAATATTTCCTTAGCCGCACGTATTAGAGCATCCAAGGCATAAAGAACTAGAACTTGCAAAATTCAAATATTTTCTAAGCTGCATTTAACTTCAAGTTTCAACAATAAAAATCAACGCACAGTGGTGTGCATAAATATCAAAAGGCAAGAACATGTTAACCAAACGATAAGCAATGCAACTCTACAAGAATAAGCAAACTTGAGTTGAGAACCTTCAAACAAATTATTGTTGCTTATAACAGCATGGCCACATCTACTTGTGTTTTAAGTGACGGCATATGAACTGAGTACATACAAAGTTGAAAACTCGTCAAGTCAAGCCATGTATTTTATTCTCCAGAATACTTCTAAAACAAGTCTCTGACCTGAGCTAATGCTGGTTGCCAACCCTAATGAGTGCCCTCAGTTTTCTGCAGACAGAAAAAGGATGTAAGTAATTTTGAAGCTGCAAAAAAGAGACGAAAATAATGCAAAAGAGAAGAATGCTGAATCCTTAAAAATGCAGAAGCAAATCGTTTCACCCAACCAGTCCACCAGAAAGTAGTACCACAAAGCCTAGACTTCACCAGGTGACCATAAGATTCTTATGTGGAATGTGATGATTAAGTTATAATTAATACTAATTGGTATTAGCATTTTAATTATGTAACTAGAGTTAAGGTTTAATAATTTGGGGATTAGTTAGTAAGTTAATTTCTGTCCTATATAAATTCTGCAAATTGGGATTTGGGTTTCTTGAGTCATGATCTCTGGCTAGCTTTTGACCAAAGGTTTTTCAAAAGATTCAATTAATAGACCTGACAATGGAAGATGACTCTGTTCTGATCTTACAGGCAAAGTAAGCTTAGTTTTAGTTTTCGCTTAGAACATGGCTGATTAACAGGGAATAGAAAAATATTATCAGCATCATTTAGAATCACTTAACTTATTTCATTAAAACAATCAAGGATATTTTGTGTCAAATGTGTGCACTTCCATTCATATGATCAGGAATCCAAGATAACAAGGATTAAGAGTAATCAAGACCAACACAACAGCTCACAGCTCATCCTATGAACGTTCATAGGCAACCCTTTTCATAGGCAAGTTAAAAACAAACCATGGTCTTATCTTATCTCCTTTCAGGCGAGAGGGTTAGAAAGAGAAAAACAATTATTAACAATTGCCATAGCAGCAGACCACTAGTTTCCAGCAAATTATATCTGTAAGAGATTCACATAAATATGTAATCTTTTTAATTAACAACTAAAAAGAATTAGTGTTGGAGAGTCCAACCAAGAAATGCATATGAATATTGCTTCACATTATTTCTACTCTCAGTTTAGCAATATAATGAGGCCAAACCAAAATATAGTATAAGTCAAAATAACAACATAACACAATTGAAAGAAAATGCAACCACATAAAGTAAAGTTAGAACATCATCGGAAAATATGGAAGTATTTGAATTCTAAGTAATCCTATACCTTTTCAGCATTCTCTTTCTCTGCATGTTCCTTCTCAGCCTTTTGTTTCTGTTTCTCCAATCTTTCCCTCTCCATTTTCTAAAGAGAAACAAAATAAATGGATCAATGATGAAAACCCAAAAAGAAAAAGAAGTTTCTGTAGCATACTATATCATGCAGACATACACAACCATTGATTTCAGTTGAGACGTAAATTATCTATCTTTCATTCCCATTTTCTACATTCTTCGCTTCTCAGAAACCAAACAGAATACTTCGTGTCCTCTAGGTTACAGAAATGTTAAAAGCTTTAAATACATAAAGGAAAAGCCAAACATCATCGCCTTCCCTTAATAAAATCCCTTACTTCCTCAGGCGTTAACTAATTTTCTTTTCACTTCTCAGCATCCAAACAGAATGGAAAAAAGAAAAATGGTCCAGAAAATCTAAAGTACCTTGATGTAGATGTTCTCAGCAGCACGTTCCTCCTCACTCAGAACCTTACCTTTTCCATCGCTGAAGTAGCGGGTAGCTCCCCGAGTTGAATCCAATGAACGAATCATTGAAACTCGGCTCAGCACAGATCTCATAGCCATTACCAAAGTCTTCGTTTTCTTTGCTCGCTTCCAAGAAATCGCAGAAGACACTGATCAAGTCAAAACTGAAAGGCCCTAGGGCTAGAAGATTCGGTTCCAAAAACGGGTCTTTTCAGAAGTAGGCCAAACCCGACCAATTATCACGCGGTCAAATATTCAGCCCGTGCCCGACAGAGAAAATGTACCCGATTACTTGGTGGATAATATAACAAAGAAATTATTTATTTATAAGTCACATTTGTCTGTCTATTGTATCAGTCTACTGCTGTGTTACTCCTGTTAAAATGCGGCATTTTATAATATAAAAATAATGCATATTAATAAATTCAATATTAGCATTTAGAATGAGAATCTTAATATTTATATTAAGATATTCTGTAATATACAGAAAAGAATTTTGATATATTTATAAATCAAATATAAAAAGAAAGACTAGTTTAGGCAACAACAAACCGTCATCTATTATCATAACACTTATCTTAATGAACTCTGCATTTCAGTCTTTTTGACTAATAGCCCGTTGCAGTTAGTTAATGTCATGCATACTTACTGAAAAGTAAAGAAACTAAAATTTCTTACTCATTTATGAGTATGACATTAATTGAACAATTAACTAACGTAAGTATTTGATAAAGTCCTTGAAAAGAAATGAAACAAGAAATACAAGTTCTACAGGCACAGAGACAATTAAATCATGATAGCAAAATATTTATTACACAGTAAAGTTCTACGTAGGGGCAGCCTTTCAGGGAAGCTGCACTTGTGGGTAATGTGACAAAATTAGATTCAGTTGAAGAATGATCATAAGTTTTCCATCAGTTACTAAAGCAGGTTGGCCTACAAAAACAAATCTCCAACCCTTCAGAAATTTCTGTTTTGACCTGACAAGTTATGTGATTTTAGCAAAAGCAGTCTGAAGAATCAATAGTTGCGAGGCTTATCCCCAACAATAGACTGAGTTTCACCTCTGGTTTCCTTGACATAAGAAACATAATCACTGTAATGCATGGTAAATAACGTGCTCTGGTAACGAGTCAGTTGTATACTCTTCCTCAGTGACTCAGTAATTGTGCCATTGTAGCCTGCTTTATGCATCAATGAGTCTATTGCCTCTATTTTGGTCCAACCTGAAACAAAACTACACACATAAGCAAGGGATACATGATTTGCCAACTGTTGTCAAAATTCCCTTGATTATAAGCATATCATGAATCATGAGAACAATGCAAAATACAACAGCAAGTTTAGAATAATCCTGATCAGTAAGGAACTTGGTATTCAGTGAATGACTCGTTATGTTTAACATCAAACCCTCAAGCAGATTAAATAAAGATTTCATTAAAAAATCTTGTTTCAACTTTCAAGTCTTCCGATGAAAAGTGGTGACAGGATCACCTGGACAAATGACAAACAATATATATATATATATATATAGAGAGAGAGAGAGAGAGAGAGAGAGAAGAATATGCAACTTTTAAGTAAAGGCAAATACTACAATTCATGTGTAGGAAAGATTCTGGAAGCCTGTATCAGCAACCATGCAATAGCAGACTCCTCACACTTAGGGACATTATCTCCAGGAACATTCAAATGTATTCAAATGTTCCATTTGAATATTCCTAGAGATAGAACATTTGAATACATTTGAATGTTCCTGGAGATAATGTCCCTTAGTGTGAGGAGTCTGCTATGGTTGCTGATAGCCTGCCTATAATGAGTAACACTATTCGATTTCTCAGGAGAACTAAAAAGAAGATGGCGCATTATATTATTTTCTTTGTTCTTCTCTATAAATTGGACTAGTTTACTTTACATCTCCTTCCCTTTTGGTCAGAATGAGCTCAATCCAGGAGGAAAGGAACTCTGTCCTCCTATCTGCAAATTTATTTCTTTTTTTCTTTCAAGAAATCTCCCAAATAAGTACATAATTCTACCCCATTTCCCTTTCCTCTATTTTAGTTTCTATTGCTTTAAACTTCTAAGTTACAAACATTGCGTAAATTCCCATCAGCTTATAAACTTGAATGTAGAGAAAAAGCAGAATAATAAAACCATACATATTCCTAGGTCCAATGAAGATGGCCTACTTTCAACTTCAGTTTTACACTTTAAAGAGGATGTTTTTTTCTTCTTCTAACCAGCACATGAGTACTGCAACAATTTAAGACTTTCAAAACAAAGAAGCATAGCCAAAGTTTTGAACAAGCCAATACTAGATTTCTTTATCTACAAACATGAGCACGATAAGCCTAGCCTATAGGTAATAAATCTGATGTTATGATCCCTTTATCTCTGGTCCTTTGTCGTAGCTTCCTAACTTTTTTAACCTAACAAGCATGGAGACTGAAGTTCCAAGGGAATTTCTACCGTTTACCTTTTAGAGTGGTGCATCACATCATGTCAAACTGCCATGTCCAATGCGCTATACTAATTAGAAGTGTCTGTGCTTCACAGTTTTTTTTTTGGTTTTTTCTTTTTTTACATTCTCTGCTGTATAAACCTAAATTAAAATCTAGACCAGTTTTCTTTTTCCTTTAGTGCTGGGTTGTACTTACTAAATTTTGTTCCTATTAAGTGCATTAATGTTAAACTCTGACAAAAGCTTTCATTTGTAACATATTTCCATGAAAACATAAGAAAAGGAAAACAGAAGAAAAGAATATAGCTTTCTTCAATAGCAAAATGAAGGAACATAAAATTTAATTCTTTGATAACTGTCTGCTCGATGTTTCTTAGATCAAAGAATTGGACAAAAGTCAGAACAAAAGTTCAAGCTCAATCATTGTTCCTCAATTACAAGATAGTGTTTTCCAATTGAAAACATAAATATTTTAGCTTGAGTGCCATGGGATTATTTAAATAAAACTCATATCAAATCTAAATGAGTCGTGTCCTTGGGAAATTCGGTGAAAACATAGACTAATTGATGGATTCACAAATCAAATGGAATATAGATTATAGGCAAGTGAAACAAATACCGAATTGAATTATTCACGAAACAATCTAGTAAAAAAACAAGTTCTTGCTTTTACGTTTGTTCTGGGGAAAATTTCTGGAATATGATTTTCCCGGGAAAACGAAATGGGAATGCTATCCTTAATGAAAATAAAGATCAGTTGATAACTTCCAATCTTCCATTACTACTCGAATAAAATTTCCATGAGAAAAAAAAAAAAAAAAAAAGAAGATTACCGAGAGAGAGCTTACGATCTCGACGGCCGCGAACACCACCTCTGGTTGGGAACAATTGAAGCTTCCTTCTTGTTCACAATTACTTTTAAATATCTCGTTATAATATTACATGTTTTTCTTAAATAAAACAAATTTAAACTCTTAGAAAATCCCAACTAGTGGATTGTTTTTCTGTAATGCAAATGTGTCATAGATTTAATATATTTAATGTTAATTAAAATATTATTAATCATTCATCAACTCAAAAGTAAATTTTAAATTTTGTCTCAAAAAAAAAAAAATTTTACATCTGTTAACTAAGCTACATGAGAAATAGTGGAATCTTATCTTCTCAAATTGTTTAATATTTTTTTAATAATTTCTTATTACTTTCATATAAATTTATAATAAATATATTTATATACAAAAATTAACAAAAATTATAACTTATTTGGGTGATATTTTTTTCAAGTAACTAGAAGTTCTATTTTCATTGACTATAAATTAAACAAAATATATAAAATTTGAAGAGTCTTTAATGAACCTAGCTCAAGCTTAGGTTTAAACTCATTAACTCTTGACATTCTCTTGGTTCTAAAGGGAACCAAGCAAACTTATTACAGGATCACACACAAAGACATACTAGTTTATTTCTTCACAGTCCCTGGTTAATAAACTACTACCAGCCCCCCTTCATCATCAAAACTTGTTTCTGTACCAATAAACACCCTTGTGGAAGGTTCCCTCATCTGGCTGCACGTATAGGCACTCTTTTGCCTCTCTCCATAATGCCTTGTAAACTGGTGTGCTGTCAAACTGGTAGTACTTACCCAGTATTGGTTTCATTGCTTTAGTTGCCTCCATTGCATGGTAATGTGGCATTGTGGAGAAGAGATGGTGAGCTATATGTGTATCAGTTATGTGATGAAAAACCTTGTTCAACACTCCATAATCTCTATCCATAGTTGCCAAGGCTCCCCTAAGCCAATCCCACTCTGATGAGTCATAATGTGGTAGTGCAGGGTGAGTATGCTGCAAGTATGTGATCGTGACAAGAAATCCATTCACAATGAGCAAAGGCACTCCGTAAACGCATACAAGCCATGCCAGCCCTTTTACTGTTGCAATGCGGTAGAGCACATAAATTGCAGCAAATATGCCAGCATCTGCTACATAGATTTGTAGCCTTTCGCGGCCAGAGAATATGGGACCACAGGGATCATAATGGCAAGCAAAACGATCATAGGGTCGGCCAGAAACATTGAAGGCTAAGTACAAGGGCCATCCTAAGATGGTTGTTACAACAAGAGTAAGGGCCCTCCCTGGTGGGTTGTTTAAGTATTTGGAATACCATGAGACCTTGGCTTTTGTTTTTGGGACAAAAACTTCGTCACGCTCAAGAGAGCCTGTATTGGAATGGTGGCGGCGATGGCTATACTTCCATGAGAAGTAGGGGACTAAAAGAGCAGAATGGAGGGATAAGCCAACTAAGTCATCAACCCATTGATAGTCACTGAAAGCATGGTGACCACATTCATGGGCAATGACCCAAACACCAGTGAGAATGCAACCTTGGACAACCCAATAGATGGGCCAAGCAAAGTAGGACAGTGGGTAAGGGAGGAGGTAGAAGTAAGTAGTGACAATATAGAAGAGGAAGGCTAATGAGAGGTCGTAAACAACATACGAAAATGAGCACAGGAGGGAACGTTCAAAGCAATGGGATGGGATGGATTTTTTGATTTGGCTAAGAGTGAATGGAGGCTTCAGGTGTGGCACCCGTGAGAGAGGCAGAGGCTCCTTCAATTTTTTAGATTTGGAGTCGGGAACAGAAATTTGACCTCCAGCTCCCATTGCTTGGTTAAGAATGCCTCTGTACAACCACGCAGAAAAGAAGTGGACAAAAGTGTCAAATTCAATGAATATATAATCACAAAGCCTCAAAATGAAAGGTGAAGAGGAAAAGTACCAAAAACAACCGTGTCCAGAAATGAAGGTAGTTCTCTGGATAGCAGGAAATTAAATATCAAAACCACAGAACTTCCTTTCTCCCAAGCTTATAGGTTAATAACCATTCAACATAAAAAGAGCAACAGGAAAAGTAAGTGTCATCAATACCAGAGTTTGATTTAAGCTCCTCATGTTTTACAAGCTAATGCATTAAAACACCTAATAGCTATTTCATTTCTCTTTCCTTTTAACTTCTTTATTTTTTGTTTGTGGTGGACAAGGGGGTGGAGAGGCTATCAATATCAGATGGTAAGAAACTGAGGAAAGGGTACTAAGAGTAAACACCACACACAACATTGGGAGAGGTGATTAGAAATTTGAGGTCCACAAGTATAAGACCTATTGAGGCCAACATACAAAATGGAATACATAGATGGAAACAGGACATGGCATTCACTTTCAGTCCGGTGGGGGACCAACATATCAATTACAGGACAATATCTAATGTCATGGAAGGGCAAAATTGGTTTGATGGAGATATAAGATTCCTCTACTGGCCACATCAGGTTATTCTTCGATCCCACTTAGGTAAGTAGAAATAAGTTTTATCACAAATGAACAAGCACACAGGAAATTGCAACACTATCAATCAAACTTCATCTGGCAATTGGGAGTTGGGACACGTCCCAAACAAATACTCTTGACTTTTAGAAATGAAAAAAAGAAAAAAAGAAAGAAAGCAGAATTGAACCTTTTCGTAAGTATTACAAAAGGACAAAAAGTTTCGGCCTGTATACATTAAGATTAACTTTAAATTGCAACACAAACAAGTTAAAAAGAACAATTAAAATTGCTAATATATGAAAAATGGGTACACGAACTTTAAAATAGAAACAGGACTCGATCAAGCTTTTGTGGTTGATTTGAGATGCATGGTTGTTGGAACACATACCCATATTGAAAAATCCAGTTTACTTGCCTTCATGAAAAAATCCGGTCTACTTTCATAATATGTCTTTACTTTTAAGGTAGTAAACTTGCACTTACCAAAAGGAAGTAATAACTTTAATATGGACGATGCATAGTGACAGATAACAAAATGGGGTGGGATCATCTCAGGACAACTGTAACGCATGCAGATGAACAGAACAGCCATGGAAAACATCTAATTGTATCAGTACGAGTCGCTCAGAAACTATAACTGCTATACTAAATTTGGCACCTGTAAAGGCTTCCCATGCAATATATAGAATCAAAAGTGACAAACATAACTCAGAAATAAACCAGTAATTAATTCACTGAACAGAAGGAAATGTGGCCTTGAGTGGAATCCTAAGTAGGTTGCGAGAGAGGTGAAACAGACCATAGACCCCAAAATAAATAAAAAATAAAAAAAGGTATATATACTTAAATTCTTTAGGAATTATTCTTTTTTTCCCTCTTGCTTGATGACTGAATTTTACTAGTATTTCACTTCTTTTTTTCACTACCATATTAATGACAAAATAGTAAATACAGAAAAGGAAATAGAAAAATCAAATTCCCAAAGCAAAGCTCTGGCTCTCTGGGATGAAGGAGATAGCTCTGTATATGCCAAACCCCGAAATAAAGAAACAATTGATATTCGTATTGGACGTTGGTCTCCAACGAAAAGAAAAGGAATCTTTACAGTATCCTTTGGAAAGATTTATAGAGGTTAAAGAAAGAGGCGGCCACGTGTCCATGACAAAACTGCTAACATAACAACAACCATGAGAAAGATTTAAAATCTTCAGTCTTATTCCAGATTAATTAACAGAGGACACTTGCATAGCTGGCAATTCAAAAGCAGTCAAGACAAACGGTATTTGTTTTGAATTTCCATCAGACAGATAAATAATTCTCGGCAGAAATAAACTAATATTTGATCTAACGACTGAGAAAACTAATCAAATCTTTCAGTTTGTTTGATTAAGAAGAAAAATCCTGGACATAGCACACAAAAATTTCCTGGAACCCAACAAATTAACACTCGAGTTGAACCACATTGTAAGAAAAATTCAATCTTTTCCGGTCTAGAAATTCAATATCCTATAGAAGTACTAATTTCAGCAAAAACCCAAATGCATTGCAACCAAAAATTTAGCTTTAACTGAAGAAATGACACAAACGGAGATGAAATAAAGAAATACGATTTCAGAACTGGCAGTTTAACTCAAAGATCTCCCCCAGGAAATACCACAAAATACATGCAAAAGTGAAAGACACAATGCCCGAGATAGAAAGAAAGAGATGGTATAGGAAAGTAAATACCTGAAGCTAGAATAACCCTTTTCTCCCACAAGGCCACACTCCCCCTCTGCCTTTCTCTTCTTGTTGAGGCTGCTTTTTTCTCCGCACTTGGGTGTTGGCTGCTTTCCCTCACAAAACGAGGCCTCTGACGTCTCCATTTATTAAGATGCTCAGTCGGTTTGGCGGAATTGGGAAGCGGGAGCAGGTCCCACTACATTCTTAAAATTTACTGGTGTAAAGCTTGGACGTAACTCAGTGAGTTGGTTGCACGCACACGCGTTCACTTCTGTATTTTGGGCCCCTGGCACATTCGGTCCTGTTTTTTCGTTTTCTCACAAAAAAATCAAGCAAAGAGGTGGGTCATGAGTCATGACCTTGCTGACTCAAGTAGGAATGATAAACGGTTCGAATGCTAACCCAGACCCAACTTTATACGGGTTATTGACGGATATAACTCATTGTCTCTTTTTCTTTTTCTTTTTTTATGTTAAAATATTTATACTTATTATATTACCAAACAAAAGTTAGTTTTATTCACAATTTTTCAAGCTCAACAAAATTTTATTTTAAATATTTTTATGTCTACAATTTTTTTAACAGAATCTTTTAGAATATATTTTTTTTTTTCCTAATCAAATGACCCATAGAATTGTAATTAAATAAAATTGTGAGTAAAAACCTCGTAATCTTATTTTTAATAAGATTATATTTTTTAATAAGATTATATTTTTTTAATCAAATATCTCATTAAGGTATAAATAAATAAAACTATTAGTAAATAGTTCCTAAGCTTCAATTAAGGGTTCGACATGAATTTTATTTTTTTAAAAATAAATTATGCTTAAATTTTACAAAATTTGATTGATAATTTCGTTAGCTCAGTTTATTTAGTATAAATTAATATTTCAATATAAATTTATAATATGTATTCTTATTATAAACTAATAACTCTCACTAGTTAAAAATAACAATTTGTATCACTATATCAATTTTTTTCTATTGATAAAATGTTTAAATATGTCCTTTGGTATCAACACTAGTGGCGAAACGGCCTGGGCCCGGGCAAAATAACTAAAAAAATTAAGTTATAAGGTTCAGCTATCACAGATCTATAAGGCATAACCTTGTCCAGACCCTTGTTTGGCCCAAGTCCAATTATTTGCAAAGCATCATCGGTTTTCTATTTATTGGGCTTTTCTTGGGCTCTAATCTTGGGTTCATATAATAATCCAATTAGTTCCTTCGCGTTCAATATTTCATATGGTATTATATGGTGTAAAAAATATTAATATATAAAAAAGTTGAATTAATAATGCATCTATATATATATATATAATTTAAATTATTAATAATAAATACTTAAATGAACAAATGTGTTAGCCTTAGTTATTATGAGCCGATTTTAACCCATTTACTAAATGAGTGATAAAATAAACCCATCTCTTGTTCTAACTAAATTGATCTATAATTAAATATTTTAATTAGTTTAATAAATAAATTAAAATTATTTTTCTAAAATTATAATTATTAGTTTATGATTCTCAATCATTTTATATTATTTAATTATTTATAGCTCACACATAATTAATATAAGATAATTTTACCAGTTCAACCACCCAAAACATTAAGAAAACAAGTTTTAAGTTATGAAAACAACATATTTTTAAATTATTTTGTATAACTCAAGAATTTACAGATAAACAAAGAACATAAAAGTTTTTACCGATAACATGATAGAGACGTCCTAACCGAGAGAGGAGGGGAGGTAAACGCACGAGGGGAAGCGCGTACGTGAGGCTAAGCTCAAAACGTATCGGCCTCGTCGCTTCGACAGTCAAAAGACTCGAAACTAATAAACCCCTACCATCTTGTACCATCCTGATCCTGGATTCAGATTTCATTTCTCGGGCAGACGAAGGAAGCCTAGCATTTCAGGTTCTCTCTTTCCCCTCTCTGATTTTATTACTCAAGGCTTAACATACACGTTTTGCCTTCTTTTTTTTTGCAAATTGGAAAGCCATCAGATTGCATAATCAATCGTTTTAATCTATATTTCTGTAAAGCTGACAAAAATAGTATATGGGTTTTGGTCTGTTTACGTAATTAGGTGATAAAGTTCTGGGATTTCTTCTTTAAATGAATCATATTGATTCAATTATGGATCTATAATTTTGGGTAGGTTATTGTTGCATTCAAGGGCTGGTGAGAAAATATCTCGTGGGTCTTGGCGCGTTTGAAGTCATAATTTGAAGATGAGTCAGAAAGGTTTGATATATAGCTTTGTTGCAAAAGGAACCGTCGTGTTAGCAGAGCACACATCATACTCGGGAAACTTTAGTACTATTGCTGTTCAATGCTTACAGAAGCTTCCTTCAAATAGCAGCAAGTACACGTACTCATGTGATGGGCACACATTTAACTTCCTCATTGACAATGGATTTGGTATTAATTCTCTTTAATTGGTACTAACTGTAGTATTTTTTTTGGTGTTTACATGACTGATTGGAAGTGTTTCTTGGGTATGCAGTTTATCTTGTTGTTGCGGATGAATCAGTTGGCAGGGGAATGCCTTTTGTATTTCTTGAACGGGTGAAGGATGACTTTAAACAGCGCTATGGTGCAAGCATTAAGAATGACGGTCCACACCCCCTTGCTGATGATGACGATGACGATGATTTATTTGAAGACCGCTTCAGCATTGCATACAATCTAGACAGAGAATTCGGGTGTGTATATGCTTGATTATATTTAAATTTCAGTCTCTCATTGCAGTGTTCTACCTTCTAATGTTTCCTCCTATTATGCAGGCCAAGGCTAAAGGAGCACATGGAATATTGCATGAACCATCCTGAAGAAATGAGTAAGCTATCAAAGTTGAAGGCTCAAATAACTGAGGTCAAGGGGATTATGATGGATAATATTGAGAAGGTGCATGTTCCTTGCTTATTGACTCTTTTAAGAAATGGAAACAAGCTATATGTTTTGTTAGAAAAGAGATAGTGCCTAATCTTCGTTGTGGAGGTTATAATATATTTGTCTGGATTTAATTGCTTGACTTTGTAGTTTCATCCTTCTCTTTTTCTTGTGTGCGTCTTTAGGTTTTTTTTTTTTTTTTTTGGTGGGGGGTGGGGGGTGTTGGCAGGTGCAGGAGACAGTAAGATATGCAGAATGCAATTTTAGACTCTAGGGTGGCTAGGTTCCTGGTTCAGTTGCTCATAATGCTCTAATCAGCAGTTTTGATTCTTCTAATGGAAATGTGTTTCATGGAATCTTGCAAAAGAAATTCTTTGAATGGAAATGAAACAGCGTTAATTATCGATGGCTCTATCCCGGTATCCCTCTTTTATATTGGACAACCTCGCCAGACTAAGCAATGTGATATTCTATCCCAATGATAGGTTGTTTCACAGGGGACCTACAGTTCATATTTCCTCGATATGTTTCGTAATGGCACCCTGCACTCGTCAAGGTCTTCCTTACCGACGAGTCCTAAGGGCCATTTTGAGCCAAAATGGAAATGTGTTTCATGGAATCTTACATCTTCTATTGTTGCACAATATTCTTGAGTCTGTAAATCTTCCCAAGGGCTGGACTCTGTGGTCCTGGTTCTTGTAAATATTTCTTTCCTTTTATAGTCCAGAATCCAAACCTAGGCACTTTTTTCTGTTACTCTTACTTTGGAAGTCCAAAGTGCCTTTCAAAGTTGAGGCTTTTGTTTGGATAACAGTGCTAAATAGGATCAACATCAATGCGGATGATTTATAACATGTAAGGGGACATAATGAGGCACTATTTTGTAATGTAGGTGTCATTTGTTTCCTGAGTGATGAGACTCTAATCCATACTTTCACTGCTCTGTAACTTGTAAGTTGTAACAATTAGAACATGTTTTTTGCTTTCTTTTCTAAGGTTAGTGTCTCTATATATTGTTGATACAGTGTATAGTTTTTGGGAGAAAAAAGATGAATACTTTATGCAGACATTTCTGGTACAGTTTAGAGGTTTTGGGAGAAAGAAGATGAATACTCTATGAAAAACTGCTATGCTTTTGTAGTCTGGTGCATTTAATTGGACTAATGGAGCCAGATGCTAGAATTTTTAAGGTTCAATTTTTTGGATACTCAATTGTTTTGTGCCAGGATAGTCGTCACAACATATTTTATGTTGCTTGTCTTTGGGTTCTTTCAAGGGGATTTCTTTTGTGATATTCAAAGGAATAGGAAAGCTCTAACTGTATTAACTGTTTCTATTGTCTTTTATATACTTGCTTTGATTGGTATTTTTTCTAACTTTTATCTCATTTTGTATCATTGGAAAAAAAAAAAATGTTTGTATGGTAAGCAGATTTTAGGGTCAATAGATTATTGAGCAGGAACAAGGTGTATTAGAACGAATTTGTGTATTCTTGTAGGAAAGGTTTCCATATATTCTGCCTATAATTTGTGTGTAAGGGTTTTATAGTCTAATTTTTGAGGCCCTATTGTATTCTTTTCCTTTCCTGTTTGGTGCTTTCTGCTGAGGCAGATGCTTCTTTTATTGCCTTTACTTCATGAGATTTCACTATAAACAAAGAACAAAAATTAAGCAAATTGGAAATATTTTTGCTGGGGCTTTTATGTTCATGGATGATAGTGAAAATTAGTATCCATAGTTTGGCCACATGCCTCATAGTTCGGAAACTCATTCTGTTAGTGGAATATGACCCTAGTAAGAAATAGATGCAATCGGCTTGTGAATATTATTGAATTGAAGCTATTCACTATTAGTCAAGATTTGTCCTTTCGGAGAGGCTGCACAAGAGTTCATGGCATGTCCACTAGGCAAGCTTTTATTTGAAAATTTTCTTGCTGTTACTGGAAAGATATATGTTAGGAGCACTTGGATTTTCTATGATAATATGCTCCTGGAGATGCCAAAGCCAATAATTAGAACAAAGAATTTAGTTTGATGGAATAAGCTTGAGAATTGCCTGAAAGAGAAGTTGGAAAGTATTAGGAATATAATATTATTATATTGTGTAGTCCCACATTGTTTAGATGTGGAAGTCTATGTTTTATTATTTACTATAAATAAGCTATGGGTGTAGGGCTTTGAGATATCAATCAAGGCCACGATCCTTTCCTTCTTCTATTTTATTTAACATGGTATCAGAGCAGATTTGAAACCCAAGCCCGATCTTGGCCCTATTTCCAAAAAAAAAAAACCTTAATCATCTCTTTCTTTTATCTAGCTGCCACATGAAGAAAAAGAAGAAGAAAAAAAAAGGGCTTTACCGCCAGCTATCATTAAACCTAGTTGTTTCTTCCATTCATGCCTCATTCCAGCGTGTCTCTCTATTGTTGCTGCGTTTCATTCCAGCGTGTCTCTCTACTGTTGCGTTTCATTCCAGCGTGTCTCTCTATTGTTGCGTTTCATTCCAGCAATACGATTATTATTCATCGGGGTACTGTTTATCGGTATATCTACTTCTGAAAAAATTGGAATCGCCAATTCACTTGAAGTTTCACCATCTAAAGACGGTTCATCCCCTTTTCTTTTCAAGCTTATTTAGGGTTTGACGGCTCAAAGAATTTGACAGCTCAACAGTACCTTCATAAACTTCCCGTTGTGTCTCTTCTTTCCCCATCCAGCGGTTTCCTTTTATTTTCTCTGAAAACCCGTTGTTTCGTTTTCCAACGTGCCTTTTTATTTTTCCGGAAAATGCGGCTGTGTCCTCTTTCCCAGCCAACACGAATACTATTCATGGTGTACCAGTATGTTTCATCAAACTATTGAAGCATTCACCTAATTGTTGTCATTAAAGGGGAGTGTTGAGATTGGTAATTGGGTTTTTATATTTGTAACAAATTAAGCATTATAAGCGTTCAGCTTGAGGGGAGTATTAGTAATATAATATTTATTATATTGTGTAGTCCCACTTGTTTAGATGTGGAAGTTATGTTTTATTATTTACTCTATAATAAACTTTGGTTGGTAGGCTGAATATCAATCAAGGCCACGATCCTTTCCTTCTCTATTTTTATTTACGAAAGTTTTATATAACCGATGCAATACATGTTGATAGTGATACCCTAAAAATGCAAGGTATTCCTGTTACAACTGAACTGCCAGGAGGTATAATTGCAAGCTATCTAGAATACATATTGTCGGGATTCAAATTTCAAAACAGGAAGAGAAACACAGTGGCTCGGTATGTTGAATTGGGGACAGGCTAGTCTCTGGCTTACATAGTTTGTTTCATGAAGTTAGTTTTGAGTAGAATATGCATGATATTTTAATTGCAAAATCAGTGGACAGAAGATGAGTGCACCATGTTTTGTATTGGCTAGTCCTGGATTAGGTTTTCTAGGGTAAAAATGCATTATAGTAACTAATGATAAATCCAAATTTTGGTGACTTTCATTTATGGGAGTTGGCGTTGAGCCTATTTCTTTTTCGCCCAGACCATTGTTTAAAAGGTTATATTCCTTTCCCTTAAAAGAAATAGTGAAAAAAGGTAACACTCCTTGGCATGAAGGAATCCAAGTTGCTTATATGGTGCTCCCAGGAAGCAGGTTTATTTCTATTTAAATCTTGTACAAAAAATTTCCTTTCTGGCTTTTCTGTTGATGAGTTGGGATTGAGGCTGTAATGATTTTAGTGTTGTTTATTATCATCAAGGATAGCCATGTAGGTTATTGATGAAGGTAGTTGACCAGTTTAACAATCTCAAATTTTCCTGGATTGCAGGTTTTGGATCGCGGGGAGAAAATTGAACTTCTTGTGGACAAAACAGAAAACCTGCAGTTCCAGGTAAATGTCATCGCCAATTCATTTGTGCTAGTCCAATAGGATATCTTGAGGTATTTTTAAATGAGACTTTTTATTCTGAATTTAGGCTGACAGCTTCCAGAGGCAAGGCAGGCAATTACGACGGAAGATGTGGTTGCAGAATCTCCAAATGAAGCTGATGGTGGGAGGAGCACTCTTTATCCTGTTTATCATATTGTGGCTTGTTGTCTGCAGGGGTTTTAAGTGTTGAAGGAGTCTGTTAGCACATAGATGTTTCCTTAATTGGTGTACAAATTGTTTATGTACATTGAGTTTGCTGCTCTTATCAAAATCACACTGCTGTTATATAGCCTGTAATTATGTTGTTGTCAAAACTTATACTTATTTCTGATCCAGCTTTTGATCTTAGAGGCAGCTGATGGCAGTCATCTATTCTTTATGTCCTTACACTGTTGTAATATTTACCTTGACTTACCGGGGATTGCCAGTGGATCAACTGAAGCATCAAGTTTTTTGAATTTTATGTAACAAATTAATGACAAATACTTGCCCATTCTTGTTTCCAGTGGCAGTTGACAAATGACTATTCATGATAACTGGTTACCAAATATCTCAAAACAAGTTAATGTTAGCTTTTCTTGTGATAAACCCACCATTTTAAGCCATAGAGGGTTCTCATCAATTTTTTTTTGGATTTAGAGGTTAATATATGCGCATTTTAATTAAATTATATTTTGTTTTTATAATTCATATTAAGATTAAAAAATTTATAAAAAGCTCATTCCTACTGTCGGAATTAAAAAAAAATTAATTCAGAATGGTTCGTTTTCTTTATTCTGTGACTGCGCAAGAAAAAGAAGAGAGAGAGAGAGAGAGAAATGGGCTTTACACTGGCCAAAAAAGCCCAGCCCAAAATTAATTGCTTTAAGCAAAGGGTCCAAGATGGCCCCAAAGTTAATTGCTTTAAGCAAAGATTCTAAGATGGCCTCAAAGTTCGCCAAATTTGTCATCCTCGATCCAATTCTTTTACTAATTTATGAATTAGCCCCCTGTAGTTATTCATATTTTGGATTAAGTCCCCATAGGAAATCACGCTAAACCTCCCTCTTCGTAGTTTTGGAAAACAAAATGAAACCCTCACCGACAACAAACGTGAGATTAAATTAAAACTTCAAGCCTCACATTAAAAATGTGGAGTATTTTTCAATAGAGTTAATATTTTATCCTAGCAAAAATAAAAAAAAATAAAAAAATTAGAGTTAAAATATTTTATACGGCATCAACTTATCTTATTTGATAAAAATTAAGGAATGATGATTAAAAGAAAAAGTATTAGTATAAAGTACACTTGACGTCATATTTATTAACCTTGACTGTAAAAACTCGTTATATTGACATTAAATATAATATTAATTATTTTTAATATATAAATAATTTGCTAATACTCATTTTATTCTAATAATTTATTTTCACATTAATTCCAACCGATTCTTCAATTTATAAGAATATTTGAGTTGTTTGACGATATATAATATTATACTTTGAAAAAAGTAAAAACATAGACATGCTTTTGATTAATTGGAATAAACATGTTTTATTGTTTATTAAAGTAGAACAAATTTAATAATATAAATAATTAAATGTAAGCAATCTAATATAATGATATATATATGCATTAATGGTTTATATTAGTGCAAGTGTCTTTAAATTGAACTAATTATACAAATCTTTAAATGAATAATTAGCATGTTGAAGACGTTTTAGTGGTTATTAACAAAAATAATGGTATAAACACGATGAAAACTAATAATAATAATGAATTAATGGTCTTGAGAATATAATTAATATGAATATAAAACATTAATAATTTACGTGTACACATGTCAAATATTTTTAAAGTGAATTAAAACTAACGAAAAAGTAACAAGAAAGTCATCAATGATACCTATATCTAACGACTTGACTTAACGGTACAACAATAAAATCTAAATATGAACAACGAATTAATAGTCTTGTGTCGATAATATCTTCACTCAACTAAAATCTAATAACCAATTAACAGTATAAATATTTACAAATGTAAATTTTTTTAATGACTTAACGGTATAAAGATGCATAAATCGATCAAGTTCTTAACGAGAAACGAGTTTAATTTGACGGTTAAAACAACAAACATGTAACGAAAAAAAAAAACTTGCCATTGCAAATAATTTATCAAACCCAAATTAACATCTCAATAGAAGCTTCATTGAAAGGACTAAAAACACAACCAAGACACAGCAAACATCTAGATCCTATCACATATATGATACTGACCCAAGAAACATAAAATGCACCTAGACCCAACAATAATCCCTCCACAGTACTAATTAGTTACAAGCCAAATCCTCCATTAATTCTATTACTTTTCCTTCTTTGATGCAGATTCACAATCTGGCAAAACAACATACATGTTCAATCTCCCATTTTCCCTACGAGCAAGCAGCATATCCCGGTTCGGAATGTTAACTTGATCAACCACATAAGTTTCAGTGTCCTCATCATATTCGAGGTAAGCATATGGCTTACCAGTCTTGATAAGCTTCAATGAAGAAATGGGAGGAGGCACCACTCTCCCTGTAAATGTCCGCAAAGGCACCTTCTCAATCTCATCACTTCCTTCCTTCTTGATTTCGCGATATCCCTTGATGATCTCCACTTCATGATCATCATGACTTTCAATTTCAGATTCAAGAGAAAAATCAGTACTGACAGGAGATGATAAAGGGGAAGCTGGTGGCAGCGACACCGATTCAAATGAACTTTCTTCAAGAGAAAGCATTTCAAAGTTTTCTCCAATTATGGAACCAAGACCATCAACATTAATGGAGTAGATGGAAGAGGAAGGGGAGGATGTGAATTTTTTGGGGAAAGGAATCATGTTTGAAATGGAAGAAGAATATCTCTTCAAAACATCCTTAAGGCTAGAGAAGCTGTTTTGAGATGAAGCCATGATGGCCTAAAACAGGACAATTAGCTAGAACAATAGATGATCAAGTGATGACGAGAGAGGTGAAGGTAATTGGAGGGTTGAAAAGGCTGTATATGTAGAGAAAAATTTGAGAGAAGAAGGTAACACTGGGGAATATTACTGACACCAGTGACAGATTAGACCAATAGAAATTGAGTACACAAATTACTTGGCTATCTTGCATGGCCTTCATCACAGATGGAGGAAGTTCTCAAATGGGTTGAGTCAAAATTTGTTGAGAAAGCTGTTTAGGTAATTTGTTCTTTAGCTTAGCTGGCCATATTAGCTCTGCAATAATTACTTCTTAGGGAGGTTAATGTTTTACCATTTCTTGCCTTTATATGGAATTCAGTACTACATGGAATTCATTGCTATAGCTCTTTAATTCTTGCTTCTAAATTCCACTAAATTTTTTTCTTCCTCAGACAATGAATTTTTTTAGAACTAAGCTGGGTATTGGTTAGAAATGCTGAAATGATATAGAGCCTATAAATTTACAGGTAGAGACATGACAACCGAAGGCATACACACTTTCCATTTAAAGTGAAATATATATGTAACTGAAAGTATGAGTAACTACAAGAAAAAGGACAACCTTAAAACATTAACCCTTCAACTTGTAAAATATCACTCATCAAAAAAGTGTTTTTCAATAGTAGTTTCAACTTCACTAAATAAATTTTAATTTCTAAGTACATGAATTGAAATGACAAAACAAAACTAGCGAAGCTAAGTAGGTTTCCTAGACTTGACTTGACAATTAGCTAAAGAGGGTTGAATTCTTCTAGCATTAAGATTGGTGAGTTGGCTCACAATGTCGGTATCTAAATATATATATAGTCAACATGGTATAGTTTTTTTTTGGTTACTTCCTCTTGGTTCCACGCACGCTGAGCAATGTTCTTTTTGGACAACAAAATAGAAAAAGCATATTTATTTCTATAAAGAAGAATGATAATTTTTTTTCTTCTTCTTTTTAACAGAATATTAGATTTCATTAAAATTTATACCGTCAATCATTATAAATAAAATTTTAAATTGATATGAATAGAGAAAATATTCATAACTAGGCTTTGTTTGGAAATTGGAGGAGCTGGCATTGCTGCCCTGCCTTTTAGATTTGCAAGAACAATTAGATTTGTGGTGGAGTCCAATCAAAAATGTAATTTACGTAGAGGACTCCTCAGTGGGCCTATCCCTAGAACAGAAAGTCAGAAAGTAAACAAGAGTTGATTAAGGAATTAAGAAATGATTATGATCAAAATGGTGGAGATTTGTCTTTGGTTTGTTTTATCAACGGTCAATATACTCTCAATTACAATCAACCAAATCAACTTCAACTACACGTAAAGTTTTGAATTTGATACCCAGTTTTTGGCCGTAAGTCAATAAAATTCTGGAGAGGCTTCATAAAGTGCTCTATAAAAAAAACTTTTTTATTATTGTTTACATTAAAATAAATTAATTTAATAATTTACATTTCGTGTGTGCATGAATATTATGAACTCTTCATTCTTAAATTTTTTTATTTTAAATGAGCGAAATTAAATATTAGATTAATGGGATGATGTCAAGAAAGTAAAGATGGGAATTAGATTTCAAATTGTTAGAATGACACTAAAAAAAATTATTAGTTAAATTAATTGACATTTTCTGTTTACAAACAACATTGTCAAACTAATTATTTATTAAGTTAACATAATTAAAATTATATATATATATTACATTTCAATTGAAAAAAAAAAAGTGACTATACTTTATTATTTACTTAATTTATATATCCATCCTAGTTTGCCTACGTTCAAACCTCTAACCCTTAATCATCCCTTTTTAAAAAAAGAAAAGAAACAGAGAGTCAATGTCCAAATCTGAAGACATTGTTCTCTAAAAACATTTTCTGATTTTCATTTCTTATTCGATAGTAAATAACAAAAAAGAAGATAAACATTATTTTATTCACAAGTGATTTATGTGTATTTTACTTGATCAACCTATGATTTTTGGATCATCATTTTATCCACATAAGATTAAAATAGTTATCAGTTAATCTATTTTCATTAATTTTCTATCTATTTCTAAATCAAATTGACATGTGCAAGGCACGTGCTTAACAATATTTCTTAAGCATTTTTATTTATTAGTTGTTACTTATATATGGAGTTTGTGTCTGGTTTCACTCGGGCACTCAAAATTTTAAATTTTCTTTAGTCATGCTCCATTTAGCTTTTCCATTTTGGATTTAAATTTATTGTAAATCACTAAACCTGGTAATGTGGATCTTGAATTTACGATTTTACCTCTCTAATTGCGTCATACGGTTTCCAGTCACATTTCTTTTTAAATTAATTAATTTACTATTTTTTTTTTTTTTTTTTTTGCTTTGGTACATATATGCCTACTTACTTCTCAATTAAGTTTTGGTTCTGCCCTGTTATGAAAATAACTAGATCCATAAATAGGTGGATATATTATTTAGAGATATTTTTAATCAAAATGTTTAATATGTTGAGTTCATGCATAACACAAGATATTTTACTTTAAAAATAAAATACAATCGATTAAGTGATAATAGTTTTATTCTCGCTAGATAAGTGATAATCTACAATTATAAATTAGTAAAATAAAAAATATATATATAAATCAATCACATGCAACTAAAATGATATTTGTCCCAAAAAATTGGCATCAATAAAATAAAAAATTGAAAGGTTTATTATACCTAATGGAGTGATCAGTGAGCTCACCCTAAATACTAACCAGTAACCAGAGTGGTGGTGCCGCCCATATGAGCCTAAGGCGCAGATCTTTTGGCGGGAAATTGAAGGACCTCTTTCCAACGAGTGCGTTTACATTGACGGCTTGAGTCACTGAAGACTAGCCACTGAAAGCAGGACAAATGGGATCGGAAGTTCCTCTTCCAAAATGGACATCGAAACCTTGCATCATGGGTATCGACGAAGCTGGACGAGGCCCTGTTTTAGGTTCATATTAATTTCGCTCACAACGTTGTCTGTTTGCGTTTGAACTTTGGACTTTGAATTTTCCCCTTCCCAATTTGAATTTCTTATTGTAATTGGGTATTCTGTTATTCGATATTTTTTTTTCAAAATTGTTTCAGGACCCATGGTGTATGCATGCTTGTATTGTGCTAGCTCTTATCAAAAGCCACTAACTTCTCTGGAATTCGCAGGTAAGCTTGCAAATCCTTTCTCTTGTTTATATTTGGCTTTTTTCTGGGTTTGGGTCTAACTTGTCTGTCTCTTTTTTTCGGTGTTGTGACTAACGGAATATATGTTGCTGAATCTGTGAAAGTTTATATTTTTATGTTAAAATGAATACTATGCCATGTTTTTGGCAAGTGAAACTGTATTGCACAAATTCTTACGTTTTTTCTTTGAACGAGAGGTAGCGTTACACTGTAATCACAAGACTTTGGTCCTGTGCCTGGCCCTACTTGCATGATATATCATTCTTAGATACTCATTTGGAATGGATTATTGTAACTGCAGTCCCATATTAATTTCACTAGAGTGTTAATGCACTGAAGGATTTCGATTTTTTGCATACAAGAAAGGATTGCACTCCTATTGAAATAAATTATCTTTGAAGTGAAACAATTTCACAAGTTTGTTGTCTGAAAAACCTAAGGTGGAGTTTTGTCTGACTCTTATTCCCTTTCAGATTTGTCATACTCTGATAAATCGTGTCTTCTGTTTTGCCTACTTTTAAGAGACAGAAAGAGAATGCCTTCTAATATAGATAGAAGAAAAGTTACTTACTTTTAGTCTAGAGAGGATTTGAGTCTTGTATAGTCAGTTCAAACTTCAAATTTCTAAACTTTATGGTTTTTGGCATTGGAATTGAAGATTTATTGTAGCATATCAAATCTAGCTTCAACACAAGGAGGTTTGGTGACTAAATAGGAGCAACGTAACTTGTTTCATGGGTTATTTGAAGACTTAACTTTTTCTTTCTTTTTCTTTCTTCAGGGAAAAAAATTGGTTAAGATTTAAGAAGATTGTGGCTGGGAAGGAGAGGAAGCTTATAATGTAATTATAAGATAAAAGAAAGAGTTTATTAGGAGAGTTTGTTCTATAACTATAAACAGCAATGAGAAGGGAATATGCATATACATATCTAACTATGTATATATCTAAATGTTGATGTAATATATACCAATGTCCATAGACTGGCAATTTTGTTCTGCTTGATTTATACTGTTTCTCATATGCACAAACCACACAGGCTTCTCGCCTCCAAATGTTATCATTTGCAATTTTTTGGGTGCAGATTCAAAAACATTAAAAGAAGAAAAAAGGGAAGAATTATTTGAGAACTTAAAGGCCAACGATTCAATCGGATGGGCTGTTGATGTCTTGGACCCAAGGGAATTGTCAGCTAAAATGCTGAAGAAGTAAGTGAATAAAAGTAAATTCTTCCTTCGGCCTTTCAACAGCTTTCTAGTTTGTTAAACAGCTTTGGTATCTGTTTCTTAACAGAGATAAAATAAACCTAAATGAGATTTCACATGACTCTGCTATCGGCCTCATTGAGAGGGTACTGAAGATGGGAGTTCTCCTAACTGAGGTAATTCTTACTTTATGCTATAAACTATAAAGTTAAAGACGTGGTAGTCCACTAGTTGCTAATATGAGTTGAAATCCCTCCGACACCCCTTAATCAACTAGACAAGGAAACCTCTTGACATCCCTCTGTAGCTATGCCAGAGTTTAGTGTATTCAACTTGTCGACATGCCAGCAGGGGATGTTTCCATGCTTCACAGCTACACATCTTCCCTAAAGGATGCATTCCTCCCTTTCACTCTAAATGTCACATTAGCCATACATGGAAACAAAATACACATAAATGAGATGTCACAGGACTCTGTTATGGGCCTTGGTGAAAGGGTATTGGAGATGGAAATTCTCCTAACCGAGTTAAAACTAATTCCGTTATAATATACAGTTAAAGGTCAGCTAGGTCAGTAGATGCTAACATGGGTTGAAACCCCTCTGGCATCTTTAAAGCATCTAGGGAAGGCAAACTCTTGACCTGCTTCATTGTAGCTACGTCAGAGTTTGGTGCATGGCCACACATCTTCCCAAAAGAATACATTTCTCCCATTCACTCTAAATGGCAGACAAGGCAGAACTTATCTGAGTGTCTTCTAATAGCTTCCTTGGTCCTCTTCCATTGGTACGACATAATTAAAGATGTTCATCCAGGCCATTGTTCAAAATTCAAACTCCTGTGCTCAGTTAAAACACTCCACAACCACTTTCTTGGTAATGTTAATTGGACACCTTTATAATTTGTTTGGGAGGGATGAAAATGGAGGGAAAGAACAGGGGGATCCTCAACTGCATGAGAATATGATAGTCTGCTGTTTGGGAATGGAAGAGAATATGAGCGTGATGAACACTGAGAAAATTTTCTACTGTGATGCACAAATGCTGTTCTCTCCAAGTGTGTGAAGCTGAGCAGAAAATGTTAACAGTTGCTTCAAAATATGGTTTTACAATATTTGGTTATAAAATAATATGGAAAACATAGTACTTAGCACCAACACCATAATTAAAATGGAAGCTGTGACATATATTTTTCAGGTTTACATAGATACAGTTGGAGATGCAGGGAAGTATGAAATAAAATTGTCTAAAATTTTTCCTGCTGTCAAATTTGTGGTTGCAAAGAAAGCTGATAGTCTTTATCCAGTTGTGAGTGGAGCAAGCATAGTTGCAAAGGTAGGTATTTTTCTTTTTCAATTTTACCTCCCATATGAAGCCTTGTTTCCCTTTTGTAGTTCTCTATTTGATTCAGTCATGCAGGTCACGAGAGACCAAGCGTTGCGGGAATGGGTGCTTGATGAGACTGCTGAAAACATGCATAGGAACTTTGGTTCCGGATATCCTGGAGGTTAGAAGTGCATAAATCTGGCTTATGGGGTAATTGTTATTCTTAAGAGAGATCTGATAATGTTTTAATTTACATAGATCCCCAAACCAAGTCCTGGTTGAAGGATCACAAGCATTCTGTTTTTGGATTCCCTACATTGGTCCGATTCAGTTGGGGAACCTGCAATCCATACTTTAAAGACAGTGTTGAAGTCCTATGGTCAGTTTTCACTCCATATTCTCCCATCATTCTACATCACATTTCCATAGATTCATTCCTTTGCCTACAACTACATGTTCTTAGTACCATCATCACGTGCGTGTTGCTATAAGTAGCATAGATGGATAAGACCCATGCTTAAGTCTAGTAGGAAAAAAATTAGTTCCACTCAAGCATATTTCTTGCTCTTTTCAAAAAGACTAGGTAGGTAGCTTGGATAACTATTATGATATAATCCTTGAAAATGCACTTCATGGGAATCATTAGGTTAAAGATAAAAATGCACCAATGCGGACATAAAATCTGAGCTACTCTTTCAAATAAGCCTGGAAAACAATAGAAACATAAAAGAGAAGTTTGAAAATTTATAGACTTTATTTTGCCATCTTAAGAACATAGGAAATGTGATTTTGACCTTTCTTATGTACTGTTAACTATGGAAGCAAACAACAGAAACAGGAGGACTCAATCTGAACACAGGCCTTAGCAAAATCCAAAGAACATGCAAATATGTTAATATAGTTAGATGAGAGGTTGCATATGTTGAGTTGTTTTCAGGCTCAAAAACTTGGAGCTTGCCATTCTCTTTTTTTATTTATTTATTAATTTTATTTTATTGGGGAGGGGAAGGGGGAATAAATTCCTTCCAGGAGAGTCGATCCTTGAACCTTCTAGATAGCGGGGAAGGCTGGGTGCCGCTGGACCACAAGGGTCCTGGCACTTGCCATTCTCTTTTGCATAATTTCATGACAAAACCAGAACAAACAGTATATTGACCAGTTGCATCATTGCATGCTGTTTACATTTCATGAAACTACATTTATGGTGTCCTATATCAGTCATAATAAGGATAGGATCCCATTCATAATCATGCTTACTTTTTCATGTACTCCATATGTAATTACCTTTCCATCCATTCATGTATTACATATTTCAAGGCTTCAAGCTTTACGTGAAACTATGATTCCATTGTTATTTTTGGTTGTCCATAGGGAATCAGATAAAATGGATGAAGATGGTTCTGGCAGTAGCCGTGGCAAGCGCCAGTTAAAATTAAGTAATGTAGGTTTTACCACATCCAAGAAGAAGAGTGAGGAAATTGAATCAAGTGGTAAAGGGCGTTGCAGGTTTTTTGAGGCTCGAAAACTTGAGCAAGTAACTCATTTCTAGGCGTGATGTTTAAGTTATATATCTTGATGTATTGTAACTTCCAGGAATTTTGTTTGACAACATCAGGCTACTTGGATTCTACTTGTAGTTTGTTGGTTTGGTTGTTATCCACCGAAATTCGAAACCAGAGATCCAAAAAAAATAAAAAAATCAGGCTACTTAGTGCTCTTATAGTACATTTTGTATATGGGACTGTACTAATAATTAATTATGGAAATTCAGCCTATATAACCTGATGTATAATCCTAGTGTGAAAATTTACTTTGTACTATTTAGTCATTCAGCAAAATATTCTGTCAATGATGAGTTGTATGAAGTGTTATCTTAACCGGAGTTGCCCTATAAAATCATTCTGATAACTGGAACCAGCAATGTGGCTGGTCCAGTTAAATCTGAGTGTCTATCTTTCTGTTACTTGAGAGACACCTCAAAAAAGCCCCCGCATTTCTTGTAATTCCTTTTAGCGGGGAGGATAGCACTGTTCTTTTACCGTTGAAAGTTGACAAAGTAAAGATGCCAGATGTTTCATACGAATATTACTGTAACTCCGTCTAGAATAGGAGGTTAGGAGCGAACTGTACGACTAGGAAATTCTGCATAGAAAAATACTTGTTCTGCATTCACCATTAAAGTCAGAAAAGTGGCTGAATAAAGATAAGTTCTAAATCTCATCATAGATGAATATTAAGACTTTTCTTGCCTTTGGGAAATCGAAAGTTGGACATTTGTATCCTCTATCTTGTCATTCTAGGTGTTGCTGGTAGTATCTGAATCTTGTTGTCCCATTGTGCCATGGAATGTTTCTGACAGCGTAATTTCTTTGTGATGAATCACAGTGCTCTCGTATTCTCTAAACAGCTAGCTCCTTTGGATCTCATTTCCTTGCAATCCTTGATATTGTTCTCGTGAGGAAAAGGATATTGGAGAGAAGAAATGGTATACTAAACAGCACAATCAGGTGTTCCCAATTTGGCATTTTCTTATATCCTCCAGGAAAGGTAATCCTAATTTCTTGCAACCATTTTGGCTGTTCTGCTAGTAATGGATAAAGATGATCCTGCAGTCATGGATGGACTGCTTATGTGATGTTGCAGTCCGAATCAATTACATCGTCCTTCTTCGGGTCTGGTTTTCATAACATTGGTTGTATAAATCTTGATAACTGATAAGTGATATCTTATTAAACATGTTACAGTACTTTAATGCATAGAGTTGGTTATTTGACCTACAGTTTCACTTTTAAGGAGACCAGCCCTTCACCAAATTGGAGATTGCCCCTTCTCTCCTTTCAAATTTAGGATAAAGAAAACATTTTGCTTGACTCTAGCACTTACGGAGGATTTCCTTTTGGTTTAAATTCTGCAGTAACAAGGTAATGCTTCTAATATTACTGTCATGATTCATGAAGCAGGGATGATGATATGTAATCATATGGAGGCACAAGGCATTCATACGTATACAATTAACCTACACCATGTCGCTTCGAATTTTTTCAACGATTCAACTTAAGTCGTTACTTTACATGATAATTGTTAATACAGTACTAGAATAACAATTTTGAATTACGAACAGTATAGGGACTGTGCTGACATTCACTTATATTCCGATTTATATTGGAATTTTCCAAATGCATGCATGCTCGTGATTCATGAATGTCTGCAGTTGCTGCCCACAAGAATATCTAGAATCCTTTTTGGCTTTCCATCCATTACGTTTGATGTTTCTAGAGAAACCGGAATCATGTTCAGCCTTTCAATATATGAAATTAATTAAACAAGACATTTACAATTTATACAATGCTACATGCACAGTTACATAAAGTAGAAAATATGTCAAAACAAACATAATACAGCATTGCTGACACAGGAAAACATAACCGTAAGAGAAAAGAGTAAAGAAAAAGGCTATCAACCAGCCATCACATGCATCATGCAGTAACTTGTTATATTAACAGATTTAACTGTGCAAGAAGAGAGGTCAAGATAGTTGCAAACAGAGGGATGATTTTGACTCCGCTGAGGTTGCGGTAGCCAGAACCGTGGTGGTTGTTTGTATGGTGATTATTTGCAGCACCAGCTACATACACAGGGATGAAATTTGTACCTCCTTGTGTATTAGGTGATCTTGTACCACCATTATTACCATTTTCACCAGAGCCTGTTGATCCACCACCATTTGCACTTCCATGACCAAAGCTTCCTTCTATTTTGTTGCCATATATTACACGATCTTCACCATAGATAACTTTATCTCCTAAATTAATTTTCTGCAGAAATTCTGTTCAATACCAACATCAGGCTTCTTAAACAAGGTTGTTTGGTTTTCCTTTGGCATGAGGATGATTAAGGAATCAGAAAAGAAAAGTTAAAAACAGACAACAGATCTGACATTTTAGTTTTCTTTTAGAAAAATACTGTAATTAGCAGTATGCAGGGGCAAGTTCCAGGGCCCAAATGAAAAAATAGAAGGAAATTCATTCAAATATTATAGTAGGGTATTATCGTTAAGGAAGTAGTGCATATGATGTGATATAGGTTCTTAAAAGAGCATAGTTCATTCTATTTCTTTCATGCTGGCATTGGTGCAGACTTATTGAGGTATTATCTCTGGCTTGAGGCTTTCAGCAATCTTTCATTTCATTTCAAGTTAGACTAAGTTTTGTTGGGTAGATCTTTTCAATTTGTTCACCACTTCACCAATATGAGAATTCCTATTTCGTTTAGAGGAAAACTATCATCATCTGCCTTGGTATCAGACTCTATTTACTCATATGTTGTAGAGGCACCAATTGCATAAAATTTTCATGTTTAATTTGGTATCTGCATCATAACATCTTAAAGAAAAATTAGAAGTTTTCTCTTGAATACTCATTGCGATGAACTGTGAAGGGAAACCTCCTAGAGAAGCATTGTTGGTTATGTTTCCTTCTGAAACTAATTTCTTCCTGATGAACTACACAATTTCTTATGTCTCTAAAGAGTTAGCTATCTCTGTGCAGCATAAACCAGTACTGTTTTTCTGGAACTCATTCCCCTGCAATATCTGGTACTGACCTGTGTCAACTACATGTTTGCTGAGATAGTAGCAAATAGTCTGTAGATGCTATCTGCTTCTGCTTCTGCTTCTGCCAAGAGGGGGCAGCAATTGATGGCATACTTATGTGACATTGATGTGAAATTATGAATTTTTCCTAGTTAGTGAACAAAAAGTAGATTTCTTTGTATATCTTATGTTTTCTGAAAATCCCTGATACTGTTTCTCTACTAAATTACACTGTTTCTATCAGTTCATGGATAGCAACAAATTTGAGGAATTTTAGGTACAAGTTTTAACGTCAAATGAAGTGAAATTTTTTATTTTTTATTTTTCATATAAAGAAGATACTCTTTGGTAAACAAAACAAGTAAGAAAAAGTATTCAAATTCAAACATGGAAGATAATAGATACGAGGGAGGGGGAAAAGAACCAAGAGTGAGAAGAGTACCTGAGGACTTGTTCACCTGAACAGAAGATGAAGATGCAAAAATATAGAGGGAGGAGAAGCATAAGAGTGACAATCCTAATTCTTTCCCTCCCATTTGGCTGTTTTGCTTTGTATAATGTCATGCATATGATCTCAACCTTACAAATCTCTTTAGCATATATACTTATAATCCTTCTTTTGTATAATTTACTACATTATTAGTCGTATATATTACAAAATGATTACAAGTAGAATATTGCATAAAGCAGCGAACAAGATTATCTTGTCCGTATCTTTAAGCTCGAAAGTGGCTTTAATGCTTTGTGTGCTGTCAAGATATTATAAACATCAATGTTTCAAAATAGACCAGTGATGACAGTCAAAAATTTGTTTGAATTTCAGTGGTTTAATTAGAGTTGGACCAATAATTGGACAAAGTGCATTATAAATATATTTAATTATATATTTAAAATATTATGTATGTTATATAATTTCTTTATTAATTATCAATGCTAAATACATAATAAAATAAAAAAAAATAATTCAACATTCTTTAAATAATAAACAAGATTACATTATAAAATAGTTAAATTTAATTCTTAATAATTAATATTAATTAATATAACAACTGTTAAATTCATTTTACATCACAACATTCAAGTTTCAAATTATGTCTCAAAATAATAAATATAACATTAATATAAAATACAATTTCTTCACTAATCTTAATTATAAAATAAAATACTTCACTAATTCTTAATACAAATAATAGTTAAAAAAAATTTGTTTAGTTCAATTAAGTTGGTATCAATTCTACTAATTTTTTTTTTTTAATTGTCACTATCTTTATCAATTTTAATCAATTAACTATCAAAATATGATTCTTAAGTTCAGTCAATCTACCTTGTCACTCAGACGACGATCTAACTAGACCAACCAATCCAGACTAATTAACCATTTTCTTTTACATTTTTGTTTTCTAATTAAAATCATAAGACTTTTAAATTGTGTAAGTAATATATAAACTATTTTACACTAATCATCAAATTTCAAAAATTATAAAATCACTCATCTTATTTGTTGGTGGCCATCTCTTTAAAAAGGCAGTAGATGGGTCATATGAATTATTACACCAGCCACCAAATCAAAAAACTTTAAAGCCACCCATCTGATTTGTTGTGACTCGTCTCTTTAAAAAGACGGCAGTAGGCCAAAAAAAAAGATGCTTTAATTTGAGATAGTTTATCCACTATAAACTATATCATTGTCAGTCATATGTGGTTGCTTATCAAGACCATTCCCATTCTTTTTTTTTTTTTTTCTCATCTGTTCATCCATTTTCTCTCTTCTCCAAAGCTACAATATGTAATTTCTGATTCATTTATTGGTTTTAATGAATTTTTTATTAATATACAATCATGATTTTCTAACTAATAAATATTTAAGAGATTTATAAAAGAAATATGTATTAAGAGACGATTAAGCAAAATTAGGCCAAAATTAATTTACTCCCATGTTGTAAACCATTTCGCATTTCATTTTCTAATTAGTCATAATATTGAGAGATTTTAAGATGCAAAAGATGTTATTATGTTTTATCTATTTTTTCTATAAGAAGGATATATATAAAAAATTCGAGGATAAAATTATAAAAATTATTGTCTAAAATTTAAATTTAATCACTGATAAGTTGAGATTATATTTACTTTTTGAGATTACAACAATTTATGTAATTACTACAATAACCAATTTAGTTGACATTTGCTGTATTATAATTTGGCCAAAAAGAAAAATTTTCTTAAAAAAATAATATAGATCTCTAAAATACCTTTTATGTTCCCGCCAAAACTTATTCATGGCACTCTAGACTTTTTATATTCCCGCCTTTTCTTCCGGTCACGTCCATATATAATTGATTTCTCATCAAATTATCAAATCATTCTTTCTAGTTCTAGCCCTAGACTGTTACGCCCATTCACCCTAGCAAAGAGGAATAGAAGTTAATCAGGTTATGCCCTAAATCTCTCATTTTTCTCTGTCTCTTGTTTGATATTTTTCATTTCGCTTCCTGGGTTTCGCACAGATTGCTTAAAAACGCGATCGCCGTTCTGCATATCCCGCTTTCGCTTTTTACTTTCAATTGGTATATGTGATCTGGTTAACTCCTTGGTGATTCTTTCGGAGGTTGCTTGGTTGTTATGTTCACTGCTGATGTCTTAGATGGAAATTGTTTTTGTGCCTCAGAAACAAGATTACACCGTGATTTTGAATACTGGGTTTCGATTAAAATGAAGCCTTTTGATCTTTGGGATATATATATATATATATATATATATATATATATATTTGTATCCTATGTTTATTTTCCATTTCTTTATGATGGGTAAATCCAGACTTTCCTGTGCACATGTTCTGTTTGATGATATTCCTATGAGAGTTTATACTTGTCCAGGAGTTTTGGCTTATAATTTACTTTTTGTAATTATTTAGAGTTTTAATATAGCATGAATCCAAAGCCAGGCATATGTAGAACCTCCAAAGTTGATTTTTTTATCCATGGTTTGACCTTATAGGATATGGATACGTCAAACCCTGCAGCATTTGTGAATGCAGAGTTGCTGCGCAATTATATAGGAAGGAAAGTTCGAGCTGTGGTTCAGGTTACTCACTCTGATGCTGGAGTCACAACTGGGAAATCCACCGACGACCATCAGTTAATTATAAAAGGGTTGCCACAAGTCCCTCCTATGAGTTATATTGAGGTGATTGGTATTGCTGAGAGTAACCAGTCCATTAGGAGTGAGATATGGACCAATTTTGGCAACAGTTTTGGTATGGTTACTTACAAATGTATTTTATATGTCATATTATTTTACCATGAATCATACACATCTTCCAACTTAGAAATTTATCACTAAAGTAGATAAATTATGAAACCTGAATAATACCCCATGCATGTATCAAATATTGGATTATTACCTTCAATCATACATGTCTTCCAAGAAATTTATCATGCAGCGTAGATTAGTATGTAGAGATATTTGGTGCTGGAGTTGATATTTAAATAAAACTCCATTGATGAATTCTTCACCCAACTGATTAGATTTTAATTGAGCTTCAGTTCTCGCTTAAAATCTTAAGCTATGTATAAAGTTTTCATATTCATGGTTGTATTATCTGGTTTGTTCTTAGTTTCAACTTTCTAATTACCCATATTTTCATGTTTCTAACTTCTAGAAATATCTATTTTCTTGGTTTTGATCTGTTCTCTTGCAGATGCTCACTCTTACAATCAGTTATGCCAACTTGCAAATGGCGAATTCAAAGGTCTATTTCTTTAGTGACCGTAAGTGATTCCAAGTTAGAGGTGGATGGTTAGGTGTTGCAGTTTCCTTGATATTGCATGCATTGGCAGTTAAGATTGCGGTGAAGGGGAAGATTTGAGTATTTTTCAAAAACCTGGTCTCAGTTTCCATGACCTATCAATGTATTCTTATAGTTTGCCACATTCTCGAGGTTACTAATCGGTTCCGGGAGAACTAGAATACTTGCTTCCCATTTAGATTCATCGAAGGCCATTCTCTGATTATCTGATAGTGTTAAAACATTTGCTAACATAGTCTCTCATATCTGGTATTTGCTGTCATCTATTTGTGAATGAGGGCAATCTATGAAATGAACATCATCAACCTAACTAGGTTGCATATATTTACTTGCTTCCCATTTAGATTCATCGAAGGCCATTCTCTGATTATCTGATAGTGTTCAAACATTTGCTAACATAGTCTGTCTCATATCTGGTATTTGCTGTCATCTATTTGTGAATGAGGGCAATCTATGAAATGAACATCATCAACCTAACTAGGTTGCATATATTAGCTAACCTTAAATCCAATTCTAAAGAAAGAACATGGAAAACAGTTTTTCACAACTAAACACAGTTTGTCTGTTTAATCACCTCTAACTGCAACCTTAATAGTGAGAAAACTCCCAGCGCTTGAGTTTCTTCTAGGTGCCCATCCACATTTACTTTTATTTTTCTCATTTTTTTTGCTGCTAAATTGGATTATTTTCCCCCTTTTTAAAGTTTATTACTAACAATTATAGATAACAGTGTTGAGCTTTAGTCATCTCAATGCCACAGAAATTGTAGAAAACTTTCAGAAATATGGAATATCAAATCAAGTTCAAATGTGAAAATTATCTTGAATTCATTTTGCCAATCAAGGAGATCGATCAAAATAATCAGTTGGAAAACACAAGGGGTTTATAGAGGAAAATGTTTCCAAATATAACATTACAAAACAAATCCTTTATCAACTCTCTCAAAAACAAAAAATAAAAGTAAAAATCATTTTATAACGGTCTATAATCTGCAAAAACTACAAGCATAGAAACCATGAAGTTCTGTTTGTTGGGCTTTCTTACTCTATTTTAAAAGGAAAAAGAAATACTCAAAGCCACTGCAAAGGCTCTCGTATGAATAGGACCTTGACATTGGGTATGTTTGCTGTACACAACCCTACCAATACTTAACAATTACATACGTTCTTGAAAAATCTATGTTATGCTCTGAAGAAACAAACACAAGAAGAAATGGTGTGAAAATATGAATAAAATGCATAAACTTACCAAAGCAAACTGCGAAAGGAGGAAGGGAAAAAATCAGAGGGGGTTAAAATACTTGCATAATGAGAGATTGAACAATTTCATCCTTCTTATGTACCAAGCAGAAGTCGTGGGTGACGAGAAGACCGAGTTAAACTAATGTAACCCATTAATTTTCTTGCATACCAAGAGTGTATTTGTTCTCTTTTTTTTTTCTTTTTCTTTTTCCTAACTGGTAATTGTATGAATTCGTAATGGAAAATCACGTTTACACTAGAGGCTCCCACAACCATGAGAATTGACTGTACAAGATGTAACGAAAAGAAACTAAACTCCTATCAGAAGTCTTGCTGAAACAATTGTCCGCAATCAGAACTCAAAATTGCTTGCAGGTTGCACATGGTAACGAACACACCTGAAGTAGATGACAATGCCATTGCAGATTCAAACTCAGGGAATGATTCTCAACTCCTCACATGTTCTGACATGAGTTGATCCCAGAGTACATCCGTATCCTCCCACTTGGCAATGTTTGTAGGTTAAGTGAATTGGAATCAATTCTCAAAGCTCGCAGTCACAACAATGCATTCTCCTCTTAACGCTTTCACTCTTACCAGAATTTCTTCAAAGTTAGATGACACATTATCTGCAGCACGTGTCCAAGTACAAATATATGAGATATTCATAGATACGTCATTAAGAAAAGAAAAGTAAAAGGATAGTCTCAACAGGCATACGTTCATATTCTTAATTAGAAATTTTAACCTACTCAAATACTGTGATAAGAATTTTAATTGTCAATGCAACAATGGACTAGAGTCCTCTCCATGCCAACCAATCAGTTTCAAACTACATATTGTTTGGTTTCACATTAATATCATATATAAAGAAGCATATATCAAATTTGAATGTTTATGGCATTAATTCATGTTATATGGTGACCTTGATAGTTGAGTGGTCCAAGGGCACATGATTCATTAGTAGGGTTAGAGATGTATTTGTAAAAGTAAGAGATAACAATTTATCCATGAAGTTAACATCTTCAATTTTTGGGTGAAATAATTTTTCGACACGAAATTAGAGCCTCTATAACCAAGCAATTAGGAGTTGGATTATTGTGACAACCCTTTCTTATAATTAGAATTCGGGCACAAGAGGGGGATATTGGAAAATAGAGTAACTCACAATTTAGGAATTATAAAATTAGAGTCTATGTAAATATGTAATAATGATGCACGTATCAGATCATAGGTTCTAGAAGTGTGTGATAGTAAGGTGCATCTAATGTAATTAATGTTAAGAGTATCTTAGAGTCCTTAAGACATCAATAAGAGAGTCTTGAGCCATTGAGTTCTAACCAATAATGTAAAGGCTTCTACAGATCAAAGAATAGATTAAAATTCATATTTTCATATTGAGTTTTGTCACAAGTTCTAAACCTTTATGTGACATTTACAAAAAGAGTAAATTACTCAAACTTCCCTTAGATTATATTGATATTAGATCGACATCCCCTTTATTTCTAAAACCTAAACAAGCTTTCCTGAAATTTGAAAATAAGCTACAATTTAACCTAAACTCTAAATAATTGAGAGGGAAAAATAAAAAAAATCCTAAAATACTCTTAATTGTCTTATTATAAGAGATTCAAATGATTTTAGTTTTAACAAACTAATTTAATATTGTTTGACATTATTAAACTGAAAATAAGAAAATAAAAAATTTGAACTAATATTTATTCCTAAAATTAATGAAAACTAGTATTTGCAAAATAATATAACTTTTTACAGAATATGAAGTTGTTCTTGCCAAAACTAAATACATCATTATTTTCTCAATTTTTTTTATTTTTAGTTGTATTATTATTATTATATTAAGAATGATTATTTATTTTACAAGTTATTTTAAGTTGAATAATATGTAGTTATTAACTTAATTGAAAATTTTTTAAATTATTATTGTCTCATAATAAGAATACTCGAGGTATTTTAGAGTTAGGAGGTTAATGTTGATTTTGAAAATAGAAGGAAGATCTATGTAATGTCACCAAAATACAAAGAATGTTAAGAGTAATTTACTCTTAAAAAAAATAAAATTAAAGAATCTCAATTTTCTAAGTAAATTACTCATCTAAACTAGACGATTTCTATGGGTTAGGCCATACATCTCCGTACACAAAGATCTCCATACAAACCATCACACACCACACTCACGATTTCTACACAGATATTAGATTACTTCCACTGTTCTAAATTTTCCACAGAAGGCCTATACATGACAAGCCCAATGAGCTTGAGCGTGCTAGAGTATGTTACAGATTAATTCCTTAAAAGAAACCTAGTAGGAATACATTGCAAAAATAGCAAATAATCTTGTGCAAGCAGAGATTCACCTAAAACAATGATGCATGCAATCCAAAATGTGAAAAAAAATGGCCAAACATGAGATGAGTAGAGCATATTAAAACAATTTGGGCTTGCTTCATACGAAACACGACTCCAATTATGTCTGAGCAATACTCAAATACGCACAAAAGCAAATGTACGCACTTACACACTGATCAAGAAGAGCACACAATGGATTTAGGTTTATTGTCCATTACTGTAAAAAGTACAAACAATCAACTAAAACATATAGAAAATCAAAAGACTAGTCAATGTATGCCAAAGAAAATAATAGAGAAGCCTAAAGATGAATGAACGTGCTACAAACGATGGTTCAAGATGATGCGTCAAAAGAATGGTCCATATTAGAAAACTCACAAGGATAACTTTGATGTTTGACAAACACCCTTCAACAAAATCATGTCCCTTAGGATACTGGCATCATTAGAAGTTTCAATCGATCAACTGCACATTTTATCTTGTGCCTTTCTTCAATTCTCAAACTGGTTTCCTCTGAAGACTGCATACAGAACAAAGGAAATGAACTAATTACCATGCATGTTGAAGGTAAACATATAACAACTTCCAATCAAGTAGTGCAAAAAATTATAATATCTTAATGAATTGAAAGCACCAGAAAAAGGAATTTTTACGTATTCAAAATATTGCCATATGAGAACCAACTAACAATGGGACAAGGAAATGCTTTTGTTGCCAACCAAACTGGATGGGAAAGTACAAGGAGTAGAGCCATATATCAATATAGGGTCTGATCTCGTCTTCTCATTTGATCATTTCCGGTGAAACCTAGGCTGGATGTGAAGTTACACTGTCCAGCCCTAGAGTTGGCCATGTTATCAGGCCACCAGACATTAACCATTACCATTTTATTTATTATTTTCCTTTTTCTTTATTTATTATAAACAAAAGTTGTCAAACATTGCTGTTGTTGTCACACTTAACTTGAACCAGAGATCTCTAAGTAAAAAATAAGTTAAAATTGAGCCAAGACATCATTATAGCATAATCTTGTTCTTGAATTTATTATATTTTGATTTATTGCTCAAAAGTATATCCCATATAATATAATTTAGAAAAATTTAACACAATTCATGGCTTTATCTTATACACTTGTAATTACTTTTCAAACAATTAAAGGTCATGGATACTTGTAGTAATCAATAAAAAATTGAAATGACTAGATATACTATGGCAAAGAATTTGATATAACTCGTTTACAATCAGATGTAAGCTAATATGTTAGAGAAGATATGATTCAGTAGTTATTTCAAAGTCTTGAACATGTACATGTAAATATTTAACATTCATTTGAGAACTTCTAAAATTCTATTTTATTAACATACGTAAACTATTTGTTACATATAAATATTAAAGAAAACATCTGTCAAATAATTAATGGGAGATAGATGACCTTTAACCCAGTCAGTTTCAGTGTCAATTAACAGTCAGGAACTTAAAACAGCACTCTTAATATATGTTCACACCATTTGGCAATGAGACGAATGTCCTGAATGCCACAAGCTTCCAAATATATGCCACAACTATTAGTATTTTTTTTCTTTCTTTCTTGTACATAGTAAAAAAGAAAGAAATTGATGCTTGCTTAATGGTGGCTATTGGCATATGAGTTTGGAAAGAAAAAATATACACACGTGCAAATCACGTCTGATTTCAGTGCGTACGTGTTCAACTTGACATATGCAGCTGGGCCATTTTCCTATCAGCTAAAGCTTTTGGGTTTATTTGTAATCCAACAAGGCAGCGGAGCAAGGTTGCTTAAAAGCTCAGTGCCAAAGGTTTAAGTTCAGATAACCCCTTTTCAATTACTTTTCAATTACTTTTCAAAAGTATGCCTGTTTTTGTTTTCTGTTATGTTTCGTTCAGTCTTGTGGTCTATCTGCAAGTGCATGTAAGGGGGAGTGCTGGTGTTTTAAGCACAAAACATACAGTTGGACTTCTTTACTATCAGCATAAGCTTTCATAATAACTGGAAATCCAACAAGAGAACAATAAAGCATTTGTGATGTCTTACCTGCAGAGAGCAGAAACTTTGTATAATATGATTGATATCTGTCTTGAATAAAGGCAAAATTTGTTGCAATTTAACATCTTTATGTATAAACAGAAGAACAGAGCTGACAGCATCCACCCAACTCGGGCAGTCCGCTATGTACCGCGTCCAATTATGAGAAATCGGCAACAAACTACTTCCATTAATGCATGATCCCATCTTTTTCAAGACAAGACTCAAAAGTTTGTGACAATGATCAAACAAGAATAAGCAAGGAAGGAGATAATAACGCAGTGTATGTAAACGACTGGGGAGAGTGGGCCCAACATCATCATCTTCTGGAATACACTGCGGAAAGTTTATATACTTCAGCAAAAGTTTAGACATAATAATGAAATACTCAGCAAAATTAAGTTTTTATAATTTTAAAGGGTATTATGCAGAGATGATAAAAAGATAACTTTGAACATTAGCTTCTCAGTTTTTAGTACCAGAAGAGCTGCTTACTAACACATAAATGTCTCTAAAATGCATCCCCTCTTTTCACAAGCCCCCTCCCAAATAAAATAAAGAAAAAGAGCATGGAAAGGAGTCAAGTTTGCATTTGTCAAATTAACTTTTAACTTCGATAGAGAGATTCTATATTTGGGACCCATCTGACATGAACTTTAGTTGGTAGTAAACTCCTAAAACCAGAAAGCTTCAAAGGGGGCACTGACTATAAACAATCTTTTACATAACTGGCAAGTCTGAAAATTTTCCCCGAATGTTATTGGCAGAGAATCGTAAAACCATCAGTGGATAAGTTAAAATGAATTCAATGTCGATGATTTGTTTGGAGGCATTACCCACCAAAGAGGTTCTATGAAGGAATGGTGTATCTATAGCCAATTGGCATTATAAACTTATTTGCACATGCTTTTCATAATAGAAGAGCATTTAATTCGAAAAATCCTGCATCGAAATCAATGGATGGTAAACACATGTTCAATTATGGTCAAATCAGAGAAGTAAACCCTACTGCCAGTAATGACCCCTATATACACAGCTCTTGTGTATCTATCTTCACTATAAATAGATGGGAGGCCTTGCTAAGGTCTTGCCAGCCTCAGCTATTTTAAGAAGTTCCTATTTTCTGTGGTGTAATGTCCTGGAGGTTATGGTCAAATGTCAACACATATTCTTTTTAATTGGTCCTCAGGTTAACATTTACAGGAGCTTTTGAATGTACCAACTCAACAATAAATTTCTCCTGACCTTGCATGGAAATTCACCTATAAATAACATCGAAGACATTTTCATAACTGTGCCATTTATCAAATTTCTAGCCATTTCGAACTAGATATGATGTCAAGTTATATTTCACAATAGTTATCTTTTCAAAGAATTTCTGCTCCAATTTTTAGTATATATGAATACCTTCAATGAGTATTAAGGTATGATTTGTAGAAAATTTCTCTAAAAATTTCTCCTGAATTGGCTTTTGGCTTGCAAAGCTTTTTCTTAGGGAGAGTGGTTTGTGCATGCTTAATGACCAATTGAGGCAAGCACCAGCAAGGTTGGTGAGTTCTGTGTTGGTTGTAACTCAATGCAAAGTATTGCCACTACATTCTCAAAAAATAATAAAAACGTAGATGTGAATTGGAAACCCATGTTGTGTCAAAAGTAGGATTGTGTACCATGGACTTTTAAATACAGGCAACGGTGCATGTGCTCCCTTGTCCCTTCTCCATCCCTCTCTATCTCCACCCATTTCGATAGATTATTATTCACTAACATCAAATGGTCTCAGATTTCTTTGTTTTCTAAGCTTCTTACAGCATCAATCCCCTCCTCATCCCTATAAAGGAAACCACACCATCTTCTTAACAGGGCAATGTTTCTAGACGATCACCTACCATTTTCTTTGATGTATAATGTCTCATACTATCTTCCTTTTTCTTTTTTTTTTCTTTTTTGCAAAAAACTATCCAACACTATTTAACTGAAATAACAGTTGCATAAGATGAAATATTCAACAAATGCTACAGATATAATGATGACAAAAAGGCCATTGGAGATGTTGATAAAATAGAAGGAGAAAGTGGTTGTAGCTTAATTGATATAAAACTACACCCATAACCTCTGTATATTAGAACAATAACACAAGACTACCAAACCTAAACAATGTGAGACTACAAACACTAATATATACTCTAACAAGATAAATTAATTATTTGAAAGTTATATAGTCGTTGACATAGTCAAAGACAAAGTACTTATGATTATTTTTTAGGTCGAAATTATAACATGTTACTTAACAAAAGCAAAATAAGACACTTCTAATATCTCAGAATGTGTTTTAAAACACTCCCTAATATCTATAAAGTGTAAGATACAATTTTTAATTAAATTTGTTACATTTCTATTAAAAAAAATAAAACTAGATATATATTTATTCAACCTCTAATTTAAACCACAATTGAACCTCAAATGGTTGCCCTCTCCTTTACAAGTTCAATGACCATTTTACAAAATATGTCAACAAGCAGATATATAATGACTTGCAAAATCACTCATAATATATGAGTGATCAAGAATCACATCCAGCATATCATCCATGAAAATAAACGCATAATCAAAGTATACCGATCATAAGTAAAGAAGATTAAAGAAAGGTTGAAGAATGTTATTTGTAGATTTTAGACAGATACTCACATGCACGACATCAATCATATATCCTAAAAGAAAATTGCTCAGACTGACAACACTCTGATCAGAAAGCCTCGTAGGTTTGGAGTCCAGCACAATGAGAGTTCTAAGCAGAGAACAACTGTTATCTAGGGGTGGCTTTAGCAACTGTAAGACAAAAATGCCAGTATGAGGGCTCATGTTTGTAATAACTTTATCAGCAACTGAAAGTATCCAAATGAAATTGAAAATCTCATAGATGAAAATTAGAAGGAAAAAATAAATAAATAAACTAATGCAATGCAAAGTTCTAGCAAAAAAGTTGGAACACACTGTAAAAGGGGGGAAATATGCATTTATATCTGGAATCATTGGAGTCAACTTACTATCTGGTCAAGTATTACTTTCTCTATCATCTGAAATACAATAGAAGTATCACCCATCTGTACTAGGCATGAGCACAGAACTCCAGTGATTGACTTAAAAGTTCCATGATTTGAGTCACTCTCCTGACTAGGATATATATTTTCTGCAAAGAGAAAGTTCACTGTCAATCTGAAGTGTTATACAAGAAAAGAAGGCATCCAAGACAATAATTAAGTACCAGAGACTAGAAAAAGGTTGTATTATTAAAATAATAACTGAAATCAGCAAAAAACAATTATTTTGGATGCCTAAACTTCAGCATGCCACTGGAAGAAAGATTTGCCTTTTTTTTTTTTTTGTCGCCTATGATAGTAGGACCAGTAGGTCAAAAATGAGCAAGAGCTGAAGCATTACCTTCTGATGGAGATTGAAGAAGCAATGATTTCAATGTTAATTGTAATGTACAATATTAGACAGTAGGTTAAGCTTAGTCACTATTTTTTTTTTTTTACAAGTAATGATTTTATAAAGAGAAAAAAGGGCAATATCTTCATACACAAGGCCTATACAAACACACCCTACCAAGGGCGAATAAAGAAAAGAAAACAGAACTACAAAATACAATTCAAACGATCTAAAAATCTCCTAAGACCCAAAGGATGGAATACATCCATTGGAATCAAATCTATAAAGGAGTCATCTGAACTTTTTCCAACGACACCTTCTTGTTATTGAAGATGCAATTGTTTCTCTCAAGCCAAATCACCCACATCAAATAAAGAGGAGCAGCCTGCCAAGCTAGCCTACTACTTCTTTTACCTCCTCTTGTTTTCCAGCAAAACAAAAGATAAATAATGGTACTGGACATCACCCAAACAACACCAAGAGCCCAAACACCAATTTTGGTTTATGCCTAAGTCTGGCGTCTATGGAACCCTAAGTGTGATGGTTGATTATTTCTCTTCTTCTTATTTCATCCCCTATCCAATTTCTGAAACTTCAGACCCGATAACATTGATAGCACCATAAAGTAGGCCTACTGCCCTACTTCACCATCTCCTAACCTTCCTCAAAACCACCAAAACCCTAAACCCAATTTCAGGTATTATTTACACTTCACAGCTCTGGAACAAAACTTATTTTAAATGCTTTTATGCTGCCTTTATTTCCATAACAACCTAACCTAATCTTACCCTAAACCTACAAATTTCATCCATCTCATACGTCCAAACCCTAACCTACTTGCTGACACCAAATTCCCCACAACCAAACAGCCCCAAAGATCTGATCTCTGATTACCCTAAGCTGCCCTACATCACCATATCAGTCACATTGATTCAAAACCAGTATGATAAGGGAAACAAATTGGTAATTAAATAAATTAACAAAGAACTATTATCCTCTTACTGGTGGTTTAGCAAGCATAGGGAACAAGTCATACATATGATTTTGTTATCTAGTGACTACCAATAAATGTAATATACAAGCAACGCTGAGTAGGAGAACCAAATCATGAAAAGAAATATTGTTTGGAAACATAAAAAGAAACTTGGCAAAGGAAGTCCACATAAGCTACCAGGGAAAACTTTGAAACGTGAGAGCAAAGTGATGAAGAAACTCAGGTGGTCTGCAATATTGATATGCCCGTCTCTATAGGCCGAATGCAGGACCTCTACAATCCGAAATAGTAGATTGGGATCTAGATCAGGATCTGCAATAAATAGAAAAGGAAAATAAAAGAAAATAAGCTTTATACAGAATTATAATAACCTCACGTACCATTCAAGTTTGTAGGTATCTGTCAGTACTTTAATTGTAATCCCCAATCATAGTACAAAAGAGAAATAAAGTGAGAAACAAATTTGGAACATAACCATTCCTAGTGTATCATTAACTTACGAAACAATGTAAACAAATCTCTATATCAAGCTTTCCTTGTAGGAATCTCTAAATCAAAAAATTTGCATCAATTTTTTCAAGTTACATAAAAATTGCTACTTATACCTGTCAATTTTCAAAGTAATATATTGAATTTCAAATAATTCAAATCACATTCTTAACTTCTATATTGAAGAGTCCTAGTTTCCAAGTCTAATGCCAGCCAGAAAGAGAACTACTTTGGAACATATTATACACCAATCCACACAAATATAATAATTGAAACTAAACAAGGAAAGGATAAATTTATTAATTACTTTAAAGAATAGACACAAGTGAACACTATTTGTGGAAGCTCTGAGAAGAGAAGTGACTCAGTGCAGGTGGATGGGGTTCGGCTCTGTTAACAAGAAACTGAGACCAAGTAACCTCTCCAAACAAGAAACTGACCCTTGGATCAACACGAATGAAGGGAAATGATTCATATAGCCAACCCCAACTAGTTTGGGATTTAAGGCTTAGTTGTCTTGAGTAGAGTCAAGTATGTAACGTTTTGTATACAAGATTCAATTGAGAGAGAGAGGAACAAGATGTTTCTTGTTCTGCAACTTGGTTGGGAAGGAGGCATAAGAGATGGAGAAAGAGAGAGACTTGGAGTTGGGGAGAGTTGGTGCAAGTAGAATGTTTTAGGAATTGAATTTAACTTATTACAAGATGTCTAAAATACCCTTACTTGTTGGAAAAGAAAGATGATTTTTGTCCAGTAAAAGTGTGGGCAATGCTAAAGTCCACACACTTGTGTGGAGGTTAGAGTAAGTAACAGACACACACATATACAATTATTAAGTAGAGAAAGAGACAAAGCAAAATACAAGATCAAAATACTAGTTAGGGCATTGGGGGTAGTGTGTAGGTTATCAAAGGACATCAATGCAAAACTAAACCAATCTTCCACAATTCTTAAAATGTATTCCACACAAAAACCAAATTTGGATTAGAAAAAACTCACCATATAGATCACACATGCTAAATTTCGTACCAATAGTCATCTCATAATAATATTTAAAATCTACATTTTATACAATTTTCAAATACAATAAACTATCATTCGTTATATACCATAATTTGCAATTTTCAACTTATATCATATTTTCTGTGCATTGCTACAACACATTCTTACGGTCCCAATTATAGGTTATGTGGAAATTCCATCCTATGGATAGTTATTTGATGGTTTTGACTAGCAAATCTTACACCGGTTTCAACCAAAGAAAAATGTCCTTCACCTTCCCTTTTTAGTATCTACAGATCATCTTACAAATGACACACGGTAAATCAAAATAAAGAAATAGATGACATCTATCCTCAGTCTCTGCATGTGATCGACAACATAAATGTAATTTGTATATGAATAGAGCCTAATTATGAATTTAACAAGTCAAGAAAAACATTTACTGTGCATATGATAACCAGTAAAAGTTCAATAAAGATAAGTTAAAACATATTGAAATTTTATCTGACAAAAATGCAGTACACACATAGGCAGCACGAAGCTATTGACTTTAACAAAGGCAAGTCCAGATATGAGAAATAGTAAACACAACAGAGGGAGAGTTCCTGAGATTCTCTTGGAAGTCTGATAAAAGGACCATAGCAAATATTTCCTGGAAGATGAAAAAAGAGTGATAAGAGGCAAAGGAATTGTAGTCCAGTTGGTGCTACTAATAAAAATTTCAATAGAGTTGATGTGTACCATCATCTAGACATTTGCAATAAAACTCTAGCAATGAGTATTGCATGTTATCATATTCCCTAACAATCAATGAGTTCGATGAAGCACATTGTCCGAGGCGAAGCTGAAGCCGCAACACAACCTAAAGAACATTCAACATAGGACAAGGAGTATGAATTGGATAAATAATTCTGCACCATATTTTGTCCAAATTTGAAATGTGCCAAGAGTTTAAAAATTAAAATAAATAATTACCTCGGAATAGGATGGGTGCTTATTGCCTAGCATGATTAGCAACAAAGGCAACTCTCTTATCCAAGCAATCTGATGGTCTGATATATTCAGGTCACTTGGATCTAGACACAGCTTGTCATGTTTCTACAATTTGCACCAAAGTGAGAAAGGCATATATGATTTGTTCGAAGAGAGGCCGGAAGGGGGAGAGGGGGAGAATTTTAGTTGCTTTCATCAGTAAAGCCAAACTAGGAATTGTAAAAATAGTTCAAGAAAGTGTTTGCAATAAGTGCAGCCAAGCTTACAGGAATCATCATGTCTTCGATTGTAGAAAGGCAGGCCAGTTTGAATAAGGACTCTGGACTGCTCTCCTTAAATGATTTAGTAAATGCCTGCAACCAAAGTGTTTTCTAATTATCTACAAGATCACTAGTTTCATGTTTCTATAGAGACACATAAACCTCTATGTCAAAGTACCATATATACAATATCAAAAACCCAGTGTGACCAGAAAACTCTATAATTAGATTCCCTGAATCATGACTCATGAGTCCAACCTGAAGAAGACGATATTTCCAATCGCTTGCCACGTGTGAAACAAGTCTGGGAATAAAAGGGAGGAGTGAAACTAAATGCTTTTCCCGGATGCCTTTACCAGACCGCATGACACTACAGTTCTATAAAGAAAAAACAAATTCTGGTCAAATTTAGAAGAAAAACTAAAGTGACTAAATATTTTTATGATATAAAAGAAAAAAAAACAGCTTGATGCTTGTACAAACCTTTCCAACCAGTGCATTTTCAATAAATTCAAGATATTTCTCTAACAAGTCAGGAGGAGGGCAGATCCATTCACTTAATTGAAAAAATATTTCTGCAATAACAATGTTCAAGACAAAATATCTATCATCACCCTGTCATACAGAAATTGGAGAAGTCAGTAGAATTTAAATACCCAACAAGGGCATGCACACTTGCCGAAAAAGTAACAACCAAAACGCAGATAATAAATTTGAAGAGACAAAGTTAATAGAGCATTTGATGCAAATTTTAGGTTATAAGATCCCAAATGAGGACAGGAAATCTACCACATAAACATCCAATTTAGAAAAGGATAGTTGTCAACAAGGTGCAATGGCTGAGATTATACATCCTATTGTGTAGGTCCAAATACTGGGTTAAAAAATAGGACCCAAGTAATAAATGAAAAAGCAACAATGACATGACAATATACGTTATTCGAGAGGACTATTCTTTCTTTGTTCTGTCTCTCACTTTCTCTAAGGCCCATTTGATTTGTCCTATATGTTCAACATTAAGCCAAGTGCACAGGTCAACTTCCACACTAATTTACAAATTCTACTTAAAATGCGGAGAACCGAAGACCCTCCTTAGACATGAAAACAATTTTCACTTTCTATCACCAAATGGTTAGGTAGAAGACAACTTATGTATGCCCTTATATGGTTTAGTCTATGGTATTTAGTAAAAAAATTGGAAAGCAGTGTTTTCCAAATAGTAGACAAACAAGACTGAGGTGTTTCCCAATATCCATCGTATCCCAATGCTTACTTTCCAACTTTTGATTAGAAATATGACATTTGAACATAAAGTTATGCATAAAACAAAAAAGAGGATAATTTTCCACAACTAAATAGAGGCAACGCTTTTCTTGGATCTAGAGGACATAGCCCATGTAATTGGTTGACTAGGCAAGTCCACTAATTGCAACCACTGGGCAGCAAACTTGCATGAGTATTGGCTCTTTCATTGCCTTGCAATTGGTCTTGCTCAACCAGGGGATGAAACGGACATATTTTCCAGGACAAAAGATGTCATGCTCAGATCTCAAATTTGAGTCTCTGATGTGAAGCACAAAAATCCAAAAGATCTAAGAAATGTAGGTCATTCGCATAGGACCTTCTGTCAACAAGTTGTTGTCGTAGAACAACCTATGAGATATGATAAGATCATCATAAGGATTAAAAAAAGAAGGTAAGATCATTTAATGATGAAGTGAACATGTTTCCGCACTTGTTAATTCTAGTGGAATTTGGACACGTAGAAATACACTACAATATAGACAAGAAATATCTTCGCTGGAACCAAACTGAAATAGTTGGCAATTTTACTACAAACTTTTAAGAAGTGTAATGTAACACAACATCAAATTTCACAAAAACATGAAGGATAAAATGGATTCTACATGGCACCTTCTGTCATATTCTATGGCTAACAAATATAAGTTCATTCAATACCCTGTTTCAGAGAGGCTCTTCTTCGACATTAGTATATATCTCAAACAAGTAGAGATGCAAACACAGCATGTTAAAAGTTTCCATTCTTGGATGGTAATTCATGAAGTGGGTCACTATTTTGATCTCATCTCAAGATATTAATTGATCCTGTGATGTTTCTTAGCACCTCCTATTTTGTCCAGTACACTTTCTTCTGCCTTCTACCCTCAACAGATTCAAGACCACTACCAGTTGGAAGCAGAGGACAAGGGGTAGTATTTCAAGCAATTTTGAAAATATGAGGATTAGTTAAAAGGAAGGAAAAATCTCTTGTTTAGAAATTGAACTTCCTTCAAGAAGTCTGAGTTGTAGAGAGTGTGATCTTTGTAAAAAGTATAGTAATATTGGAGAAAGATTAAAATAACTTGAATTTTGCTTGAGGGAAGAAGATAAATTTCGTTTCCAAACTGAAACCTCCCTCATGAGAGCTAACAGGCAGAGGAACGGGCATATTCCAAGGTTCACAACTCTCACACTCCTCAGGAGCAAGCAGAAGTCCAGGGTTCTTTTTCTGGAATTATTGCAGATGAAACTTTTCACATACTCCCTCTGTCCCAAATTTAGTCCCACCTTTTTCAAATGAACAAATTTCAATCTAAGCAATAATTGCAACACAAATATTCTTAACTTTCCAACTTTATTCTTATGTTCTAGTACAACTTTTCTGAATAAGTTCGAAATTTTTAACTTGTTTTTAATTTTTTATACGCAGAAGTACTTTTGGAAATATAATGTATAAAGGTTTGATTTTTAGAAACTTGATGGAGGTGGAAGGGATTAGAAGAGCCAGAGGAAGACACAGAATTACACGAGAAGTTCTTCAAAATGATATGATTGTTATGAACATCATGGAAAATGACATTATGGATTGATATGATTGGAGAAAAAAGATTTTTATAAATGATGGTTTGGCATTTAAGACTTAGCTGAATTGAGTTGAGTTGACACTTAGTCTTAGCTGAATTGAGTTAAGTTGACACTTAGTATTGTTTGGATAGAAGGAGTAGTATTTTGAGAGACATTATGTTGTTAACAAGCAACCTGAATAGTACAATTAACTTAGTCTCCAAGAATACAGAACTAATTTAGGAGTGAGTCCCAATCCCATGTTTGCCACATAGAGTTAGTTATCTAGGGAAGCAAAGTGGATTGGCCACATAATATAGGGTGCCTACAAGTGAGGCCAACCCAAGGGGGCCTCTAATAGCAGAGCTACATGTAACGCTGTAACTACCAATAAACAAATTTTTGTGTTGTCATAACACTACTTCTATGTTTTAACAAAATGAATTCCAAAATTTTCTCGAAACAAGAAAAAAGAATAAGGAGAGGATCCACTGGGTATCTCCTACTATTTTATATTTGTAATTCTCCAATCTGAAAAGTGACCAATCCTAGATAAAGTAGAGATTCTGCATTCTAAAAGGAAAACAAGATTGTAGCCACCAAACCTTCAAAATCATTGTTCTCGAGGATTGAACTGTTTATGTAAAGTCCAGTATCAAAGTATGCTTTGGGTATTGGTTTACCATTTTCACATTAAAAGTAAAAACTAAATATGTCATGGATGGTATATATCACAAGACCCCGTACCTTCTCTGAAAGGTGGTGCACTGGATTGAGTGGAAACAATGGTAGTAATTTTTTCGATACCGATGAAATAGCCTCGTGCCATATTGTCAAGTCAACTTCTCCATGTGGACTTTGTGATTCTGATATTCCCTTGTCAGTCCCATAATCAAAAGATCTGACTGCAAGATCTATGCTCTGAAGTATGTATAACAAACATTCAAATGACTTCCCCTCAAGAATTTCTGTGGTTTGAACCAATGGAATAAATTCTTGGAAACAATTGAGCAAAACTGGCACCAGGTCATTCAATTTCTTTTTGATATGAGAAGATCCTAAGCAAACAGATAAAGCATACAATAAGATGGTCAGAGCGTTAGTGTCTCATATTACCAAAAATGATGAATGTAAACCAATGAATAATCTATACTACTATATTAAGGGGATTCCCGGACATTTTTAATATTCCCGGACATTTTTTATCTCAAAAACTTAACTCAAAACAATTTAAAATTAAATCGCAATGAAACAGAACTGTAAATTGTTATATTTTAAGTTCCTCATTTATTCCATAATTGCCACAACTATTTAGACAATTATTTTTTTTCTCACATAGCCCTATTTTTTCATAAAAAGATATTAAAATAAAAGAAAGCAATCTCACACGCATTGAGTGCATGGGAGGGTTAGTAAAATTTTAAGTTGGTGAAATTGTCGTCGTAAAATATAAAAAATGGTTGTTAGAGTTTTGTTGTCCATTTATGAAGAAAAAAACTCCATCACTGGGCATTATTTAATAATTTAGCTTTAGGGTTTAGCTGGAGGAGGGTAAGTGAGGAGAGAGAAGGGATCCTAATTCCTAATCACCTTGTTCAAAGTGTTTTTTAATCAGGAAAGGAAGGAACCAAGGGAAATCAATCCCCTCCCCTCTACCAGTCAGTTTATTTCCTACTCTCACTTGGGGGAAGCAAGGAGATGAGACCATTTCACCTAACTTTTCCCTCTCTCCCCTCCTTCACATTATTAAAACATCAAAAACTGGGGATTGTATCCACTTCCCTCTCCTTCCCCTCTCATGCCATCTCTTTATAAACCCTCCTGTCGCTTACCCTCAAAACTCCCAAACATTGCCTTAGGGTTTAATGGTTCTTTGACATGGTATGAGAGCCTATAAACAACCTAAATTTCAAACCATAGCTGCTGCCATCCTTATAATTTAGCACAAGGTGAGTGCTGAGCTAGTTCTTTTTTCATGCCTTCAAGAATATCATGCATGATGAGGAGTATGCATAAATAAAATAAGAAATCAAGTTCACTTTTTTAAGTTGGCTGATTCTTTGACACTAGTTTCTCTTAGAAGCTCCAAATTCAATACATTTAAGAAATCAACTTAACTTTTTTAGGTTGGTTGATTGTTGGCACTAGTTTCTCTTAGAAGCTCCAAATTCAATACATTTATCCATTATTGTGTCTAAGAGATTGAGCAGTGCAGTCTCCTGAACTTTATTTTCCAGCTAAATTAATTTTCTTCCAGAAAGAAAAAAAAAAAAAAAACAATAGTAGGGAGTATCATAATAGTATAACATGAAGATCAAATTCATATCTCCTTCACAACTGAAGCATTAGAGTTGGAAATTCATAACGTTGAATATGAGTATTATTTCCTTCTTTGCTATTCATCTTTCTTTATGAGTCATAAGACAAATTTCCCCATCAGCAGAAGTCACTTTTAAGTTTTACCATAATCAATTTTGAACTCATCTTTAAATACTCTATCTCTAGCCCTTAACTTTGAATTCCCAGCTGCATTAACTTTGGCTGCTGAATGATATGTAGCACAGGTAGATTTTTTCTGGATAAGCAATATAGTACAAGTAAAATTTTTCTTTAGCAAGTAATGTAGCACAGATAAACTTCACTTTCTCATTCTTGAAGAAACAAGATCAGAGTGAGGCACTTGAAAGAAATTTTTGGGTACTAACTGTGCGAAGAATTTTTGTTCTTTTAAAATACTAGGTACAATGTACAAATTCTAATGCACATGATTGTTCTCATCATTGTCAAGAGATTAAGCCCTTCAATGCTTATTGCCAGATTAAAAGTTGTTAACATAAGTGAGACCAACACAATGTAATGAAATATCAAAATCAACATAAGTAAATGCTGATTCTTAACAAGAAATGAAATAGGAAATATAAGCTGCTTTTACATACCAGTACATTCTGTAGGCTTATCAGGCTCAAAAGCATGCAATATCCTTTGTCCACAATGATCCTATTGAATTTAGAGGAAGTATACGAATGATAAATGAATCAGCTTACAAAGGCAAAAGGACATAAGAGTTGATTCGTGACCAAAATAAAAACACAGTAGAAAAATATAAGTGACCCATTTACGTTTACACACCAGCAACCTATAGATGTCCAGAAGCTAAGAAGGCAATAGCATGTATCACACTGTAGATTGTTGTAGATTCGAATGTGTGTTGTGAAATATAATATTTACTTAGAAAAGCTTCATAGCAATTCCAAAGAGAACATTACAAGGTTCTTTAAAAAGAAAACTGTATTTTAAATTCAGTGCAGCAAGATACCTTTTCATGTGAGTCAATTTCTCTTTTTTTCAACGGCAATAGTGACAAGCAGTGGACCAACCCTGCAAGAGCGTTCTTCAGCTTTCCTTTGTCTTGTAAATAGAACTGGTTCTTGCGTAGAATATCCTCATAATTTTGAAGAATCTGTACATGATGCAACAGAATAAAATACTATGCATTAACCACCGAAACCAAAGTATATAACTCTTCATAAAAAGTAAATGGAACTATTCTAAAATGACACCAACCAGCAACCAGGAAAGGAAATTGGTGTAGAAAATATATTAAGGGAAATGCCAGTTTGGAACACACATTTATACAAGTGCAGTACAACAATGCTAAGAAAGAAGTTGTCACACATTCGTTCAAGCCAATTTTATGAACTTCATGACATTTTAAGATTAAAAGGAAACACACCCTTTCTTGTTCATCAACCAAGTCACAATCAATGGGTTTGTCAAATTGACATTCAACATTTCTTTCAAACTAGGGAATGACTTTTTTTTATCAAAACAAAGGAAGTCATGAAAGTTGCAATCCTGAACAAAACTATATCTGAAAAATCACCAAATGTAGTTAAGACACACGTTTAGGGAAACAGTGAGACAGTGACTCCCTTGTCTGGTATAGAAGAAAATCTGAACAAAGAATGGACAGGCAGAAAATCCAAACTCTCTAAAGGGAGACCAGAATTTCAAAGCCATTGAGCAGCTCCTAAAGTAATTCAGCACTTAATATACAGAATATAAATGAACTCATGTTTTTGAGTTTAGGACAAAAATGCTTTGGGTAGGTCAAGAAGCTTGTAATACTTGAGCCCTTTCAAGAAAATATGTCAGTAAGAAAATGAGTTTTCCATCTGAGAACATAGATGGATGTTGAAATCAAAACCTGACCGCAAGAGCATCACCAAAGGGAAGCAATTCAACATCTGTAGTGTTAATTATCTCCCCAAAAAAGAAAAGGGAAAAGAAAAAAAATGACTTCTTAAAAGTTAAAACCCAGAACATTAAAGCTCTTCATGTAACAATTTCCGGAAGTAGCACAGTTACAAAGAATATGTGTAATCTTAACTGATTATATCACCTTTTCAGCGTGTAACAAAAAGGAAGGTGGATAGAACTCAAGGACAAGGTCAAAGAATTTGAATGCCATCAACCGCACGTCAATTGCTAAATGTGTCATTGCATTAAAAATATACGACATCAGTAAGGACATGACAAGCACTTGATTATCCTGGAAAAGGTAAGAAAAAACAAATATAAGCAATAAGAATTAATCATGATAGAGTAATATATATTATAATATTTGTGATGACGACGACATGTATTTATGTGACCATTTACAGCGCTGCTTGTGTGTGCAGAGTATCTCTTCTTTGTAAATGACCTCAAGGTCCATACAACAGCACCACAATTCCTTTAAGAACAAAGGATGGAATATGCGGTTGTGATTCTAAAGTCATCATTTACATAAATCTGATCTACCACCAGTGCAAAAACATGTAGATATTTTTGATGCAACATAATGCACTATAGCACAACTGTCCCACCAACATATTCCTAAGTAATACTTTTTTTTTTTTTGAGGAACCTAAGTTATACTTAAAAGATGTGTTTCTCCAACATTTTGACAGAAAAACTCAAAAAAATTAAAAATTAAAAAATCATTCAATAATAAAAGAGAGCAATTGATATAGGTTATTTCTTATGCTTTCATTTCTTTCTAAAGGAAAATAAATGACATGGTCTTGAGTAAAAGATATGTAATGCTTCTAAAAAACAAAAAAAAATTTACATATATAAAGAGAGAGAGAGAGAGAAGGGCTTGTCTAACGAGTACAAGTGCCCTTAGAACACTTGTTAAGGTACTATAAATAAAAAGTTTGTAGTATTTATTACAGTGGTTGGTAATAATTTCAGTGCTATATAATTCGTAAGTTGCTATTTTTGGAAAGTTATAATTTCCCAATACCTTAACAAGTTTCCTAAGGGCATCTGTTAGAAAAACTCTATATAAAAAGCCATCTTAGTGATCCCCAAAAATGTCTTACTGGAATGCATCAAAAAGATTTAATGGAAATATGTGATTATTAAAAGATATGATGTTGTAGCAAAAACTGAAAACTATATCATTGTTCCCCAAGGAACTATCGCCTTTTTATTAGCATGCAACCAATAAGAGTTATTGGAATTAGACAAATAATAACCTAGACAAACAAACATACTCTCTCAAACATATTATATAATATTCAAATAGTAATATATTGAGTGGACATTGTTGCATATGTTGGTTGTCAAAAAAATATATATATATACTCAATAGCAATGTAGAATGTTAGACTAATGGTCTACTTAATAGAGCCTGCTAGTACGATATGTGTGCATTGTGAAAGCCACCGTAGTACAATTAGAAGCAGGATCTTGTGTAAATTTATAAAGTTGTGCCTTCACTAACAGTTGGTGTAGTGGTAAAAGCATAGTTAACGGGATCTCTTGATCCCCCGAATTCCACATTCCAGGACCGTGGTATTTTTACCCAAAATAAAGAAAATTTTCGGCAAAAAATGAGAAAGAGTGATGAGAATTTTGCTTATATCAATTATTACATATTGTCTTTTTATATGTATGTATATATTTATATAATTAGTAGGCCATTATCCTTCTTGTAACAAATTAAAAATTATGTTTTCCACTAATTTAGCAAAATTTCACACAAAATTTAGCATCAAAACTTAGTTGAGAGAATACAATGTTCTTTAAGGTGCAAGGTGCTGATCCCCTCGCCTGAACCTCTAAAGGTAGGCGCTGGCACTAAGGCGGGCGCCTTTGCCATGTACTGAGGCACCACAAGGCAACCAAAAGGCCCATATAAGATTTTAGGTTTTTTTTTTTTTTTCAGGAAAAAAAAAAGAAAAACCTCAATTTTTTAGTTCCTCGTAAATAGGAAACGTCAAACATTGCAAAAATTTCTAATATTAACATGAGGTCCCCAAAACAATTAAAAAAAAAAAAACTAAATCAAACGCTAGCCTTCAACCTACGAAATGAAGTCTCAGAACATCCATGTTTCCTGGCAAAAAAAATATAGCATATTTTCAATGCGTCTCACTTTGCTTAGTCGCGCGCCTTGCGCCTAGAACCTTTGATAACACTGAGAGAGACCTAAGTAAATACTTTAAAGGTACCATATCCCAATATAACAAACCAACTAAGCCTACTCCTCGTATCATTTTATTTTCGTTCAATAGCACGTCCCAAAACATATAGTGATCATGAGCTTGATCCAAGCATTTGGTGTTAGAGCAAGGTTGCGGATTCAAGTCTCTCAGGTGTTGTTAGGGGGAGATTGTTAGCCGTACGGGGTCAACAACACCTAATGATACGCCACCTGTGCATTTGTGAAACCCTTCAGACCAACCCGCAACACATATATAAGCATTCTTGTGACGTTCCAAGTGTACAAGGAAATAAAGTTGTATCTTTAATAACAACTATAGCTTTCTTTGTAAGGTAAACTTTTGACCCTAAAACAACACATATATCCACTAATGCTAATGCTAGGGTTTTTATTTTCCATTTCTAGGAAAGAATTTCACTCAAAAACTTGTGAACAAATCTCGGCATTGACACCATTCATAACTTGTATTGTAATGCAATATTGTTTTTTTCATATGTACATTGCAATGTTGTTTCAATTGGGAAAATAAACATAGACAAATAGAGAGTTACCTCCTTACAGCCAGGTAAGATTACACTCTTAAGAAGTTGATATAGAGATTCTCGGACCACTTTATCATCATCACCGATGCGTTCACGCAGTTTCTCAATAACAGCATATTTGTGCAACTTCAACTCAGCTGGATATTTAAGGAATAAATCCTTGATACCCATCAAGGCATCTTTGAAAGTACACAAAAGATTCAAATTAAAATGAAACCACGGAATGCAAATGAAAACTAGAACCCTGTGAACCAGTACAGAAATTGTGACATGCATTATGTGAAATTTTTGTAAGACCAGAGGCAAAAGAAACAAAATGTTTTGACAATAATTGGCAATTATATCACCATTTCTGAGGAAATCTTATCCACCTTAATTGGGCAAGAACAAGAAAGGATCAAGCTTCAGAGTTTACGTAATAAGTTGATTTGGTTACTTCAGAATTTACATGATAAGTTGATTTGTTTCCTGACAATGCAAAACTAATCTTAATGAGAACTATTCAACTTAGCTCGGTACAAATCCATATATAATTATAAATTTCAGAATAAAAATAAAAATGGGAGTGTCAATTTTATAGAAATTTACTCTTAAACCTTTAAGAGGGGCACTTGTTCATAATGATGTAATGGATATACCTCTACGAACTTTTGGGTTGTGATGGGATGTTTGTTGAAGAAGTTCTTTTAAAGTTAGACCTTTCTTGTTAACAGCTAAACCCTCCTTCTCTGATGCCACGCTCTGCTCTGGAAGAATGATTGCTGCCACAATGCCAGTAGTGTGTTTTAATGAAGTTTTGTTTATAATACAAGTTGACTTGAAGCCATTTACAAATCAAAGAAGCCAAATATAAAAAAATCCCATTGCTTTGAAACAAAAAGAAAATATTTAAACAGTACAGGGCAATGTATGCTATGATTTTCCAATCTAAAACAGACTTTTTTTATCAACAAGCTACCGTTTTCTCTCTGCCAATAACAACTTTTTAATCGCATTCATCTCGAGTAAAATGTTCAAATATAACAATCTACTCCTAATTTTAATAAAAAGAGCAGAAAACACCACATTTCTTACATATCTATTGTCTATAAAGGTAAAAGAAACAATTAATCCAGTTTTTTCTCCATTAAATTTATCAATTAAAACAAGCAATCATAATAGATGTGATAAAACTTTCTGATTAAAAAAAAGAAAAAAAAAACTATAACAATACTACAGAATAGCTCTTTTTATACCTTTGGATTTAATTTCAGTATTAGTTGTATTCTTTGGTGGCGGCAATTTCCTCCCAATCTTTCTCTTTATTTTCTGAAAGTTTCAATAAGTAAAACTAGAATAAGCATTCAAAAGTTAAAGGAGAAGAAAGAAAGAAGAAGAAACGGATGGTGCTAATTTATGTATTACTTTAAAGTCCACTCCATGCTTTTTCTGTTTCTTTGAGGGAGCTTTCGAACGAGGCATCCTTCCCTGTCAAGTGTACACTGTATAAAACCCAAGAAATTATAACAAAAATAGGGCTTTTGAATTTTCTAGCTCCAGTTGTAGTATCAGAGAGACAAAACAGTGATGGTGGTTTTGCCGCCAACCTAGGTAAGTGTTCCAATGTCCAACCTGAACTTCGGGTTGCCGCTGGGTTGTGCTCCAAGACTGTGATGGTATTGGTGGCGGCAGATTTGGTGATTCGGTACCTGAACGAACGTTTCCAGTTTCCCTGATTTTTGCTCACCGTCTTAATAACATTTCTCTTTTTTTTTTTCCTCTCTTTTTTCTTACACTTTCTTCTTCTTCTAGCTCAATGCCTTGGCCCATGGACTTGGTAGGCCCAAATACTGACATAAAATTTCCAAGCTCTCTTTGACCCATTAAAAATTGAACATTCAAATTAAAATGCCAAAATAATTTTAACCACGTGACATCACTTTTTTTCTTTTTTTTTTCTTCTTGTTGTGTTTTTCTTTTCCAATTTTTTCCTTACCATTAGTTCTTAATTAATAAAATGGAATCACCTAGTAAATGATATAAGAATAAGATATTGATAATATTTGTTTTTAATTTAATGAGCTTAGATGGCATAGACAAGCTGAGAAAATGTGGAGAGACATGGAGATTGCAATGACCTTTTTTGTTTAATTAGGTTTTGTTGTTGTGTATCCAACCAAAGTTAATACTAATAAGAAAATAAAATAACATATGTATTGTTAGTTAATCTAAATTGAATTATATTTATATAATACAATACTATTAGATTGTATAACTACAAAATTTATGTCTTATATTGAGTTATATAATAATTTGGCACCAAATATTTTTGGTCTCCAACCCGTTCATGGTGGATCCAGATCATCACATATTTGTGTTTGAACTTGGAATATAATTTGGTTATGTTTAAGAGAGTTAAACTCAAACAAAAATAAATTGTAAATTGTAAATATATTTTTTAATTAGATATATTTTTGGGATGGATTAGTATATCTCTCTCACTTTAACATGACTCATGTTATACATAAAATAATTAAGTAGAATCATAGTGAAAACTAATATGATACCTACATAATCCTGTCCATATATCTTTGAAATGATTAAGATCAAGCAAGTTGGTCAGTGATTAAAAAATTTATTTCTAATAACACATAACAGGTAAGAAGTTTATAACGTCTATAGTGTGTCGTTTAAGGTTTTTTTAGGTTGCAATACTCCTCGGTAATTCATTGCATGGTATTGGTTGTGTGCCCAAAGAAATTAAAAAGAGAATTTGTAATACAGTGTTGTTGTTACACTCCATAATGTTAATATAATTATTTTCACTTAAAGAAATAAAAATTAAGATAGGTTGAAATATAGTTGATTGATCTAAGACAAAATAATATATATTTAAAATATCATAATTTTGATAATTTAGTACTAAATTATTTTTAGGTAAATTTCGTCTTATAAAACTACTAAAATTTGAATGAAAATTATTCATTTTGTTTAAAATATTTTATTTAGTGCCACTGCCACATGTTAAAAAAAATAAAAAAATAAATAAATGATAGTTCTTTTTAAACTATCAATTTTTAGCGAGTATCATATTTTCACAGATCGGTCCTAAAATATTATTTTTTTAATTAAATTCATCATAAAATATCTAAACTCTAATTTCATAATTTTTGGAGACAGGTGAACAGAAACAAGAAAGAAACTTTGGATTTTTTTTTTTTTTTATCAACTTAGCATAAATAGTACATATTAAGCCACATCAACAATTTAACAAATATTTCAAAGTTATGATATGAAATTGATAAAGGTGTAATATTTTAGGAACAAAGTAAATGTCATTTTGTAATTTTGTATTGTACAATATCTCATGATTTAGTTAACTACAAATTTTTCTAAATGTAAATTTATTGTTATATTAAAAATAAAAAAATAAAAAAATCTGCTTGTTAGACTATGAATTTGTCAAACTTTTACAGTGCAAAATATACACGTGAATATCATTTTGTAAAACATATCATTCATAAGTTAGGAAGACATGCACTATTTATTCATTTTATCTGGTAATAATTGCATGGCCTTAATGATCATCAATTCATGTATGAACCTTACTCAGTTATTTTTTTTTTGTTGATGAATTATTATTGTTGTCAAATAATATATAATAACAGGAGAGGGTATTGTTCGGACACAGACAGACACAACTTTCAAGTAAAATTGAACTTTCATACTCACCCCAAAACGTGAATCATGTGAAAAGACAATTGTCTATCTCTCTTCAAAAAGAATCCTCCCGTTCTTGAAGAAAATAAGAGAATCAGGATCTGTCTAAACTATGTGATCCTCAAAGTAGTAATGAAGTCTGAATTTTTAAGTCATACTTAAAGAGCATGGAAGATGAACAAGGCTCGTCCACCATCAGGACAATTTTTGATGTCTATGAAGATTCCTTGGGCTTGTTGATTAATTTTGCCAACAACGGGAGTTGTTTAATAGGGCTGCTTAAGTGCTTATTCTTCTCGTAGTTAAGTAGATTCCACGCATTTAAAAGGTTCCACTGCCCTGAACAGCTAACTTACGCAGTCTGACGACCTTCTCAATTAACATAGGACAGGAATCCAACAGATGAAACTTTTCAGAATGAAAAATCCACTTGCTTTATGAAGGCATTCATAACGGGTGCACACAAATGTTTATTGAAGGAAAGCCCAAACAGCAAGTGTTCATTGACTCAGGACGCTCATCAACATTGTTCTAATTTCAAGATATTTAGGATTCTAGAGATAATCAAAATTCAGAACATTGCAGAAACTGAAACTTACTAACCCCGAGTTCACAATAACACCCTAATCTGAGTATGAAAAACAATCTAATAACATACACGACTCAATAGAGATCACCTTCCTTGTGGGTGTGAATAACACAATCTGATGTCGGGTATGAAACACATGTCAATACATAACCCTTCTCCATCTGATTCTCGTCCAGAAAAGATCCATCTGACTGATCAACAGCTCCGGCAACCAGCTGCCCGGCACAAGTAGAGCAGGCTCCAGCTCTGCATGAGTACGGCAGCTCCAGCCCTGCATTTTCAGCTGAGTCAAGAATGTAAGTGTCATCAGGGGCTTCAAATTCAGTCTCTGCACCATCCGGACCAATCAATTTGACTTTATACACTGCCATTGCTGATACTTTAAAGGGGGAAGACTTCAAGCCAAAAACTTTAGAAACGCTCTTCACAGAGCCCAAAGATGATGGACTCTTGATTAAAGCACAGGGTTTGCTTGAGGGTGCACTTCCAAAGAGTGGTGCAAGTCTCACAGTTGACATGTTTACAATTGACATTTTGATACCTAATCCAAATAAAAATAAAGTCACTTCTACTAAATCATAAACAAGTAAATATATTCAAGCGGCTCAATCACTCAAACATTAAGTGACCAATATAATTTAAAGTAGCCTTATTAGAGCATTTACAAAGAACACTCTAACAACACTAAAATAAATTAGGTTCGCACTAATAGCGTAGCTTGAACAAGGATGAGCAATGAAATTCAACTCCAGCAACATGCTATCAGAATGACATCTATGACTAAAACAAAATTTGTAGAAAATTACTTTCACATCTAAACAAAATAATAAACTCAAAAAATTTCTTCAAGTTCTTCACACAATATGAATAAAAAGAATATCTGGCTAATGAATGGGGGGAGAGTGTTCTCTTTATGAGTCATCAAAACAGGATAGTGCTGCCAGTTGACATAAGACAGCGGTCATATAACATCAGTAATCCTAGTAACTATTATGACTTCTTTAATATGAAAAGAAATATGCAACAATCATAAATGAGCTTCCATTTCAAGTTCTTCTGAACAAGCCCAACTGAGATAGATCACATGTAAATATCACAGAGCACATTCAAAAACTTTATCAACTAACAAGCAAGATAACTACAAGCGAAGTAGAAAATTATAAGGTGAAACACCATAAAGGAGATCGCAGCACCTTTGTGTCATCAGTACAACACTGTTATTTTTTTGTAATAATTTACTCTGATGAAATATGACAAAATAATTCAAGTTTATAAGAAAACTAATGAGCACTTTCTAGTTACTTTTCAACTTTCTTCAATTTTCTCCTCTTCTAGAGGGCTTTTGTTTGTCAAAACTATCCATATAGTGGTTGGGGTGGGAGTTATTGTGCCTGTGTTTGTCCACACTGAGGGGCATAATAGAGCAAGATAGTTAAAATCTATAAGCTTTTGAGAAATGGCTGGTATTTGAAGCACTGATTTGATTAACCAGTGGCCATGAAATAAACAGGAACTTGATACACGTAGTACACTAAAGCTTGCATTAGGATATTACTGAATTGGCGAATCATCAAGCTAGCTAAAGAACATTTAGTAAGTATCAACAAAAGAACAAATATTATGAACGGAAGTGGCTCTATGATAATAATATCTCTCTGCAAAAATATGTTCACTGGATGCAGGGATTGAGGCACGCACCAGACACACACAGAGAAAAAGGATACTAGTTTCTGCATCATCATGCCTCTCTTTGGTGCATTAAGGAATATCCTTAATGGTAAATCATGACAATTACGCAAAGAAATAAGTTCAAATTCAGGTAACTGAAAAGGTCGATTTCATTCCAATCAACTTTATACATAAGTTCCATATTGCTTATTGTCTGTATTATGTGACTGAAGTCATTGAAGTACTCGAAAAAAGCAGCATGCTGAGTGTGGTGCAGATAAATAGTTATCATAATCTATACTGCAATAATACAGAAAATCCATAAAACTGAACTTACAAGGGTGTTGTAATGATTTCCTGAAAAAAAAAAAAAAAAAAAAAAAAAAAAACCCTTAAAAATACCAATTTAGCTATCAATCAAACAAACTTCCACGGTCAAATCACTCAGTTTTTAATATGAAAAAGGTATTAAAAAGGAGACATCACATATATCTGCCACCCTTTTCAAAATTATACATCAGTCTCACCCAAGAAAAAGGAAAGCTTTGAAAGAAAATTTCCACAAATCACATAGATAAAACAAAATCAAAGCAAACAAAAATGGTTCCAATTAACATAACAGAATTAACGAGTAATACTACCATACGTCCCACCAGAAAATCAAGCATCAATCAACCAAAAATGACATAGAAAATATCAGAATCAAAAGGAAAGTTGAGGAAAGAGACCTCACAGCTACACGAGCGATCAAAGAAATGGGAAGCGGAAAGTCCAAGGAGGGTTGTGACTGCGTCCCAGCAAGAGTGAGCAAGCGGACCCTAATAATGAAATACAAGTTGGCAGTCCAATTACATTTTATATAATTCATATTTATAGAGAGAAGAGAACGAAAGTGGACTGCTGGTACTGTAATGGGCTGCGCACTAAATACAATATTGGGTCTTAACTCTTAAGCAGGGACGACACGGCTGAGGTGGGTCCGTGTGTGCCCAATCAGATTTTGGCCGGATGTTGACTGCTGGAAGTGTTATAGTGTTGTTATGCGTGGGGACAGATATTTGCCCAAAATTATAAAATAAAAAAAATATTAATACTTATCAATAACTCGATTTTTTTTATTTTTTTATTTTTTTTTACACTTGTAAGTATAAAACACTATATATCTTCGCACTCTTTTTCATACAACAATATAAATTTATTACATATTAATTTGATTTGTCTATTAGTTTAAGTATTTTTTTTTTATTGAGTTATAAGGATTTATGATTGTGTGAGAATATAATGTGTTTTTAAGTTGAAATATATGAAGAATTTTTTTAATAATGTTTTTAGGATATTTGTTGATTAAGATAATATTTATAAACATTTCTTAATATTTGTTGTACTGGTTAATTAAGATTTTAACTCAATAAACTTTATAAGTAATTAATTTTAAAATAAATTTATTATATTTTAACAATGTGTTAAAGACATCATTATATCTTTATTTTTTAACTATTTATCACAATAATTTTAATGTTATATAATAGTGTTTACTAATGCAATATTTTAATGACGGTATTTATTGCACTTCTCCTTATGACAAATGTTAAAACACTCATCTCTCTTTAAGGTAATATTTACAACCAATTAATTTGAGAAAATTGTCTGTTTGAATATAATTAAATTATTATCTTTCTCATATTTTGTATTTGAACTGGAATTAAAAAATCTAAATCTGAACTAATTTTTATTATTTAAAGGGCTTGAGTTTTTTTCATTTGAGAATAAATTTTTTTCTTTGAAAAAAACACATGCAAAATGCTCACAAACAATACAATAGAAAACTCAAGTCAATTGTACCAAAAAGAGAAAGCTCAAGTCAATTAAGTACAACAGTCAAAATTGGCAAGCATAGTGGACCAATCTGCTAGTAAATTGCTAAAAATGGATCCTGATAAAAGGAAAAAAACAAACTTACGCAAACAAATGGAAACTTTAAATAATATCCAAATCGAATTTGAATACATAGGAGGCTTTAATCATTCAAATTAAATGTAACAGAAAGAAAAATAGGAAGAAATAAAGACGACATTTCCTGCTGCACTCCATTTTTGGCAGCCTAGTAGCAAAGTTTTTCACTAATTACACCTCATGAACTGATGGCATTTCTTATTGGTAATCACTTGTCAAAATAGAGATAAAAAATTTGTGCAGCTTCAGAAACTTCAAGTTTCTGTAATAGATTGTTTCATTGGATACTGTGAGGTTCAAAACTAAACCCCTTTTAAAATATGAATCGTGATAAAAATGCAACCAGAAAGTAACATGAATACATAATGGAAAAAGATGAGGAAGAAAAAAAAATCCGAAAAAGTCAATAGCATGAACATATACTCCTCCATTTTTTCATTTTCAGGTGAATAGGTGATTAGAAGTATGAGTCAGAACCATGGAAACATTCATTTCTTCATTCTTCATTCTTCTTGGGCGTGGACAATCGGTGTTTGGACCATTCTTCAAGGGCCTTGCGGTGGAGAACATTCATCCGAATATAAGGCCTTCTTTCTCGGATCAACTTCTCAGCATTTTTCCAATCTTCAGCAATACCTAGTGCGACTAACAGTGCGCACATAACAGCAACACTTCTTCCATGGCCTGAACAGAAGGGAAAACCAAGATGTGCATTAAAACACTTTTGCAAGCATGCTATAACTTGATTAGGTAAATAGCAATATGCATGCAAGAAAATGCAATGGAAACGATCAAATATGAGATACCATATGGTCAAATAATATTTCCATTCACTACTCACAAGAAAAAATTCTCTCATTATAGAATATAATCTCCAGGCTGTAAACTCAGAGTCACAGTTGTGTGATTCATAAAGCAATATTGTCAGTAGGTCCCTTGCTTGAGAATTTATAATCATAAGGTTCTAACTTCTAAGTAATGATGAGACTGTACTCAGCTGCAACGGAAATCCCAAAACTAGCTTTGGATTGTACATCAGCTAGAATTACCACTTTTTCTGGACAAGCAACATTAAGTTTCATGCAAGAGTGAGACTTGAGCCAAGATCAGGGGTACAATTGTTCATATTTCCACCGCATGTATTTGATTACAGTGAACACAAGCTCAGCACCTTTGACTTCTCACCAGACGTAGGCATAAATGGCGAACTTACCTGCCATAGACCTTATTTGGCACTCTCATCCTGTAACTTAACTTTCATGGCACACCTTTTGATATAAAATAGTCTAATGGAATATACACTTCAGTTACTGTAAAATTAGAAAAGAAACATCAAAAGACCACCATTGACCCTAAGAGGCAAAACACCTAAGATACAAGAACTCTCACAAGTTCATTGGAAGAGGAAAAAAAAAATTATTTCATAAATCAATAGAGAGGAAAACAAGCTATGCTCCTAGAAGCTCCAACACAGACACTTAACTATCTTAAATACACTTCTGTTTTTCTTCAATTCCAAACTTGCAAATGGCCTACTATAAAGTGAAGATTGTATTCTTGACTCCATTGAAATAATACCACAAACGCATTCTAATCATGAGCAATAGTCACATGCCAAAGTAAGTTTATGATTGTTTGGACTGTTGTTCAAGAAGTTGAAAGAATGAAACCAACAAAATAATTAAGTGGCTATTGTGGGAGAGACAAGTGTACAAAAGCAACAAGACTACTGTTTATCGTTGTCACTCCATTATATAGGTATGATCATACCATCAGCTGTTAGTTCAGATATCTGAAATATGATAGAGAAGGGAAAAGAAAAGAAAAAATAGAATTAAAAAAAGTCCAATAAAATGATTTACAAATAAAGAATAAAAAAAAAAAACCAGCACAGACAACAGCATCAGAGCAAGTGGCAAGGCAGCCTAAAAATGCTATTTAGAAAAAATGGAAACCTAAAGAAAGATATAAGAAACACAAAACTGTGTTCATATAACATAATGAAGAGTTTGAGATAAACAAAGTGCATACAACGTAATTATGTTAGTGCAGAAACAAAGAGATTTAACTTTTCCACCTCACTTCATGAAGCTTAAAACCACACCTACCAATGCTTTTTTTCCTGGAAGGATTCTGTTATTTCCTAATTCACTCCCTTAATATTAGGACCATGTTTTATTTACTTTGGTGTCAAGTAATATGTTTTATATACTTTAGGGTTGAGTAATATGTTTCCTTTACTTGCGGTTAAACATTTTCCTGTTTAGTATCATGGGGCTGGGCTGCTTATATAATGTAGGTGTGGTACGGCTTATTTATCAAGCAACAAAAACCATAAAAACCTTCGGCTATTGGGATTTGGGAGTTCAGACCACCTCGAAGTGGTCATCCTTATCCTATCTTGGTCCCTAATTTCTTGTTGTAAATCCCTTTTATTTTCCCCACTCAAGTATTTCATGGTGTCACTCAATAGTTGGACTTGCCTATTTTACAGAGGAGAGAAGTTGCAAAGGGAACATGAGTCTGTTGTAATTTGTAAGGGATGAGAAACCACCTGTAATACTAAAACAACTACATTATATTACTTAATAGAAAACTAACACAGCTAAAGTTGCAATCACAGTATGTGTCATTTACTAATAAATAGAACTGGCATCATGCAAGGAATTAAAATGCTACTTATGATTTACTAGTTTGCAGAGAAAGAAACTCAAAAGCTTTGTAGTTGATGAAAGAAATTAATAATTTTCTATTAAAAGATAGATGAACTAAAGACACGGACAGTAGATGATAGCAGCTCAAAAGATGTAGTGATAGTACCGTATTTTTTTTAATAGAAAATGAAATTTTATTGAGAGAAAGAGATTACAATGAAGGACAACCAGATGTCCTTCTAAACTAACAAAAAAGAATAGAAACAAAAACCAAGCTACTATAGAAGTGCTTGTCAATCACACTGCATATCAGTCAAAGAAAGGATAAATGGTTTGTTAAGAGTCTATTTGTGAATGACACACTTTGTTGACAATAAATAATTATGTTAGGGTTTGCATCACTTTCTACAGTCTCAAAACATCCAACCAAGGAAACCTTTTCTAGTTATCAATTTACAGGACTCAAGGTCATTAAAGCAGTTAGGAAAACACAAACGACCTATCTAGGATAATGAGGACAATAATTGTGTAGTTGTCACTCAATGCTCACTAGAACAAATTTGCCTTTCACATATGCTATAAAGAACGCAAAAGAATAGCTTCACAAAGTTAATCTAACAAATATTCGGACTCACATAGTACTCCAAGGTGTAAATCTAATGAGCATAAAATATAAGGACTCAGCATAGAGGCAAAATGGAGAAAAAAGGACAGTTATTATAACCATCAACAGATGTAATCTTATATTAAGAGAGCAATACATATATCCTTACAAAACACAGAAAGGTTGGATCAGAAAGAGTGCTACCTCTAGCTTTAGGTATTATGGTAAGACTTTAGGTTGTGAATCAATCAAATGATTAATGGAAAGATTCAAGAATCAATTCCATAAAAGTTTTCATTACATCAACATATTAAGAAAGTATTAACAACAGAACAAGGTTCACATTTACAAATAAAAGAAAACCTATAGGTGGAAAAATTGTGGAGGCTAAAGAATCTCCATAATATAAAGGACTATATATAGCAAACTTATGTCTAGGGGGAAAAATTAAGCAGTTCGAACTCACATTATGAGATTTTCCACATTGTACCATAGCGGCAAATAACCATAAAAGAAACTATGTGTGATCTAAGTGGTTTGAAAATTCCTGATGTTTCGTGTCTGCCCTGTTATTCCTCAAGTTGATAATAGTCATGGATTAGGGATAGATATGCCAACAAGCAAGTACTACGCAGAAGTTATAGAAGAATGCATACTACCGGAAAAAGAGATAAACAAAAAATAATGAGATATTAAACATGGCGGTACAAACCTAAACAATAATGAAAACACCGACTAGCAAAAGTGCATAAGAATCCATGTACTTCACAATTAGCAAATGGTAATCCAAAATATTTTTACAAAAATTCAGTAGCATACCATATGCACAATGGACAAATATTGGCCTCTTCAAAGCTCTCTTTCGTAAAGCCCACTTGACAGCTGATTCAATCTCAGCTGGCTGAGGTGCCCTTGTATCCCAAGTTGGAATGCACAGATATGCTAGCCCCGAGAACTCTGACATTCTTGGCAATTCACAAGTGCAATCAATGATTGCTGGATCACCTGGTGGCAATTTATCCGGTGAAGATGGCCACCCACCAACATACAGACCCTCAGAAACTTCACTATAAGGAGCTTCCCTACTTCTTAATCTTCGGATTGCTGAAAACAGCCGAACAAAGTACAAATATGGACTGAACATAATTAATGCCCAAATGGGGAAGCTCCCATCTGGGTTCTTCCCCAAAAGCATTGGAAGATTGATGGTGGGATTAGAAGCAATTGAAACTAACAAAGATACCAAAGAGGCATAAAGGAATGGGATAGATAACAGCGTGAAACCAAATCTACTAAGGGATGCAAAAAACAAAAACAGTACAACTGCTTTCAATCCTATCAAAATAGATAATCCTACACCCATCTTCTATTAACAGTTAAAGTATACCAAATCAAAATAGTTTAAACAATTTAAAATCTTGAGGAAATCCTTCACCTTGGAGTTCTGCTTCTTAATCAAGCCCACACATAACAGAATATGATATGAAGCATTAATATCAACGACAACAACAACCGAAAATCCTTTGACACAAACAACTGAAACAGACCCAATCCAACAACATAACAGAATTACGTCTATTATTCAGCGTACTCGGAATCGGATGGGGGTGAATGAAGAACAGGAATCGTGGATAGCGTGTTTCCTCCTTTACCCTTTCGCTTTAGTTTTCAATCAAGGCTTCGTTTGGCAGTTCGATTAGTAAATAGGCGCTTCTCGCCCTAGCTCTTATGCACTTCTACAACCAAAAAATATATATATAATTTATTAAAAAATAATTTGAATTACTTGAATAGATGTACCAAAAAATAAATAAATTTAATGGAAGGTACAAATTATTTTCGAATTAAATTTAATTTTTTTAAAAGATTTAATGATAACAAAATGACTAAAGTTAGTAACATGCATTCACAAGATCAAGATCTAATACTTAATTTATGAGAGGTTCATCCTCTTTAACCTATCAAAGTAAAAGTAAAAGTAAAACAGCATATATATATATATATATATAAAACTACTTGGTATTAAAAGGATTGAACAACATCTCAAGCCTAGTTAAATACTTTTAAAGTTTCCAACTATTTATTTTTAGTTTTTACCTTTAAACTAATCATGAATAAATGTTCTCATTTGTGAGGTGTTTGGATTTATGTATAAAAAGTTGTAATATTACTTAATTGATTTCAGAATATCTTATTTGATTTGAAAAAGAGTCCGATAATTGTTATAGATGCCCATATTATTATTATATATGATATAATAAATTTCTATTGTTTCTTATAAAATGAAATAAAAAATTATATCGTATCCTAGTCTAAAAAAAGCCCATGAATAAATAGAATTAGAAATTCTTACATTGGCACTATATAGAATCTACTTAATTTTTCAAATGAGTAGATAAAGTACAAGACTTTGGAATTGAGGTTCATGATGTGAAACTTCTACTTGGACTTATTTGCTGTTTTGGTCCTTCAGAATTATATCAGTTTGCAGTTCGGTCCTCTAATAATTTTTTCAGTCAATTTTATTCTTCAAGATTCAATTTTTTGTTAATCAAGTTCAATTCTTCTGTTATATTGTATGAATTAACGAAATAGCCACACTTGACATAAAACTAATAACATATATAAGTTATTTTTATATTTTGTAAAACTTTTTTTGCTTATTTTATTATTAAATTATGTAGAATTACTTTATTTATGCATAATATGATAATGAAAGAATATAACTTGATTAAAAAATTCTAAATTCTAGAGGATGAAATTGACTGAAAACATTATTGATATACTAAATTAAAAAATGAAACAATCTTGAGGTACTAAAACAGTAGTTAAGCATTCTAATTAAATTAAAAACTCTTATTCTCAAAAAAGAAAAGAAAAAAATTCAAAGTATTTGTAATGATTAACACCCAAAAATATGATAAAAGAAAAAGTGGTATAAAATTACAACAAAAAACGAAAACTCCCATGCTTGGAATAGTGGCATCGTTTGAAATTTGAAGTAGAAGAATCTGAAGTAAATCAGAAAGGAAAAAAAGAAGAAGAAGAAGAATCTTTTTCGTCAAGTAATTTTTTTCATTTATGTTTCTTTACTTTTTACAGAACATGGCATGAAAAAAACACAGAAATGTTTAAAATCCCAGAGCTCCTATATATTAATTTCAGGAACATCAATACACAGATGGAATAGAGAATAAATATACATCATTCTCTTACCCTAATTACAGGCCAAAACCAAGCCAAAAGAAAAAATACAGGGGAAAAAGAAAATCAAATCTTGTTCAATGAACAAATTAAAAGTCACAATTCTCAGGTTGCAGCGCCATCAGTGCTTCTACCACCTTCAAACAGATCATCACTGTCATCCTTGCCATGATATGCAACCCTTAGCCTTTCCTTGTTCTTGACAACCTTTTGCATGGCACTAATAAGCCTTTTCATCCTTGGAGTCCCCCTTGGCGCGCCCTTTACCGGTGTTGGCGTGGTTTTTACAGCTTCGATATCGCTTGCCATTCCTGTCCGGTACTCACTACTTTCCAGCAACTGGCATGGTTCATGATCTTCCCGGAGATCATACTTGTGAAGCTTGACGTACTTCATTTTTCTTTTCCCCTTTTCTTTCCTTAGTTTTCTATTGTTTTTTGGCCCTCTACTAATAGATGGAAGGGCAGATGGTGTGTGTTTAATTGTTTTGTATAATGAAGATGTGTTGGGAATAACAAACATTGGTTAGGACATGCAATTAACTCCAAAAATAGTATTAAAAAAAAACTGTTCCTTATCTGATAGGATCATTACATTGCCGTGGTGGTAAAGTTCATGTTTGTTTGTTTTTTTTTTTTTTTTTACCAACAACTTGTTTTTTCTGTATTCGCTTTTTATGTGCTTATCTTTCTCTCCCCATGGCATCTGTTTTATACCATTGCCTGGTTTCCAAATGGAACAAAAATCTTCTGGCCCATTAATGTGCATGTATACGAGGAAGATGGATACTGGACTCTTATATATGGCAAGAGGAAGATCTAACAATTAGGCATAACCTGAATTCACTGCTAAACTAGATTGACTCCCCAAAGAATCACAAAAAACAGACTATAACCTATTCTCCATGGTTACATAATCCCACACCAACTCAATGGCTTTGTCTTCTTTTTACATGTTGACTAGCTTGTTACTGATAAGTCTCCGGCTTAGGGAATCCAATGGCTTAACCATAGGACTCTTCCACCCCCATTCCCCAGATTCACCATTCCGTCCCGGCCACAATCTTACAGTGGAAGAAAGATTTCAAAGACTGATAAGTCAACCAAGGAAAGAAAGTGCTGATTATTACCAGTAACATAAAATTATACAAGAACAAAGTGTCATCAACCACTTGTGTATGACATATACCAATAATGGAATACATCCATTAGCTTGACGTGAATACCCAGCCATATTTATGGCAAAATTATGCATAGGTGAAATGTTCCATTCCACCCTTTTGAACTTACTTTACTCATTTGGTGACCATTTCTGCAACTATACACTCTTTGTGGGGGGGGGGGGGGGTTGAATGAAGTAAGAGAAAAAGCAGCAGCATAAAAGAGGAATAGGAAATAAGGAAAATAAAGCTATCCTTAAAATGGAATCTTTATTACTAAACATAAGGCATAAATTTCGGCTTACTTTTGTTTAAATGTCTAGCCAAGGGAATACAACTAGTTCTATACTCAGGAAAGGTCCAAGTCCAATAAAAACCAGATTAAAAGCAGGCAAACAAAGAGGGATGGAGTATATGTGCTGCCTTACTCCTATTCATTTTGTGGTAGATGTATTTACACCATATTATTTGCCTTGCATATTTTCAGAGAAGAGGAATTTTGAAAACACAAACGCTATCCCCTCAAAGTTATCAGAACCATTGTCTAGTGACTTCAATAAGATCAATACAAAGGAGATTCCTACAACAAATGCACCCATCTCTTACATGTTCAAGTGTCTAATGAGAAAATACAACTAATTCCTACATATTCAGTCTGATAATGCCCCTTTAACTATGATCAGCCAAAGATCAAGTTCCTAAATCCTAACTACTTCCATTAATATAAAGTTGACAAATTCAAGAAAGCAGGGCAAGAATGGTGAGATCTGAGAAATGCCTTTTGTGATATGTAATTCAAATATTAAAGTTCAAACCTTAGGAATTCTCTTCCATGAGCTAAGTCACTAGACAATATGCTTCAATAAAAAAATAAAAAAAAATGAAAATACGATAAGTAGTGGCAGCTGCTGCTTATTTTCTAAACAAAAGAAAAATGGGACAATTTTTTTTTATTTTTTTGTAAGTTTGAAAGAAATTGAAGAGCAGACTGAAATTAGAGTGTGATAGGACTGGGCACCTGAACGCCGGAGGCTGCGGCAGCTATGGGTGGATAGTGATGACTCCACAAAGAGAGGGGTTGAGAGGAGAAATTCACTAGAATAAGTTTCTTTCAAAATTAAAAGAGTCAAACATAGCTTTTTGAAAAATAAATACCAAATTTTATTTTTAATGAATTTGTGTCTTTAACACACAAATTTACTTGTCATGTTAGCTCCACATATGCAGAAAGGGAGAATATATTTTTGACAAAATTTGTTGATTGAACTCACAAATTGAAACTCGTAGATTACACACACAAATTTAAAAGATATTTATAACAAAATTTGTCGGTTTAACGTACAAATTCAACCTTTTTTTTTTTTCTTGAATTGCAAAATTTTGAGTGAATTAAAAAATAAAAATAACCTAAAAATTCAAATTTAGTGTTTCTCAAACATAACATTGTAGGGTTTTAAAAGCCATTCAAAATTAAGTAATCAGCTACATAAAAATTTAAGTATTATAATTTACAACCTATATAAATAGAGATTTTAAGCCATAAGAATTCATTATTCCTATCTATCTCTAAGCCCCATGGTTTCATGATCCTTTTGACATCTACGTCAATCAAAATATGAAGAGGACTCAAAGAGAGAACAATGATTAAGATAATGAATAAAGTAAGAGATAAGAATGAGATTCTCAATAGAAATGTCTTTATTTTATTTTTGTTTCACCACCTCCTCATTTCCCACTAGTTGAAAGTAATGCATGATTTTCCCATAACATATCAGAGTAATACTCCTTTATCTTGGCATTAACATTTTGTCTTGAGCTATGTCATTACTATGGTGAAAATTTTGTATAATAATAAACTTGATCACGTGAAGCAATATGTCATTTTTTTAAATAAACAATACATATTATTAATATTAAAATTTGTTATTAAAATTTTTTGACATACTTGTAATAATGAAAAATATATATGTCGTTGTTCAATAACATTATGGCAAAGACGATGGGAGACAATTATAGACGAAGTCATCATCAGTACTGTCACTCTCAAGATAGTTAGACAGGTTATCATCGCTCTCATATTGCACATCACTTTCAATTTCCATCATGATTAGAGTTCTTAGCTCACCTTCGCGAGTAGCCGCCTCATGCCAAACATGGTACTTATTCAATCTTTGATTTATCTAGTTAATTTCAGGCTTTAGTCTTTCAATTATTGCCCCCTGTGTTGAATGAAGTAAAGTTGTTGAAATTGCTTTTGGTACTGACAACCTGTGTAATCTCCAATATTATTCCATCTCGCACCTTATCTCGCACCATCTAATATACTCAGGTTCGTTTGCTCAAACTGCCCAATTTTCTTTAGTAACAGGGTTAACCATTATATGATCAACAATACTTCGATTATTTTTAGAATAGATAGAAATGTATTCAAACCCTAGTTTCAAACCATACTATGTGACCTTATTGGGATCATTATACTTATCAATACGATGAAGTCGTTACCTTAGCATTGATGACTTACATTTGGACCTGTGACCACCATAACGTCCATGGAAACCACAATGTTTGCAAGGTTGTCTCGACATTTTATTAAGTTAATGAAAATTAATTTTTCATAACAAATAGTTGTTTGATGTTCTTAAATCTTATGATTTTCAAACCCTTTACATAAACAAATATTTTTTGTTGTCGTGAACATTAAGTAATTTCAACATGTTCTTTAAAGTTGAAACACTAAATATTACTAAAATGCATGATCGAGTAGTCACTTTATGAATGATTACAAGCGTAAGTGTGAGGTATTTTTAGCTTGTCCTTATTCAAAGTTGAAATGCGTGGCTGAGTAGTTACTTCATAAAAGATTACATGCTCGAGTGTAAATTAATGTCAGCATGTTTTTTAAAGTTGAAATGCGAGACCGAGTAATCAATTTTATGTGTTTAACCAAAGAGTAAAAATAAATTTTAATTTTGTACACACCATGTAATGATAAAATATTCAATTGTCACGTGAATTTAAAAAATGAATAATTTTTTAAGATTTTTTAATTGTCATATTAAATTATAAAATTATCCAATATTCAATTGTCATTACCGATCCAAGTTATTTTATATGAATTTCAATTGTCATTTTAATTAATAAAAAATCAAATAGAGTTTTCCTTTTTTTTAACATTTCCTCCCCGCAATGACAAACATATATTATAATACAACTCAATGAGTGTCAACATCACACGTATCACATAAATATTAATGAATTTATAAAAAACAAATAGTTTCATAACTCATTTTATACAAAATCATAAGTAACAATCATCTTGTGTGTACCATAAGTCCATGCTTTCCTCTTTCGTGTTAGATTCTTCCTACATGGAAGATTATCCTATCATCCACCCCTCATAACTTGTGTAACATGTGATATACTCTCATTGTGCTAAGTGTTATTCTCATCATGCTCCGCAACATCATTAGCATGGCCTCCACCTTCATCTTCGCTCTCCTCAACGTCATGAACATGAAGAAGTGATTCAGTATCAGTATGTGTAATAGTCTTAATTTGTGTGATGTTCTCACCACCTACGTCAACTTCATTAGGAAGAACATTAGCTGTAAATGAAAGTTTTAAAGCTAAGAGGAAATAGAGAGAATGATTTTGGTGAGAAGGTTTTGATTTGGGACCATAAACAGCTACTATATTTTTCTTCTAATCACAGCAATGAAGAATAAATTCACATTTATCCAGAAAAATCAAAACACCCACAAATATGCTTAACTCAAGCATAAACAAACTATTCTATAATAAAAGAGAAAGGGAGGCTCAATACCAAATAATTATTGTGAGAGAGAGGTATGATGAACAGTAAAACCTCTTATACGTTAGTTGCACTTACAAAAAAGAGATGAGAGAAATTAAGAATCTAGTAAGAAACAACACAAGCATCATAACTATCAAAGTCAATGAATAATTACACTAATTTCATTTGTTGGCATTTCTTAACTGACCTTATTCCTCTTCTGCAAGCTATGAAAGAAAAACAGATGCTTCTCTCCTTCCCCAAAATAAAAAGGTAAAAGAAAATAGCCAAGATCGAAAATGAGAGCAGCGGCAAAGAGAGAACATCAATCTTCACTTTGCAACCTTTGCTTGCAATGACTGAGATTTGGAAATGAATAAGTGTATTTCGCGGTGAGGGAGAAAGGTGCAATTGGAGCTTTAAGGTTTGGGACACATGTTTTCTAAACACATCGCCTTTCATATGGATGCTTACTGATCTAGCAGAGACATCTTAACACCCACCTGACTGAGAGAGAATGACATAACAGTCTAAAATTATGTCTTGAAAATACAAATTATCAAACAAACTATTTTAGTTATATTTTTTAAATGAACCATGTTTAACTCTTTATTTTTAAAATAACCTTATTATGGTAAAATTTTCGGGTTGAGGGGGCCGGCCTTTGGGCGTCTTTCAGCGGTTCGTTACTGGAAAGAATGAGCTGCTGAGGCCTGCCTCTGGACTGAGAGAAACCACCGGTAACGGCGAGTTTCCGGTGAGGGAAATAGAGGATCCATTAGAGGGACGAGGTCCGTGTCAATTACGTGTTCAAAAGTTGAATTCTTTTTAAAAAAAAAATGCTTTTATTCGGGTTGGATCTGATTTATACGCCCGTCTGATTCATACGCCGGCAGTAGCTTTCTGTTTTCCTCTCTATTCTTTATTGTTTTAGAGTCCAGAGACAACGCCGATTATCGGATGTGACATAAACAAGCTTGCTTTTCTTGGTAAGTATGGAAGCGGGCGTACAGAGATGGATGGTAGACATATCAAAGTGGGACCCAGTTCCCCAGGACTTCTTCTTTGCTCTCAATCTTCTTCCTCCACATGAGCACTCCTCCATTACCAGGTTAGTCTAAGCTTTCTTCATTGCAGTCTTCTTTATTCTCTTGTTTGGTTATAGTTAGCAGAACAAAGGAAAATGTAAAATAATGTTGTTAGTATTTAAGTTTATTATTATCTTATTATAATCTGTTAGTTGGCCTATGCAGAGATTGTAGCTAATCAAATTCCTAGAATTAAGGGTCAGTAATTACGGGTGATTAGGAGAGATTTGTGGTGTTTTATTTTAGGTAAGATTTGGAGAGATTTTCTCTATTGTAATTAGTTCCTAACCTGTATAAATTGAGTCTTCTGCAATAAGAAATATATACTAAAATACAAAAAATACGTGTTTCTACATGGTATCAGAGCATTCCGCTCAAAACACGTTATGAATACTAGTTCATTTTCTGGTTCATCCCATACTGGACCGTCTCCTCCACATAACAATGGAGGAGTCAGCCAGATCGAATCAAACAATAATATCCCAAATCTTCTCATCACCATCTACAAACTCAATGACCACAATTACATTCAGTGGTCTCAATCTGTGAGAATGTTCGTGAGTGGAAAAGGAAAGTATGAGTATCTTGTCGGAGTGAACAAACTTGTAGATGAGAAGTCAGCAGAATACAAAAAATGGGATGTTGAAAACAATATGGTGATGTCATGGCTAATAAACTCCATGACAGTCGAGTTGAGTCAAAATTTTCTTCTATTCGAAACAGCATCATAGATATAGGAAGCTGCTAAGGAGAACTATTCAAATATTGACAATAAGGCTGAAATCTTTGGAATAAAAGGTCTCATACATGACCTAAGGCAAGGAGACATGACGGTGACTCAATACTACACTACTCTAGCCTGCTACTGACAACAATTAGATATGTACGAGAAGACAGCTTGGAGATGTACTGAAGACAGTCAGAAATACAAGGAGATCATGGAAGAAAAACGTGTGTTCAAGTTTCTCTATGGCTTGAACCAAGACCAAGATGATGTTCGGGGAAGGATTCTAGCCAGCAGACCTATACCTAATGTTAGGAGTGTGTTTGCAGACGTGAAAAGAGAGGAAAGCAGACACAAGGTTATGATGGGAAGTATTTTACGCCCTGGCTCGAGTGATGGTTCCAGTTCTGAAAGCTCTGTTTTGCTGGTTAGAGGTAATTACTCCGGTTCAAATGATTCACAATCAAGAAGAGGAGGACATCCATGGTGTGATCATTGTAAGAAACCAGGACATACCCGAGAGAAGTGCTGGCACATCCATGGAAAACCTGCAGATTGGAGACCTAGGAAGCAAGGTCAATACCGAGAAGGCCATGCCCATCAAGCAACTGTCTCTGCTGAGTCTAGTACTCTGAACCTACAAACCGAGAGCTGTTGGAGATAATTCAGAGACTGACAACACAAACATGTTCTGCAAATTCCAATTCTACAGTCATAAGCACTAGGGCTGTAGCTCAGAAAGGTAATTCCTTACATGCTCTAGTAGCTAAAATTGATTTTGAGAAGGTCTGGATTGTAGATTTTGGTGCCTCAGACCACATGATAGGTGATTCAAGTCTATTTTTTGAATATAAAGATGTTAATGATGATTTGAGCGTAAAAATTGCTGATGGATCAATATCTAAGGTGAAAGGAGTTGGAAAGGTGGTTATATCAGATGAGTTAACATTGAATTCTGTCTTATTTGTTCCAACTTTGAGATGTAATCTTCTATCCGTAAATAAAATGACTAAGGACAGACCCTATCTAATTAATTTTTCTGGTGATTTGTGCAAATTTCTGGACCGGAAATCTGGGAGGACGATTGGCAGTGCTGAGAATCAATTCGGACTCTATCTTTTGCGAGTAACATCTAGTGCTGATAGACATTCTAGTAAGTGTGCTAAGTTAGGTTTACAAGTCAGTTTTCAAAATAAAGATGCAGTGAAACTATGGCATCTTAGATTAGGTCATCCATGCTTAATGTATCTTGAGAAACTTTTTCCTTCATTGAGTATCAATAAAATGAAAGACTCATTTAGTTGTGAAACTTGCATGTTATCCAAGCACACTAGAAACACATACCAATCTCATCCACACATACAAACTCATCATTTTTCTATGATACATAGTGATGTTTGGGGGCCTATGAGAGTCAATAACATTTCGGGTTCGAAATAGTTCGTTTTATTTATTGATGATCACACACGGGTTACTTGGGTATATCTCATGAAAAAAAAATCTGATTTTGCTCGTTTGTTTCAAAATTTTCACAAAATGATTCTTACCCAATTTCAAACCAAAATCAAAGTTCTTAGAATTGACAATGGGATAGAATATTTTAAGTCTTTCTTAAATGAATTTTTCGAAAAAGAAGGTATTATTCACCAAAGTTCATGCGTAGACACACCACACCTATCCAGACTCTACAAATGTTATTCCCAACCAACACATTAATCTCACATATTCCTGTTAGGGTGCTTGGATGCATTGCATTTGTTCACATACATGCTCGGTTCAGAAATAAACTTGATCCTAGAGCACTAAAGTGCATTTTTCTAGGGTACTATGCAAGTCAGAAATGGTATAAGTGTTATTCTCTTGAGAAGAAAAGGTTTTTTGTTTCTATGGATGTTACTTTCTTTGAGAATCATCTGTTTTATCCTAAAAATCAGGAGAGTGAATCAAGATCACCAAGTCTAGCTCTAGATCTCTTTGAACCGATTGAATCCGAGAGGACAGTGAGCAAACAGAGTCAGTTTGAAGAGGAAAATACACAAACTAGAGAGACAGAACCTGGAGAGCAATAAAACAGCCTAAACACAGAACCTAGAGAGGAATATAGTAACCTTAAAACACACACATAACCAAAATTACTTGTCTATCAGCGCAGGAATAAAGCTCAAAGAGGAGAAGAATCTGTACAGATGCCTCAAAACTGCCAAGAAATCATAATAGATAACCGGGGTACTGAAACTGAGGAAGTGGTAAGTGAGAAATTTTTTGAAGATGCTAATTTACACTTACCTATTGCACTAAGAAAATGGGTTAGAGCATGTAGGAACCAGCCCAGGTATCCTATAGGAAATTATATCTCCTATAGAAAACTTTCAACCGACTTTAAAGCATTCACTACAAATCTAACAGAAGCTACAATTTCTGCCACAGTTCATGAGGCTTTGAAAGACTCACGATGGAGAAAGGCAGTAAAAGAGGAGTTAGATGCCTTAGAGAAAAATGAAACGTGGAAGATCACTCAACTACCTGTGGGGAAGAAAACAGTAGGCAGCAAATGAGTATTTACCATCAAACACAGGGCAGATGGCAGTATTGATAGATTTAAGGCTCGCCTAGTAGCAAAAGGGTTCACCCAATCATATGGCATAGAGTATCAGGAGACATTCGCTCATGTGGTTAAACTTAATACTGTTCGGGTATTACTATCTCTAGCTGCAAACTTGGACTGGAAACTACATCAAATGGATGTGAAAAACGCCTTCTTGAATGGAGAACTTGAGGAAGAGGTGTATATGGATGTTCCAACAGGTTTAGGAAAAACAACAAAGGTAGGAGAAGTTTGTAAACTGCAGAAGTCCCTTTATGGACTCAAGCAGTCTCCAAGAGCATGGTTTGCGAGGTTTACAAAGGCTGTAACAGAAGTTGGGTATAGGCAGAGTAATGCAGATCATACTCTGTTTATAAAGCACCTATCAGACGTTAAAAATGTTATTTTGAGTGTTTATGTTGATGATATCATCCTAACTGGAAATAGTGAGGATGAAATCAAGCGGATGAAGAGCTATCTAGCACATGTGTTCAAAATCAAGGATCTTGGAGAGTTAAGATACTTCCTAGGCATGGAGATAGGAAGAACCAGCAAAGGTATTTCAGTTTCACAGAGAAAATACACTTTGGATTTGTTAAAGGAAACCAATATGCTAGATTGCAAACCTAGTGAGACACCAATGGAACAAACTGCGAAGTTCAATGTTAATGGTGACAGTGCTGCTGTAGGTAAAGGAAGATATCAGAGATTAGTTGGAAGACTGCTGTATTTATCTCATACTCGTCCAGACATAAGCCATTCCATTAGTGTACTAAGCCAATTTATGAACGATCCTAGAGAAGAGCACCTAAATAGGGTGTATAGGATATTGAGATACTTAAAAATGGCAACGGGCAGAGGTTTATATTTCAAGAAAAACACAGACAGAGACTTGAAAATATTTACAGATGCAGATTGGGCTGGATCCCCAATAGACCGAAGGTCCACCTCAGGATATTGTGCATTTCTATAGGGAAACCTAGTTAGTTGGAAATGTAAAAAGCAAACTGCTGTTGCTCAGAGCAGTGCAGAATCCGAGTTAAGTTCTGTTGTGCATGGATTAGGTGAAGGTTTATGGTTAAGAAAATTGATAAGGGAGCTGAAGATGGAAATCAAGGAACCGGTAACCATTCTGTGTGACAACCAGTCTGCCATTTGCATGGCCAAAGATCCGGTGCACCATGATAGAACGAAACATGTCGAAATAGATCGACATTTCATCAAAGAAAGGATTGAAGACAAGACTGTGGAGTTGTTATACATTCCCACAGCAAGTCAGACAGCAGATGTCTTTACTAAGGCTTTATCAAGAGTTATGTTTGAAGCAATGATTTCCAAGCTGGGTCTCATTAACATTTATGACCTAGCTTGAAGGGGGGTGTTGTTAGTATTTAAGTTTATTATTATCTTGTTATAATTTGTTAGTTGACCTATGGAGGTATTGTAGATAATCAAATTCCTAGAATTAAGGGTCAGTAATTATGGGTGATTAGGAGAGATTTGTGGTGTTTTATTTTAGGTAAGATTTGGAGAGATTATCTCCCTTGTAATTAGTTCCTAAGCTGTGTATATTGAGTCTTCTGCAATAAGAAATATATACTGAAATACAAAAACATACGTATTTCTACAAATAACAATTTACAGAATCTATGTAGTGGGGATATACCAATTACAAATGGTTCTAGTTCTCTATTTCACTTTCCATTTCTTGTGAAATAAATGGGTTGATATAAAAAATCAGGATTTTTATAAGCTGCTGGCTAATTGTGCTATCAAATGTATATATTTCTATATTTCTACAGACTGTCTCAGGTAAATCACTTTTATTTAAGTAGACATGTCTCAGACTCTCAGAGTGTTCAAATCATTTAAAATAGTTTGTACAAAAGTGCATGACCGTGTGATGTATATGCATGTTGGTAGATATGTGAAAATGGAAGACCAAAAACGGGCACTTCTGAGCCGGATGCTTCAATATGCTCTTGTGTACGAAGTGTTGGAAATCCCGTATGATGATATTATCATAAAGAGAACATTGGAGGGCAAACCATATCTGGTATGACCATCTTACAAAAAGAAGATATAAACAAGATGTGCTATGACAATTATATGATGAATCCAGTTCTTGTTTCCTTAATTTAATTTTTCGTGTTGATAGTAATGAAAAGTCTACAGACCTAAAATGCATATGCATGCCATGTAGTTTGAGGTAAAGAATGTAGCACCTAAATCTAGTAAACAGCAATAGACCAAACCCCTGTCCCGCAAAGGAAAGGAAAAGAAAAGCTGTGTTTGGGATATGTCATCAGTACAAAGTCATCAACTGATGATAGTTGCCTGTTATATGAAACTGTTGCTTCTTGTAGATTTCTTGTGAATTATTGTATCTGCTCAATTTGTTTGCCAGTCCATTAATAAAGAATGATCTTTATAACCATAGAACTTGGTTCAAGTTTGTTGGATCGTATTGTTCAGGGTGAAGGCAGTGGGTTGGATGTATCAGCAGGTGGTCAATGGTGGTTTGCTGTTGGATTCACAGCAGCCACCAACATGAGTTTGATAGTGAAGTAACCAAGGGAAGACAATCGTTTTCAACATTAATATGCTGCCATGGTTTATAATTTTGGCGAACTTCTCTTTGATGCTTCTAAAGAACTGTCTTATGCTCAACACCATCGTATTTACTTTCTTGGAAATCTCAAAGCATGAAAAATGCCATCCAAGCAATAGAAGGAAGAAAATATTATAAGATGTCTTAAAGAATATTAAAAATATTTAGGGTAACACTTGTCTTTTTAAACCCTCTTCTTGAGTTGGTCTAGGCTGATTTTGAAGATTATAGATGCCATCCATGAAAGATTTCTGGATTTTTATTTTTTTTCTTTAAAATGATATAGTCTCCTTTTTATCTTTCCATTAGTAACCCATGTTTGTCTTAATAAGACTTTAGTTATTTGGTTTCTATATACTTAGCTTTCTTGTAGAACTGGCATCATGATCATGCTTTGCTGTGACTTGTTTGTTGCCTCCTCCTTTTGTTTACCTATTTCCCCCCTCTTCCTTCAGGAATGCAGTGAAGTCGGCCTTCAATTCCCCAATTTTAATTTCAATGCATCCCATCATGGTGACTATGTGGCCATAGCATCTGAACCTTTATGCCTTGTGGGGTTAGATGTTGTCTCCTATGAAATTCCCCAGAGAGAATCTGTTAGAGAGTTTGTTCAGCACTTCTCATCATACTTTTCAAGTTTGGAATGGAACAACATAATTACTGCTGGCACTCCTGATGATATTTTGATTGATTTTTATAGGTATAATTATACTTCATCTGTAAATTCTTTCTAGGATAAATCGTTCAGATAACCTAGAAGGCTTGCACTAATTAAGTTCTAAGACCTTCAAGACTCACTATATTTTCTTTACTTGCCCATGGAACCCATATGATCCTCCTAATCGTGCCCTTTGTTAGGCCAGCTTTTTACTAATGTTCTTCATCCATGAAGAACAAAAACCTATAGGATAGAAGATGAAGAAGGGAGAAGAATTTAAGTTACATCTATTATCTACCAAGTTGAACTTTGCTTTCCTAGCTACCATTTGGAGAACTAGTGCAGCCATCCACTTAATATTTCCAGAAAGATTAGCCCAATTATGAACCTTTATGTATTGCCTGCATACTTCAAGTTTTCCTCATTCATTCTAGACTGTAAGTTTTCCATCAAACATAACACTTTTATAGAGGTTAAGTTGGCCGGCAATTCTTTAATTTGTATATGAGTGTTCATCATAATAATATCTGTATATGACTATATGCCAAACAAGCATAGTCCTTAGTAAACCAACGCTGATCCTCTCATATGTGAGAGACAGAGTAGTTGAAGTAGCAACATATACTTGAATTGCAGGTATTGGTCTCTGAAAGAAGCATATGTTAAAGCCATAGGGAGTGGACTGACGTACGAGTTGAGCAGAGTGGAATTTCATCACAATAGGTGGACCAACATATCAGCTAAATGTAATGGGAAGGTTATGAAGGACTGGAGTTTTTGGCTGTTCGAGCTTGGGAAAAGACACTGTGTTAGTTCCTCATCAATATCTTTAACTAAACTTTTTTGCTTTCTGTGGTTTCATTGTGACACAATTACAATCCTACGAGAAAATACTTTGACCACCCTTAAGAGAAAATAGTATGTAGAGAGAAATTGAATATGAGAATTTGGAGGAAATCGTCATAAAAGTTGTAATCTATTCTCCCTTTATAGCAATTAAAATGACATATTTGTTTGGAAATTCATCTCAAACTATTTTTTTCATCTTCATGTCATTGTTTACAGATACTTTATTTTTCTTTTTTCCTCTTTGGAGTTGAGTTTTAATTCCTCTCCCCTTGGTCGAGTGGGGTCCTTTGTTGACCTGTCTGCTGTGTTTGGGGAGTTCTATTTTTTTGGGCACCTGTAAACATTATTATGTGACTTAGATGCTTAGGAGTTAGGAGCAATTGACAAGATTCTGTTTTCCTTTTTCAGAAAAGGATGAACCACATTATGCCACTAAAACTATAGTACTGAATTCAGATTTGTAGAGAACGAATAGAAATGCATAATCACACGAAGACAAATTTGTATGCTGAAAGAGCATGCATTCCATGTTCACCCACATACCACTCAAGAATAATTGCTTGCTTAGGCTAAAGTATACTCTGACTTCTGTGCCATGACAATCTGATGATGCCCGGGAGTCACAAGCTACATATATAATTCTAGGCTTGAGACCAGTTTCTTAGAGGGTAGAATATTTTCAAGTGATAGAAAAATAAACTATCTATTTTTCAACCTTAGTAACAGTTTTCCATGTATCTTACAGGTATCAATTGCTAGAGGACAGCCAAGATCAGCCACCGAGAGTTACAAGAGGGCGTTGAAGAAGGTTGAGTTCAGTGAAGAGGAATTTCAGGTGGGTCTCCATCTTCCAAGTGTGAATTTCGTCACACTAAGTGTAGAACACCTTACTTCAGTTTTGGAGAGAGCAGTTAAAAGTAATACCTACTGACAAGAAGATTGTGTAGGATAATTGAAGCAAAAGAAACAGCTATACAGATTTGTTGACGTATTCTAATAAGGGGGAAAAAACTTATTGTGAAAAACAGATTAATCTGAACTCACTATAGCACAGCTATCAATACGGTTACTTTTCTTATAGGATGCGCAGAAGTCTGATGTAAAGTCATCTCTCCAAGAAGCAGCCTTTTATTTTGTGTGACCTTATATTAGATTTGAATAATGCTGTATGCTATAGACATCCACTTGAAACAAGGTGTTATGCTTTGTCAGCCTGTTTAATTGGTGAATGATTTTTCATTTGCTTGTTGAATGGAGATGCAGTGTAACTTACATTTTGCAGTAAGTCTCGAGTAAAAGTCCAAAATTGTCATTGAAATTTCTATTACAGTTAGTTTACATGAGGGTGTGACGTTTAACCACAAATGAAACATCATTGCATCTCAATTCCTTAGAAGCTAGTGTAAGCAGTCATAGTGATTGTCCTGGAGAGAGAGCTTTCTCGTTTATAGCATTCCCAATAATGGCTGTATGTCCTTCAAAGGTTAACTTTGTCCAACCCTTTTCATAAGCGATTGGCGATCTGAATTTTAATGCAAAGTAACCAAGACTCTAACTTAGTAGAATTTTAAATAAGACTTGGTGCTAAATAAGAAATGAAGAAACTGAAATAGCAAAAAACACTTTAGATTATTGATTAGTATGTCAACTAATTGAAGTCCATATACAATATAAAGATGGACATTTATAAGGAGGGTGCAACACATTTGGTTTCCCAAATAGATGCAAGAAAACCTGTGGAGTTGAAGTATACTTTCATTAGCAATGTCTGCAAACCACTAATGAATGGGTTGTTATAACTAAGCGCTCTGAAGATGTTTTATTGTAAGGTGAAGATCAAGTTTCCAATATGCCAAAGCTAGGTTGGTTGATATATTCATATTTTGTTCAAATAACTTTTTGTAAGATTTTGACAGCTACTGTATTTCAGAACGGCTGAAAACACAACCTACTCATGGATTGATAGAATACAGGCATATGAAATTTAAATATTTCTGATAGTGATGAAGCTTAGGCAATATTGAGGAGGTGAGAAAAACTAAAAATTCATATTAAACTTACTCTTTATGGACAAGTCAAAGAACCTGGGTGACACAAACTGGCCAAAATGAATAATAAAGAACATAAAGGATATCCTTACGGGACTAGCGTGAAGAAGCTATGGAACACAAGAAATTGCAGTGTTAGAAAAATTAAATCGCACAGAAAATAGAGATAAAACGGTTTTCAAATAACAGAACCAGTTGAAAAGTTTTATCCTAGTACAAGAAAACCAGGCTTTGATGAGTCAAATAGTGTGCAGAAAAACTTTCAAATGCAATCATAATTTCAGCAGACTTTATGGCCAGCCATTCAACATCCATCTGGATCATGCTAACAACTCATCACTATCCCTATGACAATCTCTGCTATATAGATGCCTCGAAGTTATAATACCTCGTAAGATATAATTAAGTCCAGAAGCTAACAGATAGAATGAACAAGGTAAACAAAAAGACAATTGAATAAAATATTATAATTACTATTGGAGAAAATTCTCAAAATCATATAAATAGAATTTTTTTTTTTCCTGTTATATTGGCAAGGATACAAAAACAATGGGCATAATTACACGTGCAGCTGACCAGAGGCATAATTTATATAGGCAGATTACCCTGACACAGCACTGTTTGTATAGCGAAATAATTTATAGGGGAATGTACAGTATTCAGCATCACCTTCATAGAAGCATTTGTAAATCAGATAGATCATCCATAGGTATGTCTAGACCCATAGAATCGTTATCCTGCCAGCCATCCTCATCAATGTTCAACCAAGAGCCTAGATCTTGATGCCCATCAAGTTCATTAACTACACCTAGCTCCATAGAATCTAATCCATGCAGCTTCAAGTCTGTAAAGTTAATGGGTTCCTCCAATTCCTTAGGTGTATCCTCAGGATTGTGACTATGAGACAGTGATCCAACCTTTCTTTTTCTACTGTCCATCATTTCTTCACCTGAACCACGACCTGAAGGATGCTCTGACTTAATTACTTCCTCTGAACCACTAGCAAATCCATTTTTAGTAGTTGATAGCTGAGCTGTCTTCTGTTTGGGCTTTGCCTTTGTTTTACGCTCACCCCTCAGGTAACCCAGAGATGGACAGTCGGATTTGGTCGAACCTTTACCCAGGGTATCTTTATCCCTCTCTCTTTCACTCCGCTTTCCCTTTGCTCCGCCCAGTAAAGAATCAGCTCTCAGAGAAGCACTGGCACCTACATCATCAAGCATCAGTTCTTTCTTCTTGCCTCTGTTCAGAATTGTTCCTGTCCTCACAAAACCCTGGTCACATGAGTAACTAAGATTTTCAGGCACATCAAATGAATCACTTCCAGCTTTATCATTATTTAGATCATGCAGCGCAGCCCTGCTAGGAGAGAAACCTGTAAGAGCCAAGAATCTGCATGTCAATATAACTCAAGAAAATAAACGTAGTTATCCAATTAAATAGACTTGTGAACTTTGCAATTGCAATCCACACAATAAGGGAGCAGAAAACAAATGGCTAAAGAAATTGTTACCACATACACCTCCGCCTTCACAGGCAGAAAATTGTGAATACATAAACTTCCAAAAGGAACATATCCTGATAAAATGGCAAACATAATGGACTTGATTCTAGATCAAAGTTGAGTCTGGAAGGGTAGATTTATACCCGTTTGGCCAATGTGATTCACATATTCTGCATCATTGCCACGAGTAGATGCAGAAAAAATGGCATCCCTAAGTGCGGGTTCCACGAAGCAACTTTTCCCAGTGTCTTCAAATTTCTGACATCTAGCAAGAGTCCTCTTCATGAAAGCCGTTGCAACTTGTTTTGAAACTTTTGGGAGCCCACTTCTCAAAACGCTACTTGCACGAGTTGCCTGTCAATATTAGGAGAAAGGGCCATTATATGGTCTCGATAGTCACTTTAAAATTTAAGTAACTAAGTTGAAATATCCGTAAAATATAAAAATTGCACAATTCATCTAGAGTAAAGAAACAACCTCTCACTAACTTTACCAAGATATCTGGTAGAGTGACTAACAAAGTTGAAAAGAACACAAAGGAAAAATATCATGCTACCCTTGCTAATGAAACAAGACATAAGTCAAACAATGACAAGTCTCATCGAAGAATCAATGAAATTACCCAAATAGGTTGACTCGGTCACCAGAGTAAAAGCTAAACCTGCTATAAAAGTAAATAGAGGTATAATATCAACATAGGACACTTCACAATTTCTCTTACTTGATGACAAGCTGCTGCCAAAGCTGATAACAATATAACACATGCAAGCCTGTGGAAATTCAAATCTCAAGTATTTCAATCAGTCTCCTTTGGGAAAATTAAAGTTTACTATGGCTCTAGGATTTGATGGTGGGAAGATTTATGAAAATTTTCTTTTCCTCCTTCTCTAATTCTCACAGTGCTTTGATAGTCATATAACTGTGATCATCTTTCAGTTCCTTGAAATTCTGATTCCTTCAAAATATTGAATTGTCGAGTCTTATGATCTTTTGTTGCTTAATGTTGATTCTTGGTCCTTCTTTAACTTGTCTGTCCCACAGGAGAGTTTGGATTGACAAGCTCCTTCTTGCAAATCGTTATTTATGTATCTTTTTTAGTTCTCCTAATCCAAGCCCTTTCCCTCTTGCTAATCTCATTTGATAAGCTAAGGTTCTCTATCAGGGTAAGCACTCGATAGGATCAATACTTGCAATTGTAGAGGCTGAATTAGGCACTACCTCCATAGATACATTATGTGTATCAGTAGTTCAAATACTAATATCCATGTCCTTTAATGCTGCTCAAGCATTTGGCACAGAGCCATAGACCTTTTGACATATTTTGGTAATCAGAATCCAGAGGGGAGGTATTTTTTTTTTTTTTTTTTTTTTTCATATAGATAAAAAATCACTAAAACACTGTCAGATGGGGTGAACCCTAACATATTCGAGAAAGTCTTCCAACTAGCATTTTGGTCAGCTTTATGGTTCCAAATTTACGATACTACGGTCAAGAAAACTTATTGGCGAACATATAAACACAGATAAGATCGAGTTTTCATGTGTTTTCTTTCACTTTTATTTCCTGAATAGGTAACAATTTTATTTCATCAATATTCTTCTAGAATCACAAAAGATACATCAGCACTATAAACAACAAAGGCACAAATGAGTTCCCAAACAGCATGATTGCAAAACCAGGTTGCCATCAAGAGGTGGCCAGATTATTATTTTTGTATAAGAATAACTTTATTAGAAAAAGAAAGCAATAATGATCACTATTTAAGAAGGTCATTCTGGAAAAAGACTTATGCCAGAAACGGTTACTTTTCATTGACATCACAAAAGAAAATAAAATAAGAAGAAGAAGAAGAAGAAGCATTTTTTATTGACCATAGCTCCAAACAATAAATAATTTGGAGATTACTTATGCATGTTATTTTCCATGTAATGAAGCCAAGCATTGCAAGAGTTTTCCTCTAAACTTGCCTGAAAAATTTGCTTTCCAATATCCATAAGAGTATGTATTATAATTTATAAAAAGAATTAGGTTTTCAAAGTAATGCTTCATGGTACTTCAAAATCGAGAAGTGCAAAAGGTAGAGTTCCTTATGAGAACCAAAATTAAAAAAAAGAAATTGAATATATGCAAGATATATTGCATTTCTATGCATTTTTCTATCTGCACAAAACAAGTTTTGCTTCCTCGCTAAGTCATCAATATTTGTAGCAATAACTTTCACACTTAAATATATCAACAAACAACAACAAATTCTCAAACAATGGGGGACAATCTGGAGGCTCGAATAGTGTATAGATCACAGTAATCAAGCCATGACTTACTAAAGAAAACAAAAGTAGACAAAGAGAAAAGGTACCAGCTTCTTTTTGTACGCCAACTCAACGAGTTTGTTCATTGCAACATGCTCAAGGGACCTATAAGAAAACCACCAAAATACCGACCATCCATGAGTACCAACAAATATAAATTTTATCACTACACCTCAATCTAAAAAGCTTAAAACCAAAATCAAAATCTTGTCAAATTACTGAATATCCTACCTTATCTCTATTTCCCTGGATTCCTCAAAAGCTTGAGTCAGTTTCTTCAAGTGCGCTTTCTTCTTACCAACCTGTAATATTGGTAAATATAGACTTCAGGCAGAGACAATAAAATTTTAACTAATCAAACAACACTGGACCACAAAATTCTTTTGCATGAGCATTCAATACTACACTCCAAACACAATTGTTTTTGTATGTTGAAATTAAGAGGCAAAACCTGCTGGTGAAGTCCCTTCTGTAACTGAATAATATCTTGATTAATTGCTTCATCTTCTCCATCCGCAAGATCGGGCTGTTACAAAACGTTCATAAAGATGCTGGACAATAACACCCAAAAAAAAAAAGGGAATGGAAAAGGTCGGATAGACAAAACTAATGTAGTCAAAGGTAGATAATAAATTGCTCTTCTAATATAGAGCCTAAACAAACTATTAAGCATCAACTAGGCTGCCTGCGGGTGTTTAGGCAATTAGAAAATCAATCCAACATGAACTCATCTTTGATCACCAGTCATGCACCTCGACACATAGGGCTGTATCTGGAAAAAAGAAGAAGAAAGTCTCCAGCCACTGACACAGCTAAGACACAATACGACACAATACGACACAGACTCAAACACAGATCTAACTGAGATCTGGTTGATCACAAGAAATGAAGAGATGAGCAGTTGCTTCGCTGTGTGCATCAATCTAGAACTATGAGGAGACTAGGTGTAGGTTGAAGACAATGGAAGTGGTGGATGAGCTATTTCTTTTCCTTTTCTTTATAATCACTTGAGCAGAAGTGCAGAACATTGAGATTGGACGGAAAGTCAATTGATGTGCTATTTGATTCACTGGACTGGTTATAATAGGTCTTCTTCTTTTGAATGGTCCAGAGAAGTACTTAAAAAAGTTATAAGTAAATACTTTCCCAGTTAGGCATTCAGGCATGAAAATATTGGAAATGCAAATTAGACAAGACGAAAGGATCTTAAACACACCCATACCCACACACACACAAAAGGATGTTAACAAACCCAATACATAAGAGTTGAATTGAGATGTGTTTCCAGTTTTTATTTTGAGTCTAACAATCATGTTATTAGTATGATTTAGTTATGCATAGATACAGTCTACAGATATGTACACTACAACACAATACTAAATATACTTACTAGAAATACACATGTGCAGATATGATATATTTATCTGTGTTGCAATGTTCGTGTCTGCCCCGTAGCATGAAAATATCTACACAATTAAGGATGCCATTTCTACCCTAAACATATTGTGTATGCGTGTCCATGCATCCGTGTGGTGAAACAGAGAGACAGAATATCTGCAAGTGACTAGGCAAATGGCTCCCTACACTTCACAGTTCATATGAATCAAAACCTTACCACTGTCTCTGGGTATAGGCCAACACTCTGAAGCTCCAGCAAGAGTTTATCCTCCAGACACATTCGCTCAGCGCAGTGAAAAGATGATGAATGAGAAAAATTTCTATCTAACTCATCATTATTGTTTTGGGACAACATGGGGAACATTTCAGTACCTAAATCCAATGACCCCTGGTGCACTTGTAACAGATCCTCATTAAGTGCTTCATCAAGAATGTTGGCGTTACTAGTAAAGATAGAATTCCCATTGCAAGCAAATTTGTTAGAAGCCCATTGGTTCCCAGCCTGACTACCTGATATAGACTTAGACGGAAATTCAGTCCTGACCCTGGTTGTATATGCAGCAACCTCTGGGAAGCATGTAGCATGTGGAGATTCATCTCCACAATTTGGAAGAGACATATTTCCCTCCCCAAAAGTTTCCTCTACTTCAGTTTGTCCTTCTACAATCAGAGCTGACAATACTCTCTGGTACAGTGGAGTGAGTATTTGCCTTTTAGAACTCCCTCTTCCAAAGGAAAAATCAGCATCCCCATGTTGATCAACTATGTCAAATTTTACAGCAAACTCTTTCATATCAATTTGATCTTGAAGGCTTCTTTCTCTTTGGTCTTGAGACACATCATTATCCACGTGATCATCCTGAGTCAGCAAGAGGGAGGAGAAAAGCTGAGACTATAAAATTTGTCCCAAATGTTCGCAAAAAAATGAAAAGGACGGATTGGATAAGTATCAGATCAATAAATGCGATTGTAAAAACTGTAAGGTTAATAATAATTAAGTTTTAGAAGTAATATTCTGGTCATCAGCTAAAAGGAATCTATTTTGTGAGCTATCGAGAATGCCAACAAGGATCTGTTCTTATACGTTACCGAAGCATCGTGTCCAAGTCCAAGCATCTGAGACCAACTTTCATGATTCTCCTCTATTGAATTAAGCTGAGGCAAATCATGACATTCACAAAAATGAGCAAAATAAGAAGCTCCCGAGTAATGGTTGGTATTTAAAAGATAGTATTATGGTTAAGGCAACTACCAGCTGCTTCAAAAAGGCTGTATCCTCCAATTTAAGAGGAGCAAAAATTGGTTCCAGTTTCTTCCAGAATGAACTAGAACAGCCAATATCTGCTCTAGCAACAAATATATTAACAACACATATTTAGAATGAGGGTGTGTCCATCCAGGTGTAGGTATCATGAAAGCCAAAAAAAAAAAAGGGAGTTTAGACACAAACAGCTGGCATTGCAAGAAAAATTAGCAGCAGTCAGAAGTTCTTCACGATCATCATCTGACTCCCCTGCAACACCAGAATATATTTGATCAAACATTCACACATAATTTTCAGCTGGATAACTTAATGAGATTTTCTGTCTTCTTTGATTCGTTATCTAATTTCCTTCATTTATTTAATAAAAGAACTAGAAATGTTATTCTGAACAATCAGATATATTACACGAAGTGATAAACTCTAGCTTTTCAGAAAGCCTAATTAGAAAACCTGCAAGCCAAATGCAAACACCTATCTGATTGCACAGAAGAATTAGAAAGAAAACTAGTATCAAAGCTTTCATCATTCTGGATTAGTAAATAAATAATAATCAGAAGTTGCCAGTTGGTTCAACTGATTATGTCTCTTGGTGTCGTCCCGGATTGAATTCCGCCTTCATCTGGGATGTGAGGTTTTATGGGAAGGGAGAGAGCTATCTCCCATTATATAGCTCATATGCTCAAAAGGACTCTTATGTATAAAAAATAGAATAAAATAAAATAAAAACTAATAATCAAACTCCAAAATGATCTTTTCCTTTAACATTTCGTGTGGAAAAACAAATGACGAGAATTGAATTTTGTTTTCTTTTTAGCTTCTTGATGTTTTAGTACTCACGAATCAAGCACATAAGTTCACACATAGACTAAGCAAGTCTAGATTCAATCTGTCCCCGGAAATGTAATAGGTACAAATTTTTTTACAGAAAAAAAGGGTAAACAAATTGCATAATGAAAAAACTTGCTATTAGGATGAGGTATTCGTCTTTTCACATATAGATTAAGGCCTGGGCAGTTAATGTATTGCATTTGGAGTTGATAGCACCTTCCATGCCCAACATCCAACATCCAAGCTTTATGTCAAAGCTTTCAGCTTTGCCCTTAGATTGCAGCAATGTTGCACCAAATGGCAAACCAATCAACTGAGCTATATAGTTTTCTTACCTAATTTAGTTAGTTTCCTCTAGGAAAATCCAATCACATTTCCAATAGATTTAACATTCCACATTCCTTTCTTTCTCTTCTCTTTTTAATTTGATAGCCAAACTAAATTCTCAGTTTTGTGATTTACACCTTTTTACTATCATTACATGTCGTGAAATATCATACAAAAGTTAGTATTATCATCATAACTATTAGCATAAATGCATTCTCTTTCATGCAAGAAAATAATATTACAATCTCACATCAAGATACCTATAAAATCAGGGGACCTGCTAGTTGATGCATGCCCAAGACGAGTACTGGCTTTCCGATTTGATAGTTTCTTTATAGGAGGACGCCCTGAGTTACTGAAACAAAAAACATAAATTAAGAATATTAGCTAGAGTTTCCTCTCTCTCTGTTGCTTTTCTTTTTCTTTTCATTGGGGGTAGGAAAAGCAGATGAGATAAAACTTCCAGCAGGACCAGAAAAAGAAAAGAACACCTTCCATTCTTTTCGGAGATGAGCTTAGTATTTCTAGTCGGCTTCACCAAGGTTGGAGTCTCTAATTTCTCTCTCATGGGTAAGATGCTTGTCCTTAATAAAGATGAGGACGTACCACTCCTTCCTTGTCTCTGCATACCATCTCCAGATTCTTCTTTGTTTATTTTATACCTTTTTAGTAGTAATACAGAGGAACAAACATTCTGAGAATTATTTATGGCTCTTTCATCTAATTTGTTGCTTCCTGATCCTATCTCCTTCAATCTACCATCACCATTTTCACCTGCACCAGATTCTTCATTTTCAGATAATCTTGCTGCAGATGAAGCGGTTTCATGTTTCAATCTAACTTCATGAGTGGAGTTGCCAGCACCCTTGACAAGAAGTGATCCATTTGTCCGAGAAGTAGTCATTCTGGTACCTATGTCTGAAGGGGAACAGCCTTCTGAGGATATCTGAACAACTTCATCAGAGTTCAACACAGGAGATACCAAATTTGCCCTTCTAGGGCGAGAGTTTTTTTGTGATCTCTGGCCAACCCATTGAGCCATGGGAGGTGAGGCCGATCCTGTGGGCAAAGGTAGCTTACAACTGTTAGCACCACTTAGTGAATGACCATTGTTTCGACTTAGAGGTTGTTCCCAGCCTTCAATTGCTCCAGATGAACGAGGCAAAGTAGGAGATGAGTCTCCTGCCATTACAGATCCAGTTCGTGGTGCCCTTGAAGCCTTTCCTTTCGCCAATGTATAAACACCACCTACGCGATTATTCTCGATAATACTGAACCAGACAAATCAGGAACGAACAAGACATTATTTTTATTGGAGCAATAAGTAAGGTGCCATGTAAAAGTATCATTTATCCTATGGAGACCGATAAATACCTGTTTCCTTTCAGTACTAATCTGTCTCTATTTGATCCATCTGTTGAATCTCTTGACACCTTGCCTAGCTCACTCTTGGAAGCTACAGCTACATTTGAACTACCAAGCAGGGGATTGTCAATAGGCTTGTTAATACCATTAAAAGACCCTGATCTGTGACAAGCATTTTACTCTTTGTTTCCAAAAGCATACATGAAAGTCTATCTATAGACATAGAAAACGGCCTATCTAGCACTACTGCATACCAAACAGGTTATCACAGTTTTTTGTCCAGTCGTAAACAGATTCATGAAAGTCCTTGTAGAAAGGCATTTCTAGTTTAGCCTGTGAACAATGTATTATGTATGCATGACTAGAGATAATCTACTCTCAGAAACATTTATCTAAAAGAAATCTAAATCAAGAGAAAAGGTCATGAGATCTTTATCAAACACAGAGGAAGTCAAGCTTTTAGCACCTAGATTTTAAATATGTTTCTTTCAAAATTTTAAAAAAATTAACTTACAGTTAAATTACTTATAAAAGGAACTATCATTCTAGGAGTCCAACTAATGCATCTTATTCTCTTAAACATGAAAACATAAATAGCTTTTTTCACTTGTAAATTACTTCCTGCAGTTGGGTTGGAAAATATTGTAAGAGATTTCTCCTGTAAAACATAAATAGATTTCAACAGTTTAGTTTTCTCCTGAGATTTACATATCAACCAAAAAGTAGAAGTTCCTTAAATTATAAGAAGGATTCATATTTGAAATTTTTATAATATGTATTTATGCATGATCAATTGCTGGCCAGTTCTCATAAATCATGGTTATCTCGTGACAATAGAATAATTCATAACATTTCATGAACTGATCTCACCTCAACCCTTGGGCGTTGGAAGATTGCAGAGCAGACTCGTTATTAAGTTTAAGATGCATGAGCCGTTTCATCTCTCCATCACCATCAACATGTCTAGCGAAAACATTGCCCATGGAACGTTGCCTTTTTAATTTTCTGTCCCATGTTTCTCCTGCACCTGACATCTTGCGAAACTTTTCTTCAACAAGATCAGAACCTTCACCATCCTTTAGGGTATCTCTTTCTTTACCAATGACAAGATGCCTAACGAGGTTATCATTTCGGTCTTCAGCCTAAAGTTTTACAGCATTTCATAAACAATCAAATAATTGGAATTTTAAAGGATAAAATTGATGATTCAAATAATTATAATATTCTGATATAAAATTAGCAAGTAGAAAATTTTCAATAATCAAGGAAAAAAAAAGAACCAAAACAATAAATTCAGTTAGCATGTATACATATTCAACAAATAAGTGGATTGAAGCAATAATGACTCTCTAACATGTCTTATGACAGTGTATAGTGTATATATGAAATGGGCTGAATCATTCAGTGTTTAAAGCTATACATGTCAAACTTAGGGGGACTGAAGACCAGTAGAAGTATTAGTTCTTATATAAGTTGCACATCAGATAAGAAATTTATCTTAGTTAAATGGTGCATTTCTGCAAGGGAAAAATTCAGTGGGATCCTGTTAGATTTTATATGCCAACTTCAATGTTGTTGTTTGTTAGGCTGTACACTCTTAACATGCATTATGCTTCCAATCTACCCTGTGCTATCTTCATTTCTTCACTATAAAGGAGTAAACTTCCATTCAAGTTGTGTCTTCCTTTTAAAGATAGTAATATGTAAGGTACAAAGAGGGGGGAGTGGGAGCTGAGCAAAGTGCAAAAAGTCAATTTCTAAAATACATGGAACTTATGTGTCTTCAGAATGTGATTCTTAATTATTGTAATGTATACACTTATACATAAACTATAAAAGATTATAATCCAATAAGTTATTTTTATAGACATGTTCAAAAGTAGTAATACATCTATTTCAAACCGTACACTTATGTATTTAGATAATGCGGTTTCTTAATACAAAAGCTATTTAAATGTAGTATTCTAAACATGTAAATTATCGGTGTTTCAGATGATATAATTGCTCATTAGGAGTTCCAATGTGTAATATAAATAAGTGCATAGCTAGATATATAGATGACCTTAACAAAAGCTTAATTATTTATTAATCTAATACAAATATATACAATTTTAAGTAACTATTCTATAAATTATTTTACTTTCAAGCACAAAGAATTGGGGAGTGTACAGCAAAGAAGTCCCACAGTGGTTGTTTTATAATTTGTGTTGCTCACCCAACCATATAAAAGACTTGGAACAGCACACTGTTTATCCACTAGAGAAGGTTTTCTGTCATTTGGATAATTCTACATACCAAATAAGATGAGATTTTTCTTCTGACTCTTGGGGGACGAATAAAGCATGCTAAAAAATTTCAAACGAATCTACATGAGTAGTTCATGCCCTAGGTTTTCATAAAGCAGATAAGCTCCATACCAGTTTGGAGCATGGACTGTATAGAATTCATACAACTGGGTAATGAAACATGTATCTAGATATGTATACACATATCGAAAGCATGACTAACTAACCCATCCTTAACTGGAAATGTAGGAATCAGAGTCTATATCTAAAACCAACTAGGTTTCACAAAGTAACTAGCTAGGTTCATACTCTATATATCTTTATGACAAGGCCAGTAATAGAAACGAAGATACAACGAATTTTTAACAATAGAAGAAAACTCATGTCATTATGGAAAACTTTCTAAGTTCTAACTAAGTTTCTTTTCTTATAAGAAATAAAATCAAGAAATGACGTGTTCCCATGATTGGAGTCTAAACGAAATCCTGATCCAAAACTATTCAGGACACACCATGTAAATTATTCATCTTCAATACTCCCTATATTTATAGCAAAACTAAAATTAATAAAAGGTTCAGGGATGAAAAATAACAATAAATCAAGATAAAATAAAGGTGACAAACCCGCATTTCGGTAGCTGATGTACGAACTCGCTTGTTCAGAACAATATTCTTGGTTGTGTCTTCGAGTCTATGATTCACAAGCTCTGGAGAGTTTCGAAGAATCAGATTTCCCAACTTTAAAAGGTTTGACCCACCCGATCTTCCACTTGTTGACATCTCATTCCTTTGTTGCTTCTTTGAGTTTAAAGCTTTGGAAAACTTGTTCAACTTCTGTAAGGATTCATTCCAACTTTTTTGATCTACCTCTGACAGGATTTTCCGGAATTTTAGTCCATAATGACTTTCACATGACAACAAACTCATATGACATTAATTATGTGCTGAATACATCAAATAAACCAATCACAATTTATATATCCTAATTCCAGTCACAGGAAAATTTTGATTAAAAGCGTTGATTTTCAAATGTGTAGAAGAACAACAACCTGTTTTTTAGCACAGGGAAAAGATACATACTAATAAAGTAAACACTCAAGCAACTTAGGAGAATTGGAAAGAGGCATAGGAATTTCAGAAAGTTCTAGGAATCACCTGGCCTTGACAGAAGCATCTTGGACACTTGCTCTGAATCGTTTCAGTTCTGCTGTAGCCACTGCAAGGGAGACCTTTGAATGAGCAGTCCCATAAGAATTCTCTTCTGGGGTACTTCCAAAAGATATCCCCAAAAGCCTCCTTAACTCACTTGACTTAATATATTTTCTATCACCCATGGTTATATGATCTAACATCAAATATTGCGATAGCGGAGGCAAATCTCCAGTAGATTTAGACTTCCCCCGGAATGTACTAGCACCAGAGCTAAACATTTGGCTCTCATTCCCTTCATGAAAGCTTCCGGACCTATCCAAAACAGCACTACTGAAACTTCGCCTCTGCCCATTTGGGAAGCTCCCTTTGAATGCAAGTTCCTCTGTACTAGCTGCACCCATATCCACTCTGACATTTCCCGCCATAATTCAAACTTGATAGGAGCAACTTGTACTTTGAAGAGTGTTTTCTCCTCCCCTACTTGCTTCAGAAACTAAAGAACACAACCTCTATATGAAATTACCAGTAATTAACATGATGCAAGTCTTAAATTCATCAATAAGCATCAGTACGAATATACTCTTGACAGACCTGCAATACCCAGAAGATTGAAACAACTTGTAAATTTGGGTTCTCCTTTGCTCCAAAAATGAAGAATATATGCGTAGTTGATAAAATTACAACACAATTGATAATATTACTAACTCAGCTAAAATTGTTAAATAGTAATATTACTAACACTGAAGATGCTGTCTTTATTGATAATGATGATAATGATAACAGTAGTGATAGTAATAACAGTGGCGACGATGGTTTTAATGATGCCAAGAAAAGAAAACTACATTACTGTCCGGTGGCTGAGACCATAGTTTTGGGAGCAAAGGAAATCAAAGTTCAGTTGAGCTAAGCTCACTAATGCACGTTTTGGATAACAGTAAACTAGATGCATTAACAAAGTTAATCATAGAACCACGCATAAGCAACTTTGCCAAAAAGAGAAGGTGTACTTTTCCATAAAACACTGAACTGAAGTTCAAACCCAAGATTACACCCATCTATTTCAAACTGAAATACAAAAATTAGCAAGCAAACTTGAAAAGAAAAATCACCATGCGCCAAAACCGAATTCAAGCAAATCCTAGGGCTTTCCAGGATTCATAGGAAAAAATTCGAGCCCAAAACCCATCGGAAACAGCATAATTCAACATAACGAAGCTACAAATATTCAAAACACGACCAAAATATACCTGCATTGACCCAGCTGATTGAGCAGGAGATCGAATTGCAGAGAGAGAAAGAGTAAGCCTGAAATAGCCTTTAGAGAGAGAACGAGTAAGAATGGAGGGCAGATTCTTTCTTTTCTTAGGAATTGGAGTTGAAGTTGGGAGTCCTGGAGATTCTGCAAGAGAGAAAACACTTGGGGTAGTGTTTGGACATTGGAGGGTCCCGCACAAAATTTAGGGGGCATGTGAAGGACAACACCAAAATCAGGGCCCCTTATATCAGGGTTTGGAAATTTGGATTTCGCCGGAAAGATGGGCCCCGTGAGAGTCGATTAGCGCTCTTCTTAGTTTTTCTTTTCTCTTGGGCCAAACAAGACAATACCTTTTTTTTCTTATTAAATCACACTTCTAATTTTTATACCCAAAATTGATTAAATGAAGTGGTAATTAAATCACACTTCTAATTTTTATACCCAAAATTGATTAAATGGAGTGGTAAAAGGCATTTTATCCCAGGCCGGATCAAAAATTGGAGCTCCTCAGTCTCCATCTTTAACTTTATGATCCCATACTAGATCAGGCATTCAAAACTTTAAGAAGGTTTAAAGTAAAATCCCATTAATTTTATGGTTTCGGCACATATTTATTTTTTTTATGAAAACTTTGTGTATAAAAATTTGGCATAGGTCGTTTTCTTTAAATACAAAATTTGACTCAGGTCCTTTTCTGTAAATAAGAGAATTATTTTGTTGCAATTTTATCAAGTGGTTACTGGATGGGGTACCCCGTTTGACGTCTTTTATCATAATATTATTATCACACCACCTCCCCCACCTGAATCAGAACACGCGCTTTTCAGTTTCATTTCCATTTGGTACTCGCACAGTCTGAGAAGGCCAAGTCCTCCATTTTCAGAGACGCGAAGAGGCAGAGATCAAATTACACTACAATCTCCATAGCCAATCTCATCGCCATGGCTTTCACAAATGCTTTTCTTTCATCTTCCTTCACTATCCATGGAAGTAAGGTTTCCGATTTCAGTTTCACTCACCCAATCTTTCCTTCTGAGCTACTCAAAACTTCTCCAGTTTGCAATCAGCTCCCCAAGATTGGACTAAATCTTTCGAGAAACAAGTAAGAAAACCTCTTGATTCTTATAATGTTTCTTCTGTTTGGTTGTCAAGAAATTGTTGGCATGCGAAAAAGAAAATCAAGCTCTCGGTTCTTGGAATATTTGTGGTTGAGGTTTATGATCGGAATCTATATTTGTAATTAACCGTGCATGTTATTATCATTGATACAAGTAAACTAGATCAAGATTTTCATCTTTGGCTGACCATTTGGCTTTATGAGGCAAAATCGGATATATACGGACTTGAAACCGGTATTGACTAAGGCCATAATGGCAGTTGAATGATTTGATAGTCATCATGTATGGATGATTCACTTGTCAGTTTTTGGGGTCATGTTTTTGAGTACCTTGATAGTTAATATGCATTGTCTTCATACATTTAATGCTCAGATTGACCGATGATTGCAATTTTGCAGAATTTTGTTTTTCATTTGAGGGCTATAGTTATTTCTGGAGATGATCTTTGATTTTATTTGATGTCTTAGTTGTTTCTGGAGTTGTTATTGTCAGTTTTGGTGCACGTGAAATGAACTTCGTTTCTCTTTGAAATGACTGTGATGTACTGTACCATTGGCCTCTTGATACTAATTGAAATGTTAATGCAGGAACATTCTGCATGCATCTACCAATGGGTTGAATGCAGTTGATTCAGCATCATTGGTCAGTGCCATAACATTCATATGTTACTTTTATTTGTAACTGTAGCTGTAAAAAATGATAATTATGCATGCAGTTTCATGATCATGAAGTTAGAGTCCTATTGATGGCTGTTTGAATATCATGAAAGTTGCAACATAGTTTTCCCATTAATGCCTGCATCTTGTAAATAGGTTTCTCCTTCAGATGTGTCCTTTAGAAGTAACTTATTGGTAATATACGCTTGCATGATATGTGAGTTGGGTTTGCCACCTTACCTCACGTGGAAGATTTCCAATTTCTGGCAAGCAATTTAATGAATCACTGCTGATGGCTCTTTTTCTTGGGAATAGTTTGGCTTGGATAATGTTGGAGTCATAGATGATAATTGCATTGGTTGATGCAATGTGCATGGTGCTTTATAGTTAGACTTGACTGGTATATTTTGTGTTTCCTTTGCTGTCAACTTTGTAAGCTTATGACATCCCAGTTTTACCCAATCCAAATACTCTCTCTCTCGCTCTCTCTGCTTGTGTGTGTGTTGTGTGTCCCTCTGTCTTTGTGTGTGTATGTGCATGCATGGTAATCGCATTGTTGGCTAATGTAGGGCTAGAGTATGTTGTTTCTTGACTCAGGCAACAGGGGAATGTGGATGAAGTCTTGTGTAACAGGAAGTGCTACATGGGAATCTTTTTTCATCTTTTCCTCTCCATACTATCATTTTCTCATGTTGCAGCCAGATAGGTTATTGTACGACAAAGACATACATATGGCATGTCATATTTATATGCATTAACTTTCTTGAACCTTATTTTCATGTGTTTAGTTTGTTGGTGTTACCTTATTTTCCAAGAAAGTGCAGATAACGGGTGATTAATGTGGGACTATATGATAAATCATACTCCTTGGTGTATTATATTAGGAAAGCTAGTACGAGTGATTTCAATATATTCATTTTATAAGGCATTTGCATGTTTCTTTCTCATAAAATCTTGGTGTTCCTTTCTGAATAACTGGTGGTGTGACATTTAACTGATTGGAGTTGTTTCTACTTCATGAATTTATTGGTTTTGACTGTGCTTGTTCTAAACAACTGGTCTCTAAAATATAATCCTGCGCTTAAGTTTGATATTCTATTACTTTTTTCTGACTCATGAGCCTATTGGGAGTTGGAAATCCATTGATAACTTGGTATACCATTTTCTATTTTAAGTGCTCATCATTTGTTGGAGATAAAAGGGGCACTGATTGCTAACATGTGATTGGATAATTCTTATTGCAGAAGTCTGAACAAGATTCTGATTCTGTTCCAATGCCAATTGTTCTGATCGATCAAGATTCTGATTCTGATGCAACAATTGTACAAATTGGCTTTGGAGATCGCCTTGGAGCTCTTATTGACACGGTGAAGTGACCATTGGAATCTGATTCTGTTTAGTTTTTATATAATTTTGTCATCTTATATAGTATCACATAAGATAATCTATTCTGGAACGAAGACTTCCTTTAAGTCTGGAAAATTTGCCAATGAGGCTCAACCTTTCCTTGAATAGAATTACCTAAACTTAGGGATGCATAGACATGGATGCTTAGAGAAGTTTTTTTCTATATGGAGACGGAGTTACTGGCCTTCCAACCTCAAGTATTTTCTACTGTAAAAATAACTGTCCATGAACCCTGGGAACTCTGGAATACGCTTTTTCTACAGTGGATTTGAACTTTTAATTTCTATCTTTAAGAGGATTTTTAGTTTTTTTCTCGAATCTATGGATGTTGATAATAACTTGAAAGGGAGAATTTTTTATTTTTTTTTAAATCTTGTAATGGAATCTGTGGGTGACTGGGTGTTGATATTCTTAGACCTGTGTCACTAAGAGCATCAATTTCTTATTACATATTGGATTTGTCAATTTATACTTGAGTTCATCTTCTTTGATCATTAATTAAAAGGAGTGCTATTTTAATGAGATTGGAATTACTGACGGCACTCTCTCATTTGGGTACAGATGAGAGCATTAAAAGATTTGGGATTGGACGTGTCAAAAGGAACCGTTTCCACTGAGGGATCAGTTAAACAAACAAAACTTTTCATCAAACGACTGTGAGTATATTTTCAGATAAAGTTAGTTCTTGGTTGGTCCTTTCACAGAGATTCCAATACCAAGTAAAAGAATGTTGTACTAGTTGTTTGATGTTAGGGAATGTTTGTTACTACCAATAGTACTATAACTACAATATACTATATTGTCCTCAGGTTTTGCCGAATGATAGGGAATCCCAAACTTGACTTGTAGAGTTGTAGTTACATTCTGCCCCACCAGACTCTTCCACAAGAGGTTTTTTTAATAATCTGTTAAATGTTTTGAATTGAATTAAGATTTGGATGGGTTGTTTTGGAAGCCATGAAACACAAACCTTAGAACCGAAGACCCATAGACAAATACAATCCACCGAAGCTGATTTTGGAATTGGTCCTTTAATTTTGTTCCGCTTCTGACTAACAGCCTAAAATATACTCAACATGAAGAAAAGATGTAGGTTGGGGTGAAGGAGAGACGACAGACTTCAAGTCATTTAGGTTCCTTGCTTGATGAAATGAGTGACTGGTAGTAATGAAGAGACATACAGATTGCTCTGTTTTCTTTTTCTTTTTTCTTTTCCAATTGGTTCTATTGTTTGATGTAGGCAAAAATGCATGACACTATGTTTATTGAAGTGCAAAATTTTATGTGTTATATTTATAACTGGAATTTTCTTTTAATGTTCACCTGAGTTGGCAGTGGATCATAAATGTAGACTATCATTTTTCTCTATTCGCATATATCGTGATGAGTGAAAGCACCAGTGCTAGGTTTTGACCTGTACTTTTTAGCATTTACTGATTGATTTTGTTATCCTAGAGACACTGGGAGAAAAGTTGAAGATCCTGACTTGTTAGAGAGAATTCGACTTACCATCATCAACAATCTTTTGAAATATCATCCTGTAAGTATGCTAAATACTCTCTCTTTTACCTTTTGAATTTTGTTTGGTGTTTCATCTTGTGTGTACACAAAGGATTTCACTTCTGTAAGCATCTTTATCATGTGTAGGAGTCTAGTGAGCTATTAGCAATGGGTGAGGCATTTGGAATTAAAGCTCCGGAGAAGAAGGTATTTTACTATCTTCTTTTTTGGGTTGATTCACTTTTTTCCCCAGCTATCCAGAGTTGTTGACATGAAAAATATACTTTGCCATAGGTCCCAATATTTGAAAATGCATTTCAATTTTCGTTGTGGAGGATAAGATATTCCAGTTGTAAGCTTTAACCGTGATTGGATAAGTTTATCCCTCATTCAGTATAAACATTACAATATCTGTGTTTTTCTGTATATTTTTGAGAAATTTCTTTTTAATTCATACAAATGAATGAAGATACGGGAATTCACATCTTATATCAAAGACCTATTACATCCGTGCTCTTTTTTTTTTCTTTTTTTTTTTTTTTTTTTTTACTTCTTTCCCTCTATTGCTCTATATATGGGTTTTCTTCTCTCTTCTCACTTCTTCATTTTCCACAAACAATTTAGATATGGATAATTTATTTGATATCCCAAGTTCCCCAACATCTAACAATTACTTTTGTATATATTTTCATTTGTTTTTTAGTTTTTCAATTCTGTAAGCTTTTGGACTGTATATTGCTTGTTTATTACGGCTTTCTTTGTTTTTGATACTCTTTGTTGGTTGGTTTTATTAAGATAGGCATGTTTATAATATATCAATTTTACTGAAAGAAGCTTCCATACTAATTATTCTACCCGGTTTTTTCATGGGGAGTTCTAAACTCAACCACCAAGTCTTGTCTCTAATGTGGTTTGCAACTTTGAACCCAAGTATGTTCTTTTGTTTTATGCAGCTTGATATTGATATTGCAACTCATATACTTGTCAAGGAAGATGGACCCAAGAGGAGGTTTGCAGCATATGTCTATTTGTTTCCATTTTATTTCTTGTGCTGTCTGTATCATGTTGACATTGATGTAGGTTGCTATTTGGGTAGAGAACAATCCCAATAAACTTCCACTTCAATTTGTGAGAACTAGGTGGGTCATACTATCTGAACATGTTTTATTGTTATCTTTACCAGCTTGCTATGTATAGAGACTGCAGATAGGCCAGGATTGCTAGTTGAAATCATCAAAATTATCGCGGATGTAAACATTGACGTTGAATCAGCAGAGATTGACACAGAAGTAACACTCTATCTCTCTCTCACAAACAAACACACCCCCCCCCCCCCCCTCCCTTCTCTTGTTCTCATCATCAACTATACATCTTCATTTTTTAGGGTTTGGTTGCAAAAGATAAGTTTCATGTGAGCTACAGAGGGGCAGCATTAAACAGTTCCTTGTCTCAGGTAATTGATTGTGTCTGAATTTCGGAATTAGTTGACAAATTAAGGGGACTGTAAAACTCAATTCTTCTTGATTGCTGCTGTAGAATTAATGTGGAAATTACTTCATTTAATTTTCTTGTTCTGGTTTAGTTAAGTAGAATTGCCTTTTAACCAACCCCTAAGCAATCATATAGACAAATCATACCTGATTAAACTGATTACAAACTGACATGGCTCTGGCCAAAAGCAGCTGCTAAGTGTCTGATATATCCAATATTTCAAAAAACAAAAACTCCGAGTTGGTTTCACGTGTTAGGTCTTTCAATTCAGAATACCATCTTTGGCACATGAAAGCCAGTTTGTAGCATTTTTATGAAATATTTTAGACATGGCAACCACCTAACTGTTGCTTTTTGGCAAGTAGTCTGCCTCTACAATTTTAGTTGTGTATGAAAATTAATGGCAAACTAAAAAAAATGGCGATAAAATTGAAACTTGGGCAGAAGTTAGAAACATAAAGTATATTTTAGTCAATTTATACGCCATGATCAGTAAGAATTTTGATGTGCAGGTTCTGGTAAACTGTCTGCGCTACTATCTCCGGAGGCCAGAGACAGATATAGATAGTTACTGAATTATGCTTAAAGGAATCACCTTCTGGTTATAAATTAAGCCTGAATGGTTTCTGTACCAATCACCTTTGAAGTCATGTACTTATGGAACAATTGACGGAAGTTCCATTAATTGTGTTCAAAACGAGATACTAAGCCAATGGAAAAAAATCGAAGACATCATTGTGCCGCTTTTGTTCATTCCTAGTATGTTTGACAGAAGTAAAGGGCACAGATGAATGGCAATTATGTCCCGCACCCCCAAATTTATCATGTCAGTTTCTCAATTAGTGCAGTTGGGGATTCCTTAAAAATAATCAAATGGATGGTGGATCTCTTTGTTTTCAAGATAGATGTGCTTTAGTAATAAACCAAATGACAAAAAAAGGCAAACAAGTGTTGCTAGATCTGTCATGTTGGGGACTAACTAATCGTCTTCCTTTATGACCAACCAAAGTATATATAATGCAAAAAAAAAAAACAAAAAAGCATTCTGTCAATAAATATAGAAAAATGTACATTCTTCTTTGCCAATAACTGATACAACAATTTTGTTAAGTATACTGAAATCAATTGTCTGAAAGATCTGTTCAATATAGTGTGCAAGTGACCCTACAAGCAACTGTTCTATTAGTTGTTGCTCTGGCTTCTGATCCAGATTCAGTCAAGAACTTCTGCATAGCCAATACAGAGATTGCAGCCAACATTTAATCATGCAAGAATTCATTGACCTCAACAGCAGACGATTTCGTGTTTTCTGGAATAAAGTCTCCTGGAAATTTTAACAAAACTGGGTTTTCTGGATTGTCAGTGAATTCAAATGTCTTTCCAGGTTTGAACACACTTGGGATATGTCACTTGTAAAGAGCAGATTTTGATGTTGGCGGTGTCAACTGCCGCATTTTCATCCAAGGGCTGCAGGGATTGCATTTGTGTTAGAGGGAAAACTTTAATCTGGATTTGCTGATTCTAACAAGATTTTTGCCAAAGTGATAGAGAAAAGAGAGGTGTTCCCAAGAGGTCTAGTGCACTTCCAAATGAATGTTGGAGATAAGCCGGCTACTATTTTTGTTCAGGGATTAAGGAACAGTTTTTGAAGAAGGATTTTGGATTGAGTGGTAAGCAGATTTCTAAGTTAAGGAATAGGTTTTCTTCTCATATTTAGTGAAGTAGGATAGAGCACTAATAAGCTCATATTTATTCAAAACTCGTTAGATATATGTTGAATTAAATGTTAGTTCTACACCCGGTTGCTTTACAAATTTACTTATAAGTCGAGAGATACTAAGAAAATTTATCCTAAAACACGTGCTTAGAGAATTTAATTCAATATATATTCACACATATAAATTGAATAAACAATAAACAATGAAATATGTAATCTGAAATTTTTAATCAGCAACAAAAAAATATTTATAAGAAGCACCATTATCTATGTGCATGGAGTAAAATTCCTAGATGAATTTATACGATATATGCTGTAAATTTATATGATAGATACTGTAAAACCGTCTAATGAATAATTGTGCAGATTTTAAATATATATTCCATCTTATTATGAAAAATATCTACAGTAAATTTTATCCACTTGAGATTTCTTGTGTTAGGATGATCATAATCCTAACTGAAACTTCTCTTGAAAAATCTATTGATTTTTAATATAAAATATTTAAATGTAATAAATGAGTAAGTTCCAAAAAAAAAAAAACTTTTAATATGGAGACAACGAAAGCAGTTTGAAACTTAACATGTAGTTCCTTCCCCCTTTGAGACTTGAAACATAATATATAATTTGCAGACACCAAAAAGCACTACTGCCTTTTATATAGTGATGATAGAGGTCATGGTGTTTCCAAGAGGTCTAGTGCACTTCTCTTGAAAAAATATTTTGATTTTTGCTAAAGTGAATATAAGTAAAATTATAAGGAATAAAGGTGTAATTTAATATATTTTTTTATTGTTACAAAATTTATTATAATTAATATGGTCAGATCTCAATTGCAATGAATATTATTATAATTTGTTGACACATTTGATGGTTTAGTATAGGAGTGGTCCACTACAATTGTTACACATGTTACAAGTGAAAATGAATCGATTTTATCAAATTTATCTTTTTCTTAAATCTTGTAAATATTATTTACTAGCAAATTAATTGATAATAGCACAATTTTTTAATATATAGTTAATACTTTATTTATCAGTAAAAATGAAAGCATAATTACATATAGAAAAATTTTGAAATTAGAGAATTGAGTGATCCAATGATATTTGTTATTTTGGAGGTTTAAGATACGTTTCTCTTAAAAAACTTACATCATAAAATAAGATTTTGAAATTAGGAACATCATAAAATTCTAAATTTAAAGTAAGATCTCAACATATATCAATATTATCATATACTCAAAAAAAATAATTAACTAATTAATTATTAGTTCTAACTGGCTAATTTGTTGGTATGCTGCCCACTAGGATTAAAACCATAGAGTGTCTGGACTCTTTACCACCATGGGCCCAATTTACTCATTTTATTTTTCTTTCCTAATTTAGGAATTATCATGTCTGGACTATTTACCACAGTGGGCCCAGTGCCTTCTTTTTCATCTGGGCTTTTTGTTAGCAATACTTTTTCCCTTATATAGGGGTCCACCATGGGCCCAATACCCACTTTTCTTTTCCCGGTTTTTGTTCTCCTTCTCCATTTCATCTTTAGTGTCAGCTTAAACCCTTTAATCCCTCTTCCTGACTGTAATAACAGAGCTTGAGCTTGTTGGTTCAAATGACGGCCTTCGACTTCTTCAGTAACATGTACGACGTTGGACTGAAACCACGACTGCTTCGAACACTTCTCAAAGAGCAGGTTCCTGACGATAAGCACCCATTTCAGGGACACTCAGAACTTACCAGGGTTGTCTCCATTGTCAAAACTCATGGTCTCCTCTCCGAGTCATTTATTGACTCAATGGACCAAAACCTCATCGACCTCTGGAAATCTACCGTTTATTCATGGGTCCAGCCCGCGTTACTTCTAGCGACAAGTGATATGGTATTCCGCTCGCGACTCCTCTCTTAATTGAATCATATACTACGCAATATCAGCAAATAACACTAATGAAAATCAAATAATTAAGCTTTAGTAGCTTAAAAATGATCACATTGTTATTTAGCTCTCAAACCCCACTATTTTATTAAACTTAAATTCAATGAGTTCAGTTTTAATCCTAGTTAATCCAGTGCCCGGAAATTTTATTACGTTTCTTCATATTTCTTACTTAAATTACCATTGAATTCGATTTCATTGATAAACGTAATAATTTATGAATAGCATATACCAATGAACAGGCATGAATATATTGTGATTAGTAGTTCACTAGGGAATTCTTAACAGTTCTCGGGAAAATTTCCATTTCTTGATTAGATGCTTGTTATCTATTGTTGATAGGCTCTTTGATTGTCTATAAAAATTTCCTTGATTACCAATTAGTTTGGTCATATTGTCTTTAGCCAGATAAATGTTGGGTAGGAATCTCTTTGCTGGGGTTGACATGTCATGAGTGCAGTTCTGATCGTTTCTTGGCATCTTACTCTGGTTGGTTCTACAAGCTTTTATCGTTTCTCCAGGTATCAAAACTAATGTCTGTCATGGATAGTAACTTCTATTTGATTGTTATCTAAATTAATAAGATCTTCTTTATCTACATGTCTACATGGGCTTTCCCACTTCTTTTCCTATAATAAATTGATTGCTTGTATAACTTCTGAGAAAATTTTAAAGTAATCTATGTCTTTAAATTGCAGGTTATTAGTTGTTAATCAAATAGATAACTGTTGATTGTATTATCTCCACCAAAGTGTCTCTAATGTACTTGTGTATTTTCATGAAAGAAAACAGAAATTGCAATATTGTTTAACTTGGTACTGGTAATATAATGATTAGAGAGGGTTCTAATTTTGCTATAAAGGTAGTGTAATAATTTGTTGATAGTCTTACCGAAACTACAAGTTTGTAAATGATACCACATGTCTGTTACTTGAAGAAGCCTAATGGAGATCCTGAGATTCGTTTGAAACTCTTACGCTCAATTTGGTCTATCTGTGAAAAGGAAAATGAACTTCATTTTGTGCCTGGGGCTTTTGAGGGAAGAAAGCCCTAAAAAGCTACACAAGCTGTTTGATATTTTTCTAAAACAGAAAAAGTGCAGCTTTGAAAGCTGGGGTAGAACAAACATGGATTAAATACAAATTAAACTGTGGGGATGACTCGGGTATTACTGCTTGCCCTTCTCATGTCGATTGTTGGCTTCTGCACCAGACACTCAAAAGCCAACCAAAAGTCTCAATCATTGTTTGCAGTACACTAGAAGGTTCAATAATTGGCCTATACTTGTTTTGTAATTGTGTATTTTCATGAAATTAACTCTCCAATGTGTCTTTTGAGCTATAAATCAAATTCTTATGTATTTATAAGCATATTTTGTCCTTCCAATCCATCCGAATGAGTTTTCTCTTAATGTAGTGCCATTTCAACTTAGTTGTACTTGTATATTCATCTGCTTATATACTGTACAAAAGCTGTGTATGATAGTGCTGTTATAGAGGCAGTTTTATGCCTAAAAGTTTCTTATAATTGAAAATCTTGACTTGTCTCTCTACATTTTATAAGCTTTGTTCAAACTTCTTATGTAGAATGATTATGTGTATGCAATATCATTTAAGTTATAAACTCACATGATTCCTTGTTCTTGATTTTGAACAGTCACCAGCAGATTCTTATTTTGTGACGGTGGCTTCTTGTGCTTCAATATCTGATCTATTCACAAGGTTAGATTTCTTTCTACACCATGGGCATTGAGAAATGCATCCATAGATATGCAACTATGCAATCGTGTAACAAGTAGCATGATATGTGCTTGGACTAAACTATGATTTATTTGTCATAATTATAATATTATATATCGAATCAGATGTAAAAATCATTGGCAAATTCCTGGATCGACCATGATGGGCGATTAGGTTGCCATGCACAGTTAAGAACATGATGCCATAGAGGACATTGACCTATGAGTTTGAATGCCAATTTTCTTTCAAATACAATGTATGAGACCTTAAATAATTCTAGAAGTTATGCCAAAATGGTGGTGTGGATACATGTTCCCCCAGAATACAAACTAAGGTTGGGAACTGGGAAGCACTGAAGGCTGATTTTGTCTAATCAGCTTATCTCCATAATCGTTTCATTGACCTGTAGCTTTTATTTGACTTTTCTCATAATTTTCAGTTTCACTCTGTATCTTCTGTACTCAACTCTCCCCATCATTCTATTATCATTGCATAAGTTTCTTTGCTTTTAGGTATGCTGCTCATTGGTCTATTCTCCTTGTTAGGAATATAAAAGTAATGTATTGTTAAGTCCCACATTGCTTAGATCATGTGGAAGTCTATGTTTTATTGTTTACAATAAATAAATGTTATAGGTGTAGGCTTTGGTACACCGATCAAGCCCACAATCCTTTTCCTCATTCTATTTTATTTGACACTCCTCTTCCTCATTTAATATGTCTGTACTTTTATTAGTTTTGTTGGAAATTGGAGAATAAGACTGGGAAGTTTGTTTGTTGATTTTATTCCTGCAGTTTGTTGGTGATATAAATGGATTGATGCAACCAATCTGTATGTTGGAGTTGTTACTTAAGTTTGCTTTAATTATCCTTTTGAAGTAGATACAGTTTGAAAGTTTCACTACTCCTACAGAACTTGATTTTTTCTCAATATATAATTTCAAATTTTGTTTCATTGAAGCTGCTGTTACCTCCATGTTTGATATTTTCTGTGTTAGATTGGGTGGATTTTCAAATGTGAAGAAAGATGGGACTTCCCTTGCTGGGAAACTCATTCAACCAGTTCTGAAGCTTTTAAATGATGACAGTTCAGAGGCTGTATGGGTAAGTAGCATATTCTTGGAAGACTTGATACTCTATTTTTCTTCTGTCATTTAAATTATAGTTGGTCCCCGTCTCCGGAGCCCCCTGCCTCCAAAAGAAAGAATTAAAATGAAGAAAATAATAAGGAAAGTATTGTCTAACTAGGAATGAAGGTATACAATTTCTTCTTGTTGAATACTACTATTGACACTCCCTTTTGCATTGTTTTTTCATTTGTTATGGATGGCTGGCAACAAAAATAGGGTATAACAGGATAATGTGATAATAGGTGGAAAAAGCTAATTTTATATTGCATTATGTAAGAGTCTGGTTTATGCTTAGTATTTCATTTGATTTTGGATACTGATATATGTAGAGCCTGTTGTGCATTTATAGTTTTACTTTTTTTTGCTAACGATTAATACATTTAAATGAATCATTCATTGACATAATTTACAGAGGAATAATTTTGTTAGAAATTACACAAGAATCCTCAACAATCTTAATATTCCAAAATCCTAACCTAATTCCCAAGTGATACTAATTAGAGTAAAGAATTAACACGTTTTGTAATTAATAGATTTACATCGAGTTATTATATTTTTGTTTCCAATTATCAGAATTGTGTTTTTTGTCTACCTTCAAGTTGCGCTGATGATCACCATTGTTGTCATGTTGTGCATGCAGGAAGGTGTGGTTGATTTATTATATACTTTAGTAACATTATTTCCATTTTCAGTTCATCGTCATTATGATAGTGTAAGTTCCTCATCATTTACTTCCGATACTTCCCACTACCATTGCATCTATTCATGTTTATTTGATACAGATGATTAAGTGCATTTCATGAATGCTATATCTTTTAACATAACCGAATCATGTCTGATATTTGTATGACCTTCAATTTGTGATCATATTGATTTAATCTTTTTGGACCATTATGAAAGTGTATCAGGTGTTTTTTAAGAGGCGTGATGGGTAGAGTAGCATGTCACTCATTAAGCATGATGTTGCTTTTCAATAAATCTGAAACACATGCTAATCAAAATGTGTACCTTCTCGAAAGGGGAACATTACTTTTGGTAAAATATCATGCAACTGGGTACCAAGTAATTTGTATCTTAAGAGACTCAAGTGTCAAGTCTATTACTTACAATTTTATTTTTCTAATTTGTTAAAATACAGATACGAGCTCGGAGCTTCATGATGATATTATTTGTGAGCAATAAAATAATAATAATCTAGAACTACCAATTTCCAGTACAATATTGCATTATTGTGTACCTACATTACCCAAACGACTATTCTATACAGATACACTTGCACTTGTGTCTGATTATTATTCTGAAAAGAGCTGAATTTCATAATGGTCTGAGCTTCTTTCTCATGTTTACTTTATGCATGCGCTATACTTCTTTGTAAATATTGGTCTTGTTGAAGCTTAGTATAACACTAGGGAAGTACCATCTTGGTTTAGAATCATATTACTTGAAAAATTGTCAAGATTGGACATTCAATATGCTTCTTCTATTTCTTTAGGCCAAAGAATAATTTAAGCTATTCTTCAAAGTAATTGCTGCTAATGCAATGACAATGTATCTGGTATATTATATTAATGCAGGTTGAAACTGATCTTGCTTTGAAAGTATTATCTGGGAAATGCAGTGTTAGTATGCTGAAGGTAGCTTGTTCTTGCTTTTGCTAGCGTTTCATTGGAGTACACACTGTAACATCGTTGTCAGCTTGTTCTGATGTAATCCTGATTCATGCTTGATGGTCTACATTCAGAAACTTGCTCATTGCCTGGCATTACTACCAAGATCGAAAGGAGATGGGGATAGCTGGTTCTTGATGATGCAGAAGATTTTGCTTTCCATAAGTGATAGCTTGGATGATGCATTTCGAGGTCTTGAAGAAGGTAATATCTCCTTGGTTTTGTGTATGCTTCTCTATAGGGCAGAAACTGACAGTCTCCTTGCATGTGTTGCAGAAGCTAAGCGTAATGAAGCTGTTAAATTTCTGGTTCGTCCAGGAATGGATCCTACAGCTCTCTCAGGAGGTGATACAGTATCTGGAAAAGCCACTTACAAGCCAACAAAGAGGTCTAAGCAATCACTAATGTCCACTGTCTCTACGCTTATGCTGGTCTGTGCAACAATGCTTACAAGTTCATATCCCTTTAAGGTAGTGTTAAAATGGTAATCTCTGGTTCATGTCATACTCTTTTTAATAATAGAAGGATCAGATATCTACCTTGAGTTAACATTTAGTGCGACGATTGCAAACATTTTTCTTTATTTTAGAAAGCAATGATATCAATCTATACTGTCTCAATCCTTATGATGCATTACATGGTTTGCTTAAAGGTAACTGCTCCTGTTCGGTCATTGTTAGCTCTTGTTGAAAGAGTGCTGATGGTGAATGGCAGTTTTCCACCCACCTCATTGCTCTTCATGACTGCAATGCAGCAAGAGATCATCTATTCAGATCTTCCTCTTTTGCACTCATGTAGTCTGGAACTGCTCACTGCAATCATAAAAGGTGTTGGCAGGTAAGAATTATTAAAAACACTCTGTTATGATTTATTCTAAAATAATAAGAACTGAGTCTTTGTGATTCCCTTTATTTTGAAAGCCCGACCTTGTTTTCCTCACCAACGTCAATGGATCTCCTATCTTGAGCTCATAATTCATCATCCTGCAATAATTGTACAGGAATGACTGTCCTTTTCTCTCCTTTTATTGTTATTTTTGTTTTGATAATGTTTCTCCTGTTGCAGATTTTGGGAACACATTTTCCTTATAAATTTTGTTACTAGCAAAGCTTGCAAGTTCCAGTTGAAACTATCAGAGCTTTCCTTGTTATTAGAAGTTCGTGGAACTGTCTGAGATATTGCTTTGTCTCTTTATCCGTGAATCTTGAATTGTATCTCTAGTAATAACAATTCAACTGAATTGATTCCCAAATATTCACAAACGTAGAAGGCGTATTTGTTACTTATGTTACTGTGTATATGGTCATGGCCTCATGGGTCTGTTTTTGTCGCATTTCGATCTGTTTCTCCATGTTTTGTTATAAATTACAAATCATTTGTTTGCATATATTTATTTACCCTTGCAGTCAACTACTTCCATATGCTGCTTCCGTTGTGCGTCTCATTACTGTGTACTTCAAGAAATGCCTGATGCCTGAATTAAGGATTAAAATCTACTCCATCACAAGGATTCTGCTCATATCCATGGGTGTTGGTATGCATTAATTGCTAATAGAAATGTCTAACTGCAGAATATTGGTATTATCATGTGCTCAACTAAGTGCCAGCATTTGAAATTAATTAATGGACTCTAAAATACTTAACCATCCAGAAGTTTTTTTTTTCCCTTTTCATTCTCTTGTGGATGTACAATGATACTAATATACATGTAAGGGCTACTTAAAGGGAGTGAGTGTATTGAACTGTATATTTAGTAATTGGGAATCCCCAGTATGAAGCTGCCTATGTTATTTTAGTATGGAAGGAGACACAGCTATTAGAAAGGTATTGCAGCTGAATGGCATGCCTTAAATAACACCACCATTGCTGAACTCATGCTGAATCCTTCCTGATACCTTCTTCTGTGCCAAGAGTATTATGCTTTACATAATAGTGAAAGTTTAGATATGCTCATTGGGTGGAGGTCAAATTAACCAAGTGTGGCATTCTTCTATACACGAGCAAATAATTATTTTTTACCTCTTTTTGGAGTATTCTGCTGCATGATTAGTCATTTATTTTCCTAATATTACAAATGTTAATTCTTAAACTTTATTCCTAGCAGTTAAATTAAGCTAGCTTTTGTTTGAGGTAGGCCTATCTCGTGTTAGTCTTTACCTCTATAAATGCCTACTTTTATGGAAATCACTTTGGATATTTATACTAATTCACGATAATCGTGGTTGATCAGGTATGTCTTTATGTCTCTCAGAAGAACTCATCGACAATGCATTTTTTGATTTGAGTCCTGGGAATGAGAGAAATGGTGAGTATACAAGTTTAAATTTGATAGCCTCTACTGAAGCATTGCATAAACAGAGCCATAGAAAAAGGAAGTATAATTCTTCTGCTGGATCTATTGAGGAGCAACAGAGAGGCAGTTGTTTGGGAGTGGTTGCAAACAAGAACCAATCAGTGACTCCAATTTCTCTGAGGATTGCTGCACTGGAGTCATTAGAAGCTCTTCTAACAGTTGTATGTATACTGCATGGGTTTTGATTAGGGATGAATATATTGATTAACATAATGTTGAAAGATAATTAATTGTTTCTCACAGCAGATTGACGCAATCTCTTTTTGTTGAACTTGCATTTCATTTTTTCCTACAATGTGTATGCCTTGTTTGTTCTTTGCATGACCATTTACATTAACCCAATCTGCTACTAATCCTGAAGAATTTCTTGACCAGTCTCATGCTTATGAAGAGTGAAGACATCTTGGTGATAAGGAAGTTTGATTATGCATATTTGGAAAAGTGGTATTAGTTTTCTGATGCTTCTTAATGGAGGACACAACTGTTTTAATCCAAAGCATAGTCTTTCGCAATGATATGATCTCTACTCTATTGTGTTAAGAGTATGTGTATACATATAATGTTCAACTAAATTGAGTAATTGGATTAAGCCAACAGTAATTACCATCATCCCATTCAGAATCTGATTCCACCTTCAGTTCTTTTGCCTAGAACATCAACTGCATCTCACTATTTATTTTAAAATTTCCATATCCTTGTATTATTGAAATGTATTGTTTCAAGAATTTTTATATTCTAGGTCTATTACATTAAATATAGAATACGTAAATCACCATCCAAGGGTTTATTATTTATTTTTATTTTTACCATAGATAGAATGCTAAAGAAATCTTCCATGGTTTTTCATAGAGTGGTGCTTTGACGTCTGAGAACTGGCAGGCAGATGTTGGTGATCTTTTGATAACCACGGCAGTGGATTCTTTTCAAGAGGGATGGGCCACTGAGCAGAATAATACATTCCAGCCAAATGAGCCTTCTACAATTTTGGGAGATCTCCAGCTTGCTGCATTACGTGCGCTTCTGGCATCTTTTCTTTCCTCATCTCAAGTCCCACCTACATATTTGTACCAGGGTCTTGAACTTTTCTGTAGAGGTAATTTTGCTCATCTATATGTATATCTTATCTCTCTTTCATAGTCATCATCATCAGTGGTTTGTGTTTGTTGAGTTTTTTTTTTCTTTTTTATTATACACACGTTTGTTTTCTGTAAACTGCTGAAGAGCTTCATTTTTTACACATAACCATGTTCATGTGAAATTGAGAAGCCGTGCCGCTCCCTTTCAAGTGTTTATTTATTTATCATGTAGTTCGTATTCTGCAACTTTTTATCGACATGAAGTTATTTTCTGCAGGAAAGCATGAAATTGGAACAAAACTTGCTGACTTTTGTTCCCACGCTCTTTTAGTTTTGGAATTGCTTATACATCGGAGGTCTGTTGCTCTTGAAAATTTTCCCTATCCAGTCAGTAACTCTTTTGATGAAGTTAACTGCAAATTTCCAGACACAAAGTACACTGTTGGTATGAACCGTGCTGCTCCATTCAACAGTTGTTTACAGGGAGTGAGACAAGATTCTCCCAACTCTAATAATGACAAACTCTATAACAGCTGGCTGGAAAATGACAGGGCATCTGATGTTCCAGTTAGCAATCTGAAGAACGCAAAGTTCAGTGAAGAATGTCCTAAAGTTTCAAGAGAGCATACCCCAGATATGCTTTTTATATATGGTTCGTCTGATACTAAAATTCAAGAGAAAAGGAAGCAAGCACCATTAGTAGTTGGCGGTCAAGATAAGGAGAAAGTTATTGAGAATGAGGTTATGGACGACTCCCACGATCTAAAATCTATTGTGCAATCTGAGGAACCAATGTCATGCACCGTTGCCTTAGTTCCTGCAGCAATGGATGATTCTGTAGGAATGCGTGCAAAGGTTGCTTCAGATACCAGTTTACTGCATCATGCAGGTAGTCAAATAGAATCATGTAAAACTGGTTTGTTGGATAATTGTGATGAATTAGCTTCCATGAGGGGAGAAACTTCGACTAGGACATCAAATTCTGAGAAGAGTGAGGCATTTCCATTTAAATTGGATGATGAAGCTTTATCTCCTGATGATGAACCACTTCCTGATATTATTGACGCAGATCCAGATTCTGAGAATGAATAAAAGAAATTGTAAATGATTTATATAACGGGTACAAATTGCTGTCAAGGCGACAGTAGTTGGTTTACTAGTTGCTAGCCTCACCGTTCAAGCTATTAACATGGCATCAATAGTAGTGTAAAATAACTTAATAAAGAAAATGGACATTATTATATGTTGTATGTACAATATAATTATGGAATTGGTTCTGTTTGTTGTAAATAAATTCAAAATTGAAGTCATTATTTATCCTTTTCTATGAACGGGTTTCAGATGGGATAATTCCAATTACCAAAAGTACTGGCCATTGCTTTAAATTGCAACTATTTTACTATGGATTTTTATAATGTGTACCTACAAAGAATATAATTTGTAAAAATTTAAAATATTTTAAAATAATAAATTATTTATTACATATAACTAAAATTATGACTAATCTCTATAATAAATAATATAAAAATTTAAATTTACCTTACAATACTTGTTAAAGAATAATTTATAAACATATTAGCAAAAATTAGATCAAAATAAATATATGCAATAAACTACTAAAAACGGCCTAATATGGGAGGGCTGCTAAAAATTATGTATTATGTATTAATAACGTGTGATATCAGGACGGACTAAGAAAGAAATGTATAAAAATTGTCATTAAAAAATAAAAAATTTCAAATAAAAAAATGAAAGATAATTTATATTATTATAATAGTCAAAAGATTTTTTTGATTTCTTATTATAAAATATACATATTTAAATATTTAAAAAATAAATTCAATACCACTAAATAATAACTTTCTTATTATAGCCAAAAAAAATAAATTTTTTTTTACTTTATTTTTAAATTAAAATAAAACATATATAATATATGTGCGTGCATCTCCCTAGTTCATTTACTAATTTCTTAAATTCTTGAACAAACAGATGCTCGGTGAACCAATTTTATTGCATGATTCTTTAAGAACACTAGCTCATTTTACTAATTTCTTCTCCCCTTTTTGTTTTTCGCACTGCCTCGTGCCACACGTTGGTTGTGCAACACACGTTGGAGTATTTTATCATTCCGTCCCAGCAAAGGTCCCGGTAAATGCCAATAACTCTGACAGTCTCGTCGTTTTGAATTTTGACAAGTAAGTGGGCTAACTCTAAATGGGACCCCTTCTCTTTCCAGTCCCCAAAATTTCCAACTATGAATGGAGCCACCATTTGTCTTCTCTCTCTCTCTCTGCTATATAGACATCCAAACCCAAACCATCAACAAACAGTAACAACTCCTACTTCCACTGCTATCACACTCTCTGATTTCGGTCCCTTTCTACACTCCGCCAAACCATATGACCCAAATACGTTTGTGTCTTCCTTTCTCTCAGTGTTAGCTGTGCCCATATTTTCCTTCGTTTTTGTCACTTTCCCGCACTTTCTGGCGGTTTTCTTGATGACTAGTTGAGATTTTTAGAAAATATTGGTCACCCAAGTTTACATTTTTTCTGAGAGTATTATCAGATACATTGCTGGAATTGGATTGCTGTGTTGCTGGAAATGGCGGGTGAATCGCATAATTGGGTACTGATGGTGTCAGCCCAGACACCCACCAACATTGCAGTGATTAAATATTGGGGGAAGAGCGATGAAACCCTAATCTTGCCTGTGAATGATAGCATTAGTGTTACGCTTGATCCGGGTCACCTTTGCACCACTACCACTGTTGCTGTCAGTCCCAGCTTCGAACAAGATCGGATGTGGCTCAATGGCAAGGTAAAATTAATGGGTAAAAAATATTAGCTGGTTTAGGCTTTATTCGTCAGCTACTCATCTTTACACTACAAAAGTTGCATTTATATACCAATTATTAACTATCAAATCAGTGTTCAAGATTTGTTTCAAATTCTTAACTGCACTTAGCATACCATTATTACTGGTTGAGAAACTGCAGAGAAGAATTGGAGCAAATTTGTGATACTGGATTACTATCTTTGGACCCAATGAACTTAAATTTGTCGGTGAACTTTCATAATTCTTGTTGATTTCAAAAGTTATTCATATGGATCTAATCTATAATTAGTTTATATTTTCCGGATACTTTATCTATTATTGGATATTTGGATTAGTTGTTGAGGTCAATACATGACATTTTAAATTTTACATATCTTGTACTTCATTATCTCAGTCCTTGGGGAAATTTGTACACAATGACGTACTTAAAGCAATTAAGTAATGGGTGGAGCCACTTAAACTTTTTTCTCATCACACAATGCCTAAAATGTGGATAAAAAGTTGTTTTTTCCTTCTGCTTTGAAAAGGAATATAGAATTGTTATTTTATTCCAAATGGTGGTCTTTTTGGTTGTGTTGATTTGTAGCACTTGGTTTTGCTGGTTAGTGTAGGAGATTTCCCTTTCCGGAGGCAGGTACCAAAATTGTTTGAGGGAGATCCGCAGTCGTGCTAGTGAAATTGAGGATAAGAAAAAGGGTATCAGGATCACTAAGAAGGATTGGGGCAAATTGCATTTGCACATTGCTTCATACAACAACTTTCCTACTGCAGCTGGACTAGCTTCCTCTGCAGCTGGTTTTGCTTGTCTTGGTAATAGACATATTATTCTATTGATTCATTGTTTGATCTAATTCTGAATTTCATTTATATGTTTTTTTACCTACTTGCATCCTTTTCTTTTTTGAGATCGTCATTGTCTGAGATTAGCTACTAGCATAGTTCCATATCTGCATCATCACTTGAATTTATCTTTTTAGATTTACCTTAATTATTGGGTCAAGATATATTTAAAAGCAATGAAGTACTGGTATTCTAAAATCCTCTGGATATATGTGAGGTATGTGTATTAGACTTGGAAATGACTCATATACAGTAATGTGTGTCCAACTTGTAACCTTATTTATTCGTTATTTAATTTTATGGATCTTTTTCCTGTAGGTACATATATTTATCCCTATTTATTTAATTTCAAAAGTGGAGTTTGATTTGTATACCTCAAATGTAGACCCTTTTCCTTGACATTAGAGTATGGGGTCTGAATTTTATACTTACAGGGGCTAGACTGAGATATAAACATACGTGCTCAAATTTCACTTGTCAAGTTTTTGGCATGCACCTTTTTATATTATGATATTATGAATGTTGGAAGGATTTTTCACTTTTGTTCTACTTAGCGCAACACATTGTACTCTTTCTGGCTCACAATGAGCAAGTTTTCTGTTCCCAACTAGAGAAAATATTTCTTATAATATGTGAGAGTAACTTTTATTTCTTTACTTTGCAGTTTTTGCTCTTGCAAAGCTAATGAATGTCAAGGAAGATGAAAGCCAGCTTTCTGCTATTGCAAGGTTTCCTTTTAGCTAATAATTCAAGCTTACATGGTGGTACTTTATGTGAGGTTTTTGTATATTGATAATATATGTCATTTATTAAACTTTTATTCATGCAGACAAGGATCAGGTAGTGCTTGTCGTAGCTTATTTGGTGGATTTGTCAAGTGGATCATGGGAAAAGTAATTTTATTTTCCCCTTAATGTTTATCACAATAGAAGACCAGTGTATCCGTTCAAGTATTAAGTTCTGATTCATTTTCTTTTGACTTCTTAAGGAGGAGAATGGAAGCGATAGTCTTGCAGTTCAACTGGCTGACGAGAAGCACTGGGATGATCTTGTTATAATTATTGCCGTGGTATGTAGATTCTTTTGTTTTCAATATTGGATGGATGAGTTCCTTATTGTGTTTCAACTGTAGACTTAAATTTGTTCTTTTGTGTACTTGTTGATTCTCAAACTTCATCCCATTGCTTTTGATTGTGTTTCTGTCTCTATCTCTACCTCTTTCTCTCTCTCTTGGAACTTCTTTTGCATTTGCTTTCTCTTTTATCATGAGATTAATTAATCTGAGTTAAGTGCTGTATATTTCATGTGTTTTGAAGGTTGACCATTCTGAACAATTCTGCTCCTTAGTCATTATTCGATTTGCTATAAAAATCTGCTGTTTTGGTTGTACCTTCCCATTAATGTCCCACGGCTCTTAAGTGTTTTGTACAGACTAGAAAGTTCTGTATGTGAAATTCCTATCAACTCATTTAGTGAAAATGAGTTTTCTAAATATTTTTATCACTTTCTGACAGCTTAGGGTTTTGGAAATTGATAATGCAACACATTATCTGCACTTGATTATCTTTGCATTTGTTGAGTATAGATATCCTGTGTTTTGGCTCTTTTTTGTGATCAGGCCTGTTTGAAAACCCTTTTTTTTAGGCCAATACAAATAAAGGCTTTAGTGTTTTATTTATTTGTAACTGCACTTTATAACATATCAGTTGCAGCACTTAATCTTTCTAATGTATATATGACATGCATAAATTCCTTTCAATAAAAAAGTGATGAATAGTTTCTGGCCTCTTTATGAATGCTGATTTTGGTAAGACATGAAAAAATGATTTTCTGAACACACCACCACCATTTCTGCCACAGTCTCACCATCACCATCATCCTATCATTGGCAACCTAGTCAACAGTGCATTCCACCACCAGCACGCCGCTGTTGACACTTGTTGCCATCAACACCAGTACCACCCAATGTTGTCAGTCTCTCTGTCTCTATCTTTAGCTTGGTGATATTTCTGTTGCCAACCAAATGCTGCCATCATCACTACTGTTCATGCCTCCATTGCCACCACCATTTTGCCTCCCATTTTTTTCTTTTTTTGATGAGTAATGATTTTATTAATGAAAAAAGGCCATATCTTTGTTAACAAGGTGGGTACAGAGTCTACAGACACAACCCACCAGAGGTAAAAAGTAAAACTATTAATTACAATTCAGTCCATCTAAGAAATCTACAAGAGACCCAATGGAGTGAAAAGAAGGCTGGATGGACATTCATTGGAACCACATAAGTAAAGATTATCTTCAGTTTTTCCAAAGATGCCTAGTCATTATTGAAGATATGATTGTTCTTCTCAAGCCAAATCACCATTTTGCCTCCCATTTTGTCATACATGAATTATTTGTAATGTATCCTTATTGAATCATATAAAGATCTTGTAATTTAGCACTTAGGTTTGAAATGGCAAACCTTTTAGCACTTAATTCAGCACTGTTCTAAGCTTTGGGAATCAAATTTAGATAGAGTATTTGTCAAACAGGCTTTAGAATATGTAATATCTCGATTTAGGAAGTTTACAAGACAAGTGGTTATCTACTTTGATGTTACTGCCAATTTTCCTGTGAGGTATTGGGTCCAAATTTTGGCGTTCCTGTATGAATAATTGTGTTAATCTTGTTTTATAGGTTCTTTTCAATTCTATCTTTTGGGCTACATGCAATTTTGAGAATGCAATCTTAGGATCCTTTACGAGCAAGCAATCTCGGATTATTTCTGAGCTTGATTCTTGGTCTGCTTTCTGACAGCTTAAACTCAAAATTGCTAATTCAATAGTTATTTTTCCATATTAAGTTCTCCTCTTTCTGGACGAGGGCTACTTGCTTCAAATATGAGTGTTTTCCTCTCTTGTGTGCCTTCTACAAGACCTGCCTGCCTTCTTTTTTTTGCAGCTATCATTGTCTGTGCACTTTGCTTGTTTCACAAATGCTTTGTCCGTACATACTTGGTGTACTTCCAGATTTGACCTTTGGTCAGACCACTTTCTTAGATATTTTTTCCCTTTGATATTATGAAGCTAATTAAAAGAAACTCTTCATGTTAACTGATCACTGATATATTTTCTTTTTAAGTAATAACTTTTAATAAAGTAGGTAATATAGTATTTGTGAAATGTTTTGACCATTAATTAAAAGTTGCACAAACTTTTTCAGAACTCTCTATAATTTGTCTAGGACCTTATTATTTAACTTTGCTACCATGATAAATTACCACCTCATCTAAAAGCTCAAGCCTGTAGTGATGGAAATTATTTAATCATATGTATATTCTAACAATCATGTTACTAAAATTCTGACTTTGTAGATGAATGTTTGATGTTATATCTCCCATGCCTCATTATTTTTAATTGTTTCAATTTTAATATTCATTTCTAGGTCAGTTCACGTCAAAAGGAGACAAGTAGCACCTCAGGAATGCGTGAAAGTGTTGATACAAGTTTGCTTTTACAGCATAGAGCAAAGGTTTGTTTTTTGAATTCTCTTTAATGGGTTTTCGTCAATTGAGTTTTCTCAGTTTGACTTTTTGTTAGTGTTAATGATGATTTGAATTATTAATGATAATAATGCATGATAATTTAATTTCCTTTTGTGCTCAAGAATACTAGATCCATATGTAGGAATCCCCACCCCCTTCTGAAAGAAAGAAATATAGTTGAGGTTACTGCAAGTGTATCTGCTGGAGGCCTCTTGTCTCTAATAAAATTTTCTATTACAACTTCTATGGTATTTGAAATTGATTAATTCTTGGTATTTCTTCTTTTCTCGTTTGGATAATGATAGGAAGTAGTGCCAAAACGAATATCACAAATGGAAGAAGCTATTAAAAATCAAGATTTTCCATCTTTTGCGCAACTCACGTGTGCAGACAGCAATCAGTTTCATGCAGTCTGCCTAGACACATCTCCCCCCATATTCTATATGAACGATACGTCCCACAGGTAAGTTCTGTTTCTGATAGCTTTCACAGTTAAATTCAGTTATTTCTCAATGTGATCATTGAGTGCTGCAGAAATCTTTACTGATTATGAAATCAAACATTTCAGGATAATCAGCATTGTAGAAAAGTGGAATCGTTTTGAGGAAACGCCTCAGGTTTGAATTTATCTGTCTTTTTGGAAATAATTCCATGTCTATATCTCTAGAAGTTGTCATCTAAGATTCGAAGCTTATATGTGCTTTCAAAAGATTTAGTATTTCAAAAATTTATAGTATATCATTCAACTTTTAACTCTTTTAAAGGACTACTCTGAAGTTCAGGCTGTAAGAAACTCCTTGGATTGATTTTTTGGTATATTTCTTGGGAAACTTGTATCTTGTGTTTGAAAGAATTTTTAAGGTTTTTTGGTGCTTTGTTAAGAATCATCTCCACTATCTGTAAAGAAAACCTAGTGGCTGTTCCAACCATCATTTTTAGCAAGAAAATTCAAAATATATCATAATTAGTTACTAGCAACAGTTAAAGTTTTAGAACTTGTGATAACTATATAAGTTTATATTCTTTTGATAAATTATATTTTTTCCCTGATTTCAGCATGATATCAGCAGACCTTTAACTCATCATTTATTCTCCATGAACTTACCTCTCTTTCTTTACTTACGAGCATTTCACCTAAAAAACCATGGTAACAAGGTCAAAAGTTTAATTAAATTGCACCACCTTAAAAAAAAAACCAAATTTAATGATTTTTTATTGTTGAGATACGTACCTTTCTTTGATCAGCCTGCAATTATACAAAGCCCTCGCTGTTGTTTTTTGTATTTTGTTTTAAATTCATCTGGAAGATAGTACATATGCTCTCTTTGACAGCTAGATTACCACATGAATTTGGATGTATGAGTGTTAAATTTCTTTACAGCCTTTTTCCAGTAAAATTGTGCATCCTTGACCAATCTGCAAATTGTATACCAGATTATGATCTTCACTCATTCTCCTTGCATCGAGTTACTTTTGAGTGATGCACCTTGTGTACTAATTGAGTTCTGTGGCACAGTCTTTGCAAAATGCTAGTTGGATTTCTTCCAACTATAGTGACCCTCATAGTGATGAAAAAAGAAATCAATCTTTATGGGGTGGATTAATCCTACTCATTTTGTTCGTAGTCTGCATGTGTCTCTCTTCACTTCCACACAATAGCTCTCAATTTCCCATCACTGTTTGCTTTCTTTAAGGATTAAGATGCAATATACTTGTAATTACCTATACAAGCGGTACACATGCATAGTCACTTCTATGAAATGCGTGCCTCAAACATGTAGAAAGAAGCGTCTTGAATGATCTAGATAATACCTCTTTTTCTTTTTCTTAAAGTTGTGTAAGTGCACAGACATGTAAGCTCTACCTAAATATTCTCTTTTCAGTTAGATATACAGGGCATAGACATCCAAGCTTTCTACTCAAGTATTGGTCTCTAATTCTTACTTACAGGTGGCTTATACTTTTGATGCTGGGCCAAATGCAGTTCTGATTGCACGTAATAGAAAAACTGCTACCCTTTTGCTTCAGAGGTTGCTCTACTACTTTCCTCCAAATCCAGATACTGATGTTGACAGGTTCTTCCTATCAAATTCTACTGCTGCATATTAAATTATTTTACCGTTGATTTTATCTTTTGGATGACATTTCCAATTAAATATTCTATATCTTTTTTCTGCCTCCAGTTACATTATCGGTGATAAGTCAATTTTAAAAGATGCTGGACTTGAGGGGAGAACAGATGTGGAAGCTCTGCCGCCTCCTCCAGAAATTAAGGGTAATATTTCCTCGCAGAAATACCAGGGAGATGTCAGCTACTTCATCTGTACTAGACCTGGAAGGGGACCAGTTTTGCTTTCTGATGAAAGTCAGGCTCTTCTAAACCGTGAAACTGGACTACCAAACTAAGTATAGGTGTAGTCTTTCCTATTGGCTTGTTCCTTATCCAGCTTATCAAGTGGCTCCATTGGCCTGGAATATTTTGATCGGATGACCTTTTTAGAATGACCATGTGATTCCATGACCTGATTGTCTTTCCAAGTTTGCAGTTTGTGTTACTTTCGTTATGTATCTAATTTTTTGTTCTGTTTTTATTCTAGTTAAAGCTCATTTACTACATTTTGTTTCAGAGATAATGAATAAGTTCTTTTCTATGAATAAAGTTTTTCCTCGTTCGTTTGATAAGAAATTCCAGTTTTGTAGCGAGTTGGCGAAGGAGTGATATTTCAGCTTGCTTATATTGCTTCATCGATTTTAAAATTTGAAGTTTTGTGTTTCTTTCTTGCCAATGTTTAAACTGCTCAGGAATACACCAAATTTAATCCAGTGGCCATCATGGTGGTTTCTTATGGCATAGTTTGTCTTGAACTTGGTTCAAATTTTGTTTCACGTTCTTAAAATAAGTGGTTTGTTGCCCATAAACCACACTGTTTAAGGAGTTCTGGCCCTACCCATACTTCGCATTTTCTTGCAGATTTTTACCATAGCCATTTCCCATCTCTCATAATGCTACGGCCTATAAATTTTTGGCTTGTTTCTGTGATGCCATTACAAACTTTCCAAGGATGGTAATGGAAATAATCTTTTAGCCACATTATTGTAACCGAGTTAGAGGTGTAAATATAGATGTAACTAGATTTACTCGATTTTCACAAATTATTTAATTTTTAAAATTTATAATTTTTTATGAAATTTATTATTAACAATATTATAAACTTATAGTTATTATTTTATTTTATAATTAGTTATAATGTGAATTTTTAACTTTTAAAAAAACATTTTGTTACATAAATTTTAAATATGTATATATCTTTTCTATATAATTAAAAAATTAAAAATTTAGCATCAATACTAATTGCTCACTTGATTTAAATATAAATTTGTTCTAATTTTTACAATTAATCAGCCTTAATAAGCAATGAATAAATTATTCAAAGCATTATAATATTGTTTTAATATTTTCTTTCTTGAAATTAAGTCATTTTTATGTATAAATGGAGACAAATTAAATTAAGTTTATTCATATACATATAAGGTATATTTTATTTGTAAAATATAGAGACCAAGAGCAAACTAAGGATTTAAAAAAAAAAAATACAAAACAAAACTACTAGAGAAAATTTAGAGAAACATATAGAATTCTATGTAACAAAATATGAGAGAAAAGATAATAGAAATTAAATTGTAAAAGTAGAAATTTATATTGTACATGGTTAACTTAGGGAGCTTTATAAACATTAGTTAATGATATGATAAAATAATATAATTTAAGCTCAATGATACAAAATTACTGGATACATTGTATGTATTGTTTGATTAATAAACCACTTCGTTGTGTGATGTCTTCGCTATAGGCTTATATTACAGTTCTCTGAAGACTCGTACAACACTCAAGCTTAAGAGATTTTTGGGATCACCAATTCAAAATTTGGCCTCTGAAATTCAATCTTCTTCAACACCAACAAAAAGAAGTCGGCCTTTCTTAATAATATACTTTTATATCCTATTTTAAATTTTATACATAATCTGAAGATAAGCTAAATACAGACCAGAAAAGATTTGCTGTTACTAATTGTTGATAAAGAAAATGCATTCCATTATTTTAGTTTCAAATCTAAATAAATTATAGTCATGAAGATTGTTATATTGCAGCAAGACACACAGAGAGGGAGAGATAAAAAAAAAATGCAGCCAAAGGGAAACTGATATTGATAGTGACACCGTCATGAGAAGAGGAAGGATGATGGGAAAAACCACAATAGGTTTAAATGTACTACTTCTCACCAAGTAACTGCATCTTTATGATAGCATTGCTCATATCCTCAGCAGCTATAAACATATGTCCAGCGCCTGGTAACTCATGGTAATGAACCCATGGAAGCTTTTCAGCAATGTAGCGTTGCAGCATAACTGGAACAAGCCTATCATCATCACCTTGCCAGAGATGAACTGAGCCTTCGCTGTTAGAAAAAGGGTTCTCAAGATCAAGTGGACCGAATTCCCAACTTCCAAATCCAATTATCATGTCGCGATGCAGGGACTCATAATCTCCTTGCTGCGTAATCTGTGACTGCAATTTGAAAGAAGGAAAAAGTAATAACACTTATGTATGTAGTAAGAGCAATTATGTGACATTGTGTAACTATTTGCATTAATATTAGTTCTGAACTATGAAGGGTTCTAGTAGTTGTGGAAATGGATGAATTTTCGGCAAATTAAAGGAAGAGTAAACAAACTCGTTCTTCTATAATATATTCTGACTTAACCCCATGCTTCTCTTCTCAGAGCTGATTTTATATTTTTCAACATGAAGAAGCTTTAACAGTATTGAATAATTAAATTAACTATAATTGTTATGGAAGTGTTGTTAGAAGCCATTACACAGCCATGTCTCAGTAATCGCTAATCAGCCATGAGATCATGAACTCATCACGCTTCAATCAGTCAATTGCAAAACGAGCACATTGGCAGGATCTTAGGTGATTTGGAACTCTAATATGTTCAAGAAATTAATTAGGAGACTGTTTGTATCATCAACAATTTGTGGGGAGAATGCAAAGAGTTAATGACTAAATTGTTCAGAATTTCCACTGCTATACTGCAATGTATTATACTTTATTCAAATGAGCTTTCTGAGGAGGCCTTAGTCATAAGTGGCACTTATGGTCATGTCTCTACAAGAGATTGCATTTACCTAAAAGGGTAAAAGAAGAAAAACACATAAAGATCATGATTACCTTGTATGTTTCTCTACTAGCGAGTTTGTGAAGGAGTTGAAGATCTTGATTTGAGAAAATGTCAACCTTATTAGATACAACACTTGATGCTGGAAACCACTTTTGAGTATTCCACCAGTAGATTAGCCATGGTATGTAATGAGCAACACAAAGCGTCCACTGGTCTTGTGGTAGTTGCTTGTAGTAGGCCTCAGTAGACAAGTTGGAAGGGAAACCTGGCCACCAGTAGTTGACAACCGGAGCAATTAGCGTTACTCCTGCGAGTCTGTCATCACCAGAATTCAACTTAAGACACATGAGATAATTTGGTAATAGGCATGAGATCGAGCAAAGGATCTTGTCACTCTAAACTCAAACATAAGGAAACTACTTTGACTAGAATTATTCAGAGAGGAAACCTTGTTAGCCCATATTGACTTACTATGGAGATCTAAATTCTAATTCTGATACAGAAGTAACACAACACCTAGCATCATTAATTGGTATTAAGCAATATCTTTGTTCAAATGGTAATTGCATTATGGGCAAATCTATTCCCAAGACATATGATGTTTTAGCACTAGCTATATCTTAAAGGTTCTTTCCTCTTCTTCTCACCAGTCTGATTCCTGGCATCTTTCATTGTTTTCACTCTTGCGCATTCATAGAATAATTCAAATTATAAATATACAGATTGCGGAATCCAAAATTTGTCCAATTAATACAGGTTGAATATATACTACTTTTCCTTACCGATGAGGGATGTACTTGAGGCAGCTCCAAACCACCTGACCTCCCATAGAATACCCAATTAAATAAAATTTGTATCCAAGTCCCAACTTGTCAGCAAGCTCAACAATATCCAAGGCCAAACTTTTTACTGTCCGTTTTGGATCCGGATCACTTTCTCCATAACCTGGCCGATCAAAAGATACAATGTATACTCCTAATTCCTCAACCAGTTCCTGATCATCATTAACATATATAAATTTAACCAATATGACCTTCAAACAAAAGGAAGTATAGGAAATCAAGAAATTTAATACCGGAGATAAATTTGTTGCAATCATTGAATCATGTCTACAAGAACCAAAGCCATGCACATATACAATTTTATGTTTGGCTACTTCTTTAAGGACACCATACTCCTTGTAGGCCAAATGCCTTCCATCTCTCAGCTTTATTCTTGGTGCTGTGACAGGTGGGCCACTGGGAGTTCCACAGATTTTAGGGGGTGGAGGGCGAGTGACCTGATATGCCCATGCTAGCAAAGCAATCAACAATACTACTGTAATTGCTCTCAACATCCCTGAAAAGAAAAATATTGGATGTTCCTGACATTAAGAAAAACGAGTAACATGACACCACAACTTTCATCAATATATCCTCTAATGGTATGAATTACTTCTTCTTCTTGGTGAAAGGGGGAATAGAAATGAGACAGAAAAATATAGATAATTTGGACAGAGGCTGTATATAATCAACATCAGTACACAAAAGTTAGATAATGTAAGAGCAAAGCAGTTGCATGCAAACTCCATCTATTCTTTGTTTAGGATAAATGACAAACAACACAACGATATCACAACAACCAAGACTAAAACAAACTCTTAACTCTAGGAATAATAAAGAAACTCCCCACTACTCATATTAAAGTTTTATCCAACTATTCTTTGTTTACATATATTGTTTCAAATTTTGAATCAAGATTTCTTTCGATGTACATTACATTCATAAAGAACATGAAAGGGCGCATTTTACATCTCATTTAAAAGTATCTTCTGCCTTCAGCAGTTACCGAACAATGCAATTATAAATATTGTTAGGGAATCAGCATGAAGAAAGGGGAATGGCTTTTTTGGTTGTTGGGTAGGAAGTAATGTTCAAACTTTTCAGCTTATTGGTTCTTAAAATCAGGACATAGTTTGAGCATAATGTTCAAACTTTTCAGCTTATTGTTTCTTAAAATCAGAACGTAGTTTGAGTGAAAAAGAACTCAATTGAAAGCAAAAGAAGTCCAAAAGTAAGCTCAATATCATGTAAATAAGCATCAATAGACCAGCAGCAAGAGTTCTATTCTGATCACACTTTAAATGCATGCTTAATATTTCACTGGAGTGCCAAGATTGTTAATTGCTGTTCCATATATAGGAGTAGAAGAATCAGGGAGAGAGAGAGAGAGAGAGAGAGAGAGAGAGTGAGAGAGAGAGAGGAGAAGAAAAAGAAGAACAGAACCTGACTGAATTGAAGATAATTTGGGGTTCCTGCAGTGCTTAGAGCAAGTACATCTTTCTATTACTGCAACATTGACATAACCAGGAATTTCAATCCCAGAAAAGGAGAGACAACAAAAAAAGAAAAATTGAAACTTTAGGTGGGTTAAACCCAAGAGAAAAAGGTCGTTTACCCAGGCATCCTTTCTGCGTAAATTACTCAGATATCTGTGCTACTGTGCTAGCACCAAAAAGATCAGGGCTTTGTAATATTAATGACGTACCCAATTCACCTAAAGTTGTTAGGTGAAAGCTTTATCTTATGCACAAAAATAGAAATGGTCAAATTAATGACTTGACGAAGAATTTATGTGATTCTCACCGGAAAAAAAAAAAAAAAGAGAAGAAGAAGGAAGAATATGGGTGATTTAATTAAAGTATTCAACTTTTTTATTATGTGGTTCAAAAAATATGTTCATACTGCATATTTTAGAAAGAAAAAAAAAAAAAAAAAAAGAAACAGGGCAATTGAAAACTAATTTTTCTGAGACTCATTAGTATATAAGTAACTATTTCTCAACTTATAAATTTTATCTTTAATGAAAACAAATTTGATTCGAAAAACAATATCAAAGAAATTATCACCTTCTAGTTTTAGTACACATACAGTTGGAGTTCGGACACTTAATCAATACTAATCATGGTAGGTGGCGCCGGGCAGCATCATACTGGACACAACTACTACCATTTGCATTTATGTTTGCCATCCTTTTAATATGAGGTTTAATTTTTACAAATTAATTTTTGTTTAAATAATATTTTATATATTAAATAATGTTAAAATTAAAATTAATTATCATAACAAATATCATAAATTTTTTTATTTATAATTACTTACCAAGTATCACCGCAGCCATTCTAATAATATAATAATTTTGTTTATTTATTTTCGAAGAGTTACTAGAATAAATTTTGATACTAAACAAAATCTGACAAGTATATTAGATAGTCCGTAAAGTGGTTATCAATTATTTATGAATTTGGCCACCTAAATTTTTGTCTCATTTGATCTCCCTTTCTCAGGAGTGGAAAGATAGGAGGAAAAGGAAAATAAGAAAGAGAGAAACTTTCTTCTACAATAACTCCCAATAAACTAAACTACTTTCCTAACATGATTTTAATTACTATTATATACGTAAACTACTTGCCCAACATGCTCACAAATTTTGCCAAAATCATTATCAACACCTACTCTTACATGGCCAATTAAGGTCCAAAGATGTTTCAAATATAATACCTAACATGAGTGTTTTGTGGGTTTTGGGTTTGCATCGTGACAACATTTCAGGCCCGGAATGAAACCAATGCTTAAATTATTACTTTGCAGTTCTTCAACATTGACTTGAAATGTTCATACGATGGGACCAAAAGTTCAAATCAATGTGTTATATTATAGAATAAAAATAAGTAATCAAAGAATGATTTGTTGTGCATAAGAAATATTTTGTTACGTACAATTAACTTTTTCAACTTAATCAAGTCTTAAATTTTAAACTAGTTATAATTGACTATACAAAGTGTTTGCCTCCTTTCGTATCAATATGTAAGCCTGTTTGCCTTGGATCAACTACCAACACAAGCAATGGTGATATGTAACTCTATGTAGGGTGATGACCAATTTTGTCCATTAAAAAAAACACTGATGGCAAAGTATTAAACACAATCAAACTTCACAATCATAACTTTTATCTTTAACCCAAACCCTTTACAAGGTGAAGCTGACTGCGTGCTTCTTACACTCAGGCTAGCCCGTCCACGACATGAATTTCTATTACTCAGTCCACCTTGACATTTCTGGTGTCCTCCTTCCGAAGCCAGAAGTCAACAAGAAAAGAGTCCATAATAATCTACAAATATTTTTATATTAGTGTGATAAAGATTAGAACAATAGAATAACTAGCAAAAACATTAATGCCCTGGTTTAGTATGTGAAGCAACAAGGAAGAACTAGCAACCCAGATTCACCTAGTGCTCCACGAAGCGGCTCAAGTTATGCAATATGTCAAGCCTCAATGATTGTTACACACAGAAAAACATTACAATGAAAATAATGTTTCCTCCATTTATTGAATATAATCTTCCAGATCTCCCTGTGTGTGTGTGTCTATACCGTGGGGTGGGGGGTATTTTCTCAATTTAATGGTCTCACAAGTAAGAATTCGTACTCACCAGGCTTGCAGCAAATAGAAGAGCGCTGGCATTTTCTTTCCTGGAAAACAGTGAATTCTTACCACCAGAGACAGCTGACAGACTTCGTATCGCGAGAGCTATAAATGCTAGTCAAGATCACATGAAGAAGTCAGCAATGCAAAAAAATAGTAAATTTTCAACCATGTAAATCCTTACAGTACAAAAGCCATTTGCAACTGCTAGTTGTGAGAGTAATACAGAGTCTATTGCGAACTTTGCACCCAATAGACCTTGGAGTAAAACTTTTCTCCTACAAATTTCTAGTCTGAAGCATAGTCTGGTAAACAGATGTTTGATTGTACTAACCAAATCTTAAAGTTATATGTAGTTTAGGGGTGTCAACGAGCTGAGTTTTGACAAAGCTCGGCTCGTCTCATTTTAGGCTAGCGCGAGTTCGGCTCGAGCTCGTTTAAGGATCGCGAGCCAAAGCTCGTTAAGAGCTCGTGAAGAAATATCCAGGCTCGAGCTCGGCTCGTTAAAGCTCGTGAGCCATATCAATTTTATCCTGTTCCAATCAAAATAATGGCCTAAAATCTAATTTAAATGCTTTAATAACAAATCATCTATCAATATCATACAAACCAATCTAAATAATTATTATCCAAGAAATAAAGGACAAAGCAATAAAACAAATCTCAAATAACTTCAAATTTTTTAAATTCAACAAAGTCAAGTCTGCCATTGCCAGTGGCAATGACAGTCCAGTCTGCCACAGCCACTGTCACTGCCATTGTCGCCACTGGCCACCACTGCCACTGCCATAACTAGAATCTTAATATTATTACAAATCAAAAACTAATTAACAAAGTATAAGAAAGTATTTTCATTCTTTTTTTTAAGATTGTATAATATCAATAACAATAAACTATCAAACCTTAATTGCTCCAAGCATGTATTTTTATGGAATGGTTATCACAACCTCTTCTTCAAATAATGTATTGTCTCTCTACAATAAGACAATCAATTTAAAAAAAACAAATAAACTTTCAGAATTAGAAATTTAAAACTTTATAGAGTAATTCATGAAAGTTAATCACTAAGAAATGTTTAAAACTTACTTTACGTGGTTTTTTCTTGATTCCAAATTTGTGACGCACCCAATCTCCCCCACAAACCAAAGCTTGCACAGTATCAGTGGACAAAGAAGCACGATAAGTATCAATAACTCTACCACCAGCACTAAAGGTGGATTCCGAAGCCATTCTAGTGATAGGAATTGCTAAAATATCACAAGCCATTAGAGACAAAACCCGATACGTTAGGCTGTTTGCCTTCCACCAATTCAAGGCATCAAAATAATTATATGGATCATCAGCACATCTAAAAACACCTTCTTCCAAATACACATCCAAGTCAGATTTTTCTGGCTGGACTGTTTCAACCCTTTGCACAAATTGATCAAATTACGACCAAGCTGAATTTTTTTTCAACAAACTCCTAGAACCTAACCAAAGAACCACTTGAAGTTCCAGTGCTTTGAGAAACCACTTCCTCATTATGTTCATCAACATTTGAAGCAAGTAAAGGGGCGTACTCATTATAAAGCTCATATAAAGACCCACGAATTGAAGCAATATTAGTTGCAACTTCATCTTTAGGGTAAATCAATGGAAAGCAAAACTCTATAAACCTCATTTTACATCTTGGATCCAATATAGCCCCAAAAGCCATAAGCAAGTTACATTCACCCCAATACTTGTCAAACTTAGCCCTCATTTTCTTTATCATCTCTTTCATGAAAATGTTTTGATCATTTGTTTTCTTTTCCAAAACTTCTTTCACTCTGTAAATCTCAGAAAGAAACAAATTTGATGTTGGATACTCACTCCCAGATATCATCTTAGTAGAAACACTGAAAACTTCTAAAACTTCACAAACAAGCTCCACCCTATTCCAATCTTCAACACTAGGTAGATGTTTATAATGTGGTCCCCTTTTTTGAAACAAGGGAAATGCATCTTTGAATTGTAATGCAAGTGTTAACATTTCATAAGTTGAATTCCAACGAGTTGGACAATCTAAAATCAACTTCCTAGATGGTAATTTCAATTGCTGAATTATCTCACTAAACTTCAAAAGTCTAGATTCAGAATTTTTTAAAAACTTCCCACTTGCCCTTACATTCTCAATAACATCACCTATTGCACTCAACCTAGCTTACACTAAAAGATTTAGAATATGTGCTGTGCAACGAACATGAAATAACTTCCCCCCAACAACAAATGTTTACTTCTTGAGAATGTATCTTTTAAAACATTAATAGCAACATCATTATAAGATGCATTATCCACTGAAACAGAAAAAACTTTACTTTCAATACTCTATTCAGTCATGCACTTAAACAAAGCATCAACTATATCAACTCCACCATGTGGAGGAGGTACATCCACAAAGCTAAGGACTCTTTTTTGCAAATTCCAATTTGAATCAATAAAGTGTCCTGTAACTACCATATACTCTATTTCTTGACTAGATCTTCAAAGATTAGTTGTTAAACTAATTTTGTTGACATTTTTCAATTGTGTCTTTAACTTTTCTTTCTCCCGTTCATAAATAGCCATACAATCAGCTTTTGCAGTATTTCGTGTAATATTTTGATACAAAGGAGAGCATGTTTTCATCATCATAGTAAAAAATTCTTCCTCCACAATAGAAAATGAATGCTCATGCACAAGAATAAAATTTTCTATACTATCTCTCACTTTTGCATTATCATACTGAAAAGTGGAAAGGTCACTTGACTCATATTTAGAGATACCAAATGCCACATTCAACATCCTTTACGATCTTAATGCAATCTTCCTTCTTGTACAAGTGTTATCCAAATGCCTCTTTAATTGACTAGTAGTTCTAGCATACTTAAGCCTTTGCTTGCAGTGCATACATTTAGCTTTCTTAGTGCCATCATCGACTTCTATCTCCTTGAACTCTAGCCACACTTGAGATTTTTTCTTCCTTTTTTTTATCAGGTATACCCTCATCTGTATCCTCCTCATCATCATCAATTTCTATCGGATCTCCATGTGTACTATCCATTTCATGATCAAGCAAAAGTGGGCCTGTAATAGACTCTTCGACAGAAGGCAAAGGTGCATCTACTAAATTTTTTGACATAACAGAACCTGCATTAATAAAATTACACAAGGATTATTTTTTTAAAAAGAAAAACACAAAGGAAGCTGGATATGGTTGCATGATACAAAGTAATGATGCTTGGATGATGTTTTAGCAAATGTTTAAACAGATTCTATCTCAGTCTCCTATTTGCAGCCTTGCAGGTACCTAGCAGGAGATTACTAAAAGTTCATAAACACTAAGTCACTAACCAATGACAAACAAAAAGAGATTACTAACCTTGCCTGTGAATCTGTGATGCTTGAGTCTTGAGAGTTGAGAGTTGAGAGGCGTTAAAGAAACTGTGAGGTGTGAGGCTTGAACAGAGAGGCGAGACCCTGTGAAGCTTGAACAGAGAGGCGAGATGCATGACCCCGTGAAGCTTGAACAGAAAGGCAAGAGGCGACATGGCCGATGGGTGACGGACTGACTGTGTGAGGCTTGAACAGAGAGGCAAGAGGTGGCTGGCTGGCTGGAACAGAGAGGCGTGAGGCTTGAACAGAGAGGCGAGAGGAGAGAGGGCCGATGGGCGATGGGTGATGGACTGGCGGTGTGAGAACAGAGAGGCAAGAGGTGGCTGGCTAGAACAGAGAGGTGAGATAAGAGAAGGCCGATGGGCGTCGACTGACGGTGTGAGGTTTGAACAGAGAAGAAAGCAATGGTTGGCCGGCTACGTGAGGCAAGAGGCAAGAGGCAAGAGGCAAGAGGCAAGAGGCGTAAGGTTTGAATGCTGGGCTGCTAGCGGCGTTGAAAAAACAGAGATGCAAGAAGAGATGAAACCCTATCTTCCTAAATCGCAATTTCAATTTTTTTTTATTTTTTATTTTTTATTTTTCCTTCTTTTATTGTATTTCTAATTATTGTTTGGCTGTTTTACTATTTGGCTATTTCAATTCTATTTAAAATACTACACTATACTATAATTATTAATTATTAAATTAAAAATAGTATAAGTCTATTAGATTTTTAATGTTATATATTAATGTAAATAATATAATTAAAATAAATAATATAATTATTTATTTATTACAAAATAAAAAATAAATATTTATTATATATTATATTAAAAAATTATATATTTAATTATTTTTAACGAGCTAGCTCGTGAACTTACGAGCCGAGCTTTGCAAAGATTGAGCTCAGCTTGTTTACTAAACGAGCTCAAAAGTAAAGCTCAAGATCAGCTCGTTTAGTAAACGAGTCAAGCTCGAGCCGAGCTCTTGACGAGTAGCTCACAAGTTGCTCGCGAGCAAGCTCGGCTCATTACCAGGCCTAATGCAGTTGGAGCACAATTTATATGATGTAGCATAATATAAATGCAATTAGAAGATTGCAATATAGTTTAAATTTATGGATTCAGTATCAGTTCTAAAGCTGATTGGTATTGGGGAAACTCCTGGTAGGAACAATAGAGCCTAGTATGAAATTTAATGAAATGTATAGAAATTTCTATAAGATAGGAACTTTCAAAACAATTATAAGAAAATATATGTTCTAATATTATCCATGAAGTGCCTACAAAAGAACAAAATGAAGCATTATAGGAAACTGGCCTTATATAGAACAAGCAATAACTGTTACCAGAAAACCTATCAAATGCTCCATGAAGCAACACATAAGCCACGATATTCAACAAACACAGACAAGGAATTGATATGTTGGAACATGTTTTGATTTAATCCTAGTGAATTACTCATTAGAGTGGAGTTCATACCAGTTATTAACATTCCCGGTAGGGGTGAAATTTGAATCAGATTATTCGAATCCGAATTTGAGTTCAAATTCAAAAATTTGAATTCGAAACCAAATAATGAATTATTCGATATTCGATATAGTATTTGAATTTTTCAAAAAAGATATTTTTTTATTAAAGTTTAAATAAAACTATTTTTTAATTTATTTTATTTTACCAAAATACCTAAAAAATTTGAATTTGAGTTCAAAATTTAAAATGTTATCTGAATCTGATTTTTCGAAATTGCATTTGAATTCGAACTCGAATTGCTGTTTATGTTCGAATTACTGTTCAAATTCGAGTACAAGAATCCAAATCCGAATAGTGCATTATTTGATTCGAATTCTAGCTCTAATTTCCAGGACAAGTTAATATTAACAACAAAATTGCAGCCATGTTAGACTCAAAGACAAACACATTATCAGTATTATGGCAGAGCAAAGTAAAAAAAGGAATGTGAAGAACATACGTTCCCATGCCAATAGCTACAAGAAAAACTGTGGGTTTCACCATCAACAGCAGCAAACTTGACCTTCTCACTTGTATCCATGGCACCTGCAAAACCATTACTGTTTAAACCGCAGTTCCCAAACCATAAACACATGACCAGTCACATCTAGTTTACACGGGAACCATCTGAAAACTACACACAATTCTGAAAATCACTTTGAAGCTTTGTAACTGATTTCTGATGCAGAACAGATTTACGGAACTTCCTAAGTGTAGCATGAGAGACATTAAAAAGTTTCAAACATAAGGATTTGGATTTAGAAAGGTGTGCATTTAAACTATTGAATTTCAGAAGGAAAAGTGGGGGCTGATGTTAGGACTTGGGTTATTCTAACTACAGGGAAGAAGGAAACTAGGGTTATCTCATTGGTTGAAGAATATAATGTAGTGAATTATAATGCGATATTTCCCTCAGGAAGAAAAGAAGCAATAAAATTTCATAGAAGCTACCAGAAAAGGAAACAGGAACTACTATATTCAGGTACATGTCTTGCTACACTGAGTAAAACTGCATTGATATTTGAGAAAACCTTTTGGTTATGATCAACAAAGTCTGCCAGATCTGCAATGCACATTTAATCAAGATAAACAGGGAGTATTTTTCTCCCTAATCTTATCAGTAAATCAGAAATATACATTAGAGGGGTCTATAACCTATCTTTACATCCCAGGCAAATTTTTATACAGGCAGAAGACATGCCATGAAATTCAAAGGCTACTCACACAGGACATCTTATCCAGACAGTATAATATTTGAAGCAGTCATGACTCATGACATAGTGAACATAAAGTTACAGTAAAGACATTCTTGCTGCTGTTAACATTATTTGACAAATTAAGTGATCACACATGTGCCTGTGTATGTGTGTGCATGCTATCAACAAAACTTGGCATTGCTATACTCTCCAACAAAGGCTATTACTGCCTGGGTAGAAACCTTGAAAAGAAACAAAGAGCATTTAAGCTGATGAAGAGTGTAATACACTCTCCAACAAAGGCTATTACTACCTGGGTAAGTTAAACTCCACTTGATAATGTAGTTGGCATACAACTAATATACAGCTAGCCCTGTAGGAAAATATAAAACTTAGTTACATGAACATATGTTGGAAGCAAAGTTATTTGAATTTGAGGAAAAGGCCCAGTCAGCACAGTGAGAGTGGTAGAGAGGGGGAGGCTAAGACATAGCACAATGGGTGGAAAAACTTAGTTACCTGGTCTGGGATCTAGACTCTTCTTCCCTTCTCCCTACATAAATTCATTTGGAAGGCTAAGATTTCTTCAAAGGTTAAGGCTTTAATTTGGACTTCAATACTAATGATTTGCTGCAGGTTTGGAGACCATCAAACAGTTGTGTCATGAGTTTTTGGAATAATGACACCAATCAGCCCATGTTTCTTTATTGTCCTTTGGTTTGGAATATTTGGTGTAGACTCTTTGGAATTTCAGCACTTCTTGGGTTTGTCTGGACTCCGCATGATCTTCTGATGGTTCGGCATTGAAGTTTTGGAGGAACGAAGGATATGAAGTGTCTATGGAATTGTGTTATCTTAGCAATAATTTGGAGTGTGTGGTTGGAACGTAATGCAAGGATCTTTCGTGATTGTTATCTCCCATGGCACATTCTATGGGGAAAGATTGTTTTCCTTGCTTCTTTATGATGTTTTGTTTTGGGTGCGTTTTGGGTATTTCCATTACATATGCAACAAGACTAGCAGGCCCTTTTGTTTTAGACTTGCCTTTTCTTATTTATTTCTATTTATATTTCTGCATATGGACAATCTCCTCCTTTTACTTCTCTTTTTCCTTACTAAAATTTATTTTTATTAAAAAAAAAAAGAAAAAAAGAAAAAGAAAAAACTCTTTTAAATGTCATCCTCAAACTTCCATGTGTATGGGTCTACTATTTTGTAAAAGTCATTGAAGGGATATTAACATTATTTTATGCAAATTGATCAAAGATAACATAAATGCAGTATTGACCAATGCCACAAGGGGAGAGAAATTCAATTGCCATACCTGTCACAAATTCTTGAGGTTGGAGCTGAATTTGCATCACTAACCTTGAAAAGTATGGTGTAAATAAGAGAATGGAAACCTACATGGATATAATAACAACTAAATGTAATAGGACATGCTTCACTAACTCAGAAAAATAAATAAATAAATATTGCATGAACATGATACTAACAAATTCTACAGAAGGAACTTTTTTTTTTCCCACCCTTTTACCTCCTTCATATAAGTCAGAACTTACCAGTATATGCCATTATCTCTGTTAAACATACAGTAAACTGATGAGATTGAACAGAGAAAATATTGCCTCCTTTTGAAAGTCAATTGTTTCATAAGATAATAATGGGCAAAAAACACTAACTAAGAGGCATTGCTATAGGATATGGAATCAGAAGCGTTGCAGGTTAAAGAAGAAGATGTAACTAAGAGGCACTGGTATAACATAAGCAGTAAGAAGTGTTGCAAGGGGAACAAGAAGAAGAAGTACGTGAAACATGATAATGAGGTGGATAAAAAAGATTTAAAAGAAAACTTGAAACAACCATATGTAACACCTTGTTTAAGAATTTAAATCTAGAGACAACTCCTTGTTAATGAAATCATGGTGAATTCAATTTAAGCTCTATGAGTTTGCTACCTTTCTTTTTACAGAAAGAAGAAAGTTGCAAGTCGTTCGATAACACTCCCACCACCCAGGCTATAGGTTAAGGGAAAAGATGCAAAGGAGAACCTATAAAAGGCGTAAATAAAAAATTGAAGTTCATACTAGCTCAAAAAGTCCAACAAGCCAAGCTTCTGCAGCTGCACCAATTTCTTTGCTATGTAACGTCAATCCTATACAATCACACAAAAGGAAAGAAGAGAAAAAGAGAAAAAACAGTGAGGTGGGAATTATAAGAACAATAGAAGAAACGAAAAGTATAAAGTATCCTTAAAGCCTAACCTGAAACAATAAAAATTCCAAATGGTCAATTTTTGATAGATGATCTATCAGCGAGGCAACCAAGACTGAGATTTGCAAGTCCTAATACCACTCCACCAAGAAGGGCTACATATGCATGACATTAAACAAAAAATATGTAACAAGTAATTAATAATGGAAATGATGAAAATTTAGTCAGGAAGTCATGAAATTTCCAAAGTTCACTAATTATTATGCAAACAAAATGGAATATGATAATATTTACCCAAGGGTCGAAAGTTCTTCCCGCAAAACTCAAAATCGGTTCCACCCAAATTAACCCCTTGCCCCGAGTGTGTTTCCTTCCATTACCATCTATCTGAAACCAGCTATCATTTCTGTAAGAAAATAGATATGTGTTTGGTTGCGGAGAAAATGGAGCTGATATTAAGAAATCTTTAAAAGCTTAAACCCTAGTTATGCACCAACTAAAGTATGAAATCAAAAATTGAACTTCGTGAGTCGCTCAATACTATATATCATGATATTCACTATAACAACAACTTTAAATTGGCAATTCAAAATTTCTTTTTCTCCTTAATTACGATGCTTAACTTGGAGGAGAATGAACCTGATCGGACCCTTGGCAGGCTCTGATGGGATTCAGATTTGACCGGCTAATTCTGGAATTGACAAAATGTCTGCAAAATCCCAATTGATTTCCCAGGAGATAAGGGTTCTGGTGACCGAACATCGAAGTCCTGGAAGGTGGAACTATGAGAATTAGGGTTTGAATGGTTCCCGCCATGGAAGTAACTGATTTTTTTCAGTGTCAAAAAATTTATTGAAGGACTTTATTTGAAAATAACATGCTATATAGAGCTTTGACTTTTACAAACATTTATTTATTTATTTTGGAACAAAATGTTTTTCAAAAAGAGTGTGATTAATTGGATTTTTTATTTATTATTATTTAGGAAATCCTGTTAGGCCTACCACAAAGTTCAAGGGTAGTTCCTCTGAAAATAGAATTATATCTCCTATCGAGAGAGTTCATTAATTAAATCAACTGAAATCTTTATTTATTATAATATAATCCTTTATAAATATGTTATTTGATAAACAAAATACAAAAATCCCATTAATTGGAAAGGAAAGTTCATAATTATCAAATATTATTAAAAAATAAAAGAAAAACTCGTTTGAAAGATCTCAATGATTTAGTATATATGGAAAACTTAGAGCACAATTTAATTTATCATGTTTAGACGATTTGAGATTACCCAAATTATGCTACATTAGTGAATGAAAGTTATGTTGTTCTCACGAATAGGAGTTATAGTTTTTGACGTTGTCTTCACATTTTCTTCACAAGTCTTTGCTTGTTGCAGAGCACTCAGTGCTTCAATTCTCAAATTATGATCATCATAAGTATTTATCAGCAATTATTAAGTACACCAATGGCTCTCTATAATTTTGTGCACATAATTGATATCGCTTTCTTATTTCACGGTCACCGGTTATGCCAATGATGTAATTGATCTCTTTGTACGTATTTTTTGTAGTGATACGAGCTAAGTTGATGGTGGACTTAGTAAGAGTATGAAGATCTGTTTTGATTATACGAGGATCGGTATCAAGATACGTTAGCAGTAAGAAATGCCTTCGAGTTTAGAGCATATTAGGTTAATCTCATTCTCGGTTACTATAGCTAATGAGAAATTAATGAAAAACAATGTTATTATTGAAAATGGATGGAGAAAGGTAGAGATCATATCTAAAGAAAAGGCCATTTTTATTCTCTTTCAAAGGTTGGTGTTGTTTTTGTATGAAGGATTTTGTTTATATATAGTAGTAGTGATCGTTTCTCAAGGTTTTCAGTAGCTGCAAAGAATTAAAGATTAAGTAATGTGGCGGAGAAAATTTTATTTTAAAAATGACTAATTAATGTTGGTTTCGGAAACATTTATTTTGTGTTTATGATTAGGACAGTTAACCAAGAGATAAAAAGAGTTACGTTTTTTCTTGTAAATTTTTTTTTTTAAAATAGAAATTTTAAAATCAAGTTCTAAGTTAATTAAATAAGACATCAATATATTTTTATTTTGTTCTTAAATTGAAAAGAAATATATAAATATTATATAAAATATAATTATTATTTAAATATTGAGAGAATATATACTGCCTTAGGTCTTATTTATAATTTGTGATTGCATGAGAAATATGTGTAAAAAATATGTCCATATAATATATATATATATTGATTTAGCAGGCAAGTTTACTCACACTTTGACTAAAAATTTATCTGATCCAGTCAAAAACAGACCATTCATGTGGGACTAAAAAAGATTTACTCCTCGTAGCCTCCCTCAATGAGATTTGAACCCATGAAGTTTATGAAGTGGAGTTCTAACTTATTGACCATCAATCCATCGCCTTAGAGTAAAATTATTCTAAAATCGCAAGAAAATTAGAAATTAAAACATTACATTAACTTTATGTAATATACGATTTTTTCTTCAGATTTCGATCTTACTTTCTTTTTTTTTTTCATTTTTTTCTCTTAAACAAGAGCATAAATCTTTATATTATTTTTAATTACCTTCTCTCTCACTTATTTTTCCAACATTAATTTGTTCTTAAACAAAGATTATCACGGGCATTGGGAAAAACAATTTTAAATAAACCAATGACACATTTATTTGACAAATAATGTATGACTAGCTCGCTGCATGAAACTTTATACATACATCATTACTTTTATCTAAAAGAACTCACCACACATATATCGAGGTTTAGCTCATCTGAGAGCAACTACGATAATTTGCGAAAAGAACTCAATGAAAGAAAATCAAATTCTCAATCTCTTGAGGAACATTTTTTTTTATTTTTCTTTTTTTTTACTAGACCAACTTGTTGTTGGTGCTTATATTGTGGTTGACAATAATTTTAGTGATATTCAATTAATTAACTGATTTTTTGATTTTTTACAATCTACATTTATAATTAGGTGTGTCTAGACAAGTTTATACACACCTTAACTAATTAGACTATTCTCCTAAAGGAAAGTAACACATGTTCTTACCCACCATGCCAATTAACCAAACTAAAACTATTTAAAAAGCTACTTAAACACCAATTGAAATTTTGATTGTGTGTTTTCTATATAAATATTTTTCTTGTTGATTTGAGATTTTGTTTGTGCCATTTTTAATTTTTATGACCGGAACGCTGAAAATTTAAAAAGGATCCTCGATTAGAATTGAAGAATTCAGTTTTTAAGTCGATACCCAAGCAAGGATTTCAGCTGTAACTATGTCCATGACCAACATAAATTTGGGTTTCAGCTGTTGCTAGTCTTCAAAGAAATTAGTTGTTTAAGTTATTGATGTGAGGGATATAATTGGTACTTTCCTAACAATACTTTCAGCTAAATTGAATGGCAAACAGATATTGTTAAAACTGAAATTTGATCAGTGAAGTGAATCTCTAACTACCAAAATCCAAGCCAAAACAATAATGGTCATTTGATAAACTATAACATAAAATCTCATAAATTGAAAAGAAAAAGTTGCAAATCATCATATTATTTATAAAAAAAGATCATTTGAAAGATTCTAATGATTTGGTATGAGAAACCAACTAAATCTAGTTTATCACATTTAAACGATTTGAGATAACCCAAATTATGCTACACTGGTGAATGAAAACTATGTTGTTTTCACGAATAGGAGTTATAGTTTTTGACGTTGTGTTCACATTTTCTTCACAAGTCCTTGCTTGTTGCAGAGCACTCAATGCTTCAATTCTCAAATTACGATCATCACGAGCATGTAAGTATCTATCAGCCGTATTAAGTTCACCAATGGCTTCTCTATAATTTTGTGCACATAATTGATATCGCTTTCTTATTTCACGGTCACCGGTTATGCCAATGATGTAATTGATCTCTTTGTATGTATTTTTTGCAGTGATACGGGCTAAGTTGATGGTGGACTTAGTGAGAGCCCGAAGATCTGTTTTGATTATACGAGGATCAGAATTCAAGGTACGTAGGCAGTAAGGAATGCCTTCGGTTTTAGAGCATATTAGGTTAATTTCATTCTCGGTTACTATAGCTAATGAAAAGTTAATGATAAACAATGTTGTTATTGAAAACGAAAGGAAAAAGGTAGAGATCATATCTAAAGAAGAGGCCATTTTGATTCTCTTTGTATGGTTTGCGTTGTTTTTGTATGGAGGACTTTTGTTTATATATAATAGTAGTGATCATTTCTCAAAGTTTTTAGTTGCTGCAAAGAATTAAAGATTAAGTAATGAAACGGAGAGAAACTTATTTTAAAATTGAGTAATTAATTTTAATTTTGGAAACATTTATCTTGTGTTTATGTTTAGGACGGTTAACCATGAGGCAAAAGTGTTTTTTTTCATCATAAAAAGAAAAAAGAGTTATGTTTTCTTGTAATTTGTTATAAAAGAAATAGAAATTTAAAATCAAGTTCTAAAATAAATAAGACAATAGTATATTTTAATTTGAGAATTAGGAGAATATATACTGACACATTAGCTAATATTGTAATCACATTCAAGAATAAATTATTACTTTACTTAAGTCTTATTTATAATTTGTGATTGTGTGAAAATATAAGGATTTTACTCTTCATAATCTCCTGTTTATGAAGTGTGAGTATCACCTTCTTGACCATCAAGCCAATCCCTTTGAATAACATTATTCTCAAAATAAATAATAAAGAGTGGCCTTGCCACAACAAAAAATTTTATTGGCCACAGCTTAGTAAATATTTATGTTAAATAGAGACTAAATTACCTTTCAAGAGAATAAGAGTTGAAAACCAAGAAAATAAACCAATAGTTGTAATCCAACTGTTACTTTCTTTCTCTTATTTATTATCCCCATATGTCTCTCAACAAAACTACATTCATTAACGATCTTCCTCTTCATCTGGTTTGACATGTTTTTTTTCTTTTTTTCCATGAATTCTATAGGAGAGGGCCATATTATCTTGTTTTACCTAATAATTTCTATGACAAAAAGTTTATAAACATCTGAGTAATTGTGAGAAAATGGAATCCCATTTACTTAATTGATCAATTGATTAACGACATTAGAGAAAAAGGAAAAAAAAAATTTGCACCTTGAATTGAATCCAGTACACAAAATATAATTTCAACAAAAAATGTTGGATCCATGATTCATCTAAAATAAAATAAAATGTTCTTGCTCTATCTTGATATGCTATTCGGTGGCTAATAGATCAACCCAAATCTTGTCTCATTTGGAATCAGAGATAATGGAAGAAAGATGCAAAATTAGTAACTCTTAAAGCTAACCCAACATATAAAGAAATAAAGTGTGTTCTTTGCTCAAACAAAATGAGAATGAGATGGAGGCCGGTAAGAAGGGGATGGGAGAAGAGGAAGAAATAGAACAATAAATAGTTGTTCTTGTATTGATATTAATACTTTAAATAATTAATCTTGAAAATTTTAAAAACTAATTGAAGATAATATTGTCTATTTAAATAATTAAATATTTAATTGGCTGTAGCTATAAAGTTTTTGACTGTGGCAATAAGGACACCCATAAATAAAATATAGAAATGATAAATGAAAACAGTACATAACTTAATGTACTACAATATTTTCTTCAGATTTCATTCTTACTTCCTTTATTTTTTTTTTAACTTTTTTCTCTTAAACAAGAGCATAAATCTTTCTTTTTATTATTTTTAATCACTTTCTCTCTCACACGTATTTTTCCTACATTAATATGTTCTTAAACGAAGATCATCATGAACATTGGAATTTTTTTTTAAATAAACCAATATCACATTTATTTTACAAATAATATATGACTAGCTCTCCAATAAAGAACATTGTACCTACATCACCATTATTTTTTATCTAAATGAACCCCCACCACACCTATGTTGAAGCCGAAATTTAGTCATCTAAGAGCTACGATCATTTGTGGAAAGAACTCGGTCAAAGAAACTCGAAAATTGATCAACCTTTGGTGGAACACTTTTTGAATTTTTTTTTTTGCTAGACCAACTCATTGTTGGTGATTATACTATACAACAATAATTTTAACGATATTCAATTTATTAACTAATTTTTTCATTAACCAGATTAACAAACTCTTTAAAAAGCTTAATCCCTATTTAAACACCAACTAAAACATCAAATCAAAAAACAATGTTGCCACTCCATTATATGATAGATATCACTATTAGTTATATTACTATTAAGTAACACTTTAAATTTGGCAATTCAAAATTATTTATTTCCTTTTTTTTCACTTGTTTCCTACATTTCCTTAATCAACAAACAATTACTGCCACTCTGATGATATCAATCTAAGTAGCACTTCAGATTTGGAACACTAAAGAGTTCTCTGTCTAATTTTTCGTTTGGGCTTTAAGGCCTTTTTACTATCAAATAAATTTCAACAACAAACCAATAAATGATTTTCTTTTCTGAGTGTAAACAAACTTATTGATATTTTAAATTACTGATTTTATTCTTATATTCATCCATTTGATTTTCAATTGTTTCAAGCAACATGAAAGAGGAAAAGCAAACCTCATCACAAAATTCGAACAAATACTTGAAAGATCTTTATCATTTAGTATGAGAAACCTCAATCTAGTTCCCCTTGTTTAAAAGGAGAATAGAGACAACCCAAATTATGTTACATAAATTAATGACATTCATGTTGCTAAGATGAAGAATATTTTTCTTCTTGGATGTTTTATTCACATTTTCTTCGCAAGTCTTTATTAGTTGCAGACCATTCCATGCTTCATCTCGTAACTTACGAATATCGCGGTTTTGTAAGTACTCCGGAGCATTTTAATGACATCGATATAGCTTTGTAACACGATATATAGTCCTGGCTACGTTCACCAAAGAAGATTATGTATCTGAGACTTGTAGCTGTTATTCCAGCAATTTTATTAGCCATGACTATGGTGTAATTAGCACGCCCCAAAGATCTGTTTTAGTCATATTTGGATTTTCTTTGAAGATATATTGGCATGTAGGAGGGTCTTCAGTTTTAGAGCAGATTATGTTAATCTCTTTTTTGGTTACTATGGCTAATGATGAATTAATGAAAAACAATGTTGTTATTGAAATTAGGGAAAGCAGAAAAGTGGAGATATCTAAAGAAGAGGCCATTTTGGTTCTCTTTTTATGTTTTGTGTTGTTTTTGTATCAAGGGTTTTGTTTATATATAATAGTAGTGTCTGTTTCTCAAGGTTTTAAAGAGCTGTAAAGAACTGAAGATTAAGTAATAAAACAGAGAGAACTTTATTATAATAATGAGTAATTAATGTTGTGGTTTTTGGAAGATGGGGTTATTGGTTAGAGATGATCTCATCAGCCTAATTTTAAAACATTTCTATTGGATTATGGTTGAGACTGTTAAAATGAATAGGCAAAAGAGTATGTATATGTTTTCTTTTTATGATTGGAAGTAAAATAATATTATAGTTTGTAACTTGGATCCATTAACAAAATATTTAATAAGCCTGATACACTTACATGGACTCGAATTATAATATATCTTAACATCTCTAACATGTCTTCTGTAATTTCTTCTGTTGAGTGAGCTTAGCAGGCTACTCTCATGCCATACAATGTCAAACAAGATTTAAGGAGGGAAATTTGTTTTCTCCATCATTCCACTACTGTTATTTTCAAGGGTTATGTCAGAATGAAGTAATTTTGTAATGTAACCCCCTTCACGTTTGTTTTCAAATGGGAAGGAGATGGACTTAAAAAAGTTAAAAGTCACCAAAAACATTTATAGCATTCATTCACCAAATACATTCATAGACCCAAGCTGAAAACACTTCAACAAAAGTGATTTATAGCATTAGACAAAAAATGTTGCTACAGGTAAAAAATTGGTTGCCAAAAGATACGGGAACGGTTTCTGGCCATTGACATTAACTTCATTGCCCAAAAGAATCAGCAACAGTTTTTTCTTGCATGACAATAATTATTCAAATTTTACTGCAATGCCTAGTAAACCATTGCCTATAACCAATTCTACCACAGTTTTATTATTCGAATGTTGCTTATTCAAATATGACAACAGTTTTATGTATAATATCTACAACAGCTTTGGATATATTAGGTAACGTTTTTTGTAATAGAAAATACAGCAATTATTTTTGACTTCAACAACAGTTTTGTTAGAAAGATAGCCAACGGCTTGTGATTATATTAGGCAACAATTTTTCTTTTTATAAGCAACACCTCTCCTAAAAATAGTCAACACTCATGTTTTAATATGCATCACTTTATTATTACGAAGGCAACACTTTTTTGTGTGTATTTGCAACACTTAGATTTTGTTGCCCTTTGTCAATTATTTTTTAATTAATATTGAATTTTCAGTATACAAATTCTACACCTCAAAATTATATTGAAACTTGTTAAATAATAACATTTATCCATTCAAAAACATCAAACCGCACAAAAGTAAAAATCCCACAAACATTATTATGTCTTAATTCATAATTAAAACATGTATAGTTAACACAACAAAAAACACTTAATAATGTTGCTACAGCATAATAACACATCTTTTGATTTAAAAATGTTTTATATCATCATCTTCATCAAGTCTAGCACCATTTTCATCATCCAAAAAGCTATCACCTCCATGCAAAAACTGATCTAACATTAATAAAAGTCAAAATTAGAAAGTTATAATTAAACTAAAACTACTGTCATTTGTGCATGGAGAGCAAAACAAGGTTTAAGTCTTTAGCTATGATGTATTATATGCACTAAACTGATTAGTTTACTACTGCAACATTATTGAAGATATATTACTCATCAACAAGAGAAACAAATCACTTGGAATTCAATTATTAGCATGAAAATATTGTAACAAGAAAGGCTATGTAAAGATCAATTATGTTGGTAATGTAAAGAGATCTCTATAACTTATTCTAAATCCATTAGGCATGAAAGTATAGTAGAAGAGGGTTATATTAGAATCCTAAAAATACATCAAGCATCTGTACAAATACTACAAACTCTTTAAGTCATTACAAATCAAATAGTATATGAAAGAACCTTAGTATATGTAAAGATTTTTTATTTTGGTAATGACATACCTTTTGTAATATTAGTACATATGTAAAGGCAGATGATCTCATATGTGCACTAGCAGCATCACATGGAGAAGAGGTCAACAATGGTGCAATTATATCTAGATTTATGACCAGATTGGGATTGCTTTGTTAAAGAGCAAATAAAATAGTTTAAAAAGCATCCACCATCTTCTTTTGCATATCTTCTTGTATAGATTGCAGATTTTCTTCATTGGCTTTTTTCAATGACTCAAAATCATATTTTCTTTTCAATGATGATAGTTTGATATTCCTTCCCAAGCAACAGACTCTCCCAGGTTTCTCTTTTCCAAATATAATAGCAAACTTTTTCTTGACTTTCATTAGGATTCGAGATTGATTCCTTAAGCAAGGACTACAAACATAAAAACAAAAATACATAAAGAAAGTAAGATTCTTATCACAAAAACAAGCATGTTCTAGTTGCACCAATCAAAGAAATCATAAGAATGAAAAGCCACTTAATGTACAAAGATAATGTTTACAATTTTATTACTTCCAATAAAGAATGTAGTCATTAGGGCACACATCAATTTTTTTATAATCCAAACCCAAATCAATTATCATACTCTTGGCTTTGTTGAATAAGCTAGGAATGTTAAGATGAGGCATTGCCTCTTTTAATAGCTCCAGGAGAACAGTGAATGAGACATTACTCCATCCATAACAACACTTCGTATGATACAATCTGATTATTAAAGAAAGTGTTGAGAAAGTCTTATAACTTGGATACAATTCTTGCTTAACTTCATCAATTAGATTGTAAAACTTTTTGGCATCCGCATTTAGCCTTTCTCTGTTCACATCCATTCCTATAAAGTTAAACCTGCCAGCTACATCTCTAAAGGTCTCACGCAATAGTCTATCTATATCATCATATGTATTCCATTTATCTTCTTCGTCATCGTCAAAATCCATCATAATAAGTGATGATCCTTCACCATGAAAAACCCAATCAATGTACCCCTTTTTAAAACCCTTACAGATTAAGTGGTTGAAGACTCCCACTTATCACCCGTATAAAAATTGCAACATTTTATGCATGGACAAAAAATCTGCCCCTCTTGAGTTGAATTAGAATAAGCAAAGTCCAAGAATTTCTCAACACCATTAATATACTCACTACTTGTTCTAGGCATTTGTATCCAACTCTTATAGGTTGTCATAATTAAAATATTTGCCAAATCATAAATTAAATACCAACTAAGAAAAAAAAACTGAAGACCCTTACAAAATTTTTGTACAAATAACATGTAATAAGAATTATTTATATCTAATTTAAGTATCTATCTCTACAACTTTGAATGAATCACAAGAACAAATAAAACTAGAAAACAGTTAAAAAGTTAGACACATATGCTACAATTGGAAAATCTACACATTAAAAAAATTAAAAAGTTTAGGCTTAGCTAGTTCTATTCATACTACATCTAGATCCATCTTATTTCAAATTATATAAATATATCATTTTTTTTATATTTATTTATTTGGTTCCCTTTTTTCTTTCTTTGCTGCACCAACATTAAATTAGAAGCCAACATTAATTTCAAAGACAAAAAGAGAACAAAATAGGGTAAAAGTACTGTATACCATAAAAGAAAGATGAGTAGCAAATATAAAATTACAAATTTGTTATTAGCATAATGATTTCCTCACCAATTATAGACGTTATTAAAATACAAGATGTTTCTTTTACAAAGATCCATATAACCTGTAACCTCAACCTATAAGAACATGTTTGTCTCTTTGTGACTTTGTGATTTGGCAATTAATTAATGCATGATTTAAAGTAATTAATTGATTACACAGTATTCATGATTGTGTGTTGCCATTGGATTTCTAACTTGGCAGTGATATTTTAAAAAATCTATACATTAAAACCATGGTAGTGGTGTTTTGTTACCCTGTCTTTAAAAGTAATATTTTAGTAGTTATATAGTAGTGTCATACAACTACTAATATATATATATATATATATATATATTAATATGTAATGTTATAAACAACTTTGTCCTTTTCAGAACAAGAATTAAGAGAGAAAAAAAAAATGAGAGTACTGCAACCTGCCCATCTGATGTTCTTTATAATTGGGCCTACACTGAATAGACACCTTTGGTCAATCTTATTATTAGGCTTTCTTTCTCTTACAAACCCAAGGTAAATAAACAAAGAAAGGCCCATCATCAAAGTGTGACAACTCTTGGCCTATCCTTTGGTCATTTCCCTAAAATTATTGACATTTTTGGTCAAATTGAAACCACTCCCTGTGTAAGAGAGACAGGCAAGACTGGCAGAAAAATTCATGTAAAAATCATGTTGGAGACTTTCCATGTTAGTTGCCTGAGATACCCACTTAAACACGGGACATTGACAGGTCCCTGCCTTTTATTTTTCTTTATTTAATTCTCTTTTATTTTGCTTCTTTTTTTTTTTTCTTTCTAAATTTTGTTTTAATTTAAGAAATTATTCTATTTAATAATACTATGCATTTAAAAATAATATCAAATACCAAAAAAAAAAAAAAAAAAATTAATAATAATAATATCAAACTTCTCCAATTAATTTGTAAAGTTATCAAGTAAATGTGTTCTTATTATTGATTTTATAAATTCGAATATTCTTAATAAAAATTGAGAGAAATAAATATGGTGTTTAATTTTTTAACAATAAAATATAAATTTATTATTGGTGTAAATAACATATGTAGATCGAAGAAATAAATTAATTTTACTGTGGACTTATGTATCCTATGATAGAGTAATTAGAGATACATAATATCCGGATCCATCCAAGTAAATGACAAAATTAACAATGAAATAGTGCCAAGTTACTTTTCATAACTCCACAATCACAATTCACAAGCAATCATGCATCTCTGATTCAGAGGGCTCTCAAGATTGTCCTTAGCTATTATTAATTATATATGCCATTTGCTACATTAATTCTATACCAAATTCAACAAAAAGAAATTACATAGATTACAGGAATGAATTTGAGGTACTTGCTAATAGCATGAAAATGAAAACAATAATGGTCCTGTAATTTGTGGAAATCATTCACCTGAGATGTAAAAATTACAGGAGTGGTCCAAATTGAAGGGAGAGTACTGGGGAGTAGTTGGAGATGGTCCAATAACTAAACTACAAAAACAGGAACCATCACTCAATAATTCCACACTTTCCATCATCTACAGATTGCACATTACACATCTCCAAAACCCAAACACAATAAATTCTCTCGTCACTCTCTCAAGACACATCCCCTCCACACAAAACCAAAACTCCAATTAGACCACACTAATTAATTTGTGTCACCCAAACACACACACTTTAGCAGCAGACAACACGATGCTGATCATGGCAGTTCTACCACTGCTGCTAATGAACCATATTATAATTCCCAATTGCCATCCTCCCCGACTTCATCACCAACTACCCATTCAATATCATACCCCAATTTACAACAGTTTAACATAATAATGCCATTGAAGAAAGGCCACTCACAGCATTGGCCTAAGAGATACAAGGAAGTGAAGGTGAAGTAGCAAAAAATAGTCAAAGTTAGGTTAACGGTATGAGGATCTAAACATGAGAGGCAGTGAAAGAGACAACCAACCAAATACGGAGAAACCAAGAGAAAAATAAGATCTTGGTGCTCAAGCTCACGCAATTACTAAAAGTTCAGATGCCCAGGAAAGCTTACCGTCTCTGAAGAACGGTAATATCACCGGCGCGTCGCTCTCTGGGTGCGTCAGCTTCTAAGCCATTTCAAGTCTTCGGACTCAGTCAGCTGGAAAAGGAAATGGCTGAACAGCTAGTTACGGTGGTGGTTGAATCTTGGTGGAACACTCAAATTAGAAGAACCAATCAATTAGTTGAAGGGTTGTGATTGATTCAGAGAATAATTTGCTCCCTAAGAAAACAAGTACCTACCAGAAGGATACCATCTCTGATTCTTCTAGGGTTTAGCCTTGTTAGGGTGAAAAGGAAATGGAATATATGCGTGAATTGGAAAGTGAAATTAAGAAGGAAGAAAACAAAAGGAAATAAAATTAAATAAAAAAGAAAAGTAATTGGAGAAAAAAATATAAGATAGATATATAAATATATATATAAAACATGAGTTGGAATTAAGAAGAAATTAAACAAAAGGGAAAGAAAATTAATTAGGAGTAAAAAAAGAAAAGTAATAAGGAGGGAAAATATTAGATATGTACACATGAGTTAAAATATTTAAACTAGGTAATATTTGTTTTTTTTTTTAAATTATTAATTTTAAAATTTTTGGTGTTAAAATATATAAAAAAACAGACAACTCTTAATTAAATATTGCCACTTATTAAATATGGCTAACGGTTTTGTAAATGTTGTACTACAACTGTTGCAGCTGTTCCACAATAAGAGTTAAAAACAAAGACAATACTTACTTAATGTTGCCAATTATAATATATTACTGCGGTTTCCTAAATGTTGTAGTACAACTGTTGTGATAGTTTCAAAAGTAAAATAATAGGTTATTTTCGTTACAAAAACAAACTCAACACTTAATTAAATGTTGCCAACTATTACATATGGCAATGGTTTTTTGATTGTTGTAATATAATTATTGCCGTAGATTTAAAATTAAAGTTATGGTTTATTTTTGTTGCCAATTACTAACTATTACAACAATTATTTAAATGTTGTAGTATACGTGTTGCTGAAATTTAATTTTTCAGACAACAGTTTTGTTTCATTGTTGTATTATATTTTTGGCAACGGTTTGTTAAGTGTTATAATTTTTCTGTTGCCTTAGATCACTTTTGGTGTAGTGAAGGTAAATATAATTCTATTACCTACCGATTGTTATTGTATACGGAATGGGAATGAGAACGTAAAATATCACTTATTTTAGAACGTGGTACAACAAGAGTAGGGCATAAAACATTTTTTGCTCAAAGTAAAATCAAAAAAGTAGCAACTGCTGTTGATATATTTTTTTCTTTATATTTATTTTTTATAAATATAATCTTAAAAATTAGTTATAAATAAATAATAATTTTATAATTTTTTTAATAAATTGTTTGCAACGGGCCAGATTTTTTTATTTTTTTAGGACCGAATGGACAATAATGTACCGAGGGTGTCTTTAGAGTATATCGAATCAATATAACTATCCTTCTTCTGATACAACAATGCAATTTCACAATTAGTATCAAGATGAAGTGCTAGATTATTTCTTTTTTCTTTTGATTTTAAAGAATCGATTAGTCATCTAGTAAGAGTAACAATAATAGCAGTAATAAATAATAGTATTCGATGGAAGAAAAAGGACAACTACTAATAATAAAATTTGAATCACTATTTGCAATGCGCACATTGTTGTTTTTGTATTTAGACCCAAACGTGTGGCCTAATTACAAGGATAGGGCTTTCTATTTTATAAATTGAAGCATTTTAATTTATTTTTTTCATTTCACTAATTTTATAATATTACTCATGAATGATATTCTTTTTTAAAATTGACTTACTAAACAATAATAAATAAATAAAACACAGCATTTCAAATTATGACTTGCAAGTTGCAAACACAATTTTTAAGTTCATCCAAACAACACCAAAAAAATATAGGTTAGCATTTCAGACAACATCTCAAACCATAACTTTTTTTTAAAATCACACATGTAATAATTTCATATATATGTTTACTTTTAGATAATTAAAGACATAAGAATAATACAAAATGAAAATTTGGATGTCTTCTATTCATCTAAAGAAAAGGAGAGAAAAAAAAAATTATAGTTCATCAAAAATTTGTTTTGTTTTTTGTCTAGATAAATATTTATCTTGTTGATTTATGATTTTGTTTGTGCCATTTTTAATTTTCATGACTGGAATGCTGAAAATTCGAAAGATATTATTGATTGGAATCGAAATATCAAGTTTGTAAGTCAATACCCAAACAAAAATATATGGTAACTATGTCCATGACCAACTGTAATTTCGGTTTCTGCTGTTGCTAGTCTTTAAAAGAAATTAGTTGTTTCAATTATTGATGTGAGGGAAAGTTCATCCGTACATATATAGCTTTCTTAACAATACTTTCAAATAAATCCTTTATATAAAACTTTCTCGAGAAAATATAAAACAATAATTATTTTTGCTCTCTATTCAAGCAGCAGGAGCTTCTCTTCCAATGTGCAAGAGAAACCATTACCCACGGATTGCATAAGGAAGGAGCTAGATAGAATGGCAAACAAACATGTTAAAACTGAAATTTGTTCAGTGCAGTGATTCTTTAGCAACCAAAATCCAGGCCAAATCAATTATTGTCATTTGATAAACTATAATAGAGAATCTCATCAAATTGAAAACAAAAAATTCCAACCTCTCATATTATTAATATTTTTAAAAATTATTGAAAAGATTCTAATGATTTAGCATGAGAAACCAACTAAATCTAATTTATCACGTTTAAACGATTTGAGATAGCCCAAATTATGCTACACTGATGAATGAAAACTATGTTATTTTCACGAATAGGAGTTATAGTTTTTGACGTTGTCTTCACATTTTCTTCACAAGTCTTTGCTTGTTGCAGAGCACTCAATACTTCAATTCTCAAATTACGATCATCACGAGCATGTAAGTATCTATCAGCGTTATTAAGTTCACCAATGACTTCTCTATAATTTTGTGCACATAATTGATACCGCTTTCTTACTTCACGGTCACCAGTGATGCCAATGATGTAATTGATCTCTTTGTATGTACTTTTTGCAGTGATATGAGCTAAGTTGATAGAAGACTTAGTGAGAGCATGGAGATCTCTTTTGATTATACGAGGATCGGTATTCAAGGTACGTTGACAATAAGGAATGTCTTCCGTTTTAGAGCAGATTAGGTTAATCTCATTCTCGGTTACTGTAGCTAATGAGAAGTTAATGAAAAACAACGTTGTTATTGAAAGGGAAAGGAGAAAGGTAGAGATATCTAAAAAAGAAGCCATTTTGATTCTCTGTTGTGGTTTGTGTTGTTTTTGTAGGAATGACTTTGTTTATATATAATAGTAGATTAGTAGTGACTGTTTCTCAAGGTTTTAAAGAGCTGCAAAGAACTGAAGATTAAGTAATAAAACAGACCGAAATTTATTATGAAGTTGAGTAATGAATGTTGTGGTTTTTGGAAGATGGGGTTACTGGTTAGAGCTGATCTCATATGCCAAGTTTTAAAACATTTCTATTGCATTGTGTTTAAGACTGTTAAAATGAAGAGGCAAAAGAGCATATATGTTTTCTTGTTAATTATCATTGGAAAAATGCTAACAGAAACAATTAAAAAGATAAAAAAAATACTAGCATAATAATAATACAATTTAAGGACAACTTAGTCTATTCTGTAGTGAGAAAACAATTAAATTGTCGATTTAATTTATATTAGATCAGATTGCAAGGCTCAATTTGATTCATTGAGGAACCTAAATGCACCCACTTTGTAACGAAGCTCCCCAAGCTCCCAATCGACTGTCGAAAGTGTCAAATCATGTACCAAACGGACTCTAATTGTGAACACAGATGGGAGTAACTTTTGAAATTTCAGAGTAAGGCATAAGTTAGGCTAACTTTTAGCTCTAGGAAATAAAAGTAGTTTCAAAACTTGCTATGATATCTATAAGCTGCTGGCTGAAGCCAAGTATCTTAAAGACATGCAGAACTACAGATTCCCCCTGTTTCTCCAGGAGTCTGCTACATCAAGCAAAGATTGCATGAACTTTTCCGGCTAACTAATGGCAAGGAAAGTAGGAAACATAGAATTGCTAGTCATTGTTGCTTGAATGACATTTTAAGAACATAATACTAGTCGAAAACAAAGAAAATACCGGAACTAATGGCGTTAGGTATAATTCAAGTTTATTATTATTATTATTATTCTTTTTCATCTCTATAATGTCTGCAAAATCAACTAACCAAATCTCCAACAAGTCTTATGTCCTCTGCTGAGTGAAGCTTAGCAACCGACTCTCATGTCATACGTGGGCTTTGTGTTTTTATAAGTATACTATTATCCTATCTCTTATGTACCCAATGAGTACGTAATAGATAAATTCATAAGCTGTTCATCCACAATTCATTCACAAGTCTTTATTTATTGTAGAGCACTCAATACTTCAACTATTAAATTACGAGTATGATGGGCATGTAAATACCTAATTATTAGCAATAACAAGTCTGTTCATAACTTCTAAATAATTTTGTGCGCACAATTGATACTGCTTTACTTGAGGATTATTACTACGACTATATAAGATAAATGTATGTGATAGCCATGTTCGTAATTGTCTGCCATATCATTAGTTAAGGCTACGGTGGAATAGGCAAGGGCCCAAAGATCTGTTTTGATTATACTAGGATCAATATTCAATATAGTTTGGCAGGAAGGAGGGTCTAATCAGTTTTAGAGCAGATTATGTTAATCTCTTTTTTGGTTATTATGGCTAATTAGGAGTTAATGAAAAACAATGTTGTTATTGATTCTCTTTTTAGGTTGTGTTGTTTTTTGTAAGAAAGACTTTGTTTAGACGCACAATATAGCAGGATTGACAGTTTCCCAAAGTTTTTAACGATTGATGTTGTAGTTTTTGATGATGATGTTACTAGTCAGAGCTGGTCTCATCTTATCAGCCTAATTTTTAAAACATTTCCATTGGTTATTATTAGGATTGTTAAACAGAGATAAAAGAGTTATGTTTTGTTATTATCAATATAAAAAGTTAAAAGAAACACCTAATATATATATATATATACATATATATAAAATACCAGCTTCTTGTGGGATTAGATTGCTAAACAAAACAGTTGGCTTCCTTGCTGAAGTTGTCAACAGGTTAATTGTGAACACAGACGGCAGTAACTTATGGAATTTGATAGACAATCCAAGACCTGGGGCTTGATGAGGCTAAGAAGTTTCAAAAATTGCCATCATATCTATCAGCTGCAGACAAGTATATTAAAGACATGCAAAACAAATGGTTTCCATGTTTCTCCAACAAGACTACTTCATACATCAAATAAAGATTGCATAAACTTTCTAGGCTCAGTAATGGCAAGTAAACCATAGATTGCAAGTCATTGCTGCTTGAATGACATTTTAACCACATAATACTCGTCGAAAAGAGAGAAAATACCGGAACTAATGGTGCTTGATATAATTCAAGTTTATTATTTTCTTCACCTCAATAATGGCTGCAAAATCAACTAATCCACTCTCCAACATGTCTTCTGTAAGTTCCTATGTTGAGTAAGCTTAGCAGGCTACTCTCATGCTATACAATGTCAAACAAATGTATTCAAGCAACAGAGAGCAACAACTTTCATTGCCAGCAGACGAATTCCCACGATTCAGATTACCACCTATTTGTACCGCACACTCCAAGAACAAGAACCCGTTCACTGTTTACTTCAATTAATAATGATGTTCCCAATAACCACATTTCAATCTTAAATTTTGACTTATGACTAATATTACTACCTGACAGATTTACATCCCAAACTCAATGGATAAAAACAAATCTAAAATCCTAATACCATAAACAAAATTTAAGTTTTCCATCATCCGACTACTGTTGTTTTCGAGTGTTAGGTCAGCATGAAGTAGTGAAGAAGGTGAATGGTTTGTCAGACATACCCAGGCATAAAGCAAATCTGTAATGTTACTGTTCACATTTGTTTTCAAATGGGAAGGAGATGGACTTAGACCTAAAAGCCACCAAAATCATTCATAGCATTCACTTCAAGTATAAGCCATCAGTAGGAATTACAATTAAACAATGTCAAGAAAGTTACAACAACTAGCCACAGAATTCATTTACCTTTTCATGACTCCATTCTTCAGCTTTAGCTACATCCCTTGTGCAGAGTGACTGAGCTATAGCCATGATAAACACAATGGTAAACCTATACCTATACCTATACAAGAAAATCTGATTCCTGTAAGATCTATGACCATTGGAAATTTCAGTTTCAGTTCCTGTAAGATCTAGTCTTCAAATAAATTAGTTGTTTCAGTTATTGATGTAAGGGTATGTTCATCCAGTAGGCATGTAAGTTACGTAGGTACTCTCAATAGTACTTTCAACTAAATTATTGCACACAGCTTTCTGAACTAAATGTTAAAACATTATTTAACCCCCAATTTTTTATTTTTCCAAGTAGCACAAATGCAGACACACGCAAGGGAACACATAAATGCAAATGACAGCCCAAATTGGGCGCCTACATCATAACTCTTTAGGATGGAAGCCTAACTACCTGCTCCATATTCAAGTTACAGGAGCTTCTCTTCCAATTTGCAAGAGAAACCATCAACATACGGACTGCAGGGAGAAGGAGCTAGATACAATGGAAAACAGAAATTGTTAAAATTGAAATGAGATCAACACAGTGCTTCTCTATCAACCAAAATCCAAGCCACAGCAGTAATTGTAGCATTAAAAGGATCACTAAAACAAAAACTATATCAGGATGACAACTGCATTCTGCAAAACATAAATTTTCTGCTCCCCTCATTACCGTCTATGACACTTGGAACCTGTTTGATGTCCCCAGCAACTACTTCCACCAATGAAATACAGTTCAGTCCACTTGCATTCCTATCTACAAGTCATCATTTATGTGCTAACTGCATACAGAGCATAGCCACAAAAACAATTGCTTCCGAATGCACATTCCTCTTTCAACACACAGTTCTGTCCAGACATAAAATCTAAGAACGTAGACATATACTCATACAATAGTGCAAAAGTTAGAATCTTGGAACATATAAGTGACAAAAAAACTAACATGAATAAAAGACTTTCATTTAGTGAAGCGAAGTCGTACATTGAGTTAACTATGAGGATGCATTTTCATTTGAATCAAGATTTCTAAAATGCCTTTTGGTGAACCTAGATAGAACTTCGAAGTTCAACTATAAGTTGGAGAATAGGAAACTAAACCCACAAAAGAGTAAAAATCAGTAACCCTATTCAAAAAACAATCAGAAGTGCGAAGAGCATGTAAATCAAAAAGCAGGCATACGCAACCAATCTGCGGTGCTCATCCCATCTTGCGACCTCCACTAAAAGCCTCGTGCAAACCCGGGTAGACCATATCACAAAAACTGCAGCCATGGCAAAATTTACCAGCCCACCTTGGGGAATGAACAACGAGAAAGCCGATAAAATCACCATGGGCAACATACAGTACCCAATCAAGCTCAAACATCGGTACAAATCCAGAGTCCCCTGACGCCCCGCCAACATATTGAACACAACGTAGAGAAAGAATGCAGCAACAGTTACCCATCCCAAGATAATACCAAAATGGATCTTTCCGGCAAGTAATTGGAACAACCCAAAAGCCATCAAGAACAGAAATGGACCTGATAAATCCGCATCATCATGGAGATTTGGGGTAGCACGAAATGGGTTTAAGATTGAGATTGTCTTAGAACAGATTTGCTTGGTATTGATGCCCAGCTCTTCGAGAAGTGGAGGCTCCTCACCGAAGTTCGTACTGGAGCTACCAATGGAACCGGACCCGAACTGTGGAGCGGGAAACGATGTCGACGCAGCAGCAGAGCCCACATCGAATGACATAAACGGAATGGGATTCGAAGGTCGTGGCTGAAACGGCGCCGTGGGACGTAGCTGCGTCGTGGCTGTAGGTCCAGGCTTCCCCCCAGATGGGAAAACGACGGGAGGGACATTAAATTCTTTCGACATTGATGGGTTTTGGTATTTTTGGAAGAAGAAATAGGACTGAAGGCGGAAGATCGAATGGGAACGAAAGCAGATTAGCAAGAAGCTGAAGTCCAAGATTTTGGGAGGAACCGAAATATATCAATGGAGAAACTGTGAGGGAGTGACACACCCTTTTTAATTCTGGAACAACGAAGGGAGTAAATTTTTTGTTTTTTTTTTTTTTTTGGGGGGGGGGGGGGAGGATAAGTAATTTGGAAAATATTGGATAAAACAATAAATTAACCTTAATTTTTAAACAGTATATTTGGACCGAAAATGGTGGGTGATGCCGATAACTCGGCTGCAACTACTTTACTTTTTCTGACTTTATATGAAGCATATGTAATCCTAACATGAACATTATCTTATCCTGACTAATCAAGCTCTTAAATTTTGTAATCACTAGACATCCTAATTCCTAAAATGAAAGTCAAGATGCCATTTGAATTCTTGGTTGGAGGACCAGTTTTACCTACATACTTGGCATAATATCCGTAGGTGAGATGTTTCAGGGGCTCATTGATCTTCTCCTATAAGTTTCTCTGATTTTGCTTCCCACTCATTTTGCATTTGGAATCTTTTAACTATAAATCTAGAGACCAGTATTTGGTAATTCTCTATGTGGCCACTGTGTTATTGTTTTGACTTCTTAGAATCGAAGCAGTTGTTAAATCTTTGCAAAATTATCGGTCTTTCTGTGAGTACCCAATGCAGGAAAAGAAGCTTATTTTTGGTTCCTAGTTTCTTTTGCATTAGTCTACTGAGCTGTTGAAAAAGATTATTGGCTTCGAGTTGTCTGAGATAGATGATTTCTGCTGTTATTATATGTTGTATTCCAACCGCATAAGGGTGATTGATATGTGGGAAGAAAGATGTGTAATCGCTTACAAGCTTTTCTAGGCATTTTACCAAACATTTTCAAGAAGTTGACTCTGGATTTCTGAATCTTTGCCAAGATAATTATATATCATCAGATGGAGTTCCATATGCATTGAATTTGATGACCATGTAGCTCATAACTTCAAAAAGTAAATATTCATCACATACGCAATGTGTGGCCAGGATAAGAGCTTTTATTGACGCAAAAGCATCTGTACGATTAGAATTGGCAGGATTTAGCTGATTCTTGAGCTGAAGTGGAGCCGATCTTGAGATCTGAACTAGGCATGGAATTGGAGTTTGTTTTAGAAAGTTTCTGCTTCAGCTCCGAAAACAAAGCCTGATTCTTCTGGTTAAGCATTTGAGCTTTTTTTCCTTAACCATTCATTTTGCTGGATTATGTGACAGTTTTGGAAATACAAACATATGTTTAACAATTTGAGACGATTACTTTTAACACTCTTTCCTCTGCTGATTGCATAATTCTTAACTGTAAACGACTTGTGAAACAATCACAATATCTGTGTATGTATATTGTTTCACCAAATGAGACTTGAGAATCATTGTATTTGAAGAAAACAGTACTTCTCTGCAAAAGACTAGATAGCATTAGACTTGCGTGAAAAAAATGGTGGTGCAGACTGTCTGAAATTGTTCTGTGATAACAGAAATTGTCTGAGTAATATATCTGAGAGAGATTTAATATCTTCAAATGTAAATGAATCCAGGGATATCAATGATCAGAATTCAGAAAGTAGAATATGTTGTCCTACCAATCAAAAGTCATACATTTAGTTGAATATATAGAAGACTTGAGTTGAGTAAACGAAGCAAAATACTTGTACACAATCACACCCTTGATAGTGAAAAAGTAGGTTCACTTGAATCATATCCTCTCTATTAGGGGGGCTGTCGTATCTTGTTACGTGAACTTAGATTTCTCCTATATAAAGAAACAAACAAAAGTAGTCTATAAAGCCGCAATGCCTGCCATTTTAATGCTAAAACAAATTCAATTTTTAAGACTTCAACCGTTGTAGAGAGCATGCAAGCTGGCAATCCCTTAAAAAAAAAATACCTTTAATAACGCGTATTTAGCATTATATGAAATATATACTAGTAAATATAAGAGATCGTTAAAATCTTTTGTACGCGTACGTGTATTCAGCATTGTATGAAATATATACTAGTAAATACAAGAGATTGTTATGGAAATGAGGAAAAGTAATTTGTTGGTATAGAAAGGACAATGTATCTCCCTTTGTGTTACTAGGTTACATGTATAGGCTCGCCTCCTCTACTCTCAGTGTGATACTGATAATTTAAAGAAGAAAATTAACTAACGTTGAGTACTCACGTAATCCAAATTTCATAAAGACGTACTCTATCTTGCATTAATTGATCTAATATGTAACGTTTCATTGTATTAGCAGACCATATACAGAACATCAATTTTTAAGTGGATGTAGTAGTGACATGAATAATCAGTCTCTCAACAAAATGAAATTTACTGCACATGATCTAGAACATAGATACAGCAGGAAGGACAGGAAGGACAGGAAGCATGTGGTTTAGATAGACAGCAGTGCTCAGCCCTAATTTTCTTAAATTCTCGTCTACCTTCCAAACTTCACAACACACTCATTACCTCTAAATGGTCACTCAAACGCTTTGTCTATTTGTTATAAAATTAAAATGAGAAAAAGAAAAAGAAAATGGCAAATCTAGAATCAAATTAACAAAAATTACAACGAGTATAGTAAACTGAGTCATCCAGATAGATTGCAGAATAGATTAAAATTTACATCCAAGACCAAAGCAGTCAGTTCTACATTTATATACTGTTCATTATTATTCCGCAGATAAGTGATACTATCCAGTATCGCTAGTGATAGAGCTTCACAAAATTGAGTTGCTCCTGCTACTCCGAGTGATGACCTCCCAAACTCTTTGGCCACGTTCCCACGAATTCTCTTGAGCTTTTTAGGGAGCTGTAACCAGGCAAAAAGGAGGAAAAAACAAAAGAGAAGACAATACTAGTCATCATCTCCATTGATTCAGATACTAAATGTTATATTTAATGTTTATTACATCTTATCTAAGGTCAATCATTACATAATACTCTACAAAAATGACAAATCTAACAAATTTGGAGGGAAAATGAGTTTTTCTTTTTATAAAAAAATAATACTATTTTTAGAATATCTGCTTCCATCTAACAATCAAAAATATTTTCTTCTTTGTATGCAATGTTCTTCAACGCCACCAAATAGCATTTTTCTAACATTTAGAGCTCAGACAACAAAGGAAAATTCAAGTGAAAACTCGAAAAAAAAAAAAAACGATCTATAAGCCTTCTACATGTGAATAATTCGAGTACATACCTTAAACCAAGTTGAGCACCTGCTTATTCAGCTCTTTTACAATCCTTCAATATTCAGTCCTCACGATCATCATTTGAGCTCTAAGATCTTTATCTGGAGAACTTAAATGCCCATGAGTTCAATCATGGAAGATGCAATAAGCATCTGTTGGAACAGAGAATGGAGGAAAGGATAAATACAGCTGACTGTTTAATGAATAAACTACACTTTCACTCCAACTCGGTCTTATGCCTGCACTCCACCCAGCTGAGATAAAATGGGAAGCTGTTTCAGCCCATCATATCCAAGTAATGTTTTGGCTGAAAAGGTGCAGGCATGGCCCATGCCCCTCATCGGGGCCGGGCCAATCCAAAACATGCAGCAGGTTGCTGTTGATGAGACTGTAGAAACAAGCACATAGTACTCAGTGAATAATTGTAAATTCAGATGAGAAATAAAAAGCTAAAAGAAATGACTAGCTATGATTATATGGGAGAAGTGCCCTCTGCTATTTTCTTTCTTCAGATGCAATGTCTGTCATTAATAGTTACATCTACATTTTAGCACACAAAACTTCTTTCCTGGTCCACCGCATTTGCATAAGAGTATAGGTAATTGGAATATTTATTCGCAATATATAAGGCATAAATGGGGTAAATCTGACGCTGAAAATTGCAAAGTAATTTACAGGTCCCAATTATTATCACTCTTCACAAATTAAGAATTCTAACGTATAATCACATAAGACCTCTACAGTTCCTATAGTTTGTCTTATTGGGTGGCTCACCAGCACAATTGGGAAGTACGATTTACTTTCACATGGTTTTAGGGGATGCGAGGAGTTTCAAAATGACAAATGTAACACCAAACTTTAAAATCTTGCTAGTGAGTATGGTTTTCTTTATCTAAACGTATTTTGACAAAGACATAACATGGTGGAAGTCAAGAACCTTTCCACCACAATGATAATTCAATTAGGCAAAGTGCTAGAACAGGCCCAAAAACTGAAGAACCATGGAAGCTGCTGTACCTGTGAAAAAGGTTGGTGAACATGTTCATGATGGATGAATGGAAATCCAGGGTGCTGGCTATGATATTGAGATGAATGCAGATACATTGTTGATGAGGATCGCAAGCCAACACGGTTATGATTAAAAGATGCCATTACGGTCTTTGGATGGCCATACCCAATTCCAGCTGGTGAAGATGCTGCAGCCCATCGCCCAGGGAGATGCTGAGGAAGTGGCTGAGGTTGGTGTTCTGTAGAAATCTGAGGCCTATAAGTGGGTCCAAATTGTGGAAACTCAGTGTTGTAGTTCAATGCAGATGTGTACATAGGCAGCATGGTGTAAGGTCCTCCACTGAACCCAAACCCAGGATCAAATCTTTGCATATACCTGGAATGCAAGTGATAGGGAAACCTTTGCTGATCTTTACAACAAAGTAATTTTCAAATAGCTAGCTACCAAGTATTTTTAATTTTTAACTGTTAAAAAATAAAAACTTGATAGAAAGTTGATGCAGGTCATTTGTCCATAAGTTTCATTTGCTTAGAATAATTGATCTTTCAAAGTTCAAGTGGCTACTTTGATGTTTTGATTTTTACTCTTAATACGCCTCAAGAATAAAGGGATTTTTTTTTTGGCCAATTTCTTATAAAAGGTCTGTTACCCAAATTATACTATTATGTTCTATTCTTAGTATTCCCTTTCTCGCTCTTTTTGGAGATGCATATAAGTTTCATTGTATTTCAATGACGCCACGTTACTCAAGGGTAATACATTTTATGGGTGCTTCTCCCTTGGCTTTTAGTGCTTACAAAAAAGTACCCCAGGTCCTGATGCTTTTACGAGCTGCTATGCCTTTCAAATTTATATTGCTAAAGGAGCCTTCTTATATTTGTAAAATCTCCTAATCAACCTAAAGCTAAGATAGTCCCTCCCCTACAACTGGTTGGATGGGAGCTTTCAATACCCAAACTCCAAAATAGGTAAATTAAAGAACCTAATAAAGCACCTTCAGCCAGTATACTGTATGTCCTAAGTAGTTTTCTAAATCAAAGATTGAGATCCTCCAGAATCCATTTATACACAAAGAAATTGCACCAGATCTCTTTTCTATTTGGGAAAAGTGTTAAAAAAAAGTCATGTAGTTTTAAGTTATTTCATCTAAATTATGAGCTGCCAATAGGTTGACAAAAACAAAAGATTAGTCCAATGCAGTTGACTGGTGATATGAGGTAGACCCAACAGACTTACTAAGCAGCATTTTTTATTGAACATTTATGGAAATAAATGTAAGCTTTGTTTTTTCCAAACAGTTAATATTTAAATTATTCAAATTTGAGAGCCAGAAAAGAATACCTATATATATATATATATATATATATATATATATATGAAATGTAACTGGGAAGCAACAATTAAAAAAAAAAAAAAACACTCAAAAGAAATGTACATACCTATCATAGCTCCTATCATAATCAGGATCCTTGCAGTCAACGTCACAGTCCCAAAAGATAGCGACACTGTTACCTTGTTTGTACCTAACAACTGGCTCATTCTCTGTACTACTTCTAGCTGACCTACTGCTACTTGTTGAAGAGTCAATCAAACCCCTTCCAGAATTTGTATCAGATACACAAGTAGATTTATCTTCCAATTTTGAGATCACCAAGGAACCATGCAGGGTGTTATCCTACTGTCTTGGTTGGCTTTCTGGTTTGGCAACCACATTACCACCATTACTGCTCAAATTAAAGATCCTGGCACGAGCCCTGTTATACTCCTCTTTTCTTTCCTCCACACTTTTAGAGCTGTTTGAATTTGAGGCGTTTGAATTTCCATTATTAACAAACTGAGACTGTTTCTGTGGTCTCTGTTTAATAGCAACCTTAAATACAGTGCTGTCTTCTGCTGGTAAATTTACAGGAATGTCTGCAAGGCGAATTAAAGGAAGTCGACATTCAGAAGGCTTACTGACAATGATTCTGCAACCAGAACCATCTTGTAAACTATTATCCAACAAAACCATTGACTGCAGTGAGTAATGCTGCGCAATGCGGTGTGCAGCCAACCTTAGATAGGAAGTTGGCAGTTGCTGAAATTCTAGTCGCTGTTGAGTAGGATCACAAATAAATTTCTCAACATCTTGCTCCATCCGTAAAACTGGATAAATGGAATCAGCAGCAATCAGCTATACCCAAGATCATTTGAAACATATGAAAGATGCTCAAATGCTCAAGTAATTAAAATGGAATCTGAGAATGTTCATTATTTTCTAGGATAATTTCGATTATTTTCAAAAGCATACTACTATTGGCAAGTATGGAAATTCACATTATATACTCGATAAGACAGATATCTTGGAGGAATTTCTACAACAAGTTGTTTAATCAGTAAACAACCACAAACCAAATTCTCACAAAATTCAAGAGGAGTCTCAATGAAAGCCTTGTTTTTCTTTTGAAAATTACAAACCTTCCTTGCAGCATCACAAGTTTATTTTCTCCACATATTTTTTGTATCACAAGAACAGAAACATTCAAACTATAATTTTTTTTTTTTCCTGAAACGTGATAGATATCTTTGCACCCCTACCTATAAATAACACATCCAATTTTGTCAGAATACATAAACCCAATGCCTCAAAATTGCTTATGTTTGGGATACTGCATGTTCACGGCAGTATAAGATCCTAAAAGTTTCTTCTTATTTATGTGAATTTTGTTTTACCATAATTTTTTTTTAAGTCAATAGAGAAAGTGGAACAGTTCTACAATTTTATAAAAAAACAGAGCAATACAAAAAGAGAGAGACTAAGGCAGAAGCTCAAAGAATTGACACTCAGTTCAAACTAAGGTTGTTGATACATAAAGGAATAGCATAGTTTGAAGCAGTGCACAAGACTAACACCAACATACAGAGACGTCAAAAATATTCAATTCTTTCTATTTTCTAAAAACTAGATTTGTGTTACATATCTCAGATGGGAGCTGTTTACCTTCACTCAAGTGTACACCTCGATTTAGTTAAAACAGATCGTAATGAACGTTGTATCAACAACCGTGACAACCTTAAAAAGGAAAGCATCCAATGCCAGAAACATACTATAGATTCTGGTTCAATAAGTGAAGAATAAAATTCCAAGCAAAAACAAATAATAATAATAAGTGAAAAACAAAACAGCTGAATGGAAACCATAAGCCCGCAATACAACAACCTTTAAAACATTCCTCGTTGACAATCAAGAACATACTAACAAACCAACTCGAAAAAGTAATAATTAGAAAGCAATTAAAGTAATCCACAAAATTAAAAATTACAATACCATAACACTAAGCACCCATTCATGCATACAAATGACTGGACATGTGAGCTTACTTGATAGCCGTTCCCTTGGGTTCTGAATAGCTTCACGAAGAAACTGATCAATCTGATTAATAACATCCTCCGAAGCCACCGCAGAAGAAGACGTAGACGTTGAAGCCGAGGAAGCAGATGCTTCTGCTAACTCCTGAGCCTTGGAATCTTTGTTAGAAGAGAGCATCAATTGGCTCATGGACGCGTCCAAGTCGGCTGCCTCCCATGATTCCGGGGCTCTGTGATCCTCTGCAGAGCCCTCCATGGCTAAGAGGAGAGAAAAAGAGGAAACTTTCTAGGGTTAAGGTATCCAACGAATCATCAAAAAAGGTCAATATATGGGTCCTTGAAAGAGAATGAAATACTTGAATTTTGAGGTCGGAATTTCATGTGAGGAGGTAAAGAATTAGGGTTAGGGTTTGGAATTAGACGGAGAGATGCGAGGGAGGAAGATAGGGTTTGAGGGTGGTGTCTTTCTTTACATGAGGATGGTGTGCGCGTGTATTTCTCTGACACGTGTCATAGCGTAAGAATAATATTGTAGCTTTGAGACTTGCTTTAGTACGGTAGCATCCACAATTAAAGTCTGCGTGCTGGGTGGATCCGACTGATTCCACTGGGTTTGTCACATTTTCCCGCAGCCACCTGAAAATTGAAACACTGCTTCAGGAAGGAAGAGAGAGATACGCACACAATTTTTTGCAGAGAATCAGAGATGAGAGGATTGGGGCGATTGGTAGGGCGGGCTCTTACATGTGAAAGAGTGAAAACGAGCAAGGAAGAGAACCTGGTGCTAATCTCTCGCCACCTTATACATCTTTGCTCATCGACGACCTCTTCACTTGAACATGCTTCCTCTACCTCTGATTTCACTCAATGAGGTCTTCCCCTTGTTATCTAGACTCTGGGAAATGGGCTAAATTTGGAGGTTTGTTTATTTTAGACTCACCCGTTTACATCTCCTTCTCTTTGTTTTCCTCCACAAAAATCCGTAGGAAAAAAAAAGCATAAGAAATTACTAGGATTTTGAGGTTTTTGGATCATTTTACGTATTGGTTAGGTTTCTGTTATATGGGTTCTAGGTGGAGACAAAATGGACCTGGTTTATAATTTTATTTTAGATAATCTCTTACAATTTCTTAAAATTTTAAGGTTTGTGGATTATGTTATGTTTAGAGCATGTTTATGTTTCCTGAGTTCTAGTTGAAGATGAAAGAAATTTTTTTATTTTTATTTTATTATTCCTTACATTTTATTACACACTACAGACAACTCATAACTGTTTGCTGGGAACCGCTACGGTAATAGATGATGGTTCCCTCTTTTTTTTCCTTCTCTTTTTTGAGATGTTTTCTTGACTGGGACTCACTACATCGTTGAGTCCCAATTTATGTTATTCAGGATGTAGAACTTGGGATGAACTGTATGTGGGGTATTAAATGGAAGCTATAACATATTTACAGGAAAATGGGTAATATCAAAGATGCAAATAGAGTAGTGCCATTTTCTATAATTCCTAAAATCTCTTATTTTCAAATTTAATGTAAAATGTCCAGCTTCTCTATCTGGAGGCTTGGATGAATTTGTCCAAGATTGGTTTTTCTCTTATGTGAAAGTTTAAATGTTGTTTGGGACAATCAAATGAACGGTTAGTATTTGGTGGTACCTTGCACAGGGCAGAGGAGGACGATGTTTATCCAAACACAGTCCACTACAAATCCTTCATCTTTAATGTTTAATCCAGGCAAGCCAGTTATGGAAGCTGGAAGCGCAGACTTTCCAAATGCTAGTTCTTCCGTGAACTCTCCGCTAGCTAAGTCCCTCTTTGCAATTGATGGTAAGTTTCCCACCTAAGCACTATCGCTTGTCTCAAAAGTACTTTTTGGATTCACTGCTGAAAAACATTTCTCTATTGATAATTGTGATAATTCCTTTGGGGCTTTTCCAAAAATGTTCACCATTAAGAAACCCTAGGAGTCAGGTGGGATGCTAATTTGCTGATTCTTAATAAAGAAATGCTGAATTGAGAAGTCACTAAACATTTGCACTCCTCAGTAGGGATTCCATTGGCTCATGTAGCATTTCATGTTCTTATTTTCTTTCTGGCTCCTTTACCTTCAAATATGTGATTCCTCTTAAAAATCTGCAGTTTCTATCCTTGTATGGGCTAAATTTTCCCAAGCTTTCTTCATAGCTTCCATTAAAAGCTTCTTGAAAATAAATTATCCACCTTGGTGACAGCTTTATCCTTCTAACTCTTGAGCACTTTGGTAAGGGTCAAATGTAACATTTGGATAAAATCTGTCATAGTTGCATATAAACGAATTCTTTTTGACTGAAAGACTTAAGGTATAGATCTTTTGTCTGGTTTAGATTTTTTGAAGTAAACAACTAATAAAACAATGTCAGAAGGGGTGTACACAAGAATGTGCATGTGTGTGTGTATGTGTATGTAAGTACTATGAGTAAGACTAGCTCTATTTGCTTTGATATAGGTACTACTCGGGTTTTCTTTGGATCAGATTTTGTTACAGTTACAAAATCAGAAGATGCTACTTGGGATTTTCTAAAGCCTGAAATCTTTGCGGCAATCATGGACTTTTATTCATCAGGGCAGGCACTGTTTCTAGACTCAAAAGCAGCAGCAGCAATGGATACAGCTATTCGTGAAGTACATTTCTAACTGTTTGATTCAGATTTTTGGAGCCCGAAGGCCGAAACTTAACAGATTATGTGTAGGGTGTTGTTATAGATTCTCAGTTTCGTCTATTTTCTCTCAACTTATACTTTAAGAATGATAAATTGTCAAGATGGTAAGGTCCTAAGCTATCCTGAAACTTTTGTATAGTTTCTTCACAAAAGTACGTGAAACAGTGAAAGACTTAGGCTCAATACACAAATTGCTTGAGGTTCAAGTCAGGGCCTTATTCTTTGACACTTGCCATTCATTTTAAACATGAACTATTTTATTCTATAGACAATGTTGACTCATCCTTATCAATTTAAAACTTGTAGCTTTCTGACATTATTATGCAATTTATTCTATGTTTTTCACTTTTGAATTCCCATTTGTGCTGGTTTCCAGTGTTACTGAAAAGAGTTTTCAAGCAATTTTTATTTTCATGACTTGGATTTATTGCTATGTGGCATTTGTATCTCTCAAATAGAGAACATGAACTAGATGCAGATAATTATTTCTTCACAAAGTTGTAGAGACATAACTGCCAATAAGGTTTTATTTATGGAATTAACAATGCTGGATGCATGTTACGGAGTTCAACAGAAATCCAGTATGCCATATCTGCTGGATATTATTGGTATTATTTTTCTTGGGAGGTTGTATTGGGTTATTTTTATTAACTTATAAAATGCTCGAATATATAGGATGATTCTGAAACTGTTGCAATGATCAAAGAACTCTTGGAGACTCGTATTCGACCAGCTGTGCAAGATGATGGTGGGGACATTGAATATCGGGCGTTTGATCCGTATATTCTCCCTCTTTTGGTTAAAATTTAGCTAATGAATGCTCAATAATTCTGAGAATTATAGTTTTTCTTTCTTCAGAGAAACTGGAGTAGTGAAATTGAGAATGCAAGGAGCATGTAGTGGCTGCCCAAGCTCATCTGTCACGCTAAAATCTGGCATCGAAAATATGCTGATGCATTATGTACCGGAGGTAAATAAATGACAACCGTTTGTTACTGTTGAGTTTATATGTATAGTGTTGTAGTGTGATGTCCACATTGTAGCAAATTAAAGTACAATCTAGAATGATGGCGTCGGCAGCCATCACCAGCATTGAGGTGATTTGCCGTCTTCTCCTCTTGGCCTGTACAAAATGCATTTCCTGGGAGTATGCTGCCTTCACCTCTTGGCCTCTCTACCCCTTCTTACACTGAAAAAGAGGGGGCATCTTTGTGTTTCTAATTTCTTTTGAACTCACATATGCACATACAAATGCTTCTTTCTCTCTTCATTGGTAATTAGCAGTTGAGCACACACTGATGCAACAACAGGTTCGAACATATGGGCTTGCCCTGCTTCTGAAATTTGAATTGATTTGAAGTTAAAGGTTATAGCCTTTTTTGCTTTTTCCTTCTGCCGATACACATTGGTACATTGTTTAGAAATATAGTTACTTAATAAATATGATAGAGTATAGTAGGGGCCGTGCAACAGTAATGTTGAAGTCTAGCACAATGACGTAGTATTGTTCTTTTTTGTACCTCTGCCTGTTTGATGGGTGGGGCTGGTTGGGGGAAGGGTTGGCGCAAACCTGTTTGTTCCATTTCCAACTATGTACATGTTATTGTTGATATTGTATCATTTTACCCCTGGATAGTTTATGATTGGGCTTGTTAGCTTCGGCTTGTTAATGTTGTGTAGTGAGTGAAGGAACTTACTGTTATGATTAGCAAGTGAGATATCCCTTAACTTCCCTTATTATCGTTGCATATACAGGTTAAAGGTGTGGAGCAAGAATTTGATACTGAAGATGAGGACACAGCATTAAGTGGACAAATAAAGTAATGGATGAATGATGAATCTGTTTGGGTTTTCTTACATTAATAATCTCGTAAATAGTGACGTAAAGAGGACTTACAGGTACGCCTGTAGAGGAAGCAAATAAAGTTTTAGGCCTCGTATTAATTGTAATGTTAGAATATCTTTAAGTTCATTGGTTTGAGCTAATTGAGGCATACCAAATTTTTTTGATATGTTTGAACTTTGTATCACTCACGAAAAAAGATGGTTGTATACCAACTAGTTTTTTCACATACTTGCGCCTGCCATTATTTTGTTTTTATGGCTTCCAATTTCGCTTCAGGATACAGTGGCGATGCAGTATTCTAATATATTTGATATGCACCCTCATACTTGTGAATCAGTTTTAAACTCTTTTGGTGCAGCAATGACCGCTGGCTTTGGTTAGATAAATATGTCTTCCATATAGTATCCTCTAGCTTCAATGGCAAGGGAAGAGGTTTTAAGGATGTCATGACCCTCCCAAAAGTTTTTTAAAATATTAATATTATAATAAAAAATTAATTATTAACTTTTTTATTCTTCTCTTATTTATTATCTTGACCGTTCTAAAATTAAAGTTAGATAATATTTTTACTTTTTAGTGTACAAAGACTAGTGTGTTAAACTTTATATTTTTCTTTGGTTTTTTATAAATTTTTATTATGTCTTATAAGTTATTGAGTTTCTTATATTTCTAATTTTTATTTTTTATTACTATAGTTGAATACGTTTATATAAAATTTTAATCGGCCTTCTCAAATATAAATGTCTAATTCTATTACTATTTACTAGTTGATATTAAATTTCTGAGCTTTTAGTTCAAGTTGGTGATAGGCTTTAGGAACCAATAGGAAATGTATTGATGCATCAGCAATTCAGCATTAAACTTTATTTGGTCTGATTTATCATCAAAGATGGATAATCTTACTTTGTATGGATGGGGAAAAGGGCAAAGAAAATTAAAATTCAACAAGTTTAGGGGAAATAAAGGAATTAGGATTATTTTGTATTGTCTGTAATAATTGTTTTTTTTCTTCTGAATGATAGAAGATATAAACTTAGTTTAGTAATGTTCTTTTGGAGGGTGTTTATACTTGTGAATAACACAAGTCAATTTTTTATGTTTGATTAAAAAAAAAAAGTGGGGTGTTTCTGTTCTGAACTTTTAAAAACTATGAGTGTTTTTAAAAACACTTCAATAGGTACTTTTAAAATCTAGTTTCTGCTCTCAAAAATATAAAAGACTCATATAATCTCAACTTTTAATAAAAACTCATACTTTCATGAATTAATGCAGTAAATTAATTATCTTTCTTTTTATTATTAATATCTAGTATAGTTCATTTAAATCTTTAGAGTAAATTTATAATAAATTTATTAAACACTTATTTGTGACTACTTATTGAGAGTAAGTTTTGCATTATTTTACAAAATGCTATTGTTTTAATTTTGTAAAAATAACTATAAGAGAGTCATGAGAGTATAACACATCTCAAAAAGCTACAGTATTATCAAACCAAGTCATAATTCATTGCTAAATAAAAACTACAAATAGTGTTTCCTGAAGAATGAAAATATGAAAAGATTCATATATTTGAAATTTGCTTTGAGCCACTTATGAGCTCTCAGTTCTCTATAAAATTTCACGCAGGATCATACTCAAATTTTTTATGTAAGTTCTGCTACAATATGTTGTTATAACTTCTTAAGCTACATTAGGGAGAGACATCAAGATAGGATGGCCCTTTGCATCAATTCAATCATGAGCAGGAAATGAGTTTCCGTGGCCAATTAATTAGACCATGCTCAACCAAGCATTTTCTCACAAAATACCTTCCCTGAGCAAACGTAACCATTTCCAACTCAATTAAAGCCTCTTACAAGAAGCTACTCATCCAGGAAAATCCCTTGGGCTAATTTGGACCCGTAGGTATCAACCTCGCAGAAAAAGAAGACATTCGGCAATAAAATTCTCGATTGTTTAATTTTCTCATATCACCCATTTCTACAAAAGTGAAGTTTCTCATCATTATTGATTCTCGTTGATGTTCTAAATTGCTATTCATGATATTTGAGAGATTAAAAAAAGACATTACATTTATAGAAAATTTGAGCCAATTCAACGAGTCAAGAAGTAGAGATTCCAATGAGGTGAGAAGTAAAGTCAATAATGTGTTAGTATGTAAGATCCTAACATTCATATTATTAAGGGATATATATAAAGATAAAGATTTGAGTTTAAAGTATGTATTATCATAATCTTATTATATAGTAAATACTAGATTATCATAATTATTTAATATTATAATTATCTTTAGTTTATGATTATCTAGTAAACCTTATAAATAGGAAGTATCAGTATTATATTGATTGATTGAGTTGAGTATGTGAATTGAGTGATTGTAATTCATGAAATAATAATATAGCCCCTTCCCATATATTAAGCCTTATGATTGATAATCCAGATTTGGTATGACTAATAATTCATGAAATAATATTATAATATAAGAAAAATGTAAGAATTTTTAATTGTTTCACCCTAAAGTTATTCCCACCTTAAACCCTAAAATGAATAATCAACAACTAAGCCCCAACACTTGGGGAGATTCTCAGCGGCTGGTAGTATAAGAAACATATTGTGGAAGCCATTGTTGAAAAGGCATGAAAACTCTCCAAAGGCTTCAGTGTGAAGGAAGTTGATACCAACAACTTTGTGTTGACTTCGGCTCTTGAAGCGGAGAAGAAAAGGATCCTTGATTTCACAACTTGGAATATTAACGGAGTTAATTTTAATAGTTATATAAAATCCTATTTAAATTAGCTTTTAATTTAAAAAAAAATAAAATCAGTACTTAATGAATAACAAGGCATATATGGATGCTCTTTGATCATCATACATTCCTACCATACCAATAAGAAAGAAGTCTTGAAAAGCAACATGAAAATAAGAAATGTGATCATTCACCAAATTGCCTAAACAACATTGGATTTAGGGACCTAAGCTTATTATTATCTTCCAGATTGTCGACTGCATGCTCTTAGTATCGCAGGGAATTGACCCGACTCGTTTAGCTTCATCACTTCCATCACTCCCCCCAAGTACCTTCCCTTCACAAACACACTCGGTAACTCCACCCTTCCACCCAACAACGTCCTCAATTCTTCCAAGTATTCGTTAGATTTGTCAGCCCACAGGTCTCGCTCCTCGAATTCCGCTCCGTGGAAGTCTAAAACGGACTTCACACGAGCACAGGCTTGCAAAGTGGGAGGAATCACGCCTAACGACGTCGTGTACACCACCACCGATTCACTCCCTCTCGGCGGGCACTTTTCTGGGAACTCTCTCAGTACATCCTCCTTCTGCCGGATCAAGTTCCACTTGATCTTCAGGTTTCTCAAGACGTGTTCGACGATCTCCTTGATTAAAGAAGCATCATTCCTGCCATATTACAATATAAGTTAAGTGTTTTTTTTTATTTTTTCTGAATAGGTGTTCGATAGTTGATTATGATTTCACTGATATTTAATACATAAATTATTATTTCTGAAATGTTTAAATTTCAAAAAATTCATATTTATTATTGGTTAACAAGTATCTTACAAAAAACCTATAAAATAAATAACATTTAATCACTATCACTTGTTTTTCGTTGACTGATGAAAAATGTCTAATTAAGGTGGACTAACGGCAGGAAATTTTGATTGGGTTTTAAGATAATAAGGTAGGGAGATTAGAGATATGTACCCATATCTTTTGGAATGATGAAAAGAACTCGAAATTCTGGATACTTCAGTGAGAGCCCACCTCCACTGTTGCACCTAATAGACAACATTAGTTACTCTAAGAAAAGAAAATATCTAAATATTTTTTTTTAACAGATAAAATAATTTTTTTTAAATTTAAAAATATAATTTATGAGAAAATATAGAGAGAAATAAAATGTATGGAGTAAAAGGAAAATAATTGAAAAAACATATATATATTAGACTTTTTTTTTTTGTTAGGAAATATATTAGACTTTAAGGTAAATTGAAAGCAAATATCAAAGAAATTGAAAAGTTTAGGAAAAGTAGTCAAGTTACAAAAAATAATAATCAAAAGCTTAATCAAAAGAAATCTAGAGAAGAGAAATAATAAAAGGTGAAATATCTGATTTAACAGTTTCTTCTTTACAGGAAGAAGTTTTCAGATAAATAAGACAGAAATAAATGTGCAAATGAAAAAAATTGAAAAGTTTATAAAAAGTGGTCCAGTAAAATAAAAAAATCTAATAATAACTACACATAAAAAATAGAAATAATAAATATTGAATAAGATAAGTTATGAATATTTTAAGAAAAGACAAATTCATGCTAATTAATAGATTGTCGCCCTAACAAAAAAAAATTAGTTGGGACAATCAGGGCCATCAAATAGGAAATGTAAAAATTCATCAATTTTACTACGCCACATTTGATTTTGGGACCTAAGCTTATTACTATGTTCCAGATTCTCCACACTGCATGCTCTTAGTATCGCTTGGAGTTGACCCGACTCGTTTAGCTTCATCACCTCCCTCACTCCGCCCAAGTACCTTCCCTTCACAAACACACTCGGTAACTCCACCCTTCCACCCAACATCGCCTTCAACTCTTTCAAGTATTCATTAGATTTGTCTGCCCACAGGTCTCGCTCCTCGAATTCCGCTCCGTGGAAGTCTAAAACGGACTTCACACGATCACAGGCTTGCAAAGTGGGAGGAATCACGCCTAACGACGTCGTGTACACCACCATCGAATCACTCCCTCTAGGCGGGTACCTTTCTGGGAACTTGCTCAGTATATCCTCGTTCTGCCGGATCCAGTCCCGCTTGTTATTCAGGTTTCTCAAGACGTGTTCGACGATCTCTTTGATTAAAGAAGCATCATCAATCCTGCGACATTACAATAAAAGATAAAGAACATTTAATCAATATCACTTTGTTTGGAGACTGATCCCGTTGACTGATGGAAATTGTCTAAAGTCAGGAGGACTAACCGCAGGAAATTTTGATTGGGTTTTAAGATAATAAGATAGGAATTTAGAGATATGTACCCAGATTTTTTGGAATGATGAAAGAAGCCCGAAATTCTGCATACTTCAGTGAGAGCCGACCTCCAATATTGCACCTTCTCCATGTTGAATATTCTAAGGTGATTTCTCAATGCTTTTTCATAACGTCCACTCTGGTGACATACTTCTGTCGTATCCACATCATAAAATACTGGCAGAATTAATTGTTCCTTTTGTTTGTTACACTCGAGGATCCGGACAAGTTCATCAAGGCACCTAGTCGAGGATGCATAGTTTTCAGATAACACAATGATTGAAATTCTTGATTCTGTGATCACTGTGGGAACTTGTGAAATCAATTCCCCCATCCCGATTTCCATATCGTCTCTGAAGGCAACGATTCCATTATCGACCAGACTGTCAAAGAGGTGGCTTGAAAACGTTTTGAGGGTATCTCTACCTCTACAGCTCAGGAAGACATCGTACCTCCATTGTACTGTCATGACAAGGCAAATAGAGAGTTCAATACAAAAAGCAATTTGCTAAGTAAGCAAAATCCTCACAGTATTTATGTTATTTCACGGATGAGTAGGGAGATCATTCCATGGATATTGCCAGCTAACTAGCTTTCTACAAAAGAAGGAAAACCAATTGAATATGGTCTAGGCATTTGCAAGAGTTGTAAGCCACCTCTCGCTCTTGGAACACAGAGAGAGAGAGCAGTAGATATAATAAGAAATTGAAAATTAACTTGGGAACATATACCTCTAATATTAGTCAAATCAAAAGAAAAATAAAAAAGCAACATATCTTACCAGACACAGGATGTGGCGGCGCACATGGAGCCGGTTCCTCCTCATCCAATTCGTCCCTGGGATGGGCAGGGCTGGATTTTTGGAGTGCATCAGGACTTCTAAATGAGACATCTTCGGATCCATTTTTATATGCATGAACTCCGCACCAGTTTGCTGTCAATGACTGAGATTGAAATGAAACTTCCACGTGATTCCAACCGTCCTCTAGATATGACTCCAAGTTTACGGGCTGCTCTTCCTTTGAAAAATAATTTTGTAGATCAAAGAGCCACCGATGATCAGTCTCCACCTTATGCATCTGACATTGTGTTTGGAGTACTTTGATGCCATTGACAACCAAGCTCACTTCCGAAAAGAAAGCCTGCTGGTTGTGGTTGTGCAGATCAATATCCTTTAGTGCAAAAATAAAGGCCACTATAATTTTTGGGAGTTTCTTTCCAACAAAAAAAGACACAGAGTCTCCTTTCCGATGGTGGAACCCCTTAGGAATCATTGTCCCTGGCAATCTTACCTCTTTGAGTTCCTGTTACATTCGTAACATAATTTTAATAACGTCGACGTCATAAGAAACTCATGTTCACAATATTGATGCTTATTGATGGACGTGGACTAGTTCTGTTTGTTACTTTATTCATGTCTTAAGAGGCTGAAGATTCATAGATGGGAAAGATAAGGCTCATAAATACTTATTTATACTGGTAACAAATGATAACATTAAATTTTAAGTACTTACTAACACAACTCTTTCACTAACTAATAGTTCATCACAAACACATTAATCTCATCTATATTTATCTAGATATAGTTTATAAAATTATTACTCAAGAATTGGTTGAATGATGTGTAGCACATCAGCAAATCATTCAAATTTTGACTAGTAATCTCACATGTGTCAAAATATTAGAACATATAAAATAAACAAATATTTAAATCTTAATTGAAAAAAAATTACTACGTTTAATTAGTCAAGTGATTAACTATTTACACACAAAATATTTAAAATAAAATAAAATTGAGAACGCCAAAAAAAGAAACAAAAATTCTCAACAAATTTTATTTTAAGGCCCATTATTAAAATCAAAATATATAAATAATTTAAAATATCATTATTGACGGTAATTCAGTCAAAATAGAATACACGAAAATTATAATACTAGTTAGTAAAAAGACTGTCTTTTGTCAGATCAACCTAGTAAACGTCTCTCCTCTTCACATAAGTTAATATTCCATTTTAAAAACTATAAAAAATAAATAAATAAAAGATGCTCTCATAGTTAGAAGAAAAACGAACGAACCTGAGAGAATGACGAGCTTGATAACCCTAACCTCAATGATCTGCAGTTGAATGCATCAATGATCTTCAACCTTCGTACAATATTTCGTGGGATGTTCTGAAGTTGTTTGCAATTATTCAAGCGAATACACTCCAAGCTGCCAAGTTTAAGGATGCAGTCTGAAATTTTTACAAACTTATTTCCTGACAAGTCTAACATCTTGAGATATTGAAAACAGCTGAAAATTATAGGAAGGTCTTGGTCCGATAGATCACAGTTTCTCATATTCAACTTTGTTATTGTACTGAGGCTCCCCTCCAAAAAATTATTACAAGAAGGCATTACTTGTCGACAGCCTTCTAACCCAAGAGAATACAGATTTTCCAACTTACATATGCTACTTGGAAGAAGATCTTCAAGTCTTTTGCAAAATGACAACTTTAATTTTTGAAGGCCGACCAGATTTTCAATTGACGATGGCAATTCTTCGATAGCAGTGCCGCACATATTAATCCAAGAAATCTTTTCCATTTTTTCCAACACATTTGGGAACACCTCAAGTCTACTGCAAGATTGGAGATTAAGGTACTTGAGAGATGGCAATTTGATGTTAGGTGGAAATGCCTCAAGCCTGGAGCAACTTTCAGCACTCAACCTAACTAGATTCTCAAGATGACCAACGGAATCATGAATTTCAATTAAATTCTTGCAACCATCAAGATGTAACTCTTTTAAGTTTGGAATTCCAGATAGGTCAGGTACTTCCCATAATTTACCTCCATTCAAATTTATTATCATCAAATTCTGGAACTTCTGCAAGACAAGTCAAATTAAGACGACAATAATTAATAATTAATATAACAATTTCTAGACATTGCAATTAATGTATTTACATGAATGACAATTATTTATATAGTTACCTTCAAGTCATATGCCGCCAACTTAAAAGAACCGCGATTCAATCTGAGTATGACAAGTTTCTCACCACTAAATTTATTTGGAAAATCATTAAAAGGAAATTCTTGCCACTCAAGCAATCTTAAATTAACTGGGAGATGTTTATGTTCTTCACTGAAGTGGGAATTTCGAACAACAAGAATTCTAAGATTTTTCATCTTTTTGAAGACGCTTTTATTCCACTCCACATTTCCTCGTTTAGGCAAATCAAGCTTTATGCCTTCAATTTTATCAGTTCCCTTTAAGAAAAGAAAAAAAGTAAAATAGATAGAACATTATTTATTGATTACAAATTGTTACAATTACATATAAAATTATATATATATATATATTCATCTACAATTAATGTACATATTATAGTTAAATAAAAAATAATATTTCATGTTAATGGCATTTACAAATAAATAAATATAAGAAAATTTTAATTCATAATATAAACATATAATTTTTTTAAAAAATTTGATGGAGAAAAAAATAAATATTATAAAAAATTTAATTCAAAATATAAAAATATAATTTTATTTCTTAATTTTAATGATGAAAAACAATTAACACAACAATATCATAAACATAAAAATTATAATCGTAATTTTTTTTTAATTTTTAAAATTGAGTGGAAATAAAAAATATTATAATTATTAAGAACTTGTTAAACAAAAATATTTGAGAAATTCAATATTAACTACTATTGATATATAAATATTAAAAAATTATAATTATTTTATAAATTATAAGTTAAAATAAAAATATTATATTCATGAAAAATATACTCTTAATATGTTTTTTTTTATTTCATAATATCTTTAATATTTTATATTATAAATTTGAGGAGAACTAAAACAATTATGATTATTATGAACTTATTAAACATTTAAAAAAATCAATCTTAATTAATATTAACATATAATTATTGAAAAAATTAATATTGAGAAGAATTAGTAAAAAAAAAAAATCAATTGTCATAAAATAATTACAATCCTATTGACATTAAAATAGAGAAGAAATAGAAAAAAAAAATAGTCTATTTGAAATAAATAACAACTAAAGTAGTTATGTATAATAATAAAAACTCATAATAATATTTAAAGAAAAAAATAATTTCTGTTATTAAACCACTTTTATATATAGTATAGTCTAATATAAAATAAATATGGATATATATGTAGATTAAAGGGTATGCATACCTTGGTTTAACTATTGTGCCAACAAAAAAAACAAAACAAAAAATTCTTAATACATGGCAAAGGAAACAGAAAAACATTTGAGGGGAAAATTAACAAACAAAGTAGAAACAATTCTTAATACCTTGTTTTTTTTTATTACTTGAAGGACTTCTTCGTGAAACCATAATCTGCTGCGCTTCATTGGATCTGTTGATTCTTGTCGAACAATTTCTTTACCCATATGTCGTATCATGTCATGCATTCTCAATGTATTATGTTTATCGATAGTTACTAAAGATTTTTCTTGAAGTACATCAATACAAATATCAACAGGGAAATGACAAGCATGATATATTTTTTTAACACATTCTAAAGTCTCCCCTTCGAAGAAACATGCAATATCTAGGAAAAGCTTCTTCTCATTGGCTTCCAATTTAGCCAAACTTCTTTTAAGCACATCAAAAATCTCTCTTTTAAGGTGTGTTTCACATTGATGCAATGTACTCTCCCACACCTGTACACTTTTACCACTCAAACCAGAACCTATTTTCTCCAAAGCCAATGGAAGGCCCTTGGCATAACCTACCACTCTCTTTGAAATATCGGCATAAGTACTTTTGGGAGGTACTTCGTTTTGAAATGCATGCCCATAGAGCAGTTGAAGGGCTGCATGATCAGTTAACGGCTTCATCTCATATGTTCTTACAATATTATGGTTAACCAGCAAACATTTGTTCCTTGTTGTTATAATGATTCTACCTACCATCACCAAACCAATCACAATTTCCTGCTAATTGATTTAATTGATCCAAATTGTCTACATCATCAAGAACTAGAAGAACCTTTTTACATTTAACCCTTTGTTTAAGTAAAGATATTCCTTTACTAGAATTGCCCCACAACTTGATATTTTCCTCTCTAAAAATCTCATAAAGAATCGTCTCTATGACTTCCGGAATTGACTTCTCCATAATATTTTCAAGAAAACACATACCTCCTTCAAACTGACCAGCAATCAAGTTATAAACCGCTTTTGCAAGTGTTGTTTTACCAATTCCGCCAATTCCATGAATTCCAATCATGCGAACATCATCGTTCGACCCAATATCCAATAGTGATTTCACTTCAAATATATGAGACTGCAGTCCAACTGGGTGATCAGCCACATGTAAAAAGGCGCGATTTAAGTTGCTTGAGACTTGTTTAATTATCTTCACGAGAAAGGAATGTTCATCGTCCCTGTCAAATATATAACGATTAATACAATAGCTCATCTATCTAGAAACCCATGGACTTGGAGTATAAATGGCTCGAATTAAAATGCATGTCAACCTAATTATGTAGAAAACTGAACTAAACAAGTTATCGAATATCCTTAAGTTGCGAGAGTGATATAATTGTATAATTTAAGAAACTGAGAAAAAATAAAGCGTACCCCTTTTTCAATTCCAAACCTGCCAAGCCGGCCGCATCTTCAAGAGCCTTCTTCCAATTATCCACTGTCTGCTTGGTATATTTTGGGTTCTTTTCAAGCTCAGCTATGTCTGCTCTGAAACGTTTCACTCTCTCCTGGGTTTTTTCTGAGTCATTTTCAAGCTCAGCTGTGTCTACTTTAAGTTTGCGTGAAACCGTCGGCTCCACATCATAAAATACAGGCAAAACAAACTGCTTCACTTCTTCCTTGCACTTGAGGATATGAACAAGTTCCTCAAGGCACCAATGGGAGGATGCATAATTTTCAGAGATTAAAATGATAGAATTCCTTGATTCACTAATAGAATCGAGAAGAACTTGTGTAATAACATCCCCTCTCCTAAGATCCTCATCATCTTTGAAGGTATGGATTCCCCTATTGTTCAACTCTGCATGGAGATGGCCTAAAAAATTGTTGCGAATGTCTTTACCTCTAAAATTCAGGAAGACATCGTAATTCCATTTTCCGGTGAAGGCAGACATGGTATAGCTATAGCTAGCTATCTTAAAGTATTTCAGTATAGAAGCAGATATCTCCTTGTAATAATTCACATGATATATACAAAAGGAGGGAGGGTAGCTGTGCGAATTATGTCGCAGTTACTTTAATTGTAAATTCACTTGTTAATTGGAGACAGCTGGCGTTATTACAGTCTATCAAATATTTTGAAATTTAAATTGATTAAGAGGCCCTCGTTACAAGACAAAACAAAAAACAAAATAGTCATTTGGATGTCTCTTTCTTCTTTTCTTTTGAAACTCTCTCTTATTTACCAGTAGTTTCTTTACGAAATATATAAATAAGAATTTTTTAATTAACGTCCTAATTATATTTATTAAAATTTTACAAATAAATTTTTTAAAACATTTTTACTGTATTTTTTATTTATTTAATACATAATTTTTTTATTAAAAAAAATTAATACCATATTTATTATATTTTAATAAATATTTAAAAAGTTCACAAAACAATCTAGTAAAATCTAAATCTAAAGGGACACTCATTTTTGACCAAAATAATTACAATCACCTGCCCTAGAAATACTAATCAAATCAGAAAACAAAAGAAAATCTTAGAATTTATATATATATATATTTATATTGTTGCGTGTGAAACAGCAATAAGTCCGTATGAATGCATGATTAATAAATGGCATTGACCGTGACTTAAATTTATTTATATTGCAAAGACCTTGACTTTAATTTAATTGGACTATATTCTATGCTCGTGTTTAATTGAAGGAGACCGCGCATGCGAATTAAATTCAATAATTAGCCCGCTCTCGGTGACATGACAGCATTTGTCGGTGGTATTTTAGAGTATTATTTGTAAGTTTGCAAATTAACCCGATTAGTGTTATTCATATAAAACAAATTAAAAAAAAAATTTGATTAGAAGTAAATTTAATTAAATTCCTAAAGAGCTTAAACTTGTGAGTTGTGACCTCTAAATCAAGTGACATTTTTATAATTTATTAAGATACACAATTTAAATTTGTGAGTTGTGACTTCCAAATCAAGTGAAATTTTTATGCTTCATTATAGCATAGGATATGGCAATAATTGCAGAATGCATGGATTTTTTTAATACTTCAACAACCAATGTTCAACAACGACCACTGTGTCCTAATTAATAAAAGCAACCAATGTTCAACAGCTACCACTGTGTCCTAATTAATAAAAGCAACCCAAGAACAACTACCACTGTGTCCCAATTAATAAAAGCTAAACACGGATAGCAGTTCATGCATGTGGTTCATTACAGTCTATTAAATATTTAGAAACTTAAATTGATTAAAATGTCCTCATTACAAGACATAACAAAAACAAAATATTCATTTCAATGTCTCTTTCTTCCTTTCCTTTGAAACTCTTTCCGAATTGCTTCTTTGTATAATATATAAATAAGATTTTTTTTTTAATTATACTAATTAAATTTTTATAAATAAAAAATTATAACATTTTTTTATAATAATCATAATTTCAGTATTATTTAATATTTAAATAATTATAATTAAATTTTTTAAATAATATATTTATTATATTTTAATAAATACCTAAAAATTCCAATAATGAGTCTACTACAATCTAATCAAATCAAAGCACCAAAGAAAATCTTAGAATTTATATATATATATATTGTTGCGTGTGAAACGGCAATAAGTCCGTCGTTAATACTTGAAAATTAAATGTATTTAATATATATTGGAAAGACCTTAACTTTGATTTAATTGGACTATATTCTTTATGCGTATTTAATTGGATGAGAACTCGCATGTGAATTAATAATGGACATACTGTTTATCTAATCATGAGATAAAAATAGGATGTTAATGTTTTAAGTTTTATTCTTTTATTTCAAATTTTAAATATACTACTTTCCTTTATTTATGTTGTTTACGTTTTATAACCTCCGTTAAAATATATATATATATATAAACTTTTGCTTGACCACACAAAGGCATATGAAAATGAATTTGCATGTGATATCTAATCGTTAGCACGTCTTTTATTTTGATATTTTTGATTTATTTAATTAATAGTTTCTAAGTTGAGGTGACAATAAATTAAATTAATTCATAAATTATTTATTAAGAATTTAAATTTTTTTTTTTAAGAATTAATGTTAAATTTTATTTTCAACTCATTTAATAAAATTAGCATAATTCAATATTTCTAAAATTCAATTCATAAATTTGCAAACTAACTCGATTAGTATTATTTATATATAAAAAAATTATTAGAAATAATTTGATTAGATGTTAATTTAATTAAGCTCCAAGAGAGCTAATTAGACTCTCGATCGCTTATAGTAAGTTGAGATACATAATTCAAACTTGTGACCCCACATAATTATAATTAAATCTCAAACTTCCAACCAAAAAGAGATTATCCAAATATTGGAAGTCTTTTTTAATTTATTTATTTATTATAAAAAAAGAAAAAGAAAAAAAGATAGGAAGCTGTAATCCATCAATTCATGGATCTCTAAGATGTGTGGAAAGCTTCATAGTAACATAGGATTCAAGCCAAAGTGATAATTTTATACTTCATTATTGCATATAGGATAGACAACAATTGCATAATGCATGATTATTTTAATATATTGAAATATTTGAGGCTTGATTTTAGAGACTAAATTGTATGAAATATTTGAGGCTTGATTTTAGAGACTTAATTGTATTTCTTTTTGGGATTCTTTGTAAAATAGGAAATGGTAAATTAGGAGCTTGATTGTAGGATCTGAACTTGATTGTAGGATTTTTAGCAAAAAGATAGCTGTCAATATACTGATAAATACTCTTGTATACAAGTTTTTCTTGTAATCAATTGAAAAATATATTTTTTCTTCTTATTTCAACTTGGTATCAGAGCTAGGTTCCGTGAGCAAATTAGAAGTTGAAGCTTCTGGGACCAAGTTCTTTCCAATTATTGTTCAATCTGAAAATTCTTCCTTCAATGTTGGGATTATTCTCAATGAAACAAATTATGATATGTGGTCTTAGATCATGGAGATGCATATTGCTGAAAAGGAAAAGCTTTCGCTTATCCGAGGAGATTCACAACCTCCTCCAGAAAAGGATGATGGTTACGAGAAATGGTATGCAGAAAATCAGAATATTAAGAGATGGTTGCTGATGTCTATGACCCCGTACATTATGAAGCGATATATCCCCTTTGCCCACTGCTTAAGATATTTGGAAAGCTCTATCAAAAGCCTTTTATGATAGAGTTGATGAACTACAGGTTTTTACCTTGAATCAAAGATCCTTCTCCGCCAAACAAAATGGTAGATCACTTTCTATTTACTATGGGGAATTAATTGAAATTTTCAGTGAATTGGATCATTATGACAAGGTGATTATGGAAAACGAGAAAGATGTCGCATCTTATCGCAAATTCAATTCAGCGACAAAGGGTACATATTTTTCTTGCTAGTTTAGATAATGAATTAGAACAAGTTCATGGGAAAATATTGAGAAAGGAACCAGTTCCTAAACTTAAAGAGTGTTACTCACTGGTTTGCCGTGAATCTGTTCGGCATGCAACAATGAATACAAAACTTGAAAAAATTGAAGCTTCAGCCATGGTGAGTAGAAATAAATCAAATCAAAACTGGTCTTCTCAAAAACAACAAGATCGAGCAAAGCCCATTCAGTCAAAGACTCCTACAGGAGCTAACAAATCCACCTTCAAATGTACTCATTGTGATCAGCCTGGTCATACAAAAGACCGTACAAAAGACGGTTGTTTCGAACTTGTTGGGTACCCAAAATGGTGGGATCACAACCGTGATCTATGGAAAAAGGCATTTAAACAAAGCCTCCATTGCTGCAACAATGGAAACAAAGATGAAGGGAGACGTTGCTGCTGGAGAATCTTCGGCTTTAGTTGCAGCAGGAGGTAATGGTGGTAAGGTTCTAAATTCATATGTACCTGTTTCTAATAGTACATGGATAATTAATTTGGTGCCACAGATCATATGACATTTGATTCTAGACAGGTCTCAGCCCTTAAATCCTTCTCACAAAAATTTATTTCCACTGCTAATGGTTCCTTAGCACCTGTCATTGGAGAAGGATCCTTATCTCTTAATAAAACTTTGAATTTGGATTCTATTTTAGTTGTCCCATCTTTGGATTATAACCTTTTGTCAGCCTCTCAAATTACTACTGCTTTATCTTGTGTTGTGATTTTTTGGCCTGAATGTTATGTGCACTAGGATGTTTACCACAAGTATCTGTGGCTTCAGCATATCAAAATTGCATTGAGCCTCTGAACTTGATCTCTAACACTCACAATCAGATATTGCTCTAAGCTGTGCAAAACTTGACCCGTGAAATTAGTAAAGGAACCGTGTTCATGATGTTAGATCTCAACAGTGCTTTCATGACTACAATAAACAACTTGAGAAATCATACAGGTAAGATGTGATGCGTCAAGTTTGTGTTTTGTTGTGTGAGAGCTAGCATGTATGCTAATTTACACATCGAGCATATATTAGGTATATGTTTTTTTGTGAATTATGTAAGCGGCGTTAGTGAGTTTTGAGTATGACGAGTTAATTTCAAGTAATTTAACATATTACAACCTACTTAGTATAGATTACAGCTATATAGATTAAAATGTCTAACGAAGAAAGTGTTTAACATTTTTAGATATGTTCATTACATAAGCGTGGGATGCTATTTTTTTCATTATATAAGCAGGACAATGAGAATCGATGAATCCATTACAACAATGTTGTGTTGGTTCGAAAGTGGAGAACTCGTGAAAATTTGAATGAGAAAGGTGAAAAAAATTATACTGTTTGCAAGAACTTAGAGCTCTCCTTCTTTTGGGGCTTAGTTCATCCTTCTCAAAATGATTGGCATTTAGTATATATCAGCAACTCTATTAGAAATGTTACTTTAAGTAGATTATAATTGTCACACCCCTCATGGAGGCATGACTGGCCGGAGGAATGGTAACCAAACCTCCATAACCCTGACTCTTGACTCACCAATGAATGAAACCAAGAAAGTATAAAAACAAAAGTTAACCTTAAAAAAACTTGTTGATTACAACAAATCACAACTTATTGAAAATTTCGGCAGAGGTCCCTTACAATGTGAAACATGCCTTAAAATACAATCCTGTAAACTCTTTTTATTACTCAACGCAATATAAAGACAATAAGGAGCTCTGCTCCATTCACACCATCAATAAAACAAGTATTATAATATTACATCATATCACATTTGACACCCACATTGCTAATGTGACTGCAAACTTTCATCCTTGACTCCAAATATGAGATTTCGAGACATACCTTGTCATCAAATCCTTAGCAAACCTCACATTAACGGTTAGCTTTTTTTGAGGTCCTGTTACTAAAAAAATATAACCACAGGAAAGGGGTGAGTCCTACAGACTCAGTGAGTGGAAAATCGTACCCAAAGGTACTAGCATCACACCACACAAGTATATAACATCGTAATAACATTACGTAACATTATTCATATCTTAATTCACATTGCACGTATACATTATTACGGTCATAAATTCACAATTTACATGATATACAAGATCACAAATTTATCAGAGCAATGATATCAAGCAAAACAACCAAAGGGCCAACGAGTAACCCAGCCCCGCACACCAATATCACCCCCTGCCGGGCATTTATGTGCCCGCACACCAAATTAATTTCCAGTACACAATTCATCCCACCGGGGCTGAGCACTCAATTTTTTTAAAAAATATATCAGAATCAGGATTTCTCACAATTTTTAAATCAGAGTATCCTAGGTGCACCTGGACTTTTAATTTCAGAAATGAAAATCATTTTCCAGAAAATGTTCACGAGTTGGCCCTTATCAAACACAATCAATGTCAATCACATGTAACCAATATCAAACAAACATTATTCAAGCAAATTACTGAAATACTCCACTAGCTTACTTTCCGTATATCACACATATTCAGATAAACATATAATTACACATAATAATCTAGCCCCTAAAGGCAGCAATTAACCACTCACCTGTTACCCATTTCATTCGTCACTCACACTTGTGTCCATGCGTCTCATCAGGTTCACATTGGAATTCCGGAACTGAAATTCATAATTCCAAATACTACTTAGTTTATAAACGTTATTGTTATACTCTTTTACTTACTAAACTTATATCTCAACTTATATAGGATTTATTTGGGAAAGTTTTCCTTTAAACTATTACATGTCAATTAATATGGATTATACTTTAGGTGATAAGGTTATCAATGAAGAGGGCTTTAAAATATCTTGACAAAGCATATAATAGGAGAAACCATTAGAAAGAATAGAAAGCATTTAGTGTGCTAAAAATGTTAAAGCTGTCCAAACTTGAGGTTTGGACCAGTGTCCACTTTAACAATCGTATCTTTCTCTAGGAAACTCCGAATCCAGTTTCGTAAAATTTATAAAATACTAGACACATATAGCTTAATAATGGTATATCATTTGTAATTTTTAGATTTGTATATCAATACAGTTTATTGTTTGAAGTTGTATCAAATTTTGCAGCACGCAAGATTTTTGACAGCTTTGACGTTACCTTAGTTAATTGAAACATAAATTTCTCTAAAAAAAACGAAATCTGATTCTTTTTGTTGGGTTTATTAATAGACAAGTATATCTATATTTTTTATTTAGAAACTTTTCCTAGAATATGTCATTAACCCACTCAATTACTTAGATGAATCAAAAACAGGACACCACAAATACTGTCTGACTGCAGCCGTAGTCTAACAGTCTATAACTCACAACATATTTGGAATCAAACTACGAAATTTTTCAGACAATATCTCAAGACCATAAGCTACATTTTATCTTTTGACCTATTAATTTAATTCTACTTCGAAGACACTCGAAAATACTACGTTTCTTTCACCTACGAAATCTGTCCCTGCATCCGTTTTATAACCCTTTTTTTTTTTTTACCCTCATTCCGTTACAACTAATTTCATTTAGGCATTTTAACAACAACCTCAAGTGCATAATTAATTTCAAGTCATGTATATATATACATATACTTTGATAATCAAAACAAACCCCTCACCTATAACATTACACATATTTTAAACATTAACACTTAAATTGATTTAGCAATTTAAAAGATTGAACTATGAAAATTCAGCACCCAATTACTCTAAAACGTCCATGTTAATCAGTTTCAAGCTTCCATTCTACACTTTTATTCTTATCAATTCCAACCCTTCATCTAAATATCAGCAACTAAGGAGGAAAAATGAATTACAGGAAGGCAAGAAAATTACCAACCCATGGCTAGCCTAGAAGATTGGGGTGGCCGTTGGTGGAGTTGTGACTGCCCTCAATGAAGCTCTTGCTGCCACGGCTGGAGCTGCTGCCACTTTCAAGGATGGCTGTCAACACAAACAGGAAGCATCCCATGGTTGGAGAAGGAAACTAAAGAGGCTGATGTTGGAAGGAAAAGAACTAGAACTCAGTTTGTGTAAAACATAGCTGCTGCCTCACAATTGAACCTCCAAACAAGTTGCCAAACCAGACACTTGTAAGTACGTTGGAGGGTACACCTTCTTAACTACCCAAAACTCCAACATACACACACACATAACTGCATGGCTGGAACCACACAGGCTGGGCAAGGAAAAAAAACAGAAGAAGAAGAAATAAAGCTGCAACTCACCCAACCAAAACAACCTCAACGCCTAGAAAGAAAGGATTGCAAGTTGTGAGGAAGAGAAAGGGAAAATTCTCCTGCTGCAAGAAAGTAAAGGGTTGGATAACTACCATACACCATCATCAAAGGGTGGAATTCTTGGCCAGCACAAGAGGAAAGAAAACTCCAGAAAACAGGGGAAAGTCGGCCAAGAATAAAAAGGAAGGAGGAGAAAAGAAAAAGAGAAAAAAATCAAAGTCACCATAAAAAAATGGGATGGTAAATATTTATCCTTTAATTTATATATATATATATTTTCGTTACCTGATGTGATTACCTCAAATAATTCTAACGTCACACTATCGGGTTATAACAATAATATGATCCGTTTCATTTACAATTCCGTCAGAATAAAGTATTTTCACGAATATATTGTTTGTTCTTCAATTTGAATCTAATATATATCCCACTATAATCCATTATGACCTGATCCCAAATACACAAACAAATAACACTATGTTTACAAATTTAGTTCAAATACATAGAGAAAGACATGTTTTAGTTATAAAATTCGAACTTTAACAAAAGAAAATTTAAGAACATATACTTATATAAGTTCACTAGAAAGTAAAAATTGATAAACAGAGCACACCTGAAGTAACATACATACTGAGCAACTCAGAACCAAGCTTTACTCCCCTGTCGAAAATGACTGGCCCATGTGTTGAGTTGAATATTTGAACAAGAAGTGGAAATTGCGGTAGTATGAACAGAGTGACTGGAATGTTAGCAAGAAGAATCATAGGAATGAAAATCCATGATTGTCCATAAAATGTCAAGTACATACCAGCACAAAATGTGATCATCAAGATTGCAATGGAGAAAATAAGGCGTAAAGGCATGTATCAACTTCTTAGGCAAGGATTCGAGAAAATCGTCCTCTGCATAACGGGATGTCAAAATGCCCAAAAACACCAATACAGAAGTTGAAGAAGAGAAAAGTGACATGGCATCTGATATCATGAAAAGCATGAATAACTTGCGGTTTAAGAATACGAGATAGCCACTGTCTTCATGACCACCTGGGACTGTGAAAGCTGCAGCAAACATAATGGTAACTATGAGATCGAGCTCCTACAGCTGTACAAGAGCCTACTGTCTCCTTCATCCATCTCTCACCCTCTTTCACCAATTCTTTGTGATTCTGTGTGAACTCATCTCTAGTGTCATATTATCCACGTTTAAAGCCTCTTGCTTATAAGGTGAAACTAAAATTTTCACCTCCTGCATATATTTAGAGACAAAAATTGAATGATAACTGAAATAAATCAAAGATTAAATGAAACATATTTAGAGCTAGTTGGTTTTGCATATCATAAAGGAATGATTAAAATAAACTTATACAATTTATTAGACAATTCATTAGTTGTATAATTGCATTATCATCTTTCCCACTCAAAAGATAATCTTAACAGGCATATATAATATAAGAAAGATAGATAATACAAGACTATATTATTCTCTTATTAAAAGATATTGTATAAAAGTCAACATAAATTATACCTTCATATCACATTAAATAATATAAAATCATATAAAATATAAAAATAAAAAATTTGTATATAGAAGATAATAATAAATCAATTCATTTTAGTCAAATGATAAAAATACTCTTCATATTATAGTAAATCATATAATCACAAATAAAATTAAATAAATAAATAAATTAGTTAACTATTTTAAACCAAAAGATTAATATTAATAAATAAAAAATAATAAAATAAATATAAGTAATAATAATTAATTAATAAATAAATAAATAATATATTTTTTATAAAAAATTAAGAAATGTATATATTTCATAAATTTTGTTTCATTTTTATTAATTTATCTATTGAGAGATATTTTTATCATTTTAGCATAATTTTTATATTATTTCATGTCTAAAAATTACATAGAAAAATAAATAAATTAAATGATTATTTCTCAATGACCCTACCAAATAATAGAATAGAATGATCATTCTATTCCACTTGCATTCCATTCCTATTTCCTTTCTCATTCCAATTCTATAAAAATCATTCATGCATACTAAACTAGCCCTTAGAATTCAAATTGAATCTACATCATGTTCTTGTGTACATTTCTACCGACAACTAGGAGTAAGAACACATTGAATATTAACATTAACGAAATAATATTTATAGAATTTTTTTAACGGGTGTCCTTAAAATATTTGTTAATGTATAATAAATACAGTATTTAAAAATTATATTTAAAAATAATAATAATAATTTAAGAATTTATTGTACTGAAATAATGACTAACAAATGTAATAAGTACAACAAACTTTCTATTTATATCACTTAACAATTGTTATACGGGTATCAATTAGACATGAAATCCATATAATAAATACTCAAATCTAAAGACACAAGGGAATTGCTCTGGTTTAGAGTCTTGTAGAAACGGAGATGCTCTTTAGTAGATCAAGAAACATAAAGCTATTGAATGAAGTAGAGTACGTGTCCTATTGATGAAAAGTAATACCATTCATGTGGACATGGCAGATATGAAGAGGAAAAGAGTTCTCTATTGCTCCGGTACTTTACTGTGTGAATTATCGGACATGAACTTTCTTCTTGTTACTCTTCTCTTTGAACCTAAAAATAGTTTAATTTTGTTTAGTTCATTATGTTGCTTTTGAAAGATGGATATCACAGGATCATTGCAAATTATATACAAATTGTCGAATATTTGACCCTTTTGTAAAACTTGATTTGATAATATTGTGACTTTTTTGAGAGATTATGGGCTTTTATAGCACTCTAAGACTAGTTTGATATGCAGGAATAACTATTCTATTCCATGCATGATTGTATGAAATATACATTTTTTCGTTTGATACGTTTTTAGCCTCAGAATACTCATTCCATTCCGACCATTTTATTTCATAGAAATAATAATTCTCAAACCCACCTCGGGGTTGGGATTGCTCATTCCTACTTCTATGGAATCGATTTAGTTAAGTTGAATGATAAAAAAATCATTCTATCACATAAAATAAATAATTAAATAGAAAAATGAATATTAATAAACTAATAATATTATAAATATATTTAATTTAGTAAAAATGATGAAAATCACATTAAATATATAAAATCATATAAAATATAAAACTAAAAAATTTTAATATAAAAAAAATTAATTTATTTTAGTCAAATGACAAAAATACCCTTCATACCATAGTAAATAATATAATTATAAATAAATAAATTAGTTAAGTAATTTTAAACTAAAAAAAATTAATAATAATTAATAGTAATAAATAAATATATAATATAAATTATTTCAAAAAATTAAGAAATATATATATATTTCATAAATTGTGTCATATATATATTTTTTATTTTTTCTATTGAGGGATATTTTTTTCATTTTAACATAATTTTTATATTATTTTATCTCTAAAAACTGTTTAGACAATAAATAAATAAAATGAAATACTTATTCCTTCACTTGACACTACAAACAAAAGAATGGAATGATCATTCAATTCCACTACATTCCATTCTCATTCCCTTTCCCATTCCCATTCCAATTCTGCAAAAATCATTTATGCCTACCAAACTAGCCCTTAGAGTTGATTCTAAAAAGTCATAGAAGTAGTGTTTGGTAAAATAGTGTAAAAACTGTTCCCAATAAGTAGAAACCATAAAAGTAATATTTAATAAATTCATTATAAAACTATTCCAAAAATCTAAATTGACTATAATAGACATTGATAATTAAAAGAAGAGTTGTAAGTTGGAAAGTTTTATTAATTAAATGAAAAATACTGATTTTTATTAAAAGTTAAGGTCATATTGGTATTTTAAAATTTTGAGAACAGAAAGTCATTTTTTTAAAAGCATCCATTGAGATGTTTTTAAAAACACTATTGACTTTTAAAGCACATAGTAGAAGCACCTAATTTTAATTTTTTTGCCAAACATGAAAACAATTTATTTACACTCTTCATAAGTATAAATACCCTCTCAAAAAATATACCAAACTAAGCCTAAAGATTCTATTGAAGATGTAGGCTTTGAAATTTATTTATTTTTTTCTGTCTCTTACACGGAAAAATTACTACTTACCTATTCAGGTCATTTACTACTAAAGACAAAAATATAAAAGAATAGACCTATATATATATATATATATATTGGTACAAAAATTTATCAAGATATTTATTGACTAGAAAAAAAAAAGTAAAAACAAAAAACCACTGTAGTCAAAGATGACAAACAGGACCCAATGAAATATGGTTCAGGTGATAAGTTGTGCTTGAGTTTAAGCAGTTGAAATGTCTCTATAATGTATGAGGTTCAAAGCTTGCAAAAAAATATTTGTGAGGATGGACAGTCACGAATCCAGAACTGAGATAAGGTTCATATCCCAAAGGTGTAGAAAAAAAAAAAGAAAGAAAGAAAGAAAGAAAGATAACAAACATGAGGACACCTGGATATAACCACGTCTTCGAAGATAACAAGACTGAAGAAAAAAAGAAGATAACCATGAACAACTAACGATGCAAGAGTTTTGTCAAATAAAGTTTGAAAATATGATAATACTACTTCAATGTTTAAAAATCACACTCAACTAGTTAGATCGTCGTCTACGTAACATATTGAACTGGATTGAATCTATAAACTTAGTTTAGTGGCTAGACAAATTAAAACCAATAAAAATTATAAAAATAAAAAAGTTTGGTTGCTAATTGATTGAACCGAACTAAGCATTTTTGAAAGAAAAAAAATAATGAATTATATTAAACACCAGATGGATTAAGCAATAAATAATATAAATTCTTTAAAGAGAATTAACAGAAAATTTTAATTAAAATAATTATTTATGCATTTGAAGCATGTGCCATGTGACACCCAAATAACATATGGACAAAATCCAAATAAGATAAAAGTTCTGCACATGGCAGCTCCTCATTGATCTAAGAATCAGTTTTATTCTATTTTATAATGAGAGTCAACCGTCCCAACCAAAAAAACAGGGAACGAACTTGCAGGATTACCTCCTACTGATCGTGCCAACAATGAACACCTGATCAAGCCGTCGCGGGACGAGGGACAGAGCCAGTAATGAAGCGGGACACACTACAAGAAAGAAGGGGTGATAATGCCTAATCCGTCACAAATCATAAATAGCATGTTTCATCTTTTTTGTTTTATTTTTTTTCTACACATTTCATCTTAAATGGTAGTTCCTCGGCAGATTTATGTGTTAGTAAACCTAGCCAATTTGTACACATATCTTAGTATAAAATTGTTAAAAGTTAGATTAAATTTAAATTGTAGCACACTCGTAACCTATTAATTAAAAATCAATAACTCATTCGATGTAGACTACTAATTTAGTGAATAAAATAATAGATATTAATATAAAAAGAGAATATAATAGATCTCTACTTTTTGTAATAATATATAAGTATTTTATAATAAATAATATTTTTAGTAACAATATGTCGTTATCATCTTTGTTTATAATACACAATTTATCGTAGCATGTTGGTATCACGGTTATTTAAATGTATAATTTATTTTAAATTGTTAGTAAGATGGCGGCTTGTTTACCAGTAGAAGTTTCATAGTGTTATATATATATATCTTTAGTAACTTAGATAATGTATTTAGTATATATTTCTCGTCAATAATGCAAACTATTTGTTTGTTATACATATTTCAATATAAATAGTCAATAAGTCTAACAATTAAAAAATATTAAAATTTATTATTTTGTACAAGACTAATAATTAGTTGAAGTAAAATACTTCAATGAGTTGTATGATTGTTATCTGGTATGATTATTAATTAAGGTTTGGTTTGTTAATGCTATGATTCTTTGAGAGGATGTTGTGCTCTTATAGCTCTTAGGCTCAGTTTAGCAATGCTATGACTTTTTGAGAGATATTATTATACTCTTTTGGCTCTCTTAGAGTTGCTTTTAAGAAGTTACAGCAGTAATATTTGGTAAAATAATATAAAAACTGTTTTTCGATAAGTAGAAGCCACAAAATTAAACTTGATTTGGTAATACTGTGACTTTTTTTTATTAAAATTTAAAGTTATTTTAATTTTAAAAATGTTTAAGAGCAGAAACCAGCTTTTAAAAGTATCACTGATTTTAGCCTAAAGTAGAAGCACTCTAACTTTTTCTTTACCAAACATAAAAAAATTGACTTATGGTATTCATAAGCATAATACCATATCAAAGAACATTAGCAAACCAAGTCTTAGAGCTGCTTTTAGAAAGTTATAGTAGTAATGTTTGGTAAAATAATACAAAAACTGCTCTCAATAAGTAGAAGCCACAAATTAGTGTTTGATAAATTCATTGTAAAGTGGCTCCAAAGATTTAAATTGACTATAATAGATATTGATAATGAAAAGAAAGATAATTAACCTACTGCATTAATTAATAAAAGGATAAATGTGAATTTTTATTAAAAATTGAGGTTATATTAGTCTTTTAAACTTTTGAAAGCATAAGCCATCTTTTAAAAGCACTCCTAACTTTTAAAGCTCAAAGTAGATGCACCCCACTTTTTTTTTTTTTACCAAACATAAAAAAATTGACTTATGCTCTTCATAAACATAAGCGCCCTCCAAAATTGCATTACCTAACCAAGCTTAAACATATATCAAATATGAAAAAAAAAACTTTATTTTTCAAGTGATAGAAAATAGAAAACTAACTATTGACTAATAAAAAAAATAGTATTTTGAATGAAAATAAATGTATATACTAGATGTAAATTTATCGACTAGAAAATAAATGCATTATATATGTATTTTTTTCTATAATTTTGTCAAAAAAATTATTTTTTTTTACCAAAACAAAAATTAGATTGAATTGATCATTCACTGTCCTTTCTAATAATTTTTACAAAATATAATCAATTAAACAATTATTTCATCAAACACCAACAAAATTTTTAATTAATTATTTAAAAATTATAATCAATTCTTACCAAATACTATGCACAACTTACAATATTATTTAAAATTAGTTATAATTAAAACAAAAGTGATAATATGATATTTTAAGCAAAAATAAACACCATCTAAATTTATCAATATGAATTATTAATTTATATACTAAACACTGTTGATTAATCTAATTTTTTTATATATCAAACAGGCCCTATGTTATTGATCAAATCTCGATGGGCTTTCGCTCTCTCTTTAACCCAACATATTGCATTTGAAAAAAATCACTTTCTACATTAACATCCATCCAAATGGGCTGCCGTTTGAAAAGAATTGTATTTGCGGAGAATTGCCCATGAACTTTTAGTAAGCCCATAACTTACTACAAAATCAATTTATATCTTTTACTATTATTATTTTTTATATAAATATAATTACTACAGAGATATATATTAATAATAAAAAATTAAATGACATTTTAACTTTTAAGAGATTAATTCATAATTTTATAAGCTAAAATTAAATTTGACTCGTTTTACCTATCAAAGTCGAACATAAAACTAAAATCAATTCAATTAAAAAAAAATAATCATGAGTTATTCATGTATTAGCACATTTTTAATTGGGACACTGGGAAAAGGCAAGTCCATCCGCCAAGGTCGAAGAAAATCTGACTACGCGGATAAGACTCCAGAGGGCAGCAGGGTTCTGAAGCATTGCTTGTCTGTCATGCAACCATAGAAGGCAGACATGGAAATTCTGTCTCCCACAACCACATTTAGCAAATCCAAAATATTCCCGTTAGTCAAATCTCACAAAACCCAATACCAAAACATTTCTATAAACCTCAAATTTCCAAATTCATCAAAGAAAACTAACCTTGTTAATCTTTCGTCTTCTTCTACTGCTTCTTATTCTTCTCTTATTTCTTGTATTTGTTTCTCAACAAGAACAAGCGAAACTGTAACAACAACAACTTCCACTTCCCTCTTTTCCAATTCCACCCATGAGAACCGCCACTGGATGGTACTCATGGAAAGACCTCCAGTTGGAATCAATTCTAAACAAGAAATTATTGATTATTATGTTAAGACCCTGCAAAGAGTTTTGGGCAGGTGGGTGTGTTTCCATATTTTGTTTCATTTCAATATTTTATAGTTTTTGTTGTGAATTTTGCCTGTCTGTTTCTGTTTGAAAAGTGAGAAAGATGCTCAAATGTGCATATACGATGCTTCTTGGGATACCCACTTCGGTTTTTGTTGTGACACTGACGAAGAAACTTCCTCCGAGCTCGCCCGTAAGTTTCTTAGTCTTTTAACTCTTTTTTTTTTGGATAGTTGCTTGTTGCTCTTCGAATTAGCATAGGATGCTATATGCTGGCACCTATGCCCATACCACATAGTTATGGTTGATGACATAAAATGTGTGCTAAGATTTTCCTGTCTTTATATTGATCTTGTAAGAGGTGACCCGTATTGCCAATAGCAAATGATAATGCTTCTGAATGTCTTAATTTGGTTCTTATACGTTTATGTTTTGTAGGTTTACCCGGGGTCATATTGGTTAGGCGCGACCCTGATTTCAATTCTCTAGAAAGGGATTATAGTTCTTCAAATGGCGAAGCACGTAATCCTTCAAGTCTACAAAGTGGAACGACTACATTGTTTCCTGCAGGAAATAGCAAACATTGGCTTGTTAGAATGGATAAGCCCGGAGTTGGGATAGTTACAAAGGCACAAATGGTTGACTACTATGCTCAAATACTAACAAAGGTCTTGGGAAAGTAAGCAACAATGTCTAAGTATTACTGCGTTTTACTTCCTTTAATCAATTTGTTTCTCTTATCCCTGAAAGTGGAGTGACAATCCCTGCAGTGAGAAGGACTCACAAATGTGTATATATCATGTTTCCTGGAAATCCAACTTCGGGTTCTGTTGTGAACTTGATGCAGAGTGTGCGCGGGAACTAGCTGGTTAGACTTTGATAAAAGTTCCAACTCTACATTTTTCACTGATATGATTTGTTTCACTGAGCAAAATGCTCTCATGCGGTGCAGGCATTCCTGGTGTCTTATCAGTTCATCCAGATAATAATTTTGAATCAGAGAATAAGGATTATGGAGGTTTGTGGCTCCTTTTATTGGAAATTTCCCATTCTTTTCTTTTCAAAACCAGTATCTACTTGTGTTGCAATCCTTGGGTTAGAAATAACATATTCCCTTTCTCTCATGAGTTATGTGAGAGTATTCGGACCAGATATTATGATATCTGGGTTTCTTGTATGGTTTTGAGGATATGCCTGGTACTCATGAGGGTTTAGTTTGTTACGGTTCTGCTAAAAGGGTCTCTCTTTTTTTCCTGAAGAAAGCATATGAGACCAGCAGAATGTGATTTAGCTTTGTATATGGGTGTTTCTGTCTTGGATGATATAAGGCCTGAGACAATTCCACTGTAGATGTTATGCAATCACTCAGAAGATATTATCTCCGTTAGTTTAGCTGTATAAATGGAGAAAAAGAACTAGCATTTGTAATTGTTGCATAATTGGTTGTATAAGCGGGTATAGTATGATCGGTGGTTTATCCCTTGATTAGGGATTGATGGGCTCTGGGAACACCTTTTATGGTGGCAAGAATGTTCTGTGGTAGTGCAGGCCTTCCAATAGCAAGCACACATTGTAGAACTAATGTCTTACACAAGTGCAGTGAACTTGTTATAGACTATAGTAACATAGGGGTAGCTGCAAAAATGCTTAAGTAAGTCAAACTGTTTGTGAAACTGAACGATTAAGGGTACAATACTGAATTTTCTGAAAACTAACACAAACTTACGTGGCATTTTTTTATTTTTGGTTGAAGTTGGGTTATGTACATCAGGTTTTCTACTACTGTAAATATTAGTGAAACTGAATAAAGATGTTTGCCTTCTTTAGGAGAAACTTGTCAATTGTCTGAACTCTGTAGGGATTTGATGTAGGAGGGATATTGTTTTGTCAGACTAACACTAAATCCACTACATAAAGATAGAACCCTGAAATTCACCAGTAGGAGAAAAATCTCTTTTAAGTTATTGTTAACAAACTCTGCCACACTAACCCCGGAGACCATTTTATAGGGCTGAATTCTCATCAAGACAGCAAAACAATGTAAGATAGTAATTAAACAATCTATAACAGTACAAACTGGAGAGTAAACTGAGAAACAAAAACTAGACTAACATCATATAAACAGGAAATAAACAAATGAATTTTCAAAAAATTGAGGGCTCAGATGTGTGAAGGTGGTTTTAGACACTGTAGTCCTTACACAATTGTATCAAAATTCTTCTGAGATCTATTCCTCGTTGTGATTTGATAATTATGAGGGGCAATAACATAATATGAAATGTTAATTTGAAAGAGAAACTAGAAGTTGAGTCCACTTTTAGTTGGATTTTTACTGCTGAAATTTTAATTTTTTTGGGAATATGGCAGTCAAGATGTGATGTTTTATGAACTATAAAAAACTTAATTTTGTGAAAATTCGACAAACTTTTTTGAGAAGTTAAGGGCCTTGTTAATTTGAGTTTCTTTGTTTTTTCTCCCTCTCTCTTCTTAGGGGAAGTGCTGCATGCAGAATGATTTACTTTTGTATTATCTCAAAGATAATTAGAGGTAAACTTGATATCAACATATTCTTTGCTGAAGAAGAGAAAACTACTTGAGGATATTTGAGTGATGCGCTATGAAGGAAGCAAGTTTAGCTTAGCCTGTCTATAGATCAAAATAACATGTGGAAGAGCTCAAGGTTTAGTAATGCTATAAAATCATCTTAGAACTGATTTTTTGAGCTCTTAGACAGAGAAAGAATAGGAATCAAATGCTTTGGTGAAGAGATCTGCTCAATATGTTTTTGTGCAGTATCATGTAGCAGTAATAATAGTGGTCAGCGTACAAGATGATTGAGTGCCACATGAAAAGCGTGTTAAAATGTAATCTATACCGTCTTACTTATTGTAGTATACAATATTGATATTATTAGATGCCAGATATGATTTTCGGTGAGAATCTGATTCCAGTGATCCTCCATTTTTATGTAATTCACATTTCCCTTCTCTCTGACTCTATTATCGACAATAATGGCTGTCATCTTTTCTATTAAAGACTAACTATGTATTCTCCAGGTAATAATTTACTTAAGTCTTTGAATGGTCTGAATTCTACTGAAGCAAATCAAGCAACCCCGATAAAAACAAAGAAGCTCTTTATAACTGGTATGTTGCATCTTCTTTGTTAGTTATAAATGTGCCCTATTCATATGTCCATCTGTGTATTTACTGGTATATGCATACCGACGAATTCAATATGAATTATATTCTTGAGCATATGATATCTGGGCGCCCTGTCCTTTTTCATAATGCAAAAATGTAGGATGAAAATATAAAGAAATCTTTCATAAACATTATGAAATTATATACACTTGATTCCTGCTAACAACTTTAAATTACTACCCGAAGGAACTTGCTTTGTCTCCTTGTAAGTACCATAACCATGCTTTTCATTTCTGTGTTCATATCCTATTGCTGATTGCAGGCATAAAAAGGGATGGGATGGTTCCTGTTATTGCTGGGTGGTATCTATCCCCTTTCCCACTCAGTACATTGCTTGACAGCTTCAATTTTTGTGCAGGCCTATCATTTTATACATCTGAGAAAACCTTACGTGCAGCATTTGAAGGCTTTGGCGAACTTATTGAAGGTAGGGCATTTCATTCATTTTGTTTCCTATTCATAAAAATTTACCAATAAAGTGCTCATACTGATAAACTGATTTTTTTGAACAGTAAAAGTTATTATGGACAAAATTTCGAAAAGGTCAAAAGGTTATGCATTTGTGGAGTACACTACAGAGGAGGCTGCAAGTGCAGCACTGAAAGAGATGAATGGCAAGGTAAATTCAAACCTCCTAGTGTGTGAACGTGTCTTTCGTGCTTCTGGGCTGAAATAACACATGAATGTATCGTGTTTTGCTTTACTTCTTGTTCTTATTGTTGAAACTGGAACAAAACAAAAAGGAAGACGAACTCAACACCAATAATAGAAAGTCTACGCCTAACCTTACACTGCTACTCTTGCAGATTATAAACGGTTGGATGATAGTTGTGGATGTTGCCAAGAGTAACCCGCCAAAATACAGCAGAGGTTGCCCAGCAGCCTGATGGAGAAAATGGGTTTTTTTCCTTAATAATGAGTACCCTGCTGCTCAACGCCTGAGTGTGATATGGTAGTCCTGTTAGAGGCTTTGGTCAGTTTTCAATTTACTACAGGTCAACCTAGAATATTTCACAGCTCAAGACAAACCCCAAAAGGAATTTCGATACATGGAACAATTTTCATATTTGCTTAATATAAGTTGGGGTGGGAAGCCGATGATATGTAATGACATGGAGGAATATTCAAGATTTCAGATATTTACTTAGTAGACCTCCTTTTTTCCCCCCTTTCCTCTGGTTTTTGCTAAAGCTTCATGGTCAAAAGCAGGAAATTAGGGGGGTGGGGGGGGGGGGGGGGGGGGGGGGGGGGGGGGGGCAGAGGGAATGGATTCTGGAGATGTGGCATGAGTCATGAGTAGGTAATCGCTGTGGTACACTGCCAACATATGACGCCATAGAGAAAGGGAATAAATAAGTAAAGAAGGATATGTCATGATCATCTATCTCCTGTGTAACTGTGTTTCTCTAATTAGTTTTATTAATACATTAGTTATATATGAAACAAGAAAACTTGCATGAAATATTACTGAAAATGATTTTAGTGCAATTATTATTATTTGTATAATAATTTAAATTCTAATGATTGTATCTATTGTACTTTATCAAGTTTTTCAAGTGGAGCCATTAGAAAAATTAACTTATTGTTGAAAATGACATAAGCAAGATTCAAATTCAAAATCTTTATGATAAATTACCAGTATTTACAAGTTTGTAGTAAAAGATGACACATTAAATATTTTTTAAGTATAATAATTAGAATATTCACTCCTTGAGGACCAGGAAGCGTCGTCTTCCATAGCATTATATATAGAACTAGAAAGCACAAACAAGTATCATTATAACTATATGTTTTCCCAATTATGGGAGTGTAGTCATGAATGTGAATGAAATTAAATTTACATCCAAAAAGTGTGTAAATACTCATAAAAAATAAAAAATTAGAGGTTTAGTTTAGTTTTTTTTTTTAATTGAATAGAATCCGTCCAAAAATATTTTAGTCCGAACTACGAGTGGTATTTGTAGACAATTTAAACTACAAGTATACATTTGAAAAAAAGTCAAACCACATAAAAATAAGAGACTGAAAAAATAAGCATTATTGTGGTTGTCCAATTTTTTATTTTTTTTTAAAGGAACAATTAGTACAAAAAAGGAAAAAAAAGAAGAAAGTTGTGATTATATAATTTAAGAAACTTAAGTTGATAATGATGGTTTTATATTCAACAAAATCTTTAAGATATGTATCTATATCTTAAATGGTAATATATATAGTTACTAAAATTAAATTATTTTGAAAATAATAATTTATTAATTATATTGCTATAAAATTATTATTAGCGAAAATTCTAAAACAATATTATATATATTATATATATAATCCATTAATTATTATTATTTTAAGCTTTTTACGAGTATTTTCACACCCTTTTAGTGTGAACCTAATAATCTCATTAGGGTTTGTGACTTCTCCTTCCCACAAGTGTTTTTCTGTGAGTTTAAACCCGTTAAATATATATATATATATATATATATATATATATATATTTATATATAAGGGAATCCTAACGTATACCACCTATAGGTATAAGTTATCAATGTCTACTATTTTATATGAACAAAAAAAATCACAACTCACATGTTAAAATTAATTAATATTTTTGTAATATATATTTCCTTACTTATATGAGATTGAAATTAGTATTTAAAAAAAAAATTATGTATATATCATCTTAACAGCAATTGTATAAGACACAACTATCATATTATACATGCAATTAAAAATATTATATATATAATCCATTAATTATTATTATTTTGGCTTTCCACGAGTATTCCTACATTATTTGAGTGTGAGTCTAATAATCTCTTTGGGGTTTATAACTACTCCCCGCAATGATTTTCTGTGAGTTTGAATACTGTTAAAAATATTTATATGTATATATGTAACAGGATCCTAACATACACCTCCTGTAGGTATAAATTATCAACGTCTACTATTTTATATGGACAAAAAAATCACAAGTCACATGTTAAAATTAATTAATCATTACCAGATATTTTTGTAATATATATTTCCTTAATTATATTAAACTAAAATTATTATTTTAAAAAAATATTTGTATTTAAGAGAGAGCTATCATATTGTACATGCCATTAACAAGGATACGATCGAGCTTCTTTAGTTGGTCATCATTAATTAGTTCTGAAAATCACAAATTAATTAATGCATATAATTTTCCCTCCCTATATTAGGATGGGTTTTTCTAATTTAATACATAATCTGTTTTTCCCTCCCTCACACAATTGAGTCACATTATATTTTAACCTTTGTAACCAAACATTCTAAATCAGCTCTAAACATATAAATTAGTCTACTAATTTCTCTCATTTCATTGAAATTTATTATCACTTATATATATAATTATTTTATATATTTGTTTTCCTTTTTTCTCACTTACACCTCCTATTATTTGTCCTATCTTCCTTCACATCTAAAGTTTCTTTATTTATTTACTTTTATTTCATCAAATCAATGAAAGCGAACAAAAAGATTAAAATTTTGGTAATTTTTGTCTGTAGATTTGGTTTTATTTATTTGGTTGAAAAAAATTTAAAAATTGAAAATAGAAAAGAAAAAGATTGTTATTTTTTCTTACCTTCATTTCATTGATATTCCAATATGTTTTTTCAATTGAAAAAAGAAAGTAAGTATCCTATGAATTCTTTTTTGTTTTTTTTCCCTAAACATTTATATCAAAAATTAAAATTTTTTTTTGTTTACTTAATTTTTTATAATCGTGATTTTATGAATTTATTTGCATTAGAAACCATAATTAGAGATATGTAGAGTATAAAAGAAAAATTATGAGACAAAAAAATAAAAGTGTTACGACAATAGACAAAATATTAAAATTAGTAAAAACATAAAAACAAATAAAAGTAATTGAAAAAAAAATTCTCAATTTTGTTGTAATTAAATATGTATATAATAATTAGTTAATTTAAAAAAATTATGTGTTATATATCACATTACTTGTTAGAAAAATCCAAAAAAGATATTCAATTAAATGGCCAGCTATGCTCTCGAGCTTGATCTGTAGTTGTTGTTAGTTTAATTTGTAATGATCTTCGAGATATTTTCTATCCTCGCTTGATTTTACTGTAGTTTTTCTTCTTGGGCTCTTTACCCGTTTCTTACCCATAAAAAAAATAAAAAAATAAAAAAAATAAATAAAAAAAAAGATATTCAAAATCATGGCTGCTATAAATATAAAAGGCTGTTGATACGTGCAATAGCATATCTGTATTTTTATAGAAATTATTCTCTCTTTATCTCTACATATATTTAGTATACACACTTACAGTCTTTTCATCAATTCACATACGTTCATGGAGAAAAAACTTCAGGCCTCCTCCCTATCCTTTCTTCTCTTTTTGCTTCTCCTTCCTACAACCTTCACAGGTTTGTTTGTTTTATCATCATCATCATATATAATAAATTGAAATGTTCATTAATTATATAATATTGATTTTTAATTATTAATTATTGCAGGAATTGTTGCGATCAACGAATTATATGGGATTTATAATGGTACTGCTAAACTTTTTGTTTTTGGGGACTCTTATGTTGATACTGGGAATAGTCCAAAGCCAGGGGCTGGTTCATGGAAACAACCATATGGATCCACTTTTCCACAGAAACCAGTTGGTCGGTTCAGCAATGGTCGAGTTCTTACAGATTATATATGTGTGTCTCTTATCTCTTTTTTTCATCGCAAAAATACTTAATTCAATTTTCGGTTATCATATTAGAAGGAAATTTTCTTATTTAATTGAGTATTAGATACAAAATGTGATTTTATGTCCGTTATTACGCGGATGGACGTTAGACTTGACTATTTCTACATTAAATGAAAATAGTTTGATATAATTACTCTTAATATCCATTTATATCTAATTATTATTATTTTTGTAATATTTGTTTATTTTACTTTCTTTTTTCTACTTGAAATAAATGGGACTAGTAGGTTCTGATTCTACGGGATAATTTCCAAATTAAGACTTAGATCTTTTTTATCTTGAATTATATATTGAACATCAAATGAGTGACATTATAATAAGATTATTTTAATTTTTTCCTTTTGATATGTTATTCGTTATTTATATATGTTTTTTGAAAACTAAATTTTTAAAAAAAATAGTAATTTATCCATTAAATAACATTAAAGTCATAATAAATATTACAAATATTTTATTAAAAAAAATTTCAGTAATTTTGATCTGTTGCCTTATTAATTAATTGAATGTTTCATATATATATATAGCTATGTTTTTGAGAATAAGATCGCCCACACCGTTCAAGTGGAGAAGGTACGTAAACAAAACAAGACTGAGATATGGAATGAATTTTGCTTATGGAGGCACTGGTGTTTTCAACACATTGGTTAATCTACCCAACATGACAACCCAAATCGACTTTTTCCAAAAGCTAATCCAAGAAAATGCCTACACCAAACAAGACCTTGACTCCTCGATTGCTCTAGTATCAGTTGCTGGCAACGATTATACTAATTTTCTAGTAAAAAATCGAAGCCTAGAGGTGAGTTTTAATTGAGTTAATTAGTTATAATGACTTGTGGACTGTGGCTTACGTATGTTTCTTGCGTTGTTTGGTTGATTCTATGTCTCTTTTTTATGTGATAGAAGTTGCCAGCCTTCACTGCATCTCTAGTTAATCAAATTTCCTTGAATCTCAAACGCATTCAAAGCTTGGGGGTGAAAAAGATAGCCGTTACAGGTTTGGAACCACTGGGATGTTTACCACAAATATCTGTGGCTTCTGCATATCAAAATTGCATTGAGCCTCTAAATTTGATCTCCAACACTCACAACCAGATGTTGCTGCAAGCTGTGCAAAACTTGACCCATGAAATTAGTGATGGAACCGTATTCATGATGCTAGATCTCAACGGCGCTTTCATGACTGCAATAAACAACCTGAGAAATCATACAGGTAGGATACAACACCTCAAGTTTGCATTTTGTTGTGTGCGAGCTGGCATGTACTTATGTTAATTCACACATCGTGTTTATATTAGGTTAATTTTTTTTTTTTTTTTTAGTAAACTATATAAGCAACTTAAGTGAGTGTTAATTATGACGGGTTAATGTCAAGTAATTTAACTTATGTTATGAGTCGTGATAAATGACATCAAAGTCAACCTGCCTAGTACAAATTATAAATATAGATTGAAGAGTCCAATGAAATTTGTAGTCGAAAGAATGTTTTAACATTTTTATACATGTTTCAAGCATGGGATGATATTTTCTTCATTATATATGCAGGACAATCAGAATGGATGAATCCATTGCAACCATGTTGTGTTGGTTCGATCTTGGAGAACTCGTGTGGAAATTTGAATGAGAAAGGCAAAAAGAATTATACTATTTGCAAGAACCCGGAGATGTCTTTCTTTTGGGACTTAGTTCATCCTTCTCAAAATGGTTGGCATTTAGTATATTTAGCCTTAGAATCTTCTCTCCAGCAACTCTATTAGAAATGTTATTGACTTATTTCAATTAGATTATAATAAGATCCGTTTCGTTTACGATTCCATCAGAATAAAGTATTTTTCACAAATATATAGTTTGTTCTTCCATTTGAATCCAATATATATCCCAATATAATCCTTTATGACCTGATCCCAAACACACAAACACACACAAACAAATAACACTATATATTTACAAATTTAGTTCAGACACTTGAAGAAAGACATGTTTTAGTTATAAAACTCCCAACTTTAACAAAAGAAAATTTAAAAACACATGTAAATTCAGTAGATATTAAAAATAGATAAACAGAGCACACCTGAAGTAGCATACATACTGAGCAACTCAGAACCAACGCTTTACTCCCCTGTCAAAAATGACGGGCCCATATGTTGAGATGAATATTCGAACAAGAAGTGGAAATTGCAGTAGTATGAACAGAGTGACTGGAATGCTGGCAAGAAGAGTCACAAGAATGAAAACCCATGTTCGTCCATGTAATGTGAAGTACATAGCAGCACAAAATGTCATCATCATGGTTGCAATGGAGAGAAATAAGGCAGAAAGGCCTATTATTAACTTCTTAGGCAATGATTCGAGAAAATCTTCCTCTGCGTAACGTGATGTAAGAATGCCCAAAAACATCAGTACAGAAGTTGAAGAAGAGAAAAGTGATATGGCATCTGATATCATGAAGAGCATGAATAACTTGCGTTTTAAGAATATCGGATAGCCACTATCATCATTACCACCTGGGACTGTGAAAGCTGCAGCAAACATAATGGTAACTATGAGAGCACCTACAACTGTACAAGAGCTTGCTGTCTCCTTCATCCATCTCTCACCTTCTTTTACCAATTCTTTGTGATTCTCTGTGAACACATCTCTAGGTGTCATATTATCCAAGTTTAAAGCCTCTCGCATATTAGGTGGAACTATACTTTCCACCTCCTGCATATATTTAGAGACAAAAATTGAATGATAACAAAAATAAATCAAAGATTAGATAAAACATATTTAGAACTAGTTGGTTTTACATATCACACTGATTAACTAATATAAACTTATATAATGTATTAAACATATTAGTTACGTTATATAACAAGACTGTATTATTCTCTTATTAATAGACATCATATACGAATCAACATAATATTATTATTATACATAATAATATTATTATACGTATAATGTCATATCCTTATAAGATGCATCAAACAAGCCTTTAATCTCAGAAAGATTTAACATATCTAGTGTGAGATAATCACCTTAAACCATTGCAATTCTCTTTGCATCTTCAAAGCTGCGCCTGATATACGATTGAGTTCTGTAAAAGGTGCTAATTCCCCAGCTACATGTAGCATGTTATTGTTACTTGAATCTAAAGAAGTTGCAGCCTCATCTTTCCAAGCCAGTCCATATATGAGGCTGAAAACTTTAGCTTGACGAAATTGAATAGCAGAAAAGAACAAGTTTCTAAACATATTGTCACGACTCCATAAGAGATCTGGATTTGCTTTTGATGATTCAATAATAAATTCTGAGATTCCTCGTTCTGCAGCTCGAAAGATTGCATCGTATACTAAACCTTTTGACATTTGTTTATCATCTAAAGTTTCAATTTCCTCGCACACAATACGTAGAAGTGCAAGGGATTGCTCATGGACTAATTTCATTTTGTTTATTTTCTTGATTCCTAAGTTGACACAATTAATAAAAAAAATGCTATCAATTTCCCAATGATCGAATGTCATATTAATGTACGATAAAATGAACAAATTAAGAATAAGAATAAAAAAACAAAGAAAACTAAAAATAACTTCAAAGAACCAAATGCTATCAACTTTCCAATGATTGGCTGTCATTAATTAGTACTGTGAAACCCTAGTGCATGAAATGGAGATTAAAGAACCGAATTAACTTCAAAGAGAGTACTAACTTTGGGGTAGTAGATACCTAAAAAATTATGGATATTCGAAACTAATCTTTTCGATGGGATTGGATGAACTGCAACACAAAGAGAAACAATAATGAACTAAAAAATCAATAAAAAGAAAGAGAAGAATTAATCATGCAGCACAGTACCTATTAAATTCTCATCACTTTCTCTTTTCTGATCATCTTCGTCGATGTTTAATTGAATGTGATTAGCAGAAGAAGATGGTTTCATCTGTATCCCTTTTCACAAACAGTGAGTTCATGTTAATTCTTTTATTTCTCTATTGCATGAAGAAATAAAAAAATAAATAGCTTTGCAAAAATTACAACATTTTCCTTTTCTAATTGCTACTAGAAGTATATATATTTGTACAACATTAAAAACTAGTAATCTAGATCAAGGAACTAAAATTTGTTTTGCTTCTATCCAAACGAGTGATTTTTTTTTTAATTTTTACAGTTATGAAAACGAAATGCCCCTACAGAAACGAAAAGTAACATTTTGATGAAAACGGTACCATTTTCGTAGAAAATATGTAGTTTTTCATTTGAAACATATTGGTTTCTGTAAATTTTGTTGGAAATAATATAAACTTAAGTAAATTTTTTGTTTTATGTAACACTTTTACATAAGTTATATATATATAATATTTATATATTACATAAGCATCCTAAACACTCCTAATGCCAGGGTTGGATGTGATTATAACAATTTTCAAATGGCATATGTATATTAAGGTTTTTACTTTAATATGTATTTATGAGCATATTATGTACTAAATTAATCATGTTAGATATTTACGATTAAGATACTATGTAATTTATTATATGTTTCTATGCGTTCTGAGTTTCCAATATAAATTTTTATATCACGATTCATTTTTGTTTTCAAATTTATCCAAATTTAACTTGAAACAAATTTTAGTATTTTGATCCGGATTCCTCTTGCTTGAACCTAGGATTAGAACAAACTTAAACCAAGATATCATTTAGCTAAGCAAATGTCTTATGGTTAAAAATAGTAATAGAGGTATGAATCAATATTGATTATAACAAGAATGTGCAGATAATTATAAAGATTTATATAATTGCTGCGATTACAAAAATATCTCAAAATTACTAAAATTAACAAACAATTTAATTCATGGTATTGCCAGAAAATGTGAAAGTTGTAGTACTTACAGTCGTAGATCCATTGTTGCCAAAATGAGAGCTTACAGCCACTGGGGAAAGCAGAAGGTAGACTAGCCAAACCCAAAACTAAAGTGAAGCCATCGTTGTCTGGTGTTATTGCCAAACGTGGGCAATACTTAAGCAAATCCAGAGCAATATCTAGAAAAAGTCATTATAATGTACATGGATTAATTCATAACTACAACTTCCCTTTTGGAATCTCAAAGCATGATTAAAATGTTGTTAATTAGTAAAATCAAATGCACAATAAATAAAAGTTAACATTAAAGGTAATCATATTCAAAGTTAGATTTTCCTTTAAAAGTGGAATTTTTTTTTTCTTTACAAATGATAAAGAGAGTTAGAGCGGTAAAATATGTTTTTAAGAAAGGTAAATATACATTATGTTCTCAAGTTTTAGGAATCTGAAAATATTTCAAAGAGTTAATTAAAGAAATGAAAATATTTGACATTCTCTTGTCAAATTGGTAATTGCACGAGCTTATAAAGAAAGAGGTTGAAAGGTATAAATTCTCACACAAGTTATTTGTCAATAAATATTTAAATATTAGACCTCTGACTTACCTAGTTGTATCCAACCCAGATCAAGTAATATCTAAGTTAAAATTCATGTGTTTATTGAGCTAATGATTTTGCCTTCCATAAAACATAAAGTTTTATAATTTCGTAGACTTGTTAATAAGAGTCATAATGTGCCGATAAATCAAAAAATTAGCCGAACCATACAGAAATTTTGGTACGATTTCAGTATTTAAAATTTTTTGGTACGGTTTCGAAATTGCATTAACAAAAATCAAATATTCAGTTCGGTTATATTGAAGCTCTGATAAAACTGATATCAGAACCGAATTTAAATACTCCCATAGGCCTCCAACCTATTTCTGCTGCTACTTGTTCCCTATCCTAAAAATTTGTCACAAAGCACATAGAAAATATAGGTCCGGCTTTTAAAGGAGTGGAAAAATCAATAGGGAACAAGCAATGTGGGCTACATTCCTAGGCTCAATAGGATGTTTATTGATTGTTTCTTTTTTATTTTTAAGATAAAATGGGCCTCACTAATTTGGGCTGCAAAGCAAGGCCCAATCAAAACCGATAAATACCATCCGAAAACAGAACAAGCAGTATGATTCGATTAGTGAAATACTCTAATACTTACATTACCGAAACCGAATAGTTACCGACATTTTGGTTCTATTATGTTTATCCTAAAAATCGTACCCAACTCTTCCCTATTTACTTATACTATTCCATGTATATCTATCTATATTAATAAAATATATAATTGTTTCTAAATTCTTACCCATACTAATTTGGGCTCAATCAAAACCAATCAATACTAAAACCGATTCGAAAACTGTACAAGCAATATGATTCTATTAGTAAAATACTCTATTGTCTAAATTAACCAAGCCGAATAGTTACCAACATGTTTGGTTTGATTATTTTTAACTAAAAAACCATACTGAACTCATCCCTACTTATAGTATTCCATGTATATTTATATATATTAATAAGATATATAATTGTTTAAGTTCTTACCCATAATTTTGAAATAGTAGCACTGGATAAGAAGTGCTGCACCATGGATTCCTTTTTCAGGCATGAGTTCCTCTAATGGAGTGACTGAGTAAAGATAGTGAGCCATTTCAAAGTGACCATATGTAATAGCCAATGTAACTGGAATCAAGTTGTAGTTTGTTGCAATTGTGACTACGTTTTTATTTTTCTTAACCATCCATTTTGCTATTTCAACAGTTCCAGCAGAAGTTGCAGATGCAAGAGCTGTGTATCCCTCCTTGTCTCTTATTTCTATTGCTTCTTCAGACATCAATTCCAATAACTCTTTCACAATCTTAAAATGTCCGAATTCAACGGCGGCGTGAAGAGCCGTCTTGCCAGAGAATGCAATTCCTCCACTCAGCGCATCAGGGTGGGTCTTAATGAATTCCTTTGCAACCTCCCAGTTTCCAATCTGCAATGTCTTGTAAAATCTTGCATACTGAACATAATCCTTGGTTTCTGTTGATCATTGCAAAGTTTCTAATAATTAGTAGGGAAACTTTAAGTTAATAATTAATTAGCTGATTAAGTTGACTGAAATATGTTGATGATCCATAATATAGTGCAAAAACCATTACAAAGTGAACAAGTTTTTTTTTTTTTTTTTTTTTTCTTCACTTGAAAAATCTTGTCTTCATATGCAAAAATGCAATTAGGTTTTAGCACATCATAGCAAAAGAAATTAGGGGGGAAAAAAGTACAAAGATGTTTATATATATTTACAATGATTGTACATAAGATTTTTGTTGTAAAAATAATGTTTCATTACGGTTTAAGCATAATTAAGATTTAGATCTTCTCATGTTTCTCTTGTAACCAAATCCGATCAGAAAAGAAAATCATATAAAAATAAAATTCTTACAAAATTAAATTACTTGCGACGGAAATTGATATTTTTCTCTTAAACAGACTTGTATGAGATAATCTACATATATGAACAATGTCAAAATGAATTTATTTAAAAAAAAATTGATATCACCTCTCAAATTAAAAAGAATAAGATTCCACCATCTTTGGAAAAAATTATTGAAGTGGTGAGCCACTTGGTTTGCAGTCGTATAAACATGGGACACATGTAAATCAAATGAAAGTTGCTCTTCACAAAATAAAAAAATAAAAAATAAAAAAGGAGCAAGTGAAAGTCTTTTCAAGGTTTGAACGTGTCAAAATTTTGTTATTCCACCTGTTAGCAGGTATTAATTCTTTTATTAAATATAACAAATAAAAAAACACATAATTCATACCTAATGAAAAAGAAAGATAAAATAATTTTTTCTACAAAAAAAGAGATAAAAATGTTATTATTGATTAAAACTTGACTTAGATTCATATATATTGCGTACATTAAACGCAATTTTAATATATAGTAAACTTTAAGAAATACATAAAATGTCACTCTTTGTATAATTAATAGTAAGTCATATTTGTATACTAACAACATTTATTTAATTTTAAAACTTTTTAGTTAATGTTATGATATATATATATATATGTAATGGCTGATCATGATCATTAGAGTGAAATGCAACAAATAATTTCTTATTTTAAAATATTTCATTTTTCTAAAATTATTATACAACTCAACTTAAATGAGTTTTAAATTTCAAATGGATTATATGAGTTAATGTTATGACTTGCACACTTGTTAATGCAATTATATGTATATATATTAATGTAATGGCTGATCATGATGATTAGAGTGAAATGCAACAAATATTCAAATGGATTATATGCAACAAATTATTAATGTAATGGCTATTTATGATGATTGGAGTGAAATGCAACAAATATTCAAATGGGTTATATGAATTATTTTTTTCTATTCTTGTTGATCTAGTCTCGAATAGAATTCAGCACTTATTTACGATAAACATATACAAATTAAAATTTTATGAGAGAGAAAAATAACCTGGAATTTCTCCTGACTTAGCTTCTTCAAAATCAAGATGCGTAGTAAGCCTGTACTTATTATACAAAGCATCCCAAGCAATTTTGGCAGAATCAATTTCCATTGTTATAGAAAGTGCTTCCGGTCCACATGACATCTGAATTGCATGTAAAGCCGCTGCACTTTTTCTTCTCCACGATTTAAACTCAGCAATATCAATATCAAGGCTTGGTGATTGGTCCTCTACGACGACGTCCCATAGGTCTTGTCCCAACAAATAATTTTTCATCCAAACACGCCATTCTCCATAATTGTCTCGTTTAAGAAGCTCTCGAACCATAGGAGACGTAGCAGACGGCGTTAACCCAACTTTTGACCCCATTTTATTTACTGCCAAAATAAAATAAAATGAAACTCACAGTTTGTGAAGCAAAGCAAAGTTTGAAGGTATTCAAGAACTTATTGATGGTTGAAGCTCAAGTCCAGAAACCAGAGAGATGTATTGCCAGCAGATGGGATCAGATCAGCGGAAATTTGAATGTGTGGCTTAGTTTTAAAGCAAGACAAGACGCTATTTGATAATTTTATTGTACTCACCAATACACGTCCGCCACGAGTTTGACTTTTGGTGATTGAATCCATAACGAATGCTGTCCAAAGTCCAAACTCCCATATATCTAACGCCTTGTTTGTCGTTTATTATAATTGATATGATATTAGTAATTTAGTACTTTTTTTCTATTATAATCGAATTTTATATTATATAGTCTATTCTGATTACATTAATTAATTAATTAATTTAAAAGATGTTAGTGTTTCATAAAATAATAATTTCATTTATAAGTCTTTGTCAAAATTATCAAAAATTGAACAAAATAATTGTATTTTATCTGATTTGATATTGTTTCTATTTTGAAAAAGAAAAAAAGAAACTAATTCAATTGATTTTTTATCTTATTTTATTTTTACACAAATAATATACTAAGTTTTGATAATTTTTTTTTAAAGTATAAAATATAAAAAATAATAAAAAATTATTAATCAGGAAAATAATTTGTTTATGTTTTAAGTGATGTCTTAGGGTTTGTTTGAATCACGGAATTACAATTGATAAAGAATTGTAATACAATTCTAATTCTTTAATAATTGAAATTAGACTTGAATTATAATTTTGTTGTTTGGAGTGTAGAAAGATTTATGAATTAGAATTGTAATTTTATTTTTGTAAATTCTAATAATTATTTTTTTAAAGAAAAATTGATCTTACCCTTTCCCCCTCTCCTACTCCCTATTCCTTAACGCCTCATGTCCCCATCATCCTATAACCCCAAACGATGGCCACACTAATCTGCATATTGCAGACTTTCACCAATCACCCATAAAACATAAGAAAAAAAATAATCTGGGAGACGTATCAATTTCATTTGAAGAGAAAAAAGAACCGGACATTAATAGAGGAGATCTTTGTTGTGATCAGGGTAGTACTTTTTCTTGGCAAAGCTGAATAGATCGATAAACAACCAAGCAAGTAACATAAAAAGGGAAGCTAGAAAGGAGGGACAAAAAGAAGAGAAACTAGAAAGGAGAGAGAGAGAGAGAGAAGAGGATGATAGAGAAATCTTTATTTTGTGTGATGTATGGTAAGTGTTTGCCAGTAAAGTTAGTCAGTGTTGACAGAAAAAAATTAGCAGGCATAGATGGCCGGCATGGGTAGTGGTGATAGAAACTGATTGTTGTCGATGGATATGGTGTAGGCTGGGTCGATGGATGAAGGCAATAAAGGTTCTGGTGGAATTTCAATTTTTAGGGGTAATCATAAAAATTGAAAGGATAGATTTTTAGTAATATTACAATTCCAAAATTCTAATTCTAAATCTGAATGGGAAGCCAAACTTAAAAATTGGAATTGAACACCCAATTCCAATTCTATGGGTCCAATTCCTGGGATCCAAACGAGCCCTTAATGATATTAAGATTACATTTGTGAAAATAATAGAAAGCTTATCATTTTTACTTGATTAAATGTGATTAAAAGGTGAACCTTACAATACCCAACTCTATTTGGTTGGGTTTTAAATACTCAACGTAAATTGAGAAGCGTTTGATAAGGGAAATGACAACTCAGCAGTATTATCTGTTGAGTTTTTCTTGATCTGTTAGAGAAACTTGCAAGTTAGAATTATTATTTATGTTTTAACCCCAATATATTTATGTTTTAACTCCAATAATTATATTTACATGTTTAACAAATCTGTCAATAAATTTGTGTATTTATATTTTTCACCCATAATTTTATTAAATACTTTCAATTTTGTCATTTGTTCCGCCCTTTTTCTCTTTTTTTTTGGTAAGAAAAAGAGGCAACCATCGTGGGTTTCATAAACCCATAAGAGTCAACAAAAAAAAAAGGTTCAGATCTAACCATAATTCTAACCCAAACCCTAATCCTAAACCAATAAAGTAAAAATTGCTTAAATCAATACCCTTTTGAAAATTGTTTACTCTCATAATAGGGAGGATATACATTGCGGGAGCTTTGAAGAAAAGATGTGGTTAGGGAGGATATACATTGCGGGAGCTTTGAAGAAAAGATGTGGTTAGTTGTGTCCGTCAACACCAAATTTAACCACTAAGCACATGCAATGTACTGAACATGTAGTATATAGGTCACTGAAGGGCTAGCATGTTTCTAACGCCGAAGTACCACACTATTGTACCAGAAATACGAGCTTCTGAATTGTACTACAGAATTATGTTGAAAGGGACCTATTCGATTCCACTGTAGGATGCATACCTACAAATTCAGTATGAATCATATCGTTGAGCATATGATATCTGAGCACCCTTTTTAATTATGCAAAAATGTAGGATGAAAATATAATGAAATCTCTCATAAACATTATGAAGTTATATACACTTGATTCCTCAGTAGAACATATTAACAATAAAGCTTGCATACCTGATTGAGCCATAGCAGCAGATATGTGAAATCTCAAACAAGAACTCCTCAGTAGAACGTTTATATAGCTAGGTCTTTCTCTCCATACTCTTTGTATTTAGTGACAGCTCTCAATGAGGCAAGATACTCATATTGAGAGAGGAGAGGAGACCTAGCTTATTTATCATCATATAAACCCTAAGAGTCATCCCATTAAAGACTCCTAAAGTCACTCAACCTACATGTACTGCTAATCCACATCTAACTAAACAATAAGTGTGCTTGAGCCCTATCCAAAATGATCATATAAACCATATGGGTTTTTACCAGTATATCTCAAGTGGATCAAACCTTAAGGCCTGTTTTATTAAAACTAAAACCATCCAATTAATGATAGCCCACATATGGAATTTCTAACATTCTCCCACTTGGGCAACATTAATTGTAACTTAAAAATTTTGAAAACATATTTTAGAAAATGACTCTCGAGCAAGTTATAACTTTTATGTGGCCACAATTTAAAAAAACTTGGGTTCTGAGATACACTTCAAATAATCTTGCTCAATTAAGTTATTAACATCAAATCATGGCAATCATTGTGCAACTTAAACGACACAAGACCAAACCATGGTTACAAATGCTAACAACCTAATCTACAATGGATCTAGATATGGTAGTGTAGCAAGAAAATAGTATCCAAATATGATCAATATATGCTATTTTCATTGTCGGTCTTCTGGGTGATTTGATTAAAAACCGGATGCTTTCAAAAAAATATTAGAAATCACATAAGCTTAATTTAAGCTTGTATGTCTCAACCAATATCTCAAAATATCGAATTAGTGTCATTATGAGACATATTTCCATATTGACAAAACTGTCATACTTAAGACAGATACCAAGTCTTAAGATTTTAATGCAATGACATGTCATATAATCATATGTGCACACACAATATTAATCATATCACAATGAAATAATAATTATTTTCATCAACATAACACACCATCCAATAAGGATATAAGTAAAACTTGGGTCACAAAGTAACATACATAATATGCTAACTTTGAACAAAACAAAGCAAACTCCTACTAACCAAAAACATCAAAGGACTCTACAATACTCATGTTATCAATATGACTTTTAAAAACCCAAATCCTAAATGCCTTGGTTAAAGGATCTGCCAACAATTTACTGTATCAACATGTTCAAACACAATATCTTTTTTTTTTTTTTTTTACAAAATCCTTAGTCATTGTCTCTCGATACATTAAAAATCTTATTTCTCTTTAAGATGAACATAATAGAATTATTGTTATAATAGATCTGAAGCATTTAAAAATCGAGACAACCACACAAAGATAAATTATCATGTTCTTCAACCACATACCATGCTTGTATAGTAAAAGAAGCTTTTGCTTGGAATAACTCCAAGAAACAGTTCCTAAAGTTAACATGAAATATAATTTGAAGTGGATTTAAGATCATCTTTGCAACTAGCAAAGTGATAATCAGAGTAACTAATTAATTTAAGATGATCAATCATTCTATGCATTATCATAAAACTTTAGTTCTCTGTAAATACTTCATACCTTATGTTTTGATTCTGAGTTTGATTGTGCTAAAAACTTCCACTGCAAAAGCAATGTTAGAGCTAATACAAACCAAAATATACAATCTTCCAACTACACTAGCATAAAAACATATTTCTCATGGATTTTCTCTTAAACTTATTAAAGAGACACTAATTTAAACTGAACTTGTCACTCCTGACAACAGACACATTCCTATTCTTGCATTTATGCATATTGAACCTATAAGACACTATATCAATATAGGTTTACTAGGGAAGACCTAACAAGGGATAGACCTATCCCGATGTATCTTAACACCAAGAACAAAAGATGTTTCCCCAAGATCCTTCATGCCAAAGGCCTTAGACAACATTAACTTTGTCTCACAAAATAAGTCAGTGTCACTACTGATAACAAGCAAGATATTATTAACTATTATCAGGATATGATAAACTTGCTCTCACTGATTTTAAGGTATATTCATTTGTCAATCTTATTCTTAACATAACTAAGAGATGTGGAGACCTTGTTAAAATTTTAATAACGATTATCTATATGTTTGTAGGATACTATTTGATTGATTTGTTAAACCTACAAATAATACTATTACATCCATTCTATTTGAAACCTTCACCATGTAAACATGTTTTATAAGATTTCCATTCAAGAAATATATTTTCACATCCATCTAAACAACTCAAGGTTGATAAATGAGTCACTAAAGCAATGAACACCCAAAAGAATTTTATTTATTTGTTATATTATTATTTTAGTTGAGACATGAGAGAAAGTCTCACTAAAGGTGCACATTCTTTTTGAGTGAAAACCCTTAATTTATTTTGAAACACTCAATCTTCCCTTTTGAAATATTCTTAGTTTTATTGTTATAAACTCACTTGCATCCTAATGAGTGTAGAACACTATGAAAGTTCAACCAACTCTTAAACACTATTATTTATTATGGACTGCATCATATTTCACATGAAAACATTCCACATTCCCGATAGTGGCCTAGAGACAGGTGCTTGTGCAAATGTATTTTTAACGAGAATAGGTGATGCAATTTCATTATTCTTAACTTCCCCTCCCCCCCCCCCCCCCCCCCCCTCATCACCTATTCTCATCACATGTGTAGATAATATGGTTCCCAACAAGATATATAAATGAAGTGCGAAAATTTTATTTTTTTTCTTTACTAGTAGTTGAAAACCTTTCCAACTCAATGAATCAAATTCAAAGAATTTTAGCAGTGTAAGGTAACTACTCTCTTGGTTCCATAAGTAGATTGAACCTGTATTGTTATAGTGATCTGGAAAAGTAGTAAAGTAATAAAAAGTAGAATTAGGGTTAATTTTCTTCTCATTTTAGGCCATATAAACTTATTTCAGTTTGACAACCTTGACTTTGATACCACATGTAATAATTATATCAAATCTCATACATGAATTTAGAGCACATTAATGATAAAGCTTACATACCTGATTGAGCCATTGCAACAGATATGTGAAATCTCAAACAAGCACTCCTCAGTAAAACATTTATACAGGTAGGTCTTCCTCTCCATACTCTCTGTATTTAGTGACAGCTCTCAATTAGGCAAGATACTCATATTAAGAGAGGAGAGGGGACCTAATTTATTTATCATCAGATAAACCCTAAGAGTCCTCCCATTAAAGACTCTTAAAGTCACTCAGCCTACACTTACTTTCAATCCAAATCTAACTAAACTAGAAATGCGCTTGAACCCTATCCAAAATAATCACATAAACCATATGGGATTTACTAGCATGTCTCAAGTGGACCAAACCATAAGCCTGTTTTATTAAAACTAAAACCATACAATTAATGACAACCCATATATGGAATTTCTAACATTGACAACTTTAACTATTGGACATGCCTATCATTTTATACATCTGAGAAAACATTAGGAGCAGTATTTGAAGGCTTTGGCAAACTTGTTGAAGGTAGCGTTTCATTCATTTTGATTCCAACTCATTAAAATTTATCAATAAAGTGCTCATACTAATAAAATGATTTTCTTTCAATAGTAAAAGTTATTATGGAAATTTTTTTGAAAAGGTTAAAAGGTTATGCATTTGTTGAGTACAATATAGAGGAAGCTGCAAGTGCAACACTGAAAGAGACTTATGGCAAGGTCAATTCAAACCTCCGAGTACGTGAATGTGTCTTCCATGCTCCAGGGTAGAAATTACACATGAATGTATTGTGTTTTGCTTTACTACTTGTTCTTATTGTTGAAATTGGAAGAAAATAAGAGGAACTCAACACCAATAATAGAAAGTCTAGGCCTAACCTTACACTGCTACTCTTGTAGATTATAAATGGTTGGATGATAGTTGCTGTTGTTGCCAGGAGTGACCCGCCAAAATACTGCAGAGGTCGCTCCAGACTAGCAGCTTGATGGAGAAAATGGGTTTTTCTCCTTAATAATGAATACCTTGCAACTCAACACCTGAATGTTGTATGGTAGTCACGTGAGAGAGGGTGGGAAGCTAAGAATATGAAATGACATTGTGGAATATTCAAGATTTTAGATATTTACTTGCTAGATCTCCTTTCTTCCTCTCCATTATTAAGATTTCTAACACTTCCTCTGGTTTTTGCTACATTCTAGCTACTTAATTACATTCTTGTAGGAAGCCCTATCCTCAAGAGGGAGAAGCACCAGTAGGGATGCAATCCTTATCAGTACTCTAGTAGGCTATGTTGAAAATAATAAACTTTATTTTCCTATGATAAATTGTTAGTGTAAGTTAGAAAGGTATAAGTTATTTTGATGTAATGGGTTTTAAGAGGTAGTTAATTTCTTATAATGGGTGGGTATAAATTATTGTGTGCTGGTGAAAGTTTTTTTTTTTTTTTTGGTTAATGTGTAATAAAATTGTAGTAATAGGTTGGAGTCCTTAATGTCTAGGGTAATGGGTGTTAAAGTCATATTAGTGCACATTTAGTTGTGTGACTTTAGAGTTGCTATTATGAGTCTTATAAATACCCATATCCATTGTATGTTTTCAATTTGATATTAATAAAGTAATTTTTTTTTTTGAGTATTCCAATTTGGTCATCCTTTTTAATTTGTGTGTTGTGCTTACTATATTTCTATCAAAGTGGTATCAGAGCCTAGTTCTCTAATTTGGTGAGTTTGAGAGATGTTTACTAGGATCAGGAATGTTCTCATTTCAATTTTCTCGTCTTACTAAAGGCAAGTATAACAATTGGTGTCTTTGTATGAATGCTTTGCTTGGTGGACAAGATGCATGGGAGATCTTAAAGAAAGGATATGATCAACCACAAGATGAAGTTACTTTGTCTACTACTCAAAAAGATGCCCTACAAAAGGCTAGGAAGAAGGATCAATAAGCTCTTGCCCTCATCTATCAAGGGTTGGATGGGTCCATGTTTTAGAAGGTGGCATTAGCAACTATTACCAAGGAAGCTTAGGAGATTTTGCAAAGCTCTCTCTAAGGAGTTGAAAAAGTGAAGAAGATTCGACTCTAAACATTGATAGGAGATTTTGAAGCCTTGCACATGAAGGAATCCGAGTCAATTTTGGATTATTTTTCAAGAATGTTAGCCACCGTCAACTAATTGAAAAGGTATGGAGAAAAAATAGAAGATGTTCTTGTGGTGGAGAAAAACGTTTGCTGTTTGCAACCAAAATTTGGTTACATTTTTGTTGCAATAGAAGAATCGAAAGACTTGGAGACCATGTCTATTGAGCAACTCATAAGATCATTACAAGCCCATGAAGAAAGATTTAAGAATGAAAAGAAGTCGCTTGAACAAGCTCTCCAAGCTAAGGTTTCTTTCAAAGAAAAAGGCGGTGTACAAGAAAGAAACCAAAGAGATCATGGTCGTGGTTGTGGTCATGGTCATGGACGAGGAAAAGGATGATATCATTTTAAGAATAGTAAAGTAGGAAGAGGTCAACAATCATCAAGAGGCCATGGAAGAGGAGGAGGAAATTATGCAAGATCAAATTAGAAGAAGTATGACAAGAGCAATGTTGAATGTTATAATTGTCATAAATTTGGTCATTTTACTTTGAAATGTCACAATACTAATGTTGTTGAAGAGAATGCTAATCTACTTGAATACAAAAAAGAAGTGGAAGAGCCAACTTTGTTACTAGCATTCAAAGGAGATGAAAAGGAGGTGATCAAGAGTTCATGGTACCCTGACAATGGTGCAAGCAATCATATGTATGGGGACAGAAGTAAATTTTTGGAGATTGATGAAAAAGTGAGTGGATTTGTGACCTTTAAAGACTCTTCCAAAATTCTAGTCAAAGGAAAAGGTACCATTTTAATTTCTTTGAAAGATTGTGGTCATAAGCTCATTTATGATGTTTATTATGTTCCAAAATTAAAAAGTAACATTTTAAGTTTGGGAAAACTGTTAGAGAAGAGTTATGAAATCCATATGAAAGATAAAAACCTTTAGCTTAGAGACCAAGATGCTAATCTTATTGCTAATGTATCCATGAAAAGAAACAGGATGTTCATTTTGAATCTCCAAACTGATGGTGCCAAATGTTTGAAGATGTGTGCAAAAGATTCAACATGGTGTTGGCATATGCGGTTGGGTCATTTGAATTTTGAAGGACTCAAGAATTTGGGAGAGAAAAAGATAGTGTTTGGGTTGCCATTCATTGACCACCCAAATCAATTGCGTGAAGCATGCCTCATTGGAAAACATGCAAGGAAGAGTTTTCCTAAAGAAGCCACAAGAGCAACCAAGCCACTTCAGCTTATTCATACTAATGTGTATGGACCAATCAAGCCATGCTCATTTGGTAAAAATCATTATTTTTTGCTTTTCATTAATGATTATACACGTAAAAAATGGTTTTTTTTTTTTTTGGAAGAAAAAATCAGAAGCTTTTGAGGTGTTCAAAAAGTTTAAAGCTCTTGTTGAAAAAGAGAGTGGTCATGTGATTAAATCTTTAAGATTCGATAGAGGAGACGAATTCACTTCAAATGAATTCAATATCTTTCGTGAGACATAAGGGATTCGTCATCCTTTAATGGTTCTTAGGACAACACAACAAAATGGTGTAGTAGAAAGGAAGAATAGAATAATTTTTAATATGGCTCGATGATTGTTGAAATCTAAGAATATGCCTAAAGAATTTTGGGCAGAAGCTGTTTCTTGTGCAGTTTATTTGTCTAGTAGATGCCTAACCAAAGGTATGGAGAATCAAACACCTCAAGAAGCTTGGAATGGAAAGAAGCTAAATGTTTCTCACTTGCAAATTTTTGGAAGCATTACCTATGCTCATGTACTAGATCAAGAGAGATCTAAACTTAGATGATCGAAGTGTGAAGTATATATTTATTGGCTATGATTCAAATTCCAAAGGGTACAAGCTTTATAACCCAAGGAATGGAAAAATCATAGTTAGTAGAGATATTGAGTTCAATGAAGATGAAATGTGGGATTGGGATGTTCAAGAAGAAGAAGGTTACAATTTTTTTCCTTACTTTGAAGAAGAACAAGATATAGAAGCACCATTGGAAGCTATTACTCCACCTTTATCACCAACTCCTTCATCAGAAAAAAGTTCAAGTGAAGGGTCACCAAAAATAAGAAGTTTTCTTGATCTTTATGAAAATGCAAAAGTGATAGAAGATATTAATATATTTTATCTTATTGCAGATAAGAACCATTGTTTTTTGAAGAAGTTGAAAATGACATGAAGTGGAGACAAGCAATGGATAAGGAGATAAAAGCTATTGAAAAAAATGATACTTAGGAGTTCACAAATCTTCTAAAAGATCATAAAACTATTGGTGTGAAATAGGTGCATAAGGCAAAGAAAAATACAAAAGGAGAAGTTAAGAAGTACAAAGCGAGGCTAGTTGTGAAAGGCTATGCACAAAAGCAAGGGATCGATTATGAAGAGGTATTTGCTCATGTTGCTCGCTTAGAAACAATCCAATTGTTAATCTCCTTTGCAGCCCATAAGCATTGGAAGATTTATCAATTGAATGTAAAATCTGCTTTCCTCCATGGTTTTCTTGAAAAAGAGATTTATATTGAACAACCTGAGGGTTATGTAATTGAAAGGCAAGAAAACAAAGTTTTGAAGCTAAAAAAGGCTTTGTATGGTCTAAAACAAGCACCAAAGGCATGAAATAATCGAATTGACAAGTATTTTCAAGAAAATGGGTTTATTAGATATGCACATGAATATACACTTTATATGAAGGAATATGAAAATGGTGATGTTTTATTTGTTTGCCTTTATGTGGATGATCTAAATTTTGCAAGAAATAATACAATCATGTTTGAAGATTTCAAGAAAGCAATGACTTGTGAATTTGAGATGACTAACATGGGGCTAATGTCTTACTACTTGGGCTTTGAAGTGAAGCAAAATGATGTTGCAAGTTATTATTTTACAAGAAGGCTATGCAAAAGATGTTCTTAAGAAATTCCAAATGCTTGATAGCTTACTCTGTTAATACACCCTATGGAATGTAGAATGAAGTTGTCGAAGCATGATATTGGAGAGAAGGTAGATCCCACATTATTTAGAAGTCTTGTTGGAAGTTTGAGATACTTGACTTGCATAAGGTCAGATATTCTTTATGCTGTTAGAGTAGTGAGTCATTACATGGAATTTCCTACTTCTACTCACATGAAAACAACTAAACGATTTCTTCCCTATCTAAGAGGTACACTTGACTATGGCCTATTTTATTCTTCTTCATATATTATTGATCTTGTGGGATACTGTGATAGTGATTTTGCTATAGATTTGGAAGATAGAAAAAGTACCATAGGTTTTGTACTTTTCATGGGAAATAATGCAATTTATTGGGTTTCAAAGAAGCAGCTAATTGTTACTCTTTCAACTTGTGAGGCTGAATATGTTGCTGCTACCTCTTGTACTTGTCATGCCATTTGGTTAAGAAGATTGTTAAAGGAACTACAAGGGCCACAAAAAGAACCAACCCAAATTTTTGTTGACAACAAGGCTGCACTAACTTTGGCAAAGAACCCCTGTCTTCCATGATAGAAGCAAGCATATTGACACAAGGTATCATTTCATTCATGAGTGTATTGCCAATAAAGAAGTGGAAGTCAAATTTGTGAAGTCTCTTGATCAAGTTGCTGATATTTTCACAAAACCACTTAAATTTGAAGCCTTTCAAGGATTGAGAGAATTGTTTGGAGTTAGAAAGGAAAATTAAGTTTAAGGGGAAGTGTTGAAAATAATAAACTTTATTTTCTTATGATAAATTGTTAGTGGAAGTTAGAAAGGTGTGAGTTATTTTGATGTAATGGGTTTTAAGAGGTAGTTAATTTCTTATAATGGGCAGCTATAAATTATTATGTGCTAGTGTAAGTTTTTTTTTTTTTTTTTTTTGTTAATGTGTAATGTAGTAATGGGTTGGAGTCTTTAATGTCTAAGGTAATGGGTGTTAAAGTTATATTAGTGCACATTTAGTTGTGTGACTTTAGAGTTACTATTATGAGTCTTATAAATACCCATTGCATGTTTTCGATTTGATGTTAAGAAAGTAAAAATTATTTTTGAGTATTTCAATTTGGTCATGCACTGTATCTATCAGGCCAACTGGGCACTTGTTGGTATCATCATTTGTTCTGTGTTCAAATATTTGGATGTGAATGTGTTTTTACATTTTATGTTTGTCGTTGAAACATATCATCAGTGATGACCCTACAGTTTCATGGTGTGCTTCATTTCAAAAGCAGGAATTTAGTGGGAGGGAATGGGGATGTTGCATAAGTTGCTATTTGCTGTGGTACACTGCCTACATATGACACGAAAGAGAAGGGGAAAAAAAACATAAGAAGGATATGGCATGATCACCATCTCTCTCCAATGTTACTATATGTTTCTCTGACTAATGGTTTTAAAACACTTGTTAATTATATATGAAACTATTAAATTTGGGTGGAATATTAATGATTGTATTTATTGTATTTTAACAAATTTTTTTAGAAGAGAAATTAGAAAAATTAACTTATAGGATGTAAGGATAGGTAGTCTTCCACGTAGTATACATAGAACTAGAAAATACAAACAATCTATAAAATATAAAAAACTTATTCTGGAGCATTAGGGGCTGCCACTTTTAAGGGATAACACATCAACCTTTGCTGAAGAGTAATACAAAGAAAAAACACACATCATTCATGTCTTTTCTAATAAAAATTGTCTTATTCCTACCCGTAAGTCTCTTCTCATTACTTAGACTTTTTGACTTCATGAATTCAACACATTATAAATATGATCATTCTATGTTTACATGGTAGCTGTTAAGCATATACATGGTGGTTGTTAAAATGACGTCAGTAGCAATGGTTAAGAGAAATAGGGAAAGTTGCCCTCAACCCAATTGAATTACGGCACTTCATTGACTTCATTAAACGCAACAGTCTGCAGATCGAGAGCTTTGTTATTGGGCCCAACCAATGTAACTTAAATTGTACCTGCAATTTTTTGGAAGGGTGAGGAGGATGGTTCTTAATCGTCCCTCTCTCGCCTGTAACATAATTGCCTGTACTGTATATTTGTTTCAGAGGGATTTTTACTCTTATTTTTAGATTGCAGGTAGCTTCCAGATAATTTGAGTAATAAGGAATTCAGAAGTTAGGATTTGGGATTCAGTGTTTTAAAAGTAGTGAGCTTTGAGAATGTGGATGTGATTCGCGAAGATAATGTTATTTGATATTTTATTAAGTCGGTGATTATTACTATTTTTCTCAATGTCTGTATTTGGAATTCTGTTGACAGGCTTGGTCACATCAATTCATGAGATTTGGTTCTCTGCAAGGTGTATGAACAATTGAAAGCCTGCTGGTGAAGTGCCATTGGCATGCAAAGACATACAAAAGACAGGGATGCAGATAGACGGACAGATTATAATATGATCTGTTTCATTTCTGATTCTTTCAAAATAAAGTATTTCTTATATTTTCTTTCTCCAGAATGTATAGTTTGTGTTGAATTTGAATCCAATATATATCCCACTATAATCCATTATTATGACCTGATCCCAAATACACAAACATACACAAACACACACAAACAAATAACTATTTATTTACAAATTTAGTTCAAACACTAACAAAAAGACATGTTTTAGGTATAAAACTCCAACTTTTAACAAAAGAAAATTTAAAAACACATGCTTATAAAAGTCCACTAGATAGTAAAAATATATAAACATAGCACCTAACCCTGGAGTAACATACATACTGATCAAGCAACTCAGAACCAAGCTTTACCCCCCTCTCGAAAATGACTGGCCCATATGTTGAGTTGAATATTTGAACAAGAAGTGGAAATTGCAGTAGTATGAACAGAGTGACTGGAATGCTAGCAAGAAGAATCACAGGAATGAAAATCCATGATCGCCCATGTAATGTTAAGTACATAGCAACACAAAATGCCATCATCATGGTTGCAATGGACAAAAATAAGGCGGAAAGGCCTATTATCAACTTCTTTGGCAAGGATTGGAGAAAATCTTCCTCTGCGTAACGCGATGTAAGAATGCCCAAAAACATCAATACAGAAGTTGAAGAAGAGAAAAGTGCTATGGCATCTGATATCATGAAGAGCATGAATAACTTGTGGTTTAAGAATACCGGATAGCCATTGTCTTCATTTCCACCTGGGACTGTGAAAGCTGCAGCAAACATAATGGTAACTATGAGAGCACCTACAACAGTACAAGATCTTGCTGTCTCCTTCATCCATTCCTCACCCTTTTTTACCAATTCTTTGTGATTCTCCGTGAACACATCTCTCGGTGTCATATTATCCACATTTAAAGCCTCTCGCATATTAGATGGTACTATATTTTCCACCTCCTGCATATGTTTAGAGACAACTTGAATGATAAAGAAAATAAATCAAAGATTAGATGAAACATATTTAGAGCTAGTTCGTTTTGCATAGGTACCATAAAGGATTGACTAATATAAACTTATATAATGTATTAAACAGATTAGTTATGTTGCACAAGACTATATTGATATTCTCTAATTAATAGACATCATATAAGAATCAACATACAAGTAGTATTATACGTATACTATCATATTCTTATAATATGAACAAAGCAAGCTTTTAATCTCAAAAAAGATTTAACATATTTAGTGTGAGATAATTCACCTTAAACCACTGTAGTTCTCTTTGCATTTGCAAAGCTGCACCCGAGATACGATTGAGCTCTGTAAAAGGTGCTAATTCCCCAGCTACATGTAGCATGTTATTGCTACTTGAATCTGTAGAACTTGTAGCCTCATCTTTCCATGGAAGCCAATTTATGAGGCTAAAAACTTCATCTTGACGAAATTGAATAGCAGAAAAGAACAAGTTTCTAAGCACATTGTCACGACTCCATAACAGATCTGGATTTGCTATTGATGATTCAATGATAAACTCTGAGATCCTTCGTTCCGCAGCCCGAAACATTGCATCTTTTACTAAAGCTTTTGACATTTGTTTACCATCTAAAGTTTCAATTTGTTTGCACACAATGCGGAGAAGTGCAAGGGATTGCTCATGGACTAATTTCATTTTGTATATTTTATTGATTCCTAAGTTGACACAATTAATAAAATAAATGCTATCAATTTCCCAATGATTGAATGCCATATTTATGTATGATAAAATAAACAAGTTAAGGATAAAAATCAGAAAACAAAGAAAATAGAAAATTAACTCTAAAGAACAAAATGCTATCAATTATTCAATGATCGATTTTCATATTAATTAGTACCATGATGGAAACCCATTTATGAGGCTAAAAACTTCATCTTGACGAAATTGAATAGTAGAAAAGAACAAGTTTCTAAACATATTGTCACGACTCCATAACAGATATGAATTTGTTATTGATGATTCAATGATAAACTCTAAGATCCCTCGTTCCGCAGCTCGAAAGATTGCATCTTTTACTAAAGCTTTGAAATTTGTTTACCATCTAAAGTTTCAATTTGTTTGCACACAATGCGTAGAAGTGCAAGGGATTGCTCATGGACTAATTTCATTTTGTATATTTTCTTGATTCCTAAGTTGACACAATTAATAAAATAAATGCTATCAATTTCCCAATGATCGAATGTCATATTTATGTATGATAAAATAAACAAGTTAAGGATAAAAATCAGAAAACAAAGAAAATAGAAAACTAACTCTAAAGAACAAAATGCTATCAATTATTCAATGATCGATTGTCATATTAATTAGTACTATGAAACCCTAATGCACGAAATGAAAATTAAAGAACCAAATTAACTTCAAAGGGAGTAATAATTTTTAAGTAAGTAGTAGATACCTAAGAAATTATGTATATCCGAAACTAATCTTTTCAGTAGGCTTGGATCAACTGCAACACAAAGAAAATTAATAATTAACTAAAATATCAAAAAAAAGAAAAGAGAAAAATTAATCATGCAGCATACGTACCTATTATATTCTCATCACCTTCTCTTCTCTGATCATCATCGTCGATGTTTGGTTGAATGTGATTAGCAAAAGAAGATGGTAATTTTATCTGGATCCCTTTTCACAAACAATGAGTTCACGTTAATTCTTTTATTTCTTTACTGTATGAAGAAGGAAAAAATAGCTTTGCAAAAATTACAGCATTTCCCTTTCCTAATTGCCACTAGAAGTATATATATTTATACAACATTAAAAACTAGTAATATGGATCAAGAACTAAAATTCGTTTCGTTTTCATCAAAATGGGTGAATTGTTTTTGTTTCCACAGTTACAAAAAGAAATGCCCCTTCAGAAACAAAACGTAAAAATTTGATGGAAACAGTGTCGTTTTCATAGAAAATGTGCATTTTTTTTTATTTGAAATGGATTGATTTTGATAAACTTTGATAAAAAAAAAAATTGTTTCATATAGCACTTTTGCATAAATTATATATAATATATTTATATATTAATATAAGCCTCCTAAACACTCTTAATGTTTGGGTTGGATGTAATTGTAATTTGATCTTATCTTTAATTTGAATGTCTATGAAGATTTTTACAATATTATCTCATAATTAATAAAATTAACAAACAATTTATTTCTTGGTATTGCTAGAAAATGTGAAAGTTGTAGTACTTACAGTCATAAATCCATTTTTGCCAAAATGAGAGCTTACAGCCACTGAGGAAAGCAGAAGGTATAGTAGCCAAACGAAAAACTAAAGTGCGGCCAAAGTTGTCTGGTGCCATTGCCAAACGTGGGCATTTACCCAGAATATCCAGAGCAATATCTAGAACAAGTCATTATAATATACATGGATTAATTGTTAACTTCAACTTCCCATTTGGAATCTCAAAACATGATTAAAATGTTGTTAATTAGTAAAATCAAATGCATAATAAATAAAAGTTAAAATTAAAGGTAACATATCAAGGTGTATATGTAACCTAATAAGTAATATTCATAGTTAGATTTTGCTTTAAAAATTGATTTATTATTTTTTTTTTTTTTAAATGATAGAGTTAGAGTGGTCAAATGGATTTTATCCAGCAAATCCAGAGCAATATCTAGAACAAGTCATTATAAATAAAAGTTCAACTTCCCTTTTGGAGTCTTAAAACATGATTAAAATGTTGTTAATTAGTAAAATCAAATGCACAATAAATAAAAGTTAAAATTAAAAGTAATCATATCAAGGTGCATATGTAACCTGATAAGTAATATTCAAAGTTAGATTTTTCTTTAAAAATTGATTATTTTTTTTTTAAAATGATAGAGTTAGAGTGACAAAATGGATTTTTTTTTTTCATTTTTTTTTTTAACAAATGATAAAGAGAGTTAGAGTGGTAAAATATATTTTTAAGAAAAGGTAAAAATATGTTAATTTCTAAAGTTTTAGGAATTTTTTTAAGTGAAAATATTTCAAAGAGTTAATTAAAGAAATGAAAAATATATCATGAGTATTGTAGAATTAATAATTGCGTGAGTTTAAAGAAAGAAATTGAAAGGAATAAATCTTCATACAAATCATTTGTCAATATTTGAATATTGGACCTCAAACATATCTAGTTGTATCCAACTTAGATCGAATACTATTTAACCTAAATTCATGTGTTTATAGAGCTAATGATTTTGTCTTCCATAAAACATGAAATTTTAATTTCTCATTTTAAATTTTAAACATCAAGTAATTAGACTTAATTAATTATACTATTCCTTGTATATCTATATTAATAAAATATATATTTGTTTCTAAGTTTTTACCCATAAATCTGAAATAATAGCATTGTGTAAGAAGTGTAGCGTTTTTACCCATAAATCTGAAATAATAGCATTGTGTAAGCGTAGCACCATGGATTCCTTTTTCAGGCTTGAGTTCCTCCAATGGAGTGACTGTGTAAAGATAGCGAGCCATTTCAATGTGACCACATTTAATAGACAATGTAACTGGAATCAAGTTGTAGTTTGTTGCAATTGTGAGTAGGCTTTTGTTTTTCTTAACCATCCATTCAGCCACTTTAACAGTTCCAGAAGAATTAGTTGCTGCAGATGCAAGAGCTGTGTATCCGGCAATGTCTCTTATTTCTATTGCTTCTTCAGACATTAATTCCAATAATTTTTTCACAATCTCAAAATGCCCGAAATCAATAGCTGCGTGAAGAGCCGTCTTGCTGGAGAATTCAATTCCTCCACTCAATGCATCAGGGTGGGTGTTAATGAATTCATTTGCATGCTCCCAGTTTCCAATTTGCAATGACTTGTAAACTCTTGCATACTCAACATAATCCTTGGTGTCTGTTGACCATTGCAAATTAAGTATATATCTTTGTTAGTTGTTTTACAAATTAAAATGATGTTTTTTCGTATTCCATTTTAAGTTTATAATTAGTTGATCAAGAAAAAGAAATTAGAAAAATAGGTCAAAGTATTATATGAGATGATCTAAATCTATCAATAATATCATAATAATTTTATTTTTTAAAAAGTGAGGTGTCACCTCTCAATTGAATCATATCTATCATCCTGTTACAATAGAACATTTAGATTGAAAGGGACGTTTGTTACTAGATTCAAAAGTTATTGTAGAATGAAAGCTTGAAGGGTACTTATCCTTTTAGAGTTAAGTATAATTTGAGCACCTTAGTTTCTAGATCATTATTGAAGTATGCACTCACCCCTTTTTTTAATATTGTTTTAGACATTTTACCAAAAATCGTTGAGTATGCTTACCAGAAAATGGTGACATATCAATTTTTTTAGACATTATATTTTTTTTATATATATATTATTTTTAGTTCTAAGTTATTTATCAAAATCTTAAAATTCATTATTGTTTAGCATCAAACTACATCTTTTTTTTTTTTTTTTTTTACCTTAACTTGATTATTTTACAAAAAAAAATAAAGTAAAATACACATTGGATAAGATCCATGACATTTTTTTTTCTTTTTCCTAAATTTTTATTTTTCTATATTTTTCTTATGTTATTCGTTGCAAAATAAAATTTCATGAATACATAAAAATATTTAAATTTTTTCAAGAGTGGTAAGTTTTGTCTCATAATAGGTATGATAAAATAAATATAACGAAAAGATAAAGAAAATAAAATGTCATATTATTTGATACTTTTTATTTTTTTAATATTCATTTTAGAAAATTAATTAGTGAAATAATATGATAAATGTTGGAAAATAAAGTAAAAAACTAAATTAAGAATTTTTTGATTGACTGTCTCAAAAAAAAAAAAAAAAAAAAACTATGTCTCAGACTATATTTTGTTTAAAAAATGAGTATCTATTTTGAAAATAATCTCTTAGATGAGATTCTCAAATAATACTTAACTCATAATTTTATGATATTATATATGTCAGTTAAACCAATAATTTTTTAAATTCAGTCATCTACTTTAATTTTAAAATATTGATTATGGTGATTATTGTATCTTAATTATAAGTTTTTCGCATATAAAAAGATTATTTAATTTATGTTCAATAATCACCAACCAAATGAAAATTAAAATTCTACTAGGGAGAGAGAGAGAAACAACCTGGAAAATATTATGGAATATTTCCTGACTTACCTTCTTCTAAATCAGGATGTATGATAGGCCTGTACTTATTATACAAAGCATCCCAAGCAATTTTGGCAAAACTAGTTTCCATCGTTAAAGAGAGTGCTTCCGGTCCACATGACATCTGAATTGCATCTAAAGCTGCCGCATTTTTTGTTCTCCACGATTTAAACTCGGCCGTATCAACATTATCACGGTCAGGTAATTGGTCCTCCACAAAGATGTCCCATAGGTCTTGTCCCAACAAATAATTTTCCATCCAAACATGCCATTCTGCATAATTATCTCGTTTAAGAAGCTCTCGAACTATTGGAGACGTAGAAGGCAGCGTTAACCCAATTTTTGACCCCATTTTATTTGCTGCAAAAAAAAGAAAATAAGTGACTTCACAGTCATAGATTTTGAAGCAAAGCAAAGTTTGAAAGTATTCAAGTACGTACTTGTTGATGGTTGGAGCTCAAGTCCAGCAACTAAAGAGCTGTATGGCTCGCAGACTGCAGAAGCAAATGGAGAAATGCACTGGGCTCTGCAGATTCTAGACTGCACTGGCTAGTTTTATAGCGAGACAAGATGCTATTAATTAATTAATTTAATTGAACAGACTAATATAAGTCCAACACGCGTCTTCACACTGTACGGATGGACATGGAACACTCATTTCACGAGGCTTAATTGAAATTCTCAAAATTTTATTAGATTATCAAACTAATTACTAATAACAATTTTAAGACACTATCTTATTATATTTTATTATAATTTCATCAAACTTAATTTTAATTAAATAATTTAAATTTCAGTACTTAATTTTTTATTTTAATTTTCTTAATAACATAAAAAATAATTAAGCAAGAATTTTATATTTAATTTTTTTCACTCATATTTGATCAAATAAAAGATTATAAGATTCTTATTATTTTCACAAATGACATCCCAATATCATTAATACAATATTATCTAAAACTTAACCAACTTTTATTTTATTTTTTGAAAGAATTTCTTGTGAAGCTCACTAGGAATTACATCTCCAAAATGCAAAATAGTCTCACAGACCCCAAAAAGTGTCACGTGAGGAGGCTAACATTTTACATCTATGAATTCTTTAACCCCTCACTGCTTCAGAATCCAGAGCTTCACATGTGAACAACAATTTTTGCTGTTCTGGATATGAGGCTCCTCCAGAACATGGCCTAAAAACAAAAAATTCCTCCCCCACCACAACAAACACCACTTTTTTGTAACTTTGTTATTGACTAAAATGCAAACGAGAAGACTCTGAAGCAGTCAAGCTCGTCCCCACAGCTTGTCACCGGGAACGACAAAAAATCATAAATCCAAGGGTCCCGGGTAGATATTTTCTCGTGTGCTAAACTCCTATAGGACCACGGGAACAATCCAAACACCACAAACTTAAGATAAAACACGAATCTTTTTGTGTAAACTTTTATAATTTGGACAAAAAACAATTAATTAAATGATTATTAAATATATAAATATATATATATATATATATATTAATCAATTAATTAATATATTCTAAATAATTCTTAACAAAAAATATAGTTTCACAGAAAAACTCTTGTTGAAAGTGCTATTCATAAATTTCAGAGAGATTAGAGTCATACCTAAATAATGTGAGAATTCTTGTAAAACTTGATTAAAATAAAATAAATAAATTATAATAAAAAACGAACAATGGCGTTGGGAGTTTGGTCTTTGGACTGCATTCATTATGGATGCCCGTTAGTACAAGAGCTCAAACCTTAGGACCAAATTACTGGTCCTGGGCCTATGTTACAACTCATTTGCAAATTTTTGAATATTTTATAAGCTTAGGGACCCCGTTTAGTATAGATTCGTAAAATTCAGATTGATTATAAGTCAGATTGACATAAATTATATTACAAAATTTAGGATTAATTATAAGTTAAATATGTGTTTGGTATACAAATAAATAAGTCACGGTTGTACAAGTCTAACATGTGTTTGGTATACATATAGTATAAGTTAGTTTGAGCTGTTAAATTACAATAAAATTTATACATATCACCAAATATTATGTAAAATATTATTTTTTTACTTACCAAAAAATATTATTCTTCAAAATTAAATAAAATTTATTAATTTTTTTCTATTCTATATTATTTATAATAATTTTTTTTTTCAATAAAAATGTGACCTTACAATACACTTTAAATAAAAAAATTAAAAATAAATGATATTATCTAAAACTATTTAAATATAAGTTTATATTTGAGTGGAATTATAACACTTTATATTTTAATACTATTATTTTTATATATTTTTATTAAGATTTAAATATAGATATTTTTGTTTACCTGGATTAACTTAAGTAAATAGATAATTATTATTAAAAATAAAATTTGAGCCTAGGAGTAAAAACATAATAATAATAAAGTTTTAAGGACATACGAGTCTATTTGTATGTAACAATATAATCAGATTTTCATAAGTTGGTCAGTACCAACTTATGCAGATTGCTTATTGATTTAAATTAAATCAGATTGCGATTGGCTCGGTTTGCAGATTAGAAAATCCAAATGCACCCTATATAAAATTGGAGCTATCCAATGGGCAATCAAAATTGTCAAACCATGTACCAAACAAACTCTTAATATAAGCTTTTTGGTCTGGGTTGGGCCCAAGTTTGGCTTAAAGAGGTACACACCAACCCCTTAGGCTTAAAAAATATTTAATTAATTAGGTTTTAACTACCCTTTTGATCCTTATAAATTAAACTTGAATTCATTTTTGTCATGTAATTAGATTCCTTTCAGGTTTAATATGATACAATTAGATCCATGCCATTTAAATTAATACTAATATGGGTGACATAGCGAATAGAAGATGAGGTGGACAACCCAGTCAATATATTTAAAGAATCAAAATAGTCAAGTGTCTTGTAAAAAATTTTAAAAAAAATTAATATTAAGAACTGAAAAAAAATGTAAAACAAAAAATATAAACCCTCCCCTTCCCTCTCCACACCATCACCGGCTGCACTGTTGTAAACAAAGATCACCCAGAGAGCCATAAGAACTTAGAATACCACTTGAGGCCGAGCTTTCAATGCAGTTGCAAGGGATTTTCTTTGGAATTTCAATCAAGGATTACTTAGTCACCATGGCAACAGTCAAATGAAGAAGCAAATTGGCTATTAATGCGCATTGCATCGCGTTTTTGGATCATGGAAATATAGAAGGGGATCTTTAAGTTGGTACCCTCAAATTTAAGATATCTGAAAGCCGTTCATCATATCTTATCCTCAGAAAATGAACCAAACCCAAAAGCTCAAATATTTGGCTAAAGAACAAAAGCAAGCAGCCATGGAGATCACAAAGCCGGAGGACTCTGATTGCTTTTGCTTGAAGTAGAAAAGATGTGGCGGGTTGTGTCCATCAACACCAAATTTAACCACTAGGCACATGCAATGTAGTGAACTTGCAGTATATAGGTCACTGAAAGGCTAAATGTTTCTAACACCAAAGTACTACACTATTGTACCACAGCATACGAGCTTCTTCCTTGTACTACAGAATTCTGTTGAAAGGGACCTATTCCATTCCCAATTCGGATTCAAAAAACAGGAGAATGATATATTCTATATCCAAGGACAATTTTTTTTTCAATTAGATATATTTTGGAGACAGAGAGCATGAAATATTAATTTGGAACAGAACCTCTCTGATACAAAAAATTATACAAATCCCGTGAATTAATATTGCATTTTATGAAAGTTGAATCACTTGATTCAAAAATATTACATAGCTTAGCAATTCTACTAGTAATTTGCAATCCTAATCTGTTAGTATAAGAACTGATGTTCGAATACCATCAATTAGGGATGTTCATATAGGATGAATTGATTTGATTTAGGAATTAGTCCTACCAGATCAATTTTATACAAGTCTAGAGAATTAATTTAACACAATTAATGAGTCTCGGGTTGACTTCGATTTATTGGACATTTAGCTGAGGCCCACATGAAAGGATACTAAATTTAATATATCCTGTCTTACTTATTGTAGTATACAATATTGATATTATTAGATGCCAGATATGATTTTTCTCTTTTCTACTAGAGACTAACTATCAACTATGCATTCTCCAGGTAATAATTTACAAAGTTCTTTGAATGTTCTGAATTTTTCTGAAGCAAGTCAAGCAGCCCCGATAAAAACTAAGAAGCTCTTTATGACTGTTATGTTGCACCTTCCATATTAGTTAAAAATGTACCCTATTCATACGTCCATCTTTGTATTTACGGGTTTAACAAATTACTCAAATTAAAGTTGTATTTATATAATTTTATAAATTAAAGTTGATAATGATGGTTTTATATTCAACAAAATCTTTGTATCTCAAGTGCCACAAATATAGTTACTAAAATTAAAATATTTTAAAAATAATAATTCATTAATTATATTGCAATAAAATTATTATTAGAAAAAAAATACCAAAACATATTATATATATATATATAATCCTTTTACTATACTAGTTTTTCTTGGCACATGCATTGCTTTTGAGTTGTATTTATGATATATTCATATATGTTCATCAATAATAGAATAATAGATGTACATATTAATAAATTATAGTTGATAAAAAATAAAACTCCATGTTAATGACATTAAACAAATAAATAAATTCATAAAAAAATTTAATTCATAATGTATATAAATATATAATTTTAAAAAAAATTTAAAGATAGAAGAAAAATTAACACATTAATATTTTAATTAGAAAAATTATACTCTTAATATTTATTGAATTCATAGCATTCTTTTAAGAATTAATTAATAATATTATAATAACTTGTTAAATAAAAATAAAAATAAAAAGTAAGAAATTCAATTTTAATTATTATTGATATTTAGTATTGACAAATTATAGATTTAATTTAATATTAAAAAGAGTTAAGAAAAAAAATATCAACAGTCATAAAACAATCACAATCCTATTAGTATTAAAATAGAGAAGAATTAGAAAAGAAATAAAAACAAAATAAAATAAATAATCTATTTGAAGCAAAATAACAACTAAAAGGTATTTATGTCATAATAAAAACTCATAATAGTAATTAAGAAAATATTCTTCTACTAAACCACTTTTATATTATAAACAAATAGATAATTTAAAAAATAAAAATAAATTCATAAATATAAATTCTTAAGATGGGGATGAATTAAAAGTTAAAAAAATAATACTTATAATCATAGAAATTATACTCTTAATATATATTTTTAATTAATAGTATTTAAAAAACATTAATTCATAAATTTGGGAAGAATTAAAAGACATTATAATTATTAGAAAACTTTTAAACCAAAAAAAAAAAAAAAAAAAATAGAAAACTTCAATCTTAACTACTATTGACATATAATTATTGAAAAAATACGAAAAATTTATGAACTATTAAAAGTAAAAAAAATATATATATATTATAATCATGAAAAACACACTTGATGTTTCTTTTAACAACTAAAGATAATTATATAACTATAAAAGCTCATAAGGTATTTAAAGAAATCAAAAGATTCTTTCGTTAAACCACTTTTATATATAATATAGGTATAAATTATAAAAAAAAACAAATTATTAGTAAAACTGTTAAATAAAATAATAATATATATATATATATATATATATTCCATTAATTATATTAAACTAAATTATTATTTTTAAAAATAAGTAAAATTATCTTAATATATAAGATAGCTATTAGAAGAATCATATTGTACATGCAATTAAGAGGGGTACGATCGAGTTTCCTTGGTCATCATTAATTCTGAAAATAACACATTAATTAATATATATAATTTATTGAATTTTCTCTCCTTATATAAAGATTAGATTTTCTAATTTAATGCAAATTTTTTATTTTTTTGCAAGTTTTAATTTTTAAAAATCATATTTATAACATGTAAAAATAAGTACACTTACACCCATTAGAAGCACGAATGCTATGTACACCCATTATAACATGTTCTCGCAAGCACCACAACATATTTTTATCATTGTAACTAAACACTCTAAATCACCTCTTATTGTATTAGTCTACTAATTTCTCTCATCTGATTACAATTCATTATTACTATATATAATTATTTTATGTTTTTTCTCCTTTTTTTCTCATTTATATCTCCTATCTTCCTTCTCCTCTAGAGCTTCTTTAATTTATTTTTTTCTTATTTATTTCAATCAATAAAAAACTAACAACAATTAAAATTAAAATTGGTACTTTTTATCAGATTTTTTTTTTTTTTTTGGGTAGTTTCTGCATTGTTTATTTGGTTGATAAAGAAAATTTAAGAAATAGAAAAGAAAAAGATTGTTATTTTGTGTTTTTTTTTTTACATTCATTTCATTAATTTTCCAATATGTTTTTCAATTATAAAAAGAAAGAAAGTTAGTTTCATCCTAATATTTTTTTTTTCCTCAAACTTTTTGTGTCAAAAAATTAATTTATTCTTTTTGTTTACTTTTTTTTTTTTTTTTTTTTTAATGGTGATTTTTATGACTTCATTTGCATTTTCACCATTAGAGATAAGTAAGAATTGAAAAGAAAGATGATGCAACAAAAGAAATAGTTCCTATAGTAGGCAAAATATTAAAAGTAAAAGGATAAAAACAAATAAAGGTAATTGAAGAAAGAAAATCTCAAACAAGTTATGGTTTTAAAACAAAAAATCATGTCTTTTGATTTGTATTAAAACTTTTCATAAAGTTGCGAATGTTAGGATTGTATCCTTTATGAAAAGGTACAACATTTCACTAAATATTCTTTAGGATGTATAAATATCAAACAAGTTTTTCCTGTTTTAAGAAGTTACAAGTATGTTTTTTCTTCTTCTATGTATTCTTTCTCTCAATTTCATACATATTTTCTGTTTATATTCCATCATACAGCTAGAATGTAGAAGTTGTCTGTTTTATCTTAGGAGACAAATTTACAATAACCTTGTTTGCAATATAAGGGTACAAATATTGTCTTAAGAATAGAGTGTCTAACATTTGATTCGTGCTTAAAAATTGAATCCCCATTAATTTTATTTTTTAATTAATCTTCCAACAATCTTAAGACAGTATTTAAATTCAATGAGAATTTAAAGTTCTGCTTGTACTCGATGATGACATGATGAAATTGACAAGTTGATGATTCTTAGAGGATCGAAGTGATGAAAATGGGGGAACAATAGGGAAATGTTACAGTTATGATTCAAACATTTTCATGAAAAATCAGGTTTTTTATTATACTTTTAATATTTTATTATTTAATTGGTTTTATATATGTATGATAAATACATAGACATTAGAAATCAATGGCCCCATCATTACTATTTTATTTGGCAATGAAGTGTGATTCTATATGTGGCTTGTATGGTATTACAAAAGACCTTGACTTTGATTTTAATCTGTTGTCTTATTAATTAATTGAATGTTTCATATATATATATATAGTTATGTTTTTGAGAATAAGATCTCCCACACCATACAAGTGGAGAAGGCTCGTAAATGAAACTAGATTGAGATATGGAATTTTGACGCATTGTTTTTTTCAACACATTGGTTAATCTACCCAACATGACAATCCAAATCGACTTTTTCCAAAAGCTAATCCAAGAAAACGCCTACACCAAACAAGACCTTGACTCCTCCATTGCTCTAGTATCAGTTTCTGGCAACGATTATACTAATTCTTTAGTCAAAAATGGAAGCCTAGAGGTGAGTTTTAATTGAGTTAATTAATTGTAATGACTTGTGGACTGTGGATTATGTATGTTTCCTGCGTTGTTTGCTTGATTCTATGTCTCTTTTTTATGTGATAGAAGTTGCCAGCCTTCACTGCATCTCTAGTTAATCAACTTTCCGTGAATCTCAAACGCATTCAAAGCTTGGGAGTGAAAAAGATAGCAGTTACAGGTTTGGAGCCACTGGGATGTTTACCACAAATATCTGTGGCTTCTGCATACCAAAGTTGCATTGAACCTTTAAACTTGATCTCCAACACTCACAACCAGATGTTGCTGCAAGCTGTGCAAAACCTGATCCATGAAATTAGTGAAGGAACCGTGTTCATGATGCTAGATCTCAACATTGCTTTCACAACTGCAATAAACAACCGGAGGAATCATACAGGTAAGATGCGACGCCTCAAGTTTATGTTTTATTGTGTTGAAGCTATCATATATTATGTTAATTCAAACATTGCATGTATATTGAGTTGATATTATGAACTATATAAGCGGCTTTAGTAAGTTTTAATTATGAAGGGTTAATGTCAAGTATTTAAATTTATTCTGTAGTCGTGGAAAATGATATAATCAGAGCCAATCTAGTATATATTACAAATATAGATTAAAGTGTCTAATGAAACTTATACTCGAAAGAGTATTTTAATATTTTTAAACATGTATCATTAAATAAGCGTGTATTATATATTTTTTAATTATATATGCAAGACAATTAGAATTGATGAATCCATTGCAACCATGTTGTGTTGGTTTGAACATGGAGAACTCATCCCGAAATTTAAACGAGAAAGGTGAAAATAATTATAGTGTTTGCAAGAACCCAGAGCTATCATTCTTTTGGGACCTAGTTCATCCTTCTCAAAATGGATGGCATTTAGTATATTTGGTCTTAGAATCTTCTCTCTTAGATAGAAATGTTATTTTAATTAGATTATAATATGATCCATTTCATTTACGATTGCATCATAATAAAGTATTTTCATGTATATATTGTTTGTTGTTGAATTTGAATCCAATATATATCCCACTATAATCCATTATTATGGCCTGATCCAAAATACACAAACTCACACAAACAAATAACACTATATATTTACAAATTTAGTTCAAACGTACACCTACAGAAAGACATATTTTAGTTATAAAACTCCAACTTTAACAAAAGAAAATTTCAAAACACATACGTATATAGGTTCACTAGATAATTAACAGAGCACACCAGAAGTACATACATACTGAGCAACTCAATACCAACGCTTTACTCCCTTGTCGAAAATGCCCGACCCATATGTTGTGTTGAATATTCGAACAAGAAGTGGAAATTGCAGTAGTATGAACAGAGTGACTGGAATGCAAGCAAGAAGAATCACAGGAATGAAAATCCATGATTGTCCATGACCATGTAATGTCAAGTACATAGCAGCACAAAATGTGATCATCATGGTTGCAATGGAGAGAAATAAGGTGGAAAGGCCTATTATCAACTTCGTAGGCAAGGATTTGAGAAAATCTTCCTCTGCGTAACGTGATGTAAAGATGCCCAAAAACATCAATACAGAAGTTGAAGAAGAGAAAAGTGATATGGCATCTGATATCATGAAGAGCATGAATAACTTGCGGTTTAAGAACACCGGGTAGCCACTGTCTTCATTTCCACCTGGGACTGTGAAAGCTGCAGCAAACATAATGGTAACTATGAGAGCACCTACAACTGTACAAGAGCTTGCTGTCTCTTTCATCCATCTCTCACCCTCTTTTACCAAATCTTTGTGATTTTCTGTGAACAAATCTCTTGGTGTCATATGATCCATGTTTAAAGCCTCTTGCATATAAGTTGGAACTATACTTTCCACTTCCTGCATATATTTAGAGACAAAATTTGAATGATAATGACAATAAATTATAGATAAAACATATTTAGAGCTAGTTTGTTGGACTAATATAAACTTATGCAATGTATTAGACATCGTATAACGAGGCTTTATTATTCTCTCATTAATAGATATCATATAAGAATCAACATAATAGTATTATTGTAATATAATTTTTATAAGATGTATCGAACAATAATCTTAAAAAAGATTTAACCCATTAGTGTGAGATAATCACCTTAAACCACTGTAGTTCTCTTTGCATTTGTAAAGCTGCACCCGAGATACGATTGAGTTCTGTAAAAGGTGCTAATTCCCCAGCCACATGTAGCATGTTATTGTTAGTTGAATCCACAGAACTTACAGCCTCATCTTTCCAAGCTAGCCCATATATGAGGTTGAAAACTTTAGCTTGACGAAATCGAATAGCAGAAAAGAACAAGTTTCTAAACATATTGTCACGTTCCCATAAAAGATCTGGATTAGCTTTTGATGTTTCAATGATAAACTCTGAAATTCCTCGTTCAGCTGCTCGAAAGATTGCATCGTATACTAAACCTTCTGACATATGTTTAGCATCTAAAGTTCCAATTTGTTCACACACAATACGTAGAAGTTCAAGGGATTGCTCATGGTCTAATTTCATTTTGTATATTTTCTTGATTCCTAAGTTAACACAATTAATAAAACAAATGCTATCAATTTTCTAATGATCGGCTGTACAATGTATGATAAAATGAACAAATTAAGGATAAAAATCAGAAAACAAAGAAAACAGAAAATAACGTATTATTTGAGTTAAGGCTTGAGTTATTTAGGCCAAATGATGGAAATAACATAAATTAGGCCAAATGTTCTTCTCTAAAAGATTATTTTGCTCATTGACGGCTAGTATCTAAGAGTGCATTCCCCAATTCTCACATTGTATAATTTGAATAAAAAAGATAAGAAAAAAAGAAAGATCATGTACTGATCATTTATTAAGACTGTAAAATCCTCCTCATATAATACATGAAATGGGGATTAAAAAACTAAATTAACTTTAAAAAGAGTACTAATTTTTGAGTAAGTAGTTGATACCTAAGAAATTATAGATATTTGAAATTAATCTTTTCAGTTGGCTTGGATAAACTGCAACCCAAAGAGACACAATAATTAATTAAAAACTCAATAAAAGAAAAGAAAAGAAAAGAATTAATCACGCAGCAAGCGTACCTATTATTTTCTCACTTTTTGATCTTCTCTGATCATCTTCATCGATGTTTAGTTGAATGTGATTAGCAGAAGAAAATGATTTTATCTGGATCCCTTTTCACAAACAATAAGTTCATGTTAATTCATTTATTTCTTTATTGCCTGAAGAAATAAGAAATAGGTTTGCAAAAATTACAGCATTTTCCTTTCCTAATTGCTACTAGAAGTATATATATTTATACAACAAAACCTAGTAATCTGCAATTCTAGATTTCTCATGCTCGAACGTATGATTAGGATGGACTTAAACCAAGGTATATCCTTTTGCTGAGAAAAAAATAGTAATAGATAATTATAACAAAAATGTGCTGAGAATTATAAAGATTTATTTTATTGCCGCGGTTACAAAATTATCTCATAATTAATAAAATTAGCAAACAATTTAATGCATGGTAGTGCCAGAAAATGTGAAAATTGTAGTACTTACAATCATAGATACATTGTTGCCAAAATGAGAGCTTACAGCCACTGGTGAAAGCAGAAGGTATAGTAGCCAAATTCAAAACTAAAGTGGACCCATCTTTGTTTAGTGCCAAAGCCAAACCTGGGCAATACTTAAGCAAATCCCGAGCCATATCTAGAAAATATTCCAAGTTAGATTTTGCTTTAAAAATGAATTTTTTTTTTCATTACAAATGATAAAGAGAGTTAGAGTACTGGTAAAATATGTTTTTAAGAAATGTAAATATATGTTATGTTCTCAAGTTTTTGGAATCTGAAAATATTTCGAAGAGTTAATTAAAGAAATGAAAATATTGACAAGTGTCTTGTCAAATTCATAATTGCGTGAGCTTAAAGAAAGATGTTGGAAGAGATAAACCCTCCTACAAATCATTGGTCAATTCATATGTTTATAGAGCTAATGATTTTGTCTTCCATAAAACATAGAAATTTTAATTTCTCATTTTAAATAACTAGTAATTTGACTTACTTAATTATACTATTCCATGTATATCTATGAAAAAAAATTTATAATTGTTTCTAAGTTCTTACCCATAACTCTGAAATAGTAGCATTGGCTAAGAAGTGTAGCACCATGGATTCCTTTTTCAGGCATCAATTCTTCCAATGGAGTGACTGAGTAAAGATAACGAGCCATTTCAATGTGACCATATCTAATAGCCAATGTAACTGGAATCAAGTTGAACTTTGTTGCGATTGTGACTAGTTTTTTGTTTTTCTCTACCATCAATTTTGCCATTTCAACAGTTCCAGCAGCAAGTGAAGATGCAAGAGCTGTGTATCCATTCTTTTCTGTTATTTCGATTGTTTCTTCAGACATCAATTCCAATAACTCTTTCACAATCTTAAAATGCCCGAAATCAACAGCAGCATGAAGAGCCGTCTTGCCAAAGAATGCAATTCTTCCACTCAGTGCATCAGGGTGGGTGTTAATGAATTCCTCTGCAACCTCCCAATTTCCAATCTGCAATGCCTTGTAAAATCTTGCATACTGAACATAATCCTTGGTGTCTGTTGATCATTGCAAAGTTTCTAATTTGTTAATTTTTTTACAAATTAAAATGATGATTTCCCACATTCCATCTTTAAGTTAATAATTAGTTGATCAAGTTGATTGAAATATGTTATGATCCAGTATGTAGTGCAACAATCATTTAAAAATGATGTAAGTTTTGTTTTTTTTTTTTTTTTTCCTTCCTTGGAAAATCTTGTCTTCCTATGCAAAAATGTAATTAGGTTTTACAACATACATAGGAAAAGAAATTAGACAAAAAGGACAAATATGTGTATATATATTTATTTGCAATAATTTAACATATGATTTTTGTTATAAAAATGATATTTCACCAAGAGGTTTAAGTATAATTAGGATTTAGTTCTCCCATATCCTCTGTTACAGATCTTATAAGAAAAAGACATACATAATATATATATATATATATATATATATATATATACAAAAATGAAATTAATTTGTGAATTAAATTACTTGTGACGAAAATTGGTGTTTTGCTCTTATTCAGACTCCTGTATTATATGCGATGATCTAAATCTCTTAATGTCAAAATAAATTTATTTTATAAAAAAGTGAGGTATCACCTCTCAAATGGATCATATATGTTCAACATATCAAACAAATGATCGGATTAATCGATGCTCAATCAAATTAAAGAATAAGATTCCACTATCTTTCGAAAAATTATTAAAGTGGTGAGCCACTTGGTTTGCAGTCTACAAACATGTAAAGCAAATGAAAGTTGCTCACCACCAACAACATCAACAACAACAAAAGAAAAAATTGAAAGTTTTTTTTTAAGATATTAAAATTTTGTTATTCTAAATGTTAGAAGAACATTTAGATTGTATCTTAATTATAAGTTTTTGCCATATAAAAAAGTTATTTAATTTATTTTCAATAATCACCAAAATAATGAAAATTAAAATTCTACAAGAGAGAGAGAGAGAGAGAAACTTCTTGGAATACCTTCTGACTTATCTTTTGCTAATTGTTCAAAACGTGTGACCACAGACCTGTACTTAATATGCAAAGCATCCCAAGCTTTTTGGGCAGTAGTATCCTTTTCCATTGTGAGAGAAAGTGCTTCTGATCCACATGACATCTGAATTGCATGTAAAGCCGCTGCATTTTTTCTTTTCCATGATTTAGACTCGACAGTATCAATATCAATATCACCATCACGGCCAGATGATTGGTTCTCTTTTATGACGTCCCATAGATCTTGTCCCAACAAATAATTTTTCATCCAAATACGCCATTTTGCATAATTTTTTCGTTCAAGAAACTCATGAACCATTGGAGACGCAGAAGGCAGCCTTAACCCAACTTCTGAACTCATTTTATTTACTGCCAAAAAAAAATGAAAATGAAAATAAGTGACTCGCAGAGTCACAGATTGTGAAGCGAAGCAAAGCAAAGTTTGAAAAGTATTCACGTACTTGTTGATTGTTGAAGATCAAGTCCACAAGTCCAGAAACTAAAGAGATGTATAGCTTTGCAGAGTGCAGAAGCAAACGGAGAAATGAAGTGGGGTTAGCAGATACTTGACTGCACTGGCTAGTTTTTTAGCGAGTCAAGAGTCGCTATTAATTAGTTAATTTAATTGTACTGATTCGTCCACAACGCTTTTCGTCCTATAAGGTTATGGAACACTTTCATTTCAGTTTGAGTGACTGGCTTTTATATTATGCCACGTACCATCTATCATCTACTACTTATTATAGGGGCCTCATGTGAAAATTTTAAAATTTCATTATATTGTCAGACTAATTACTAATAACAATTTCATATGTTTTATTGTACTAGTTTTTGCAACACACATGTTAACCGTAAATTGTGTTTATGTTAAATACATATGTGTGCCACAGGATGGGATTGATTTGAAAACTAACACAGCTGATGTTAAATTAATTCTAACTCTCACATATTGAAAAAAAGTAAAATGTCTCGGGAAGAAAATATCTTTTTTGACTACTATACATTGTCTTTAATAATTGATTTACATAAAAAAGAAATTAATAAAAAATAATACTCTATATTGCTGACATTGAACAAATAGATAGATTCGTGAAAAAAAAAAAAACTAATTCAAGATAAAAATAAACATTTTTAAAATTTTAAATATATAAGAAAAATTAACACAACAAATTACTCTTAATATTTATTTTAAATCATACTATTTCTTATAATATTATAATTATTTGTAACTTATTAAATAAAAATTTAATAAATTCAATTTTAATTACTATTGATATATAGTTATTGAAAAATTATAAATTTATTAAATTGAAAAGAATTAGGATAAAAAAAAATCAATAGTTATAAAATAATTACAATTAATCCTATTAATCTTAAAATGGAGAATAATTAGGGAAGATAAATTGGAGAAGAACTAAAGAAATATTGCAATTTCAAATAAAAAAATTATGAATTAATAATTTTAAAATTTGAGAAATTCAATCTTAATTACTATTGACATATAATTATTGAAAATAAAGTATAGATTTATTGAGATTGAAAAGAATTAGTAGAAGAGAAATGAATAATTCTAAAACAATTACAATTCTATTGACATTAAAATAGAGAAAAATTAGAAAAAAAGAGTAAATAAATAATGATTTATTTTTAGTAAAACAATATGGACAAAAAAAATATCAATAGTCATAAAACAATAATAATCCTATTAATATTTAAAAGATAATAATTAGAAAAAAAAATTAAATAGTTTATTTGAAGCAAAATAACAACTAAAAGTATTTATGTCACTGTAAAAACTCATGATATTTAAAAAATATATATAATTTCTTCTACTCAACCACTTTTATATCATAAACAAATAGATAATTTTTTAAAAAATTAATTCATAAATTTATATATATATATAATTTTAATTCTTAAGATCGGAGATGAATTACAAGTTAAAACAATAATATTTATAATCATGAAAACTATACTCTTGATATTTTATTTTTTTTAACTCATAGTATTTAAAAAAGAATTCATAAATTTGAGAAGAACCAAAAATTATTATAATCATTGAAAACTTATTAAACCAAAAAAAAAATAAAAAAAAATTCAATCTTAACTACTATTGACATATAATTGTTGAAAAATTATTTTTTAAAAATTAAGAATTATTAAATGTTAAAACCTTAATATTATAGTCATGCAAACACACTTAATATTTCTTTTAATTCATAGTAATTTTTAAAAATTTTAATTCACAAATTTGAGAAGAACTTAAAAATTATGATTATTAGGAGCTTATTAAACAACAAAACTTGAGAAAGTTAATCTTAATTACTATTAATATATAATTATCAAAAAAACAATAATTTTATTAAGATTAAAAAGAATTAATAGTCCTAAAATGATTACAATCTTATTTATTTTAAAATGGAGAAAATTAGGAAAAAAAAAAAAAAAACAACAAATAGTTTATTTATAACAAAATAACAACAAAAGGTAACTATGTAATTATAATAGCTTATAAAGGTATTTAAGAAATTCAAAAGATCTTCTCTTAAGCCATTTTTGTATATAGTATAGATTATAGATAGATATAAATTTGATTATAATCTTATCAAACTTAGTTTTAATTAATAATTTAAATGTTCCGTATTTGAGTAGAATTTTTTTTTTTTAAGGTATTTTTCAAAATATAATAAAGAATTTTATACTTATTTTTTTCACTTATAATCAAATTTAGTAATAATTATATTTGATCAAGTAAAAGATTATAACATTTCTATTATATTTACAAATGACTTTCCAATATCATTAATACACATATCACCTAAAACTTAATCAAGTTATCTTCACGATTAATGAATAATAATTTGATATTATTTTTTCATATCTTTTTTATTTTTTATACTCTTTTTTCTTATTGAAATTGTCAAAACTATACATTGGATTTAGGCCGGGAGGCTATCTCCTTTGAGTGGCATTTAGCTCCTCCTATTCTGTTTTCTTTTTTGGCTGAGGATGATAGAGGTGTGTTCTGGCCTCGTTTAGTTCCTAGCTAGTTTCTTTGTTCTTATTCCCTATTTACCACAAGAATAAATAAATAAATAAAGTAGCAAGGGTCCAGAAAAGAAATATTCCTTTTAATTTTACATCACCCAAAATATTCCCAAGGCATAATAAAGGATCCACATCCATAACAAAGAAAAATATTGCGTTTCGAATTCGATGCTTTACAATATGAGAGAATAGACAGCAAGCTTTGCTTCGGCCAAGTAGATCCAGTTGCCAAATATCTCAAAAGTTTGATATTAGCAGATATTACTCAATATCTGCATATAAATTTCAATTGCCTCAGATCCATTTAGTGAAAATCTACACATAAGCTGAAAGTAGATCCATTTCCCATACTTTAATTTTCTGTTTTTAATATCATGATCAAAGAAATTCAGAGTCTTTCATTTGACTCCATAAAACCAGAGAGCAATAAAACTACAGCTTAAAAAAATACCCAGAAAAATTATTTTAATATTTTATTTATTAATAAATATATAATTGCTTCTAAGTTCTTACCCATAAATCTGAAATAGTAGCATTGCCTAAGAAATATAGCACCATGGGTTCCTTTTTCAGACTTGAGTTCCTCCAATGGAGTGACTAAGTGAGCTATTTTAATATGACCATGGGTAAAGCTATTTTGATTAGGTTGACTGAAATATGTTATGATACAATATATAGTGCAACAACCATTAAAAAGTGATCAAGTATATATTTTGTTTTTCACTTCGAAAATCTTGTCTTACGCAAAAATGTAATTAGGTTTTATTGCAAACATAGCAAAAGAAATTAGAAAAAAGGGACAAAGATAACATATGATTTTTGTTATAAAAATGGAATTTTACTAAGGTTTAAGTTTAATTAGGATTCAGATCTTCTCATATTTTTCTAGTAACAGGATCAGATTTTGTAAGAAAAAAGACATTAAAAAAAAGTAGAAAATAGAAAATTCTTCCAAAATTGAATTCATTTTTGAATTAAATTACTTGTGACAGAAATTGGTGTTTTTCTCTTAAAATAGATTTATTCATATATTATGTGAAATGATCTAAATTTATTAATAATTTCAAAACAAATTTATTCTTTGAAAAGTAAGATATCACCTCTCAATTGAATCATATCAATTGTCAAACTAATGACCGAATTAATCGATTCCCACTAACAGAATCAAATTAAATAGAATAAAGATTGCACTATCTTTAGAAAAATTATTAAAATGGTGAGCACTTTGTTTGCAGTTTACATTAGACACAGTAGAGTTTCGAGGTGTCTCTCTCTGTTTTCTTATTGTCTGTTCTGTTTTCATTGGCTCAAAATGTTTTCCTATAATTACATTCAGAAGACTAGATGCAAGAAAAGTGAAGTACCTGCCCTGGTGATGTAATGAAGACTATGCTGGCGTCTTCCCCAATGACTTCTCCGCATTTTCCCTTTCTTTCTCATGTGGAATAACAAAAACTGGCCTCACCCCCCTGTTTGCTTTAAAATATAATCTAAAGCAAATGAAAGTTGCTCACCCAAAAAAAAGGCTAGTGAAAGTTTTTTAAAGCTTTGAACTTTGAACATATTAAATTCTGTTATTCCACATTTCCACCTGTTGGAATAGAATATTTGGAACGAAGGGACGTTCGGAATCATATTCGGAAGTCATTGTAGAGTTGAAGCTTGAAGGTATTAATTCTTTTATGTTATCATCTGTTTCATTATCATTTAAATCAAGAACTCAAGAAGTGATCATTTTTTAATGTGAATGTGATAGCTCTCGATATATTGTTAACATAGTAAACAGATTTAGAAATTTTTGTTAGTATATAGTAGATTACACTTTTTATTTTTATACATGATTTTTTTTTTTTTTATATTACACTTTTAACTTTTATTTTTATTTTTTTATACATGATTTAATAGAAGAGAAATAAATAATTCTAAAACAATTACAATTCTATTGATATTAAAATTTGAAAAAAAGAAGAAGTAAATAACTAAATAAATAATGATTTATTTGTAGTAAAATAATAACTAAATGTAACTATGTAATAATAAAAATTCATAAGGGTATTTAAGAAAAATAAAAAATTCTACCATTAAACCACTTTTATATAAACTAGCTTTTTGTGGCACACGCATTTCGCGTGTATCTTATTTATGATAAATCCTATTAATATTAAAAAGAATTAGGACAGAAAAAATATCAATAGTCATAAAACTATCATAATCTTATTAATATTAAAAAAAAAGAATAATTAAAAAATAATAAATAGTTATTTGAAGCAAAATAACAACTAAAAAGTATTTATATCACAGTAAAAAGTCATAAGGATATTTAAAAATATATATATAATTTCTTCTACTTAACCACTTTTATATTATAAACAAATAGATAAATTGTAAAAAAATTAATTCATAAATATATATATATATAATTTTAATTCTTAAGATGGGAGATGAATTAAAAGTTAAAACAATAATATTTATAATTATGAAAACTATCCTCTTAATATTTTTTTTAATTCATAATATTTAAATTAAATCAAAAAAATTCAATCTTAACTACTATTGACATATAATTATTGAAAATATATTTTTAAAAAATTAAGAATTATTAAAAGTTAAAACAATAATATTATAGTCATGCAAACACACTTAATATTTCTTTTAATTCATAGTAATTTTTTAATAATTCACAAGTTTGAGAAGAACTTAAAAATTATGATTATTAGGAGCTTATTAAACAACAAAAATTGAAAAAGTTAATCTTAATTACTATTGATATATAATTATCAATTAAACTATAATTTTATTAAGATTAAAAAGAATTAATAAAAAAGAAGATAATAGTCCTAAAATGATTACAATCTTATTTATATTAAAATGGAGAAAAATTAGAATAAAAAAAATAAAAAATAATAGTTTATTTATAACAAAATAACAACTAAAAACAACTGTGTAATTATAATATCTTATAAGAGTATTGAAGAAATTCAAAAGATTCTTCTTTTAAGCTATTTTTATATATAATATAAATTATAGATTGATATAAATTTGATTATAATCTTATCAAACTTAATTTTAATTAATAATTTAAATGTTCTGCATCTGGGTTGAATTTTTTTGTTTTGTTTATATGATTAGGTATTTTTCAAAATATAATAAAGAATTTTATACTTATTTTTTTCACTTATAATCAAATTTAGTAATAATTATATTTGATCAAGTAAAAGATTATAATATTTCAATTTCATTTACAAATGACTTTCCAATATCATTAATACACATATCACCTAAAACTTAATCAAGTTATCTTCACGATTAATGAATAATAATTTGATATTATTTTTTCATATCTTTTTTATATTTTATACTCTCTCTTTTTATACTTTGGATTTAGGCGGGGAGGCTATCTCCTTTGAGTGGCATTTAGCTCCTCCTATTCTCCTTTTTTTTTTTTTTTTTTTCTTTGGCTGAGGATGATAGAGGTGTGTTCTGGCCTCGTTTAGTCCTAGCTAGTTTCTTTGTTCTTATTCCCTATTTATCACCCAAAAAAAAAAAAAATAATAATAATAATAAAATAGCAAGAGTCCAGAAAAGAAATACTCCTTTTAATTTCACATCAGCCAAAATATTCCCAAGGCATAATAAAGGATCCATATCCATAACAAAGAAAAATATTGCGTTTCGAATTCGATGCCTTATATTATGAGAGAATAGACAGCAAGCTTTGCTTCGGCCAAGTAGATCCATTTGCCAAATATAGATCTCAAAAGTTTGATATTAGCAGATATTACTCAATATCTGCATATAAATTTCAATTGCCTCAGATCCATTTAGTCAAAATCTACACATAAGCTGAAAGTAGATCCATTTCCCATACTTTAATTTTCTGTTTTTAATATCATGATCAAAGAAATGCAGAGTCTTTCATTTGACTCCATAAAACCAGAGAGCAATAAAACTACAACTTAAAAAAAATACTCAGAAAAATTATTTTAGTATTTTATTTATTAATAAAATATATAATTACTTCTAAGTTCTTACCCGAGCATTGCCTAAGAAGTATAGCACCATGAGTTCCTTTTTCAGACATGAGTTCCTCCAACGAAGTGACTGAGTAAAGACAATGAATCATTTTAATATGACCATGGGTAAAGCTATTTTGATTAGGTTGACTGAAATGTGTTATGATACAATATATAGTGCAACAACCACTAAAAAGTGATCAAGTATATATTTTGTTTTTCACTTCGAAAATCTTGTCTTACGCAAAAATGTAATTAGGTTTTATTGCAAACATAGCAAAAGAAATTAGAAAAAAGGGACAAAGATAACATATAATTTTTGTTATTAAAATGATATTTCACTAAGGTTTAAGTTTAATTAGGATTCTAATCGTCTCATATTTTTCTTGTAACAAGATCAGATTTTATAAGGAAAAAACATTGAAAAAAAAGTGAAAATTAAAAAATTCATCAAAAATTGAATTCATTTTTAAATTAAATTACTTGTGACAGAAATTGGTGTTTTTCTCTTAAAATAGATTTATTCATGTATTATGTGAAATGATCTAAATTCATTAAAAATTTCAAAACAAATTTATTTTTGAAAAGTAAGATATCACCTCTCAATTGGGTCATATCAATTGTCAAACTAATGATCGAATTAATCGATTCCCACTAACAGAATCAAATTAAATAGAATAAAGTTGCACTATCTTTGTAAAAATTATTAAAATGGTGAGCACTTAGTTTGCAGTTTACATTAGCCACATTAAAGTTTCGAGGTGTCTCTCTCTGTTTTCTTTTTGTCTGTTCTGTTTTGATTGGCTCAAGATGTTTTCCAATAATTACATTCGGAAGACTAGATGCAAGAAAAGTGAAGTACCTGCCCTGGTGTCATAACCCAAGCTTGTCCAGTGCATGTCGCACATGGCCGCTTGCCTTGTGATGGGCACATTGTGGATAGCTAGGCATATGTCATGACACATGTGGCATTTTTGTAAATAGGTAGCCAGGGGTAGTCGGGCAACTGGGAAATATGATGTTCCCTCCTGCCAGAGGGGTTATGGTGCAGAAAGCTCTTTAGAGGGGGGGGGTGTATATGTAAGAAAATCAAAGTTGTACACGAGCTTGTCGGATGAGTGTCAAAGGTCTTGGTGTTGCTTGTAACTCCCCCTACACCAAGCCATTTGCCTATGTTGAGAGCATGTCGAGAGCATTTTGATAGCATTGTAAGTTGATCGTTTTTCAATTAATGAGAAGTTGAAGCCCTTTCTTCCAACTGTGTTCTATTTGCTTTCTTGCTTACATTGTTGCGCACTAGCCTTGCGGGTTGACACCCGAGGGGCATTGGAGAAGCTGACTTGCTACCCACGAGGGGTTAGCAAGTGCTACATAGGCGTCTTTGCGTGCTAGCAAAGTCGGCCCGTGACAGTTGGTATCAGAGCTACGTTCCGAACCGCTGAGGAAGTAGCAGTTGGTTGTTGTCATAATGAAGGGAATGATGAATCAACAAAAGTTTGATTGGATTGACTCGCAGCTGGGCGAGCTTGCTGGAGTGTCTGACTCCATGATAGACATACGGGCGTCATTGAAAGAGTTTGACATACCCGAATTGATTGAAAGGGTGACTACCCTTGAAGGACTTGTCAGTCGTGTGCAGGCACTCGAGAGGAATAAGAATGTCCAAGGCACAGGTGACAATGCTGCTGAGCTCGAGGAGCGAGTTAGTAGTATCGACCAATCCCAAGCACAACTGGAGGGTGCGGTCCACACCATGCGTGGTGGTTTTGGAGGACATGACCATCATGAAAGATGAACTTGGTGAGCTGAACACCAAGGTCAATATCACCATGAGAGCGGTGGGTAATGACAACCACAACCCGTATGCTGAGGGTGTGGGGCAACATCGAATGAAAGTTCCTGAACCTCGAGCTTTTGGAGGAGCACGAGACGCAAAGGAGTTGGAAAACTTTCTATTTGACATGGAACAGTACTTTCGAGCAGTGAGAATGGATTCGGAAGAAGCAAAGGTGACAACAGCTACGATGTACCTTGCTGGAGATGCAAAACTCTGGTGGAGGATAAAGTATGTTGACATACAAGATGGTAGATGCGTAATTGACACCTGGGAAGATTTGAGGCGAGAGTTGAAGGCCCAATTCTTTCCGGAGAACGTCGAGTACATCGCTCGGCGCAACTTAAGGGAGTTGAAACAGACAGGGACTATCTGGGAGTATGTGAAGAAATTTGCGGGGCTGATGTTAGACATTCGTGACATGTCAGAGAAGGATAAGATGTTCTATTTCCTTGAAGGCTTAAAGCCATGGGCGAGGGCCGAACTTCAACGACAGCGGGTCTAGGATTTGGCCACAGCTCAGGCGGCAGCCGAGCGCTTGACAGACTACGCTCCCGAAAGCTCTGCTAGTAAGAAACCACAACAATCTTCTAATGGAGGCAATAGTGGACAGTTTGGCAAGCCAGGAAAGAACAAAAGTGGGGGAGGGGATCAGAGGAAACCTTCCTACCCCTCCAATAGTCCACAATCATCACGAGGGTCTGTCTCAACCTCCAAACCAAGGACAATCTCTTGTTTCTTGTGTAATGGACTGCATAGAGTTGCGGAATGTCCACAGAAAACTGCACTCAATGCTTTACAAGCTTCGGTTCGTAAAGCACCTCAGAGTCATGCTGATGAGGATGAGGATGAGGACGAGTCTGATGAAGATCAACCCAGGATGGGGGCATTGCTGTTTATTGGGGCACTTAAGAAGCATGCTGAGAGTTCCAAGAAGAGCGGGGATAAGGGTCTCATGTTTGTGAAGGGTCATCTTGGTGGGAAGCCGGCTACGAGTGTCATGCTAGACACTGGGGCTACCCATAACTTTGTTTCTGAAGCGGAGGCCAAGAAGCTGGGCCTAAAGTTGGAGAAAGACTCAGGCTGGATGAAAGCTGTGAATTCTAAATCCTTGCCTACTGCGGGGCAAGCCAAGCAAGTGTCTGTAAAGCTTGGGACATGGGAAGGCCGTGTCGATTTTGGGGTGGCCAAGATTGATGATTTTGATGTTGTCCTCGGGATGGAGTTCATGCTTACTCACAAAGCAATTCTAATCCCTGCTGCTAGTTCTCTTATGATAATGGGAGAGCAGCCAGCCATGGTGCTATCAGTGATCAAACAACTTGGTGAGACCAAGCTTCTGTCGGCTCTTCAGTTCAAGAAGGGCGTGAAGCGACATGAACCTACTTTTGTGGTGGTACCCTTGGTTACTGAGGATCAAGGGGATGGAGAGCCAGTGCCGCCAACCATACAGGGAGTTTTGAAGGAATATGAAGGAGTCATGCCCGACAAACTTCCACAAACCTTGCCGCCGCGTAGGGGTATTGATCATGAGATTGAGTTAGTGCCAGACATCAAGCCACTTGCAAAGGCTCCATACAGGATGGCACCACCTGAGTTGGCTGAGCTCAGAAAACAGCTAAATGAACTACTAGAGTCAGGGTTCATAAGACCTTCAAAGGCACCGTTTGGAGCACCGGTATTGTTTCAGAAGAAGCAGGATGGGAGCCTGCGAATGTGTGTTGATTATCGGGCACTCAATAAGGTCACAGTGCGGAACAGTTATCCTATACCGCTTATTGCTGATCTTTTTGACCAACTGAGTGGTACCAAGTACTTCACAAAGCTGGACTTGAGGTCCGGGTATTACCAAGTTTGAATTGCGGAGGGGGACGAGCCGAAGACGACTTGTGTCACTCGATATGGTGCATTTGAGTTCTTGGTGATGCCATTTGGGTTGACGAATGCACCAGCCACATTTTGCACTCTCATGAATCAGGTTTTCCGCGGCTACTTAGACAAGTTCGTCGTGGTTTACTTGGATGATATTGTGATCTATAGCTCCACTCTGGAAGATCACAAACAGCACTTGCAGCTGGTTTTCAACAGGCTGAGAGAGAACCAGTTGTTTGTGAAAAAGGAGAAGTGTTCTTTCACGCAGAAGCGGATCAAGTTTCTTGGCCACATTATTGAGGAAGGTCGTGTCCGAATGGATTTGGGCAAGGTGAAGGACATCCAAGAGTGGAAAACTCTCACTAGCGTGACTGAACTGCGCTCTTTCCTTGGTTTAGCAAACTATTATAGGCGATTTGTTAAAGGCTATTCGAGGAAAGCTGCGCCCCTTACAGAGTTATTGAAGAAGGGCACAGTTTGGCATTGGGGTGAGCCATGTCAAACTGCGTTTGAAGACATGAAGTTGGCTATGATTAATGATCCTGTTTTAGCCTTGCCAGATATCTCGAAGCCTTTTGAAGTTCAGACTGATGCGTCTGATTATGCCCTTGGGGGAGTCTTGCTTCAAGAGAGTCATCCTGTTGCTTATGAGAGTCATAAGTTATCACAAGCCGAGAGGAGGTACACAGCTCAAGAGAAAGAGATGCTTGCTGTTATTCATTGCTTGCGGGTGTGAAGACATTACTTGTTGGGGTCAAAGTTCATTGTGAAGACTGACAACACGGGAGTTAGTCATTTCTTTACACAGCCGAAGTTGACACCTAAGCAGGGCCGTTGGCATGAGTTTCTAGCAGAGTTTGATTTTGAGTTTGAGCACAAGGCGGGGAAAAGTAATCAGGCAGCTGATGCCCTTAGTCGCAAGGCTGAGCTTGCGGCAATGACCTACGTAGCATACATATCGGCTAGTCGTGTTGCTACTTCAATGCGAGAGCGCATTTGAGAGAACTTGGATAAGGATCCAGTCGCTCAAGCCATCATAAACCTAGCCAAAGAAGGGAATACTCGTCAGTTCTGGGTGGAGGATGGACTACTGATGGCGAAGGGAAGCCGATTGTTCGTTCCCAAAGCAGGGGACCTGCGAAGGACGCTCATGAAGGAGTGTCATGACACTTTGTGGGCCGGTCACCCGGGTTGGCAGAGAACTTATGCCCTTCTGAAACAGGGGTATTACTGGCCTTAGATGAGAGAGGATGCAGTTAGCTACTCCAAAACGTGTCTTATTTGCCAGCAAGACAAAGTTGAACAGAAGAAGATTGCAGAGCTACTAGAGCCGTTGCCGGTGCCAACTCGTCCGTGGGAAAGTGTGTCTCTGGACTTCATCACCAGTCTTTCAAGAGCGGGAGATTTGTCTACTATCTTGGTGGTAGTGGATCGGTTTTCGAAGTATGCCACATTCATCCCGGCACCAAAATATTGCTCGGCAGAAGACACAGCACAATTGTTCTTTAAATATGTTGTCAAATATTGGGGTGTGCCCAAGAACATTGTCAGTGATCGAGATAGCAGGTTCACAGGGATTTTCTGGTCCGAATTATTCAACCTACTCGGTTTACAACTTAACATCTCATCTAGCTATCATCCACAAACTGATGGTCAGACTGAGAGATTCAATGGCATACTTGAGGAATATTTGGGCCATTTTGCCAGTGTCAACCAGAGGAATTGGCCAAAGCTACCAGACACTGCTCAGTTTTGTTTTAATGCTCAGAAGAGTTCTGCGAAAAACAGGAGTCCTTTTGAGATTGTTACAGGGCAGCAGCCGCTCCTACCACACACACTTGATGGGCCTTATACAGGAAAGAGTCCTAAAGCACATCACTTCACTAAAGACTGGAAGCAGAACATTGACATTGCCCGAGCATACTTAGAAAAAGCTTCTAAGAGAATGAAGAAATTGGCAAACAAGGGACGTCGACAGCTGGAGTTCCAAGTTGGGGATCTTGTATTGGTCAAGCTCACGAAGGAACAACTAAAGGGACTGAGGGGGCAGGATCACAAGCTTATTCGTAAGTACGAAGGTCCACTTCCAATTGTTTCCAAGGTTGGGAAAGTTGCCTACAAGATCGACCTTCCACCCTGGATGAAGATACACCCAGTGATTCATGTTTCCAACCTGAAGCCGTATCATCCTGATCCAGAAGATCCAGCACGTAACCAGTCAACCAGGCCAGCAGTCAACCTCAAGAAGCCACCAAGCAGAGTAGCAGAGGAGATTCTAGCTGAGAGGAGAGTGATTATCAGAAGACACCCACGACTTGAGTTCTTAGTCAAGTGGAAAGGTCTTGGAGATGAAGAAACCAGTTGGGAGAAAGCCGAAGATCTGTCAGAGTTCCAGCAGAAGATTGAAGACTTTCAAGCAGCTGAGTCAACGAGGACGTCGACTAATTAAATGGGGGAGAATGTCACAACCCAAGCTTATCCAGTGCATGTCGTACATGGCCGCTTGCCTTGTGATGGGCACATTGTGGGTAGCTAGGCATATGTCATGACACAGTGTGGCATTTTTGTAAATAGGTAGCCAGGGGTAGTCGGGCAACTGGGAAATATGATGTTCCCTCCTGCCATAGGGGTTATGGCGCATAAAGCTCTTAAGGGGGGGGGGGGGTGTATATGTGAGAAAATCAAAGTTGTACACGAGCTTGTCGGATGAGTGTCAAAGGTCTTGGTGTTGCTTGTAACTCCCCCTACACCAAGCCATTTGCCTATGTCGTAGCCATGTCGAGAGCATTTTGATAGCATTGTAAGTTGATCGTTTTTCAATTAATGAGAAGTTGAAGCCCTTTCTTGCAAACTGTGTTCTATTTGCTTTCTTGCTTACATTGTTGCACACTAGCCTTGCGGGTTGACACCCGAGGGGCATTGGAGAAGCTGACTTACTACCCACGAGGGGTTAGCAAGTGCTACATAGGCGTCTTTGCGTGCTAGCAAAGTCGGCCCGTGACACCTGGTGATGTAATGAAGACTATGCTGGCGTCTTCTCTAGTAACTTTTCCTCCGCATTTTCCCTTTCTTTCTCACGTGGAATAACGAAAACTGGCCTCACCCCCCTGTTTGCTTTAAAATCAAATTCAGAGCAAATGAAAGTTGCTCACCAAAAAAAAAAAAGAAAAAAAAAGCAAGTGAAAGTTTTTAATGGTTTGAACTTTGAACATATTAAAATTTCGTTATTCCACATTTCCACCTGTTGGAATAGAATATTTGGACTGAAGGGACATTCGGAATCATATTCGGAAGTTATTGTAGAGTTGAAGCTTGAATGTATTAATTCTTTTACGATATCATTTGTTTCACTATTACTTAAATCAAGAACTCTGAGAATTGATCATTTTTTAATGTGAATGTGATAACTCTCTCATTGAAATTAGATATATTGTTAACATAGTAAATAGATTCAAAAAATTTTGTTAGTGGGTAATAGATTTCACTTTTATTTTTATACATTCATGATTTTTATTTTATTTTATTGATATTACACTTTTTACTTTTTTATTTTATTTTTATACATGATTTAGTAGAAGAGAAATGAAAACTTCTAAAATAATTACAATTCTATTGATATTAAAATAGAGAAAATTATGGAAAAAAAAAAGTAAATAACTAAATAAATAATGATTTATTTGTAGTAAAATAACAACTAAGGGTAAATTTGTAATAATAAAAATTCATAAGTGTTAAAATAAAATATAATAAGGAAAGGATTGTGGCCTTGATTAATATCTCAAAGCATACACCCATAAGCTTTATTTATAATAAATAATAAAACATAGACTTCCACATTTAAACAATTTGGGACTACACAATACAATAATATTATATTCCTAATACTCTCCCTCAAGATGGAGCATATAATGCTCAATCTTGTACAAATAAAACCCAATTACTAATCTCAACACTCCCCTTTACTTACAACAATCTAGGTGAAGTTTCAATCCATTTGATGAATATATTGGTACCCATGAATACTACTAGTGCTGGCTGGAAAGAGACACAACCGAATTTGGGAAAAAATAAAAAGAGCACCGTTGGAAAAAAGTACAACGGGATTTTCCGGAAAAAATAAAAGGAGCATAGCTGGAAATAGACACAACGGAAAGTTCATGAAGGTACTGTTGAACTGTCAAACTTTTTGAGCCGTCAAACCCTAAATAGGCTTGAAAAGAAAAGAGGAGTGAGCCGTCTTTTAGATGAAAGAGATAATTAGGGATAGAAAAGAGGAAATAATGAGGCTTGAATGGAAGAAATAACTAGGTTTAATGATAGCTGGTTGCAAAGTTTTTTTTTTTTTCTTCTTTTTTCTTCATGTGGTGGCCAGATAAAAGAAAGAGAAGATTAGGGTTATTTTCAAAATTGGGCCAAGATCGAGCTTGGTTTTCAAACCCGCTCTAATATGGATAATTCTAAGACTATACTAGAACCTTAAATTTATAATAAAGCAATTACATAAAACTTGCTTATCTAAACAATGTGGGATTTAACACTCAACATAACTTAATACTAAATATACTCTAACACTCCCCCTCAAGCTAAAGCATATATATGCTCAAGCTTGTACAAGTATAATCCCAAGTATCAAAACTCTCAACACTCCCCTATAACAGAAAATTACATCAAATTCACTCTACTCACTCCGTGCCTAAGAGAGCGAGAACGGCACAAATAACATGTGCCTAAAAGAGAATGACATAAATAACATGTGTCTCAAACAAAATTGCTAGTTCACAACCAATGTAAAATGCCAAATTGGCAACAACTTATGCCGAGAACTTTTCTGGTCAGAAAACAAGATAAGACAACTCTTGAATCTGTGATAGCGAGTAGGGAACGTTGAAAACTTTTCAATCTCTTCAATCTTGAATGGGGGTTGTGTCAAAAGACTAAACAACCAACAAACATAAAGACGAACTTCTACTAAAAACTTTAAAACTAACAGCATCAAAAGCTTCAAAACTAATTGGGGTTGGAATATAAGCCAACGATTTCGTGATATGATTTTCATATCCTTGTCCTAAAAGCCATAACTCAATAGATGCAGCTTAAGATAAATTATTAGATCCATTCAATTTCTCAGTAGTAATAACAGGGGATCTAGAAAACACAGAGGTAAAAGTACTAGGTTTTGACATACCGATTTCAGATTTTTCAGAAGTAGACATACTGATGAAGAGTATTGATGAACAATGTGATAAAAATTAGGGTTTTTTCTCCCTAAGCTCTGATACCATGCTAAATAAAATATAATAAGGAAAGGATTGTGGTCTTGATTGATATCTCAAAGTCTACACCCATAAGCTTTATTTATAGTAAATAATAAAACATAGACTTCCACATTTAAATAATGTGGGACTACACAATACAATAATATTATATTCCTAATAATAAGGTTATTGAAGAAAATAAAAGATTCTACCATTAAGCCACTTTTATATAAACTAGTTTTTCATGACACAAGTATTGCGTGTGTATCTTATTTATGATATATCCTATTAATATTAAAAAGAATTAGGACAGAAAAAACATCAATAGTCATAAAACAATCATAATCTTATTAATATTAAAAAAAGAGAATAATTAGAAAAGAAATAAATAGTTTATTTGAAGCAAAATAACAACTAAAAAGTATTTAAATCACAGTAAAAAATTATAAGGATATTTAAATATATATATATATGTATAATTTCTTCTACTTAACCACTTTTATATCATAAACAAATAGATAAATTGTAAAAAAAATTAATTCATAAATTTATATATATATATATATATATATATATAATTTTAATTCTTAAGATGGGAGATGAATTAAAAGTTAAAAATATAATATATATAATCATGAAAACTATACTCTTAATATTTTTTTAATTCATAATATTTAAAAAAGAATTCATAAATTTGAGAAGAACTAAAAATTATTATAATTATTGAAAACCTATTAAACCCAAAAAAAAAAAAAAAAATCAATCTTAACTACTATTGACATATAGTTATTGAAAAAATGTTTTTAAAAAATTAAGAATTATTAAAAGTTAAAAAAATAATATTATAGTCATGCAAACACACTTAATATTTCTCTTAATTCATAGTAATTTTTTAAAATTTTAATTCACAAATTTGAGAAGAACTTAAATTATGATTATTAGGAGCTTATTAAACAATAAAAATTGAAAAAGTTAATCTTAATTACTATTGATATATAATAATCAAAAATATATATAATTTTATTAAGATTAAAAAGAATAAATAAAAAAGAAAATAATAGTCCTAAAATGATTACAATCTTATTTATATTAAAATGGAAAAAAATTAGAAAGAAAAAGAAAAAGTAAAACAAATAATAGTTTATTTATAAAAAAATAACAACAAAGTTAACTATGTAATTATAATAACTTATAAAGTTATTTAAGAAATTCAAAAGATTCTTCTCTTAAGCCATTTTTATATATAGTATAGATTATAGATTGAGATAAATTAGATTATAATCTTATCAAACTTAATTTAAATTAATAATTTAAATTTTCGTATCTGAGTTGATTTTTTTTTTTTTTATATGATAAGGTATTTTTCAAAATATAATGAAGAATTTTATACTTATTTTTTTCACTTATAATCAAATTTAGTAACAATTATATTTGATCAAGTAAAAGATTATAATATTTCTATTATATTTACAAATGACTTTCCAATATCATTAATACACATATCACCTAAAACTTAATCAAGTTATCTTCACGATTAATGAATAATAATTTGATATTATTTTTTCATATCATTTTTACATTTTATACTCTCTTTTTTTATTGAAATTGTCAAAACTATACTTTGGATTTAGGCGGGAAGGCTATCTCCTTTGAGTGGCATTTAGGTCCTCCTATTCTGTTTTCTTTTTTTGGCTGAGAATGATAAGGTGTGTTCTGGCCTCGTTTATTTCCTAGCTAGTTTCTTTGTTCTTATTCCCTATTCACCACACACACACACACACACACAAAGTAGCAAAGAAAAATATTCCTTTTAATTTTACATCCCCCAAAATATTCCCAAGGCATAATAAAGGATCCACATCCATAACAAAGAAAAATATTGCGTTTTCGAATTCGATGCTTTTATAATATGAGAGAATAGACAGCAAGTTTTGCTTTGGCCAAGTAGATCCATTTGCTAAATATAGATCTTAAGAGTTTGATATTAGCAGATATTACTCAATATCTACATATAAATTTCAATTGCCTCAGATCCATTTAGTCAAAATCTACATGTAAGCTGAAAGTAGTTCCATTTCCCATACTTTAATTTTCTGTTTTTAATATCTTGATCAAAGAAATGCAGAGTCTTTCATTTGACTCCATAAAACCAGAGAGCAATAAAACTACAACTTAAAAAAAATAACCAGAAAAATTAGTTTAGTATTTTATTTATTAATAAAATATATAATTGCTTCTAAGTTCTTAACCATAATTATGAAATAGTAGCATTGCCTAAGAAGTATAGCACCATGGGTTTTTTTTTTCAGACGAGTTCCTCTAATGGAGTGACAGAGTTATGATAATGAACTATTTTAATGTGACCATGGGCAAAGCTATTTTGATTAGGTTGACAGAAATATGTTATGATACAGTACATAGTGCAACAACCATTAAAAATTGATCAAGTGTATACATATATATATTTTTTATTTTTTTTCACTTCGAAAATCTTGTCTTACGCAAAAATGTAATTAGGTTTTATTACAAACATAGCAAAAGAAATTAGAAAAAAGAGACAAAGATAACATATGATTTTTGTTATAAAAATGGTATTTCACTAAGGTTTAAGTTTAATTAGGAGTCAGAGCTTCACATATTTTTTTGTAACAAGATCAAATTTTGTAAGAAAAAGACATTAAAAAAATAATAAAAGATAAAAAGTTCTTCAAAAATTGAATTCATTTTTGAATTAAATTACTTGTGACAGAAATTGGTGTTTTTCTCTTAAAACAGATTTATTCATGTATTATGTGAAATAATCTAAATTTATTAACAATGTCAAAACAAATTTATTTTTTGAAAAGTAAGGTATCACCTCTCAATTGAATCATATCAATTGTCAAACTAATGATCAAATTAATCGATCCCCACAAACAGAACCAAATTAAATAGAATAAAGTTGCACTATCTTTTGAAAAATTATTAAAGTGGTGAGCACTTTGTTTGCAGTCTACATTAGCCACAGTAGAGTTTCGAGGTGTCTCTCTGTTTTCTTATTTTCTGTTCTGTTTTCATTGGCTCAAGATATTTTCCTATAATTACATTCAGAAGACTAGATGCAAGAAAAGTGAAGTACCTGCCCTAGTGATGCAATGAAGACTATGCTGGCATCTTCTCCAATCACTTCTCCACATTTTCCCTTTCTTTCTCATGTGGAATAACTAAAATTGACCTCCACCACCCCCCCCCCCCCCCCCCTGTTTGCTTTAAAATCAAATTTAAAGCAAATAAAAGTTGCTCACCTAAAAAAGAAAAAAAAAAGCAAGTGAAAGTTTTTTAAAGGTTTGAACTTTGAACATATCAAAATTTTGTTATTCCACATTTCCACCTGTTGGAATAGAATATTTGGACGGAATCATATTCAGATGTTATTGTAGAGTTGAAGCTTGAAGGTATTAATTCTTTTATGATATCATCTGTTTCACTATTATTTAAATTAAGAATTTGAGAACTGATCATTTTTTAATATGAATGTGGTAACTCTCTCATTGAAATGAGACATATTGTTAACATAATAAACAGATTTAGAAATTTTTGTTAGTGGATAATAGATTAAACTTTTTATTTTTATACATACATGATTTATATATATTTATATATATATATATATATATATATATATATTATTTTGCTGATCTATAGCACACTAATTTTTTTTACAATATATACCATAATATTCTTCTATTTTACGTTATCATTTTTACAATGACATAATTCTAAAAAATAAAATTCATATCATGATTTAATATAAGGTCATGCAACAATAAATTTTATTATTATTAAAAATCTATCCAAAATTTACTTTTTTCATATAATTTTTTATTTTATTTTATGTAATTGTGAAGATAGATAAGATAAAAGAATCAATTTTTTTAACCCAATCTAGATGTTGATGTGCTTTGGAAACAAAAGGTACTGAGAATTCTTGTTAAATTATTATTATTATTTTAAATGAGGTAAGAGATAATACTAGATTCATTAAATAACAAAATAATCCAGTGTTGGCAAAAATTCGTGTCATATTTGTAAGTTCTTAGATATTTTCAAACTACTAATAAATTGTGAGAAAAGCTTACTTAAAAGTTTTTTTTAATCATGTGAAATTTAATTTATATGATTCCTATAAATTTAGTTTGGATTTTTTTTACACAAATAAATGGTATGATAATGTTTTTTTTTTTTTAATTAGTGAAATTCTTATTGAATTTATCTAGTAACCTTCAAAATAGTTTAAAATAGTCTGATATGTTATATAAAGTAATTCAATTATAATTAGACTACAATTTATTTTATTTATTTTATTTATAAAAATATGTGAGGGAAAATACTTTAAATCTAAAAATTAGTGTAGTCAAGTACTTCAAATTCAACAATCATTAAGGTCAATTAGACAAATTCTTTATAAATAATTTTTTTGGCCTATCACTAAGAACACTTTTGTAATTTCAACGGGGCAGCTATCCCACGAGTAGATTCGCCAATGGTAAGACTTAATATTACATATAAGTAGATGAGGTACTCTTCTTAATACCTATTTATTGGTTGGTCAATACGATAACATACATATTGTTAACATAATAAGACTTAATATTTCCCTTATTTGTTTAGGTTTTTGAAATAGCTTTTGGATTTAAGTTTCTCTACAAAGTTGTTCAGTAGTAAATGTTTTATTTTTTTAGCTTTACAAAAAGTTATTTTGGGCTTTTAGAGCCCTAAAAACTACTTAAAGCCAAAGTTAGAAAAATAAGATTTTTAAATAGAAAACAAGTGAAACTAAAATAAATTTTAATAATTACTTTATTTAGACAAAATATAGCCATAATATTTGTCAAAATGATATTTTTTTTAAAATAATTTTAATGCTCAATATCATTTTTAGAAAAATCAAATCAAACAATATTAACATATCTCATAGCTTATTTTAAACAGCTTTACTTAAAAAGTATTTCTACACACATTTACATACATATCTTAACCAAACAGACTCAATTATATATAAGTAGATGAGATATTCCTTCTTATATATCAATTGAGTGGTTTTTAGAGTGGGGCTCTAACATTTAAATTAATTGCATTAAAAAATTATTTAATTTATTATTTTCAATTTTCAATAATCACCAAACATAATGAAAATTAATATTCTACGAGTGAGATGAGAAACAACCTGGAATATCTCCTAGCTTATCTTCTTCTAATTCAAGACGTGTGACCATAGAAACTCTTGAAACATTGGAGACTTAGGCTTAGTTTGGCGATGTTTTTCAAGATGGTGCTTCGGCTTTTAAAAAGTTATATAACCTAAATATTATTTGGTTAATCCTTTTTTAGGAGTACCTTTTAAAAGCTAGTTGTGATTTTTTTAAATTAAAAATACAAAAATCATCATATTAATTTTAGAAAATTACCAAATATATCGTCAATTAATTTATAAACTATTATATTTCTCTTCCTAAATATATCTTTAATCAATTATGTCAATTTTTGTCATTTAATACATTTACAGCAGCTTATGATTTGTTTTACCAAATATCTTGTTCATTGTTTTTACTACTCACAACAACTTTTATGAAAAATTTACCAAACAGGATTATTGTGACTTTTTGACAGCTGCTTTTTGACAATATGAAAGGTACAACATTACCAAACCAAGCCTTAAAAACGATATTAACCCAACTTTTGAGGGCATTGAATATTTGTGCCTTTGTTTTTTCTTTTTCTTTTTTGAAAAATTTGAATATTTTGAAACTTAATATGAACTTTGTGGCCCGGGTTTGGCTTTTTTTTCTCCTCACTTTTGGCTTAGAGGAGGTACACACAAACTGCTTCAACTCAAAAATAATTTTTTATTCAATGTTCTTGTCTGGTTTAACTTTTAAAACAGTTTTTAAGTTTAAGTTTTTCTACAAATATGTTTTGGTATTATAGATTTTATTTTTAAGCTTTATAGAAAAATATTTTTTGGCTTTCAGAGTCCAAAAAGCTAAAGTTAAAAAAAAAAATTCAAATAGAAAACAAGGAAATTCAAATGAATTTTAATAATTATTTTATTTTGACAAATATAACCACAATATTTATCAAAATTGTTTTTTTAGTAATTTTAATCTCAACATTTTTATATCTCACAACACTTTTATATTAACTCATCCAAACACTTTTTTTATTTTTTATACAACCCTTTTTAAACAATTCTACTTAAAAAATATTTTTATACATAGTGATTTTACACCAAGCTTATCCAGTCTTTTAGGCATTAACTGTCAAATTATAGCATTACGCGCATTTTAAAACTTGCTTAGCCTCTTTCAAGACTGAGATATGGAATGAATTTTGCTTATGAAAGCACTGGTTTTTTCAACACATTGGCTAATCTAACCAACATAACAACCCAAATCGACTTTTTCCAAAAGCTAATCCAAGAAAATGCCTACACCAAACAAGACCTTGAGTCCTCCATTGCTCTAGAATCAGTTGCTGGCAACGATTATACTAATTTTCTAGTAAAAAATGGAAGCCTAGAGGTGAGTTTTAATTGAGTTAAATAATTATAATGACTTGCGGACTGTGGCTTATGTATGTTTCTTGCGTTGTTTGCTTGATTCTATGTCTCTTTTTAATGTGATAGAAGTTGCCAACCATCACTGCATCTCTAGTTAATTAACTTTCCTTGAATCTCATACGCATTCAAAGCTTGAGAGTGAAAAAGATAGCAGGTTTGGAGCCACTGGGATGTTTACCACAAATATCTGCGGCTTCTGCATATCAAAATTGCATTGACCCTCTAAAATTGTTCTCCAACACTCAACAACCAGATGTTGCTGCAAGCGGTTCAAAACTTGACCCATGAAATTAGTGAAGGAACCGTGTTCATGATGCTAGATCTCAATGGTGCTTTCATTACTACAATAAACAACCTGAGAAGTCATACAGGTAAGATGCGACACCTCAAAGTTTGTGATTTGTCGTGCGGGAGCTAACATTTGTATATGTTAATTCACAGATCAGGTGTATACCGATTTAATGTTGTGAACCATATAAGCAGCTTTAGTGAGTTTAATTATGGCGGAGCAATGTCAAGTAATTTAACCTATTTTGTGAGTGTGTTAAATGATATCAGAGCCAGCCTACTTAGATATATTACAATTACATAGATTAATGCGTCAAATAAAAATTTATTGACGAAAAAGTATTTTAACTTTTATAGACTTGTATCATTAAATAAGCATGGAATGATATTTTTTTCATTATATATGCAGGACATTAGAATCGATGAATCCATTGCAACCATGTTGCGTTGGTTTGATCGTGGAGAACTCGTGGAAATTTGAATGAGAAAAGAGAGAAGAATTATACTGTTTGAAAGAACCCAGAGATATCATTCTTTTGGGACTTAGTTTATCCTTTTCAAAATGGTTGGCATTTACTATATTTAGCCTTAGAATCTTCTCTCCAGCAACTCTTTTAGATATGTTAATTAACTTTGACAAAATGTTATTAATTAGATTATAATATGATCCGTTTCACTTACGAGTTCTATCAGAATAAAATATTTTTTATATTTTCTGTCTTGAGAATATATAATTTGTTCTTTAATTTAAATCCAACATACATATACCACTATAATCCAATATGACCTAATCCCAAATACATAGATACACACAAACAAATGGCACTATATATTTACAAATTTAGTTGAAACAGTACTTAGAGAAAGACATTTTCTAGTTATAAAACTCCAACTTGTATAATTAAATAGATAATTAAATAGAGCACGCCTGAAGTAACATACATACTGAGCAACTCAGAACCAACGGTTTACTTCCCTATTGAAAATGACTGGCCTATATGTTGAGTTGAATATTTGAACAAGAGGTGGAAATTGCAGTAGCATGAACAGAGTGACTGGAATGGTAGCAAGAAGAGTCACAGGAATGAAAATCCATGATTGTCCATGTAATGTAAAGTACATAGCAGCACAAAATGTGATCATCATGGTTGCAATGGAGAAAAATAAGGCAGAAAGGCCTATCATCAACCTCTTGGGCAAAGATTCGAGAAAATCTTCCTCTGCATAACGTGATGTAAGGATGCGCAAAAACATCAATACAGAAGTTGAAGAAGAGAAAAGTGATATGGCATCTGATATCATGAAGAGCATGAATAACTTGTGATTTAAGAATATCGGAGAGCCATTGTCATTGTTACCACCTGGAAAAGTGAATGCTGCAGCAAACATAATGGTAACTATGAGAGCACCTACAACTGTACAAGAGCTTGCTGTCTCCTTCATCCATCTCTCACCCTCTTTTACCAATTCTTTGTGATTCTCTGTGAACACATCTCTAGGTGTCTTCTTATCAATGTTTAAAGCCTCTTGCATATAAGGTGGAACTATACTTTCCACTTCCTGCAAATATTTAAAGAAAAATATTGAATGAACGAAAATAAATCAAGGATCAGATGAAACATATTCAGAGCTAGTTCGCTTTGCATATCATAAAGGACTGATTAATATAAACTTATACTATGTATTAGATAGATCATTAGTTGTATAAATGCATTATCATCTTTCTTACTTAAATGAATAATCCTAACATGCATATATATATATATATATATATAAGAAAGGATGAATAATTCAAGACTATATTATTCTCTTATTAATAGATATTGTATAAGAATCAACATAATAGTATTATACGTACTATCATACCCTTTTAACATACACCGAGTAAGACTTTAATGTCAAACACATTTTAACAGATTTAGTCTGAGATAATCACCTTAAACCACTGTAGTTCTCTTTGCATTTGCAAAGCTGCACCCGAGATGCGATTGAGTTCTGTCAAAGGTGCTAATTCCCCAGCCACATGTAGCATGTTATTCTTCCTTGAATCCAACGAACTTACAAGCGCATCTTTTTTTTCATACCCGAATATGAGGCTGAAAACTTTAGATTGACGAAATTGAATAGCATAAAAGAACAAGTTTCTACGTATCTTGTCACGACACCATAAAAGATCTGGATTTGCTTTTGATGATTCAATTATAAACTCTGAGATTCCTCGTTCCGCAGCTCGAAAGATTGCATCATATACTAAACCATTTGACATTTGTTCACGACTTAAAGTTTCAATTTTTTTGCACACAATACGTAGAAGTTCAAGTGATTTCTCATGGTCTAATTTCATTTGGTATATTTTCTTGATTCCTGACACAATTGATAATACAAACTCTATCAATTTCCCAATGATCGATTGTCATTATTAATGTATGAGAAAATGAAGAAATTATGGCTAAAAATCAGATAAACAGAAAATAACTAGTATTATTGAAGGCTTGAGATTAGGCCAAATGTGGAAATAATTAACATCAATTAGGCCAAAGATTTTCTCAAAAAGATTATTTTGCTCATTGACGATTAGTATCTAAGAGTTCATTCCTCATTTCCACATTGTATTCTTTGAAGAAAATTAAAACAAATTATAAATAAAATAAAAAAACCACGAAGCGATCATTAATTACTACCGTCAAACCCTCCCTAGTGCACGAAATGGAGATTGTAAGTAGTAGTTACCTAAGAAATTATGGATATCCGAAATTAATCTTTCCCGTAGGCATAGATGAACTGCAACACAAAGAGAAACAATAATTAATTAAAAAAATCAATAAAAAAAAGGAAAAAAAAAAAGAAAAAAAGACTTGATCATGCAGCATATGTACCTATTATATTCTCATCACATTCTCTTCTTTGATCATCATCGTCGATGTTTAGTTGAACGTGATTAGCAGAAGAAGATGGTTTTATCTGGATCCCTTTTCACAAACAATGAGTTCATGTTAATTCTTTTATTTCATTATTACATGAAGAAACAAGAAATAGCTTTGAAAAAATTACAGCATTTTCCATTCCTAATTGCTACTAGAAATATCTATATATATGCACAACAAAACCTAGTAATTTGCAATTGAGGACTTCTCATCCTCAAACCTATGATTAGGACCAACTTAAACCAAGGTATTATTTTTCTGTGCAAATGTCTCGCGGTTAAAAATAGTACTAAACAATTAATTATAACAAAAATGTACTGATAATAATAAGGTTCATATAATTGTTGCAATTAAAAAATTATCTCGTAATTAATAAAATTAACAAACAATTTAATTCATGGTAGAAATGTGAAAGTTGTAGTACTTACAATCATAGATCCATTGTTGCCAAAATGAGAGGTTACTGCCACTGGGGAAAGCAGAAGGTATCGTAGCCAAACGTAAAACTAAAGTGCGGTCAAAGTTGTCTGGTGCTATTGCAAAATCTGGGCAACGCTTGACCAAATCCAGTGCCATATCTAGAACAAGTCATTATAAGGTAATGTACATGGATTAATTGGTAATTCCCTTTTGGAATCTCAAAACATGATTAAAATGTTGTTAATTAGTAAAATCAAATGCACAATAAAATAAAAAGTTAAAATTAGGGTGTGTTTGGTATGAGGTTAATAGGACTTAAACCTTAAAGGAGAAATGTTTAACCTGTATTAAGTGTGTTTGGAAAAAAATTCCTTGAAAGGTTATAATTTCTGGAGATTAAAATGTCTTCATAAAAAGGCATTAATATATAACCTACGGGGGACTAGTTTAAGAAGGGTCATATTGAACTAGGAGAGTTGGTGACAGTCCAGTCCTTCTCTTTCTGAGTGCTAATTCTTGAATCTACTTCGAGAATTCCTCATTAGAGAGGGATTCTTCTAAGCTTGCCTTACAGGATCTTCATATGGTTCGAATTGTTGAAAATGGGTACTCGCAAGAACGAGACTTTTAAATCCTCATCCATGGAGCTCCAAACAGACTCGATCGGTCCAATCTCTGAACAAAGCGACACACTAAAGCTCATCCTTCACCATGATTCCATCGTTTCAAGGAAGCATGAGATTGCGGAGGCTAGGGTTTAAGAAGAATAGGGGGCTTGAGAATAATTGGCTTCGACCATTGCTAACAGGTTGTACTAACCTTCACTACCATTTCTTCGATTAGAGCTAGAGACTGATTGGGAAAAAGGAAGACGAATTACCGGAAAAGCTTGCTGGAAAGAAATATTCAAATCCACCAATTGTTAAGCAATAGAATGTCTTTGCTTTTCAATTTACTCCAACCAGTAAAACAGGCAGAAAATAAAAATCACATCAAACTATACTCCTGAGTTAATATTAATATTTAATCCGATTCCAATCATAATTAATATTTAACTTGTTATAGCTTAATTAATATCTATTATCACAGCCAAACACAATTAATATTAAAATTTCTATCCTTAACGCATGTTCCATGAAAATATATTTATAAAACACTTAACCTTTGAATGTTTAATCCTCAACCAAACACACCCTAAAGGTAATCATATTATGGTGTATATGTAACCCATAAGAAGTATTCAACGTTAGATTTTGCTTAAAAAATGGATTTTATTTTCATTTGTTTTTACAAATGATAAAGAGAGGCAGAGTGGTAAAATATGTTTTTAAGAAAGGCAAATATATGTTATGTTCTCAAGTTTTAGGAAATTTTTTAAGTGAAAATATTTTAAGGAGTTAATTAAACTAATGAATATATTTGATAAGCGGTTTGTTGAATTGATAATTGCATGATATTAAAGAGGTTGGAAGAGATAAATCCTCCAACAAATCATGTGTCAATGTTTAAATATTGGGCCTCGGACTTATCGAGTTGTAATTAACCTAGATTGAGTACTATCTAAGCTAAAATTCATGTGTTTATAGAACTAATGATTTTGTCTTAATTTCTCAATTTAAACTACAAGTAATTAGACTTACTCAATTATACTATTCCATACATCTCTATAGATTAATAAAATATATAATTGTTTCTTACCCATAAGTCTGAGATAATAGCATTGGCAAAGAAGTGTAGCACCATAGGTTTCTTTTTCACCCACGAGTTCCTCAAATGGAGTGACTGAGTAAAGATAGCGAGCCATTTCAATGTGACGATATTTAATAGCCAATGAAACTGGAATCCATTTGCGGTTATTTGCAATTGTGAGTACATTTTTGTTTCTCTTAACCACCCATTTGGCCATTTCAATACTTCCAGCAGAAGTTAGAGTTGCAAGAGCTGTGTCTCCCTCATTGTCTCTTATTTCTATTGCTTCTTTTGACATCAATTTCAATAACTCTTTCATAATATTAAAATGCCCAAATTCAACAGCAACGTGAAGAGCCGTCTTGCCAGATGGTGCAATTCTTCGATTCAGTGTATCACGATGGGTGTCAATGAAATCCTTTGCAGCCTCCCACTTTCCTTCCTGCAATGCCTTGTAAAATGTTGCATCCTGAGCATAATCGTTGATGTCTGTTGATCATTGCAAATTAAGTTTTCGTTAATTTTTTTTTCACATTTCATCTTTAATTTAATACTTAGTTGATCAAGTGGACTGAAATATGTTATGATCCAAATCTTTAAAAAGTGATCAAGCTTCTTCTTCTTTTTTTTCACTTGGAAAATCTTGTCCTCTAATGCAAAAATGTAATTAGGTTTTATTACATACATAGCAAAAGAAATTATTAAAAAAGGACAAAGATATTTATACATACTTATTTATTTACAATGATTCAACATTTGATTTTTATTTTTTTTTTATAAAAATGATATTTCACTAACTTTAAGTATAATTAGGATTCAAATCTTCTGCTCTTATAACAGGATCAAATCCTGTAAGAAAAATTACTACATACACAAATATATATATATATATATATATTCCTCAATAATTAAATTATTATGGCAAAAATTAGTGTTTTTCTCTCAAACAGATTCATGTATTATGTGAAATAATCTAAATCTATCAATAATGTCAAAACAAATTTATTAGTTTAAAAAGTGAGGTGTCACCTCTCAATTGGACCATATCTCATCAATATGGCAAAACAAATTAAATTAATCGATTCTCACAAATAGGACCAAATTAAAAAGAAAAAGTTTCCACTATCTTAAGAAAAATTATTAAAGTGATGAGCCCTTGGTTTGCAGTCGTGCAAATATGCATGGGACACATGCAAAGCAAGTGAAAGGTTTTTCAAGTTTTGAGCATATCAAAATTTTGTTATTCCACCAAATATATTCTGCTCTAACAAGTAGGATCGAACATACCACAATTTTGTTATTCCACCAAACATATTTATTGTATCTTAATTATAAGTTTTTTTATATAAATAAATTATATAATTTATTTTCAATAATCGCCAAACATAATAAAATTGAAATTGTACGAGGGAGAGAGAGAGAAACAACCTGGAATACCTGCTGACTTATCTTCATCTAATTCAAGACATGTGACCATAGATCTGTACTTATTATACAAAGCACCCCAAGCTTTTTTGGCAGTAATATCATTTTCCATTGTTACAGAAAGTGCTTCCGATCCACATGACATATGAATTGCATGTAAAGCCGCCGCATTTTTTCTTTTCCACGATTTAAACTCAGCAGTATCAATATCACAGTCGGGTGATTGGACCTCTACGATCACATCCCATAGATCTTGTCCCAACAAATAATTTTTCATCCAAACATGCCATTCTGCATAATTGTCTTGATTAAGAAGCTCCCGAACCATTGGAGATGTAGAAGACGGCGTTAACCCAACTTTTGAACTCATTCTACTTACTGCCCAAAAAAAATTTAAAATAAGTGACGTACAGATTGTGAAGCAAAGCAAAGTTTGAAAGTATTCAAGTACTTGTTGATGGTTGAAGCTCAAGTCCAGAAACTAAAGAGATGCATAGCTTGCAGACTGCAGAAGCAAATGGAGAAATGCACTGGGTGAGCGGATACTTGACTGCACTGGCTAGTTTTATAGCCAGTCAAGACGCTATTAATTAATTAATTTAATTGAACTGACCAATATACTGTATTTTTAAACCACATCTGAATAATGTAAAATTTTCTCAAATTATACGGTCTCAAGTGAAATTTTTAAAATTTGATTAGCTTATCAGACTAATTACTAATAACAATATCACATTTCTTATTATATTTGATTATAATCTTATCAAACTTATTTTTAATTTAATAATTTAGATGTTAAACTAGAAATTTTTTTTTTTATATGATTAGGTATTTTTTTTTAATATAATATAAAAATAAACAATAATTTTGTACTTATTTTTCTCCACTTATAATCAGATTTAATAATAATTCTATTTAATCAAGTAAAAGATTATAAGATTCCTATTATATCACAAATGACATCCACATATCATTAATACATCACCTAAAATTTAACCAAATTACTTTCTCGATTAATGAATACTAATTTGATATTTTATATTTTTTTTATTGAAACTGTCAAAACATGGTTATCAAGTAGCAAGGGTCCAGAAAAGAAATATTTCTTTTAGCTTTACATCCCCAGAATATTCCCAAGGCATATTAGAAACATTCTTTTTATTGAGTTAGACGATGGAGGGCCGAGGTCGACTGCTGGCTTTAGATCTATGACCGATTATAAATGGAAGTGTTGAAGGAAAGTGTCGGTTGCAGCATTTTTAATGAAAACGAAAATAAATAACTTTACAGTGTTTTAAATTAGTTTCAAAGAGGTTAAAGTTTCTAAAATTTTTGTGAAAATCATTTAATTAACTTCCTGAAACTATAACCTTTGAGTTCTTTCTTTTGCCAAACACACTTAACAGAGGTTAAAGTTTTATCACTTAATTTTGTCCACTATTAACTCTATACCAAACACACCCCAAAGATAATAAAATCTAGATGTATATGTAACCTAATAAGAAATATTCAAAGTTAGATTTTGCTTTAAAAATGAATTTTTTTTTTCTTTACAAATGATAAAGAGAGTTAGTGTGGTAATATATGTTTTTTAAGAAATTTAAATATATGTTATGTTCTAAAGTTTTACGAATCTGAAATATTTTGAAGAGTTAATTAAAGAAATAAAAATATTTGACGAGTGTCTTGTCAAATTGATAATCACGCTTTAAAATAGAGGTTGAAAGGGATAAATCCTCGTATAAATTATGTGTCAATGTTTAAATATTGGATCTCAAACTTACTAAATTGTATACAACCCAGCATGAGCACTATTTAAAGCTAAAATTCATGTGTTTGTAATAGAGCTAATGATTTTGCCTTCTATAAAACATATTTAATGCAGGATGACAGTGGAGGATATGCAGAAGAAGCTGTGAGCATGGAGTGGGCTGAGAAAAGTGCTTAACTAAGCATTCATTGTCTCTGTGGCAAAAAAAGGAAGTTTTAATTTCTCATTTTAAACGACAAGTAAATAGACTTAATTATAGTATTCCATGTATATCTATATATATTAATAACATATATAATTGTTTCTAAGTTATTACCCATAAATAAGTTTGAAATAGTAGAATTGGCTAAGAAGTATAGAACCATAGATTTGTTTTTTAGGCACTGAGTTTCTCCAATAGAGTGACTGAGTAAAGACAGTGAGCCATTTCAATGTGACCATATTTAATGTAGCTAACAAAACTAGAATCCAGTTGTAGTTATTTGCAAGTGACTGCTTTTTTGTCTTTCTTAACCACCCATTTGGCCCTTTCAAATTCCAGAAGAAATTAGATTTGCAAGAGCTTTGTCTCCCTCATTGTCTCTTATGTCTTTTGCTTCTTCTGACATCAATTCCAAATTTCCAATAACTCTTTAATTTCATTGTCTTAAAATGTCCTAATTCAACAACGGCATGAAGAGCCCTCTAATGGAGAATGTAATTCCTTCACTCAGTGCATTAGGGTGGGTGTCAATGAATTTCTTTGCATGCAGCCTCCCAATTTCCAATTTGCAATGTCTTGTAAAATCTTGTATATTGAAGCTTGGTGTCTTTTGATCAGTGCAAATTAAGTTTCTTTGTTAATTTAAAATGATGTTTTTTCACATTCCATCTTTAAGTTAATAATTAGTTGATGAAGTTGACTGAAGTATGTTATGATCCAGTGTATAATGCAACAACCATTAAAAAATGATTAAGCATTTTTTTTTTTCATTTGGAAAATCTTTCTTCTGATGCAAAAATGTAATTTATGTTTTATTACATACATAGCAAAAGAAATTAGGAAAAAGGACAAAGATGTTTATACATATTTATTTACAATGATTGAACATATGATTTTTGTTATAAAAATGGTATTTCACTAAGGTTTTAATATAATTGGGATTTAGATGTTCTTATATTTCTCTTGTAACATGATCAAATCATGTAAGAAAAAGACATGCAAAAAAAAAAAAAAAAAAAAAAAAACCCTTTAAAAATTAAATGGAAATTTTTGTTTTCCACTAAACAGAATTATTAATTGTATGAGATGATCTAAATCTATTAATAATGTCAAAAAAAATATACTTTTTTGAAAGAGTGAGGTGTTAAATCTCAATTGGATCATATTTGGGCTACTGTAAAACCAATGATTGAATTAATCGATTCTCACAAACATATCCAAATTAAAAAGAATGAAGATTCCATTATCTTTGAAAAATTTATTAAAGTGGTCAGCCACTTAGTTTGTGGTCGTACAAACATAGAACACATGTAAAGCAAATGGAAGTTGCTCACTCAAAAAAAAAAAATACATATATATATATATACAAACAATTAAACAGAGCAAAGATTCCATTATCTTTGAAAAAATTATTATTGAATTGCAGTCGTACAAACATGTGAAAAAAAAAAAAGAAGCAATTAAAAAGTAAATATTCCATTATCTTTGGAAAAATATTAAAGTTGTCACCCACTTGGTTTGCAGTCGTTGTTTGTACAAAAAGAAAAAAACAATTAAAAAGTATAAAGATTCCATTATGTTTGGAAAAATTGTTATGCGGGAGTCACTTTGCTTGTAGTTGTTCAAACATGGGACACATGTAAAGCAAATGAAAGTAGCTCATAAAAAAAGAACCGTCTTGCCGGAGAATGTAATTTCTCCACTTTGTGCATTAGGGTGCATGGTTGTTAATTTCTCAACATAATCATTGGTGTCTGTTGATTGCATAGCTGCTTTGTTAATTTTTTAACAAAATGATACTTTTTTCACGTTCCATCTTTATGTTAATAATTAGTTCATTAGATTAACTAAAATAAGTTATAATTTAGTATATAGTGTAACAACCATTAAAAAGTGATCGAGGGCTTTTTTTTTTTTTCTCACTAGGAAAATATTGTCTTCTTATGCAAAAATGTGATTAGGTTATATAATTACATACATAGCAAAATAAATTTTTTTAAAAAGTACAAAGATGTTTATACATATTTATTTATAATGATTGAACATATGTTTTCTTGTTATCAAAATGGTATTTCACTAGTTTAGATGTAATTAAATTCAGATTTTTTTTTTATTTTTTATTTTTTATAACAGGATCAGATCCTGTGAAAAAAAGATATGCACAAAAAAAAAAACCAATAATTAAAATTATTTTTAAATTCAATTGTTATGACGGAAATTGGTGTTTTTCTCTCAAACATATTTATGTATTATGTGAAATGATCTAAATATATCATTAATGTCAAAATAATTTTATTGTTATTTTGAAAAGTGAAGTGTTACCTTTCAATTAGATCACTGATCAACATGTCAAACCGACCATTGAATTACTAAAAAGAGTGAAGATTTCACCATCTTTTGAAAAATTATTAAAGTTGGTTTGCATTCATACAAACATATAAGTAAATCAAGTTAAAGTTGCTCCCCAAAAAGGAAAAAAAAGAAAAAAGAAAAGCAAGTGAAACGTTTTTCAAGGTTTGCACATATCAAAATTTTGTTATGCCACCTGTTACAATAGAACATTTGGATTGAAGGGCAAGTTGGTACTTGAGTGCACTTGGAAAGTGGTCAAGTTTTTCTTTTTCTTTTTCTTTTTTTTTTCTTTTTTCTTTTCACTTGGAAAATCTTGTCTTCTTATGCAAAAATGTGATTAGGTTTTAATTATTACATACGTAGCAAGAGAAATAAGAAAAAAAGGACAAAATATTTATTCATATTTATTTATTAAGATTGAACATATATATATTATAACATGATCAGATCCTGTAAAAAAAAAAAAAAGACATACACACAAAAGTTCTTTAACAATTCAATTTATTTTGGAATTAAGTTATTCTGACAAAAATTAGTATTTTTCTCTCAAACATATTCATGTATTATGTGACAATATTTAAATTTATCAATAATGTCAAAACAAATATGTTATTTTAAAATGAGAGGTGTCACCTCTCAATTATACCATATTTGATTAACCTGTTAATTGAATTATTAAAAAGAATCAAGGTTCCACTATCATTAGAAAAATTATTAAAAAGTATATAGATTCCACTACTTTTAGAAAAATTGTTAATGTGGGGAGTCACTTGGTTTGCAGTCGTATAAGCATGGAACACATGTTAAATAAATCAAAGTTGCTCACCAAAAAGAAGAAGAAAAAAAAAAAAAAAAAAAAAAAGCAAGTGAAAGCTTTTTTCAAGGTTTGAACATATCAAAATTTTGTTATTCTATTGTTAGAACAGAACACGTTTGGTACCATATTCAAAGGTTATCGGTTATCGTCGAACATTTATGGTAATTCAAATTTTACCAATCTATTAATATTATTGCATGTGATTGGTGAAGGTATAAGAAACTAATTTTAACAGTAATAACCACAATTAATATCTTATTAATATTATAACTGATATCATCATATCCCATTATAACTATAACAAATTTTATAACTACCTTCTAAATACAATAACATATGACATAATTTGATTAGCCACTATCTTCTATATAAAGGGATCAAACCCCAATAGTAGAACAGGTTATACTCTTAACTTATACTCTTTACAACTTCTTAGTTTATTTTTTTTTTTTTTAATAATGAATACCGTACAGCTCAACACCTGGGTGTCGTATGGTAGACCTATGTGTCCTGTGAGAGGCTTTGGCTAGTTTTCAATCTACTACAAGTAAAGTAAGAAGGTTTCATATCTCAAGACAAACCCCATAAGGAATTTTGATTCATAGAACATTTTTCATCTTTGCTTTAAATATGTTGGGGTGGGAAGCTGAGAATATGAAATAAAACTATATTTGCAAATTCAGTTCAAACACTTAGACAGACGTGTTTTAGTTGTAAAACTCCAACACATACTATATAAGTTCACTAGATAGTAAAAATAGATAAACAGAGCACACAAAGTAACATAAATAACTCAGAACCAAGGCTTTACTCCCCTATCGAAATTGACTGGCCTACATCTTAAGTTGAACATTTGAATAAGAAGTGGAAATTGCAGTAGTATGAACAAAGCGACTGGAATGCTAGCCAGAAGAATCACAGGAATGAAAATCCATGTTTGTCCATGTAATGTCAATTAAATAGCAGCACAAATTTCATCAGCCTGGTTGCAATGGAGAAAAATAAGGCGGAAAGGCCTATTATCAACTTCTTAGGCAAGGATTCGAGAAAATCTTAATCTGTGTAACGTGATGTAAGGATGCCCAAAAACATCAATACAGAAGTTGAAGAAGAGAACAGTGATATGACAGCTGAAATCATGAACAGCATGAATAACTTGTGGTCTAAGAATACAGGATGGCCACTGTCTTCATTACCACCTGGGAATGTGAAAGCTGCAGCAAACATAATGGTAACTATGAGAGCACCTACAACTGTACAAGAGGTTGCTGTCTCCTTCATCCATCTCTCATCCTCTTTTGCCAAGTCTTTGTGATTCTCTGTGAACACATCTCTAGGTGTCATATTATCTATGTTTAAAGCCTCCTACATATATTTAGATATAAAAATTGTGATAAAGAAAATAAATCAAAGATTAGATGAAACATATTTAAAGCAAGTTCATTTTGCAAATCATAAAGAATTGGTTAATATAAATTTATATTAGACAGATCATTAGTTGTATATTTGCATTATCATCTTTCCCACTCAAAAGATAAACCTAACAGGCACATGTAGTATCAATAATACAAAACTATTATTCTCTTATTAATAGATATTGTATAAGAGTCAACATAATAGAATTATAGGATACACCGAACAAACCTTTATTCTCAAAAAAGATTTAACACATTTAGTTTAAGATAATCACCTTAAACCACTTCAACTCTTTGTACATTTGCAAAGCTGCACCTGAGATATGATTGAATTCTGTAAAAGGTGTTAGCTCCCCAGCCACATGTAGCATGTGATTGTTACTTGAATCTACAAAACTTGCAGCCCCATGTTTGATTGGTAGCCCGAATATAGGCCTGAAAACATTATCTTGACGAAATTGAATAGCATAAAAGAACAAGTTTCTAGACATATTGTCATGAATTCATAAGAGATCTGGATTTGCTGTTGTTCATTCAATGATAAACGCTAAGATTACTCCTTCTTCTACTCGAAAGATTGCTTTGTATACTAAACCTTTTGATAATTGTTTAGCATCTAAACTTTCCAATGGGTTGCACACAATACGTAGAAGTGCAAGGGATTGTTCATGGACTAATTTCATTTTGTATATTTTCTTGATTCCTAAGTTGACACAATTAATAAAACAATTTCTATCAATTTCCCAATGATCAACTATCATTATTAATGTATGATAATTAAAATGAAAAAATTAAGGCCAAAAAGTACAGAAAACAAAGAAAACAAAAAATAACTTGTATTATGTAAGCCTTGAGATTAGGCCAAATGATGGAAATAACATAAATTAGGCCAAATGATTTTGTCAAAAAGATTATTTTGCTCATTTGAAGATTAGTATCTAAGAGTACATTCCTCAATCCCATATTGTATGATTTGAAAAAATTAAAATTTAAAAAAGGCCACGTAGCGATCATTAATTAATACTGTGAAACCCTCCCTAGTGCATGAAATGAAGATTAAAGAAGTAAATTAAGTTTAAAGAGAGTACTAATTTTTGAGTAAGTACTAGATACCTAAGAAATTAATATCCAAAATTAATCTTTCCAGTAGGCTTGGATAAACTGCAACATAAAGAGATACAATAATTAATTAAAAAATCAATAAAAAGAAAAGAAAAGAAAATAATTAATCATGCAGCATACGTACCTATTATATTATCATCACTTTCTCTTCTATGATCATCTTCGTCGATGTTTAGTTGAATGCGATTAGCAGAAAAAGATGGTTTTATCTGGATCCCTTTTCACAAACAATAAGTTCATGTTAATTCATTCATTTCTTTATAGCATGAAGAAATAACAAATAGATTTGCAAAAATTACAGCATTTTCCTTTCCTAATTGGCACTAGAAGTTTATACATTTATACAACAAATCCTAGTAATCCGCAATTCTGGATTTATCATGATCATAGGACGAACTTAAACCAGGGTATCATTTTGCCAAGCAAATGTTTCACGGTTAAAAATAGATAATTATAACTAAAATGTGCTGATAATTATAAAGATTTATCTAATTGTTGTGGTTACAAAATTATCTTATAATTAATATAATTAACAAACTATTTGTAGTACTTACAGTCATAGATCCATTGTTGCCAAAATGAGAGCTTACAGCCACTGGGGAAAGCAGAAGGTATAGAAGCCAAACCAAGAATTAAAGTGAAGCCATCGATGTCTGGTGCTATTGCCAAACGTGGGCAATACTCAAGCAAATCCAGAGCAATATCTAGAACAAGACCTTATAATGTACGTGGATTAATTGATAACAACAACTTCCCTTTTGGAATCTCAAAACATGATTAAAATGTTGTTAATTAGTAATATCAAATGTGCAATAAAGAAAAGTTAAAATTAAATCATATCTAGGTGTTTATGTCACCTAATAAGAAATACTCAGAGTTAGATTTTGCTCAAAAAATGGATTTTTTTAAACAAATGATAGAGTTAGAATGGTACTACATGTTTTTAAGAAAGGTAAATATATGTTATGTTCTAAAGTTTTAGGAATTTTTTAAGTGAAAATATTTCAAAGAGGTAATTAAAGAAATGAAAATATTTGACATGTGTCTTGTCGAATTGATAATGTGTGAGCTTAAAGAAAGAGGTTAGAAGGAATAAATCCTAGTACAAATCATTTGTCATTGTTTAAATATTGGACCTTAGACAATTTAAGTTAAAATTCATGTGTTTATAGCTAATGAATTTGTCTTCTATAAAACAAGAAGTTTTAATTTCCATTTTAAACGATAAGTAATTAGACTTACTTGATTATATTATTTCATGTATATCTATATATTAGTAAAATATATAATTGTTTCTAAGTTCTTACCCACAATTCTGAAATAGTAGCATTGGTTAAGAATTGGAGCACCATGGATACCTTTTTCAGGCACGAGTTCCTCTAATAGAGTGACTGAGTAAAGATAGAGAGTCATTTCAATGTGATCATATTTAATAGCGAATGTAACTGGAATCAAGTTGTAAATTTTTTTTTTATCAAATTAAAAAGATGTTTTTCCACATTCTATCTCTAAGTTATTAAGCTTTTTTTTTTATTTCTTTTTCTACTTGGAAAATCTTGTCATCTTATGCAAAAATGTAATTAGGTTTTATTACATACATAGAAAAAGAAATTAGAAAAAAAAGGACAAAGATTTTTATACATATTTATTTAGAATGACTGAAAATATAATTTTTGTTATAAAAATGGCATTTCACTAAGGTTTAAGCATAATTAAAATTTAGATTCTCTCATATTTTTTTTGTAAAAGGATCATATTTGTAAGAAAAAAGTATACGCACAAAAAAAATTCTTCAAAAATCAAATTATTGGTGTTTTTCTTAAACCAACTCATGGATTATATGAGATCATCTAAATCTTTTAACAAAGTCAAAACAAATTTAATTTTTTAAAAAGTGAGTTGTCACCTCTCTATTGGATCATATTTGATTAACCTTTCAAACCAATGGTCAATTTAATCAAATCTCACAAGCAAGACCAAATTAAAAGAATAAAGATTCCACTATCTTTGGAAAAATTATTAAAGTGGTGAGCCACTTAGTTTGCAGTCGTACAAACATGAATTTCATTTATTCCAAATATGAAATTTGAAATGAATTCTACATTGTTATTTAGGTTTCAAATCCACCTTTATGATATCATATGTTCTACTATTGTTAAACCAATAACTCGAGAATTGATATTTTTTAAATTTTAAAATATTAATTATGATATTTATTGTATCTTAGTTATAAGTTTTGTGCATATAAAAAATAATTTAATTTTTTTCAATAATCACCAAACATAATGAAAATTAAAATTCCACAAGGGAGAGAGAGAGAGAGAGAGAAATAACCTAAAATATCTCCTAGCTTATCATCTTTTAATAATCTAGGTTGTGTCATAGGCCCATACTTATTATTTAAATCATTCCAAGCAATTTTGGCATAATAAATTTCCGTTGTTAAAGAAAATGCTTTCGGTCCACATGACATTTGAATTGTATGTAAAGCTGTCGCATTTTTTGTTTTCCACGATCTAAACTCGGCAGTATCAATAGTATCACGGCCAGGTAATTGGTCCTTTACGACGACATCCCACAGATCTTGTCCCAACAAATAATTTTTCATCCAAACACGCCATTCTGCATAATTGTCTCGTTTAAGAAGCTCCCGAACCATTGGACACGTAGAAGGCGGCGTTAACCCAACTTTTGAACTCATTTTATTTACTGCCAAAAAAAAAATGAAAATAAGTGACTCAGTCACAGATTGTGAAGCAAAGCAAAGTTTGAAAGTATTCAAGTATTGTTGATTGTTGAAGCAAATTCACAAGTCCAGAAACTAAAGAGATGTATAGCTACCTGACTGCTGAAGCAAATGGAGAAATGCACTGGGGTCAGCAGATACTTGACTGCACTGGTTAGTTTTATAGCAAGACAATGTGCTATTAATTAATTAATTAATTTAATTATAACTGACCAATATGCGTCCACCAACTTCATATATATATATATATATTTTTGGTTAAAATTGTCAAAACTTAGTTATCAAGTAGCAAGAGTCCACAAAAGAAATATTCCTTTTACCCCAAAATATTCCAAAGGCATAAATTTTAAATTAATCCAAAGAGCTTAAAGTATCCATAAATTTTGTGAAAACCATTTAACCTCTCAAAATATAACCTTTGAGGCTTTTTTTACCAAACACACTTAACACAGGTTAAAAGGGATAAATCCTTGTAGAAATTATTTGTCAATGTTTAAATATTGGACCTCAAACTGACCGAGTTGTATCCAATCCAAATTGAGTTTATTTAAGCTAAAATTCATGTGTTTATAATAGAGAAAATATTTTGTCTTCTATAAAACATGAAGTTTTAATTTGTCATTTTAAATGACAAGTAATTAGACTTACTTAATTTTATTGTTCCATCAAGTTCTTCCAATAGATTGACTGACTAAAGATATCAAGCCATTTCAATGTGACCATATTTTGATAACCAATGAAACTAGAATCCAGTTATAGTTACTATTGTGACTACTTTTTTGTTTTTCTTAACCACCCATTTGGCCATTTCAACAGTTCTAGAAGAAGTTAGAGTTGCAAGAACTGTGTAACCCTCTCAATATCTCTTATTTATATTGCTTCTTCTTGTATCAATTCCTCCACTCAGTGCATCAGGGTGGTGTTAATGAATTTCTTTGCTGACTCCCAATTTTCATTTTGCAATGCCTGGTAAAATCTTGCTTACCGAAGCTTGGTGTATGTTGATTATTGCAAATTAAGTTTCTTTGTTAATTATTTTGCAAATTAAAATGATATTATTTCACATTCCATCTTTACGTTAATAATTAGTTGATCAAGTTGACTGAAATATGCTATGATCAGGATATAGTGCAACAACCATCAAAAAGTGATCAAGCTTTTTTCTACTTTTCTCACTTGAAAAATCTTGCGGCAACCATTAAAAAGGGATCAAGCTCTTTTCACTTCAAAAATCTTTCCTTCGATCTGATGCAAAAATGTAGTTAGGTTTTATTACATACATAGCAAAAGAAATTAGAAAATAAAAAGGATAAAGATGTTTATACATATTTATTTAAAATAATTGAATATGTGATTTTTGTTATAAAAATGATATTTCATTAAGGTTTAAGTATAATTAGAATTCAAAGATTCTCATATATCTCTTGAAATAAGATTAGACCCTGTAAGAAAAAAAAACAAAAAACTTACATTTTCCTCTTAAACAGATTCATGTATTATATGAGATGATTTAAATCTATCAATAGTGTCAAAAAAATAAATTTAGTTTTTGTAAAAGTGAGGTGTCACCTCTCAATTATATCATATTTGATCGACTCGTGAAACCAATGATCCACAAACAAAACTTAATTAAAAAAGAATAAATATTCTATTATGTTTGGAAAAATTATTAAAACGGTCAGCCACTTGATTTGCACATACAAAGATGGAAACATGTAAAGCAATTCAGAGTTGCCCACCAAAAAAAGGAAAAAAAAAAAGCAATTAAAAAGAATAAAGATTTCATTATCTCTTAAAAAATTATTGAAGTATTGAGTCACTTGATTTGCAGTCGTACAAACATTGGTCACATGTAAAGCAAATGAAAGTTGCTCACAAAAAAAAAAAACTAATTATTAAAATTATCTGTTCATATTTTATAAAAAAATTTATTGAAATTGTCAACATAGTAAATGATTTTAATTTAATTTTGATTTTTATAATAAAAAACTTCAATTGAATTATTATTATTATTATTATTAATATTATTTTAATCAAGATAGAAACACTATCTAATAAGATAAATTACAATTATTTTGTACAATTTTGGTTATATTAATAAAAAATATTTTTAATTAAATCATTATTTTATTAAACACTTATATCTTTTTTAATCATTCAATTAATATGTTATAAATAATTTTTACTAAACATCATAGACATTATACTATAAAACTCGATTATAATAACAATTTAGGGCACTGGTTCAGAATAATTTAATATTTTTGTACTTCTTAATTTGTATAAGAATGTGTTGTTATTTATTAGTCTTGGAGTCTTTATTTTTTAATAGGACACTAATACCCCTAAAATAAATTAAATATTTTTTTTAAATAGTTATTTCTAATTTAATTTTAATTATACAAAAAATAAGTACTTATATCAATTATAATAGAAAAACAAACAAGGCCTTAGATAATTGGGAGTTTGGAGTTTGGACTGCAATCATTATGGATTGAGCTCAAACCTTAGGAGTTAGGACCAAATTACTGGTTCTGGGCCTTTGAATATTTTGAAACTTAAGATGAACTTTATGACCCGGGTTTGGCCCATGTTTGGCTTAGAGGCGGGCGGTAAACACCAATCGCTTCGGCTCAAAAATTATTTTTATTATTTAATATTTGTGGTTTAGTTTTTTAGTTTTTAAGCAAACCGCCCTTAAACAAAAAAGACAACGACCTACTCCACATACTGATCACACTTTTTCTATAAAAGGGCGCCAAAGCCGCGTAGCAAACACATTTCGCGCGCCCTCCCCTTCTCAGATTTGAAAAGGAATGCAGTGTTCAAAAAATGGAGATGGGTCTCCCCTTTCAAATATCCCGACCACCGCAGGTTCTCACTCTCAAACCCTACCGTCTCCGATGTGCTCTCTAAGTCAGTTATTCCTCTCCGGAAAATTCTTGTCTCTGGCTGAAGTTGTTCTTTATCTTCTGCATTTGCCATTGGTTTAAAAACAAAACCAATTAAGGCGAGAATGCAATTAGGGTTTTCATTTAAATTTTATTTCATCGTGCAATTAGGGTTTTCATTTAAAAACAATTCATGTCGGTAGATATTCTTTTTCACCCAGCTTTCTTTAATCCTCAGATACAAGCACAAATTCCTTAAGTTTGTGTTCAGACGTCCTGGTTCCAACTCTATGACCCTGAGAATATCATCTGCAGTCTGGAGCATTCTTTTATTTTTTGCAATTGGTGGAGTGAGTTGGATAGTGAAATCGCAAAAACTCACCTGAGGCACAATTACAAAATGTTCCTCCATGGAACTACTTAATCAGCTTCATAATGGCAATCTAGCCTTTCTTTCACATAAGCATTATCTAAATTTTGTACATCATGGCTCTTTCTGTAATTGCAGAAACAATATTTTTCTCAATAGAACTTTTTGATGCAGATAAAATTTAATCAGTGCATTCGTGCAACTTTCGTTTTAATTGCTTCAGTGAGACTTATCTTTTACTTAATTTCTTTTTTGTTAAGACTGATTTACTTTGTTAAACAGTTTCTGAAGGCAAAAACATCTGAAGAAACTATATGTTGGTCATAAACATGATGCTGTATTAACCGTGGAGGATGTTCAACTACTCAATAAGATTTAGTTCTATGAAATGTTACAACCAAAGAAATGAAGGATGAGTCACCTGTGGTTGTGGATGAGGAAGGGAAGTCATTTGAGTTTTTGGGAAATCTTAATATAAGGTTTGCATATAATTACCTTAATTTTTGTTTGCTGTCGTGTGTGCATATGAACATTTGTTTTGCTGCTTAGTATGTGGTTTGAATGATAAGTTATCAAATTGCTGCTGAAGGGGTTCTTTCTAGTATATCATTGAAACACCTGTCCCATAAACAATATATAACAACTTTTATAGTCAGTTGGTGATATGATGTGTGCAGACAATATTTCAATCAGCTTTTAGAATCTTTAAGTGTTTTAATACCATTTAATTGTTTATGTTTGCTGTTAAATAGTCTTTATTTTTGTGGCATCGGAACAAAGAAGAAGATGATTGAAAGGTTCTTATGATAAAACTATAGTATCCTTTTTTATATATAAAACCCGAATCTCATTATTTTGATTTCCTTATTGTTCACCCATTAGTTTTCTTTCTTTTGTTCTTTTTTTTCCCCTTCACTTTTCACTCTTCACTAATGCCATATTTAAATTAGAGATCCATTATGGTGTTTCCATAAGGGTTGATGTGAGAGAACAAATGAGGTCTTTGTTTTAGTTCACGATTGTCGAGTCCTTTTGGACGAATTTTGCATGTGAGTTCTGGAGTTTATGATCTCCAATCTCCATATATTTTGCACAAGTCCAGTTAGGTATTGCTTTTCATTCTGTACTTCAAGCATTTTGTTGGTTGTTAAAAATCTTCAACTTATGTTTTTTGGTAAAAACTTACTGCCCACTTTTTTTCTAGGTAGTTCTATTTGCACACCTGATTCTTTATATTTCTTCTAAACCTAATAGTCAAGACTGATCACACAATAATATTATCGGTTTAGTTTTGGAAGAACCTGCCAGTATTAATGGGTTTTGACTGAGGTGCACACGAGACAGGTGTAAAAGTAGTTTTACTCTCTTTTTATTTTACAAATCTTCTTTCCCTACTTCAAATGAGGTTTTTGAACCTAGCAGAGGTTATTTTTAGGGCATTGCTACTTGTCCACCTATTTTTCCTACTTCTTTTATATCTATTAGTCTTTGCTGATAACAACAGTTATATTGTTTGGTACTCCTCGGAAGTTACCTGCAATGATTAATGGACATTGAGAGAGGTGTGCAGAAACTAGTTTCAAGTACTTTTACTATATTTTTAATGTGACAACTCATGCTGCCTTTCTTTTGTTTTCTTTTTTAAAAAGGGTTTTGGCTGTTGGTGAGCTTATTTTTCAAGGTAATTATGTTTGATTACCTGGTTTTTTCTGCTTCTCTTAAACATATTAATCAAGGCTGACAATAATAGGTGTACTATAGGATAATTTTGGAAGTTATTAGCCATGATTTTTGGGGTGTTGAGAGAGGTGTACAGAAAACGATGTTTGATTAGTTTATTTTGTATCTGACAGACTATGCTGCCTTCCATTTGCTACTTTTTTAAACAAGGTTTTAAAAGTTGTTCAAGCTTATTTTTCAGGGTAGTTCTATTTGCTCACATGATTTTTCTCAGTCCTTAAGACATATTAGTTATGCCTGATAACAAGAGGATTGAGTTTTGTTTGAAGAAGGATACAGTTGGGTTGGCAATTGGTATAAGAATTGATGTGTTCAGTTTGGCAAGGATGCATCTCATGCTCTGCAATACAGCAAAAGGTGGGAAAAAAAAAAAATGTAGGACAACAGACATGTGACAATAGATAGGAGGGTGTGATATTAAATGGTTAGCTTGTGCATGTCATTAATTGGTAAAGTCTTCGACTTATGCACCTTCCCTCCACTTATTTTTCATGGTAGTTCTGTTTGCACACCTGGTTTTTTCTGCTTCTTTTAAACATATTAGTCAAGGCTATCATAAGTCATAACAGTTATGTTGTCGGGTTATTTACAGATATCATGTTTGAATATCTCTTGGGTGAGTGCAGATAATTTGTGTAATTTATTTATTTTTATTTTTTTTTGCTGGAATTTTGATATAAAAGATATGTTTAATCTGATTTCAGTTCCTTTATGAATTCTTGTCACTCATGTAGCTTTACTCTATTTTTTATGTGACAATTCATGCTGCCTTTTGTCTGCTAGCTTTTTAAAAAGGTTTGAGCTTATTTTTCAGAGTAATGCTATTTGCTTACCGACTTTTTCCTTCTTTTAAACTTGTTGGTCGTGGCTGACAACAACTATTATACTTTCTGGTAATTTTGGAAGTTATTAGCCATGGGTGTTGAGATAGTTGTGCAGAAAACAGATGTTCGATTAGTATTTTGTATGTGACAAACCATGCTCTCTTCCGTTTGCTCCTTTTTTAAGACAAGGTTTTAAATGCTGCTTGACCTTATTTTTCAGGGTAGTGCTATTTGCGCAAGTGTTTTTTTATTCTTCTCTCGACATTTTAGTTATGTATGATAACTAGCGGATTTGGTTTTGTTTGAAGGATATAGTTGGATTGTCTATTACGTATAAGAAGTGTTGTTGTCAGTTTGGCAAGGATGCATGTGATGCTTTGCTAGACAGCAAAAGGTGGGCAGATAAAAATTTAGTACAACAGACGTCAGACAATGTATAAGAGCCTGTGATATTAGATGGTGAGCTTCATTGACTTATATTAGGTATGCCTGATATCAAGAGGAATGGGGTTTTGTTTGAAGGATCCAGTTGGATTGGCACTTACGTATAAAGGCTATACTTATGTAGCTTTGCTCTAATTTTTATGTGGCAAGATCAGTTTATTTTGTATGTGACAAACCATTCCGCATTCTGTTTGCTACTTTTTTAAAACAAGACCATTGAAGGGGGCCTCACCTGGGAAGGTGAGAGTGGCTGAGTGGTTAAAAGCGATAGACTGTAAATCTGTTGAATTTTTTCTACGTAGGTTTGAATCCTGCATCTCCCACTCGTTTGTTGTAGACTTCAGAGAAGAGAAAGGAGGCATTCATCAGCGTAGGAGGCCCACAGAGCTTTAATGGAGATTTGTAGCATCATTCAAGTAAATACAGATTGAGATCGTAGAAACATGAGCTTGTAATATAGCTACACCTAATTCCGGACCGGTTAATGCAAGAACTATAAATAAAGGACTATTAAGGGCTGCTTGAGGTTATTTTTCAGGTAGTACTATTTGCGCACTTGTTTTTTTTATATTTCTCTAGACATATTAGTTATGTTTGATAACAAGTGAATTAGGTTTGTTTTAAGGATACAGTTGGATTGGCAATTACATATGAGAAGTGTTGTTATCTGTTTGGCAAGGATGCATCTGATGCTCCTCTAGACAGCAAAAGGTGGGCAAAAAGAAATTTAGTACAACAGACATCTTACAATATTTAGGGGGCTGTGGTATTAAATGGTGAGCTTCGTTGACTTATGCTTTTTGGAAAAACGGGTTAATTTTGGAATTTGCCTGCCAAGATCAATGGGTCTTGAGAAAGGTGCACAGAAGACAGGTGTTCAAGTAGTTGTTCTCTCTCTTGTGACAAATCAAGCTGTTTTTCTTTTGCTACTTTTTTAAAATAAGGTTTTTTGCTTCTGGTTGAGCTAATTTTTTTGGGCAGTGCTATTTGTGCACAATATTTTGAGCTTTTTTACAGCTATCATGCTTTTCAGTCCAATTCAATTCCTTTATGAAGTCTTATCACTCATGTAGTTTTACTCCTTTTGTGTGCAACCCTTTTATAAGTGGTTTTAGCTTCTGTTGAGCTTATTTTTCGAATACAACAACTGTTATACTGTCTAAAGCTGCTTGAGCTTATTTTGTAGGGTAGTGCTACTTGCGCTCTTGATTTTTTATATTTCTCTAAACATTTTAGTTATGTCTGATAACGAGAGGATTGGGTTTTGTTTGAAGAAGGATACAGTTGAATTGGCAATTACACATGAGAAGTATGTGGTCAGTTTGGCAAGGACGAAGCTAAGATGTTGCATCTGATGCTGCATAAGACAACAAAAGGACGGCAAATAAAAAAAATCATGAGTTAACGACAGCTGGTTGGTTATTCTGAATTTTGATATTCATGTAGATATCAATTGTTGGTTGTTTTGAATTTTGATATTCACATATCCACTTCTTGTGCCAGGGCTTAGTTGACAGCTATCTTGCTTGGTTATCTCATGAGTTAATGTAATTGATTTTTATTTTTTTTTTCCAGCTGGAAAATTTATTGATGTTTAGTCTGATTTCCACTCTTTTATGAATTTTATGACAAGTGTAGCTTTGCATATCTTCACCCAAACCTTTGTTTGCTGAAATATGTGCATAAAAACATACGTTTTGCTTACATAAAAAATCATTTTACCAAACCAAAGACTCAATGAAATGTTGCAACCAAAGAAATGAATACGTTTTGCTTACATAAAAAATCATTTTACCAAACCAAAGAAATGAAACATTGAGTCATCTGTGGATGAGGAGGGAGGTCCTCTGAGTTTTTGGAGAAGCTTTAAATATAAAGGTTTGCATATATTCACCCAAACCTTTGTTTGCTGAAATGTGTGCATCTAAACATTTGTTTTGCTGCTTTAGTGGGTGGTAAGAATGGTAAATTATCATATTGTTACTGAATAGGATCTTTCTAGTATATCATTTGCACAAACTGTACCACGAGCAATATATATAGAATATTAGAGTCAATTGGTAGTATGATGAAGTACTTGTTTGAAACTATTAGTTATGGCTGGTAACAAGACAATTGGCTTTAATTTGAAGGATGCAGTTGGATTGGAAATTATGCATTAGAAGTGATGTCAGTTTTGCAATCAGGAAATCGATGAGGAAAGCCCCCTCCTATACCAAGGCACACAGACTGGAATCAGGGATACAGTTGGATTGGCAATTATGTATGAGAAGTGATGTCGGCAGTTTGGGAAGGTGCCTGAGATGATGCATCAGCAGCTCTGGAAGACATCAAAAGGATTGGCATTCTCTGGTACTTGAGCTAAAAACAGTTATTCTGCTAGTGCACGTAGATATCAGTGTTGGAATGACAGTTTTGTTGGGTTTATGAGGACATAAAAGAGAGATTTGTGCTGCTTTTTTTCCAAACTCTCCTACTAGTGCACTCCTTTGTCTACCCTACACTAGTAAGGGAGATTTGTTCATTAATTCTGTATATTCCCTAGTCATCAATTCCATTTATTCTCTTTGCAATCCTTGCCTCACTTGGAATATCTCATACTAGCAATCATGTAGTATTCACAAGTAGGGGTGAGCAAAGAACCTGAAAAACTGAAAATCCTACTCAAAATTGACTGATTCAATTCGCAACCGACCCAACTCAAAAATACCATTTTCCATTTCGGGTATTTTTTTTGTATCAGTGTTGGGGAGGGTCAGTTATTCGAACCTCCCAGAAAATAGAGGTCGATTAACTGACTACCTGATCGAAATTAGCTCAATAAATTCTTTTTTATATATTTATAAGGCATCCAGCCCACTTCTATAGCCTAATTACTATAACTTTTGCTCCAGCCTAAACACAAATAAAAGAAATATGACTTTATCTTGTCTTTCTTTTCACATTTCATTAGTCATTATTGTATAACTTTTGTTCCAGCCTAAACACAAATAAAAGAAATATGACTTTATCTTGTCTTTCTTTTCACATTTCATTAGTCATTATTGTTGGCAGTGTGAGAGAAGTAACGGTGGCCAGAGAGAAGTCGAGCAAAGTCGAGCAAGCAGATACTTAACCTTCCAAAGAGAACTAAATCTGACGCAGAACATGTCTATTATCTGAACCACGCGAGAATGGTGCCTTGCAGACCATGAGAGAGGCAAATCTAACAGAGGGATTTTAAGTTCAAGTGTAGATCTATGTGTGGATATCAAGATTTCAAAGCAAAGAGATCAGTTGAGATGTGAGTTTTAGTTTTTAAGATCTAGATTGTACTTGTGAAATAAGTCCCTCTATCTAATTGTTGTTCTTGTGAGGTTTTTAGATCTAGTCTAACTTTTAGTGAAATAAATCTCTCATGTAATTAGTTTTTGTTTTCAATTATTTTTCTCTATTCTTTTGTTTACAATTTTGAGATTTGGTTATGGAATTAGATTTGAAAATTGCTCTGCATATATGGATTTAAGACTATTTGTTGAGCTGGATGAATAACCGAAGTTGACCGCAACAGAAGGAATTTCATTCTAGTGGCAGATTTGAAAAATTGAAATATTTGGTTGCTCACTCAGTAGGGATTTTTTATTAACCGATGTAGACAGGTTAGCCTATTTAAGGTCCAAAACCAACTCGACCTGATCGCTTGCTTAGCCCTATTCACAAGGGATTTTTTATCAACCGATGTAGACAGGTTAGCCTATTTAAGGTCCAAAACCAACTTGACCTGATCGCTTGCTTAGCCTATTCACAAGGGATAAATCTTTTTTGTTCTTTGACTGTCATCATTTTTGTCTAAGATTTTGCAACTTATGTACCTTGTTCATTTTTAGGGATTGTTGCCTTGTCATCCTAGGTTCTTGGTATGTCTCTATATGGGCAACTTAGGCTTGGTTTGATAATGCTCTTGGAATGTGTTTATATTTATCAAGAGCATAAGTCAATTTTTTATGCTTGGTAAAAAAAAAAGTAGGGTGCTTCTGCTTTGGATTTTTAAAAGCCAAAGGTATTTTTAAAAGCTAGCTTTTACTCTCAAAAGTTTAAAAGACTAATATAACCTCAACTTTTGATAAAATTCATATTTATTCTTTATTAATTAATGCAATAGATTAATTATCTCTTTTTTTATTATCAATATCTATTTTAGTCAATTTAAATATTTGAAACAGTGTTACAATAAATTTACCAAACATTAATTTGTAACTTCTACTTATTGAAAGTAGCTTTTGCATTATTTTATCAAATACTACTATTGTAACTTCTTAAAAGGAGAGTCATGATAGTAAAACAGCTCTTAAAAAGTCACAGTATTACCAAACCAAGTCGTAATGTAAAGTTATAAGGAGAGGACCACCCACCTAATAGCAAGCTTTTCGGGTCAGTTCTACTCTAATCTCATATGTCAATATCAATCCCTTTCTAATTCATAAAATGATAAACATGTGTTTCTCAACCATTTGACGCCATGCTCTCTTAAATGCCAACATCAATTCCTTTCTAAATACAAAGCTATTAATTGAATCTTTCAAGACCTGATCCCTTTAATAAATCTGTAAGAGTTTATTCTAAACATATTTCCTATGAATCTTAAGATTGTCTTTCTTCTATTTATCTTAAGTAAAAGAAAACTACGATAACTCAATTTCAATATTTTTTTTTTCTATTAATTGTCAATTAAGTTTTACACTCTGAGAGTGATTGTCAATATCTAATATTTCTTTAAATATTTCATTAATTTTTTCTTTTAAAAAATAATTTACTTGAAGATATTTGTTGATTTAACTAAAAATAAATTTTGATATATGAGATCAAAACATGTCATCACTTAAAATTGAGGATAGGGCGGATGCACATAGAAGTTAGTGGGGGTAACTGACCCTACTGACTTTGCAACAAAATCCCTAAAATATATTATAATTACTAATAATATATCACACCTATTCATATACAAGATAAAGTTGAAATGAAACCTAATAGTGTATCAAACAAAAAGTTTCATTGTTTCTTCTAGTCTAACTCATTCTTACTTGATGCCCCAGTCTTTTCAAGAAAATTCATTCAATGAACGTGTCAGAGATGGTAGCGTAAGTTCTTGTACTATATGAATTCATTTTTAAAACTTATTTACTAGATCAAGATCATATTTATTTGTTTTGCTTTACTCAGCAATGACATATGTACTTAATATGGTAAAAAATATATATAATTATGATTTTATTTTTCTTTACTCAACAATAATATATACTTAAGCACATTAAAAAAAATTATAGGTTCGTTATAATGTAATTAATATGAAATTTTGGTTCTACCGAATGAATTAAAATTGATTAAAGGGCCTATTATTAAAATTTAATTTTATTAAACTTTATTCATTATGATTGTAAAATCGCCCATTGACAAAAATTTCTATATTAGAGGATATACATTGCTTAAATCAATACCCTTTTGAAAGTCGTTTACTTTCCTAATATGGAGGATACTCAATGCGGGAGCTTTGAAGAAAAGACGTGGTGGGTTGTGTCATCAACACCAGAGTTAACCACTAGGCACCTGCAATGTACTGAATTTGTAGTATATGTGTCACTTAAAGGCTAACATGTTTCTAACGCCAAAGTACTCCACTATTGTACCACAAATACTAGGTTCTGCTTTGTACTACAGAATTCAGTTGAAAGGAACCTATTCGATTCCCACTATATAAGATCTGGATCCTAAAAACAAGAAAATGATCTATTCTAAATCTAAAGGTGATTTTTTTTTCTTTTTTTTTTTCAATTTGATATATTTTTGAGAGAGAGTATAAAATATAAATTTAAAATGGAGCCCTCCGATACATAAAATTATCCAAATCAGATGAATTAATATTGCATTTTATGAAGTTGAATCACTCTATTCAAAAGTATTATATAGCTTAGTAATTCTACTATTAATTTGCAATCCTAATCTGTTAGTATATGAACTGATGTTCGAATACCATCAAGTAGGGATGCTCATGGGATGAATTGATTTGATTTAGGAATTAGTCCTGAATTATACCAGATCAATTTTATACAAAGTCTTGAGAATCAATTTAACATAATTAATGACTCACGGGTTGATTTCAATTGTCTTGTACGATTTATCTGACTCCCACATGAAAAGCATACTAAGGGTAAGTTTGGAACAAATCCATAAAAGAACTGATTTCAATTCAAATGAATTTGATTCAATTCAATTTAATTCTTTTTTTTAATGTTTGAAACAAATCATATTGGTGATACACTTTAATAGAATTCAATTGAATTTCATTATTTGAAATGTGAATAATAATAATAGAATTTAATTAAATTTAATATTTTTTACAATATTAACTCTAATTCTATATAATTATTATATACTCACTCTAAGCTTGACCATTTTTGCTCTCTCTTCCTCTATTTCTTTGAGAAAGAGATGGGTTAAGAATAAGAATGGGTGAGAAGAGATGAGTGTTGTGAGAGAAGAGTGAGATTTGGGAGCAAGTGTGAAAATGAGACAAATATGAAGGGTAAATTTGTCCAAACAATTTTTTTAAGGCCAAATAATTCAATTCTTTGTAAATCACATCAATTTTGGCAAGAATTTAAAATAAAAAATGGTAACGAAAATGAGATTTACAATGAATTAAATTCTCACATATAATGAGTTCCATGCAAACACAAGATTTTAGTCAAAATTCATTTAGAATGAATTAAATTTCATAATTTTTGTGGTTCCAAACACTATAAATGTAATCTATCCTATCTTACTTAATGTAGTATACAATATTGATATTATTACATGCCAAATACAATTTTCTATAAGAATCTGATTCCAGTGATCCTCTATTTTTATGTAATTCACATTTCCCTTCTTCTTGTTGGAGCCTTACTCTTGAAAACCACTTAATTGGTGAAAAGAGGAGATGCCCATTTACTTATAAGGATTATGGCCACATTGACACCCCTAGCAATGTAGGAGTTCATACATTAACACCCCCCTCACATGAAACGTGGAGATCCGAAATCGTGAGTTAAAGCCCATCAATCGTGGGCCGATCAATAGTCGGGTGTGGGTATAATAGGGCGACCCATTAGTTGTGGGCCTATCTCTGATACCATGTTAGAGCCTCACTCTTGAGAACCAAAACCAATTGGTTTCCAAGAGTGAGGCTCCAACACTTATATAGCAAATCAAGCAACCCCGATAAAAACAAAGAAGCTCTTTATAACTGGTATGTTGCATCTTCGTTGTTAGTTATAAATGTACCTCATTCATATGTCCATCTGTGTATTTACTGCTATATGCATACCTACGAATTCAACATGAATTATGTTGTTGAGTATATGATATTTGGGCGCCCTGTCCTTTTTAATAATGCAAAAATGTATAATGAAAATGTAAAGAAATCTTTCATAAAACATTATCAAATTATATACACTTGATTCCTGCTAACGACTTTAAATTACAACCCGATGGAACTTGCTTCATCTCCTTGTAAGTACCATAACCGTGCTTTTCATTTCTGTGTGTATATCCTATTGCTGATTACAGGCATAAAAAGGGGATGGGATGATTCCTGTTATTGCAGGGTGGTGTCTAACCCCTTTCCCACTCAGTACATTGCTTGACAGCTTCAATTTTTGTGCAGGCCTATCATTTTATACATCTGAGAAAACCTTAGGAGCAGCATTTGAAGGCTTTAGCGAACTTGTTGAAGGTATCTTTTCATTCATTTTGTTTCCAACTCATAAAAATTTACCAATAAAGTGCTCATATAAACTAATAACTTGACTTTTTCGAACAGTAAAAGTTATTATGGACAAAATTCCGAACAGGTCAAAAGGTTATGCATTTTTGGAGTACACCGCAGAGGAGGCTGCAAGTGCAGCACTGAAAGAGATGAATGGCAAGGTAAATTCAACACCCGAGTGTTGTATGGTAGTCCTGTGAGAGACTTTTGTCAGTTTTCAATCTACTACTGGTCAACCTAGAAGGTTTCACAGCTCAAGACAAACCCCATGAGGAATTTTGATAAACAAAACAATTTTCATCTTTGCTTAATATAACTTGGGGTGGGAAGCTGAGAATATGAAATGACATTGAGGAATATTCAAGATTTCAGATAGTTACTTGGTAGACCTCCTTTCTTCCCCACTTCCTCTAGTTTTTGCTACAGCTTCATGGTCAAAAGCAAGAAAATTAGGGGAGGATGGAATGGGGATGTGGCATGAGTCATGAGTTGCTAATCGCTGTTTACTTATTTTTTTTTAAATGGTGATTTTTATGAATTTATTTGCATTGGAAGCAATAATTAGAGATATGTAGGAGTATAAAAGAAAAATGATGAGACAAAAAAAAAAAAAAAAAAAAAACTGTTACGATAGTCGACAAAATATTAAAATTAGTAAAAAGATAAAAACAAATAAAAGTAATTGAAGAAAAAAAAATCTCAATTTTTTTGTTATAATTAATTGTATACAATAATTAATTAATTTTAAAAAAATATGTGAAATATTTGTGTATGTAATGTTATTCGTTAAGAAAATCTAAGAAAGATATTCATATAGTACAGTTGTGGACAAAATGGCCAGCTATGCTCTCGAGCTTGATCTGGAATTGCTGTTAGTTTAAATTGTAATGATCTTGGAGAGATTTTCTATCCTCGCTTGATTTTAGTGTAGTTTTTCTTCTTGGGCTTTTTACCCGTTTCTTACCAATAAAAAAAAGATATTCAAAATCATGGCTGCTATAAATATAAAAGGCCGTTGATACATGCAAGGAGAAAAATAGAAATGGATCTCATACAGAGTATACACACTTCAGTCTTTTCATGGAGAAACAAATTCGGTCCTCCTCCCTATCCTTTCTTCTCTTTTTGCTTCTCCTTCCCATAACCTTCACAGGTTTGTTTGTTTTATGATTTTATCATCATCGTCATATATAAAAAATTGAAACATTCATTTATTATATAATATTATTTTTTATATTAATTATTGCAAGAATTGATGCGATCAACGAATTATACGGGATTTATAATGGTACTGCTAAGCTTTTTGTTTTTGGGGACTCTTATGTTGATACTGGAAATAGTCCAAAACCTGGGGCTGGTTCTTGGAAACAAACATATGGTTCCACTTTTCCACAGAAACCAGCCGGTCGATTCAACGATGGTCGAGTTCTCACGGATTATATATGTGTCTCCATTCCTTTTTTCATCGCCAAAATACTTAAAATTTTAATTTTCACTTATCATATTAAAAGAATTTTTTCTTATTTAATTGAGTATTAGGTGCAAAATGTGATTTTATGTGAGGTTCATATCCCTTATTAATTACATGGATAGACGTTAGACTTGACTATTTCTACATTAAATGAAAATAGTTTGATATGGTTACTCTTAAAATCCATTTATTTCTAATTATTATTATTTTTGAAATATTTATTTATTTTACTTCCTTTTTTATACTTGAAATAAGTGGGACTATTAGGTGCTGATTCTAGGGGATAAAATTTTTAAATTAATATTTAGATCTTGGTTATCTTGAATTATATATCGAACATCAAATGCATGACATTATAATAATACCATTTTTCTTTTCTTTTTTCTTTTTATGTGTTATTTTTTTTAATTCAAATATGCTTTTTGAAAATTTAAAAAATTTAAAAATAATACTTTATACATTAAATAACACTAACATCATTTATAATCAAATACCATAATAAATATTACAAACTCTATATTTATAAAATTTAAACAATTGTATTCAAAACACTTGTTAGAAAAATATTTAGTTATTTTAATCTATTGCCTTATTAATTAATTGAAATTTTGATATATATAGCTATGTTTTTGAGGATAAGATCGCCCACAGCATATAAAGTGGAGAAGGTACGTAAACGAAACAAGAAGACTGAGTAACGAAACAAAACTGTGGTATACTGCCAACATATGACGCCAAAGAGAAGGGGAATAAATAAGTAAAGAAGGATATGTCATCTTCATCTATCTCTCCTGTGTAACTATGTGTTTCTCTAATTAGTGTTTTTAAGACATTAGTTATATATGAAGCAAAAAAAATTTGCATGAAATAGTGAAAATGATTTTAGTGCAATTATTATTATTTTTTATAATAATTTAAATTCTAATTATTGTATCTATTGTATTTTATTAAGTTTTTGAAGAGGAAGCATTAGAAAAATTAACTTAGTCTAATGCACGTAGATGACATAAGCAAGATTCAAATTCAAAATCTTTATGATAAATTATCACTGTTTACAAGTTTGTAGTAAAAGATGACCCATTAACTATTTTTAATTATAACTAGTTAGAATATTCATAACTTGGACTAGAATCGCTCGTTTCTATAGCATTATGCCTGATTTAGCTTTTAAAACTGCTTTTGAGTTTAAACTTTTTTATAAAGCTATTTGATAATATAAGTTTTATTTTAAGCTTTACGAAAAACTATTTTTGTGCTGAAGTTAAAAAAAAGAAACTTTTGTAAAATAGAAAATAAAAGAAGCTCAATTGAATTTTAATAATTATTTTATTTAGATAAATATAACCATAATATTTGTCAAAATGATATTTTTAGTAATTTTAATATTCAATATCTTTTTGGAAAAATAAAATCAAAAAGTTTTTTTTTTTTAAATATCTGAAAGAGTTTTCATGTTAACTCATCTAAATACATTTTCAACTTTTTATACATTACTTTTTAAATAACTCTACTTGAGAAGTATTTTTACATATAACTTAACAAAATATACCATATATATAGAACTAGAAAGCACAAACAATTATCATTATAACTATTTTTTTTTTCCAATTATGGGGAATATAGTCACAAACCCCAAACGAAATTAAATTTATACCCAAAAAGTATGAGAATACTAGTGAAAAACCAAAAATTAAAGTTTTAGTTTAGATTTTTTTGGTAATTTAGTTATAAAACTGTTAAATTAAACATAATCTATCCAAAAACAATGCAGTTCAAACTAAGAGTGGTACTTTTGGACAAATTGAACTACATGTATAAGTCTGGAAAAAAAGTCAAACCACGTGAAGGTAAAGAGACTAAAGAAAAAAAACTATGTTGTGCTTGTCCATTTTTTTTTATAAAAAAAAGGAGCAGTTAGTGCAAAATAAAAATGAAGAAAGTTGTGATTATATAATTTAAGAAATTAAAGTTGATAATTATGGTTTTATATTCAACAAAATCTTTAAGATGTGTATAAGGGTAATAAGTATAGTTACTAAGCTAAATTTATATTTAAGATATGATGATCTGGGTAGTTTTTTTTTTTTTTTTTTATCCGCTGAGTCAGGGTAAAAACCAGAGAACTGTTTGGTCTAAGATAAATTTTTCAATAATTCCAAATTTTAAATTTTTTTTATTTTGAAAAAGTCATGATTATTATGATCAAAGGGGTGTATAATAATTATAACACTATATTTTGATTTTTAGTTTTAAAATTTTATCATATGGAAAAATGATTTGGTATAGTTTTGGTCTGAGAATTTGATTTTTAAATTTAAAAATTTTAAAATGTAATGAGCAATATTAATTTTGAAAATTCATTTTTTGATATGAGAATTTACAAAACATGGGTCTATGATCAATTTCTCACCCAATATTAAACTATCACTCAATTTCCAATGTCATAATTTTTATCGAATATTTGAATATAGATATTGCACTGGTATTATTAAATATGATTTGTAATTTAATAATTCCTATATGCACATGCACGCTACATAAGTTAAAATTTTTAAAATGTTTATCAACCCTACAATATAATTTATTTGTTACCCAATTTTTCTATTTCTTTCATTGAAATTTCAAGTTGACAATGTCATTCAATTGATTTTTTTTTTATTGATAATCAAGATTTTAATTACGCGTCACTAAATAACATTAGACAAAATTAGTAATAAATTGAGTCAACATTTATATTGTTTGGTGGCTTAGGATATTTGGGCAAAGAAGAAAACTGAAATTTTGAACCAAAAAAAAAAAAATAATAATAACTATTTTAAGGAAAGTATTTTTTTTTTTTTTTGTACTTAGTTGCATTGTCAATTTCAAATGTGGGGTGGCTAGCAGTCATTTTTGTTCTTTTTTTGTCATTCTAATTAAACATAAGAGTATGAAATTATATTAATTGATCAAAAATTCAATGTGGCTTAAGTAAACAAATTCTTTAAAAAATTGGGAAAACATAGTTTTTTTTTTTTAACAAAAAAATAAAAATTAAAAAAATTTGTAGAACATATACTAATAATAATTTTTTTTAAAATGGGAATATGGTTAGACCCATTGGGTTTGGGTCCGGGTTTGGATATACCCAGTAAATAATGAGTCTAAGCTAGGTCTCATTTTTAAGTCCTTAATAAGTATGGGTAAACAACCGGTCAGGCCAGACCCAGCCTATTGCCATCTCTAAGTGAATCTCATATAGAGTATACACACTTCAGTCTTTTCATGGAGAAACAAATTCAGTCCTCTCCCTATCCTTTCTTCTCTTTTGCTTCTCCTTCCTACAACCTTCACAGGTTTGTGTGTTTTATCATCATCGTCAAATATAATAAATTGTTCCTTAATTATATAATATTAATTTTTTATTATTAAATTATTGCAGGAGTTCATGCGATTAACTAATTATATGGGAGTTATTTTGATGTAATTGAGTTTTATGAGGTAGATAATTTTTTGTATTGAGGGGTTATAATTATTGTGTGGTAATGAGAGTTTTTGTTGTTGTTAATGTGTAATAGAGAAGAGATGAGACTATATATTTTTAGTCATTATATTGTAAGAAAATTTAATTGAGTATTAGTTGCTTGAGAGATTTTTTTTATTATTATTATTTAGGGTATATGAAATAGAGAAAATGTGATTTTATGTGAGGTTCATATCCCTTATAACACGGATGGACGTTACACTTGACTATTTCTACATTAAATGAAAATAGTTTGATATGATTACTCTTAAAATCCATTTATTTTTATATATTATTGTTTCTGTAATATTATTATTTTTTACTTGAAATAAGTGGGATTATTAGGTGCCGATTCTAGGGGATAAAATTTTCAAATTAAGATTTAGACCTTGGTCATCTTGGATTATATATCGAACATCAAATGCGTGACACTATAATAAGACTATTTTGATTTTTCTTCTTCCTTTGTACGTGTTATTCTTTGTTGAAATATGTTTTGTGAAAATTAATTTTTTTTAAATGTAATAATTTATACATTAAATAATATTAAAATCATAATTAATTATCATAATAAATATTACAAATTTTGACTTGTAGAATTTTTAAAAAAATCCTTAGTCATTTTAATTTATTGCCTTATTAATTAATTGAATGTTTCATATATGTATATGTACAGCTATGTTTTTAAGAATAAGATCGTCCACACCATTCAAGTGGAGAAGGTACTTAAACGAAACAAGACTAAGATATGGAATGAATTTTGCTTATGGAGGCACTGGTGTTTTGAACACATTGGTTAATCTACCCAACATGACCACCCAAATTGACTGTTTCCAAATGCTAATCGAAGCAAATGCCTACACCAAACAAGACCTTGAGTACTCCATTGCTCTAGTATCAGTTGCTGGCAACGATTACACTACTTTTCTAGTAAAAAATGGAAGCCTAGAGGTGAGTTTTAATTGAGTTAATTAATTATAATGACTTGTGGACTGTGGATTATGTATTTTTCAAGCTTTGTTTGCTTGATTCTATGTCTCTTTTTTTTTGTGATAGAAGTTGCCAGCCTTCACTGCATCTATAGTTAATCAACTTTCCTTTAATCTCAAACGCATTCAAAGCTTAGGAGTGAAAAAGATAGCAGTTACATGTTTGGAGCCACTGGGATGTTTACCACAAATATCTGTGGCTTCTGCATATCAAAATTGCATTGAGCCTCTAAACTTGATCTTCAACACTCACAACCAGATGTTGCGGCAAGCTGTGCAAAACGTGACCAGTGAAATTAGTGAAGGAACCGTGTTCACGATGCTGGATCTCAACGGTGCTTTCATTACTGCAATAAACACCCTGAGAAATCATACAGGTAAGATGTGACACCTCCAGTTTGTGTTTTGTTGTGTGAAAGCCAGCATGTAAGTTGATTCACACCATTGGGTGTATATTAGGTTTTTATTTATTTATTTTTTTTTTGTGAACTATATAAGCGTCTTTAGTGAGTTTTTGTCACACCCTCAATTGAAGGCATGACTTGCCGGAAGATTAGGTTATTCAAAATTCCTGTAACCCAGACTCATACCAATACACACATATGACCATTACCATCTACAACAGAGAAGAGCAAGTTATAATGAGATTACTGAGGAACATGCCAAATTTATAAAACATATGATATTCTACTGAAAATTTCAACAGAGATTCTCGTAAAGTGAAAATTGCCTGAAGATACACATATAAATAAGCTACTTACAGGCAACTAGTTACGTACAACAAAAATAAGCACATAGAAGCTTAGCTCCTAATATTTCATATCCCATCAAAAGTGAAACTAATGTACAAAACAAACACAATGACTTAAAGCCTAAATGGTGACTACAATCTTGTCTCTTGGCTTCAAGAATGTGACTTCAAACATATACCTTGCTGTAGAGAAATCGACAAGTCAAGCGTTTCTAGGCGACGAGCATTGATTTCATAATACTTAAAAAAAAAAAAAAAACCACAAGTAAAGGGTGAGTCAGAAGAACCCAATGAGTGAAAAATGTACCTTTCAGGTACTAGCATAAATCAATAAAAAATTAATATGTATCATATAAATAATTACACTTAAGTTCATAATCACAGCTTCCTACATGTATCCGATGGATATACAATTAAAAACCTCTGACACATTCACAATATAACAAATCCATCAATCAATCAAACAATAAGAGGTCAACCAGAATAACTCAGCACCTACACACCAAAGTATCTTCTCACCAGGCATATACGCGCCGGCAAACCTAACAATATCTTCCCACCCAATCCATTCCACAGGGACTAAGTTATTCAAATAAAACATCCTAAGTGCACCTGGATTATTTCTATACACACACATTTATTTCACTTACTAATCTAGCAACCAAAGAATACAAAATTCAAGAACGGGGTTCGTTGTTCCGTTTAATGCTTGATTGTGTCTGTAGTTCCTCAACACGCTCCGGAGTTGAAAATTAGAAATGCATATGTTATTTACAATCATCAATTCAAAGTTAGTTTCATGATTTCTTAAAAAATTAATTTATTTTAACTCTATCAAATATCTCATGGTAAAGTTAACTAGCTCTAATTACTTAATAACTCAAATTCTATAACTTTACATCAATCTAATTACATTCCATGATACCTAAATCAACACTAACATAACTAAATTTACTAACTAATTATTCAAAGTCGCTTAAACGTAAAACATATAAGTCCTATTTTACATACTAAAATCTTAAATGTTCCACTTTAATGACTATCTAAATTATCTATGATTCATAATTTTAATTTACAAATTACATCTCTATTACCCTCTTATGTTTAAACATTTAACACCTTAACAAACACTAAACTCAATATAAAGAACTTACTTAAACCAACTTAACTAACTTAGGGTTTTAAGGCAAGAATTTTCCTGCACTTAACCCCTTGCTGCCATATTTCCGAAGAATCCCCAAAGTCACCCTCCAAGTCACTCGCAAAGGTACTATCCAACATGGGAGGACCATCTACTGCTCTTTTTCTTAAGCTTAAACATATACCCACACCATAACAATTAAGGAAAAACACAACTACATAAGAAAGGACAAACGGCTGTACCTCACAGCCACACGAAGAGATTAACGGCAAGGCAAGAAAGAAAAATCTGCAGCCGATCTAGACTATCACAGCCAGCCAAAGCTTTAAGATTCTCATCACCAAGTAAAGCAAAGAGGAAGAAAGGAAAGCTTGGTGCAAGGAGGAAGGATTTCCCCTAAGTTCTCACGGCTAATCTCAAGAGTTAAGAACAAAGGCAAAAAAAACAAAGCACTCCTTATGGGTCTCGGCTGGAAGCAAAAATAATAAGTGAAAAGCGGTGGAGAAGGAGGCAGACCAAGAAAAGAGAAAAAGTGGAAGTAGGGAAAGACAAAATAGAAAAAGTAAGTCAAAGTATGACAATTTGTGGTCAAGTTTGAATCTAGGTGTCTATCTATATAGAAATATCCACCTATTAATTATTACTTCTCTAATTAACATAATTTACACATATTATTCACTTACTAAAATTTATACTAAGATAAAAAAAAAATCAAATTTCAAATCAACCGATAATATAATAAAACTTAACCTTTCCATTCCACAACTATATTTATATACTTATATATACACCAATATTAGCCACAACATTTTAATATGTACGTAAAATATCAGCTATAACAGTTTAAATTATGATGGGTTAATGTCATGTAATGGTGGTAAATGATATGATTATATCCAATCTAGTAAATATTACAAATATAGATTATAGTGCCTAATAAAATTTATAGTCGAAAGAGTGTTTTAATATTTTTAGATATGTATCATTAAATAAGTGTGTATTATATTATTTTTCATTAAATATGCAGGACAATCAGAATTGATGAATCCATTGCAACCATGTTGTGTTGTTCGATTGTGAAGAACTCATGTGAAAATTTTAATGAGAAAGGTGAAAATAATTATACTATTTGCAAGAGCTCAGAGCTATCATTCTTTTGGGACTTAGTTCATCCTTCGCAGATTGGTTGGCATTTAACATATTTAGCTTTAGAATCTTCTCTCCAGCAACTCTATTAGAAATGTTATTTTAATTAGATTATAACATTAACCATTTCATTTACGATTCCATCATGATTTTCACGAATATATTTTTTGTTGTTGAATTTGAATCCAACATATTTCCCACTATAATCCATTATTATGACCAGATCCCAAATACACAAACAAATAACACTATATTTACAAATTTAGTTCAAACACACACTTAGAGAAAGACATGCTTTATTTATAAAACTCCAACTTTAAAAAAAGAAAATTTTAAAACACATACTTATGTAAGTTCACTAGATAATTAACAGAGCACACCAGAAGTACCTACATACTGAGCAACTCAGTACCAACGCTTTACTTCCTTGTCGAATATGCCCGGCCCATATGTTGTGTTGAATATTTGAACAAGAAGTGGAAATTGCAGTAGTATGAACAGAGTGACTGGAATGCTAGCAAGAAGGATCACAGGAATGAAAATCCATGATTGTCCATGACCATGTAATGTCAAGTACATAGCAGCACAAAATGTGATCATCATGGTTGCAATGGAGAAAAATAAAGTGGAAAGGCCTATTATCAACTTCGTTGGCAAGGATTTGAAAAAATCTTCTTCTGCGTAACGCGATGTAAGGATGCCCAAAAATATCAATACAGAAGTTGAAGAAGAGAAAAGTGATATGGCATCTGATATCATGAAGAGCATGAATAACTTGCGGTTTAAGAATACCGGATAGCCACTGTCTTCATTACCACCTGGGACTGTGAAAGCTGCAGCAAACATAATGGTAACTATGAGAGTACCTACAACTGTACAAGAGCCAGCTGTGTCCTTCATCCATTTCTCACCCTCTTTTACCAATGCTTTGTGATTCTCTGTGAACACATCTCTAGGTGTCATATTATCCATGTTTAAAGCCTCTTGCATATTTGTTGGAACTATACGTTCCACCTCCTGCATATATTTGGAGACAAAAATTGAACGATAACAAAAATAAATCAAAGATTAGATGAAACATTTAGAGCTAGTTTTTTTTGCATATGTAAAGGATTGACTAATATAAACTTATAAAATGTATTAGATAGATTAGTTACGTTGTATAACAAGATTATATTATTCTCTTATTCATAGACATCATGTAAGAATCAACATAATAGTATTATTATACGTAAATTTTTTATAAGATGTATCCAACAAGCCTTTTGATCTTAAAAAGGATTTAACACATTAGTGTGAGATAATCACCTTAAACCACTGTAGTTCTCTTTGCATTTGCAAAGCTGCACCCGAGATACGATTGAGTTCTGTAAAAGGTGCTAACTCCCCAGCTACATGTAGCATGTTATTGTTACTTGAATCTGCAGAACTTGCAGCCTCATCTTTCCAAGCAAGCCCATATATGAGGCTGAAAACTTTAGCTTGACGAAATCGAATAGCAGAAAAGAACAAGTTTCTAGACAACTTGTCACGTCTCCATAAGAGATCTGGACTAGCTTTTGATGTTTCAATGATAAACTCTGAGATTCCTCGTTCTTCTGCTGGAAAGATTGCATCATATACTAAACCTTTTGACATTTGTTTAGCATCTAAAGTTCCAATTATTTCGCACACAACACGTAAGAGTACAAGGGATTGCTCATGGTTGAATTTCATTTTGTATATTTTCTTGATTCCTAAGTTGGCACAATTAATAAAACAAATGCTATCAATTTCCCAATGATCGATTGTACTATGTATGATAAAATGAGAAAATTAAGGATAAAAACTAGAAAACAAAGAAAACAGAAAATAACGTAGAGATCATCGAGTTAAGGCTTGAGTTATTTAGGCCAAATGATGGAAATAACATAAATTAAGCCTAATGATTTTCTCAAAAAGATTATTTTGCTCATTGACGATTACTATCTAAGAGTGCATTCCTCAATTCCTACATTGTATAATTTGAATATGATAAAAAAAAAAAAAAAAAAGATCACGTAGAGGTCATTAATTAGTACCGTAAAATCCTCCTTAATACACGAATGGAGATTAAAGAACTAAATTAACTTTAAAAAGAATACTAATTTTTGAGTAAGTAAGTAGTAGATACCTAAGAAATCATAGATATTTGAAATTAATCTTTTCAGCAGGCTTGGATGAACTGCAACACAAAAGAGACACAGTAATTAATTAACAACTCAATAAAAGAAAAGAATTAACCATGCAGCATGTGTACCTATTGTATTCTCATCACTTTTTGATCTTCTCTGATCATCTTCGTCGATGTTTAGTTGAACGTGATGAGCAGAAGAAGATGGTTTTATCTGGATCCCTTTTCACAATGAGTTCATGTTAATTCGTTTATTTCTTTATTGCATGAAGAAATAAGAAATAGGTTTGCAAAAATTACAGCATTTTCGTTTCCTAACTGCTACTAGAAGTATATATATTAATACAACAGAACCTAGTAATCTGCAATTCTGGATTTCTCATGCTCGAACCAATGATTAGGACGGACTTAAACCAAGGTATATCATTTTGCTGAGCAAAAAAAATAGTAATCGACAACTATAACAAAAATGTGCTGAGAATTATAAAGATTTATAAAATTGCTGCGGTTGCAAAATTATCTCATAATTAATAAAATTAACAAACAATTTAATGCATGGTAGTGCCAGAAAATGTGAAAATTGTAGTACTTACAGTCATAGATCCATTGTTGCCAAAATGAGAGCTTACAGCCACCGGGGAAAGCAGAAGGTATAGAAGCCAAATTCAAAACTAAAGTGGAGCCATCGTTGCTTAGTGCTATTGCCAAACCTGGGCAACGCTTAAGCAAATCCAGAGCCATATCTAGAAAATATTCAAAGTTAGATTTTGCTTTAAAAATGGATTTTTTTTTTTCTTTTTTTTTGCTTTATAAATGATAAGGAGTGTTAGAGTACTGGTAAAATATGTTTTTAAGAAAAGGTAACTATATGTTATGGTCTCAAATTTTAGTAATCTGAAAACATTTCAACAAGTTAATTAAAGAAATGAAAATATTTGATGAGTGTTTTGTCGAATTGATAATCGTGTGAGCTTAAAGAAAGAGGTTGGAAGAGATAAATCCTCTTACAAATCATTTGTCAATTCATGTGTTTATGGGGCAAACGATTTTGTCCTCCATAAAACATGAAATTTTAATTTCTCGTGACAAGTAATTGAACTTACTTAATTATACTATTCCATGTTTATCTATCAAAAAAATATGTAATTGTTTCTTAGTTTTTACCCATAACTCTGAAATAGTAGCATTGGCTAAGAAGCGTAGCACCATGAATTTCTTTTTCAAGTACCAGTTCCTCCAATGGAGTGACTAAGTAAAGATAGCGAGCCATTTCAATGTGACCATATCTAATAGCCAATGTAACTGGAATCAAGTTGTACTTTGTTGCCATTGTGACTACTTTTTTGTTTTTCTTAACTATCCATTCTGCCATTTCAACAGTTCCAGCAGCAACTGAAGATGCAAGAGCTGTGTATCCATCATTGTCTCTTATTTCTATTGCTTCTTCAGACATTAAGTCCAATAACTCTTTCACAGTCTCAAAATGCCCGAAATCAACGGTAGCGTGAAGAGCCGTCTTGCCGGTGAATGCAATTCTTTCATTCAGTGCATCAGGGTGAGTGTTAATGAATTCTTTTGCATCCTTCCAGTTTCCAAGCTGCATTGCCTTGTAAAATTTTGCATACTGACCATAATCCTTGGTGTCTGTTGATCATTGCAAAGTTCCTAATTTGTTAATTTTTTTTTTTACAAATTAAAATTATCTTTTTCACATTCCGTCTTTAAGTTAATAATTATTTGATCAAATTGATTGAAATTTGTTATGATCCTGTATATAGTGCAACAACCATTAAAAAATGATCTAAGTTTTTTTTTTTTTTTTCCTTCTTGGAATATTTAGTCTTCTTATGCAAAATTGTAATTAGGTTTTATTACATACATAGCAAAAGAAATTAGAAAAAAAAGGACAAAAATGTTTATACATATAAAAATGATATTTCACTAAGAGGTTTAAGTATAATTAGGATTCAAATTCTCTTATATTCCTCTATTATAGATCTTGTAAGAAAAAGACATACATTAAAAATATTCAAAAATGAAATTAATTTGTGAATTAAATTACTTATGACAAAAATTGGTGTTTTTCTCTTATATATTCAAACTCATGTATTATATGTGATGATCTAAATCTTTTAATGTCAAAACAAATTTATTTTATAAAAAAGTGAGATGTCACCCCCCAATTGGATCATATCTGTTCAACATGGCAAACTAATAATCGAATTAATCAATTCTCACAAACATGACCAAATTAAAGAATAAAATTTTGAATTGTATCTTAATTAAAAGTTCTTCCTATATAAAAAATTTATTTAATTTATTTTTAATAATCACCAATGATAATGAAAATTAAAATTTTACGAGCGAGAGAGAAACAACCTGGAATATCTGCTGACTTATCTTCTTCTAATTCAAGACGTGTGACCATAGGCACATACTTATTATACAAAGCCTCCCAAGCTTTTTTGGCAGTAATATCCTTTTCCATCGTTACAGGAAGTGCTTCCAATCTACATGACATCTGAATTGCATGTAAAGCCGCTGCATTTTTTATTTTCCACGATTTATTAAACTCGGCAGTATCAATGTCACCATCACGCCTAGATGATTGGTCCTCTATGATGACGTCCCATAGATCTTGTCCCAACAAATAATTTTGCATCCAAACACGCCATTCTGCATAATTTTCCCGTTGAAGAAACTCCCGAACCATTGGAGACGTAGAAGGCGGCCTTAACCCAACTTCTGAACTCATTTTATTTACTGCAAAAAAAAAGAAAAAAAAAAATGAAAATAAGTGACTCACAGTCACAGATTGTGAAGCGAAGCAAAGCAAAGTTTTTAAAGTATTGACGTACTTGTTGATTGTTAAAGCTCAAGTCCACAAGTTCAGAAACTAAAGAGGTGTATAGCTTTGCAGAGTGCAGAAGCAAAATGAGAAATGCAGTGGGGTTAGCAGATACTTGACTGCACTGGCTAGTTTTAAAGCGAGACAAGAATCTCTATTAATTAATTAATTTAATTGTACTGATACGTCCACAACGCTTTTCGTACTATAATGATATGGAACACTTTCATTTCAGTTTGAGTGACTGGCTTTATATTATGCCACGTACCATCTACCATCTACTACTATATTTTTTAACCGCATCTGAATAATGAAGCATTTTCTCAAATTATAGGGCTCATGAGAAAATTTTAAAATTTTCTTATATTATCAACCGTATTATTGACAACAATTTCACATGTTTTATTATACTAATTTTTGTAGCATGCGTGAATTGAGTTTATGTTATTTACCTATATGCTTTTTAATAATTGAAATATATATCAAATAATTATAGTGAATAAAAAATAATATTCCATATTATTAATAGTAAACAAATAGAAAAATTTATTAAAAAATGAGTTCAAAATATAAATATATATTTTAAAAAAATTTAAATGTGGAAGATGAATTTACACAACAATATTATAATCATAAAATTATACTCTTAATATTTATTTTAATTTAAACTATTTTTAAAATTTTTAATTTATAATATTATAATTATTTGTAACTTATTAAATAAAAAATTAGTAATTTTAATTTTAATTTCTATTGATATATAGTTATTGAAAAATTATTAAATTGAAAAGGATTAGGACAAAAAAAAATTAATAGTATTAAAACAATTACAATTCTATAAATTTTAAAATGGCGGATAATTAGGAAAGAAGTAATTTTTTTTTTTTTTGAAAAAAGAAAAAAAGTATATTTGAAGAAAAATAACAACTAAAAAGTAAGTCTATAATTATAGTAAAAACACATAAGGATATGTAAGAAATTAATTTTTTTTCACTAAATTACTTTTATATTCATAAACAAATAGATAATTTAACAAAAAAAATTAAATACATAAATTTATAATTTTTTAATTCTTAAGAGGGAAAGAAGAATTAAAATTTAATACAACAATATTATAATCATCAAAACTATATTCTTAATTTTTTTTAATTAATTATATTTAAAAATAATTAATTCATAAATTTGAGAAAAAAATATTTCCATTTTAACTAAAAATTATGATTATTAGGAACTTATTAATTTAAATATTGATAAACTCAATCTTAATTACTATTAACATATAATTATTGAAAAAAAATTATAGATTTATTGAGATTGAAAAGAACTAGTAAAAGAGAAATTAATAATTCTAAAACAACTACAATTCTATTGATATTAAAATAGATAAATAAATAAATAATGGTTTATTAGTAGTAAAATAACAACTAAATAGAACTATATAATAATAAGAATTCGTAAGGGTGTTTAAGGAAATCAACAAATTATGTTATTAAGCCACCTTTATATATAGTGCCCTTATTTGATTTAGCTTTTAAAACAACTTTTAGGTTTAAGCTTTTCTACAAAGCTGTTACACCCCTCATGGAGGCATGACTGGCCGGAGGAATGGTAACCAAACCTCTGTAACCCTGACTCAAATAAAGGAATGACTATGACTCATGACTCACTAATGAATAAAACCAAGAAATTATAACGACAAAAAAATTAACATTTAAAAGTTTGTTGATTACAACAAACCATAACTCACTGATAATTTCGGCAGAGGTCCCTTACGATATGGAACGTGCCTTAAAATACAATCCTATAAACTCTTTTATATTACTCAACATAAAGCAAATACCATAAAGAGCTCTGCTCCGTTCACATCATACCACATTTGACACCCACAGTTCTAATGTGACTGCAAACTTTCATCCTTAACTTCAAGTATGAGATTCCGAGACATACCTTGTTGTCAAATCTCTAGCAAAGCCTAATATTAGCAGTTAACTTCTTTTGAGGTCCTGCTACTAAAAAAAATATAACCACAAGAAAGGGGTGAGTCCTACTGACTCAGTGAGTGGAAAATTGTACCCAAAGAGTACTAGCATCACATAACACAAGCATATCACATATATATTAACATCATATAACATGATTCACATAACGTTTCACATCACACGTGCACATTGTAAATTTCACAAATTCACAATTTACATAAAACACATGATCACAAATTAATCAGAACAATAATATCACACAAAACAACCAAAGGGCCAACGAGTGACCCAGCCCCGCACAACATTATCACCCCCTACCGGGCATTTACGAGCCCGCACAACAATTTAATCTCTGTACACAATCCATCCCACCGGGGCTGAGCACTCAATTTAAAAAAATATTTATCAGAATCAGAATTTCTCATGATTTTAAATCAGTGTATCCTAGGATCCACAATACCGATGCTCAAGTTCCGTACTTTCTAATTAATTATTTAATTAGTAAAACTTAGGTACTTAACTGTTGTGTATACCTATATATTTATTTATTATTAAAATCTACATAATTCACTTACCCTTGATACCTTACTCTCTATTATTAAATTCAATTTAAATTTATTATTAACATTAACTAAAGCCTAAATTATACATTCCTACCATTAACAAAATTTTATTATTGTTTTCTCTATTTGCGTTTCTTCTATCAGAGTCCATCCACATTAATTATTTAACCTCCATTACAACATAAAATATATATATATCTATAATCCTAATTTTTCCTTGTACATATTTCAAATTTTTATAATTTAACCTTAACTTAGCCAACCTTTATGTTTCCTCATTAGCTACTCCATAATTGAAACTCATATCAATTAATTCGACTATGCATCTAGTATTCCCAATCTAACATTCAATTCCTAACAAATTCTTCAAGTTCCTTTACTTAATACATACAGGTTCTACTTATATTCACCACTGCCCAAAACTAAAATCATCCTTCTAACCCTCTAAATTTCTACCCTCAATCATTTCCAATACGAAAAAAAAACTCTAATTCCCCAAAGGAAATTAATACTTTAGTTAATAAGAAACTTGACAAATACCACAAATTAGGAGCTGCACCACAACACAAGATGGTAGCTGCCCGTAAGACTATGACTGTCAAAGGAGAAGCTAATGCCGCCAACTAAGGCAGCTAGAATCCCAATCGAACCAACCATCATAATCTATAGCAGATCCCCTTCCAATTTCGATCACTACTAACCAAACAAAGGAGGAATGAACTCACCCAAGTTGCTGCCCAACACAAGGCTTACGGTGGTTTGTTGCTGCCTCCTACTGCCTTGCTACTGTGGTGGTTAAGGGTAGTTATTGTTGCTGCAACATGCCCTCCCATCTCCAGCTACAACGCTCCAAGGAAAAGCCAACAGGAGCTAAGAACAAGAAGGAGGAAAAGAGGATAAACTCGGGTACAAAGGAGGAAGATGCCGCTGCGCAGTTACCAAGCAACATTCAAGAAGTTTCCAGAGCGAAAACAGGGGAGGAAAGAACCAGAAGAACCGTGAAAGTCAGGGAGACTCAATTGGCCTTGAAAGTGAACTGTTTACAGCTAGCAAAAGAGCCGAAATTGAATGAGGAAGGAACAACCATCAAAGAAAAGAAAAAAAAACAGCATGAAATCAGTAAGGCAGCCCTCCAATTGCAGCTTCGTTCATCAACACAGGAAAACAAAGGCAACATCCCACATATTGAAGGCGGTGGAAGAAGGAATAGGACAGCTACTCGAAGTCAAAGTGATAGCCAATAAAAAAAACTAAAAGAAAGAAAACTACCTGCCCACTTGTACGTGCCCCATTTTTTTCACTTTAAATAATATAAATATCTACCTCATAAGCCTCCTAACTTATATATATATATATATATATATATATATATATATAATATTTTACCATATTAATATATATATATATATTACTTTCGATTTATTTGCTCTCTAGATATATATCTATAAATATTTATATCCATAAAACATTAAAAACATTATATTTTTAAATTTTATGTCATCAAATTTTATGCTTAACTCAATTCTTATCACAGCATGAAATTCTAATTTATGTATATATATATATATATATATATATATCTTGTTATTATTATTATTTAATTTATCCCACTATCTTACGCACACTATCTATTAAACTATCGAGTTATCACAAAAGCTATTTGGTAATAGAGATTTTATTTTTGAAGTTTTATAAAAACATTTTTGTGCTTTTACAATCCTAAGAACTGCTAAAAGCTGAATTTAAAAAAATAAGTTTTTACAAATAAAAAATAAGAGAAACTCAAATGAATTTTAATAATTATTTTATTTAGACAAATTTAACCATAATATTTGTCAAAATGATATTTTTAGTAATTTTAATAATCAATATATTTTTTGAAAAAATAAAATCAAACAATTTTTTTATATCCGAAAGCTTTTTAATATTAACTCATCCAAACACATTTTCAACTTTTGATACAACACTTTTCAAACAGCTCTGCTTGAAAAGTATTTTTACATAGAACGTTTTTACACTCAACTTAACCAAACAGATCCAATATAAATAAATATAGATTTGATTATAATCTTATCAAACTTAATTTTAATGTTCAGTATTTAACTAGAATTTCTTTTTTTATATATGATTAGGTGTCCTTTTAAATATTATAAAGAATTTTATAGTTATTTTTTCACTTATAATTAGATTTAAATATAAATTTCAATTGCCTCAGATCCATTTTGTCAATATCTACATATAAGCTGAAAGTAGATCCATTTGCCATACTTTCATTTTCTGTTTTTAATATCATGATCAAAGAAATGCAAATTCTTTCATTTGACTCCACAAAACCAGAGAGCAATGAAACTACAACTTAAAAATTAAAAATAAATAAATAAATAAATTTATGCCCAGAAAAAGTATTTTAGTATTTTATGTATTAATAAAATATATAATTGTTTCTAAGTTCTTGCCCATAATTCTGAAATAGTAGCATTGCCTAAAAAGTGTAGCACCATGGGTTCCTTTTTCAGACATGAGTTCTTCAATTGAAGTGACTGAGTAAAGATAGTGAACCATTTGGATATGACTGTGTAATAGCCAATGTAACTGGAATCAAGTTGTAGTTTGTTGCAATTATGACTATTTTTTTTTTTTCTTAACTATCTATTCTACCACTTCAAAGGTTCCAACAGAAGTTGTTGCAGCTACAAGAGCTATGTATCTGTCAACGTCTCTTATTACTTGTTTCTTCAGACATAAATTTCATTATTAACGCTTTCACAATCTTAAAATGTTTGAATTCCACGGCGGCCTGAAGAGCCGTCAATTGCTGGAGAATGCAATTCGTCCACTCAGTGCGTTAGGGTGGGTGTTTATGGGTTCCTTTGTAGCCTCCCAGTTTCCAATCTGCAATGATTTTTAAATTCTAGCATGCTCAACATAGTCCTTGGTGTCTGTTGATCATTGCTTCAAAAATTAAAACGACATTTTTCACGTTCCATCTTAAGTTAATAATTAGTTGATTATGTTGACTGAAATATGTATTGATCCAGAGTGCAATAACCATTAAAACGTGATCAAGGTTTTTTTTTTTTTCAATTCGAAAATCATGTCTTAAACAAAAATGTAATTAGGTTTTAATACATACATAGCAAAAGAAATTAGAAAAAAAGTACAAGATGTTTATACATGATTGAACATATGATTTTTGTCATAAAATTGCTATTTCACTACGGTTGAAGTTAGGATTCAGATCTTCCTATATTTTTCTTATAACAGGGTTAGATCCTGTAAGAAAAAAACATACAAAGACAAAAAATTCGTCAAAATTAAATTCATTTTTTAATTAAATTACTTGTGACGAAAATTAGCATTTTCTCTTTGACAGATCTATTCATGTATTATGTGAAATGATCTAAATTTATCAATAATGTCAAAACAAATTTATTTTTTTTAAAATAAGATATGACCTCTCAATTGGATCATATCTGATCAATCTGTCAAACTAATGATCAAATTAATCGACTCTCACAAACAGAATCAAATTAAAAGAGAATAAAGATGGCACTATCTTTATTAAAGTGGTGAGCCACTTTGCTTGCAGTCTACAGCCACAGTAGAGTTTCGAGGTGTCTCTGTTTTCTTAGGCTCAAGATGTTTTCTTGCAATTACATTCAGAAGACTAGATACAAGAAAAGTGGAGTACCTGCCCTGGTGATGTAATGAAGAATATGCTGACATCTTCTCCAATCACTTCTCCACATTTTCCCTTTCTTTCTCATGTGGAATAACAAAAACTGGCCTAACTCCCCTGTTTGCATTAAAATCAAATTTAAAGCGAATGAAAGTTGTTCACCAAAAAAATAAAGCAAGTGAAAGTTTTTTCAAGCTTTGAACTTTGAACATATCAAAGTTTTGTTCTTCCGCCTGTTAGAATAGAACATTTGGATTGAAGGGGACGTTTGATACCAGATTCAAAAATTACTATAGAGTTGGAACTTGAAAGTATTAATTCTTTTATGATATCATCTGTCCCTCTACTATTTATATCAGAAACTCAAGAATTGATCAATTTTTAATGTGAAAGTGGTAACTCTTGCATTGAAATGAGACACATTGTTAACATTGTATGACTCAGTGACGAATCCATAAACTTTTGTCAGTGGAAGCAATAAATTACATTCTTTCTTTTATACATACACAATTATTTATATATAAATATATATATCTATTTTATTTTTATACTAATATACATGCACACCAATTTTTTTACAAGATATACCACAATATTCTACTATTTTATGTTATCATTTTTTCAATGACAGAATTCTAACAGAAAAATAAAATTGTAACATGATTTAATAAGAGATCTCGCAACAATAAATTTTTTATTATTAAAAATCTGTCCAAAACTTTACTTTTTTCATTAAAAAATTCTTTATTTTAGGTAATTGCTAAGATAAATTGGATAAAAGAAACAAAACTTTTTAAACCCAAATAAGATGTTAATGTGTTTTTTTGTAAAACCTTATATATTTTCAAACTACTAAAACTTATAAAGGGTGAGAAAGGCTTACTTTTTTTTTTTTTTTTAATCTTGTGTAAATTAGTTTATAGGTTTCCTAAAAATTTATCTTGGCACAATTGTTTTTTACACAAATAAATAGTGTGAGAATGTTACTTTCAAAAAATTAATGAAATCCTTATTGAATTTAACTAGTAATCTTGGTAATAGTTTGATATGTTCTATAAAATAATTCAATTTTAATTAGACAATTTCTATAATTTATTTTATTTACAAAAAAATATGCAAGGGAAAAAAGTTTAAATCTACAAATTAGTTGGGGTAGTAATTTTAAATTCAAAAATTAGTGGGTCAATTAGACAATTTCCTTATAGTTGATTAGGTTGACTGAAATGTGTTATGATCCAATATATAGTGCAACAAAAACCATTACAAAGTGATCAAGATTTTTTTTTATTTTTTTTCAATTGAAAAATCTTGACTTCTTATTAAAAATGTAATTAGGTTTTATTACGTACATAGCAAAAGAAATTAGAAACAAAGGATAAATATGTTTATATATATTTATTTATTTACAGTGATTGAACATATGATTTTTGATATAAAAATGGTATTTCATTAAGGTTTAAGTATATTTAGAATTCAAATCTTCTCAAATTCTTCTTGTAACAGGATCAAAACTTGTAACATACCAACAAACAAAAATTCTTCAAAAATTAAATTCATTTTTTAATTAAATTACTTGTGACGAAAATTGATATTTTTATCTTCGACAGATCTATTAATGTATTATGTAAGATGATCTAATTCTATCAATAATGACAAAATAAATTTATTTTTTAAATAAAAGTGAGGTATCACCTCTCAATTGATTCATTTTTGATTAACATGTCAAACTAATGATTGAATTAATCGATTCTCACAAACATAACCAAATTAAAAAGAATAAAGATAGCATTATCTTTTGAAAAATTATTAAAGTGGTGAGCCACTGGTTTGCAGCCTACAAACATGTAAAACAAATGAAAGTTGCTCACCAATGAAAAAAAATAAAAATAAAATAACCAAATTAAAAAGAATAAAGATAGCATTATCTTTTGAAAAATTATTAAAGTGGTGAGCCACTGGTTTGCAGTCTACAAACATGTAAAACAAATGAAAGTTGCTCACCAATGGAAAAAAAAAAAAGAAAAAAAATCAAGTGAATGTTTTTTAAAGGTTTGAACTTTGAACATTTCAAAATTTTGTTATTCCACCTGTTGGAATAGAATATTTGGACTGAAGGGACGTTCGGAACCATATTCAGAAGTTAATGTAAAGTTGAAGCTTGAAGGTATTAATTCTTTTATGATATCATCTCTTTCACTACTTTTCACTACTATTTAAATTAGGAACTCTAGAACTAGTCATTTTCTAATGTAAATGTGATAACTCTCTCGTTGTAATGAGACACATTGTTAACATAGTAAGATGGAATCGGAAATTTTTGTTAGTGGGTTAATAGATTACACTTTCTTTTTTCTTTTTCTTTTTTTTATACATGCACGATTATTTATATATATGTACATATATTTATTTTATTTTGCTAATACATACGTAAATAATTTTTTTGTACAAGATAAACCATAATATTTTACTATTTTATGTTATCATTTTTACAATGACATAATTTTAAAAATAAAATTGTAGCATGATTTAATAAATGGTCATGCAACAATAAATTTTAATATTTTTAAAAATCTATCCAAAATTTTACTTTTTTCATTAAAAAAATTATTTTATGTAATTGGGAAGATATATAGGATAAAAGAAACAAAATTTTTGTAACCCAAACAAGATGTTGATGTGCTTTAGAAACAAAAGTTATTGAGAATTCTTGTTAAATTATTTTTTTTTAAATGTGGTAAGAGATAATATTTGATTAATCAAATAACGAAACAATTGAGTGTTGACAAAAATTCTAGTCATATTTTTTGTTAGTTCTTAGATATTTTCAAACTACTAAAACTAATAAATTGTGATACTTAAAAGTTTTTTTAATCATGGGAAAATTAGTTTATATGATTCCTAGAAATTTATTTTGGATTTTTTTTTTTTACACAAATATATAATATGATAATTTTTCTTTTTAAAAATTAGTGAAATTCTTATTGAATTTAACTAGTAACCTTGAAAATAGTTGTAAATAGTTTGATATGTTATATAAAGTAATTCCATTATAATTAGACAATAATTTCTTTAATTTATTTTATTTCTAAAATTAAATGAGGGAAAATACTTTAAATGTAAAAATTAGTGGGGTCAAGTACTTGAAATTTGAAAATCAGTAGGGTCAATTAGACAAATTCTTTATAAATAACTTTTTTGCCTATCACTAAGAACACTTTTGTAATTTCAACAGGGGCATCTACACCACAAATAGATTCGCAGTGGTAAGACTCAACATTATATATAAATAGATGAGGTACTCTTCTTAATACCAATTGATTGGGTTATTAATAAAGTAACACACATATTGTTAACATAATAAGACTTAACAGTTATATATAAGTAGATGAAATATTCCTTCTTATATATCAATTAAATAGTTTTAGAGTGAGGCTCTGACATTTAAATTCAATTGCATATAAAAAAATTATTTAATTTATTATTTTCAATTTTCAATAATTGCCAAATAATAATGAAAATTAAAATTCTATGAGGGAGAGAAAGAAACAACATTGAATATCTCCTGGTTTATCTTCTTCTAATTCAAGATGAGTGACCATAGAAGCTCTTGAAACATTGGAGACTTAAAAAGCAGCGTTAACCCAACTTTTGAGGGCTTTGAATTGTGCAAATTTTTTTTTTTTTAACAAATTTGAATATTTTGAAACTTAATATGAGCTTTATGGCCCAAGTGTGGCTTAATATAAGCTTTAGAGGAGGTACACAACTGCTTCGGCTTGAAAATTATTTTTTTATTTAAAGTCCTTGTTTGGTTTAGCTTTTAAAACAACTTTTGGGTATAAACTTTTTCTGTAAATAAGTTTTGGTAATAAAAGTTTTATTTTTAAGCTTTACGAAAAAATATTTTTGGTGTTCTAAAGTCCTAAAAGCTAAAGTTAGAAAAAAAAAAAAAACTTTTTCAAATAGAAAACAAGGAAGTTCAAATAAATTTTAATAATTATTTATTTTAACAAATATAATCATAATATTTATCAAAATGGTCTTTTAAGTAATTTTTATACTCAATAGCATCTTACAGCACTTTTACATTAACTCATCTAAACATTTTTTCAACTTGTCTTTTAGGCTTTAGCATTCAAACTATATACGTAGATTTATAAACTTGCTTAGCCTAGTTTTTACTTTTTTAAGCAACCTGTCCTTATAAATAAATAAATAAACTACGACAAATTCCACATATACAATGTGCTTTGAACAAAGCAAAAAATAAAATTTATTTCATTTCAAATGAATTCAATTGTAGATTTCATTTATAATGGATTATCTTTTTTGAAATAAAAACTACACTTATGAAATTCAATTTAATTTTCTTATTTGGAATAAATGAAAATTTTAATTTAATTTAAATATTTTTCTATACTATGCTCTAATTTTTAATTAAAATTAACATTGATAAACTAAAAATATAAAGATGATGAGATTAATTATTGCTCAATGAATAAAAGACAAGTTGAGAGGAAAAAACTTGTAGTTGGTTAGATAAACATTTGAAATGAAGTGGTGGTAACTCTTTATCGATTTATCTTAGTAAAAAACATGTGTAATATTAAGGATAAAAATATCATGAGGTGGACAAAATAATAACTTATCTCATATGAATTTTACGAAATTGAACCTATTTGTAATGTGTTTGAAACACCTAAAAAATGTAGAATTTAGTTCATTTCAAATAAACTCTATACTCTTTATGATTTAAATAAATGAAATAGTGTATAATTTAAATGAAGTTCATTTGAAATTCACATTTTATTCAATTATGAATTCCACAACAATTATGTTGGATTTCACTTTGTGGAATTCTTGAGATAAGTTTTTATTTTCACAAACTAAAATTTTGACAAACTCAAATGAGATTGAGATTGAGATAGGAAGAACATGACCAGCTCATACATAGCCCCGGTTTCTTATAAACCAATAAATTAAAACTTGGTTAAATCAGTACCCTTTTGAAAATTGTTTACTTTCCTAATAGGGAGGGTATACATTGCAGGAGCTTCGAAGAAAAGATGTGGTGGGTTGTGTCCATCAACACCAAATTAACCACTAGGCGCATGCAATGTACTGAACTTGTATTATATATGTCACTGAAAGGCAAACATGTTTCTAACGCCGAAGTACCACACTATTGTAGCAGAAATACGAGCTTCTGCCTTGTACTACAGAATTCTGTTGAAAGGGGCCTATTCGATTCCACTGTAGGATGCATACCTACGAATTCAGTATGAATTATATTGTTGAGCATATGATATCTGGGCGCCCTTTTTAATAATGCAAAAATGTAGGGTGAAAATATAAAGAAATATTTCACAAACAATATGAAATTATATAAACTTGATTCCTGCTAACGACTTTAAATTACTACCCGGTGGAACTTGTTTCATCCCCTTGTAAGTATCATAAACCAAGCTCTTCATTTCTGTGCGCATATCTATTGCTTATTGCAGGCATAAAAAGGGGATGGGATGGTTCCTGTTATTACAGGGTGGTATCTAACCCGTTTCCCACTAATTACATTGCTTCACAACTTCTACTTTTGGGCAGGCCTATCATTTTATACATCTGAGAAAACATTACTAGCAGCATTTGAAGGCTTTGGCGAACTTGTTGAAGGTATCATTCATTTTGTTTCCTACTCATCAAAATTTATCAATAAAGTGCTCATACTGATAAACTGATTCTTTTTTAATAGTAAAAGTTATTATGGACAAAATTTCGAAAAGGTGAAAGGTTATGCATTTGTGGAGTACTTTAGAGGAGGCTGCAAGTGCAGCACTGGAAGAGATGAATGGCAAGGTAAATTCAAACCTCCAAGTGTGTGAATGTGTCTTTCGTGCTCCTGGGCTGAAATTACACATGAATGCATTGTGTTTCGCTTTACTACTTGTTCTTATTGTTGAAACCGGAAGAAAACAAAAAGGAAGAGGAACTCGACACCAATAATAGAAAGTGTAGGCCTAACCTTACACTTCAACTCTTGCAGATTATAAAGGGTTGGTTGATAGTTGTTGTTGTTGCCAAGAGTAACCAGCCAAAATACAGCAGAGGTCTCTCCAGACCAGCAGCTTGATGGAGAAAATGGATTTTCTTCCTTAATAATGAATACCCTGAAGCTCAACACCTGAGTTTTGTATGGTAGTCCTGTGAGAGGGGGTGGGAAGCTGAGAATATGAAATGACACTGAGGAATAATCAAGATTTCAGATATTTACTTGGTAGATCTCCTTTCTTCCTCTCCATTATTAAGATTTCAAACACTTCCTCTGGTTTTTGCTACATTCTAGCTAATTAATTACCTTCCTGTCGGAAACCCTATCCTCAAGAGGGAGAAGCACCAGCAGGGATGCAATCCTCTCAGTACTCCAGTGGGCCAACCGGGCACTTGTTGGTTTCATCATCTGTTCTGTGTTCAGATTTTTGGATGTGTATGTGTTTCTACATTTTATATTTGTCGTTGAAACATGTCATCAGTGATGACCCTACAGTTTCATGGTGTGCTTCATTTCAAAAGCAGGAATTTAGTGGGAGGGAATGGGGGTGTGGCATGAGTCATGAGTTGCTATTTACTGTGGTACACTGCCAACATATGACACGAAAGAGAAGGGAAAAAAACATAAGAAAGATATGTCATCATCATCTCTCTCTCCTATGTTACTATAGGTTTCTCTAATTAGTGGTTTTAAGAAACTTGTTAATTATATATGAAGCAATAAAATTTGCATGGAATATTAATGAAAAGCCAATTTTTATTTTTTAATAATAATTTAAATTCTAATGATCGTATTTAATATATTTTATCAAGTTTTTTAAGAGGAGTAATTAGAAAAACTAACTTATACAATGCAAGGATGGGTGGCCTTCCACGTAGTATTTATAAAACTAGAAAAAACAAACAATCTACAAAATATAATAAAACTTATCCTAGAGCATTAGGGGTTGCACTTTTATAGGATAACACACCCACTTTTGGTCAAGAGTAATACAAAGAACAAGTTTCTAAACATATTGTCACGACCCCATAACAGATCTGGATTTGCAATTGATGATTCAATGACAAACTCTGAGATCCTTCATTCCGCAGCCCGAAAGATTGCATCTTTTACTAAAGCTTTTGACATTTGTTTACTATCTAAAGTTTCAATTTGTTTGCACACAATGCGTAGAAGTGCAAGGGATTGGTCATGGACTAATTTCATCTTGTATATTTTCTTGATTCCTAAGCTGACACAATTAATAAAATAAATGCTATCAATTTCCCAATGATCGAATGTCATATTTATGTATGATAAAATAAACAAGTTAAGGATAAAAATCAGAAAACAAAGAAAATAGAAAACTAACTCTAAAGAACAAAATGCTATCAATTATTCAATGATCGATTGTCATATTAATTAGTACCATGAAACCCTAATGCACAAAATGAAAATTAGAGAACCAAACTAACTTTAAAGAGATTACTAATTTTTAAGTAAGTAGTAGATAACTAAGAAATTATGTATATCCGAAACTAATCTTTTCAGTAGGCTTGGATCAACTGCAACACAAAGAAAATTAATAATTAACTAAAATATCAATAAAAAGAAAAGAGAACAATTAATCATGCAGCATACGTACCTATTATATTCTCATCACCTTCTCTTCTCTGATCATCATCGTCGATGTTTAGGTGAATGTGATTAGCAAAAGAAGATGGTAATTTTATCTGGATCCCTTTTCACAAACAATGAGTTCACGTTAATTCTTTTATTTCTTTACTGCATGAAGAAAGAAAAAATAGCTTTGCAAAAATTACAGCATTTCCCTTTCCTAATTGCCACTAGAAGTATATATATTTACACAACATTAAAAACTAGTAATTTGGATCAAGAACTAAAATTCGTTTTCATCAAAATGGGTGAATTGTTTTTGTTTCCACAGTTACAAAAACAAGTGCCCCTTCAGAAACGAAATGTAAAATTTTGATGGAAACAGAGTTGTTTTCATAGAAAATGTGCAGTTTTTTTTTATTTGAAACAGATTGATTTTGGTAAACTTTGATAAAAAATTTTGTTTCATATAGCACTTTTGCTTAAATTATATATAATATATTTATATATTAATATAAGCATCCTAAACACTCTTAATGTTTGGGTTGGATGTAAATGTAATTTGATCTTATCTTTAATTTGAATGTCTATCAAGATTTTACAAAATTATCTCATAATTAATAAAATTAACAAACAATTTATTTCTTGGTATTGCTAGAAAATGTGAAAGTTGTAGTACTTACAGTCATAAATCCATTTTTGCCAAAATGAGAGCTTGCAGCCACTGAGGAAAGCAGAAGGTATAGTAGCCAAACGAAAAACTAAAGTGCGGCCAAAGTTGTCTGGTGCTATTGCCAAACCTGGGCATTTATCCAGCAAATCCAGAGCAATATCTAGAACAAGTCATTATAATATACAAAAGCATCCCAAGCAATTTTGGAAGAACTAATTTCCATCGTTAAAGAGAGTGCTTCCGGTCCACATGATATCTGAATTGCATGTAAAGCTGCCGCATTTTTTTGTTCTTCACGATTTAAACTCGGCCGTATCAACATTATAACGGTCAGGTAATTGGTCCTCCACAATGATGTCCCATAGGTCTTGTCCCAACTAATAATTTTCCATCCAAACACGCCGTTCTGCATAATTATCTGGCTGAAGAAGCTCCCGAACTATTGGAGACGTAGAAGGCAGCGTTAACCCAACTTTTGACCCCATTTTATTTGTTACAAAAAAAGAAAATAAGTGACTCACAGTCACAGATTTTGAAGCAAGGCAAAGTTTGAAAGTTTGAAAGTATTCAAGTACGTACTTGTTGATGGCTGGAGCTCAAGTCCAGAAACTAAAGACCTGTATGGCTCGCAGACTGCAGAAGCAAATGGAGAAATGCACTGGGCTCTGCAGATTCTAGACTGCACTGGCTAGTTTTATAGCGAGACAATATGCTATTAATTAATTAATTTAGTTGAACAGACTAATATAAGTCCAACACGCGTCTTCACACTGTACGGATGGACATGGAACAATCGTTTCACGAGGCTTAAATTCTCAAAATTTTATTAGATTATCAAACTAATTACTAATAACAATTTTAAGACACTGTCTTATTATATTTGATTATAATTTCATCAAACTTAATTTTAATTAAATAATTTAAATATTCAGTACTTAATTTTTTATTTTATTTTTCTTAATAACATAAAAAATAATTAAGCAAGAATTCTATATTTAATTTTTTTCACTCATATTTGATCAAATAAAAGATTATAAGATTCTTATTATTTTCACAAATGACATCCCAATATCATTAATACAATATTATCTAAAACTTAACCAACTTTTATTCTATTTTTTGAAAGAATTTCTTGTGAAGCTCACTAGGAATTACATCTCCAAAATGCAAAATAGTCTCACAGACCCCAAAAAGTGTCACGTGAGGAGGCTAACATTTTACATCTATGAATTCTTTAACCCCTCACTGCTTCAGAATCCAGAGCTTCACATGTGAACAACAATTTTTGCTGTTCTGGATATGAGGCTCCTCCAGAACATGGCCTAAAAACAAAAAATTCCTCCCCCACCACAACAAACACCACTTTTTTGTAACTTTGTTATTGACTAAAATGCAAACGAGAAGACTCTGAAGCAGTCAAGCTCGTCCCCACAGCTTGTCACCGGGAACGACAAAAAATCATAAATCCAAGGGTCCCGGGTAGATATTTTCTCGTGTGCTAAACTCCTATAGGACCACGGGAACAATCCAAACACCACAAACTTAAGATAAAACACGAATCTTTTTGTGTAAACTTTTATAATTTGGACAAAAAAACAATTAATTAAATGATTATTAAATATGTAAATATATATATATATATATATTAATCAATTAATTAATATATTCTAAATAATTCTTAACAAAAAATATAGTTTCACAGAAAAACTCTTGTTGAAAGTGCTATTCATAAATTTCAAGAGAGATTAGAGTCATACTTAAATAATGTGAGAATTCTTGTAAAACTTGATTAAAATAAAATAAATAAATTATAATAAAAAACGAACAATGGCGTTGGGAGTTTGGTCTTTGGACTGCATTCATTATGGATGCCCGTTAGTACAAGAGCTCAAACCTTAAGACCAAATTACTGGTCCTGGGCCTATGTTACAACTCATTTGCAAATTTTTGAATATTTTATAACTTAGGACCCGTTTAGTATATAGATTATAAAATTCAGATTGATTATAAGTCAGATTACATAAATTATATTGCAAAATTTAGATTAATTATAAGTTAAATATGTGTTTGGTATACAAATAAATAAGTCACGTTGACAAGTCTAACATGTGTTTGGTATACATATAGTATAAGTTAGTTTGAGCGTTAAATTACAATAAAATTTATACATATCACCAAATATTATGTAAAATATTATTTTTTTACTTACCAAAAAATATTATTCTTCAAAATTAAATAAAATTTATTAATTTTTTTCTATTCTATATTATTTATAATAATTTTTTTTTTCAATAAAAATGTGACCTTACAATACACTTTAAATAAAAAAATTAAAAATAAATGATATTATCTAAAACTATTTAAATATAAGTTTATATTTGAGTGGAATTATAAAACTTTATATTTTAATACTATTATTTTTATATATTTTTATTAAGATTTAAATATAGATATTTTTGTTTACCTGGATTAACTTAAGTAAATAGATAATTATTATTAAAAATAAAATTTGAGCCTAGGAGTAAAAACATAATAATAATAAAGTTTTAAGGACAAATGAGTCTATTTGTATGTAACAATATAATCAGATTTTCATAAGTTGGTCAGTACCAACTTATGCAGATTGCTTATTGATTTAAATTAAATCAGATTGCGATTGGCTTGGTCTGCAGATTAGAAAATCCAAATGCACCCTATATAAAATTGGAGCTATCCAATGGGCAATCAAAATTGTCAAACCATGTACCAAACAAACTCTTAATATAAGCTTTTTGGTCTGGGTTGGGCCCAAGTTTGGCTTAAAGAGGTACACACCAACCGCTTAGGCTTAAAAATATTTAATTAATTAGGTTTTAACTACCCTTTTGATCCTTATAAATTAAACTTGAATTCATTTTTGTCATGTAATTAGATTCCTTTCAGGTTTAATATGATACAATTAGATCCATGCCATTTAAATTAATACTAATATGGGTGACATAGCGAATAGAAGATGAGGTGGACAACCCAGTCAATATATTTAAAGAATCAAAAATAGTCAAGTGTCTTGTAAAAATTTAAAAAAAAATTAATATTAAGAACTGAAAAAAAATGTAAAACAAAAAATATAAACCCTCCCCTTCCCTCTCCACACCATCACCGGCTGCACTGTTGTAAACAAAGATCACCCAGAGACCATAAGAACTTAGAATACCACTTGAGGCCGAGCTTTCAATGCAGTTGCAAGGGATTTTCTTTGGAATTTCAATCAAGGATTACTTAGTCACCATGGCAACAGTCAAATGAAGAAGCAAATTGGCTATTAATGCGCATTGCATCGCGTTTTTGGATCATGGAAATATAGAAGGGGATCTTTAAGTTGGTACCCTCAAATTTAAGATATCTGAAAGCCGTTCATCATATCTTATCCTCAGAAAATGAACCAAACCCAAAAGCTCAAATATTTGGCTAAAGAACAAAAGCAAGCAGCCATGGAGATCACAAAGCCGGAGGACTCTGATTGCTTTTGCTTGAAGTAGAAAAGATGTGGCGGGTTGTGTCCATCAACACCAAATTTAACCACTAGGCACATGCAATGTAGTGAACTTGCAGTATATAGGTCACTGAAAGGCTAAATGTTTCTAACACCAAAGTACTACACTATTGTACCACAGCATACGAGCTTCTTCCTTGTACTACAGAATTCTGTTGAAAGGGACCTATTCCATTCCCAATTCGGATTCAAAAAACAGGAGAATGATATATTCTATATCCAAGGACAATTTTTTTTTCAATTAGATATATTTTGGAGACAGAGAGCATGAAATATTAATTTGGAACAGAACCTCTCTGATACAAAAAATTATACAAATCCCGTGAATTAATATTGCATTTTATGAAAGTTGAATCACTTGATTCAAAAATATTACATAGCTTAGCAATTCTACTAGTAATTTGCAATCCTAATCTGTTAGTATAAGAACTGATGTTCGAATACCATCAATTAGGGATGTTCATATAGGATGAATTGATTTGATTTAGGAATTAGTCCTACCAGATCAATTTTATACAAGTCTAGAGAATTAATTTAACACAATTAATGAGTCTCGGGTTGACTTCGATTTATTGGACATTTAGCTGAGCCCCACATGAAAGGATACTAAATTTAATATATCCTGTCTTACTTATTGTAGTATACAATATTGATATTATTAGATGCCAGATATGATTTTTCTCTTTTCTTCTAGAGACTAACTATCAACTATGCATTCTCCAGGTAATAATTTACAAAGTTCTTTGAATGTTCTGAATTTTTCTGAAGCAAGTCAAGCAGCCCCGATAAAAACTAAGAAGTTCTTTATGACTGTTATGTTGCACCTTCCATATTAGTTAAAAATGTACCCTATTCATACGTCCATCTTTGTATTTACGGGTTTAACAAATTACTCAAATTAAAGTTGTGTTTATATAATTTTATAAATTAAAGTTGATAATGATGGTTTTATATTCAACAAAAATCTTTGTATCTCAAGTGCCACAAATATAGTTACTAAAATTAAAATATTTAAAAAATAATAATTCATTAATTATATTGCAATAAAATTATTATTAGAAAAAAAATACTAAAACATATTATATATATATATATATAATCCTTTTATTATACTAGTTTTTCTTGGCACATGCATTGCTTTTGAGTTGTATTTATGATATATTTATATATGTTCATCAATAATAGAATAATAGATGTACATATTAATAAATTATAGTTGATAAAAAATAAAACTCCATGTTAATGACATTAAAAAAATAAATAAATTCATTAAAAAATTTAATTCATAATATATATAAATATATAATTTAAAAAAAAAATTTAAAGATAGAAGAAAAATTATACTCTTAATATTTATTGAATTCATAGCATTCTTTTAAGAATTAATTAATAATATTATAATAACTTGTTAAATAAAAAAATAAAAAAAGTAAGAAATTCAATTTTAATTATTATTGATATTTAGTTATTGACAAATTATAGATTTAATTTAATATTAAAAAGAGTTAAGAAACAAAATATCAACAATCATAAAACAATCACAAACCTATTAGTATTAAAATAGAGAAGAATTAGAAAAGAAATAAAAACAAAATAAAATAAATAATCTATTTGAAGCAAAATAACAACTAAAAAGTATTTATGTCATAATAAAAACTCATAATAGTAATTCAGAAAATATTCTTCTACTAAACCACTTTTATATTATAAACAAATAGATAATTTAAAAAATAAAAATAAATTCATAAATAAATAAATATATATATATATATATATATATATTAATTCTTAAGATGGGGATGAATTAAAAGTTAAAAAAATAATACTTATAATCATAGAAATTATACTCTTAACATATATTTTTAATTAATAGCATTTAAAAAACATTAATTCATAAATTTGGGAAGAATTAAAAGAAATTATAATTATTAGAAAACTTTTTAACCAAAAAAAAAAAATATAGAAAACTTCAATCTTAACTACTATTGACATATAATTATTGAAAAAATATGAAAAATTTATGAACTATTAAAAGTAAAAAAAAAAATATTATAATCATGAAAAACACACATAATGTTTCTTTAACAACTAAAGATAATTATATAACTACAAAAGCTCATAAGGTATTTAAAGAAATCAAAAGATTCTTTCTTTAAACCACTTTTATATATAATATAGATATAAATTATAAAAAAAAACAAATTATTAGTAAAACTGTTAAATAAATAAAAAAAATATATATTCCATTAATTATATTAAACTAAATTATTATTTTAAAAAAATAAGTAAAATCATCTTAATATATAAGATAGCTATTAGAAGAATCATATTGTACATGCAATTAAGAGGGGTACGATCGAGTTTCCTTGGTCATCATTAATTCTGAAAATCACACATTAATTAATACATATAATTTATTGAATTTTCTCTCCTTATATAAAGATTAGTTTTTCTAATTTAATGCAAAAATTTTTATTTTTTTGCAAGTTTTAATTTTTAAAATCATATTTATAACATGTAAAAATAAGTACACTTACACCCATTAGAAGCACTAATGCTATGTACACCCATTATAACATGTTCTCACAAGCACCACAACATATTTTTATCATTGTAACTAAACACTCTAAATCACCTCTTATTGTATTAGTCTACTAATTTCTCTCATCTAATTACAATTCATTATTACTATATATAATTATTTTATGTTTTTTCTCCTTTTTTTCTCACTTATATCTCCTATCTTGCTTCTCCTCTAGAGCTTCTTTAATTTATTTTTTTCTTATTTCTTTCAATCAATAAAAAACTAACAACAATGAAAATTAAAATTGGTACTTTTTATCAGATTTTTTTTTTTTTTTTTGTAGTTTCTGCATTGTTTATTTGGTTGATGAAGAAAATTTAAGAAATAGAAAAGAAAAAGATTGTTATTTGTGTTTTTTTTTTTTACATTCATTTCATTAATTTTCCAATATGTTTTTCAATTATAAAAAGAAAGAAAGTTAGTTTCATCCTAAAATTTTTTTTTTCCTCAAACTTTTTGTGTCAAAAAATTAATTTATTCTTTTTGTTTACTTTTTTTTTTATTTTTAATGGTGATTTTTATGACTTCATTTGCATTTTTCACCATTAGAGATAAGTAAGAATTGAAAAGAAAGATGATGCAACAAAAGAAATAGTTCCTATAGTAGGCAAAATATTAAAAGTAAAAGGATAAAAACAAATAAAGGTAATTGAAGAAAGAAAATCTCAAACAAGTTATGGTTTTAAAACAAAAAATCATGTCTTTTGATTTGTATTAAAACTTTTCATAAAGTTGTGAATGTTAGGATTGTATACTTTATGAAAAGGTACAACATTTTACTAAATATCCTTTAGGATGTATAAATATCAAACAAGTTTTTCCTGTTTTAAGAAGTTACAAGTATGTTTTTTCTTCTTCTATGTATTCTTTCTCTCAGTTTCATACATATTTTCTGTTTATATTCCATCATACAGCTAGAATGTAGAAGTTGTCTGTTTTATCTTAGGAGACAAATTTACAATAACCTTGTTTGCAATATTAGGGTACAAATATTGTCTTAAGAATAGAGTGTCTAACATTCGATTCGTGCTTAAAAATTGAATCCTCATTAATTTTATTTTTTAATTAATCTTCCAACAATCTTAAGGCAGTATTTAAATTCAATGAGAATTTAAAGTTCTGCTTGTACTTGATGATGACATGATGAAATTGACAAGTTAATGATTCTTAGAGGATCGAAGTGATGAAAATGGGGGAACAAGAGGGAAATGTTACAGTTATGATTCAAACATTTTCATGAAAAATCAGGTTTTTTATTATACTTTTAATATTTTATTATTTATTGGTTATATATATGTATGATAAATACATAGACATTAGAAATCAATGGCCCCATCATTACTATTTTATTTGGCAATGAAGTGTGATTCTATATGTGGCTTGTATGGTATTGCAAAATACCTTGACTTTGATTTTAATCTATTGTCTTATTAATTAATTGAATGTTTCATATATATGTAGTTATGTTTTTGAGAATAAGATCTCCCACACCATACAAGTGGAGAAGGCTCGTAAATGAAACTAGATTGAGATATGGAATTTTGACGCATTGTTTTTTTCAACACATTGGTTAATCTACCCAACATGACAATCCAAATCGACTTTTTCCAAAAGCTAATCCAAGAAAACGCCTACACCAAACAAGACCTTGACTCCTCCATTGCTCTAGTATCAGTTTCTGGCAACGATTATACTAATTCTTTAGTTAAAAATGGAAGCCTAGAGGTGAGTTTTAATTGAGTTAATTAATTGTAATGACTTGTGGACTGTGGATTATGTATGTTTCCTGCGTTGTTTGCTTGATTCTATGTCTCTTTTTTATGTGATAGAAGTTGCCAGCCTTCACTGCATCTCTAGTTAATCAACTTTCCGTGAATCTCAAACGCATTCAAAGCTTGGGGGTGAAAAAGATAGCAGTTACAGGTTGGGAGCCACTGGGATGTTTACCACAAATATCTGTGGCTTCTGCATATCAAAGTTGCATTGAACCTTTAAACTTGATCTCCAACACTCACAACCAGATGTTGCTGCAAGCTGTGCAAAACCTGATACATGAAATTAGTGAAGGAACCGTGTTCATGATGCTAGATCTCAACAGTGCTTTCACAACTGCAATAAACAACCTGAGGAATCATACAGGTAAGATGCGACGCCTCAAGTTTATGTTTTATTGTGTTGAAGCTATCATGTATTATGTTAATTCAGACATTGCATGTATATTGAGTTGATATTATGAACTATATAAACGGCTTTAGTAAGTTTTAATTATGAAGGGTTAATGTCAAGTATTTAAATTTATTCTGTAGTCGTGGAAAATGAAATGATCAGAGCCAATCTAGTATATATTACAAATATAGATTAAAGTGTCTAATGAAACTTATACTCGAAAGAGTATTTTAATATTTTTAAACATGTATCATTAAATAAGCGTGTATTATATATTTTTTTAATTATATATGCAAGACAATTAGAATGAATGAATCCATTGCAACCATGTTTATACTGTTTGCAAGAACCCAGAGCTATCATTTACGATTACATCATAATAATAAAGTATTTACACGAATATATTGTTTGTTGTTGAATTTGAATCCAATATATATCCCACTATAATCCATTATTATGCCCTGATCCAAAATGCACAGACTCACACAAACAAATAACACTATATATTTACAAATTTAGTTCAAACTTACACCTAGAGAAAGACATTTTTTAGTTATAAAACTCCAACTTTAACAAAAGAAAATTTAAAAACACATACGTATATAAGTTCACTAGATAATTAACAGAGCACACCAGAAGTACATACATACTGAGCAACTCAATACCAACGCTTTACTCCCTTGTCGAAAATGCCCGGCCCATATGTTGTGTTGACTATTCGAACAAGAAGTGGAAATTGCAGTAGTATGAAAAGAGAGACTGGAATGCAAGCAAGAAGAATCACAGGAATGAAAATCCATGATTGTCCATGACCATGTAATGTCAAGTACATAGCAGCACAAAATGTGATCATCATGGTTGCAATGGAGAAAAATAAGGTGGAAAGGCCTATTATCAACTTCGTAGGCAAGGATTTAAGAAAATCTTCCTCTGCGTAACGTGATGTAAAGATGCCCAAAAACATCAATACAGAAGTTGAAGAAGAGAAAAGTGATATTGCATCTGATATCATGAAGAGCATGAATAACTTGAGGTTTAAGAACACCGGATAGCCACTGTCTTCATTACCACCTGGGACTGTGAAAGCTGCAGCAAACATAATGGTAATTATGAGAGCACCCACAACTGTACAAGAGCTTGCTGTCTCTTTCATCCATCTCTCACCCTCTTTTACCAAATCTTTGTGATTTTCTGTGAACAAATCTCTTGGTGTCATATGATCCATGTTTAAAGCCTCTTGCATATAAGTTGGAACTATACTTTCCACTTCCTGCATATATTTAGAGACAAAATTTGAATGATAATGACAATAAATCATAGATAAAACATATTTAGAGCTAGTTTGTTGGGCTAATATAAACTTATGCAATGTATTAGACATCGTATAACAAGGCTATATTATTCTCTCATTAATAGAAACCATATAAGAATCAACATAATAGTATTATTGTACGTAAAATGTATCGAACAATAATCTTAAAAAAGATTTAACCCATTAGCGTGAGATAATCACCTTAAACCATTGTAGTTCTCTTTGCATTTGTAAAGCTGCACCCGAGATACGATTGAGTTCTGTAAAGGGTGCTAATTCCCCAGCCACATGTAGCATGTTATTGTTAGTTGAATCCACAGAACTTACAGCCTCGTCTTTCCAAGCTAGCCCATATATGAGGCTGAAAACTTTAGCTTGACGAAATCGAATAGCAGAAAAGAACAAGTTTCTAAACATATTGTCACGCTCCCATAAAAGATCTGGATTAGCTTTTGATGTTTCAATGATAAACTCTGAAATTCCTCTTTCAGCTGCTCGAAAGATTGCATCGTATACTAAACCTTCTGACATTTGTTCAGCATCTAAATTTCCAATTTGTTCACACACAATACTTAGAAGTTCAAGGGATTGCTCATGGTCTAATTTCATTTTGTATATTTTCTTGATTCCTAAGTTGACACAATTAATAAAACAAATGATATCAATTTCCCAATGATCGACTATACAATGTATGACAAAATGAACAAATTAAGGATAAAAATCAGAAAACAAAGAAAACAGAAAATAGGCCAAATTATGGAAATAACATAAATTAGGCCAATGATCTTCTCTAAAAGATTATTTTGCTCATTGACGGCTAGTATCTAAGAGTGCATTCCCCAATTCTCACATTGTATAATTTGATTAAAAAAGATAATAAAAAAAGAAAGATCATGTACATATCATTAATTAAGACTGTAAAATCCTCCTTATATAATACATGAAATGGGGATTAAAAAACTAAATTAACTTTAAAAAGAGTACTAATTTTTTAGTAAGTAGTAGATACCTAAGAAATTATAGATATTTGAAATTAATCTTTTCAGTTGGCTTGGATAAACTGCAACACAAAGAGACACAATAATTAATTAAAAACTCAATAAAAAGAAAAGAAAAGAAAAGAATTGAGCATGCAGCAAGCGTACCTATTATTTTCTTACTTTTTGATCTTCTCTGATCATCTTCGTCAATGTTTAGTTGAATGTGATTAGCAGAAGAAGATGATTTTATCTGGATCCCTTTTCACAAACAATGAGTTCATGTTAATTCATTTATTTCTTTATTGCCTGAAGAAATAAGAAATAGGTTTGCAAAAATTACAGCATTTTCCTTTCCTAACTGCTACTAGAAGTATATATATTTATACAACAAAACCTAGTAATCTGCAATTCTAGATTTCTCATGCTCGAACCTATGATTAGGACGGACTTAAACCAAGGTATATCATTTTGCTGAGAAAAATAATAATAATAGATAATTATAACAACAATGTGCTGAGAATTATAAAGATTTATTTTATTGCCGCGGTTACAAAATTATCTCATAATTAATAAAATTAGCAAACAATTTAATGCATGGTAGTGCCAGAAAATGTGAAAATTGTAGTACTTACAATCATAGATACATTGTTGCCAAAATGAGAGCTTACTGCCACTGGGGAAAGCAGAAGGTATGGTAGCCAAATTCAAAACTAAAGTGGATCCATCTTTGTTTAGTGCTAATGCCAAACCTGGGCAATACTTAAGCAAATCCCGAGCCATATCTAGAAAATATTCAAAGTTAGATTTTGCTTTAAAAATGAATTTTTTTTCTTTACAAATGATAAAGAGAGTTAGAACACTGGTAGAATATGTTTTTGAGAAATGTAAATATATGTTATGTTCTCAAGCTTTTGGAATCTGAAAATATTTCGAAGAGTTAATTAAAGAAATGAAAATATTGACAAGTGTCTTGTCAAATTGATAATTGCGTGAGCTTAAAGAAAGATGTTGGAAGAGATACTACAAATCATTTGTCAATTCATATGTTTATAGAGCTAATGATTTTGTCTTCCACAAAACATATAAATTTTAATTTCTCATTTTAAATAACTAGTAATTTGACTTACTTAATTATACTATTCCATGTATATCTATAAAAAAATTTATAATTGTTTCTAAGTTCTTACCCATAACTCTGAAATAGTAGCATTGACTAAGAAGTGTAGCACCATGAATTCCTTTTTCGGGCATCAATACTTCCAATGGAGTGACTGAGTAAAGATAACGAGCCATTTCAATGTGACCATATCTAATAGCCAATGTAACTGGAATCAAGTTGTACTTTGTTGCAATTGTGACTAGTTTTTTGTTTTTCTCAACCATCAATTTTGCCATTTCAACAGTTCCAGCAATAAGTGAAGATGCAAGAGCTGTGTATCCATTCTTTTCTGTTATTTCGATTGCTTCTTCAGACATCAATTCCAATAACTCTTTGACAATCTTAAAATGCCCGAAATCAACAGCAGCGTGAAGAGCCGTCTTGCCAAAGAATGCAATTCTTCCACTCAGTGCATCGGGGTGGGTGTTAATGAATTCCTTTGCAACCTCCCAATTTCCGTTCTGCAATGCCTTGTAAAATCTTGCATACTGAACATAATCCTTGGTGTCTGTTGATCATTGCAAAGTTTCTAATTTGTTAAAATGATGATTTCCCACATTCCATCTTTAAGTTAATAATTAGTTGATCAAGTTGATTGAAATATGTTATGATCCAGTATATAGTGCAACAATCATTAAAAAATGATGTTAAGTTTTGTTTTTTTTTTTTTTTTTTCCTCCCTTGGAAAATCTTGTCTTCCTATGCAAAAATTTAATTAGGTTTTACTACATACATAGGAAAAGAAATTAGAAAAAAAGGACAAAGATGTTTATATATATTTATTTGCAATAATTGAACATATGATTTTTGTTATAAAAAATGATATTTCACCAAGAGGTTTAAGTATAACTAGGATTCAGTTCTCTCATATTCCTCTGTTACAGATCTTATAAGAAAAAGACATACATAAAAATAAATAAATAAATAATAATAAAAAAAAATATATATATATATATATATATATATATTCAAAAATGAAATTAATTTGTGAATTAAATTACTTGTGACGAAAATTGGTGTTTTGCTCTTATTCAGACTCCTGTATTATATGCAATGATCTAAATCTCTTAATGTCAAAATAAATTTATTTTATAAAAAAGTGAGGTGTCACCTCTCAATTGGATCATCTATGTTCAACATATCAAACAAATGATTGGATTAATCAATGCTCAATCAAATTAAAGAATAAAAAAGAATAGGATTCAACTATCTTTGGAAAAATTATTAAAGTGGTGAGCCACTTGGTTTGCAGTCTACAAACATGTAAAGCAAATGAAAGTTGCTCACCAACAACAACATCAACAACAAAAACAAAAAAAAAATTGAAAGTTTTTGTAAGGTATTAAAATTTTGTTATTCCACATGTTAGAAGAACATTTGGATTGTATCTTAATTATAAGTTTTTGCCATATAAAAAAGTTATTTAATTTATTTTCAATAATCACCAAAATAATGAAAATTAAAATTCTACAAGAGAGAGAGAGAGAGAAACTTCTTGGAATACCTTCTGACTTATCTTTTGCTAATTGTTCAAAACGTGTGACCACAGACCTGTACTTATTATGCAAAGCATCCCAAACTTTTTGGGCAGTAGTATCCTTTTCCATTGTTAGAGAAAGTGCTTCTGATCCACATGACATCTGAATTGCATGTAAAGCTGCTGCATTTTTTCTTTTCCATGATTTAGACTCGACAGTATCAATATCAAGATCACCATCACGGCCAGATGATTGGTTCTCTTTGATGACGTCCCATAGATCTTGTCCCAACAAATAATTTTTCATCCAAATACGCCATTTTGCATAATTTTTTCGTTCAAGAAACTCATGAACCATTGGAGACGCAGAAGGCGGCCTTAACCCAACTTCTGAACTCATTTTATTTACTGCCAAAAAAAATGAAAATGAAAATAAGTGACTCGCAGTCACAGATTGTGAAGCGAAGCAAAGCAAAGTTTGAAAAGTATTCACGTACTTGTTGATTGTTGAAGATCAAGTCCACAAGTCCAGAAACTAAAGAGATGTACAGCTTTGCAGAGTGCAGAAGCAAAGGGAGAAATGCAGTGGGGTTGGCAGATACTTGACTGCACTGGCTAGTTTTTTAGCGAGTCAAGAGTCACTATTAATTAGTTAATTTAATTGTACTGATTCGTCCACAACGCTTTTCGTCCTATAAGGGTATGGAACACTTTCATTTCAGTTTGAGTGACTGGCTTTTATATTATGCCACGTACCGTCTATCATCTACTACTTATTATAGGGCTTCATTTGAAAATTTGAAAATTTTATTATATTATCAGACTAATTACTAATAACAATTTCATATGTTTTATTGTACTAGTTTTTGTAACACATGTTAACCGTAAATTGTGTTTAAGTTAAATACATATGTGTGCCACAGGATGGGATTGATTTGAAAACTAACACAGCTGATGTTAAATTAATTCTAACTCTCACATATTGAAAAAAAGTAAAATGTCTCGGGAAGAAAATATCTTTTTTGACTACTATACATTGTCTTTAATAATTGATTTACATAAAAAAGAAATTAATAAAAAATAATACTCTATATTGCTGACATTGAACAAATAGATAGATTCATGAAGAAAAAAAAACTAATTCAAGATAAAAATAAACATTTTTAAAATTTTAAATATATAAGAAAAATTAACACAACAAATTACTCTTAATATTTATTTTAAATCATACTATTTTTTATAATATTATAATTATTTGTAACTTATTAAATAAAAAAGTAATAAATTCAATTTTAATTACTATTGATACATAGTTATTGAAAAATTATAAATTTATTAAATTGAAAAGAATTAGGATAAAAAAAAATCAATAGTCATAAAATAATTACAATTAATCCTATTAATCTTAAAATGGAGAATAATTAGGGAAGATAAATTCGAGAAGAACTAAAGAAATATTGCAATTTCAACTAAAAAAATTATGAATTAATAATTTTAAAAATTGAGAAATTCAATCTTAATTACTATTGACATATAATTATTGAAAATAAAGTATAGATTTATTGAGATTGAAAAGAATTAGTAGAAGAGAAATGAATAATTCTAAAACAATTACAATTCTATTGACATTAAAATAGAGAAAAATTAGAAAAAAAAAAAGTAAATAAATAATGATTTATTTTTAGTAAAACAATAAGGACAGAACAAATATCAATAGTCATAAAACAATAATAATCCTATTAATATTTAAAAAGATAATAATTAGAAGAAAAAAAATAAATAGTTTATTTAAAGCAAAATAACAACTAAAAAGTATTTATGTCACTGTAAAAACTCATGATATTTAAAAAATATATATAATTTCTTGTACTCAACCACTTTTATATCATAAACAAATAGATAAATTTTAAAAAAATTAATTCATAAATTTATATATATATATAATTTTAATTCTTAAGATGGGAGATGAATTACAAGTTAAAAATAATATTTATAATCATGAAAATTATACTCTTAATATTATTATTTTTTTAACTCATAGTATTTAAAAAAGAATTCATAAATTTGAGAAGAACCAAAAATTATTATAATCATTGAAAACCTATTAAACCAAAAAAAAAATAAAAAAATTCAATCTTAACTACTATTGACATATAATTGTTGAAAAATTATTTTTTAAAAATTAAGAATTATTAAATGTTAAAACCTTAATATTATAGTCATGCAAACACACTTAATATTTCTTTTAATTCATAGTAATTTTTAAAAATTTTAATTCACAAATTTGAGAAGAACTTAAAAATTATGATTATTAGGAGCTTATTAAACAACAAAACTTGAGAAAGTTAATCTTAATTACTATTAATATATAATTATCAAAAAAACTATAATTTTATGAAGATTAAAAAGAATTAATAAAAAAAATTAATAGTCCTAAAATGATTACAATCTTATTTATTTTAAAATGGAGAAAATTAGAAAAGAAAAAAAGAAAAAAAGAAAAAAAAACAACAAATAGTTTATTTATAACAAAATAACAACTAAAGGTAACTATGTAATTATAATAGCTTATAAAAGTATTTAAGAAATTCAAAAGATTCTTCTCTTAAGCCATTTTTGTATATAGTATAGATTATAGATAGATATAAATTTGATTATAATCTTATCAAACTTAATTTTAATTAATAATTTAAATGTTCCGTATTTGAGTAGAATTTTTTTTTTAAGGTATTTTTCAAAATATAATAAAGAATTTTATACTTATTTTTTTCACTTATAATCAAATTTAGTAATAATTATATTTGATCAAGTAAAAGATTATAACATTTCTATTATATTTACAAATGACTTTCCAATATCATTAATACACATATCACCTAAAACTTAATCAAGTTATCTTCACGATTAATGAAAAATAATTTGATATTATTTTTTCATATCTTTTTTATTTTTTATACTCTTTTTTCTTATTGAAATTGTCAAAACTATACATTGGATTTAGGCCGGGAGGCTATCTCTTTTGAGTGGCATTTAGCTCCTCCTATTCTGTTTTCTTTTTTGGCTGAGGATGATAGAGGTGTGTTCTGGCCTTGTTTAGTTCCTAGCTAGTTTCTTTGTTCTTATTCCCGATTTACCACAAGAATAAATAAATAAATAAAGTAGCAAGGGTCCAGAAAAGAAATATTCCTTTTAATTTTACATCCCCCAAAATATTCCCAAGGCATAATAAAGGATCCACATCCATAACAGAAAAATATTGCGTTTCGAATTCGATGCTTTACAATATGAGAGAATAGACAGCAAGCTTTGCTTCGGCCAAGTAGATCCATTTGCCAAATATCTCAAAAGTTTGATATTAGCAGATATTACTCAATATCTGCATATAAATTTCAATTGCCTCAGATCCATTTAGTGAAAATCTACACATAAGCTGAAAGTAGATCCATTTCCCATACTTTAATTTTCTGTTTTTAATATCATGATCAAAGAAATGCAGAGTCTTTCATTTGACTCCATAAAACCAGAGAGTAATAAAACTACAGCTTAAAAAAATACCCAGAAAAATTATTTTAATATTTTATTTATTAATAAATGTATAATTGCTTCTAAGTTCTTACCCATAAATCTGAAATAGTAGCATTGCCTAAGAAATATAGCATCATGGGTTCCTTTTTCAGACTTGAGTTCTTCCAATGGAGTGACTAAGTGAGCTATTTTAATATGACCATGGGTAAAGCTATTTTGATTAGGTTGACTGAAATATGTTATGATACAATATATAGTGCAACAACCATTAAAAAGTGATCAAGTATATATTTTGTTTTTCACTTCGAAAATCTTGTCTTACGCAAAAATGTAATTAGGTTTCATTGCAAACATAGCAAAAGAAATTAGAAAAAAGGGACAAAGATAACATATGATTTTTGTTATAAAAATGGAATTTTACTAAGGTTTAAGTTTAATTAGGATTCAGATCTTCTTATATTTTTCTAGTAACAGGATCAGATTTTGTAAAAAAAAATACATTAAAAAAAAGTAGAAAATAGAAAATTCTTCCAAAATTGAATTCATTTTTGAATTAAATTACTTGTGACAGAAATTGGTGTTTTTCTCTTAAAATAGATTTATTCATGTATTATGTGAAATGATCTAAATTTATTAATAATTTCAAAACAAATTTATTCTTTGAAAAGTAAGATATCACCTCTCAATTGAATCATATCAATTGTCAAACTAATGACCGAATTAATCGATTCCCACTAACAGAATCAAATTAAATAGAATAAAGATTGCACTATCTTTAGAAAAATTATTAAAATGGTGAGCACTTTGTTTGCAGTTTACATTAGACACATGTAGAGTTTCGGGGTGTCTCTCTCTGTTTTCTTATTGTCTGTTCTGTTTTCATTGGCTCAAAATGTTTTCCTATAATTACATTCAGAAGACTAGATGCAAGAAAAGTGAAGTACCTGCCCTGGTGATGTAATGAAGACTATGCTGGCGTCTTTTCCAATGACTTCTCCGCATTTTCCCTTTCTTTCTCATGTGGAATAACAAAAACTGGCCTCACCCCCCTGTTTGCTTTAAAATATAATTTAAAGCAAATGAAAGTTGCTCACCCAAAAAAAAAGGCTAGTGAAAGTTTTTTAAAGCTTTGAACTTTGAACATATTAAATTCTGTTATTCCACATTTCCACCTGTTGGAATAGAATATTTGGAACGAAGGGACGTTCGGAATCATATTCGGAAGTCATTGTAGAGTTGAAGCTTGAAGGTATTAATTCTTTTATGATATCATCTGTTTCATTATCATTTAAATCAAGAACTCAAGAAGTGATCATTTTTTAATGTGAATGTGATAGCTCTCGATATATTGTTAACATAGTAAACAGATTTAGAAATTTTTGTTAGTATATAGTAGATTACACTTTTTATTTTTATACATGATTTTTTTTATTTTTTATATTACACTTTTAACTTTTTTTTTATTTTTTTTATACATGATTTAATAGAAGAGAAATAAATAATTCTAAAACAATTACAATTCTATTGATATTAAAATTTGAAAAAAAAAGAAGAAGTAAATAACTAAATAAATAATTATTTATTTGTAGTAAAATAACAACTAAATGTAACTATGTAATAATAAAAATTCATAAGGATATTTAAGAAAAATAAAAGATTCTACCATTAAGCAACTTTTATATAAACTGGTTTTTCATGACACAAGTATTGCGTGTGTATCTTATTTATGATATATCCTATTAATATTAAAAAGAATTAGGACAGAAAAAACATCAATAGTCATAAAACAATCATAATCTTATTAATATTAAAAAAAAAGAGAATAATTAGAAAAGAAATAAATAGTTTATTTGAAGCAAAATAATAACTAAAAAGTATTTAAATCACAGTAAAAACTTATAAGGATATTTAAATATATATATATATATATATATAATTTCTTCTACTTAACCACTTTTATATCATAAACAAATAGATAAATTGTAAAAAAAATTAATTCATAAATTATATATATATATAATTTTAATTCTTTAGATGGGAGATGAATTAAAAGTTAAAAATATAATATATATAATCATGAAAACTATACTCTTAATATTTTTTTTAATTCATAATATTTATAAAAAGAATTCATAAATTTGAGAAGAACTAAAAATTATTATAATTATTGAAAACCTATTAAACCAAAAAAAAAATCAATCTTAACTACTATTGACATATAGTTATTGAAAAAATGTTTTTAAAAAATTAAGAATTATTAAAAGTTAACAAAATAATATTATAGTCATGCAAACACACTTAATATTTCTCTTAATTCATAGTAATTTTTTAAAATTTTAATTCACAAATTTGAGAAGAACTTAAATTATGATTATTAGGAGCTTATTAAACAATAAAAATTGAAAAAGTTAATCTTAATTACTATTGATATATAATAATCAAATATATATATAATTTTATTAAGATTAAAAAGAATAAATAAAAAAGAAAATAATAGTCCTAAAATGATTACAATCTTATTTATATTAAAATGGAAAAAAATTAGAAAGAAAAAGAAAAAGTAAAACAAATAATAGTTTATTTATAACAAAATAACAACAAAGTTAACTATGTAATTATAATAACTTATAAAGGTATTTAAGAAATTCAAAAGATTCTTCTCTTAAGCCATTTTTATATATAGTATAGATTATAGATTGAGATAAATTAGATTATAATCTTATCAAACTTAATTTTAATTAATAATTTAAATGTTTCGTATCTGAGTTGAATTTTTTTATTATTTTTTTTTATATGATGAGGTATTTTTCAAAATATAATAAAGGATTTTATACTTATTTTTTTCACTTATAATCAAATTTAGTAACAATTATATTTGATCAAGTAAAAGATTATAATATTTCTATTATATTTACAAATGACTTTCCAATATCATTAATACACATATCACCTAAAACTTAATCAAGTTATCTTCACGATTAATGAATAATAATTTGATATTATTTTTTCATATCATTTTTACATTTTATACTCTCTTTTTTTATTGAAATTGTCAAAACTATACTTTGGATTTAGGCGGGAAGGCTATCTCCTTTGAGTGGCATTTAGGTCCTCCTATTCTGTTTTCATTTTTTGGCTGAGAATGATAAGGTGTGTTCTGGCCTCGTTTATTTCCTAGCTAGTTTCTTTGTTCTTATTCCCTATTCACCACACACACACACACACAAAAAAAAGTAGCAAAGAAAAATATTCCTTTTAATTTTACATCCCCCAAAATATTCCCAAGGCATAATAAAGGATCCACATCCATAACAAAGAAAAATATTGCGTTTTCGAATTCGATGCTTTTATAATATGAGAGAATAGACAGCAAGTTTTGCTTTGGCCAAGTAGATCCATTTGCTAAATATAGATCTTAAGAGTTTGATATTAGCAGATATTACTCAATATCTACATATAAATTTCAATTGCCTCAGATCCATTTAGTCAAAATCTACATATAAGCTGAAAGTAGTTCCATTTCCCATACTTTAATTTTCTGTTTTTAATATCTTGATCAAAGAAATGCAGAGTCTTTCATTTGACTCCATAAAACCAGAGAGCAATAAAAGTACAACTTAAAAAAAATAACCAGAAAAATTAGTTTAGTATTTTATTTATTAATAAAATATATAATTACTTCTAGTTCTTAACCATAATTATGAAATAGTAGCATTGCCTAAGAAGTATAGCACCATAGGTTTCTTTTTCAGACGAGTTCCTCTAATGGAGTGACAGAGTTATGATAATGAACTATTTTAATGTGACCATGGGCAAAGCTATTTTGATTAGGTTTACAGAAATATGTTATGATACAGTACATAGTGCAACAACCATTAAAAATTGATCAAGTGTATACATATATATATTTTTTATTTTTTTTCACTTCGAAAATCTTGTCTTACGCAAAAATGTAATTAGGTTTTATTACAAACATAGCAAAAGAAATTAGAAAAAAGAGACAAAGATAACATATGATTTTTGTTATAAAAATGGTATTTCACTAAGGTTTAAGTTTAATTAGGAGTCAGAGCTTCACATATTTTTTTTGTAACAAGATCAAATTTTGTAAGAAAAAGACATTAATAAAATAATAAAAGATAAAAAGCTCTTCAAAAATTGAATTCATTTTTGAATTAAATTACTTGTGACAGAAATTGGTGTTTTTCTCTTAAAACAGATTTATTCATGTATTATGTGAAATAATCTAAATTTATTAACAATGTCAAAACAAATTTATTTTTTGAAAAGTAAGTATCACCTCTCAATTGAATCATATCAATTGTCAAACTAATGATCAAATTAATCGATCCCCACAAACAGAACCAAATTAAATAGAATAAAGTTGCACTATCTTTTGAAAAATTATTAAAGTGGTGAGCACTTTGTTTGCAGTCTACATTAGGCACAGTAGAGTTTCGAGGTGTCTCTCTATTTTCTTATTTTCTGTTCTGTTTTCATTGGCTCAAGATATTTTCCTATAATTACATTCAGAAGACTAGATGCAAGAAAAGTGAAGTACCCTGCCCTAGTGATGCAATGAAGACTATGCTGGCATCTTCTCCCATCACTTCTCCACATTTTCCCTTTCTTTCTCATGTGGAATAACTAAAACTGACCTCACCCCCCCCCCCCCCCCCCCCCCCCCCTTCCCCCTGTTTGCTTTAAAATCAAATTTAAAGCAAATAAAAGTTGCTCACCTAAAAAAAAAAAAAAAAGCAAGTGAGAGTTTTTTAAAGGTTTGAACTTTGAACATAACAAAATTTTGTTATTCCACATTTCCACCTGTTGGAATAGAATATTTGGACGGAATCATATTCAGAAGTTATTGTAGAGTTGAAGCTTGAAGGTATTAATTCTTTTATGATATCATCTGTTTCACTATTATTTAAATTAAGAATTCGAGAACTGATCATTTTTTATATGAATGTGGTAACTCTCTCATTGAAATGAGACATATTGTTAACATAATAAACAGATTTAGAAATTTTTGTTAGTGGATAATAGATTAAACTTTTTATTTTTATACATACATGATTTATATATATTTATATATATATATATTATTTTGCTGATCTATAGCACACTAATTTTTTTTACAAGATATACCATAATATTCTTCTATTTTACGTTATCATTTCTACAATGACATAATTCTAAAAAATAAAATTCATATCATGATTTAATATAAGGTCATGTAACAATAAATTTTATTATTATTAAAAATCTATCCAAAATTTACTTTTTTCATATAATTTTTTATTTTATTTTATGTAATTGTGAAGATAGATAAGATAAAAGAATCAAATTTTTTTAACCCAATCTAGATGTTGATGTGCTTTGGAAACAAAAGGTACCGAGAATTCTTGTTAAATTATTATTATTATTTTAAATGAGGTAAGAGATAATACTAGATTAATTAAATAACAAAATAATCCAGTGTTGGCAAAAATTCGTGTCATATTTGTAAGACTACTAATAAATTGTGAGAAAAGCTTACTTAAAAGTTTTTTTTTAATCATGTGAAATTTAATTTATATGATTCCTATAAATTTAGTTTGGATTTTTTTTACACAAATAAATGGTATGATAATGTTTTTTTAAAAAAAATTAGTGAAATTCTTATTGAATTTATCTAGTAACCTTCAAAATAGTTTAAAATAGTCTGATATGTTATATAAAGTAATTCAATTATAATTAGACTACAATTTCTTTTATTTATTTTATTTATAAAAATATGTGAGGGAAAATACTTTAAATCTAAAAATTAGTGTAGTCAAGTACTTCAATTCAACAATCATTAAGGTCAATTAGACAAATTCTTTATAAATAATTTTTTTGGCCTATCACTAAGAACACTTTTGTAATTTCAACGGGGCAGCTATCCCACGAGTAGATTCGCCAAGTGGTAAGACTTAATATTACATATAAGTAGATGAGGTACTCTTCTTAATACCTATTTATTGGTTGGTCAATACGATAACATACATATTGTTAACATAATAAGACTTAATATTTCCCTTATTTGGTTTAGTTTTTGAAATAGCTTTTGGATTTAAGTTTCTCTACAAAGTTGTTCGGTAGTAGATGTTTTATTTTTTTAGCTTTACAAAAAGTTATTTTGGGCTTTTAGAGCCCTAAAAACTACTTAAAGCCGAAGTTAGAAAAACAAGATTTTTAAATAGAAAACAAGTGAAACTAAAATAAATTTTAATAATTACTTTATTTAGACAAAATATAACCATAATATTTGTCAAAATGATATTTTTTTAAAATAATTTTAATGCTCAATATCATTTTTAGAAAAATAAAATCAAACAATATTAATATAATCTCATAGCTTATTTTAAACAGTTTTACTTAAAAATTATTTTTACACACATTTACATACATATCTTAACCAAACAGACTCAATTATATATAAGTAGATGAGATATTCCTTCTTATATATCAATTGAGTGGTTTTTAGAGTGGGGCTCTGACATTTAAATTAATTGCATTAAAAAATTATTTATTATTTTCAATTTTCAATAATCACCAAACATAATGAAAATTAATATTCTACGAGTGAGATGAGAAACAACCTAGAATATCTCCTAGCTTATCTTCTTCTAATTCAAGACGTGTGACCATAGAAACTCTTGAAACATTGGAGACTTAGGCTTAGTTTGGCGATGTTTTTCAAGATGGTGCTTTGGCTTTTAAAAAGTTATATAACCTAAATATTATTTGGTTAATCCTTTTTTAGGAGCACCTTTTAAAAGCTAGTTGTGATTTTTTTAAATTAAAAATACAAAAATCATCATATTAATTTTAGAAAATTACCAAATATATCGTCAATTAATTTATAAACTATTATATTTCTCTTCCTAAATATATCTTTAATCAATGATGTCAATTTTTGTCATTTAATACATTTACAGCAGCTTATGATTTGTTTTACCAAATATCTTGTTCATTGTTTTTACTACTCACAACAAGTTTTATGAAAAATTTACCAAACAGAATTATTGTGACTTATTGACAGCTGCTTTTTGACAATATGAAAGGTACAGCATTACCAAACCAAGCCTTAAAAACGATGTTAACCCAACTTTTGAGGGCATTGAATATTTGTGCCTTTGTTTTTTCTTTTTCTTTTTTGAAAAATTTGAATATTTTGAAACTTAATATGAACTTTGTGGCCCGGGTTTGGCTTTATTTTTCTCCTCACTTTTGGCTTAGAGGAGGTACACACAAACTGCTTCAACTCAAAAATAATTTTTTATTCAATGTTCTTGTCTGGTTTAACTTTTAAAACAGTTTTTAAGTTTAAGTTTTTCTTCAAATATGTTTTGGTATTATAGATTTTATTTTTAAGCTTTACGGAAAAGTATTTTTTGGCTTTCAGAGTCCAAAAAGCTAAAGTTAAAAAAAAAAAAAAATTCAAATAGAAAACAAGGAAATTCAAATTAATTTTAATAATTATTTTATTTTGACAAATATAACCACAATATTTATCAAAATTATTTTTTTAGTAATTTTAATCTCAACATTTTTATATCTCACAACACTTTTACATTAACTCATCCAAACACTTTTTTTATTTTTTATACAACGCTTTTTAAACAATTCTACTTAAAAAATATTTTTATACATAGTGATTTTACACCAAGCTTATCCAGTCTTTTAGGCATTAACTGTCAAATTATAGCATTACGCGCATTTTAAAACTTGCTTAGCCTCTTTCAAGACTGAGATATGGAATGAATTTTGCTTATGAAAGCACTGGTTTTTTCAACACATTGGCTAATCTAACCAACATAAAAACCCAAATCGACTTTTTCCAAAAGCTAATCCAAGAAAATGCCTACACCAAACAATACCTTGAGTCCTCCATTGCTCTAGAATCAGTTGCTGGCAACGATTATACTAATTTTCTAGTAAAAAATGGAAGCCTAGAGGTGAGTTTTAATTGAGTTAAATAATTATAATGACTTGCGGACTGTGGCTTATGTATGTTTCTTGCGTTGTTTGCTTGATTCTATGTCTCTTTTTAATGTGATAGAAGTTGCCAACCATCACTGCATCTCTAGTTAATTAACTTTCCTTGAATCTCATACGCATTCAAAGCTTGGGAGTGAAAAAGATAGCAGGTTTGGAGCCACTGGGATGTTTACCACAAATATCTGCGGCTTCTGCATATCAAAATTGCATTGACCCTCTAAAATTGTTCTCCAACACTCAACAACCAGATGTTGCTGCAAGCGGTTCAAAACTTGACCCATGAAATTAGTGAAGGAACCGTGTTCATGATGCTAGATCTCAATGGTGCTTTCATTACTACAATAAACAACCTGAGAAGTCATACAGGTAAGATGCGACACCTCAAAGTTTGTGATTTGTCGTGCGGGAGCTAACATTTGTATATGTTAATTCACAAATCAGGTGTATACCGGTTTAATGTTGTGAACCATATAAGCAGCTTTAGTGAGTTTCATTATGGCGGAGCAATGTCAAGTAATTTAACCTATTTTGTGACTGTGTTAAATGATATCAGAGCCAGCCTACTTAGATATATTACAATTACATAGATTAATGCGTCAAATCAAAATTTATTGACGAAAAAGTATTTTAACATTTATAGACTTGTATCATTAAATAAGCATGGAATGATATTTTTTTCATTATATATGCAGGACATTAGAATCGATGAATCCATTGCAACCATGTTGCGTTGGTTTGATCGTGGAGAACTCGTGGAAATTTGAATGAGAAAAGAGAGAAGAATTATACTGTTTGAAAGAACCAGAGATATCATTCTTTTGGGACTTAGTTTATCCTTTTCAAAATGGTTGGCATTTCCTATATTTAGCCTTAGAATCTTCTCTCCAGCAACTCTTTTAGATATGTTAATTAACTTTGACAAAATGTTATTAATTAGATTATAATATGATCCGTTTCACTTACGAGTTCCATCAGAATAAAGTATTTGTTATATTTTCTGTCTTGAGAATATATAATTTGTTCTTTAATTTAAATCCAACATACATATACCACTATAATCCAATATGACCTAATCCCAAATACATAGATACACACAAACAAATGGCACTATATATTTACAAATTTAGTTGAAACAGTACTTAGAGAAAGACATTTTCTAGTTATAAAACTCCAACTTGTATAATTAAATAGATAATTAAATAGAGCACGCCTGAAGTAACATACATACTGAGCAACTCAGAACCAACGGTTTACTTCCCTATTGAAAATGACTGGCCTATATGTTGAGTTGAATATTTGAACAAGAGGTGGAAATTGCAGTAGCATGAACAGAGTGACTGGAATGGTAGCAAGAAGAGTCACAGGAATGAAAATCCATGATTGTCCATGTAATGTAAAGTACATAGCAGCACAAAATGTGATCATCATGGTTGCAATGGAGAAAAATAAGGCAGAAAGGCCTATCATCAACCTCTTGGGCAAAGATTCGAGAAAATCTTCCTCTGCATAACGTGATGTAAGGATGCGCAAAAACATCAATACAGAAGTTGAAGAAGAGAAAAGTGATATGGCATCTGATATCATGAAGAGCATGAATAACTTGTGATTTAAGAATATCGGAGAGCCATTGTCATTGTTACCACCTGGAAAAGTGAATGCTGCAGCAAACATAATGGTAACTATGAGAGCACCTACAACTGTACAAGAGCTTGCTGTCTCCTTCATCCATCTCTCACCCTCTTTTACCAATTCTTTGTGATTCTCTGTGAACACATCTCTAGGTGTCTTCTTATCAATGTTTAAAGCCTCTTGCATATAAGGTGGAACTATACTTTCCACTTCCTGCAAATATTTAAAGAAAAATATTGAATGAACGAAAATAAATCAAGGATCAGATGAAACATATTCAGAGCTAGTTCGCTTTGCATATCATAAAGGACTGATTAATATAAACTTATACTATGTATTAGATAGATCATTAGTTGTATAAATGCATTATCATCTTTCTTACTTAAATGAATAATCCTAACATGCATATATATATATATATATATAAGAAAGGATGAATAATTCAAGACTATATTATTCTCTTATTAATAGATATTGTATAAGAATCAACATAATAGTATTATACGTACTATCATACCCTTTTAACATACACCGAGTAAGACTTTAATGTCAAACACATTTTAACAGATTTAGTCTGAGATAATCACCTTAAACCACTGTAGTTCTCTTTGCATTTGCAAAGCTGCATCCGAGATGCGATTGAGTTCTGTCAAAGGTGCTAATTCCCCAGCCACATGTAGCATGTTATTCTTCCTTGAATCCAACGAACTTACAAGCGCATCTTTTTTTTCATACCCGAATATGAGGCTGAAAACTTTAGATTGACGAAATTGAATAGCATAAAAGAACAAGTTTCTACGTATCTTGTCACGACACCATAAAAGATCTGGATTTGCTTTTGATGATTCAATTATAAACTCTGAGATTCCTCGTTCCGCAGCTCGAAAGATTGCATCATATACTAAACCATTTGACATTTGTTCACGACTTAAAGTTTCAATTTTTTTGCACACAATACGTAGAAGTTCAAGTGATTTCTCATGGTCTAATTTCATTTGGTATATTTTCTTGATTCCTGACACAATTGATAATACAAACTCTATCAATTTCCCAATGATCGATTGTCATTATTAATGTATGAGAAAATGAAGAAATTATGGCTAAAAATCAGATAAACAGAAAATAACTAGTATTATTGAAGGCTTGAGATTAGGCCAAATGTGGAAATAATTAACATCAATTAGGCCAAAGATTTTCTCAAAAAGATTATTTTGCTCATTGACGATTAGTATCTAAGAGTTCATTCCTCATTTCCACATTGTATTCTTTGAAGAAAATTAAAATAAATTATAAATAAAATAAAAAAACCACGAAGCGATCATTAATTACTACCGTCAAACCCTCCCTAGTGCACGAAATGGAGATTGTAAGTAGTAGTTACCTAAGAAATTATGGATATCCGAAATTAATCTTTCCCGTAGGCATGGATGAACTGCAACACAAAGAGAAACAATAATTAATTAAAAAATTCAATAAAAAAAGGAAAACAAAAAAAAGACTTGATCATGCAGCATATGTACCTATTATATTCTCATCGCATTCTCTTCTTTGATCATCATTGTCGATGTTTAGTTGAACGTGATTAGCAGAAGAAGATGGTTTTATCTGGATCCCTTTTCACAAACAATGAGTTCATGTTAATTCTTTTATTTCATTATTACATGAAGAAACAAGAAATAGCTTTGAAAAAATTACAGCATTTTCCATTCCTAATTGCTACTAGAAATATCTATATATATACACAATAAAACCTAGTAATTTGCAATTTAGGACTTCTCATCCTCAAACCTATGATTAGGACCAACTTAAACCAAGGTATTATTTTTCTGTGCAAATGTCTCGCGGTTAAAAATAGTACTAAACAATTAATTATAACAAAAATGTACTGATAATAATAAGGTTCATATAATTGTTGCAATTAAAAAATTATCTCGTAATTAATAAAATTAACAAACAATTTAATTCATGGTAGAAATGTGAAAGTTGTAGTACTTACAATCATAGATCCATTGTTGCCAAAATGAGAGGTTACTGCCACTGGGGAAAGCAGAAGGTATCGTAGCCAAACGTAAAACTAAAGTGCGGTCAAAGTTGTCTGGTGCTATTGCAAAATCTGGGCAACGCTTGACCAAATCCAGTGCCATATCTAGAACAAGTCATTATAAGGTAATGTACATGGATTAATTGGTAATTCCCTTTTGGAATCTCAAAACATGATTAAAATGTTGTTAATTAGTAAAATCAAATGCACAATAAAATAAAAAGTTAAAATTAGGGTGTGTTTGGTATGAGGTTAATAGGACTTAAACCTTAAAGGAGAAATGTTTAACCTGTATTAAGTGTGTTTGGAAAAAAATTCCTTGAAAGGTTATAATTTCTGGAGATTAAAATGTCTTCATAAAAAGGCATTAATATATAACCTACGGGGGACTAGTTTAAGAAGGGTCATATTGAACTAGGAGAGTTGGTGACAGTCCAGTCCTTCTCTTTCTGAGTGCTAATTCTTGAATCTACTTCGAGAATTCCTCATTAGAGAGGGATTCTTCCAAGCTTGCCTTGCAGGATCTTCATATGGTTCGAATTGTTGAAAATGGGTACTCGCAAGAACGAGACTTTTAAATCCTCATCCATGGAGCTCCAAACAGACTCGATCAGTCCAATCTCTGAACAAAGCGACACACTAAAGCTCATCCTTCACCATGATTCCATCGTTTCAAGGAAGCATGAGATTGCCGAGGCTAGGGTTTAAGAAGAATAGGGGGCTTGAGAATAAATGGCTTCGACCATTGCTAACAGGTTGTACTAACCTTCACTACCATTTCTTCGATTAGAGCTAGAGACTGATTGGGAAAAAGGAAGACGAATTACCGGAAAAGCTTGCTGGAAAGAAATATTCAAATCCACCAATTGTTAAGCAATAGAATGTCTTTGCTTTTCAATTTACTCCAACCAGTAAAACAGGCAGAAAATAAAAATCACATCAAACTATACTCCTGAGTTAATATTAATATTTAATCCGATTCCAATCATAATTAATATTTAACTTGTTATAGCTTAATTAATATCTATTATCACAGCCAAACACAATTAATATTAAAATTTCTATCCTTAACGCATGTTCCATGAAAATATATTTATAAAACACTTAACCTTTGAATGTTTAATCCTCAACCAAACACACCCTAAAGGTAATCATATTATGGTGTATATGTAACCCATAAGAAGTATTCAACGTTAGATTTTGCTTAAAAAAAGGGATTTTATTTTCATTTGTTTTTACAAATGATAAAGAGAGGCAGAGTGGTAAAATATGTTTTTAAGAAAGGCAAATATATGTTATGTTCTCAAGTTTTAGGAAATTTTTTAAGTGAAAATATTTCAAGGAGTTAATTCAACTAATGAATATATTTGATAAGCGGTTTGTTGAATTGATAATTGCATGATATTAAAGAGGTTGGAAGAGATAAATCCTCCAACAAATCATGTGTCAATGTTTAAATATTGGGCCTCGGACTTATCGAGTTGTAATTAACCTAGATTGAGTACTATCTAAGCTAAAATTCATGTGTTTATAGAACTAATGATTTTGTCTTAATTTCTCAATTTAAACTACAAGTAATTAGACTTACTCAATTATACCATTCCACACATCTCTATAGATTAATAAAATATATAATTGTTTCTTACCCATAAGTCTGAGATAATAGCATTGGCAAAGAAGTGTAGCACCATAGGTTTCTTTTTCACCCACGAGTTCCTCAAATGGAGTGACTGAGTAAAGATAGCGAGCCATTTCAATGTGACGATATTTAATAGCCAATGAAACTGGAATCCATTTGCGGTTATTTGCAATTGTGAGTACATTTTTGTTTCTCTTAACCACCCATTTGGCCATTTCAATACTTCCAGCAGAAGTTAGAGTTGCAAGAGTTGTGTCTCCCTCATTGTCTCTTATTTCTATTGCTTCCTTTGACATCAATTTCAATAACTCTTTCATAATATTAAAATGCCCAAATTCAACAGCAGCGTGAAGAACCGTCTTGCCAAATGGTGCAATTCTTCGATTCAGTGTATCACGATGGGTGTCAATGAAATCCTTTGCAGCCTCCCACTTTCCTTCCTGCAATGCCTTGTAAAATGTTGCATCCTGAGCATAATCGTTGATGTCTGTTGATCATTGCAAATTAAGTTTTCGTTAATTATTTTTACAAATTAACATGATTTTTTTTTCACATTTCATCTTTAATTTAATACTTAGTTGATCAAGTTGACTGAAATATGTTATGATCTAAATCTTTAAAAAGTGATCAAGCTTCTTCTTCTTTTTTTATCACTTGGAAAATCTTGTCCTCTAATGCAAAAATGTAATTAGGTTTTATTACATACATAGCAAAAGAAATTATTAAAAAAGGACAAAGATATTTATACATACTTATTTATTTACAATGATTCAACATTTGATTTTTATTTTTTTTTTATAAAAATGATATTTCACTAACTTTAAGTATAATTAGGATTCAAATCTTCTGCTCTTATAACAGGATCAAATCCTGTAAGAAAAATTACTACATACACAAAAATATATATATATATATATTCCTCAATAATTAAATTATTATGACAAAAATTAGTGTTTTTCTCTCAAACAGATTCATGTATTATGTGAAATAATCTAAATCTATCAATAATGTCAAAACAAATTTATTAGTTTAAAAAGTGAGGTGTCACCTCTCAATTGGACCATATCTCATCAATATGGCAAACCAAATTAAATTAATCGATTCTCACAAATAGGACCAAATTAAAAAGAAAAAGTTTCCACTATCTTAAGAAAAATTATTAAAGTGATGAGCCCTTGGTTTGCAGTCGTGCAAATATGCATGGGACACATGCAAAGCAAGTGAAAGGTTTTTCAAGTTTTGAGCATATCAAAATTTTGTTATTCCACCAAATATATTCTGCTCTAACAAGTAGGATCGAACATACCACAATTTTGTTATTCCACCAAACATATTTATTGTATCTTAATTATAAGTTTTTTTATATAAATAAATTATATAATTTATTTTCAATAATCGCCAAACATAATAAAATTGAAATTCTACGAGGGAGAGAGAGAGAAACAACCTGGAATATCTGCTGACTTATCTTCATCTAATTCAAGACATGTGGCCATAGATCTGTACTTATTATACAAAGCATCCCAAGCTTTTTTGGCAGTAATATCATTTTCCATTGTTACAGAAAGTGCTTCCGATCCACATGACATATGAATTGCATGTAAAGCCGCCGCATTTTTTCTTTTCCACGATTTAAACTCAGCAGTATCAATATCACAGTCGGGTGATTGGACCTCTACGATCACATCCCATAGATCTTGTCCCAACAAATAATTTTTCATCCAAACATGCCATTCTGCATAATTGTCTTGATTAAGAAGCTCCCGAACCATTGGAGATGTAGAAGACGGCGTTAACCCAACTTTTGAACTCATTCTACTTACTGCCCAAAAAAAATTTAAATAAGTGACGTACAGATTGTGAAGCAAAGCAAAGTTTGAAAGTATTCAAGTACTTGTTGATGGTTGAAGCTCAAGTCCAGAAACTAAAGAGATGCATAGCTTGCAGACTGCAGAAGCAAATGGAGAAATGCACTGGGTGAGCGGATACTTGACTGCACTGGCTAGTTTTATAGCCAGTCAAGACGCTATTAATTAATTAATTTAATTGAACTGACCAATATACTGTATTTTTAAACCACATCTGAATAATGTAAAATTTTCTCAAATTATACAGTCTCAAGTGAAATTTTTAAAATTTGATTAGCTTATCAGACTAATTACTAATAACAATATCACATTTCTTATTATATTTGATTATAATCTTATCAAACTTATTTTTAATTTAATAATTTAGATGTTCGGTATTTAACTAGAATTTTTTTTTTTTTTATATGATTATGTATTATTTTTTAATATAATATAAAAATAAACAATAATTTTGTACTTATTTTTCTCCACTTATAATCAGATTTAATAATAATTCTATTTGATCAAGTAAAAGATTATAAGATTCCTATTATATCACAAATGACATCCACATATCATTAATACATCACCTAAAATTTAACCAAATTACTTTCTCGATTAATGAATACTAATTTGATATTTTATATTTTTTTTATTGAAACTGTCAAAACTTGGTTATCAAGTAGCAAGGGTCCAGAAAAGAAATATTTCTTTTAGCTTTACATCCCCAGAATATTCCCAAGGCATATTAGAAACATTCTTTTTATTGAGTTAGACGATGGAGGGCCGAGGTCGCCTGCTGGCTTTAGATCTATGACCGATTATAAATGGAAGTGTTGAAGGAAAGTGTCGGTTGCAGCATTTTTAATGAAAACGAAAATAAATAACTTTACAGTGTTTTAAATTAGTTTCAAAGAGGTTAAAGTTTCTAAAATTTTTGTGAAAATCATTTAATTAACCTCCTGAAACTATAACCTTTGAGTTCTTTCTTTTGCCATACACACTTAACAGAGGTTAAAGTTTTATCACTTAATTTTGTCCACTATTAACTCTATACCAAACACACCCCAAAGATAATAAAATCTAGATGTATATGTAACCTAATAAGAAATATTCAAAGTTAGATTTTGCTTTAAAAATGAATTTTTTTTTTCTTTACAAATGATAAAGAGAGTTAGTGTGGTAATATATGTTTTTTAAGAAATTTAAATATATTTTATGTTCTAAAGTTTTACGAATCTGAAATATTTTGAAGAGTTAATTATAGAAATAAAAATATTTGACGAGTGTCTTGTCAAATTGATAATCACGCTTTAAAATAGAGGTTGAAAGGGATAAATCCTCGTATAAATTATGTGTCAATGTTTAAATATTGGATCTCAAACTTACTAAATTGTATACAACCCAGCATGAGTACTATTTAAAGCTAAAATTCATGTGTTTGTAATAGAGCTAATGATTTTGCCTTCTATAAAACATATTTAATGCAGGATGACAATGGAGGATATGCAGAAGAAGCTGTGAGCATGGAGTGGGCTGAGAAAAGTGCTTAACTAAGCATTCATTGTCTCTGTGGCAAAAAAAGGAAGTTTTAATTTCTCATTTTAAACGACAAGTAAATAGACTTAATTATAGTATTCCATGTATATCTATATATATTAATAACATATATAATTGTTTCTAAGTTATTACCCATAAATAAGTTTGAAATAGTAGAATTGGCTAAGAAGTGTAGAACCATAGATTTGTTTTTTAGGCACTGAGTTTCTCCAGTAGAGTGACTGAGTAAAGACAGTGAGCCATTTCAATGTGACCATATTTAATGTAGCTAATAAAACTAGAATCTAGTTGTAGTTATTTGCAAGTGACTGCTTTTTTGTCTTTCTTAACCACCCATTTGGCCCTTTCAAATTCCAGAAGAAATTAGATTTGCAAGAGCTTTGTCTCCCTCATTGTCTCTTATGTCTATTGCTTCTTCTGACATCAATTCCAAATTTCCAATAACTCTTTAATTTCATTGTCTTAAAATGTCCTAATTCAACAACGGCAGTAATTCCTTCACTCAATGCATTAGGGTGGGTGTCAGTGAATTTCTTTGCATGCAGCCTCCCAATTTCCAATTTGCAATGTCTTGTAAAATCTTGTATATTGAAGCTTGGTGTCTTTTGATCAGTGCAAATTAAGTTTCTTTGTTAATTTAAAATGATGTTTTTTCACATTCCATCTTTAAGTTAATAATTAGTTGATGAAGTTGACTGAAGTATGTTATGATCCAGTGTATAGTGCAACAAACATTAAAAAATGATTAAGCATTTTTTTTTTTTTTCATTTGGAAAATCTTTCTTCTGATGCAAAAATGTAATTTATGTTTTATTACATACATAGCAAAAGAAATTAGGAAAAAGGACAAAGATGTTTATACATATTTATTTACAATGATTGAACATATGATTTTTGTTATAAAAATGGTATTTCACTAAGGTTTGAATATAATTGGGATTTAGATGTTCTTATATTTCTCTTGTAACATGATCAAATCATGTAAAAAAAAAAAAAGACATGCAAAAAAAAAAAAAAAAACCTTTAAAAATTAAATGGAAAATTTTGTTTTCCACTAAACAGAATTATTAATTGTATGAGATGATCTAAATCTATTAATAATGTCAAAACAAATATACTTTTTTGAAAGAGTGAGGTGTTAAATCTCAATTGGATCATATTTGGGCTACTGTGAAACCAATGATTGAATTAATCGATTCTCACAAACATATCCAAATTAAAAAGAATGAAGATTCCATTATCTTTGAAAAATTTATTAAAGTGGTCAGCCACTTAGTTTGTGGTCGTACAAACATGGAACACATGTAAAGCAAATGGAAGTTGCTCACTCAAAAAAAAAAAAATTATATATATATATATACAATTAAACAGAGCAAAGATTCCATTATCTTTGAAAAAATTATTATTGAATTGCCGTCGTACAAACATGTGAAAAAAAAAAAAAAAAGAAGCAATTAAAAAGTAAATATTCCATTATCTTTGGAAAAATATTAAAGTTGTCACCCACTTGGTTTGCAGTCGTTGTTTGTACAAAAAAAAAAACAAAACAATTAAAAAGTATAAAGATTCCATTATCTTTGGAAAAATTGTTATGCGGGAGTCACTTTGCTTGTAGTTGTTCAAACATGGGACACATGCAAAGCAAATGAAAGTAGCTCATAAAAAAAAGAACCGTCTTGCCGGAGAATGTAATTTCTCCACTTTGTACATTAGGGTGCATGGTTGTTAATGAATTCCTTTGTAGCCTCGCAGTTTCCTATCTACAATGACTTGTAAAATCTTACATACTCAACATAATCATTGGTGTCTGTTGATTGCATAGCTGCTTTGTTAATTTTTTAACAAAATGATGTTTTTTTCACGTTCCATCTTTATGTTAATAATTAGTTCATTAGATTAACTGAAATATGTTATAATTTAGTATATAGTGTAACAACCATTAAAAAGTGATCGAGGGTTTTTTTTTTTTTTTTTTCTCACTAGGAAAATATTGTCTTCTTATGCAAAAATGTGATTAGGTTATATAATTACATACATAGCAAAATAAATTTTTTAAAAAGGACAAAGATGTTTATACATATTTATTTATAATGATTGAACATATGTTTTCTTGTTATCAAAATGGTATTTCACTAGTTTAGATGTAATTAGATTCAGATTTTATTATTTTTATTTTTTTATTTTTTTTGATAACAGGATCAGATCCTGTGAAAAAAAGATATGCACAAAAAAAAAAATCAATAATTAAAATTATTTTAAATTCAATTGTTATGACGGAAATTGGTGTTTTTCTCTCAAACATATTTATGTATTATGTGAAATGATCTAAATATATCATTAATGTCAAAATAATTTTATTGTTATTTTAAAAAGTGAAGTGTTTACCTTTCAATTAGATCACTGATCAACATGTCAAACCGACCATTGAATTACTAAAAAGAGTAAAGATTTCACCATCTTTAGAAAAATTATTAAAGTTGGTTTGCATTCATACAAACATATAAGTAAATCAAGTTAAAGTTGCTCCCCAAAAAGGAAAAAAAAGAAAAAAGAAAAGCAAGTGAAACGTTTTTCAAGGTTTGCACATATCAAAATTTTGTTATGCCACCTGTTACAATAGAACATTTGGATTGAAGGGCAAGTTGGTACTTGAGTGCACTTGGAAAGTGGTCAAGTTTTTCTTTTTCTTTTTTTTTTCTTTTTTCTTTTCACTTGGAAAATCTTGTCTTCTTATGCAAAAATGTGATTAGGTTTTAATTATTACATACGTAGTATTAAGATTGAACATATATTTATTATAACATGATCAGATCCTGTAAAAAAAAAAAAAAAAAGACATACACACAAAAGTTCTTTAACAATTCAATTTATTTTGGAATTAAATTATTCTGACAAAAATTAGTATTTTTCTCTCAAACATATTCATGTATTATGTGACAATATTTAAATTTATCAATAATGTCAAAACAAATTTGTTATTTTAAAATGAGAGGTGTCACCTCTCAATTATACCATATTTGATTAACCTGTTAATTGAATTATTAAAAAGAATTAAGGTTCCACTATCATTAGAAAAATTATTAAAAAGTATAAAGATTCCACTACTTTTAGAAAAATTGTTAATGTGGGGAGTCACTTGGTTTGCAGTCGTATAAGCATGGAACACATGTTAAATAAATCAAAGTTGCTCACCAAAAAGAAGAAGAAGAAAAAAAATAAAAAATAAAAGCAAGTGAAAGCTTTTTTCAAGGTTTGAACATATCAAAATTTTGTTATTCTATTGTTAGAACAGAACACGTTTGGTACCATATTCAAAGGTTATAGTAGAACATTTATGATAATTCAAATTTTATCAATCTAATAATATTATTGCATGTGATTGGTGAAGGTATAAGAAACTAATTTTAACAGTAATAACCACAATTAATATCTTATAAATATTATAACTGATATCATCATATCCCATTATAACTATAACAAATTTTATAACTACCTTCTAAATACAATGACATGTGACATAATTTGATTAGCCACTATCTTTTATATAAAGGGATCAAACCATAATGGTAAAACAGGTTATTACTCTTAACTTATACTCTTTACAACTTCTTAGCTTATTATTTTGATTATACTGATTTGATTGTCGAAGTTTTCTCAGGTCTCAATGATCGTTCAGGAGCCATGTGGAAAATATCTCAGATAGTCAAATCTAATTTGCATGTGAAAAACTACTTAGGTGGTCAAATCTAGTTTTAATATTGACACCAACTGTAAGAATTTTATTTGATTTGAATTTCCAATCCATGTACCAAAACAAAATTCATAAACTCACAAATGTGGCCATTCTGTTCTTCAAATTCTCAGATTGATTTCAAAATCGAACTATAGATCTAAAAATACCACCACAACAATAAATTTTTTCCTGACCAACATACTCAAAGAACACCGCCATTGGATACTAGATGTGCCCCCATAGCTGATGAAAAAAATCATACCACAGCCTTCGAAACCTCCACCCAATCATTGCGCCCCCAAGAATGCAGCTAACGGAGGTGGCATGTCCCCTTACAAAATTGTTGCAACGAGCGACTAGAATTTTGATTTAACATCCTGGACCCAGATCATGATATGGCCCAACCTTAATTCGACCAAGTTTCTTGACTAGAGCTCAATCATCATGCTCGACTCATTTTGGCCCAAACCCAAAAGGTTTTGAAAATTTCTATTTGGTCTCTAAACTTTTACATTTTTATGGAAATGGTCTAAATTTATTACATATATACATAGTTATCCCAAAACATTAACAAATTTTTAAATTTGGCCCAAATGATTATATATATCTGATAAGTCCAATATCTTTTTATAATTACATAAATGACCTAAAACTTTAATAATTTATATATTTATCAAGCTCTTTTTTTTTTTACAGATGTACCCCCCAAATTTACATTAATTTCCCAAATACTGCTAGATAATTACACATAGACCCAAACTTTTTATATTCTCAATAAATTGCCCGAATAATTCAAGAAAATTTAATACAGGCCCCTAGATTCTATATTTTCATATAGATAACCTAACTAAATTTGAAACTTTACCAATGTATCCTTGGATTTTATAATTGTATACTTCCACTAAATAATTTTTGATTAGTCAACAAAGACTACATTACATATTTTTAAATATGTGGATTTAATGAAACTTCTGTTGAGCTAGGCTTTTCAGCCTCAATTGTAACATATTCTAAAACAAATTCTTGCATGAAGTCACCAAATCTGAGGTTGCTCCAGACCAGTAGCCTAATGGAGAAAATTGGGTTTTCTTTTTTTTTTTCTTAATAATGAATACCGTACAGCTCAACACCTGGGTGTCATATGGTAGACCTGTGTGTCCTGTGAGAGGCTTTGGCTAGTTTTCAATCTACTACAAGTAAAGTAAGAAGGTTTCATATCTCAAGACAAACCCCATAAGGAATTTTGATTCATAGAACATTTTTCATCTTTGCTTTAAATATGTTGGAGTGGGAAGCTGAGAATATGAAATAAAACTATATTTGCAAATTCAGTTCAAACACTTAGAAAGACGCGTTTTAGTTGTAAAACTCCAACACATACTATATAAGTTCACTAGATAGTAAAAATAGATAAACAGAGCACACAAAGTAACATACATAACTCAGAACCAAGGCTTTACTCCCCTGTCGAAATTGACTGGCCTACATCTTGAGTTGAACATTTGAATAAGAAGTGGAAATTGCAGTAGTATGAACAAAGCGACAGGAATGCTAGCCAGAAGAATCACAGGAATGAAAATCCATGTTGGTCCGTGTAATATCAATTAAATAGCAGCACAAATTTCATCATCCTGGTTGCAATGGAGAAAAATAAGGCGGAAAGGCCTATTATCAACTTCTTAGGCAAGGATTCGAGAAAATCTTCCTCTGTGTAACGCGATGTAAGGATGCCCAAAAACATCAATACAGAAGTTGAAGAAGAGAACAGTGATATGACATCTGAAATCATGAACAGCATGAATAACTTGTGGTCTAAGAATACGGGATGGCCATTGTCTTCATCACCACCTGGGAATGTGAAAGCTGCAGCAATCATAATGGTAACTATGAGAGAACCTACAACTGTACAAGAGCTTGCTGTCTCCTACATCCATTTCTCACCCTCTTTTACCAATTCTTTGTGATTCTCTGTGAACACATCTCTAGGTGTCATATTATCCACGTTTAAAGCCTCCTACATATATTTAGATATAAAAATTGTGATAAAGAAAATAAATCAAAGATTAGATGAAACATATTTAAAGCAAGTTCGTTTTGCATATCATAAAGAATTGGTTAATATAAATTTATATTAGACAGATCATTAGTTGTATATTTGCATTATCATCTTTCCCACTCAAAAGATAAACCTAACAGGCACATGTAGTATCAATAATACAAAACTATTATTCTCTTATTAATAAATATTGTATAAGAGTCAACATAATAGAATTATAGGATACACCGAACAAACCTTTATTCTCAAAAAAAATTAACACATTTAGTTTAAGATAATCACCTTAAACCACTTCAATTCTTTTTACATTTGCAAAGCTGCACCTGAGATATGATTGAATTCTGTAAAAGGTGTTAGCTCCCCAGCCACATGTAGCATGTGATTGTTACTTGAATCTACAAAACTTGCAGCCCCATGTTTGATTGGTAGCCCGAATATAGGCCTGAAAACATTATATTGACGAAATTGAATAGCATAAAAGAACAAGTTTCTAGACATATTGTCATGAATTCATAAGAGATCTGGATTTGCTGTTGTTCATTCAATGATAAACGCTAAGATTACTCCTTCTTCTACTCGAAAGATTGCTTTGTATACTAAACCTTTTGATAATTGTTTAGCATCTAAACTTTCCAATGGGTTGCACACAATACGTAGAAGTGCAAGGGATTGCTCATGGACTAATTTCATTTTGTATATTTTCTTGATTCCTAAGTTGACACAAGTAATAAAACAATTTCTATCAATTTCCCAATGATCAACTATCATTATTAATGTATGATAATTAAAATGAAAAAATTAAGGCTAAAAAGTACAGAAAACAAAGAAAACAAAAAATAACTTGTATTATGTAAGCCTTGAGATTAGGCCAAATGATGGAAATAACATAAATTAGGCCAAATGATGTTGTCAAAAAGATTATTTTGCTCATTGAAGATTAGTATCTAAGAGTACATTCCTCAATCCCATATTGTATTATTTGAAAAAATTAAAATTAAAAAAAGGCCACGTAGCAATCATTAATTAATACTGTGAAACCCTCCCTAGTGCATGAAATGAAGATTAAAGAAGTAAATTAAGTTTAAAGAGAGTACTAATTTTTGAGTAAGTAGTAGATACCTAAGAAATTAATATCCAAAATTAATCTTTCCAGTAGGCTTGGATAAACTGCAACATAAAGAGATACAATAATTAATTAAAAAATCAATAAAAGAAAGAAAAGAAAATAATTAATCATGCAGCATACGTACCTATTATATTATCATCACTTTCTCTTCTATGATCATCTTCGTCGATGTTTAGTTGAATGTGATTAGCAGAAGAAGATGGTCTTATCTGGATCCCTTTTCACAAACAATGAGTTCATGTTAATTCATTTATTTCTTTATAGCATGAAGAAATAACAAATAGATTTGCAAAAATTACAGCATTTTCCTTTCCTAATTGCATTCTAGAAGTTTATACATTTATACAACAAATCCTAGTAATCCGCAATTCTGGAATTCATCATGATCATAGGACGAACTTAAACCAGGGTATCATTTTGCCGAGCAAATGTTTCATGGTTAAAAATAGACAATTATAACTAAAATGTGCTGATAATTATAAAGATTTATCTAATTGTTGTGGTTACAAAATTATCTTATAATTAATATAATTAACAAACTATTTGTAGTACTTACAGTCATAGATCCATTGTTGCCAAAATGAGAGCTTACAGCCACTGGGGAAAGCAGAAGGTATAGAAGCCAAACCAAGAACTAAAGTGAAGCCATCGACGTCTGGTGCTATTGCCAAACGTGGGCAATACTCAAGCAAATCCAGAGCAATATCTTAGAATGTACATGGATTAATTGATACCAACAACTTCCCTTTTGGAATCTCAAAACATGATTAAAATGTTGTTAATTAGTAAAATCAAATGTGAAATAAAGAAAAGTTAAAATTAAATCATGTCTAGGTGTTTATGTCACCTAATAAGAAATACTCAGAGTTAGATTTTGCTCAAAAAATGGATTTTTTTAAACAAATGATAGAGTTAGAAGGGTACTACATGTTTTTAAGAAAGCTAAATATATGTTATGTTTTAAAGTTTTAGGAATTTTTTAAGTGAAAATATTTCAAAGAGTTAATTAAAGAAATGAAAATATTTGACATGTGTCTTGTCGAATTGATATTGTGTGAGCTTAAAGAAAGAGGTTAGAAGGAATAAATCCTAATACAAATCATTTGTCATTGTTTAAATATTGGACCTTAGACAATTTAAGTTAAAATTCATGTGTTTATAGCTAATGAATTTGTCTTCTATAAAACAAGAAGTTTTAATTTCCATTTTAAACGATAAGTAATTAGACTTACTTGATTATATTATTTCATGTATATCTATATATTAGTAAAATATATAATTGTTTCTAAGTTCTTACCTCACAATTCTGAAATAGTAGCATTGGTTAAGATGTGGAGCACCATAGATTCCTTTTTCAGGCACGAGTTCCTCTAATAGAGTGACTAAGTAAAGATAACGAGTTATTTCAATGTGATCATATTTAATAGCGAATGTAACTGGAATCAAGTTGTAATTGTTTTTTTATCAAATTAAAAAGATGTTTTTCCACATTCTATCTCTAAGTTATTAAGCTTTTTTTTGTAATTTCTTTTTCTACTTGGAAAATCTTGTCATCTTATGCAAAAATGTAATTAGGTTTTATTACATACATAGAAAAAGAAATTAGAAAAAAAAGGACAAAGATTTTTATACATATTTATTTAGAATGACTGAAAATATAATTTTTGTTATAAAAATGGCATTTCACTAAGGTTTAAGTATAATTAAAATTTAGATTCTCTCATTTTTATTTTTATTTTTGTAAAAGGATCATATTTGTAAGAAAAAAGTATACGCACAAAAAAAATTCTTCAAAAATCAAATTATTGGTGTTTTTCTTAAACCAACTCATGGATTATATGAGATCATCTAAATCTTTTAACAAAGTCAAAACAAATTTAATTTTTTAAAAAGTGAGTTGTCACCTCTCTATTGGATCATATTTGATTAACCTTTCAAACCAATGGTTAATTAATCAAATCTCACAAGCAAGACCAAATTAAAAGAATAAAGATTCCACTATCTTTGGAAAAATTATTAAAGTGGTGAGCCACTTAGTTTGCAGTCGTACAAACATGAATTTCATTTATTCCAAATATGAAATTTGAAATGAATTCTACATTGTTATTTAGGTTTCAAATCCACCTTTATGATATCATATGTTCTACTATTGTTAAACCAATAACTCGAGAATTGATATTTTTTAAATTTTAAAATATTAATTATGATATTTATTGTATCTTAGTTATAAGTTTAGTGCATATAAAAAATAATTTAATTTTTTTCAATAATCACCAAACATAATGAAAATTAAAATTCCACAAGGGAGAGAGAGAGAGAGAGAGAGAGAAATAACCTAAAATATCTCCTAGCTTATCATCTTTTAATAATCTAGGTTGTGTCATAGGCCCATACTTATTATTTAAATCATTCCAAGCAATTTTGGCATAATAAATTTCCGTTGTTAAAGAAAATGCTTTCGGTCCACATGACATTTGAATTGTATGTAAAGCTGTCGCATTTTTTGTTTTCCACGATCTAAACTCGGCAGTATCAATAGTATCACGGCCAGGTAATTGGTCCTTTACGACGACATCCCACAGATCTTGTCCCAACAAATAATTTTTCATCCAAACACGCCATTCTGCATAATTGTCTCGTTTAAGAAACTCCCGAACCATTGGACACGTAGAAGGCGGCGTTAACCCAACTTTTGAACTCATTTTATTTACTGCCAAAAAAAAAAATGAAAATAAGTGACTCAGTCACAGATTGTGAAGCAAAGCAAAATTTGAAAGTATTCAAGTATTGTTGATTGTTGAAGCAAATTCACAAGTCCAGAAACTAAAGAGATGTATAGCTACCTGACTGCTGAAGCAAATGGAGAAATGCACTGGGGTCAGCAGATACTTGACTGCACTGGCTAGTTTTATAGCAAGACAATGTGCTATTAATTAATTAATTAATTTAATTATAACTGACCAATATACGTCCACCAACTTCATATATAAATATATTTTTGGTTAAAATTGTCAAAACTTAGTTATCAAGTAGCAAGAGTCCACAAAAGAAATATTCCTTTTACCCCAAAATATTCCAAAGGCATAAATTTTAAATTAATCCAAAGAGGTTAAAGTATCCATAAATTTTGTGAAAACCATTTAACCTCTCAAAATATAACCTTTGAGGCTTTTTTTACCAAACACACTTAACACAGGTTAAAAGGGATAAATCCTTGTAGAAATTATTTGTCAATGTTTAAATATTGGACCTTCAAACTGACCGAGTTGTATCCAATCCAAATTGAGTTTATTTAAGCTAAAATTCATGTGTTTATAATAGAGAAAATATTTTGTCTTCTATAAAACATGAAGTTCTAATTTGTCATTTTAAATGACAAGTAATTAGACTTACTTAATTTTATTGCTCCATCAAGTTCTACCAATAGACTGACTGAGTAAAGATATCAAGCTATTTCAATGTGACCATATTTTGATAACCAATGAAACTGGAATCCAGTTATAGTTACTATTGTGACTACTTTTTTGTTTTTCTTAACCACTCATTTGGCTATTTCAATAGTTCCAAAAGAAGTTAGAGTTGCAAGACCTGTGTAACCCTAATATCTTATATTTCTATTGTTTATTCTGATATCAATTCCTACACTCAGTGCATCAGGGTGGTGTTAATGAATTTCTTTGCTGACTCCCAATTTCCATTTTGCAATGCCTGGTAAAATCTTGCATACCGAAGCTTGGTGTATATTTATCATTGCAAATTAAGTTTCTTTGTTAATTATTTTACAAATTAAAATGATGGCTTTTCACATTCTATCTTTACGATAATAATTAGTTGATCAAGTTGACTGAAATATGCTATGATCCAGTATATAGTGCAACAACCATGAAAAGGTGATCAAGCTTTTTTCTTCTTCTTTTTCACTTGAAAAATCTTGCAACAACCGTTAAAAAGTGATCAAGCTTTTTTCTTCCTCTTTTTTCACTTCAAAAGTCTTTCCTTCGATCTGGATGCAAAAATGTAATTATGTTTTATTACATACATAGCAGAAGAAATTAGAAATTAAGAAGGATAAAGATGTTTATACATATTTATTTACAATAATTGAACACATGATTTTTGTTATAAAAATGATATTTCATTACGGTTTAAAGTATAATTAGAATTCAGAGATTCTCATATATTTCTTGCAACAAGATTAGACCCTGTAAGAAAAAGTAAACAAAACAAAAATTTTCAAAAATTGAACGGAAATTGACGTTTTCCTTTTAAACATATTCATGTATTATATGAGATGATCTAAATCTATCAATAATGTCAACAAAAAAAATTTAGTTTTTATAAAAGTGAGGTGTCACCTCTCAATTATATCATATTTGATAACTTGTGAAACCAATGATCCACAAACAAACTTAATTAAAAAAGAATAAAGATTCTATTATGTTTGGAAAAACTATTAAAGAGGTCAGCCACTTGATTTGCACATACAAACATGGAAACATGTAAAGCAAATCAGAGTTGCTCACCAAAAAAAAAAAAAAAAAAGCAATTAAAAAGAATAAAGCTTTCATTATCTTTGAAAAAATTATTGAAGTAGTGAGTCACTTGATTTGCAGTCGTACAAAAAATTTTCACATGTAAAGCAAATGAAAGTTGCTCACCAAAAAAAAAAAAAAAAAAAAAAAAGTAATTGAAAAGAATAAAGATTCTATTATTTTTGGGAAAATTATTAAAGTTGTCAGCCACTGAGTTTACAGTCGTACAAACATGAAACACATTTAAAGCTAATTATTAAAATTATTTGTTCATATTTTATAAAAAAATTTATTGAAATTGTCAACATAGTAAATGATTTTAATTTAATTTTGATTTTTATAATAAAAAAACTTCAATTGAATTAGTTTTTTTTTTTTTTTTTTAAATCAAGATAGAAACACTATCTAATACGATAAAATACAATTATTTTGTACAATTTTGGTTATATTGATAAAAAGAAATTAATTAATAATTATTTTATTAAACACTGATATATTTTTTAATCATTTGATTAATATGTTATAAATAATTTTTACTAAAAATTATAGACATCATACTATAAAACTCGATTATAATAAAATTAAGTGTCTTAAAGACACTTATTAAGAAGTATTTCTCAATTTTTATAAAACATGTTCTTATTTATTAATTTTGGAGTCTTATTTTTTAATAAGACACTAATACCCTTAAAATAAATTCAATATTTTATGTAAATAATTATTTCTAGTATAATTTTAATTATACAAAAAATAAGTACTTATATCAATTATAATAGAAAAACAAACAAGGCCTAAGATAATTGGGAATTTGGAGTTTGGACTGCAATTCCCGTAATTAAAAGAGGGTTTGGCTTAGAGGCGGGCGGTACACACCAATCGCTTCGGCTCAAAAATTATTTTTACTATTTAATATTTGTGGTATAGTTTTTTAGCTTTTAAGTAAAAAAAAAAAAAAAAAACCACGCCGACTCCACATACTTATCACACTTTTTCTATAAAAGGGCACTAAAGCCGCGTAGCAAACAAATTTCGCGCGCCGTCCCCTTCTCAGATTTGAAAAAGAATGCACTGTTCGGAAAATGGAGATGGGTCTCCCCTTTCAAATTTCCCGACCACCGCAGGTTCTCACTCTCAAACCCTACCGTCTCCGATGTTCTCTCTAAGTCAGTTATTCCTCTCCGGAAAATTCTTGTCTCTGGCTGTAGTTGTATCTTCTGCATTTGCCATTGGTTTAAAAACAAAACCAATTAAGGCGAGAATGTAATTAGGGTTTTCATTTAAATTTTATTTCAGTTCTCTTTAACTTTTATTTCGTTGTGCATTTCTCTGGATCGTTTGTAAGCTAAGGGTTGGACGATTGATTCACCCTCGGAACTCTGATTTATACGTTCTGGAACGCTACAGTACCATGTTTGGAATGACCCCTAGGGAGTTATCGGATTGTGGTACTCTTTTGCAATCTCTCGTTTTACTGATAGATTTTTTCTGCTATTTGTTTTTTTGCTTGCTCATATTATTTCAGCACATTACGAAACTTACTTGGTGTGCATTTCTATACCTTTTGGTTACAGGGGAAAGGTCGGACGGTGCTTTAGGTTCACTGTTGATATTTGTCTATTTAGGGTTTTCAATTTTTTTTTTTTGTTTTATATTTTTATAAATTACACTTATGCTTTGTTTTCTGATTTTTGGAAAATCTCTCCCTCTTTTCTTTCCTCATCCCCTCCCTATTTAGAGAGATATGCCTTTTACCTTCATTTCAATGGCTTTGAGAACTCCATTATTTCAATGTTGGTTCATTAAAGGTGTCAATTTTTGTGTTTCTTGTACAGATTGGTTGTTCATCAAGATTTTAATGTACATATATGGTGTATCAAGTGCACTTTCTATATTTGTTTTCATGTCGGTGGATATTCTTTTCCACCCAACTTTCTTTAATCCTCAGATACAAGCACAAATTCCTTAAGTTTGTGTGTGGATGTCCTGGTTCCAACTTTATGACCCCAAGAATATCATCTGTAGTCTGGAGCATTCTTTTATTTTTTGCAATTGGTGGAGTCAGATGGATAGTGAAATCACAAAAACTCACCTGAGTCACAATTACAAGATGTTCCTCCATGGAACTAGTTAATCTTAGCCATCATAATGGCAATCTAGCCTTTCTTTCACATAAGCATTATCTAAATTTTGTACATCATGGCTATTTCTGTAATTGCAGAAACAATATTTTTCTCAATTGAACTTTTTGATGCAGATAAAATTTAATCAGTGCGTTCATGCAACTTTCCTTTTAATTACATCAGTGAAACTTATCTTTTTACTTAATTTATTTTTTGTTAAGATTGATGTACTTTGTTAAACAGTTTCTGAAGGCAACAACATCTGAAGAAACTATATGTTGGTCATAAACATGATGCTGTATTAACCATGGAGGATGTTCAACTACTCAATAAGATTTAGTTCAATGAATGTTACTAACCAAAAAAATGAAGGATGAGTCACCTGTGGTTGTGGATGCGGCAGGGAAGTCATTTGAGTTTTTGGGTGACCTTAATATAAAGGTTTGTATATAATTACCTTAATTTTTGTTTGATGTATTGTGTGCATATGAACATTTGTTTTTGCTGCTTTTATATGTGGTTCGAATGATAAGTTATCAAATTGCTGCTGAAGGGGTCTAGTATATCATTGAACCAACTTTTATAGTCAGTTGGTGATATGATGTGTGCAGGCAATATTTCAATCAGCTGTAGAATCTTTAAGTGTTTTGGTACCATTTAATTGTTTACTTTTGCTATTAAATAGTCTTTATTTTTGTAGCATCTGAACAAAGAAGAAATGATGGAAAGGTTCTTATGATAAAACTATAATATCCTTTTTTTATATACAATCCCCTGGATATCATTATTTTGATTTCCTTATTGTTCGCCCTTCATTCTTTTGTTCTTTTTTTTCCCTTCACTTTTCACTCTTCACTTCTGCCTTATTTAAATTAGAGATTCATTTTGGTGTTTCCATAAGGGTTGATATGGGAGAACAAATAAGGTTATTCTTTTAGTTCACGATTGTCGATTGTCCTTTTGGTCAAATTTTGCATGTGAGTTCTGGAGTTTATGATCTCCATATATTTTGCACAAGCCCAGTTGGGTATTGCTTTTCATTCTGTACTTCAAGCATTTTGTTGGTTGTTAAAAATCTTCAACTTATGTTTTTTGGTAAAAACCTTACTGCCCACTTTTTTTCTGGGTAGTTCTATTTGCACACCTGATTCTTTATACTTCTTCTAAACCTATTAGTCAAGAATAATCACACAATAATATTATTGGTTTATTTTTGGAAGAACTTGCCAGTATTAATGGGTTTTGACTGAGGTGCACAAAAGACAGGTGTAAAAGTAGTTTTACTCTTTTTATGTAACAAATCTTCTTTTCCTATTTCAAATGAAGTCTTTGAAGTTAGCAGAAGTTATTTTTAGGGTATTTTTCCTACTTCCTTTATGTCTATTGGTCAATGCTGATAACAACAGTTATATTGTTTGGTTGTGTGCCATTTGTGGATAAACTCTCTCAGGGTATTGATAAACTGGATCCTTGTTCTATTAAATGTATTTTCTTAGAATATACTCGTACACAAAAAGGTATAGATGTTGTAATCCTTCGTTGAATCGTTTCTTTGTTTGTGTGGATGTTACCTGTTTTGAATCTACCTCATACTACATTGACTCACATGTCACTACAAATATCGAAACGGTTCTCCCATTACCTGTTCCTCTTCCATTGTTTACTAAGCGTCCTTTAAGTCCTTTTGGTTGTCTATCTTGTCCTAGTTTATGGGTTTACACTCGACACAAAGTAGACAAGAGTATTCCAACAGATTCTGGTGCTCAACCAGTTGCTTCATTGGCTTCAGATCCAACTCATCCTAACTCTGATCTTCCTCTTGCCATTCAAAAAGATAAACATACATGTTCTTCTGTTTATGCTCGTCCTAGTACTGCCTATCCCATTTTCAAATTTTGTTTCCTATCATCATTTCTCTCTTTCGTATTTTTCTTTAGTCATTTCATTATCTAATGTTTCTGTTCCTAACTCTGTGTTTGAGGCTTTAAAACATTCTGGGTGGAGAAATACCATGGACAAAGAGATGCAGGCTTTAAAAGACAATGATACCTGGGAACTTATGAAACTCCCCTTGGATAAGTCTGTCATTGGGTGTTTACTATGAAGGTTCATCCTAATAGCTCTATTGACTAACTGAAAGCTTGTTTGGTGGCTAAATGTTTACACTCAGGTCTATGGTGTAGATTACTCTGAGACTGTTTTTCATGTTGCTAAGATTACTTGAGTCAGAGTCTGAATCTCTCTTGCTTAATTGGCCACTGCATCAATTAAATATCAAAAATGCCTTTTTGTATGGTGACCTTGATGAATAGGTTTTTATAGAGCAACCTTCAGGATATGTTGCTCAGGAGAAGTCTAGATTGGTTTGTAGGTTAAAGAAATCTTTGTATGGTTTGAAGCAATCTCCCAGATCTTGAATGAAGTAGGAAGGCTCACTGAGCTTTGATGAAGATTTGTAGCATCATTCAAGTGAATACAGATTGAGATCACAGAAACATGAGCTTGTGATATAGCTACACCTAGTTCCGTACCCGTTAATGCAAGAACTATAAATAAAGGACCGTTAAGGGCTGCTTGAGGTTATTTTTCAGGGTAGTGCTATCTGTGCATGGCTTTTTTTTTTTTTTTTTTTTTTTTCTCTCTAGACATAGTAGTTATGTTTGATAACAAGAGGATTGGGTTTTGTTTTAAGGATACAGTTGGATTGGCAATTACGTATAAGAAGTGTTGTTGTCCGTTTGGCAAGGATGCATCCGAATGCTCCTCTAGACAGAAAAAGGTGGGCAAAAAGAAATTTAGTACGACAGACATCTTACAATATTTAGGGGGCTGAGATGTTAGATGGTGAGTTTTGTTGACTTATGCTTTTTGGAAATACCTATGTTGTCTGGTTAATTTCGGAATTTACCTGCCATGATCAATGAGTTTTGAGAGGTGCACAGAAGATAGGTATTCAAGTAGTTGTTCTCTCTTTCTTGTGCAAATCAAGCTGTTTTTCTTTTGCTACCTTTTTTTAAAATAAGGTTTTTGCTTCTAGTTGAGCTAATTTTTTTTCGGCAGTGCTATTTGTGCACCGGATTTTGAGCTTATTTACAGCTATCATGGTTGATTATCTCTTGAGCGAGTGCAGATAATTTATGTAATTTTTTATTATTTTTTTCCCCTAGAATTTTGAAATAGAAGACATGTTCAGTCCAATTCAGTTCCTTTATGAAGTCTTGTCACTCATGTAGCTTTACTCCTTTGGTGTGCAACCCTTTTATAAGTGGTTTTAGCTGCTGGTTGAGCTTATTTTTTGAAGTAATGCTATTACAACAACTGTTATATGTCTAAAGCTGCTTGAGCTTATTTTTCGGGGTAGTGCTATTTGCGCACTTGATTTTTTATACCGTCTCTAAACATTTTAGTTATGTCTGGGAACAACGAGGATTGGGTTTTTTTTGAAGAAGGATGCAGTTGAATTGGCAATTACGCATGAGAAGTATGTGCTCAGTTTGGCAGGACACAGCTAAGATGTTGCATCTGATGCTGCACAAGACAACCAAAGGAAGGCAAAGAAAAAAAACTATGAGTTAATGAGAGCTGGTTGGTTGTTCTGAATTTCGATATCCATGTAGATATCAATTGTCGGTTGTTCTGAATTTTAATATCCAGATATCCACTTCTTGTAGCCAGGGCTTAATTGACAGCTGTCTTGCTTGGTTATCTCATGAGTTAATGTAATTGGATTTTTTTCTTTTTCTCGCTGGAAAATTTTTATTGATGTTTAGTCTGATTTCAACTTCTTTATGAATTTTATGACAAGTGTAGCTTTGCATATATTCACCCAATTCTTTGTTTTTGCTGAAATGTGTTCATAAAAAAAATAAAATTGTTTTGCTTACTTGAAAAATCATTTTACCAAACCAAAGATTCAATGAAATGTTGCAACCAAAGAAATGAAACATCGAGTCATCTGTGAATGAGGAGGGAGGTCCTCTGATTTTTGGAGAAGCTTTAAATATGAAGGTTTGCATATATTCACCCAAACCTTTGTTTGCTGAAATGTGTGCATATAAACATTTGTTTTGCTGCTTTAGTGGGTGGTAGGAATGGATAAATTATCAAATTGTTACTGAATAGGATCTTTCTAGTATATCATCTGCACTAACTGTACCACGAGCAACATAGATGGACTATGAGAGTCAATTGGTAGTATGATGAAGTACTTGTTTGGATCTATTAGTTATGGCTAGTAACAAGAGGATTGGCTTTAATTTGAAGGATGCAGTTGGATTGGAAATTATGTATGAGAAGTGATGTCGTCAGTTTATCAATCAGGAATCATGAGGAAAGCCTCCTCCTATACCAAGGATCAGACTGCTGAATCAGGGATACAGTTTGATTGATTTTATTTGGCAATGAAATATGATTCTATATGTGGCTTTTACAAGTAAGAATATTATTAGCATGATTAAATTGTGTTTTGAATTTGTGTACAATTTTGATGTATGGTATTACAAAAGACCCTGACTTTGATTTTAATCTATGGCCTTATTAATTAATTGAAAGTTTCATATACATATATATACAGCTATGTTTTTTAGAATAAGCTCGCCTACACCATACAAGTGGAGAAGGTATGAAACAAGACTGAGATATGGAATGAATTTTCTTATTGAGGCACTGGTGTTTTCAACACATTGGTTAATCTACCCAACATGACTACCTAAATCAACTCTTTCCAAAAGCTAATCCAAGAAAATGCCTACACCAAACAAGACCTTGACTCCTCCATTGCTCTAGTATCAGTTGCTGGCAACGATTATACTAATTTTCTAGTAAAAAATCGAAGCCTAGAGGTGAGTTTTAATTAAGTTAATTATAATGAGTTGTGGACTGTGGTTTATGTATGTTTTTTGCGTTGTTTGCTTAATTCTATGTCTCTTTTCTATGTGATAGAAGTTGCCAACCTTCACTGCATCTCTAGTGAATCAACTTTCCTTGAATCTCAAACGCATTCAAAGCTTGGGAGTGAAAAAGATAGCAGTTACAGGTTTGGAGCCACTGGGATGCTTACCACAAGTATCTGTGGCTTCTATATTTCAAAATTGCATTGAGCCCTCTCTAAACTTGATCTTCAAAACTCTCAACCAGATGTTGCTGCAAGCTATGCAAAACCTGACCCGTGAAATTAGTGAAGGAACCGTGTTCATGATGCTTGATCCAAACGGTGCTTTCATGACGGCAATAAAGAACCTGAGAAATCTTACCTGTAAGATGCAACGCCATTAAGTTACGCTTTGTTGTGTTGTAGCTAGCATGTACTTATGTTAATTCACACATCGGGTTAATGTTGCTGAACTATAGGTTTTAGTGAGTTTTAATTATGGCGGGTCAATGTCAAGTAATTTAACTTATTCTGTGAATTGTATCAAATGATATCAGAGCCAACCTACTTGATAGATTACAGTTACATAGATTAATGCGTCAAATAAAATTTATTGACAAAAGAGTGTTTTAACACTTTTAGACATGTATCATTATATAAGCGTGGGATGATATTTTTTTCATTAGATATGCATGACAATTAGAATCGATGAATCGATTGCAACCATGTTGTGTTGGTTCGATTGTGGGGAATTCATGTGGAAATTTGAATGAGAAAAGGAGAAAATAATTATACTATTTGCCAAAACCCAGAGCTGTCACTCTTAATTTTGGGACTTAGTTAATCCTTCTCAAAATGGTTGGCATGTAGTATATTTACCCTTAGAATCTTCTCTCCTACAACTCTAATAGAAATGTTAATTAATTTTACAAAAATGTTATTAATTAATTATAATATGATCCGTTTCATATACGATTCCATTTTAATAAAATATTTCTTGTATTGTCCTTCTTAGGAATATATAGTTGTTCTTCAATTTGAATCCAATATATATCCCACTGTAATCCATTATGATCTGATCCCAAATACACAAACAAATAACACTATATATTTACAAATTTTGCTCAAACACTTAGAGAAAGACAGGTTCTTAGTTATAAAACTCCAACTTCAACAAAAGAAAATATAAAAACACATATAAGTTCACTGGATTATAAAAATAGATAAACAAAGCACACCTGAAGTAACATACATACTAATCAGCAACTCAGAACCAAGGCTTTACTCCCCTGTCGAAAATGACTGGCCCATATGTTGAGTTGAATATTTGAACAAGAGGTGGAAATTGCAGTAGTATGAACAGAGTGACTGGAATGCTAGCAAGAAGAGTCACAGGAATGAAAATCCATGATCGTCCATGTAATGTAAAGTACATAGCAGCACAAAATGTGATCATCATGGTTGCAATGGAGAAAAATAAGGCGGAAAGGCCTATTATCAACCTTTTAGGCAAGGCTTCAAGAAAATCTTCCTCTGCATAACGCGATGTAAGGATGCGCAAAAACATCATTACAGAAGTTGAAGAAGAGAAAAGTGATATGGCATCTGATATCATGAAGAGTATGAATAACTTGTGGTTTAAGAATATCGGATAGCCATTGTCATTGTTACCACCTGGAAAAGTGAATGCTGCAGCAAACATAATGGTAACTATGAGAGCACCAACAACTGTACAAGAGCTTGCTGTCTCCTTCATCCATCTCTCACCCTCTTTTACCAATTCTTTGTGATTCTCAGTGAACACATCTCTAGGTGTCTTCTTATCAATGTTTAAAGCCTCTTGCATATAAGGTGGGAACTATACTTTCCACCTCCTGCATATATTTAGATACAAAAATTGAATGATAACAAATAAGAAGGGAATCGACAATACAAGACTATATTATTCTCTTATTAATAGATATTGTATAAGAGTCAACATAATAGTATTATATAATATCATTATAATATACACCTAGCAAGACTTTAATCTCAAAAAAGATTCTAACACATTTAGTGTTAGATAATCACCTTAAACCACTGTAGTTCTCTTTGCATTTGCAAAGCTGCACCTGAGATGCGATTGAGTTCTGTAAAAGGTGCTAATTCCCCAGCCACATGTAGCATGTTATTGTTACTTGAATCTAAAGCACTTGCAAGTGCATCTTTTATTGCAAGCCCATAAACGAGGCTGAAAACTTTAGCTTGACGAAATCGAATAGCAGAAAAGAACAAGTTTCCGCCGATATTGTTACGACGCCATAAAAGATCTGGATTTGCTTTTGTTGATTCAATGATAAACTCTGATATTCCTCGTTCTGCAGCTCGAAAGATTGCTTCGTATACTAAACTTTTTGACATTTGTTTAGCATCTAAAGTTTCAATTTGCTCGCACACAATACGTAGAAGCTCAAGGGATTGCTCATGGACTAATTTCATTTTGTATATTTTCTTGATTCCTAATTTGACACAATTAATAAAACAAATGCTATCAATTTCCCAGTGTTTGACTGTCATTATTAATGTATGATAAAATGATGGAAATAACATAAATTAGGCCAAATAATTTTCTCAAACAGATTATTTTGCTCATTGACCACTAGTATGTAAGAGTACATTCATCAATCCCACATTGTACTCTTTGAAAAAATTAAAATAAAAAAAATGTCACGTAGATATCATTAATTAGTATCGTGAAACCCTTCCTAGTGTGTGCGAAATGAAGATTAAAGAACTAAATCAACTTTAAAGAGAGAGTACTAATTTTTTCAGTATGTAGTGGATACCTATAAAATTATGGATATCTGAAATTAATCTTTTCAGTAAGCTTGAATGAACTGCAACACAAAGAAAAACAATAATTAATTAAAAATCAATAAAAGAAAAGAACTAATCATGCAGCATAGGTACCTATTATATTCTCATCTCTTTCTCTTCTCTGATCATCTTCGTCGATTTTTAGTTGAATGTGATGAGCAGAGGAAGATGATTTTACCTGTATCCCTTTTTCACAAACAATGAGTTCATGTTAATACTTTTATTTTTATTTTTTTGCATTAATAAATAAGAAATAGATTATTACAACATTTTCCTTTCCTAATTGCTACTAGAAATATATATTTATACAACAAATTAAACTTAGTAATCTAGAATTCTGGATTTCTCATGTCGAGCATATGATTAGGACGAACTTAAATCAGGGTAATCATTTTGCTGAGCAAATATCTCACGGTTAAAAATAGTAATATACAATTAATTATAACAAAAATATGCTGATAATTATAAATATGTATATAATTGTTGTGTTTACAAAATTATCCCATAATTAATAAAATTAACAAAAAATTTAATTCATGGTAGAAATGTGAAAGTTGTAGTACTTACAATCATAGATCCATTGTTGCCAAAATGAGAGCTTACTGCCACTGGGGAAAGCAGAAGGTAGAGTAGCCAAACCCAAAACTAAGGTGAAGTCATCTTTGTCTGGTGTTATTGCCAAACGTGGGCATTTATCCAGCAAATCCAAGGCCATATCTAGAACAAGTCATTATAATATACACGGATTAATTGATAACTACTAGTTACATTTTGGAATCTCAAAACATGATTAAAATGTTGTTAATTAATAAAAACAAATGCACAATAAATAAAAGTTAAAATTAAAGGTAATCATATTTAGATGTATATGTAACCTAATAAGAAGTATTCAAAGTGAGATTTTGCTTAAAAAATGGATTTTTTTTTTCTTTTTTTTTACATATGATAAAGAGAGTTAGAGTGCTAAAATATGTTTTTAAGAAAGGTAAATATATGTTATGTTCTCAAGTGTTAGGAATTTTTTTAAGTGAGAATATTTAGGAGTTAACTAAAGAAATAAATTTATTTACGAAATCATGTGAGTTTAAAGAAAGAGGTTGGAAGAGATTAATCCTCCTACAAATCATTTGCCTCAGACTTACCGAGTTGTATTCAACCCAGATCGAGTACTATATAAGCTAAAACTGATTCATGTTTAGAAAAAATTAGTTCATGCGTTTATAGAGCTAATAATTTTTTCTTCCATAAAACTTGAAGTTTTAATTTCTCATTTTAAACAAGTAATTAAACTTACTTATTCTATTTCATGTATATCTATATGTTAATAAAAATATATAATTTCTTACCCATAAGTCTGAAATAGTAGCATTGGCTAAGAAGTGTAGTACCATAGATTCCTTTTTCAGGCATGAGTTCTTCTGATGGAGTGACTGAATAAAGATAGCTAGCCATTTCAATGTGACCATACTTAATAGCCAATGAAACTGGAATCAAATTGTAGTTATTTGCAATTGTGACTACTTTTTTGTTTTTCTTAATCACCCATCTTGCCATTTCAACAGTTCCAGAAGAAGTTAGAATTGCAAGAGCTGTGTATCCCTCATTGTCTCTTATTTCTATTGCTTCTTCTGACATCCATTCCAATAACTCTTTCATAATCTTAAAATGCCCGAATTCAACGGCGGCGTGAAGAGCAGTCTTGCCGGAGAATGCAATTCCTCCACTCAGTGCATCAGGGTGGGTATTAATGAATTTCTTTGCAGCCTCCCAATTTCCAATTTGCAATGCCTTGTAAAATCTTGCATACTGAACATAATCCTTGGTGTCTGTTGATCATTGCAAATTAACTTTCTTTGTTAATTTTTTTACAAATTAAAATGATGTTTTTTCACATTCCATCTTATTATGTTAATAATAAGATCCAACAGCATAGTGCAACAACCATTAAAAAGTGAACAAGCATTTTGTTTTTTTTTTTTTTATTCACTTGGAAAATCTTGTCTTCTCATGCAAAAATGTAATTAGGTTTTATTACATACATAGCAAAAGAAATTAGAAAAAAAGACAAAGATGTTTATACATATTTATTTACAATCAACATATGATTTTTGTTATAAAAATGATACTTCAGTAAGTTTTAATTAGTATAATTAGGATTCAAATCCTCTTATATTTCTCTTGTAACGGGATCATATCTTGTATGAAAAAGACATACACAAAAAAAAATCTATAATTTGAGATGATCTAAATCTATCAAAATGTCAAAACAAAAATTATTTTTCTTTTTAAATGAAGTCACCTCTCAATTGCATCATATTTGATCAATTTGTGAAACCAATAATGAAATTAATTGATTCTCACAAACATGACCAAATTAAAAAAATAAATATTCTATTATCTTTGAAAGAATTATTAAAGTGATCAGCCATTTGGTTCCCAGATGTACAGACATGGAAAACGTGTAGCAAATGAAAGTTGCCCACAAAAAGAAAAAAAAGGCAAGTAAAGTTTTTCAAGGTTTGAACATATCACCAAACATAATGAAAATTAATTCTACAATGGAGAGAGAGAGAGTAACAACCTGGAATATCAGCTGACTTATCTTCTTCTAATTCAAGACGTGTGACCATAGGTCTGTACTTAGTATACAAAGCATCCCAAGCTTTTTTGGCTGTAATATCATTCTCCATTATTACAGAAAGTGCTTCCGATCCACATGACATATGAATTGCATGTAAAGCCGCCGCATTTTTTCTTCTCCACCATTTAAACTCGGCAGTATCAATATCACAGCCAGGTGACTGGTCCTCCAAACGACTTCCCATAGATCTTGTCCCAACAAATAATTTTTCATCCAAACACGCCATTCTGCATAATTATCCCGTTTAAGAATCTCCCGAACCATTGGAGACGTAGAAGGTGGCGCTAACCCAACTTTTGAACTCATTTTATTGACTGTAAAAATAAAAAAAACAAATTTAAATGAAAATAAGTGACTCACAGATTGTGAAGGAAAGCAAAGTTTGAGAGTATGGAAGTAGCTTGTTGATTGTTGTAAGCAAGTCCACAAGTCCTGAAACTAAAGAGATGTATAGCTACCACACTGCTGAAGCAAATGGAGAAATGCACTAAAGAGATGTATGGCTACCTGTACTGCTGAAGCAAATGGAGAAATGCACTGGGGTCAGCAGATACTTGACTGCACCGGCTAGCTTTATAGCGAGACAATACGATATTAATTAATTAATTTCATTATACTGACCAATGTACGTCCACCACGCGTTTTCACACTACAAGGATATGGAACACTTCCATTTCACAGTTTCAGTGAGTGGCTTTGAATTGTACCATGTCATTAAAGTACCATCTACTGCTGCGTTTTTAAACCACATCCAAATAATGTAAAATTTTCTTAATTTATAGGGGCTCAAGTAAAATTTTTAAAATTTTATTAGATTGCCAGACTAATTACTAATAACAATTTCACCAATCTTATTGTCAAAGATTATATTTGATTATAATCTTATCGAACTTAATTTCAATTAAATAATATAAATGTTCAATATTTTGACTAGAATTTCTTTGTTCCATATGATTAGATATTTTTATTTTTTTAAATATCATAAAAAAAAAGACTTAATTATAGTTTTAGTCTCTATATTTAGATAAAATAGTCAATTTAGTCCTTATATTTTAAAACTGTAAATATCATCCTCATAATTTTTAAAATCATGCAATATAGTCCCTACTGTCAAATTTAAATTAATAGAAAGTGATGTAATTAACAGTTGTTTATGTGGCTTGTTCACGTGTCATAGGGGTAAATAAAAAATTCCCAAGTGTCTTATGGACATAAAATTAAATAAACGTTATAAAATTATATTAATATTAATTTTAAAAAGTTTAAAAAAATGATTTTTCTCCTAAAAAAAGCAAACTTCCTCAGATTCACTGCAATTATTCTTCACTCCAACAAAGAATCATACCCTTCCTTTCCTTATTGAGGTGGATGCCAAAGAGCCGAGGTCGCCGCTGGATTAGATCTATGACCGAGTATGGAAGTGTCGAAGGAAGTGTCGCTCACAGCTTGGAGAACCTTTCTGCCTTCAGCTTTTCTAATGAAAACGAAAATAAAAAAAGTTTACGCTATTTTGAATAAATTCCAAATAGGTTAAAGTTATCCATAAATTTTGTGAAAGCCATTTAACCTTTGAGGCTTTTTTTTTACCAAACACACTTAACACTGGTTAAAGTTTTATCACTTAATTTTATTAATCTTATACCAAACACACTCTAAATTAATCATATCTAGGTGTATATGTAACTTAATAAGAAATATTCAAAGTTAGATTTTGCTTTAAAAATGGATTTTCATTTCTTTACAAATGATAAAGAGAGTTAGAGTCTAATATATGTTTTTAAGAAAGGTAAATATATGTTATGTTCTAAAATTTTAGGAATCTGAAAATATTTTAAAAAGTTAATTAAGAAACAAAAATATTTGATGAGTGTCTTGTCAAATTGAAAATAATCAAACGAGCTTAATGATAGATGTTGAAAGGGATAAACCCTGCGTACAAATTATTTGTCAATGTTTAAATATTGGACCTCAGACTTACCGAAGCTTGTATCCAACCTAGATCGAGTACTATTTAAGCTCAAACTCATGTTTTTATAATAGAGCTAATGATTTTGTCTTCTATAATACATGAAGTTTTAATTTCATTTTAAATGACAAGTAATTAGACTTACTTAATTATACTGTTCCATGTATATCTACATATATTAATAAATTAATATATAATTAGTTTCTAAGTTGTTACCTATAAGTCTAAAATAGTATCATTGGCTAAGTGTAGCACTATAGATTCTTTTTTTAGGCACGAGCTTCTTCAATTGAGTGATTGGGTAAGGATAGCCAAGTCATTTAAATGTGACCATGTTTAATAGCCAATGAAACTGGAATCCAGTTGTAGTTATTTGCAATTGTGATTACTTTTTTGTTTTTCTTAACCACCCATTTGGCCATTTCAACAGATTCTGGAAAAAGTCAGAGTTGCTAGAGTTGTGTATCCCTCTCACTATCTCTTATTTCTATTGCTTCTTCTGACATCAAATCCAATAACTCTTTCATAAACTTCAAATGCCCCAATTCAATGGCAGCGTGAAGAGCCGTCTTGTCTGAAAATGCAATTCCTCCGCTCAATCCATTATTGTGGTGTTAATGAATTTCTTTGCAGACTCCCAGTTTCCATTTTGCAATGGCTTCTCAAAGCTGGCATACCGACGCTTGGTGCATGTTTGATCATTGCAAATTAAGTTTCTTTGATAATATTTTTACAAATTAAAATGATGTTTTTTCACATTCCATCTTTAAGTTAATAATTAGTTGATCAAGTTGACTGAAATATACTATGATCCAGTATATATTGCAACAACCATTAAAAAGTGATCAAGCTTTTTTTCCTTTTTCTTTTTCTTTTCTTTTTTTCACTTGAAAAATCTTGTTTCGATCTGAGGCAAAAATATAATTAGGTTTTATTACATACATAGCAAAAGAAATTAGAACATAAAAAGGACAAAGATGTTTATACATATTTATTTACAATAATTGAACATATGATTTTTGTTATACAAATGATACTTCACTAAGGTTTAAGTACAATTAGAATTCAGATATTCTCATTTTTCTCTTGTAGCATGATCAGATCCTATAAGAAAAAAGACATAAACAAAAACACAAAATCTTCAAAAATTAAACAGAAATTGGTGTTTTGCTCATAGATTCATGTATTATATAAGATGATTTAAATCTAACAATAATGTCAAATAAATTATTTTAAAAAAATTGATGTTTCACATCTCTATAAGACCATATATGATTAACATGTGAAACCAATAATCCAATTAATCGATTCTCACAAATAAAATCAAATTAAGAGGAATAAAGGTTCATTATCTTTTTGAAAATTATTAAAGTGATCAGACACTTGATTTACACTTACAAGTGGGACGCATGGAAAGCAAATGAGATTTGCTCACCAAAGAAAAGAGCAATTAAAAAGAACAATGAGTCCATTATCTTTGGAAAAATTATTGAAATGGTCAGTCACTTGATTTGCACAAGTCGTACAACCATTGGACACATGTAAAGCAAATGAAAGTTGCTCACAAAAAAAAAAAGCAATTGAAAAGAATAAAGTTCTATTGTCTTTGGAAAAATTATTAAAGTGGCCAAACATGGAACACGTGTAAAGCAAATGAAAGTTGCTCACCAAAATATACGTCAACAAATTGGCTAGTTTTGAGGCAATTAATTTAATTGTACTTGGCCATTGTGTTGTCTACAAGCGAAATTAGATATTTATTTCTAAACGATTATAATTTAATAAATATATTTTATTATAATAATAAGTAAAAAAAAATATAAAAATAAATTCAATGATTATTTATATATATAATTCATAAACTACAAAATAATAATAAAAATTTGAATTTATTAATTTTTAGTCTTAAATTAAATTATAAATTTTAGCTTATTAGTCTTATAATAAAAAAATTACCTTATTTTTATTTTTAAAGTTGTCACTGTATTAAACAAGAAAAAAAATTAAAATTTCAAAATTAATTTTAATTATAATATTACTATTTTTTTAAAATTTGAAAAGACCATGCCACTTTAGGTTAGTTAAAAGCTCCTCCTTTGTCCACCACTAGTCTTCACACTACAAGGATTTGGAACACTTCATTGCACAAGTTTGAGTGAGTGGCTTTGAATTGTGCCATGTCATTAAAGTATGCTGTATTTTCAAACCACGTGAATAATGTAAAATTTTCTCAAATTATGGGGTCTCATGTGAAACTTTTAAAATTTTATTAGATTATCATACTAATCACTAATAACAATTTCACCAGATCTTATTATATTTGATTATAATCTTATCATTACCCGAAAACTTAACCAACTTATTTTAACTGATTAATGAATTCTAATTTTATATTATTTTTTCATATTTTTTATTTTTTATTAAAATTGTCAAAACTTAGTATTGATTTTAATTTAATTTTGATTTTTATAATTAAAAATTCAATTGAATTATTATTATTTTTATCAAAATAGAAACAGTATCAAATGAGATAAAATACAATTATTTTGTACAATTTTGGATAATTTTGATATAAAAAAAATCATAAATTTGTCCAACATTGATATCTTTTCTAATCATTTAATTAATATATTATAAATAAATTTTACTAAGCAATATAGACATCATACTATAAACCTCGATTATACTAAAAATAAATAAATATGGTATTAATGTCAATTATAATAAAAGGCAAACAAGGCCTTAGATAATTGGGAGTTTGTACTTTCGACTTTGGACTGCATTCATTAATTATGGATTCCCGTAATTACTAGAGCTCAAACTTTAGGACCTGATTACTTGTTCTGGGCCTTTTTTTTTTGACAAATTTGAATACTTTTTAAGCAACCCGTCCTTAAAAAAAAAAAAAAATTACGACCGACTCCACGTACAGATCACACTTTCTCTATAAAAGGGCCCCAAAGCCGCGGAGCGAACACATTTCTCGCTGCCCTCCACATCTCAGATTTGAAAACTAATGCAGCGTTCGGAAAATGGAGATGGGTCTCTCCCCGTTCAAATTTCACGACCACCGCAGATTCGCACCCTCAAACCCTACCGTCTGTTCTACTCTAAGTCATTTATTCCTCTCCAGGCAAATTCTTGTCTCGCGCTGAAGTTTTTCTATCTTCTGCATTTGCCATTGGATTTGAAAACAAAACCAATTAGGGCGAGAATGCAATTAGGGTTTTCATTTAACTTTTATTTCATTGTGCATTCTTTGGATCGTTTGTAAGCTAAGGGTTGGCTGATTGATTCACCTCCGAACTCTGATTTATACGTTCTGGAACGCTACAGTACCATGTTTGGAATGACAATTTCAGATTGAAAACCCTGGTGAGTTATCGGATTCTGGTACCCTTTTGTAGTCTCTCGTTTTATTGATAGATTTTTCTGCTATTTGTATTTTTCTTGCTCATATTATTTCAGCACATTATGAAACTTTCTTGGTGTGCATTTCTATACCTTTGGATTATAGGGGAATGCCGGACGATACTTAGGTTCGCTGTTGATATTTGTCCACTTAGGTTTTTCAATTTTTGTTTTTGTTTTATAATTTTATAATTTACAGTTCTGCTTTGTGTACTGATTTTTGGAAAATCTCTCCCACTTTTCTTTCCTCATTCCCTCACTATTTAGAGAGATATGCCTTTACCTTCATTTCAATGGCTTTGAGAATTCTATTATTTCAATGTTAAGACTCAGGTTCTTTAAAGGTGTTCGATTTTTGTGTTTCTTGTATATGATGTATCAAGTGCGCCTTCTATGTGTTTTCATGTCGGTGGATATTCTTTTCCACCCAGCTTTCTTTAATCATCAGATACAAAAACAAATTCCTTAAGTTTGTGTTTGGACGTCCTGGTTGCTACTTTATGACCCCAAGAATATCATCTGTAGGCTGGCACATTCTTTTATTTTTTGCAATTGGTGGAGTGCGTTGGATAGTGAAAACACTAAAACTCACCTGATGTGCACAATTACAAAATGTTCCTCCATTGAACTAGTTAATCTTAGCAATCAGTGCATTCGTGCAACTTTCCTTTTAATTGCATCAGTGAAATCTTATCTTTTACTTAATTTCTTTTTTGTTAGATTAATTTACTTTGTTAAACAGTTGCTAAAGGCAACAGCACCTGAAGAAACATCTGGTGGAGGAAATGATATGTTGGTCATAAAAATGATGCTGTATTAACCGTGAAGGATGTTCAACTACTCAATAAGATTTAGTTCAATGAAATGTTACAACCAAAGAAATGAAGGATGAGTCGCCTGTGGTTGTGGATGAGGAAGGGAAGTCATTTGAGTTTTTGGGCAACCTTAATATAGAGGTTTGCATATAATTACCTTAATTTTTGTTTGCTGTATTGCGTGCATATGAACATTTGTTTTGCTGCTTTAGTAGTGTGGTTCGAATGATAATTATCAAATCGCTGCTGAAGGGGTTCTTTCTAGTATAACATTGAACCACCTGCCCCTAAGCAATTTATATTAACTTTTATAGTCAGTTGGTGATATGATATGTGCAGACAATATTTCAATCAGCTTTAGAATCTTTAAGTGTTTTAGTACCATTTAATTGTTTATGTTTGCTATTAAATAGTCTTTGTTTTTTTAGCGTTGGAACAAAGAAGAAGATGATTGAAAGGTTCTTATGATAAAACTGTAATATCCTTTTTTTATATATAAACCCCTGAATATCATTATTTTGATTTCCTTATTGTTCACACGTTAGTTTTCTTTCTTTTGTCCTTTTTTTTTCCTTCACTTTTCACTCTTCGCTTCTGCCTTATTTAAATTAGAGATCTCTGTTTCCATAAGGGTTGATGTGGGAGAATAGACAAGGTCTTTGTTTTTATTCACGATTGTCCTTTTGGTTGAATTTTGCGTGAGAGTTCAAAAGTTTATGATCTCCATATATTTTTGCACATGCCCGGTTGGGTATTGCTTTTCATTCTGTACTTCAAGAATTTTGTTGGTTGGTAAAAATCTTCAACTGATGCTTTTTAGGTAAAAACTCACTCACTCACTTTTTTTCAGGGTACTATATGCACACCTGATTCTTTATACTTCTTCTAAACCAATTAGTCAAGACTGATCACACAATAATATTATCGGTTTATTTTTGGAAGAACCTGCCAGTATTAATGGTTTTGAGTGAGGTGCACAGAAGACAGGTGTAAAAGTAGTTTTACTCTCTTTTTATGTAACAAATCTTCTTTCCCTACTTCAAATAAGTTCTTTGAAGTTAGTAGAGGTTATTTTTAGGGCATTGCTATTTGTCCACCTATTTTTCCTACTTCTTTTATATCTGTTAGTCAATGCTGATAACAACAGTCATATTGTTTGGTAATCCTCGGAAGTTACCAGCAATGATTAATGAACGTTGAGAGGGGTGTGCAGAAACTGGTTTCAAGTAGTTTTACTCTATTTTTTATGTGACAACTCATGCTGCCTTTTTTTGTTTTCTTTTTTTAAAAGGGTTTTGGCTGTTGGTGAGCTTATTTTTCAACTGTTTTTTTCTGCTTCTCTTAAACATATTAATCAAGGCTGACAATAACAGGTGTACCGTAAGGTAATTTTGGAAGTTATTAGCCATGATTTTTGGGGTGTTGAGAGAGGTGTTCAGAAAACTGATGTTTGATTAGTTTATTTTGTATGTGACAGACCATGCTTTTTGGGGTGTTGAGAGGTTTTTCAGTTTTGTTTGAAGAAGGAATGAGGATACAGTTGGGTTCGCAATTGGTATAAGAATTGTTGTGTTCAGTTTGGCTAATCTGAGATGATGCATCTGATGCTCTGCAATACAGCAAAAGGTGGGCAAAAAAAAATAATATATGTCGGACAACAGACATTTGACAATATATAGGAGGCTGTGATATTAAATGGTTTGCTTGTGCATGTTGTTTGTTGGTAAAGTCTTTGACTTATGCACCTTCCCTCCACTTATTTTTCATGGTAGTTCTGTTTGCACACCTGATTTTTTCTGCTTCTTTTAAACATATTAGTCAAGGCTATCATAAGTCATAAAAGTTAAGTTGTTGGGTTATTTACAGATATCATGTTTGAATATCTCAGTGGGTGAGTGCAGATAATTTGTGTAATTTGTTTTTTTTTTTTTTTTTCTTTTTGCGGGAATTATGATATAAAAGATATGTTAGCTGCTGGTTGAGCTTATTTTTCAGAGTAATGCTATTTGCTTACCTGATTTTTTCCTTCTTTTAAACCTATTAGTCATGGCTGACAACAACTATTATACTTTCAGGTAATTTTGGAAGTTATTAGCCATGATTTTTTGGTGTTGAGCTAGTTGTGCAGAAAACAGATGTTCGATTTGTTTATTTTGTATGTGACAAACCATGCTGCCTTCTGTGTTGCTACTTTTTTAAAACAAGATTTTAATGGCTGCTTGAGGTTATTTTTCAGGGTAGTGCTATTTGCCGCAAATGTTTTTTTATACTTCTCTAGACATTTTAGTTATGTATGATAACAAGCAGAGTGGGTTTTGTTTGAAGGATATAGTTGGATTGTCTATTACGTGTAAGAAGTGTTGTTGTCAGTTTGGCAAGGATGCATGTGATGCTCCGCTAGTCAGCATAAGGTGAGCAGAAAAAAATTTAGTACAACAGACATCAAACAATATATAGGAGGATGTGATATTAGACGGTGAGCTTCGTTGACTTATGCTTAAAGGCTATTTGAGCTAATTTTTCAGGGTAGTGCTATTTGTGCACGTGTTTTTTTATACTTGTCTAGACATATTAGGTATGTCTGATAACAAGAGGAATGGGGTTTTGTTTGAAGGATACAGTTGGATTGGCAATTACATATAAAGGCTATACTCTTGTAGCTTTACTCTAATTTTTTATGTTACAATTCATGCTGCCTTTTGTCTGTTAGCTTTTTTAAAAAGGTTTTAGCTGCTGGTTGAGGTTATTTTTCAGAGTAATGCTATTTGCTGTTTAAACCTATTAGTCATGGATGGCTGAGAGACGAAGCACCAAACCTCCTCCCGGCTTGTAATTTTGGAAGTTATTAGCCATGATTTTTGGGTGTTGAGAGAGGTGTGCGGAAAACAGATGTTCGATTAGTTTATTTTGTATGTGACAAACCATGCTGCCTTCTGTTTGCTATTTTTTTAAAACAAGATTTTAATGGCTGCTTGAGATTATTTTTCAGGGTAGTGCTATTTGCGCACGTGTTTTTTTTTTTTTTTTATATTTCTCTAGACATATTAGTTATGTTTGATAACAAGAGGATTGGGTTTTGTTTTAAGGATACAGTTGGATTGGCAATTACTGTATAAGAAGTATTGTTGTCTGTTTGGCAAGGATATATCTGATGCTCCGCTAGACAGCAAAAGGTGGGCAAAAAGAAATTTAGTACAACAGACATCTTACAATATATAGGAGGCCGTGATATTTGATGGTGAGCTTCAGTTGACTTATGCTTTTCGGAAAAACCTATGTTGTGAGGTTAATTTTGGAATTTACCTGCCATGATTAATGGGTTTTGAGAGAGGTACACAGAAGACAGGTGTTCAAGTAGTTGTTCTCTCTTTTTTGTGACAAATCAAGCTGTTTTTTTTTGCTACTTATTCAAAAATAAGGTTTTTGCTTCTAGTTGAGCTAAATTTTTTGGGCAGTGGCTATTTGTGCACCTGGATTTTGAGCTTATTTACAGCTATCATGCTTGATTATCTCTTGAGTGAGTGCAGATAATTTGTGTAATTTATTAATTTTTTTTGCTGGAATTTTGAAATAGAAGATATGTTCAGTCCGATTTCAGTTCCTTTATCAAATCTTGTCACTCATGAAGCTTTACTCTTTTTGTGTGCAACCCTTTTATAAGTAGTTTTTGCCTGCTGGTTGAGCTTATTTTTCGAAGTAATGCTATTACAACAACTGTTATACTGTCTAAAGTTGCTTGAGCTTATTTTTCTGGGTAGTGCTATTTGCGCAGCTTGATTTTTTATACTTCTCTAAACATTTTAGTTATGTCTAATAACAAGAGGATTGGGTTTTGTTTGAAGAAGGATACAGTTGGATTGGCAAACACATGAGAAGTATGTGGTCAGTTTGGCTAGGACGCAGCTCAGATGTTGCATCCGATGCTGCACAAGACAGCAAAAGGAAGGGAAAGAAAAAAAAAAAAAAAAAAAAGGTGGGACAACTGAATTGGACAACAAATAGGAGGCTATGATAGGATGCGCATTAGGTGGTGAGCTTGTGCAATAGTCACTGAAACAATTAACATAATCTCTTACTATAGTTTCTTGTTTCTTCATTTGGATGATTATTGCTTCACATTTGGCTGCTTAGTCTGGTTTGCACTCCGTTATGAATTTTTTGACACGTGTAGCTTTACTCTATTTTTTTTACATGAAAAATCATTTTACCAAACCAAAGAGTCGATGAAATGTTGCAACCAAAGTAATGAAACATTGAGTCATCTGTGGATGAGTAGGGAGGTTCTTTGAGTTTTTGAAGAACCTTTAAATTAATAAAGGTTCGCATATATTAACCCAAACCTTTGTTTGTTGAAATGTGTGCATATAAACATTTGTTTTGCTTACATAAAAAATCATTTACCAAACCAAAGAGTCAATGAAATGTTGCAAATAAAGAAATGAAACTTTTGAGTTATCTGTGGATGAGGAGGGAGGTCCTCTGAATTTTTGGAGAACATTTGAACATAAAGGTTTGCCTATATTCACCCAAACCTTGTTTGCTGAAATGTGTACATATAAACATTTGTTTCGCTGCTTTGATGGGTAGGTAAGAATGGTAAATTATCAAATTGTTACTGAATAGGATCTTTCTAGTATATCATTTGCACTAATTGTACCACGAGCAATATATATGGACTATTAGAGTCAATTGGTGGTATGATGAAGTACTTGTTTGGACCTATTAGTTATGGCTGGTAACAAGAGGATTGGCTTTAATGTGAAGGATGCAGTTGGATTGGAAATTATGTATGAGAAATGATATTTTACGCAATCTGCAAATCAATGAGGAAAGCCTCCTTCTAAACCAAGGCACACGGACTAGTGGAATCAGGGATACAGTTGGATTGACAATTATGTATGAGAAGTGATGTCGGCAGTTTGGCAAGGTGCCTGCGATGATGCATCAGCCGCTCTTGAAGACATTCAAAAGGATTGTCATTCTTTGGTGCTTCAGCAACTCTTCTACTAATGCACTCCTTTGTATGCCCTACACACTGGTAAGGGAGATTTGTTCAGTAATTCTGACATTCTGTATATTCCCTAGCCATCAATTCCATTTATTCTCTTTGCAATCATTGCCTTGCTTGGAATATCTCAGACTAGCAATCATGTCGTATTCACAAGGGATAAATCTTTTTTGTTTTTTGACTGCCATCATTTTTGTCTTTTTTTAAGACTTTGCAGCTTATGTACCTTGATCATTTTGAGGGATTGTTGCCTTATCATCCCCTTTTGGAACGCCATTGGCTTCTTGGTATGGCCTCTACCAGGATCCACTCCCTGATCGGTGTCCTATGATTATTCTAATAACTGAATACCATGTGCTCCTTTAGTATAGGCCATTAGTTGAATGGGCAATAGTCCCACATTAGTTGTATGGGCAACTTAATGTGAGGTTATAAGGAGAAGACTGACCCTCATCTTAATAGCTAACTGTTGAGGGTCAGTTTTACTCTAATCGTAGCCAAAACAATTGGCATCATGAATCTAAAATGCTAATATCAACTCTTTCTTTCGCTAATACCCTTCTGAACAATTGGCATCATGCATCTAAAATGCTAATATCAACTCTTTCTTTCGCTAATACCCTTCTCAACAATTGGCATCATGCATCTAAAATGCTAATATCAACTCCTTCTTTCTCCAATACCCTTAATAAATATAGTAAGAGTTTATTCTAAACATATTTCCTATATGAATCTTAAGATTGTCTTTCTTTTATATATCTTAAGTAAAAGAAAACTTGGATAACTCAACTTCAATAGTTTTTTTTTTTTTCTATTAATTGTCAAATAAGTTTCAAACTCTCAGAGTGATTGTCGATATCTAATATTTCTTTAAATATTCAATGATTTTTTTCTTTGAAAAAAAATGATTTACTTGAAGATGTTTGTTGATTTAACTAAAAGAATTTTTTGATATATGAGACCGAATCATGCTTCACTTGTGATTAAGATCACGGGTGGATGCACATAGAAGTCAGTGGGAGACAGCTGACTTTACTGACATTTCAACAAATCCCCTAAAATATAGTATAATTACTTATGAATAGAAAAAATAATGGAGTAATGTTGATCATGTCGGGCCGGATCGGTTCAGGGTCAAAAGACCTTTATCCATGGCTCACATAATGTTGGATCAAATTTGATCCAAGACCTTTTGGATCACATGTTGGATTGGGTTGGATCGCATGTTTGATCAGATCAGATCGAACCCGATCCGATTCATTGTTGATTCCTAGTGATCTTCCATTTTTATGTAATTCACATTTCCCTTCTCTATAACTCTATTATTGACCATAATGGCAATTATCTTTTCTACTAGAGACTAACTATGTATTCTCCAGGTAATAATTTAGAAAATTCTTTGAATGTTCAGAATTCTTCTTAAGCAAGTCAAGCAGCCCCGATAAAAAAAAAGAAGAAGCTCTTTATAACTGTTATGTTGCATCTTTAATCAGTTATAAATGTACCCTATGCATATGTCCATCTGTGTATTTACCCTAGGGATTACAAAATAACAAAAAAGTAAAAGTGACCGAGTCGCAATGGAAAAACTTTGTTTAACATTTCTGGAAATACCACCTATTTGTTTGTTTACCGGGTTCGGCACGAAATCATGAATAAGCTGTACCAAGGATTGCCAAGCATTTGGTACTGAGTTTCCTCCTCCGTTTTTAGTAACAAAATGAACCAGAGGTATATGCATACCTACGAATTCCATATGAATTATATTGTTAGAGCATATGATATCTGGGTGCCCTTCTTTCTCAGAATGCAAAAATGTAGGAAGAAAATATAAAGAACTCTTTCATAAACATTATGAAATTTTATACAGTTAATTCCTGCTAACGACTTTGTAAGTACCATAAGGTGCATAACCATGCTTTTCATTTCTGTTGCATATCCTATTGCTGATTGCAGGCATAAAAAGGGGATGGGATGATTCCTGTTATTGCAGGGTGGTATCTAACCCCTTTCCCACTAAGTACATTGCTTGACAGCTTCAATTTTTGTGCAGGACCTGACATTTTATACATATGAGAAAACGTCCTTACAAGCAGCATTTGAAGGCTTTGGCGAAGCTTGTTGGGTAGCGTTTCATTCATTTTGCTTTCCTACTCATTAAAATTTACAATAAAGTGCTCATACTGATAAACTTATTTTTTGAACAGTAAAAGTTATTATGGACAAAAATTTCGAAAAGGTCAAAAGGTTATTCAGTTGTGGAGTACACTACAGAAGAGGGCTGCAAGTGCAGCACAGAAAGAGATGAATGGCAAGGTAAATTAGAACCTTGAGTCGTGTGAACGTGTCTTTCGTGCTCCTGGGCTGAAATTACACATGAATGTATTGTCTTTTGCTTTACTTCTTGTTCTTATTCTTGAAACTGGGAGAAAACAAAAAGGAAGAGGAACTCAGACACCAATAATAGATAGTCTAGGCCTAACCTTACACCATTTACTCTTGCAGATTATAAATGGTTGGATGATAATTGTTGATGTTGCCTAGAGTAACCGGCCAAAATACAGCAGAGGTTGCTCCAGACCAGCAGCCTGATGGAGAAAATGGGTTTTTTTCCTTAATAATGAATACCCTGCAGCTCAACACCTGAGTGTTGTATGGTAGTCCTGTGAGAGGCTTTAGTCAGTTTTCAATCTACTACAGGCAACCTACAAGGTTTCACAGCTCAAGACAAACCCCATAAGGAAGTTTGATACATAGAACAATTTTCATCTTTTCTTAACGTCAGTACTTCAGTAGGCCAACCGGGCACTTGTTGGTATCATCATGTGATTTTTGAATGTGTGTTTGTTTCTACATTTCATGTTTGTCGTTGAAACTTGTCATCAGTGATGACCCCGCAGCTTCATGGTTATAAGCACTCCCCCAAATAAACTTGAAAATTGTGAATTTGGTTGTTTCTACTCATTTAAAAGTCTCAAATTCTAATAATAATAATCTCTTGAAATATGAATAATATTATTTCCTTACCGTATTTTCTTAGCTAAGTTTATATTAGTTCACTATTGCTACATTGAGGTTCAAATAACGTAGGAAATAATAAAATATATATTTTGTTTACTGGAAAATTAATATTCCTAATTAAGATCAATCATATTATGTGAATTTATTATGGAACAATATGAATGCTATGTCTGCATCTCTAGTTAATCAACTTTCCTTGAATCTGAAACGCATTCAAAGCTTGGGAGTGAAAAAGATAGCAGGTTACAGGTTTGGAGCCACTGGGATGTTTACCACAAAGTATCTGTGGCTTCTGCATATCAAAATTGCATTGAGCCTCTAAACTTGATCTCCAACACTCATAACCAATGTTGCTGCAAGCTGTGCAAAACTTGACCCATGAAATTAGTGAAGGAACCGTGTTCATGATGCTAGATCTCAACGGTGCTTTCACGACTGCAATAAACAACCTGAGGAATCATACAGGTAAGATGCGACGCCTCAAGTTTGCATTTTGTTGTGTTGGAGCTAGCATGTACTCGTGTTAATTCACGCATCGGGTGTATATTAGGTTTTTTTTTTTTTTTTTTTTTTTTTTTTTTTTTTTTTGGTTTTGTGAACTATATTAGTTGCTTTAGTGAGTTTTAATTATAACAGAATAATATCAAGTAATTTAACCTATGCTGTGAGTCGTAATAAATAATATCAGAGCTAACCTATTTATGCTGTGAGTTTTTTAACCTATGTTATTTTAATTAGATTATAATATGATCTGTTTCATTTATGATTCCATTATAATAAAGTATTTTCACGAATATATAGTTTGTTCTTCAATTTGAATCTAATGTATATCCAACTATAATCCATTATGACCTTATCCCAAATACACAAACAAATAACTACATATTTTCAAATTTGGTTCAAATGTACACTTTGAGAAAGACATGTTTTAGTTATAAAACTCCAATTTTAACGGAAGAAAATTTAAACACGCATACTTATATTAAGTTCTCTAGATAGTAAAAATATAAACAGAACACACCTGAAGTAACATACAAGGTGGAAATTGTAGTAGTATGAACAGAGTGACTGGAATGCTAGCAAGAAGAATCAGAGGAATGAAAATCCACAATTGTCCATGTAATGTCAAGTACATGGCAGCACAAAATGTCATCATCATGGTTGCAATGGACAAAAATAAGGTGGAAAGACCTATTATCAACTTCTTAGGCAAGGGTTTGAGAAAATCTTCCTCTGCGTAACGCGATGTAAGGATGCCCAAAAACATCAATACAGAAGTTGAAGAAGAGAAAAGTGATATGGCATCTGATATCATGAAGAGCATGAATAACTTGCGGTTTAAGAATACCGGATAGCCAGTGTCTTCATGATTACCACCTGGGACTGTGAAAGCTGCAGCAAACATAATGGTAACTATGAGAGCACCTACAACTGTACAAGAGCTTGCTGTGCCCTTCATCCATATCTCACCATCTTTTACCAATTCTTTGTGATTCTCAGTGAACACATCTCTAGGTGTCTTCTTATCAATGTTTAAAGCCTCTTGCATATAAGGTGGAAGTATACTTTCCACCTCCTGCATATATTTAGAGACAAAAATTGAATGACAACGAAAATAAATAAAAGATTAGATGCAACATATTTACAGCTAGTTCGTTTTGCAAATCATAAAGGATTGATTAATATAAACTTATACAATGTATTAATTAGACAGATCATTAGTTGTACAATTGCAGTATTATCTTTCCCATTCAAAAGATAATCCTAACAAGCACATATATAGTATTATCAAAAGGGATCGATAATATAAGACTATATTATTCTCTTACTAATAGATATTGTATAAAAGTGAACATAATATAGTATTATAGATATTATCATATACATTGAAGAAGCCTTCAATCTTAAAAAGATTGGTAACATATTTAATGTGAGATAATCACCTTAAACCATTGTAGTTCTCTTTGCATTTGCAAAGCTGCACCCGAGATACGATTGAGTTCTGTTTTAGGTGCTAATCCAGCCACATGTAGCATCTTATTCTTCCTTAAATCTAAAGCACTTGCAAGCCCATCTTTTATTGCAAGCCCGTATATGAGGCTAAAAACTTTAGCTTGACGAAATTCAATAGCAGAAAAGAACAAGTTTCCACCGTTCTTGTTACGATCCCATAAGAGATCTGGATATGCTTTTGATGATTCAATGATAAACTCTGAGATTCCTCGTTCCGCGGCTTGAAAGATTGCATCGGATACTAAAGCTTCTGACATTTGTTTACCATCTAAAGTTTCAAGTTGTTTGCACGTAATATGTAGAAGTTCAAGGGATTGCTCATGGACTAATTTCATTTTGTATATTTCCTTGATTCCTAAGTTGACACAAAATTAATAAAACAAATGCTATCAATTCCCAATGATAGCTGTCATTATTAATGTATGTTAGAATGACCAAATTAAGGCTAAATATCAGAAAACAAAGAAAGCAGAAAATAACTTGTATTATTTAATTGAAGGCTTGAGATTAGGCTCAATAATGGAAATAACATAAATTAGGCCTAATGATTTTCTCAAAAAGACTATTTTGCGCATTGACAACTAGTATCTGAGAGTACATTCCTTCAATCTCACATTGTATTATTTGAAAAAATAAAATAAAAAAAGGTCACATAGCGATCATTATTTAGTACCATGAAACCTTTCTAGTGCTCTACATAGAGATTAAAAAACTAAATTAACTTTAAAGATAATAATATTTTTTGAGTACGAGTAGAAACCTAAGAAATTTTGGATAATCGAAATTAATCCTTCCAGTAGGCTTGGACGAACTGCACTCAAAGAGAAACAATAAATAATTAAAAACTCAATAAAAAAAATAAAAGAAAAGAATTAATCATGAAGCATACGTGCCTATTATATTCTCATCACTTTCTCTTCTCTGATCATCTTCATCGATGTTTAGTTGAATGTGAGTAGCGGAAGAAGATGATTTTATCTGGATCCCTTTTCACAAACAATGAGTTCATGTCAATTCTTCTATTTCTTTATTACATGACATGGCTTTGAAAAAATTACAGCGTTTTCCTTTCCTAATTGCTACTTAGGAGTATATATATATATATATATATACAACAAAACCTAGTAATCTACAATTCTGGATTTTCTCATGCTCGAACCTTATAATTAGGAACGAAGTTAAACTAGGTATCATTTTGCTGAAGCAAACGTCTCGCGGCTAGAAATAGTTAACAGATAATTAATTATAAAAAATAAATGTACTGATAATTATAAAGATTTATATAATTGTTGCGGTTACAAAATAATCTCATAATTAATAAAATTAACAAACAATTTAATTCATGGTAGGACCAGAAAATGTGAAAGTTGTAGTACTTACAATCATAGATCCATTGTTGCCAGAATGAGAGTTTACTACTGCCACTGGGGAAAGCAGAAGGTAGAGTAGCCAAACTCAAAACTAAAGTGGAGCCATACGTGTCTCGTGTTATTGCCAAACGTGGGCAACGCTTAAGCAAATCCAGAGCCATATCTAGAACAAGTCATTATAATGTACATGGGATAATTGATAATTAGAACTTCCCTTTTTGGAATCTCAAAACAATATATAAAAGTTAAAATTAAAGGTAATCTATGTACATGTAACCTAGAAAGAAATATTCAAAGTTAGACTTTGCTTAAAAATGGATTTTATTTACAAATGGTGAAGAGAGTTAGAGTGATAAAATATGTTTCTAAGAAAGGTAAATATATGTTATTTTCTCAAGTTTTAGGAATTTTTTTAACTGAAAAAATTTCAAGGAGTTAACTAAAGAAATGAATATTTTTGACAAATGTCTTGTCGAATTAATAATCACATCAACTTACAAGAAAGAGGTTGGAAGAGATAAATCATTTGTCAATGTTTAAATATTGGGCTCTAGACTTACCGAGTTGTACTCGACCTAGATTGAGTACTATCTAAACTAAATTCATGTGTTTATAAAGCTATGATTTTGTTTTGCATAAAACATGAAGTTTTAATTTACAACAAGTAATTAAACTTATTTATACTATTCCATGTATATATATATATTAGTAAAGTATATAATTGTTTCTTACCCTATAAGTCTGAAATTGTAGCATTGGCTAAGAAGTTTAGAACCTTTTTCAGCTTTGAGTTCCTTCAATGGATGTGATTGAATAAAGATAGCGAGCAATTTCAATGCGACCATATAGAATAGCCAATGAAACTGGAATCCAGTTGTAGTTATTTGCAATTGTGACTACTTTTTTGTTTTTCTTAACCATCCATTTTGCCATTTCAACAGTTCCAGAAGAAGTTAGAGTTGCAAGAGCTTTGTATCCCTCATTGTTTCTTATTTCTATTGCTTCTTTTGGCATCAATTCCAATAACTCTTTCATAATATCAAAATGCCCGAATTCAACAGCAGCATGAAGAGCCGTCTTGCCGGATAATGCAATTCTTCTACTCAGTGCGTCAGGGTGAGTGTCAATGAATTTCTTTGCATCCTTCCAATTTCCAATCTACAATGCCTTGTAAAATCTTGCATCCTGAAGCCTGGTGTCTGCTGATCATTGCAAATTAAGTTTCTTTGTTAATTTTTTTTACAAATTAAAATGATGTTTTTTCACATTCTATCTTTAACTTAATAATTAGTTGATCAAGTTTATTGCCAGTATATAGTGCACCAACCATTAAAAAGTGGTCAGCTTTTTTTCTCTTTTTCACTTGGAAAATCTTGTCTTGATTCAAAAATGCAATAGGTTTTATTACATACATGGCAAAAGAAATTAGAAAAAAAAGGAGAAAGATGTTTATACATATTTATTTACAAAACATATAATTGTTGTTATAAAAAAAATATTTCATGGTTTAAAAATAATTATGATTCAAATTCTCTCATATTCTTCTTGTAACAAATCAGATTTGTAAGAAAAAAAAACATTAAAAAAATAATAAAATAAATCTTCAGAAATTTAATTACTTGTCACAGAAATTAGTGTATTTCTCAAATAGACTTATGTATTATACAAGATCATCTAAATCTATAAATAATCTCCTAACAAACTTAATTTTTCAAAAGGTGAGGTGTCACCTATCTTATCAACGTGTCAAACCAATGATCAAATTAATGACAAACATGACCAAATTAAAAAGAAATAAAGATTCCCCTATGTTTGGAAAAATTATATAGTGAGCCACTTGGTTTGCAGTCGTACAAACATGGGGCACATGTAAAGCAAGTTAAAATTCCTCACCCATAAAAAATAAAAAAAAATAAAAAAAGCAAGTGAAAGCTTTTTTAAGATTTGATATATTTGAATTGAAGGTTTAGTATCAGATTCAAAAATTATGGTAGAGTTGAAATTTGAAGATATTAATTATTTTAGTATGTTTAAAACAAAATAAAATTTAATTTATTTTGAATGAATTTTATAATTTAAAATAAAAACTAATGAAATTTAATTTAAAATAAAAATTTATGAAATTTAATCTAATTATTTTATTACAGAATTCATTTCGTTTAATTATTTTTTAAATACTACTTTCAATTTTTTTAGTTAAAAAATCAATTAAAAATATAATGACCGGAGATTAATCCTACATTTGCTCCAAATATAAAATTTAAAATGAATTCAACACTGTTTTTTAGACTTCAAACTCACCCTTTATAATATCATCTGCTCCACTACGGTTAAACCAATAACTCCAGTTTTTAAATTTCGATTGTATGTTTGAATTTTAAAATATTGATTGTGATATTTATTATATTTTAATTATAAGTTTTTTGCATATAAAATAATTTTATTTAATTTATTTTCAATAATCACTCAACATAATAAAAATTAAAATTCTACGGGAAACACAGAGAAAGAACCTGAAATATCTCCTGCCATTAACCCAACTTTTGACACCACGATTTAAGTGACTCAGAGCGAGTCACAGATTGTGAAGCGAAGCAAAGCTTGAAAGTATTCAAGTACTTGTTGATTGTTGAAGCACAAGTAATCCAGTAATCCAGTAATCCAGAAACTAAAGAGAAGTATAGGTATAGCTTGCAGACTGCAGAAGCAAATGGAGGAAAAATGCAGATACTTGACTGCACTGGCTAGTTTTAGGGTTTTAAAGACAGTACGCTATTAATTAATTAATTTAATTGTACTGACCCATAATTTAATGAAGAGTAAATTACATCTACCTCCCTTCAAGTTTTATGAGCTAACACTAAAGCCCAAAGTTTGGGACAAATGATGCTCCCCTCCCCGAATAGCCTGTGAAATATTCCTTTTAGCTTTACATCCACCCAAAATATTCCCAAGGCATAATAAAGGATTCATATCCATAACTCGAATCAAGTTATAGTTTGTTGCAATTGTGACTACGTTTTTGTTTTTCTTAACCATCCATTCTGCCATTTCAACAGCTCCAGCAGAATTAGTTGCTGCCTATGCAAGAGCTCTATATCATGGCAATGTCTCTTATTTCTCTAGATTCTTCGGATATCAATTCCAATAAATCTTTCACAATCTTAAATGCCCGAATTCCACAGCGGCGTGAAGAGCCATCCTGCTGGAGAATACAATTCTTCCAATTGGTGCATCAGGATGAGTGTTCATGAATTCCTTTACAGCCTCCCAGTTTCCAATCTACAATGCCTTGTAAAATCTTGCATACTCAACATAATCTTTGGCGTTTGTTGATCATTGCAAATTAAGTTTCTTTGTTAATTTTTTAACAAATTAAAATGATATTTTTTTTCACATTCCATCTTTTAGTTAACAATTGGTTGATCTAGTTAACTGAAATATGTTATGATACAGTATATTTTTTTTTTTCACTTTGAAAATCTTGCTTCTTGTACAAAAAAGGTAACTAGGTTTTATTAAATACATAGCAAAAGAAATTAGAAAAAAGGACAAAGATGTTTATACATATTTATTTACAATGATTGAAAATATGATTTTTGTTATAAAATTTGTATTTCACTAAGGTTTAAGTATAATTAGGATTCAGATTCTCTCATATTTCTCTAATAAGACATACACAAAAAAAAATTCTTCAAAAATTAAATTACTTGTGATGAAAATTAGTGTTTTTCTCAAACATACTCATGTATTATATGAAATCATTTAAATTTATCAATAATGTCAAAAAAAAAAAAAGATTAAAAAAGTGAGTGTCACTTTTTAATTGGATCATATCTGATTAACCTGTCAAACTAATGAAAGAATTAATCGATTCTCACAAACAACCAAATTAAAGAAAATAAAGGTTCCACTATCTTTGGAAAAATTATTAAAGTGGTGAGCACTTGATTTGGAGTCGTATAAGCATGGGACACCTGCAAAGCAAGCCAAAGTTGCTTGCCAAAAATAAAAAGAAGCTAAAAGGCAAGTGAAAGGTTTTCCAAGGTTTGAACCTATCAAAATTTTGTTATTCCACCAGTTAGAATAAAACATTTGGGTTGAAGGGTACGTTGGTACCAGATTCAAAAGTTACTGTAGGACATTTGGATTGAAGGGCACGTTTGGTACCAAATTCAAAAGTTACCGTATAACATTTGGTACTAGATTCAAAAGTTATCATATAAAATTTAGATTTAAGGGGGATGTTTGGTTCCAGATTCAAAAGTTATCATAGAGTTAAAGCTTGAAGGTATTAATCCTTGTCAGTGTGGTTAGAACAAAATAAAAAATATGATTTATTTTATTTTAAATGAATTTTATAATTTAATTTATTTAAAATAAATTTTTTATTTGGAATAAAAATTATATTTATGGAATTCAGTTTAATTCTCTTATTTAGAACAAATAAAGAATTTATTTTAATTTAATTATTTTTCCTATACTACCCTCAATTTTTTTTAATTAAAACTACTATTAATCAACTAACAACATAAAGACTGAGAGATTAATTGTTGTTCAATGAACAAAAAACAAGTTGAGAGGAACAAACTTAAAATTTGTTAAGATCATTAGGTGAATATGTGAAATGAAGTGAGAGTTGCTTTTTATTGATTTACTAAAATGAAAAACATGTGTAATCTTAATTAAAGATAAAAATGTTATTTGAGATTAGACAAATAATAACTTATTTCAAATGAATTTTACAAAATAAAATCTAACGTATTTAGTGTGAAATTCCTACTCGAATAAAATGTGAATTTCAAATAAATTTTATTTTCATTTGTTCCAAATATAAAAATTGAAATTAGAAATAAACTCTACACTGTTTTTGAAGTTCCAAACCCACCATTTAAGATATCATCTTAACACGAGAATGTATATTTTTTAATTCAATTGTCTGTTTAAATTTTAAAATATTGATTATGGTATTTCTTTTATCTTAATTATAAGTTCTACTAAACAATAGAGATAGCATACTGTAAAACTCAGACTATGATAATAAAAAAGTTCTAATATCATTATAATAAAAAACAAACAAGGCCTTAGATAATTGGGAGTTCAGCCTATGGACTGCATTCATTATGGATTCCCGTAATTACAAGAGCTCAAACCTTTAGGACCTATTCACTTAATATGAGCTTTATGGCCCGGGTTTAGTTTAGAGGATGTACATACACACACCGACTGTCCCCAAAAAAAAAAAACATAAAAGCTTAATTGTAATTTTTGTTCTTGAGTTTAATATAGTCCCACGCGTTTTAATAGTAATAATAGATTGTGTTAATTTTAATTTGATACAATTTGATTCTTGCTGTCAAATTTTACTTAAATTAATGTTAAAGTAACATGGTACACATGTAAAATAATTGACCAATGAAAATTAGTATAAAAATTTAATTAAAAAATATTTTATAAAAAATAAAAATAAAAGAAAATTAATATTAAATATGTAATTTTTTTTTATTTTTTTTTTTAACTGTCTTCATCATCAACCATCTTACCCAGATTCCTCCATGGCCACCGAATTCACAAATCCTTAAATTCACCATATTCTTCCATAGTCATGGTTGTAAATCTAAGCTTCTGGAAACGGAAGCGTTGGTCTTCCTCTCCATCCCATGACACCATCTCAATTCATTCTTCATCGAAACTGCTATGGTCGATCCATATCAGATTCTAAACGGAGACAAAAAAGTTTGGATAGTGCTGATGATGAGCTCTCTCATGTATTGATCAAGGTTTTGGGGTTTCAGAGAGAGAAAAGAGGAAAACAGAGGGAGAGATAGAGTACTAATGGGAAGGAAGTAATCAAACCCATCCATGCCTATAGATTTAAGGGTTCAAACGGACCTCGAATTTTATTCGAATTAGTTTGTTGTTTAATTACCAGCCATAGTAGCGCATAAATAAATCAAATGGTAGGTAACTCTGCAACCTTCACAGGGAGGACACGCAGAGGCTGATCCTCATTTGCATCCCCGCAAGGAGGTCGTAGGCAAAAGAAAAATCGCTATGAAGGAAAAAATAGTGGAAAGCTTGAAAACAAAGAGAACCTGACTTTTCCAAAGAGTTACTGCAGCTTTGCCACTCCTTTGATTATCATATACAAAAAAGTCTCTTCCACTTTCCTACTAAATCTCTCTTTATTCTAGCACATAAATGAAGGAATAGAAAAGATTATGGCAGATTATGTATACTTTTGTTTGTATGTATCTTGGTTGAATGCGATCTTACAACTGAAACTCATTGGTGTTTCGGTGGTGATGGTAAGCAGAGAGGAGATGAGAGATTTATTTAATTTTTTTCACATTGTTTAATTCTTAATACTTTTTTTTTTTTTTTATAAAATATTTAAATTTAATTTTTATATAAATTTTATACAAAGACAAGTGACAATTAAATACACTAATTATGTTGTTTATATAATCTTGTTGGTCATGTCACTCATTTTAGTATTAATTTAATAAGAATGATTTAATTGTATCAAGTTAAAAGATCTAATTATCATTATTGTAATTGAAATTCGAAGAATTAAATTACACTCAAAATTAATTATGAGAACGAAAAATATAATTAAGCCAAACCGACTCCACATACAGATCCCACTCTCTCTATAGAAGGGCATCAAAGCTGCAGAGCGAACACAGTTCGGGCGCCCTCCCCTTCTCAGATTTGAATACGAATACAGCGTTCGGAAAATGGAGATGGGTCTCCCCCGTTCAAATTATTCGACCCAAACCCTAATTGCATTCTCGCACTAATTGTTTTTGTTTTCAAATTATTCGACCACCGCAGATTCTCACCCTCAAACCCTACCGTCGACGATGTTCTATCTAAGTCAGTTATTCCTCTGGCAAATTCTTGTTTCTCGCTGAATTTTTTCTCTATCTTCTTCATTTGCCATTGGTTTGAAAACAAAACCAATTAGTGCGAGAATGCAATTAGGGTTTTCATTTACATTTTATTTCGGTTCTCTAAATTTTAGTTCATTGTGCATTTCTTTAGATCGTTTGTAAGCTAAGGGTTGGACGATTGATTCACCCTCGGAAGTCTGATTTATGCGTTCTGGAACGCTACAGTACCATGTTTGGAATGACAATTTCAGATTGAAAACCCTAGTGAGTTATCGGATTCTGGTCCCCTTTTGTCATCTCTCGTTTTATTGATAGATTTTTCTGCTATTTGTATTTTTCTTGCTCATATTATTTCAGCGCATTACGAAACTTTCTTGGTGTGCATTTCTATACCTGTGGGTTATAGGGGAAAGGTCACGATGCTTTAGGTACCCTGTTGATATTTGTCTATTTGGGGTTTTCAATTTTTTTTTGTTTTTTGTTTTATATTTTTATAATTTACACTTCGGCTTTGTGTTCTGATTTTTGGATTTCTCCCTCTTTTTTTTCCTCATTCCCTCCCTATTAAGAGAGATATGCATTTACCTTCATTTCAATGGCTTTGAGAACTCCATTATTTCAATTTTTAGAGTCAGGTTCATTAAAGGTGTTCAGTTTTTGTGTTTCTTGTACACTTTGGTTGTTCATCAAGACTTTAATGTACATATGTATCAAGTGCGCCTCCTATATGTGTTTTCATGTCAGTGTATATTATTTTCCACTCAGCTTTCTTTAATCCTCAGATACAAGCTCAAATTCCTTAAGTTTGTGTTTGGACGTCCTGGTTGCTACTTTATGACCCAAGTATATCATCTGTAGGCTGGCACATTCTTTTATTTTTTGCAATTGGTGGATTGCGTTGGATAGTGAAAACACTAAAACTCACCTGATGCGCAATTACAAAATGTTCCTCCATTGAACTAGTTAATCTTAGCAATCAGTGCATTCGTGCAACTTTCCTTTTAATTGCATCAGTGAAACTTATCTTTTACTTAATTTCTTTTTGTTAAGATTAATTTACTTTGTTAAACAGTTGCTAAAGGCAACAGCACCTGAAGAAACATCTGGCAGAGGAAACGATATGTTGGTCATAAAAATGATGCTGTATTAACTGTGAAGGATGTTCAACTACTCAATAAGATTTAGTTCAATGAAATGTTACAACCAAAGAAATGAAGGATGAGTCGCCTGTGGTTGTGGATGAGGAAGGGAAGTCATTTGAGTTTTTGGGCAACCTTAATATAGAGGTTTGCATATAATTACCTTAATTTTTGTTTGCTGTATTGCGTGCATATGAACATTTGTTTTGCTGCTTTAGTATGTGGTTCGAATGATAAATTATCAAATGGATGCTGAAGGGGTTCTTTCTAGTATATCATTGAACCACCTGCCCCTGAGCAACATATATTAACTTTTATAGTCAGTTGGTGATATGATGTGTGCAGACAATATTTCAATCAGCTTTAGAATCTTTAAGTGTTTTAGTACCATTTTAATTGTTTATGTTTGCTAGTAAATAGTCATCATTGGAACAAAGAAGAAGATGATTGAAAGGTTCTTATGATAAAACTAAAATATCCTTTTTTTTTATATATAAACCCCGAATATCATTATTTTGATTTCCTTATTGTTCGCGGATTAGTTTTCTTTTTTTTTTTTTTTTTTTTTTTTTCCTTCACTTTTCACTCTTCGCTTCTGCCTTATTTAATTAGAGATCTCTGTTTCCATAAGGGTTGGTGTGGGAGAACAGACGAGGTCTTTCTTTGTATTCACGATTCTCCTTTTGGTTGAATTTTGCGTGTGAGTTCAGAAGTTTATGATCTACATATCTTTTTGTACATGCCCGGTTGGGTAGTGATTTTCATTCTGTACTTCAAGCAATTTCTTGGTTGGTAAAAATTTATGCTTTTTGGTAAAAATTCACTCCACACTTTTTTTCAGGGTAGTTCTATATTTGCACACCTGATTCTTTATACTTCTTCTAATCCCATTAGTCAAGACTGATCACACAATAATATTATCGGTTTATTTTGGAAAAACCTGCCAGTATTAATGGTTTTGAGTGAGGTGCACAGAAGACAGGTGTAAAAGTAGTTTTACTCTATTTTCATGTAACAAATCTTCTTTCTCTACTTCAAATAAGGTCTGTGAGCTAGTAGAGGTTATTTTTAGGGCATTGCTATTTGTCCACCTATTCTTCCTACTTCTTTTATATCTATTAGTCAATGCTGATAACAACAGTTATATTGTTTGGTAATCCTTGGAAGTTACCATCAATGATTAATGGACGTTCGAGGGAGGTGTGTAGAAACTGGTTTCAAGTAGTTTTACTCTATTTTTTATGTGACAACTCATGCTACCTTTCTTTTGTTTTCTTTTTTTAAAAGGGTTTTGCCATAAAAGTTGTTCAAGCTTATTTTTCAAGGTAATGCTATTTGCTCACATTATTTTTCATATTATTTATGTCTGATAACAAGAGGATTGAGTTTTGTTTGAAGAAGGAATGAGGATACAGTTGGGTTGGCAATTGGTATAAGAATTGTTGTGTTTGGTTTGGCAAATCTGAGATGATGCTTTGCAATATAGCAAAAGGTGGCAAAATAAAAATAAAAATGTAGGACAACAGACATCGGACAATTATAGGAGGCTGTGATATTAAATGGTTAGCTTGTGCATGTTGTTGGTTGGTAAAGTCTTCGACTTATGCAGCCTTCCCTCCACTTATTTTTTATGGTAGTTCTGTTTGCACACCTGATTTTTTCTGCTTCTTTTAAACATATTAGTCAAGGCCAGGGGTGTGCAAAAAAACCGACAATCTGCCAAACCCGACACAATTTGACCCAACCCATCCGAACCCAAATGACCCAACAAGAATCGGTTTTATGATTGGTTGACTTTTTATTTTTATTCCGGGTTGGGATTTTTTTTTAAACTGGGTGGACCCGACATACCTGATATTACATTTTAATATTTATTAAATTATTTATATATGTAAATAGATGTAAATATTAGATTTTATATTATTATTTAAAATGCTTCATTATTTCATCTTTTAATTTTATTTTGTACCATTAAATATTTTTAATTGATGTTAATTTAGTTTTAAAAAATTATTTTAAAATAAAAATTTCAACCCACCCGACTTTTATACCTGGGTGAAAATTTTGATCACCCGGCCACCAAACTTTCAAAATTGTGTGACATTTTTAGTCACCCGAATTGTTCGGATTGAGTGACATTTTACCTTCACTCGGTCCGACCCGCCCGATTGCACACCCATAGTCAAGGCTATCATAAGTCATAACAGTTATGTTGTCTGGTTATTTTCAGATATCATGTTTGAATATCTCTTGGGTGAGTGCAGATAATTTGTGTAATTTGTTTTTTCTTTTTGTTTTTTTGCTGGAATTATGATAAAAAAGATATGTTCAGTCTGATTTCGGTTTCTTTATGAAGTCTTGTCACTCATGTAGCTTTACTCTATTTTTTATGTGACAATTCATGCTGCCTTTTGTCTGCTAGCTTTTTAAAAAGGTTTTAGCTGCTGATTGAGCTTATTTTTCAGAGTAATGCTATTTGCTTACCTGATTTTTTCCTTCTTTTAAACCAATTAGTCATGGCTGACAACAACTATTATACTTTCGGGTAATTTTGGAAGTTATTAGCCATGGGTGTTTAAATAGCTGTGCAGAAAACATATGTCCGATTAGTTTATTTTGTAATGTGACAAACCATGCTGCCTTCTGTTTGCTACGTTTTTTAAACAAGGTTTTAAATGCTGCTTGACCTTATTTTTCAGGGTTGTGCTATTTGCGCAAGTGTTTTTCTTATACTTCTCAAGACATTTTAGATATGTATGATAACAAGCGGATTGGGTTTTGTTTTAAGGATATAGTTGGATTGTCTATTACGTGTAAGAAGTGTTGTTGTCAGTTTGGCGAGGGGCATGTGATGCTCTGCTAGACAGCAAAAGGTGAGCAGAAAAAAATTTAGTACAACAGACATCAAACAATGTATAGGAGCCTCTGATATTAGATGGTGAGCTTCGTTGACTTATGCTTAAAGGCTATTTGATGCTAATTTTTCAGGGTATTGCTATTTGCGCACATGTTTTTTTATACTTGTCTAGACATATTAGGTATATCTGATAACAAGAGGAATGGGTTTTTGTTTGAAGGATACAGTTGGATTGGCAATTACGTATAAAGGCTATACTCTTGTAGCTTTACTCTAATTTTTTTATGTTACAATTCATGCTGCCTTTTGTCTGTTAGCTTTTTTTAAAAGGTTTTAGTTGCTGGTTGAGCTTATTTTTCAGAGTAATGCTATTTGCGGACCTGATTTTTTCCTTCATTTTAAACCTATTAGTCATGGCTGAGAACAACTATTATACTTTCGGGTAATTTTGGAATGTTGTTAGCCATGATTTTGTGTGTTGAGAGAGGTGTGCAGGAAACAGATGTTTGATTAGTTTATTTTGTATTTGACAAACATTGCTTTCTTCTGTTTGCTACTTTTTTAAAACAAGATTTTAATGGCTGCTAGAGGTTATTTTTCAGGGAGTGCTATTTGTGCACGTGTTTTTTTTATATTTCTCTAGACATATTAGTTATGTTTGATAACAAGAGGATTGGGTTTTGTTTTAAGGATACAGTTGGGTTGGCTATTACGTATAAGCAGTGTTGTTGTCTGTTTGGCAAGGATGCATGTGATGCTCCGCTCGACAGCAAAAGGTGGGAAAAAAGAAATTTAGTACAATAGACATCTTACAATATATAGGAGGCTGTGATATTAGATGGTGAGCTTCGTTGACTTATGCTTTTTGGAAAAACCCACGTTGTCAGGTTAATTTTGGAAATTACCTGCCACGATCAATGGGTTTTGAGAGAGGTGCACAGAAGACAGGTGTTCAAGTAGTTGTTCTCTATTTTTTGTAACAAATCAAGCTGTTTTTCTTTTGCTACTTTTTTTAAAATAAGGTTTTTGCTTCTAGTTGAGCTAATTTTTTTGGGCAGTGCTATTTGGGCACCGGATTTTTAGCTTATGTTCAGTCTGATTTTAGTTCCTTTATGAAGTCTTGTCACTCATGTAGCTTTACTTCTTTTGTGTGCAACCCTTTTACAAGTGGTTTTAGCTGCTGGTTGAGCTTAACTTTTGAAGTAATGCTATTACAACAACTGTTATACTGTCTAAAGTTGCTTGAGCTTATCTTTCTGGGCAGTGCTATTTGCACACTTTATTTTTTATACTTCTCTAAACATTTTTGTTTAGGGTAGGAAGGATACAGTTGGATTCGCAAACACATGAGAAGTATATGGTCAGTTTAGGCAAGGACGCAGCTCAGATGTTGCATCTGATGCTGCACAAGACAACAATAGGAAGGCAAAGAAAAAAAAGGTAGGACAACTGAAATGGACAACAAATTGGAGGCTCTGATACGATGCGCATTAGGTGGTAAGCTTGTCCCCTTCTTCCTTACCATGGCAAGGCCTTGTGAAAAAATGATGAGAAGAAAAAAGTAAGGCGTTAAAAGAAGCCTCCTAGGCCCAACCCTAGACACTCTAAGATCCTTTTTCAAACCTGCTTCCATTTCGAGCCAAGAAATGGATAAATATACACATCCCATTCTCAGAGACAATTAAAATAATCTCTTACTATAGTCAAAACAATTAGCATCATGCATCTAAAATGCTAATATCAACTCCTCCTTTCTCTAATACCCTTAATAAATATATAAGAGTTTATTCCAAACATATTTCCTATATGAATCTTAAGATCGTCTTTCTTTTATATATATGTTAAGTAAACGAAAACTTGGATAACTCAACTTCAATAGTTTTTTCTTTCTATTAAGTTGTTAATTAAGTTTCAAACTCTGAGAGTGATTGTCGATATCTAATATTTCTTTAAATATTCAATGATTTTTTTCTTTGAAAAAAATGATTTACTTGAAGATATTTGTTGATTTAACTAAAAGAATTTTTTAAGATATGAGATCGAATCATGCCTTCATTTGTGATTGAGGATCAGGAGGTGGATGCACATAGGAAGTCAGTGAGGACAGCTGACCTTACTGACTTTTCAACAAATCTCCTTAAAATATATTATAATTACTTATACAAATGGAAAAAAAATAAAAATCAAATAATGCTTGATCATGTTGGGTCGGGTCAGGTCACATGGCCTTGATCCTTAGCTCATATAATGTTGGATCGAATCTGATCGAAGACCTTTTGGATCACATGTTGGATTGGGTCAGATCAGATTGGATCATATGTTGGATAAGGTCGGATTGGACCCAATCCGATTCATTACCAACTATACTGATTCCATTGATCCTCCATTTTTATGTAATTCACATTACCCTTCTCTCTGACTCTATTATTGACCATAATGGTAATTATCTTTTCTACTAGAGACTAACTATGTATTCTCAGGTAATAATTTACAAAATTCTTTGAATGTTTTGAATTCTTTTGAAGCAAGTCAAGCAGCCCCGATAAAAACAAAGAAGCTCTTTATAACTGTTATGTTGCATCTTCAATATTAGTTATAAATGTACCCTAGTCATATGTCCATCTATGTATTAACTGGTATATGCATACCTACAAATTCAATATGAATTATATGGTTGAGCATATGATATCCGGGCGCCCTGTACTTTTTAATAATACAAAAATGTAGGATGAAAATATAAAGAAATCTTTCATAAACATTATGAAATTATATACACTTACTACCCAATGGAACTTGTTTCGTCTCCTTGTAAGTACCATAACCATGCTTTTCATTTCTGTGTTCATATCCTATTGCTGATTGCAGGCATAAAAAGGGGGTTGGATGGTTTCTGTTATTGCAAGGGTGGCATCTAAGCCCGTTCCGACTAATTACATTGCTTGACTACTTCAATTTTTGGGCAGGCCTATCATTTTGTACATCTGAGAAAACCTTACTAGCAGCATTTGAAGGCTTTGGCGAACTTGTTGAAGGTAGCGTTTCATTCATTTTGTTTCTGACTCATCAAAATTTTCCAAAAAAGTGCTCATATTGATAAATTGATTTTTTTGAACAGTAAAAGTTATTATGGACAAAATTTCCAAAAGGTCAAAAGATTATGCATTTGTGGAGTACACTACAGAGGAGGTTCAAATTCAAATCTCCAAGTGTGTGAACGTGTCTTTCGTGCTCCTAGGCTGAAATTACACATGAATGTAATGTGTTTTGCTTTACTTGTTCTTATTGTTTAAACTGGAAGAAAACAAAAAGGAAGAGGAACTCTACACCAATAAAAGAAAGTCTAGGCCTATCCTTACACTACTACTTTGGCAGATTATAAATGGTTGAATGATAGTTGTTGATGTTGCCAAGAGTAACCTGCCAAAATACAGCGGAGGTCACTCCAGACCAGCAGCCTGATGGAGAAAATGGGCTTTTTATATAAATAATGAATACCCTGCTGCTCAATACGAGTGTTTTATGTTGGTCCTGTGAGAGGCTTTGGTCAGTTTTCAATCTACTACAGGTCAACCTACAAGGTTTCACAGCTCAAGACAAACCCCATAAGGAATTTTGATACATAGAACAATTTTCATCTTTGTTTAGTGTATTTTGGGGTGGGAAGCAGAGAATATGAAATGAAATTGAAGAATTATCAAGATTTCAGATATTTACTTGATAGACCTCCTTTCTTCCTCTTTATTATTAAGATTTCAAACACTTCCTCTGGTTTTTGCTACATTCTAGCTACTTAATTACCTTCCTGTAGGAAGCCCTATCCTCGAGAGGGAGAAGCACCAGCGGGGCTGCAATCCTATCACTACTTCAGTAGGCCAACCGGGCACTTGTTGGTATCATCATGTGTTCTGTGTGCAGATTTTTGGATGTGTATGTGTTTCTACATAAACTTTATATTGAATTCGGCTGTTTCTATGGAAATAGAAGTCTCAAATTCTAATAATAATATTATCTTGAAACTTGAATAATATAAAACTCCCAACTTTTAACAAAAGAAAATTTAAGAACACGTACTTATATAAGTTCACTAGATACTAAAAATAGATAAACAGAGCAAACCTTAAGTAACTCAGAACCAACGCTTTACTCCCCTGTCGAAAATGACTGGCCCATATGTTGAGATGAATATTCGAACGAGAAGTGGAAATTGCAGTAGTATGAACAACGTGACTGGAATGCTAGCAAGAAGAATCACAGGAATGAAAATCCATGATCGTCCATGTAATGTAAAGTACATAGCAGCACAAAATGTCATCATCATGGTTGCAATGGACAAAAATAAGGCGGAAAGGCCTATTATCAACTTCTTAGGCAAGGATTCCAGAAAATCTTCCTCTGCGTAACGCGATGTAAGGATGCCCAAAAACATCAATACAGAAGTTGAAGAAGAGAAAAGTGATACGGCATCTGATATCATAAAGAGCGTGAATAACTTGCGGTTTAAGAATACTGGATAGCCAGTGTCTTCATGATTACCACCTGGGACTGTGAAAGCTGCAGCAAACATAATGGTAACTATGAGAGCACCTACAACTGTACAAGAGGTTGCTGTCTCCTTCATCCATCTCTCACCCTCTTTTGCCAATTCTTTGTGATTCTCTGTGAACACATCTCTAGGTGTCATATTATCCAAGTTTAAAGCCTCTTGCATATTAGCTGGAACTATACTTTCCACCTCCTGCATATATTTAGAGACAAAATTGACTGATAACGAAAATAAATCAATGATTAGATGAAACATATTTAGAGCTAGTTCGTTTTGCATATCATAAAGGAATTGACTAATATAAATATACAATGTATTAGATAGATTAGTTACGTTATATAACAAGACTATATTAATATTATTCTCTTATTAATAGACATTGCATAAGAATCAACATAATAGTATTATTATACGTATGCTATCATATTCTTCTAAGATGCACTGGACAAGCCTTTAATCACAAAAATTTTTAACACATTTAGTGTAAGATAATCAATCACCTTAAACCATTGTAGTTCTCTTTGCATTTGCAAAGCTGCACCCGAGATACGATTGAGTTCTGTAAAAGTTGCTAATTCCCCAGCCACATGTAGCATGTTATTGTCACTTGAATCTTCAGAACTTGCAGCCTCATCTTTCCAAGCAAGCCCGTATATGAGGCTGAAAACTTTAGCTTGACGAAATTGAATAGCAGAAAAGAATAAGTTTCTAAACATATTGTCACGACTCCATAAGAGATCTGGATTAGCTTTTGACGATTCAATGATAAACTCTGAGATTCCTCGTTCTGCAGCTCGAAAGATTGCATCGTATACTAATCCTTTTAACATTTGTTTACCATCTAAAGTTTCAATTTGTTCGCACACAATACGTAGAAGTGCCAGGGATTGCTCATGGACTAATTTCATTTTGTATATTTTCTTGATTCCTAACATGACACAATTAATAAAACAAACGCTATCAATTTCTCAATGACCGAATGTCATATTAATGTATCACAATGAACAAATTAAGGATAAAAATCAGAAAACAAAGAAAACAAAAAATAACATTAAAGAACCAAATGCTATCAATTTTCCAATGATCGACTGTCATTAATTAGTATCATGAAACCCTAGTGCACAGATTAAAGAATCAAATTAACTTTAACAAGAGTACTAATTTTTGAGTGAGTACCAAATACCTAAGAAATTATGGATGTACAAAACTAATCTTTCCAGTAGGCTTGGATGAGCTGCAACACAAAGAGAAACTATAATTAACTAAAAAAATCAATAAGAAGAGAAGAGAAGAGAAGAATTAATCGTGCAACATGTACCTATTATATTCTCATCACTTTCTCTTCTATGATCATTTTCGTCGATGTTTATTTGAATGTGATTAGCAGAAGAAGATGGTTTTATCTGGATCCCTTTTCACAAACAATGAGTTCATGTTAATACTTTTATTTCTTTATTGCTTGAAGAAATAAAAAATAGCTTTTCAAAAATTATACAATTTTCCTTTCCTAATTGCTACTAGAAGTATATATATTTATACAACATTAAAAACTAGTAATCGATCTTGGTCAAGAAATTAAAATTTGTTTTGGTTCCATCAAAACATGCGAGTTGTTTTTGTTTTCATAGGATAGCCCTTTTGAAACAAAACGTAAAATTTAGATAGAAACAGTGTCGTTTTCATAGAAAATGTGCAGTTTTTCGTTTGAAACTGATTAGTTTCGGTAAATTTGATGGAAATAACATAAATTTTTTGTTTATGAAACAGTTTTGCATAAATTATATTTATATATTATATAGGCATCCTAAGCACTCCTATGTTATGATTGGATGTAATTATAATTTGATCTTATTTTTAATTTGTTTCTCTTTGTTAAGATTTTACTTTGGTATGTATTATGAATAATTATGTACTAAATTAATCTTGTTAGATATTTACAATTAATATACTATGTATGTGATTTATTATATATTTTCAAGCGTTATGAGTTTCTAATATAATTTGTCATTTCACGAAGTCGTTTTTGTTTTCAAATTTATCGAAATGTTAACTTAAAACAATTTTAATATCTTGATTTGGAGTCCTCAACCTAGATTAGAATGAACTTAAACCAAGGTATCATTTTGTTGAGCAAATGTGCTACAGTTAAAAATAGTAATATAGATATGTATCAAGTATAACAAAAATGTGCTGATAATTATAAAGATTTATATAATTGCTTGGATTAAAAAAAATCTCATAATTGCATATCAAAAAAAAAAAATCATAATAATAAAAATAAAATATCTCATAATTAATACAATTAACAAACAATTTAATTGAAGGTAGTGCCAGAAAATGTGAAAGTTGTAGTACTTACAGTCATAGATCCATTGTTGCCAAAATGAGAGCTTACAGCCACTGGGAAAAGCAGAAGGTATAGTGGCCAAACCCAAAACTAAAGTGAAGCCACTGTAGTCTGGTGTTATTGCCAAACGTGGGCAATACTTAAGCAAATCCAGAGCAATATCTGGAACAAGTCATTATAATGTACATGGATTAATTCATAATTGCAACTTCCTTTTGGAATCTCAAAACGTGATTAAAATGTTGTTATTTAGTAAAGTCAAATGCACAATTAATAAAAGTTAAAATTAAGGGTAATCATATCTAGGTGTATATGTAATCTAATAAAAAATATTCAAAGTTAAATTTTACTTTAAAAATGGATCCAATAGGATTTTTTTTATATGTTTTCTAAAATATAGAAGGGCTTAACTAATTTGGGTCCAATTAAAACCAATCAATACTACAACCTGATTCGAAACCAATGCAAGCAGTATGATTCAATTAGTAAAATACTCTAATGACTAAATTACTGAAGGTGAATAGTTACCAACATGTTTGGTTCGATTATTATTAACTAAAAAACTATACCGAACTCATCCCTACTTATACTATTTCATGTATATCTATATATATTAATAAAATATATAATTGTTTCTAAGCTGTTACCCATAATTCTGAAATAGTAGCATTGGCTAAGAAGTGTAGCACCATAGATTCCTTTTTCAGGGACGAGTTCCTCTAATGGAGTGACTGAGTAAAGATAACGAGCCATTTGAATGTGACCATATCTAATAGCCAATGTAACTGGAATCAAGTGATCATTTGTTGCAATTGTGACCACGTTTTTGTTTTTCTTAGCGATCCATTCTACAATTTCAACTGTTCCGGCAGAAGTTGCAGATGCAAGAGCTGTGTATCCTTCCTTGTCTCTTATTTCTATTGCTTCTTCAGACATCAATTCCAATAACTCTTTCACAATCTTAAAATGTCCGAATTCAACAGCGGCGTGAAGAGCCGTCTTGCCAGAGAATGCAATTCCTCCACTCAGTGCATCAGGGTGGATCTTAATGAATTCCTTTGCTCCTTCCCAGTTTCCAATCTGTAATGTCTTGTAAAATCTTGCATACTGAACATAATCCTTGGTGTCTGTTGATCATTGTAAAGTTTCAAATGATCAGTAACAAAAGTTTCCATCTTTAAATTAATAATTAATTAGTTGATCAAGTTGATAGAAATATGTTGATGATCCAGAATATAGTGCAACAACCATTAAAAAGTGAGCAAGTTCTTTTTTTTTTTCCTTTTTTTCTTTTTTCATTTGGAAAATCTTGTCTTCCCATGCGAAAGTGTAATTAGGACATTAGGTTTTATTACCTATATAGCAAAAGAAATTAGAAAAAATGTGTTTATTCATATTTATTTACAATGATTGAACATATGATTTTTGTTATGAAAACAACATTTCTCTAAGGTTTAGTATAATTAGGATTCAAATCCTCTCATATTTCTATTGTAACAGGATTAGATCAAGTAAGAAAAAGACATAAAAAATATGCAAAAATTAAATAAATCTTTGAATTATATTACTTTGATGAAAATTGGTGCTTTCCTCTTAAATAGTTTCATATATTATTTGAGATGATCTAAATTTATCAATAATGTTATAACAAATTTATTTTTGAATAAAAAAATGAGGTGTCACCTCTCAATTGGATCATATTTGATGAAAGCTGTCAAACCAATTATTAATTCTCACAAATAGGACCAAACTAAAAGAAAAGAATAATGACTCCACAAAAATATTAAAATGGTGAGCTACTTGGTTTGCAGTCGTGCAAACATAGGACACATGTAAAGCAAATGAAAGTTGCTCACCAAAAAAAAAAAAAGATTTTTCAATATTTGAACATATCAAAATCTTGTTTTTCCACAAGTTATTGTAGAACCTTAACAAAACCTTTAGATTGAAGGGGACGTTTGGTAGCAGATGTTACTATAGAGTTGTTGTTTAAAGGTATTAATTCTTTTAGTGTTATTTATCGTTTGCAACTCTCAATTTAGAAGTCATTAATAAATATGCATCATCTTTTTAATCATTTGAGATACTTTACAAAAAAATAAAAACAAATGAGTATAATCACAAAAACATAATGACTGTATCAATTTTCCTAGACATCATAATTTTTTTTTTCTTTTTTCCATATATTTTTTTTACAATTTTAAGTATTTTCTTAGTTGTTTATCAAAAATTCTTAAAATTCATTATTGATGAGCATCAAAATACATTTTTTTCATTATTGACATAATTGTTTTTCTTTTTCTAAATTTTTCTGATGTTATTCACCATAAAATAAAATTGTATGAATATATATATAAAAAAAAATATTTAATTTTTTACAATATTCATAAGTTTTGTCCCATAATAGGTAATTATAAAAATAAATATAAATTAAAAGACAAAATAAAATGTCATATTAGTTGATATTTTCAATATTCATCTTAGACATTTAACTAGTAAAATAATAAGATAAATGCTAAAAAATAAGATAAAAAACTAGAATAAGAAAAAAAATATATATGAGCAATATTTCTTACTAGAATGTGTGAGTATCATTATCTACCTACCTACCTATATTAACATTTCTTCGATTATCATATAGATCAATGATTGAGTGCTTTAAATGATAAAATAACAATCTAAAATTTAAAATATTACTCATGGTATTTATTGTATTAATTATAAGTTTTTCCCAAATAAAAAAATTTATTTAATTTATTTTCAATAATCACCAAACATAAGGAAAATAAAAATGGTAAGAGGGAGTGATAGAAACAACCTGGAATATTTCCTGGCTTATCTTCTTCGAATTCAAGATGTGTGATAGGCCTGTATTTATTATACAAAGCATCCCAAGCACTTTTGGCAGAATCAATTTCCATTGTTTTAGAAAATGATTCTGGTCCACATGACATTTGAATTGCATGTAAAGCCGCCGCATTTTTTCTTCTCCACGATTTAGACTCAGAGGTATCAATATCACTACCAGGTAATTGATCCTCAACAATGACGTCCCATAGATCTTGTCCCAACAAATAATTTTTCATACAAACACGCCATTCTGCATAATTGTCTCGTTTAAGAAGCTCCCGAACCATTAGAGACGCAGGAGGTGGCGTAAATCCAACATTTGACCCCATTTTATTTACTGCCAAAAGGGAAAAAAAAAAAATGAAAATGAAAATAAGTAACTCACAGTCACAGATTGTGAATCAAAGCGAAGTTTGAAAGTATTTAAGTACTTGTTGGTTGTTGAAGCTCTAAGTCCACAAGTCTAGAAACTAAAGAGATATGTAACTTGCAGACCGCATAAGCAAAGTACTTGTTGGTTGTTGAAGCTCAAGTCCACAAGTCTAGAAACTAAAGAGATATGTAACTTGCATACCGCATAAGCAAAGTACTTGTTGGTTGTTGAAGCTCAAGTCCACAAGTCTAGAAACTAAAGAGATATGTAACTTGCAGACTGCATAAGCAAATGGAGAAATGCACTGGGGTCGGCAGATACTTGACTTGAAATGCACTGGGGTCAGCATATACTTGACTTGAAATGCACTGGGGTCAGCATATACTTGACTTGAAATGCATTGGGGTTAGCAGATACTTGACTGGCTAGTTTAGTTTTTCATTAATAAAAAGATAGATAAATTCAGAACAAGCAACGTTTATTCTTACATGCTAAATTTACCCTAATACGAGAGTAAACTAATTTTTAAAACTACACTAACTAGTTTCGAAGCAAGACAAGACGCCATGAATTAATTTAATTGTACTGACCAATGTATGTCCACCACGATTCTTCACACTAGGATTTGGAACACTTCAACAGTTTGAGTGAGTGGCTTTGAATTGTGCCATTTCATTAAAGTACCATCTACTACTCTATTTTTAAACCATGTGAAATTTTCTCAATTTATAAGCGCTCAAGTGAAATTTTTAAAATTTTATTAGATTATCAGACTAGTTACTAATAACAATTTCACTTGTCTTATTATATTTAATTATCATCTTATCAAACTTAATTTTAATTAAATATTACAAATGTTCAGTTTTTTTACTAGAATTTCTTAATTTTTTTGATATGATTAGGTTTTTTTTTTTTTTTTTATCTTTTTAATATCATAAAAAATAAGCAAGAATTTTGTTGCTTATTTTTTTACTTATAATTAAATTTTATAATATGATCAAGTAGAAGATTATAAGATTCTTAATATTTTCAAAAATGACATCCCAATATCATTGTTACATCACTTAAAACTTAACTAACTTATTTTCACGATTAAAGAATTCTAATTTGATATTGTTTTTTCGTATTTAATGAAATTGACAAAACTTAATATAAGATTTTAATTTAATTTTGAGATTTTTTTTAAAAAAAATTCTGCTACATGTAAAGCAATTTAAAGTTGATCTCCAGAAAGGGAAAAAAACAAGCAAGTGAAAGGTCTTTCAAGGTTTGAACATATCAAAATTTTGTTTTTGTTTTTGTTTTTTGGTGCAAAAGGGAGCTGATCAAATTAAAATTTAGAAGTGACTCTGGAAGTTTATTCCCATTACATCTTCAAAATAAACACTTGAAATACAATTGGAACTAAATAAAAATAACAAGATCTTCTTGCTAAGTGTTTCCTAATTTTACTAGGCCACCTACACAGTTTTTCCTTCCCAGAAACAATGCTTAGTTTCCACCTGTTGGAAGCAAGTCATCAAGTTTCTGCAATCATGAATGATGTTGCTATACACGTAAGAGGCAGCAGAGGTCTCTAAAAGTTCAATGACAACCTTAGTATCAATATTTATCTCAACTAAGAGAATTCCTTTTTTCAAAGCAAGAAGAAGCCCTTACTTTAGTCCCCAAATTTCAACAAGAGTAACTGATCCAAAGCCTAGCTTTTTGGATCAAACCAACAATCCAGTTTCCTTGCTCATCTCTAATAACTCCACCTACCCAAAGATGAAGTAGTTCCTAGACAACCAAATTTCTCTACAAATATAAGGAAAGGCATAATACCAAGGGATTTTTGTTGTGGAAGGGAAGGAGCATTAGATTTGCAGTTCAAGAACATCCAGTCAAAGATGTTAGAGCTATTCCAGAAGCTTGGGTGTAAGCTAGAAGCAAAGACATTCCAAATGCAGCTAGTGACAGTGCAATCCTTTAAAATATGTAACATTGATTCCTCTTCATAAAAAGAGAGGGGCAAAGAGAGTCAGTGCAGATTTTTCTTTGGTGCCAAATTCAAAAGTTATCATAGAACATTTGATTGAAGGGGACGTTCGGTGCCAGATTCAAAAGTTATCGTAGAATATTTGGATTGAAGGGGACGTTTACCATATTCAAAAGTTACGAAGAGTAAAATTTAATTTATTTAAATGAATTTTACAATTCAAAATATTTAAAATGAATTTTATTAATTGTAAAAAATTACACTTATGGAATTCAGTTTAATTTTCTTATTTAGAATAAATAAAGAATTCATTATAATTAAATTTTTTATACTACCCTCAATTTTTTTTAATTAAACGTAGCATTAATCAAATAAAAATATAAGGGATGGGAGATTATTTGTTGTTCAATGAACAAAACACAAGTTAAGAGGAAAAAACTTGAAGTTTGTTAAAACCGTTATGTGAACATGTGAAATGAAATGATAGTGGCTTTTTATTGATTTATCTAAATGAAAAATATGTGTAATATATTAATGTATAACATATTAATATATAACAATAATATGAAGTATTCATTTTTATTTTAAAAATTAAAGATAAAAATGTCATTTAAAAAGGGACAAAATAATAACTTATCACAAATGAATTTCATAAATTAAAATCTAACCTATTTGGTGTGAAATTCATAATTATATAAAATGTAAATTTCAAATGAATTTTATTTAAATTCTACACCATTTCATTTGTTATAAATATAAAAATTAAAATTTGAGATGAACCCTACATTTTTTTTTAGGTTCCAAACTCGCCCTTTATGATATCATCTGTTCTACTACTGTTACACTAGTAACTCTGAGAACTAATCTTTTTTTAAATTCAATTGTCTGTTTAAATTTAAAATATTGATTATGGTATTTATTGTATCTTGATTATAAGTTTTACTAAACAATATAGACAGCATACTATAAAACTCGATTATACAAAACAAACAAGGACTAAGATAATTGGGAGTTTGGACATTGGACTGCATTCATTATGGATTCCCGTAATTGCAAGGGCTCAATCCTTAGGACCTAATTACTGGTTCCGGGTCTTTTTTTTTTGTTTGTTGTTGTTGTCCTATTTGAATATTATGAAACTTAATTTGAGCTTTATGTCCCGGGTTTGGCCCATGTTCGGCTTAGAGGAGGTACGCACCCCAACCGCTCCGCCTAGTTTTTACATTTTAAGCAACCTGTCATTAAAATAATAATTAAAAAAAAAAAAAAAAAAAACTACGACCGACTCCACACACAGATCCCACTTTCTCTATAAAAGGGGCCAAAGCCACGTAGTGAACGCATTTCGCTCGCCCTCCACTTCTCAGATTTGAAAACGAATGCAGCGTTCGGAAAATGGAGATGGGTCTCCTCCGTTCAAATTTTTCGACCACCGCAGATTCTCACCCTCAAACCCTACCATCTCCGATGTTCTCTCTCAATCATTATTCCTCCCTGGCAAATTCTTGTCTCTCGCTGAAGTTTTTCCCAATCTTCTGCATTTGCCATTGGTTTGGAAACAAAACCAATTAGGGCGAGAATACAATTGCGGTTTTCATTTACATTTTATTTGATTGTGCATTTCCGTAGATCGTTTGTAAGCTAAGGGTTGGACGATTGAGTCACCCTCCGAACTCTGATTTATACGTTCTGGAACGCTTAAGTACCATGTTTTGAATGAAAATTTCAGATTGAAAACCCAAGAGAGTTATCGGATTCTGGTAACATTTTGTAGTCTCTCGTTTTATTGATAGATTTTTCTGCTATTTTATTTTTCTTGCTCATATTATTCCAGCACATTAAGAAACTTTCTTGGTGTGCATTTCTATACCTTTGGGCTATAGGGGGAAAGGTCGGTCGATGCTTTAGGTGCACTGCTGATATTTGCTATTTAGGGTTTTCAATTTTTTTTTGTTTTTTGTTTTATATTTTTATAATTTACACTTCGGCTTTGTGTTCTGATTTTTGGAAAATCACTCACACTTTTCTTTCCTCATTCCCTCCCTGTTAATAGAGATATCCATTTACCTTCATTTCAATGGCTTTGAGAACTTCATTATTTTAATCTTAAGAGTCAGGTTCATTAAAGGTGTTCAATTTTTGTGTTTCTTGTACAGTTTGGTTGTTCATCAAGATTTCAATGTACATATATTATGTATCAAGTGCGCCTTCTATATGTGTTTTCATGTCCGTGGATATTCTTTTCCACCCGGCTTTCTTTAATCTTCAGATACAAGCACAAATTCCTTAAGTTTGTGTTTGGACATCCTGGTTGCAACTTTATGGCAAGAATAACATCAGTAGGCTGGAGCATTCTTTTATTTTTTACAATTGGTGGAGTGCGTTGGATAGTGAAATCACTAAAACTCACCTGAGGCACAATTACAAAATGTTCCTCCATGGAACTAGTTAATCTTAGCAATCAGTGCATTCATGAAACTTTCCTTTTAATTGCATTAGTGAAATTTATCTTTTACTTAATTTCTTTTTTGTTAAGATTAATTTACTTTGTTAAACAGTTGCTAAAGGCAACAGCAACTGAAGAAACATCTGGTGGAGGAAACTGATATGTTGGTCATAAAAATGATGCTGTATTAACCGTGAAGGATGTTCAACTACTCAATAAGATTTAGTTCAATGAAATGTTACAACCAAAGAAATGAAGGATGAGTCGCCTGTGGTTGTGGATGAGGAAGGGAAGTCAGTTTGAGTTTTTGGGCAACCTTAATATAAAGGGTTGCATATAATTACCTTAATTTTTGCTTTCTATATTGTGTGCGTATGAACATTTGTTTTGCTGCTTTAGTATGTGGTTCGAATGATAGATTATCAAATCACTGCTGAAGGGGTTCTTTCTAGTATATCATTGAACCACCTGCCCCTAAGCAATATATATTAACTTTTATAGTCAGTTGGTGATATGATGTGTGCAGACAATATTTCAATCAGCTTTAGAATCTTTAAGTGTTTTAGTACCATTTAATTGTTTATGTTTGCTATTAAGTAGCCTTTATTTTTGTAGCATCGGAACAAAGAAGAAGATGACTGAAAGGTTCTTATGATAAAACTGTAATATCCTTTTATGAATATCATTATTTTGATTTCCTTATTGTTCTCACGTTAGTTTTCTTTCTTTTGTTCTCCCCCCCCCCCCCCCCCCCCCCTCCTCACTTTTCACTCTTCGCTTCTGCCTTATTAAAATTAGAGATCTCTGTTTCCATAAGGGTTGATGTGGGAGAACAGATGACGTCTTTGTTTTTATTCACGATTGTCCTTTTGGTTGAATTTTGCATGTGAGTTCAGGAGTTTATGATCTCCATATATTTTTGCACATGCCCAGTTGGGTATTGCATTTCATTCTGTACTTCAAGCATTTTGTTGGTTGGTAAAAATCTTCAACTTATGCTTTTTGGTAAAAACTCCCCGCTTTTTTTCAGGGTAGTTCTATTTGCACACCTGATTCTTTATACTTCTTATAAACCCATTAGTCAAGAATGATCACACAATAATATTATCGGTTTATTTTTGGAAGAACCTGCCAGTATTAATGGCTTTGAGTGAGGTGCACGGAAGACAGGTGTAAAAGTAGTTTTACTCTGATGTAACAAATCTTCTTTCCCTGCTTTCAAATAAGGTCTTTGAAGCTAGTAGAGGTTATTTTTAGGCATTGCTATTTGTCCATCTATTTTTCCTACTTCTTTTAAATCTATTACTCAATGCTGATAACAACAGTTATATTGTTTGGTAATCCCCAGAAGTTACCGGCAATGATTGATGGACGTTGAGAGAGGTGTGCAGAAACTGGTTTCAAGAAGTTTTATTCTATTTTTTTATGTGACAACTCATGCTGCCTTTCTTTTGTTTTCTTTTTTTAAAAGGGTTTTGACTGCTGGTGAGCTTATTTTTCAACTGTTTTTTTCTGCTTCTCTTAAACATATTAATCAAGGCTGACAATAACTGTAGGGTAAATTTGGTAGTTATTAGCCATGATTTTTGGGGTGTTGAGAGAGGTGTTCAGAAAACTGATGTTTGATTAGTTTATTTTGGATGTGACAGACCATGTTGCCTTCCGTTTGCTACTTTTTTAAACAAGGTTTTAAAAGTTGGTCAAGCTTACTTTTCAGGGTAGTGCTATTTGCTCACATGATTTTTCATACTTCTTAAGACATATTAGTTATGTCTGTTAACAAGAGGATTGAGTTTTGTTTGAAGAAGGAATGAGGATACAGTTGGGTTGGCAATTGGTATAAGATTTGTTGTGTTCAGTTTGGCAAATCTGAGATGATGCATCTGATGCTCTGCAATACAGCAAAAGCTGGGCAAAAATAAACTGTAGGACAACAGACATCTGACAATATATAGGAGGCTGTAAAATTAAACTGTTGTGTTCAGTTTGTGCACGTTGTTGGTTGGTAAAGTCTTCGACTTATGCACCTTCCCTCCACTTATTTTTTATGGTAGTTCTGTTTGCACACCTGATTTTTTCTGCTTCTTTTATTAGTAAAGGCTATCATAAGTCATAACTGTTATGTTGTCGAGTTGTTCATAGATATCATGTTTGGATATCTTTTGGGTGAGTGCAGATAATATGTGTAATTTTTTTTTCTTTTTTTGCTGGAATTATGATAAAAAAGATATGTTCAGTCTGGTTTCAATTCCTCTATGAAGTCTAGTCACTCATGTTGCTTTACTACATTTTTTTTTTTGTGACAATTCATGCTGCCTTTTGTCTGCTAACTTTTTAAAAAGGTTTTAGCTGCTGGTTGAGCTTCTATTTGCTTACCTGATTTTTTCCTTCTTTTAAACCTATTAGGCTATTAGTCATGGCTGATAACAACTATTATACTTTCGGGTAATTTTGGAAGTTATTAGCCATGGGTGTTGAGATAGTTGTGCAGAAAACAGATGTTCGATTAGTTTATTTTGTATGTGACAAACCATGCTGCCTTCTGTTTGTTACTTTTTTTAAACAAGGTTTTAAATGCTGCTTGACCTTACTTTTCAGGGTAGTGCTTTTTGTGCAAGTGTTTTTCTATACTTCTCAAGACATTTTAGTTATGTATGATAACAAGTGGATTGGGTTTTGTTTGAAGGATATAGTTGGATTGTCTATTATGTGTAAGTAAGTGTTGATGTCAGTTTGGCAAGGATGATGCGATGCTCCGCTAGACAGCAAAAGGTGGCAAGAAAAAAATTTAGTACAGCAGACATCAGACAATATATAGGAGGTTGTGATATTAGACGGTGAGCTTCGTTGACTTATGCTTAAAGGCTATTTGAGCTAATTTTTCTGGGTAGTGCTTTTTGCACACGTGTTTTTTTATGCTTGTCTAGACATAATAGGTATGTCTGACAACAAGAGGATGGGGTTTTGTTTGAAGGATACAATTGGATTGGCAATTACGTATGAAGGCTATACTCTTGTAGCTTTACTCTAATTTTTTATGTTACAATTCATGCTGCCTTTTGTCTGTTAACTTTTTTAAAAAGGTTTTAGCTTCTGGTTGAGCTTAATTTTTGAAGTAATGCTATTACAACAATTGTTATACTGTCTAAAGTTGCTTGAGCTTATCTTTCTAGGCAGTGCTATTTGCGCACTTTATTTTTTATACTTCTCTAAACATTTTTGTCATGGTAGAAGGATACAGTTGGATTGGCAAACACATGAGAAGTATATGGTCAGTTTGGCAATGACGCAGCTCAGATGTTGCATCTGATGCTGCACAAGACAAGAAGGCAAAGAAAAAAAAAAGGAAGGACAACTGAAATGGACAACAAATTGGAGGCTATGATACGATGCACATCAGGTGGTGAGCTTGTCCCTTCTTCCTTACCATGGCAAGACCTTGTAAAAAATTGATGAGAAGAAGAAAGAAAGCGTTAAGAGACCCTCCTGGCCCAGTCCTAAACACTCTAAAATCCTTTTTCAAACCTGCTCTCATTTTGGGTCAAGAGATGGATAAATAGACATATCTCATTCTCAGAGAGAATTAAAATAATCTCTTACTATAGTCAAAACAATTAACATCATGTATCTAAAATGCCAATATCAACTCCTCCTTTCTCTAATACCCTTAATAAATATGAGTTTATTCTAAACATATTTCCTATATGAATCTTAGGATTGTCTTTCTTTTATATATGTGTCAAGTAAAAGAAAACTTGGATAACTCAACTTCAATAGTTTTTTCTTTCTATTAATTGTCAATTAAGTTTCAAACTTTGAGAGTGATTGTCAATATCTAATATTTTTTTAAATATTCAATAATTTTTTTCTTTAAAAAAAATGATTTACTTGAAGATGTTTGTTGATCATGTTGATCATGTTGGGTAAGAATGAACCCAGTCCGTTTCATTACTAACTATACTGATTCCATTGATCCTCCATTTTTATGTAATTCACATTTCCCTTCTCTGTTACTTTATTATTGACCATAATGGCAATTATCTTTTCTACTAGAAACTAGCTATGTATTCTCCAGGTAATAATTTACAAAATTCTTTGAATGTTTTGAATTCTTCTGAAGCAAGTCAAGCAGGCCCGATAAAAACAAAGAAGCTCTTTATAACTGTTATGTTGCATCTTCAATATTAGTTATAAATGTACCCTAGTCATATGTCCATCTATGTATTTACTGGTATATGCATACCTACGAATTCAATATGAATTATATTGTGGAGCATATGATATCCGAGCGCCCTGTACTTTTTAATAATACAAAAATGTAGGATGAAAATATAAGAAAATCTTTCATAAACATTATGAAATTATATACACTTACTACCCGATGGAACTTGCTACGTCTCCTTGTAAGTACCATAACCACGCTTTTCATTTCTGTGTGCATATCCTATTGCGGATTGCAGGCATAAAAAGGGGACGGGATGGTTTCTGATATTGCAAGGGTGGCATCTAGGCCTATTCCCACTAATTACATTGCTTGACAACTTCAATTTTTGGGCAGGCCTATCATTTTATACATCTGACAAAAACTTACGAGCAGTATTTGAAGGTAGCGTTTCATTCATTTTGTTTCCTACTCATCAAAATTTACCAAAACAGGGCTCATACTGATAAATTGATTTTTTTGAACAGTAAAAGTTATCATGGACAAAATTTCTAAAAGGTCAAAAGGTTATGCATTTGTGGAGTACACTACAGAGGAAGGCTGTAACTGCAGCACTGAAATTGATGAATGGCAAGGTAAATTCAAATCTCCAAGTGTATGAACGTGTCCTCCGTGCTCCTAGGCTGAAATTACACATGAATGTACTGTGTTTTGCTTTACTTCTTGTTCTTATTGTTTAAACTGGAAGAAAACAAAAAGGAAGAGGAACTCAACACCAATAATAGAAAGTCTAGGCCTATCCTTACACTACTACTCTGGTAGATTATAAATGGTTGAATGATAGTTGATGTTGCCAAGAGTAACCCGCCAAAATACAGCAGAGGTCACTCCAGACCAGCAGCCTGATGGAGAAAATGGGCTTTTTATCTTAATAATGAATACCCTGCAGCTCAATACGAGTGTTTTATGGTCGTCCTGTGAGAGGCTTTGGTCAAATTTCAATCTACTACAGGTCAAACAACAAGTTCTCACAGCTCAAGACAAACCCCATAAGGAATTTTGATACATAGAACAATTTTCATCTTTGTTCAGTGTATGTTGGAGTGGGAAGCAGAGAATATGAAATGACATTAAAGAATTATCAAGATTTCAGATATTTACTTGATAGACCTCCTTTCTTCCTCTCTATTATTAAGATTTCAAACACTTCCTCTGGTTTTTGCTGCATTCTAGCTACTTAATTACCTTCCTGTAGGAAGCCCTATCCTCGAGAGGGAGAAGCACCAGCGGGGCTGCAATCCTATCACTACTTCAGTAGACCAACCGGGCACTTGTTGGTATCATCATGTGTTCTGTGTGCAGATTTTTGGATGTGTATGTGTTTCTACATAAACTTTATTTTGAATTTGGCTGTTTCTATGGAAATAAAAGTCTCAAATTCTAATAATAATATTCTCTTGAAACATGAATAATATAAAACTCCCAACTTTTAACAAAAGAAAATTTAAGAACACGTACTTATAAAAGTTCACTAGATACTAAAAATAGATAAACAGAGCAAACCTGAAGTAACTCAGAACCAACGCTTTACTCCCCTGTCGAAAATGACTGGCCCATATGTTGAGATGAATATTCGAACAAGAAGTGGAAATTGCAGTAGTATGAACAACGTGACTGGAATGCTAGCAAGAAGAATCACAGGAATGAAAATCCATGATCGTCCATGTAATGTAAAGTACATAGCTGCACAAAATGTCATCATCATGGTTGCAATGGACAAAAATAAGGAATGCTAGCAAGAAGTATCACAGGAATGAAAATCCATGATCGTCCATGTAATGTAAAGTACATAGCAGCACAAAATGTCATCATCATGGTTGCAATGGACAAAAATAAGGCGGAAAGGCCTATTATCAACTTCTTAGGCAAGGATTCCAGAAATTCTTCCTCTGCGTAACGCGATGTAAGGATGCCCAAAAACATCAATACAGAAGTTGAAGAAGAGAAAAGTGATACGGCATCTGATATCATAAAGAGCGTGAATAACTTGCTGTTTAAGAATACCGGATAGCCAGTGTCTTCATGATTACCACCTGGGACTGTGAAAGCTGCAGCAAACATAATGGTAACTATGAGAGCACCTACAACTGTACAAGAGGTTGCTGTCTCCTTCATCCATCTCTCACCCTCTTTTGCCAATTCTTTGTGAACACATCTCTAGGTGTCATATTATCCAAGTTTAAAGCCTCTTGCATATTAGCTGGAACTATACTTTCCACCTCCTGCATATATTTAGAGACAAAATTGACTGATAACGAAAATAAATCAATGATTAGATGAAACATATTTAGAGCTAGTTCGTTTTGCATATCATAAAGGAATTGACTAATATAAATATACAATGTATTAGACAGATTAGTTACGTTATATAACAAGACTATATTAATATTATTCCCTTATTAATAGACATTGCATAAGAATTAACATAATAGTATTATTATACGGATGCTATCATATCCTTATAAGATGCACCGAACAAGCCTTTAATCTCAAAAAAAAAATTAACACATTTAGTGTAAGATAATCAATCACCTTAAACCATTGTAGTTCTCTTTGCATTTGCAAAGCTGCACCTGAGATAAGATTGAGTTCTGTAAAAGTTGCTAATTCCCCATCCACATGTAGCATGTTATTGTCACTTGAATCTACAGAACTTGCAGCCTCATCTTTCCAAGCAAGCCCGTATATGAGGCTAAAAACTTTAGCTTGACGAAATCGAATAGCAGAAAAGAATAAGTTTCTAAACATATTATCACGACTCTATAAGAGATCTGGATTAGCTTTTGACGATTCAATGATAAACTCTGAGATTCCTCGTTCTGCAGCTCGAAAGATTGCATCATATACTAATCCTTTTGACATTTGTTTACCATCTAAAGTTTCAATTTGTTCGCACACAATACGTAGAAGTGCCAGGGATTGCTCATGGACTAATTTCATGTTGTATATTTTCTTGATTCCTAACATGACACAATTAATAAAACAAATGCTATCAATTTCTCAATGACCGAATGTCGTACTAATGTATGACAATGAATAAATTAAGGATAAAAATCAGAAAACAAAGTAAACAAAAAATAACATTAAAGAACCAAATGCTATCAATTTTTCCAATGATCAACTGTCATTAATTAGTATCATGAAACCCTAGTGCATGGATTAAAGAATCAAATTAACTTTAACAAGAGTACTAATTTTTGAGTAAGTGCCAAATACCTAAGAAATTATGGATGTACAAAACTAATCTTTCAAGTAGGCTTGGATGAACTGCAACACAAAGAGAAACTATAATTAGCGAAAAAAATCAATAAAAAGAAAAGAGAAGAGAAGAATTAATTGTGCAACAAGTACCTATTATATTCTCATCACTTTCTCTTCTATGATCATTTTCGTCGATGTTTATTTGAATGTGATTAGCAGAAGAAGATGGTTTTATCTGGATCCCTTTTCACAAACAATGAGTTCCTGTTAATTCTTTTATTTCTTTATTGAATGAAGAAATAAAAAATAAAAAATAGCTTTGCAAAAATTATACAATTTTCCTTCCTAATTGCTATTAGAAGTATATATATTTATACAACATTAAAAACTAGTAATCGATTTGGGTCAAGAAATTAAAATTCATTTTGGTTCCATCAAAACATGCGAGTTGTTTTTGTTTTCATAGGTATGAAAACAAAATAGCCCTTCTAAAACAAAATGTAAAATTTAGATAGAAACTATGTCGTTTTTATAGAAAATGTGCAGTTTTTCGTTTGAAACTGATTAGTTTCGGTAAATTTGACGAAAAATAACATAAATTTTTTGTTAAGTAAATTTTTTGTTTATGTAACAGTTTTGCATAAATTATATTTATATATTATATAAGCATCCTAAGCAATCATATTGTTATGATTGGATGTAATTATAATTTGATCTTATTTTTAATTTGTTTCTCTTTGTTAAGATTTTACTTTGGTATGTATTTATGAACAATTTATGTACTAAATTAATCCTGTTGGATATTTACAATTAATATATTATATATGTGATTTATTATATATTTTCAAGCGTTATGAGTTTCTAATATAATTTGTCATTTCACGAATCGTTTTTGTTTCAAAATTTGTCAAAATGTTAACTTAAAAAAAAAATTAATATCTTGATATGGATTCGTCAACCTAGATTGGAACGAACTTAAGCCAATGTATCATTTTGTTGAGCAAAAGTGTTATGGTTAAAAATAGTAATATAGATATATATCAATTATAACAAAAATGTGCTGATAATTATACAGGTTTATATAATTGCTTGGATTAAAAAAATATCTCATAATTGCATATAAAAAAAATTAATAATAATCATAAAATATCTCATAACTAATACAATAAACAAACAATTTAATTGAAGGTAGTGCCAGAAAATGTGAAAGTTGTAATACTTCCAGTCATCGATCCATTGTTGCCAAAATCAGAGCTTGCAGCCACTGGGAAAAGCAGAAGGTATGGTAGCCAAACCCAAAACAAAAGTGAAGCCACCGCAGTCTGGTGTTATTGCCAAACGTGGGCAATACCAAATCCAGATCAATATCTGGAACAAGTCATTATAATGTACATGTATTAATTCATAACTGCAACTTCCTTTTGGAATCTCAAAACATGATTAACATGTTGTTAATTAGTAAAGTCAAATGCACAATTAATAAAAGTTAAAATTGAGGATAATCATATCTAGGTGTATATGTAATCTAATAAAAAATATTCAAAGTTAGATTTTGCTTTAAAAATGGATCCAATAGGATGTTTTTTTATATGTTTTCTAAAATATAGAAGGGCTTAACTAATTTGGGCCCAATCAATACTAAAACCGATTCGAAAACAGTACAACCAGTATGATTCGATTAGTAAAATACTCCTAATGTCTAAATTACCAAAGCCGAATAGTTACCAACATGATTGGTTCAATTTTTTTAAACTAAAAACCATACCGAACTCATCCCTACTTATACTATTTCATGTATATCTATATATATTAATACAATATATAATTGTTTCTAAGTTGGTATCCATAATTCTGAAATAGTAATATTGACTAAGAAGTGTAACACCATAGATTCATTTTTTCAGGAACGAGTTTCTCTAATGGAGTGACTGAGTAAAGATAACGAGAATGTGACCATATCTAATAGCCAATGTACTGGAATCAAGTGATCATTTGTTGTAATTGTGACCACGTTTTTGTTTTTCTTAGCCATCCATTCTACCATTTCAACTGTTCCAGCAGAAGTTGCAGATGCAAGAGCTGTGTATCCCTCCTTGTCTCTTATTTCTATTGCTTCTTCAGACATCAATTCCAATAACTGTTTCACAATCTTAAAATGTCCGAATTCAACGGCGGCGTGAAGAGCCGTCTTGTCAGAGAATGCAATTCTTCCACTCAGTGCATCAGGGTGGATCTTAACTCTGTACGGATAAGGAGCAGTTCATTTCACAGTTGGAGACTTGAGTAAGTGGTTTGAATTGTGCCATCTGTCATCTCATTAAACTACAAACAAGGCCTTAGATTATTGGGAGTTTGGATTTTGGACTGCATTCATTATCCTTTGGGCCGAATTACTGATCTGGACCTACTTTCTTAGTTATGGCCCGGGTTTGGTCATGGTTGGAGAGGTTTGGTTTCAAATCCGGTTCGAACAAGAAAAGTAGGGCCATGCTAATCCGCCTTGGATGATCCTGGCGAACGATACATTTCTAAGCAAAAATTATTTAATTATTTTAATATTTGTCTTTTAGGCATTAGCTGTCAAATTATAGCATCCCGCGGATTTAGAAACTTGCTTTGTCTAGTTTTTACTTTTTAAGCAACCCGTCCTTCGAAAAAAAAAAAACTGGCGACTCTACATATAGATCATACTTTCTCTCTCTATTCGCGCGCCCATCCCTTCTCAGATTTGGAAAAAGAATGCGGCATTCGGAAAATGGAGATGGGTCTACCCAGTTCAAATTTCTCCGTTTTCCGGACCACCGCAGGTGCTCACCCTCAAACCTTACGTCTCCTATGTTCTCTCTAAGTCAGTTATTCCGCTCCGGAAAATTCTTGTCTCTCGCGAAAGTTGTTCTCTATCTTCTGCATTTCTCTGGATCGTTTGTAAGCTAAGGGTTGGACGATTGATTCACCCTCGGAACTCTGATTTATATGTTCTGGAACGCTACAGTACCATGTTTGAAATGACAATTTCGGATCGAAAAACCTAGGGAGTCATCGGATTCTGGTACCCTTTTGCGATCTTTCGTGTTATTGATAGATTTTTCTGCTATTTGTATTTTTCTTGCTCATATTATTTCAGAACACCAAGAAACTTTCTTGGTGTGCATTTCTATACCTTTATTTTTGTGGCATCGTAACAAAGAAGAGGATGATTGAAAGGTTCTTATGATAACACTATAATATCCTTTTTTTATATATGAGACCCTGAATATCATTATTTTGATTTCCTTATTGTTCACCCATTAGTTTTCTTTCTTTTCTTTCTTTTGTTCTCTCTCCTTTTTTTTTTTCCCCTTCACTTTTCACTCTTCACTCTTCACTTCTGCCTTATTTTAAATTAGAACAAATGACGTCTTTGTTTTAGTTCACGATTGTCGATTTGTCCTTTTGGTTGAATTTTGCATGTGAGTTCTGGAGTTTATGATCTCCATATGTTTTTGCACGAGCCCGGTTGGGTATTGCTTTTCATTCTGTACTTCAAGCATTTTGTTGTTGGTAAAAATCTTCAACTTATGCTTTTTGGAAAACACTTGCTCCCCACTTTTTTTCGGGGTAGTTCTATTTGCACACCTGATTCTTTATACTTCTTCTAAACCCATTAGTCAGGACTGATCATACAGTAATATCATTGGTTTATTTTTGGAAGTACCCGCCAGTATTAATGGGTTTTGAGAGAGGTGCACAGAAGACAGGTGTAAAAGTAGTTCTACTCTCTTTTTATGTAACAAGTCTTCTTTCCCTACTTCAAATAAGGTTTTTGAAGCTAGTAGAGCTTATATTTTAGGGCATTGCTATTTGTCCACCTATTTTTCCTACTTCTTTTATATCTATTAGCCAATGCTGATAACAACAGTTATATTGTTTGCTGATACTCGGAAGTTACCGGCAATGATTAATGGACTTTGAGAGAGGTGTGCAGAAAACTGGTTTCAAGTAGTTTTACTCTATTTTTTATGAGACAACTCACGCTGCCTTTCTTTTGTTTTCTTTTTTCAAAAGGGTTTTGGCTGTTGGTTGAGCTTTTTTTTCTGGGTAATTCTGTTTGATTACCTGGTGTTTTCTGCTTCTCTTAAACCTGTTAATCATGGTTAACAACAACAGGTGTATTGCAGCGTAATTTTGGAAGTATTTAGCCCTGATTTTTGGGTGTTGAGAGAGGTGTGCAGAAAACAGGTGCTTGATTAGTTTATTTTGCACGTGACATCTGTTTGCTACTTTTTTAAACGAGGTTTTAAAAGTTGTTCGAGCTTATTTTTTAGGGTAGTGCTATTTGCTCACATGATTTTTCATACTTCTTAAGACATATTAGTTATGTCTGATAACAAGAGGATTGAGTTTTCTTTGAAGAACGATACAGTTTGGTTGGCAATTACATATAAGAATTGTTGTGCTAAGTTTGGCAAGGATGCATCTGATGCTCAGCAATACAGAAAAGGTGGGCAAAAAAAAAAAATGTAGGACAACAGACATCTGACAATATATAGAAGGCTGTGATATTAAATGGTCAGTTTGTGCATTTTTTTCGTCAAATCTTCAACTTATGCACCTTCCCTCCACTTATTTTTCATGGTATTTCTTTTTGCACACCTGATTTTTTTTCTGCTTCTTTTAAACATATTAGTCAAGGCTATCATAACAGTTATGTTGTCAGGTTTTTACAAATATCATGTTTGATTATCTCTTGGGTGAGGGCTGAAAATTTGTGTAATTTGTTTTTTTTTGCTGGAATTTTGATATAAAAGATATGTTCAGGCTGATTTCATTTCCTTTATCAATTCTTGTCACTCATGCAGCTTTATTCTATTTTTATGTGACAATTCATGCTGGCTTTTGTTTGCTATCTTTTTAAAAATGTTTTAGATGCTGGTTGAGCTTACTTTTCAGAGTAATGCTATTTGCTTACCTGTTTTTTCCCTTCTTTTAAACCTATTAGTCATGCCAGACAACAACTAGTATACTTTTGGGTAATTTTGGAAGTTAATAGACATGATTTTTGGGTGTTGAGATAGTTGTGCAGAAAATGCTCGATTAGTTTATTTTGTATTTGACAAACACTGGTTTCTTCTGTTTGTTACTTTTTTAAAACAAGGCTTTAAATGCTGTTTGAGCTTATTTTTCAGGTTAGTGCTATTTGCACACGTGTTTTTTTAATACTTTTTTAGACATTTTAGTTATTTTTGTTAACAAGAGGATTGGGTTTTGTTTGAGGATACAGTTGAATTGTCAATTACGTATAAGAAGTGTTGTTGTCATTTTAGCAAGGATGCAAGTGTTTTTCAAAGCTAGACAGGAAAAGGTGGGAAGAAAAAAATTTAGTATAACAGACATCAGACAATATATAAGAGGCTGTGATATTAGATGGTGAGCTTGCGCATTTTGTTGGTTGGTAAAGTCTTTGACTTATGCTTTTTGGAAAAACCTTCACTCCACATATTTTTCACGGTACTCCTGTTTCCACACCTGATTTTTCTGCTTCTTTTAAACTCATTAGTCAAGGCTATCATAACAGTTATGTTGTCAGGTTTTTTTGGATTTAACCTGCCATGATCAATGGGTTTTGAGAGAGGTGCACAAAAGACAGGTGTTCCAGTATTATACTCTCTTTTTTATGTGACAAATCATGCTGTTTTTCTTTTGCTGCTTTTTTTAATAAAAAAAATAAGGTTTTTGCTTCTAGTGGAGTTTTTTTTTTCTTTGGCAGTTCTATTTGTGCACCAGATTTTGAGCTTATTTACAGCTATCATGCTTGATTATCTCGAGTGAGTGAAGATAATTTGTGTATTTTTTTTTATTGGAATTTTGAAATTGAAGATACGTTCAGTCCAATTTTAGTTCCTTTATGAATTTTTGTCACTAATGTAACTTTACTCTATTTTTCATGTTTCAATTCTTGCTGCCTTTCGTCTATCAGCGTTTTTAAAAAGGTTTTAGCTGCTGGTTGAGCTAATTTTTCAGAATAATGCTATTTGCTTACCTGATTTTTTTCCTTCTTTTAGGTTTTAAACTTATTAGTCTTGGCTGACAACAACTATTATACTTTCGGATAAATTTGGAAGCTATTAGCCATGATTTTTGGTTGAGAGAGGTGTGCAGAAAACAGATGTTCAATTAGTTTATTTGTATGTGTCAAACCATGCTGCCTTCCATTTGCTACTTTTTTAAAACAAGGTTTTAATGGCTATTTGAGCTTATTTTTCTGGGTAGTTCTATTTTCCCAAGTGTTTTTTTTTATACTTCTCTAGACATATTAGTTATGTCTGGTAACAAGAGGATTGGGTTTTGTTTGAAGGATACAGTTGGATTGGCAATTAAGTATAAGAGGTGGTGTTGTCTGTTTGGCAAGGGTGCATCTGATGCTCCACTAGACAGCAAAAGGTGGGCAAAAGATAATTTAATACGACAAGCATCCAACAATATTGAGGAGGCTGTGATATTAGATGGTGAGCTTCGTTGACTTATGCTTTTTGGAAAAATCTTTCCTCCACATATTTTTCATTGTTAGTCTGTTTGCACGCCTGATTTTTCTGCTTCTTTTAAACTTGTTAGTCATTGCTATCATAACAGTTATGTTCTCAGGATATTTTTGGAATTTACCTGCCACAATTAATGGGTTTTGAGAGAGGTGTACAGAAGACAGATGTTCATGTAGTTGTACTCGCCTTTTTATGTGACAATCATGCTGTTTTTCTTCTGCTGCTTTTTTTAATAAAAAAATAAGGTTTTAGCTTCTGGTCGAGCTAATTTTTTTGGGCAGTACTATTTGTGCACCGGATTTTGGGCTTATTTACAGCTATCATGCTTGATTATCTCTTGAGTGAGTGCAGATAATTTGTGTAATTTTTTTTTCTGGAATTTTGAAATAGAAGATATGGTCAGTCCGGTTCAGCTCCTTTTTGAAGTCTTGTTACTCATGTAGCTTTACTCCTTTTGTGTGCAACCCTTTTATAAGTGGTTTTAGCTGCTAGTTGAGCTTATTTTTCGAAGTAATGCTATTACAACAACTGTTATACCGTCTAAAGCTCCTTGAGCTTATTTTTTGGGGTAATGCTATTTGAGACATTTTAGGTATGTCTGATAACAATAGGATTGGGTTTTGTTTGAAGAAGGATACAGTTGGATTGGCAAGTACACATGAGAAGTATGTGGTCAGTTTGGTAAGAATGCTGCTCAGATGATGCATCTGATGCTGCACAAGACAACAAAAGGAGGGCCAAGAAAAAAGAAAGGTAGGACAACTGAAGCGGACAACAAATAGGAGGCTGTGATGGGAAATGCATGAGGTGGTGAGATAGCGCAATACTGTCTGAAACAAATAGGAGGCTGTGATTGGTGTCCTATGATCGTTCTAATGACTGAACATGTGCTCCTCCCTGTGTTTATTTCAACTCTTTATTATATTCTGATGGCACTGATACTTGTTTAGCCAAAAGTTGTTGGCCGCTCTCAATTTCGATATTCATATGTCTACTTATTTTGCCATGGATGACTTCATTGACAACTATCATGCTTGGACGCTTCGTTATCTCTTGCGCGAGTGCAGATAGTTTGTGTAATAGAAAATTTTGTGCTAGAATTTTGTAATTGAAGTTTTTTGTTTTTTAAGTCAGATTTATGCAGTTCTGCTCCATGTGTACTCTGACACGACAAGTAACCCTTTTATAAAATGACAGACATGTTTCTCAACCATTTGACACCATATTCTCTTTAAATGTCAATATCAATCCCTTTCGAAATACAAAAAGACAAGCATATCGCAGCATGCATCTAAGATGCTAATATCAACCCTTTTGAAAATTGTTTACTTTCGTAATATACTAAAATAGGAGTACATACATTGCCGGGAGCTTTTAAGAAAAGATGTGGTAGGTTGTGTCCATCAAAACCTAATTTAACCACTAGGCAGCAGGCACATGCAATGTACTGAACTTGTAGTATATAGGTCACTTAAAGGCTAGCTTGTTTCTAACGCCAAAGTACCACACCACAATATTGTACCAGAAATACGAGCTTCTACCTTTGTACTAAAGAATTCTGTTGAAAGGGACCTATTCGATTCCCACTTTATGATTCTGTTCTAAATTTAAGGATACTTTCTTCTAATTAAGTATATTTTCAAACAATAGAACATCAAATATTAACTTAGAACATAACTTCTCCGGTTCAAAAAATTATCCAAATTTCATGGATTAATATTACATTTTACAAAAATTGAATCATTTGATACAAAAGTATTATATAGCTGAATAATTCTACAGTTAATTTGCAATACTAATCTTTGTTAGTATAAGAATTGATGTTCGAATACCATCGAGTATAGATGTTCATAAAATGAATTAATTAGATATAGGAATTAATCTTAATTTGTATTAGACAATTTTATACAAGCGTTGAGAATCAATTTAACACAATCAATGAGCCCTGGGTCAATTAATTTGAAAGTCTCATTTACTTCAAAAATATAATAAACATGTAACATTACCTAAATAAATTTGATAAATGCCTAGTCTCCAATATTTAAATAACTTGTTTTAAACAATTCTAATTAAGTTTATAAATACATTTAAAAACAACATTGCAATACATTGTCAAAACATTTATATGAAACCAAAACACAAATTCACTTATACTTCATATATAGTAGGAAGGAATCAAGCTTATGTATATAGGTTCAGCTCCTCTACAATTTCTAAAAAATTCTATCAGTCTTAGTCATTTATACCATCTTTAATCTTAACCCTAACTCTAAATCTAAACTTAAACTTAAGTCTAAGCCTAATCTTAACCCTAAATCTAAACCTAAGCCTAAACAAACCTAACTCTAACCCTTACCACAATTCTAATTATAATCTTAATTTAATTGAAAAAGAAAAATTAAAAGAATTATGGTTAACAAAAATTAAAAGAATTCTACTGGGTTCACTCTTGATCATGGACTTGTGAGTGAGTTTAAGGGATGTTTGGGTTTTTCATATGCTTGCTTGTTAAGATGATATATTTAATTTTATTTTTTTTTCATATTATTATAGTTGGTAAAAATGATTGTAATGTAATTTATAACTAATAAATAATTATTTTTAAATATTAATAATTATTTTTATTGTATCTTACTAATATTTTTATGACATTTATTATAAAAATATTTAGTTAAAAAAATTATATGATGATTTTACTAATAAAAAAATATTAATGTGAAAGGGAGCTGAGTGGTTGAAAGATAATAATTTTTGTAAACACAGTCGATGGATCTATTAATTTTTATTTTTCTTGGTTTAAGTCTCTTATTTATCTTTATGTATTTATTTTTCTGATTCAATCAATAATATATTATTTATGTCAGAACTAAGAAATTTATTTATGAAGAATTTTTCTCCATAAACTCAAGAAAATTCAAATCCATGAAATCAATGGACATAACACTTTATTGTACTATTAATCAACACCTTGGGCTTGTAGTGTGAGATTATATTCCTCAATTGTTGGCTTTTGGTTAATGACTGAAACTTGCATTGAAAATTTGAAACAAGAAGTTTTTGAATTTTTTTTTTTATGAGTATATTAAGAGTACTTGTTAAAATTTAATAAATAATTGATTATAATTTTAGTACTACTTAATGCATAAATTGTTAAGTTTACAAAGTTTAAGTTTTAAATAGAAAAATTATAAATTTTAGTTTTCTATAAATAAAAAAAAACCTAATATAATGTTTATATAAATAAGTCATTGGTCATGAATATATTCATGGTGTGACATTTGACGACATAACTACCTGAACTCAATTTACCTTAAATCAAAGTTATAGACTGTTAATTTAATATACAAAATTTGAAAAGAAAAAATTGTCCCTCATTCAATACAATTAATGTAATATAACGAATTGTTGTACCAAAAAAATAAAATTGTAACGTAACGGCTTAGCGCGTTCTTTTACGTTACGTCATGGATGAGGGTGACACTGACAAAAAATAATCATGGTCAATGCAAGCCACCAAACCGCCCCGAGTAACCCGACCCTCATCGTTTCCTCGATTTTCTTTCAGACCTTTTTTGTATGGGAAAATCTCATCTTTATATAGACCAAACCCTGTGAACCTCCTCTCAGAGACCACAGAAAATTCATCGCCAATTTCTCTTTGTTGTTTCCTGTTTAGCTTCTTCTTCTTCGGAAACCATGTCTCAGGTATGCACAAAGCCCATCTTTTGCTTTCTCAAATGAAATTTAGTTGTTATTTTCTGCTTCTTTTTGAGATTATGTTCCTTAATGGTTTGCTTTTGGTCTTTATAATTCTGGGTTTTTTTTTTTTTTTTTTCTTTTAGCATTATGTTTTTTATTATGATATGTCTGGGTTTTCATGCCTGCCTTCATTATCTTTCATGTTATGCTAATTTGATTACCAATTCTGATTTAAAATGTAAAAGGTATTTGTCTGCTTTAGGGAATTCGGGTTTTCTGGATTCTTGTTTTCCCAAAAATCTGATTTTGGGTGAAGATAAAGCAGAGTACCCTATTTTGGAAACCCATTGAATGAGGAGAATTTGAGTAGAAGAAATCCGTAGTTACCCAACTGGGGGAAGAAACTCTTTTTGGTTCTTAACACTTGATTTAGTGGCTCATATTTAAAGCTATTTGCTTTGTTGAGGTCCTTATATTTTTTTCCCATATTATATACGAGTTTCAGAAGTTGCTGGGCATGCTGTGAAGTTCTTTTCCAGTTTCCTATTTTACATTTCTCCTGTCATCTGTTCTCTAAGGTGCCAAGATTCACAATCAACTTGGGATCATTTCAATTCAGAGCCCCAATACAATAACAATTAACAAAGCTATACATACATCTAGTACTTACAAGACTTCTGTTTTAGGATTACAAGGACCTGTTTTACACCCCTGAGTAAATTATGTCATTCTGTCATTCATCGAAGCCTGACCGTATTAAATACTCGTTGCTAATATTCGTGTCTAGGATTATCTAAGTCCCTTGTTCCTCCCCTTTTTGCCTCTATCTCCAGTCTCTTGTTCCTCCCCTCTTTTTTGTCTTTAATCTATCTCTCTAATTGATGGCAGTACCTCAGATATGCAGAAAAGTTAAACGTTTGTCCTCCCCCTTGTTCCTTGACTATTCTGTCTCTCGCTCTCTCTAACACCTGAAATTGTATTTTTGTTGTTTGCAGACTGTTGTTCTCAAAGTTGGTATGTCATGTGAAGGATGTGTTGGTGCAGTGAAAAGGGTTCTGGGGAAATTGGAAGGTATATTGCAATACTTGCATTCAACTTTTCTCCATTTTTTGAGCTTGCACACATCTTTTGTTGCAAATGTCCTAGCACCTGGCTACCTGTTCTACTTATCCTTAGTTGTTTTAGACACTGTATATTGTTTATGAATATTTTACTTTATTGTTGAAGCTCTCAGGCGCTGAGATGATTAATCATTGACCATTAGAAGAATAACTAAGGTTCTTAATATCTCATAATGTTCATAAGCATTAAGCAGTATCTCCAATGTTTAAGATGAAAAGTTTCCGAGTTCTGAGGATTTGGCCGCTCAGTTTAAAGATTAGGGATTCTAGGTTCATCATCCTTTCTTCAATAACAACTCCTCCACTTCTTGGGTGCACATATATTACTTTCCAAGCAAAGAATAGGGATTAGTTCAGTAAAGTAACTAAGACTTCTTCAAGCTAAATCAGAACCTTAAAATTTTAGTTCTTAAACCTCCTTTAACACTCCATCTCATAATTATACCCTAAATATGATAATCCTCTGGTCCAGTTTCTTTTCTGCCTGTGGCACTTGTTGCTTCCGTCCTCTTAGTGTCATTTGTAATGAGCATTTATCCTTTTCATGCGTCACAAATTGTTGTGAAAAAGCATTTCATGTGATACTGCTGATTTTTCCTACTACTTCTTGCCTCCGAAATGATAGGTGACAGATCCCGTTACTGTAAACATGCCAGGAGTGATTAGAGTTTTTTTTTTTTTTCCCCTAGGATTCAGGAGTAATGAGCTAGAGTGTGACTTTGCTACCTATCAATTGCCTTAAAAATTTGTTTATAAGTGGTGGTATGATAATAAAAGGTGCCGTGGTTTGCAGGTGTGGAATCATATGACATTGATTTGAAGGAGCAGAAGGTGACTGTGAAGGGCAATGTGCAGCCAGATACTGTTCTACAGACTGTTTCAAAAACTGGGAAGAAGACTACCTTCTGGGAGGGAGAAGGATCAGCTGAACCTGAAACCAAGCCAGCTGCTGTAGCTGTTGCTTAAAGCAAGAGCCTCCATCCCAATTGATTTGTGGAAATAGCAGCCTGTTAATCAGTTTACAACTGGGAGGATCTATTGTTAATCAGTATAATGCTATCATTGTCAACTGTCAAGTGTTTTATGCGCTTTTACTTGGATATAAGCTGAATTGCTATAATAATGTTGTGAATGTTGATCCCATATATGATCCTGTATTAGTCGTTTTAAAGAAGTGTTTACATGTGTTATCTCTGGCTTGTTCTTCTTCCATGTTCATAAACATTGTTTTAACTTTCAACTATCAAAACCTTTTTGTTCTAAAATCTATTCATATTATTCTCATTGCCTAACCATCTAACCAAGAAATGCATAAATGAAATCAGGAATACAACATCACGTGAAAATCTATTCATATTTTTCCAAGATTAAGGTTTATTAATTGACACTAGAACATGTTTCTGAAGCCCTCTACACAATCCTTTCCCAATAAATCCCAGGTCTGATATTAAGTTGGAAATCAAAACAATGAAAATTTTCGAAAGTAACAACTATTCCACCATTTAACCAATGTATTACCAAGTCATCATTTTTTTCCAGAACTTCTCCCCATATATATGTATATTTATATAGCTAAGTTATGGAAAGAAAATGAAAATTCGTTGAAATCAGTTTAAAACCCTTTGCAGTTGCTATCTGCTAAACAAATTTTATTTTTCTTGAACTAAACGTGGGAGACTCCGAGTGATTGCCCAGCTGACAAATGACAGACAACCTCACTTCACCAGCGCGGGAGTTGCTCCTCTGTTTCTCGGCTCATAAACGACATTTCTCCAAATGCTATGGTATGTCTTAATATGTCGTTTACGGCAAGAAGAGATGAACGTTAATAGCTTCCCACCAAGGATCTCTAATGGCTTCCAAGTAGAATTGCAGCTATAAATACCAGCATTGAAAGGAATCCATATCACCTTAATGTTCAGTTACTTACTTATCAACCATGACCGTGATTTTAAATTCCTATAAAATGTTTGCTCGTCTTGTGCGAGAATTCGGAGAAAATCGGAGCGCCGTAAAAGGAAGAACCATCCATGGCAAGATTATTACATTTGGGGTTGGCTCTGATGTCTGTACAAACAACCATTTGTTATCAATGTATTTAAAATTCCAACGTATGGATGATGCTCAGAACGTGTTTGATGCAATGCGTGAAAGGAATCTTATTTCGTGGACTGCATTGATTTCAGGGTATTCTCAAATGGGTATGGGAAAAGAAGCCTTAAGATGTTTTAAATCAATGGTGAATGATGGTTTTGATCCAAATCATTATACATATGCTGCTGCTATATCTGCTTGTACAAGTATAGGAGATGCAAGAGCAGGCAAGGAAATTCATGGAAAGATTTTCCGGACTGAGCTTGAGTTAATTACACGCGTTGGCAATTGTTTGATCAATATGTATGGAAAGTCTGGTTTGTTGAACTCGGCACAGCTAGTTTTTGATGCAATTTTTGGGCCAGATTCAGTGTCTTGGACTTCACTTCTTTCTTGTTATTGTAAGCACGGGAAAGATATGGAGGCTCTGAAGGTTTTCTTAAGGTCAAGGGAAGTATCAGTTATGGTCAACGAGTTTTCTTGTGCAAGTGTTTTGGGAGCTTGTGCTTCTCTAGAAATTTTGAAGGTTGGGATGCAAATACATTCCCTTATTTTCAAGTGTGGAATTGAATTAGACAACTATATTGTGACAGCATTGATAAATCTTTACGCAAAGTGTGGAAATACAATATCTGCTCATCAGGTCTTTTCAGAGGTAAACCAGCCACAGGTGCAGTCTTGGACTGCACTAATAGGAGGATATGCTCAACAAGGAAAAGGGGCAGAAGCTATCAATCTTTTCAACAAGTTTCATTCTTCTGGTCTGCAACCCAATGAAAGATCATTCTCATCAGTGCTTGGAGCATTTTCTGATGCAAAGGATATTGAAGTTGGAAAACAACTCCACTCTTTGGTAATTAAAATGGGATTTGATTCATTCATCTTTGTAGGTAATTCAATTTTTGATTTCTACTCAAAATGCGGTCACTTTGACGATGCCTCAAAACTTTTTGATGAATTGAATGAATATGATACAGTCTCATGGAACATGTTGATCTCAGGGCACGCTAGATCAGATCAGTATGGTGAAGCGGTTAAGATTTTGAAGGATATGTTGTTTAAAGGGGTTCGAACCAAATCTTCACACTTATTCTATAATCTTGAATATTTTTGGTAATATTCCTGCCATTGAGTGGGGCAAGCAAACACACTGCCACATCTTAAAACCTGGGTTCATTACCAATGTGTTTGTTGGAAGTGCTCTCTTAGACATGTATGCCAAGTGCGGAAGACTCAGCGATGCTAAGAAGACTTTTGATAATCTGATTTCAAAGAATGTGGTCTCTTGGAATACGATGCTCATGGCATATGCCCACCATGGTTTAGGCAGTGAAGCTTTGGATATCTTTAGTAAAATGCAGAAATCTGGGGTCAAACCAAATGATATTACATTTCTTGGAGTACTGTCTGCGTGTGGGCATGTGGGACTCGTGGAGGAGGGATGGTGCTACTTCAATTCCATGATCAGAGACCACAGAATAACCCCAGGAACAGATCATTTAGCTTCTGTTGTTAGTCTTTTTGCACGTAAAGGGCAGACAAGAAGAGCTTACGAGTTCATAAGGACTTTTACAAAGGAGCCAGATAAGGTGGTTTGGCGTTGTCTACTGTCAGGTTGTATAACCCAGAAGGACTTCTCGCTAGGGATATATGCTGCTGAGAAAATTTTGGATATTGATCCTGAAGATGCCTCAGCTCATATTATGCTATCAAGCATATGTGCAGAGGCAAAGATGTGGGATGTGGCATCACAAGTTCGAAAAATAATGAAGGATAAGGCACTCAGAAAAGAAACAGGATATAGCTGGACCGAGTTAAAGAACAAGATATATTACTTTTCTTCAAGTAATTTCCAAATATTTAAAGAAACTAATCTGATAGAGGTTTTGGATGGTTTGACAACTCATTTGTTTTATTCAGGATATGAATGTGATACCACATTCTTATGGCAATGCAATGAATAAGCTGCGGTTTAAGATGGAGGAACTTGTTCGTACTTCATTTTAATTTTCCAGGATAATAAGAACAGTGATATCATTTTACACATGGAAAAAGAAACTTCATGAAATCCTAATGACAGTATGATTACTATTGGATGAAACTGAAGAGGAGGACTTTTGATGTACACAGTGCAGAGAAACTTAGCAGGTCGGGGTGATTTTTGGGATACCTGTCAATACAAGGTCACTATCTGACATCACCAAAGATTGTTGCAAATGAAGCGATGCTAGAAGGATGTTTAGGCATTCCTGGCGTCCATCTTTCATTAAGAGGTTAGCTAACTTCAGGGCTTGTGTTTATAGCTTCAGAGAGCGGTTTGCAATGCGTATAATTTATTAAGCCTGCTCTTGACCCCTTCAAAGACAAAGGGTGTCTTAACTGGTATGGATTTTATTCCCTCTTGGATCTCATTTCTGTAACAACTCTTTCTTTGAGGGTTGGGTAGGAATAGCAATCCTCGTGAATGTCATTCTGATTTCATTTCTAAACTGCTATTTGACTCTATTACTTGCAATTACAATTCCATGATAACGACTTGTTACTTGTAGTAGGTTAGCACTCCCCATCTGAGGCCATTGACTGCCAGTGGATTTGTAGTGTTAAGACCTTATGAACTTCAGAAATTTTTCTTAGCAAGTATGGCATATTGTGGCATGTTTTAGATTTATAAATTTAATGACCCTCTTGAAAATCAATACGAGATGCATAAATAAAAATAATGGAAGATTATAAGATTGTGTGCCTAAATCCATTTTAATAACATGCATAAAATAAGGGAGAAGTACAAACTTTCATGTCTAAAACTTCACTCTTATACTCTACTAACATTCTCCTCGTCATACTGAAATTGGCTTTTACAAAGATCTTATTGAAAAAAAAAATTGAAGATCTTATTGAAAAAAAAACTGAAGACATTTTAAACTATTGGTATGAGCCAAAGTTTTCTCAAACCTGAGAAAGTGATGGCATTTGTGACGATCATAAAAATCATCTAGGTTTCTTTTTGTGAAAAACTGCATTAGAATCAACAAACTACAAGAGAATATCACGGTCTCGTCCTCTAGGATCATAAGAGAATAATTTTTCTTTCCAGCTGCAAAACAAAAGGGTCCCACTGTTAGAACATTATACACCCACACAATAGATTAAGAAAATTTATAATAGTATCCAAGAGAAAATACAAGTTCACAATTACAAAGTATGTTTTATCCACAGGAGCATTATGACTGCTGATCAGGAGAATGGCTACTCAATAATGAAGGAGAGAAGATCATGTGCTAGGTGGTTTGTTTCTTTTTCCCTTTCTTTATATAACAATTAATAAGGAATACGAGGAAAATGCAAATGAGAACTCAACTAAAAGATTAAGAAAGTAAGATATCCAACTAGAGTTAAAGTGGCACCAAAGGTATTGAGCATGATAACAAGTTGCAGAGAAATATATATATATATATATGACTTCATTGTGAAACAGATGGCTTTTTGCATGATAGACAAGATCTAAACAAGATAAACCAAAGGTATTAGAAGTCAATGAATGTTTGAAACCAAGATGCACTCGCAAAGCGTTTTGGTGATTATTCAATGTATTTTCTGTAAAGCCCTTATTTTTATTGTAGCCCTGGATCAATTTTCTTATTTCTTAAGCAATAATCAAAGACATTTTTTCTAGGTCTCAATTTCCACTAGTCTCAATAAACGATGTAATAGTTCACATATCAAGGGGCACATAATAACCAGTATATAATCAATATGCCCACTTAGTTCAACCAAATAATATAATGTGGATTTTCCACAGGACTCCAGTCTGGTTCTCTATACCTTAAGAATATAGTGCCTAATTGCAAACTTCATAAGTGGAGAGTTCCATGTAGGTGATTTCATTGTTCCGCCTTTCAAAATTAGAAAGCATCAAGTATTCCAACTTCCTTAGCAGCAGACAGAAACTAGTAAAACAACTTAAGCAAACAAAAATATGTTCACAAACTAATTTAGGCAAATATGAAAAGTTTAGCCAGCAAATGGGGAAAAGAAATTTAGTCGTCCAATGTAGTAATGTGGACCTAAACTGAAAGCGTTTGGTTGTCAAAGATATAAAATGAAAAAAAAGGTCCAGTTTTCCTAAAGAGAATGCTAAAGAGAAAAATGGAATATCAGAAAGTAAAAAGAGTTCAATTTAATCACAGAAAAATGCCCTTGTGTAAATAGCTCACCTCATATTGAGAAGTGTGCATAAGTGCAAACACAACCAAAAGTAAAAAAGAAGTGACATATAGGTGATAGTGCTATTTAGAAAGATGGAAAAAGAAATAGTGGATGGCTAGAGATGCCAGGACAAAAGGAGTCACAGCGAAGTGCTCAGGAGATCCTTACGCTAGACTCAGAGATCCATAGGCATGCCAATACTATAGCATGGAAACATCAATGTTCTAATCAAACTAACCATTGGCCTGGTGCATTCAAATACTGTCAAACTGTACGTCACTTTTTCAAGGCTAGTTTGTAGTTAGATCTTATTTGCCACTATTAATCAGATAAGTTACTGAGGCAGGTGCCCATCCTATTCAATTTCCCTCTCATTAGAATCATACCACCTCACAAGATTCCCAGACAATAAACAATTTATCAAAAGAAGGGAAGGACAGAAAATATGAGTACGTTCATCTCTGCACAAAATACATTTGAAGAAATGCAGATAAACACCAAAACCTTGTGCAGCTTTACCTGAAGAACAGCATTCAGTTTTTCTTGAAGGTTTAAGAATTCTTGTTTGGCTCCATGCAGTGCTATGAAACACCTGGAAAGAATTTAGAAGACAGACAAAAAAAAAAAAACTAAGTAGGCAAGAGGTGGAATTTAAAGGAAGCTGCATATGCAAATCTCTATGTGTTATCAGTGTGCAAGTGTAGAAACAGGGCGCAGAAGAAAAGTTTCTTTCTTACTCTTCCTTAGATTGTTTTGCAACAGCTAGACGAAGGTTGCCAATTGCAAGTGCCATCCGATGAGCACCAAAGCTGGAACACCAAATTGAGATAATCAGGGAAAGCTACAAGCATTCTGACATCAACAGTTGGAAGAATGGAAGAAAAAACAAAAGCCAATGGCAGAAGCCATGAATGCTATTAACTACAAGCTAAGTAGCCCCAACTAATCCTGACAAATTGTTATCCAAATTAAAGAAAGAACAGGCACCGAATCATCATAAAGTAATCTAAGTAGAAGTAATAGAATTCGTCCAGAAATCTTCAGATTATATTAAAGTTAGAATAAAAGGAAGTTCTCCAGAAATAAATACCATTTATCATTTCAAGAAACTTATTTTAGGAAAATTTGGCCGAATCTGAAGAAAAGTAAATAATAAAATAGCATGTTCCTTGAATTAATACCCATATATATACCATATAGCCTATAGGTATGAGCCTGTGTATTTGTGTGAAATTTGTATTCTGCATGATTTATCGTGAATAAATTTAAGCCTACCCACAGTGCTGTTGCAGACATGCAGACACAGCTCTTGTAATGATGAATATTAATGCAATAGCAGTTTTCAAATCATTGTACAAAAGACAACAATCATATTACCAGGAGGAACTCCCTTGAGCTTTAATACAGTACTCATCCAAGATAGAATAATTTAGAAAAGGCTTATCCCTGAAAGAATCAGAAAAAAGAAATGAAAGTTCCAAATTAGTAAATAAAGAGAAAAAGGAAAACTACATTATAAATTGAATTGTGGATTTTGATACTGGAATATACATTTCTTCAGCGAAATCCTTTAAGACTTCTTGAGCATCAGTGCAAAATGTTGGAATAAGTTCCGCAAAATAGAAAGGATCAACACTATCTTTCAGAGAATGATTAATGGCAAAATGTTTATCCAATAGACCCTGCCATGAATCACACAATTAACAATCAGAATGAAAAAAAGAGAAATCTGAAACATAAAAAATCCAGTTTTTCTTTCTTTCCTGCAAACCCAAATGAAGCCATAAAGAAATCCAATTCGACATTTAAAACCCACATGGCATAGATACAAATTAAGAACAAAATTAATTAACCCACAATTATTAAAAACATTGCGTATAATTATCTTGTCTAAAATGAACTACTGACCTCTTGTTCCATGTCATGGACCAAGTCAACAAGCTGCTTACTCAAAGCCTCTTTATCATGAAGCTTCTTACTTGAATCCTCTTTATCATCCATGGAGAAACAAATCCCAAAATTTTTGCAGCAAGAATTCTGGGATAGTGGATTTGATAAGAGTACAAAAGGTGAAGGGGAAAATATGGTTTGTTACAGGATGAGGACAACTGATATCTGGGTAAGCTTTCTGTATTTGTGAAGATAAATTTCAAAACCAGAATTGCCATTGCTGGCACACTCTCTACCTTCCCGTGTTTGGTAAGTAGGCACACTTCAGTATTCAGCTCTGCTGCCTGGCTCTTAAATCTCCCCGTACTAAGATTCCGTGAACGTTTAGGAGCAATATTAAACTTTCTTTTGCTTGAAAATTGGTGCGAACGAGCTTCACCTACCGACACGCCTATGAGAGAAAAAACCTAATTTTGTGCTAATTCTGGCCCAAATATAAAATGGGCCGCATCTGTTATTGCAAAACCTCCCGCTAAGCCCGTCTCTTTCTCTCCCGTCACTGACAAAAGGATAGAGCATAGAAGGTTATGCCAGTTACAACAATTTCAGTTCCTCTCTCTCGTATTCTCTGGTTATGGAGATGGCAGCAGTTACACCCAGCCAATGTCCGTGTAATTTCTTAGTAGAACCAACCATGCCAATCACTGTTCAGTTTAAGAGAGGCAAAATTTCAGGCTCAATCTCGAACCTTCCAGCTTTTCCTGGTGCCAGTTCGGGTTTCCGTACTCTTAGATGCTCACCTCATCATTCTCCATCATTAGGTAATAGTCATTCTTCTTCCTATTAATTTTTGTTGGTTTTAAATTTCTATGGTAGCTGTAAGATATATGAATGGGATACAAAGCTATAGACTTTTTTCAATATTTACTATGTTTGGTTGCTGGGAAGCTATGGAAATTTAAATAAAGGAAATAAATTTATTTTTTTTTACCTAATTTGAATTTTAAATCTTGTGTCTTGTATTTTATATTTATTTGAAACCCATCAAAATAGCTCAGCTAAATTTCTGAAATAGTCCGTACTCCTAAAACATTATTCCTTTTTCATGGGTGAAATGTACTTAAGCTGGGTTATACTTGTTTTTCATTTTTCCCAATCAATTTTGTGGGATTTAATTTCTACTTTTGTATTCATTCAGTGGACAATGGAGAGAACTGCCACAAAGCTTCCAAGAAGGAGAATGTAATTCTTCTCTGCCGAGACATATTTCCTAATCACCTTACTATATTCTTGCTTAACCAAATCTTGTACTGGTGTTTACTTAAGGGGATGATAGAAATGCTATTCTGAGTTTTAACTGGAACTGGTTAAGCCTGGATTTCAGGGTTCAAATAACACAAGTTCTTCATCTTTCTAATTTTTTTTAAAATTTTTTTTTCTGTTGTTTTTATATATAAATGTCTCTAGTCTGCTTAATGGCTTATGTTGAAATTTCCTAGGTCCTACCATACTTTAAATTCATTGAAAATGAAAACTAGGGCTTTTTTCATACATTAGGCTGTTAATTGTTATAGATAGTCTGTTCAGCTGATTATGGAACTATCTTTTTTTAAATGATGAAAATTTACATTCCATTGGAACTTAGCAACAATGCTATTTCTGAAGATTTGTTTTTAAAAATGAGAAAAGAGATTTTTGCACTTTCTTGTTCTTTGTTATTTCTGTGTACATTTATACATTTGTCTTTGATTTTTTTAGGCTCGCACAGTCTCACTAATTCTCATATATCTATCTTTTAGATGAATACAATTTCTTTCAGTTTTAATTACCAATATGGCATGTCTCCTTGAAGAATACCATAGTCATTCAAAATAAAATTTTCTAATTCTGAATCTTTGACAAACTTGGAATTATATCTTCTGAGGAAGGAATTGCTGACCTTATTAAATTCACTGTGTGGGAGCAGATTATCCAAATTAATTTATCTGCCATTTGCATCCTTAACCAGAGGCATCTATAAAATTTGTACTTCCCTTTTCAGGTAAGTAGAGAGTTACTTCATTCAACTAGCTGGGATGTACCATGTGCTGTGCTGCCTGTAGGGACTGTTAGTGGAGTACCAAAGGTAATATTGAGTATTGCTTTTTATTTTTGTTATCTTATTCTAGTTTCTGTGATTGATACCACTTTTGTTGAGATGTACACACATCCCTTTTCATTTTCTTTCCAGCGTAAATACTTCTGCTAATGTACATTTCAAACAAACCACTAAAGGACCCGTGCTTTGTTGCTTTCTGCAACAATCTACTTACTGCAGCACAGAGCACCCTATTACTGGATTGTCATTAAGTTATTAGATTTCGTTCTTGTTTCAATGTGCTCAATATTGGCTGCAAACAGGTAAATGCAGAGTTGACTGGTCTGTTGGAAGCCATTGGTCATTGTACTGACATAAAGCAGCTAAAGCAAATCCATGCTCACATGCTCCGTACATCTCTCTTCTTCGACCCTTTCGCCACCAGCAAACTCATCACAGCTTCCGCTCTGTCATTATTTTCAAGCCTCAGCTATGCCCACAAAGTATTCAAACAAATCCAACATCCAAATCTCTACACTTGGAACACCCTTATTCGTGCTTATGCCTCCAGCTCTGACCCAACACAGAGCCTTTTGATCTTTTTGGAAATGCTCTATTCATGCCCCGAGTTTCCAAACAAATTCTCTTATCCTTTTGTCATCAAGGCAGCTTCAGTGCTCAAAGCATTGAAGTTTGGAAGGGTTCTACATGGAATGGCTATTAAGGCCTCACTGGGTTCGGATTTATTCATTCTTAATTCCCTTGTACATTTTTATGGGTCATGTAAAGATTTGGATTTGGCGCATAGAGTGTTCACAAAGATTCAGAGAAAAGATGTTGTTTCTTGGAATTCTTTGATTAATGCATTTACACAAGGGGGATCTCCTGAGGGAGCACTGCATTTATTTAAAGAAATGGAGGTGAATAATGTGAAGCCAAATAACATAACAATGGTGGGTGTTCTCTCGGCTTGCACAAAGATGTTAGACCTGGAATTTGGTAGCTGGATCTGTTCATATATCAAAAGGAATGATCTTAGTGTGGACTTGACTTTGAATAATGCGATGCTTGATATGTACATTAAATGTGGTAGGATTGAAGATGCGAAAAAAATATTCAATGAGATGCCAGAGAAAGACATTGTATCCTGGACAACCATGATTGATGGTTATGCTAAATTGGGTAGTTATGACCAGGCTCGGCTTGTTTTTTGTGCAATGCCTCATCAAGAGACTGCTGCTTGGAATGCCCTGATTTCTGCGTATGAACAAAATGGTAAGCCGAAGGAGGCTTTGTCTCTGTTCCATGAATTGCAGCATAGTACGATTGCCAAACCTAATGAGGTCACTCTTGTTTGTGCACTGTCAGCCTGTGCACAATTGGGAGCAATGGATTTAGGTGGGTGGATTCATGTGTACACAAAGAAGCATGGCATTAAGTTAAATTGTCATCTTACTACCTCACTCATTGACATGTATGCTAAATGTGGAGATCTTGATAAGGCACTTGAAGTCTTTTATTCAGTGGAGCAGAAAGATGTGTATGTTTGGAGCGCCATGATTGCTGGTCTGGCAATGCATGGGTGTGGGAGGGCAGCCTTAGATTTGTTCTCAAGAATGCTAGAAGATGATGTTATTCCCAATGGTGTCACTTTTACCAATGTATTATGCGCTTGTAGCCACGCTGGATTAGTCAATGAGGGAAAATATATTTTCAACCAAATGGAATCATTATATGGAGTTGTGCCTGGAGTAAAGCACTATGCATGCATGGTTGATATTCTTGGACGTGCAGGTCTGTTGGATGAAGCTGTGGCTTTGATAGAGAAAATGCCAATATTACCTAGTGCTTCTGTATGGGGAGCTCTGCTTGGGGCCTGTAGGCTTCATGGCAGTGTTGAGCTTGCTGAACAAGCTTGTAATAGTCTGCTTGAGTTGGATCCTGGAAATCATGGAGCGTATGTGCTTTTATCGAATATGTATGCCAAAGCTGGGAAATGGGACAGTGTTTCACATCTTAGAAAACTTATGAGAGATTCTGGGTTGAAAAAAGAACCTGGCTGTAGCTTAATTGAGGTCAAGGGTATTGTATATGACTTTTTTGTGGGGGATAACTCTCACCCCTTCTCTCAGAAGATTTACTCAAAGTTGGACGAGATTTTAGTAAGATTGAAGTCAATTGGCTATGAGCCAAACAAATCTCAAGTCTTGCAACTTGTTGAAGAAGATGACTTGATGGAGCACGCCTTAAACCTTCACAGCGAGAAGTTAGCAATTGCCTTTGGACTTATCAGCATTGAAGCATCTCAACCAATTCGAATTGTGAAAAATCTTCGAGTCTGTGGGGACTGCCACTCTGTTGCTAAACTCATATCTGGACTTTATGATAGAGAGATACTATTGAGAGATCGCTATCGCTTCCATCATTTTAGAGGGGGGAAATGCTCGTGCATGGATTATTGGTGAATGCTACAGTATAAGGAAATGTAAATTCTACCTCTGAAGAAAGACTTGCTATTTTGCTTCTTGAAGCATTTAGGTGTGAAGGTTTCCAGTGCAGATGGAGCAATGTAGAACTAAATATCTCTATACATGAACCACTGCTAACTTAATGATGCTAGAAACTACAACTTTGGCTTACCATTGTAGGTGTCAGGAAATAACTACTAACTGTTTACATAGACTCTTCTGTAGCAAGGAGAAATTTCTGTGAAGGGAAAATTATATGCAGAGGCCTTTTTCAGTTCTGTTTCTCACTTGGTAAAGCTTTTTCTCTAGATTCGTTGATCTTAATCATTTTTCCCTCTGTTGTCACTTTTCATCAAATTAAGTACATGTTATAAATTACTTGTTTGAGTGCTTTCTTCCTTGGACCTTGAACGCATATTGCCGTGACTGTAGTGTTCACCGTATTGTGCTGCCAACCTGAACTCTTTACATAACAGAATATTTTGTAACGGAAGCAATTTTTGTGTCAAGTGTTTCCTTTTCACTTAAACTGCTTTTGGCGAAAGTAAGTGTGGGATCAACTAGTAATATATCTTGATTTGGATGATTTCGAATCAAATTTCATCTTTATTAGATATGAGATCTATAAAAAAGAAGAGGTTGTCATCTCATTATATAGTTTATAAGCTCAATGTATGTAACTGATATAGGCCAATACGTTGTTTACAATGTCTATATACATTTGGAGAATTATATAATACCCAACTTGATGTGTAGATATAAGAAACCCATCAAATATATTTGATTTGATCACAACCATTGATTCTTCTTAACCTATTATCGGAACTATTCAAAGATACAATAATTATATTTTCTCCCTAAAATATGTATTGGTGTTTCACCTATAACCAAATTACAAAAAATTAAAACTCAACATTTGATTCGGATCTGAAATATGTTCTCTACCAACAAGATCTAAAACGCTTAGCATTGTTACTCTTTCACTACTGTTTCCCCTTTTTTTGAGCACTCCTCTGTTTCCAGAGTACAACGGCTGATTGGGGTGGAAGAGTGCAGATTGCACCTGAAACTATGCCGGAAAACGTAAAGGCCTTGCTTGTGGAAAACATGTTACAAACTACCCTTTTCTTTATCTTTACTCGTCCCACAGCTCAACCTGCTGTTTTAATGTTCTTGGTCTCTCTATGTTGATATAATCTGGGTTTTGAAAAAAATAATAATAATAATTTGTCAGTCATAAACTCTTTTGAAGTTGTGAAACTGTGGCTATGTTGTTTAGAAAACAAATCATGCTGGGTGGAGTGGATGATGTTTCTACGTTTTCATGAAGATCTTTGTTGATTAGGTGATTGTTCATGGATACCACATTGTGTTGATATCAATATAATGAGTTTCAAAATTCATCCTCTATCCTTTTTCAATCTTAATAATTTCTCCAGCTATCAAATCAAAACAAACTTGGGATGAAATAAAATCACAAGGCTGTAGAGGAAGTTGCAGGAATCAAGACAGGAGAAGGTGGGATTGATAGATAGAGGAGCAGAGCATAAATATATTGGGGTTAAACTATAATTACCTTGGGGTTATAACATAATTACCAACTCTAGGTGGCAAGTTTCTCAAACAGGTCAAAAAAAAAGAAAAAAAAACTCAGCGGGTAATATTGCTGAGTTGTCATCACCCTTATACAACATTTGTCCTTTTACCTTGGGTATTTAATACCCAACAAGGAGAGTTGGGTATTGTACAGTCCACCTATACATTTATATCCTTTCAATTAGAATGGTTTGTTTTGTTATATATTTTTCTAGACATTATTCTGCGAAACCTTCCTATTGTTGTAGTTCATCCAATTTTTATCACATGACTAAATTACAAGTATAATATTTTCGAGTTGTAAATTTTATTGTTATTAGAATTAAACTAAATACAAGTATAGGTATAATTTTTCGCTAATTCTATAAATTACAAATTAAAACAGAAACTGCGTTAATTGGGATACATAGCAAAATGAATTAATATATCCAATATAATTATGCATATCTAAAATTATATCAACAAGTCCATTTTCTATTTTAACCATCATCAATGGAAAACTAAAAAACAATAAACTCATTAAGGAAGTTGATTATACATTTTATGGAAAAATTCCTTCCCAAAAGAAAAATGGTGAAACTTTTATTGTGAGAAAAGTATGTCTCTAAGTTTAGCTTGTGATGGATAAGCAAATGAAAGATAGTGATTAATGTCTTTACCTTAAACTCTCTGGCTATAATCTAATTTTTTTTTAGTACTTCATACATATATCCCTATAATGGTGCATAAAAAATTTATCTACTCCTCTACCTCCTTGCCTAGGTTAAACATTTACTCGTTTTATCCGTTTTTTCTAGAGAAAGACTAATTTTAACTTCAAATTAAAGTTACTTCCTTAGAGTTTAAATTCGTAAGATCACTTCTAGATACTTTAAATTAAAAAGAATTTAACAAATAAAGATTAATAAAAAAATATGTGTTAGTCTCTGAATTTACATTAATTTTTGTCAAAAGTTATAAAGTAAACATAATTGGTATTAAATAAGTAAAGTTCCCAATCATTCATATAACTCGTATACCTCCTCATCAATCAAAAAAAAATAAAATACAAATTGATATCTTATCCCACAACTCAAAATCATAATTCAGCACAACAACATTTTAAACTTAAACATAAATGGTCCAAAAATCATTTCACTACAACAACATTTTAAACTTAAACATAAATGGTCCAAAAATCATTTCACTATGCTTCATGAATTTAAGTTCCTAAGATTTAGAAATTATAAGGTTATATAAAATAGAACTCTCACTCTAAAAAAAAGAACAACTAATATGAGAGAGTCCGTTAATTTTTATTTTGAGAAGGTTTTGACTCTTATCTGTAAGAAAATCAAACAGATTTACTGAGTCTTGTTGATATAGCGTGAGGATTTTGGTTCAGCTGATTTGGGAATGAAGATGCTTTGAGCTTCAGATTGGATCAGTAATTCCGTGCTTGGGTGCCCTACACTTCATTCATAGTTGTGGCGGCCCGTGGTTCTTAATTTCTTGTCAATGCAGAAATATTTTGAAAGAATATTCAGCTTTAATTTTTCTAATTTTTATCAGGATGCTTGTTTTACTGCAACTTTTTAGGTTCAAATCTTTTGCACCCAACTCTTTCCACTAGTATCCAAACACAACTCGTCTTTTCTGAGATATGTTTCTATTTTCTCTGGGTGACGGTCCAGATTTGGTTTCAAACTCCTCCACTCTCCTCCAAGTTCTAGCCCTATCAAAATAGGGTTATCATACCCGTTAATTTACAAATATTCCATGTAGGTAATTTAAGTCTGATTTATTTATAATTATAAAGCTTTCATGTCTGCATAACCCCTTGTGTGCAATATAATTACAACAATTGAGATATTTCAACTCTACCTATCTCTTTAGTTTTCTCAAATACCTCAATAAAAATTAATCTTAGCATAAACATTCTCATGATGATAACAACATTGCATCCTTGACAAAGGAGAAAAGACTTAAAAACAACAATAAAATATATCATGTTGACAATATTACTGGAATACATTAATTGTTGCTTAAGTCATGTAATCATATTTTTCAGTTTTCTCCAATTCTAAACGAAATATTTGCTTAGGAATTTCTTGAGTTTAAGCATACATAACAAATGAAATAGTAGTAGAAGGTAAAAAAAGCATTGATTTATCATACGAATTGAACTTATTTACAGGTGATTCACTCTAATGCGGATGGTATGATATAGTGGCAATTAGCAAAAATCAGGAAACCAGTGAGGCTCATACGATAATTAAACATATCAGACAACATGAGAAAAGTATCATAGATAATTGATGAGCAGGTGATAAATGAGTATTAGATGCAAAAAAAAATAAAAAAAATTGGGTATTGGATGAAAGAAAATCATAACCAACACAAATGATTTAGAATTAAAGCTTGTTATTGTGTTAGATGATGAAAATCGGGTCTACTAAATTTTGCACTTTTTGACCTCACAAGTGTTTGTCAAGGAACTTCTCTAGACTGATAGAAGTTATTTAAGTATTTATGTTTTGCACTTTAAAAAATACTAACTCACAAGTATTTATTGTATTAAATGGTTTTGTTCAATGTGTGTTAGCATAGATATAGAAGATTTGTGAAATTCATCTTTACCTCTTTGGTTTGACCACTAGAGGAGTTGCAGGTGTACGAGTCTATCCTTTCAATTGGTTAAGACTTGTAGATCCATATTGCTCAAATTACACAGCAAAGATGCTAGGAAAGAATATAAATGACGACTGGAGCAAGAAGTCCCATGGCCTAAGTTGGTGACCTACAACATAGTAGAATGTTTCAAATACTACCTAAAATCCTAAATCTTTATTGCATAATCTTTATCAGTATAATATAACACATGAATCCGCGTATAACAATTTCATTACACCCCACCCTAGTGGTTAAGAAAAAAGAATAATATTTTACACTTTCCAGCCATTTTAAGGCGTGTTCCACATAAAAGATCAACATGTTAATAAAAAAGACAAGGAGAGTAACCCCATGTTATGTACAATTATCCTCCTGAACCAACCAATAAAGTTGCTAATTGAGCCTCATACAATGTAGCTCTGTTTCAGATTCTTCCGGCCACGCTTTCTTCTTGGATTGGCACTAATCATGCATGAGAAGGCATTTACAAGTTCAGAATCCTCTTCAGTTATCAGCATCTTTGCTTTGCTCGGGTCAGCAAGCAGCAGCTTTGCCACAAGATATCCTGCAATTGACCAAGTTTGGAATAGGCGTGCTTGTTTCCCAATAAACCTTGCTTTTTTAGTGTCATAGTATTCGGGCCACTTATCTCGTGATATTCGCTTCTCAGCAACTTCAATAGCTTTCGCAGCTATATCTGTTCTGTTCAGCTTTATGCATGCAACTGTTAGCTGCAACCAGCATTGCTATGTTAAAAAGTTAAGACTGTATATTTTAACCACCAATAATTATACGAACCATATGCTTAATTATGCAAAACCATTTGCATGAATTTAATTGAAGGAGGAGAAATTCAATGTACAATGCAGACAATTAGCATTATCCAATTAGGTCAGTACTAGTTGAATGGATGCTCACATGGAGCTAGATGTACAATGAAAATTGTATAGATAGAAAGTAGAAACTGGTTCATCAAATGACCAAATGGACATTCAAGGAATTACATGTCAGCAAGAAAATGGTCAAGTGAAAACCTCAAGCCCAATAAGAGCACATCAAATGCAAAAAATGTGTTCCCAGATTATAACTGAACAGTACGATAAACTCCATTAGTCAGCAATATTGATTTCTCTGTCAAATCATTTAATTGAAAAAAGGTTTAAGACTTGTATTTGCACAGTTTACTGACCTGCCAAAGCAGTGTAGGCCAGGATCCTGCATTGTGGTAGGACCAAGGACTGCAGAACAATTGAACCATTAGATGAAGAATATATCTTTGTCAAAGAAATATACAAATATAACCATGACAAAGCTAGACATAGTACGTGTTCTTAGGATCACTGCCTGTGGTTATCTGCCACTCCTGACCTTCAAGAGCAGGATAGCAAATCTTGAATGGCATGTCTGCTACCAAATCTGACCATTTGGCTTCAATCAGATCCAATATTGCATGTGATTGATCCACTGTTGCCAAGCTGCTTACCACAGACCACAAGTTTCCCAGAGAAAAAAATCGGAAATCCATGTGAGCTGGTTGCAAGTTTCCAATTAGATAGCCTCCTTTGTTGGGCATCCATTCCACTAACCATGGAGAAATCTGATCCGGGTATATGTTGAACTTATTAACTGCATCATATGAGTACTCTTCTGTCTTGTAACGATAAATTTCATTTAATTTTCTCAAATCAATCCAATAATATTCCCTTATATGGAATGACAAAGCTACCAAACGGTTGTTCAATGCTCGGATGAGATCAGCTGATCCATCTTCCGGAGTAAGCATCTCACGAGCACAAAGCAACGCAGAATAAAATAGTGCCTAAAAGAATAAGAACACGTTAGAAGCAACTGTATCAAGGTTTCTTAGAAACAAGAGTAACCATGTGCCAGAGATGATTACTTGATCAGTAACTCTTTTAGAGTAAGCATTTCAGATACTGTTAAACTTCAGAAAAAAATAAAAATAAAAATAAAATTTACACGCATAAAATTTCCTTTGAGCAAAATGTGATCATTAGCGCCCTGTCCTAAGGCATTTGAGTATTTATTTCCTTCCCGACAGAAATAAATATCATCACTAGATATTCTTATAAACTGCTTACAATAACACTGTCCCCTACGACAGATCCTTACAGGCTTACTTTTGAAAGGATCTTGCAATGATTATCACTGGCTCTGACATTACCTTACATCTGATCCTCCAGTTTTTCTTCAACTTCTGATGAAACTCCTTCATACTCTTTTGATTGTAAATTCTTCAATCTACAAACTCGTGTCTTCTCTCAGCAATTATTTTTTAACCTCATCAACACGATTCAACAAGCATGACATATTAAATCATATGCGGATCCATCCATTAACTATGCTCGATCACAAACTCTTATCCAAATACCACTTCACTAAACTCATACTGAAGCATAAAATTACCTAGGAGGACCCTATTTGGAGCAGAATCACCATAAAAATCCTCAATTTAGGAAAATGAGAGCTCCAAGTATTACAAAAATATTCCCCACATAATATCAAAAGCCTACATTGTAAACTATATCAAAGCAGTTAAAGTAATGAAGGAAAATTCTGCATTTTAAAACTTCCAATTCCCATTGCAATGGAATCAAAGTTTTACATACCACCACTGCCACCAAAAAATGAAGAAAGGGAGAGGATATAAAATTTAATTTGTGAACTATGATTTCTGCAAACCATCTATAATGATGCTCTTCTTCCTGACTATAGTGTGCTTGTCATCATCATTGTAAGTATGACTATATAATCAATTTGCATGAAGCAAAGACAACAATATATATCCAAGCTTCCCTGGAAAGAGAAGTGATATAATTTAATTTGTTTCCCTCCAAGTTTACTTGTCATAAGAACCTGCTTTATGCTCAAACATCATGGCTTTCTCTAAGCTAACTGAAAATGACCATTAAAGGATGATATGAAAGCTTAATTGTACCTGGATTTCCAAAGGATGGCCATGAATGCCCATTCGTCGATCTATCATGCAAGATCCATCTGTCACTAATAATGTAGGGAACATATCAAACCCATCAGCAAGACACAACCTTAATATCATCTTAATTCCTGTTTGCACATCAATTCTCTCCTGAACCGAGAGATCGCCAGAGCATTTTCCATATGCGCGTAATAAAATGATCCACCATAATCCTAGATTGCATGAGAAAGAAAAGTTTAGCAATGCCAGGATTATTAAGTCATGCAAGCATCTTCCTTGTTCCTATTCAAGAAAAAAAATAAGAAAAACAATACGTTGACCTGATTAGTTATTTTACCAGAGTCTACTGGAGCAACACGGCCAATTGCCGCTTCTCCAAAGTCAGGATCCAACACCTCTTCTGATGCAGAATCATCACCATCCAGAGGAACTGTCCGGACTTTAAAACTAGCAGGCATCAACCCTTGACCAGGACTGTGACAATCCCATTGTTTTCTCCCAGCTCTGCAATATATACATATGAATTAAAAATAATCACTTACATCATGGAAAGCATTCAAGTTACTTTTCAAGGGCCACAATAGCTGAAGGTCCTCAGGTAGAAATAAAAAAGGAACATAAGTAAAGAAACCAACACTTGCATACATATGCACAGTACTTGTATCATAAGTCACATCTATTACACCAGTACTCATCCACATGTGTATTGCATCTGTCCTATACTTATAAGAGATTTTCAGCATGTAACCATGATAGCAGATTCATTTTACATTCACCAACTTCATAAATCTCTCAAATGGTAATGACTTAAGAAATCAGTTTGCTATAAATTAAAAAATAAAATAAAATCACATGTGGACAAACTATAGTTAGAATAATTGAACACCAAAAAACAAGAAACGGAAACTACATATATGATATATCAGACAAATAAAAAATACAACTCTCAGTTGTATTAAAATTGAAAATGAGTTGTCAGTAGTATTATTTGAGTACTAATTACCTGCAACTGAAGAGTATGAAGGATGAAATTCCGAACAATATCATTCTCCCCCTTTAATAGGAAAGCTATTCCAGAAGGAATAAAATCCCGTATAAAAACCTGATCATAGTTCAAGACATTGGAACTGGTTGGGTCCTTTGCAGCAATAGTTCCAATTGGACAGCCACAATAATAAACCGCAGACTCCACCAATAAGTCCCATGCTTCTTCCTCTAAGGGATCAATGCTTATATTGTGAAAGTTGTCTCTTATTGTTCCATTTGTACCATTAGATATCAAAATCTCCTCTTCCTGTTTTGTCTGTTGAACATCTTGAAATTCCAATACATCCGGTGCATTCATTATATTGTTTCTGGAATTTAATTTTCCAGCACTGTCCAGAAACCAAGCTCCATTTCCGTCTTCAGCAGTTAATCCACTCACACTTTCAGCCTGTTGACATTTGCAACTCGGAAGTGATGCATGACTGGTTATCTTATTTCCACACCAATCAATTCCCATTCCTTGAAATCTATAGGTTCCTAACTCACTTGATAGCATACTTGAACACTGAATTAAACTTTTATACCTAGACGTCCTTTTCTTCACACATTTCATTCGCAATTTAGAAGGAAATACTAAATCTGATGAGCTGAAAAATGGATCTTTACAAACAAGTTGAGGAAGAGTTCTGGATAGAACTTGAAAGACTGCTTCGGAAGTGCCCATCGACAATGCTTCAAATGAATGATATTAAGCTTGGAAGCTTCTAAATTTAAAGTAAATCCAAATTGTATGCTTGTGCTGATTGACCTGTATAGTACTCCTTAATATTAGAAGCAGCTAAGAAGTATCCTATAATACTCGAATAATGAAATAATTTAAAAATCATGAGCTTGAATTATATAGGGTCACATTCCATTTCCATCTTTCAAAATTTTAAAAGGAGAAGATAATATCCTTAACTTGCATTGGTAGCTGAAAAAATATTCAACTCAACTGATCTCAAGTATTTTGAATGCCAAATTTGAATCGGTGCCCGGGACAGGTATGGGTTCAACTCAACCGATCTCAAAAAATTTGAATAAGTAGTTTCAAGATTCTCCATTTGGGCAACCCATCAAATATAATCCCAGAAAAAAGTATAACTCTTTTCATTCTTAATAGCCAAACAGGGGGTCACATCTCTAGGAGTGAAATTTTTTACTAGTATAACAATTTACAAACCAAAATTAGTTCAAATTTACCCAAAAAAATTAAGTACCAAAAGTGAAATCAAAACAAAGGAACAGAACCGAACAGAACCAAACAGATCAAAAGAAACCCGAAATATATTACCTTTCCATAAAAAAATATATATATATATTTACGAACACAAAAAGAGCTATACAATTTGCTTACCAAATCGAAGGAGGCTTGAAGATTTTCTGGGCAGCAAGAAAATCCCAGATTGAATACAATATAAATGGAAGTATTTTCTTCTGCCCAAACGAAACTTAGACGGCCAAAAAAACCGAAGCCGAAGCCGAAACTAGACCGTCATTGTCAATCTTCAGATATAGTTTATGCACGCAGACGTATCGTAATGGGATATCGCATGAGTCAGAATCACTCAGCTACGCTTTTTCTGGTCGTCGTTGAATAAACTTTTTTTAAAAATTTTTATGTATATTTGAACCGTCTAAAATTGTAATTTCCAAAGTTAATTTGTACGTAAATTACAGAAAATTAAATTTATTTTTTTATATGTTTGGGTTGTTTAAAGATAAAAAAAAAATGCAAAAAGAAAAGAAAATATGGATGAACCCACGTGGACGCACGAATTTTGAATTGTACAAGAATGAGGGAGTATTGGAGTGAGAGAATAAGGGAAAATAGGAGAGTGTGAGGGAGAAGGAGAAAATAAAAATAAGAATAGTATTGTTTATTAGTTAGTAAGTGATTGAATATGTTTTACTTGTTATATAATTTCAATATTTAAATAGTGTATATTATATAATAAAAAATAATATTTGAGTTTTTATAATAATATAGATATAGATAATAATAGTAACAAAGCCATAAGTCTTCTAATCTAATCTAATATACAACAATGTTTGGCAAAATGTTAGAACAACTTTTTACTTCAAAATTTTTTATTCTTCATACAATTGAATAGAGCTAAAACTACTTTTCAATGTTAGCTATGGTAGAAGTTTTATTTATGGAATATTTCGTGATAGGTTATGTTAATGCAACATTCAAATTGTGTAGATTTTTAAATTTTAGTTAGATTCGGTGCTATTACAACAAATTATAAGATAGAGTAAATTACTGTAATTTACTCAAAGCTAAAAAAGTAAGTGACTCAAATTTTATTTTAGATGGCGAGGCATCACATCATGGGCCTAAGCCCTATGTAACTGAGTATGGTTATGGTACTGGAATTTCCAACCTCAAGTTCGTGCCATCAGCCCAGCCCAACACGAATTTCAAAACCTCAGCCAGCTCCTCCATCCTAAAGGCGTGAAAATCCCAAAGTTACTCTCAGATATCCACGTCAAAATCGTATTTGCACCCATCACATCAAGGCCAAATTCGTCTTTTCAAATATAAGTCATCACTAAGTACTACTACGTGTCCAAAAATATCGTCTCTCTCTCCCTGCTCTCTTTTACTCTCTCTTTTTTTAGACTGTAACGCTCTTTGGAGCCATCGTACCAATTTTTCAGACTTAAATTAAATCCAGTCCGTTCCTTTTTTTCATCAAACGGCCCTTATAAGTCGGCAAGTGGTTACCCAATTCCTTTCCGTGGTTTTAATCATAAACCCTAGCCGATTGCAGGTTGTTGGTCTCTCACCCCCACTCTTTGTCGCGCGCTCTCTCCCACTTTTTCTCCAACAGGAACTTCAACTTCGATCTCTCTCTCTCTCTAAATTAGATCTCAGGCTCTGAGTTTTTTCTTGTTGATTTCTCGTACATGCACCTTTGTCTTTCTATTTCTGTACAGTTTTTTTTATGTATATCAGAGCTGATCGGTTTGTGGTTCGGGAATTTTTATGTGTTTCTTTGTTTCTAAGTATGTATACTAAGCAATAATGGGGTTTGGGGTCAAGGTCGGAGTCGGAGTACGGGTGACAAAATTTTTAGCCTGGGTTCAGGGTTTGTTTTTGGGTCTTTCTTTGTAAGATAAGTAAGTTGCTGAAGGATCCGAATTTTTAGTTTACGGGGTTGGAGTCCGAGCTTGAGACTGAGTTAACTTTTTTTAACTCGGTGACTCAGTGAGTCAGGAGGAACGATCGAGTCTCGAATTGTTCCGTTTGGGGGCCGTACGGAAATGCCGTCGGTTGGGATGAGACGGACCACGAGAGTGTTTGGTGTGGTGAAGGGAGTGGATGGAGCTAGAGTGTTGAGGTCAGGGAGGCGATTGTGGCCGGAATCTGATGATGGGAAGCTCAAACGTGGTGTGGAAGGGGATGATTGGCTGAAGCTGGTCAAGACAACTGGAAAAGGAGATGGTGGCGGTGGTGGTATGGCATTCAAGCACAACGGGTGGCCCCGTGGTGCTGTTAAAACTAAACAACAAGTCTCTGTAATAGACATTGATGATGATGGCGGTGAAGAATTGAATAAGCCAAATGAAGACAGTGTGGCTGTAACGGATGGCAATGGTCTTGGTCATGATAGAATGTTCGGTATTATATATAGAAGAAAAAGGACTAGACTGGATGCTGAAAGTCACGACTTTTCAGCTAATACCGAGACCAAGCAGGGACCCAATAGGAAAATGTTTGGGCTGCATTTCTCTCGTCGGCAGCGAAGGAAGAAGGGTGACAGTGAAGAATCCGTAGCCGACAGTTTTGGTTCGCACACTCGGGCACTTGCTGTTGTTGTCGAGTCACCTTTTGGCGGGAGTTATTGTTTTTCTTGTTTCTTGTTTACTGTCTTGAGCTACGTCAAGAGAAAGAGGCCGAGGTTGAAGCAGCTTTCTGCATTTGTTCTGTCTCAACCGCTCAATGGTGTTTATGCATCACAGGGTATTCATTTTCAACAGGTAAGTGTTCCGTTGTGCTTTGCTGCATTTTTTATGATGGCATCCATTTGATCCCTGTTCATCTTTGTCCATAAAATTCGATACTATTGAGATATTTCTTTTCCAGGACATTCTCATTTTTCACACACTGTAATAATTTAATTTTCTCCAAAAATCTTACTTCAGGATCGTGTGTCTTCGTCCACTGCTGACGCTGGAATTTGTCAGATATTTGGGACTACACAGTTCATACCCTTGTTCTGTGTGCATTTTTCTGCTATTCCTCTTTGTTTCAAGTACATATATTCCATGATGCTTCGAAGATCTATGTTTCGGTCATTTGCTCTGGTAAATAATTCTGTTGATGTTCATAGCAAGAGTGAAATGATGACAAATAGTCCAGAAGCCCACAGTGAACATCACATTTTATGCATTCCTTCTGAGGGAGAACATTCCAAGTCCAGACCCACGGTGCCTGATCCTGATGATTCAGAGAACAGGTTGTTGATACATCCATCTACCAGGGGTTCCAAGTTAGCTAGTCGAAACACACAATATAAAAATGTATTGAATTCTCGTGGTATTCAGAAGAGGAGGAGTTCACTGCGGAGAAGGAAAGCTAGAAATCCTTCAGTAGCAGGCCTACACAAAAGTAATGGAGTATTAGTTTCTGATCTAGTAGGTAGTAGGAAAAACAATATCCCTTTCTCTTCTGTTGTATCTAATAAGAAGCTTAGGAGTTCAGTTCAGAGTTTCTCCAGTGAAAATTCTGTTGTGGATTCAACTAATGCAACTGATCCCTCTTTCTGTTCTACAAATTTATTGGTTGTGGAGCCAGACAAGTGTTACAGAGTAGAGGGAGCAATCATCATGTTAGAAATCTCTGCTTCAAAGGAGTTGCTTCTTGTAGTAAAGAAAGATGGATTAACAAGATATTCTCTCAAGGCAGAGAAGGGAATGAGACCCTGCTCTAACAATCGATTCACCCATGTGATAATGTGGACTTTGGATAATGGGTGGAAGTTAGAGTTTCCCAATAGACAGGACTGGCTTGTTTTTAAGGACCTTTATAAGGAATGTTCTGAGCGTAATGTACCAGCTCCTAGTTCCAAGTGTATCCCCGTACCTGGAGTACATGAAATCTCTTGTTATGGGGATGACAATGATGTTCCCTTTCAAAGGCCAGATGCGTACATCTCTTTCAATGGCGATGAGTTGTCTAGAGCTATGGCGAAGAGTACAGCAAATTATGACATGGATTCTGAAGATGAAGAATGGCTAACCAAGCTCAATAATGAGTTTCAAGAACGTGTTTCGGTGGATAATTTTGAGTTAATGGTTGATGCATTTGAAAAAGCTCTTTTTTGTAATCCAGATGATTTCTCTGATGAGAAGGCTGCTGCTGTTCTTTGTCTAGATCTGGGTGGAAGAGAAGTTGTAGAAGTGGTGTTTAGCTATTGGATGAAAAAACGAAAGCAAAAGCGATCTTCGCTGCTTAAGGTTTTCCAGGTAAAAGTGCTTTCATGTTTCAGATATTGCCTTAGTTATTTGGAATATCTTAATGTTAGTTTTATGGTGTTCATTTGCCTACATTGGGTGATGCTTATAAGTTATCTTGTTGATTTTGTCAGCTATTGGAAAAGTTTTAGGGCTTGTGTTAAAAATAAGGGATGTCCAGATGTCATTGTATGAGGTATAGATATCTTCGTCTGGGTTTGACATGATAACATTAGTGAAATTTAATGGCTTGTGCCTTTGTTGGGCTTCTATGTCTTTGTTGCTGTAATGTTTGTTGTTTTGTCTATTCATTGGATCAACTTCATATTTAAAACTTATTGCTTTATAATTAATAGCCTCTTAAAGGGAATACAGAGTTTCCTTTCTAAGCAGATGATTATGTTCCATGGATGCTTTGTCACCATGCTAAATGCTATTAGATCACTTCAAATTGGTGTATCTGTTCAAAAAGAAAGATTGTTAAGAATAGAACAGAACACTTCATTTGTTTTAAGCAGAGCAGGATTTAGTTCCAAAAATATTTCATAGCATCCTTTATATGGGAATTCATCAGCTCATGTAGTATATAACATGTAGGCCCTATGGCTTCAATTAAGTTTACCCAATTGTAGCATAAAACTATAGAACAGTTTAGATACAAGATTGGTATAATATTCTACCAAGGCACCAGCCAATACTATGTGTCTCAGAAATCTGAAGTGCTGAAAGAAAGGTATATTTAATGTAATGTGCAGGGACTTATATAATTGAAAGGATATATACTTTGCCAATCATTCCCTGCTCTCGTTTGCTTCTCTATTTCCTTTCTGCGCTCCACTGTCATTTATTTTGTCCTCCTGCCATTGTGCGTATTTGTTTTGATCTGCATCATATTAAAGTATTTGACTATCATCTGATCACATGGATGATTTTATTTTTTCTATCTACAGGGTCATCAGTCAAAGAGAGCTTCACTGATCCCAAAGCCTTTTATGCGAAAGAGGAGGTCATTTAAACGACAGCCAAGCCAATCTAGTAGAGGCAAACAACCAAGTGTCTTGCAAGGTAATATTAAAAGATTTTTATGATGCTGTAACCAATCTCCCCCACCCTGCCACGCACAAGAAATAACTGTCTATCCCTGTATGTATCTGTTCGTGTAAGTGCCCTCTGATGTGCATATTTTTACTGACTAGGTGCGTAGGTTTTGTTGTTTAAAAATGTGCTTTCATCATTTTTCTTTTGATGTTAGAACTATGATGTTCAAGTTTCATTTGCGATGTCTATTAACAACTGTTTTTTAACTGCAAAGCACATATTATATGTGTTTTATAACTTGTTCTCATCTTCTATTCATGTACAGCAATGGCAGCTGCCAGAGATGCTTTAGAGGAAAGAAATGCGATGCAAAAGGTTGAAGAAGCTAAAGCTGCAGCAAACAGAGCCATGGAATTAGCAATCCTGAAACGCCAAAGGGCTCAGGCTCTTATGGAAAATGCAGATTTGGCGGCTTACAAAGCTAAGATGTCAATTAGAATAGCTGAAGCGGCTCGAGTTTCAGGGTCTACAGATGCTTCTGCTGGATATTTTCTTGATTGACAGGTAGAGATATATATTGTGGAAGCTAATTAAAACCGACCAATTTTTATTAAGGGAAGGATTAAAAGCGGCTCTATTACTGCTTCTAGATGAATTGTAACTGTGTATAGATTTTGTTTGTGTACATTTTGTATTAAAATTATGACCTCACGCCAATCTTTTGTACAATGAGATCCAGTTGATTTCTTTAGAGGAACAAAAGATTAAAAAGAAAGAGAAATACAGGATTTTGAGCTCTTGTGCCTGTGTCTTTGATAGTTTTTCCCTGCAGTGTGCGTTGAGCTCTTGGCTTTTATCGTTGTATTTTGTAACCAAGTAGTAATGGGTTTTCTGTTCATCTTGCCCGGACAGTTCAACAACCCCACACCCTTCTCCCCGCTCTCCCCCAAAAAAAAGAAGAGAAAGAAGTCTGTACAGTATGCATTTCTGCTACTATGCTTGTGTGGCAAGTTGAATCCGGAAAACTAAGGACAGTGGATGCTGACAGTAACTCATTCTTGTATGTAATTGTAATTAACTTTTGAGATCTAATGGAGTTCTTGCAACTTCAATTTCTAGTTTTCAGCAACTAGTTCTGTTTTAGCTGTTTCTAGTATTAACTGAATATTGATGTAGTAACTAGTAGTTGCACGGCTTTTATGTAGCTGAATATATTATTACAAAGTTCTTCTAGTTATTCCTGTTACAATCTCTTCTTCGTCAAGATGAGTTTGGATTGAAAGAAATGAGTTGTGTTATATGTGTTCTGTTACAAAAGATAGAATTGGAATTGACACCCCTGATGCTAGTTGATCTTGATTCTTCTTGTGAAGAGGATTCAGAAGAAACTGTAATGGTGGTGATTGGTAAACCAACCCCACTAAGCCCTGTCGATATCTAGTGTTTAGATATCTGGTATGGAACGAATGCGACAAGCTCTCTCGGTTCGCAGCTCCACTAAGGTTATTTATCATCAGGCTGCCACGGTTTAGAGAAACTAGGACATTTAGGAGAGTTATGGTTGCTTTCAACTGGCGTATGTGGATGGTTAGGAACTAGGAACATTATTAAGGGGCTTAATCTTGTTTGTTTAAGAAAATGAAAAATAGGTATTCGGCCTATTCACGTCTTATCGTTCTATATTAATTTTTATCTTAGAGAGTGGTTATTGTCATTCGTGATAATTATAATGTTAATTCAATTATGTGACATTTTAATATATGCTAATATGACGTGTCTGACTTCAAGAGAAACCTTAGATTTGAAACAATTAGTTCGAATCTCTTTTGACTTACGTATTCTACATCTTTCTAGTTATACTATTAGTAATAATTTGTATTATTTCGTACAAGCTAAACTAACTAAATATCTAAAAACTTGCATCTCTAAAGTGGTGGTTTATTTAAATATTAATTTCCAGTAGTGAAGGTAAATTGCCGTATTGAGAATGTATACTCATATCAGTCACCAAAAAGGAACTTCAGTGAGGCCATTGAGTTGAAGATAAATTAGTATCTGGTATCCAATCTGGCCTTCTATGTACAGTAGTTTTTCGTTGATTTCCTTTCTCCATCTTTTTTTTTTTTCCTTTACAAAAATCATTAAGGAGAAAATTAAGAATATTACTGTTACAAACAAAAATCATCAAAATTTTAGATTCGAATTTCATTATATTTTAAAGTTTAAGTACAGTCTAATTTCATTATATTTTATAGCTAAAATACACTAATTTCATTATATTTATTGTTACTCCTTTTAGAAGAGTATTGGCTTGGAATGTTCTAGAAGAGGAAATTAAGGAAAGAAATTTGCTTATTAAACTTTCCTATTGTATCACAATTTTTATTTTTAGTTGTTTCTGTCTAAAGATGGAACAGAAAGTCCATAGGGAATGCATTAGCTTTCTTCCTTTATTTTTCTTAAAAAAAAAAGAAGGTAAAATATCCAAATAAAATAATATCTTATCCAAAAATGATAGTCAAGTCTAAATAGTTTACAAAAATCAATTAAGAGAAATAAAAACACTGCAAGCAAAAAATCATTAAAAGATAATAATAATTTGATTTTGATTTTATATTCTATAATCAAGGTACATTATGGATGTGTGACAAAGAACAAAATGAAAATGAAACATGATATTTATAAGAGAATGGAATAAATAGATTTAAATTGAATATTTCCTTCATATTCATTTGGAAATTGGAATGTTCTATAAAAAAATAAATAAAGGAAAAAAAATATTTTGTTAGTAGACCTTCCTATTATATCATAATAATTTATTTTCAATATTTTATCTAAAATTAAAATGGAAAGTTCGGTTTCTTAATTCTTTGTTTTGGGAAACGGAAGAGACCATCATCAATCATTTGAACCAATTGTATATGAAATCTTGGCCTGTCTCTCATCCATCACAGTGTCAGTGGAATTTAGGAGTCAGAAAATTTCCACTCTAACCAAATGTCCCTCTAATCTTGAAGAATCATGGGATTATATATATAGGGCATAGTCTTCCATCTTGCTGCAAACTCTGAAATACCCAACTCTGTCAGCATCATGTCGATTTTCCTAACCATCTTCTTCTACAAAAACAAGCCCAAAATCCATCAATAAATTCACATAGCAATAGTTTTTTTCTTCAAACCCTGACCTCAAAATTGAAGCTTTGCAACTAGCTATTAGTGTTTGCTAGATATGGAAAGCAACAAAAATCGATAAGCTCTGCAAAGTTTGAAACTTTAAATTACTTTATTAGTTGTCTTCTTTAGTTCTTTGATTTATTCTGAATTCTCATCGTAAAAGTTTTGGAGAGTAAAAAAGGTTTTGACCCATATAAAGGATTTGTAACAGAATTAAACAATATGGCGGGAATATTGGCAGGAGATGATGTTGTGAGGAGTTTTGGGTCTGCAAGCAAAAGAAGTTGGGCCGCAGCAAGTTATCATGAGGGCTTTACAGGACAAGGGGGTGATGTGTTTCAGAAGAGTGGGAGGGAAGATGATGAAGAGGAGCTGAAATGGGCAGCTATAGAGAGGCTTCCAACCTATGATAGATTGAGGAAAGGGGTTCTGAAGCAAGTTTGGGATAATGGGAAAGTTTCTTACGAGGAGGTTGATGTTACCCATCTTCGAAGGCAAGACAGGAAGATTTTATTGGAGAGTCTACTTAAGGTTGTAGAGGAAGATAATGAGAAATTTCTTACTGGGATGAGGGAGAGAAATGATAGGTGACTTTTATCATTTCTTTGATGTTGTCCTTACAATCATATATGTCTAATTTTGTTGAAAATGCTTTAGTTTGAATATTATCTATTTTTTGAAAGATATTAAGAGCTTCAAATTGGTTTCGTGTGTATTAGAGTGGGAATTGAGATTCCTAAGATTGAAGCCCGATTTGAGCATTTTTCAGTTGAAGGAGAAGCATATCTTGGAACTAGGGCGCTTCCAACTCTACTGAACTCCACCTTGAATACAATAGAGGTAGTTTTCTTGAACAACAAGTTTATTGCTACATATCCAGATCTTGTTTAGCATGTACTTGTGATTTGAAAATCCATGGGATTTTTTATTTATATTTGGATATTTTTGCCTAATTGCTTCAGTTTAAGAGGTAATGAGTGTTCTTACAGGATTCCTTAATCTAGTGTTTTGAACATTTGTATATTCTTACAATTAGCAAAGAAAGGGAAAAGGAAAGGGGTTCATGAAGTTGAACTGTACAGCTCATACCCATGATGTAAATTATTTCTTTTGCTTTACTGTTTCACACGTTTAAAATTATTTCTCAGATGGGATAAAAAAAGCATGGAAGAGTGCTTGAAGTGAGGTCATCTACATGAATGACTTGACTACATAATTACAAACTGAAGCAATCAACTTCTGCAATAATTTTCTAGCAAAAGCAAACCTATCAAATAACTTCAGTTAGAAGCAATAAAATTTCTCATTGAAGTAGCATTCAATCAAAATACATGATTCTCATTTTTATTTTTTTCTTTCAAAGTACTGATAAATGACTATTTTTTTTTATTTTTTTTTCATTATGATGAACAGGGAATTCTTGGATTAATCAAGCTTTTCCCCTATAAGAAAAGAAGTGTCCAGATACTAAAAAATGTGAGTGGGATAGTGAAGCCATCAAGGTATTTCTATGTGAATTGAAAGTATTCTTTTATTTGTCACTCACAAGATTCCTTTCTTGATTATTGCTGTAATGGATGGATGCCAATGGAGGTCATTTTAGTGGGTTAATTGAAAGATTCCTTATGTTCCCTGTTGTCCATGCATGATTTTATTTCAATTGCGTTTTCTGTTGAAGTTCCTTGTGTAATCTTTCAATTATATTGTTTAATTTGTATTTCCCCATCCTCCAGAATGACTTTGCTCCTGGGGCCTCCAGGATCAGGGAAAACTACATTACTTAGGGCACTTGCTGGGAAGATGGACAAGGATCTAAGGGTGAGTCATCGTCTTCTTCCCTTTTGATATTGACGATTGATGCTTACCTCACCCGAGTTTTTGTAAGTATTTTTAATTATAAAAGGAAAAGTAGGAATCAGGAATTTTAAAGAAAATGTAAAAGTGGCAAAGCTTTTGAACTTTCAACCTTAAATAAATTTTTGAAATTGTTCTGATATGCATTCTTTCTCAGATTGTTCAATACTTTTTCTTTAGTTTCAGTTCAATGATGAGTACAGTGAATATGGTGAAACTTTTTCTTTTTTTTTTCTTTTTTATTCTACCACCTCCAACTGGATTCTGAAACCAATCCATTTGTATAAACCTTTAACTTCTAAATCTGCTTTTAAATTTTTATTGACAGTCATCTGGAAAAATCACCTACTGTGGTCATGAATTGTCAGAGTTTGATCCAGAAAGAACATGTGCTTTTATTAGCCAGCATGATCTTCATCATGGGGAGATGACAGTTAGAGAGACATTTGATTTTTCTGGACGCTGCTTGGGAGTTGGAACAAGATATGAGCTGCTGGCAGAATTGTCAAGAAGAGAAAAAGAAGCAGGAATTAAACCGGATGAAGCAATAGATGCAAGAAGAGAAAAAGAAGCAGGAAACAAATCTTGTTACAGATTATGTTCTCAAGGTTTGTAGCTCACATTTCTAGTTTATATAATAAATTGTTACTAAACTGATTATTACATTTCTTGTATCTAACTTGTCGAGAAAATGCAACAGATTCTTGGATTGGATATCTGTTCTGATATTATGGTGGGAAATGAGATGAGAAGGGGCATATCTGGTGGACAAAAGAAAAGAGTAACTACTGGTATGTATACTACTTAAAGGATATTCATAAAGAATAAAAGAAAGTAAAATCATTGTATCCCATTACAAGTGGTCCTTTTCCGGTAGTCCTAATAGCCATTTTAATTAATTATAACTGGAAAATATTTATTCTGGATGTAGGTGAGATGTTGGTTGGACCTGCAAAAGCTCTCTTCATGGATGAAATATCAACTGGTTTGGATAGTTCCACAACTTCCCAAATTGTAAGGTTTATGAGGCAGATGGTTCATATCATGGATGTCACCATGATAATCTCTCTTCTCCAACCTGCTCCTGAGACATATGACCTTTTTGATGACATAATCTTACTTTCCGAGGGCAAAATTGTCTACCAAGGTCCACATGAAAATGTTCTTGAATTTTTCGAATATGTGGGCTTCAAATGCCCTGAGAGGAAAGGTATTGCAGACTTTTTGCAAGAGGTTACTTCCCAAAAGGACCAGGAGCAGTACTGGTTTAAATTGGATGAACCTTACCGGTATATCAGTGTACCTGAGTTTGTAGACTACTTCAATAACTACCACATCGGCCAAAAACTTTCTGATGAGCTTCACTTTCCTTATGATCAATCTAAAGCTCATCCTGCTGCACTGGTGAAGGAAAAATATGGGATCTCACGCTGGGAACTCTTCAAGGCATGGTTTGCAAGAGAGTGGCTCTTGATGAAGCGCAACTCTTTTCTCTATATATTTAAGACTACTCAGATTACTATCATGTCTTTAATTGCCATGACAGTATTCTTTAGAACAGAAATGAAACACGGTCGAATTGAAGATGGACGAAAATATTATGGTGCCCTATTTTTCAGTCTCATTAATGTTATGTTCAATGGAATGGCAGAGTTGGCAATGACTGTCCTTAGACTTCCTGTATTTTACAAACAGAGAGATTTCTTGTTCTATCCGGCTTGGGCTTTTGGATTACCAATTTGGATCCTTAGGATTCCCCTCTCACTAATGGAGTCTGGAATATGGATCATCCTCACATATTACACTATAGGCTTTGCTCCTGCTGCTAGTAGGTATGAAAATATACTTCTACCCAATGTTAAAAAAGTATTTTCACATACACAGGCATGAATGATTTGTTACTTCTAAGCTCTCTATTAAACATGGTGATTGGAAATATATCTCATATGATAAATCATAAAAATGTCATAGGTTTTTCTGTCAATTGTTGGCATTCTTCAGTATACATCAAATGGCACTGTCTCTCTTCCGCTTCATTGCTGCAATTGGGAGAACGCAAGTTGTGGCAAGCTCACTTGGTACCTTTACATTACTACTTGTCTTTGTCCTTGGTGGATTTATTATTGCCAAAGGTTAGCAGCATTAATTTTTCTTTTCCCACCTACGCTACTTTAGTACTTTATTGTTCAAATGAGATTTGGTTAGAAAAGGAAAATCATGGAATGTTCATCAAATTGTAATGTATTTGAGTTAGTGAGGAACTAAAATTTTCTCCTTTTGCAGACGATATTGAACCATGGATGATATGGGGATACTATGTATCTCCCATGATGTATGGACAGAATCCCATAGCCATCAATGAATTCCTTGATAAAAGATGGAGTGCTGTAAGATGTTTCAAAAGTTGGAGATGATTATATTCTTTAGTTTAAAAACTTTAACTTCCATATCAGTAGTTTTTGTCAATAACATATTTCTTTTTCATAGCCAAATCTCGACCCAAGAATTCCTGAGCCTACAGTTGGAAGGTTTTTAGACTATAGGTACTGGATATGTGTTGCTGCTCTGTTTGGGTTTTCTCTGCTTTTCAACCTCTGTTTTATCGTGGCACTGACATTTTTGAATCGTAAGAAATCATGTCATCTTAATCTCTATTTCAATTATTGCAGTAAGATTTTTGTTCTGACAATGCCTTAAAAACCAATTCCAGCTCTGGGAGATTCTAAATCAGTTATTGTGGATGACAAAGACAACAGCAGAATTATGAAGCAATCATCTTCTAATGGGCTGTTGAAGAAAAAAACTAAAGAAACGAGTTCAGCTTCAACTGGCCCATTATTTGAAGGTTCTGATCTTAACTTTAGCTATCTTGTGGTAAAATACTATAGGTAAAATATTTTTCTCTAAAAAAAACTCAATTTTCCTGATAATCGTAATTTATAAACTATAATAAAGTGAATTCTTAAGAAAGATTTGTGGTATGGTTTTTACTATACTGTATAAGCAATTTTTCCCTTGGTTTTCAGTTTGGTGCTATAGGGATTTCTTTGTTATGTTTAATATGTTTGAACTTTAAATTGAGAATAAAGCACTATCAGTAATAACATGTTTCTACTTTTGGTTACCAATTTAATTGTAATGATTACATGTACAGGCACTGATATGGCCGTAAGAAGCACCCCAGATCATTCAATTCCTAATGCACAAGAGAGTGCACCAACCAAGAGGGGAATGGTGTTTCCATTTCAGCCCTTGTCACTTGCATTTGACCATGTGAATTACTACGTAGATATGCCAGCTGTACGTAAACCCATTTTCCATTATCTCAGTTTTGTTCAATTATCTTCACTTATCACTTCAAGGCGAAAACTTGAAGATGATGCAATACAGTTCAACATAATATACTAATTTAGTACTTAAGATTAGTACGTTTTCTGTCTATTTTCCTAGTAGCTCCAGTATCTGGGTTAACTGTCTTAAATTCCTTCAATGATACTTACAATCAGTTTTGAATGTAGTTTTATCCAAACAAAATCTGAACTATTGTTTCTTTTCAAGGAATAATTAAATTCTCTTTTCTCATTGTTGGAAAAATTAAGAAGACATCTTTTCTCATAAAAGAATTGACTACTGGATGTATTTGAACACATTGAAAGATTTAACAGTTCTAGTTTCCTGGAAATAGACTTTTCTAAGACCATATGATATCATTTTAAAGCTTCTGAAAGCAATTTACTATCAAAGACTCCATTTGAGATCCAAAACTGTGGTTTCTTATCAGGAGATGAAGAAGAAAGGAATGGAAGAGAGTCTGCTCCAACTACTGAGAGATGTCAGTGGTGCTTTTAGGCCTGGAGTTCTAACAGCTTTAGTCGGTGTAAGTGGTGCTGGAAAGTCCACCTTGATGGATGTTCTTGCTGGAAGAAAAACTGGGGGGTATATTGAAGCGAGCATCAGTATATCTGGTTATCCAAAGAACCAAGCAACTTTTGCTCGAATTAGCGGTTACTGTGAACAAAATGATATTCATTCTCCCAAAGTTACAGTCTATGAATCTCTTGTTTATTCTGCCTGGCTGCGTCTTGCTAAGGATGTTAAGAAGGAAACACGTAAGGCATGTTTTCTTCACCCAATTCTTATTATAAACTCCCTCTTCCATGTTGTTCTGTCTAAATGTGAACATCATGCTCATCAATCTGAGTAACAAAATAGGAAATAACCTTCAGGTCCAATTCACCTACTGCTCCTTTAAAGAACAAGACTGGAGGGTGAGATTCCACTTCAATAGACAATAAATTTTCGTATGGCAATCTATGAAGTGTGTTTTAATGATCAAAAGGAAAGATAATCACAAAATTATCTGTTTTAACTTAAAACTCTTTATAGAACAACCTATACATGCATTTTTGCAGTTTGTTTGTTTGAGTTCAGAAATTGATTGTTCTCTTGATTACATTATCTTGTTTTGGTGTTAATATTTTCTTCTCAAACATTACTATTGTTTGGTGCCTTGAGCCTAGAACAATTAGGAAAAAAAATTTAGACTACTCATCTCTATGCCAATTGTTGGTGTTTGTCTCCATGAGTGCAGTTATTACCAACATAATTATTCATTCAGTCTCTTATTGTATGTGCTACAGATGTTTGTTGAAGAAGTTATGGAGCTGGTTGAGCTAAACCCACTGAGGAATTTTCTAGTAGGCCTTCCAGGAATAGATGGTCTGTGAACTGAGCAGAGAAAGACTCACTATAGCTGTAGAATTGGTTGCCAATCTTTCCATCATCTTCATGGATGAACTGACATCAGGTCTTGATGCTAGAGCTGCGGCAATTGTTATGCGTACTGTGAGAAATACGGTGGATACAGGGAGAACAGTTGTCTGCACAATTCACCAACCAAGTATTGACATATTTGAAGCTTTTGATGAGGCACTTGAACATGCTTAATATCAGGTTCTTTAACGTGAAACTTCTTTTCTGGCCAAACAAACAGTGAAACATATTATTTCTCTGATTTTCAATAATGATGCCATGATGTCCCTCAACTTCTTATCATGTTCCCCACAGCTTCTTCTGATGAAGAGAGGAGGACAGGTCATTTATGGTGGTCCACTTGGTCTACATTCTCATAAGCTAATAGAGTACTTTGAAGTGAGTATGAATTCTTAAATGGACATATTGAAGTTCTTGAATAGGTCGTCTCAGTAGTCTTACATAATTTGTGCAACCTTTTGCAGACTATACCAGGAATTCCGAAGATCAGAGATGGATATAATCCTGCCACATGGATGTTGGAGATCAGTACTCCAGCAGTTGAGACTCGACTTAACATAGACTTTGCAGAGGTTTATGTCAATTCTGAAGTGTATAAGTAAGTGGCACTTGCAGTTGCATCATTCAAAGTATCTTCCTTTATTGCTCCTGGCCTCTTGTAACTCGTCAACATGTTGTTTTTCATTTTCCTCCTTTCTCTTTTCTTTGTGATTATTTGTTTTTCAGGAGGACTCAGGAACTAATCAAAGATTTGAGCACTCCAGTTCCAGGATCTAGGACCTAAACTTCCCAACTAAGTACTCCCAGTCCTTCAGTACACAATTTAGGGCTTGCTTCTGGAAACAACATTGGTCCTACTGGAGGAACCCACAGTATAATGCCATCCATTTCGTTATGACAACCGTGATTGGTGTCATATTTGGACTTAGTTTCTGGAACAAAGGAGATAAAATGCAAGTTGAGAATTTCTCATTGTTATTAGTATTAAACTTCAGGAATTCTTACTATATTAGTAAATTAGTGTGTAATATAATACCCTAGATCCCATATTGGAAGGGGGAAGTCGTAGTGAAGTGTTTGTAACCAACTACCAAGAAACTTGAGATAGCCATTTTATGCCATGTGGTTTTGGTTTGCTCAAGTTACTTGTATTTGGGAACAAAAATGGTTATGAAGTTCGTAATTTTGTGAAGGTAATCACAATTATTTATTTATTTGGATACAGGAACAAAGAACAAGACCTGCTGAATCTATTGGGGGCTACGTATTCAGCTGTTCTCTTCCTCGGTGGGATCAATAAATCATCCGTGCAAGCTGTTGTTGCAATAGAAAGAACGGTGTTCTACCGTGAAAGAGCAGCTGACATGTACTCAGCTTTGCCTTATGCATTTGCTCAGGTAAAAGCAGCTGATTTCCTTAGTGTAAACATTACAAATATACTTAATAATCCCCATGCTTAGAGGAACTTGTGCTAGAAACAAAACTAAGACACTTTTAGTAGCAATAAAAATTACCTATAAAATTTTATTTCCATGCAGGTAGTAATTGAGACAATTTATATTGCGATCCAAACTTTCATCTACAGTCTTATCCTTTTCTCAATGATTGGGTTTCACTGGCAAGTCGGCAAGTTCTTGTTGTTCTACTACTTCATATTGATGTGCTTTCTCTACTTCACACTGTATGGGATGATGACTGTAGCTCTGACTCCAAATCACCAATTTGCTGCAATCACTATGTCATTCTTACTATTCTCTGGTTTTCTTGTCCCCAGGACGGTAAGTATAATTGAAGGAATGGTTAAAGCCAAAGCAAATAAATATTGATTAATTGTTTAATTAAAGTGAAATTGAAAATATTAACAACTTGTACATGTTTGCAGCAAATTCCTATTTGGTGGAGATGGTTTTACTGGGCATGTCCGGTAGCATGGACAATATACGGCCTTGTGACATCGCAGGTGGGTGACAATAACTCTGCAGTAGAAGTTCCTGGAGGAGGAGTAATCAGTGTTAAACTTTATCTCAAGGATCGCTTAGGCTTTGACTATGACTTCCTTGGAGCTGTTGTTGCAGCTCATATTGGTTTTGTTCTCCTTTTCTTTCTTGTATTTGCATACAGCATCAAGTTCCTCAACTTTCAAAAGAGATAATGAAATTGGGAGATTATACATAGGATTGTGCCATACAATTACTGTGAAGAGGAAGTCTCTGTTTCTATTTCCGGCAACATACCCTCCCATTTACTGAAATTCAATACTAAATTTCATGAGATGTAACTCATATAATGGTCTTTTTTATCAGTTCATCTTACTCTTGCATTGTTTTGACAAAAACGAGTAGCACTCCAATATAAAGATCTTCACATGCCAAAAAGAAAAATTGTGGTTGTAAATAGCTTGGATAGTGAATCACCTAGCTCATATCAACAGAAATAGGCACTCTGAGAATGTAAATTGAACCATTTTGTTATCTGCAAATATATTAATAACTGTATAACAACCAATTGTTCCATCACATTAACAAAAATATGATAGAAATGATTGAAGCACAGATATACTATTAAGCAAATAAATAACTGCTAGTTGTGAAGCTATACGACTGCAAATTGATTTGAGTTTTGATGTCAAATTAAGTTACAACTTTCCTTGTGCCATAAACAAAAATCAGTTCTCATGCATAGGGCAATAACAAGATCTTAAATTAACAAGATCTTAAATTACAAAGTACAGTTCTTGATCTATATACATGAGCATTAAGTGAGGGTAACATGAAAAAATTGGTGATTACTACATTCTTTTTCCAAATCTGGGTAGCATCAAAATCCAGCACCACCGTCTTATGCTGAGACTGTTACCTCTCATCAGGTGTGACAGGAGAGGATCTTGACTAATTGTTACCTTTCATCAGGTTTGACAGGAGCATTTTCAAGATCCTCGATCTCCCTCTTACTTTTTATCAAAATCCTCATCCTAGTATTAAAATCTACTTTGTCCAAATCCTCTGCAATCCCCATATACCCATACAGGATACTCTCCACCATGTCCCCCTGTATTGATGGTTCCTCAGAGATACTGCATTTGTTGTTGTCTGAACTTACCTGCTCAAAATCTGCTCTCCCACGATGACTATCGGAAAAATATTTATGAAGCCTCTCTGCATCTCGCAACCCAGAAAAAGTTCCCAGGAACTTCACCATAATGATGCTTTGGTCTGCAGGCTTCCCTAAGCACACTTTGATTCTTCCATGAACAAAACCTTTACCTGCCATTACCACCAAAAAGAAGAAGGCCAAAAAAGAAAATATAGATAAATCAACAGATCATTAGTAGGACCTCTAGTTGAGAGAACAAGTTGTCATTATCTTTTTCTAATGGAGCATATATTATACATCATTCATACACCTCAATAATGCAATGGAAGAATTATGCATATAATCAGTTAATTGACAAAAACAAAAAAATCGATTAATTTGACAATCCACCAGCTAACCCTGAGACACCTTCAAATTTGATTTTCAGCTAATTATATACTTTCAAAAAATGCAGAATACCTAGCCTCACCTCTTAGAACAGCCTCAATTGTTTCCATGGTAATGACCTTCCAGTTTTTGGGATTGTTGTCAGACATAGATATGTTATGGATGATAACAAGAGGGAGGCCAGAGAATCAAATCTTCCTTCTGAGCCAAAGCTTCTGCATCAGGCAAAACGTGGGGAACCCAAGTTATCGTATCATGAGGAACAACAGTATCCCATCCCAACAAAACACAAATTGCTCTGTGAAGACCCAAGTGTTTTGCTCTCAACCCAATTTTGCGAGACATAAAGGCATGATTTACAAGGCGTTGAGTGTCCATGAACTCCTTTGAGAGGCTGTAACATCAGAGAAACACAGTAGCTTATAAATATGTATTTATATATATAATACTACCAGAGACACATAACATTATTACTTCAACTCAACAAATATTGGGAGGGTAATAGGAGAGTATTATAGGTTCTCATAGTTCTGCTAAGTGGTATTATAAAAAATAGTGCAGAATTATTTTAATTCTCATAAGCCAGTGTGTTTATATACTGAAGAAGAATATGCTTTTCAACATCAGAAACAACTTTCTACGTCAATTTGAGGAGAATAAGTAATGCTTTCATATTCCAATAATGAGCTCCCTATCTCATTATTAATTGCAGAAGTTTTAGTAGGAGTTTCTCAGCCCAGATCAAAGCTTCATAGCATCTCTTTGTATCCCAATATTTACAACTCAAAATTCAGCTTACTGCTAGCTTCCAATGATGGGGTGTATGCAGGATATTTGCAAACACCTACAGCGACAATTTCGAGCCTCTTTCTGATTGGAAAACCAGTTTTACTGAGTTGTAAATCCTGATAGTAAGCATCATCTGGGCAATTTAAGTGCCAATAGTATGCTATGATAAGTATTTCATAGAATGTCTGATAAAAACACCATTATTCACTTGTTTGAGACTCAAAGCTCCCAAGTTAAATTTTCCTCGTACACCCGCCTGAAGGTATGTCACAAGATTCTCACAAGGATACCATTTTTTACAATCAATTCCAAACCTTTTTTTTTTTTTTTTTTTTTCAATTTCCCTTTTCCCTTCTTCATTTCTCGTTATAAGAATTACCGTGATCTACATTTGTATTTTCACGAAGTCGTCCAAAAATGAACAAGCCTATTCAATATCTTATTTGATTGAAAAAAAGTTCTGAAATTCCCATTAAACCTTCACCAGCCTGACACACTGGCCTTCCTGTCTAAAGGTGTTATACCCTATTATATAATCTACTTCACTGAACTATATTCTGAGCTATTGGCAAATAAACAGCCTACGAAACACATAATATATTACTCCCAACCCTAAGTAATAATCCCATCCCAAACTCTGCAGTTGTCTGTCCAAACAACAGGTTGAAAAGAGTGCAGCTGGCAAAGATACAATTTTACCAGTCACCCAACAGCATAAACACCTCTTGCAATGGCTTTATAACTCATGTCCAACCACATGTAGTTCACCAGAAATTTGTTCCAAGTGGCATGGTTCTCTGACTACCCCATCTACCTTAGTATAATCCTAACAAAAAATTATGACACCCTAACAATTCAAAAGTGAACCTATCCATTCTAAAACGCTGAATTCCCAAAGTATGGTCATAAAACTTACAGCATAGTAGCATACTTAACTGCAACTGCAAGATTAAACAACTGAACTCCTGATTCAATGTTAGAAGTGCTCCACTTATATAAAGAACATCAAAGTAAAGAAAACAGACCTTCTGCCACATACGATGCAGTACAAACTACCAGATTTTCCTTGCTCCTTGTATCTTCTTTGAACAGATCGGTTTACACTCAGCTTCTTAGAGTACACTAAGAAAGCTTCGTGAACCATTTGCTTAAACTCCTCGGATCCCTCAGATGGCTCAGATTCTGTAAGATTTTCCCAATCTCCTGATAATTCATCATTATTTGAGTGCTGCTTTTCATCATAACCATAATTTTGCTTCTGAACTTTGGGATGTTTATGAAGGACACTTCTTTTATAGAAGTGTTGTGATTTGTACAGGCTTAAAGAACTAGATTTTTGATGACCCTTTACATATCTACCACCATGCTTATGGTACCCAACAGAACGCCCTTGTGGATGTGCCAAAGAATTTTGAGACGAAAACCACTCATTAGATTCAAAATCTTCTCCGCCATCTTGTCCATTGTATTCTCCCTCAGCATTTCTGTGTATCTCACGGTCAAACCCAAGTTTACCAGATGAATACAGAAGACTTATATCTTCATCATCTATCCATTCTTCACAACTATCATACCGATCCCGAAATTCTTTAGGTCCTTTCTGTTTACCCAATATTATTTTTCTTGGATCATGCACATTTGTTTCTTCCTCCACATTGTACCTTCTTTTCAACAGCCTATCTGATTCATAAACTCCAAGCTCCTCCTTCATTCCCTGCTCTCTGGGAGAATGTCTGTACGTCTCAGAATCATATTTAGACACAGAGCTCTGAAACCTTTCCTGCTGAAACCTTGGAACTGCATCTCTTCTAAAACCAGACTCTGATCTGAAAGCTGGCATTCGATCAGCCTCTGATGCACCTAAATTTGAAAAATCATATTCACGGTACATTTTCCTACTGGCTTCAGAATGACTATATCCTGAACCTGGATACTCCTCCCCCTGCTTTGATGCAATAGATGTTCTGATCATATCAGGATAGTCTAAAATCTTCTGCTTTTGCAAAGAAGGTTGGACATGTATAGTACCTTTCCCGTGAGTCACATAGGAATCCTCAACATTAGCAATTCTGTCTACAACAGGATGCAGGATACTAGATCTTGTAGAGTCTCTGTTATCATATTCCATTTCAGCTTGTTCATAGTTCACTCGAGCATGAGGATGCATCCTCCTGTATAAGTCATCAGATCGATATCCAAGTTCATTATATGAGGTATCCTGTGATTTGGAATGAAAATACTCCTCATGCTCAGACCTAGTAGGACTATATTCACGTTGTTGGTAACATTCCATAATCCTCTTCCCTTCAGGAAGTCTAGTATTAATCACGAGTGGCCTTTGCCCATATCCATCAAAGCGTACAGCTTCTGTTAGTTTTCCACTGCTCCTTGATAATTCATTTGATGGAAGCAAACGTGTGTCATCCCTATGAGAATACAGAAAACCCCTACTCAGCATATCTGTAGAGGAGCTTCCAGAATCCCTGAACTGAGAGGTACTTACAAAATCCTTGGAGTAAGGGTCTGATGCCACACAATATCTATCCATTGTGTGAAACAAAGGTTTTTCTCTACCTTCGTAGTATTCTGTAACCGGTAACTTATCTGAAGGTAAAGGGTCTTGATGCTGTAGTCTTTCATGATCAATTCTTCGTGTATCAACAGTCCTCGACAACAAAGGTTGGTGCCCACCAGTTTCCTCAAAATATGATGTCAGACCTTTATCAGGAGGCAAGCGGTATGATTCATGTAATTCATCTTCATTGATCATCAATTTATGATCCAACATGCCACGTCCAACACCTGATGATCTGCTTTCACTACAATCTTTCTTTTTATTGATCTTAGAATTAACATGAGCATATCCATATTCATGCTTAGCATTGGGGTTTTCATCCTCAATATTATATTCCATAGTTTTGGGCAATTCATATCTTGATCGCAACTCTAAAGGTGGTGCAGAATTCTTATGTATAACCCCCTCATCAAAGTGAGGCCTTTTTCTAGCTTGCTCAATTGGAGGTGACCTTGATCGGATCTGATGGGTCCTAACACCACCCAAATGCCAATCATAGTCCCTTCTATCATAAGAATCACTTTTTCTACTCACTCCCACACCTTTTCTCAGTCCATCTAATTTAGGGGGGCTCAAGCTCCTCTTGGGTATGGGAGATCGATCAAACCCATCATGGTGAGTTTTTCTGTATGGACCAGAACCTACTTCAAGTCGGTGCTGTGCACGCAACTTCGGAGCTGGAGACACTGTAGCATGCTCTTCATGCCGTCTAGAATGCATTTTAAGTCTTACTAAACAAAAATACAATTAAAACCTTAAATCTTTTTTTCTTCAATTTGCTAGTTTCTGACAGAACTTAGAAACCATAAAACCCAATTAATAAAACCGACCGAAGTAAATCACGAACAGTAAGAGAACAATCCGAAACCCTAATCTTATTAACCGATTATAGGATCCGAATACAGATCAGAGAAAACCCAAACGTCTGATTAATATGACAGAGTGAATATTTGATTTGATCAGTGAGATTTCAAACCTTTTCGAGTAAACTGTGAAATTCCATCGTCGATTTGTGAAACTTTATGAGAATCTGGCCGATCAAAGTGTTGCATCGGTTATGGTGCTCGGCAATTAGGAAGACAGAGAGAAAGAGACTGAGTGACTGATGTAGATCGAGTATTTCGATTCGCTAATCTTGGACAAAGCTCTCAAGAGACAGAGTTCACTAATATTTTCGTCTGAGTTTTCGCGGATCGCTCTTTTTGCGCTTTCTCTTGTTAGCTCGCAAAAGGTGATTAATAATTGCTAATTTTTTTTTGTTATTTTAATGATAAGGTATTCCATTAAGGCACCACTGATGAGTTATTAATATTTTTCCGTCTAGTCAAAAACAATTCTTACTCAATAGTTGAGCATTTTCCTCAATACTATCTTTATTTTATTTTGGCTAGATTAAGTTTTTGATGTATATAATTTTTCTTTTAGTGGTTCACTTGTATTATACTTTTTTTTTTTCCAATTTTGTTGTTCTATTTATTTATTTTTTTAAAATTTCTTATGAGTTGGATCCAAATTTCTAATGTACCACAATATATATATGTAGGCTCTTAACCTACACCCATGTGATTTGGTCTTGCTTCTTATATTATCTTTAGTACTTAGACCATCAAATACCAACTCAAATACTTTTTATGGCATTCATCATATCAATTGGTAGAATCTTGTAATAAGAATGATGTAATATAAAAGTCACTCATATATTCTTATGTATGTTTTGTCTATAACTTTGTTTTCTATAAAATTTATAATTATATAATATGTTTTAATTGTGTTGTTCATGTATTGTTAATTTCTTATTTTTTTATTAAAAAATAATAAGTTTTCTTTATACAAAAATAAATAATAATGCATTTTTATGTACATAATATTTAAATATTTATATATTTGTTCACGCAAGATCGTGTTATTACTCTTCCAAATCTTATCTTAACAAAAATAAATTTATATACAAATTCTAGAGTTTTAGAACTAATGTTTTTGTAGTGTTGCGAAATATCTATTGAATTTATATTTTTTCACTTACATACAGTCCATTGAGCTTATCAGTAAGGGTACAATTTGAATTAAATAATTTTAAATAGTGCATTATTTGAATTTGAATTTTAGTACTTGAATTCGAATACTTATTAGAACTTATTTTAAAATTTGAATTGAATTTCGTTAAAAATCCAATCAGATTATGTACTATTCAAATTCGATAAATTATTTGATTCAAATACTGCCCAACCTTATAAGCTACATCTCTTCCTATAAACTCTCATTTTAGATAAAGATGAAATTAAATACCATATACAGGGTAGAACATCAACTCACTAAAACAATTAATTAATTTAACCAACTCACAATTTCTATTAGCATAATTTATCACGCGATTGTTAACTTGGTAAAATAGTATATCCAGCTTAAGCCTATCACATTTTTCCTAGTTACAGCGTCCAAACCTATGAATTCACCCTTTATTTGTGGGCCAAAAACAATACTTACAATTTCGTTAAACAAGAAAAATCTCCAGTTTCAGATGACTCATAGCCTTCTAAATCAAGAAAACTATGTAGCGTACCACTCAGGTAAATTGCTTGTATATTCAGTCATCACATTTAGCTCGAAAGAATAAAAATAAATCTAAAAGCAAAGCATTGGGAAGCCAATCACGACAAAGGCCAGAAAGAAAACCCCATCAATTCCATCATAGTGTAGGTGTTTGTTAGTTGCTACAATGGACTGTGACATCAATTTGAGATTCCAGACAAAATACATTTGAATCAATGAGATTAGTGAGTTCTAAAAGAACCTTCAACTACTTTCTGAAGCAAGAGTCTTCAGATGTAAGCAAATTCTCCTGGAGAAAGTCTTGCTTGCTGCCTTTGAAGTCAAAAGAAAGCAAGTTAGTTAAAGAGACACAAACCTACATTCCTATAAGAGATAGAGTTAGCTTTGAAGTAAAAGCCAGATAGAGTGCACCCGAGAGATGGCCACAAAAGAATAGTGGGAAGCCTGGTAAGCTGGAAATTCTGCGACCAGATGCAGAAAATGAAGAGCCTTGGGAATATTGGAAACAGTAAGAGGGTATCAATAGAAGAGAATGAAGTTGAGGATATGTCAAAACCAGCCATTTATAAATTGCAATCCAAAGAAGAAGAGATTGAAATGCGGAAGATGGAAGTGAGAGAGAGAGTTGAACTTCAACTTGGCCGTGCAAAAGAAGCAACCAGGTGTTTGGCAAAAATTTGGGAGGTAAGTTTTAGACAGATCTTGGTATAGAGAATATGTTGAATAAAGAACACTAGTCAAAACAGGGACAGGGCATAGTTCTGCCAGGGAATGGCAGGATTAGCAGTATTTTTATAGTAAAGATTCAATAAAACTCACCCACAGAATGCAATTCAAGTATACAAGAAATAAATGAGGCCCAGCTCCTAAGGAAAAGATTAAAAAAACAGCACAAGTCATCAAGCATTGAAGTATAAAGCATCTAAAAAATCCAAGAAAGAAAACAAATAGTAAAAGGGATGCTGAATAGACACCAAGAGAATAAAGAGTACATAAAAGATCTCTTTAGCTCCTCCCTTGGTTGCTCTATAGTCTATACAAAGAAACTAGTATTTTGTTTAGTTTACATTAAACAACCAGAAACAGCATTCCAGGCTTCTTGGCTTCTTCTGTTACCCATCTTCTAAATCCAGCACTAGAGTTAATCTATGACTATATGTAGTATAACCCCAGAGCTCATGACATCTCTATTTATACATTGACTTCTGCTCAGAGCATTAAAGTGATAATTGGTGCTTAGTTATACAAACACAAATATAGTCTACAAGTAGATCCCCAAGTTAGAATCAAACATCAATAACCTTTAAAATACTTGTTTTTTTTCTGATACAATCTACAAGGAGCTTGAAGTGCTAGCAGATCCTATGAAAAAGGAAGTTGCAATAGTACGCAAGAAGATTGGCGTGGCTAACAGAGATTTAAAATCACTGGGACATAGCTGCCAGAAAAAGGTATACTACTCTTCATCCGGAAGTGTTTGAATTTCAAGTTGTATATTCGTTTATTACTAAATTTAAAGAAGAAAATAGAACAGCTTAATGATGTTTACAACTAAAACAGGAGAAAGAATATAAAGAAGCTTTGGAAGCTTTCCATGAAAAGAACAAAGAAAAAGCTCATCTGATTTCCACATTAATGGCGGTATCTGAATCTAAATTTTTATATGTTTGTTTATCTTTAATAATTACCTCATTTCAGGTAATAAAATATAATTTATCTTGACTTTTTTGCAATTTTATTACCAGCTGCAGACTAAGAATGAGAAAATGATGATGCAAAAACTTGAGGAGCTAAACAAGATCCTAGAATCCATACACTGAGATCTGTCATTATTATTTTATGGGTACTCCATTCTTATTCCATCACAATTCTCTGGATTGTATTGTGAATATTTATGTTAGAGTATGTGTTAGCTAGTAGTCCCACATGATGTACGAATCTTGTCTTATTGTTATAATATAAAAAAAGCTCATGTTGTGGTTCTTGATAACATGTCAACCCTACAACCTTTTTCTTACTCTATTCACTTTACAATTTACAGTATTGTTTTGACATATCTTGATCAACAACATCATGTCATGCCAGGAAGTTTCTTCAAAATATTTGGGAAATATTCACAGCTTAAAAGGACAGAGGAGGTCACAATATCCTTTTGACATTATTTTACATTGATATCCTACATCTTTCAATAGTCTCCTTAGTTCCATTTCTTTAACATTTACAATTTTATCAAACTCCTACAATAAACTGTAATGTATTAACAGTGGCTTATTGTGTATTTAGACCTACATTTCTCCCCTTAACAACCATAAAATTTAGTTTCCTGTATCAGATAGATTAAGTCAAAAACATATAAACTCCCATGTTTAATTTGCTTTAGAAAAAAAGAAAGAAAAGGAATTGTGTTAACAAAATATATTTATCAAATTAAATTTATGTTTCATACAATCATACATCAACTAGAATATTATGTTCATAGATACTTAAAAGTAAAACTTGAAGAACATTTTGAGCACCTTCTTATCTTCTGAGAAACTTTTCTATTAGTGAGGGAAGACCTAAACCTTAGATTGGTGTTCAAAAAGGTAGCTGCTTGTACTCCGCCAGAAGTTTTGGGATATCATTCATTCGTATCTACAAGAGTAGGATTACAGTGAGATTATGAGAAAATAAAAGGAGATGCACGAAAAAGAGATATTAGAATTTATAAGCAATAAACCATAAAGATAATATTTGATTTGCCATTACTAGAATATATACTCAAAAGAGTTCCTTCCACTTACCTTTTCACTCCTCTCCTTATCCCAACCGTTATACTGCAGCAAATCTATTAAACCAGAAGACTGCTACTTGAAATGCAATAAATGGAAGCTATGGAAACTCCATTCTGAGGATATTTAGACCATTTATTTAAATATTGTTTATCATAAAATATTGAAGTAACAAATCCTCAAGTGTAGCTCGTTTATTTAAGAGACCCACATGGGTACTGTGTTAGTGTGTATGCATGTGCTTGTAAACCTAAGTTACCTTCCATACTTGAGTTAATACAGCAGTGAGAAAGATGAGATCAAACAACAGAGCAGGTCAAACACTAGAACCATACCAATTTCCTAATTAGCATCCAAATTAAGTTTCAACTGAACTTAACGTGCCAATACTAGCAACCTATGAAGCACTAAAACAGGTATGGTATTGGGTGCGATACGGCACTAGGTAAGTGGTACAGCAATTTTTTGAAAATCTAGGATATGGGTAAGCTGGGGTATTTTAAATTATTTATCTATATAATTTTTCCAATTTGCAATAAGTAAAATGTAAAGACTATAAACTATGACACTCATCATAAACGTGACTTCTATGAGTTTATGACATAATCACAAACCACAGGAATTAGTTTCAAGTGCCATAAAAAAAGTAATAACCATCAAAGTCAATCCACAGTCAATAATAAAATCACAAAGTTCTAAACAAAACAAATTCTACTACATGATCAAACACCAAAACTGTTAATCCTCTAATACCTGAGAAGCATTCTCAATGTGGTAAAATCGATAGGTCTCATTTGCAGGAATTCCAGACTCAAAGGACAGCAGATTAGATCCACCGCTTTCCCTGTCAATTCAAAACCACAGGAGAAGGATTAATATTTAATAGTGAGAGTTTATAATTATAAAACAATCATCCCTCAATGATCCACCAGATAAACATAAGAAATCATAAACTTAGTTTTACAAATGACGACGGGCGACAAGACGCTGGTAGTCCCGAAGCAGGGGACCAAGCTCCTTTAGTCTTATCAAATTTGGTGTAGAGTTCCTCCAGTTTTCACGAAGTGCTTGAATAGCCTTTTTTCCCCAACATAAAACAATTCCAGGTTTAGGACCATTGTTAACAAATGTCTTGAAGAAGATATATCAGAAATGCTGAATATGCTTAAATATGATACCTGTACATTACTAGAAACTGTTTCTCCGACTGACCTTGCAGCTAACTCGAGAAATTCTGTGTCTTCCAACTCATCCACAATAGGAAGCCTAGAAGTGGACATCAAAACTGGAATCTGCAATCTTCTCTGCAATTCAGAGAATGAAGATTCTTCCTTTTGGCTTTCCTGTCAAACATTATAATGTACAGATAATGATAATGCAACCAAGGAAGTAAATAGATGAGTTCCAGTAGAAATCAGAAGATATTAATGTATGCAAATGCAATTTAAAGCCTAAAAGGCAGAGAAACATGGTTTTGAACTCCAACTACCAGAAAGACTAGGGCCGATATGAAATTCAATTACCTCACATATTATTATCAATGCCTGAAATCTTGTAGAAAATGCTACTGAATCCCCAAAAGATCACATTTTTAGATGTGATTCGTCATCATATATAAAAAATTTCAGCATAATAATCTCTAGTTTAGGACTTCCTTAAGATATTAGCTTCATACATGCACTTGATTCTCAAGGATGTCCACATTTAACATTTTAATTTTCATTTGATATCTGCAGACAAGATTTCAGTATTGAGAAAAAGGAATAGACTTTGAGTATTTGCCAACTAGCAAAACAAAAGGAGATGGTTGTACCTTTAATGTAAATTGAGAATTGTCATTCTCAGTTGCAGTATCACTAATTCCATGAAGATTCTTGGGTGGAGATGCTGTTAATCTTTTAGCAATTGGGTCATCTGCAAAACAAGTAAGACATGGTAACTTAATGATGCGAGACTTACAATTTAATTCTTTATGGCAAATGAGCAGGGATTTTCTTGGATGTAATTTTAGCTTTGCAGAGTTATCTGGCAATACATACAGTTCAAGGTAACCTATATCGTAATCTTCTTCTAGGACTTTTCATTTATTAAAGTTACATTAGAAAAGGTGTTTTATTACATCTTTACATTTTCAAGATAGTAATCATGAGGGACTCTCCTGTCACACTAAGTAATAATCTTAACTATGTTACACCAAAAAAAATAAAATTTGTTGGTATAAATCAAACCATAAAATCCCAGAATGCAAAGAATGTGCCTCACAGCAAACTCTATAAAAATCCCTTCCATCAAGTTTGTTGCAACATCCAGGGACAATCTAGCAAATCATAAGTCAATGTCTACTATTATAGAGGTAAACCTATATTTTATGCAATATAGTGTAGCCGTAAATCAGCAGAAAAGTTTGTTCCAAAAGAACAAATTATAATCGTATGCAACGTGATTGGCAAGACTTATTGTTTCTGCTTTACAGAACTTCTTGTTGTCCCTTGTAATTCTTTCTTTTTCAATAAACTTTATTTCCTATGAATAAATACATAATCCTATCATATCGTTCAAAAAAATTAAATTTAATGGATAGCAAGTTCTTAGTTGTTCTTTTTTTTATAATTGAGTTTAACATAATTAGTTGGCAGGCTTGTACAAGAGAACTTGCACAAATTAAAGACACTATGAAGTTTGGTTAACAAACAAGTATAAAACTTTTCAGAGTCGTCATAATGGAACTCCCACAAGGGTAATCTACCAATCAACAAAGGAATATAAATATGAACAATTTACAAGAACTCTTAGTACCTTGAGGAACCAACCACCACAAATCACCAAATGTCGACTTTCCATCAAAGCCACCAAATAACAGATACCGGGAACCGATACTTGTCATAGAATGGTATGCTCGAGCAGGAGGAGGTTCATTCCCTGAAGGCAAGCGCTTCCATTGTGCCGACACTAAATGCAGAAGGGCAAGAAATTGAAAAGCAACTACATTAATGTACAAAAGGCAGAAATCCGTGCATTGGTAATTTACTCCTATCAAAAGTTTGTCTATATTAAAGTTGTATACTTCTAACTCATAATTTCACAGAAGGAAACAACCATAAAAGATTGCAATTGGAGAATTATACATCTGAATACATGCGTTAGTAATTTTTTTTACTTTTGATAAGAAAAAAAAAAAGACAAATTATTAAGAAAGTAAGGAAAAAAAGTAACAAGGAGGAGGATAAGGAAACTTCTAAAAAAAGGACAAGAAGAAAAGAATTTTAAAAGAAATAAAAATCCAAGCAGCTCTGAGAACCAACTCAGTGAATATCTAAATTATATACCCCTTTCAAAATTTCCCAAAGCTGCACAGAAAAGCTCTAGGAAACAACTATCTAGTCTTTCCTCTATGCCCCTTAGCTTTCCCATAGTTAACAGTACACGACCTTTGCAGCTCTGTCTATTTTGTTTTCTTTCTATTATAATTAGTATAAGAAACCAAACTATCCTAACCTCTTAGTCCCATTGGCTCCAAGAGAGAAAGCACTAACCTCTGTCTAAAACTATGCAATCGTTATAATAGATATCGTAACGACTCAACCAGCCACCGGTTCCATGCCCTCCAAAAAGTAATAGCTGCAATAACCCAAAAGAATGATTAAATTAACTCATGCTCAGTCAATAACAACAATAACAACATCAACAAAAGAAACTCGATAAATTTAGAAAATAGAAAGGGCTCAAGCCTGGTGGCAGTATAAAAACCTGAGTGTAGCATGATATGCCTAAAGTAAGCATATATATACAGAAAAACTCTAGTTTGAAACTTTCAATTACATAACTAAATAGGAAAATTGGAAAGCATATATAAGAGTAGAGATTTTAAACCTAATCTAATTTGAGGACTAAAATTGCCAATCATGCCCTATAAAATTATTTTCCTTTTTAGTGACAAATACTTAAAGAAAGTGGGTTTGTTTCGTGAATTTTGAAATGTTAAGTGTAACATAAAACTAAATCATCACAATCAAATTCTGAAAATCTCAATTCCCAGTTTCTGTCCATAGCATAGTTAAAACATCTTTCATCACATTGAAACTAAAATCTTAAAAATATACACGCCAACAAGTGCAAGCACACAAAACACTACTGGTTTTAAGCTTGCATATAGAATACCTTTTTTGGCATATATTTTATTAATTTTATAATAATGGAGATTTTAATTCCCTAGTTTTACTAGACATCAGCTGAAGGAGGCTTCTAGGTCAGCGGTTTCTATCTTGAGCGTCAAAAATAGTCATGTTTAGTAATTATAGGTATTCCAAGTGCTAGATGAATCAGAAATAGTCTAGGTCCTTTGCATTGGGGATAGACAGCTCATATGAGAACTCTTCTACTTCAGAACGATTCGGTGAAGGAGCAAGTGTTTGTAATTGACAATTGTTATGCAGTCAAAACTAACCTACACGATCTTCCTCTTCTCCTTCTCCTTCTCCTTCTCCTTCTCCCTCCTCCACTTCTTCTTAGTCTTGGAACTACTTTTGTTCAGAGCAATCATTTCTATGAGCTATAATGCAGAAAGTATGGTTTTGAAGATTCTTTTATGCACTTAAATTCCAGGTGATGTCTGTATTATCTTCTTCCAACATTTAATGTTCCAAAGTGTTAGAGCCTTACTCTTGAAAACCAATCAACTTCTTCCAACATTTAAAGTTCCAGAGTGTTTGAGCCTTATTCTTGAAAACTGATTAATTGGTGATAAGAGAAGAGGCTCATTTACTTAGAAGAAGTGCAAAGCCCTCTAACCTCAACAATATGAGATTTCACACATTGACACCCCCTCAGTCGTGAAACGATCAATCGTTGAGCGTGGGTGTAATTGGACAGCCAATCAATTGTGGGCCTAACTCTGATACCATGTGAGAGTCTTACTCTTGAAAACTAATCAATTGGTGACAAGAGGAGAGGCCCATTTACTTATAAGAAGTGTAAAGGCCTCTAGGCTCAATAATGTGGGAGTTAACACATTGACACAAAGTCAATATCTTCAAACCCTAGCATAACATATCTTTTTATCTTATGGTCTCCATGGCATCAAATCATTTACCGCTGTTCAGGGACAGAACAATACCCTGAAATATAAACATTTTGCTGTATCACAATCCTTGATCATTGCACTCGTCACTTTGTTAATAAACCTCAACCCAAATGGCCAAATCCTCAAACATTTGCTACCAAAAGTTTCTACATTCAAAGAGCCTAAAGAATTAAATACTTTTAATCTGTCATATAAAATGACATGTTTGATATGCATACAATATACCTTATGCGTTTACCACTCAAACCATCAGTGATAAAGCAAGATAATCAATACTATCATAAGTTACTCAACCCCTAATAGGTTGAAAAAGTACGAACACTTCATTTTTGTTGTTTGTTGATAGGGTACTAACATAAACAGATCATAAGCAAAAGGAAAACTAACGATTGTGGAGATGTGATTACATAGTGCCCTCCAGAGGTAACAGTATGGCCACAACGGGGAGAAGGAGCTTGACCTGGAAGCTTTAATTGAGTCCACCCAGGCGTTTCATTCTCTTCCTTCCACAACAGATACAAATGGTAATATATTCAGTCAAACAGAAAAAAGAAATCAAATACGATGCATGAAGTTAATAATGCATATCTACTACATGCATAATTACATAAATACTATGTTTCTCAGGCTCAGTTAGATCCGACAAAACAGGGGTATGTACCCAGGTGTTTGACTCCAAATTCTTATATTTATTAATTTCAGCCGATTTTCCACTAATTTGAAGTGACTAAGTGTCATGCCAGTGTGTGAGTACCCTTTCCTGACACAGGTATTTTAGGATAAAGTGAAGAGTTGAAGCATCCATTGCATTCATACATAACTCAATAAAATAGCAGCATGCATGACACATATCTAAAGATGAGAAAATAATATAAACCTTCTTCAATAAGGCCCTTCAAGGCCCATAAATCTCCCATGATCGGTCCACCACCTCCTATTTAAGCCAAGAAGTACCCAGTGTCAGCTAAAAAGCATCTTAATGAACAGAAAAACAGCATTCTCTTCCATGAAAAGAACAGGCAGTAATTAAGATACACGATCAATGTAGAGTTGATCTCACTCAAAAATTGAAATGGAGGTTACAATTAAAAGGTACAACCTGATCAGCTGATAGCAATTTCATAGAAAACAATTACTTCCAAATGTAATGAACCTATAAGGCTGAAGCCTTACAAAACTTTAGGAGCCATTAAACAAAGAGATATGGAGCTCTTGAAGTTGAAAGCAATACACAGTATCTTAAATATTTAAATTAAAAAATCATAATCATACTAGAATTTTATCTGTTTCACTAGCAAAATTTAGACTTTATTTGTAAGTCCAATCCACTGCCATTATTTTAAACTTAACTTCTCTTGTCTTGCTCCTCATTATAATTGTGAAAATGTCTTGCTAATGACTCTACCTAAGTGCTCAAAATTGACAATCACAGTGTATTCAAGACTAGATTATACAGCATTAAAACTGAGTTATGGAACTCAAAATAGCACACTCATATAAAGTACAGTGATAGAATACACAAGTGGAATGCAATAAATAATAATTTGATAAGGGAAGAACACTGCTAGGTCCCATCAATTTTTATGCTTTGACACTAACATCATATCCAAGAATTATATTTCATGAACTTTATCATGTGAACTTATTAAGGAAGTTGTAAAATGAAGGCTTTTATTGACAATGTGGGAAATAAAGGCATATCTGCTAACTATATAATACAACTAATCTCAGACATTGACAATAAATATACTTAACTTTAAAGAATACCAAAATAGAGAGAGAGAGAGAGAAGCTGTTTTACCATTGTCATGCATGAGAATTTCTTAATGAATAACACAAAAGACCAATTTTGGAACATCTATGCTTCCATAATATTAAACACTATAGTAAGCAAGTAATCAAAAGCAATACTCTAACAGATACTGTAATTGTCAAAGGACGACCAACTGCATTTATTTACGGACTACATCATATACTCCATCACAAAACTCAATTAGTATGAGAGGAAACCATATGCCACTTCACCTCTGCCACCATAGACAAGCAACCGTTTCTCAAGCATTGTCGCAGTATGGCCACATCTAGGTGGTGGCAATGATCCAGTAACTGAGAGCTCCATCCACTCAAGTGAAACTTTTTGAGGAAGCAGATCACATTGTAAGCTAAGTCAGTACATCTCATACAAAATGTTGCCTCAGGACAGAAAAATATAACATTTAAACAATCACAGAGGAAAGTTACTTGTGTCCAAGACATAAACATCTGATAACCACTTTTTTCCATCCCATCCACCATACCTGCATTGAATTAACTCTTGCTTAAGAAAATGTGATCAATTAAAACCCATACCGCTATACCAGCCAGTTCATGAAGAGTAAATTTAGTAAGACTCACATAACAATTTTCTGGTTTCCAATTGCTGAAGCTGCAGCAAAATCCCGTGGTGAAGGTAAGTCACCAAAACTAGTCAGCTCGGACCACTGCCATATGTCTACAATAAAAGTACATCTCATTTAAAGTTCAACATTCCAAGAAAAAGAAGGTCAAACAAGTATCAATTTGAAAGTATGAGATCAACACCATCAGTCATACTAATACATATCAAAGACCATGGAACCCGTACCAGTATCTAGGACCCAAAAGTCACCCAACCTGTAAAACCATCAAAAATCAGACATTTTAAATTTAAACTAAATATAACACCAATGACCAACCTGAAGATAACCACAAAAACATATTGGGTTGCACAAACCTTTTTCCCCCCAAACGTCCACCAAAGATGAACATATGACAATCAATAGCAACTGCAACATGGAATGCCCGCGGACCAGGACCTACTTGGCCATCTGACCCACCTCCAGTGCACTCAGGCTGGAACCAGAATTTGGTCTCTGAAAAAGATAAAAAAGCCCCAGTTGAGAACCTATAATTAAAATCCAACACTGATCTGGTATTGCTAGCCTTTCCTCCCACACAGACATACATGAAGAAAAAGAGATGCATGCCTATACAAAATATAATCGAAATATATATTGCTTTTATTAATTCTGAAAACATATACTTGTTTAAGATGACATTGAATTCCACAAACACATGAGATAAATATAAAAGTTATACAGCCAAAACAAAAAAATTTGCACATATCTTATATATAAACATTCTTCCAGTGTAAACCAATAATCTTATTGAGGAAATAGTAAGTAACACATTAAATTAGTACGATGTGACTTTTAGTTACTGGTTCACCTTCTAAGACTTCCAAAAGATAAATCTCCATAAGTGATCCAATACACCTTCTAAGCATAAAAATTCCGTCATACAGTAACCACTGTCAGAAAAAGTAGCAGTCCCTTAACTAGTAAATTTTTCACTATCCAAACAATTCATGTGAATCCTCAACCTAACATCTTGATAAGACATTTAAAATGGGAAAAATAACAAGCTTTTCTAAAATTACAATCATAATACTTCGCCAGTGCTTCCAATCATGTGAAAACGAAGTTTAAACTTTTCTTATAGCAAATAAGCATCTCAAGAAAGTTGGCATCACAAAACAAGAGCCACAAAAACTTCACTTAATACAACATTATTCACATTCAAAAGAGTATTATAGCCATAAATAGATAAGATCCATGCCTTCGAGAATGTGAAATACTTAAATTTAGATTTTTTTTTTTTTTTTTTTTTCCTGTTATCATCTTTCAAATTTATGGTATTCCTCAAAATGAACACTCAATAATAAGTCATAGAAAAGTAGAACACATAATGAACTGTTGCATCCACAATTCAGAAAAAGCGTTGTTGAAGGAAAGAGAAAAACCCAGATGCAAAAATTGATTATTTACAGTTTATATTCTCCTTATACCAAAATCAGTTTTCTCTTTTCCTAGACATATGATTAACAAAGAAATTCAGAAACATTTTTAAGCACAAACGAATTTACCAATATCATAGACAACGAGATCGCTTAGAAATTTCTTGTCCACAAGGCCACCAAACACGACGATCTTGGATTTCCCTATATTGACAGCTGAGTGGCCACTAAGAATCCACAGAACAATTAGCTGAGAAAAGTTGAAATAATATATATAATAAATACATAAAGCAACAAAGGGAGAGAGAATGCTACCTGCGAGGTTGAGGAAGAGTTCCGCCGAAATCGGAAGACGAAGCTCGCAACCAGTAATGCATTTTCCAGGGATCACTTATTTTCCCTCTCACTTTATTTGAAGATTGAAGGAGAAATGGTTCTGAATTATGTTCCATGTAAATTCAGTAAAATATATCCCACGAGCCAAATATTAAAACAATTAAAAAATAAATAAATTATATTTTTATTTTTATTTTTTTCCCTCAGATTTTAGCCACCATCTTACTTTTTGTTGTAATTGAATCCTTAAAATTATAAAACTGTTCTAATTGATTCCTTGTTATCACCTGTTCTAATTGGTTCCTCATTATCACCTTCCATCTAAATAAATTTTGATTGAGATACCGTGTCTCAGTTAATTTTGACAAAAATTTTGATGGAACTGGCGAATAATAAATTAATACATGAATTTTTATAAATTAAAAAATCATAATAATCTCAAAATATTAAATTAAATTTAAAAATAAATCAAATCTGTTTCATGTTTTCAAATCTTTTGCTGTCTAATTTTAGGCTAATGAGCTTTTGTTGGATCTGCTTTCACATTTCATACATTATATTTTTTTTTATTCTGCCGGTGTGCTATTACTGATGTGATTTTGAATGGTTGCTGCATTGCCCATAGTCATATTGCTCTGAGAAATTTGGTTCATGATGAATTTGCTATAGCTGGAAATTGTCAAAGAATCAATAATGAAATAGATCTTTGGAGGCTTTGGACTTAGGAATTGACCTTTTGATCTCAACTTCCTTGAACACAACTTCCTTGACCAGTTCAGGTTCGAAACTCAGTATTTGTTCGAGTTCCATTAGTCTCGCAATCATGCTCGGAAATCGACGTTACTTGCAACAATCATTGTTTGTTTCTTCACCAGAGTTTTTGCATCGAATTGTTAATAAATATGTTCTGTTTTTTCAGATCTCTGTATAATTTGTCATTTCGTGTTACAAGAAACAAAATAAATTCATGTACAATTTTACCTACGTATATTAATAAAATAAATTTCCAAACAGACATAACCTAGAAGACCAGAATATATTACAGCGACCAAGACTAGGTTGACAGGGCACGCCCATGGATTGCACTGTTCTCAATCTGCAACCCATTATTGGAATCAGGCCTTTCTCTCTAAATTTGCAGAAAGTGTGGGAAGGAAAAAGTTAAAATGAAGAAGGATTTGATTTTTTAATTTACTTTAAAGTTTTTCAAGATTTGAATTTTATTTTATTTTTATATATAAAAATTCATGTGTCAATTTACTATTCGTCAATTAATCATGTCAGCAACTATATAATTTTTCATCAACTTTTATTTGTTTACGTCATCTCTATCAAATTTAATATAGACAAAATGGGATGGCAGAGACTCAATTAGATCAATTTTAGAATAAATTTTTTCATTTTATTTATTTCTCATTTTTATAAGAAAACAAAAATTTAGAAATTAGAGAATGAATCATACAACAAATAAAATGATATTCAAATATAATAAATAAGATTTGTGCTCTCATCTTAAAATTTTAATTATTTTAATTTTAAAACACAAAAAACTTTTGATCATCATATTCTTTGACCAAGATTGGTCATTATTTATTGTAAATAAAATTTATTATGCAAACCTTACATATCCCACCATCTATAAGGTTTGGAGTGACAACAATACTTGAATTTTAGCATTTTTACATGCTAATCATTTTTTTCCACATAATTGAACAAACTTCTCCACCAACTCATCTATCTCTTCCTCTCCTTTCTTCTTGCAGATTTCTTCAGACAATTCTTTAGCTTTCCTCCTCAGCTCTTCTCCACTTTCTTCAAACAAAACTTGTTTGACAACTTTTTCCACCACTTCCCTATGAAGCTTCCCTTCACTATCTCTTACAATTTCCTTGCCCACACCAATTTCCTCAACTAATTTAGCATTTAGTGGCTGGTCAACTTGAATTGGAATGCCTATAATAGGAACACCAAACATCAAGCTCTCCATCACAGAACCCCACCCACAATGACTCACAAACCCACCAATGCTAGAATGACTTAGAATTTTCATTTGAGGAGCCCAACCAGTCACAATCATTCCTCTTTCTTTCACCCTCTCAGAAAATCCTTTTGGTAGTTCCTCTTCTATATTTATAGCACTTCCCAATGGAAATCTAATTACCCAAATGAAATTTGCATTGCTTTGCTCAAGCCCATGAGCTAGCTCTTCAATTTCCTCTTTGGAAAGATAATACTCACTTCCAAATGACACAAATACTGTTGACAATGCTCTCTTCTTGTTAAGCCATTTGATGGTTTCATCTTCCTCGTCATTGTCAATTGGGTTAGATACAAATGTACCACCCAATGGTACGATCTTTTTTCCTACAATACTCTCAAAATAATCAATATATTTTCCCTCGATTTCCCGGAAGGTTTTTACCAACACAATTTCTGAAGAATATTTAAGGCAACCAAGGATCCGTTGGACATCATTGACTCCATTTTTAATACAATAAAGAATATGGTTGTAGTTTGGATTCTGATAATCATGAAGATAAATTGCTTTGGAAGGGAAATCAATAGCAGCATTCTTGGTAAAATGAAGAGCAAAAGAAATACATGTTGCATTCACAATCATGAACAGAACAGATGGGATATTGTGTGACAAAGCTAATTTTGGTGCCCAAGGTTGAAAGAAGTCATAAATGACCAAATTGGGCTTTAATGTCTCAAGGATGTTGGAGAAGTTAGGGGCAGACTTATCAAAGGCCTCAAAGAGGGAGAAAATGCGATTAGGTGGGAGTCCTTTTGTTGTGTGGTAGTAAGTAGGTAGATCAGGCAATATTGGGAGATGGAGATCTATAAGTTGGATTGAATCAAGGTTCATTTGGGAGACTTTCTCTCTGATGGGATCGAGATTGGCTGGTGAAGAGCAAATATAGATGTTGAAGTTTCTTTCAGAGAGCTTCTTGGCTAGATCTAGGAAGGGAATTAGGTGACCTTGCCCCAACCATGGTAGCATTAGGACACTCAATTTCTGCTCTTTGGAATCCATAGTATATGGTGTGTTCATTGCTAAAGAAACCAATAGAATATATAGAAGTAAGGCACCGAGTGGAAAAGGCAGATGTAGGTTTCGAGAAACAATAACGAGATAAGTATAAAGATTAGTTAATAATATTCTTTTCTCTCCGTGTTACATTTTTTCCATTTTATTTGTTTTAGAATAGGTTAGATTCATCTCCTCTTTCTTTCAAGAATAGGAGTAAGTGCAATTCAAGCTCGTATTCATATATATTAAAACAAAAAAACTTATTTTTTGATCGTGTGTTATTTTTAAAAATATCATATATATATAGTCTGATTAAAATATTTTATTATAATATGAGCCAATCATTTGATAATAAGTTTTATGACATGGCGATTGACAAAAAGCCTACTAAATCATATTAATATACTTTAATATAAAATTTTGTTAATAAGTGTCATAAGAAAATTTGTTAATGTATAATAAATATAATATATTTAAAACAAGAGTTATTCTAACTAGTGCCTTAATGACACTTATTCATGCACTATTAATGTAGTTTTTGAAATTCGAAATATTTTTTTAAAAATTATTAATTATATAATAATGAAATCTTAATCAATAACTATAATAAATATTACGAAATCTTATATATACCACTTACACAAATGCCCTAAAGGCACCATTTTCAAAAATTCTTAATTAAAACATTTCAAAAATACAAGTCATTAAAACCATTAACAACTATTCCATTAATTACAGTAGTTGACATCTAAAATATTTCTGAAAAAATTTTAAAATATTATAATATTTTAAAAATAAAAAATCATTTATTACATGTTACTAAAATCATACATTAAATCCAAAAAATAAATTTTAAATGTATTATCTTAACAAGTGTTTTAAGAGCACTAGTTAGAAAAAGTCTTAATTAAAACATTTCAAAAATACTAGTCCTATGTTGCATGTTACTAAAACCATTAACAATTGCATTAATTACAGTAGTTAACATTTAAAATATTTCTAAATTTTTTTTAAAATATTATAATACTTCAAAAATAACAAATCATTTATTGCCTGTTATTGAAGTCATACATTAAATACAAAAATAAATTTTAAATGTATTATCTTAACAAGTAATTTTAAGAGTACTAGTTAGAAAAAGCCTTAAAGTTTTAAGGATTTTTCCAAATCCTTAGGATACTTAACATAATGCATTTAGAAAGTTTTTTGCTGCGGTAAATGGTTAGTTATTCAAAAAAAAAAAAGAAATATTTGCAAACTACTACATTAACTTACCCTCAAATGATTGTTCTAATGGTAAAAAATGTGTACTACTTTCATTAACCACTCAAATTTTTTTGGGAAGTCCCGACATGAGTATAATGTTTTTGACTGAACTAAAAATGTGAATTAATTGAGATATGCGTATTTGGTATAGACACCACCTAACCAAAATAATAATAATAATGATAATAAATCATAATAATGAATTGATGGCCCCATTTAAATGGTCACAATTTCTCTCTCCCTTATCTTCTTTTATTTAGCGAGGTTATCTTGTTTCTTTCTTGCATGTAATTAAAAGAAAAATATTAATAGAATAACATAATATATATACGATATAATGCCCCTGTATAATTTAGCTTTTAAAAAAGTTTTTGAGTTTCAACTTTTTTACAAATTTGTTTGGTAATAAAAGTTTTATTATTTAAGCTTTACAAAAAATCATTTTTGAGCTTTTAGAGTCCTAAAAGTTGCTAAAATCTGAAGTTAGAAAAATAGGCTTTTTCCAAATAAAAAATAAATATAGCTTAAATAAATTTTAATAATTATTTTATTTAGATAAATATAACCATAATATTTGTCATACTGGTTCTTTTTAGTAATTTTAATAATTAACATTTAAAAAAAATAAAATCAAACTAATTTTTTATATCTCATAATATTTTTACGTTAATTAATCAAAACACTTTTTCAGTTTTTTATGTAACATATTTTAAACAGCTCTACTTAAAAAATATTTTTACACACAGTTTAACCAAACATAACTAATATAATTGATATTTGAGAATTATCAGAATATAATGTTGATATATCGTTAATGAACTTATCTAATATTTTGACACATAATCTTGCCACATCACCAACTAATTCTCTCTTATTTTTCTTAAATTATATAATTTTGCTACATCACCCACTAATTCTCTCACATCTCTTCTAAATTAATCATGTAACATATAAGTTTCTACTATTTTTAATTTAATTCATATCTCCTCTATCTTTCTTCACTTACAAAACACTTTAGAGTTTTATTTGTTTATCTCCAATCTTTTCCATCGTTGCAGTTTTGTTTGATATTTTTTAAATATTTCTTCCCAAAAATATTTCTTAATTTTTACTCTCTATAGTTTAAGAAACAATAATATACCTTACATATACATAAATATCCTAATTTGATTTGTCTACGACAAACAAAAATGGCTTACTTTCAAGAAAAAGAGTATATATCAAAAATTATTATAATAACTAATTTTTGAATGATTTCTTCACTGTTTATTAGAATATATCAATTATAAAAATAAAATAAAAAAGAGTAAATCTGTGTTTAAATTAAGTCAACAAGCAGCATTGATGTCAAATTTTAATTATTTTTTTTCTTAAATAGAAAATATAATTACATAATGCATATTTAAAGTTAAAATAAAAAATCTATATAACAAAATATTTCTTTAACAGGTATATATTTACAGTCTATCATGCAATTCTTAGGACAATAATATGTTAACACAATGATAAGATAGACTGAAGCATCAGTGAATATTTTACTGTTACATTAGTTTAGTTATCTCTTCTAAACTAGTACTTTTAAAATAAAATAAAAAATAACTAATTTTAAAAATTATTCTTATATGGTATGAAAGCTGAATAAATTTAGTATTAAAAGAAATTGTTTTTTTTTTAAAAAAAAGAAAAGAAAAGAAAGAGTGGTAGGAGAAAATCATATAATAAAAGCAACATTTATTTAATCGTTTCTAATTTTTTATTTTACATTCTTATAGTTATGATTTTCTAGAAATGATAACATAACATACCATAATTTACTCTAATAAGGTAATAACACAGCAAACCATAATACAACGTGCAACAACGCACTATGACCTTCTCGCACGTACTGCTTGAATGATTACATCATATTTTGTTGTTGTTCAATTTATTCATGATAAACTGAAATGTTGGGGATGCATCATTCTCCCTTTTCTTTTTATCTCTTACACCATTAATGTCATCTCCATCATAGGATGTGACATTACTTTGCATATATCATAGGGTTTTTAATAGATTCTTTTTTTAATCTTGTACAGGTATACCATTGAATAGATTTAAATTAAATGATACAGACAAAAAAATATACTTTGTATTCGATTCAAGACTCAAATATACCTAGATCAAATTAAAATTTTTCAAGTATCACAATTTTTATAGTCTCAATTTAGTCAAAGCATTACAAGTATTCAAATAAATTAAAACACTTATTAACTACACTAAATAACTTACTAGTTGTAACATTTTTAAATTATGAGTAAGTTGAAGTTCGAATACTCGATTGATGAGATTGAATAGAACTCTAGCATAATAATCATATATGCTCAAGTTCCGGTTTGGATATTGAAATACTCGGCTTATTTACCTATCCTATTCAAGATTTATGCACTTTATTTTTAATGCTTGAATTCAACTATATATTTTGAGTTTAACTATGACTGCAAATAACTTTTTTTTTGGTCCTCCCCTACTCAAACTTTCTAATAAAAAGTAGGCTTAAGATTCATTTTATCTGCTTCTAGTCTTTACATTCTTGTGGTTTGGCTAGGCTATTTGTTTACTCTTTTATACACTAATTTTAAATGTTATATTAATTATTATTTTTAATTATAATTTGAAAGAAAAATAAAAAAGTTAATTTTTTCGTTCAAACTAGCTGGCAGAATGATACTATATAACTTAGATCTATATTCTTCTTATTCATAATTTGAAATTTTTTACATTTTCACTCCTTACAATTTGAATTTCCTAGACTAAGTCTAAAAAAAGAAAATAAATTGGTAATTGCTGTACCTTATTTTTAATGCATAAATTAATTTAACATGAAAATTTCACAATCTATAAAAAGAAATATTGCTTAAATTATTTCTTTTATTTTCTCTCATAAACCTTTATTCTTGACTTCTTTTTCTTTCTACATAGGAGAAATTTATTTTAAAAAATTTAATTAATTTTCTTTTTCTTCACGTCTTTGACACAAATTTGCTTTTTCTATATGCTAATGTTCTATTAACCTTAAAATGAATATTCAAATATTGATAGAGAAATTCAACCAAAAAATAAAATAAAAATTTATGAAGAGAAATATAATGAAATAATTCAAAATGATTCCTTTATAAATCGTGTATTTTTCCATGCTAAATAAATTTATGCATAAAACTAAGGTACAATAGTATGAATACTTCATTTTAAAAATTTATCTAGAAAATCTAAATTACCAAAAGTCAAAATGTACAAAAGTTACAATTTATATGAAAAAAAAATTATTTTTTCAAAATTTTTTTTCTCAAATCACATGTAAAACTTAATAAAATTGATTGATAACCAAATTACTAATTTTAACTATTATTATCTGTAATCTATACTATTATAAAAGTTATAAGGCCTTATGGTCTCATACTTTAGAATAAATATAAATTAATTCGTTTAAATTAATTAAAAAATATGTAAAACTTAATTTTTCTCTCTTAAATAACTACCAATATCTTACCCACTCACATAAATTAAATATTTTTTTTATCAATTTAAATTAATTAAAAATAAAAATATAATTTTTATTAACTATCTACTTTACTCTCACTTACACACTAACTCATCTTTTATCACTCATACTAACTAATATTTTATCTTTTAAATATGACTCAAAAACTTAAAATGACTGCTTTATATTTCTTAAAATCATTTGCACTATGTAAACATATGCATGTGATCAGTTATCATAAAAATGAGAAAACTATTATTGTCTCTCCTCTCTTTTTTTAACCTTTTTTAAATTAATTTTTTATTATTATTTACCTTCTAAGAAACCTACATGTTTTTCTTTTAAAAAAAAAAAATCTAAAAACCAATTATACTTTTTATTAATTAAAAATAATGAAATTCTTATTAACCATTCACTTTATTCACACTAACTAATGTTTTATCATTCACATTAACTAATATTTTATCTTCTATATGTGACTCAAAAACTTATAATGACTATTTTTTTATATATATTTCTTAAAATTATCTACACCTATGTAAACATATGCATGTAGGTTAGTTATTATTATAAATATGAGAAAACCTCGCCACTCTTTTTTAACTTCTTTTCAATTAATAATTATTATTATTTAACTTTCTAAGAAACTTACGCATTTTTTAAAATATTTTTTCTAGAAACCAATTATATTTTTTTATCCAAATAAATTGAAAAACAATATTTTATTCAATTGTTTTTACACGTAATATAGAGTACACTTTTCCTTACATTTCATTCAAAATTTTATACTTGATTATAAATCATTAAAAAATAAAATAAGTCTGAGATAGGTTAGTTTTATTATTTATAAAAGTGTTAATAGAGCACTTTCCTTATTAGAATCCCTACAAATGATTTTGAGGTAAAAAGAAAAAAAGAAAACAAGGGACGTAGGAAGAAAGCAATAGGGATTTATGTTAATGTAAAACAATAATAAAGAAAATTAAGGGGGACCGACAAATTGTTCAATTAGCCCCGGAGGGTCGTCACCTACGGGGCCATCGTTGTTCAAATGGTAGAGAAAAGGTTCCCCTCTTCATTCCGAATGGACCCGACGTTCTCTCTATCTCTGGAGACTATAAGTAAAAGTCATCCCTTTAGCGTTCATGGAGCTATCTTCTTCAGGTACACCCAATTCTTTCCCAATTATCTTACTGACCAGGGTTAAGTTCCATTTCCTATACCTGATGCTAAAATCACTGTACTTGGATTTAATTTTGGCATTTTTGCAGAAGCTGAATTTAAAGTCAAAAACTTTTCTTTCTGTTAATGCATAATTCTGAGCTGGATCAGCAAGATCAGCGGTATGGATCATCTTTTTATATTCATTTCTTTATTTTTTTTCTCATTTTGACAAGAGTTCCCTTGTCTTCGATTGTTTTTAGTTAATGGGTTTTCTGTTATGCTCTCCATTATATCTCTATTTTTGTTCGATCGTCAGTAATTTCGGTCCTCACTCCTCATGGTATTTTCTAGAGCAGTATTCTGTAGCATACCCTGGTTTGCTTTAGGAAAAACCTGAGAGAAGTAGGGGGATTATAAATTTGTCTATTAATTTTGTGAATTTAGTATATACTTTCATATATTATTTGCTAAGTGTCTGGATTTGTGATAGTTTAGATTCATCACCCTCCTTATTTATTAGAGAATCTAGGACAATAAAAACACCACTTCTGACACCTTTAATGGTGTTGTCTAAGACGTAAACTAACTGATCCCAATACAACTACTTGGCTTAGTTTTCTGTAAAATATAATGCTCAAGAGTAAATTCATTTCTTCATGTTCTCTACTGTCTATTGAGTTGAGTATTAGAGATCGATGAGACATTTGAGAAATTGGTGCGTTGGTGTCTTTGATACAAAATACAAGAAAATTGAATTTCGTTTTATCCTTATTTGTATTATTTTTAAAATCCATACGGTTGAAAGTTAAGAATGAAAAACAAAAAACATAGGTTAGCATACTTGATTTTATCTGTAAGGGTACAAGCACAAACATGTGTATGTACACTGGGGGTCAGAGCCAGGGTCTTAAGAACAGATACTTATAGTAAGTGAACCTTACTTTTTGGGGTGGAGAAGGTAGGCGATCTATATAATTTTCTCAGCATATCTGGACTGATAGCTGATTTCAAGCTCTTTATACTTCTATAATTTTTGGGGTTGCTTATTGGGCTTTTCTCTTATACTTGGGGCGGGGAGGCAAGTAACTAGTTAGCTCAACTTTTTTCATTGATGATTGAGTTAAAAAACTAACAAATGGAGTTTCACGTTAGTTGCCCTTGATTTCCTTTATTGCTTATTGATTAGGTGAGTACCTCTCAACCAGGACAACTTCTAGCATGGAGGACTCTGCAGCAATGACTGTTGAATTCCTTCGGGCAAGGTTGCTCTCTGAAAGGTCTGTCTCAAAAAGTGCAAGACAAAGAGCTGATGAACTGGCAAAAAGGGTATTTTTGACTGTATGCATTCATAGGGTCAACCTTATTTAATATTTCCTTCTTTGAAGCCTTTCTTATAACTTTCAATTGTTTGTTATATGACACATAGGTAGTGGAACTGGAGGAACAGCTGAGGATTGTGTCTCTTCAGAGAAAGATGGCTGAGAAGGCAACGGCAGATGTTCTTGCTATTTTGGAGAGCCAAGGGTTAAGTGATTTCTCCGAGGAATTTGACTCAGACCAGGAAACCCCTCATGAATCCAGAAGGGAAGGGGAGATGTCTATTGATTCACAAGTGAGAAGAAACAGGTCAGATGAACTCTCAGGTTCTGATGTTGACTCTTCTCACAAACCTGGTAGAAACTTGTCTTGGAAAGGTCGGATTGATTCTCCACATTCTTTTGAGAAGTACAAAGCTTCAAATGTGGGAAGAAAAAACAGTATTGCCTCCATCAGTTCTTCCCCAAAACATTGCCAGGGCAAATCATGTCGCAAGATAAGACATAGAGACACTCGGTAAGATTTTGTCTCTTTCTCTCTCTCATCCTTCCTTCCATTTACTATGATTGTTTTCAATAAGGACCAGTATTTTCATTTTCTCCATTTTGAGCTTTGCAAATTTAATTATAATACTAAATACATTTATGAGCACTGAACCCAATCCGTTTGTTCCATCAATGAGATGTAGTTAGCATTGATCTCATAGTGTTTGGGGGTTGCTCTGGACATCCTATTCATTCTGTAATATGGGAGGAAATTATGGATCTGAAGCAAGTGTTTGTTATTAGCTCAGATTGAGGTTACAAATTAGGTGAGTGACTTGAAAGTTTAGTGGTCCCAATTCAGCTGTATTTGTTTTCACTTTGAAATTTGGACATGGACACAATACATTTTCACGTCTTGATGTGGATATGGAGAAAAATGGTGTGGATACAAATGTTGAAAAGATATATTGAGGACATCAACAAACATGTGAAATACGTAAATAACATATTGCAAGTGAAGAGCCACTGAAAGCGCTATCCTAGATATTGGTGCAATGTGCTTTGCTGGTTCTGAATCTAAAGCTCATCTGTTCTCACATTGCCAATTTTCTTAGGAAACTTGGAACATATTATTTGGCATCTTTTGTTCTGGTGTTTTGGGACCAAAAAAGCGGCTAGGTCTCTTTGGAGGTGTAATGATTTTGCAGTCTCTCTTTGTATATTTGGTTAGAGCTTAATGGAAAAGTATCTAGAGGTTGTCTGCTGATTCACTTTGAGTTGAGATTGTATTCTTGGTATATTTGCTATGCTTTATGGTTGTTGAGAAGGTTTTCTCTATAAATTTTTTTCCTTGTTGAATTCATGATTTTTAATCCATGGTAACAGCTGGGTTAACCAAGTTGTAGCTGGAATCTTATGTCTTTGCACTCAAGCTTGAGAGCCTCTTACCTTTGAACTGGATCAAGCTCAAAGAGTGAAATACTCAGTTTCAATTCACTCATTTTCACTGTTGAGATAGTTACTGGGTTCACAAGGGTTTATACCAGTTTAACAGTTTTGCTATTGTTGTATGATGAACCCTGCTAGTTGAGTACACATGCATCTGGATCGAACCTTGGTATTCATTCTTTGAATCAATCTCATCATCCAACAACATTTCTGTTTAACCCGTTGCGAAGAATATAAAATTGTTAAGGATACCTGATAAAATTAAAGTTATGGAAATACTAATAAATATAAAATATTTATGGTTTTTAGTAAGGAGTGTGTTTATATTTATATGGTTGCATTTTCCTTTTACTTTTTATACTCTTATAGATGTTTTAAGTTAAGACTAGTTTTGTGTGCTTCCAGATCAGTAGTAGAGGAATCCAGTGATGAGTCTTTCAAGGTCAATACCCCAGAAAATGAAGATGCCTCCACTTCAGGGTTTCCAGATTACTCAAATGGTGAGCCTGACATCATGGGAGGCGAATCCAAAATTCAGGAACAGCAAGTTTTATCAGGGGTGACACTAGGCAATAGCCATGACTTACATGGACATGGAAAAGAAAAGGACATGGAAAAGGCACTTGAACACCAGGCACAACTAATTGGCCAATATGAAGCAATGGAAAAGGCTCAAAGAGAATGGGAAGAGAAGTTCAGAGAAAATAACAGCAGTACACCAGTATGCTTCTGAACTTATTTGCATAGACCATCCAAATGATTTTCCTTCGAACTGCATGTGTAGTCTTTACTTGCAAGCTATCTAATATGTACTTCCACATTCATGTATTGGCACGATTATTGAGAAGTAGCTTTTTTATCTGGCATACATGAAGACATGCAATGCACATACGCACATATGTATGAAAATTTCTTTTGTCTAAGATTGTGGTTTGTCTTGGGTATAGAAGCCTTAATGTTGTATGTATCTTGTAAGATACATTTGTTGTTGAGGTAATTAGTTCAGGATGATTTGTTTACTTTTTCCCTTTAACATCATGTTGCTTTGTGTGTCATCTTTATTTCTTGTTTGTCTAGTTCCCAGATATTTCTTTTCTTTAATGGCTGAGAAATTGGAGAATATTATGTGGGATTTTTAATCTGGTGTAGGCCAAGATAGGTGGGATCATTTGGTTAGTTTGGACACTTGATGTAAACTTGAATCTGAGAATCGTATCTATCTTGTTAATGATGTCCAAGAACATTGCCCTGCTTGGAAAATGGTACTGAGTAGAGGCTATCCTTCAAAATTACTGTAGTGAAGCCTGATGGTTGAACAGGATTTTCTTTCCTTTTGGTATGATGTTACAACATGATGTGGAACCAAGGGAGCTTCACTTCAGATAAAATTCTACATTTGAGGTTTTGAACATAGGAATAAATATTGAAGTGGGTTGAGTGATTGACTTTAATTAGCTACTGGCTTACACTATTAACCATTTTATATTTATCAACTAACATGTGGCTTTTTTTCTCTCTCTTAGCTGTGAAATTTTCCTCCACGTTATAAAAGTGGGCTAATTGCATTAACAAATGAAGGACTTATGCATTACTTGAACCAAAATGCATGAGAATCACATGTTTCTTAAATCTTCATTGTTTTTCAAAAATTTCCCCCTGTACCTGACATAAGATGAAGAAGGCTTACATTCTCCTGTTGATTTATATGTTTTCTCTGCTGCTTTTAGTTCTATTTCTTGTTTGTTGTATTTGTCAATTAGTGTTGTAGATAATTGATTTAAGGCATTGTTGAGTTGAGTTGAGTTGATGCTTAAAGTAACTTTTTTTCTTTTAGTTTTTTGGTTAATTTTCTAATTCCATTGAAAATTCTCAGCTAAGTGTGAAATTTTTGGCATTTCTGTTGTGCCATATGTAGGATTCATGCGATCCTGGAAATCACTCAGATATCACTGAGGAAAGAGATGAGGTCAAGGCACAAGTTCCATGCCCTGCTGCAGTACTAACATCCCATGCTCAACAGGCGAAGTCGGAAGTGGAAAATGTTTGCTTATTAGGATTGTCTGAAACGAAGACCAATGGCTTTCTGCCAACTTCACATAATGATAAAGGAGGCATAAATGATCAGAAGAATACGTCTATTCTTGCTTCGGGATCTTCTTCACAAGAAGCACAAGTTTCTCTTGCAAAGGAGGAGCAGGATCAAGAGATCCCAGAGAGCTGCCATCATCATGCTTCAAGTAGCTCCCTCCACGGTCCGCACTTGCATAGTTCTTTTAAACATCCACCAGCAGATTCCTTTTCAGAGGATGTCCATGGTGTTTTACCCCAAGGAGCTCCTCCAGGGAATGGAAATTTGGCATTAGTTCCACATGAGCCACCTCGTGAGTTACGTGGCGTACTTGATTCACTAAAACAAGCAAGGTTATCACTGAAACAGAAAATCAATAGGTTTCCATTTGTTGAAGGTGGTTATGCTAGTAAAGCTATTGAACCTTTGGTCTCTGAGAGCAAAGGCAGGGACAGATTTGAGATTCCTGTTGGATGTTCTGGGCTTTTTAGACTACCAACAGATTTTTCTGCTGAAGCTAATACTAGAAGCAACTTATTGAATTCAGCTTCTCGGATTGCTTCGGAGAACTTCTACCCTGATGAAGGAACCGCTGAAGCTTCTGGTGGGCAATTTGGCACCAGCCCTTACTACATGGAGACCAGATTGAACTTCTTTCCAGATGATCAATCTCTTAAAAGCCAATACACTGAAAATAGGTTGAGATTGGATATTCAGAATTCACATTTGGATCCTTACTTGGAGAGAGGTCTACGTTCTTCTAGTAGAGACTTTTATCCCACGTATCCCATCCATCCTTCTCGAGAATTGATGCCAAGGATGCCATTCAGTGAAAGATTTTCAAGGCCTTATCCTCCTTATCCGAGTAGGATAGTTGGGGGTCCTCCTGCAGATCCCTTCTCATTTCATGAAGATCGTGTAATGCCGAATGGTTACAGGTAGTAGCATGTGTGTAATTGCAATAGGTTACTCTCAACTTCAACAAGATTTCAAGGATACTGATGTTCTGTGATACTGATTTTGACAGTCGTGTTCCTTAGAAGGTGATGTTTGTGTACTCTGTAGGATGTAATTGGAAGGATGTGCTTCAGCAGAATATATTATCCTATCATTCTCGTTTTCTTTTTTCTCTTTAAGCCTTGGGTTTTAAGAGACTGACTTTCAATTCGCGTAACCGGTCATCTTCCCTCCATGCCCCTAATTTTGTGACAATTAGTCTAACCATATGGGATCTGGCATTAAGAGCTTGTTTGGTTTTGTTTTCTGATGTTCAATTATGGTTCTGCTTTCGACTAATCATGGTGTAAGACAAACTATAATGACTGAGATGCTTGAAAATCATTGTCTTGATTCTTAACCTTCTAACAAGTTGGACAGTTCCCAGCCTATTCATGTATGCATACCTTCCAACTCCAAGACCAAGGCCAAAATTCTACAACAGAAACACACTTCCAATTCACAACCAAATAGCCATTTCCACACTTTTTTTGCCAACTCAATTTCAGTACCTTTTCAACCGAGCAATTCCATGTCCACGCATGGAAAGTGTCAATCAAGGTCATCAATCCCTTTAGAAAATTATTGGGGCATTTATGATCTTAACTACTATGAATTCCAATCATAAGCAGGAAAATCAGTTGACAGACATGAGTCTCGCACTAGTATTAGATGAAGTTACGAAATTCTAAATTTAATGTTCCAAAAATAAGATGAGAAATGAGAGAGACTATTTGTAAATAAGACGTCAAAGTTTTTAGTTTTTTGGGTCATAAAGTGCATTGTAATTAAGCTCAATGCTTTGGAGGGAACTTGCAACTGTCATTTGAAATAACCTCAACTGTAAAAGGTGGAAACTTGATTACACAATGAAACAAGGCCAAAAAGAACTATGAAATGGAAAGGAGTACAGGGCTAACATTTATAAATTACACTAACTAATTTTTACTATTCAAAACAACATTTTTGTAACTTTTCTTTCTGTTTTCTTAATCTATTCAGTTATTTTTTCTCTTATAAATAAAAGTTTTAAAATATGAATTAATTTTTAGGGATAATATCACCCTAAAAAGCATCTTAGGATTTGAATTTTGATGAATAACAAATTAAAAATATGTGCTTGTCAATTAAACTAACAATCAATTAGTTAATTGATCTTATGTCATCTAATTGTGTTTAGTGAATTATATATTTTTGGTTGCCCAATAATTGTTGTACCTAATGCAAATCCTCATTGCAAGTTGATAGGGAACAACACTAATCTTCCACAAATTAATGAACTATACAGCCTAAGTGGAAGTAAGAAGGATAGAGGAAAGACAAAATTAAAGGCCATGCTTAAGTTATTATATGCTATATTAAGAATAAGTTTGCTTGTTAACATGAATAATTTATAAATCTTACCTTCATCTTTAAGTAAAATTTTAATTATAAGAGTAAATCAAATGTTGTATTACACACGTTCTGATATTGTCCACGTCAATATTTTTTCGTGTTATAGTCGTGAACTCGAAACATTAACTTGACCAATAGAAATGAGACACATGCCAAGAGAAATGAAAAGGCAGATATGACCTTAAACATTAAACCAAACACAGATATGTGTTAAGGATAATTTAAAAAAATGAGGGGTTAATCTAATTCTTAAAACATGAAGGAAAGTGTGGGGTCTACATTTATTAGATATAGATGAGTGTATGGATCGTTATCTTCTTCTTTTTTAGGTATGAATCGTTTTAAGTAATAATAATACTGTATATATTATAAATTTAAGTTTTTCAACCCATCAGCTTATCACATTACATACATAAAGTGTAACCGGGCGGGTGGGTTCTGGCATAAATTTATTTGAATTTAGATTTTAAGTCGGGTGGTTAGATTATAGAAAATTGTACTCAATTAATACTTGTAAGTTAGTTGACTTGGTCTTTTTATTTGTTAAATTTTATTATAAAATGATCTAATACATATTTTTTATAAATAATAAAATTTGAAATAAATAAATAAAATTGTTAGTTATATGAATTTAACTAAAATTTATATTATTATAAAAGTAAGAGACCCTTTATGGTCTCTTATTATAAAATATACACTTATTTAAATTGTTTAAAAAATAAATTCAATTAATAAAATTCATTCAAATAACCACTAAACAATAACCTACTCACTTCTCCACTCTCATACTCACCTCCACTCTTTTAATATATAAATATAAATATTTTTATCAAATTAAATTAATTAAAAAATTAAATTAAGATAAAATATATGTAGTGCATGCAACTGGTAAATATAAATTGGAGTGCTTTAACATTAACAATTTAATTAAAAGGTTAAAATAATATATATTTAACATGAATAAATGTTAAATTAATGTATATTTAACATAAATATAAAATTTAAATTAAATATGATAATGTTAAAAATCAACATAAATATAACTATAAATTCAAATTAAGTGACTATAGATTGGATTCTATCATTTTTTTTTATATGTAAAAAATAGTTTAAAACATTAGTAAATACATTCGGGTATTACTGGGTTACAAAAAAAATTAACTCAGATAAATGACTCGACTAGAAATAAAAAATAAAATGTCACATAACTTAAAACTCGATTTAATTGAATTATCAAATTTTGTTGGTTTGATTTGAATTAATCAGATTCTCAGATTTTCTGCGCGTTCCCTAACATTATAAATTCATTACATTATATTTCTCCTCCTTAATTAAAAAATGTCACTAGCATTTCTAAAAGTTTACAACTACTAGCAACAACAAAAAAATTTAGGGTATATTTGGGAGTTTGAGAGGAAAATGATAGGAGAGTAAATGGAGAAGAATGAGAGAAAATAAAAAAATGGCATCTAGCATTTGTCTCATTTAAGAGTTAAAAAAAAAATGAAGGAAAAGGAAAGAAAAATGTAATATACATTTCTTATTTGGGAGTTGAAAGGAAATAAAATATTATTTCATGCAAAAATAAAATCATAATGTACCTTATATTCTCTTGAATTTCTTCTAATCTAGAAGAATTAAAAAGAAAAATAAAACGATAAGTTATACCTTTATATTAAATTTCTAAATAAGTTGTATAATAAATTTATATTCTCAATAACTTCTATTTTTAAAATTTATTTTTGAATAATTTCTAAATTTTAATTGAAACTTCTTTTTTAGTCACTTTTACCCATAATTTTTTTATTTTGTTTTAAGTTTAAAATATTAAATAAGTAGACTAATTTTTCAACAAAAAAAAAAAACATATTAATTAAGTTTAGAAATCTAAAATTTATTATAAGAATATATCTATAAAAATTAATGAGATTTTCAACATTCCTTAAATGTGTTTTTCAATTTTTGTTATTTATTATTTTTTTATCTTCATAAGTAAATTTAAACTCATATGTATTTCACTTGTTTTTTTTTTTTTTTTGGTTTCCTTACAAAATGAATTTAGATTATTTATTTTTAATTCAAGTTGATGAAAATAATATTTTTTTAATGACATGAGATAATGAGAAATCTTTATTAATTTTCTTTATTTTTATTCTTTTTGATAAACAAGGAGCAATATAAATTAAGAGTCAGTAACAAGTCTTGGGGTACAAGCCCTTACTGCATCAAAAAGAATTGCAGAGCTCAAAAAAGAAGGCATAGAATCTAAAAATAGCAGAATTTTATATTTTGGTGTATGTCTTCTCGGACAACATATTAGCTGTTTGATTCTCCTCGCAGTAGCTGTGGATCACATTCATCAGAAGAAACTCCTTGATCAAGGATCTACAATCATCAATATGCAATCCCAAATGATGGGATGAAATATCAGTTGAACTAATAAGGTTAGTTACAAGCTTAGTATCAATTTCAATTTCTAGGTTGATGATTTTCATATCCAAAGCCAAGTTTAATCCATCCCTTAGAGCTCATTGTTCGGCTTTAACACTTGAACTGAAACCAATATTCTTGTTAAAGCAAGATATGTACCAACAATTTCATTTCTAAACAATTCCACTAGCTCCCAGGATTTATCAAAAAATAGGCATTAGTATTCAATTTGAAAAAAACATGTTTTAAGGGGCTGCCATTTAATAGAAACAAATACCCTATTTCTAAAATTGGTGTTTTGTACTAGAACAACAAATTCAATGGCATGTATGCAAGTAACATGAATGATGGACTCAATGGTATGCTCTTTATTATCAAAGATTTTAGAGTTTTTATTTAACAAAAGTTTCCAACAAATATGCAACAAAAAAGTATTACAAGAAATTTTAAAGTTTTTCCAATTGCAAATGGTTAGGCACAGAGAGTTGGATTTGATTCAATTGAAGCAGTCTAAATAATAGAAATTCAAGATACAATTAGGGATGCCTAGTTTCCATACTTGCTTGGCAATAATACAATCTCTCAAAATATGCATAGTATTTTCAATATTAATTGAACCCCAAATATAATCTTGATTAATATTGATTTCTCTATTGAGAAGCAAGCTCCTAGTAGGGATCTATCATAGCAAGCAAATTTTATTTTTTTTTAAATGTTTTATGGACATGATTTTTTAAACCCAATTGAAGTTCGTCACATTATCCACAAAGTCAAAAGAAAAGCTAACGATATTATAAGTAGAGGAAATAGAGAACTGACCATTATTGGAGCCATCCAAACCAACTGATCAGGCTTATTATCCTTAATTTGAAAAGTTGTGGCACTAATTCTCTCAATAACGTCAGGATTAAAATGAAAAGAAATAAGATCCAAGTTTAAAAACCCTAATAAAGATCATAATGTGAGAAATTTTTTATTCTTTCATTAATGATTTATTTTTAACTTTTTAAAAGTGACTTCACTTAATTAATATTTTTAATTTAAAATAAAAAAAAATAAAGATAGAAGTGATATAAAAATTTTCAATCTAAAATTCAGAACTTAATTATATTTAAAATATATATATATATATATAAAGGTAATTAGAAATATAAATTTATTATAAGACTATTTTAAAATTAAAAAAATAAGTACTTATTATTATTTTTGCAATTAATAAAAGTTAGATTTTGCAATAAAAAAAAGGCTGAATTTAAAGTTTGCAAGTTGCTCCCTTGTTCTTCCTCTTCGTTCATCCCCGACCACCTAGTCTAAAGTTTGCAAGTTGCTCAACACCTCAAAACCCAGGGATATTCGCACCAATAATTTTTTTTTAAACACTTAGTATTTTAATGAAAAATGGTGATGGAATAATTTATGGGTTTCGCTCTCACTTGATGGTGGATTTAGATCTCAATTCTGGCTCTTAACTTCAATACCAGATAACCCCACTCTCTCTCTATCTGTGGGTCGCGTGTAAAACATATTGTTTCCACATGGACTATCTCACTCCCAATAACTCCCCCATCTCACCATGGCTTCCATCTTTTCTAGGGTTCGGATATTTTCTCCTACAATAAAACGGTCACCTCCTTTCCCTTTCTTTTATTGTCACTGTCACACACTTGTAATGAGACAGAATCTATGATTGAGTGCCTGACCTTGTCCGTGACAAGTGGCAGCAATCAAAATATGGCAACTGAGCTACCAGCAGAATACCCAGTTCCTATCCCTTTGAACTCTGTTCTCTGATTACAACGAAAGTTTGATTCAGATTACATGAGATAATAGTTCCATTTCCAGACGGAAACAGACTGAGTATGAAAATTTGAGCTTTACTAGTTTTTTCTTTGGAATTTGAATTGGGGGTGGTTCAAGTTGGAATTTTGGTTACTGGGTTTTGGAATTGGCACTATGATATCATCTGGGATAAACTTGGTTATGACTGTTATTGGATTTGCGGTGAGCACCATGTTCATCGTTTTCATTTGCACCAGGCTTGTCTGTGCTCGAATTCATTTAAATGCTTCTAGGCGGTCCTTCCCCTTTGCTTCCAGATCCGATCTCAATATGGTAAGCATTTGACGTAATTACTTAATTATTAGTGTTTTTACAGAGTTTATCCGTAACTAGTAGTTTGTGGCTCGGATCATACTGTTATTGATTAGTATCAACTGAAGAAACATATCAATTATACATTTCGTCCTTCTACGTCTTCTATGGTTTATATTTTTTTTCATCTGCTTTGTTTTTATTTTTCTGCTTCTGTGCTTTGAGTTAACATTAAGTGGATATGCAGAAAGTTTAGATTATTCTTTATAATTTTTAAATTTTTATGGGAGTAGGGTAGTCTACTTCTGGTTTGACCCAAGCAAGCTGATTAAGCGTGACAAGTAACATTAAGAGTTTATTAGTTTTATATATTTTGTCGGACAAGTTTTTGTTTTTGGTAAGCAGGTTCTGGATAAGTTACACACAACTTGACATTATTATTTTCAATCCAAGTTTGTGACACTGAATCTCGTATAATATGATTCTGTGAGCTTGATAGCCTCCTGTTCTTTTATATAGAGTTTGTTATATTCTAACTATATGGTGAGCAAGCTATATAGTGATAAGAAATTCATTATTTTGACTTTATGCAATTAATCCCTGTTATAGTAGTGCATTAATTAATCCCTTTTATAGCTGTGCATTTTCTTCATGGAATGCTTTCTGTTGGATCTGGACCTAACTATTCAACATTTTCCCATTTTTAGCTGGAACGCGGGTTAAATGGTCTTGAACCCATAGTTGTTGCCAACTTTCCCACCAAGAAGTATGGTGACGAATATGCTCCAGAAGATGCTCAGTATGTTAATTCTTGTTTCTTTTTATTATTATACTTTAACTTTGTTAGTTTTCTATATTCCTCTGCACTGGATGTTTGCTATACTAACCAGCTTGTTGGTATTAATAAGTGTAGTCTGGTCGAGATGATTATGATATTTCTCTTACTATCAAATATGTGATATTTTTTATATCAGTGAAAAAAACACAGAAGAATATTACACTATTTTTTAAAGATTTTGCTTTGATTATTGGGTTTATTGTAATTATGAATTTTGGATTTTCATAATCATTTAGTTCAGGAAGGTTGTTATCCACTTGTGAGTTTTGTATGTGTATCAAACATGTTTTCTGAGGGAGGGGGATTTGAACTGTGGACCTCCCCCATGACAGTGTGAGTTGGTGCAACTGGTACGAGTAGAGCACTGGGTCATTGTCCTCTTTACAGTGCATTTGGTTGTTAATTCATGCTATCTGACCCACGAAAAAAACAAAAAAGTGTATGCTACTTCGACTTTCTAATTTTAAGTCTATTCTAGGTGTTAGGGGCCAATCAATATAATGACTTTCAAAGTATTGTTTTGAAAAAGTGCCAATCCCTGACTTTCAAAAATCACTTAACTTTGATTATTGGATAAAATCACCTTTTAGGTATGCTAGAGACATGCCCTTTTGTCTGATTATTAAATGCATCGGCAAAAAAAGTGGAATTCAGCAATTTTGACTTTCTTAACCAACTTGAGTCATGATATTGTTTTAGAATGAATACAGAGATAGGCTGAGATAATAAAATGATGAGTAACTGAATTTCTCTAATCTTCTCAGTTATTTGTATATCTACAGGCATTCTCTCTTCTATTGATGTTTGCACTTAAAAGAAAACATCTGTTGTTAATGTCTTTACTCATCACGTGCTGAAGAAATCTTCTAAGGGTGTCTGACAGGGACTCTGAATCTTGGGAATTATTGCTTTGATCGTTTGTTTCCATCTTTTGTTTACTTATATGATGTAGTGCTATTAAGATTGGAATGTACTTTAGTTTGCACTAGTACAGAAGGTCACTATAATTTCTTCTTTCTTAAAGAATAAATTTAAAAAAAAGAAAAAAAAAAAGAGAACTATACTCTTTTTCTGAATCAGGTGCTCATCCTTTCCTCTTTCATTGCTACCAAGTGATGTTTAGAATAAGTTGCACTTGTGTATAGGCCGAAACATTCAACCCCTCTTCCCTCCCAACTACCAATTCTATTGGGGTTCCACATGCGTTCAAAGGAACAAAGGAAAGAAGAACTAGATACTAACACGGTTTATCACTGTAGCAGCTTACTTTTCCTTTTCTCTTTTGGCTAAAAATTCTTTTTGCAGTGTACTTTGACTTGTAAGATATAGAGTTTTCATATTGATTGTTTACACATTAGTTCTATCTCAAAATTCCTTTTGATACTCATTTTCCTGCTCATGGAAGTGTAGATCTCTTGTATCTACAGATGCACAGTTTGCCTTTCAGAGTACCATGGTGAAGATATGATACGCATCCTTCCTTATTGTGGACACTCCTTCCATGTCACCTGCATAGACATATGGCTGCAGCAGCATTCCACATGTCCTGTTTGCCGAATATCATTGCGCGAGTTTCAAGAGAGAAAATGCTTAATGCAAGTTTCGGCAAGAACTCGTGATAGCCATGGGATGGATCCTATCCAAGAGGATAATTTTGCAGCAGAGAGTGGGGGAGCAGAAACTATGGAGAATGTCACCCCTTCAAGTGAGGGTGATCAGATCATTAAAGACACAGGAAACAAACATGTAGAAAGTCCCTCAAATCCCTAGATCCAATGGTTTGTTAGAAATCAAAGCTTTATTCATTTTAAATTTTTAATACATTTCTTTACTCAGAATTGAATATGGGATGGAGAAGCAAGTGATTGGAATGTCACCAGGGTGTCTACTCTTTAATTTCTATTTACTGCATATATTGCAGAGATTTTCTTTTTACATGTATATTCCCATTCTCTTATCCTAACCTTCAAAGGTTGCTGGTATTGGCAATTTTATCTTTCATTCTTTTAATAGTTTTTTTAGCTTTTCTACATGATTTTGCAAATTTATTAGGACCTAACACAGCCCACGCATAAAGAATTAGGACCCTATACAAATTAAAGATGATCAGCTTACTGTTTAAGCATTTAAAACATGTCCTGGTCCGACCCGGCCCATTAAATTGGTCTTCACTAGTTGGACTCATGAAATCAAAAGTTATAAACGTGTTAAATTTTGTTAGTTTCAAGTTTACACATTGTGCAAAAAGATTTTACAATATTTACTATTTCTTTCTAGTCACTTTTCAACAAAGTCCACCCCTCCCCCCCCCCCCCCCCCCCCCCAAAATAATTGAGACTACTTCAAATATTAAATATCAACATCTATACCATACTATTTTCTTGATCTTTTAATCTCTTTTAGACACTCCAAGTTTTCCTTCTATTAAGCTTAGCTAGCTAGTAATCTAAACTTTTCATCTTGTTAAAACTAGTAGTTGAATTCAATAAATACAAGTCTATATCACAAGCACTCTCACCCTTCTAATATAACCTTCCTCTCTACCCTTACACAATTTCCTACCACCATTGCAACTTGCAAGCAATCAACAAACTCATTACTAAAGATTTTCACTTAGCACACCCACTCTTGCTGTTCTTGTAGCCATCCTTCAAAGTTCTTTAAATAATCCCACCTGCAATTTCAAGCTCCCTTCCATTTTTATACCTCACTATACCTTCAACTTTACTTCATCTGCTTCTCCAATCCCCACTTATCTCTTTCTTTCTCTGATGGCTTCCCTCATAGTCTCCTCTGCTTCTCTTTCATCCTACTACCATCTCTTCTTCACAGTTCTTGCTTTCCTCATTTCATGCACAATTTTCCTTCTCACACAAAAAACCAAATCCAAAAAACTCAACCTCCCTCCAGGGCCTCCTGGTTGGCCTATTGTAGGCAACCTTTTTCAAGTTGCTCGCTCAGGCAAACCTTTCTTCGAATACGTAGAGGGCCTCAGACCCAAATATGGTTCAATCTTCACCCTTAAGATGGGGAGTAGAACAATGGTCATTCTTAGCGATCCGAAGCTAATACACGAAGCCTTCATTGAGAAGGGTGCACTTTACTCTACTCGTCCTCGTGAAAATCCAACAAGAAGCATCTTTAGCTGCAACAAGTTCACCGTCAATGCCTCTCTTTACGGCCCAGTATGGCGTTCTTTACGGCGGAACATGGTGCAGAATATGCTTAGCTCAACTAGGATTAAGGAATTTCGTCATGTAAGAGACAATGCCATGAATAAACTCATCAATAAGCTTCGAGCTGAAGCAGAGACAAATGAAGGGGCTGTTTGGGTTGTCAAAAATGCTCGATTCGCTGTGTTTTGCATCCTTTTGGCTATGTGTTTTGGCCTCGAAATGGATGAAGAAACGGTGGAGAAAATGGATCAGGTAATGAAATCTGTTCTCATCGTTTTGGATCCCAGAATTGATGATTATCTTCCAAGTTTAAGCCCATTTTTCTCAAAGCAAAGGAAAAGAGCTTTAGAAGTTCGTAAAGAACAGGTTGAATTCATAGTCCCTTTCATTGAGAAGCGTCGTAGAGCACTTGAAAATCCAGGATCAGATAAATCTGCGACGTCCTTTTCCTACCTTGACACACTCTTCGACCTCAAGATCGAAGGACGAAAATCATCACCAACAAATTCAGAATTGGTTACCCTTTGCTCTGAATTCATCAATGGCGGTACCGACACGACGGCTACGGCGATTGAGTGGGGTATAGCACAGCTTATAGCGAATCCAGGAGTTCAACACAAACTGTTCGACGAAATTACTCAAACGGTGGGAAATAGAAAAGTGGATGAAAAGGACGTAGATAAAATGCCGTATCTACAAGCTGTAGTGAAAGAGTTGTTAAGGAAACACCCACCTACTTACTTTGCACTAACTCATGCTGTGACAGAGGCAACAACGTTGGCAGGCTATGACATACCTACAGATGCAAATGTTGAGATTTACTTGCCAGGTATAGGTGAGGATCCTAAATTGTGGTCCAACCCGGAAAAATTTGACCCGGACCGGTTCATTTCGGGTGGAGAGGATGCCGATATAACCGGGGTTACTGGAGTGAAAATGTTACCCTTTGGGGTGGGAAGGAGGATATGTCCTGGTTTGGGTATGGGCACAGTGCATATTCATCTAATGCTGGCTAGAATGGTTCAAGAATTTGAGTGGAGTGCATATCCACCAGGTAAGAAGTTGAATTTTACAGGGAAGTTGGAGTTTACTGTGGTGATGAAGGATCCTCTAAGAGCTTTAATCAGGCCAAGGGTTAATTAAATTTGAATTCCAAAAAGTTTATAGTAATAAATAACAAATAGTAGAAGATCCTGTTTGTGTAATGTATGCATTTAATCTTTGTATTTGATTACATTGTTTCCTTTGTTTGTTTGGGTTATTGGTTCTTGAATTGCCTGTGCCATAAAAAAGTGGGCTTCTTTTTCCATTTTGAAGATTAGTTTCTTCTTTCTATATTCCATAGGTTTGTAGAATGGACTTTTGCCAATGCTTGAAGAACATTATCATACAAGTCATTCATCCTTGAATTGCCTTTAGTTTTTCTAGCGTTTTTTTTTTTAAAATAGTATGTAACATTGTATGTCGAGAAATTTTTCAGTCATTCTTAAAAATTAATCTGGAGTTAGGTGAGACTATTAAACACAATGTTGAAATTACTGATGGTTTTTAAAATTTAATGTAATAAATTTTGGACTGCAAAAGCAAAGTGCACCATTGTGGAGTGATGCCCATACATAGAGTTTATGATGATGGGTAAAATAGCATGACCCAAGTTAAAGTCATGACTTTTTTTAATTTTGGTGGCAATTAAAGTCACATTTCTAAACTAGGGCCTAGGGTAAAAATTCAATTGAAGTGGTCCACCACATTTGTACAACCATCATGCGAAAGCTTTAAAAATTTGTTGGCAATTTTTTGGTTAAATTTTCTTGATAACTCATGCAAGATGTTATACATCTTTGTTTTTTTTTTTTTTTTTTTTACTTAATTAACTTGAGATTATTTTAGCAGATGCCTATAAATAATAAAAATGTATTTTAATTAAGTATCCATAGATCAAAATTAGTGATCAATTTATTCAACATAATCCTTTAAATTCTTAGAATTATCTTCAATTAATGTGAGTATAATTAGTAGAGGAGAAACTACAACCACTATGATGTTCATGGCCAGTGAGATGAGTGGTACAAAGACTGATGATCAGGTCATTAATGAGCATTTAGCGCCTCCAAACTTGTGTATCATTGATTAAGATGAGTATTTAATGTATTGATTAAGATGTAATAAATATAATTTTAAAAATTAAAATTAGTTAAATTATTAATTTATAAATTAATCAATTACAAACAAACTCTATATATATATATATAGATTTTTTTATAACAGTTCCCTTAGTGTATTTATTAAAGTGCAATAAATGTATTCATGATTTAAATGTTACTATATATATATATTTTTTAAATTAATTTCTAAATACCACATTAATTGCATCTCAACAAATATACTTAAGGACACCCGTTAGATAAATCAATTTATAAATTAAATAATATTAAAATATGACCAACAATCATAATAAATACTACAAACTTTTCATTTATAATACTTAGCAAGTGTCCTCGTTACATAAACTCGTATATACAGTTTTCTTAATTCCTTCATATCTATATTATACTAAAAACCTAAACATTCTTAAGGTGTCTTCCTAAATTTTGGTTAATTTTTTAACTAAAATATCATATAATATCTTTGTATTCAACTATTCCTTTTTTTATATTGAAGGTTTTTGATGTCATTTTAATACAAAATTCAATTTAAAAAATAAATAAATAACTACCCGACTCACACAATTCTATTATTAATAACTCCTAATTTTTTTTTCCTAAATCAATTATCCTAATCTCATTACTCTTTTTCTCATTCACTATTTATTATCGAATCTACATACATAACTAATTCATTTTAAGATGAAAAGAAATTGATCATATAATCATAAGATTTTTTATAATGAATTATTTGATTTAATTTTTAGTATGATTTAAGTTTTCAATTTTAGGATGAAAATAATTTTAAATATTTTTTATTTTATTTTTTAAATTTGCAAATGCACAAATGCATCGAATTCTCATCCTCTACATAGCCAGTAACCATATATGATATATGTACTCGTGTGAGTTTCGTGCACCAACCCCTTCGGTGCATTCAATTAAGGACCTACATCATGCACTTGCTCACTTAAATTTTCCAATATTTTTTCTTAAATATTGAATTAATTAGGTTACTGTATAATCAACTTGGACCCCGCTATAATACTAGACAATACATTTCTGCCTTCACACAACTTTTTTGAAAAGAGACACAAATTAAGACAAAATATATATTATATATATAAGAGCTGGATGTGTTCGAATCAATTTTCTACTTGTCTGATTATTATAATTATCTTATTGTTTTTTTCTCTCCATTTTTTTTTTTTATAATTAATAACAAGGAATATTGTAATGAGTTAGTCTCAGTAAGAGTGTGTTGATTTTATTTTTTGGTTTTTTTGGAGGAGTAAGAATGAGTGGGGGGGGGGGTCATTCTAATATTTTTTACTATGTGACTATATCATTTTATTTTAAAATATTTGAAGTATGCAATCGTAAATTATACCTACATATCATCTTCTCTCTCCTTTCTCATTCCCACACAATAAATATATCTTATCTTTTACTCTTCTTCATTCACTTTTTTTTTTTGTTTTTTAAACTCTCAAATTAGATAATCTAACTGAGACAAAAGATAAGAATAATTTTATTTCTACTCTTAGCCTCTTTCTAAACTCTGGCCAACCCATAACAGAGTAACTCAGATAGTCTAACTTTTTTTGATTTAGTGATATCCAATTATATTTTCAATTTACCACTAGTAGTGAATCGTAATTCGTATCAAAATTAAACTGTTTGATTTGTCATATCTTCAATCACTTATATAATTATACTTATTAGTCTAACAAAGACTTTGTAAGGAGTACTCCGATTTTTTGATTGATTAATTTATTATTATTATTTTTTACTTATATACTATGCATGCGTGTAGTTTTGTAAATTTATGCAAATTGAAAATAGAAAAAGAATTTGTATGTTGATTAAACTCAATAACTAATCGATCCATTCTTACAAGTAGTGTTTGGAATCAATTTCCCTTAGCAGTATCAAAATCTACCAAATTTAAAATTCTTTTTCTTTTTCTGGTCAAAATAACTACTCCAAAAACTTCTAGTTTGTTATTTTTTTTTTCTTTACCACATTAATTACACAATTAGATGCCTTAATTAAGACTAAGAGCAAAACAATATTAATAAAAGTTTTATATTTTTTAATTAAATTAAGACATATCTATCATGTAAATTCATAAAAGTAAATCATCAAGAGATTTAAAATACCAAATTTTAGTAAGAATATTCATATTTTTTTGGTCAATGCATTACGCTCAACTTAATTCAATTGAATGTAAAATTTTAATTTAATTATGGTCAATTACAAGAATCAATTTTCTCTATTATGCATTGGTTGAAGGTGTTAATTTGAGATCTAACAAAGCTAATCCTTCTAATTAAGACGCAGTCTTCTTGAATGAAGCAAACTAAACCACATGCATTGCATTTTACTAATTTCATTATGTTGGGTGTAGTTTCATATGACAGACCGCATAGCGCAGTGGATTAGCGCGTTTGACTTCGGATCAAAAGGTCGTGGGTTCGACTCCCACTGTGGTCGTGTTTCTTTTTGTCTTATCCCAAAACACAGCGAATGGCCAATCCAATCATCCCATTCCCACAATCCCACATTGCAAAAGCCTCTTTTCTCTTACCTCAGAGTGCACCGTTTTATACGAACCCAACCAGCCATGGTAGGGCTCGCTTCCTGCCCAGAACCATCAATCTCCACTCTTACACTCCCTTCAATTTCGAACCAGATCCTCCTTCTCTTCCTTCTTACAGTAAAAACAACCTCACCTTTCCCCTCTCGGATCCTCCAAATCCCGACCTCTAATCCCCAGAAAATCTAATAAATTTTTGGTATTTGCAGAGAACAACAATGGGTTGAACAAGGAAGAAGAAAAAGAAGAAATTGGGTCTAAAGAGGGATGATGATTCGAAGGAAGATCAACGACCCATATTCAATATCAGATGGAGTGATCTACTTGACCCAGATCCTGACAATATTGTGGCCGTTGGATTAACGGGTGTGTTGGCTTGGGCAAGTATTCAAGTTCTCTGGCAACTTTTCTTTATCTCATTTGCTATTCTTGTTGCTGCTCTCAAGTATTCTTTTGTTGCTGCTCTTCTTATTCTCATTCTCATTACCCTGCTTTGATTCATTTTTTGGCATTGACTTGAATACAATTTCATTTCTTTTGAGGGAATGAGTAAAGGAAAATTGTTAATTATGTATTTGAATGAAATATGAACAAGTTCTAGTTCAAGTGTTCAACCATGCAATTTTGCCTCATCATTATGCTTTTAACATTTTTAGTGATTGGAAATTTTAGGCCCCATTTGTTGTTTTGTTGGATTAAGATGGTAAACCCTGTACTAATACTTAGTAATACTGGAAGGTATTTGGGACTGCATCTGTCATGTGAAAAGGTGCATAAAAGAATTTACAAGGTTGCATAAGGTCCAGGCCTTTCAGGTACATTAAGGGATTAGATGATATAAGTTTATATGTATATACTACTGTTTTATTCTTCAAGATTATTATAATGTTGTTATCGAATACTGTAATAAACCAACGGGGTAACCTTATACTATTGTGTTCTTGGCTTATAGTATGTGTCATGTGAGCCCTAAAAGATAATGAGTGTAACCCTCTGTTTTTGGAATGGCCACAACTGGTCTTGGATAAATTCCCACCCAGTCCATGAAACTCCTTGCCTTACCAAAGAAACTAGTTGCTCCAAGCCACAAGTTCATAGGCAACTTCATTGAAGCCTTGCCAGTGTGTGGCCATAAAGGGAGGTGTGGTACTGAAATAGATAATAAGCCATCAATTGAAACAAGTGATCAGCACTGATCGGTTCAATTCAGGTACTGATCGGTCCAATTCAGGTATTACTACATAAAACACTAAAAAGTACGTACCAGACACTAAAAAAATGTGATTCTAAACATTCACATGGTCGTTTTACAAAAATAAATAAATAAATGGATTTCTTTTCTCAGTTTTCTATTATGTGAAATGTCTAAATTATAGTTCCATTTCATTTTCCTACCATCACAGTCAAAACTGGCTCTGCAACAATAAAAAGAATGACCTTCAGCAACAGCACCATCCACATACGAATTTATTAAGCAACAGACATTTAAACTGCCATTTTCAATCAGTTAAGCTCTGTTTTTGCAATTAATCATGTTATTCTCCTTCACCTCAGAATCAATGCATGTGAATACAAAATGTTGCCATCTGCCTAAGAAAAATAAGTCAATCATGCAATTTATGCTTCAAACTGATATGCAGTTTGAGTTGTTTTCTCCTAAAAGATAGCAATCATCAATAACAACAATTCCCATTTAGTACCTTCAAATTAAGGAAAGACGCACCTCTTGCCAACAAAAGGCATAAAAAAGATGCCATTCATACATAACCTTTTGCGTTTCTTCTACATCAGTTCCACTTGCATATAAAGTTGGAGTTTGTGCATGAACTTGTTGAGCCTTATTTGCAGAATTAGCAATTACTTCAGTGCAGATATTTCATGATATAGGGAGAAAGGAGGGCGTTTCCAGAGTTCTCTACAAGCATAATCAGGTCAGCATTATAATGAGATAGATTGAGAGATCAAAATAGTGCACCGCTATGATCTTCATAATGGATATCTTAAATAGTCCAGATCAAAGATGAATTCTGAATATACCTTGATGAGTTATAAAATAATAAATATAAGTGAAAGAATCTGTTGACATAAGAGATTTTATTTATTTAATCCTACTTACTCAGCCCAGCAGATTTCAATCAAGGCAGCCACTTCAGGATTTACATAGGTTGGAATCTCAAGCATTTTGCCCATAAACCCAACAGCTGCGACAACCTGCAGTAATGCTTCACCTAAATGTCAAGCAACCAGTCAACTAAACAGTGAGGAACATAAGTTGCTTTGCTCAATTGGTGCAGTATCATAGCTATCGAAACTGTATATATAAAAGCTTAAAACACATCCACAATCATGAAGAAACACGTTTGAGGAGATAAACAATCTAAAATATTGCTGCGAAATTTGACAATCACAGGCTTGGCCATTAAACAAGGACTAATACAAGATAACCAGCACTTGAAAAGAACAGCAGCTAAAAGTAAACTAGAAGGTTACAAGTAACTATACTAAGCAAGTGTAAATTATTTCTTCTCTAAAGAAAGCTCAGTGTTTGCTAGCCAGCATGCATTTTGTTTTAGATGAATCATGGAGCTACCTCACAGCTAAACTAAATTACGAAGACCATTTTTGAATACTGCTAACTGATTCTCATCCTCAATGAAAAGGTGCTTCCAATCCTTCCAGTGGAATATGCTTTACTTGTTTGACAATACGAGAAAATTATTTTTCATTTTTCTATAGCTTAGCCGCTATCAGATTTTTTTCTTAGTAATGGATACAACCTGTGACGGACGTAAGTCTCTCCAAGGTTGTTGCAGGGTCATAAGTTCCCACAAGATTACACCAAAGCTGTAAAAATCAGATTTTTCATTTGATTGCTCATCGCGGAGAACTTCTGGTGCCATCCACTCAGGCTAGTTCATTAAGAATTCATAAAGAAAAAAAAAGGGAAGAAGAAGTAAGTTTAATATTTAAAATTAACAGATGCTACATTTATACAAGACAAAGTGGACAGGAATGAGACAGATAAAAGCTTAAAATTCAAATAGGACTTATAGTCCCACCAGCTCTTTTAGATGATAGAAATGTATTTGCCATTAAACTGGGAGAGGCTAAAGTCACAAATCTGTTCATAAATGTATGTCATACATGTAAGCAGCCTAACCCTCCTTAGATTTTCTCTATATAGAAGAAAAGAAATTTCATTCAATAGACCAAGAAAAATACTACGTAAAGGAGGGCAAGTGATCTTCTCCTAATAAAAGAAAAAGAAAAGAGACGGAAAATAACAAATTGAACCCACAACTAAGATAAAAAAGCTCTGCCAAAATCATGTCATAGAAAGAAAGCATTAAGCATTTGAAAGAAAACAGCCTCTAAACATCAAAGAGAAGACAAAAAGACAATCCTGTTGCAAAGTAGAGAATTTGACATTAAATAAAAACATCCCTGATGATTCTGGTATTATGGACCAATCACGCACACCAAATCAATGAAAGCATGGCAATGTGGCATAACTCCAAAACACTTTTCTTCTTTCATTGTATGTAGTACCAAATAATTTGAAAATCTAGACATTTCACCAGGCATGGGTATGAGATGGAAACGACAAAAATTTGTCTTACGATCATTTTATATCTCTTCACCTACACCAGTCAAACTTAAAAACAAAAATGAAAGAAGAAAAACAAAACTAGTTCATGTTGTGATGATATCAACAGTGGCTAAGTTAGCCATTCAATATTAATGATTTTTTACTATTGTAACTTGTGACAGCACACCAGAACAATCACGAAAAGAAGGGAAGATATCAATAACCAATTAAAAACTATCAGGTGATTCAATCCCATAATCAACTGCCACAATTATGAGCTTTCTGAAAAAGAAATAGGCAAATAGCATCTATGAAGAGAGACTGAATCCAACGTAAGAGGACAAGATCCAGTTTACTAATCCACCTAACTGAATAACATAGCTACAGTATTGTCACTCGTCAGATGTATTTGAATTGTCATACCTTCTAAAGAAACAAAACCATCTTGACCATTGAAGTTTAAAATTAAGAAGGAAACAAACAACTAAGGAGTTATTTATCATGTATCTGACAGAATGAGTCTGTAACGATTACCTTTACTTTAAATGTATTATCCACCAAAAGATTTGGAGATTTCAAATCTCTGTGAACAATGGGCGGCTTGAACTGATTAAGATAATTCATTCCTTTTGCCTGGGGAACAAAACAAACCAGTATTCATGAGAAAAAAAAATAGAGGTTGTATTAATAATTGATGCTCCACCTATACAGTACTTCACCATAAAATAATTGAGCATAGACACCTTGTCTGCGAAAAATGAAACTAAAAGTGTTAATTCAATGAAGGAATACCACATCATAAGCCATATTTAGACGGAAGCTCTCATTTAGCACCAATGACGCATTGGGCATCTGCATAAGTTCAAACAAGCTCCCTCTGCAGTTGAAAACAAAATATCTGTTAGATGACATATAAAATATATTCAAGAAATTGCATAGAAGAAAATAATGGAAGCCCAACAAAATTATATCAGGGAGTATTGCACCTTGATAAATATTCCGTAACTATGGACAAGTTTGGCAGCTGAGTAATTGCACCCGTGAAAAGAACTATATTTGGATGCTGTAAACGTCTCATGACTGCAACCTAAGAAACAAAACTCATTCGGTGAAGTGCACCTTGCAAGGATCACAAATAACAGAGATAAAAAGAATATGGACCACAGCAGAAACCATTCTCCTCCCTCCCAACCAATCAAAAAAAGCAAAGTTGAAATGTATGTTTTAAAAGCAAAAAGTAGATCAACCATACCTCTCTTAAGAATTCCTCGAAGCAGTCTGTATGAATATCTTGCTTCCCTAGAATTTTGATAGCAACATCCTAAAAGGTGATAAAACAAGCAATAACCTGATAATGGTACTAAAACTAATAATTAAATTTAACAGATCCTCAATAAAGCTGCATATCTAAATATAGTATTTCAGCACCCAAAATTTCATGAATTACTACTCTGCAGCACCTAGGAATTGGGAATACAACCAAAAGCATAAAGTTTTACAAAATGAATCAATCTTATAGATGAAATGAGAAGTTGTCAACGTTTTCCTTACTGGAATGACAATGTATGACTAGAATCAACAGAGATCATTGAGATGATGATGAATGTTCATACAAAAATTTAAAAGATAGAGAAAAAGAACCACAGAGATTAGATAACAGTTCAAGATATATCACAGTTTCTTCTCACAATTTCTTCCCAAAAATCAACTGTCTACTAGATAGCTAACTCTGTTGATGACTTGGGGTGTTCTCCAAGATAGTCAAGCAAGACTCTAATTTTCTATAATTTCAAATGGTATGGAAAACGGTGAGAAGAGAAGAGCTTCTATACTAGACCTAGATCAATTGAAATATAAAATCAACCACCAAAAGAATATGACTTTTCGAATTTTATCAAGTATCATAACCTACTCAAATTAGCAACACCAGCAAAAGAGATATTAGTTTTTGAATTAACAATGGCTAGAAAGTATGGAAATTTAGTTAAATCACTGTAGTCAACAATCTATTTTTGTATTTGTTGTATTCAGTCTCTCTCTATCTATCTCCCTCTGCATTCGTATCATTCCACCACTGCATATATTTTATGTTCAAAGATTTGCTTCGCAGTCCATATATTAAGTTTGTCATCTAATTAATTTTACAATGAACAGAAAAGTAAGTTGACTTCACATAGGAACTTATAATAGTAGCTTGACTATGTGTAATTATTTTTGTAATACACCTAGCCTCGAGTCTACATCACCAACTGCAAGCTGTGCTACATGAGTAAAATTTGCTAAGAATCTTAAAAAGATTCAGACAATTATGAAGATCATAATGAAATAGCATCCACCTACCAAGCTATGCTATTCATGCCTAGCAGGTTTTACTGTTAACACATATCACGACCTTCATACACTAGTCCCTAGCACCATGCACAGAAAATGAAGCTTGCAGTTTTGGCCATCCAAATAATAGAAACATAAAAAAAATGAATGTACTCAACTAGTCAAATGCACTAAAACGAGGATGGCAAGTGAGGTCACTCATTATCAAGATCTTCCAGGTACATGTGCTAATTACCAAGCAATAAGAAACACGGAAAACAATGGAAGTTTATAAGCTTACTGAAGATTAGGGGTCCCTTAATAATTTTAACATTATCCTCAATGAAAATGTACATGAATTTGACTTATTAGTAAATATATAATTGTGTGGAAAAAAAAGGAGAAACCCTATCAAGTAAACTTTTCAATTGTCATTCAGCTTATTTAAGAAAAAAGTATGCAGAGAAGTCAGAGTCTACCAACCAAAAAGCACAACAGAAAACTTAGTAAGAGCCGACAGACATACAAAAGATATGGTTATAGTTTGGAGATATGAAGAAAAAGAAAAATGAAAAACTTACAGAACCATGCCAGTCAGCACGATGGACAGTTCCAAATGACCCTGAAAAGCTGTTGTCAACATCCCTCTTGTTCTTCCAAAGTACTTTTCGACTGAGATATATAAAACGCATGGAAGCAGGATATATCCTCGTAATTACTACATCATTAGGTTTGAAACATAGTACCTGTTCCAATTACTTCCTTCAAAATTATTCCACTCCATTGGATGTTCAGATCCTCCTCATTAAAATTAAGATCTTGACTTGAAGTATCAGTTGCAGACTGGATTTGTTTCTGTGGATGCCACATGTTACACGGTAATAGGACCTAAATTATAGAATGCAAATTTTGAGTGGTGGGTTCATTATGCCCAATTGTTTGGAATGGGACATGACAGAATGGGACCTTCAACAATCTGTGTTGAGTTTGATAGTGATTAAACAAATTAGATGTGTTTATCATCAGAGAGTGAATGTCTATCATAAGTGATGTTTTAACCTGCAACGCTGTTTCCTGCCAAAAGTATTTCACGTTGAAAGGATTAGTGACCTGATCTGTCATAATGATCAACGCCTACCACTCATTGTGATCAATACTTCAGTTATGCCAAGTAATATCGTTGCCGACCATCAGCTTATGCTTAGTCATCAACAAGTTGCATTCATTATATTACAGGTTTCCTGTTTGACACCAATTCAGGAAACAGAACCCATGTCTTTCAGTGTTTAAACTCTGAATTAAATTCTCAAATCTTACAATTTTATGATTCTTTCCGCCAGAAAACAAAGTAGTTAAATGTTATTGCTTCATTACATGAAACTTGTAAGTGTTAATATAGTGGTATTACAAAATTAGCTAAGGTTGGAAAAACACTGCCATTTCAAGAACTAGTAACAGAAAACTTTGATGGACACAATAAGTAGTACAAGTTTGTATTATAGGAACTGGTGATGGAACAGAATATAGGGCATTGAAAATGAGGAAGCTCCTCTCCTTTTTGTAAGTCACAAGGTTTCAATATCCTTGAGCTAACCCTCTATCCATGTTCTTAAAAGGAAGAGATGGCCACGAGTCAGAAATTATCAGCATGAGCATGCACAAGTTTCCAAATATGCTTTAGCTCAAGCATATTTGAAATTGTTGTGGTGGTGAAAAGAATTATAGATGTCATCTGAATTCATGGTTCCATGTATAATGCATTTGACATATATCAAGCTTTTTTTTCTTTGTATTTAACATTTAAAATGTGTTTACCACTAACTGCTTGAAATTTACCAGATAGATAATTCTAAAAAAAGTTTATTATTTTTCAGGCAGGTAAATGAAAAGACTCCTATAGTTTCCAAGAGTCATTGCTGGCATAACAAAACTATAACCTTAGTAACATACAAGTGAATAAATAAAGGAAATCACCTGATGAACCACGATCAAATAAACGGTGCAATGATTGTCAATCCAGGAAATATAAGTTTGGACAAAGTCTTCATATAGTCTGCTGTTTCACCTGGTTTGAACCTAGGATGGCATAATGGTGAAGGAATTGTGATTGCATTTGTGCCATTAAGTGAAGAATCAGGCCTCCTTGTTGCTCCTGGCCTTCCAACCAAATCGAACCAAATATTCCCTGGCAAGGCACACATAAATGTCACTTTACCATGAAGGTACTTTCCTTCTGCATTCTTCTGGAAAATTATTTGTTTAGCTTTCTAACAATGAAGTAAGGAAAACCTTTTTATTAGTAGATCAACCCATTTACTTAGGCATCTGATTCATTAAATATATTTACCTTCATCCATACTCCTCAAATATTATATGAACTACCCAGTCACTATATAAAATGCCTATGGTATGTCCTATGCCCAAAACAAGTTAGTAGGTTCCTGCTAATTATAATAGGTTCATGTTTTTAATTCCTAAAGCATGCTGCAGCCTTTACCTATCTTATTTCCTTTATAAAGGGAAGCACAACAATCTTTTTCACATTACTGAAGTTTTAATAGCCTTTCCTCCACCTAAGAAATTTTGATATTTGTTTTGCTTCCCAATCCGTAACACCTAATTTGCTAAGAGCAAGACATAATAAAACTATCCTGATGGTCATATTAGGTTCCTTTAAGGTTTTACCCTGCATATATTTTCGAAAATATATTCTGGTCTACCAATTTTTACCCAATTTGAAAACTTTTTCCCAATTGTGTATTTCTGTCAATAGTTCAAAGAAAAAACATTTTCCAATTAACTAAAAAAAACTTGTCAAATAAAAACGCAGCAAACCTGTCAGGCTCAAATTGCACAAGACACGAGGCACCTTGTTCACTCCAACAATACTTGCAGCCCTTGGCAATTCGGCAAGGTAGGTTGATCAAGTCAGCTAGCTCCTGCAAATAAAGTTATTAAGGGGTATCTAAATCCAATAAGACCTTAATAATAACTATCTAATAAATGGCTCATATACTCAATATCTATCACACAGACATTCAAGAGAAACCCCAATGACAGGAGGAACAAATAAATAGCTAGAGGTAGGTGTCAGTCATTGTTCTAGAAATACTGTTTAACAAAGAGAAGATGACAATGTGTCAGAATGTATTAAACAATCAAAGGCAAAAAGAGTTACTTTGAACAGCAATGCACGATGGACACAGAGGCCAATAGATAAACTCCCAATTGGAAGAATGACAGAACCCAGGCAGCCTTTCAGAAATCCTGTGCACTCCTTCCAGAGTGAACTAAGATTCTCTTCAGCTGAAGTGGCACCCCTGTGAAAACAGAAAATGCTTCTTAAGAAGAACTGAGAAATTGTGACTTATAAAAAGAAAATATGAACTAGTTAGATAGAGAGGGGGAGAAGAGAAGTTGAAACCGTTACCCCATTTTGTTACAAACAATATTTGCAAGATAATAGATTGCACCTTCTCTGGTGGTCCAGCCACCTGAACTGTCTGATTACATTTCTTTGTAGTTACTTTCAGTTCAAGATCCCTATATTTATCAATCACAACCACTGTAATTGACAAATCATCACAAGGGTCAACCTTCCCTCAATGATTCAAATGATGGAAGCACACTGACATCCTTCACATCGGTACTTATACTCCACTGCATATGAATCAATCCCATGGATTAGATAAAATCCATCCAGAATTTGGTCAAAGTATGACAAACAACCATTTACCTGGTTATCATGAAACTAAAATTATAACATAAAGAGTTCCATAAAAATGCTAGCATAAATCCAGAATAACAGAAACAATATTCTAGTAAAACAAATTGATTTTCAAAATGTGCCAAATTCTTGCCCATTTGATACAGCTTTTTGAACTGTAAAGGTGATCCTTGAGACAAATATAAAAAATATGGTTTTGCAGCCAGTTATTAGATTGAAATTGTGATTTTACAGAAATATGCTAAATATTGCTAGTTACAAGCTAATGCTGAATTCCATGGGGGGAAAATACCCAGAAAGAAAGACACAAAAAAAAAAAAAAACAAATATCAACAATATGCAACAAGGTAAGTAGCTGTTTATTGGAAAGGCATTTGTTGTTTCCTTTTACATCCCACGCAGGACTAATTATACTAATGCAATTCAGGGAATGCAGTTCACTTCATCTACTAATGATTTCATCTATTATATCATCATTATCAATTAAAACAAAAACCCTGAATTTGGAGATTTATAATTACTAACCAATTACTTCCTATTATTTCAGGTCTCTAAAAGCTGAAAATTTTAATTTTAAGGAAAAATAACACATACCCAGAATCATATGACATCGCCTGAACAGATGCCGAGGATGACGGCATTTCCCCATTATCGGATTCGACCTTCAATAAGTTAGGATCACAAGCATTAGCAGCCCGAGACGAAAGACGAAGCACCAGAGCCCGCTGCAACTGGTAGCTGTCCACAGTCTTCTGAGCCCATTTTCTCAATCCATTCAAGCAACCGGAATCATCTTCTACTTTCATCGGAGAAATTGTTGAAATTGAATTCCCTACCACGCTAATTTCTGAAAAAATGGGTAACGGCTATTCGGACTCTGCTTTATACATTTTTAATTAAGAAGAAGATACACTTTAATTATTACGATACGAATGAATGAATGAAATTGCTTTGAAAAGAAAAGACCCAAATTCGCTAAGCAGCTTTCAGTGAGTGATGTCTAGTATTAGAACAACCGTTTCCTCGGAGACTGAGACTCGCCAATAACTTTGAGTTGAGACTGTGGTGCTCCCGCGCGCAGTTGTCCTAAAGGTTGGGTGCAATTAATTTTTTTACCTCTTTATTACAAAAATCAATTGCATATAAATTGAGTAATTAAAAACTTGAGTGGAGTATTGTGAGGGCACTTAACATCAATTTCTCCTCTTCTTTTAAAACCTAGATCACTCAAAAAATTTGTCAGGTCATTAGATCAACTAAATTAGATTAGGACAAATGACTTCATAAAAATAAATTTAATTATATATTATATAATTTTTTATTATTAAATATAGAAGAAATAAAAAAATAAGTAATTTAAATAATAAAAAATTACATCACAAATACTTCAAATATAATTATTAATAATTAATACCATAATTTATTAATTTATTATATATAAACATTCAGGTTTCAACTGATACAGACAACTTCAATATAAAATATAAATATTTTGTTAATCCTTTATATAAATAATAATATTATTTTTTTCTTTAAAAAAATTGATTCTAAAAGACAAATACAAATATTTCACTAAACTTTCATACAAATAATAATATTTTTTATTTTTAAAAAAATTGATTTGGTTCAATTAAACGGACATCAATTCTTTTAATTTTTATCAATTTTGACTAGTTCAATCACAAACATAATTTATTTATTTTGTTCAATCCAATTTAATCTATCATTTAGGTAATGGTTGAAGCTATTTGACCAATCAGTCCAATTTAATTTTTAAACATTGATTTCATTGACATTAGTGTTTATCCATAACATTTATGATAAATAATGGTGAATAACGATATTCGACCTCTACCTAATCATAAACAAATTCATATTAGGAATTCGAACGCATATTTTGTAATAACTAAGTGGCATATTATATTTTTTTTCATACGCTAATTGTTCCAAGTGAATGATGAGATTTAACGTCTACCGATTTCATAAGTGAAGTCATATTACTAGTTAAATGCAAAAACTTTCAATAACCAAGTGATATTTGTATTTTTGTCACATACTAACAGTTCCAATAATGATTAGTAACAAAGATTGCAAGTTTTATGAGGTGCTTATCCCTAATGACTATTAAGTGGCCCTTATATTATTTTGGATGACATGAATTCATATAAGAAACAAAAGTCTACTTGATTTGGTAGGATTTAAGATGAATAACGACATATGCCACCTAATGAATTATAATAGTGATAAGGATGACAATGGATTAGGTCGGGTCGAAGCTGGTCTAATCTCAACATGATTAGAATATGTATTAGATTGGATCAGATCCAATCTATCATATTCGTATGTCATGATGGATCAGCTCCTACTAGATCTAGGATTCCAACCCTGATCCAACCCTCCTAGTTTTATTTTCAATTTTTTTTTTTTAAATATTGAAATTTGAAATCTGTAAATTAGTCAACATAGAAACTAAAAGTCTAATTAGATACACAAGAATGGTCATTCCATTCCATGCATGATTCCATAAAACAGAGTATTCTTTCATTTAGTATGTTTTTAGCCTCAGTAATATTCATTCTATACTAGCTATTTTTATCATAAAAATAGGAATCCTCAAACCCACCTAGAAAGTGAGATTGCTCATTTTTACTTCTATGAAATCAATTTAGTTTAGTTAAATGACCAAAAAAATCTATTACTATCACATAAATTAAAAAGTTGAATATTAATAAAAGAATAATATTATACATAAATAAATAAAATATATTCATTATTTAATTTAGACAAATGACAAAAATACCCTTCATATCACATTAAATAATATAAAAATTGTATATAAAAATAATAATAGATCAATTCATTTTAGTCAAATAACAAAAATACCCTTTATATCATAGTAAATAATATAGTTATAAATAAATTAGTTTAAGTAATTTTAAACTAAAATATTAGTATTAATAAATAATAGAAATAATAAAATAAATATAACTAATAATATAATTAATTAATTACTAATAAATAAATAATATAATTAAATTAAGAAATATATATTCATAAATTATATTACATTTTTATTACTTTATCTATTAAGAGATATTTTTATCATTTTAGCATAATTTTTTATTTATTTAATGTCTAGAAACTATATAAAAAAAATAAAAATATAATGAAATGATTATTTCTCACCGACGGTATCAAACAAAAAAATAGAATGATCATTCTATTACACCCACATTCCATTCTCATTCCCTTTCCTATTTTAGCTCTGCAGAAATCATTATTGTGTACTAAACTAGCCCATGTAAACCAAAAGAAATTAATCAATTTATTTTCTAAATATTATTGTAGTAATTATCTAAAAGTTCAATAGGTAATGATAGATAATAAATATTCTAGTCTACTTCCTTTATATAGACTTGCAACAACTATTTGAGTAAATAATTAATAAAAATTTATAGGTAATTATTTAAGTAAATAATTAACAAAATTTCTTAGATTCATAAAATTGAGTTTGAAAAGAAAAAAAAAATAACTATATTTAAATTTATTAATTTATGTGTTTTTTATTTTCTTATATAAATTTGTACAAATTATTTTAAGTAAATTTATTTCATAAATTTTTCTAGATTATTCTAAATTATTTTTGTTTTATATTTCTTCTATTTTATCAACTATTGATATTATTCTAAAATTTCTTTATTTTATTTTAGTTATATAGTGGTGTACAATTTATAATTTATAAAAATACATTAAGTAAACAAGACTTAATTTCTATTTGGTAAAAAAATAAAGATGGATCGATGGATCGGACTTGATCCATGGATCTATGGAATCATGACCATATCTGATCCATATTAAAAATTGATCCAATAACTTAGATATTGTCTGAATCTATCTCTATTGAATCGAGTCAGATATCTAACGACCTAATTCATTGTCCATCCGTAAATAGTGCATTAATTTTTAAAAATGCTTAGTTAATATATGATTATTATCTCATGAATTGGAATTAAAGTACAAAACATTTAATATCAAACTCAGACTCTTGGAGCAGACCTCCATATCAATTTCAAATACTATATGATATGTCTTTTTCTCCTTTTTATTCTCAAACTGTTGAATGATTATATTGATATTAGTTTCAATTTTGAAGAACTAAAGGCATGAATACTGAACCGAGATTCTCAAGGTCCTACCTTTACAAAAATGATTTGATTCAAGTTCCGAATCTTTCTGCTAATTTTTTAATTTTTTTATTTTTTATTCTCCTTCTAAATTTGAAGTTATTCCATTACAACAGGGTAAAGCCTTCAAGTTTGAGCAAGGAATAGGCATACATAGAAGCCTTCAAGTTGGGCCCTTCTAATGTGTTACTTAGGACACACGCAAGTTAAACATAAACCTAAGTTATATGTGAAAGAACTATTTCATCAAAAAAAACTTAAGCTATTGGGCGAGGGTTCGAAAATGAATTTTAATATCAATGGTATGGTTCAAAATTATGTAACTCGAGTAGATCCCTTCCTGCAATTTTCAACGCAAAACACATTTTTTTTCTTCCAAGAAACTGATAGTACACTTTTCATAGGAAAACTTCATTCCCTTGCACTTAGGATTCAATTACACAAATGCCAACATTACTACATAAACAAAGCCATTTTGGCACAAAACAAGATCCCACCACTGAATCTTAGCAAAAAAAATATATATATATATCCCACCACTCATTAGAATTCTCCACATCCTAGACAGTATTGATCAAGGGTCACTTCTTACCAGTCCTCTAACATCCCCTACTACAAAATATCATTGCAAAATACAAGTCACTTCATACAAATTGAGTAAAAATCGGTCCAATCATTACTGAAAAACCGGCGAACAAGGTACTTTACAAAATGTTCTGGGGAGTCATCCAAACATTTTCAATATATGTGAATATGGGGTGTGGAGAGTAACCCTTGGCTATTTGAGAAAAAATCCCTCATTCTTGAACTGTGGAAAGGGGCTAAGAACCAGATTCCTCTCAGATTCAAAAAAACTAATGGGGTTCAGCTGTATGGATTACGACTCTACAGCTGTATAAACGAAATAAAATGGGGCACTTTATGAAATCAGATGTTTTGGGGAGTCAAATAGGGTGTTGTTAAGGTTCAGAAAAGATTGGCCATCAAAAGTATGCAGCAGAATAGCAAATTTTCCTACTCTACAATCGATAGGTTGCAACTTACTATAAAGATGTACTACATATCCAGCTAGAAACACTTAGATAAGTGGATGAGAAAATATTGTTACCTCTAGAAACTCTGATTATCATCTCTTCCAAATCGTAAATTCCTTTGTTCTGCATAGGAGATCTTATCATCAGTATCATTCTTTAGAGCTTTGGGAAGAAGAGATAACCCCTGCAATCTCAAGATAAGATGATATCAAGCTACCAAACTGCAGATGGCCATATGATAGGGCTTTTCTGGAGATATTACAATTAGCAAAAAGTTATACCCCGAACAATGAAGAAACAGTACGCTACCCTACTAAACTAGTTGATTTGAGAATAAGAAGCATAACGCTGCTTCTATTGATATGACTGCAAGTAAATAGTTAGTACCCAACTTCCTTCAAGTTTGTCCCCCATCATGAGAAGAGCATAGATGCACAAGCCAACCACAATCTTTGTCTTGAATTACTCCATCAGGAGGTATTTACAACTTCTCTTCAAACTCCTTTAGTGCACATTCTGAATCTAAATGTGTAGGAAAAATTTATTGCTCTGACAAAGTAGAAATAAGCAGACCTTATATCTTCGTTATAGCATTTATGTAGGCTTCTGAAATAACTGATCTAAGTCGAATGAGGAAAGAGTTTTCATAATCCCCAATGGAAATTACTTTTTGTGATACTGTTGCAACTAAAACAAAATTTTCACCATTCCCCACATCTATTTTGTACAGTTCCTGGAAAACTTCCCCAATATCATCTATCAATTTATCATAGAAAGACTTACTTGGAGGAATGACATTTATAGTAAGGATTCCCGAGTCAGAAAGAACCAATTTTGCTGCCTGAAAAACATGCTTCTTTATAAAATTCAGAGGTGGAGCACTTAGACCACTCCTAACATCACTTGAATCTAAATCGACCATAAGAACATCATATTTATTATCTATATCTTCCCCATTGCCAGAGTAACAATTATTCTTCAGCCTGTTTGCAGAATAGGCAAGTTTTCTTATAAACTTTATGGCATCCCCAACACAAAGATGCATAAGTTGATCATCTTCCAACCCAAAATAGTGCCTTGCAATCCTCAACACCTCATTGTCAGCATCCATACCAGTGATCTCAAATCCCAACTGGGTTCTCAAGAAAGACAACAGAGCCCCGCCCCCGACTCCAAGACATAAAGCTTTCGGCCTGAGCCCACACCGAATCTGTTGCTCAATATAGTCACCAACCAACGAAAGGCTTGCCACCATTGGAGCCAAGTATGGGTGAACTAAAACCCTTAGATCAGGCCTAAACTTCACCTCTCCAATTCCCTCACTACTCAAATCAAAATTGGACTCCGGAACAATAAGAATCTCCGTTTGAATCAAGTTAGGCATCCTCTTGAATCTCAATCGCCTTCGAAATTCCCTTTTCCGAGAACCACCCAGTACAGCCTCACTCACAATTTCAATGTCCTCAACCAACATTTCACCAACAGAACCAACACATTTTTCTAACACTACACTACAAACAACATTATCTTCATAACTCAAAATGGGTATCTCAGGAATTCCATTTTTGAATAAGGATTTAGGAGATAGAGCAAGGAAAAGAGATTGCATCCTACCTTCGAGTTCCTTCTGATACGTTGAATGTTTGTTCATACAACGGTGGTAAATCAGCAGTGAGCGGTCACCGTCAATGGGTTGGTTTCCGATCAGAATCAGGCGGGATATGCCAGGAGAACTGAAGAGGAGCTGTAGCTGACCTGACTCGGTAGAGAAAATCCAATCAGTTTCGCGGCCTTCAGGTACAAACATGGAGGCGACCTGGGGTGAGTCGCTGCGTTGAAGAGGTGAGTCGATGACGGCAAGTCGGAGCAGTGCGTTGGAACGAGTGGGATTTGGAAAGGTGAAGGAGATAAAGCGAGAAGGGTTTATGGTTTCGAAGGTGCTTCCATCGAGTTCGAGAGCCATTAAGGTACGAGGCCATGCACCGCTGGATGCAGCAGTTGGCTTGCTTTGGTACCAAGTGCTGAAAAGCAATGTTTTTAAGCCAGACTTACCCAGAAAATAGTTCGGATCACCGGTTCAATTGATGAGTTAACTCATATTGGTCCAATGATGTATAAAAATAATTTGTATATATTTATAATTTAAAAATAATAGGTAGGTTATATTTATGTTATAAAATAATAGCGATATACAAGTTTAAAAATAATAAGTATGTTATGTATATATAAAATCATTTAGCAGGTAGGTAAGCATTTTGTATATGAGTAGTATTATAAAATAATAAAAATAAAATAAATTTTTTTATTTTTTATAATTTGATGGTTAAAGTGCAATTGACCAACCAATTTATTATTAATTTAATGTATTAACAAGATTTTTGTTTATTTTAAATATGATGTCCTAAATGTATCTTACGAGTTAATTAGATTATTGAGTCAGTTGTATTTTATCTTGGGAACTATCATATATTTTACAATAATCTCATAAACTATCGAATTATACGCATAACTCTCTTATTTGAGTTATGATTAGCAAATACTCATTTCTTATTTAATTAGCTATTAAAAATAACAAATTAACTCATAAAAGATAAATTACCCTTATTATAAGTTTTATTTTTTTTATGTCTTTCACCTTCTGTCTCTTGTTTCTTTTTTTATCTTTTGTTTTTTCCTAACAATTAAAAAATCTCTATATTTATTCAATTTTATTATATGCTTTAATATGTAATACAATAATAAGAAAATAAGAATTTTTATAAAAATATTATCATTAAAATGCAAATTGAAACAACTTGTATAATTTATATAAATGAGAAAAATAATATTAGTAAATTATTAATGAATTAAATATTATGACAATAAAATAAAAATTATGAATGATTCAAATATTATTTATTTATGTTAAAATAGAATCAATATAAGAAGTTTAATTTTATAGAAAATGAAAAGAAAAAGATGTAAAATTGAGAAGGCATCAAAAAAAACTTATGATAAGGATAATTTAGTCTTTTATGAGTTAATTTGTTTGATTTAATAAGTAATTTAGATGAGCGGTGGTTATTTGCTAATTATGACTAAAATAAATGGATTATGTGTCTAATTTAATAGTTTTATAGGGATTATTGCAAAATAAGTGATCATTTATGGGATAAAGTGTAATTGACCCTATGTTTTTTATTGTGTTTAGCATTTCAAATGTATCTTTGTACTAGTTTATAATTAATGAAATAGAGAGGAATTGGGCTTCGGCCATTCTATAATGAAAAAAAAAATTAGGGAGGACTAAAATTGATAGTTTTAAAATATTTGAAGGACTAAATTAATAAATTTAAAATCCTTTAGGAATCTTTTTGATAAGTTGATTATTAAATGACAATTCACAAATTTAATTGACAAAATTAAACTACTAAAATATAAAAGTGTTTTTCTATTATATGTCAACTAGACACATAATAAGAATTATTTATTACATCGTAAAATGTGTAAATATCATTTGAAATAATAATAAATATTTATTATATTGTCATATTTTTTAACTCTATTTTATACATTCAAAAATAAAATAACTTTATGACTTTTCTTATTATTTTCCATTAACTTTAAGGTTCGGGGTTAGGGTTAGGGGTTAGAGTTGGGGTTGGGGTTGGGATTAGAGTTAGGTTAGGGTTAGGTTAAAGTTGGGGCTAGAGTTACAGTTAAGGACGTGGACAAAGGTAAAAATTTAGTAGAAATAACCTAACCTAACCCTAACCCAAACCCTACTCTTAACCTTAGTAGAAATAACAAGAGATACGAAAAGTCATAAATTATTACGTTTTTCAATATAGTAAATGCTATCTTAAATCCCAACCCTAACCCTAAAATAGTAGAAATAATAAGAGATAAGAAAAGTCATAAAGTTATCATATTTTTCAACGTAATAAAGGCTAGAGTTAAAAAATATGGTAATATAATACATATTTTTTATTATTTAAAATATATTTTAACATTCTACAACATAATAAATAATCCTTATTTGATCATAGAGTAGAAAAACCCAAAATAAAAGAAAAATTAAGTATCTTTAAAGAATAAAAAATTAGTTTAACAAAAAAGATGGCTACAATTTTGGGAACTCATACGGAGAGTTCTGGTGGGAGGACCATGTTAAGACATTTATTATTAGAAGTCCAGCCTATGAACTATCTCTTAGATTTATCAACAATTACATGTTTTTATTGAATTTTTTTTTTTATATATATCAATATGTTAATTTTATTTATTATTTAGAGATTATTCGATTCAGTTTATAGATATGATTAATTAATTTTTCTATTAGTATCAGTTAATATTTAATACTTTAATATAATAATTTTTTACTGTAATATATATTACCTAAAATAAAACTAGATATCTCAATAAAAAAATAAAACTACCTATGAATGTAGAGATGATTAAAATAAGAGAGACTTTTTGAAAAGAAAAGAAGAAACTGATACGTGTATCCTGACGTGTGTAACTTTCAGTTCAGCAGTATTGCTTCACATAAATCTCGTGAACCAAATCTCATTAAAAAAGTTTCAAAATATAAGGAGGGAAAGAGGAAAAGGCGCCAAGTTGCACTTTTAGAACACCGAAACACGTCGGTTACTCAACATTGGAAACTACTAGAGAAATCAATTTCTGTATACGACGCAATTCTTCTCTCTCTTCTACATTTGCACTCAACCGTTTGAAATTTTCTTCACAATCCAACAACTACAGGTACGTTTTGTTTTCTCGATTTACAAAATTGGAGTAGATTTTTCAATTTTCAAACCCTAGCTCTGATTTTTTGTACCGATTGTTTGATTCTTGTGATTGTTTGGCTGCCGAGAAAACCTAACTAGGAAGTATTAAGAAAAATAACAATGAAAAACTTGAGGAGGAGGGAATTCTAGCTATGTGGACTGTTTTCTTGGTTTTCACTTGGGGACATCTACTCCAAAAAAAAAAAAAAAAAAAAAATATCATGGAATTCTGCTCCTCGCTAACTATGGTCTGTGTTTTATATCTTGATGTGGTTTATCTCTCCCTATCTCTTTTATTCCCACAAATGGAATGTGTTACTGTTAGATTAAGATCATAGTTACTGCCATTATGTTGGAGTATATTTTTCAATTTTCAAACCCTAGCTCTGATTTTTTGTACCGATTGTTTGATTCTTGTCATTGTTTGGCTGCCGAGAAAACCTAACTAGCAAGTTTTTTTTTTTTTTCTTTTCTTTTTTCAATTTATAGATTTATCTATTTATTAGTACAAGATGATTCCAGGATTTGTTGTGTGTACTGAGTATTTTTGTAAGGATAGTTGGATTAATACATTTTTTTTTTTAATTTTATAGAAAAATTTCTGCATGTAGAAGGACGCTTCAAAACAAAGTTAAGAACTACCTCATCAGTATCATTTCAGAGTAAATCTTCTACGCTGATCTTTTTGTGGGTTGTGTGAAACTGGATATGGAATCTTCCGTTGTGTTTGGTTAGTAAACTTGAGCATTGTGCAGCATTTCAAAATAGAAAGTTCTGCGTATGAGCCATATACAAATGAATATGAACAATGTGAAGGTACCTGTATAATATATAATACTTTTCTTATGTGTTGTTTCAATAATGTTATTGCAGCAAAGTATTTATTATGGTGTTACAAAGATATTTTTGTCTACATTTATTAATAGAATGTGATGTGTATATCTCATTGGAAACTTTTGGCAGTTCCAACTCGGTTAACGACACACGGGAAGATTGTTGCCTGTTAATTGTGTAAATTCTAGTTTCATTAGGTACTATGAATGCTCAACTTCCAAGATATGCCTTATAATTATAACAAAAAAGTAAACTACTGGGATTTTTCTATAGTGGTCTAAGTTTGTAAATCTGCTTAATTTAGCAAGGAGATGAGCATACCTAAATAACATTAGGCTGGATATAATGGGGGGTTTTGTTAAGTAGTTATTGTGAGGATTAAGATTGGATTATCATGTTTCCATGTCATTTTCAAATTAGTTTATCCTTACTAGGTTAACAGGTTAACAAGATTCATATTTTTAACAAGCCTTTGGTGCCCAATTGGTAACATGGCACAATTCAGTGATGTTTGTTCTGATGGTAATGTCATTATATATTGCATTTCATATAATTTTGTCAATTAGAGGAAAGAAATAAAAGTTTATGATTGAACCCACGAGGTATGCTTTTTATGTGTGTTTACCAACAGACAAAGGGAATTAGCTACATTCACCTACCTTTGAGTTTAGAATATGACCACAACTGAACTGTGTGTGGAATACTGAATATGATGGTTCATCCTTTTTTGAGGTTTAGTTTCTTCTTCTTCTTCTTTTTCAATAATTTTTTTTTCATGAGAAGGCTACATTTCTAAAATGTGATTGAAGGTACCTATTCTGTCAAAGGTTTTTAATCTGCCATAGAGGGAGCATAGTTATGTAAACATTTTTTTTGTATGTCTATGCTGTTGCTCTGTCAGCACTCAGGTTTTGAGTTGTTGATTTTGTGAATTGGAACCTACAACCTAAAAGACTTGCATTTGTCAATCCTTGCAGTACAATATGTCTCAATTCTCAAGTCACTTTTTGTCTTTACTCTGAAAAGATGTTATAGTCTCAGAATAATATAGAATAGTATCTAAAGTTACAAATCTAGAAGAAAAATATTCAGCTCCTTTTCAATTTCCTATTCAAAATAAATTAAATTATTAGAAACAATTTCTTTTTGATTTATTTGCATATTTTTTTTTTCAGAAAATGAATTTTATATAATATTTTGGAAAAGAGCCAAGGTCAAGCAGGTCCTTATGTTTCTACCTTAAGTGGTTATATATAATAATAAGCTCTACCTCTTTGACAGTGTTGTCTAGGATTGGCTTGGTCAAATGAGCAAGTACACATACCATGCTATACTAATTTAAAGTAAATGAGAAAATTCTCGACATAAAATTAAAATTTAGTTAGAAATAAACAACTAAAAAAAATCATAGGCCCTGAAGGGCCACTGTCAGAATTTGGATGTTTTTGAAATCTTGCAAAACAGTAAGGTAGACACATTGATTACCTACCTGTGTATGGCATTCAGAAGTTCTGTTTAGGTAATTTTTTAAAATTAGAAACCAAATAAAAGATCATTAGTTTGCCTGTTTTAACCCAAAATCAGAAACACAAACAGAATATGAAGAAGGAAGCTTAAGTTTTGTTGTCATGAAAATGAAAGACTTTCGACGTTATTCGAATGATTTCTACTATGCTTTCACCGTTGCTGTTACTACTATCAACTGTATCTTCACAATGTTGTCTTTACCTTTGTTGCTGCCACGTTCCACCACTAGCACCATCTCCATCATCAGTACAATCACAGAATCATTTCTGTGCTGCCACTGTGACCATAACTGTTGTAAACACCATTGTATTATGCATCTAGTGGCTCTTTTGCTACCGCAGGATAACTCAGCCCTGCCACCTTTATCGTCATTCCATCACCATAATGCACATAAATATATTTTGTTCAATCCTGCAAACTAATTTTCACTAGCAAACATTCATTGTCATGACTTCTTCCCTATCCATCATCACATGGTGACCAAAATTATTCTATTATAATTTATTTTTCATTAAACAAAAGCATGTCACTGTTGTCCTACGACAGATATCTAAATCATGTTTGACTGCCAAACATATATCCAGCATCCAATATATTAAAGAAAATGAAAATAAATAAATTGTTTCTCTTTCCTTTAAGAAAAAAAAAAAGTGAATACAGAAGTAATGAAAACACCAAGCAGGGCCCAAAGATTAAAATGTCTAGGTTCTAATATTCAACTTTACAAGATGAATCCTAATATGTCTTGCATGTGGCATTGGTTATAGTTATACTTTTTGCTACAATAACTTTTTCAAAAGCTCTAAATGAACATATGGCAACATCAATTTTTAACTACTTTACAAGATGAATCCTTGTCCAAATATTCTCTTTTCTCGTGCAATCATAAATGGAATGATATCAATGTTGAATTGTTTCCATATGTTATAAGAATGTGACTGGAAGGTGTGTCATTGTATCCTGTGACATTCTTGTCATGACTTTGGTTAAAGGATAACTATATTTTCGATCCTTGTAAAAAAAATTTATTGTATGCATTTTAAACACCTTTTCATGGTTTGTATTGTACTTTCCAACAATTCCAACCTTTTTATATTGCATAACCAAATTTTAGTTTTGATGAAAGCATAAAAAGAGAGTTTGGTTAATCCTTATGGTCCTAGCTTGTATGTTTACATGTAAATGAAGGATGCTCCAATATGAAACTTAAAACAAAATTATTTGATGCTACCATAAAGAATATTCCTGTTCTAAAAAATCTATTTTAGCCTTGTAAATTAGGATTTTTTTATATAATCATTGCTCTCTTGTGCCAAATTTGTATCTCATAATTTACTTGTGACTGTACTGTCAAATGTTTTGGATTTTATGAGGATGTTTGATACTTAAAGCTTTTCGTATTACAGTTGTAGGAAGACTGCAATGAATGATTATCGCTTTAACATATCTGCCCAATGCCTAATAAAATCAAACTTATTACTGAAAAGTGCTTGTTTACTTTTCTTCTTCCTTCTTGTAGCATGCCTTTGTAAATGCATTTTTTGCCAGGGAAGAATGAGAATTTCTTCTTTCTATTGAAGTTTCTTAAATAAAGAAGAGAATTTAGTTGCCTTGATTAATGAAGCTTCCTGTAAGTTTTGCTTTCCAAAAATAATTTAGAGATATCATTTGTAATTGCTAAATCACCATGTGAGGAAAAAGTAATCAAAGCATTGTCGATACAGAGTAACGAGAATAATGATGATCAATGGAGATTAGATCTGCCAATTGATTTTTCTGTTTAAGTTAGGGAATTCATTTTAGCTATTTTAATTATTAGGGATTATTGGAGTTTTGAATTTTAGGTTTTCTATTTGGGAATACATTATTAAGAAGATTACCTTTACTACTAGATTTAGGATTTGGCATCTTATTCCTACAAAAAGTGTGGTAGTGTTGGTTTCCAATATAAAGATATTGTGTACGTTGGGTTTCAGTTTGATGATTAATTGAAATTACAGTATTTAATGATTTGTTCTAACCTTCCTTCCTTATCTACTGTATGAATCTTCTCTTTCTCTCGCCTCTATATTCTTTTTTCTTTTCTCTCGCTTCCTATTCACTTATCTTTGTCTTGCATTGGTTTTGTGAGAGATCACTTTTGATCTAGATGAGATTGTGGCTTGCTCTTATTGATTGATAAAGAAAAAAAATCTCGAGGTTGCTGATTAAGAAAAACTATCATAGTTGATAGTTTAATGACATTGTGGTTGGTAAGATAGCTTTACTTGCACCTGAATTATGTTAGCACTTGTATGCTTTAGCTTTTTCACAAAAGGAAAAGATAGACAGTAATGGTCCTTTGGGTAGGTGCCTAGGTGGTGTTCACCTCTCAAGGCAAGAGGTGAGCTCTTTTTTCTTTGATCTTTAGGTGTCCTAGGGATACAAGATTCACTAACCAAGGATGTGACACACAATCCATTTACCAAAGAACATAAAGTGAAGATTGGGGCCAAGGAAGGTTGGTTGGTGGATAGCTTGGTTTGTTGGTGACCACAAATCAGTAGCGACCCTAGGATAATTCATGGGGGGCTAAAATTTTATTGTCATGGTCAAATCAATAATGTCTGTATTCTGTAGCAAGAATTACAATCTTGATGTATGTATTGCAGGACCTGTTTTCTTGTTGAGATTTCATTTTCTATTCAATCTACCCACTTGTCAATGTATGTTGCAAGAATTACAATCTTGATGTATGTATTGCAGGTTTGATTTGTCATAAGTTGGATGCTTAACATTTTGAATTAGCCAGTCCTTTCTATCAAAGTTATTAGTAGCAATCATGATAGCAGGATGAGGTTAGATTTTATGGTTTTTTGGACTGATTCTTATGCTTTTAAATATTTATTGCCTTTTTTATTTGAAAAAAGCAAAAAGGGTAGTATATGGTCTTTGTTACTTGGACTTGTTTACGATGTCGAGTACTTACCCGAGCTCGACATGGGAATGTTCGCCTTTTTTTTTTTCCTCCTTTTGTCTCTATATTTGGAGGATCAGCTCCTAGTGCCAATTACCTTTTAATGTGTCCATTATGTGTGGGACACCGGTATGGTTAAAGTGAAGAGTCCAAGCAATAGGGTATGTGACCCCATGGCTTTTATTAGTTACCATTTCTTTGACCTTGATATTTGTTAATGACAATAGTATTACTAGTTTAGACCAAATGTTCATTATATATTGTATTTGTACTTTTAGAAAGAATGCCATATAGCCTGGACTGCAATTATAGTGCACTATCCTCCAATTGCAAATTTGTTAACAATTATGTGATGTTAAATAGTTTTCATCACCAGTGCTGCATTTGGTAAGTTCCTACAACTTCGAACCTATCCCCTAGCATTTTCTTTTATCATTTGACCTTTAAACCAGCCACTTGAAATTGAAATTGTATTCCTGAACAAATAAAATGCTTTTCTGAACCTTTTTATGTTTTTGGAGTGAGGCTGTATAGGCAATAAGCTTATCAACAATTGATGTTCAGAATTTGCCACAGCTCTAAAATTGAAGTTTGCCTGAAGTATACTGATGATTCTAGGTTGATCATTTCATTTAAGATTAAGACACACAATTGCTGGATTCCATAATAGATGCCTGTTGTCACTCTAGTCTTCTTTCTCCCCTTGAGAAATGGATTTGGTTGGACAGTATGTGGTTGGTAAACAGTGATCTGTTTTTTAGGAAGGCATACCCATAAGTAATTGAGCGTGAGAGCTAACTGAATCGAAAGATTCATGTTTGGTTCGGGAAGAGATAATGGAAGTCTTACTTTTACTTTATGTTTCTAAAGGATAGTATTAATGGGTAAATATTCTGCAACCTTATTTTTCAGCATTGACAAGCTCTTTGGACCTGCAGTAATTTATTCTCGTAATGTCTTCCTTGTGTGTAGTTTCACTGTTGCACATGCAACGAGGAATAACAATTGTATGCTGCATCTGAAGCAAGTTAAATGCTTATTTATATGAAAGAAAATACTTTGATAGTCAAGTCTTGATTATCATTTTTGTTAATTATTTTGATTAGATGTATATGAAAAGAAAATTCTCATGAGTGATATAAAAAATCCTCGATTCTGCTTGAGAGAGCTATCATTGTTTTGATTGTTTCAACAATTTGAAGAGATCTGCTTATAGATTGAATTGTTGTTTCCCCCAGTTGAATTAGTACTGTTTGATGTTCTGGTTCTCATTTTTATGCCAGCACTTGGTTTTCTTTTAAGTTTGTACAATTTCTTGAGCTTGAGCTTCACATAAACTGGGTTCTTTTACTATAAAAATATGCTTTACTAAAGTTGATTTTTTGTGGTGATTGTGTGTGAATTTTCCTGATGAATGCAAATCACAGTCTTCTCCTTGTAAATTTCCCCTTTGATTGATATCTGTTCTCTAAAAACTTTTAATGTGATCTATTAGCTATGTGACCCTTGATATGTTCTATTAACTTTCAACTTTCATGGTATTCTGTACCGCAAAATTTCTCCTTTTTCTAAATCAAGAATTGGTTGGTGCCCAATGAATTTTACAAAACCGGAAATAATGCATTACATAAATATAGGCAAAATAATTTTCCTTCTCTATGAAACTGCATTTGCATTCTTAAATTCAGATACATTGCTTTATTGATAACATTCTAGCTGCTACTTTTGTTTTTTCCTCTTGTATGAAATTGGCTAGTTTTCAAAGAATGGCTCTATGTTGAGCATGAATGGTAATGATGCTTATAATCTCAATCTACAGGTTAATTGCGCTCTTGATGGAATTTCAGATTCTAACTTGAAAATGACTCAGTTTCCTGGCTAGGGTGGTTTCATTTGGCATGAGAAGGAGACTATTTGAATGTACAACACTTGGTTAGTCAACTGATCTTTAACTCAGTGGCCAACCTCCTCCATGCTTGCAGACATGACCTTTAATTTAACCTTTCTGTTACTCTTCTTAGCATCATGACAAGTTATTTCTAGTTTTCATTTCTTCTCTTGGCTATCTTACTTGCTGGGAAGTGGAATCTGGTTGTGAGAGGTCGGGGAGCCCTTGTTTTTTGGTCAAATCCCCTGACACAAACAAATCCTGAAATAGATTGTCAAACTGTTAGTAGGAATGACTTGATCAAATACTGAGACCTTAGCTAAATAAATGCTGATCCTGACCTGGCTGTACATTTTAGGATTGTACGTACAACAGGAGATTTTACAACCATTAACAAAATTATTCTGATTAGTAAAAAAAACTATTATGCAAGGTGAACAAATAGGCTACATCACAATTATTTTATTATTATTGTGAATATTCTCAGTGTGTTAAGGGGTGTATAGTTGAGGAAAGCAATTAGGTTTATCTGTAAGTATTCTTTGTAGTTGAAAAATCTGGTTATTTTGATTTTTTCAGTTTTAGAATATTATATATTTCTTTTTGTGTGTGTATATATATATATATATATCATATAAATTTATTGATTTGATCTCATAATTTTGATTTAGCACTGTCCTAATACTGGAAAAGATATGATGTGCCTCATTGCATATCATTCATATTCAATGATTATAACAAGATTAGTGATGATTTTAGAGTTTCAGCTGTGATAGACCCTCACAATGCGTATCATGAAAACTGTAACATTATCACATGCAAGGCTGAGGCAAAATCTGCATGTATGCAACTGATTCAACTAAAACATTGAACTGTCAAAGCTAACAGTTCTGATAATTTGTCACATTTTGGTAAGGAGTTAAGTTTTTAAAACTTAGGTAGTTTATCTTAGATAAACCAGTAAGCTCTGCTGTATACATTTGTTATTTCAATTAAGTACATACAAAGAGATTTCTTTGTCCCTTTGTCCAAATAAAAAATGTTACATTTCTAGGTGGTTAGTTATTATTGCCATTTTTTTTTTTTTTTTTCATATTTGTATAATCCTGAAAAGACTTCTATTTTTATGACTATACAATATCCAATTATCTGTTTTCTAGAAGAGACGTCATGTATCTAAATACATACTTAGCTTCTATATTATTGTTTGATCACTTTGTTAACTAACTTTTACTAAAGTAAGACCAATATATTTGTTTGTACATCCTTGGGCAAGTTAAAAATATCCAACAAACTCTTAGAAGGGCATACAGGATCCAACTATGGGTATGAACATGAAATATGTGAGGATAAGAACATCTCTCTTTACATTCAAAGTTGAACTTTATGTAGTTAAATACTAGTTCTGCCTAAATTTTTTGTGGATGATGATGGATTTTATGTGTATAGTAATTACACAAGGCAGTCAGACTACTCTAGTGGATGTATATGCACGATGTGTGTCAGAATATTACACTGAATGACAGATGAGATTAAACACTATTATCCTTGTATAAATTACTTTGGTAATGTTAAATTTTGTGCTTCTAATTTCCGATTTAACTGAAAAGAGGTTTAATGAAGCCAATCCCACTTACTGTTTGGTAAGTTTTGAGTTTATTCCGGTTGAATTCACTTCAGATTTATAGTTGGTAATAAGATTCATAGCAAGTTAGATAAGTGTATATAATTCTTTGTTGCCATGCAAGAAGTAATTAGTTATCAAGTTGTTTTTTTTGCTGAAGTTGGAATTGAAAATTCAAATAATTTCTCTTATCTGTCTATATGCATAATGATATTCTTAGTGACATAAACTTTATCCACTGTTAACCAGGTAGAAATAAGATGAGCATTTGAAGGTAGATTGGCATACCTCTCCAAAAGCAGTGTTGAATCCCCTGTGTCGTTAGGCCTAACAGGCATAAAATTTTGTGTAAGCTTCCCTTATTTCATAATTTTGGATGGCTATGTAGTAAACGCTTTTATAGGATATTCTCTTACCTTTGAATATTGTTGATACGGAGGTTCCAAAATAAACGGTCCTTCTTGGTAAATTCCATATCCATGCTCTAGGAACATCAATTGGGCTTTGACTGGAATCATGATCTGCAAATACCTGCATGGTAATAAAAGGTTTCTTGATGGACATTGTCTAGTGTGCATTCTGAAGTGAGGGTAGCCTTCCTAATTCAAACGAAGAATGAGGAGATAGAATTAGTCTTACCTCATTAACTTGAAAGTAAGTTCCATTTAGCGGAAAGCTCCCTCTTGTTGCTGTTCTACATGGTATCTGTACATGTGATTTTTACATCAACGAAAAAGAAAAACAAGACTTTGCCTTATTTTTGTAAATTCATAATTCAACTATCCTTACCAGGAGTGTCCCTCTGACTACTTGTGAATTAGCTTCTCGTATACTATTGCATGAAAAACATGTTTTTTCATTACACAAATTACTTGAATCTTGGGCCCCACAACTTCTTTCTGATGGTTCTACGGAATTTGCAGTTTCGCCTAGTATTCACAATGTGGAAAACATGGGTGTAATTAATTTTGAATCTGTAATACTTTTTGACCTTATACTGTTATACATTTGCCCCTTTGCTATTCCGTCATTTGTATCATGAGTTCAGCTATATTAGATAGATTATATTTATGTCTGGGAAATTTGTTTGTGATCTTAACAACTTAATCTTGCCTTTCTTTACAAATATATCGGTAGGCTTTTGAGATTATTTCATTATGTATTTTTGCATTTACCTGGTGTCCATATTGCAAGAAGGTAGGGGCTTGGATCATCAGGCTCTCGTCTATCCATCTAAAGTTTTAAAAAGGAAGCCTTAATCAATAACAAGTGTCTTAGGTATAGATTGTCATATGATTTTGCAATACAGATTAAAACTAACCTTTTCCAACAGAGGGTGTGAATCTGGAAGTTCATACCTGCACCAATAAAAGAGGTGTTAGAGACAAGCATTTGCACGTGTTCTATTTTGTGTTTTTTGGAATATTAACATACATATAGAAAGAGAAATATCCTTATTAAACCATGCTACAATTTTCCAAATCTATTTTTGAACCTTCACTTTTCTGTAGGCAATTCATGGATAATGATGCTGCAATATGCTTACAGCTTATTAAACTCTAGAGATAATTTTTAATAGGATGCACTGCAAAATATTTAGTTGTAAAATTCGAGGGTTCATGTGATCTATTTTTTTGTTTGACCTTGTTTTGTTTAGCAGTGGTTTACTCTAAAAAAATCTGAAATATATACTTACACTTGGTGTTCTGTCCGTAGCCTACTCACGTTCTTCAGTTTGGGGGTTGGAATAGAAGCAGCTTCTTGACTTAAGGAAACCAGCGCCTTAGACATGTCACCTTCTTGGAGTTCCATGTTTTCTTGCATATAACTTTGTAGATTCATCTGAAACTCTCCCATGTTGAGTTTGATGGTTGGTATTTCATCAGGATCCTCACCGAACAAATCCTCAATGTCCTCAATGTCACTTTCACGTATGCATTCTTGATTCTGGTGTTGCTGGCTCTTCAATGATTGGCTCGCATTTTCCAATTTCTGAATTTGCTTCTGTGAGCAAGTTGTTCTGAGGTGGAGGCAGCAGCACATGATTCAAGTCTACAGCGGGGTTTCTGCAGCTTGCAATGGGAACAGTTGAACTCACTATACTTTTCTCTTCTGGTCCGGGCAAAGCAAGCCGTGCACTGTACCAAACAAGGTTCAAATTCCGTTTCATATATACAAAATTAAAAAAACTTGGTCATAATCTAATACTTGAGTGGGAGAAATGATGTTTCCCTTTCTACTACCTTCTGTTCTTCTATTTATGCTTTACACTGCATTTGTTGTTAACCTTTGAGTTTTTAATTGAACTCTAATTTTCTTGGAAAATGTAAAATTTTATGTGGCTAATTGCCTTTGAAAAAGAAACAAATGCATGCTCGTTAGATTTGGAGTTGGCGGCTTGCCATTTTGTTTTTAGGATATATTTTACACTATGAGAAAATAATGAAGTGGTTCCAGTTCTTTTATGTTTCTTATCCTGCGATTCATTTAGGAATGTCCAAAGGGCTTATTCGAAGTGACTCTAAGGGCCATCAACCCCTGAACTAATCTTTATGGATCAGCAAATTTTCATTCTCACTGATCAGCTAGGAAAACCAAATTGAATAGATCTGAAACTGTAAATAGGGATGGGGGTTAGATGGTAATGACAACTCTAAATAATACAGATTATAGTAAGCAGAGATTGACATGAAAATTGGTAAGAGAAAGGAGGAAAAGGAGACTGAGGAGGCCTTTGGGAGGGAAGTGAAGGATATTACAAAGTAAAGAAGGGGGACTGTTTGGGAAGACTGTGGAGTCCTCCAAGGGGAAGGAAAGAGCTAGTGCTGATCTGGGAGGAATAGAGTGGCAGAAGGAGGAAGTATAGTTTGTAACAAAGTGTAGAATAATATGCATGACAAATAAGTTAAACAAAACACCTAAGCATTGTAATCAGTATGCTTTATATTCAACTTACGAACCTGCAAACTGAACCTGATTACTTGATTCCAATTTATCTAACTACACTAATCTTAGAAGGGAAAAAAAACCTACGCTTTGTGATTGAGTTCATGCAGTTCATTTGGTTCTTGAATTGCTTTGTATCGTTATGTAATTGGTGAATCAGAGTGAGTTGGTTATCATTTTTATTTTATTTTTAATTATGAATATCTGGCACTGTGCTTCTAAATTGCTTATACATTTAAATGTAGTTCTTCATAAATAACGAGTTGCCAACCTTGCAAAAGCACTTGCAAAGTGTCTGCACTCTGCTCGCATTGGACATGCATTGCAATTTGGTTTATTCTTTGTGCAGAACACCTGCATAAGTTAGAAGTATGGGGGAGTTATTTTTCAATCTTCTACGTAAATTCTGACTACTAATATTTTCTATTCTACTACAGGTAGAAATGAATATTATGGCATATACCTTTCCGAATGTAATCATCTGGTAATGAAGCTCATACCTGTAGGCCAGTAATTTATATGTCAGTATTGTTTAAGTAATATGCATCGACAGTTATTCATTGTAACAAAATTATTGCATTGATTCATTGCTTCTAATTGACACATGGTTATGAGGAGTAATGGGGTTACAATGTTCTCTGATCAAACTTGCAAAGTCTTGGCCAAAGATATTTTTGAATTGACTCCAGCACTGGATACCTGCATGGAACATGAATTAGAAATTTCTAGTTGTAGAAATATGTGTTCATTGGTTAGCATAGACCACTTACAGTTCTAGGAGATGTAACTGAAGTGACTCAGGGAGTGGTTGGAGAGGGACCCATCCAAGTCTAACTGCTATCCTTCCAACATTTGTATCAACCTTTACAAAAAGGTAAAGCAGCAAGTTGATGATCCTAATTCTTTTAATCTAATGAGGGGAGATAGTTGTCAAATAACCCTTACTGGGAAAGCGAGATGATGCAGTGTTAGAAGCCGAACACACTCCACGCTTTTTAGCCCTAATCCTCGTATGCTTAACAAATAATCCCTGCAGAAGAAGACATTGTTAGATAGAAAGCTTGCATTGTTTGCAGTAATTTGTAGCCATTTTCTGTTATGTAGGAACTTTCTGGTGGTGGAGATGCTAGCCAAAAAATAAAAAATAAACCGTTGAAATAGAACTGCATACTTTGATTTATCAGGTGGAACATCTCTTAACCATTCAAGATTGATGCTTCCATGATCTCTAACCAGTCGGTTGAGGAAGTCCTGAAAACATATTGCTAGTACTATTACTTCATTTCTTTACTTAACAGTATATCTAGGAGGAAAACAGTGGCTTTAACTTAATTTGATTCACATACCTTGATTCGCTCTGCTAGCATGTTGTTCATCCCTCGTTCTTTAATAGCATTAGCAATCTCACCAACATTAGCATGTCTAAGTGTTTCATAGTCCAGTGAATCCATTGTATCTTTGCTCCTTCTTTCTATTGTCCCATTTTTCTGTACTTGCTTTCTTAAATTGTCCCAGTCAACAACATTCTTCTTTTCACTTTCTGCCTTCATTTTATTGGCCTTTGAAACTTTAACGTTTTTCTCATTATATGTCTGACTGGAAGTATAAACTTGCTCTGTTGATTTTTGTTCAGCTAATATATTATCTAACTGTGTTTGCTTATTCACTGCAGACGTTCTCTCCTCAATATCAATATTCGTTTCAGTGTACTTAGGGAAGCATGGAAAGTCCTGCATTTGTGAATTTCTCATCCCATCATTCTGTCTTTTATCTAGTCTTGGAGAAGTACTTACAGGCTCTGGGAATGAAGTGTCTCCCAATTGTAAGATCTTCTTCCCATCATTTTGAAGGTTGCTGGATGGTGGAGTGTTACTTGGGATTAGTCTTGATTGAGAAATATTTTCTGGGTGGATTAAATGCTTGCTCAATGGTCCATATGGGTTCATCATTTGTAACTCTTGAGATCCTAATATCTTATTTTGCTTCCCAGTTGATTCACTTCCTCCTACTCCTCTGATGCCCAAGCTCCTAAAATTTCTGTCTGTTGCTTTATAAAGTGCAGAAGAAGTTTGAAGCCAAGACGACATACTTTCTTCACCAAACGTTTCAAAACTCATCAACTTCTGTGCTCCAGGATCCACATCATTCAACTGATAATCACTTGAAGCTACAGCTGGCGCTTGCATTTGTGAAGTGTCAAGGTGAATTGGATAAGTAATTGTTGAACGGCAGCTGGTACTGTCTCTGCTATCTGTTCTCGTATTTTGTTTGGCATGTGAAATATATTGCATGTGTCCATCCTTGTTCCTGTCGTCAAACAGTAGCCCTCCATTTACACTATTGTAAAAATCCCTGAACATGGTGACTTTTTGTACCTGTAAAAGATTTGAAGGTAAAGCATAAGCCTTATTGCTTTTGCACCCAGTAGTAGGACCTTCTGCTTCTGAGGTGCATTCTGAGCAGGATTTGATTCCTCCAGTGCCTTGAATGATTGAGGAATTAAATGAATCTTCTGATGATATAAGTTCTTCTGTGCTCTCACCATGTTGCTGCACTGGGCTTGTGCTGGTCCCTGAGGTACCTTTTTCCCTCCAATTCTCTGTTGTGTCATGGAGTGTCACAAAGCCTCGGGTGAAGGTTTCCTGACTTAGCAATCTTCCCAATGGCATAACTGTGTCATCTGGATTTATGATGCAGACTTCTGGTTCTTCGACCAATATGTTTGTGCCAACATTGTCATCATTTGTTGACATGAGAGGAAATCTCGCTGCTAGAGACATGAAAGCAGAGCTGCAAGAACATACAAATATATTATAAACTTTTGCCAACTTGTACATAATCTTTTTCTATCATGGAAAATTTGGATTCACTGTGAAGCTTAGGTCCTTAAACTTTACCTTGAAAGATGGTCTGAAACATTCTGCGTCAGGAAAACACCTACCACTGAGTCAACCACTGATCCTTTCCACCGTGAGAAGCGTCTATCTCCTGTAGATAATTGAATAAATTCCTAAGTAAGTACTTGCAGGAAACTCATTGAAGTTTGGCTCCAGTTGATCATATTGAGTTTCTAAATCCATATCTACGGGCAATCAGTGAGAATTTGGAGATGCCTTCACTAGAAAACTTAAGAAACTTATTGATTTTATGCATGAATCTTTTTATTTTTTTTTTTATTTTTATGGTTTTACAGTTCATTAATTGGAATATCTTTGGCATGTTTGCCTCGTTGCTCAGGTTTAAACTAACACAGGAGCAGATTCCATATTCATTTTTATGCTCTTCATTTGAAGAAAGAAACTGTAGGCTCATTTCATTTCTTGGCACTTCTTTACATGAACTGGAAATGCATCTTTTGTGTAGCACATAATTCTTCTGAGGCCTCTTTTTTCTCTCATTGTTCCTGACAACAAAATAATTCCTGTTTTTTGTGGACTTGACACTAACCAACTTCCAGTGATAAAATAAAATTAAGTAAGCAAACTGTAGGAAAAATAGATGTTATATTTTGTTTCACGTAACTTCTTTTTCTTTCTATTGACATTACAATGTTTATCTAGCTTGTACTTGGTCTATTCATATGCTTTTGGCCGTGAATTGGCAATTTCTGTTAAACTTCAAACATTTCATGATAATGATTTTAAATTAATCTGATGAAATTAACTGCCACGTTCAAGTTCAGGTAGAAAAGTAAAGGTGGCTGTCACTAGATTAGTATGTGTGAATGGCTTCCTAAGAGGTGATAAAATATAATAGTCATGGGCATCTGATTAATATGATATTTAGGGATAAAAAGTTCTATAGCTTGTACCTTGAACAAGATGCATTCGTGCAATGAATGAATCAGCTCGTCCCCGGAAAATCTTCCTTTCCTCTTCCCACCACTTCTCTTTTTCCTTGTCATTTCCTTCAAGGCCCTCACTTCCTTCCTTACCCATTAACAGTTTCCAGATTCTGTCTGTTTCTGGGTCAAGGTCAACTTTAGGCCTTGGCTTACGTTTCTTAATAAATTCAAACCCCTCATATGGAACAATTGAACCATTGCCTTTGTATGGGACAAGTGCATTCTGCTCCTGTACTGATGATATGTTTCTCCCACTGAGGTTGAGACCTTCCAATTGGCAAGTTATCTCATCTACTGGTGTGGGGTATATCTGTAGAGCTGCACCTGTAGTTGTGAAATTAGCGGAACATGGTCAAAATATTTAAGCAGAATGAAAGATTTGAGTTTATAAAGGTCTAACATAGTACCTCTTGTTTCTTTCATAGGTTGCTGATTACGATTCAAGGACATCTGTTACTGGAAGCACATTATGTATGCCAGATGGGACTGATTTTGTCGAATGTGGGTGAAGTAGTTTTATTGTTCTCTGACAGATTAGCTTTGCTAGATTGGAGTATCTGTCTCCTTGAAGCAGGGGCCTTTGCTGGAGCACATTGTGAGATATCATTTGCAGATAGTGACACAAAACTCGGTGCATTTATGAAGCCATTGGTCTTCCTGTTCCTCTCTGTGTGTGAACTGAGTTCCTGTGAATTTTTTTGGTTAAGCAAATTAATGTCACCTGAGCTAGCATACTGATCATCAGTATACTTGCCTCCCCCAATGCTTTGCTTCTCTGCATCAGTGTTTCTTTTGAAATAAGAATTCAGAATCTCCTTGTTCAATTGTGATCTCAATCCATTTGGATTAACATCACTTTTACCTTGTAATCTGAACATTTCTGACCTATCATCATCTATTGTTTGGCAGGAAGGCCTTCCATAGATGTTTGTACAAGGACCATTGTCAGTTCTCCTTTTCTTAGGAGTTTCTGAGAAAAAATTTGTATGACTTCTATCCACTTGGAAAATCTCTTGGCACAACAATGAAGAACCAATTGGATTTATGGCAGTGACATGCCTGTCCTCAATAGTGTGATTATGTTCTCTCTTGGAACCCCTTCCCTCATTTGAATTGGACAGAATCCTTTTCACCAACTGAAGGCTATTGTGACTGCCATTTCCTTCTGCATGAATAGTGTTGGTGCATTTGAATGCTTCTGTTCCTGCTCCTTTCCTGCCATAGATCAGCGTTTCCCTCGCCTAAATTTCTCTCATTATCTGGAGAATTTTCTGTCGGGAGGTCTTCTATAGTAGCTAGTGGGGCTGCAGCTGTTTGCCTTTCTACTGCGGATGTATCAGTTAGCTTTTGATTCAGTAACTGGGTAAGATCACCTCTGGCTTTGGTTTGCTGGTTTTCAACTGTACGTGCATCCTGCTGGCTTATCAGAAAAGATGAATTTGGTCTATACTTGATATTTTCTAGAGAGCACATCTTTGTGACTTTAGTATCTGAAGTGATACTCAAAGTCATTTTACTTCCATGCTGCATCTCCTGCTGACCAACTATTATTCCCTGGCTTTCACTGCTACTATTTTCCAAGTCGAAATTTAGAGTTCTCCTACACGACCTTGTAGTTGTACCACAAGGATTTGTTGTATCCATGTTCAGATCATCCTGTGGAGTTGCTACTGGCTTCAGGACATTTTTTCGTACATACTTCCTCTTTTTTGGCAGGTTCTCATTAGACTCTGCCTTCTTTGGAGTTGCAGTTTTTGGAATTCTTTTGGGCTTGCCTTCTGTGATTACCTTTGGCCTATGCTTTTGTCGTTTGGGTGCTTTCTGATCAGGTGTCTTATTCAGGTCAAAACCCTGGTCTTTTCCCCTGATGGAATCCTTTTGTTCCACTTCTTTTCCTCTGTTTGGTGTAGAAATGACTGCAGATGATGAATCTACAATGTTCTGTAACAGTCCATCACAGTATTGCTGGATTTCATCTCCTATAGGCGTGGTTGAGTTTTCTGGCTTATTTTTCTCCTGTATTGGGCTTTCAGATATTATCAAACTTGATGCTGCAGAAAGCTTGTTTCCCATGTTCGTTCCCCAATTTGTGGTTATTGGTGTCAATTGGATGGAGTTGGAGATACTCAACACAGCATCAACATCTGTTAGTGGGGTGGAGTTAAGATCATACGTGGGTTGGCAGGGCATGGGAAATCCATCTGTAGTCAGCAGTTTATAAGTTTATCAGTCGGCTGCTGAGTATGTGCAAACCAAAAGAGGTAAGTATTGTTTTGAAACCAATAGAAATGGAGTTACTGAGTAGCATAATCACTATGATTGTCACCAATTGCAATTTACAGATGAAATACATATGATGTCAAGTTTTCTTTATTCAGTTGGTAGGACAGAACCAGAATAAAATAAAGTGTTTGTCTGACCAGTGTCCCAAGGGCACTTGATAAGGTGTAATAATTATGGTTTTTGGAATTTGAAACTTCCAAAAGTAGTTATCACCTTAACAAGTGCCCTTAGGACACTCATTGGACAAACCTTAACATATTCATAAGATTTTTACTTGTTTTCATCTTCATCGGCTACCAAATTGAAAGTGTGTTTTTTCTTCAGTGTTTAACAATGACTATATCCCTATGCTGAGTTATTGATGCCAAATGGAGTCATTTAAATCTGTTTCTTTGTTCGCTGCACTACAGCAAAACATCAATTCAGTAGGAACTAAGGTATAACTTTCACCTCAGGCAGATACTTTCATGATAAAATCTTGTGACAAGAATTTGGTGATACCATGTTTTTGGCTGTAAATGATAAATTTCCTCATATTTTGTTTTGGACCAGAGTCTGGCTGGAAAAAGGAAAAAAGCGAACAGAAAATAAAAATATAACAATCTAACTAAAAATTTCTTTAAGAAAAAAGGTGTAGTTGAAATTTTAGTTGCAGAAGTTAACATAGCTGTAAAACAAAAATTAGTTACTTACAGTGGGAAGTCTCAGATAAGTTGTCACTGCTATTGAGAAGGTCTAAAAAGGAGCTGTGATTTTCATTGCTGAGCAAGAAGTCAAGCGAATTATAATCCCTATGATTGCTGTCAATTGGAGGAATGCTTATTTGGAATCAGAAGTCTGTTTGTGCTGGTATGTGAAGGGTCTGAACCTGGGTGACAGCTGTGGTTGTTGAGCAATAATTTACTTGCATGGGAATCTCTCCTATTACTGTCAGCTTGAGAATGTAACTTGGGTAGCAGTGGTCTATTTGCTGCCATGTTTATGCTGACATTCAGATCCCTGTTTGCTGTGGCAACTTTAGCTGCATTGTTTGTTTGCAGAAGTTCTAATGGGGTACTGTTGGTACTGTTCAATCCTTGGATGTCATAGCGGAGTGCCTGGTTGTAAGAACCTGCAATGTGATTGATGATTTGGTTTCTCCCTGGTAAGCTATTATCCAAATTATAATACTCTCGGTTTCGACCTGTTTGTAAAACTGGGTTGGGCATTTGTACTGGACAATTGGGATTCTGCATCTCTTGTATGTAACTAATTCCAGTTTCAGCCAGGTCTTGCCAATTTGCTCTTCCCAGTTGAGTCACATGTCTATCTGCTGGTATTGGGTGAGATCTTTCCAGAATGGACTTTTCAGGAGTGACTGGAAACCAAGAACCATTCCTCTGAAATTCTTCTTCTTGTGGACTCCAAAATCCTCCTTTGTAGTTCATTCTTGAAAACAGCTACAAGAAACACAAATCTGTTTTTTTTTTTTTTTTCCTTTCCTTTTCACTTCTAATTTGTATCCCTATGTATCAAATTCTGATTTTCCCTCGACCCAATTTTCGTGGTGAATCGAAAAAAGCTTGACATACTCAACAAACCCTTTTGCTTTACCCCCATTCCCTCATACCAGACTGTCCAAAAACCCTGCATACACATTTCTCAGAAAAACAACCCAACATTCCTTGCATCATATAAGAAATTAATAACACAAAAACAGTCCCATCTGCTATTCGCTAGAAACCAGATATTTCTCAACGACTAATATCCAGCTATATCTCTAGTCCTTTGGGTAAAGAAGGAAATGATAAATAACAATGGAAAGCTGCTAAAAGCACAAACCATCCAGTATATATTCTGACCTTTAATCCAATTTAAATGGCCAAGATTTTGGTACAGAATAGAAGATAATAATCTCTACAGAATCTTCCTGCGATATGAGAAAATTAAACTTCTTTATTTCTCATATATATAGCTTGATTTGATATGCATGAATTAATAGAATTAAAAATGGTAAAATGATATTAAGTTGCAGCTCAACTCACCGATCTGTTTGTGTGAAGGATGGCCAGAGTAGATACGGAGTGAGTCAATGTCGGAAAAAAAATCCCAGTCAGTTCCGCGGTAAACCAGGACAGAGAAACAGAGAGGTAGGTAGAGAGAGAGAAAATGAAACTGATAGAATCAATATTTTTTTTTAAAAATATTATATAACCAAAAATAAATAAATCTGGGCACTTACTGTGTTTATGAAATAGGCACTCCTCAATTAATACTTTTTTTTTCTTTATGTTATTCTCTCTTTTCCTCAAGTTCAATGACTTTACAATATTCATAACCAACTTTTCACTTTTTTATTGTTTCTGTAAATTCTTTTGTTCAGATTAAAAGGAACTAGCTTTTTTTATTATATATATTTGTGTTGTAAGAACTCATTTTAGTTTTGTAATTGATTCTACTTTTTCATAAAAAATAATAATAACGATAATATATATATATATTATTTATTTCAAAATATTACTTTATATGAAGAAAAAGGATGGTATAAAAAAATTCAGTAATTTTTTGTTTTTACAATTGTAGTTGTTGCAAAAATAATTGTTTTATAAAAGAATTCATATAGTATCATCTAACAATTTACCAAATATTTATAAACACAATTAACTTGAAGTGGATTTTTATTTTTATTTTTTATTTTTTTGGGATTAATGAGTCAAAAAGTAAATTATATTACTGTTGAAACTCCCAAAAATTAATGTTTTCATTTTTGGAGTCCTGAGAACCTCTCTAAAAGTAATTAATTAAATATCATTAAATTCTTCCCAAACTGGTATTGCCAACAAGTAACAATTTCTTTCTTTGTTTCCATATATAATAACCCCTTAAATGAATTAATTGTGAGTAAAAACTACCAAAGTAAAACTTAGATTTTTAAGTTTATAAAATTAAATTAAATTGAAGTACAAATTAAGGTGGAGGGTTAAATTTGTAATTCACTTAGCAGAGAAGATGCATGTGCGTAACTGCGTATGACTCACGGTTAGGCTATTGATTCGACCGGAGACCAAGAAGACTTTGGGGCATTGCACCTGGGGCAGCCAAAATAGGTGCCCAACGAAAAAGTGAGAAAAAAAGAATTTATTATAGACGTAACTTTCGTGATGCTGTTGATTAGACTACGATCTTTTTCGCTTGCATGCATGAAACACGTAATGGGTCCTACTTAAAAGATCAACATTGATATTAATTATTTTATTGAGCGTGTAAGTATCTTAACATTCGTCTAACTTTTCTAAAGCATAAATCGAACATCTTTTGCTTAATAAACAATTATTTGACACAGAAGATTGGGATCAATGTAAGTTGTGCGCTAGTCCTATAATTTATATATATATAATACATGAATCTTATAAGTTAATAATTATAAGGATAGAGAAACTTAAAAAGTAGTAACACGAGCATATTTTTTGCAATGTTTGATATTAAGACTTAGTTTAATAATATTGTGACTTTTTGAGAGCTGTTGTATTCTCATAACTCTTGTAGAGCTGTTTTTGAAAATTTATAATAATAATATTTAGTAAAATAATGTAAAAGCTACTCTCAATAAATAAAAGTCACAAATTAGTATTTAGTAAATTCATTGTAAAGTTACTTCAAAATTTAAATTAATTATAATAGATATTGATACAATAAGTAAAAGCCACAAATTAGTATTTAGTAAATTCATTACAAAGTCCACTTCAAAGATTTAAATTGATTATAATAGATATTGATAATAAACAAATAGATATTTAACTTACTGCATTAATTAATAAAAAGATAAATACGAACTTTCATTAAAAGTTGAAGTTATATTAGTCTTTTAAATTTTTGAGAGCAAAAACTAATTTTTAAAAACACCTATTAAAGTATGTTTAAAGGCACCCCCTGATTTTCAAAAGCTTAGAGCAGAAGAACCCTAATTTTTTTTATTTTTTTTATCCAAACATACAAAAATTAACTTATATTTTTCAAAAGTATATGAACTCTCAAAAACAAACATTACTAAATTAAGCCTAAATTACATAAAAGCAACATAAGCATTTTGACTTACACCATAGGCTACTGGAAAATTAAAGACACCCACATAAGCATCACCAAAAAAAAAAAAACCCTTGAAATACGCTACATATAAGCATTTCTACTAGCTAGTATATAACATCTAAAGTTACAAGGAAAGATACTTTAAAAAGTTACAACATGAGTGTTTTGTACTTTTAATGTCTAATTTCATCTTTGTATTCAAACATTGAAAATTTATCACTTCACTGAAATACACTATAAAAGAAGAAGTATAATAATCATAATAAAGGAATTAATAACAATTAAAAGCCTATATATATATATATATGAACAAGGACAATTACCATGTCTACCTCTCTTACTCCTCACAATTGTTACTCTCAATATTACTTTTCACTCGTCAAATACATCCATTTAAAAAATAATAATAATAATAATAAATTGCATTCATGTTTATTATCTGCACATCAGTTTCCCAAACTTCCAATGAAACTATTGTTACTGTGATCACAACTCAATTATGCTATGGCTAAATAATTTTTACGTATTAAACTCTAAATTTAAATTCTATTGGGATTGTTCTCTAAGAAAATATATTCAAGGGAAGAAAACTTTTAAGACGCCTCACATATTAATTCTTAGCTTCTATTAATTAATTGTATATATAAATTAATTAATATTTGATCAATTATTAGTATATAAAATTGATATATTTTAAATAAGTAAGAATGTGATATGTTCACTAACATCGACTATTATTGAATTCTAATCAAATAAATTATTTCATTTACAGAAAATATATAAATTAAAATTGACAGCATATCAGATAATAATTAATAATTGAAATGTCAATTAAAAAATTAAGACTAAAAAGATCATGAATATACAAAACCAAAAAATAAATTTTAATTATTTTTTTTTGCTAATAAAAATAAAATAAATTTTAATTAAATTCTTTGAGTTAGATTCTGATTGATCATGCACATGTGATGTGACTTTGATTAAATCTTGACAAATTAATTTAAAGTGTGTAGGCCAATGGGTAGCCTTAATTGCAAAACTGTATTTGTGGACCATCTCAAAACATAGTACTGAAACACTGAATTTTTTACCCAAACCACCACTCACATGTTTTTGTTATTCTTTGCAAAGAAAAGAAGGCACCAAAACCTACCACATCAAAGGAAAAAACGAAAAGGAAAAAGCAAAAGAAAAAGAAACTGGTGGGACCAGAATTGCATTGTATTAATCAGTCATAGACTCATAGATTGATGTTAGGTGGTCTGAATAACTTTCTTGTACAACGTTATCTTTTCATTTGTCCTTCATTAAACTTGTCGCTGTATGAAATGAAATGGGTGACCAAACTTTATCCACGTTGGAAGAGAGAGAAATTTATAAGAGTGAGTTAGATTTTCTATTTTTTTTTTAAGACAAATCCTTCTTCTAACATTAATTTCATGAAAATAATATCACATATATGATTTAGTTATTTTCAATGAATTTGATGGGAACTTTGCAAATTGGACTCTTTTCGTTGGATTTTTATTCTTATGTTTTTATAGAGGTTACTTACATGATATATTGTGTTACTATATACAATTAAACAAAAATTGGAACGTATGATAGAATTAGTTGAGAAAATAAGTAGAATATTGGATCGAAACACATTATAGACATCTCTAAGTTTGAATTTTATTAAGATTAAGGAATGATGAGATTTTATAAAGAAAAGTGTTACTCTTATTGTGTAGTTTAATGTTAAGTCTTCATATGATTTAAGAAACAAGATAAATAATAGTATAAAATTGTAGATGTGGTCGTGTATATTAAATTAATATAAAAAAGTGATTTTACTCCTAGAAGTTAAAAAAAAAAAATTTTATATAAAAAGTGCAGCTTTGTACATGTTATCACTAAGATTAAAGGGCATATTTGATTTAATATTTAGTAAAAAATTATGGTTTGAAATGTTGTTTGGTTACAATTCATTTTTTTTGCTATTTGAATGATTTTAAAAATTGTAATTGCAAATCATGATTGGAAACGGTTTTTTTTTTTTTTTTTTTTCACTATGTAAATTATCAAAAAAGGCGTGCATGAAGTTATATCTTTTAATATATCCAAAAAAAAAAAAAAAAGACATGAAGGAGAAAATTGGTGAAATTGCAGAGAAACAATGGGTTGCAATTATAAGCAAAAATAAAAATAAAAGCTGCCAAATGATAGTTGATTTTTTTTAATGAAAAAAAAAAAAAAGAAGAAATTTGGGCTACCGACAATCATATAACCTAGGATGACATTTAAAAATAAATAAATAACAAAAACCAAAAGGCTTGTTTTTCCGTTTGAGGAGTGGGCCGAAGCTTACTTCCCGGACGCCAACCGAGACGCGAATTTTACAAGCCTAACACCTAGTTGTTAGCCTAAAAACCAAACGGGGCCTAAACAGGACCTTGCTTTTAAAGCACACGTCAATGTCCTTTTTTTATTTTTTTATAAATATAGTATTTAGAATTTATATCTATCACTTTAACATGGATTTGACTTTTTAAAGTAACCTTGACTTATCTTGACTTTTCAAAAAAAAGTCAATGTCTTATTTATATTAACATAATTTAAATTAAAAAATAATAAAATATTCACACATCAATCAATGAGAATTCAAAACATAATAATATCTAAATAGGATAATTTTAATTTTTAATTAATATTTTAAGTGTACTTGCACCTTATTATTTTCCAATTTTAGAAACTAATATGTGCAAATACTATTTTTCATTTGTTAACATTAGAATATCTAAACATGTCGCAATCGGCCAATAGTATTAAAATTTTTTACTGCCATATGTAATATTTATAATTTAATAATATGTGTTACGAAGGTAATTATATTAGAAAATTTTAAATTAATTTTACAAAGCAACAACTTCAAGGATGATTGCTGGGGTCCACTAGTACGATTGTTATTAAATTTCAAAGAAGGATAAAAAAAAGAAAAGTAAAGCCCATTAATGATACAACATATTACTAGCAATAAGTAGCTATACCAGGTCGGTAAGAGCAATTAAAGAAAGAACACATGAAATCTTTTTTTAAAATACCAAGAATGAGATTAAAAATATAATTTCTGACTTGATTTTCCCCCTTATGCATTTTTGATTTAGATAAATATTAAGTTTTCAAACGAAAGCATAAATAATGTTTTTTAAATTATTCATTTTTGTATATAAAATATTAAATTTAAAATAAAAATAAAAATAAATAAATTTACTACCTAATAGGTGAATCAATATGTTAGCCAAGGATAAAAGTCTTATATTATGATAGTATTATTATTTTTATTTTATTTATAATTTAATATTTGACTCATTAAATTTTTGTTATAAGTAAGTTAACGTGTTGTTTTACTTGAAATAATAGGTTGAAAAAATATAAAGTTAAAAAAAGAAAATTTATAATATATAAGTGCAAAAATATATTAAGTAAGTTTTTTTTTTTTTCGCTCAATAGAGAATTAGAAATGATAAAAGAAAGAAATTAGGGGATGCTTAGAATATAGTGGAAGGAAATAATCTACCCAAAAAAAAAGAAAAAAAAAAGGTAGAAAGAAAAAAAATTGAAGGGAAGTGAAAAGTTTGGAAAAACAAAAGTGGGTAGGATAAGCCCAAACACAAGTGGGCTGGTTGTAGTTTGTCCAATGACATTTGTGCTAGGCTAGATCACATAATAGATGTCTACCCACTGAATTGGGCTTTCTCTCTTTCAATTATTGTCTTAATAAAACCAATGGGCTAGACGGATAGAGACTCCATATTTTATTTTAGTATCTCAATTCTTGGTATACTAATAAAAATATGTTAAATTATTGAAAAGGGGTAGAAGAGGTAGAGAATTATTAAATTAACACTGTTAGTTTATCATATGATACTTTTAATGACACGATCTATTTTTATTGATAGTTCGTGAATTGAGATATTAAAATAAAAGATAAGATTTTTATCCGGGCTATACTCATTCTAACACTTCAAGGTTTAGATGGGCCTTACGTTGGTCAGGAAATTAGAAGTATAATTAGAAATTGAATGAATAAATAAATTAATATTTGATCCAGTCAATTAATAAGCAAGCGTATATATCTGTAATATCAACTATCACACGTGGATTTAATCAAATTGACTTATGTGTTATAATCTTATTTATTAATAATATAAATCTCTCTATAAGTAACATAGTATAAGCGAATCAAATATTAATTCTTGAAAAATAATAATCTCTTATAACTCGTATTTAATTTTTATCTATTATTTTCTCGTAGTTAGTTGTCTCTGTATATAGACAATTTTTTTGTTCTCAAACACTAACAAAAGTAAGATAGATCATATTTTGTTTTACTATGATCTTTATACTACTAGAACATTCATTGTTAAATAGCAAGGATGACTTTTAATTTCTAAATAACAAATCGTGTTATATTAGTTTTAATCCTAAAAAGGTAATACTAACAAAAGATAAAATTTAGAAAATAAATTTTTTAAATATATTCTTATTTTGGTAAAATTCAATTAAAACAAAATCCATATTGAAATGACAACCATGAAGAAAACGAGAGATAGTTGGTTTTTTATTATTGTCCCACAATTGTCCAAATCTTTATTGATTTCTCCATCTCCATCACTATTTGCTTTCAACAATTCGAACGAAGAAAGAGTTGTTGAAGTTCTTCCACGTAGACAACTTAGAGACCATTGACACCACATCATGCCAACTAACAATGTCAAGTAACATTCTCTTTCTATTAAATTTCATATTTGATAACAAATAAATTTAATCCCAAGTTGTAAAAATGATCTTAAAAAAAATTATATTAGTTAAAACAATTCACATATTATTTAAACAATATAATATAATGTTGTTTTCTTAATTAAGTAACACTTTATTCATATAAATTATTGCTTATTTTGTAATTGCGAACTTTGAACTATTGAATTATATACATAATTCTCATATATAAGTCACAATTAGTAAATAATACTAAATCATTAGCTTTAACAAAATAATAAATAGATAAATAACCCTTTTGATAATTTTTTTAATTTATGTATTTTTCTATGTACATCTTTTTAATTATTTTTTAACGAAATTAAACTTTTAATATTGATTCAATTTCAGCATAGAAAGACAATATTTAAATTTATTATAATCTTTAGTTTCTTGTCATCATATTTAAATTATCTATACATTTGCTAATTTCATTTTCCTCATTTATAAAAATCGTATAAGTTCTTGTTTCAATTTTCGTTTTAATAATATTTTCATCAACATTTTCTCATTTTGGAGAGTTCAATTGTTAAAAATAAAAAATAAAAAAGTGATAGATAGTGAAAAACATAAAAAAATTAAAAAAACTTATGGACTATGATAGCTTAATCTCTTTTGAGTTGATTTGTTAAACCCCCATTTATATCAACTCGGTAAAAACCTACTTAACCTGGCCAACCCGCCCTACTTGATCGATTTGATCCACCTAAGACGTGTGAGCATTTATAGCCAATGACTATAGATATATACATATATCTTAAATCTTAATTAAGTAATATATTTTATTACATTTTATAATTCAAATAACTAATTTACAAATATATGTATTACAAAAATTATATTAATTTATATTAACAATTAAATAATCAATTATTAATTATTTTCCTTTTAAGTAGAAAAAGACTTTTAACTAGGTTCGTATGTGTTAATATTTTATAAATAAAAAACTTATAATATTAATTGTAAGAAATAATTATAATTATAATAATAGTTAATATATGAATTATTAATTATAAAAACTTTATTTTAAATAAATTATAATTATTGCACTTTAAAAAGTATTTTACAACTCCCTTTAAAATCTAAATAAAAATATCCTCATTTAATGTATTCATGAAAGTACAGTGAACAGTGCTATTCCAACTTTCGACGTGTACACGTGACTGAAATGATTTTGTAATCAGCACATGCACCAAAATTTAACTTTTCTGAACCGAAATGACCATTTCACCTTGGGTGAATTAAATGAATAATACACGTCCAGATGAGCAGTTTCGTCATTCACAAATATATCCAACTAGGTACCGCGAACTCTCCGAAATCGAAAGGAATAATCCGGAATCTTATTTAGCATATACGCTTCTTTTTATGGAAACCCAAAATCAATAATAACATAACTAAAAAATAATAATAATAAATATATATATATATATATATATATAAATGATTTCCCAATAAAAATGACTGTTTAGTACCTCTCAATTATTTAAGTCAAAATAAATTTTATTTTATTTTATTACGTGCTTTATATAAAGAGAATTTAAAGTTAAGCACTTTTTTTTTAACTATATATATAAGATAAAGAAGGAAAAGTAAACATTTTTAGCATAATAAATTCAGTTAGAAAAACTCATTTAATTGGGAGGAAGAGATAATAATACTTCAAATAAAATAAATATATTATCCTTGTGTAATAGAAAGAAAAAAAAAATCTTCAATATTCTAAATTTTAGTCTTGAAAAATAACAAATAAATAAAAATGCTAGCAAAACGAAGAGCATAACCTGATAATTAAACTCTCAAAAGGGTAAATCAACTAGTTAAAATGTAATTTTTTTTAACACTAAATACAATAACTAAAACATAAAATATTTTTAAAATAATAATTCATTAATTATAATAAAATCATCATCTTACATCATAATAATATTAAAAGAATTTAAATATATATATTTGATCCATCACAGTTTCAACAGTACATTAAATCCAAAGATGACGATAGGGAGTTTTATCCCGCAAACTCATTGCAATAGTCTTACAAACTGTTTCTTCATGTTCGATCTTTGATAATAAAAAATTTAAAAAATTGTTAAATACTATAAATGCAGTTAATATTATTTTCGAAAGTAGTTGGCAAACAATTTGAATTTATAAAAATCTATTTTATATTTGAGTAAATTATACTTTTCACTCTCGAGATTTATACGACACTAAAATTATAACTTGAAAATATAAGATTAAAAACAAGATGAAAAGCTAAGATTGTTAGAAATAAGATTAAAAAATTCTTAATTTTTTCTTTAAAGTATCAAAATATCTTACTTTATTTTTTTATTTTTATATGTTTCATAAATATTTAATTTTTATATATTTTAAACTAATTTTGGTTTTTAGTCTTAATAGCCATATATTTTAACTCAATTTGTTTAGTTTAATTATTTTATTTTAAAGAAAATATCAAGAAAATATTTTACACCATACACAAGTAAATTTCAATTTTAATTTTAATATTAAACAAAATATGTTAATTGGAATTGTTTCTTTATTTTATTACGATACGAGCTATAAAATAATTTTTTTTATATTTAAAAGATAAATTCAAACTTGTATTAAGAAAATAAAATTTAAACAAGTGATATAAATATATATATATATATATAAATTTAGTACGAAAAATAATAACTTTTCTTCTTTAAGAGAAAAAGTTATTATGAAATGAGAAGATAAAAATATCTTCTTAATTTTTAGAAATTTTTATTATTTTACTGATAATTATAAAAAATTTATTAGTTTTTACTATAGGATTTTTTTTTACAAAAATTTCCAATTTAATTAATATTTTAAACCTAAAACATTCTAAAAAATAAAAAAGTCAAAGTGAAAAGGAAATATTTATTTCTGTCTAAGAAAGCATACACCAAAACACAAATTTTACTATTTTAGATTGTTTGCCTTCTTTGAGTTCTTCTTAGTTTCTATACCTCCTTGTTTACCCAACAAAGAAATTTATTTTAATATTTGAAAAAAAAATTAATTATGAGTTATTTTTCTTGTAAAATTCAAACTTATGATTTTTTTTTAGTGATATTGTAAGTTTTATTTTTCCATTAGAGATATGAATAAGAAATACTAAATTTATATATATATATATATATGTAAAAATTAAATTTAACTTAAAATACTATTATAAGAAAAAAAAAATTAATATAGAAAAAGTAAGTATTTAAGACTTGTTAGAAAATGTTTAAATTTAAAACAGTTTATTTTAGTAGTTTGAAAAAAAAAAATGAACTTTAAAAAAAAAATATATATATTTCCTCTTTTATAATTTAGTCTTTATATTTTGTTTGTGAACCTAACACTCAATTCTCTCTGTCTACCTTTGTTTCTGTGCTTATTCGCCGTCACAAGAAAGCCTCACCAACCAAAAATCATTCATTGAAATTTCAAAGACGATTACTACAAGTTTTTGTGAGCTACAAGGCTTAATAGGAAATGGGTGCGTAGAATAAGCAGGGCTTTACCCTGGCAGTGCAAGTTAGTCTCCACCACTTCGGTGATGCTTGGTGTACTGTGTGCACGCCCCAAGCCTTGGATCCTCAGCTCCCTCACCTCTTTCTTCCACGGCTCGGCGGCTCACCACCACCATAGTCGGCTTGTTCAGAGCCCGGTACATTTCTGCTTGGATTTCTCTGCCGACGGAGATCGGCTAAAGCGCCGGCGCCATCACTCTAGTGCCTGCAAACCTTGTGGGTCGTGCGGTGGCGCGGCTTCTATATGGCACGCGATCCTACCGTCAGGAGGTGAAGGTGGATTTCGAAGCGATCTTCGACGGTCGGTGATGCTCCACCACGAGCTGAAGGGAGAGGGTTCGTGGAATGTCGCATGGGATGCACGTCCAGCTCGGTGGCTGCATCGGCCCGACTCAGCTTGGCTTCTCTTTGGTGTATGTGCTTGCCTAGCCCCGCCTGATTGGCCTGTGGCCAATTCCGAGGCTACCCACTTAAACGATAAGATCAAAAGTTGTGAATTGAATGGATTGGGCTCTGATAAAAACGATGGCGGCTCTTCTGATTACAGGGTCACAGGTTACTTGATGACTTTAAGAATTACTCGTGTTTTTAAATTTGTTATCTTTGCATGTAGTTCTTTTGTCTTCTTCTTTCATATTTTGTAGATTTTTCCTTTCTGTATGATAACTTCAATGTCTAATTTGTATGAAAATGAAAAAAAAAAATTATGGTATTTTAACGTCAAGTATTAGTATGCTTTTCAGTTTACATCTAATACATTTTTTTGTTTCTTTGTTAATGTATATCAAATTTATTGTATTGGTTTTTTTTTTTTTTGGGTCTAAAGGAAAAAAGAAGATTTTTTTCTCTCTGTTTAATTTAAGTTGAGGTTAAGATATAATAAATAGTATTTTCACTACTTTTTCTGCTAATGTTAATCCTTTGCTATTTCTTAAAAGCTAGACCCAAAACTTTTAAAAGGGGGCAAAAGTAAACAAAAAGTGCTTTATATACTTTATCTTTCAACTATTCTTTGTTTAGATAACGTTTCTTTTTCTTTACAAAATTGTTGGTGATGGTATGTGGTCTCTGTATTAAATTTAAGAGCTTGTGTCTGTGATACAGCTTGAATGTGTGAATTTCAATTCTTCCTGCAATTGCCCAATTTGCTAATTACAAGTAGGAGCTAAAATGAGAATGCTACAGGGGTGCCTGCTGATGGTCGATGCCTGTTTAGAGCAATAGCTCATGGAGATTGTCTAAGAAGTGGGGAAGAAGCTCCTGATGAGAATCGCCAAAGAGAACTTGCTGATGAATTAAGAGCCCAAGTAAGAGTCTATCTGTCTATGCATAAGGGGAAAGAAGGATTCCAATTTGCTTTTCAAATTTCTTCCAAACTTAAGATTATGCTCTTTGTAACTTCATCATCTTATTGTAGGTTGTAGATGAGCTTTTGAAGAGGCGTGAGGAAACAGAATGGTGAGTATTGATAATTTTCTATTTTATAATAAAGGTTCCATGTAGTGGGCTAATGTGATTAATTCTGATTTTGTTTTCCTCTGATGTTTATAGGTTCATAGAGGGGGATTTTGATGCATATGTAAAGAGAATTCAACAGCCTTATGTATGGGGAGGGGAACCTGAGTTGCTGATGGCTTCTCATGTTTTGAAGTGAGTTTCAGACTTTAACTTGACTTTCCATATTGTCAATTCTGGTGACAGTACTTGTATCAATGTGATGACAGAGTAAACAAGCATATTACCATACATCTAGAAAGCAGTTCAAATTATAATGGCACATTCCAGTTTATTTTTAACTACTAGGTATTCCTGTTGTTCTAAAAGTGATATGTAATCTTGTTCAATGCCATGCACCGTGTGTTCTTTTAGAATGACAAAAAAAGAAGGAACAGGAAAGATGTAGGTATAAATATATCTATCTTGTTTATGATTCATAGAGTAGATGTAACTGAATCTTATTCTCAAAAAGGACAAATTCTAGAGGAATTGCATGCAAAGTGAATTCTTAGGTACTGTTCTGTTGACACTGTTGGTGTTTATTACTTGTGTGTGTGTTTAAAATGCTTCGTATTGAAATAGGACATGAACTATTGAGCTTTGAGTTTCAGTTTTCAGTACTGTATCTGATTCACCTTCCTTAACATCCCAGGACACCGATATCGGTCTTCATGAGGGAGAGAAGCTCAGGTGGATTGGTAAACATAGCAAAGTATGGTGAAGAATATAAAGAAGATAAGGAGAGTCAGATCAATGTGCTATTCCATGGTTATGGTCACTATGATTTGTTAGAGAGTTACACAGATCAAAGTTGCCTGAAATTAAACACGTAAAAGTTGGTTATGGATTTTAGGGTATCTTACCCGCCTTCATCAAATAATTCAAAATTTGGCTTTAAGGTTATTCTCAAGTTTAGTTGTCTTCTGCAGGAATTCATTTCAAGCGATAGGCTTGTTCAATTTTTGTAGTTTGCATATTGTTTGAGATATTTTGTATTTCAATATACATGTCAAATTGATGATCACCATAATAATAAAATGGGGGCTTTCAGGATGAAATTCTGTACGAGCATCATTTTTCTTTTCCTACTGGGTTGGTGATTTTTCATATTACCCATATTTTCCTTTTCTTTCTTCTGGATATGGTAAAGAATATTTTCTAATTTGTCATATAACTTGAACAGCACTAGGTTGATATTTTCAGGGAATAAGAATACAAACAGGTAAGTCATAAGTGTATTGCTTTGCTTTATCTTCTCTGTTGAGGCCGGAGGGCAGTATCTAATGATAGTGGGCAGTATCTACTGATGTTTTAAGGCTGCAACTAAAGTGTTTTGGCAACTTATCAAGAGATGCCCACTAATGTTTGAGGGCATAATGTTTCAATGAAACTCACTCTTAGTGGCAAAGGCACTACATAGAAAGTCACGTTCTTAATTCTTTTAGGTTTGTAACTTCCTGTTTGGTCAGATCATTTTTTTTCCAAAAGTAACTAAAATATTGCTGTTTCTTTCTCATATTTTTCTATTTTAAAGCTGAATGTCCTTGGGAAATCTTGTTAAATGATTTTAGATATGGTAACCGTTGGTAGAAGTTCACCACACAAAATTAGCCAGATCAAATAAAAAGAAGCAACTAAAATATTGGTTTTTTTTTTTTAATTTTCTTGTGAACTGTGTGGCCCACCAATCAGCGACATGGTGGCTGAGCATGGTCAGCTGCTTGGAAAGGAATTGAACCAGGTAAAATTGCAATTCTTAGTTTATGTTAAAAAGTACCTTGGTAACTTACATCCATCCTAGATCTAACATATAATCTAGCCGGTTTTGTGATCTTACAGTCCCTCTTTCTTAGGAGTGAAGGTTCTACTAGACTGACATGTTCTTATAATGGGCTTGGTAGTCTTATTATGCAAATGCTTGTAGTTTTGGAGGCATAATAATGATCTACAGATTATTCTTTGATAAGAAAAGGAAATATATTGAGAGGAAAAGGAGGAACTGGAGCAAAAAACTAGTATGACAGGGCCCTCCAGTCCTTCTGTATATTCCAAAGAGAAGACTCTTTAAACCCAAAGCTGAGAATCTAAGAGAAGCTAAAAATACTAATTCATCCCAAAGAAGTTGCAATAGAAGGAATTGTCTCTGAAGTTCTAGAATTGTACTCCAACTAAAGACAAAAAATCAATGCAAACATGGAAGACTTGAAATGAACCTTAATGAACAAACAAGATATCTAGTAGAAAGATTTGCGAGAAAAGGAACATGAACTATCCATTTTGAACCCTTCAAAGAATTGAGAAGATTAACCAAAATAGAAAGATCACAGAACGATTCAAATACAACTGCCCACTGGCGGTTTACTTAGGGATTGACAGACAATTCCTTGTCCTTCAAGCAGAGGAGGATGGTATTCTCTTTCTCCTCAACAACAGTACAGTACCAAAAACATCGGAGATACTGCGGTGATAACCCTCCCACAGTTGAGCGCACACGAACACATGCAGAGAGGTGTCAAAGCTCTTTAACAATTTTTTTCTCTTTTTGGTTTCCTACGAGCATCCCCAGTCTAATCTCGTTCAGAGTTTGTGGTTGCCCTCCCACAACTGTTTTTCTGTCGGCTCAAATTCCTGACATTGGAGGCCCTCAACCGCTGAGTTCAAACATCTTTGAACTATGCCTTGTTGGGTAACACGATTTTGTTTTATATTGCAGGCAATCAGGCAAGTAGTTAGGTCTCAATGTATTTTTTATCTATTGTGATTTAAATATGACAGATGTGTTCACCAATGGAAAACAACACTTAATAAGGAGCTGCTTGAGCATGCTCGGGCCTGCTGATTTGCATCTTTATTTGTTGTTTCACTGACACCATGAAGGTGGGAGCCGCACGCTCCTGCAAAGCTCTGCTCTGAAACTTGCTTAGGCTCGACCGCCACCATAGTGAATGTGCCGAAGACAAAGAAGACTAACTACAGGAGTGGAGAATGCAGGAAACACACCCCGCACAAGGTGACAGCACAAGAAAGGCAAAGATAGCCTTGCAGCTCAAGGAAAGCGTGGTTATGATCGGAAACAGTCAGGTTATGGTGGGCAAACAAAGCCCGTGTTCCACAAAAAGGACAAAACTACGAAGCAAATTGTCTCGAGGCTGCAATGTCAGGGTTGCAAACATGTCTCTCAGCATCCGATCAAGAGGTGCAAGCACTTTGAGATTGGTGGAGATAAGAAGGGGAAGGGAACTTCTCTTTTCTAAGTTGAAAATTAGGAAATGTGGCTCATCACTTTTATAATTGCTCGTATTTTCTATTCTCATGTTATTCTGTATTTTGGAGTATTTTATTTTATCTTTAGCTTGACAAATGTTATATGAATCTTTGAGCAAGATATTTATGTATGCTTTGCGCTAACTGATTTACTGGAGAAAAAAAAAAACTGATACCATGAAGTTTCATTGTTTTCAAAAGGCTAGAACTATTATCAAAAGCAAACATACTGAATAACATCAAGAGAAGTAAATACCATCTGAAACAATGTCATTTGAAAATATCTTCAACATCTCAGATAGAATTCATAAAGCCATATGCTCTTGTCTGCTAAAATACCTCACTCGTGCTGGTAAAAGAAGAGAAAAATTGAAACAAATATTTCATGGTTTATTTATTGCAAAAGAAAATAATTCAAAATCTGCATGGCTCTCACTGTAAACTGTTTACTAGCTTCTTCTTTCTTTTTTTTCTGTAAACAAAACGCCAAGTACTACAGACAAATAGGCAAACCATGATTTCTACATCTGGTCAAAACCCACATGCTGCTTCCACTTGTTTTTGACTAAATCTTATTTTCTGTATAAGAATTTCATGAGCATAACAAAATTCTCCTTTCACTTATCTATCTTGACTTTATCCCTGAGAACATAATTTAGAATACGAAAAATGATTGTTGTAAAAAGAACGTAAAAGCCCTTAACAATTTGATAGTAAGTAGCTCTCAGTATAACACTGCATTTCATGTTTTCCCCAGAGAAGAGAACAAGATGACAAATGAAATATACTGGAGCTGATTTTGAAGCCAAATTCCATTACGATTTGGGAACAAAGGTGCCAACATAACCAATCCCTGCAACGAAGAAGGCAATAGATTGAAGGAACAAGTATATGAAGTAGTGGTTCTTCCCAAAGGTAAGATCATAGCACCCGCAAAAGAAGAGATAGGCACCAGCAGCAAGTTCCAGCAAATGGACTCTGTTCATGATCAAAAGGTAAGCATATAATCTAAATCAATAAATGCTATGGTAATCTTAATATGAAGGATGGGGGAGGGAGGTGATCATTTTCATGGTAACTTTTAAAACTAAAATGGAGGTGATATTTCAGACATTTTAACTCATTGGTTAAATTCACAGCTCAAGTATTGGATCAAGAATATAACTTTTTTTAATCTAGCAAGACCTTAGAGTGCAGATGATACTAAGATAATAAAATTGGTTTTCTTGTTCTTCCTACATAAAGAAACAGTTTGAAGATAAATTATCTAAGCACTATACTTCTAGAACTAATACCCCATCAAAGTTGCTTCTAGTCACCTATCATAAGAACCATTTTGCCAATTAAATTAAATCTGAATCCAAGAGATGATTTGAAGACTGCATTCTGTTGTGTAGTTTTGTTTTACATAGGACATCATGCACTAAATAAATCAGTCCTAATTCTGAAGTTATATATGATGTATAATTATTGAATTCATTTTGCTTTTGCAAAGTCTATGACAATTGTAAGGGATCCTACTTCTCTGGTATCTTTTAACTTTCTTGACAAGATTTCTTGATTTTATTCTTCTAGCCACCACCCCCCCCCCCCCCCCCCCAAAAAAAAAGGATAGATGTCATTAACCATATAAAATGATATTGGATTACAAGAAAATCTACCTTTCACCAATCCTTATACGAGGCTTTCTAGAAGATTTAGCACTTGATTTCATTTTGAGAGCATCTCCCAATTTTTCCGTTACAACCCATTCATTAACTCTCCCTACTTCTAGCAAACCGATGAATGCTGCCTTAGTTCGGTGCAGAGACATCACATTTTCAAAAAGGATCCAGAATACCAATAGGTGGGCTGATCTGCAAGATAACATGTTTTGGAAACTTAAGCAACAAAAAGATATATCTATCAAAATCTGTTCTGTAAATTGAGGGGGGGGGGGGGGGGGGAGGGGTGGTCAGATAGCAGAAGGATATGAAAGGTAATTATAAAACTGGGCTGGAAAACCATTCTGGTTCTATAAATCGATAACAGTGAATAATTTGCAAACTCTATGGTAACAAGATACATGGATTTGTCAAGAAGAACAAAGGGAAGAGATAAACCTTGGAGTTCCAACAGCATTGAGGAGTGTGATGATTGAAGGAATATAGACTGCACCCCACTTGGGAACTTCTATTTCAGGAACCAAAACAGTTGCCGGCAAAATGACACAGTAAAATACAAACGTAACTACATGGGCAACAATCTTGCGAACGAAGAAAAAGCTGTAAATCACATATAACTTCTTCCACAGTGAGACTTTCTGCAAGGTGTAGTAAACTAATAGTGAGAAGAGATGATAGAGCAATAAACAGTCCTTTATACTGTTTTTCTTAATTCAGTCCACAGGGGTTCATAAAATAATAAGATTGAGGTGAAAAAAAGAAAAGACGTCAATAACAGATACCTTGTTTCTAAAAATTTCGGTTGCCATTTTCCTGAAGAGATTAGCGGGACCACATGACCATCTGTGCTGCTGATAACGGTAAGCTTTGAATGTACTTGGCAATTCATTTTTCACCTAATTTTTTTCAGTAAATTGTCAACAGGTCAACATAAAACAATTTAGGGCAAGATACAATTCAACATAAACTGATTAAATCTGTAGAAATTACGAATTGTTATCAACAAAATTCGCCATTCATTTAAATCACTTCTTGGTATATCCTGGCCTATGAAATTTTCTTGCACTAAATGACATTAGTCTTCTAAGTTAAAGCCCTTCCTGACCAAGCTCACTCATTTAGTTAACTAATGCATCTTTAGATATTAGATAATGCTACTTCTTTAAGTACTGATAATAAATGGTGGTGATATAGATTTCTTTCATCCACATATAGGTTTCTTATGCAATACTGGATGCTGCAAGAAATGTAACAGAAAGCTTGATTGAAACAGAGATGTAGCCTTCAAAATCAAATAGGATGGCACTAAAATCTTCGAGTTTGATTTATAGACCTATCCATGCAAGGGTGGCTAAGCCAAATAATTGTTATCTCATTACAGTGATTAATTAATAGTAATACCTTGAGGTCACCAACATACACAAATTTCCAGCCTCTGAGACTGGCTCGGACAGCCAAATCCATGTCTTCTACTGTCGTGCGATCCTTCCATCCTCCAGCCTCATTTAGTGCTGCAATTCTCCAAACACCAGCTGTCCCTGCATCATATCATTTAGTTTCACAAATACTGGTTCCAAGTTTGGAATTGTACTGTTTAGAAGATACTGAAACTGTCAACTAGTTATTTTAAGTATGGTTTACCATTAAAACCGAAAAAAGCATAGGTTGAAGATCCTACTTCCTGCTCCACAATGAAATGGTAATCCAAAGACATCTCTTGCATTCTTGTCATCAAGCATTCATTAGCATTAACTGTGATACCACATGGAAAAGTACCATAAGATCCCACCCATTGCATGTACTAGATTCTTTATGTTAACAAAACTTCTGTCTATCATAGTGATGACTCACTCCTTGTACAATTTTGTTTAGGCTTGCACTCAAGCACACAAAAACCAATGACTACATCAAATTAAATAACAGAAATTCGTATGCAATTGATACAAGTTAAAACTTGGAACCCAACATGTATGAAAATGTCATCTTAAAAGTAGGATGGACTCTGAATCTCACACAAAATGACAGCCTTCAAGCCCCTTCCCTCATAATAAGTGGGTCCCACAAACCCACTTATTTTATAGGATGTGTATGAAAATATTGGGTTCAGACCAGGCTACTGAACCAAGCTCAAGCCTATCAGACTATTCGAATGGGCCTTCAAATCTAAACCCAACTTAAGCCCATGGGTTATAGAAAAAGTGTCCAGTCCCAATCGATGCAGACTGGGCTGTAAGAGCAAGTTGGGCTACCCAGTCCAATCCAATATCAAGTAAGAATGCTGATAAATACTATTTGCTGGTAAACTACTAGTAGTTTTTAGTAAAGCACATGTAAATGAGTAGAAATAAGAGGATTCATGGCTACTACCATATGCATTGAGGTAGGTGATTAATTAGCCCATCAAGACTTTTTCTACCTATATATTATTGGTCAAAAGAGCAACCAAAAAAAAAAATTTGTTCAAAAGAAACGTCTCCATCTTTCTTTGCTGGCTTTAAAATATGCATGATTTTAGGAGTGAGGGCAACTAATCAAATCTGCTGGAGCAATCCCCAGCTCAAACTGGTTCCACCAATAAAAGTTGATTTTTTTTTTCTCTCTCTTCATAAATAAAGTTAAAAATTGGAGGCTCTTTGTTTCCTACACCAAAACTTATACAAATGGAAGTTTAAGAAAAATATTTTAAAATAAGTGTTTGAAAAAGAGGTGGCTAAGCCTCACATAAAATTCACTTGCGTTGCACGTAATAATTATTAAAATTTTATGTAGAGCGCATGTTTCATCTACCAATTAACTTAAATGAGTTGATCTACGATATTGTGTGTCTAGAAGTATTATTGTTTAAGAATACAATGTACTCCTAAAAAAAGAAAAGAGAGGCTAGATCAAAAGGTATGGTTGACCCACGTCACTATCTCTTTCTTCTTTTTAATATGAACATAGTTCAGCCACCAAGCTTTAACTGTCTAAATTATACTTATCAACAATTGTTTCCATCTGTAAACTTTTTGGGGTATATAATGCTAAGAAAAGCGAAAACAAAAGGAACAACAACGTGTAGATGGATCACCTGTCATTATTAGCTAAATCAGAGCATTAACGAGCTTAAAAGAGGGTTTTTATTAAAGGGTATTAAGCAAAATTACCAAATTTCCAACGAGCCTGAACGAGGCCAATTTCTGGGTTGTGAACAAGAAATGGTATGGTGCGCCAAAGAAAATCAGGGTCAGGTTGAAAATCAGCATCAAAGATGGCAACGTAATCACACTGTTTGACATAGCTGTGCTTCATGCCTTCTTTGAGAGCACCTGCTTTGTATCCATTTCTGCTGTCTCTGATTTCGTACCTAATGTTTATGCCTTTGCTTGCCCATCTCTTGCATTCAAGCCCTACCAAATCCTGTTGTTATCAGACAAGAAATAACACAGACCCACATCAGAGAAACTGATTGCACTTTGTTTTTGTGGCAACTATTGAGTTCATGGGGGTGATTGCCCAATTGGGATGATAAGTTGATAACCCAGAAGGGGATTTTCTGAAAAAAAAACACTGAAACCGAAATCTGAAAGGAACTTTACTTTACCATCCAATGGCCGGGATACAATACTTTAATGCAGGAAGTACAAGTACCTTAAAGCATGTTTTTTTTTTCCTTTTCCCTTTTTAGGTTGATTAATGTGTTCTGTGCTATTACTTCCTCTATTAAGCAATAACCCAGATGATAAGCATAAACATACACACAACTTTTCGTACTGTTTTAGAATAATTACTTGAAGAAAATGCATATGTTCATTCAAAAAGTTTAACAATTGGGTTTGATTTGAGAACCTTAATGGCATGGTCTGTTGAATCATCAAGAACTTGAATTACAATTCTGTCAGACGGCCATGACAACCCACATGCAGCTCCAATTGACAACTGATATACCTGCATCAATAAAACAGTAGCCACACAACTTTAGGCAAATTTCACTTTCTTGTAGCAATTCTCAAAAAGGAAATTAACCCAGAATGACATAATACCAAAAGCACCTCTTAGTTGAAAATTAAGTGATCTACCTCTTTCTCATTGTACATTGGAATTTGCACTAAAACCATTGGGTAGGCCAAGTTCCCAACCTCAATGTCATCCTTGAGAGTCTCCCATTTGTAACGATTCTCTGGCTTACGGCCAAACAACTTCACAAAAACAATGACTATCCCCATATAAACTCTCTCAACAAAAAGCATAATTGACATGAGAAGGCACAGATACACCATTACTTTCAACAATGGGACAACTAGAGGAGCTTTAGTTTGCTCCCAAAATAATCCAATTTGGCCTGTAATATCATCGCGAACGCCTTGAAATCTGACCGGGAAAATGGTTGTGGACGAAAGCTGATCCATTAGGAGTTTTGTTGGGTTTCAATTTGGACGGGAGAAGAACTAAGCTTGCTCGCTATATATGAGTATGATTGTTTGTGAACTTGGTTTACAAAAAGGGGTTTGCTGGCTTTGCGAAAAGAACACGAATGTTTTATATTTACTTGTGCTTTTGGTGTGTATTGGTGGTATAGCTGTGAACCTGTGATTGTTGCTTCAGAGTTACGTCAAGACAATGAGGGAGAGAACTACACAGTAAGTGGACTATATCATAGTAGTCTACTGCAAAAGCAAAACTCATTGGCTTCATTATCACAAAGAGATAAGGAAAATCCCATCTTGGATCCTTACTCAATTTGCAAGAACAACCACAAATAGATGGAAGACAAAGGAAGCAAACTTTAGAATTTTTTGCCTCCAAATTCTCTTCCTCTGTGTGTCTGTGAGAGAGAGAAAGAGAGATTAGAGAAATCTAAAAGCAGAGTTTAAGGGTGTGAAGGACAATGCAAAAAGTGTGGTACCTATAAATAGGTAAATTACAAAGCATATTCCGTCTAATAGTCATATTTAGAGGACCTCAAACCAGAAATGAGTGTCACATTAATTCGGGCAGCTTTTATACAAGAGTTCTGAAATATAATGTAAACTTTTTTGCTTTACGGGATTCGTTAGTAGTATAGTACGTAACCGATTTCATAACTGGATGGTTTCTACAATGCTCCTAAATGAATTTGTACATTTCTTTTTGATGATACATATAGATTGTTTAAACATTTCTAACTTAGACGTATTTATTTGAAAAATGAGGATTATCTACTGTGTCATGTCATAAAAAAAACAAAAAAAACCAAGTATTAAAAAATAAAAATTTAATTTACATGTGTTTAGACAATTCAACTTGGTTAAATCTTAATTTCAAAGTACATGAATTATTCTTCTTCCAGTCACATTGATTGACCAGACACATTAAGCTTAAAAGATCTAGGTTTAGGTAACCTGAAATTATGTTGTTATATATATATATTAGTTTTAGACTTGTCCTAAAAATAGACTCCATAATTTGTAAAAGGAATGGGGGGTTTGGTTTGTACCAAAAAAGAAGAGAGAACGTGGTTTTGTATATAAATAAACTAATGATCATATTTATATAATACAAGGAAAAGCACAAGTTCATTGTTTATGATGGCTGATAAGTGGTATAAGATTGATGCTTGCTTTCAGCTATAATGATTCGCATTTAATATTGTTAATCAAAGTGTTCACAAAAGACTGAAGATGTTATACTTTTATTTTGTTCGAGTTTATGTTTGAAAATGTATAATGATCATATATCTCTATAAAGATGTCATCATTTTAATTTGGTTCAATTTTATGATGGAGCCATTAGTACTCCATAAGGTTTAAGATTTAGATCATAGGCTATTCAAAACCTGTGTGCTTATTGTTGTGTGTGAGAGGTGCAGAGAAAGAACAAGCAGAATTTGTGGTTGTGGGTCACCTCAAAACTTAAATTAGAATGAAAATTGACACAAGCTGGATGTGTGTGAAAGGTACAGAGAAAGAACAAGCAGAATTTGTGGTTGTGGGTCACCTCAAAACTTAAATTAGAATGAAAATTGACACAAGCTGGATGTGTGTGAAAGGTTCAGAGAAAGAGCAAGCTAAATTTGTAGTTATCGGTCACTTTAATACTTGTATTAGAATGTAAATTAACACAAGCTGGTCAAACTTGGAGTGAAGTTTAGGAAGGGTGTTAGATGAGAATAAGGTATAATGTCTTTCTCAGACAAGAAGATTGTTGAATTGTGTATAGAAATTTTGAGATGAGAAGTAATAGAAACATCACAAGTGCCACATTCAACTTAGCCTCTTCGTTTCATTAGGGTTCAAGAGTCATTGCTGATGCCAAGTCATTTTAATAATAAAACCTTTGACTGTGTGTTACTGTTCACCAACCAAACATAAATTCAAGGGCAATATATTAAATCAAGATGGTGGTTAGTTAGTCACAAAATCTAAATCAATTGTTGGCTTTAATATTTGCAACTTTTATACTGTTTTAAATGTCAACCGCTATATTTATAAAGACACTCAGTTATAAAAATCTACCAAATTAATGACACTCGGTAGTCATTTTCTAAAGAGGATACAAAAACATCTCGCGAAGTTCCAATGAATAAATATAAATGACTGACAGGAGCACCATGCATAACTTCATTGTTGCAGCATCAGCTATGTAATAGACACAAGTACACAAAAACTCCAGGCACTGCCTGCACAATTTGTTAGAGAATTTCCAAGGTCCAGCCAGTTCTGCATCTTCAGTTAAAATTCTGTCCAGTAACCATTGACAATTTGGGAGGCCATCCTTGCGAGAACATGCACTAGATTTTAAATGGAGTACAAAAGGAACAAAACTGGATATTGATCACCATTAAATTACATCAGACTTGCAGTAAGCCGTAAGTACATCCTCAATAGAAATCAAGAAAATTACTGCTCCCATTTTGTTGTTAAAATACAGACCGAAAAAGAATAATGCATCTCCATATGACCAAATATGGCCAATCGATGGTTTGCTTCCTCACATGAAAAGCTTATGAGCCACTGATCCCAATTTGCACATCAGCCTATTCAACCCTACAAACTACAACGACACACAACGTCATATTGAATCACAATTGCAAACAACAACTCAATCTTAAAGTTTTGTCACACAGGAATACACAATAGTCATTTTGAAATTCTAGAGACATAACTGAAAAATCAAACCATAAGGACTAAGTTGAATCATTGATTAAACTATAAAAACAAAAGTATAATCAAGCCTTCCTCATTTCTGGTACAACACCTAATAGAAGATATCACTACCACAACGAAACAACCCTGTTGTCAAAAAATCAACAGAACTAAGTGCAGCTATTAAGTAATAGTGCATTTAACTGTTATCATCAGCATTCATAATTAGCCTAAATGACTGGTATTAACATAACCAAGCATGTAACATGTCAGAAACAGAAGGGAGCAAAAGTTCCTCTAATCGCCATAACATAATCATCTATTTGATGGAAGTATACTAAAGAAGCATATAATTGTCCATCAAAGCCAATAACAGATTGGAGAGCCTTTTTAACAATTGCTTCAGCTAATATGAGTAGTCCGTTATTTTTCTTAGATCAGGCAGAAGCAAGCTTAGCATGTTCAAATACAAACAAGTTTTTCTTATTCTGAGGTAAGTAAATTCATTGACTGGATGATGCATGAGCCTTGACTACATCAGGAGAGAGTCTACAAAATGATCCCGTCAGAATATCTTGAACCACTGGGATGGAGGCATCATTATCACAATCATTGAAAACCACAGTAAGGGGAACCCCAGAAATGCACTGCTTGATGAATTTTATCATATCTGGATTGATTCCATCAACAACCTATTACAGCATCACATAATGAATCAGAAAGGGATGATAAAGCATACAACATTAAGCTCACGACATTCAACACCACCTAATATAGTAACTTCATATGTAACATATTTCAGCATTTTCTTGTTTAGCTCATATTCCATACAGTAACCAAAGAGGGATTGCATAATGCTGTAAGCAAGTGCACTTACTCATAAAGGATAATTGCATCTAAGTAAATTCAGATATAATGATAGATATAAATATTCAACAATTTTAAATGGGTAGGAGCACTTCTAAGAACCATTAGCTTATCAAAATTAGGTAAACTTATTAAAAAAAAGAGGTACAAGCTGATAAAACACAGCATGTCACATGTAGGGGGTGTAACAACTAAGTAGATTCATAGTAGATTTTGTATGGTAATGTAACAGATTGGTTTCCTAGCTTCTGTTAGTACTCTGCTTAGGAGCTTTTCTGGGTATTTCTATAGTAGATATACAACGTGATTGACAAGCCATTTTAAGCTTGCATTTTTATTTTTATTTATTTATTTTTTTTTTACTTTTACCTTGCATGGTTCCTTTTCAGAGAAGGTCACCAAATAGGAACTTAGAGATTAATTATTCGTCATCAGGGAAAGACAATTTCTTCATTTTTCCAGATAAGTCAATTCAAGCAAGACTACTTATGCACTTCGATAAGAATATAGGCAGACTAAGTGGGCAAAATTTATATGAGGGTAATATAAACTATGATTTCTAACTCCCATTAAGACAGGAAGTTTCAGTCATTGGAGTTGAATGTACAACCGTACATAGGAAGTGCTTTCAAGGATTCATGGGAAGTTTTAAAGAATAACAAATGATGAGCTAATTCTTTCTATTGCCTCCTCTTTTCCTTTCTCCCTTGCTGTTTTCCTGAAAGTGAAGATACTATCCCAAGTGAAACCTTTTGTTCGACCTCCAGCTTTTAATAGGGTCGATACCAATAATTTATGACAGTTGGAGATGCCTAATAAAGCTGTATCTCCAAATGTTTGTGTTCTGTAATTCCAGAGAACTTGGAATAAGCTCTTTGCCATTATGGGGAATGTTGGGTGTGCCCTAAAACTTTGGAGGAATTGCTGTAATATGTTTCAAAGGTTTTTCCAGGAAGGAAGGAGCCAAAATTAGTACGGAATGCCATTTCTTTTTGACAATTTGGTGTGTGTACTTAAGAGTGTAATGCCCAGATGTTTAAGGGATGTTTATCCTCCTATTAATCTTCTATAGGATGGAATAGTTTTTTTAGCTTCTCTCCAGAGTTCAGCAGTGGGTGATTTTCAAGGGATTCGTTATTTGATATGCAAGGGGACTGGTGCAGTTATAGCTTTTGCTTCAAAGGAAACACCTTTGTCCTCTTTGTACTTTTTCATCTGCTTCTTAATAATATTCCATTTCTTATCTACCAAATAACAAATGATGAGTGGAAGAATAAGTATCCATTACCAGAAATCATCCTCACAAGTTATCGCTGCTAGCATTTACTAAAAATTCTGAAATAGGAATAAGAATGATAGTGCAGTATTCCAGAGGTCATGCATAAAATGGTAAGAGAGAAAAACACATGTATGCTAATATATCTGGGTAAAAAAGTTGGAAGCAAATAATACCAGCATAGAGACACCAGATATATCAACAGCTCCAAAGGAAAGAAGCTCCAAAAGTCTCTCAGCTGTGGTAACAAGAAATTCAGGCTCACAGCTTTTCAGACTGTTGAAAAGACAAAACAAATGACCAATTAGGAAAAGGGAAGCAGAGCCAAACTCCTTGTTCTTTATATAACCAAGACAACAACATGTCCATATAGCATGCATAATGAGTTTTTAGCCACAGGAAATGACAGAGAAATATGCACGTGAATGTCCAGAAACAGGCATGCTCATAGAAAGCAATGATGAACCTATTTACTTGCATCCACGTATTACATATACTCACACAAATAACAGCAGAAACCACGCCTATCGTCAGTATACAAGACATGGGGCATCATCATAATTCACAATGTTGTTTAATTAGACTGCAAATTACAAATGTCCGGAAAAGTTTTAATGCTATTTTGCAAGGCAATCCACATTAACATAATGAAAGTTCGCATCCCTTAAAGAAACTAGCTTATTTTATAATCATCTTTTGGACATGAACAGTCTCTGTCACTTTAAACAAAAAAAATTTTATAGCCCAAACCATATATAATGATAAAAGTAATTGAGGCAAGCAAGCTTCAGTTACATTATCCGGAAAATACTCATGCTATCCCACCAAATAAAGTATTGGCATATGACAATCAAAATAAGGATCACTATTCACTTGCAATAGAAATAATGATAGACTGCAGCAGAAATCTCTGCAGAGAATGAATAGTAAACGAGATCACCCATGCTCCAAGCATAAGTTTCTTTTGAATATGAGCATCACTGTCTTCCATTATGGAAAACACAGGCCTATCTTTACCCTTGAATCTGATGATCTATAGAGGCACCAGAATGTATACTGACTGTATGTATTCCAAGGGGCTTCAAGGGCTTGCAGACTGAGCGAACCTGCATGTCATTTTTGAAAATAAAAAGTTATCACCAAGCAAGTTAACAGTTTTGACTATTCATATATCAAAGTATAATAATAATACAAAAAAGTCAATCTTCTTTTCATCTTTTTGGCTTTTGCAAAAAATAGATATGAATCTCAAAAGAAAAAACAAACAAAAACAAAAGGGCATATCATTCATGGTCAGAAGATTGCATATTGCCTTACAAAACCTTAGATCGTGCATAAATCTGCTTTGTTAAAGATAATTACATAAAGATGGAATATGGCATGATACCCTTTAAATCATAAATTCTAAGAGAGATTATTCAAAGCCCCAAAGAAGATAAAGTTAAGCTTCAATAGTGTCAAACAAGAATGAACAAATACCATCTTATTATTAAAAAAACCTATGACCTTGTAGTCTAAGCTACCTCCTCCTTATTTAAGAATAAAACAGGAGATAAGATTACAGGTTCAAAGCCCACCAGGAATATGTGTGTACATGGATAAGTGCCATCTTTAAGAAAAACAAAAGCTCATACGGTAATAAAATAGAAGTAATAACAATTGACACAGACATCACTACAAGGAATATTTATACACAAACCTTAGCAGTTTTCTCTTGGGAAGTTACAAGGAACAAAAGAAAGGGACTGGGAAAGGATAGACCTTCTTTCTCCTTTCTTGCAATAGTATCAGCAGCACAAGAAACCATCCAAGCAATTTTCTCTATGGAAGAACAATTTCCAGTTGTATCCAATACATTTTTCCTAATAGAATAACACTTCCAAAACTCAACCCCCCATGTATTAACAAACAAAGACGTGTCCGCTCCACCACAGAAGACACCATCATGCCTTAATGCATTTTCAATTGAATTTAGGCACAAAATGAGAAACTTTGAAGGACAGTCTGAGTTTTCAAAATGTTGTCCTTGTTGAAAAGGATGGCTTCCACTGCCCTTCTTAATCACCTGACTATTTGCGCTTTCTGGGTCAAGAATACTTTTAGCTGTGACAGATTTTTTCCTGCCATCCTTCAAATCTATAACCTCATTACTCTGAACTGAATGGTTTGACTGCACATTATTCGTACCAATATCTCCTTTTCTCGACTCTATGCTCTTCCCATTGACCACAACCCTCTTGTTTTCTTTGAAATGTTTTATTTTCCCATTATCCTTTTCTTTAAAGTCCTTTTTCCCATGCCGATCATTGAAGGGATCATCGGGAGTAGGTAGGCTAAAGCACATCCCCTGCAGTGCATACCAATTTACCTCAGAAGAAATCACTCCAACTCGTAATGAAACACATTACACTGTTATAAAAGGTATTTTCATCTGCTCTTGTTAACATGGGTTAAAGTGGGTACAATAGTAGTATTACCAAAGTACATATGGTGGACAGAAGAAAATTGGAACTTTGCACCAAAATTAAAAGATACGTGTAACTTATTTCTATTCACCAAAATAAAATCAATAAAAGATTGAATAAGCCAAATATCATGTTCCCATATATTACATTCACATTGAAGCCAACTATATATCCAGACAATTGATTCACGGTATGGTCATGAAAATTTCACCCTTTTTAAGGAAAAAAAATCCTTTACAGTTCAGTTACTCCAAATCCACATAGTACAAAATTTATGACTTACTGCCTTCTCTTTTGGACGAAGGGAGTCATCTCGTTACCAAATACACTAAAATTACACTAACCAGCTTATGGGGTGAGGGAGGAAGAAAAAGCACCAAAGAGAGAGAAACCAGAAACTACACAAGTTACAGTTTTTCCCTTTAAAACAGCACATTAATCAGTTTATGCCTCATGGGCTGAAAAGCTTACCTGAGAATTCACAAAGTAACCAAACAGCATACATCGAAACACAATTCAAGCAATTTCATAAGAATCAAAATGCCAACAAAATTGAATCCCGCTTGGTTTCCTAATGAATGCTCAATGCTATTGATATGCTTTTTCTCGAGTGAAATCTAAGCAACCAAATATATCGAAAACAGCTATTTCAAGAAAGTACCTGGCACATGCGGCGTTTTCCGGATTGACGGCGCTTCTTTGCTGCAATAATGGCGGCTACCCGTGCAGAGACTGTTGAAGAATCCTTCTTCCTTTGAAGTTTCTTTCGATTTACTTTGTTCTTCTTCCTCCTCATAGCGTCTTCCCCTTTCGCCATGGCACACGCACACACAAGGAAAGACCAAAGCAATGGAGGCGTAGCCTTTGACAGAGGTCGGCGGTTGCAATTAACGAAAAAAAATTCAGTATGAATGAAAGCCCTTTTCTACTTGTGTATCGTACTTATTATTTTTGTTTTTTATTTTTTTATATTTTTGGCCTTGGGTTATATGTGATAATCGCAAAAGTATTTATATTTTCAAATTTTTTTTTGGCTCAAATGGATCATTTTAATGAGTTTTCCAAACAATGTTATTAGTTATTACTTTCGTTTAGAAAAAAATAATATCAATATTGTTTTTCAATATATTTTAATTATAATAATTAAGAAGTGAGTATTTTAAGGTCTAACTCTAATCAAATGTGCCTTTAATATATCCTATGCTAAAACAATGTGTAATATGGTGTTAAGTTATAAATAATTTATTAGATATAATTTTTTTAATTATTAATAGAATTTATTATTATTCAAATTTATTAATATAAATAAAAATAAAATTTTTAATTTTATTACTATTAAGATAGAGAAAATTAGGGAAACAATCTTATCACTACTAAAAAGTTATTTATATAAAATTAAAAAAAATTAGAAGTTGAACTCAAAAGAGAAAAGAGTGAAAATTAATTTTTTTATAAATGGTATTTTATAAACTCAAAAGATTCTATAATTAAGCCACTTTTATATATAAGTACAAGTATAGACTTATATTATTAAAAAGAATGATAATTAAATTTCTTTATCTAATAACTTATTTATAATTTAACAACATATTAAGTATCTCCATTATTATACTTGGTAATGTCTCGATTATTTTTTCAATGGTTTACCAACAAAAGTAATATCTTGATTAATTTTGAACTCTCCTATTTTTTTCCATAGTGAAATCTTTTTCTTTCTTTTTTTCTATTTTAAAAATATTTGAATTATGTTGATTTTCCTAATCCTTTTGAAAAAAATAACAAAGCAATATAATATACAGATATGTTATTAATTGTTCTTATTTCTTAGTTTTATGAAACAAGAAAGTGTCTTAATATTTATAAATTTAGTATTTGAGAGAAATTTTTTTTTTTTAAACTAGTTAGTTTTAAGGAAAAAAATATGAGACTTTTAAATTTACAATAAAGTTTCAGCATTAAAAAAGTTATTTATAGCCGTTGACAACAATAAAATATAATCTGTTTATGATAGTAAATTTTAACAAAATAAGTTTTGTTAATACAAATGTTTGACAAAATAAATTTAAATTATTTGAGATGTAAAATAATTGGTTTCTAAATATCAGTTAAGGAGGACAACAAATGGAAGATAGGAGAAGAAAAATAATTATTTCTTTTGCTAGTACTGAATTTAACAAAGTTTTTAATAGTTAGAGGAATATGATTATTATTATTAATATTTTATTTTATGTTAATAGAAATTAAATTGAACCAATAATAAATTTTAAATCTAATTGACTTTTGGAGTTGGTATTTTCTTCTTTTATTATCATTCATTGGGAAGAAAAAAGCATCAATCAGAATGTTGATAAATACTATTGCTCTGATTTTTTATATTATCATAAATTAGAACCATTACTGATTGTGCCCTTGAAATTTAATGCTCATCAACAACAAATTTTTTATTATATAATAAAATTTAAAAAAGAAAAATATACGAGTTCTAATATTAAAGAGTACAACAATCAAACAAAATATAAAAATACATAAATAGTAAAACAAATTAATTTTAAAAATATTTTGTAAGACCAAATTAAGAAAATTATAATATATTAAGTTTTTATTATATACATAGCTTAATGTTTTTATTAGCTTTAAAAAAAATTATACATAATTTGAAAGTCATATATATACGAGTTACATATAATGCCCTTAACATATAAAAATAGTAACATTATATAAGTAATATTGTATATGAAATATGAATATGTTTTTTCTTAGGCTCCCACAAGTATCCCCAATGTCTAATCTCATTTAGATTTGTTTCCCACACGTGTTTTTCCATGAGGTTGAACTCCTGACATTACACAGAATCCTCAACTACTGAACTCAAGTGTGTTTTACCACTTGAATCACGTCTTGTAGGTAATTATAGTTATTTTAAATTATTATTTTGTTAGGAGATATGATCATTTAAATACATAAATATTTATATTCCAGATGAGGCTTTGTTGCATATTTCTTAGGCATGGTTTTCTTATACATTCCCTAAAAGTAAATTGCAATTGATATATATTATAATGGATAAATGTTATAATGGAGTTAAGATAAGTGTATAAAATGTGTGCAAATAACATTAATTAAAATTATAAATATTATAAGGATGTCACAATTTTCTATTTATTTAAAAATACTTTAAATTAAAAAATATATGAGGAGGTGGTCAAATTTAATTTCTTGTAAGGCATAGAAAATAATAAAATCTCATTTAATAAAGTGGATTAATTTGACTTTCAACTATCCATCTGCTACTCTTTATTATCCATCACACTCACACCAGCAGAAAAAATGGAAAAAATTTATACAATCATAAAAAAGTAGCAATAGTCAACTTTGTCCATTTTTCCTTTCAATTCGTTAGTTGAAAGTAGTTTTCAACTAAGACTAGCTCCTGTAAGTTTCTTTCACTATTAATTAAGATAAATTTATTGTTTCTCTAGCCATCTAACTATTGATGATTTGTTTAAGTCATATTTCACTGTCCATAGTCAATTTTGTCCATTTTTCCTTTTTGTTCTGTTTTATGATCATATTATCCCAAGATACACATTGGAATCTTTACTGGACAAACACTAAACTGTTTCAGACAAACACATACACACAAAACACAAATGCAGACGGGATCTAATGTTCAAAACTCCATGGAACTGGAAGTAAGCTCTAGTTACAAGGAAAATGGCTCTGTGAATCATACTGATCCATTAGAACTCGATGCCGGAGCTCTATTCGTCCTCAAATCCAAAGGTTAGCATGTAAGGTTTAGTAAAAAAAAACATAACAAAAAATGCTTAAGCTATGTTCTGTTTCATTAAATTATGTGGTTAAATTTATAATTTCAATGATGGGTATGACAGGATCTTGGTTGCACTGTGGTTATCATTTCACAACATCAATAGTGGGTCCTGTGTTTCTGAGCCTTCCTTTTGCACTGACTATGCTTGGATGGGTTGGGGGAGTGCTTTGTATGATCTTAGCAGGACTTGTGACTTTCTATTCATACAACCTTTTGTCTGTGGTTTTGGATCACCACTCAAAGCTTGGAAATCGCCAGCTTCGCTTTAGAGAAATGGGTAGAGATATTTTAGGTGGGTATCCCTCACTTACCTTTCTTTTTTTTTACATTTGAAGGTTGGGATTTGAACCCTTTTGAATTCTAGATAATAAGATATTGGACTGAATCCGGTACCACTTGGACTGCAAGTAGAGTGAATCCTTTCCTTTTCTGTTTGCTTTTATGCAATCTGAGATTGGATATATTAATCTTACACCTTAGTTCCTATTATAAAATAGGCCAATTATAGCTTTTGGCATATGTTGGCAGGAAGAAGATGGGCCAAATATTTTGTAGCTCCACTACAATTTGGGATATGTTATGGTGCAGTGATTGCTGGTGCTCTTCTGGGAGGGCAGAGCCTCAAGGTTAGCTACTTCTTTCCCTACTAATGCTGTTGCAACTTTCGTTTTGGAATAGGACATAGTGTATTGATTTTTCGCATTAAACTAAGCAAAGGCCAATGTACACGTGTTTTATCTGGTGCAGTTTATTTACTTGCTGTACAACCCAGATGGAACCATGAAGCTTTATCAATTTATCACCATCTACGGAGTTTTCTTACTAATTTTGGCTCAATTGCCATCCTTCCATTCCCTGAGACACATCAACCTTATTTCCCTTCTACTTTGTCTTGCTTATAGCGCTTGTGTCACAATCGGTTCCATACACATCGGTAAGTAATTACAGAGACTAATGCAAGTTGAATTTTGTTACAAAACTTCAGTATCATATAATTCTATTAGAATATCACAGGAAACTCAAACAACGCACCGCCTAAAAATTATTCCCTCAATGGATCCGATACAAACCGCCTTTTTGGTGTTTTCAACGCTATCTCAATCATATCTACCACATATGCTTGTGGAATTGTTCCTGAAATACAGGTTAGTTTGTATCTTCATTCATTTTGTTGCTGAAAATGATTCTATAAAACTATTTTCAACACTTTTAACAAAGTAATCATCTAGTTGCACTGCATAGAAGTTGTAAGTTTGTTAAGGCAAAAATAGATTATTGTTGGTGATTCACAGCTATTCATTTGCAGGCAACTATAGCGCCCCCAGTAGAGGGGAAAATGTTCAAAGGACTATGTGTCTGCTATTCTGTTATAGTAACAACCTTCTTTAGTGTTGGCATCTCTGGTTATTGGGCATTTGGAAATCAGGCCAAGGGAACTATTCTTGCAAACTTTATGAGTGAAATGAAACCTTTGCTATCCACTTGGTTTCTTTTGATGACCAATGTGTTCATTCTTCTGCAAGTATCAGCAGTGACTGTGGTAACAAAAGCTCTTTACAAACATGTCAGTTAGGCCTGCAGTTTTTCTTATAGACTTCCCTTACACATTGTTCCTTATTTGCAGGTTTACTTGCAGCCGACGAATGAAGTGTTTGAAACACGTTTTGCAGATCCAAAAATGGATCAGTTTTCTATTCGAAATGTTGTGCCGAGATTGATTTCTCGGTCGTTTTCAGTAATCATAGCCACACTTCTAGCTGCAATGTTACCTTTCTTTGGGGATATATTGGCAGTATTTGGGGCATTTGGATGCATCCCTTTAGATTTCATTCTTCCAATGGTGTTTTACAATCTGACTTTCAAGCCCTCAAGGCATAGCCTAATCTTTTGGGTTAACTCATTGATAGCAGTAGGATCCTCGGTGTTGGTAGGGATAGGAGCTGTAGCATCAGTTAGACAGATAATTCTTGATGCCAAAACTTACAACTTGTTTGCCAACGTGTAAAAATTATGCACTGTTTTGTTATTATTCTATAAACATTAATGGCTATGCTGCTTCTATGTTTACTTGCAACACAAAATTTCATTTCAAGGAAAAGATTGGAAAGGTATATGTAGAAAGCTTAGCTTGAGTTTAGTATAGTTATTATATGATAGAAGGATACTCTTATTAATTTTATGAACAAACAGAGATTATATTCCAGGAAGTGTCTGATATCAGGGACATACTAAAAAATTTCATACTAGGAACTGTTAAATTGATGGAATTTGGATTTCTCTCTCCTGTTGTAAATCTGTGCTGAGGTGAAATTGAAAAGGACTAAGTCAGAAACTTACAGTCAAATGTTTCCTCTTTTAGCTTTTGGATGGCTGGTAAGTGGTAACCTAGCAGATCAAGAGTTATGGAACTCGAAGGAGATTCTTGTTAAGGAATGCAAAAGATTGGACATCCCAGTATATCAATAATCAATCCTCCGAAATCACAAACACGTCGTTACAAACTTCTCCACTTAAATTCTTGTCTTTCTCGTCAAGATCCACAGAATAACTCGGACTGCAGTAATCAATCCATCTCAGGTAACAAAATAAGTTGCCAGTCAGCTCAGTTTGTAAGGAGTGTTACTAGTTACTACTTGTTGAGACTTGAAAGTGGAAACAGTATGCAACTTGAACAATTTGAATCTATAATAGAGTATGTGTATTTTTGTTCTATATTCCTTGAACAAACCTCTTAAACTAATAGAAGTTTCAAATTTAACTGTTAGGATTCAAGCAAGTGTCTGCATTTTAAACCAGTCTCTGCCTAATCCTTCTGCTCAAATTTTTGTTTCTTATCCTTCTTTTCTGTCCCGCTAGAACAGCCAGGGCCTAAATTTTATGTATCAGACAGTGCTTCCACCAATTGACTTCCCTTGAGAGGATTCAAGCCGCAGTGTCCTTTTTTCTGCACTAGTTGTGCTAATGCTGAATATTGAAACTTTTAGTAAGACCCTGCAATTATATGCAATAGTTATTATGAACAGAAGGCATCTTCTAAATTTTCATTTAAAATCAGTTAAGACCAATAAACAAAATCAAGATATCCTGCTTACTCTTAATCAGCAGCCATGAGCCATGCCTTGTGTGTTTAAGACTTGGATAACCATAAAAAAACATTATTTTTTTCATTCCTCTAAGTAGCACAAATCGTGTAAGTTTATGACGATTTATGTCTAACTTGAACTTTATCAACGACCCTACCAATTAATCCTTATTTGACATTTCAAATTGTATTGTTCTATAACTCAATATTCAAATCAAATCGTTAAACTATATGACGATATATGTCAATAACTACTTCATCCCAATCTTGAAGAGTTTATACACATTTAAACTACATATAGGGGAGGATGATTATTTTGGTAATCTAAAATTATTTTTTTGCTGCCGGGCATTAAAAATACCTTACTGTTATAAATCTTATGTCAATTGAACTGAATAGTAAATGAGTATAGGTTCTCTCTTTTTACTATTCACAACAGGACCCATCTCCATTTAAGAAAAAAAGAAAAAGAAAAAAGAAAAAAGAAAATTGATAAGTGTATCACAGCTAGTCACCAAATAATTTTAAAACCAATAAATTTTGACACTTTTATGATGTAATGTAAAGTAATTTACATGCATAATGCAAATTGTGCCAAGACATCCTACCAAATTAGTAAAAGTCTCAATGATAATCAGTCATTAAAACATCCATGAATTATTAATTACTTTAGCAAATAAGCATATATTGTAAAATTCCATGCAACACAAATTAAAATTATCTCAAATGTTAATAATGAGTTAGTGAATTTATACAACACTCCGAAAAATAAAAAATAAATAATCATCTATATCTGTACTTATATTTATTATACTGTAAGTCAGAGCACCTTTACAGTGTTTTATGACTTTTTAATTCAGACTAAAATAGTGGATTGTCTTCCTAAATTTTAACACATTTTTAAACTAAAATTCTACCATAAATTAATATATTATAATTAAAAAAAAAATTACCCAAAAATTAAAAATTTTCACGTTTTGTTAACTTCAGTTAAATCAATTAGTTTTTAAAATAATAATTTATACTAAAACTCATCTCCTTATCTCTATTTTATATAATAATTATAATATTTTTTTTACATTATCTCTTAAAAAATAAAAAATAAATCTTTGAACACATGCTTAAGCAAGTGTGATACGACTAATTGTGTCATTTATAAAAATTGACCTAAAATGACCAATGAGAAATCAAAGTGAATCACCCATTAAAATATTTCTCAATCACGATATTCTTAGGCTAAGAAATAAGCATTATAATTTATTTATTTTGGTACAGAATAAGCATTATAATTCGTGATTAGTTAATTTACTAAGAAACCCAAGGTTTAAGGGTCCGTGACTCGTGAGCAATTCCCGGGCCCTCGGTAACAGAATTTTGGCGGCTTCCGTGAAATTTCCCGGATTTGAATCATGATTATGTTATGTGGAGCAAAGGGTTAAATTTGTAAAATAACATGTTTCCGCGTGGTTGCCATTAATGATTGCGAAGGAATTCCTTTTTCTAGTCGTGCTATACATTGGGCCCTTGAAATTAATTTTATTTGTTCATAGTACCTTTGTTTTAAACTTTTCAAAAATATGGCCAAAAAAATGAAGAATTTTTTCAATTAGATACTACTCCTAATCCTAAATAATTTAGGGTATTGTTTGGTTTTAAATTTTTGTTGCTATTTATACTTAGCATTGTTGAATAGCATTCTAATCCAAAACAAAAGTTAAGCTCATATAAATTTAGCACACGGTAACTTTGTTTAAAAATTTCAAATATATATGTCAATATATATTTGACCATATATATGACTTATTCTATATAAATAATGTATAAATTACTAAAAGGAGTTGAGATATCTATAACTTAGTAGAAGTGTATTGATATGGAGATATATAATAGTTTGAAAATATCTCATAATTAATTGATTTATGCAAAACTAAAAAATGGATATTTGAGTAAGTTAATTATTAATCATGGCACATCTAATTCTCTTATATTGTTTACGCTATTTGATATTTAAATGTATTTAATTATAATAAGAATGTGAGTTTATGCATTTTGTTATTATATCTTACAACCCTAAGTAATAATTGATTAAGTGGTTATATAACTAAACAAACCCCTACAAAAAATAATTATTAATTTACAAAATTTGATATAATTGTAGGTACATTGAACTTCTTATTCAAACTGGAAATCAAATTACATGCAAACATGTTGAACATAAGATATGTTAAATTTTTTAAATTATAAAAAAAATGTTATGACATTTATTATATTTATTTCACATCTTGGTAAAAAAAATATTTCATCAACAAAACACATACGTTGGTACATGTGTAAAGAGTTTTAGTCTCAATATTAATTGTTTTATAATCTTAGTACTGTATTTATTTATTTTTGAGAGTAAAAAAGAGATAATCATTGATGTAGAAATCTAATGGCACTTATATGAGTAACAAAATATGGATAGATCCTGATCAAATTTATTAGTACAATATGAATCTTAACTTTATTATTTTTTACTAAAAAATAAGCTCAAATCTTATACATGGCATAAAAGTTGTCATATATCGACAACCAAATATCTTTATCAACAAAAATTTTCACATATGTTATAGCAATATGAAAATTACTATTTATATGAATAATACATAACTTACCAAAAGGAGTGATTTTTTTCTAATTGGGGCAACGTACATTATACTAACAAAACATATTTATAGTATAAATGGTTTCAGATTTGAATCTCAGAAACAATTGATATGAGATTATTTTCTCATTAATTGTGAATTGTTTCTTCACCTTAATGTGATTCTATAAATTTGTAATATTAGTGAATTAGGAAACCCCACTATAATATGAGTATGATTTTGTAAATACTATTTTATACCAAAAATAAAAAAATTGATAAGTTACCATTATGTTTAAAAAATAAATTGATAAGCTTTTAATTTAATTGGCTAAAATAGCGATGCTGATGGTTATAAGTCTCTTCAATTGTTGTGAATTTCATACTAGTAGTGTTTTTAGTTAACTCTTGTTTGACAACCTCAACTCAGAGGTTATTTTCAAAATAGACACTCACATTTTTTTATATAATTTGATGCACACACTTTTAATTTTTTATCGTTTAAGGCACTCCACCAGAAATCGATGAGTATAGTCACTGAAAAATAGTGATATGTCAATTTTTTTACACATCATAATTTTTTTTTCTCTTTCTTCTCTCTCTGTATATATTTTTTTATTTTTTAATATTTTTCCTAATTATTTCTCAAAATTCATTATTAATGAGCATCCAACTGCATCATTTATTTATTTATTTATTACCTTAACTTTATTATTTTACAAAAAATTTAAAACACATACTGGATTACATCAATTACATGAAATTTTTTTTTTTTGGTTGGTAATTTTGCTTCTTCTTTTTTCTAATGTTATTCAGCATGAAACAATATTTTATGAATATACAAAAAAAAATACATTTAATTTTTCACAAAATTTGTAAGTTTTATCTCATGACATGTAATAATAAAACAAATGTAAATGAAAAGATAAAAAAAATAAAATGTCATAGTATCCATCGTAGACATTTAATTAGTGGAATAACTAAATAAATACTGAAAAATAAATTAAAAACTAGATTAAGAAAAAAAATAATATGTAAATTTTTTTTCAGTGACTATACTAAAAAATGGGAAAATGCTTCAAATGATATAAAAAAGAAATGTGAGTGACTCAAAAGATATAAAAAAATGAACGCTTATTTTGAGAATGACCTCTAAATTCAGTCATCAAACTAATTGATTATTTAATTAGGGTGGCCTTATTGCCACAACAAAAAATTTTATGGCCACAACTTAATAAATATGTATGTTAAATATAGACTAAATTGCTCTTCAAGATAATAAGAGTTGGAACCAATATAATGAATCAATAGTTGTAATCCAACTGTTACTCTATCTCTCTTATTTATCGAACCAAACAAAAAATGTTGGATCCATGATCCATCTAGAAGAAAAAAAAAATTCTCGCTCCGTCTTGATATATTATTCGATGGCTAATAGATTAACTCATATATTGCCTTGTTTAGAATTAGAAATAATGAAAAGGAGATGCAAAATTAGTAAATCTTAAACCTAACTCAATATATAAAGAAATAAAATGCGTTATTTACTCAAATAAAATAAAAATGAGCGTTAGATAATATAGAGACTGGTAAATAGGGGGCAGGAAAAGAAAACAATAAATAGTTGTTATTGTGCTGATATTAATATTTTAAATAATAAATCTAAAAGATATTAAAAATTAATTAAGGGTAATATTATCTATTTAAATAATTAAACATTTGTGATTATAATTTTTTTTATTATGACAATAAGGATACCCATTTAAATTAAGTAATGAATGAATTCTTACCGTTACACACAAAAGAAAAAAAAGAAAAGAAAAGAAAGGAAGAAAATGCATAAGAACATATCAAAATGAAACAAAAAATTAGTGTGGGAAAGGATGTCATTAATGACAAACATAAGGGGTAGAACCTGCAAAATGAGCATTAAATTAGTGTATCTTTAATTTCACTCTCCTTCGCACTTTAAAAATTTATGCTTTTCCATGCGGCCCTTTTCCTCAGCTCAGCTTCCTAGCTCCTTCCTTTTCCAACCTCTTTCTCTCTCACTCTCTCTCTCTCTCCCTCTGTCAGTTTCTGCCTCTGTTTTTTCTTTCTGGGTCTCCCATTCATGGCTATAAGATTCGTCGGTTGTTCTACCTTTATGTAATCGGTGAGGTTTTGATTTTTTTTTCTTGCTTTTTGTTTGTTCTTATTCTTATGCTATTTTTACTGTGATTATACTGGCTTGCTTTTGTTGATTTGTTCTTCAGAAAACAATTGTTTTTCTGATAAACTAATGTAATGCAAAAATGTTATTGAAATTTGTACTGATTGATATCATGATGAAGGTTTAGCTGTGGAATCTGGGTTTAGGCTTATGTAACTGTTGTTTTTACCCAGAAAAGCATATTTTTTGAATTTGTTTATAATTAACTGGTTTTTTACCTTGAGGAAAGAATTTGAACTGAGAAAAGAATAGGAGGGCAAAGGAAGTAAAGAATTCGTGGGTTGCTGTTATTTACCTTTCTAGTTTTTGTAAAAAAAATTTTGCAATTTTTACCCCCAAAAAAAGGTATATTCTTGTGTTGTCTTCTTAAGTAGGAATTTCTGGATATAGGGGAAAAACAATGGACAAATATAGAAGGTGAGGAAATTAAATTTATAATTGTTCTCAATTATAGTAAAATGGAAATTACTCTTTTAAGTGGAGACAGTGATAGCAACCAGATTATACTGGTTTACTGATGTCAAATTTGATGCCAATGATTAAGTGTGCATTTTGTCAGAAATGCATGCGCCTTCTTGTACTGTCGTCTAAGGGTGCCCAGGGAAATTGATACATATAACCACATAATTTGAAGCTTCACTGAACTGATATGATACCTGAGAACCTGAATCTTCTTTTTCCTTAGTATTATAAAAAGAAATTACAGAATGAGCCGTCCAGACACAGATCTGAAAGTACGTCCGTTACCACAGCATTTTCTATCTTTTCGATTGCAGCATCAATTGGATAGCTAGTGTAGTAATAATATCTTCTTTAAAACCCAAAATGTGACATTTCAATTTTAGTATATTTCATTTTCCTATTCCTAAATAATGGATTCACAGCTAGCTAAATCAGTAAAGATAAAATGAGGCGTTGTAGCTTGTTCAGCTCCTTGATCAATCTCTTATTCCAATTGGTTATAAAGAAAATATTTATGCATTTAATTTTCTTTCAAAGGATTGTACTGACTCAATATACATATTAGAGAAACGAGAGACGAGAAAGGTAGTTCTGGAATATTTTGGCTGACAGGAAGATGCTGAAATAGTCCATGATAGATCAGGGTTGATTCTTATGTGCCAAGCCAGTATGACAAAAACTAGTCACCTCTGTGAATCAAGAGCCAACCAGCAGCTCTCCCCCATAAATGAAAATAAGGGAAAAGAAAAGCGTAATGAAGTTATTTTGTGGATCCCTATGAATGACAAGTTAATGATCTAAACATGTCCTTTCCTTCCCTAACTTCGCTATGTGAAGATTATATAGTACTTTTCCATTCAGTATACAAGTTTTTAGCTAAAAGAATCCATTGCATTCTCTTATTTTTTGTGAAGAGTTGAGCCTTTTTGCTTATCTAATTAATTTAACTCAATCTTTTCATTGACATAACTTTTTTCTTATTGTATTATGAATACAACAGGTTCAACAACTGACTATGACTATGTATCTTTCATAGAGAGTGTAATTCTTGGCCTTCCCAGGGTAAGAGATGGTTGCAGAGTCATGGTTTCGTAGTCTGTGGAAGACTCCACGGAAACCTGATGCTAATACTGAGAAGGTTGTAATTGGAGTTTTAGCATTTGAAATTGCAAGCTTGATGTCCAAGCTGGTTCACTTGTGGCAGTCTTTGAGTGATAAGCAGGTTGTTAGACTGAGAGAAGAGATCACAAATTCGGTGGGTATAAAAAAACTCGTTTCAGACAATGAGGATTTTATTGTGAGCTTAATATCTGCGGAGATGTTTGAGAATATAGCACATGTGGCAAAATCTGTGATCAGGCTTGGGAAGAAATGCAGTGATCCAAGTTTGAAGGATTTCAGAAATGTTTTGGATGATTTTATCTCTCTGGGTATTGACCCATATGGATGGGAATTTTCCTGGAAAAAAATGGAAAGGAAAGTTAAAAAGATGGAAAGGTTTATATCAACTAATGCTAGTTTGTATGGGGAGATGGAAGTGCTTTCTGATCTTGAGCAAACACTTCGGAGAATGAAGGCTAATGATGAGTCAGGTGGTGTGAATTTAGCTGAGTATCAGAAAAAGGTTGTGTGGAAGAGGCAGGAGGTGAAGAATTTGAAGGAGATTTCTCTTTGGAACAGGACATGCAATTACACTATTCATCTTCTGGTGAGATCGTTATTCACAATATTAAGTAGGATCAAACATGTGTTTGGAATTCCGGAGTGGGTAAATGCTGGTGAAGCCAATGATTCAAGAATTATGGATTCTGATTATATTTATCGCAGCCAATCTGTTTCTGCAATGCTGCAATCTTCAGTACACCCATCTCAGAGTGGTCTTACTAAATTTGCTTCAGGCCCCCTTGGGGGCTTTACTGCCAAATTGGCACCATTCTTCAGAACAAATAAAACCAGCACTTCTTATTCGGGGCCTATTGGTGATTCAACTACAAAATCAGGTCCTATTTCAGGAAAAAACAAAGATGTCAATTTTTATTCACGTCCTCTTGGGAGGGACATGACAAGATCAGGTCCAATAACTGGAACTACCAAAACCAGTAAGATATGGAAGAGTCATGGGAACTCATCCAGCATTCATGAGAAAAAGCAACATACAAAATCCAACCGACTCACTCAAGTGGGACCATTTAAAGGATGTGTGATGGCTGGGAACAAATCTCCTATCACTAACTGCTACTTAAGTACACATGATGTTCATCTGGGAACTCTACACAGAGCCAAAGATGCCAACTCAGACCTCCTCGCCCCTGGCAAAGTAGTTCATTCTAATAAATCACTTTTCAGTTCGAAGAGTAAGTTGTTGGAGGCTCCACCTGGAACCCTTGGTGCTGCTGCGTTAGCCCTGCACTATGCAAACGTTATCATTGTAATTGAAAAGCTAGCTGCATCTCCACACTTGATTGGTCTCGATGCGAGAGAGGACCTATACAATATGTTACCAGCAAGTGTGAGAGCTTCCCTTAGGGCGACATTAAAGCCATATGCTAAGGCCTTGACGTCATCAGTGTATGATTCAGTTCTTGCAGAAGAATGGACTAATGCAATGTCAGGGATTTTAGAATGGTTGGCACCGCTTGCACATAACATGATCAGATGGCAATCTGAGAGGAGTTTTGAGCAGCATAACTTTGTTTGCAGGACAAATGTGCTTCTAGTACAAACTGTTTACTTTGCAAATCAAGAGAAGACAGAAGCAACAATCACTGAGCTTCTTGTTGGTCTGAATTATGTCTGGAGGTATGATAGAGAACTCAATGCTAAAGCTCTGGCTGAATGTGCTAGTAGCAGAATGTGTGATGAATATCTGGATCTGAATGGGTAGGAATGTTAAGCTTGTGGACATTGTGATGAATTTCTGCAGAATGCAATTCCTGTCAACTGACCAGGATGATTAAATATGTTGGAGAAATGTTCTGTTGAAGCACCAGGCTTCTTATGTATACGTTAGACAAACACAGATCGAATGCTTTGAGCAGTAAAGCAAAAACACGAGCCAAGCTATAAATTATAGTTCCAGATGGCATTCTCGATGAGTTATAAGTATATGATCTTCTAAACATTCTTTTCAGTGGATGATAGTTCCTGTCTATTAAAACTTGGCTCAGCTAGTGGCTTCCTCAAAAAGAAAAAGTTTCCCTACTTTGTTGGATTGTTAAATTATAATATAGGGTTGTTTTCTACGTGTAGTCTCATGATATTAGCTGGGCATGTTTCTTATTGAGTTTCTGTGATGTTTATAGTAGTGGTAAGTGAGCTTGGTTTTTTATTATTTCTTTATGTAAGGTGAAGGGAGAAGATAAGAGCTTGAGGGTTGTACGAGGAAGGGTTGGGGATAAAACCATCCCAGCAGTCTGCAAGAGATCGATCTTTGGTGGGTTGAAACTTTCTTGGATGTAAAGTGAAGTGTCTTTGCAGGTCAGCATGGCAATTTGAATGGTATAACATTTTGAACTTATATGTTGAAATGATGCCTGATGTTGTTAATTGCATAATAGGGATATGGACTCTTCCTTAATCGAAAAATAGTTACCTGCAAACATATAATTCATCTGATTAATGGATGAGTCTAAAGACTATGGGAGAAAGGGCAACTGATGAATTATTCTTGCAGTAGTGCAATTGAAGAAGTTTGGGTTGAGTATGGTGTCAAGGGAAAGCAGTAATACCGTACCTTGGTCACCCAATTCGATCAGGTCACAACTGAGCTCAAATGAAGTTAACTAAGGCCTAGCTCTGTGCATGGGTGGAAATTTGACACACAAATGGGTGATAAGATTCAACTTTACATCCTACTGACTTATTGGTCATTATTGATAATTCAAAACATGGTGCCATGGTTGGTTCATTTTTTTTTTCGATCCCTAATAATTGCTGCAGGTTATATCCTTAATCCCAAAAGGCTAACCTATTTTGCAAAACGGCCAAAAAGGTTTAGACAAAAAAAGAAATAGAATTGAATTTCGTACAAGCTCAAGATAGACTTATTCAGTATCAGTATTTTTCACTCGTGCATAATAATATTGGTATTTTTAGGCTATTTGTATTAGATGTAAATTATACTTCACAATCTTTTCTAAGGAGATTCTCAATAAAGGGAGCTCTTATATTTATTAACTATCATACCAACTTGAAAGGTTATGAATCGAGTATTATTATATTGCTTTATTCATTAATTTTTTAAGTTAAAATTTGTTTAAAGAGATCAAAGAGAGTAAACTTTTTATAAATTTTATAGTTTTCTCATGAATGATTTATTTTGGCCATTAAATAAATAAAAAATTTCTTAATATTAATTTTTATTATTATTAAAAGGTTAGTCTCATGGTTGGAAAAAAAATGTATTTTTTAATTAATTTTATGGGTTTAACTTTAATGTCGTAAAATAAAAATCTTTATAAATTTTAGAAAATAAAAACATAAAATTTGGTAGTTTGTAGGAAAAAAATAGTTAATTCTCCAATATTTTTTAGATAGTATGGGCAACCGTGATATCCATAAGAATGACAAAAAGAAATCTTTTAATATTACATTTTTTATTATTAAAAGGTTAGTCATGGTTGAAAATATGAATTTTTTAAATTAATTTTGTGGGTTAATATGTATTTTTTAATTAATTTTGTGGGTTAAAATTAAATGTCGTAAAATAAAATATTTATAAATTTTATAAAATAAAAAAATAAAATTTGGTAGTTTGTTGGAAAATAAATTAATTCTCAAATATTTTTCAGGTAGTATGCAAAACCATGATGTCCATAAGAGTGACAAAATTACACAGAACTCTCACATGTTAAGAACGAAGCCTATACTTACGTGGCAATAATTGAGCATATAAAGTTAGCGTGTGAACCGCTGAGTTTTCTTTGAACGGCAGCTGACCAGACCAGACCGTTAAAGTTCACGCATCGGTATCGCCCTTCCTCTATTGCTTTCTTACAGAGTTGATCAGTTGTAGTGGGTTCTCCGGCATGGCCAGTGGTCGCTCTATGTCTTTGAGAGACACCTCCGAGTTGGAGAAGATGGAGGGCACCGGTAGCTGGGACGCCATAGAATGGACCAAGATTGAGGTTTCCAATTTTATTTAACATTAATTTTAGTGAATCCTTTCTATTTATGGAGTATGTTTCTCTGTTTGTACTTTTCTTCTCAATTGCGTTTATCTTTTTTTGTTCAATGGGAATTTTGTGCAGCCCGTTTCACGCTCTGTTTCGCAATTGAATTTGGAATTCTTGCTTGAGGCGGAGCAGGTTATAGTGGAGGTATTTTGAACATCTTGAATTCCTATTTGCTTTTCAGTTTTTCCCAGCATTGTTGCTTTATTATTGGCTGTCAGAATGAATCCCATGTAAACTCCTTTCCCCCATTTCTGTAGACATTTCTACTAATTTATTAGCTTAAATTATGTATGTGTAAGTTGAATTTGAAATGAATGTAACTAAGAGTTGCATAAAGTGGAATAGGGGTTCAACAATAGTCTTCCTTTCTCGAGCAATATGGCACCTTATCTGTAAATGTCTAATGAGACACCTGATGGCATTTCATGATAAGCACGAATACGATTCCTACTGTTTAGTTACATTTTAAATATGCCTATTAATATCCTAATGTGGAATATCGGATTTCTGTATGGTGGACTTAATCATCTACGTGGGACTAAACAAGCTAATAAAGAATTTACTTACCATTAAAACCTATTTTAGGTTCTCGTGTAATAAACTATAGTACTTTTGCACTTAAAGTGTATATGGTCAATAATTTTCTTTATCTGTCATTGCCAGATTCTTAAGTGCAATGTGTATCACCTTGGGTGGTACTTAAAGGCTTTCAAAGGAACTTAGGCACTTTGGCTTAGCATAAACTATAAAATATTATATACTTATGATGTGACCTATTGCAAAATTATGGTTATATTTGTACCATTCCTAGACACTTATTATAATGCTCCATAGGAAGGATGGAAACAGGATCATTAGACTAACATGTATTATAGAATTGTTAGACTAAGTATTATCATAAGATTTGATTTCTTAATCGACATTATATACTGGAAATGATGATACATATTTTCCAAAACAAGGTTGGAAATAAATGACTGCTGCATCTGCAGCAGCCATAGGATGCCAACCCATGGATCTCTTCAAAAGGTAGAAGGACCGAAGGTCAGACATTAAAAGTCTCAATTTTAAGATAGTTAAGACACGGATAGCAATTAGGTGTTTGATGTTTGTAATTTTAAATAGGATTCTCTTAGACCTGAGCTTCTCTTGGTTGTAGCATTAACTCTAATTGCATAAATTCTATGAATTTTTCTTCAAATAAGCATTTTCATTCTCGATTTTTCCACATCATGCAAAGTAAACCTTGCAAATTAAATTATATATAATTTTAAGAAGCTGTTATTAGATTAGCCTTTATTGAAAGGGTTATCTGCTTTCTTATTCATCATTGTTGTATTTCCTTCCAGTCTTCTTTCTGATTTGGCTGGTACTAGTTGGCATAGAGAAGAAATGCTTATGACAAGTGCTGTGTACTTGGAAGATATTGGCTAAAACTAATAAAGGATATATGCAGATAACATGGTTTAGGAGAATGAATGATATTACTTTCAAATTAATGGTCCTCTTTCACCGTTGACTATGTGCATTGATATAGAGAAGGATTTTGGTCTACTGCAGGAATTAGGATTAAAAAGGGCAATAACTTCAAGCAGGCGTTTTAACTTTTAAGCCCTTCGATTAAAAAAATTTATGTTGTCTCATTTTTCGTTTTACGTCACGGCCTATATTTGTGCTCAAGTACTCACTTAAAAGGTCTTAACTATCATTTAACTATTTATAAACTTGCATGGCTAGATTCAGTAGAAGCTTATGTATGAAAAGCTAAAATGTTATGCAGTTATGGTTACTAGAGTCCAGAGACCAGCTATGTTAGGTCCCATGAGAGTTCTTTTTGAGCAGTTTTGGCTGTCGTAAGAAAAAATACAAATTAAAAAATTTCTAGACCTGTTGAACCTAGATTTTGTGCTTTCTTACTTCACTTGTATTCTTTTATTTCCTGTTGCTGTTGATATTCTTTTCTTGCCATCATAGTCATAACTCCTTGTCCAGATCCAAATTGTATAATGACTGGAGACGTTCAATAACCTTGCTATTAGTAGTACTTCCTCCGTTATGAGAACAAGGTTGTAGCAAGGATTCATGGATAATCTTATTTTGAATTCTACTACTTAAAAACGTTATTTTGTTCCATTTTTGTTCAATAACCTACTGTTTTGTGTATGTGCTGCATAGGGAAACAAGGACGTATATTACTTTAGATATGTAGTTTTATCTGTTTATTTCTAGAATGGATAATCTTAATTTGATTATGGTATGTACTTTCAGGAGTATGGCGTTGTTCTTGTTAATATGGATGAGGCAGGCACGTTGATAGTAACTAATTTTCGTCTACTTTTTCTGGTAAGTCAGTCATGTAAGAATATTTACGATATTTCATATTTAATTAGTGATTTGTCATTATGATGTAGGGAGGATCTTAAATTTATGATTTGGGATTGCTTACAATCAATATAGCTTGTTTGAATAGCGATGAGTAGGAAAAGATACAAAAAATATGATGACGGATTTTGTGTCGAAGACGCGGAAAACAAGTTGCTAAAATTTATTGGCTGGTACTGTTTTGGGAATTTCTGGACCATAGTTCCAGGTGTACAAGTGGGAAAGGTGATGGAAATAAGTGTTTTAGGTGGATTTATGGTAGGAACTAGGAAGGACATGGTAAGATTAAATAACTGGTGTACTTCTGTTGATGAGTAATGTAAGAATATATTTGTTTCTATTTTCAGGGTATTCTTTTTTTATGGGGATGTTGGATTATAAATTACTTTTGGGGTGGATGAGGGCTGGAAGGAGGTTTAGTATGTTTAAATTTTGAACATAGAGAATAAATTCCCACAATAAATAGAATAGAAGCAAGAAGTAATAGAATAAACTTGGTGATGCGCCAAGGTCTTCTAGCAGTTTCACCATTAGAAGAAAGTTAACTTTCCTTAATCCTGTTATAAAAGCTGTATGATTTTCTTCACAATGCTTGCTTATATAGAAGCTCTATCCTTACACAGTGGACAACATAAATTTTTGTACAGAAAAGAACTTTGTAGAAGGTACTATTTCCTTTAATTTAAATAACACAGCTACCCATTGTCACTAATAGGATAATATAAATGCATAACCAAAAAATTTGAAACAAGTAACTGGAGAGAATTGAAATCCTAATTTTGAGAATTTGGGAATCGAGAATTGAATCGAATTCTAAAATTCAGTATAAAACTCTTCAAATGAAGTCTGAATGAAATTTATAGCTGTAGCACATCAAAAAAAAGAAGAGATATATTAACATTTAATGAATGGTCATTTGGCCAATTGAAAACAAAGCTTTAAAGCAAGTAATTTGTATCTTGATAAAAATGCATTCTTCCCTTCAAAAAAGCATTGCTTATTCTTCTCTTTGATAATAGCCACTCAACCATTTTCTAGATTAAAAAATTTATGGATTTACTTTAAAAATACATCGAGATTGTTGAAAGAAATTTTAAAGGCTTTTCATCCAAAAATAAATAAAAATGCTTATATAGTGTTTTTAAGATGTTGGGTCTAATTGGGATTTGATAGGTACATTAAGATTTGGATATGGTCTAGCAAACTATGAATCGTAAGATTCGAATTGTGAATTATATGATTCGGTTACTTAAGATTTATATCGATTGGTATTGAGGTACTCAAATTCGTTTCAAGATACCGATTTGATAAGTCTAAAACCAAAAATTATTTAAAAATACGTGAAAATAATATAATAAAAAGTATATTATAATTGAAAGTATCTAACATGATTAATTTAATATATATGATGCTTCTAAATACATACTAGTTTAGTGCATACAATGCTTATAAATGCATACAAAAGTAGAAAAAATAATAATATAGACATACAAATTGAAGGAAAAGATCAAATTATATTCACATCTAACCCTAACATTAAGTGCACTTAGGAAGCTTAATATAATAAAATTTATGTAAAAAGATTACATAAAACAAGACTTTTACTTAACAATTTTTTTATCATATTTTACCGAATTCATTATGTTTCAAATGAAAAACTACACATTCCCAATGGAAACAACATAAACTATTAACCTGTTTCAGTAGAAATGCCTTCATTTTTACTGAGATTTCATGTTTTAGTTTGGAGGGGGTGTTTTGCTTTTATCATTGTGGAAATGGAAATGGAAACGATTTCCCGTTTCGGTGTAAACAAAATGAATTTTAGTTTCTGGATTTTGGTATACAAATTGAATTCAATCGTAAGATTTTGATAACAATGTTTCAAATCTGAAAGCACTGAAACTACATAGGACTTTTATTTGCCCATATAATATCTTGAAGTTCAGCAGTTTATCATGCACATTTAAATTCTAGTACCATTCGTAGGATTGAATTCCACATCGTTGTTCACTAATATCTTGATAGTTGCTATGTTTATCATAATCCAACTATTGCACTGGGCTTAATCTAGAATAGGTGCTATGATGTACTAACCTACTTTTCCTTTCTTGGGCATTTTTAGGAGTAAATGAGCAACATAACAACTAGCTTTATTCATATATTTCAAGTTATTTTTTTTTCTCTTTCAAAAAACTAAGTTGTGGTCCTAAAATTGGAAGCAAAATAGATCTGTAGAGAATATTACTTTCATGGTGTCTCAGAACGCCCCAAGCTTTATATGGATATTGCTATGTGCTACCTTACAGTTTAACCTTATGTTGGTGTTCTCAATGTGTGTGTGTGTGATCTAATACTTCTTTAATTTATTTGTTATTTATTATGTTTAATCTTTTGTCATTTTCTTTTTATCCTTTCCGAAGAGTGAGGGAACCAGGAATATAGCTGCACTTGGAACAATACCTTTAGCAACAATTGAGACATTCAACAAGATTGTAAGTTTCTAAAATATAACTGTACAAGTTTGTGTATCACATTCATGTTTTCTGCTTTTTATGTTTCCATACACTCACATATACTTTGTTACTGTACAAATTAAAACTTGAATGTTTTGAGTGAAGTTGTCATTTTGAGATTTAGTTTCATCTTGCACTTCACATACATAATCCTATAGTCTGAGCTTCTCACCTCTAGGTGTCATCTTGCATCTCCACTACTTATGTTGATCCATGCATGGTGGCAGTTTTGCTTAATGCCCATATTTGACTAAATACCCTAAATAAAGTCAATAGGAAACAAGAAAAGTTAAGTTTTCCATGTTCTGGATATACAGAAGTTGTTGTGAGTTTATTAAACATTACATTGGCTAGTAGTTGATCTTACAGTGGTGATTCCTTTTTCGGTTGTCTGTTTATTTGAGCGTGGATTACTTGCAAGCTCATTTATTTTGCTTTATGCAAATGTAGGCTGTAAAGACTCAGTCAGCTACTCGTCAATCAGACAAGACTCCATCAAGGAGACTGCTCCAGGTCATTGGTATGCTCTTAAATAATTTCCAATGGATTGATATTCATCTTTCAATCTGTTCTTTATGTGAAAATTATTCTTCTTTTTTGTTTTAGCCTGCCCCTTTTTTTACTTTATATTTGTTTTGCATAGGAGAAATATTCATCTTTCAATCTGTTCTTTACGTGAAAATTATTCTTCTTTTTTGTTTTAGCCTGCCCCTTTTTTTACTTTATATTTGTTTTGCATAGGAGAAGTTCTTATCCTCCATCTCCATTCCTTAATTATATTATTTTCTTATTAAAAAATGATTATGCTTTGACTGGAAAAGAGAATTTGCAATAGATTCTAGGTTTCATATTTAAATAACGGATCCCTATTTAACTAAATTATATGGATTTCCCATACTACATTTGGGTCAAAGTCACGTGGATGGGTGGCTTTGTTGGGTATAGATGCTGGAATTGGATGAGCTATACTGCTTCCTTGGGGTGATTGTATCATGCTCAAGATACATTGATTGTAGCCTCTCTCTAATCTAATTAAAAGGTCTGATGGAGCTGGGGGAGAAGACTGAATTTTTTTAGGAAAATATCTGACTAGAGCAATTCAGAATTGTTCCAAGTAGAAGTTCCAATTATACTTATGTCGAGGTTGCTTCTGGATTCTCCATGTCAAGGGGCATTGCAATTAAAATTTAGTTTATGCTTGTCATTATCCTCCTCTTGTAGCATTATCTTCTTTCTTACCCTCTCTCTGTTTCTTTCTTCTTTTTTTCATTTGCTGCATTCCTGCTTCGGTTGCCATAGTTAACATCTAAGATATAATGTAATTATTGCCATTATCCACTGTTTCTTTTGCCTCATCATTTTATACTCCCTTTTTTTGGATGTGTGTAGGAAAAGATATGAGAATCGTTGTGTTTGGTTTCAGGCCTCGTACAAAACAGGTATGTGTTGATTGTCACTAAATGTTGTTGATGTTGCAGAATCCATACTTCTCTTATAATTGATCTTTCCTTTGTATGGTACATATTTATTATCAAGAAATAAACCACTTGTGAGGGAATTTTGGCAAGAAATTAGAGAAGTTGTCCACTTTATCTTTTCAAGTTGATTTAGGTTTATGAGAAGCGAACTATCTTGCATGGCTTGCAAGTATTCTAGTTTATTAGTATTTTTGTTCTCTGAATTCTGGTAATTGGGATTTTTACATTATATCAATAGCTAAATATGCAGGAACTTTTAAATCATTGTAAGCTGTGGTATTGCTAAAGCAATCAGATTGATGCTGCATGTTGCTTCGTGCATGGCTATGATCTAATGTTGGTTTTGGTAAATCCTACAGAGACGTGCAATATTTGATGCATTATTGAGGTGTATGAAACCTACAAGAGTTTGGGATCTTTATGCTTTTATATCTGGACCTTCCAGATTCAATAACACTAACCCAAAGGTGCGTTTACTGGATGAATATTTTCGGCTTCTTGGAAAAGACTCGTATAGTGCATCACTCAGTATGATTGAAAGTGGGTCCTTTACCTTGTCCAATGACCTGTGGAGGATAAGTAGTGTAAACTCCAACTATACAATGTGTCAGAGTTATCCATTTGCTTTGATTCTTCCAAAGGGAATCAGGTTAGAAATTGGCATCCATGCTTGCTGTTGTATAGCTTTAGTCTTTATATGCTTTACTTTTCTTATCCGTGCATCTAGTAACTTTACATTGTCTCTGATTCTAGTGATGTGGAAGTTCTCCAGGCCTCCAGCTTTCGTGCAAGATGCCGGCTTCCTGTAGTTACGTGGTGTCATCCTCGTACACACTCAATCCTAGTTTTGTTTTTATTTTTTTTCTGCCATAACATCAATGGTTATGTTTTCCTTTTTCTTTTCCAATTTCTTGGTACATGACTTATGTACTTGGTCTCGGTACATGATTTCCATTCCTGGTCTTAATACATGAGATGTGATCTAGATACTGGAGCAGTACTTGCACGTTCATCTCAACCCTTAGTTGGTCTCATGATGAATATGAGGAGGTAATTGCAAAGGTTTTCATGTAATCAAGTCTAGCATACAAAACCTTCCTCCCCCTCTTCCCACACCATGCAGAAAGAGAAAGGAAACTGCCGAACATGCATTTGCAAATTATTTTAGAACAACAATGAAAAATATGTTAACATATTGACAGAGTAAATCTTGAGGCTTGTGAATTTAATTTATTTTCCCTTGTTTTGTCTTCAGCAACACAGATGAAAAGCTTGTCGCTGCACTTTGTACTAAACTTGGTGGTGCCAGAGGGGCTCGGAGGTAGAGTATCTTTGTTGATACTTTTGTCAGTTTATATTATACTCTTGAATTCTGAATATATTTCTCTCTTTATAACATATAATTCGAAAAAATTGAACTTTATCAACTATCTAATCAACAGTATCTAGTTTTCAGTGGGAAATCCGATTTCCAAATTGAAGTAAATTTACTTGATGCATGGCCAAATATATTCTAGGCATGAGGCCATGAATATAATCCCTTTTAATTATAAGAATTTGTTCACATTAATCAGAACTGGCATTAACTTCAAAAGCTCCAAGTAGTACTCTGTACTTCTCTTTAGGTGAAATGAAACATAAGCTTCAAGAAGCTACCTAACTAATTATATTTTAGATAATAGATAGAATATAAAGGCGACATTATTCAGGAAATTATGAAACTTACAAATTTTTTTTTTGGGTAAAATCACCTATTAATTCCTTCTCTCCTTTAGGAAGCTATATATTGCTGATGCTAGACCCAGGAAAAATGCTTTAGCTAATGGAGCAATGGGAGGTGGTTCAGAGTCATCCTCGAATTATTCTCAATCCGAGGTGTGCAAGAGGCTTTAACTTCAGCATATGGTTTTATCTTTGCTATCAAATTTGAGTTTATATTCTAATTTCTTGATCTCATTTATTTATATATCTAGGTAGTATTCTTTGGGATAGACAACATTCATGCAATGAGGGATAGCTTTGCCCGGCTCAGAGAGTACTTAGACACCCATGGAGCAAAATCATCAGATGGAATGTCATCATTCTTGGTTAGTTTTGGAATCCTAAAAAGATCTGCGTACTTGTCTAGTGCAATGTTATTCAGTGAGATGTTAGAAAGGGCAGTTTGTTTCTTCAGATATGTTGCAGCATGTGTGGTATACTTTAATCCATTGATGGAAGCTGTTCTAAGTCATCATAGTATTACAATTGATATTGTCAGTTTGGTTGAGAAACCAACCTTGGTCCATGGTTTTGTGCATAAACATTTTCCAATTCTTTCCATCTGCAAATCATCCTATAAGAAAAGTTAAGAAACCGGTTATTAATTGCCTGTGTAAAAAAGGATTAAACTGAACTGATTGAGAGTGCTGTTAGAACATTGTTGATCATTTTCTATGTCAAGCGTAGTTGTTTGAAGAATGTGATGCTGAATATATTGTATCTTAGAGAACTTGTTTGCAGTTAGATTCTTCTGCTACTTAGGGAGAAAAAGACAATATTCATGAAGCCTAGGTTGCTTGTATTTTCGTTATGAAAAATATCCTGACATCTTTTTAGGAGGTTGAGCATGTGCATGACATCCAGTGTCTCAAGAGTTTGTGAAGCATTTTGTGCTTTATGTTGAACTTCAGGAAAAAAATTTCATGTTTCTAGTGTGTTAGGATACTGATATGTCTTTTTTTTATCAATTAAGTGTTAATGTTTCCTATTGTTTCTGTTGGTAGAGACATGGTGGATGGACTTGGGGTGGAGGCAATTTAAGCAGTATGTCTGCTTCAGTATCAACCCTTGGAGACAGCGGTTGGATAATACATGTTCAAAGTGTCTTGGCCGGTTCAACTTGGATTGCTGCTCGTGTTGCTCTGGAATCCGCTTCAGTGCTTGTACATTGCAGGTTAGGACTTGGTAGCATTTTTCTCTATTTCTTTCTAAATTATGTTAGCTAGATCAAGATCTTTCCAGTTGTTGACCTGTGTATATTAGAGTCAGATTTGGTTTTTTAACACTTAACTGTGTGATTTGTGTAGTGACGGATGGGATCGAACAACTCAGTTGGTTGCACTTTCTAGCTTGTTGCTTGATCCGTATTATCGTACATTCAGAGGTTTTCAGGTATGCAGTTGCCATTGCTCCATTTCACCTATCCCATGTCTTCTTTTATGGTGGTCGTATCAAGATGCACAATTCGAGAACTCTTATTCACTGCATGCATTGCTCAGTTTTGGGCAATCATTTGAAAGATTCTGTTTCTTGTTTTCCTTCCTTTTGGATCTGTTTGCAATGTTTTTAAATAAAACTCTTTCAATTAAACCTCTTCCGGGGTTGATTCCTCATACCCTTGATTGATTAATATGTGATATGTATGTTAGGTACCTTGCTCTTTGAATTGTGTTTGTTTAACATGATTAATAAATCTGTTTCTGCTTGTTTAGATATATGATAAATAAGTTCTGATGTTTTCCCCCATCTTGCAGGCCCTTGTGGAGAAAGATTGGCTAGCATTTGGTCATCCATTCTCAGATAGAGTGGGAATGCCTTCCATCTCTGGTAGTGGCAGCATTCCTTTTGAGTTATCTAGACAGTCATCTACAGGGAGTTTCCCATCATCACCCGTGCGCCAGTCATCAGGATCATCAAGGTCTCAACCTGTCAGTTCTTCACATGCACATACTACAAACAATTATTCTCCCATATTTCTGCAGGTATGTTTTCTGGATAACAATTAGGTTCACGCATTAGATTTTTTATTAGTTACTATTGTACTTTCTTTCTTCTCGTTTCTACCTGCTACTCTCTCTCTCTCTCTCTATGTTTTGGTGCCAATCCTTTGAAGGCTCTTTCTGTTGAATCTATTACTATTTGTCTTGAAGTGTTGACATCTCAATATTAATTAGGATTTATTAAAGGCCCCAAAGTGAGCCCAGAAGGGGCTGATATCACCTAGAGATTTTTAAATGGGACCTCTCAATGAGGTTTTAATGGGATGTGCTGGTATTAGTCTTTTCTATTCTTTTGTCGTCTGATGCCTCTAGCCTGATGAAGGGTTTGAACTTTGAAACCTAGTACCTCTAATCTGATGGTATCTTTAACAATTGATAAGCCCATAAGGACTACTTTTTCTCACTTTCTTTTTCTATAAAAAACAGTTAATAACCCAAAAGGATCTTTTGTGACAACTAAACAGTGATGCAGATAACCCCAAATTCCATTTTCATGAAGGGACTAAGAACATTAAGTAGATTGTAAATTTATTAGTGATTGTTACTCTCTTCTTCATTTTTCGATTGGGGGTAGGGATGACAATGGACCGAATTGGGGTGTGGCCCAACCTAGATCAAGACCTGATCCAGAGACAAACATTTCTGATCTGATCCAACTAAAAATGATATGCGGACCATGTCAGATAGGTTCGACCCGAGACCCCCAAACCTTTAGCATCATATTCTACAAAATTCAATGATTTAGAAAAATTAAATCTATTATTATAAGATAGATCATTGCAATTAAGCCTACAAAAATCATGATATGACATTACCTAAATAAATCCTTTAATTTTTCCGTTTACCTAAATAAAAAAAATCATCTAAATAAATCATAATATTAAATTCCTTAGTTACTTGAATAAATCCTTTATCATTATTTAAAAGAATTACAATTCATTAATTTTCTTACATGATTTAGTTTAAAGAATTATTAAATAAAAATATCTAATTTAAAGACTCAAATTCCTTAATTTAGGAGAAAAATTAAATTCCTTAATTTATGTTTTTTTTTTTTTTGATTATTATATAAACGTGTACAAATTATTTAAGTAAATTATTATATAAAATTATCTAAATTTGTAACTAAGAAAATTCCTTAGTCAACTATCTTAATTTGTTTTTCAATTTAGTCAATTCCCTTGGTACTGTTCTAATTTATTCTTATTTTATTACATAGACTTGGACAAAATTTATATAAATAGATAATTCTTGTAAATGCATAAAAATTGATATCAAAATTTAAGTAAATTTGAGTTTGGGTTAAAAAAAACAACAAAAAACCCAGATCGGTTGGAGACCCAATCCGTGATCCAATGGATCTTGCTATGACCCGATCTGGCACAAACAACATGATCCGATTAGAGCTAGCACATGGGGCCCCACTGCTTGAATTTTCACCACCAGTCAAGCTCACCATATCTCATCCATCCAATCTGCTTGCTTCCATGGAAGTTAACAGGGTCAAATTTAGATAAGATCATGGATCTAACTGTTAAAATTGGACTCGCACAAAGGTTGTCAGGTTGTTATCTATTAACCATCCTTGTATTTCTAATCTAATTGTCTGAAAGAAAAGAGAAGAAAAAAATGAAGATGGGCAAAGAAAAATTGAGAAGAGAGAAAATACTTGGTATGGTCAGGCTTGAGTCATGTGTGTCTGGATTGGTGGGAAAATCCTCTAGTACCCCTTCTTCCCTCTTTCTCTATTTAGATTCTCTCTCTAGTCTACTATCCCTCTAGTGCTGCACCAGATTTTAATACATTTTAAGGAGCTACAACTGATACCAAAAAGAAGGCTTTTCTGATATTATGTTTACTGTTTGAAATTGGAAAAAGGCAGTCTTGAAATTATTGGGTATTGTTTGAAATTATGGTTTTTGAATTATAAGGATGATTCTACTGGTGACATTACAAAGTGATGATAGTGGAAGCAAAGATGGTCACATAGTTATCTAGCTATCTATCCACACACTCACATTCAACTGTTGACTGTCTATATAGAATTTTTAAATCTTCTTCTCTGCTTGATATTATTTTAAGAGTTGAGATATGCATGGACTGGCAAATCTGAATGTTACCCAACAATTTACAGAGTGATGATAGTGGAAGCAGAAATGGCCACATAGTTATCTAGCTATCTATCCAACTTGTTCTATTCTCACACTAACATTCAACTGTTGACTGTCTATTATAGACTTTTTAAATCTTCTTCTCTGTTTGATATTATTTTAAGAGTTGAGATCTGCATGGCCTGGCATTCAAATCTGAATGTTAACTAACGATTTTCTTGAGTGGTAATTATATGAATAATTTTTTGACAATCTGGTATTTATATCTCTTATTCAGTGGGTTGATTGTGTTTCGCAATTGCTTCGGATGTATCCTTTTGCTTTTGAGTTCTCCTCGGTATGTATACTTCCTCCATACTCTTGCTTCTTGCTTCTATATTTTTAACTCAATTGATTGTCATTCCGTGTTCACTTTCTAGCAGCTTCTCTATTTCTGACTTTTATTCTCTTTCTGTTTTTCATGATTCAGGCTTTTCTGGTGGACTTCTTAGACTGTGTGCTTTCCTCTCGTTTTGGAAACTTCTTGGGTAATAGGTATATTTTTTTTGCTTAGCCAAAAAATAAAGAAAGATACTTGTCTTTTTTGTGACCATTGTCCTACCTATAAAACCATCATGGTCTCTGGCATGCATTTAACGCTTGTTATTTGCATGATGCAAAATGCAAAGAAGAACTAGAACACAGTCTTAGATACGTGAATTTATTGAGGGAAACATGATGTAGAGAATAAAACAATTAGGGATGATAAAAACTTGGAATGTCTAAACTTGCTGAAAAGAGATTGATAAATTAGTGAAATTTCGTTGCATTACAAGCCTAGTGGAAATATCTATAAGCAAAGGCCACTGTGCTAGCAACCATTACTAAGCATAAGCTGTGACCCGTGGTTCTACTCGAGAAGTAAATAAACATAAATTGAAATGCCTCAAAGACAATCCAACTCTTGTGATGCTGGTTTTTATGAAGCTGTTGAATTGTTCTGATTGAATATTTTTAACTTAGTGAGAAGGAGAGGCAGCAGTGCAATGTTTTCGAAGCTTGTGGATGTTTATGGGCATACTTGGCTGATTTGCGTGCTTCAGAGGGAAGTTCTCATGCACATTACAATCTCTTTTATGACTCATCAAAGCACAATGAACCACTTCTACCTCCAGCAGCAGCATTAGCCCCGACCTTGTGGCCCCAATTCCATCTTCGTTGGGCTTGCCCATCAGAAGCACAAAGTGGGGAGCTTGAAGCACAATGTAGGAAGATGGCTTTAAAATACTCTGAACTGCAAAAGGTTACTCTACTCCATTTTCTGGTTTCTAAAATCTCCTTTCTGATTCCATTTCCTTCCCCCTTATATAAAGATATGTAATACACACACACACACACACATATATATATATTAATTCTCTTCTATTGGGCAATGAAGTCTAAATTTTGTGTCCCAAATTTTGATGGCATTATTTTGATTTTTACTGTAATGCTGGGTGCACTCTCCTCAATCAACCCAATCATGACCACTTCTTATCATTGATTCCTCTCTTCCAATTTATTGAATTGCTTCTCTGGATTGTTGCTTTTCCATAGTTATTATTTAGATCTTGATGAATGTCTGCAATGTTACCAGGGACAAGATCTTGCGGAAAGGAAAGCTAAAGAAATCACAGCTGCCATGGAATCATTAAGTTCAGAACTACAAAAGGAGAAACAGCTCAGCAGCTCTGCCTTGGACTTGGCAAAAACTGCTGGCAAAGAAAGTGAAGCAATAAAGCGAGCAGTTCAGTCATTAGGGTGCAGGGTTCAATTCTCTCGCAACAGTGATTGTACTGTTGATATTGAAAGCAACCCATTGGAAACTCCACAGAAATTTGTACATTCTTCCCCCTGGAAACACTCAGATGGTAATGTACAACATGATAAAAATGATATGTCTGTTTCAATATCAATTACAAAAGATGATTTAGTGGCTAACAATTCAATTGGTGGAGTGTGTAAAACTCTATGTCCACTTGGTACTCGCGATGGAGGATGCAGGTGGCCTGAAGCGGGTTGTGCTCAGCTGGGTAGCCAATTTATTGGACTGAAGGCAAATTTTGACGCATTTGACCGTCTCTCTTTTAATGATGGTTATTTCCAGTCTGATTGAAAACTGGACTGCGGGACAAACATGAGGTTCTGAGGGAAACCTTTGTCATAGTATAGTTTTGCTACTTCTATAGTGAGTTTCTTTTGGACTGACCAGATGGGAACTGAGAGGGCATTTGGATTGGGTCTCGGGAATATTTGCACAGAATAGAGGTTGAGTGAGAACGATATTCATACGGCCATTTCTAAGGAGCCAAGTTATGAAGCTTGAATTGAGCGGACTTGCAAAGAGCTGATGAGTATTCTGGTCTCCTCCATAATACAAATCAGATGATAACAATATTAGCTGAGTTGACTTTTTTTTTACTGAACAAAATTAGCTTATGTACAAGCTGTAGACTTTTTTTTTTCTCTTTACTGGTAACATGTAAAGCAATACTAAAAACCATTAGATCTTGTTCAATGTTCATTTCTGCTTGCCTTTTATTCTTGTTATACATCTCTTTTCCACAATCCACAGCATGCAAATTAAAGAAAGAAAATGATTTAACAGTCTGATTTAAGCAAGCAAAACAAAGGTGAAGGTCCGTAGTTTTCTTATCTACCACTCAACCCCGTCCTTCAGCCACTCATGATGGATATAAAAGTTAACCAAGCCGCCCAATCATGTCTTCCAATTTTATAGTTCCTGTTCCCTCGTGGGCTTAAAATTTTAATCATTACTAGTTGGACCTAAACAAAATCAAAATAACCAACAGTGTACGATAAATTAACACTTACCATCAATATTAATTCTTCATGGATATTGATACCATATTTACATTTTGGGGGAGAAAGAGGCTGTTATACAAAGGGCTGGACTGTATTGTCCTATGACACAGTACATTTACTTTTTGTTCGTTGCCTTTCATAGTTGCTGCCTCAGTGACTTGCCTCTTTACATTTGCATACATACTACAAAATGAATTCGGACAGAGCATTGAAGACCACTTTAATTTTGCATAGCCGCTGACAGTGCTCCTGGTAGTAATGCTATCGGGATGACATGAACCTCCTTTATCGCTGTGTTCCACTGCGTTGCCCCTTGTTTTCTAGGGACTAGGCAATAAATAATTCCTCCATGGCAAGCTCTCAATGGGGCAAGTGCTATTCGGACAGGCAGTTTTAGTTGCTTTCAGTGTGTTTCTGAAGGTCGTCTGAATGCAACCGAAAGAGCGAGGAAATAGCAATACTCTTTTTGAACCAAAAAGGCAAAAAGAATGCATCAGAAACCCCACCCATGGGAATACATCTATTTTCTTTATTAAATAAATCACTTGAACGTGTAATGCTTACAAATAAGAAACGAAAAGAAAACCTACTTATCCATCTGTTCTGAGAAATACTAGTACAACAGTTAACAGATAACCTAATTACTATGTAAATGTACATGGGTAAGTAGATAACTAACTTGTCTCTTCAGTATCAACAAGATGCCTGAACTGCTTGATGAATTCAGACAATGGAGAAGAGGGTACTCCAGGGAGATCTAAACCGATGCAGTCCATCAAGAATGCATATTATTGTGCCTCTGTTAACTAATCCTTCCTGCTTGATCAATCAAAGTACCAACTTGATCTCCACATAATGCTCTTGAGACATACCCAGGTTCAAGTAGGTTGAAGATTACAACTAAACAGAAAGATAAATGTATTTCAGAAGAAAACATAATTTTTTATGCAACATCTGTAAATGAGAATAATGAGAAAAAACTAACCAGGAATTCCATTCTCTTCGCAGTATGCTAATGCCATCATGTCAATGGAGGTAATGCTTCTAGAGACAACCTCTCTAAAGGAAATGTGATCAAGAGTTACATTGTCGTTACCAGAATGGCAGTCGTAGACACCATTAACATTAGTACCTTTAAGAACTGCATCTGCATTGACTGGAAAGAGAATAAAAAATAAAAATAATCAGAAGCACATCATAATTTCATTCATGATAATATCACTAACAGAGGCACTTGAAACATACAGTCAGAGAAGATAAAGAAAAGGGTGGGGTCATACGCTCAGAAGCTCTCAGAGCCGCAGCTGTGTCAGTGGTGAAGAGTGGATTTCCAGTGCCAGCCCCAATACCGCCAAATATGACAACTCTCCCTTTCTCGAGATGTCGGATGGCCCGTTGCCTGCTATATGGCTCAGCAACCTCTGGCATCGAGAATGCACTCTGAACACGGGACTGAACACCCAGCTTCTCCAAAGCTGATTGAAGCAGTATAGAGTTCATGACTGTTGCCATCATACTGATTGTAAATAAAAACAAAGCACATATGGTCAGCGTGCAAGTAATGACTAGAGCTTAGAGAAAAAGCATAAAGAACTTTGAGATTAACCTAATGTACCCATAAGTACAATCTCTCGATAAAAACTGATGATGAAGGAACTTGTAATCTAACTACCTACAACAACATGCCTTAATCCTACAACAACATGCCTTAATCCCAAGCATTTAGAGTTGGCAGTTAGGAGGTAAAATGCTAGGGGCGCGCAACGAACTTACCCAATTTGGTATGCTATAGGTCTATCCAACCCAGTGGAAGATACCCATGCATCTCCACAAAAGAAGTTACGACCACCAACAACAATGGCCACCTGTAATAATATTGGACACAATAAGCTTCCAGAATGTTGTCATAAAGACGCACAAAAGAACAAGATTTTCAACAACAGTAAGAAATCTTGAAGACTTCTGAAAAGGAAGCAAGAGGAAGATCTGGCAATACCTCCACCCCAAGGCGGCATGCTGTTGCTACTTCCCTAGCAATCTGCATCGCAACCTAATGATAGAAGAGCAGTTGAGCTAGTACTTTCCAATTAAAAAGAGTCTAGAAGAAAAATGGAACAATTTATTCATTCAAATGTCCCAAAAAACCGGTTTCAAATGCAATCGCATATCTGTTAAAATGTTGGAGATGTGCACCTTGGGGTCAATACTCTGGCAGTTTCCAGCTAGTGCAGAACCGCTAATTTTAAACACCACTCTACGCCATTTTAGATTTGATGTTGATTTTGATTTCTGGTTGTTTGCCAAGGCAACGGTACTGGCCGTATATCTGCTCACGGTTATATCAAACTTCTCATCAGGGAAATACTCCAATATCTCACACCTTAGACATGCTGTGAAAGAGAAACTAATTTGGCAACAAATAGCTATTAAACATGAAAACATTGTGGTGTCACCTCCAGACCAACACACACTCGACCATCAAACTCAATAACTGCATGACATCCCTATATCTAAACTTAAGAGTAAACAATACAACAGAAACTAAAGGCTAATAAATCATCCACATTCACACCCCAATGGAAAAGAATACAAAATTGGAATTCAAAAATAGTCACAGAAAACTGCAAATGGATGAACATATGTAATAACAATACAAGTATAAATACTGTGAAAATCCAAAAACAAATTAACACCAGACAAATGAGGCACTAACCCATATTACAAACGAATACCTGCTCTTAGACTGCCTAGCCAGAGAAGAGGAATTAACTCCGCCACCTTTTTCCTCGTCCGAAGCCGCCTTCACAGTTATTGAGTTCCCAACAATAGCCTCAATCTTCTTAAACCAATGCCAGTGACTCGTGGTTAAACCGCCACTAGTCATTCTCTGAAGCTCCACCTTGTACCTCTTCTTCAAATTATCAATCTTGTTCTTACACTGCTCTACACTCTTGTACGATTTGTGCTTAGTATCAATTCCAGCACCACATCGGTCGCTCACTGCTTCAGCCACCTCCTCCCAATCCCGTCCACGGAGATTTCCACGGTTCAGCTGGTTGAATTTCTCAGTATACGCGTCTAGAAGGCATGCAATGGCCGTGTCGCTCCATTCCTCCCGATCCTTCCTGTAATCGGAACGGTAAGCCGTATCGTTGCCTGAATCGGGCTCGGTGTTCGCCCCACCGCCAGAGCCGGGGCCGGACGACTTCAATTTCTTGTTGTAGTAATAAGAGTTGTTGGTTGTTGCGGTGCGCTTGGAATTGGGGGTTGTGGCTCCAGGTCCGGATTTGTTCGGATCGGAGGAGTCATCCCCGTCGTCGTGAAACGGTTGAGAATAATAATCACCATTCGCGGAATCTCCAGCATCGGCAACGTTAGGGAGTTTGGTGGGGCTCGAGGAAGACGAGGAAGGAAAGTGGCCCGTGTGCGCGTGGAGGTGAGGTTGCGAGTGGGGTTGATGGGATGGTGAATCGAGAAGAGGGAAATCCTCCGAAGCCATTAGAGAAAGGACGATGGACGGAAAATTAGGGTTAGGGTTTGGCAACGTAGCAGAGACGACGTTAGAGGGAGGTGACGGATCGTTGAGACGAGGGCTGTGAAATCGGTGACGGTGTGATGGTGGAGACCTGGAGAGGGTGACTTATCGAGGCCTGTCTCGTTGTGCCGTCACGAGCTGTAACGGTTCCGTCATAAGAAGCAAACGGGTGGTTTATAGATAGTAACCCAGAGATGTTTATTCTCACGGTCTTGCCCATCCAATGAAAAAAAAAAACTGGAAAGAGAAAAATGCCACGTCACCATTTTTCTTTTCCTTTATTTATTTATTTATATTTATATGCTGGAACCATCTTCATCTGTCTTCTCCGCTGCTTCAAGAACAAACCCCAAATTCTCACACAATGGCTGAAAGCACCGAAATTGTAAACAAAGGAGAAGACCCAAAAGCACCCAAAAACATTTTTTCACTCTTGCCCAAGTTTAAGCTGGAATTCCCTTTTCTGAAACCAAACCCACCAAACACGCAGACTACTACTGGCAAAGACGAGGTGAAGACAAAAGTTGTCGTTGATGATGATGGTGGGATTGGGAATGAAAGTCAGAAACCAAACGTGGTGAGGTATCCAAAGAGGGAACTAGTTGTTCCACCTCCTTTGGAGGTTGAGGCTGAAGAGTCTGGGACTTCCAATCCCGTTATTCTCTGGCAGGTACTGGGTTTTATTTATTTTATTTACTTTATACTCTGCCTCTAGAATGAACTTTGCTTGGTTATTGATAAATTGGGAGAAAAGAAGAATAAAGGGTCGAAATAATTTTTTGTAGTGATTTTATATAGAGTTTGAGCGTCAAAGTTTTTCTTTTTCATGTTAGTATGGAGCTGTGATAAAAATCTTTTCTTTTTTTTCTTTTTCTTTTTTTTTTAACTTTAGTTCTTCGTGTTTATTATTGAGTCTACATTTCTGAGATTTTGTGCATAAAACATGGGTGCTGAAGCTTCTTTTTTTTGTCAGTAAGGATTTAGGGGATGTATTAGGTTGATGTGAACATTTGGATTTGTGGTAGAAAAACTGGTCGGAAATGGGGAATATACAAGCTTCTTTGAGAACAAAGGAAACGTCTGAAAGCTTTATGAAAGTTCTCATTAAATGGATTGATGTTTGCGTCATTTGCAGTCCAGAAAACTTGGCTTGCAGGGTGTTACTTGTTCTTTTCCTTTTTATGATTTACAGCTTTAAAGCTTGTAGTACTATATAAATCTTCTGCAACAGTAGCTTGATCAGATTGGTGTTGGACCAGTGATATTGTCAGGACAGTGGAAGATCGGTTAAGACTTAAGAGTGCATCTTTGATGATTTTTTATAGCTGGGACGCAATTTTTTGCCCAAAGGGGTAATGCCTTTGTCAAAGGCCTGTTATCCAGGACTATGGATGATGTGTTAAGTCTGATACTTCTAATAGTTCTGAAGGTATTTATATACAAGTAGACATTTAGATTTGAAGTGGCCTTCCGTACAATGGTAGAGGATAGTTCAAGAAGGTCTAGGAATTATGCATCTTGAATGACTTTCACCTAAGGTAGGCAGTTGAAAATATGTTAAAGTACCAACCAAAAGTTTTCTGCAGTGAAGGTTGAGTTGGATGCACTATATGGTATTAAAACCTGGAACTTTTTTCAGCCTTGGGAAGTAGGAGAAGGGTAGTATTGAACTATTGATGACTTTTGATATCTGGGACAGCTTCTCTTTTAAAGTTTGGTTGAGAATCACATAATGCCTTTGTGAAAGGCCTATTATCTAGGACTATGGATGAAGTTTAAGAATGATTCTCGCTAGAATTACTGAAGGTATTTATAATATTATATATGGTCATGGAGCCACTTGTATTATTGGAGTGGATAGTCCAAGAAGGTCTAGAAATTATATCTCGTACAACTCCAGGTAGGTAGTTGAAAATATGTTAAAAACTGAACCAAAATTTTCTAAGATAAGGTGAAGATAGAGTTGGATGCAGAATAACAATTTACACGAGGAAGTTGCTTTTCTACTGGTTCTCTTTCTTTGCTAAGGGAGGGTGGTTGAGCAGGATGCTTGCCTTACATTGGGAACATTTGCTAGAAATATACTAGGACTTAGAACATTTGCTAGATGCAATAGATAGATAGATGTCTTAAAAACTTGAAAGAGACGTGTAATTATTAAATTTGGTAGATGATTAGTATATTGACGTCAGAATCCAAATAAATTCAACTTTTGTCATGGGAGAACTGTTGGATAAATAAAAGTCTCTTCTGCAACTGTCAAGTTTCTTTGTTGGGAAGTCTGGTCATATGGAGATGATGATGGCTGGAAGATGATTTTCTTATGAAGTAACAACTAACAACTGTATATACATGAAAAAAGTGAGAAGAAATATATGTAACTTCAATGTTTTTCAGGTGTTGTGCAAAGGCATTGTTTTTCTTGTAACTGCTTCATTTTAGGCTGACAATTGACCGATTGAGAACTGTTGCTTGCCCCACTCTTGTGCTCTCTCTCTCATTGTCCCCTTCCAAATGCATGTGTAGCAAACTTAGCATTAAAATATTGAAAGAAATATACTTGTGGACAGTGGTATGCGTGAACACTCAAACAAATACATAGGCTTGATTTACTTAGTTAGGCCCAGTTCATATTAACTTGAGCTTGAGGAAAATGGTATAGCAAGGTGGTTTTTTAGAGGATCACGGACTTAGGTTTCAAAACCCCTTTTTCCATGGCGACTGTATAACCTGTATATTTTATGGTCCTTATGCAAGTGAACATGAGGTGAAATCATATCATGTAAGTATATATTTTCACAGGTTGAACATTTTATCATCGCCTTAAAGCTTTTGAAGCAATTGGTAACACAATGGCACCAATCTGCACTTTCTTTTTTCTTGTTTGAGAGTATTATTCCCTACATGTTTTGTGCATTTGTATTATGATAATTTGGAAGCAGACCCTGAAGTATCCTCCTCTTGTTTTGCTGCCACAAATTGCTTAGCAAACTTTATGGGCTTTTGGCCATAATACCCACTCAGATTTTATACTGTCCTAAAACTCTTCTATTCAAGATTAGTGTCATACAGAAAAGATAAATGACCTGAGAAGGGTTAGCTATTGAATTTACCAGATAAAATTCGTCACATTATTGTGTTATTCCATTCTTTTCCTTATTAGGATTCTCTGTTTAATTTCAGGTTTATGCATTGGGAGGGTTCATCGTGTTGAGGTGGATATGGGCAAAATGGAACGAAAGGAGGGCTCAAGGAAAGTCTTCTGATGATGAGAGGAAGGCTCAAGGGGAGCAATCTGATGATGATAGGTCTTCAGATGTTGAATAAACTTTTCATTGGCTGTATATGATGTGGAATATTGACAAGTGCCAGTTTAGTATCTGCATGCCTTGGTGCATGAATGTAAAATTAACTTGGTTTATTAAACAAGTATTCACTCTTTTCCAGCATATGGTTTGCTCACGACTCTCTCTGGGTAGGCCAGGGAGGGAGGCGGGGGGACTCCTTTCATTTCCTTGCAATTCCATTTGTTATTTAATTTGAAAACACAAAAAGGATTAATGCAAGAGTGACAGGCACAATAGAATTCAGCTAGCTGTATGGTGTTGTTGCAAACCTATGATAGGATTACAGGGAAGATTTCACTTCTATAGTGTAGGGGATTTGTAATTATTAAAAATTATGGTTGATTTTACGGGAGCCGGACAGAGTAGAGAAAGGAGTAAAACTGTCAGTGAAAAATATATTTGGTACTCATAAATAATCATTTTTATTGTATGAGTGATTTTATAGAATAAATATTATTTTTCGTTTGGTAAGTGTTTAATTAGAATATTTATTTTATATTAGTTATTTTATCTCATAAAAGTGAGAATACACTTGGCATGGGGAAATTTTTTTAATTTTTTGTTTTGAATCACTTCAGTAAATATAATAAAAATATTATTATATCACATAAAATAAGAAATTATAGATAAATGAAAATAAATAAGTTAAATAATAAATGTGAGAATACTCAACTGACTTAGGATAGTGAATTTTCTTAATTTTTTAATTTTTTTGAATCACTTCAGTAAATGTAATAAAAATATTATTATATCACATAAAATAAGAAATTATAGATAAATGAAATAAATAAGTTAAATAATAAATTTTTAGTTTAGCTAAATGACAATAATATTCTTCATATTATATTAAATGCTAAAAGTATAATATAAAGTGATAAATAATAAAAAGAATAAAAAGTTGTATATAAAAAATAATTATAAATTAATTTATTTTAATTAAATGATAAAAATATATTATATATCATATTAAATAATTACAATATTATAATTATAAATAAATTAGTTAATTAATATTAAACTAAAAGATTAATAAAAAAAGATAAGGATAAGAAATAATAAAATAAATATAACTAATACTAATAATAATTAATTAAAGAAAATTAAGAAATATTAAATTTCATAAATTATGTTATAGTTTATTACTTTATTTATTTAGGGAAATTTTTATGTTATTTTAATGTTTAAAGTTTACATATAAAATAAATATATTTAATAAATTATTATTACTCACTTACTCTACTAACAATAAAAATAAATAATTATTCTATTTCATAATATTCTATTCTCATTTTATTCATATTTAATTTTCGTAAAATTTATTCATGTATTAAATTAAGAATGAGTTAGTGTGAAAAAATAGGAGGCATATTTAACAATGTAATATTATGAGATTTATAATTGATAAATTTAATTTTGAACTAATATTTTGTCTCATGCAAAAAAAAAAAAGATTAATTGTAGGGAAATTGAAAAGTGCACAAAAAAAAAAATATTAATAAAAAGTAAGAGTAATAGAGTCAAAATAAAAATGAGTAGATGAGACAAATTATAAAAAAAAAAAAAAAACAATCAGACCGAACCCAAATAGTTGTCGCTCACTATTCGAACACGTGCGAGGTGTTTGTTAGTTCTGACTAATACTATTTTAGTCAGCGACTGATCCACTCTGTTCCACATTTCAAAAAAAGAAAAACTGTCCAATGTCTATTCCGTAAGTTTTTCATTTGGGTGGCGAGTTACAATGAAAAATAACTTGCACATTTCATAAATCTCTTATTCGATATTAATATTACATAATTTTACCAATTACATTAATTAATTTATTTATTTATGTTCTCAATCATAATAAATTAATTTTTTTTAATCAATCTTTTGACAATTACTAAATTATAGTATATAAAAATTTATAACATTTTGTATTATTTGTTATTTTTAATTTTTATTATTTAATAATTAGTGTCTTTTTATCTTAATATAGTCCTTAATTAATTATTTTTTTATCACTTCATAACATAAACTCAAATTTTTTAAGAAATTTTAATTTTGCTGTAGTAGATTTTTTTAATTTTTATATTTGTTATATCTTAGTTAAGGTTATAAACTTTATTTGATAGGTGTTTTAAAAGTATTTGTTAAGTTTTTATAAATAAAAAATTAATAATATTATTATTATTAAAAAAATTAATGTCTAAAAATGCACCAAGATATTCTTTCTAAAACATATTATTTTTTTTTACAATGCACTGTACAACCTTTGTTTCTCTCTGTCATTTAAATAATATAAAAATCATACCCTGGCGTGAACGATAATGAACTAATGAAATTATATAAATACCAGGAGTAAACTTTATTTCAATTCTACGAGGGTTGACTGGACAGTCAGATTTTCTTTCTTATTCTACTTAGATTTCATCAGTGTTTGCTGTTGATCGAGAATGCAATCTAATCACTTACTTCTTGAGGAACCCATTAGGATGGCCTCAATTCTTGAGCCATCCAAGCCAGTAAGTACTTTATACCCATCTATTTCTTTCAGCTATGTTGTGCTTTTGCAGATTGTGTTTTCAGTAGTTTGATCGGGACATAAAGATTCTGTAAATTTGCTTGCTGTAAAAGAAAATGAATATAATGTTGCTTCTTCCAGTATGATTATTTGGCTTAATAGAGTTTAGCTGAATTTGGGTTTTTAAATTGAAAATTTTGTGTTGGGTTTCTAAGAAATTCAGTATGATTATTTAACTTAGTATTTTTATGTCATTAACTGGAAAATCTATAGTTATTATATACATTGAAGCCTTTAAATGTTTAACAATTTATGCATATCTTGTTTTGATTGTAATTGATCTCTGCAGAATTTCTTTCCAGCAATGACAAAGATTGTGGGGACACTTGGTCAACAATCGCGATCTGTTGATATAATATCAGGGTGCCTAAATGCTGGAATGTCTGGTATTTGGCCTGTTCTTACCTTGTTATCTATTATTTTCTGTTTAGTGAAGCGGTTTTGTAAGAATTTACATTGTTAATCTCCATTTCCAGCAAGAAAAATCATTGGTAATTTTATCTCTCTCTCTCTCTCCCTCACCGCTACTCTTCCTCTGTCCACCTAATCCCGTGCTAGTTGCAAGATTTGATTTCTCCTGGGGTGACACGGAATATCACCAACAAACATTGGAAAATCTGAGGACTGCAATCAAAAGTACACAGAAGCTCTGTGGGGTAAGCTTGTCATTCTATGCACACTTTTGTTCTTCACTTGCATTCTTCCAGTTTGTCCACTCTTAGCATTAATCTGAATTGCTTGGAATCAGGTATAAAATCCATATTGGGCTCACTTGATAGTTGGCTAGTGATCTTTCTTGTCATTTAGTCCAATCTAGGGTGATACCCTTCACTGCATCACTTGTGGTTGCTCTTGCTTATATCTCCTTTTTATCCTACTTGTATCTCTAATATATTTGTATCTCTAAGTTGAACATGGATTGACTATGTCAGAGTTGAGACTTCCCTATCTATAGATGGATATCCATTTAATTTACCGCACATGAGTGTTGTTACTTATCATCATACATCCTCATCTGCGGGCATAGCCACAGCCTTGAGATTCTTTAACATTTCTCCACAGTCCTAACTTAAAAACCTACCCCATTTTGCCCCCTTAATTACTAGAATACCATTGACAGGTGCCATGCCTTAAAGGGATATCATAAATGTGTCCAATAAGTCACCGGCCAACACAAAAATGGAAGTTCTTTAAAGCTATAGCCTATATCTCTTGGTGTAAGCATATTATGGACAGAAAACATGTGTGATTCTTGTATTCTCTTGATGTTTTCACACCAACTAGTGCTCTGTATGCCTTCAATCTTATTCGCATATTTATCTGTCTTTCTTCTGGTAACCACACCATTAAGTCCATATGGGTCTTGTCATTTTCTTTTTGTTAATCAATCCGAACCATATATATGTGTAATCTTATTGCGTTGCCTGAAACTGCTTTTGCATCTTCAAGAACAACAAAGTGAAAGGAAAATGTAAAAGAGCTTTCAGCAATGATCTAATTTTCTAAAAATTTGCTAATTTCTCTTCCTTTATCTCACTTTTTCCTCAATCTACCAGAGAATGAGGGGTGTCACCAAAAGCTATCAAATATGGAACCCGAAAAAAATCTGGAGCAGTCCTTTTAACCAGATTTGCAAATGCCTTTCCTCTTCCTCATTATCACTTGTGGATCAATTTAGCAAATAATATATCTTTGGCGAATTAGTTTATCCTATCAAATTTTCTCTTCAGCTGTATGTATGCCTTTTGGAGGTTAGATAATGTAAATTGAATATTTTGATTTACCAATTATTCCAGGTAATGCTAGATACGGTGGGTCCAGAATTGCAAGTAGTGAATAAATCTGAGAGGCCCATTTCCCTTGAGGCAGAAACATTGGTTGTATTAACTCCAGATCAAGAGAAAGAAGCTACTTCAAATCTCTTACCTGTTAATTTTAGTGGGCTTTCAAAGGTCGGCATACTTTTAACATCTACCTTATATTCATTTTTTGTTTTGTAAGGAGATATATCTGTTGCTAGTGTTCGTGTTATTTCCTCCAATTTCTTCTTATTTATCTCTTCCATGTGCTAATGCTCAGCTAAATCAGTTAGTTTCTTCCAGCTCCAGCTTTTTTATTATTTTTCTTGTCTGGGTATTGCTAAATTATTATTTTGTTACAACTGTAGAAAGTAGAAAGGCTGATGATGCCTTATATGTAGGGGTGTGCAATACACAAAAGACACATTCAGTATCCTAAATATTTTTTTCTTCATCATTCAAATGTTGTTTCATTTTTTCTCTCTGCTTTTTGGTCATGATGATGTTTTTACTTAAAGAGTTGTATAAATATCATTCTAATGGTACCAAATATGGTTGTATCAGTCGGTTTAGATGTACTATATCAGATTTATCACTACAGTATAATGCATACCTACTAAATACATATATGCATTAATTGGTGCATTTGTTTGATAGGATTCTCAGCAGTTACTTTGTCCCTATAATATCAAGGCAGAGAGTGAGATTGCTGTTTGCACCTATAATGTTTTTCTTATCAGACTTCAATTACAAGGTGGTGCTTTCAGGACTAAGGTCATCCTTGTTGTGCAGGCAGTGAAGAAAGGAGATACTATTTTTATTGGCCAGTACCTGTTTACAGGAAGTGAAACAACTTCTGTGTGGCTGGAGGTAATGGACGATAGTTAAATGAAGGGATCCATTAATTAGCTTCTGGTAATTGGAATATTTTAAATTTGCCATGTAGACAACAAATCCTGGGCTTCCTAGTTCGTTCTTGTTCATAGAAAGGAAAAATGAAACAAAGAAAAAACTCTATAGGATAAGAGGAAGATATATAATGATCATGGTGAGGGGAATTTGTATTACATGAACTTTAGGTTAAGGGTTCAATTTAGAAACAAGATTTTATTGAGAACATGTTGTGGACCCTAAATATTAGGTAATTTAAGGCTTCATTTTAATGTATGGATTTTTATTTTATTTTTTATTTCACATTTCCACCTACAGATACTAAAAATTTCAAGTTTGCTTATATTATATGATTTTACTTATTTATATTAGGGATTCAGGTTTTCTATTGTTTTAGGTTTCTTTCCTATTAATGCAATTTTAGGGTTATAGGTTAATCGTTATGGTTTCTCACAATCATTTACATTGGATGGTTTTTCATGATAAACTAATCACGGTATATAAGGATGGTATCGCAATGTTCCATTCCTTCCTCTTTTTGTCTGTCCTCTCTTTCCTGCATCAGATATTAGGATTTCCATTTGCTTGTTTATTTCAAGTAAGCATCATTTCATTCAAGTATGGCAGGAATAGGAAGGAGAAATTCTACTAATAGTCCATGTCATAAATTTTTCAGAAGACTTCCCTTGCTTGCTGTAACCCGTGTAGTTTTCCTTTTGTAATGCAGGTCAGTGAGGTGGACGGTGAAGATGTTGCATGTCTCATAAAGAACTCTGCCACATTAGCTGGTCCATTGTATACTTTGCATGTCTCTCAGATTCGTATTGATCTTCCTACACTGACTGATAAAGATATGGAGGTAACTATTGGGTATTTTTCAGAAATTTGTGAGGGAAAATTGGTGAATTAGCATGACGGCATTAACTTGGATATTCCAGCACTGATGCTTTAGAAGGAATGTTGTTGCTAGCAAATACCACTATTTTGGGTTTTGGATCTTCCAAATCATTCCCGCAAGAGGTCCGGACCCACTTTTTTCTGATCCTTTGATAAAAAGATTGGTTGGAGCATCAAACTCGGATTTGGCAAGAATCTCATTTTTTTGGTAGTACTGCCCTTTCTCAAGGCATTTTTTTAGAAAAGACTCCGTTTTTTCCTCTTTTTGGATGGTAAATATGTTCTCAGAAACATGGAGTGTGAGTCAAACCCATGTTTGAATTGAAATTGAGAGATTTTGCTTTTTGCTATTTCATGGAATCTTAGAGAGATTGGAGTAGGTAAGAAGTGGGGGAGGAGTGACTAAATAACATTGAACTTGGTAAAATAAGATAGTTGAATAATTGAAAAATTAGATTATTTAGGAAGGCCTTCTACCTCTATGTGACATTGCTCCGTTAGGCTTTCGCCCATTGCGGAAAATTCTCCACTGTTGCCTCCTGTAGGAGTTTGGGCCGTATTACTTCGGGAATCTTTAATCATTTCAAAAATGGCAGCAACATGCCATTTTTTTTTTTCTTTTCTTATCTTTCTATTTAGTATACTTTTCTTTATAATTATCTAGTAATAAGAAAAAGGAAAAGGATTGAATAGAGGAACTCTTGAACATTTGGCGATCTCAGATGTGTCGATATCAATGGTGACTCAATGAATAATTTCTTTGGATAAAAGAAGATTATGTAAACACTTACTCGAAATCTCACTTATCAGATTCTGTTGTGGAAGACACCATTTTTTCTGAAGAATTCGTCATGTTATATCTGATCCATGCATAATATCATGAAAAATGGATACAAATTTTTGGCTACTACTTAGTATCGACAATAACTCTGAAAAAGTACCTAAATGCCTTTTTGGATATTTCTCAATGTCCCGGCTATTCACGGAACATGAGAAGAAGATGAATAATCATCTGCTTCCGGAAGAAATCGAAAGAATTTCTCTCGCTACAATGCTATTATTGTGTATAAACGGGTCTTTTTTCGAACATGAGAATTGGTCGTAATGAAGTAAAAGAAAGAGGATCCTAAAAGAATTATGAAAATTCTTTAGTTTTGGCATATTTCATGTAAAGGTTTGTATGGTCTCGTCATAGGGTAAACCACCGTTGCTCAGGCCCCCAACTTACTCTTTCAATATTATTTCAGATTTAGGGTTAGCCCATGACTCTTCGAATTGGCATTTTCTTCATCATAATTATCATTATAATTGTTGTGAAAAAACATCCACAATAATAAGCCTTGGGCAATTTATTTGTGAAAATGTGGCATTAAGGACAAAGAAATTGTTGGAGTTACCCTTCTTTTTTTATCTAGTACCAACGTATTTGATGTTAAGAAAATATCTTTTACTGGAAGGCTAGAAAATGGAGTCTTGAATTAGCTGTTGCTTGTAACTTACGGAAGGAGATCAAATTTGAATTTGAAGCAATGGATACTTTGTGATCCAATAATTACCATGGGCAAGACAAAAATTTCACTTCAAATTCCGGACCTCATAGAAAAGATTCTCTTCAAGCGAACCAGCCTATCCTCTGTAAGGCCCCTTATGCGGTGGTTAGAACATAGACACATTTGATTTTGGTAGATAGGGATCCCATAAAAACTTCTTTCGAGGAATGGGCCAAACCTGGTCATTTCTCAAGGCTTTGGAACAATTAGAAAATTACAAAAAGGAAACCACTATTTTGGGATGAAATGCCTACTACTTCCTTATAAGGGTTCCTAGGACTAACCTATTTAGGCTAGGTTTATGTCATTGATTTGGAGGAAGCGCCACCACCACTACAAGGCTTTCTTTGGCCATTCCATTTAGGGCAAAGATAGAATGAGAGGGCACAGGTGGTCTGTTGTCTGAGCTAATTGGTCAGATGACGACTGCTTCACTTATTAGATTAGTATTAGCCGCCTATCCCAGAATGAAATGGAATGTCGGGGAGGAAACAGTAAAGCACCAAAATAGGTGGGGAAGAGGTCAAAGCAAGAGCTATTTTAGAGCAAAGCAGAAAGCAAAGCGAGAGCTAGCCCCGAACTAGGGAAGACATCTGTAGTTATCTTTTTCTGACCCACGACCTAACGGTCCTCTTTTTAATATAGTGAAATGAAAAAAAGAATGAAAGCAAAGCCTAATATGATTATGAGAGGGCCCGCCTCACCACTCCCCTCGCCGATGACTTGGTATTTGATTTTATTTTTTATCGAGTCCTCTTTTCTTTTTCTTTTTTCATTGTTTGTCTTTCGGCCAAGTACTTCACAAAAAGAGTGGAAGGCGAAAGGTCTGTTGAAGTTTTTCTACGTAGGTTCCCCTAGTGATACCCCTAAACTCCGGTTGGTGTATGCTCTTACTCTACTTATTTTATTGGCTTGGTCGAGTTCCTTCACTCTTCTCCTTTTAGCCTCCTCCTGCTTGCTCTTGGCCTTGGCTGCTTAAAGACATCCCTTTAGTTCGTCTTAGGGAATGAAATTAGGAATTCTATGCTTCGAAAGCTTAGTTGCCTTAGTTGCAATTACAGTAAGATTAGCCTCTTAGTTTATGTGGCGAGGTGGATGCTTCTTCCCTTCCTGCTATTAGAAAGAGATAGAATAAGGAAGCAAGCAAGCTATAACGAGTGAGAATCTGGTGGACCCGTATTTATTGATTGAAAAAAAAAAGCAAATGACTTCTAGAAAGAAGAAGAAGCTGTAGCTGCTGTAAGAAAGGTAACTCTAAGAGTAGTTGGTATGCCTTCTTTTCCCTGAAAGGGTATAGGAGTCGTGGGCCACTTTCACTCCTCTACCATATTCATTTATTCATTCTTTGGAAGTTAGGTACAGTGACTCAATAGCGCAGGCACAAGACCTTTGAATGCAAACAAAGAATAGCGAAACCGCCACGACCCCTGCTTCCTCAAGCGGAACTCCAGGTTGAGGAGTTACTTGGAATGCTGCCAAGATATCAGTATCTTTTGTTTTATTTTGGGAACTCAATTGTCTGAAGAGGGTCCTCCTCTTTTAGCTGTGTTAATCATATCTCCATCATTCATTGTTGTGGTAATAATTGAAACATTTCAATTGCAATGTCCTAAATACGTGTTCTTCTTAATTCCTTCCATATAGAAAATGGGATTAGTTGGAAATATTCATAAATGCTATAAATAATCAACTACTCAAGAATATTATGAAGTTAGATGTGATTAAACAATGATATGTCGCAGTTTGTGTTCTCACTCTAGACAGATGAGACAAATTCCTTTTTTATTTGAACCAAACATTACAAGTAAGAATGGTGAAACTTTTCCCTGTTGGAGCTATATGCATATAATGTATGTTATTTTTCACATACTCCTTTTAGTTATAATGATTTTTATCAAATTTTAATCATCAATGTCAGGTTATAAGTACAGTGGGGTGTTCGAAACAATATAGACTTCCTCTCATTGTCATACACCCGTCATGCTGAAGATGTTCGCCATGTAAGGCCTGTGCATGATGGATTCTTATAATTTTTTCTTCTCATGTCAAATGCATTTCCCCATCTTAATTCATATTCTCATATTAGTTCTCAACTTCTAATTGCACTTTCACTTGTAGTATAGGGCTGTCTGCAGTTAATAGCAAGTGTTGTTTTCTTTTATTTCTGTACAGTATTAAATAGTGGCCGAACTTTCTCATTTTGCAGGCCCGTGAATTTCTCTCTAAATTAGGCAACCTCAACCAAACACTAATCTTTGCAAAGATTGAAAATATAGAGGTGAGGGACATAATTGCAATACTATTCTCACTTCCTTTTACTTGTTACTCTTACATCATGAGATAAACTTGGAGGACCAATGTGGATTACTGTTATGGGACTATGGTTTTAAGGTGATATATTAGTCTATTGAATGATGTTAATTAGGGCTGATGAATAAAGTGTAATTACTATATCAAACTTGACTGCGTTGTGCTCATCTTCAATTGCAACTTCCCTTTCTCTTGTGCACTCTTGTAGGGATTAACACATTTCAATGAGATTCTACGGGAAGCAGATGGTATCATCCTGTCACGTGGAAATATAGGGATAGATCTCCCGCCTGAGAAGGTCAGTTTACATCTGAATTAGAAACGTCCCAACATTTTTGCATGTTATGATTGACATGGGTATTTCTGTAATCATGCTGTTATGCATGTGTTTAAGGGAATAGTTTGTTACAAATCAACTGCACATAGCAATGGAATGTGACCATATAAGCAAATTTTCTCAACAGAGTGTGTAGCTGAGACACTTACAGCACATCACTTATCCGAAAGTAGTTTAATGAAAATGACTTCCACTTGGACACTGTATGTTTGTCACAGAAATGCTCCAAACTGCATAAATTATACAGCTTCCACACCCAAAGCTGGTTTTCAATACTGGAATAATGACGATCAATTTAGGCATTATCATGTGTCCTTTTTCCTTGTAGGTGTACTTTTTGCATCATGAGTATCTGCATTCAGTTTTACTTGGAGGCTCCTATATAAAATATCAATATTCTCTGTGGAACTGATAGGTGTTTTTATTCCAAAAAGATGCTCTTTACAAGTGCAACATGGCTGGAAAGCCAGCTGTTGTTACACGTGTTGTGGACAGTATGACTGACAATCTTAGACCCACTCGTGCTGAAGCAACTGATGTTGCCAATGCAGTATTGGATGGTAATATTATTCTTCTGGCTTCAAATCTATTTTTGTTTGTTAATTTTGGTTGGATCCTGTTCCGTATTGTCGTGGGTGACATTGTGCCATCTTTTGATGTAAGACGTGTTCTTTTGTTACTTTACTTTTCTCGAGTCTTGTACTGTTGTTCATCACCATCAATGTTGTCCTAAAATATGTCATGTAGCTCTCATTTTCATGTGATTTCCCTCTTCTGGTGATACAGGGAGCGATGCAATTCTTCTAGGTGCTGAGACCCTAAGAGGACTATACCCTGTAGATACCATTTCCACTGTTGGAAAAATTTGTGCTGAGGTAGGTTCTTGCACAATGTCGAAATAACCCATCTCTCAGTTCATTTTCCTTTCCTCATCACCACAGGTTTTGTTTGGGAAGTGAAGTTCTCTATCTCTAAATGCCTCTTTTAAGTGGTAACCTTGGGAGAAGTTCACTTTTTATACCGTTGAAGTAAAATTTCCCTAATATATTTGACCTCCCTCCCTCTCCTTCTTTGTGATTGTTAGATACTCACAAGGGTCAAAGACTACTTGTAGTTCTTTGAAAAAGTTACCATTGTAGATGTCATACTCACTGGCTGCATTTTAGCAGCCAATCCACTTTGAATCAGGGATCTTGAATAGTGTAGTATGCATTTACTTTCCAACCTTTTGTCATGTGGCTCACTGGCTCTTACTCATGTTTGCAAATTACAACCAATTGCACCTTACAAGCTTAGACGAAGTTTTTGTATGTATGCATTCTTTACCGAAGGCAATGTCATTCAACCAAGTACAATCATAGAATATTTTTTTTCAGTGATTGATGTCTCTAGCTTATGATTTGCGTGCTCATTTTCTTTTTTGTTTAATCACAAAATCTTTGACAATTACATTCTCTCTGGAATATAAGAATTCTGCCTTTAGAATCTACCTCTCTCTCTGCCTCTGAGTCTCTTGCTCTCCCTTTCATCTTGTATTCTGCATCAATTGCTTGTAGTGGGGTATTGATATTATTATTTTTTCATTTTCTTTCACTTTCCTTTAGAAATCCTTTCTTTATATTTTTCTCCTTTCCAAAACCATCACACTCTTTTTGGTTTGTCTCCTTTGTTATGGGTTAATCTTGCCATTTATAATTTATAATGTGCTGTACTTGGGTCTGTGATGCAGCTTTTTGAGATAAGAAATAAATAGATGCGAAAATTGAAATAGGATAGTTCGTTACTGAGAAAAATTGTCGTATGATTCTCTCTCCGCTATTAGAATGTAAATTTAGATTAATCAACTGCTTCCTGTAGGCGGAGAAAGTTTTCAATCAAGATTTGTACTTCAAGAGGGCTGTCAAAAATGTGGCAGAACCAATGAGCCACTTGGAGTCTATAGCTTCCTCTGCGGTACTTATATTTGATTTTCCTACTTTTAGTTCTCATAATAAATTTGCTTTGCTGCACGAAAGGTATGGGAGGCATTTATTGCAAAATAAGTTCCTCATTCTGCTATAAACATATAGGTTCGTGCAGCCATCAAGGTTAAGGCATCTGTAATTATTTGCTTCACTTCATCTGGAAGAGCTGCAAGGTTTTGTTTCCTCTCTCTCTACCCTCTCATTTGGTTCAGGTTTCAACCAAGTTCTTAAAGTTAGCTCATTCAATTAAGTCTCTAAACTTGGTTGTGTGTGTCTGAAACTACTTTTAACTAAGGTCAGCATGTTCTGTTATTTCTCTGAATGTGTTGCAATTTCTTATTTAGTCTGGAAGCAAACCACAAGATCACATGATAGTGTTCAAAAAGAAGAAATTCAGACTTATTTTAGAAAGAGATGGAAGCAAAAAACTAGGGATATGGATATGAATTTTAGGGTTTAACTTGACTTAATTTCATGATTATCGCCTCATAGCCTGCATAAAAGTGCTTGTGTAAAATTTGGAGAATAAGTTTCTGGTAATCACTTATTATTAAGGAGCTTTTCGCCCCCTATATGTCTCTTCTCTCTTCTATTTCTCTTCGTGAACCCTAATATTCTAGTCTGTCGGGTCGTGGCTTCTAGAGTCTTGTAGGGCTCTGCTGTCCCACCTGAGACTGCCCCATTGGCATAATTACATTATTCATACACCTACCTAGAAGTCAAAAAAGAAGTACCAGTGAAAGTGAGATTCTAGGTTTTAAGTTATTTTGGAATCAAGATTTGTTTAAATGTTATCACAAAACAATCTCATGCCAGTACCATTTATCAGAAATTAGCATTAAATTTGAAACTATTACAAAATAAACTACCATATCTAACCTTGCCGTATTAGCCATTAAGAATGAAACTGCATTTTCTGTCAATCGCTGGACAAGTAATTTTTTAACCAATAGACTTGGTTGCAAATCAATACTTATGGGAATTACTTGAAATCGGACCCAAATTGCTGAATAGTAGAACATGTGATTAAGCCTACAATTTAAGTTTTTACTGCAAACATTGTCATGTCAGCACTTAGACAAAATATGCTGGCCTTATAACAATAATGCCCACTGAACCAAATCATTGTCGATGACGGGATAAAATTAAAGGGCTTTATAGAGATTTGAGCACTTGATTGAAATAATTAATATGTCTATAGATTCAATTGAAATCCGACTCGGTTATAGACTAATAAAATGTAAAGAAGCCTAAAGAAAATTTTCTCATTTTGTGGTTTTAAATGTAAATGCTCATCTATAGGTGTTTCAATACAAATGATTTATCATACATAAATTTCTTTCAGTCCTTTCATGTTGGTTTAAATTGATTAGCAGTGTTATATACTAATTTCTTGCAACTTTACTTCTTTCTTTCTGTAGGTTAATTGCAAAGTACAGGCCAACAATGCCTGTGATATCTGTTGTCATCCCTCGACTTAAAACAAATCAACTTAAGTGGACTTTTACTGGTGCTTTTGAGGTATTTTGTTGACTTTGGCCACACATGACTGATGTTATGGCAAATTAATTTTGGCAAGTTATCAATTGAAACTAAAATGAAGGCAAATAATTGACTTTGTCAAAGAAATTTTAACATAGTAAAAATCAATTATATTTTTGTTTTCTATAATACTCTAATTAAAACTTCCATTTCTTTGATCATTATCGGGGTTTACTTGAACTTCTTAACTATGAATGAAGTTGAATTTGAAAATTTGATGCCAGTGAGATGGAAAGTTTCTTCATTTTTTCTATGCAAATTTCTCTGTATTTTCGTATTTGTCATCTCCCACCACATCTTTCCTTTGGTGCTCTGCTGCAGGAGCATTTGAAGGTGTTTTTTTTTTTGTTGACGTGCAATTTGATTTGCGAGTCCTCTTGTTATAAGCTTGCCTACTTCTTTTCTATTTTGTCTTTTACTTGGGAGACTTCTTGTTTCTCCCCTTTTATTTCTTTCTCTCTCAATAAAATTTATTTTTCTATAAAAAAATTCTCTTTATTAATCATATCTTATGGACACCTCCCCAAGAGGAAAAAAGAGAAAAAGCTAGGGATGGAAGTATTGGTATTTACCCTGCCTGTCAGACAAGCTGATTATCAACCTTTGACCATTCTTCTACTAGACTTGTAATTCTTTTGCTAAGTTGCAAAGCACTTGTAAATATTTACACATTCTACTTCCTATAACTAACTCAGTTCATTGTTTTGCACATGTATGCTTATGTCCGAGTATAAGAAATAAGGAACCTGTTCTGCACATGTACAGACATGTATTCTCCTGATGTTATTAATGCAAACTGACTTTGCTTGTCATTATATTTTATGTCCCAGAAACCCTAAATCAGTTTACGAAAGTAAGTGCTATCGCCATTTCTTTCACAACCCTATGACAACAGTCATTGCAGTTTTATTGTTGTACTTCTAGTCCTTGAAGAAAAGTGAAAGAAAGAATAAGTCTAAATGTCTGTGTGTAGCATCATCCTGAATAAGATCGGGCCTTGGTTATGAGTATTAAGGCTTGCTTGCCTGGTGCAGACCCTGTATTCTCTTCCTTCTACTTGTTCTTTTTGTTATTGCCCTGGTCACTGTTTACCTTTCAGTTTTTACAAAGTGAGGAAATGTTTTTAAAAGCCTAAAGCCCAAGATTTAACAACGTCTGATAGGTTTATACATGTCCTACTACAGATTTGAAAGGCAGTTCTAGCAACCAAAAAAATTTAGAGACCTCATCGCTGTAAACATAGACCCACGAATATTGTCCCAATCATAACGAAAAGTGAGATCTTTTCTGATGGAGCTGGACGAAGAAAGCAACAAGCTTGCAGCTATTGCAAAGACTGAGATTTCTGACCTTAACTTTTAGTTTAGGCACCTGTTATTGAGTTGCTTTTTTGAGTTGTAATTTCTTTTTCTTTTTTTATAAAAAAAATACAACTTCGAATTTTCTTTTATATATGTTATTATGTTTTACCAAAATTTTGCTGTTTCTCTTATTGCATTTCTGATGCAGGTTATATAATCACTGCCTATTTTGGTACTTTGAATTTACATTTTCCATCAATCTATATAACAAAAATGCTGGTTTTTTAATGCCTTTATGGCCTACTTTGTTATTTTGATTTATTTATCAATAATTTCTCACTTCCATTTATCTACAAGTGTTTCTTCATTCCTGAATTGCAATTTTGAAACTAATCAGTTCTTGCTACTTGTGGCAGGCAAGGCAGTCACTAATTGTCCGAGGCCTTTTCCCTCTGCTTGCAGATCCTCGACATCCAGTAAGAATTATCAATGTTAATTTATCTTATCCGTACTTCAAAATGCAATAGGTTGGGGAGTGAAAAATGTTCCATTTAGAGGTGGAAATGGGAATGGTTGGGACATTTTGGGTTATCCAAAAGTCAGCATTTATTCCTTGAACCAAAATTTTTCTGCTGGAGCTCAGTGTTGCTCAATCTGTGTCCATGACATTGACCATGGAACATCAAATTCCTAAGTTATAACATCAATATCAGAGATAAATCTGTTAGCCTACTTGGTCTCCACAAAATCGATTGCTCTCCTTGATTTACTCCTTTATTATTAGCTTGATTCTACAAGGGATTTACTCTATTGTATTTAGCTTTATTTTAGGTTAGGTTTGTTATGTAGTCAACTGTCAAGTAGCCTATATATACAGGCTTCCTTTATGTAATCATAATATCTCAATATATAATTCTCATTTCACTCAACTTGGTATCATAGCTTAAGTTTTTAAACGTTAAGTTTTTCCTAAGGCAACCCCTTCCTCAACCTTCCACCCTTATCTTAACCTCACCACAGCCTTTTTTGATATCGATTTTTTTTCTTGTTTTCCTTTTGCTCACCTCATCTTTCCATCTCAACTAATTGATAGATCTCATCGTCATCATATTTAATTTTTTTTTTTTTAAATGTCACTAAGCATGTACTTGGCTGCCCTGCATGAGACGTCCCTGAACATGGTCATGATCCCCCTACCTATTACATGTCACCTCATACGTACTCTTCATATGTCCCTGAGCACGTTCGTCTTGCATGAGACTTCCCTGAACACGGTCATGGGAAGGTACAAATCCTTTATCTGTTCACATCATCTCACACGTACTCTTTATACGTCCCTGAGCACGTACTTTGATTGTCCTGCGTGAGACATCCATGAACACGGTCATGAGAAATACAATCCCTCAACCTGTTACACGTCACCCTCAAACTACCAGAATAAGAATTGTATCTACATGAGACATTTCAACAATTTGGTTCCAAACTCAAGCTAGTTTCGAGTCAACCACCTTGAGTTTGAGAGAGGGTGTAAGTGTAATCACTCTTCTTGATTTAGTCCTTTATTATTAGCTTGAATCTAGGAGGGATTTACTCTATTGTATTTAGCTTTATTCTAGGTTAGGTTCGTTATATAGTCAACTATCAAGTAGTCTATATATACATGTTTCTTCTATGTAATCATAATATTTCAATATACAATTTCTCATTTCATTCAACTAATTGGACTACTATGACCTGGCTGGGTTGCTTGATTTCCTAGTTGGGCTTTCAAATTCGACCACATTTGAAGCTCAACTGTTCTAGTCTAGGCTCCACTTGTTCAGGTCATCATACATTGATCCAGCTGCCGAGCCCGTTTCGGGTTTTGTAACTTTGACCTGAGTTTTGAAGTGTAATAATCTCCTTTATCCCAAAACCTTTGCTGTATTTGTACACTTACTAAAGAATTATTTGATACAACTTCTGTGAGGATTTGTTAATGTGCTTGTGCAAAACATTACTGGGAAGATTTCAGATTTGGAAGTAAAATGGCTTCTCTTTCAAGTGCACAGGTGGAAAGGCTGGATAACCTTATCGTCATTGTGTTATGACCCCCTTCATTCTTGTTCCTTTTCTTTAGCGGTCGTAAGATATTCCTGATTCAAATGTGCACACAAATTGAACCATATTGTTTCATTCATTTGTTTCCCCAGCTTTTGCAATTTTCTGATGTGTTTTCCCATGCTTATACATTTCAACAAACTATAAAACATAAATAGTATCTGTGATAACTGAGAAGCTTGTGTATTACTTACTACATTGATAAACTTGCATTCACCTTTGGCCTTGAACTTGTCTTATTCATCATGTGTCATGCCTGCAGGCTGAGTCCACAAGTGCAACAAATGAATCAATTTTGAAGGTAGCTTTGGATCACGGCAAGGCCACTGGTGTCATAAAGTCACATGATCGTGTTGTTGTTTGCCAGAAAGTTGGTGATGCGTCGCTTGTGAAAATCATTGAGCTGGAAGATTAGAACTTAAGAACCTTTATATTCCATCTTTAAATTCCTTTATCTACCAGTTTACCTTCTCGTTCTGTCTCTTTGAAATATTGTCAAATAAATATATACTAATCACTGAGGTAGGTCCTTTACCATTATGGGCAACTGAGTCAGTTTGCCCAACCCTACCCTGTTTGGTGAGTGATAATATTGTAGCTTGAATAATTTCCCTTCTGTCCTGTTTCAAGTTTCATTTCCTACTACGTATAAATAAAACATGGATCAGTTTTTGGATATCATAGTTAAACTGTAGAGGCAGTTATATGCTGATCTGAAACATGAAACTTGTTTGATGATTTTGTTTTGAAGAGTGAAAGCCCATTGAAGGCTCCGGATATTAATATCATTAACTGTACAAAAACTCTGTACATTGACAGTAATTGAATAATCTCATTGTCATACTAACTTGAAGTAGATTCTCTTTTTCTTTCTTACAATGGAGTCGGCTTCTTGGTTATTTCTGTCCTTCTAATAATCCATTCAACTTTTTCACAACGCCCTCTCTTACTTGGTGAATAGAAAAACAAATTTATAATAGCATAGTCATAAAATAAATGTAACATGTAGTATAAAACAACCTAATGGATAAGGCGTCTGACTTCTAATCAGGTGATTTGAGTGTTCGAGTCCCACTAGGCGTGCAAAACAATAAATTTGACCACTGTACTTCTGGTTTTTCCATGTTTAACAGCTAAAACATTCCTTCACTGAAACCTAAAATTGATTTGGATGTCGAGTAAATAAAATGAAACCTACATTAATGAAACCTAGCATATCCTAAGAACTTCAAAAATTCTCTGCATCTCAAGTTCTCAACTATCTTAATAAGACTATCTTTTCCTTCTAATTTTTCAAACTTGGTCTAAATATAAAGGACATGCCTGCTTAGTCATTGAGAGTTGAGACAACCTATCTTTATAATCATTTTTTTTTGGCTAAGAGTGAAGATTGGCAGAAAACACAAATACAACGCTACGATGCATGGATCTTCTTATAACCCATGCCAGTTATCAAAGGTGATAAAATCCAAATCTATGTTCGACATAACCTTCTAGCTTGCTTAATCAGTCAAAGTGCTTCTGAAAACCGTAAATCTGCAGGACCAGGACCCAATATCCCTTTCTGTTCGCTTATCTTTCCCAGCCCAAGTGAAGGTTCTGCATGTCCATTCTTCTCGTCATCTCTCCAGCCAGTTCCCTGCCATTCTCTCTACAAAATCAAAGAAGCATGGCAGGCAAATTACATAAAAATCAGATAATGGATGGGAACATTGTTACAGAAGCAATTTAGAAATTATCCACCACAATCTTCAGCTTTTAGAAAAATTGTGGTTTTCATTTAGTCAGTTCTGGCAAAGTCATTTTAGGGTTCAATTTTATATGAGAACATGCACCATGATAAATAAACAACACTTTCCATTGCTAATATAAAAAATACTTGCCTCATCTTGATTATAACTTGCATCTTGCATTAAAGGAGTCATCAATGGGGGAGCAATATCTGGATCTGGTTTTTGAAAGATAAATGTGGTATACAGGCCTGCGCAAGAAAAATGTGAGAAAAGATGTGAAGCTACAAAATAATATGCAGGTCAGGGAAACTTGCAAGAAATGTTATGGAAAAAGAATGTGATAGATGCATCACCTAGCACATCATATGATCGAGGAAGAAGTCTCCCTCTAAGATCCACAACATTTGGACCACAATTCATCAACATACCTGCAAATTGTGCTCTTTCAGAGACAACCAGATGAAAGAAAATAATCAGCTTTTCTAACTCAATAAAGCTACTGAAATGTCAAGTAGAGCGAACAGCTAACATTTATTTTATCCTTTAACTGCAAATCCATACCTATTGTCGTCATAAAATTCAGTCAAGTTTTGAATCTCTACATACTCAAGACCAGCTTCTCTAGCCAACCTGGGTTATAATTCAGATTGTTAGAAGTTAAAATTGTAGGCATGATGAAACAAGTAGAGGCTGATGAACAAACATGTGCACAAAAGAAGAGTAAGACAATGTTATGACAGCCACTTAGGGTTGCTTATAATGAGCATAAGATCCCATATTCAAGCACAAGTTAAGTTTTTCATTCTAGCCTGTCCAGTCACTTTTACATAGGAAAAGTATATCTTGGTTAATAAGAAATCAACTCAAACTAAAACAAAATGACAACCAGAAAGTTTAGTAACATCAGTATGTGAAATTGATATATAAGTATTATAACTAAAGCAACAACCAATGGTTACTGCCAATTTTGGATTTTGATGTAAGACAGAAACTTAGTAACCAAAAAAAAAAAAATGAAAAGAAAGAAACCTGATGAAGCTAGGGAAATGAACCAAGCAATGGGTTTCAGCTGACACGTCACTGGCAAATTTCAGCTGGTATTTCTTTCCAAATAATGGGAACCTAGATACAGCACATCCAAATGTTAAAATTTGAAAACTTTCATCAACCCCCCCCCCCCCCCCCCCCCCCAACACACACACACAAAAAAAAAAAAAAAAAAAAAAAAGCAAACTCGCAATTGACCAAGAATTTTTTTCGTACTTTTCTTCCTCAACTTCAAAATTGATTATGTAACTCTCTGACCGAATACAATTGGGGACAATGTTGGGCTTCATGCTGCTGCTTTTGTTATGATATGCTTCAACATTCTTTTGGTACTTTGCCCTGTATGGCCATTCATTACATTGATCAGAAAACAGAAGTGAAACCTCAGGCTCAAACAAGTATTTAAAGGATAAAACCTATCCAGATATAGAGACAATTAGCACCAAAACAGCAACGTAGTACTAGTACCACAAACTTTTTCTAAATAAAATTTACTGTAAATTTCCAATAGAATTTAGAAAGAATAGATTGAAACATCACTGTGAGGATGCAATGCAACTAAATCAACAAAATTAGGCCCTTGACAATCACATTTCCCATACCATATGGTAGATGAGTCAGGAGTAATACCAAAAAAGTAACCCCCCGGTTTCAGCAATGATGACACATTATGTAGAAGTCTCCGTGCTTTGTCCTCATTCTCAAAACACAACTGCATTGAAAGAAGTCTTTAGTAAGAGCATTGGGGAAATCTAAGAGGAAGCCATTAAAAAGTTGTAAAAAAAAAAAAAAAACTATAAACCAATATGACACCAGAAAATACTGTCAAGCACTAAGCTATCCTGTTACTAAGAATCTGAAAGTTCAACATGAACAATATAACCAATAAAATAAAGGGGAATAGAAGATAATAATGAAGCAGATGTGGGACCTGTAAATGCTGCAAGCAGCAAACAAAATCAGCTGTATTGCTCTTCTCCTGCAAATGTATATCCATATTTTCCTGTCAAAGGAAAGCTAAAAAGTAAGAAGGAGGAAAACGAAACTGTCAGACAAACTATCAAAATCAGTAAGGAGGAAAAAAATAAGAGAGAAAAAAGAACAGGCACACTTCATAATGCAGCTCAGGATATCAAAAAAGTATACGAACAATAAGAATGATAATAGAAATAACATTAATAATGATGAAGATGTCCTACAACTTTGTGCCATTGCATACTATTCAAGTAAAAGAAGATTATTCTTTTTCCCCAACCAAAACCTTTCTAGAGAACAAGACTAAACCTTACATAGCAAACAGAACACTTGACCATAGCAAAAGTGTTTTCAATTGAAAGAAGTATCCATCTCCAATGGTTGAATGCCAAAGCTTAAAAGAATTTAGGCTCTACTGCTATTTGTAATTTTCACGGACAATGACCTAGAAAATGACTTCCTGTTCTTAAAGGTAAATGTCATTTCCCAAAATAAGCTCCAACCTTTCTATACTCCCATCCTCCAACACCAACCACCTCCTGTTAGTCCTCAACCACCTCTTCGTGATTGCCTTCAGCCAGCCATCTCTTTGCAGTTGCCAGTCACTTGCCATGTATCAAAGATTATCAAATGCTGCCATACCAACTAACTACCCCAAAAGTTGTCAATAATCCCAATTGTTATCCTCCAAGCTATGGTGTTTGAATCCTTCGACCAACTTATGTGCATAAAGAACAGAAAATCTATGAGAAGTGGTGATTCTCAAGAATCTTCTTTGTAAATCATTTAGGAGCTCATAATTTAATTTGATTTATGCAAAAGTTATTAGCGAATGAAAACAATATAAGTAGCAGAAATAGTCACCGTGCAGGGGTCGACCTCAAAGAATTCAGCAGTGTAAGCTTTCCTCTGGCTCTCCCAGGCTTCTCGTGTTTGACTTATTCCAGAAGATGAAACATCTGTGACAAAAACTCTACCTTTATCACACTAAAGTACCAGCAATCCCCCAAGAAAATCCCAGAACCACAAACATGAATAAAAATCCGAACTTGATACCAATTCCAATATAATGATTAATTTGGGATTCGTCCCACTTCTCTGCATCTGCTCCTCCTCCACAATATAAGTCACACACCTTCACCAAACCAGAAAAACCACAAAATATGAATATAATTATATATATATATATGCGAATGAGAGAGGAAGGTGGGTTAGGGTGAATACTGTAGCATATGGGTGGGCAAAGATCTTGATGAGGGCCATTTTAGCAAACTCGTAGAGACGATGGTGAGTTGATTCGGTTCTCGGACACGCGAGTTGACTCATTGTGGTCTGCGATACTGATCAATAAGAGGAGGGTTTCAACTTTCAAACTGCCATGCGTAATGCCTTCCCCTTTTGAGTGGATTGGTGTGGTGCCTCTTGAAGTGTACATATTTTATTTTTTTTCTTCTCCTTTTATTTTTTTTAATTTAAAAAATAAAAAGTAAGAAAAAAGATGAAAAATAAAACACAAATTAGAATAGAGATCATGAGTGGAATTTCAAATAGATAATATTTTCGTCTTTTTTTACAAAAATTCACTTTGCATTTCTCCTTTATTTATATATTCTTTTTCTTATTTTTAAATTTATTTAAAGATAAAATGTAAGAGAAATATATAATGAGCCATGGGTGGAATTTCAAATATATTAGTATTATATATCACTCTTTATTTATATTATTTAGTCCAAACTATTTTAATTCGTTTGGACCTTTTTCAGAAGTAAAAAATTTCACCAAAAAAATTAATATATATCCAATGAATAATGCTATACTGCAAAGCCCTTATGAGCCTTCATCTGCTACATTATCCCGTGAATTCAATATAGAGTACAGTTGAGATGGCTATATCTTTGTTCTTAGTGTAATGTATTGCTGTTAATCAGTACATATCTTTTTTTGTGCACACAATAAAAGTGAATATAGTTTTAAAAGAGAAAATATTATTCATTTTTATTCTTTGTGCACACAATAAAAGTGAATATAGTTTTAAAAGAAAAAATTTTATTCATTTTTATTCTCTTTGACGCTAGAACTTAGCCACTTGACATGATATCAAACTTTTAAGCCTTCTCCTATCTCAAATTGTAGGTTTATTCATATGTAATGTCAGGAAACTATAATCAAATACTTTTAATTAAAGGTAAAATTTAAATCGAATAAATTTAAATATTGTACTATTCAAATTCGAACACCAATACTCAAATTTAAATACTTATTCGATCTTATTAAATTTAAATTCAAATAAAATTTCAAACATTTGAATTTGAATTAAATTTCAAATATTCAAATTTAAATTTGAATATTCAAATATTTAGAAATATTTTGATATAAAAATAATATATATATATATATATATTTTTTAATAAAAACATATATTATTTCAAATTTAATTCGAATACTAATTCGAATTATTCGTTGAATATCAAATCAGATAATATACTATTCAAATTCGAATATTAAGTAAAATTCAAATTCGACCCCTGCTTCTAATGTAGGGCCAGAAATCATATGGTAAAGAATGATATGCTGCAGCCAAATGAATTGATTTATTGATGCTTCAGGTTATTGTGGTCTGTACACAATTATTCCTACATATCGAAACATAAAAGTGCAGCAAAACTTTGAACCAAATTACATGATAATTTAAGCCTAAAAGCCAAATGATGGTAACTCAAGACACTTGAGTACTCGAGGCTAATGACTCATACTAGACCAGCAGTGGTTGTTTACTTAACAAGGCACAACATGTGAAAATTGTTTAGCAATGACTTCTCAAGGACAAAAATTTAGATGCTCTGAAAAACTTCAACGAAGTTGTAATGGATGTACGCCACCGTGACTGGTCCTCAGAACTCCAATCGAATAATAGGAGGTTGCTGTGTGTAATTACAAGAGAAGTCTCCGGATATCACTGAAATTTGATTGCAGTGCTGATAAGAATGCACCTGCATAATAGAGAGCATTAAACAAATAGCAAGCAGTCAAAAGGTAATAAATTATAGTGATTTTTCACAAAAAAAGAATTGTACTGCAGTCCAACACATTAACCACCATATAAGAATAACAAATTACGAAGACATAAGCAAAGCATATATTCATTCATATGTTTCCATCTACTGTACTGTAGTCCTGTTATAGTTTCTCTTAGTTTGCAAATTGACTGTTGCATCATGTCGCATAGAAGAAAGCACAGTAACCACCAAAAGCAGAGAATAATAATAAATATTCTTTATATTATAGTAGTGACCCTGTTTGGCGATGGCTATCTGATTTGCTATGTCACAAATGAGGAGGCTAGAACAAGCGAGCAAACTTGTTACTATTTTCCATTTCTCATCTTACTCAACAAAAAAAGCCATTGGCTTTGAAAGAATTGGAAACATAAAAGGCTTCGGTTCCAGCACTGGTATAAAACATCCTAATTCCAATTACAAAAGATACTAATATATATACCTCCAACTTTTCCATCAAATACACGATGATCAGCAGATAATGTCAAGTTCATCTCATTGACAACTACTGGACTCTCTGTTCCTGGTAACACACAATATCCATGTCAATTACCTTACTACTTTAGCATTAAATATTAAGTGGCATTAGATAATAACAAGAACTATTTACCATCGCTTCCAGTTACAGGTTTGACAACTTTGTTGCCTCTACCTACAGCAAGAATGCATGCCTGCAACATATGACAATGTAAAGCATTAAAGATAATTAAAAGGGATATTTCATGGTCTATTAGTTCTCCGGTTTGAATATTTTCAGCTTTCTCTTTTATTGAAGTTTTTTCAGAAAAGGAATCATCCTTATTTTGCCAGAATTTCTATATTTTAGAACGCAGACCATATAAATAAGAGAGTAAAGATGCTCTGATGTATCTGCAGAGAGAGAAGACCTGTGGGGGGTTTATGATAGCACAAAATTGATCGACAGGAAACATTCCTAAGTTTGAAATGCTGCATGAAGACAAAGAAAAAAGACTTAAATTACTCCTTTTGACATGAGAAACTAATACAGGAAACAGCACCACCCTATACAGATAATATGTATCATTCTCACCTAAAAGTTCCTCCTTGGAACTCATGTGGCATAAGCTTGCCTGACCGTGCCTTCTCAGCTAGTTCTTTAACCTGGAGTAGTGATATCGTCAAAACATCAAGCAGGATTTAAAGATATATACATAATCACTTTACTTTCCAAATATTTTAGTTTTCCTATAATAATAAATAGTTGGAATCCTAGTTTCTTATTTGATTAACGACTATTTTTTATATAAGTAAAGCCAATCATGAGAAAGGTATTAAAATTCATTTTGAGGTACCATTTCAATAAGTCTGGAAATGGAAACAAATCATGAAACACTGGCATGGAAACAGTAAATTACTTGGAAAAGCATGAAAACATAAATAAAACACATATATATAGTAATTATAACTATCTAACATGATTGATTTAGTACATCAAAATGCTCATAAATACATACCAAAGTAAAAAATTTAACGAAGACATACAAATTACAGAAAATTATCAAATTACAATGACATCCAACACTAACAAATCAAAGCTAACCCTAGTTTTATTCATTAGAAAGCATTTGCATAATATATAAAAACTACATAATATATATAATTTATGTTTTAAAAAAATTACACAAAACAAGAACTTTCATTAAGAAGAAATTTATGTTATTTAGTGTTTTTTAACAAAGTATATTGAAAATTAATAATGAAAAAAAAAATTACTTGCATGAGAAAATATTCTCTTTTATTATTAAGATAAGACTCATTTTTACTTTTTTGCTACATTAAATTTGATGGGTAAGTTATTTTATTATTATTATTTGTTAATTGGGTAAGTTATTCTTCTTTTTTTTGTTAGTGACAGGCCTTTTAAAATAAGAAAGTATTGGGCCAGCCATATAGGCCCAGACAGAAAGCAAAAGAAAAAAAAAAGAGCAAAAGTTACTTAAAGAAACACAACCGTTTAGAGTCATCTTCTCCACCAAGACGCAAGGGCACGAAGAGGTGGAAGAGCAGATCAGATCTGCATAGCCTGGTATGCCATTGTCCATCAGATTTTCATAAATGCCAGTCAAAATCAGCCTTTGTTAGTCGAATCAGAGTTGGTATCGAAAGGTTTCAATTCGAAAATGTGGAAACAACGTCGTTTCCACATAAACTACATGATTTCATTTCTGATGATGTGTTTCACTTTGGTCAGTGTGGAAACCGAAAATATGTTTCGCCCGTGTCGGGTGAATTTTAGTAAACAAGATGATATAGGCTCAAAACAATACAAGCAAAGAACAGAGGGTTCAAAATGAAATTGTAAAACTGGAAATCTAAGCAAATTAACTATAAAGTACCTCCGAGGATATTGAAGATATGGTTTTCTGATCTGCATTTCTCACAATTGGAGTCAGCAAGCCCTGAAACCATTTTAAAATGTTGATTGCTAAATAGATTTGATAAAGAAGATAGCAGGAATAATAGTAAAAATTGTTGTTGGTGCTACTAATACTAGTACCAGTACTGTTACTGTCATTGTAACCCCATTTATTACCTTTTCAGTAGCCACCGCAATTGATATGTCAACAGAATCACATAAGATGACTTCACCTTTCTGAGCATCCCAGTAAGCTGCCAATTAGTGAAGTTTCAAATTCAGGAACGGAACCTTCGACAACAATGTCAGTCCTATAATTTTGAATCCTTCCATCCACTTTGCCATGGATGGAGTTACAAGTTGGACATGTGGCTAAAATACAAGGATGGCATGACACACTCGCAGACATATGGAGTTGATATTGTTTATATTTAAGGAACATGCATGGACTAACTAAAACAAGTATAATGGCCTGCCACATATTTGACATACATTCTATGAAGACTGGGACTTGCTGGTTTAAATTAGAAATGCATGTACCAGATCGAACAATTAATCATGTGTGACTAGCAAATGCATACTTCAAACCTACATTGGAAAAATTCGAAAAACAAAAAACGCATTAAGGGTTTTTCTAATATGTGCCCTTAGAGCACTTATTAAGGTAATATATATAGCAACTTTGTAGCATTTAATGCAGTGGTTGAACATAATAGAAATGAAGATTACAGTAAAATACCAACGGCATGAATTTAGAATAGAAGCATGTTGTATTTGACAAGAAATTCAACACATTGGAATCTTCCACGTCATTTCTGTTCCACCGTTTAACATCTTTACTTTCACAGTTCCATCCACTCCCTCTTCTTGATATATCATTCACTGTAACTTCTATTCAATTTTTTCTTGCTTCACCGCTTATATACTCTATGGTTTTCCTACTTGTTGATTCTCACTCTTCTGCAAACCAAAGGGTTGTACCTTCATCGAATATGAGCTTAAACCATCCACAACAATTATACCTCGTTATCATCAATTTCTTTGAATGAAAATTCTAATCCTAAGACCTATCTTTTGTCATATGACCATCCATTGTGTGTCTCGCCCTCTCACACACCATATCATTAAGCATAAAAGAACGTATGTAGAACAACATCAACGTATCACTTTAGTGGTATTCTCAGGTCACTTAAAAGTCAATATGTACTTTCTCTGTTTCAGGTAGCCCTGAGCTTAAGTTATACTAGTTGATCACAAAACTTAGTTAATTGAAAAAGGGAAATAGTATTGATTAATGGACTGATATCAAAAGGAAGGTAGTGGCCTGAACAGGAAACAGAATAAGATTTTGTAAGAATTAACATTGACCCAAGAACAAGATGAAAACTTGATCCCAAATAACTGATCTCAGATATTGAAATCCTTCATATGGATTCACTTTTGCCATTCACTCCTATAATTAATCACACTGTTGGTCCTCCTCCTATTTCGCCTACTTGAACCTTCATGCTCTCTGCAGTAAGGCATTCGCAACTTCACAGTACTGTGCAAAGTTCAAACCATCTTAGATGATTGAAGCCACCCCTACCTTATCCTATCTTTCCTTGTTATTACATATTAGCTTAACATTCTCATCTCCCCAGTAATAATTTTTTTGGATATGTCCGCTTGATTTGACAGTGCAGTATGGCTATTGCACCAAACATATCTCATTCAGAAATACACATGCACAGAGAAAGTATTGGAACTTATGTTAAAGAAGGTTTGGTTATCACTGGACAAGTATCCAGTAGTAAATATTAATTGGCAAGGAGAATATGTTCCGTAAACACCCCCAGGCGGAAAAAAAGGAAGATAAAAGAGAATAATGCATAAATCATTAGTAATGTATGGATAGTAGTAGAACAGACAATTACTTACCATTTGCTTCTGGTACGTTTCTCAGTGCAGCAGCTACGACTTTGATAATAATGTCATTCACTGAAACTTTAACATCATACTGCTCTGCAATTGAAAAAGAAAAGAAAAACAACGATAAACCACAACACAAACATGCTAATTATCATGTCTGGGACAAATCAGAGTCCATACCTTTAAGATCCTTTCTGAGGGAAAGAAGGGGATCCAGTATAACATCTGATAAATACCATTGAAAAATTGGATATAGATTAGTCAGCATGTGAAAATCTAGATTGGTTGGCAATAATATACAGAGACTATTAGAGACTTCGAACCTGATGATAAATATATATGTGGGATAGTTTGTTTTGATTCCAGTAACCTCTTCGCAATCACCTGCAAAACAATAATAGATATTGCAAATTATGGATGTATTACTATTATTTAGTGATCTATATTTGTTTTAAACCTGCGTATGTGTTGCCAACATGGAAATTACCGTGTACTATACTTTGTTGTTAAAACCAACAACTTTTCAAATAGCAATGCATGCATGAATGGATGTTCAATCCCCTTTACTTTTAAGTTCTCTTTTTCTTTCTCCTTACTACTATTTACTTTGGTTGGAGGCAAGAATTATCAGGAAGTGCGTATTTTTTCCTTTTATAGTATACAGACATATCAAATAAGCTTGTTAGTTGTTACCCATGAGAAGACCATAGTTAAACAGATTTGTTGTTTAAATGTACAGGTGCAAGTTAAATCCCAAAACATAAACATAAAGAAGAAATGGAATACAAGATTTAAGTTCTTCACTTCTCAACCTCCATCACAAAGCAAAAAAAAAAAAGGGAAAAAGACCCCACATCTGGATCAATAAATTAGGGCACGCAAGCAGCCCCAGCTCCTTAATCTCTGATTCCTTGCCAATCCACCAGACCACCACAGCTAAGGGCTGAGGATTGAGGTCACTTATCAGTTCATAGAGGCAATGTTAATGCATGTTCCATAGGTACCCTGTACGTATTCCCAGTCCCACCAGCATCTTGTCATGTCAATGCAGGTACTCTCAAGTCATATGCCGAGTCCAAGCAACAAAAAACTTATTATGATAAAGCGCTCATTGAATACACATATATAATAGGTACATCAGGAATTAAGCATGTCAGAGATTAGGTAAACATACATTTTAATGTACCATATATTCATGTGTTCAAGAATCAAACAAAGATTAAGTTATGAGCAGTATAAATTACTAAAAAAAAACAATGGTCACATATAAGGCTTGGATCGATGCGAATGGAAGAAAATGATTCATACAGTAGACCCTAACTAGTTTGGGATTTAAGGCTTAGTTGAGTTGAGTAGTCACATATAACTAAGAGACAAAGTATCAAAAATCCTACCTTGCGGATTTGACTATTAGGCAAATCTTCAAAAGCATCTGACTGCTTGAAGTGAGAACTTGATTCTTGTGATGCAGGAGAAGATTGTACACTACTTCGAGATGATGGTGGTGTCTTCTCCTTAGATGAAGCAGGTTTTGAAGATATTTTGCCTGACTTAATCGCTGCTAGAACATCCCCTTTCAGCAGGGTACCATGAAAACCTGATGCTTTTAATGTTGATGTATCCAGTCCATACTCTGCAATTAACAATTTCGCAGATGGACTGATCCTTGCAATACTGGATTTATGTGCCCTAACTTCGCCTTCAGTGTCATGCTGGGTTGTCTTTTCCTGTTGGCTTGAACTTAAGGTTACAGAATTCTTTACAGCTTCAATATCATTTGAATCTTCAACCTTGCCACATAGTAAGGATCATGCTCATTGTCATATAACATAAGTGACAGCAACTCTTGTTGATTTTCTATAAATAAAAGGGTATTGATTTGATAAATCAACCATGCAAATAGATATTAATGCAATAAGATCCTTAACTCCTATTTCAGGATTCAAAGAAGAAGTAAACCTCAGACCTCATTAATTTCCACCTTACATAATCCACATTACCATGACATAATGATTTAGCTGCAAATTGCTCGTCATTGAAGTCCAGAAGGAAGACAAAATTATACAAGCATTGTTATACTTACTGTTATAGCTATAGGTTGCCCTACAGCCACATCCTTTGAACCTTCAGGTACTAGTATCTTAGCCAAGTACCTACAGCACAAATTTCATCAAAAAAAGGCTTAGATCAAAAGTTAAGGATAACTTATAGGAAACCATTACAGCATAACGATTAGATTTGCAGTGCAAGACCTCCAACTGCAACCCGAAGTTAGGTACAGGGAAAGACATTACATTCTACCACATAAGCTAGGGGAAGATATAATGCATATGAACAACTCCAGTCTACATCCAGCTTAGATTCTGTGGACCTTTAATTATTGCCTATATAGACATCAAAGAAAGCATATAACAAGAAGATATCTATTACAAGTCATAAATATTAATATCCATGTTCATGATTCACATCTCTACATGGCCAAGGTCACTTTCTTTCATTTTACTAAATTGAGCAGCAATAGCTTGGCGCATTTGGATCAGGTTCTGACACATGATCATCAACAGAAAAAGTATTTGGCATAGTGTGAAGAAAGACTTACGTGTCATTGTCATATTGAGCATTAGTCAAACTGTTTGTCTATAATAAAAATATTTACTATAGGGACAAACTCTTACCCCTCTTCAAGAGTTTCAAATTCAAGAGTAGCTTTGTCTGTCTCTATCTCACATATTACATCTCCCACTTCTATCTGTTAGATTAAGTAAATGGTTAGGAGAAGTTCAGAATAAAGCCTCCTTCATAAGAGGAGTGTTCACAAATGAGATTGTCAATCATAACCATATAAAACATAACTAACCTTGTCCCCTTCTTTCTTTCTCCATTTAGCAATATTTCCTTGGTTCTGTGCAGAAAAATGAAAAAGCAACCTTAAGCCTTTATATGAGGAAAGAAAAAAAATGATTGTAAGACGAAGAAGAGGCATCAAAACCTTCTCACCATTGTTGGGGATAATGCTGGCATTTCAAGAAGAACATGAGATGGAAGTTCTGATGTGTTAATCTTAGTAGAAGCTGAATCTTCTACCCTCTCCTCACTTTTGACATTCTGATCTGTTGGTTTTTCCTCCTTAATCTCAGACCCACTTGCCACATTAGCAGGGATGTTTTTTATATCATCTAGATCCTCAACCTAGTGAAGGCCCATGAATTAGTGTTGACAAATAACTTTAATATTCATGCAAATTAGTTAAGAAGCATGAGAACTGCATTTAAATGTAACAAAAGCTAAAAAGTAGTTACAGAAACAATAAGAATTGAGTGCAGCCAAAATACTAACATCTAACTAAACTTCTTGACAGGAACCGTAAGAATAAAGTGTATCCAAAAACATGCCTCTGTCCCAATTTGAATGTCACTTTCAAACAAATAATGAAGTTGATGATAATTCAATGTTTTTCAACAATTAAGTGACACTTATCTTGGAATTTGTGTATATAAGGTGAGAAAGGAAACATTGAATTTGAACTGAAAAGGATATTAAATGATTTAATGCTTTTGAATTTAAAATGTGACTCACTTTGGCAAAAAGAAAAAAAGCACTCAATATGAGATGGAGAGAGAGAAAAATTCCAACTTCAGTGGGAAACAACAAAATCTCAATGGATAAGAAAATCCTATAAAACTCATTTAGAAGTATTCAACGTACAGTCTGCAGTCTAGGAGTACAGCTTAAAAAAAAAAATGTGTTCATTTGTTTAAGAGAAAAGTTTTCCTCCTTCCAGTTATTTATGTATTTTCTCTACTAAATTCATTCAATTCTCAAAAATAAAAAAGACATAATTTAATTTAACTTCCATGATTCCATAATAATGCAGCAATCATACCGTTATTGCAATCGCTTGTCCTACCGGCACATCCTTGGAACCTTCAGGTACCAATATCTTGGCCAGAAATCTGCAGAACCCATCCAAACATCAATGTAAGTGCAATATAAGATGCACCAACATAAAACAGGATAGCTTGTGTAGTTCTACGTTCTAAAGACCCTAACTCAGATATATTGTAAACAAAACCACAGAAGAGAAAAAAAGGGAAACTGACAACCACATTCGCAATATAAACATTAACCACAAACAATTATGGAAGTATTATCTAAAGTAATATTGTGTGCATTGGTAATCCATTCAAACCAGAATAAACAGAATGAGAAAGTAATGTATCACTCCAATAACTAATTTGGATTTTGCATACTGACCTTTTCAAAAGAAAAAGGAACATAACATAGTTATATATCTTAAATTATCTATCATCAAAAAGTTAAGATGAAAAACAGCATTACCCCTCTTCTTGACTTTCAAATTCAACAGTAGCTTTGTCAGTCTCAATTTCACAGAGTACATCACCCACTTCAATCTGTTAAGAGTAATCAGTTGTCAGGACACAATAAATTATTTGATAAAATAAACTGAATGTCCAATATGTAACCCAACGCATCAGGAAACAAAAGGTTGTGATAAGCATAATAAAAGCAAAAACTTTCTGATAACTGACCTTGTCTCCTTCCTTCTTTTTCCATTTTGCAATATTACCTTGACTCTGAAAACACAAGAAATCAAGTAAAACTTCACGGATAGATAGAAACTAAAACAGTGAACAGAAAGTGAGCAAACAATTTTACCATTGTAGGTGACAAAGCTGGCATTTGAAGGACCACATGTGAAGAATCTGCAAGATAATCAACTTGGGGATTAAAGTCAGAACAGAATCAGATGCACGTGCCTTAATATGAACAGTTAACGCCTTCTTTTCCTCAATCAAAGTATAGTAAGGAAGTACATGAATATCTATTTGTCTAGCTAAAGAAGAGACTAGCCATTTGTGTAACAACATTCATCAACTAAGAAGATGCCATTTAGTAGAGGAAAAGATTTTCATCTCTCATTTAAATCAAGTTACACTTGAAGCTGCAACAACATACCTACGTACTTACGTACATGCACATATATATACCTATAAGCCTCTTTGATTTAAAAATAATTGGTGAAAACTGACAAGTTGATGTATATTCTTGCTTGTATTTTATGTTACATATCAATATTCCTCAATGATGCATCTCCTAACAAGTATCTCGTATTGGACATGAACTGTCCTAATTGTCAGTCACCAAAACCTGTTGTTAGAAAATAATGACATCATAAAAAGGAAAAACAGAAGAAAGTTACTTTAACACCTTAAAACTAGTAGGGACTCTAGGAAGTAGAAAATAAAAAGATATGTACCTGTAGATGAGAAGCATTTGACACCAATCCATGTCTGAAAATAATAACAGTCTTCAGAAAACGTTTTGAACCATGATTTTGTGTTTACTTATGCATTCAAAACTAACCTCTAGCCTCAGTGACCTATCATGAACTCCAGTTAGCATGGATAAAGATGAAGGCCTGATAAATTTCATAATTAGTGAACTGCCCAAATAACAAACATTGGGTGGGGGGAGAAGAGAGAGAGAGAAACATTAAAGAGAAACAGGTCCTGGCTACAATAGTTTGAAGATATATCAATTTCATCATTGGTAGATGCAAACCTTGACAGAGTGCCATCACCACCCATCGAGAAGTTCCACACAATGGAAGTGCTGAACCAGATAGCCAACATGGTAAATTAGAAAATTGGTCATGCAGCTTTATACAAAGAGAATTGCCTTCAGTATGCATCAAGGAATTAAAATTCGATTCGAGGTACCATTTCGACAAGCCCAGAAATAGAAACAATTCGAGAAACAGTATAGAAACAGCATGGAAATGCTAATTTTTGTGAAAACGCATGAAAATATATAATAAAACACATATTATAATAATTGTAAGTATCTAACATTATTAATTTAATACATAAAATACTATTAAATATATAACAAAGTAAAATTCTAAACATAGACATACAAATTGAAAAAAAATATCAAATTACAATTACAGTAAACTAATAGTGGAATAACTAGCAAGTGCTCAACCCATATTTAATGAATTTTTTAATTTGAACCAACATATATATGTTCTGAAAATTTAATATTATCCATCACTAAGTTAAACTAAATTAATACAAAATATTTGTATAAAAAAATAATAATAAATAAATAAAAGACCAAGAAACCTACTATAGGTGAAATCCTAAAAACAATTATCTTCGTTAAATTATACCATCTGAATATACATCAAATAAGATTAAAAAAAAAACAAGTTAAAATCCTAAAATATGAAGAGAACTAGAGCCAAAACTTTAGATTTTTAAATTTTGAAAATGCCCTGTTTATGTCGACCCATTTCGTGTGAAAATGATAGAAACGCTCATGTTTCGTGTGAAAACGCCCCGTTCCGTGTAGAAACGCCCCCTTTCATGTGGAAACACCCCGTTTCGTGTGGAAACGCTCCCGTTTCATGTGAAAATGATGTTGCGTTTCTATAAGTGAGTTTCGTTTTGGGTAATGTAGAAATTGAAACGTTTCGCAAGTTTCAACCATTTCGACACGAATTTTTACACCTTGGTATGCATCGAAACATAGTATAATAATTAACATAAGATAGTCAAAAAGTTAAGAGCCTAATGCTATTTCAGAAAGTTTAGGTCATGCTTTAGCATACAATACACAAGGGCATGCAAACACACATTGACACACCAAGACAAATGGATGAGTTTATGAAAAACAAATGGACTAGTTGATGAAACCATTATATCTAATGGCTCAAAAGACATGAGATACTGAAGCTAAAAAGATTAGAGAGAGAAATATGGAAACAATGCAACCATTAAATCATAAAATCGCAACCAATAACAAGGAGAGAAAATTTATGACTTAATTACATAATGCAATGTAGAAACATCATATGCAACATACAGGAAAAAGATAATCACTAGCAAGTAGCATAATTTCTTCATTTTTAAAAATTTTGGGTAGAACTTTTTTAATTCAAATGTGACATTAGCAAGAGGAAAGCTTTCTGTAAGGTATAGCAGTTACTAACTAGTTGTTCCAAATTCCAATATATTACGCAATCTTCATAATGCGACAATCAACAAGAACAGAGTTGAGAACTCAAAAACATACAGAGTTAAGTACCAAACCAATCCCAACCCATTTCCCTTCCCAGTCAGAAGACCTTACTCTTCTTTATTCATTGATTCAAATGAATAAGTAAATGTTAAGTCACAGAATCAGCTTATCATGATCACAACCCTTGTGCCAGGAACGCAAATTGCAATTAGAGAGTGGACGCAGTCAAAACCCATGAATTAAGTTTCTTCAAGATGCAAACTTTTAGAACCTTGGGAACATCGCTTGTTTATTTCCCTTCTCTATTTTCTTGATGATATGTATAAAACCATAATATAGTTATCAATCCACACTTTCCTTGGAGAACAAATCCTATAGAAAATGCTCTTGTGTGGAGGTTGAAGGAATAAAGAAAAGTGCATAGAAAGAAATAATATCAATGAGAAATTGGCCCAACTTAAAGGTAGGAGGGCTTGGGAACTCGATGTGTCCACTTCTTTGTGCTTTAGATCTTACTAAAACTAAAACGCCAGCTTGGCCCAGTGGCACCTGCTTTCCTGCTATGCAAAGGTCCAAGGTCCACTCCCCTGGGAGCCTACAAGGGGTTTATTCCCCCTTACTGATATTCTATTCCTACCTCCATCTCCCCTTCCTTTTTAAGAGTTGTACATTTACGGTTTTGATTTGAAAGGAAGGGAAGAATACAATGAAAGCTCTAAAACTTAGGGCCAGTTGCATGATTTAAAGTACCCGCGCTGGTAATAGTTTCAACTTTTGACAGAAGAATGTATAGTTGGCATGCTTCTAAATATATATTTTCAGTAAGTTCCTGAATTTATAAAATGTTGTATGTATATATCATCCTCAAAAAGAAAAAAATGACATCTCTAATATGCACCCACCAACTGCCAACAACCAATTGCAAATTACCTTCATTCCAAGACAAATTCAATAAAATGGGCACTGCCAACTACAAGCCACAAAAATGATAAACCAAACTAAAATTCAAGCCAAAAAAAAAAAACTAACATGACTCCATAGATGTTCCAGGAAACTGAAATACGTATAAGAAATGAATGAATCGCATATTCTAACAGGGGAATGAGGCAAGTACAATAAAAAAAAGGGGATCCGAGCAAATATTTTAAATGCGGTAAATCCCAACAACAAATAGATGTAGAATACCGAAATAGGGATCTAGTGGAAGAATTGGAATAGATAGATGTAGAATACCGAAATAGGGATCTAGTGGAAGAATTGGAATAGGAAAGAAAGCGAGCCCTGAGTATTGACGGAGCCCGAGAGATCAAAGGGTGTCGAAGCCGTGAGAGCACCATGGCTGCCAATCCCAGGAAGTCTTTCCTCCGCTTGTCTTTATCTTTCCAGATATAGAGAGAGAGAGAAAGGAGATTCAATGAACACAAAGAAGGAATGTCAGATCACAATGGCGAACCGGTGAGCCCGTGCGGAAGTGTGGCCCGTCCTTCTTTTGTTTTTTTTTTTCTTTAGCTCCGTCCCTTTCTGGTTTTCTCGACGACTATTGCTGTTTGACTGTCGTCACCAACCTTTGTTGGTATTTTTTTTTAGCACATCTCAATTAATTAATATTTATCTATTTAAATAAGAATTAATTGATTCTTCATTTATTTTCATTCCATTTTGGGTCTAAATCAGCAATATTTACAAGTATATTTGTTTGATTTGATAAATCATACTTCAAATTGTTGCTATTAAATATTAAATATTGAACAACAAAAGATATGATATTTACAATACAATGAAAAATCTATTAAAAAATTAGTATTAAAATTTCAATAAGGCTCCATTTGAATCTAAATTAAAATTGAACTTGAAGAATTATAATACAATTTTAATTCATTAATAATTAAAATTAGAGTATAATTATAATTCTACTATTTGGAGAGCACAATGAATTACAAGATGAAATTGTACTTGCATTGATGCTAAAAGATGGTCAAAGGAAGAAGATGGTGCCTGAGGAAGACTTCACTGGAATTGTAATTTAAAAGGAGAAAGATGAATGGAATTGTAATTTTGAAGGGGAAAGCTGAAAATTATGTAGATTCTATTTTATAAGACACTCAATTAAATAATGCACAATTTGAATTCGAATACAAATATTATATTTGAATTGAATTTTAAATATTTGAGTTTGAATATAAATATTTAAATTTGTAGGGATAATTTGATTACAAAAATTAAAATTCTATTTTAATCATTATTTACAAAATTATTTTAAATATTTATTAGAATTTGAAATACGAATACTTAATCAAATCAGATAATGTAGTATTCGAATTCAAATCTAAATATTTCATTTCAATTTCGAGCCCTCGGTTATTACCAATTCCAAAGTAATTAGACCTACAATTGCAATTTCAATTTTATAAGACACCCCAAACCAAATTTTTAGAATTGGGTTGTCCATTCAACTCAATTTTCAATTTCAATTCATGATATCGAATGGGTCCTTAAACTTATTCACTTTTACAAGGAAATAGATTTACGAACTCCAAGATTGGAACTCTATAGTAGAATAGAATAATTCTCAAACTATTATATACCAATTATTAACTCCAATTGAATTTTGAATATTTAAGTTCGAATATAAATATTTAAATTTGTAGGGATAATTTAATTAAAAAATTTATAATTTTATTTTAATCGTTATTTAAAAAAATATTTTGAATATTTATTAGAACTCGAATACAAATACTTAATCAAATCAAATAATTTAGTGTTCTTATTCAAATCAAAATATTTCACTCCTGATTTCGAGCCCTGGTTATTTAGCACGAATTAGACCTAAAATTGCAATTTCAATTGTAAAACCCCAAACCAAATTTAAATTTTTAAAATTGGGTTGTCCATTCAACTCAATTTTCAATTCCAATTATTGATATCGAATGGGCCCTAAAACTTATTCACTTTTATGAGGAGAGAAATTTACAAACTCCAAGACCGGAACTCTTCAGTAGAATGCGCCAATTCTCAAAATATTCTATACCAATAATTAACTCCAATTGAAACCAACATAATGCTATAGTAACAAAAGAAAATACTGATATCAGACCAACAATTTCCGCTATGGGAAAAAGTAACTTACAGATAATCAATTCAACATAGAATCATCTGACTTTGGTTAATAAAAACCTAAAAAGGCAATATTCTCTCAAAAATCATAAAGTAACATGAAGCAACAACTTTTTGATAAATGTTCCATTGCAATTTATCAACTCAACAAGGCAACACGATCTTTTTGTACAGCATGAGATAAGTTGATGTCAAAGAGCTCACAACGAATAGGCATTTCCATCTCATAGAAAGGATTCTTCAACACATAATCCGTGTACAATTCATAGATGAGTTTTAATAATCCCTCCATATGTTGTGTTCCAGGCTCGCATACCACAAAAAACTTTGTCCCTGAATGGGGGGAAGAAAACAAGTAATGTCATAGAATAAACTAGTTTCCATAAAGAATACTTGAATGTTAATCCATGGTTTTAGAACTGTTTAGATGTATTTCTGTTACAATGGAAATCAAAATGAAAAAAGGAACCATAAGTGGAGATAATGATTCCATTAAGAGAGAGACAGGTCTCCTATGTGACTGCAAGAGCTGGACATGCCAAGTACCAAAACAAAAGCCAAACACCTAATTGCATTTACCTACCCACCCTTGTTTTACATATCAGGATTTGCATATTTGACTTGGATGCAAGATCATGCAACATGTTACATACGCATATCTCTTAACGATACCTTATCTTAGTAGAAGAGGCAAAGAAAGGAAACAACAATAAGAATCTCTCATTCTTTGATCATGATAGGGAGTTTCTTAAGTAAAATGAAAGGAATTGGCTATCCTTCATTTGAAAATAAGTTGCAAACCCTCTCCTCTCCTTCCCATCCAAACACCCATCCCCCCACGCACCACCACTACCACCACCACATTGGATGTATAAAGACTCTCCCTTCCATGGTTTTCTTCTCTTTATTTATTTTTTATCTCTCCTTATACTTTCCCCTGACCTTTCATTAAACTCCTGAATCAGTGATAGTACCCAACACTCCAGATTTTCCTTACATTTCCTCTCCTTTCTCTCCATTTTTTAACTTACAACAATGCCATAGTTTTTCCAAAATGGAAAGAAAAAAAAGACATGCTATAATTCTATTACTTAATCATAATTGACAAGAAACTAATAGATGTCGAGCAACTACCTGATAATAGATGGCCAATTACATATACATAATTATGGCAACACAAAGATCAAAAGTTTCAGAAGATCTCTCAGATACCAATTCCTCCATATAGATGTTAATTTGGCTGATGTCACTGGTAATGCAGTCTGGATGGTTAATCTCTCAAACCTATCTAACACTAAATCATTTTTTTTCTCTAGACATTGGTACAAAACAAATCTTGCAGAATCAGCCACCACATAGCCCCAGAAGTTTGCAAGAAAATGAAATTGCCACAATATAGTTAGCTTCTATTTCAACTTGAGATATATTCTTGTATTCCACATCTACAAGATACTCTTAGTAACTTGCTAAGTCACAATATTGACCTATAAATTGCAATGTTTATTTTGACAGAATGTGTATAAGAATATTGATAAAAATATATATATACCAGTAAGTGATTGAAAGCAATGAAGATCAAAGGTATCCGCTTGGAGAAGTTCGATGCCTGAACAACCCATAACAGGTGATAATTGCTGAGAAATGGCATGCATCGAATGCCATAAACTTGCCACCCTTAAGCTATCATTAGTGTCCATACGTCCAGCAGACCCATAGTCCTAATCAGTATGAAACACGAAATATTTAATTGGCAACCTAACAAGCTAACAAACATATCTCTGCAATTTGAAGTAAACAAATAATATTGATTTTTACCTTCTCTTTCCTTCTTCTTTTTTGTGAAAAAGAGGGAAATGAGTAACCATCAGTTTAATTGATAAAGAAACAGTTGAAACAATAATCAAATGATAACCCATTGCTCACTTTTGTTACATTATTTAGATCTCATTAAATTTTTCTTTACATTCTTACATTATTTAGACCCAATCACCCCATCATCAATTTTTCATGAAAAACACTTTTATTGAAACTTTTCCTCAGGAAACAAAACATATACCAATTCTAAATTATAGGTTAATAAACAAGGGCAGGAGAAATTTTAATCACTTTACCTTGTAGAATATCAATCCACCAGACTTGTTGATAATGTAAAGGCTGTAAATGGCTGCCATTTCTAATCCTTATTCGAAATCTGAAGACAAAGATGTATGAAGAAAAAGATCAGAAAATTCCAGATTAGGACCCATAATTAGAGAGAACTGAGTAACGAGATCCAAACTCAAAGATGATGTCCAGTAGAGCTAAGCCAAATATAGAACACAACCACTTACGAATTACACGAAATAGAAGGAATTACGTAGGAAAAAATAGAACATAAATCTCTTCACAGAAAAAAAATATTAAACTAAAGCTAATCGAAGAAATTTCAAGCGAAACGAAGGAAAATAAATTGTGAAAAAGAGAGAGAGTAGGAGTGAGACAAAGAGAATAATGTAGAAACTAACCTGATCGAACAACCAAAAACTGAGGCAAGGTTAAGGAAATCGAACTTGGAGCTGCAGCCGGTGGCGTCGATGAAAACTCCACCTCTGGTGCGGTAGCTCGCCGGAGAGAGAGGAAGTGAGATTGAGAGGGTTATCAGAATTAAAGCCTTTGGCATCATCGATCGGAAGAAAGACAACTATCAAACGCACCGTATAGACATTTTTTGGGTTAATGAGAAGCTGATGGGCCAAGCCCAATCAGTCATTAACAGAACAAATGGAACTTGGACTTGGACTTATCACCTCATCTAAGAGCTAAGACTTCAACATGAGGTTTATTTTGTGTCTGGTCCTCACATTTTTCTTGGCACGAGTACTCTTATTAGCTTCATATAAATTTTATTGTAAGAGAGTTTGAAGGAAAAAATAACATCTATTATCCCATTTTAGATTTAAAAAAAAAAGAAAAAAAAAAAGAAATTATAAAATACATTTCATTTTTGAGAGATGAGTGAGAATAAAAAATATATATATTATTACATATTCTTGCAATTACATTTTTTAAACTGTTTATTTGAGTATCATTTGGTATTTTAGGTGGCATTAATTTGGGTGCTAAATAAAAATTATAATACATCTCATTTTTCTCTCTTTTTTGTTTTCCACGAGTATCCCACACCTTTTAGGTGTGAGTATAATTTAGTTTGGCCTAAATAACGATACAGTTATTGGCCATTCTCAAAATAACGACTCAGGATTCAAATCTTTAGTCTCTTCATATGATGTTTCAAACTATTTCAATTTGAAAGAATTAAAAAATAAATTTTAAAGTTTTACATATACCATTTCTTATTTAATTTCCCTCTATCTAAACAATTGATATTTTAAAATATACTAAATCATTTAGAGTTAGTTCTCAATAATAAATTATTTCTTTATGACACCAGTTATGAATATTTTATATTTTTAATTAAAATTTTCATATATTAGTGTTAATATTAGTGATAATTTGGTCATCACAAATCTAAATACAAAAGAAAAATGACCCTTGATGTTGGAAAGGCAAAAATAGTATTAAACATTTTTTGTTTTTGTTTTTTTGTTTTTTTTGTTTTAGAGGTGTATGTGAAGTGCATCAGTAAACAAAGAAGAAACTTATAGTTTGTGTACTCAACAAGATTTTTAACATTATTAATATTGTTACTCATTTCATTACTTAAACATGAAGACAATCACATATCATATAGCTGACAAAAATTAATTGATCCAAGACTTTCACTGGACTGCAAGTGTTTGTACATTAAACCTTCTCAACCTGTCCAATAAAATGTGTTTAAAAATAAAATTAGATGGTGATATAAAAATACAAATTTAGAATTCAGATTTATTCATCTTTGTAAAAATATAACATAATTATTGATATTTTTTATTTTGGCTTATGAAATATTTTATAATAAATACATTCAATTGAATTGAAATGTATGTAAATTTTTAATATAAGCAAATCACACAAGTAAGTGAATGCAATTTACTCTAAATATTTTTCTTCAGCAGGCAATAGCTTTACAAACTGAATAACAATTTTGGCAGCATTGATAGCTGCAAGAGATCCAAATATCCGAATTGAGTTTTGTCCTGGTTGTCCTCCAGCTAAATCTGATAGTCCTCGGATCACAATGACAGGGAAGCCATTGGACAAGCTTGTCTGCAAAAACAAGTACCTATAATATTTAGTTGCTTAATAGGGTTGGCATTGGTAATCATTTTATTTAAAAGAAAAATTGCAGATTGCAAAGTGATGGACAATGTGAAAACCCGAAATTGAGAAAGAAAACTTGCCATTACTACTGCTGAACTCTCCATATCCACTGAGGAAACTTGAAAAGTTTGGAATATGAAGTCTCTATAAGCTGCATTGTCCAAAAAAACATTGGCTGTTGAGCCTCTTAGCCCAACTACTAGTTTAGGCTTGTATGGAAGACAGAAGCTTGAGTTAACACATTGCTCCAGTTGTATTCCCTGTAGCAGAAACATTGGACAAGTGTCTAACTTGCATGCCTTTGGTAATATTGCAACTGTAAGGAATTAAAATTTATTCTCGGTATCACACTTAATATTTTAAATTTTTAATGGGATTGAGTGGTTCTCTCATATGGTATGAGAGTTGACTAAGTAATAAGGAGTTCGATTTTTATCCATTAACTTTTTGAACTTTTGGAATTGAGGGGACTTAGTGAGCAATAGACTGTCTTGAGAATTCAAACTATTTATTCTCAATGTTATCCAATAGTCATGTCATGTGGGGCCTTTTTATTCTGAATACATATATTCAGCAGCTGGCTAATTTGAAGTTGCTTCCTCACTAATCCAGCCAACATTTTGTCTTATGGAGATTTGTCAAATCAGAGTTTCAAAGAATCAAGGAAAAGGTTTCTAACCTCCAATTTGGTAGCTAGCTGAAGCCAATGGAGAGTGGTATGTGCCCAGATCAAACGCTGAGCAGTGTTTGGCTTCCCAGATTCAGTGTAGAATTGTTCAGAACTATACCCGATTCGTCCCAACAGATTAATCCCTTTTCCTCTTGGTACATTATAGCTTCCAAAATCCAAGTGAACAAAGTCACTAGGATCCAATGTCCCATTTGGTTTCTGTCATAAAAATACAAAAGATAAAAAAGAAAAAGAACAAAGGGAAGGTTCTCTTTAAGCTGCAGGCAGAAAATATATAAAAGATGAAACCAGACACAAGTAAGTAGATTTTAGATAATATGTACCAGCCAATCCCATAAACCAGTGTGAACAAATTGTTTGGGGATAGTAACATCTGCAATTGACATAGAACCATTTACATTTCCTGAAATGCCAAAATGAATAATTCCACTTATGTTGAACAGATCTAGCATTTGTTGTGTGGTTGCAGCAGCATTCACCTGAATGAGCCAAAATCAGAAGTGCCTTCAATTAGCTTGGCATACAAAATGTTTATGTGAAGAGTAATTCCCAAATGACAATCAGGTTATGCAATAATCAATCTCACTAAGAAGTTTGTTTTTCGAATGCTATGATCACATTTCCATCACTAAACGAAAAAAACCAGAAGTTGGTGCATCAAAGGGATAGTAGAAAAGCTTGTTTACCATTCCAACCCCACATCTCACATAGACAATTTTCTTATTTTGAATCTTTCCCACTCTGAATCGTCGTCCTGCAACATTCTTTATTGTCAATTGACATTACAGTATATATATGATGCATGCATATAATGGCGAAAGAGAAGATCTTACCTGAAAGATCCACGAAAGGGTGTTTCGAATGAGGTCTAAAGGCCCTGGTAGCAAAGAAAGCATTCTCTTCAGTTGAATAGACTGTGATGAGACCAATATATGGCCCTTCATGGTTCAGTTCCTTAATTGTATTCAATGACTTTCTCCTCCTTACTGATGTAGAAAATGCAGGACAAGCTACTGATAAAATTATCAAAGCCAGAAAAACTAAACAATGGCTAACTGATTTTGCAGCCATGGTGTGGTAGATCTCAATGATAGTTCTTTCTACGGTATATACATATATGATTGAATTTGGTCAAAAAATGCCAGCCAGTTACTATAATTATATGTGTAGTTTATTATATGCAACTGATTGCTGGACTGCGTGTTTCTTTTTTTAATAAGAATGAGGAAGTGATATGGATATGAAAAGGATTTAAATGGACTGCATGTTTCATAAGAAATATTATCCACTTACTCATAAAATTAAATATAAGAACAAAATAATCTTTTTATAAAGCAATGATTAAGTATGATTCTGCTGGTTCTAAACTAATACTTGCTTTACCATTATACTATGTTTAATTTCTACAATGATTAAGTATTGCAAAAGAAGGGTAAAGGGGGTTATCAAGACCAGTCGTGCTAAAATATAAAAAATGGGGTTGGAATAGCAAGAGTCGATAAAATATTATTTCCATTTTGACTGATTCAATTGTATCTGGGGACAAAAAAACATCAGCAACATGTATGCAAAGATTATTAAGTTCATATTTTCCCAAACAATTCACAGAGAGTCCACAGCCCTGCCAGTGATGTTTGTGCATTGAATCTTCTCAGCTTGTCCAAGAAAATGTGCTCAAACATAAGTATACTAACTGAGAACTATGTAATAGACAATTTGAGCGACTCGCATCATTAAGAGAACTACTGTATAAAGTTCAGCCAGAGAATAATTTTCCCAGCTGGCAATAGCTTTATAAACTGAATAATAACTTTGGCGGCATTGAGAGCTGCTAGAGGTCCAAACAACTCAATTGGGTTCTTTCCCGGCTGTCCTCCAGCTAAATCTGATAGTCCTCGGATCATAATAACCTGGGAAACCATTGGACAAGCTTGTCTGCAAATTCCAGGTACATCAATTAGTTTCTATAATATATACAGAATTCATCATACAAAATCGAGGGGATGATAATTCTGTTCTTTACGGCTACATGTTGGAAATTTGGCACAATGGAAATTAAGTAATGATAAAATATACATATGCATAAGTTAATTGGTGTATATATGGGGTGAGACGGATATGTTTTAGTCTTAGATATATGGCATTAGATCATACAAAGCATCTAAGAATTACAGTTTAAAAAGTGATGAACAATGTGAAAACAAACTTTAAGAAAGAAAACTTGCCATTAGAGCTGCTGCACTCTCCATATCCACTGAGGAAACTCGAAATGTTTGGAAAAGGAAGTCTTGGTAAGCTGCATTGTCTACAAAAACGTTAGCTGTTGAGCCCGAGACCAACTACAAACTTAGGCTTCTGTGGAAGGCAAAAACTGGAATTAATATATTGCTCCAGTTGTATTCCCTGAAACGAAAGAGTGTCAAAATCAGAAGAAGCACAAATACCAACAATATCTTTTAATGTTATCTAGTTGCTTACTCATGTCAGTGATTTGATTTTATATACTGTAAAAACTGGCTATCTGAAATTTATTTTAGCACTGCACCTATCAAGTTGTTGCATGGGGATTTGTTAAACCAGTGTTTGATAGAATCAACTAATAAGGTGACTAACCTCCAAACAGGTAGCTAGCTGAAGCCAATGGAAAGTGGTATGAGATCAAAGGCTGAGCAGTGTTTGGCTTCCCTGACTCAGAGAAGAATTGTTCATAACTATACCCAATTCGTCCCAAGAGATTAATCCCTTCTCTTGGTTCAATATAGCTTCCAATATCCAAGTGAGCAAAGTCACTAGGATTCAATGTCCCATTTTGGTTTCTGTCAGAAAATACAAAAACAAAAAAGAAAAGTTCTATTTCATCAATAAGCTGCAAGCAGAAAATGTATAAAGGATGAAAACAGAAATAAGTTAAGTCTCATATGTACCAGCCAATCCCATATACCAGTGTGAGCAAATTGTTTGGGGATAGTAACAACTCCAATGAACATGGAACCATTTACATTTCCTGCAATGCCAAAATGAATAATTCCACTTATGTCAAACAGATCTAGCATTTGTTGCGAGGCTGCAGCTGCATTTACCTGATTTAGCCAAAACCATGATTTCTTTAATCAGCTTGAGATTGACAATGCTTCCAGGAAAAGTAAACCCCTAATATTCTTTTAGGACCAATCGGTTTATGTGGGTTTAGCATGTGTTTCATACTTTTCAATTCAAACTTGTTAAGATAAGCAATAATGGGTAATACTTTGTAATCTGACTCTTAAGTTATGTGTTGCCAATTTGAAAGCTACAATCACAGCTTCCATCACTTTTAAAAACCTGTAACTAAAAAGAGAAGTTATGCATCAACTAGAGACTACAAAATCCTGTGTAGTACCATTCCAACTCCACATCTCACATATACGACTTTCTTACTTTGAATCTTTCCCACCCTGAATCATCGTCCTGCAACACCCAATTTATTGTGAAAGACTAGACCATATGTGACTGTCATCAAACAGTAATTGAGGAAGGAGAAGATCTTACCCGAGAGATCCACAGAAGGGTGTTTCGAAAGAGGTCTAAAGGCCCCAGTAGCAAAGAAAGCATTCTCTTCAGGTGGATAGACTGTGATGAGACCAGTATATGGCCATTCATGGTTCAATTTCTTAATTGCATTCAATGACTTCCTCCTCCTTATTGATACAGCAAATGCAGGAGATAGTAAAAAAGTTATCAAAGCAAGCAAACAAAACATTGTCTAACTGGATTTGCAGCCATTGTTTGGTTGAGCTCAAAGACATTGTTCCAAATGTATAACATTGTATATATACTTGATTGGAATTAGCCAGTACTGCCGGCTAGATAACCATTAAAAAATATGTTTAGTCTCTGCTTCTACTTACAATTGATTGCTGGACTTCCATTTTCTTATGAAGATAAAGCAACTTAAAATGGACCATAAGGATATGAAAAACATTTAAAAGTGGACTACATGTTCATAAGAATTGTTATCAATTGACTTATAAAATTAAAAATGAGATCAAAACAACCTTTCTGCTAAGTCAAGAATCAAGATGATAAAAAAATGACACATTTTGAAAACGAATTATAAAACTCGACTGTGTTTGAATTCAATTTTGTTACTCCTATGCAAGTGACTAAAGATTAATCCATCAAGCGAAGTTCATAGGCTGGTAATCTGGGCTTAAATCCAATGTTTTAATATTTCAGTTCAACTTGCAACTTGTTGACAACTAGTTACATCATTTGTCAAGATTGTTCCTAATTTCTTCTATTTTATTTATATGCAAGAGAATCTTCTGTAAATGTATCATAGTTTAAATCTTTCAGAAGTGGCAGATGATCCGATATTAGATCAGCAGTGTAACATGCAACATATTCTCATTCTCCCATCTAAATGAAAAGAGATTTCACTTTTTTGAACAAATCCTTTACTGGAATAAAATTTTCAAATATTGTTATTTTGCAGGATGAATATGTTATTATGCATAGCTGAATAATCACATGGCTGCAATTCTCAGCATTATATGATCATGACAAAAGCTGAAACTTTCTGGGACATTTTCATAAAGTAATGAACCCAACCCCTAAACAGCCTAATAGTTTGCAAAGCATGAAAAGGATGGAAAACCCCCTAATCACCATCATATGCTAAACAATCTGGGGTTGGGCTTTGAGTGAATCAGATCTGTACCACAGAAAAGCCAAAACTGCAACTCCATTTCTTTCGCTGAATATTGATCTCTGGGGCCTTAAATGTTTAAGAATACCCCTGTTCCTCTAGAATATCAAGACATCCAAAAGAATGTGTTGTCAAAACCATAAGCAATTTCACCGGTTCTGAAGCCCTTCAATTGCCTTTTTCCACTGCCATGCTCTTTGTTCTGCATCATCATATGCAATCATCTTTTTTGGCTGAATCATTACAATAGATCAGAGAAAGAACAAAAATGATTTGGAAAAATTGGGAAAGATGCTTTCTCTTAGATAAATAATGAAATGTAAATTAAAGCTAACAAAAGAACTTAACAAATTATAGCACTACACTTCTCAACACCCTGGGCTTGGGTCATACCATGAAGTGTTCTGGATAGTTACTGCAAATGCAGCAGAAAGTCAGAGACCATTAAAGAAGCAGTAGGGTTAAGTTAGCTATTCCCATAAAAGAAAAAGGGATTAAGTTGGCCATCGAAATGGTTCAGAATTCAGATCGAAGCTCAACTTGAGAAACTTTGAATAATGGCCGTTGCCCAATTTATTTGGGATCAGCCAATCAATCCTCACAACACTAGCTATGTCTTCTACATGGATTCTCTTTCTGAAACTGCATACTATTATACTAGTTGATATCTGATGCCCCTCAATATTATTATTAAATATTTATTATGTCAGGTCTAAATGTTGTTCACCTTGTGGCCTGATCTTTGGGCATTCCATGGACAGTTTATTTTTTTAATAGAATTCCATGGACACTTTTGTAGATCAACAAAAAATGCAAATCCTAAAGGCTAAAACAGTGCCTACAAGAGGATGGAGAAGGGAGAGCTTACTGTGCAGATCTTGAAATGCGAAGGACTTGTTACTTGGATGTTAAGATCATTAGGATTATCAGACCATATTATATTTCCCTTTACAATCAGCTTTGAGGGGTCAAACTACACAGAAGGTGAAATGTACGTACATTTTTTTATTTTTAACGTGGTACGATCGATGTCAAACTACACAGAAGGTAAATACAATTTACTCTAATTATTTTTCTTCAGCAGGCAATAGCTTTATAAACTGAATAACAATTTTGGCAGCATTGAGAGCTGCAAGAAATCCAAATATCTGAACTGAGTTATTTCCTGGCTGTCCTCCAGCTAAATCTGATAGTCCTCGTATCACAATGACAGGGAAGCCATTGGACAAGCTTGTCTGCAAAAACAAGTACCTATACTTTTTAGATGCTTCATAGGGTTGGCAATCATTTTATTTAAAAGATAAATTGCAGATTGCAAAGTGATGAACAATGTGAAAACAAAGAAATTGAGAAACAAAACTTGCCATTACTATTGCTGAACTCTCCATATCCACTGAGGAGGCTTGAAATGTTTGGAATATGAAGTCTCTATAAGCTGCATTGTCCAAAAAAATGTTGGCTGTTGAGCCTCTTAGCCCAACTACTAGTTTAGGCTTGTGTGGAAGACAGAAGCTTGAGTTAACGCATTGCTCCAGTTGTATTCCCTGTAGCAGAAACATTGGACAAGTATCAAACTCAGAAGAAACACAAAAATACTTATCAGGCTTCATAATCATAATTTATATAATTCATGGTGCATACCTCTGGTAATATTGTAACTGTAAGAGATCAAAATTTATTATCTAGATCTCATAGTTTAATATTTTGGGTTGAGTGGTTCTTTCGTATGGTAAGAGCCAACCAAGTACTAAGGAGTTCGATTTTTATTGCCGTTCATTAATCAGCAATAGACTGTCTTGAGATTTCAAATTAGTTATTGTCAATGTCATCCAATTGTCATGTGGGCCCTTTTTGTTCTGTATACTGTATATGATATATTCAGCAGATGGCTAATTAGGAGTTGCTTCTACATTAATCCAGCAGACATTTTTGTCTTATGGAGAATTGTCAAATCAGAGTTTCAAAGAATAAGGCAAAGGTTTCTAACCTCCAACTTGGTGGCAAGTTGAAGCCAATGGAGAGTGGTATGTGCCCAGATCAAACACTGAGCAGTGTTTGGCTTCCCAGATTCAGAGAAGAATTGTTCATAACTATACCCAATTCGTCCCAACAGATTAATCCCTTTTCCTCTTGGTACATTATAGCTTCCAAAATCCAAGTTAGCAAAGTCACTAGGATCCAATGTCCCATTTGGTTTCTGTCACTAAAAATACAAAAGATAAAAAAGAAAAAGAACAAAGGGAAGGTTCTCTTATCAATGAGCTGCAAGCAGAAAATGTATAAAAGATGAAACCAGACACAAGTAAGTAGATTTTAGATAATATGTACCAGCCAATCCCATAAACCAGTGTGAACAAATTGTTTGGGGATAGTAACATCTGCAATTGACATAGAATCATTTACATTTCCTGAAATGCCAAAATGAATAATTCCACTTATGTTGAACAGATCTAGCATTTGTTGTGTGGTTGCAGCAGCATTCACCTGAATGAGCCAAAATCAGAAGTGCCTTCAATTAGCTTGGCATACAAAATGTTTATGTGAAGAGTAATTCCTAAATGACAATCAGGTTATGCTAGTTCAATATATATGTCATATTCTTGGACCAAAACATGTATGATAATCAATCTCACAAAGAAGTTAGTTTTTCGAATGCTCTGATCACGTTTCCATCACTATACAAAAAAAACCAGAAGTTGGTGCATCGAAAACATTGTAGAAAAGCTTGATTACCATTCCAACTCCACATCTCACATAGACAATTTTCTTATTTTGAATCTTTCCCACTCTGAATCGTCGTCCTGCAACACTCTTTATTGTCAATAGACATGCAGTATATATACGATGCATGCATATATTGGCGAAACAGAAGATCTTACCCGAGAGATCCACGAAAGGGTGTTTTCGAATGAGGTCTAAAGGCCCCGGTAGCAAAGAAAGCATTCTCTTCAGTTGAATAGACAGTGATGAGACCAATACATGGCCCTTCATGGTTCAATTCCTTAATTGCATTCAATGACTTTCTCCTCCTTGTTGATACAGCAAATGCAGGAGATAGTAACAAAGTTACCAGAGCAAGCAAAACAAAACATTGTCTAACTGGTTTTGCAGTCATTGTTTGGTTGAGCTCCAAGAAATTGTTCCAAATGTGTATACATGATTGGAATTAGTCAGTACTGCCGGCCAGATCATAACCATTAAAAAATATGTTTAGTCTTTGCTTCCACTTACAATTGATTGCAGGACTTTCATTTTCTTATGAAGATAGAGCCAACTTATAATGGACCACAAGGATATAATTGAGTTATAAAATTAAAAATGAGATGAAAACAACCTTTTTGCTAAGTCAAGATGATAAAAAATTGACATATTTTGAAAACGAATTATAAAACTCGACTGTGTTGCAATTCAATTTTGTTGCTCCTATGCAAGTGAGAAGATTAATCCTTCAAGCGAAGTTCATAGACTGGTAATTTGGGCTGTAAGAGTATCCTCTGTAAATATATCACATGTTAAATCTTTCAGATTTGGCAGATGCTCCAATATTAGCAATAGTGTAACGTGCAACAGATTCTCATTCTACCATCTAAAAAGAGATTTCACTTTTTTGAACAAATCCATCACTGGAATATAATTTTCAAATATTTTTATTTTGGAGGATGTTAATGTTATTTTGCATAGCTGAATTAATCACATGGCTGGATTCTATCACTGACAAAAAAAATTAATTCAATGTGACTAGGATCTTATAACGTGCGGGGTAATACAGACATTCTGCCTAATTATAATAGCAGAATCTTTTGTTTTGTTTTTTTGGGTTTTCAGTTACAATAGAAACATAAGGTGAACAAAATTGGGGGCATAAAGTTTCAGGTTGAGATAATAAGTGACTTAAGTGCAATATAAAAGTTTTCCAGCAGGGGATGAAAGCCAGGCTGCCATAATAAGTCAATTTAAGGTAGGAATCAATGAATTTCAGCAATTCTCAGCATTATATGATCATGACAACGGCTGGAACTTACATTCGTAGAAGAAATTTTCATTAATGACCGGAACATTTTCATACAAGTAATGAACCCAACCCCTACACATAGCCTAACAGTTTGCAAAGCATGAAAAGGATGGAAAACCCCTTAATCATCATCATATATTCTAAACATTCTGGGGTTGGGCTTCGAGTGAAGCAGCTCTGCACCTTAGAAAAGCCAAAACAGCAACTTCATTTCTTTCACTGAACAATTGATCTCTGGGGCCTTGGATGTTTTAAGAATCCCCTCCCTTGTTCCTCTAGAATATCAAGACATCCAAAAGAATGTGTTGTCAAAACCATAAGCAATTTCACCGGTTCTGAAGCCCTTCAATTGCCTTTTTCCACTGCCATGCTCTTTGTTTTGCATCCTCAAATGCAATCATCTTTTTTGGCTGAATCATTACAACAGATCAGAAAAAGGAAACATGAAACAAAAATGATATGGAAAAATTGTGGAAGATGCTTTTCTCTAACGTAAATTTGTTGTTGATAGATAATGAAATGTAAGCTAACAAAAGAACTTAACAAATTATAGCACTACACTTCTCAACACCCTGGACTTGGGTCATACCATAAAGTGATTAAGGATAGTTACTGCAAATGCAGAAGAAATTCAGAGACCATTAAATAAGCAGTAGGGTTAAGTTAGCTATTCCCATGAAAAAAAAAGGATTAAGTTGGCCATCGAAATGGTTCAGACTTCAGATCGAAGCTCGGCTTGAGCCACTTTGGATAATGGCTGTTGCTCAGTTCAATTGGGATCAGCCAATCAATCCTCACAACACTAGCTATATCTTCTACATGGATTCTCTTTCATCATTCAATTCTATCCATGGCCATGCACTCTAATAACCTCTAGATCTCATAGTATTTTTTTCTTTATGACTTCCACCCATTTCATATCTAGTTCTCCCAACTAAAGCAAACCCTCACTCTCAACACTTTTCAAATGCACCTTTCATCGGCTTATCACATAACATTCCCATCTGACCTACATCCATTTTTTAGACATGTCTCTTAACCACCAACATCCATGTGATAAAGAACATCAAGATGTTCAAGAGTCCCTCAAAACTTACCTTCTAGCCTCAATGGTATCCTATACTCAAATAACACCTCCCGTGCACTTGACCATTCATCCATCCGGCCCTAATCCTATGAGAAGCATCCTCTCCAATCTCTCCATTATCTGGAATCTGGATCATTGACCCAAGATACTGAAACTGCATACTATTACACTAGTGATATCTGATGTCCCTCAATATTATTATTAAATATTTATTATATCAGGTCTAAATGTTGTTCACCTTGTGGCCTGATCTTTGAGCATTCCGTGGACAGTTTTTTGTTTTTAAATAGAATTCCATGGACACTTTTGTAGATCAACAAAAAATGCAGATCCTAAAGGCTAAAACAGTGCCTACAAGATGATGGAGAAGGGCGAGCTTACTGTGCAGATCTTGAAATGCGAAGGACTTGTTACTTGGATGTTAAGATCATTGGGATTATCAGACCATATTATATTTCCCTTTACAATCAGCTTTGAGGGGTCCACATAAATCAATTTTGGCTTGTTGGTGAGGATGAGCTGCACCTTCTTGCTTGTTAATTTCTGTAGTTTCTTCACCATTGAGATCATAAGAACAGATTCCCCAGGATCCAGAAATTGTTGCCTGTCAATGTAAGAAACAGACAGCTAAGATGTTCTGGTTGTTTAATAAGCACTAAGGTATAGTGGTGTGTTCACAACTCCACAAACATTCATGTGTGTTGTATTCAGTAAAAATATTTGGGGTTACCAGGCTAAAGGAAAGCAACAAGCATTAAACTTACTTTTCAAATATATACCAGAGATTAAAGAAAATGATTTCGCTCTAAGTGCTGTGCCAAGAATACTTTACAGCTAATTAAAAAAATTAATTGTTCAGCTTTTTTAGTTTTTTATCTCTTATAATTCTCTATAAAACAAACAATGGGGATCAAAAGGATCTGCAAAATAGTCAGTGTGATGAGTCAAAGTTCCAAACAAGATGAATATATCAAAGTCAAAATGGTGTAGCCCCAACCCGAAACCTTCAACTAAGTAAATTCTTCTTCACATCTTCTCCCTAGTAGTCTGTATCCGCTTCTTAATTGAGTCAAGTAGTCCAATTGCTGCTTGCACATGAATATGTTTAAGCTGCGTGGTTTCCTTTACTCCCATATTTGGATCCTACCATCCTGGTGCCTTCATAATTCTACAGCTTTTGAAATGCTTCTTCAATGGGACTTCCACCTTTTTTTTAATGTCTCATTGTCTTGCCTATTTGAATTCCCAACTTAAAATCTTTCTCTTACAAACCTTCACTCATCAACATCCGCACCAAGTAACTAGCTTTGTCATTATTCTCACTCTACCTCTTAATGGACTCTAAACTCGAGAGTTTAAATAGTCTAACTAAACTAATTTATAGATAAAAAAATCATATCCAAAGATATTATTATCACATACATTATTAGTTTCAAATGATTTGAGAAAAATTCCAACATAAAACGGTAAAATATTTTAAAGACTATAAACTTTGAAAAGTAATCCATTATTACTAAAATATCACTAAATATATAAGTTCGCTTCAAGATGCTGCAAGCTTTAACAGTCACAACACTAGATGTATTATCTTATGATAAGATATTATAACCCATTCCTAGGGTCTCACCTAACAGCCTAAACTTTTAGGTGAAATGGTTCTTTGACATGGTATCAAAACCTTTATGACCAAGTGGTCAAAAATTTGAACCTTGCAGCCAACCATTCTAAGAACAAATAATTAAAATTTAAGCACAAGGTATGAGGAGAGCCTGGGCCTGTTCATTCTCCATGCTGACAAGCCCAATCAGTTTATGCGTGCGGGGGTGTGTAAGAGTCTATATCCCATTCCTGGAGCCTAACCTAACAACTTAAGCTTTTAGGTGGAAAGGTTCTTTGACACTTGCATTAATGTACAACTTAGAGTAAAAAGCTGATAGAATTCACACTTTGAAATTATGCACATGCTAGACAGTATTCTTTAATCCTGTTTGAACTAGATTGAAAATCCCAGTTGAGTTTATAGACTTTTGTTTTCAAGAAAACACTTCAATTATTTATGAGGAAAAGAAAATGTTGCAAGTTGAATTTATGTGCACCAATCACAAGATAATGGTTTTGAAGGCATCCTTCAACTAAATCAATTCAGATGGATTGAATGGCCTGATTCATTGGTCGAATGATCCCCTTTGACCATGTATTATCATTAGACTTCCATTTAGTCACACAAGCCCAAAAATAAAGACTCCATCAAGCTCACAACACAGAAAATGAAAACATCACATGATTTTCTTCCAAGAATAATATGGTTTGATGTAGAAGTCAATGGAAGGTATTAAGCCAATTACCATTTGGAATCAAAGGAATCGATTGAAGCCAGCCGAGTTATGGAACCAGACCCTTCAGAAGTTGATGGGGCACCGGTATTTCCATCAGTTTGCCTAGCTGAACCATCCCCAATGTGTGAAGGGTTCCATGAGGAATCGTGAGCATCATCGCTGTCATTTGTTTGAACCTAAGAAAACAAAAATAAGTTAGAAAAAGAGGAAAATCCTTCCAGAAATTTTATAACTAGAGAAAACTGGGAAGAAAGAGGGCTGTTTTTTCCATAGATAACAATTTACAGTGCCATGGAAGAAAGGCACACCCCTGGTTCCAATGCTAGTTTTGGAGGCGTTTGTGCTCTCAAGTTTTCCCAGTCAACCCTTTTAAAAAAGGGATGCATCTTGAGTACAGCATAACCATCAGGTCCTGCACCCGGTCTCCTGCTGGGATCTAAATCCTGCATCATGATTGCATTGCTGTTTTAACGCTACGGATACAAGCAAGAAACCAACATAAAACCAATGCAGAAGTCGTAGTTATAAATTTATAATTAAATTTCAGACAAAAAGACTAATGATTATTGTATTTGGAATCAAAACCAGATCTGGTTTCAGCTTTTAAAAATAATACAGAAGGAAAATAGATGAAAAATTAATGATTCCAATAAATCTTGTGGCTGTGGGGGTGACACAGTAACAGTGGTGGCGGACATGGACTTGTAGTTCTGCAGTTGCTTTCCACCTCATCAGTTATTTCTGCCTTCAACCTTCATTGCCCTAATGTTAGCCATATAGTTAAGTTATTTTTGTCAGCAAAAGGTCATCAGAAGGTGGAAGAGGAAGACCAGAAGAGGTCTATATATCCTAACAATATTAATCATTTAGTGAGTAGTGTCAAATTAATCAGTAAACATTTTTGTAGGCCTTGAGACCCTATTTTATGAGTCGCATTAGCCCATGTTTCAATATTAGTTGGCCTATTTTATAAGTCGCATGAGCCCATGCTCCCCTATTCAAAAGAAACAAATCAACAAATCATTTACCTTCAGATATGTTCAGCATGAGATCACCCGAAGCACAATAATATCCTACTTGATAGCTAGAAAACAAGGACTTCAACCAGGGCTTTATTCTACTTTATACTTTTACTTTATCAAAGAACCAGGAACGTCTAGTACACAATAAATGCTAACCAGTAATCTTTCAATAAGGTCTCTTGCTTCCTCAGAGAAGTAATCTGGAAATCTAATATCTCTGGCTATAATTCTTTGGAAGATAAGCCATTCACTTGCATCTTTAAATGGAGAAGTTCCAGAAAGCATCTGATATAATGTGCATCCCAGTGCCCAGAGGTCATTTCTGTAATAAAATAACCAAAAGTCCAAAAGAATGTTATTATTTGGGCAAAACAAGGAACAAACGAATAATGAAAAGCATGATGATCAACATTGATAGAAATTTAGTAGAATGAACAATATATATAAGTATTGAGCTCCAGAATTTCAAATTTGGATATGCCTAACTCATTCAAGAAAAAATATATATTACCCAAAAGTTGCAGGAGAAGAATTGAGAACTTCGGGAGGGACATAAGCAGCCGTCCCCACAAATGTGCAGGCCTTATCATCTAAAGCGTCAAAACATAATGGAACAAATCACACAAGAATATTAATATGAAAAATAATTAAGCATTTAAGTTTCAACATCCAATCATACCCGATGCTGCATTAGGGAGGACAGTGATTCGGCTATCCTGCATAGGCTTCACGCTCCCAAAATCAGCTATTTTAATATGTCCATCCGCTGTAAGCAACAAGTTCTCCGGCTGCCATATGAGAAAAAAAATTAAAGTATTTTCTTACATGCCAATGGAATAATATAACATGCCAGGAAACTACCTTAATATCACGGTGAATCAATCCCAAACTGTGTATGTATTCAAGGGCATCTACAAGTTCGGCTGCATAGAACCGAGCTTCATCCTCCAACAAACGACCTTTCTGCACACATGAGAGCAAAAGGCTGATAGTGGATATCAAACAATTACAAGTTACAGACAAATCACGCAAAGTTCGATCATCTGAACAAATTCCAAACTTCTAAGATATTGAAAAGAACACATAATTTCCTTAAGAAAGACAAGCAGATTATATATATATATATAGAGAGAGAGAAAGAGAGAGAGAAAGAAAGAGAAATACATAACTATATATATACTATTACTTGCGTCTAGGTCTTGTGGCTAAATCCTTGTTTAACAATTGTTGATTACTTAAATCTTCAAATACTATTACTTGCGTCTAGGTCTTGTGGCTAAATCCTTGTTTAACAATTGTTGATTACTTAAATCTTCAAATAGAAAAAAAGTTAAACCTTTACATGTTCTCTTGTAATAAGTAAAGACATCATGTATAATTTACGCAGTATAATTTATGTACATAAACTGCAAAGCTACATATAGTTTTGCATGGAGTGGCAGTAGGACTGTTCTACAAATGAAATTATGAAATACATTATTGGTTGAAGAGTTGTTGAGTTTCATGTTTAGTATTCATTAAGTAATACTTTTTCCTTAAAATACTATTCAATTTCTATTAAAAACAATTTAAGTCAATCTTCAGGGAACTCTAAGATATCATTTCTTTGGATTGCATGAAAAGTATCTTGTTACCTTTGCAACTCTATTTTCTTCTCTGCTAAATTTAGCTAAAATTTCTCTATGAAACCAAATAGGGTCTAATACAATCAAAGTGATTACCTGATTAGTACTAATTGAACAAGTTTAATTTTATGAACAAGCAGGTGTTTTGCAGTATGACCCAAATTCTGCATCTAATAGACTAATAAGTTTCAGGATATACAACAGAAACTCCCCTCCCCCAAGAAGAAAAAGGAAATATGGATAATTCTAGTGGGAGTAACACAAGCTACAATTCTCTTATAATAGCTTACCCTGGTTATTTGATCAAAAAGTTCTCCACCTTCACAGGATTCAAGTGCCATGTCTTCACCATATAAGAAAAGATACCATTGTCACGTGATACATCAGATAGGAAAAAACAGAAGAAACATAACAGAGACAGAGAGAAAAAAAACAAAGATAATGCTAACAGAGAAAGGAGTACGCAGAAGCTGTGGAAATAAAAAAAGTTTTACACAAGAGTACCTACACAAAGAAAAAGTATCTTGAAACGTAAAAAATAGCCGCACAATGCCAGGATGGTCCAATTGATCAAGCACAATGCGTTCCAATTTTACATAAGCTGTTTTGTTCTCCTTAGTGATAAACTTTTTATCCATTATCTTCAAGGCATACACAGTTCCCGAGTCCTTCTTCTTTGCCCTGACAACCTGTTACCACCATATAAACAATGTTCAATTATGCTTTACAAGAGAGTTAATAAACCATACATAATCACATGAAGAAAAGAAGAGGCACATTTGACCACCAACTATTAGGTTTAGGAAACAGTTAACATAAATTACAAAAAGATCCCTTCAAATATTTTGGTGCATCTTCAATGTCTCAGCAACCAACCAAAGGAGTCACAAGACAGAAAAGTCATAAGTTGAGTGAGGAAAAATGAGAAAAGAAATTCCGGACTATCAAAGCTATCTTTAATTGTTTATATAAATCTAGAGTTTTCAGCTTTTTCTAGGAAACTGGAACCCCTAACCATGTGTTAGTTTCAACATGGCTCAAAAGTTTATAATGGACAGGGTACAATTTGGATAACTACAGAGCATGCATTAATCAAAACCAACATCACATGAAACATTTGAGGAACATTTGATAATTTTGTATGGCATAGTTTCTCAGAAAAACAAATTTAGTCTCCACTCTCCACCATAGTATTTGATACCCCACATGGTCAGGCAAAACAACTCTGGAATTTGCTTCTATTTTGGCACCCATCATCTGTTGTACTTTGAGCTTTAAATAATAATTATAATTTATAAACCTATGAAATCTAGCAATTTCCATATGCCACATCCTCGTTGAATTCATATTATGAGCAACCAATCATTTATTACTTCAAGGACAAACCAAAACTGCATTCGAATTCTGTAGTATTGGAAGAGGGGTTGATATCTATACCTCGAATCACTGAGATTTTTTATAATCTAGAACCAGGTAATCATGACCAGAGAAAGGTTAGAGTTAACACAACAACGCAGCATAGAAAATGCAGTATAGCACTTAAGACTCTCTCTCTTTTATTTCATCCCCTCTACCAATTCTATCAAAACACCCTCCTTATTACAGATTCAAAATCAAAATTATGTTTCACTTGGGAATGTGAAGCAACCAACGCAATATTGCACAATAATTCTTATTGCAGAAAACCGTTAAAAATGTATTCAATGGGTAACCAATTAATCAACATGAATGAATGAACGAATTATTAATTGTTTCATAATTGAGGATGCCAATATCATACGAAGGATTAAACCATCCAGCAAAGCAAAGTAACAAAGCAATCAAGCATGGCACACCTTGGAATAAGAACCAACACCATAGATCTTGCCCAATTCAAAGTCCTGAATGGTGAATTGCTCCTGAGGGGCCCTGAAGGCGAAGCTTTTAGATCTTTGCACATTCCCACCATTAGAAGAATTCCCCTGAATCTTCAACTTAGAATCAAAATCCTTTTCCATTGCCAACATAGCTCTCTTGAAAATTCCTCTACATACCACCACTTTCTCTCTTTACAACCCCATTTTCTCTCTCTAGAAACCTTGGGAGGAGAGCTTAAGACCCGTCAAAGATGTGACTGGAAAAACCCGTTGCCCCGTTAGATCAAAGCAAGCTCCTTTCTTTCTTTCTCTCTCTCAAATATTCTCTCAGAAAAAGAAAAGAAGGGAATCCTTCTGAGGTATATGGGTATGTGTGTATAATCTGAAGGTAATCAGCTTTAGCTTTGTTTCAATCTCAGAACCCTAGAAAGTAGCATCAAGGAAATGAATTGAAGTTGGAGGAGAGTGGGTGTGAGAGAAGAGGATTATTTTTGAGGGAGAAGAGGAAGGTATGGGGATTGAAGAGAAGGGAGTGGCACATGGGAATGAATGATGGAGATCATTCATTTTCTCTTCTTACTTTCTCTCTCTATACACCTAAAATGGAAAATTGGAATGGAAAGCTTCATGCTATTGCTGACTCAGGCTTCCCTTCTCTTTGAATAGCTTATTGAAAATATAAAATTGGTTTAATTTTGTTCAAATTTGTTGTCCTTCCTTTTACTCTTTTTTCTATAATATTAATTCTTTCAATTTAATTTTACTTTTGCATTTTTAAGAAGAAGAAGAAAAAATCAACAGTTGTATACTTTTTTTTAAGATTGAACCAGAAAGAAAACCTATAATTCAAAATTGTTTTATTTAAGTGTAGTATGTTTACAGAATTTTAACTTAATGAGAATGGCTTTGTTATTTTTTATTATTGTTGGTACATAGGACAGGTGGTGTTATACCTTATTTATTTTGGAGTATTTTTTAATTTTAAATGGAATTAAAATTATTATAAACATATTCAATATCCATTTTATTTAAAAACTAAATTTTATTTATGAAGCGACTTTTAATTTCAATTCTTTTGAATTAAACTTTTCACCTTATATACATAAAAGAAAAAAATGTAAAGGTTGATTTATAGTACTAACAAAAAAAGTAAAAGGAAGAAAACATGATGGTCATGAGAGGGAGAAATGTGATGGAAACTCCTCAGACTTAGTGGGGCTGAGCCAAGTGGCATAAAAGCAACCCATGTTATGCCAGTATCCATAGTTGGAACTTAGGAACATGTTTCAGTCAAAATGGGTCCATCCTTAACAAAGATAAGGATGACCAACAGAACTTTGTAGCTTACCATATTCCAATGGATATGCATGCTTTCTTGCACATTATATACACATTCCAATAATTCAAACATGCACCTGCATGATGAACACCATTGCAGGGTATTGGAAAATCTGTACTTCTTCCGCTTTTCCCCAGCCCCACCTGCCAGTGCATTCCAGCATCTGAAAGAAAATTCAGCAGGGCAGGTTGACACCATCGATTGACTAAATAGAATGGTATTTGAGAAGGCAATAACAAAACTAATGTACATGTTGCAGACTAAACCTAATTGATGCTCCCCCAACATAAAATTCACAACTGGGGAGAAGTATAGACAACAAGAATTTATACTAACAGAAGCTGGTAACTGCCTAGATGTCAAAATTTCTATCTTGACTATACATCCCAACCATCCTTCCGACTACCGAATTCTGACTTACGGCCAGCCAAACTTCCATACATCTCTGAAAATTTGAGGAGGCAATCAGTTCTTAACTGATAATGAACTTTTGTGTTTCGGCTAATTGCTGCACCAGAAAACTTTGATGTATCTACTGCCCAAGCTGGTTTTACGTATTCAACCGTCCTAGATGAGCTTGCATTTGCATATAAGTAATTCAATAGAACATCTTCACAATTAAAGTACTTCTCCACCACTTCCCGACCTTGCTTGGCTTCCTCACTCCAATACCTCTCAAAAGCTACCTGAGCATCAATAAAAGCTGCACCAGTAAGAATCATGTTATACCCTTTATGCATTCGTGCATACTTCTCTGCTCTGTATTTCAACAGCCTTCCATCGATTAGCCGGGGGTAGAATCCAACAATCCGATCTGGGTGCTGGCGCCACACCTTGAATCCTCGTTCAACATCATCACAAGTCATCATAATGTCATCATCAAGCTCAAGAACAGCTCGGGTCTTTATCAAAGGATCCACCTTGAACCGATTATTTAGCGAGTTTTCTTCTTCTCTCCTGATTCTCACAGGTACAGCAGAGTCCAGATCACTCAATTCGGGGGGTGATCCCTTGTTCCACACCACAACAATTTCCCGCACTGAAGAACACCTCGAGTAATGTCTCACATACATTTTCAAATTCCAGAGACGAGCATCATAGGTCATTGTTAATAATGTGAACTGAGAATAGTGTCCTTCCCACAGGTAAGGTTCTTCTGAACCATTACCCCCATAGATACATTTGACCCCTATGCACATTAATCCAACCCCAAGGACAAATATTATAGCAAGAATCAATCTTCCAGCACATGTATAGGGTTTTATTTTGCCTCGAAGAAATGGAGGGGCTCTATTCAAGCGGCTGCAGAACCTTCTCGCACTTGAAGAAAAGGCACTTGATTTTTCCCAAGCCATGAGAGTAAAGTTCTTCTTCCCAGAGTTGCGGATGCACCAATTCAGGGGGATAATACACTTCACAAATCCAAGTAATACACCCAATAGCACAATAAGTATAGCAACAACTGCAACTGAAGCACAACCTAGAATGAACCGCTGGACTGAATCTCCAGAAGGAACACGATCCCCATCCATAACCCCTATCCACTCACCAGAAGGCAGCCTTTGCACATCAAGGTGATGGTAACGAGCACCATTCCATGCATTTCGGCCCTTATTTGGCTCAATGAAGCCTAGGGGCACTTCAATTTCCTTGTATTCCTCACTAGTAAGAACCTCTATCTTAAAGGTGCGCACATGTTTCCCATATGTTTCACCACAGTCCTGACCAATGCGATAAAGTTCGCCATTGTAGAAAAATGGCCTGCCTCCATTTCGAGCCCCAAAGCCCTTGTCAATGTTATATATGGGGTTCTTCTTGTGTGGTTTCCATGGACCAAGAGGTGATCTGCTATACCAAATCTCCAGCTGCCCATTTTTCATGGTTCCAAAACCACTATGGTCTGAACCGAAAAGCCAATACTTCCCATCATAATTGATGATAACAGAATCAACAAGGGGTTTTTTCATGATAACCTTTTCCAGTGTCCATTGCAAAGGAAAGTTGAGAGCTCTATAAAGACGAAGTTCTCCTTTTGCACTTCCCTCAGGCATCATGTATATCTGCAAGTTAAAGTAAGAAATGAAGATTGCAACAATCTAAAGTTCACTGTTACTAACTAGGTCATGAGATGGCTAAACGTGCAGTGGTAAAAGTTGACATGCGGAACATAGACAATTTTGTCAGCTGAAAAAGCTTAAGGGCCCATTAACATCAATTACACATATATTCATTTGAGCACTATTATTCAAAAATTGACATGTTGATGTAACACAAGAATACCTATTATTTGTCAGTCCATTCACCAAGATTGCAATTAAATGAGCAGATGGTAGCTATACTGTCCTATGGGTGTTTACTGATTACTTTGGCAAATTGTGATTATAAGAAATTGGGTTGTTACCTGGCCAAGGTAATTAAAGACGTAGGGATAAGAGAGATGCCAATCCTCATCCAAGGCTATGCCTAACTGTTGCCATGTTGCTCCCTTATCAGTACTTTTTGCAACTCCAATATCGCCTTGCAAAGTGACAGAATTCTTGGTCTCATAGAACAGGTAGAAGACATCTCCCTAAATCATAATGCCAACATAACAGAAGATTATCATGTTAATCTTTTAATATATTACTTCAAATATAACACCTCAAGATAACTAAAGAAATGGTTCTAAAACCATTATTTGCCTCAGGAACACATGCAACTCTATGCATTTATACAAATATCATCACGAACATGCATATTCATACACTTAGACATATATATACACACAATAATGAATAAGAAAAAGTACTGAAAGGATTAGGGTTTTTTTTTTTTTTTTTTTTTTCCATTCTTCTGTCAGAGAAATTCAGATACCCAAATAGACATATATCAAATTTAGACTCTATATATGAGTACGATGCCAATGAAGACTAATGCTAATAGACTACACTAATCTTAGCAAGGACCTTAGGTGCCAAAAATTGTATCAGGCCAATGCTAATATGGTTGGATGTGGAAGGGAAAAGAGGATATGTTATTCAGAGGGGAGCGAGAAGAAATAGGTGATGGAAAATTGAGGTGGGGGGACAGAAAAGGAGAGTGAATTGAAAGACCTCAGCCCACACAATCAACCTGCCAGATATTAGTCCAATGTTCTGAAAGAGTCGTCTTTCATTGATCTATTATGGTTTTGGTGAGAGAAAAACAACTGTGTGTTTCAGAGTTTCATGTAACTTAAAAATAGATATCAGTTAGAATAACAGGTTCTTTTTATTCTCAAATTGAATTTCCAGAATCTTGAACCAAAACATTTCTATCTCTACATTGCACCTGCCAGGCAATCTTAAACAACTTTTCCTCAACTATATCCTCCAAATAGGTAAACCCCCCCCCCCCCCCCCCCCCAATTAATTTTTACTTCTTGCCTTATTTTGACGTCACTGCTCATCCATACACCATACTACAGTACTACTAGGAGCAATTTTCCCTCAATTTGTTTTGAAGCCCAACATACAATAACTTAAATCATAATGACAATTCACCAGTCTGTAAAATTCAACTTCTAAACTTCAGGTATTGATAAGATCTCCAGCCAAACTTCTCTATTCAAACAAACGTGCCAAATTCTATGAAATGTAACAGAGTTTGAAAGTTAATAGTCATATAATTAAGCTGACGAGGTTCTCATCAATCCCATTCTTCAGTGGCTTCCCAGTGAAGGTTAATAGTTACACAATCATTGGAGCTTAGAAAGGCATCCACAGTATCATATTTTCACCCCTTCAGAAATATAAGAAAAAACGTGTGGTAGCAAGGTCTTCTGCTATTCGTGCAGTGACATCTCATCAAACTTAAACACCCTTGTTCTCTTTTTTAACTTGGATAAGTATCATATTTTCACCCCTTCAGAAATATAAAGAAAAACGTGTGGTAGCAAGGTCTTCTTCTATTCGTGCAGTGACATCTTATCAAACTTAAACACCCTTGTTCTCTTTTTTAACTTGGATAATAAGGAGAAGAATTGACTAAGCAGGCACCAAAAGGGGGAAATATTTACATTTTGTAATTATCTGTTGTATGTTTGTATGCTTCTAACCCACCACAACCAATCATCGATGAAGACACCAACTTGCTATATAAAATAAACAAGTAAGCAATAGAGACCACAAATGACAAGCAAATGAGAATTCAGAACATGGGAACATGAAGCATATAGAATTTCACTTCAAAATCAGCTATAATCAATGAATAGAACAGTGAGAACATAATAGGATGTCTATACATATGTACTAAAAGATTCTTTTGAATGAGAAACAATAAAAAGATGAAAAATCAAAAATTAAAAATTAAAACAACAAAACCCTTACCTCAACATAGAGAAAAGGATCGGCAACAAAATTACTAGGAAAACCAGCATCAGAAGCTGAAGCACACGTCACAACAGGGTTGGCAACTGGCCAGGCTGCACTTTCATTCCTCCATACATTCATCTGCATCCAATTGAGACCATCACACACAAAGAACCAAATTCAAAATCCAAGAACTACCCACCTAGTCAATTAAAAGTAATATTTATAATTCTTTATAAAAAAAATTGATTAAAAGAAGAATTCGAACATCATAGAATCAAGAATCAAAATAAACACGAACTTTATTAAATAAAGAAATAGAAGTCCCAAATACTTAAGGGACTATAAAGGAATAGAATAAGAACCATATAAAAAGAAAATGAAAAAAAAAAAAAAAACTTACAGCTTCAATGGGTTTGAGAGAGAAGGGAGAGACGCCATAGAAAACACCAATAGACCAAGAACCCTCATTGTCCTCCTGACAACCAAGAGAGGAGAGCCCCATACGAACAGAGGGCGTGAAAGCAAGCCAAGCATAGAGGGTGGCAATCGATCCAAACAACACGAAACACCCAAAAAAGAACACAAAACCCGAAGAAAACAATCGGTAGTGATGATGCTGGTTTTCCCATCTCCACCTACACCAGCACTTATGACTCGTGCCGCAGCAGCTCCAGTTTGCACCATTGGTCCCACCACCCCCACTTCCTACACCAGCGCTTCCACCGACCCCAACTGGACTATAACCCATCTCGCAAAAGGGTCGCCAGAGGTGTACGGAGAAGCGGCCGTGGCCGGATATATCCTAAGCTGACATGGCATCGCCGCTTCGGCGATGCGGTACTATTTCCAGCATTTCACAATGAGTTCCTGAGTTGTAAAATTTTCAATTTTGGCTCTCACTGTTTCTCTAATCTCTAAAATAGAAAAGTTGACAGAGGCGACAAAGTGGCTGAAATTTCCGAAGAAATCAAAAGCTACCCTCAGGCCTCACCTATTCTTATGTTGTTTATGTTTATGTAACAATGTATGTATATGTATACATATATATATATATATATATATATATAGTTGTAGCCTGTTTTTGAATATCTTTCACAAGGTGGTCAATATTACAAAGAAAGGGCTTGTAAATTGTAATTCTCTCAGAAAAAGTAAAATACATTTTATTTTCTCAATATTTAGTATGAATTTGGTGAGAGCAGTGGGGGACTCGAGTTTGAAAAGTAATATTTTTACCTAGTAAAATAAGATTATTATGTATTTATTAGAATTGAAAAAAATAAATAAAACTAATGACTCCAATTTTATAATATATACTCTTCTAAATTTTTTATAATATATATATAAGTTCTTAGTAATTTTTAAACAATTTATGTTATAGTTAGGCCACTTTACAAGAGCTTCTAACAAGTATATTTATATCTAAAATTCAAAATATGTATTTTTTAATTTTTTTTATGGTTAAAAGTAATATTAAATTATATCGGATGAAATTAAAAATTTCTATATAATTTGAATTATAGAATAAAATAATTAGCTTTACAAAAACAAAATATAATAAAAATCTATTAATAATTTTAAAATTAATTCATTGATAATAGGAATCTCTATATTTATATATATATTGACCCAAGTCATTCCATTCATTAAATAAAAATCTATTGATGTCTTTAAAAAAAATTCATGGATAATAAAAATGTCTATATTTATATATATATTGACCCAAGTCATCTTATTAATATTCTTGGTTTTAACAGTGGGGTAAGTGTACAAAGTTCCCAATGAATTACTTTTTGTTTAAAGGTGTTCTTTAATTCCACATCCACTAATTTTTTTATTCAAATAAGTTAAAAAAAATCATTCAAGATAATATTAGAAAGAAAAAAAAAATAATTCTCAAATTTTCAAACTCTTAAAATCAACTTCCCAGCGACTCAAGTCAACAAGCGGAGGAAGAATACCCAACAACCCTCATTGAATAATACAGAATATCTCTTGATTCGAGAGATGACTCTTAAGAGTTAATACAGCTCAGCTCCCCTACAATCTATCTTTTCCTGAAAAAAAAAAAAAAAAAGAAGGGGACAAAATGATAGATTATAAAAAGGTTCCAAAAGAAAGGTCTCAAAAAGGGTCGTAGGTGTGGTGGGTGTTGTCTTAATTTGGGTGTCTTGATGGGATGGGCATGGAATTAAGGGGTAGAGTTTAAAAATGTAGAAGGGTTCCAAACTTCCAACTAGGGGGAGTTTGAAAGTGTTATAATTAGAGAATTAATTATACTCAAATTGTTATAGAAAGTAGTAATGGATAAGATATAATTTGTAAATTTTGAAACATGTTGTTATAATATTATTCTTAAAAAATTATATTATCGGCATATTTTTTCAATTTGGAGATTATAAACAAGTTCTTTATAAGATTCAAAAATTTTCTTAAAATCTTTTTATTCAAAAATTGTCAACATTGCTTATTTAGAAATCATATATATATATAATGAATAGATATGTATTTAATAGTCATAACTTTTGATATAATAAATTATAATTTATTAAGGATGGTGCTATGTGTACTACCTAATATTGTTAAGTAGACTATAAATAAAAAGATGTAGTGATTTTATTTTTGTCTTCTAGTTCATTTATAGTGCACCTAACAAATTTTGTAGTTTACATAACAATACAATTTATTAATTATATCTCTTAGCATAACTATTGAATCCAATAATTATATATCTTGACATATATTATTATTTATGAAAAGACATTCCAATATAGGACTTATGTTATAATCTATTCGACACAAATAAGATATTTTAAGATTTTTCTATTTCTAAACTTGTATAAGCTATTCATGACTGTTCCTTTGTGATGTTTCGTCCTCTCTTTTTTTAACATGATTTAAAACAAACAAAAAAATATTAGCTACAAAAATTTAATCCTTATATTTGATTTGGGAGGACTATTAATGTCAATTTAAAATTGTTACCTTTATCGTAGCAAAAAATAATAATAATTGTTACCTTTCATGTAATTTTCTTTTCTTTTCTCAGTGTATGCATTTGGTTTTGATTATAATTAGGTTAAAATATATATATATACATGATTGAAACCTAATTATAATAAAATAATATTGATGTTCATTTGGTTTAAAAATTATATTATAATCAGATTAATTTTTAAAATTTTACTGATTATAATCAAAAATAAATAAGTAAGGATTTGAGGTTAATTTTTTTCACTTTGGTTTCATAATTATCCAATTTGATCAAGTAAAATATTATACTATTCCTAATATTTTAATAAATTCCACCTCAATGTCATAGTATGTTAGACAAGTTAATAAAAATTGACATGCGTATTTTGTCATAGCCTGTGTTTTTCACAAATACATAAAAAAAATAATATTTTTTATCTTTCCTCAAAAGATTAATTTTATAAAATTATTTTTTGAATTGAATTTTAATTCTTTAATTTTAATGGTGATTAGTTTTTGTAATTCTTTTGTTTCGATGGATTTTCTTCCATATTTTAATGTAGTACTAACTTTTTATAACAAAAAATAGAATACTAAATTTATCAACGATAAAATATTAATTTCAAAGTATAAACAAAATTTTCATGGACCAAAAAAAATTTCTCCCTTATTTATTCCTTAATTTTCATCAAGAATGTTTATCTGAAAATATGCATAGAAAATATAATGTATTTATGAATTGGTATGAAATTCATCATCATGCATTGCTCTCCTTCATTATATTTTTTAACTTAGATATGCATTGCTCTCCTTCATTATATTTTTTAACTTAGATAGAATAAATAAAAATATTTCTTCTTAAGTTTAAAATTATATGTAAACGGGGTGAATAAATTTAATAATAATAAACAAAACATTAAAAATTATTATTTTTTGTACAAGATTAATAATTAGTTAAAGTAAAATATTTCACATAGTTGTATGTTGGTTACTTGATCTGTTTATTAATTAAACATATATCAAGCATGTAGAAGAGAAACTTCATTTTTAAGCTATTAAAAAAAAATTATAGTCTAAAAAAAAAATGTTATTTTGACTATAAGTAAATTTATTGATTAAAAAAAATATATTATTTATCTATTTTTTTATAATGCTTACAAAAACTAATATTTGACCAAAACAAAATTAGATCGAACCGATCATTCGGTGTCTTTTCTAATAATTTTTGTAGAATATAATCAATTAAAAAATTATTTTAATAAACACCAACACAACTTTTAATCAATTAATATTTCACATATTATAAACAATTCCTATCAAACAATATGCACGACTTATAAAATTATTTAAAACTTGATCATAGTTAAAAAAATAAATAAGTGTATCAAATTTATAGTCTCTATTTAATTTTTCATCAATTATTCATAGTTAAACTCAAATAAGATTATTATCTGTACACACATCTAATTCAAGCATGATAGTAACAGTTTATAGAAGAAAGTGAATAAAAATAAAAATTTAAACCAATTAACAAACTGAATTCCATTGCGCTATTTTATTAAATATATAATATACAATTTATACAATGAACCATTTATTATAGCAATTAAAATTTCAAATTATATCGAACGAAAAATCTTTGATTGATTTTCTTGATATGTATGATTGCTTAGTTTCACAATATCTTAATTTGTGGCTTTTAAGTCTTTAAATTTAATTGTAATATCGAGCTTTTATTTTAGAATATCATAACTTTTTTAATAAATGTTTATACTTGATCATGTCAAAATTAATGTGAGAATAGTATATAAATAATTGTCAAAATTAATAATAATTAATAAGTAAATCATTAAAAATATTAATTGTAAATAAGAGTATTTAATAAGTAACTCGTTCAATATTTTAACGATTTATATGCTAATTATATATACAATAGTCTGTAAACAAATTGAGTAAATTTTTGACAAGTTAAGACAATGAGATTAGTTTTAATATCTCATTTAAGTTAGTTAAAAGTTGTAAGATAATTACAAATAAAAACAAATACTGAAAAAATATTTTTTGATATAATCTATGCAGTTACAATTAAATATTATAGTGAGGCATATACATGATAACTTCATCACTTTTCTAAACTAGACGCTTGGTGTAAGCCTATTGAATATATATAGTAATTTATTTTTAATTCTTCTCTCAAATATTTTAATTTGAGTAAAATAATACAATAAGCTGAATGTAAATTAGATAATTTTCAGTAACAAAAATAGAATAATTTAATGTATCAACTAAATAAATCGATACATATGAAATTAGATATTCGAATTATCAAAACGAAAGAGTTTCTATACAAACAATCATGTTCAATCCTACATAATAAAAAATATCCATATTATTTGTTGTTAAATTATTTAATAACAAATTCCTCAAATTAATTTGAATTTTCTCATTTTGGCCACAAATTTGTTTGTAGTTCAACAAACTAGATAATACGAACCCAATGTGTGATGCTAAATTTTTGGGACCCACTGCATTAGGCGCATGTTTCATCTTTGGACCAATTAGGCTGCTCGGACGGCTTGACTTTACAGTCCACACGGAAAGATCAAAGTCAGAGTATTTTGCGTGGGGACGTCAAAATTAAAGCTGTTTTTTTCTTTCTACACTCCACATTTAGAGATGACACTGACACGCATCGGATTAAAAATAATATGAGATGGGAGTGCGATTAATAATACGGTTATTCGCTATAAATCCTACACAACCTTAATCACATAAACAATTATAATTATATATTAAATTATTCAAATTATTTTAAAATTAAGATATTTAGTCTTATTAAATAATATTTATGAAAATTATAATAAATATATAATTTTTTTCACGAGTATTATTTTTAAGCTATAATAAAAATAATTTTTAAAAATTAAATTTTTATAATTAATAATTTATATATTAAATAACACTAAAAATATGGTCAATTACCGTAATAAATATTATAAATTTTTATTTATTTTTTTAACGAGTGGTCAAATAATACTTATTAGGTTACATTAAGTTTAGTTATTAGAAATTAAAACTTTCTACAAGTAGTAATTTATGTAATAAATAGCACTAAAATTATGATTAATTATCATAATAAATATTACAAATTTTCTATTTATAAAGACTTAACAAGTGTTATTTGAGTACCAGTTTAGATAAATTTATTTTTATTTATAAAAATTTAACAAGTATTTTTAAGATACTCGTTAAATAAATCATTTATTTAAATAAAAAATATAAATAAAATTTATTTAATCATAATGAAAATAAATTATTTGATGTGTATTTAAATTAATCTATACATTATTTACTCTCAAAAAAATATAAATAAACGATTTTTTTGAAAAGAATAATCTTAATTAACGTCGTTATCAATCGTCATCGTTTTTATATAAATTCCAAAATTTCAGTTGTCACATTAATTGTGGTCCACTTTCTATTAGGCTTCATCCAAGAAACTTCCTTCAAGTTATACTTGAAAAAGAACACAATGCATATGAAAGTTACTTATATACAAATCGCCAAAACTATTGTTACTTTTATATGAAAATAGTTTGAAAATAAATTAATTAATAGTATATTTGGAATATTTAAAAAATATAGAATTTAATTTATTTTAAATATAATTTTATATTTTTTACATTCGGAATAAATAAATTGGTGTAAATTTTAAATAAAATTCATTTACAATTCACATTTTATTGAATTATGAATTCTACACAAAATATATTGAATTTCATTTTGTATAATTTATTTGATATCAATTATTAGTTTATCCACCTTAAATGATATTTTTATCCTTAATATTATACATATTTTTTATTTAGATAAATCGATGAAGAGCCACCACCACTTCATCTTAAATATTATTCTAACCAACTACAAATTTTTTTCTCTCAGCTTGTCTTTTGTTCATTGAACAACAATTACTTTCTCTTTCTTTATAATTTTAAGTCTATTAATGTTTGTTTGAGTTAAAAATTTTGAGGGTAGTATAGAAAAAATACTTAAACTAAAATGAATTATTCATTTGTTCCAAATAAGAGAATTCATTTTAAATGAATTTTATTATTCAATTCATTTAAAATTAAATAAATTCTATTTTTTATCTTGTTCCAAACACACTGTAAAGTAATGATAATTAGGAATTAAGTTAATTACATATCAAAATACTTTGTGATTAAATTACCTCAAATTTCATAAGTTATATATATATATATATATGAAAATTAAAAATTGTCATAAGATAGTGACAACTTTTAATACATTAATTTTACATGAAAATAAACGGTTTGTAAACAAAAAGTCAAAATTATGACGACTTATAAGTTAATTTGCTTAAGACGAATTATATATTATAGTTGTATATAAATTGTAACAAGATCGTAATAAATTTACAATATGTCAATTATCTTGTAATCGGTTAAGGCATTGGTGATTGACATGTTAATTGTACATGAGACTAATAGTTAATTTGTCTACTATTCAGTGTAAAATACATGAAATATTATCGTCTAAAACAGTGACGATTTACAAGTTAAACAAATATAGTAAGCAAATATTTTTGGTAAACCTAGTTCATATTTAATTAAAGAATAGAAATTAATGAATGGGGTCTACATGAATAATGTAGAATTGCAAGGACAAGAAAAGTGAAAAACAAGAGGTAAGTGTGTGTCAAACTCATCCTTTGTGGTCCTTAATTCAAATATTCAAAAGAGTAATGAGGGTCCTTTTGGACATAGAAAACCGCATTTATTCTGGACACAGTGATGAACAAATTTGACTAGCTAGGATTTTTTCACAAGTAGACAAGCAGCTAGACATTTTGCCTTTTCTTGTGCGCCAAGAAAGCGAAAGAGCACTTCTAATGGAGCTAATAAACGGGTTTTTCTTTTTTCTTTTAGTTTTCCTTTAATTTCTCTTTTTAATTTTCTTTTTTAAATATGATATTTTACGATAACTTTTTTATTTTTGGTTTTAGGGAGTTTTGAGATCAAACCTAAGATTAAGAGTAAAGAAAAAATTTTAAATTATGTTACTGTTTCAGGCTATACTTGCGGTGATAAACTATTTATCATAGAGTATTTGTAATTTTTTGTAAAACAAAAATTATGTCACAACTCATAAAGATAAAAAATTTAATGTCATAGGGTGGAAAAAAAAGGGGGAAAATAACTTTTTAAGTATAATTTATATTTAAATATATATTAAAATAAGATATTTCTCACATAATACAACAAAACCCTATTACATGGATACAAAGTAGTGATTCCATGCATTATGTTTGTTAGTAGGATCGATAATAACACAATAGATACACTACTAAGTAGTTATTTCCATGCATTATGTTTGTTAGCAGAATATCGATTATAACACAATAGACACTACTAGAAAGATCATCATCACCAGCATAAGATAGTATCGCAAAGAAATTGTTAGTTAATTCAATTGATAAATTTTTTTGAAGTTGTGTATCAAAAAATCTGGCATCATATTTGACAAATGAAGAGAGTTACCTCCCACTGTATATCTCATAAGTCCAACAAAATCATTACGAACCAAAAAGAGAATAGTTGCAACAAATTAAATCTAAATAAATAAATAAAAAAATAGTTGCAATAAATCAAATCTATTATTATACTAATTATTAGAAGCATTTTTTGGGTCAAAAAAGTACTATTTTTTTTTCTTTTAAATATAATATTCACTCAATTCAATATAAATAATATCATAACAATTTAATATTATCACAACCAATAATTGTTCATACATAAAACGAAAAAATAACTCGAATTAATCACGTACGTGACTAATATTACCATTGTTACTAACATGTCACAAAAAAAAATTAAAAACTAGTAATAACTTTTCTAGCAGTGAAAATATACATATACAGTAACATGAAATAAACTTTGAATTGGATGTAAAAACTTACATATGTTGCCAAATTCCAATTTTATAATTACATTTTTTATGATATAATTGTCAATAATAATACAAATATTATAATATAAAGTATTAGTTTTGAGATTTTTTTTTTTTATTCAGTAAAATTATATAAATTTTAAAAACATTATGAGATAATTTGAAAATTTATATTTGTAAGTAATGTTTATATCTTACTCTACTAACGAGATCAATACTAAATTATTTATTTATTTATTTTTGATGTGGCATGTGTAATGGAACTCATACACATCACATTTTAGTGACAAGCTCGTTGAAATGACCAATGAAATTTGTGGTTGAAACAATAAGCTTAAGTTCTTATTGGGATGATGATGAGGGCAACCAGAACTTTAGCATTGTCTTGAAAGTAATTTGCAGTAAGTGGAAAATGTGAGCACAGATCACACAAAGGGACGATCAGTCACACTAGTGGCCAGTCATATGTAGTCATATGACCTTACAAAGTAAAATATAAGTCCATATGTGTCATTTAAAAAATAAATGAAGTATGAAAGTAATTTAATAATATAAACTGTTTGAATATATTATATAATTTTTTTATCTAACTTTTGTTTATTTAATTAATTTTACTCATCCAAGAATAAAAAATTTAATGATTTATATATCTTTCTTCATCAAATTTCATGAAGAAGATTTTTTTCTTTTTCTCTCTTTTGTTAATAAAACTTTATTTAAATGTTTCTTCGACCTAGCACAATGGTCTATGAAATAGACTGACTGATATTTTCTATAAAAAAAAAAAACTGACTGATATTTGTATACATAATATTTTTATACATAACTTAGCTAAATATATCTTATTCAAAATTTTATTTTTGATTATAAATCACTAAGAAATAGGATAAATCTAAACATGCTTATATGTAGATGCATGCGTGCGCCCACCCTCCCCCTACCCCGCAATAGTCCGGGAGCACTTTGTGCACCGAGTGAGCCATTTTTATATATATATATTTATATGAAATATCTTGTGTTTTTCAAATCAAAACATAAACAATCCGAATTAAATGGGATTAGGTGGATTTTTAAAGCAATTACCAAGTTTTAAATGGTGTTTCATCTTATACTAATCAAAGAATACCTTTTGTTTACATTTATAATTTACTAGTGATGTTTTCTTTGTTCACCATTTTGGATTTGGTTTGATTAAAATAAAATATTAACTAATTAAGTACAATAAGCAAAAGCCTATTTAGGACAAATTGACACGCTGCCACCAAATCAAGCAAATCGCTATAAATAATTGTCATTAGTTCAGATCAGATCAAAAAAATTATATAATAATAAATGTACATATAGACTCATATCATTTGTTTATTAATATAAAATGATTGCATAAAACTTGGGAATAATAGTCTATTTTAAGATATTGAAGAAAAATATGTTTTATAACAAAAATATATATAGTTAGTATCAGTAACTAATTAATCAATCAACAACCTCTTAGTTCAACTGATTAAGAAAAGAAGTAGATCAATTTATATATGACTTGAGAGATTCTTTCATGTATTTCAATTTTTTCTTCTTTTTTTACTATTTCTCCTTAATCTAAATAAAATATTATATCGAGTGAATGGGTACTACATCTGTCCAATGTAAAACATTATCCTCTAATCAATATATAATGTGTGATGCTTAGACCTTATCGATTTTATTCATGATTTTCTGTTGTGATCTCTGCTTGAAAAGCAAACAAGTCGGCAGTAAAGGGGATAGTGTTCTTTTATCTTTTGGCTCAAAAAACAGATGAACTGATGAGGGGAATAAAAATAACATAAGAAACAAGAATTATTGGCAGTTGTGACTAATTTGTGTTTCATAATGCAATTAGATTAATGGAAAAATTTATTAAATTTAAATTAAATTGAACTTAAAATATCCAGTTGGAAAGATAACCATGACTTAGAAACTTAATTCATTTAATAAAAACCAACTTTCCACCATTGTTGGTTTGTTTAAGTGAGAATAGTCCAAAATTCAAAAAATAGTTGCTGAGCTGAAAGAATCTGGCCCATTTCCCAGGCTTTATATTTCCCATGCTCCTTGTAGTTCTTGGCCCTTGTACGTTGGATTATGCCTTTTTTTAGAATAAAATAAAATTTTGAGAGCTATGAAAAGAGAAAATGGGCCAAAGAATAACAGGTACATGACTATTGGATGGATACTGATGTAAGCTTAAAACAAAAGAGGGAAAAGTAGAAAGAGAAGAAGAGGAAAAACCTTCAAAAGTTTAAACCAATTGTTTGTACACTTTCTTGTTATTCTCTTTTGTCCACTACAATGGAAAAAGGGGTATGGATAAAGTTGGGACCATTGGACTTTTATGGTGAGTATTTGAAGTCTGATACAAATAAAATAATGGCAATGAGTAAAATAATAAAGATGACAAACAAAAGTAATCTTTGAGGGTGAGTTATCACCATTTGTGGCTGAATTAAGATTGGCAAGTGTCTCCTCTTCTCATCCTTTTTGTCTAATAGATATGGAGTTATGGACTCTTAAGTATATCCACTAATACTTTATTAATATTTTGTTACCTGTACATGATCCCTCTAATAGGAGATGAACCACACACCAGATCTACCACTTATTTGCTCTATTATAACATCACCATTATAATCCATACACTTGGTATTATCATTATTATTTTTGTTTTGATGATCTGGGATAAAACTTTTGTACATGTATATCTTCAAGATAAAATTCAAGACATGAACTTCGTTGTCGTGTTTGATTGGCAAAATGGGAAGGATTATGTTAGGACCTTTTTTGGGCTCATTTGGGTACTTTAATAAAACAAAAAAAAACGATGACAAACTGATTGGTTTTGGGTCTCTCAACTTCCTTATTCATCGTCTATTACTTATTTTGAGAAACAATTCCATGATTTCCTTATAAATCAGAATCTATCCATTTAAAATATACTTTATTCTTACAATTACTCTCAAATAGTCAATAGCTGATCAGCCCATTGAGACTAATTTTGTTTTACAATAACATAGTAAACCTTCACCTCCATGCCAACCAGTTTTTGTTTTTCTTTCCTAAAATTCTATATTTTGTTAATTCAACTGGTAAATGTATTGACTTAAGCCATCAATAAATGATGAAGTGACCAATTCTTGTTGTCAAATTTCAAGAGACAAATTAGTGATTTTTTTTATTTAATTTAGTGATGAGGTATTCGAATTAGCTTAAATGCACTTCGGTCTCAAATTAGAGAACTTTATTTTCATATGACTAACTCTTTTTGCATTTCTTTATCAAATCATATGGCTAGCTCTTGAGAGGTATTTAAACTTCATGCAAAAGCAGTGAAACTGTATTTGGACAAAGGTATCCCTCTCAGCCCCCTAATCTCTCTCTCTCTCATATAACCCGATATTACAATGTTAAGAATATTTGATGTAATAACGTCAAGATTTAGGTAACGTAAATTTTTTTTAATTATACAAGCAATAAGTATCAATATGTACGTGAGAAATGGTAATAAATAATATAGTTATAAAAGAAATTAAATTAATAAATAATGTAAACTAGAGTCAATAAATAGATTATATACACAGTTAAGACAAAACTAATTTGGTTTGGAGCTTGATATTATAGTGTCAAATTTTTTTTAAAAGATAAAAGGTAAAACACGTGTGAGAATACAATAAACATTTATACAAATATATGCTTATATACAAATTAAAGAATAAACAAACAACAATCAATTTTTTTTTCTTTCTTCGGTGACTTCGACTTTGTTTTTTTTTCTGTTCTCTTGTTCATTATACGTTTGGTAGATGTTTCCCCTTTCCTTTTTTGTTGTTCACCGCCTTTCTTTTCTTTCCTTGCGTTGGCTTCCTGAATCTTCCAAGTTGCTGTCCTATTTTGTTCTTAATGCTCAGCTTGGGAGAGACTTTGTAGCCAATGGTAAAACCTTCCTCTTTTAACCAAAACTCTTCTCTTTCCCTTAGCGTTGAGCCTCTAGCTGACTGAGCTCTTGCAGTCATCCTAGGAGGCGTGACTTTGGGTTGTAGCAAACGGCAGCTACCTTGCTGCCCTCTCCAAATTCCATCTCCTCTTTGCTATTTTCCCTCTTGGTTGGTTACGCCAAAGTGAGCAGCAGCAACACAGTGGCAGCAAGCCACAACCTCCCACCTTCAGCCAAATTCCATCAACGACAGTATTGCTGAAGTCTTGCATTCAGTGAGAATGTACTGGCAACATCGTGAAGGAAAGGGTTACAACGTTGGCATGGTTAGCGGCCAACTTTGGGAGGGTGACAGAAAATTAGGTGCTGGCAAGAAGGGTGAGTGGTCTTCAATTGTTAAATTATTTAGTTGAGGTGGCTTTATAGTTAATTGCTGAATTTAGGGGTATGAAATTAATGAGTAGGAAGGATAAGGGTAATAATTAAAGGTTAATGTGAATATGTTGATTGGGGAATATATAGATATGAATCTCTATATATATATATATAGTAGGCTAAAATATGCATGTAAGGTATTTGACAATATGCTTAGGAGAAATTAAATGTAAAAATGTGCATGAAAGTTGATGAAACTTTAAAGGAAGACACATATATGTATATATAATGGGTATATGATTTGTGGGAAAGTAAGTTTTAGAAATGGGTTTATGTTGATATAAAATGCCTAAATGAAACTAGTTATAATCCCATTGAGTAAAACTTGGTTATTCCAAATTGTTGGGAGGTTAAGTATTATTTGAGTTTGAATAAAATTTTATAAATAAAAGCAAAGAGTGGTTGGTTGATAGGGTGAATGAGAGTTTGATGAAAGGGAGTAATGGGTATGAACAAAGGAGGGTTAGTTGGGGGAAGTGTTAAAAGTGAGAGTTGAATAGTTTTTGAAAGGATGCAGGGTAGATTTTGTGGGTGTGAGAAATTGTGTTTCGAATATTTTCGGGCTGGAATTAAATTACAAGTTTTAAAGAGAAAATGTAACTTAAAGTTTGGATAAAATACCTGCAAAATTTCGTAACTTGGTTCCAAATATGTTGTGAGTTATAGCTGTTAGACTCTGACTAGGTCAGGCAGGATTCGTAGTGCCCTATTTTTTATTCATGTAAGGAATTGAGTTGGTTCATGACAGCTTTTAGGAAAAGTTTATAAATAATAAAGATAGATATACTTGTTTATTAATAAACCCAACAAACAGAATCAAATTTCGTTTTTCCTGTAGAAAGTTAGGTTCAATTAACTAAAGTAAGGTCAAAGTTTTCAAAATCCTACGTTTTGTAAAATTGGATGCAACTTCAAAGAATAAATTGTATTGATCTACAAATCCAAAAATTACAAATGATATACCATTTTAAAGCTACATGTATATAATATTTTATAAATTTTACGAAACTAGATTTAAAATTTCCTAGAGAAAGATATGATAGTTAAAGTGGGCACTAGTCCAAATTCTAAGTTTGGACAGTTTCAACATCTTAATTCACTAAATGCTTTCTATCCTTTCTAATAGTTTCTTCTATCTTATGCATTGTCAAGACATTTATAATACCTCTTCATTATTAACCTTATCACATAAAGTATAATTCATCTTACTTTACATATAATAGCTTAATAAGAAACTTTCATAAAGAAACCTATATCAGTTGAAATAGAAGCTTAGTAATTAAAAAATTATAACAATCACGTTTGTGAATTAAGTATTATTTGGGAATATAAATTTCAGTTCCGGATTCTAATGTGGACCTGATAAGACTCGCGGATGCAAGTGAGTGACAAGTATTATCGGTTACAGGTGAATAGTTAATTGCTGTTTTTAGGAGCTAGATTAGTATATGTAATTATATGTTTATTTGAATATGCGTAATATATGAAAAATAAACAAGTAAATTACTTCAGTAATTTATTTAAATTATGTTTGTTTAATATTGATTGCTGTGTTAGATATTAGTTGTAGTTGATAAGGACCAACAAAGTGAGATTTTTATGAAAATGATTTTTATCTCAAAAAATTAAAAATCCAGGTGCACCTAGGATATCCTAATATAAAATCATGAGAAAAACCTGATTCTGATAAAATGTTTTTAAAATTGAGTGCTCAGTCCCGGTAGGTTGGATGGTGTATGGAGATCAATTTGTTGTGCGGGCGTGTAAATATCCGGTAGGGAGTGATAATGTTGTGCAGGACTAGGTCACTCATTAGCCCTATGATTGCTTTTTGTGATATTATTGCTCTGATTTAAATTGTGATCCTCTGTGTCATATAAATTGTAAATTTGTGCAAGTTACCACGTACACGTGTCATGTGAAATGTTATATAAACGATATTACATGATATTACTATCTATATGTTACACACTTGTATTGTGTGATGCTAGTACCCTATGGATACTATTTTCTACTTACGAAGTCCATAGGACTCATTCCTCTCTCGTGAATATTTTTTCTTTAGTTTAAGACTTGTCGAATGAGTGTGGCACAATAATTTTAGGATCTCAGACTTGCAGTTAAGGATGAAAGTTTGCAGTCACATTAAAACTGTGAGTGTCAAATTTAGTATGATGTAATATTCTAGTATTTGTTGTTGAAGATGTGAACGGAGCTGAACTCCTTATTATCTTTATGTTGGGTGGCATAAGAGAAAGAGTCTTTAAGGCATGTTTCCTAGTGCAATGAACCTCTACCGATTTGTTTCAGTCAATAAACTATGAATGTTAACTTTTGTGTTTATGAATTCTTGGTTTTGTTTTCATTGGTTGGTCAAACTTCATAGTCGATCTTATATTTGAGTCAGGGTTACGGAAGTTTGGTTACCATTCTTCCGGCTGGTCATGCATCGGTGAGGGGTGTCACACACACTCTCTCTCTCTCTCTTTCTCTCTCTCAAAAAGAGAAATTAACTTGTATTTCTAGCAATCATTGAATTTACATTAATAATAATTGTTTTCCAAGTATCTACAATGGAGTAGTCATCCACAAAAGCATAGGTTTAGCAGTTTAATTTCCTCTACACTGAAATAGTTGAAGCAGTAATCAACCCAGTCGATGCTTTTACAGTTTTATACTATCATACTTGATGTTATCACAAGTACAGAAGGAGTGGGTTTGGGATAAAGGCATTGCAGATTTGTTGCTAGAGTGAACAAAGGAGAGAAGGGGAGTGAAGAAATAGCAGGAAAAAGTGACCGAAATTATTTATCAGAGACATGGAGTCATTGCAAAATCTTTTGAGATACTATGGTGGTCTCACATCCTAACTTTATAACAATTACTGTAACAACAGAGCCAGAATACTGAGATAAACTTTCAGTATTTGAAAGAGACACTTTCCAACAATGATTTCAGAGGGCATTTGAGGAACTCAACCGGATTAAGGCAGCCCATATAAAGTTTTGAAAAATGAAGGCTGTTACCGTGTAGTTGAGGAAAGATCCAACTAGCTAATTACTGAAACTTAATAATGCTACTGCCATACTAGCTAGTGGAACAGATATGTTGTCATCTACTACCTTTGTAGTTGGTAGGGACTCCACCGCAGTAGCCACCAACGAAACTAAAGCAACCTTCTGCATTGTGCTGGTCCAATCTAACTGGAAGTATCCCAGAGCTGAATAGTAGTAGAGCATCCTACAGGGCAACCATAGTTAGAAGTGTCAGTGTCAATCTACATGGAGAACAATAGTTTTTCATTAGTTATGTACAAGGGGACTTATGTTGAGAGAAAACACACCCAGTTGAAAACAAGAACCCAAAAACAAACATTGCTATGCTGCCTGCCCAACTCTTTTGTGGATTATAAGGAATCTTCACAGCTCCAAATCTTCTACCAAAAATATCAGCTACACCTACAATTACAAACCACCAATGGTGAAGTAGATGATCAATTCATGGAAGAGTAAGAAACACACATTATCTCGAGAAGCCAGAAGTCTTACCATCCCCTCCACACATAATTGCCAACAAGATTATTCCAATTGGAGAATCACGCCAAAATGCAAGAGCACAGAATATGAGCACAAGAACATAGTACAATGGACCCCTTAGCAACTCCCTGCAAGCACAACAGAGCTAATTTATGCTAGACAAAGTTTGTGATGTTTCCAATATCATTACAAAGACAATAAATCAAGCAGCTTAATGAGAAAGATTCAGAAGTTAATTTACTCTGGGTTTCCTTCTCGCGTCACAGATTTATTTAGTCTATCATCAGAAGCCAATGAGAGGCCGTTCACAAGAAGCCTCAAGCAATTCACAAGAGGAACCAATGCAGCAAAGTAGCGAGCCTCTGTGGAGGTGCTATCCTAGGATCAAAGCATTCAAATTCAACTAAAACAACAAGTGGATAAGAAATTCGAATTTCAAAATACACTTATACTAAACATAGAGCTTTATAATATGAAATTTCTAATAAACAGACAAAAAGGGTTACCTGAAAATTGGCCAGCAAAGCATAAAAAGTACTCCAGACAATATATGCACTAGTTTTCTGCTCAAGCCCTGAGTAATCAATTAGACTAATCTTAGTTACTATTCAGGGCCTACTATATCAATTGTCAAACACATTCTATAATTCAAATAGCAAACTTTAAAAAGAAATTGTAATCCATCAACAAATTAGCCAAAACCCAGATAATTAATTGAACTTGAAAAAACATGAAAATTCCATTATGACTGTCAAATTAAAAATGTGGGCTATTGAAGTTGAATGTGCAGAAAGAAAGAGATACCTGGTTGAGGAGCTTTCTCTCAGTGAGATTATCGAAAATGAAGACAAGGACATACGCGCCGCCGATTACAGCCGCAGTAGCTCCAGCATCTCGAATCAGATCTTCCACGCTGGCACTGAGACCAAAAGACAAAAACTTGGAACGTATGGACACATCATATGGCGCAGGACAATGGGTTCGAAGTCCAAATAAAGGAATTGGCTTGGAGCCAAGCAACCCACAAGATTGAGGATGGTGGGTAGTGGAAACGAATGGTTGTCGCCGCACGGTGGAGAATGTGGGGACAGGGAGGCGAGAAGATGGGGTGAAGGATAAGAGGGTCATTGACAGAGGAAAGGAGGAGGAAAGCAAAGGGAGAGGCTTCTAGGGTAGAGGACGAAGAAAAAGGAGTTGTTTGTGTTTCCAAATTAGTGGTGGTGGTTTAAGTTTTTTCTTTCACAAGGTTTCTATCAGTCTACTTTTAGGCTTTAGTTAAGCTACCCATTCATCATTATCGTTGTCGTTGCCGTATATTTTTCTTCATCTGATGGTGACCTTTCATGGGTATTTTAACCCTACCTATTGTTTTAAATTTAAAATTTCATAAACAAATTATATAATATTTTGGCTTGAAAAACGAAATACTAGTTTTGATGATTTCTAAAGTAATTTAGAATATGTTTGTAACCAAATTTTCGGAAAATTCAATTCATTCTAAATAAAATTAATAAATTCTTGTGTTTGGAATCTTAATGCACTAAAATTGAACTTATTCTAAATCGTATTTTTAAATATATTAAATATTTTAAATTCTTGTCAAAATTGACCTGATTTATAAGAAATTCAATTTAATTGAGTTTTAAAAAGTTTATTAACAGCTATACCCCTAAGCTAGCTTCAAATTTACAAGAACTATATTACGTTTTGTGAACCCCCCCACGTTCTCTTATTCTCTGCCTCTCCAATTCTGAATTTTTTAGTTTTTGGAATTAAGATGACTCAACATATAGGACTGGCACTACATTGATAGATTGTACAAACTGCGTATAAGTAGGCAAACCACATAAAAAGAGGGGAGAATAGAGAGAGAAAGGAATTGACGAGACAAATTGAGGGTTAAGAGAGTTATATATAAAATTAAAGTTAATATTGTAAAATTATTAAATGAACTGAAATCTAATATTTATATTTGTAATCTAAACAATATAATTCAATTAAATTGAATTGAAATCAATCTAGGCATTGATTTGTTTCAAACATTAAACAATAATTTAAATTAAATTAAATTAAAACGAATTCAGTTGAATTCTTTTCTTCTGTTGATTTGTTCCAAACAAACCCTTACTAAAATAAAGTTTATTACGTTCTATACTAGATAATTTATTACAAAACGAATGCCTAAAATCATGGTATTTGCATGACTTGGTTATCAAATTTTGTAATGGCTAATATGACATGGTAAAAAATTACTCCAACTTCACTCCATATATAAACTTCATAAATATAGAGGATTGAAGATTTTTTGTTTTTTTATTTGTGACAACAACTGTTAAACAGCTAAACCGATTACCAAATAACAATCTAACAAAAAATAAAATAAAATTACCAAATAACAATTTTTCTACAACTACAACAGGTACCAACTTACAAGTTACAAGCTAAATCAAAAGAAAAATAATTAATATATAGAATTTTCTTAAAAATAATAGAGTAAACTGACTTCTTATTATATGAAGTCAATCAATTAAAAAAGTACCTCTCAACAATTAGAGGTATCAAATATTTGTTAATTTGAAAAAGTTGATACGATGATTGTGATATATATTCTATTTTATTGAATATTTTAGTTTAAATTGTATTGAAGAAAATAAATTTTTAATAATTATTATAATTTTAACATGATTAGTATATTTTTTATTAGGTCTAAAAATAATTAATCCAGATATATATATATATATTAAATCTAAATATAAAATAAAGTAAAATCTTTATTAATATTTAAATTGTAAATTAGATTATACTGTGCTAGTATTTCATCAATAAAAATATTTTGTTTTTACTATTAATAGGTAGAAAATTAATTTTTCAACGCCATCAGCATTTTGCCATAATCGTAAGCAGGTCCCGCCTTTGCCTTTTTATTAATTTTTTTTTCCTTTTCTGTACAACGTTTAATTTAATAAAAAAATCTAACACGGAACCTAATTTTATAAATAAAAAAGTTTTAAATATTTACTAATTATTAAAAATTTTATTTAATAAATTAAACGAGGACCCTGCATCATATCTGCCATAACGGATACAATAATAAAATTTTCTGCCTAATACTTATCACAAAAATATCTATACTAAAAGGAATCTCATGTCTTGCAAGTTGCAATTTAAGGGTTTGACGTTTTATTAAATTTTTTGTTTTTGTTTTTTTTCATAAACAAACAGAAAAGAAAATGTTTTTGGAGGGTTTTATTTAAGTATTTAACCATTTGAGAGAAAGAGACACACAATTTCTTTCTGTTTTCGAAGTGCTGCTTCTGTATTCGTCATCTTCATCTACAATAAGGCAGACCCAATTTCTGGTTTATTTTCAAGAACCGGAGTTTGATTCCTGTGTTTCTGCGTCTGTGGAATTGATTCATGGAGAACGGTGATGGGTCGCAGAAGGGTCCGGTCACGTGTGGGTCGTGGATCCGGAGACCCGAAAACGTTAATCTGGTAGTGTTGGCCAGGTCCAGGCGTCGGGATTCTTGTCCTGCTTTGCTGGAGATTTTTACTTTGATTCCCAGACCACTTCTATCTCTTCCTCTCCCTTGGTATGTTCCCTGGTACTTCCTCAAAATGCTTCTTTTTTTGTTACTGCCAATTACTTTGTTCTTGCACAACATAGAAAACTAGTTCAAAAACTGGTCTTTCTTTTCTTTTTTTCAAGTGGGTAATTCTTGTTTGAAAATGAGAGAACCAGTATACTGTAGGAGAACACCCAGTTTTAAAAAGGAAGTTTTGAGGTGGCGGGAAGGGGAGGAGGACTACACTTGGGTTTCTGCTTTCAACTATGAACCAAGCTGTGAATAAGTTTATTAATTTTTTTTAATCTTATATTCTCTTAAGTTCCTGAACATGATTTTCTTTCTAAATGAACCCTTTTGCTCTATATTCTTCTTTTTTTTTTTTTTTTTAATTTAAATATTTTGTACAAACTGAGCCCTTTTTATTCGATTTTTCTTATTTCAGACTACTTATGTGCTGGAACATGTCGATGGAGATCCTGTTGCTATTACGGTGCACCCTAGTGGGGATGAAATTGTCTGCTCTTTCACCAATGGTGGATGCAAGTGAGCTTTCATATTGTATTTTTATAATTGGAAATCTCTTCACTTGTCTGAATTTTCCTTTGCATGAACATTTCTCTTTTATTCTTTCTCAATCATCAATTGTCTCTGTTTCAAAGTTTCCTTGGTGCCAACTAGTCCCATCTTTAGTACATTTAACTTGAGAGTTGTAAATGACGTATTTGTTCCACCCGTTCTAAGTTTCCTTCTTAGATATAGATGTAGTAAATTTAGAAGTTGAACATTTTTTTGGTCTTATGTCTTTATTAGGCATATCGCAAAGACTATACAGAAAGTAAAATTACAAATTTACAAATTTACATGGATATTACTAATTTTAGCTTACATCTACCTTGTCACTTTCTTACTTTTCATAAAAGTACTATGTAAGTTGTATAAACATTAGTCCATGGAGAATTTGCTATGTTTGGGTCCAGTTTAGCCATTTGACATATTGCATTTTCTCCTACTCATCATGTTCTGCATGGCTCAATGATATATATTCTGCAAGCTAAGACAAGTTTGGTCTTTCCTATGGGAAATATTGTCTATAGTGTCTTAAAGAACTTTCTGAGCTAATTATTGACATCTCCTAATCTATTCAAATCACTTCCTAAAATGGTTATTGAGGAGAATAATGGATTTCGTTCTCTAGTCCCGTCCGATATTATTCACTATGCTTGTTTCTTGTATTATTTCTGGGAGCTAGTGATGGCATAAAAATTAGCTTGAAGATCATGTGGTCCTTAATCTTGCTTGCTAGCCCTTGTGCCTTAAGTCATCAGTACTTCCTCCTTTCTGTAACACTCAGAATATAGAGGTAAATGTTGCTTTCCTCTTTGCAGATTGTTTGAGCTGTATAGTGGAGAATCAAACATGAAGTTGTTGGCCAAAGATCCTGCTTTCTCTTCAAGCTGTTGGTCCACAGAAATGCATTGCTTTTAGTGTTGATGGATCAAAATTTGCTGCTGGTGGGGTGGTAAGTAATAAAATAATATTATGCTTTTTATGTTAGAATCTATGTATTTGACTTATTCCTTTTACAAGTATAGGATGGGCATCTCAGAATTTTGAAGTGGCCTAGTCTGCACATCATATTAGATGAACCAAAAGCTCACAAATCTGTCCGGGATATGGATTTTAGGTAGGAATCAAATTTATTTTGAACTTTATGTGTATTAATATATCTGTGGCAGTATTCATTCCATGCATGGCAACAGAATTGCATATGAAACAGGGTAATTGCTAAAACAATTAGCTAGCTTAATGTTATTGTGGTGAGTTCACAAGAAAATATGGATGATATCTGATTGGACATGTGGTGCATGTGATAATAAGTGTATGTACTTTAGACAACATAAGGGTGATTACATAATAAACTGAATAAAGACTATAGTGGTACTTCTGTTTCCCAAAAAAGTCTGACAGAATCTTATTAATGTAATTCCGTAAAAAAATTTGGTAGACAAAAAAAGTATTTAATTGCTTGCTTGGATTGAAATTCTGAAGGAGATCTATTGATTGGAATTTATTCTGTCATAATCCAGCCTAGACTCAGAATTTTTAGCTTCAACATCGACTGATGGCTCGGCAAGAATATGGAAGACAGAAGACGGTGTTCCCTTAACTACTTTGACTCGCAACACAGTATGGTTTATTTGGCATAACAAGGTTGCTATTATGCAGATTTACTTGTATCTTGTCATCTAACTCTGGCGTTCTTTCTTTTGTTCCTTCTTTTTTCAGTACATACAGGATGAAAAGATTGAATTATGTCGATTCTCTAAGGCTGGTACAAAGCCATTTTTATTTTCAACTGTTCAAAAAGGTATGTCAAGCTCTTGCGCTTAAATAAATTATCATCTTGTTTTCTCATCTCTATTCAGCAGAATCATATACCTTTTATGTCCTGATGAACTTGTTTAAACAGGTGATAAATCTGTCACCGCAGTTTGGGACATAAGCACATGGAACAGAATTGGTCATAAGAGGCTACTTAGAAAACCTGCAGCAGTAATGTCCATCAGTCTTGATGGGAAATACCTTGCTCTGTAAGCCTATAATGTTACTGTCTGGTATTTGCAGTTATGTCACCATTGAACCTTACTTTCATTTATTTGATTTTCCAACATCTATCCAATTATTATTTTTGGCTATTATATGACACAGTCAACAGTGTGGTGATAAGAAAACATATTTTGATCTTCCTTGAAAGCCTAAATTTCTTAGTGGGAAAAAAGGGAAAACCTCTTTCAAGGTTGTAAACGAAGCACATTCTATGTTATCATAAGAACTTGAAAGTCCACAGGCTGATTTGTTTTTCATCTTTTTCTTTGATAGAAGAGTTACTTTTTCATCATTTAGAACATAGATCATTACAATATTGCCATAAATCTTTCATTTATAAGGGGACAATACTGAAAATCCCTAATAACACCTAACCCTTGATTTAATGCAATTCTACTTGTAAGTGATAAAATAAATAAAAATAACTCAAAAAGGACCTCAAAACCATAATATTGAGCTACTATGCACTATTACATTACCCTTGCAATACAGTAACACTTATCCAACCCTTTTTCATGGTCCACTTTTACCCAGGATGGGAAAGAACTCATACTTATTGTATCAAGCATTTGCCCACCAAAACTGAATCTTTAGCTGTTTAGCTACCACAAACCCCACCAACACTAAAGCTTGAAGCCCTGGCAGAAGAATTGTCTATCTCTAATTTAGCCTTTGTCGACCCTTAATCTACAGAAACCAAAGAGGCAGTTCCATTAACCATCAAATCCAACATGAAATGCTAGAACATGGAAGAAAATATTCTAGCTATACTTGGTCGAAGATCGCCACTAAAAAAACCAAATCTGTTTGCTAGAATATCAGGGAGGTTGCTAAGAGCTTCACTTTGGGGCACGGCTAGGTCATTCATGCTGGTATAACTTTTAACTCGACAGGTGGATAGCTGGAGGTACAGGGGGAGGAGAAATGGCACATAATTGGCTTCTCAAGTATTAGCTTGGGCATAAAGTTGCATCTAAATTTTTCTGTATTTGGACTTCATCACTTTCGGGGGAAAAAAAAACAAACATGAAAATGCATTGTGAGAATTAGTATATATTGTTTATTTTCGAAGAGACTTATCAGGCGTGCCAAGGATGAGGCCAAGGATGAAATGCCCAAGAACCTGATAACTTGTTTCCCAAGATGCTGCCTTAAGCAGCTTCAAATAATGTAGATATTTCAGATCTACAAAATTTGATAAGTAGTTTTTTTTCTGTGGCTAGTTAACTCATGCGACCACTCTTTCGAGTTTCATGCCATCGTAAAATCAGTTTTTGCCTTCGGTAAATCTAGAATACTCTAATGCCTTTTGTCTGTGTTCCACTGTTTCGACTCATGTCAATCTTTGATGACAATTGTAGGGGAAGCAAAGATGGGGACATATGTGTCAGTGGAAGTAAAGAGTATGGAGATATTACCATTACTCTAAGAGGCTAAACCTGGGTACATGCATTGGATCGTTAGAATTCTGTCCCAGTGAAAGGTATGGTATCCCTTGCCTATTGGCAGGCAGATGTTTTTACTTTTTACTCTCTTTCTTTGGCATCACTATGCCAAATCAACTTAAGCAGGGTGCTATGAAGTTAATAAGTTTATGATTTTGTCCTGAAAAATCATTTGAATTATGAAATGTATACAAGCTTGGGATTTTTGGATGTAAAATAAATATAGAGAAAGAAATAGTAAGTAGCTTGGATTATTCCCAGATTACACCAGAACCTTAAATTTATAATAAAGCAATTACATAAAACTTGTTTATCTAAACAATGTGGGACTTAACACCCAACATAGCTTAAATACTAAATATACTTTAACACTCCCCCTCAAGCTAAATCATATATATACTCAAGCTTGTACAAGTATAATCCTACTCAAGCTTGTACAAGTATAATTCCTAAGTATCAAAACTCTCAACACTCCCCTATAACAAAAAATTACATCAAGTTCACTCGACTCACTCTGTGCCTAAGAGAACGAGAACGAGAATGGCACAAACAACATGTGCTTAAAAGAAAATGACACAAACAACATGTGTCTCAAATAGAATTGTTGGTTCACAACCAACATAAAATACCAAATTGGCAACAACTTCTGCCGAGAATTTCTCTGGTCGGAAACTAAGATAAGGCAACTCTGGAATCAGTGATAATGGGCAGGGAATGTTGAAAACCCTCCAATCTCTTCAATCTTGAATGGGGTTGTGTCAAAAGACTAAACAACCAACAAACATAAAGACAAACTTCTACAAAAACTTCAAAACTAACAGCATCAAAAGTTTCAAAACTATTCGGGGGCTACCACCATAGAGGAGAGGCGGCAGCCCCAAGATTAAACTTGGGTTTAGATCAAATCCACTCTGATACCATGTAAAATAAATATAGAGAAAGAAATAGTAGTAGCTTGGATTATTCCAAAATTACACCAGAACCTTAAATTTATAATAGAGCAATTATATAAGACTTGCTTATCTAAACAATGTGGGACTTAACACCCAACATAAATTAATATTAAATATACTCTAACACTCCCCCTCAAGCTAGAGCATATATATGCTCAAGCTGTACAAGTATAATCTCAAGTATCAAAACTCTCAACAATGGACACACGGGTGGAGGCGTACCAGGCTTAAAATGACGAAAGACCAGTTTTTTTGGAGATTTTGTTTTTCAAAATGGAACGCCATTATAGGTGCATTTATCATGCATTTAATGATTGGATTGTAGACCAATGAATATTGAGGATTTGTAAGATTGATTGTTGTTTAAGAATTATGAATTGCATCTTCTTGTATTCAATTTTTCTTCTTCCTTTCTCTTTTATCAACTTTTACCTCTTTTTTGAGTTTGACTTATAAGGGTTGAAGTTCTGAAGTAGTCTGAAAATTCGATTTTGTGGCCCCACGTTTTATACACTCCTACTATCCTTGCTTATTTTCTTTATGAATCTTTCACTCTGGCTGTATCTCTCTTGGAACAATCTTTGTTCTTTAGATAAGTTAGATATCATTCTTTGATGATTGCATTTAATTTCACAAAATGGGTTGATGACCAGATCTTTAAACTTCTCCAACATCACATGGATATGATATATATAATAAGCTATAAGTAAGGGTTTTCTAAGGATTATTCTAATTCATAGATTTACCATTAGTTCATCTTTCTAATGTGGTGTTTATAAATTGACTTTGATAATCCTTGCCTAAGTATTAATATGAAATTATTGTGGTCTGTTGCAATTGTGTAAGAAAATCCTAGAGGAGTAAGAGAAGCCAACAGTGACATAATTAGGAGTGATGAGGAAGGCTATGCTTAAATAGATATAGTAGAGGTTGTATGATGCAGCATGGAAGAGACTAAATTTTATTTTTCTCCTGGTACCGGAGACTAAATGTTATTGTTGATCTATATAAATTATTTAATTTGGGAACATAAGGGGTTTGGAAAAGAATTGTGTAAGGATTTTTGTTTACAGATTTTTTTCTCCTGGTGAAAGGAATTTGAATTTATTACTGTGGTAGTTATCACAATTTCCTTTTCTATTATTTCAGGGTTTACTTTGGAATTGACAATAGAAAGACTTTACCGTATTTGAATATTCATCTTGAGAACATTAGTTGTTGAATAAGTATTTTAGGAGCAACGCCCTATTCCTGTCTTTATGTTTCCTCACTCTTCTCTTTCTGTGAAGTTTTCTTCTATTCTTCTATCAATATGCTCTGGATAAGATTCCATAGCAAGAATTTTATGTTATGGGTCCTTATTAGTTTCTGATAGGAATCAGTCTCACTAGAATCACAATTGAGACTAAATACGAAATGAGTTACATTTCTACTACTATGTTCTCTGAAACCAGATGAATATAATAAAGAGAATTGTTCAAAGATATCTCAAACTGTACCCTTACATAACTGCAGCATGACTAATTTAAGCTTCTATTGGTTTCCGATTTGGTTCTTGGCTCTCAACAGGGTTGTTCTTACCTCTTCTGATGAATGGGGAGCTCGGGTCACTAAATTAACTGTTCCTGCAGATTGGAAAGGTTCTTTCTCTCTCTCTCTCCCAACATTAGATTTCACTGGTCTTGGCTCTTGAAATTTTCATTTGAATTAATATCCTTCTTCTTACAAATGTGCAGAGTGGCAGATCTATTTGCTGCTTTTGGCGTTGTTTTTGGCATCAGCTATCGCATTTTATGTATTTTTTGAGAACTCTGATTCATTTTGGAATTTTCCCCTTGGAAGAGATCAACCAGCAAGACCTAAGTTTAAAACTATCATAGGAGACCCACAGTCATCTGATGATCAAAATATTTGGAATCCATTTGGACCAGTAGATATGTTATGATTCCTTCATATAATTTCCACTTGCCTCGGGAAGTATCATTAGCAGCAGCAGCATAGAGATATTAGCTTTCAGTCTCCATAATGGTGTAGGCATTTAATTGAAGCTCACACAGCTACTAGTTTTGAGGAAGTGTTAACAAACGTGAAGACATTGGCTTTTAATCTTTGTTTTTACACTAGTTTCGTTTACTTTACAATGTTGTATATGAAATGACCCCGTCCTGTTGAACTACATGATAAAGTTGGTGTTAAAAGGCTCCGTCAGGAAAATAGCCCGAGTCCCCAAAGAATGTATTTCATAAATCACGAGGAAACAAGCATATCAGATGCTAAAACATTGACATAATAGTTCAGGTTATTCTATGGAAAGCTTATGAGCAGCTCTATTTGTTGTTCTATTGGTCATGCAGCAAACAGCATGTAGATTAGCAGATGGTTTTCTTAGTTCATTATTCCAGAATTTGGCAATTTTGTTAACCAAGTCAAATTGCAGAGTAAAGCTAAGTGAAAATCTTCAGGGTTGTTTGCAACAATAAGGAATCTTTAAAATGTGAGTTAGCACAGTAGCATTGGTTTTGAACCTCAGCTGACTTGTCTTTTCATGTAGCATGAGCAACATTACAATTCTTTGCACAATCAAAAAAAATAAAATCGCTATATTTGGCATCTTTACCTCTAAAATGGATTTTCTAATTCTTTAATGTTGGCTTTATAGGTAAAGCAAGTTTATTTCTTTTATTGACCATATGGGTTGTTCTTTCTTTAATGTTGGCCTTCCAAGTTCCAAGACAAAGGGTGGCATAAATAATATCACGAGGCTTCTTATCAAAAAATAAAAAGATATCATGCGGCACACCCTAAAATATCAAAATGCATTTTAGAGAATCTACAGAAAAAGCGGACCCCTTTTGTACTCACTACTTTAAAGCCTATAATAACTACCAGAAAAATATCAGCTGACACAGTCTTGGTAGTACAGCAAGCATTTCCCCAAACCTCTGCAGATTTACATTCTGATTGAAAAGTAATGTACTGTCTTCAGAATCTTCCAAGGTTTGTCCCAAACATTTCAATTTTGTCCATCCATCAAACTGAGATTCTTAATTCTTCAATTCTTTAATTCTCTTTCAATGTTTTCCAGATCATCTGCTTTGCCCTTCCAAAGCTTCAGATGCCATCAAAAGAAGCATTCTTGCTCTGCTAATTCACTGGTAAAACTCATATTTTACTTTATATACTTGTGGGTGTTTGTGTTTATTGCATGTCTATGCATCTATATGGACATGTCTTCCTGTATCAGTACAATTTACTAGCTTTTGGGTTTTGGTACAGGGAATGGTGAATAATAAAGATCTCAACCGAAGTATGGCAGTGAAGGTAATTTTAGGGTGTATTGACTTAGTTTTAGATTTCTGGGTTTTCTTTTCTATTGAGTAATTAATCTGCATCTTCTCTCTGCCTGTTTGTTTGTGTGTGTGATTCTTTTATAGATTTTGGATAAGTTCCAGCCGTTATTATAATTTGGTTTATCTGTTGATTGTGCAACCTTTCATTTGGTGTTTCTAAGTATTTATACTCGAAACTAGTATGTGTAATCAGACGTTCTTTGTCGTTTGTGATTTTGTTGCCTAAAATTATAAAATATGTTTGAGTATTAAGTTAATTGGAATGACTGTTTTAGGTGTATGCCTGAGAAACTAAGAAATTGGAATGACTGTTTTGGGTGTATGCCTGAGAAACTAAGAAATATTAAAAAAAGAAAAAGAAAAAGAAATTAAATAGATAAATAATAGAACCCGCAGAGACAACAATTGGTATTACTGCGACTAAAAATCCTACTTATAACAAGTAATAATTGTAATTAGCTTTGTTAGTTTTAAACCTTTTTATCTTTTTGGTATGTAATGGGAAATACTTATTGTAAGGTCTTTGTCACCATGGTGCTTCATATTGTTTGATCTCTTATCTAGATAATGTAATAGGTATGGCTCTTTGCAGTCAGTTTCGGGTTCTACCTCCAGTGCTGAGACGAGTGGTGCCGATGGGAAGGAGGAGGAAAAGTCCGATGTATATAGTCACAACATGACAGAAGCTATGGGTGCTGGTATGTTTGATTGCTTGGTGATTCTATCTTGACCTGGGAAAAGCCTAGGAGACAACTTGGTCAAAAGATATGGCGTTATATGTTTGAAGTTCCTATTGAAGTTTGAAATGATTTTCCAAACTGTGATGTTCGCAAATCAAATTGTTCAAATTAAGTACCATGCTCAAACCAACACATATTTAGTTTGTCAAAAACTATTCTGAAACTATTCTGGCAGTCATGATGTGAAGAGTCTCCCAGTTAGCCTTTAGATTGGCTCAAAACTGGGATGGCTATCTTTCATGACCATGCTCATTATTTTATGTCGTTGCTTCTATTTTGTTGGTTGTAATTTGTATCTTATCATTCTTTATTAACCCTGGCATACAGTATTGACCTATAGGCATGAACTAGGAATGAACTACAACTTCATCCGCTCAGACCTAATAGTAGGGTCATGCCTACAGGTGATTTTTGTTCCAACAATAATGATAGGCTCAAGTTCTGTCTTTTCTGGCATTGTCATCTGATTCAAACATCTTTCATGTAATTGCTAGACTCCTGATGATGTTGACAAGCTTCGCAGAATAGGAGTGAGAACTATATTTTGCTTGCAACAAGATCCAGATCTAGAGTATCCTAATTTTATTTTATTTTTATTCTCATGAATTTCCCTTCAGCTCATGGTAAGAGATTACTCAGTGTTCTAACTATGCAGTTGTGTCTAAGACAATTAATGCCCACTTGAGCAAGAAAAAAGAGTCCCTTGTATTTCTTTACTATGAATTCAGATACTTTGGCGTTGATATCAATGCCATTCAAGAGTATTCCAAGACGTATGATGACAGTCAACATTTGCGTGCAGAAATAAGGTTAGTTATGGAGATAGTAATAGTTACTACATTTTTTTTTTTCCAAATTCATCATGTCGCACACACCATTAGTTGTTCAAGGGGACCTGGAGCAATTAAATTTAAGGCTGAGTTTAGTAGACTCTCCAGAAAATCACCAGTGGTGAGTAAAAAAAAGAAACTCCTGCATAAAAAACTTTTACACATATCTCATCTAATGAAAATAGAAACTAATGAATGATTTTGACATCTTCTACACACAGCCGATATTAGATTTTTCTTCTTGCATATTGTAAGAGATTATAATTCATTCCTGGGGTCTCACCTAACAACTTAAGCTTTTGGGTGGAATGGTTCTTTGACATGGAATCAAAGCCTCTACGGCCAAGTAGTTAGGAGTTCGAACCTTGCAGCCCCTCATCTAAAAAAAATAATTGAAATTTAAGCACAAGATATGAGGAGGTCTGTGCATTCTCCATGTTGATAAGCCTAATAGGCTTGCGCATGCAGGGGCATGTAAAAGATTATAACCCATTCCTGGCACCTCACCTAATAGCTGAAGCTTTTGGGTGGAATGGTTCTTTGACACATATCATGTATTGAAAACTATATTTTTGTTATCAATTTGAAAAAATTACATTGGTATTGCTCTATGACTTGATACTTCATAGCAGTTGAGGAGTAATAAGTAATAACTATCACATGTGTTAAACATTCTCACTTAAAGTCTATTTCCTCAGATAAAAAGTAGTTTATGAATCAGTGCATCAGCTTATTGTTTTAAAGCTTATGCTTTGGTAAGAGAATTCAGTATCTACAGATTATATAGTTCCTATAAGCATTAGGGAAACTGTATGTCTAGTCTTCATCACATTCAATGTTTCTGCATTTGTATGCATAATGGAAATATCGGTACTTTGTGCAGTACATGTCTGAAACTATCTGTATATATGTAGTAAACTTCTTCATTTACAACAGGCTAACTTCGATGTTCCAGGGACTTCGATGCATTTGATTTACGGACACGGCTCCCAGCTGTAGTTAGCAAATTATACAAGGCAACAAATCGAAATGGTGGTGTGACATATGTACACTGCACTGCTGGACTTGGAAGAGCTCCTGCTACTGCGGTATATCTCTGTTTTCTTTCTAATATAATTTTCCAATCACCTGAATCTTGTACCTGAAACCTTTGAATTCTTATTGGATGCCACATGCCTATTTCTTCGTCAGCTCACACCTATCCTTTATAGTATTTCAAGAAAGCTTGCAAACATATGTGCAAAATTCACAAGAATAAGACAATTATCTTGTATACGCTCTTAATCATATTTTGGACGATTAGTTTGCAACATTTTAAGTGCTCCTTGAATAGACCTGTGGCCTGTTTTTCTCTCAAATAAGTGGATGGATAGAACTTATTTTTATGTGTTTCTTTTTCCCTCTATGGTCTATGAGAAGCATTTACCATTTTACCTTGAGAAGGTTTGGCTCCTTGCTGTAGTGCCATATCAATTCTCAATTCCATAAATTGACACTTCTTGTGGCTATGGTATAATGCTATCCAGTCTGGTGTTTACACACACACACACACACACACACACAGAGTGCGAGATAGTGTCAAAGAAAAGAGTAGAAAAAGAAAACCTGCCTAATTTCATACTTGTGCACATCGTTGAAGTCCATTACATAAAAAGCAACATAATTTTTTATGCTTCTTCACGGATGGTAACTAGTAATTAGTTCTTTATATGGTGAATTTTCCTCTTAGATCCATTAAAGAACAAGAGAACACTGTGCTATAGATTAAGGAAAGAGAAAAAGGATAACCCATCGGTGAAGATAAGGACAGAATAGTTAGTGGGTTCCTATCTTGTAAATTTGAATACTCTATTGTGGATCACACACATAATGCTGTATCTATTTGTATTTGATAAAAATCATAAAGTAATTGATGGATCTCTAATCAATCATTAACTTAAACCTTGTTGTATGTTACAGCTGGCTTACATGTTCTGGGTTCAGGGTTATAAACTTAATGAGGCTCATAGACTGCTTCAGGTAACTTTTTTTAGTACTTCATCATTTTATGTTGAATGTTCTTACTTCTTAGTGAATCCTTTTCCAGAGGAAAATATTATGTATGCTTTATCCACACTTCTGACTGTTATTGAACAAAAATGATAGGAACAAAAATAAATTAAATATTGCTTTTTATAAGGGATGAAATCTGTGCAAGTTAGTTTTCAGAATCAGACTCTTCTGGGTTTACTATGAGGCAGTACTACATAAGAAGACAAAACATGTCTGCATTCTTGTTCTCTGGGCAGTCTAATTGCTGATACATTACTTTTTCTCTGCTACTACTTTGCTAGCATCATAAACAGTGAGTTAACTATGTTCTCGCTTTTACTTACAATATTATAATCTTTTTTCTTTTTACATAAGTAAAACTATCATATCTTTTCTGATTAGCATTAGATAAACTATATATATTATCACCGGAAGACCTTATCTTTAGTGAATTTGGTTATTTCTTTTTTTATGACTGAGGTTTGTGCAAAATTGTGAGAGAGGGCAAGTAACTTGAGAATTTGGTTATTTCTTTCTTGCAGAGCAAACGACCATCCTTCCCAAAACTGGATGCCATAAAAAGTGCAACTGCTGATATTGTGAGTCAGATTACATTTGTATATATTTATAGGTCTATGGCACTAAATCTGTTGACCTATTATTTTCTTTTTCTTTTATTCACAATTCCTAGGTTCCTGACTTCTTGCAGTGTTACTCTTACTCCTCGAAAACCTCAAACATGATCTATAGTGAATTTTGAAGATGAAAATTTATGAGATAATGCTTATTTGCACTCTTTATTGTAAGCTTTATGTGTAGTACACAATTTCAAATCAAAATCTATTCGCTTTTTGGAAAAAGCAGGGTAAAGTCACTGGCAATTCATGTAGCACATCTCATTGCCTCCAATGCAACTTAACCTTTCAAAGCATGTCCTTTTCTTATGGTTGAGAAATCTTTCGAAGTTGTTGTACATAAGGAATGCACCCACATAAGTTAAGTGCTTGGAAAAATTTAATTTCAAAATACAATTAGGTATTACTGCTAGTTTCTTGGAGATCCACTTTTCTATAATCCTTGCCTGTTACTTTGACATGTTATTCATTTCTTTTTACATGCAGTGCGTTCATATAGTGAAGTATGTATATGTTATTATATATAAAAAAGGAAAACTCTTCCCATCCAAACTCGCACAGCAGTAACTCTTCACTCCTGATATTGTCCAGATTACCTGGGACATGGATGTGTTTTATTAAATGGAACCCTAGTCTTCAGAGCTATCTATTCATAAATAGCTAGAGAGGGCTTGCTGAACTTGCACAGTCTTATTGTCCGCTACTATTTCTCTTCATCTATCTCTAGTCTATTCTCTGTCTAACTTCACACGCTCACAGATATGCCTTCTGTAAGTATTTATTTATGCATATAACATACTTTTCATGTATTATATACATGAATCCTTATAATGTCCTGTTACTTAAAGCTTACAGGTCAAAGGAAGAAGCTTGTCACTTTGACATGGAAAGATAGCAGTTGCTCTACAGTGGAGATTTCTGGACTTGATATTGGATGGGGCCAGGTAATAATGTCATCTGATGGACACTTGAGAAATGCTACTTTTCTTTTTATTAAAGAACTTGTAAGCTTTTTAAGAAGCTTTTCCGCTCATAGTAAGGATGAAGATCTGCCGATCTGGAGTCTATAAAGCTCATTAATGACAGTATTTTAGTGCCACTGTCTTTGGCTGTAGAAAGCCATTCTGCTTTTTCGTCTCTCAAATTGATCTACATAATACGTGTAAGTTATTCTAGGTTGCAAATGACTCCATAATAAAGTGAATGATAGCCCCATCATGCATCCTAAGTGATGTTGCCTTGAATTGGTTTGTCATGTCTGCTCTACTGTTAAAACAAAATGAAAATTTTTGTTGTAACTTTTATACAGTCAACTTACACTAATTTTTTAGATTATCTTCCAAAGGGTATGCTTGGAAATTTGATCTAGCCTGTCATAATGCAAAACATGACCACACGAGTGCAGGAGGTCAACTTATTTTGCTACTCCTGTGAATCCACTACACAACCTTATGAGTTTGTCGAGACTGACATTTAATTGAACATGTAGATAATAATGGACTCTAATCTCAACCTGAGTTTCTCATGTAAATTGGTGGTATAACAATAGCAGTCCATCCTTATTTCAACTCTAATCTTATATATCCTCTATAGGAAGATGATAGTTGGATATTTGTTTCACATCTGTAAAAAAAAATGTTGAATTTAGAATTGTTCACCGTGTTGAATTCATCTACTATTCTGTATTCTAACTTGTAGAGTATATGATTTCTTGAGATTCACTTACTCATTCAGAGTATCTTGACTTTATCAGAGTATACCTCTCAAATTTGACAAGGAACAGGATACGTGGATTCTAAAAAGAGAATTGCCTGTAAGTGTGTTTTATCCTTTTTAACTGTGCTCAGCTGAATCCATACTTTGGTCTTATATTGGTAAAAATATTTTAGTTCATTATCATGGGTTTGCCTTACTAAATAATAATGAAAAAAAAAAATCTTTAAATGTGCGTATTTTGTCCATCAAAATGCTATCAAACATTCGATGTTGGGTGAGGATCTAATAGTCAGTATCCCATAATTCACGTATGTGATATCAACAGCCATGATTTATGAAGAATGATTTGTTTACAGTTTTTTTCTACGTGTATTATCTGAAGAAAATGTTCCATAATAACACTTGAATTGTGGACCAGTTCAGACAAATGACTCTGGGTTATGATATCCAAGAGAAAGTGCATAATATGAAGTTCTTTTCACTCTCAAGCTTACGGTGCATTGAAAACATCTCCTGGAATTAAACGGAAGTGCTTACTAACAAGGTTTCCATATGAAATGTTTCATGGAATTTCATTTTTTCTTCACTTCACAATTCAATTTGTCTAAAGAGAGTTTTCTGAAAAAGATTCCCATGTCGTATTAGAATGGACTAAATGCATTGAAAAGCATATCAGATTCATAATTACACAGGTAGGGCAATAAGAAGTTCACAGCTTAAATGTTTCATTGCATTTACCAGTTTCTGAAAAGGGACATCATTGTGTTTGTCAAAATTATGGGAAATAAGATACTTTTTGCTTTATTTACAGGAAGGACGCTATGAGTACAAGTACATTGTTGATGGGGGATGGACGTGCAATAAGTTCGAGCTCGTGACCTCTCCCAACAGAGATGGCCATGTCAATAATTTTGTTCAGGTAAGGTCCACCTCTATGCCTCAAAGCAAGAAACTAATGATGGATGATATACCAAGATGTGCAAAATTATGCTGTTTTGTTTATCCCTTAGTTCGACAAAGTTTCACAACTTTGGAGTGTTCATGTGACACTATTCTAGGTCTGCTTCTATTCCATAATTCGTTTCAAATACATATCTCTCCCACAAGGCCAGGTAGCACTTACACCACCAGGGAAGGAATGTAGTAACCGAGCATGTGTTCATTTTACAGCGTCAAGCCCCAGCCCATGCTAACTATGCATTTTCAAAATCAATTAGTTTGTGCAGTGCTTCTCTAATGGTGCTCTCATTTCCCTGTATCTGAATTCTCAGGTCCTTGATGATGATAGAAACAGTGCTGATGCAACTCTATGGAATAGGTTGACTGGTGACGATCCTGATCTCACAAAGGATGAACGACTGAGAATAAGAGAGTTTCTTGAAACTTATCCTGATGAATGATGACGAGCTTTAAACAATGAACACGGTCAGTTGGTGACATTGAAGAGAATGAATTGAATTTTAATAAGAAACTTCAAAAATCACAAACATCATTGTCCAGGATGGTGAATGACTGTATGATATGCATTCTTTGGATGCCACAGTATAGCACTGAAAGGTTAACTTTGTAAGGTGCATGCATATGCAAAATTCTGGTCTAGTGCCTTTTTGTTAAAGAAGACAGTCTATCAATAAATTTTTCGTACATCCAATATCAGGTTTCTGAAAATCCCTCATAACAGGTGAGACTTGAGGCAGACACAGATTGAAAGTGCAAATTTGATGCACATGGAGATTTTTGCTCCGTTGACACCCCCTCCTCTATCTAATTAATCAGTGGGTCTTACTTTTTTTGTTAAGGATTAGTCATTAGAGTACAACTAATCCCAAAAGTGAGCTATGGAGAGAATGGTGTTCCAATCCTTGTAATTACAAACTTGATTTCTCATACAACTGAGACTTTTGATTCATAACAATTCTCACTCTTCAGAAACTGGACAATAACTTTTTCTGTGTCTCTTTCAATAATTCCACGTCAGATGGAACTTATGTACAAGCAACTCTTCAACTAGCATCTCTAATCTGTAACATTTTTCCTATTAGTGAGCTGTTACGTATGGAGCAAAAAGAATATCCATGCACAAAGCATTCTCTTATAACTTCATGGTTTATACTGTAACAAGTTGATTTGAAGTGTAAACTAATGCTGACCATGTTTATTGGTTGGCTAATATTTCAATCTGTCAGTGTCATCGCAATTCACGGGAATAGTTTTAATAGCAGTCTTGGCCAAGGGCCTTGGACCATGAACTGTTTTTGGGCTGGGTTCGATACAAGTCAACATCAAATGATGAAATATTTGATTTCATATCATCATCAAAATGACTTCATTGATGTTGATGCATATGGATATAGAAAAATAAATATAAACGGGCACCGACTAAAATAAAGATTATTTTATTTTTATTTTTAAAAAAGTCATTTATTTTTATTTAATTTGATTATGCTTATCTACTTATAGTTTACATTCACATTTGAAAAATCAATACTATATCATTTCCCTAGATATGGCCGTTAGACTCAAATTTAATTTCGTAATTTGTTGAGTAAATATAATTAATAAAAATAATTTGTTTAATTTAGATTTTTTAAAATTTAAATCTTATAACTGTTTTTAGAATATTATCTCATATTTTAAAATAAAAGAAATGTTTTTTTTTTTTACCAGAAAAAAAAAATCGAAATGGGATTTTTTTTTTTTAATCTCCGCGTTGCCTGTTGATGTCAGTATCTATAGCTTGTTGATGTTCTTTATGCTATTATTTTCTCTTTTTATTTTTTCCCATCTAAAATCCAAACGACGCGTCGCTTTCCACCATTCCTCACGCTGGATTTTAACTTTGGCACTTGGCTTAACAAGTCAAAGATCATAGTATCAGCTCTACCCCACACACAAGCTAATTTAGTAAAAAAAAATCCATTAAATAAATCAAACTAATAAAACAGACAAATTGTACTAAGAAAGAAATTAAAAAATTAAAAAAATAACAAAACTGGAATACGAAATCGAAATCCGAGAAAGAAAAAAAAAAGAAAAAGAAAAACACTTCCTTACCTTAATTTTGACGCTGACAAACAAACTCAGCAAAATTCATTCTAATGCCAAGTTGCTAACTCTCACTCTCTGCATTTCAATTTTCTCATCCAATTGCCATAGCTGACCTTTCCTAGCTTCAGTATTTTCCCGAGAAAATTCCGCATGGGACGGAATTCATCTTCTTCTCCGGAGATCGTTGACAATGGTGATGCTGGTGGTAACGACGTAAGTTTCCATTCGATCCGAGATCGTTTTCCGTTCAAGAGGAATCCTGTTCATCATCGAGATAGAGCTAGAGCCTCTTCCGATCGGACATTGCTTCTTCGTAATCGATCTCACTATAGTCGTTTCAATCGGAGAGGGCTAGTATGGTTGTTCCCATTTAAAGGAAAGTCTGGTGTTTATGTTATGATAATCTTCGTGGTGTTTCTTTTTGCTATGGCTTCGATGGTGTTGCAGAGCTCGATTACATCCGTGTTTAGACAAGGTAGCGAGCGGGGAAGATTATTTCGGCAAGGTTTGAAGTTCGGGAGTAATTTGAAGTTCGTTCCTGGAAGGATTTCGCGTAGGTTTTTGTTAGGAGACGGGCTTGATCGGGTGCGCTTGCAGACAAGGATTGGTGTTCGGGCGCCAAGACTAGCTCTTGTGAGTTTCATTTTCCATTTTTTCCTCTTTTCTCTTTTTCGATGTTCAGTGTAGTAATTGCAACTTGTAAGAGCAAGTTGCCATCTATCATGCTTAGAACTACTAATATCGTTCAGCTGAAGAAAGCTAGATAGGCTTAAGTGGGAAGGAAGTCGTCATGCATGTGATTTAATGGATTGTCAGTGGTTGGAAATCTCTATATTAATTGCTTATTCTTAGTTTTCCATATGAATTGCGAATATAGAGAAGAATTACGCCTCAAGATCATATGATGAGTTTACTTCGTGATATACAATGGAGTAAATTTTTGACCTCACATAGCATATGGACATGTATTTTGTGGAGGTCCATGATATGGGATATGATGAATCCAAAATGAGATAACCATAGTAGCATGACATATATTTTAAAAAATGGAATGTATTTTGTGGAGGTCCATGGTATGGGATATGATGAATCTAAAATGAGATAACCATAGTAGCATGACATATGTTTTAAAAAATGGAAAAATTGCACACTTGGGCCAAATTGAAATTTTTTATAAGTTTTTTCTTTTCACTGTATGATCAGCTTTATGTGGTCTTGGGTATTGCTCAAGTGATCTATAGGGAATTAGGGCTACCTTCTAATTACAGTAAAGTTTAATAGAGAAGGTTAAAGTGTTAAGGTATTTTTCGTTTGTGCTACAAACTGCTCAAATAATTGCAAATGTACCAGCAAGATTCAACCTTCAAAACTCTCATTTCTTTTAACTCATCATAAAGAAAAATTAAAACTTAAATGCTGAGCTCTTTATCCTTTTGTTGTTTTATGTTAATCTGAAATGCCTCAAAGAGCATGAGTATCTGCTATCTTGAAACGGTGGCCCTTTCAACAACCCCTTTAATTCAGTGAAGCACTTTGTATCTGATGTCTTCAAGAAATCTTAGTTTATTAATGTCATTATTCCTTCTAACGTGTGATGATTATGTTCTTTTTTTTCTTTCTTAGAAGCGATGATTAAGTTCATTAGCAGCAATACTACCATACAGTGCTTAGAAAAGAACTGAAAGTTAAATGTACCTTATAGACTGAAGTTTCTGCACTTCTGTATGTTAAATTGATAACTATGTGCTTGTTTTTCCATATCTCAGATCTTGGGAAACATGAAGAAAGATCCCCAGTCATTGATGTTGATCACTGTGATTAAGAGCCTACAGAAACTAGGATATGTTTTTAAGGTGAGATTTACATATTCTGTATAATAATTATTATCTTATTACTGTGCTAGACAAAAATACTTAGAAGGCTGGAATAGGTCGTATCATAAAGGAATGATATGGAAGTGTTGTGAAAATTAACAGATAAATATCTTATCAATATAAGTTGCTCATGAATGTTTGATGGGGATACTGCTTCTTTTATGCACTGAACATTGTATTCACTATGTTCATTTAACAGATTTTTGCAGTAGGGAGTGGAAAATCACGTTCAATGTGGGAACAAGTAGTTGGGCAGCTTTCAGTTTTGGGTCCAGAGCAACATGGTCACATCGATTGGTCAATGTATGTGTACCTTTTTCTTTGTCTACTTTTTATTTTTATCTTTGATTTTGTGTGTGTGTTGGGGGTGGAGGGAGTTGTAACTTGCTGCATCTTATCATCCCTTTTTGTTATTCTCTTTCTTTCTTTCTTGGTAAAACTTATTCTATCAATCTTTTTGTGGTATGGCTGTTTATCATATACATAGTTGACTTTCTTATTTTCTGCAGGTTCGAAGGTATCATTATTGATTCACTTGAAGCAAAAGTGGCCATTTCAAGGTGAGTTTTGTTTGGTACTTCTTTTGCAGCTTAAGGAATATTGTAATAATTTTTAATGATCTAGTTTAGTGCTAGGGACGGGTTTATGCACGGTTTGCTTTGGCCATGTGTTACATAACATTTTCAATGGTTGATGAATATGCCTTTTGGATCTTCTGTTTTTATGTTTCTGAATTTTGACTTCTTCAGCTGCCATGTAGAGTTGTAGGTTAGCACTTGGACTGACAAGCCTTTAAAAGTATATAAAGTATACTTTCCATGAAAGGAATATAGTATAAATATGCAGATTGAATTTTCTAATAAGAAAACATTCAGACTTGGCATTATTGCAAAAATAAACAAGCTATTGGATGCCCATCTTTATGGGTATATGTTATCAATTTGTACTTGTGTAGTATAATATTATGGTTTCCGTTGCTTCAACAACATTTTAGTCTTGGTGTCATTGTGTTGATCTGGGTTTATGATCTCTGTAGTATGACTTCAAATGAACATAGTGGATATTGATCTCAAGTGTAGATTGAGTCTGAGACATCCCTTTCATTTTTGTTCAACCATGTGGAAAAATTATTAGGAAAACTTCTATAGAAAAAACTTAATAGGCAGGGTTTATACATGAGAGCTCCCTGTGGAGCTAAGAATCCTTTAAAATATAAATAATCTAAAATATCTATAATTGAAGTAAATGACAAACACAACAAAGGATCAAAAGGAACAGTAGAAAAGAGATTTGGATCTCGGAATAGAAAGTTCCAGTCCTTAAAGTATCGCCATTCCCTGCCCAACCACATAGACCACGTAAAACATAAAGATCTAGCTTCCGTGCTATTTAAGTATTTGTGCTTTGCCTTAGAAGCCAGAAAAACAGAAACTGTCTGAGACATCACCCCGAAACAAGAAAGAAAAAGAGAGAGTGCCTAGGACAAATTATTGCAGTTTTTTGTAGCTGTACAGCTATTGAGCTAAAAAGTGCAAAACCAAAGAAGTTACCCACTTTATATTTAAAAGATTAATTTTAATAGTTAATAAGAATACTTTATGTGAGATATTATCTTTACACATTGTTGGTTTATTAAAATCACTGTTTCTCCCTTTTCTGTTAAGTATCCCACATGTTCTGGTGTATAACATTGATGGAAGTCTAAGTTGAATTTCTGTGGCTTGGACTTCGTCGGTAGTATCATAAGAGAGTTGATGATGATAATAAGTATCTATTGAAGTACATTTCGACAAGAGTTTGGAGTTGCTAGTCTCTCTTTTTCCCTCCCCCTTCTTTTTGGACAAAATGGGGAGCTTTGTGTTTTTAAGTTTTAGACGCTTTGATTAGTGAGTTTTATATTCGTGCAGCCTTATGCAGGAGCCTTTTTGTTCGGTTCCATTGATATGGGTTATTCAAGAAGATAGTCTTGCAAATCGTTTTCAAGCATATGAGGAATTGGGCTGGAAGCGTCTTGTTTCTCATTGGAGAAGTGCTTTCAGCAGAGCCAATGTTGTTGTGTTTCCAGACTTTACTCTCCCGGTAAAGTTGCCATTACATACACACACATAGGCACGGACTCTGGCACCACCAGGCTATATTTCAAATTACCTTTGTGTTAAACATTCTTTAGCCATTTCTCAGTTTTTATTCCTTCCTGTATCAGATGTTATATAGTGTGCTTGACACTGGAAACTTCTTTGTGATTCCTGGATCACCAGTAGATGTGTGGATTGCAGAAATCTATATTAAGACCCATTCCAAGAATCAACTAAAGGAGGAGAGCGGATTCAGTAAAGATGATTTGTTGATTCTAATTGTTGGGAGCTCTTTCTTCTACAATGACCTATCCTGGGACTATGCTGTGGCAATGCATGCCATAAGCCCTCTGCTGATGAAATATGCAAGGAGGAATGATGCAGATGGGTCATTCAAATTTGTTTTTTTATGTGGTAATTCCACAGATGGATATGATGATGCTTTAAAGGTATTCTGTTATTTATCTTATTGAAGTTACTCTTTATATCAATTCAGTGATTAAAAGTCCAACTGTATCTCTGACAAAATAGTTGGAAAATGAATAGTTAAATTGATTAATCAATCAGCAGCATAGAAATGATGGAAAGAAGTATGCTTTAGGACTCATAATGATGGAAATGCTTGTTTACAAAAAATTGTGCTGTTTACTTTCATCGACTTTCTTAAATAAGTTTTTTGGTAGCTATGGGAAGATCATAATGAAGAGAGAAAAGAATATCACTTAATCACTGGACAGGAAATGGAAGAACGAGAATAGTACCTGAGGATGCCCTTTAAATGAATAAGTACTATGCTAACATCATTTTGCAAGCTTGGATAGCTTGTCTTTGAATTGTGATTGATCCCTTAACTTTTGGTGTAGGAAGTTGCTTCACGCTTAGGACTTACTCGTGGTTCTATAAGGCATTATGGCTTGAATGGCGATGTGAATGGTGTATTACTAATGGCTGACATCATTGTATATGGTTCTGCACAAGATGGTCAGGGATTTCCTCCATTACTTGTCAGAGCCATGACCTTTGGGATCCCTATTGTTGCACCTGATTCTGCTGTCTTGAAGAAATATGTGAGTTTGTAAAAGTTTTTTTCATTCTTTGATTGCTGTCGTTTGTGGATTGCTGCTTCAATTCTTACATTCCTGATCTGCTCTATTAACTTTTAGGTTGTCGATGGAGTCCATGGGATATTTTTTCCCAAACATAATCCAGATGCTTTATTGAGGGCTTTCTCACTTTTGATTTCCAATGGAAAGCTCTCTAAGTTTGCTCAAACAGTTGCTTCGTCTGGAAGACTGCTTGCTAAAAACATGCTGGCTTCAGAATCCATAACTGGTTTTGCAAGGCTTTTGGAGAATGTACTCAATTTCCCATCAGATGCCTTACTGCCTGGCCCTGTTTCTCTACTTCAGCACGGGTCATGGGAATGGAACTTGTTCAAATATGAAGATGACCTGAGCATGCCAAAAGGCAATCCGGATACTTCCACGAAAGAATTTAGTATCATTTATGCCCTTGAGAAAGAGTTTATGATTCTCAATGGTTCAACTTCAACTAGCATTTCTGAGAATGGAACAGAGGTTTCTACAGAGGATGTCCCAACAGAGCTAGATTGGGATGTTCTAAGAGAGATTGAAAGATCTGAAGAATCTGAGAGGCTAGAAATGGAAGAGGTACACTGTCAACTTGTGCAGAACTTTTTCATCTTCTTGCCAACCTGTGTTTTCCCTCTCCCCTACAATATATTTCATCTTTTGTAGTTCCACATCAGCTTCTTGAAGAGCCAGCTGACTCAGGAAAACCATTTATTTTATCTGTAGCTTGAAGAAAGGATGGATAAAGATACAGGTGTATGGGATGATTTATATCGCAATGCTCGAAAATCTGAGAAACTGAAATTTGAAGCAAATGAAAGGGATGAAGGGGAGCTTGAGAGGACAGGTCCAGCCAGTGTGCATCTATGAGATATACAATGGTCCTGCAGGGTGGCCATTCTTGCACCATGGTTCTTTATACCGTGGTTTAAGTCTTGTGGGTATTCTTTGTCCAAATTCAGATACTTTTTCTCCATCAATTTCTTTTGGTACTTGCCGATCTATGTTTCCAATTTTCAGTTTTCTCAGTGACTCTGTTGGATCCTACTCTTTGTATTGTTTTTTTAGTTTGTTTGACTGAAGTTTGACGGATTTCTTTAACTTGTGTAATTCTTGAGTTCTTCAGAATTTGAGAATCAGCTTCAAAACTTAGTGTATTTCTATTTTTACTATCTCTCTTTTCACTGGGAAGCGTGTCGGATAGATTTACTACATCTATGTATATGCAGATTAAGATGCTAGTTTCCTAATTGAAGATCTAGATTTTCATAAATCAATTGAGGAAATGTCTCTTTTCATTGATTATGTGACTCACTTATGTAGAAACTAGAAAGGTGATGATATTGCATGTTATTGATACTTTTACCTCTTATTAAGAAAACCACTATTTTTTTTTTATTTTTTTATTTTGAAAATGAATAATATTAATCAAATATCTTCTTTTGCAGTCTAGAAGAGCTCAGAGGATAAGATCAGATGATGTGGATGCAATTGGTCGACTGCCTCTTTTGAATGATACTTACTATCGTGATGTTCTGTGTGAGATGGGAGGAATGTTCTCAATTGCAAATAGGGTGGATAGTGTTCACATGAGACCCTGGATTGGGTTTCAATCATGGCAGGCTGCTGGTAGGAAGGTATTTCTTACCTTGGTAGGACTTTGTTATAATATTTTTTAAGTAGTGGAGTCTTTTGGTGAAGTCAACACATACATCAACTTGGAATTTCTTAATGTTCTTAGCTTTGGTCAGCCTTCCTCATGAAAATAGACATTTTACTTACCTTTTGTTACATAACCGTTATGTGAAAATGGAGTAGGACTGAAAATCAGCCTACCTTTGCAAGCATTTTACATTCAGCTGTGCGCTGTTCAAATACTTGTCTGTGAATTATTTTCTTTCCCATAATTTGTAATAATGGATCCCTTTTTTTTCAAAGCAGGTGTCATTGTCAGTCAAAGCTGAGAAGGTTTTGGAAGAAACAATGCAAGAAAATGCTAGAGGAGATGTCATCTATTTTTGGGCTCGCTTGGACATGGATGGAGGAGTCTCTGGAGCCAACAATGTACTTACTTTTTGGTCCATGTGCGACATCTTAAATGGAGGAAACTGCAGGTATATGATAGAATTTGTTAGTGGGGTGGGGGGTGTACTCCTTTCTGCTGCCTCTATTCTCATACCCTGAAATTGTATAACCAGTTCTGTTAGTTGCATAGTTTGGAATAGACAATGTTTCCCCAAATCAGTTAATTTGTAGCGTTTTGTTAGGATCCTTGTAGCCTGGCCTTAGTGATTTGGGATTGAGGCTTGTTGTTGAATACAGTGCTTTGCCACCTGGTCGGAATTATGAAGATGAAACCTGCTCCTTCAAGTGTCATTTTGGTTGATGTTCTCTTGTAGAAATGCACTTGAAAGTTGAAACTCACCCTTTGGCTTTAATGAGCCAAAGATATGAGGGGTAAGGCTCATACTGCATGCATATATGGAGGTCTGAATGTGTCATTCTGTTATCAAGAATAAAAGGACAGTTGCATTTATGACTTTCAAAAATTGGAGGTGTTAAAGAAATGTTTTCAGGGGATCCTATTGTGATCGGAACTTACATCTTTGAATTGCTCTTCTAAGATGGACAGCTACATATTTAACTTATAGAAATTGGATGTGTGAAGTTTTGGAGCATTAAGTGACCTTCGTGCATTCCTTGGTTATTATTTACCCCTAGAATAGGCTTTCAATTTTGATGACTCTGAAAGTTGCTACTGTAATGTGCTTTGAACACATCTGATTTTTGCTTCATGCATGCAGAGCTGCATTTGAGGATGCATTCCGGAAGATGTATACTTTGCCATTATCCGTGGAAGCACTTCCACCCATGCCTGAAGATGGTGGTTATTGGTCAGCACTTCACAGCTGGGTGATGCCAACGCCTTCCTTCCTGGAGTTCATAATGTTCTCCCGGTAAAACAGTTTGACTTGATAGTATTTATTATCACAGTACATTAATTCAAAGCAGATGCAGTTGATGTGAAATTGTGAATCAGTCCTGAGATGTTGGCAACTCAATGCAGGATGTTTACGGATTCACTTGATGCCCTGCACAGCCAACTCTAGTAAATTCAGTACTTGCTTGTTAGGTTCCTCGGAGAATGAGGTAAGCTGTTCCCACTTGCCTTTCAGGTTTCCTGTGGGAATTTATATCCCTCACTTTTGGATGCTCTATACCTTGCAGAAAAAGCATTGCTACTGTCGGGTGTTGGAACTTCTTGTCAACGTCTGGGCTTATCACAGTGCTAGGAAGATGGTATATCTAGATCCACGATCTGGATCAGTGGAAGAGCAGCACCCAGTTGAACTAAGAAGGGGATTTATGTGGGCAAAATACTTCAATTTCACATTGTTGAAAAGTATGGATGAAGATTTAGCAGAGGCTGCAGATGATGGTGACCATCCATTAGATATGTGGTTGTGGCCATTGACAGGGGAGGTGCATTGGCAAGGAATTTATGAAAGGGAGAGGGAAGATAGATATAGGCTAAAAATGGATAAGAAGAGAAAAACAAAAGAGAAACTTCTTGAAAGAATGAAATTTGGTTATAGGCAGAAATCACTTGGATGAATTGAAGCTTGCAGGCTGAACCATGTGGCTCGATTTCTTATTCTGGAACACTTTTGACTCCTGACGTGTGTACTGAAACCAGTTCTGCTCAACTTGTTTATTAAGACAGCTTTGCAGATTGGAGACGATTTGATTCTTTCTAACAGCCATCAACAAAGATCATAGAAGGACCGGTTATACTGCTTCTTTCACTGATCACAGATTATACTGGTGGGGGGGGGGGGGGGGGGGAGAGGGGGAGAGAGAGAGAGAGAGAGAGAGAGAATTAGAAGATCTTCACTGTTATCTCGGCTCGGAGTTCTATTTTGGTCATCTTCCGCGGACACATCTAGCAGCAACACGGATTACTGTTCATTTTAGGAGAATACCATTGTTCATTGAAATTCTTTTTCAAAAAGCTGTATTCTTTCATTTCTGTAAATTTGTTAAAGCTATAAATAGTAGCAATTTTGGGTAGAATAATGGTTGGTTATTACTTGTTATACAGACAGTTTATGTTATTTATTTTCTTCATAGCTGCAGCATATACTATGTTTTCTACTTCTGAAGAACAGATTAAATATAATCTTCTAGCATCAGAGGTACCTGTTGAATCAACATCAAAACTTATGATTTACTTGGGATATAAGGTTAGACAAAGTGTTTAATACTACAGAAAAAAACTCGGAAAATGTATGCTAGATTAAAGTCAGGTTGAACTACTAAAAAGTAACAATCGTAGCTGAGATTTGAGCATTTCTTTTACAATAATCCTTGACATTTTAGCTGATGACATAAAATTGCCAATTTCAAAAGTTAAATTAATAGAGATATTACAAAATTTTAATTTTAAGTAATTAATTTAAAAATTCAGATAAAATTAATTATTTTAAAAAATTATTTACTAAAAAGTAAAGTTGGAACCACACTGATGATTAATTAAGACATGATTGGTAGACATAATGCAAATATACATTTAACTATAAATTGTTAATTGTATCAAACAACTTAAACTAAAATGTCCACTAACACATGCATAGTATGCTTTTGTGATTCTTTACAAAACACAATACTGACAAAAAAAAAAGAAGCTTGTGGATGGACAAATTATAAACAAAGTGTTCAATATAAATTATTGACCCTTAAATAATTATTCAATTGATCCCGCCCCATCTTCGACGAATTGGAGAGACATAGCTCAGTAGCTCACTGCGTCAGTTGTGTAGGGTTTTAGCCTTCAACACTTCAAATACCCTCTATGTTCTTGTCCAGGTAAGTGTTGAACCTCAAGTTTTGTGCTTTGCTGCAATGCTTTAATTCCGATTATCATTTCCCTAGTGTAAATGCATTACTTCTAGTGTTATTATTTTCATTTGTTGGGCTTTTGTCCATTATCCTTTAGGTAGTATGTTCAGGGATTTAAGACAGGAGTACTCTGTGTTGATGTGCTTTTGAGTGTTTTTATGTTGATGGACTTTCATTCTGTAGTTTACTTTGATACTCATGTCTTCAGGGTTATTTCAGATTTTGATCCTATCTGGGATTTTATTTTGATACAATTTTAATAAAATTAATTTTCTTGGCCCTATTATATGGTTATTGGTTGTTGAAGTGTATGATCTGTTAAATTGCTGTGTCAATGAAGAAGTAGATAGACTTTGAAATTTTTGACTTACCCAAATACGATGACTGGGTTTCATTCTCTTCTTCTCTTTCCTTTCCTTTCAAGCTTGGAAACTGAAAGAAGATATAAAAGCAAATTAAAGTTTTGTTGTTTACGCAAATTTTGTTGTTATTTGTTTTTTTCAATACTAATGTAGGAACAGCACATGAAGGAATATAGAAGCGAGGGCTCTTCTCTTTAAGGGTTGGTCATAGTAACTAAGACAACCACTTACCAGTTGTGATGTATGAATTTCCAGTCGTAGTAATCAAGTTATGTAGTACTGATGTACAACTCTATTCATAACTTGGATAAAATAGTAACACTGCGGTAGAAACTTTTGGATTACATGTATGTGGAGTATTTGAAGTCAGCATTTACTCATTCCACTGGTTAAAAAGAAAGAAAAAGAAAACTCATAGCACCACAAGTTTTGGGTTTTGATGTTGTCGTCCTGGACATTGTAATATGTTATACAGAAACTTCATTTAACCTTCCGCATAGCCTGCAACGATAGCAGAAGCCTTCTATAGTACCTAAATTTTCAGAGGTCTTCCGAATGTGCAGGATAGTTTCTTGCACACGAAGAGTTTACTTATTAGCAATTTTAATTTTCACTTCTAACATACTTATTCATGCTACAAAAATTTTACGAGCCATAATTTTCTGGTTTGATTCTTCTACATGTAGATTTCTATACAGGAAGGCAGCCTAATCATCATGCATGCTATCAAGAGTGGCTGGGTTGGGAAAACATTTGCTTTTTGCTAACTGCAATGAATCTGAAGGAAGGAAGACTCGAATTCGACGCTCAAAGAAGGAGAGGAAGGCAATGGTTGAATCATTCATTGAGAAGTACTGCTTAATAGTTATCTTCATTAAAAAAAATTCTTTTGCTGAATATAAATGGTTTGGAAAGTTTTACTTATTTATATATTTCGTTGTTCTGACCCCTCACTCCCTTTCAGCTGGATTAATTGAACTTGTGCACTTCTTTCTCATGAGGACCTTGTTCTGTACGCTGGAACATTTTTTTGATAAGAAATGGTTTTATTAAAAAAAAAAAACAATATTTTTATGCACAAGAATAGTTCAGACACATTTCGCTAAAGGCAACAAAACAAAAGATACAAATTACAACTCAAACTTTCGAAGAATCCACAAGAGACCCAATGTGTGAAATGAGGGGTGAATAGACATCCATTGAAGCCTCCTCATTCTTGAAAAGCTGAAACATATTATTATTATCCTTGTATCCTTCTGTAGTGACGTGTATTTGATTAAAAAGCAACTTCTAGCAGCAAAATGTCATTATTGATCCTCATTGTATTTCCTTTTTTCTACACTAAGCAATTGTTAAAAGGTTTCTTTAGATAATCTTCCAGTCACAGTTCCTTTGATGGAAAGTATGTTGATCTGAATGTCTCTTTGCGAATTTAAAATTTGGTCCTTCTGAAAGGAATTTAACATCAATATGTTAAACTTGCCTGCAGGTGTCTTTTTACACAGTACGAGAACTTGTATGAGAAATAATCCAAGAGAATAGAGTCTTGGGTCCTGCCAATTTTACCCCCGAGGAAGAGGGGACTGATCATTTCCTGGAACAAGATCCGCTGGGTTCAGTTTCCATAGAACCTCAAACTTCTTTGACCACATTAGTAAATGAAACTCATCTAGTAACTAATAACCTCCACGATACAAATGGGGCTTTGCCTGTAGTTTCTGATGCACACTTTACTGCAAATGGACATCAGATGGTTAACGGAAGGCTTATCATGAATATTAGACAAGTAGATGTACGGAACCATCAATCCAATGAACCAATAAGTATGGAGTTTCAAGTAATTGAGCCTTTGGCTGAAAGAAAGAATCTCCAACAAGAGTTAATAGCCCCATGTCCTACACTTACTCCTGTGAGAACTGATGTGATAGTGGAGACATTCCCATTAAAGCCTCTTACTAGGACAACTGAATGTTTGGAAGAAGGATTAGGAGAAGTATGGGACTCGAGTATGTTTTCAGAAAAACAAGGAATTAAAGATATGGAGTTGGAGCAAGGCAATGAATGTCCTAAACTGGATGAAGTTTAGTACACATAATGTCAATTTGGGGGTTGAGAAAGCAGTAAATATCGTATCAAGTCTATTATTGGAGAAAGGCCCTTGTATAAAAGAAGGGGAAGCAGAGAAAAACCTAAGAGATCCATTGTTGGAAAGCTCAAGGCAAGCTACCCCAAAGGAAAATAGAGGACACGAGTTTCAAGAACAGACACCTGAAGTTCAAATATCTTGTCGTAATTTTACAACCACTGAAACACTTGAGCAGAGCCAAGCAATTACTGAAGCTGAGGTTAGCTTATCCTACTCTGTTTTTGTCCTCCTGGGTGCATTCAACGCTTCTATTGCTTTTTATACTTTGTGCTTTTGGTTTCACTTCTTATATCTATGGGCAAATATAACTTTAAGGCTTACTTTTAGTATGCCACCTATGCTGTTGGTGGCATGATGGAGAATCTGAAATCATTTCCTAGAAACATAATTTTTTTTAGGCTTGTTAATCCGTGCTTGTTTAAGGTCTACAGCTTATTCTTGAAGTTTCCTGGACTTGTGCATGTGTACTGTATCAGAATATCTCATCTTTCTAGTGTAATTATTCTTTTTAATGTTGATTCTGCAAAACAGGAGTATACTAGAATTTATTTTCTTAACCATAAGGACTTATTGGTTTGAACAAGCCCCATATTTATCATGGATTATCTGGTGAGAAGAAATTTCTTCTGATAAGATTTTTTATGGAACTGCATGACGTCAAATAGAAAGAATATTGTTCTGGTTTTGTTATTGTTTAGAATACATAATCCTAGATATTGCCGGGAAGTTAAAGTACATTGGATATTTATCTTCCAAGCTTTGTTTTATGCAACCTTTTCCATTTTGGGACTGGGGGGAAATATAATGGTTTTCTCGTGGTACTTTTTTATAGCCTAAACTGAGTTGGACAGAGTTCATAGTCTGAATCTCAAGGCATTCCTGCAAAGCAAAGTTGGTAGTGTGTTATAGACAATTTTTACTTAATGTGGATTGGGTAGAGAAGATCTTATTGTCATTTCCCAGGGTCCAAATGAAACATGCACAGACAAGGTTTATTTGGTTTTGAGAGGTTGAGGCTGAAAGGGATTCTTTAATTTGAGTATTACTTTTTGTGGTGGAGGCCTTTCTTTTCTCTAGGAAATTTCTGCTTAATTCCTTGAACTTTATTTAATATATTTTGTGAGATGTGACCGAGGGTATAGCTCTAGATACAGTAAAATGGTGAAAGAAAATTATTCTGGCATGTGCCAACTAATTTTCATTTCAGATTAACATACCCCAAATAATTGTTGTTAGGGAGAGACTGGGTATTAATTTTTCTAGACATGGCCATAGAAAAACAATATACATTGTTTCCTCTTGGCTTGTCCATCTGTTTTTGCTAGTTCAAACCTAGTAAATCAAGATTGGGATGCATTTAAGCAACAGGTAGTGTATTGGCAATGCTAGATATTTTCCCATAGTTGGATAAAATTATTCTGTGACCATCTCAAACTTGTATACTTAAGACCGCATGTGGACCATATTTGCATGCTGATATTATGTCACTCGTGACCTTCTCCTTGACAAATTCAGATTCATTTGTGCCACACTGCCAAGCAAATTTAGTGTCAAGCCAAAAAAAAAAACCCAATTTAGTGATTTTGATATTAAATTTGTAATTACTGATTCATTAAGCTTATGGACGAATTTGCTGTAACTATTGTATATGTACTCCAACAGGTTATGAGCGCTCCAAATGGGATTTCTAGCACTAACACTGGCAGCCATAGCTCAGAGTCAAAAACAAAAGAGGAAACTCCAGTAAATGTTAATGTATATGAAGCTCAACTTAGTGGGAGCTCCCAGAAAAAAAGCAAACCAACTTTGGATAGAATCAACCTGTAAGTATATTTGGTGATTTTCAAATGCCATGTTATAGAGATATGGTCTACTGACCTTTATTACAATCATTGATTTATCTTCCTTATGATTCTTCTGCAGAGAATCGTGGGAAGGAGCACCAAAAACTTGTGTGAAACCTGAAAGTAATCCTCTTCTGTCTATTTTCAAAGCTTTTGTTGATGCATTTGTGAAATTTTGGTCAGATTGATGTTGCTAGTTTTCCTTTCCACAATTTATTATATATATATATATATATTTTTTGTCTGACCATTTTAGTCGAACCATCAATTCCTTCCACAGCGACAGCAACAGTAACGATTCCACAGCTTGGAACCTCATATTCTAGATATTGTTTTTGGACCGTGGAGAGCTTAGTTTTACCAAGAACAATTAATATATATCCATGTTACTGTCCCTGTCTCTCATAATATTGTCTTTTATCTTTTGCACTTACATATAATTGCTGGTTAAAAAAAGAAATCATCAAGAACAAAATTACAAAATTGGTGTGCTTTTTATAAACCAAAATGAAAATAGTAATTAAACATTTGCAGAAAAGATCTTATCTTAAAGTAAACTGCCAAATACCAATATCAAATTAATGTCATTTCAAGATATATTTATACCAAATGAACATTAATCTTTTTGAGCTATAGCAGTGATCATTATTCTTTTATAAGTAACTAAACTATATATTCAGTATTTTTTTATTTTATAATAAACCAATTATAGTGAAGTTTTCATTAATTATACAAGTCCTCATGATCAATATATGGTGCCCAGGAAGTTTAATAAAAATAACAGAATTCGTGCATTAAGTAATACAAAGAGAAATAGGTAGAGGGAAACTAGTTTATACAAGTCCTCATGATCAATAACAGTATTTTTTTATTTTAAGGTCTACAGCTTATTCTTGAAGTTTCCTGGACTTGTGCATGTGTACTGTATCAGAATATCTCATCTTTCTAGTGTAATTATTCTTTTTAATGTTGATTCTGCAAAACAGGAGTATACTAGAATTTATTTTCTTAACCATAAGGACTTATTGGTTTGAACAAGCCCCATATTTATCATGGATTATCTGGTGAGAAGAAATTTCTTCTGATAAGATTTTTTATGGAACTGCATGACGTCAAATAGAAAGAATATTGTTCTGGTTTTGTTATTGTTTAGAATACATAATCCTAGATATTGCCGGGAAGTTAAAGTACATTGGATATTTATCTTCCAAGCTTTGTTCTATGCAACCTTTTCCATTTTGGGATTGGGGGGAAATATAATGGTTTTCTCGTGGTACTTTTTTATAGCCTAAACTGAGTTGGACAGAGTTCATAGTCTGAATCTCAAGGCATTCCTGCAAAGCAAAGTTGGTAGTGTGTTATAGACAATTTTTACTTAATGTGGATTGGGTAGAGAAGATCTTATTGTCATTTCCCAGACTCCAAATGAAACATGCACAGACAAGGTTTATTTGGTTTTGAGAGGTTGAGGCTGAAAGGGATTCTTTAATTTGAGTATTACTTTTTGTGGTGGAGGCCTTTCTTTTCTCTAGGAGATTTCTGCTTAATTCCTTGAACTTTATTTAATATATTTTGTGAGATGTGACCGAGGGTATAGCTCTAGATAAAGTAAAATGGTGAAAGAAAATTATTCTGGCATGTGCCAACTAATGTTCATTTCAGATTAACTTACCCCAAATAATTGTGGTTAGGGAGAGACTGGGTATTAATTTTTCTAGACATGGCCATAGAAAAACAATATACATTGTTTCCTCTTGGCTTGTCCATCTGTTTTTGCTAGTTCAAACCTAGTAAATCAAGATTGGGATGCATTTAAGCAACAGTTAGTGTATTGGCAATGCTAGATATTTTCCCTAGTTAGATCAAATTATGCCGTGACCATCTCAAACTTGTATACTTAAGACCGCATGTGGGACCATATTTGCATGCTGATATTATGTTACTCGTGACCTACTCCTTGACAAATTCAGATTCATTTGTGCCACACTGCCAACCAAATTTGGTGTCACCAAAAAAAAAAAAAAAAAACCAATTTAGTGATTTTGATATTAAATTTGTAATTACTGATTCATTAGGCTTATGGACGAATTTGCTGTAACTATTGTGAATGTACTCCAACAGTTTATGAGTGCTCCAACAGGTTATGAGTGCTCCAAATGGGATTTCTAGCACTAACACTGGCAGCCATAGCTCAGAGTCAAAAACAAGAGAGGAAACTCCAGTAAATGTTATTGTATATGAAGCTCAACTTAGTGGGAGCTCCCAGATAAAAAGCAAACCAACTTTGTATAGAATCAACCTGTAAGTATATTTGGTGATTTTCAAATGCCATGTTATAGAGATATGATCTACTGACCTTTATTATAATCACTGATTTGTCTTCCATATGATTCTTCTGCAGAGTAATCTTCTTCTGTCTATTTTCAAAGCTTTTGTAGATGCATTTGTGAAATTTTGGTCAGATTGATGTTGCTAGTTTTCCTTTCCACAATTTATTATCTTTTTTTTTTTTTTTTTTTTTTCTTTTTTTGAGCTGTGGCAAGTTTTATATCTGCAAATGAATGCATGGAATTGTACTTGGGTATTCTTGATAATTAAGTTTTATGTGGCAAGTGTTTTTTTTCCCTTTCCACATCACTGATCCCACTTTCATTTCTGACCATTTTAGTCGAACCATCAATTCCTTCCACAGCGGCAGCAACAGTAACGATTCCACACCTTGGAACCTTATATTCTAGATATTGTTTTTGGACCGTGGAGAGCTTAGTTTTACTAAAGAAAGCTGAAGGTAGTTTTACCAAGAACAATTAATATATATATCCATGTTACAGTCCCTCTCTCTCATAATACTGTCTTTTATCTTTTGTACTTACATATAATTGCTGGTTAAAAAAAGAAATCATCAAGAACAAAATTACAAAATTGGTGTGCTTTTTATAAACCAAAATGAAAATAGTAATTAAATATTTGCAGAAAAGATCTTTATCTTAAAGTAAACTGCCAAATACCAATATCAAATTAATGTCATTTCAAGATATATTTATGCCAAATGAACATTAATCTTTTTTAGCTATAGCAGTGATCATTATTCTTTTATAAGTAACTAAACTATATATTCAGTATTTTTATTTTATTTTATAATAAACCAATTATAGTGAAGTTTTCATTAATTATACAAGTCCTCATGATCAATATATGGTGCCCAGGAAGTTTAATAAAAATAACAGAATTCGTGCATTAAGTAATACAAAGAGAAATAGGTAGAGGGAAACTAGTTCCCTTTATATAGCTTCAAAATGAGAAGAAATACATGCAGACACTGAATTAGAATACAAAAAGGAATGCTGTTGGGAAAAAAAATGGTAGTTAGTCAAGCCATGAACACACCTATTAACTTTACGAAAAACAAAGTTAATTTTCGCATATTGAAAGAAACTTGTCAATTGTCTGCAATCATTAAAAATGGTACTAAAATGATTAAGCGAATTATCTTCCTTAAATAAGTAGAGACAACCATGACGTCAATCTCAATTTTAATTTCGAGTCTTGCAATATATTTTTTATAGCTAAAAGAAGGCGATGCTTGAGCCCCCAAATTTCTGCCAAAGTATTGGTTTCATAACCAATGTTGAAGAAGAAACCTGCAATCCAGTTACCCCACTTATCCTTCAAAATTCCATCACCAGTTTCCAGTAGAACCTGAGTTAGAGAAGGCTGAACCATTTGTATTTAATTTGAACTAATTAATTTTGGGAGGTTTCCAAGAAATATTATTTATTATAATAATTAATCATAATTTTAGTGTTATTTTAATATATAAATTATTGTTTTTAAAATAATTTTTTATTAATTTATTATAAGTTAAGTATTTGTAAGACACCTGTTAGATTCAAATATGAAAGGGCGTGCATGAATCATATTTCATGGGCATCAGATCCTAGAAACAGAGAGCCAACGAAATTCTACTGATTTCTTTGAGAGGTTTCCAAGAAATATTGAGAAGCATGTGATGAGAATTCCTTTTGTTGGCAATTGTTTTGATTTTAGTAATTCCACTGATTTCTTGCTTTCCACAATTCCTAAAAATAGAGAGCCAAAGAAATTCCTTCAAGACCGTGGGCGACATCTAACCCTTTTTTTTTTGGGTAGAAACGACTTAAGTAGAATATTTACAGTCTCTCATTAATGAAAATAATATTGTTCTAGCGACTGTCTTATTAAAATTTTATAAATAAAAAATTATATTATTTATTACGATAATTAAATATAATTTTAGTTTTATTTGAATATATAAAATATTATTTTAGATTTTTTATATCTTTACTATAAGTTAAGTGTTTTAAGACACCTATTAAATTAAATATGAAAGGGTGTGCATGAATCGTATTTCATGGATATCAGATCCTAGAAAACCAAATCTCCTTTGGATTGATATTTGCCTTTTTAATTCTGAATTTATTATTCTAAAGTGTAGATATATATGTTTGTCTCGCATGGCTTCATCAGCAAATAGGGAAACAAAAGTTAAAGAAAAATCTTACTGATACCAATTACATCTACACAGCTGAGTATAGCTATAACTGTCTCTTCCTCTATTTTACTTTTCTTTGTTATAGAAATCTTTCTTCTATTGCTTTCATAGAATTAAATTACATATAATTTGGTGTAGGTGTATATATATATTATGTGGTTGAACAACAAGGATTTATTGTAAAAATTTCGGCATTTGAAAAAAAAAAAAATTGAAATCCATAAGAAAAAAGAAAAGAAATGATAGTTATTTTTTAGAGTAAGAAAAATGAAAATGTATGTAAGGTACCTCACACATTACGGTAGAAAATATTGCGTTCCCATATCATAAATCTAGAAAAATCCTACTGTAACTATATCGGGATCAAAATTAAGATTTTTTTCAAGAATAATCACGATAATGCATGAAAACGTAAAATTATCATAAATACAGGTACGGTGACTCGAACATAATCATCCTCATGTATGGACATGCATGCTTTAATTAATTATGAAATTAAACCACCCCAGTATATGGTGTAGGTGGAAAGGAACAACTCCATGTTCTCTGTTGATATTATATATTTTATAGATTCAATCAACTACGTACAAATGATAATTGTCTGCTTAATTTGTGGTGTAGTTCAAGTACTCAACAAATATGTTTTTTGGTGCTGTCTAGAATACATCTTTAAAATACAATATTTCAAACCAATTCATTGTATAAGCCTCCAAATATATATATATATATATATATATATATATCATGATTCATGAACTTATTTTATCTCCTTGTTCTATGTAAATCATTGTCAAGAAAAATCACATGTAACAATCAAGCATCAATTAATAAGGGATCATAATCAGATTTGTTATCACTATTCTTCTTTCTTTTTTTCCCTCCTAAAATGTAATAATTAAAAATAAATTTTTTACATCTTATCACAATTAAATAAATAAAAAATCGTAAATAAATATTTATCTTATTCATATCCACTCATATTATTATATAAATTACTTATTTTGAAATTTGAAAACAGAATATAAAAACTTATGATTGAGTATGATATATATATAGTTCAAAACTTCACATGGAAAGATTCATTTGGATGATCATGGACTGTTGGTTGGTATTTGGTAAACCAAATCTTTAGTTTCAAACAAATTTTTAGTGATAGAGAGAGAAGTTAGATGATGGAATTCAATAATTGCATTAGGGAATGGTATCCTATGTAAATAAAAAACAATATTATTATTGGATTGCAGAGGTTTGTCGTTGTATGACACAGAAAAATAGGCACGCAGTCTGTCCTGTTTGAGGTCACACCAATGCGCACGCGTGTCTATATTCTATCTCAACATCGTGCATGGTCAATTGGTCATCCAACAACTCCCGTATTTATGCATAATATTACTCCACTCAATTTGGATTGCTTTACATGCAAAATTAGAAGTTTAAATTGTAAGTCCATTTATACAACAAAGTTATTTGATAATTAAACATATCGAGTTAAATCTATCAAAGTATTACCAAATTATGAATTAAATTTTGATGAAAATTGAAAACACATTGCAAGAGAATTTTTTTTCTTTTTCAATTTTTTTGTTCAAGTACAATTAAGGGAGCATTTAAGTAGGGTGGTAATGCTTCGGTCATAATTAAAACCGATTTTTTTTTTCGTTTAGTTATTTTTAAAAAAATTTTGATTTTGATTTAACAGAAATTATTGGTTCGATTTTTTATCATTCTTCTATTTTTGAAACCTGAATTGAAATTATATTTATATTTTAAAAAGTAAACTAATATTAATTTAAGCCTTATTTTTGTGGGCCACAATAATATATTTATGTTTTTGAAGGTAAAAAAAATTAAAAAAATAAATATTTAAGCTTTTTTTTAGGTCAAATCATTTATAATTTTTTTTAGAAAAATATTTATATAAATATATTTTTTAGGCACAATAATTAGGGCCAATATTTAAGCCCAAATTAATTGAATTAACTGAAACTGAACCAATTCAATTAAAATCGGTTTGGTTTGGTGGCCTAATTTTACTAAAACTTGAATTAATCGAAACTAAAGCTCAACCAAATTTTTGGTTTGATTACTTATACTCTTAAAAACCAAATTGAACTGAACCAACCTCTATCTTTAAAGAATCAGAAGAGGCCATGGTCTCTCAATTTTTTTAACAAATATTAATATTATAATTAAAAATTAATTCTTAACTTTCTATACTTCTCTTGTTTAATATTGTGATCCTCCCAATTTTCACTTTTTAGACTATATAGTCCTAATAATAGGTTAAAACTTAAAAGCACAAGACTAATGAATTAAATTATTTTTTTGTGCATATAGTTTATAAATTTTTGTTACAGAGTTATTAAATTTCTTTTATATATATATATATATGTTACGTAGTTGAATACGTTACAGTTATACTTAAATAATATTTGATTATTATATTATAAAACTCAATAGTACCAAAATCTAAATTAGGTATCTCAACAAAGTAAGGAGTAGTACCAATTTTTATTAAAAAAAAAAAAAAAAACAATAGTCTCCTCCCACAATCTTCGCTAAAATAGAAGGAAAAAAGAAATATGAATGTCAATAAACACTTGCCGAAAGGAAAAAAGAAAGAAAAAGTAATGATTCCAATTTCAGGAGATTGTTCAGACTTCACCTTAAAAAGCGCGTGGGCCCATTTTATTTTGCCTCTAACTTAAGTTTTGCGTTCCACCGTCTCTATCACACAAAAGCTTATTTGCTTGTTTCACCAAAAAGAATGAAAGGGTATATATGTCAAATTAAAATTTAATAGAACCGGTTTAATAAATTCTAATAAGATTTAGGACCAATTTAACATTGTATATAGGTACTCAATTGTTATATAAATGAGACAAGTTTGTACTTTGACTTGCTTATTTTTCTTCATAAAAATAATACCAATCAACTTTAATGAATATGTAGAATATATGAATTTTTTAAATATGTTGAAGATTAATACTTAAACGGGTTTGGATTCGGGTTGGATAAGTGTATTTTAAGGAACTATATATATATATATATTTATTGTGATTTCCACTTTGCCCCTAATTAACAATTACCTCATAAACTATTATGTGTGTGTCAATCATTGGGCTGTTATTCTTAGTAAAAATGACAGTATTACAAATTATGATTTTCCCATCACTAAAATTAGGGGTGTGCAGCTGAGCGATCGTGAGTAGAGACGAAATATCACCTAATAGGACCACATCGAGTGGACTAAAATTTCATCCCACTTTTAAAGTCGAGTGATTGAGTAAGAGAAAATTTCACCTATTATAAAATTAGGATGAATCAAATAGGTCAATTAGATTAATTTTTTTATAATTAATAATTATTTTTAACCTATATTAAGGTTTAAAAGATTATAAGAAAAATACTAAACTATAATTTTTTAACTAAATAAATATAGATTAAAATTTTTTAACATTGCAAAGTATAATTGAAAACTAAAGTAATAATAAATATTTAACAATAAGTTAAAATCTAATATTGAAATAATAATATTTCATATTATATGTATAATTTTTACATATAAAATAATTAAAAAATAATCAGTAATAATATCAACGTGTAAACCTACATTCAAAATTTTCCAATCCGAACACCTGAAGCAAAGATTAAAAAAATCACCCGACTTTAAATTCTACTTTTAACGGATTGTTGAATTTCAAGCGATTAAATGAGTCGATCTCAGGTTGCGGGTTTTTTACACCCTTAACCAAAACATCCCAAAGCTCATACCAAATCTCTCGGTGAAGTAATTAAGCTACTAACCCAAAAAGACAACCAGTTCCTACCTTTCATCCAACTTTAATACTACAAATTAACAAATTAAGCAAGCTAGTTATGTCCCCAAATATTAATTACTAGCATTTTTTTACCAACAAAAAAAAAATATTTACTTAACTAGACCACCAACTCCTCTTTCTCTCTCCTAGTTTCTCTCTCTTGGCTTCTGACGCACGTTTTGAGAGCATTTCCATAAGTTTCACACAGAGAACCTGTGTCCATATATATATACCCACCTCATCCTCTAGTTTTTGATCCCGTCCAAGAAAATTAAATAAAACTTGAGCAGAGCTAGAATTCTACTGTTCTTCGACGGCCAATACCATGTCAACGGATCTACAACTCCGCCGCCTTGACTTGCCGAAAATTCGACTTACGATCCCTACAATCAAATCATCGTTGACGACACCGAAAACCGATGTTACCGACAGAAACGATGTCGTTTTTGGGAGGCAAAGCGATTCAGAGAACGACGACGACAGCTGCACCACACCGACATCCAAGGAAAACAGAATTCCTGCGATCTTAAGTTGTCCGGCGGCGCCAATGAAACCGAAACGGGTGGCGTCGTGTAAAAGGAAGCTGTTAGGGGAGTTTCAATTTTTTGAGGTTTCGAATCGGGAAGAGCTGGATGACTTTTTCAGATCATCGTCTGTTGCTATTTCTGTTAAGAGGAGTCGCTGCAGTCGTAAATGAATATTTTCTCTTCTTTTTATTTTTATTTTAAGTTTATGTATTTTTCTTCCACTTCCTCAATTTTTATTTTCACACTTAATTGTTATACATATCCCACTTCCATAAGATTGGATTACATGAAAAATCACCAATTATGTGTTCATTTGATTAAATTATATTTATTTTGATGTTCAATTTTCTTTCTTCTTCTTCTTCTTGATCAAGTGGGCATTTTCTATTTAATTTGGATTATTTATTATTTGATGAAAATCTTAGATTAACAAGCAAAAACATAGTAATTATAAGACAAAGTATGATTTTAATGAGGGGGAGATCATGAGTTATAGTTGCTTATTGATAATATTCTATCATAATTAATAGACATTGTATTTATAATTCAAGTTGTGAATTATTTTTTTTAAAGATTGTTGTGTACATGTATGATATACGAAGATTTTTTTAATTTTTTTCCTACTAATAATTAAGAGTCTTTGATTTTTATTTTATTTTAAAGAGGTGTTGGTTAAGATGGTTCATCTGTCTCTGTTGAGTTTGACAAATATGTGAATGCTTGAGTATTGGGCACGGCTTAATTTGGGATTTGATGTGATTAAGAGGATTATTATTTTAGTTAAAGAAGAAGGTGATGGATTTTGCATACGTGACGTGTTGAAGTTTGCAATTTGCAATATTCAAATATTATTAGGTGGAATTTGTCTCATACGATAAAATCCAATTTTACTATTGATCCAAACCAAAATTCAAAATTCATGTGTAACATGGAAAATGCACATGCACCACGTTTGAATCAAATTATTCAACCCTTTGTTTTTTTAGGTTATAATTGTGGTTCGAGTTACAAATTTCATATAGAGTGAATTACCTCAAAAAATTTATGATACTATTCATTATCGTTGAAAATTAATATATATTTTTTTTCTTTTGAAAATAAAAGAGATACTCCTCCTATCATTTGTATGCTGTATGAGCAGATCGGGAATAGAATTAAAGAACCCTCAAATCATTTGATGTATGATGATAGAATTTGGTGTGCTGATTTATGGACCATTTTTCATTTATGTCCATATAACAAGAATAGTCCCCAGCCCCATGTGCCTATTTAATTTTAGTACTGAATTTAGAAACAGAATAATAATAATAAATAAATAAATAAAAAAACAGGCTGGTCCAGAGCAGAGCCATATCAATTTAGCCACATGAATTGGCAATGACTTAATTAATGGTCCCATGCATATATTTTGTGGCCACCTTTATCTATACGTGTTTTCTAAGTCATCCTAAAAAGTGTGTTGGATTAATTAAAATTAAAGAAAATTTGTCATCCTCAACCACATAATATATATATGAACCTTATAGTATTTATTTATACATTAAGTAAGAGTTACTTTGAGGGAGTTCTTAACTAATAAGCTACTCTTTCTTATATTTAATTAATTATTCAAGATCTGATAAAATAAATATGTAAAAATTAGAAACCTCAAAATAATTCCCCAAGCAATTAATCAATTTACACAACTTAAATAACCAATGAAAAAATTTAAATTTATTCTGCTGATGATTTTGTTAGCTCAACAGATAAAGTCAGTTATTAATTTATTTTTTAATATAAAAATTCAAATTTTAATATAATTAACCAAGTAATTTACACAAAACTTAAATAGTGAAAGAAATTATCTAAATATTTTATATTCTATTAATATTGTTCAAGGCCATGTTAAGCTAGCTAATGGTAAACATAATGAGGCTAAAAGAGAATTGCAACTTTTTTTATATGTGACTAAAAGCCTAATTAAGAAACGTAACAAATCAAAAGCTTAGGAGGCGTCACTATCACTCAATGAATATAATGTGGAAAGGAAATTAATTAATTTCATGGACTGACCAAAGACTGACTCGGAAAAGAAAATCTTAAAGGTAAAAGAATAGAAAATGCACATCTAATTCCTCTAATTGGCAAAGAAAGAAAATCATGGAAAAGTGAAAGAAAAGATATCACTAAACTTGCTCTAATTTTTAGAGTGAGAAGTTCTACATCCTCTTAAAATTTTCTCAATGAGGCTGTGGTCTTCTATGTTAGGGCGGCAACGCCTTGTCATATTCTCTTTTTCTTTATTTTAAATAAATTAAATTTAAATCTGATAATTTTTATAACAAATTTAGAAGTTATGGGATTATTTTTATGACATAACTTGAGATTTTTTTTTCTTTCTAATTTTTGTAATGAAATTTGTCATTTTTCGTAGAATTTTTGTTAACTTGGATTTTATCTATCCCAAACTTATTTGGAGTTTCTAATCCGTAGTATTTGATGAATAACAATTTTTATATAGCTACAATACTTACACAGATATATCATGTTAAAGATATTAAATTATCGAGTTATAATTATTCTCTTATCATATTTATAAGTTAGAGTATAATTTTAGTTATATTATAAGACGAAAAGTTATAATTTATATTATAACGTTAAATCTGATCAGATGTTGTCAGTCTTGTAAGTACCATTTTGACTTGCTTACTAATTATAATTTCTAATTTTTTATATAAAAAAAAATTAAAATTGCTATTCCGTATTTTGATGGATCACTTTTGTCTACTAATTTGTGGTTGTAGGAATCTAATTTCTCATCATTTATTGGGAATTGAGTTTTACACTTCGTATTCCGTGTCTTTCGGCCCCAATTAAAATAAATAAGGAAGTATAAAAACACAAACAGACTAGAATTTGGACACTTTGTACTCTGTACTTAGATGGATATTGGATCCCTTGTAAGTGCCAGGTCGATTTGTACATCACATCTAAGCCCATCAGTTTCATCTCTCTTGTGGTCCAAAATCTGGCCTATTGGGCCTATTCCTGGTTTTTGTTATAATCTCAAATTTTTAATTTTTTTTTTTTCTATTTCAGTTGAGTATCATATAAGAATTATATAGTATAAACTTATATAATAAGTTAAACGAGTTATTGTCATTGTCTAACTAGATAAAATTATCTTTGATAGGTGTGTTGTTATCCAGGTTAGTGTTGGTAATGGATCGGGTTAGGCCATGATTTGACCTTGACCTGATCTACGTAAGTCCCTAATCTTATATAATGCTTTATGATTCGTAGATAAAATCCAGCTTGATTAAAAAAATATATATCAAGATTTGAATTTTACTTGTTCAAATTCTATATGCACAATATAATACATCAAGAGGTATACTACTAAGGGACAAGAGAAGAGACTCTAACTCTCCATCAGTACTTAGTTAGCTCTAAATAATGATGTATTAAAAAATAATTATATAAACAATATACTAATGCTTTTGAAGTGTATTGTTGATAAAATACTCTTTAAAGAGATATTCTCTGCATACAATTATATGTCTCTTCCAAGATTTCTATACAGTCTTATAGTTTTCTACTAAAAGAGATATTTTCTGTATATAAATAGGGTGCATACAATTCTCTTTTAGGATTTTTACAAAATCTTATAGTTTTCTACTAAAAGCCAATTCTTAATGGAAGCCTTCTTAAATATAAAGAAGAGTCATTGTTGAATAGTCATATCTCATTATGATAAGATTTAAAACAATTATGTTTGTAGTTTTAAATGTAAATAATTAATAAAATTGTTCATCAATAATAACAAAAAACAATTATTTATTTTCCTTTTAGCTTTCCAACGTGGACATTAAGTTACAATTTATCCAAAACATTACATAGAGAGACATACAAGAGAGAGTGAAGTGTCACTCGTTGCTACTATCATAATATATGAAATAGCATTCAAATTGTGGCACACATTTAATCCAATTAACCAACCATGGCCTCTTACATTTCCTTCATCGATCATAGCTTTCTTCATTGCTCTGTCCTTCTCAAGCTTGAACTTCACCTTGGCGACTCGCCGTCTTCTTTAAACAACTACTCCAACCCTGGACCAAATTTTCCCACTTTGCCTATACCAACATTGCCACCATTGCCACCATTGCCATCATTTCCAACATTGCCTACTATCCCATCTCTTCCACATCCCACAATCCCAACAACACCACAAGTTACTCTGTCACTACTACCAGCTCCTACTTCCATTCCAACTATCCCCACCATTCCCTATTTCCTTTTCTTCTCACCACCACCAGCTGCAGCCTGAAGCCCTTGAGTACGTATGTTGATCAGCTCATAATTATCCCTAGCTAGGTTCTGAAATTGGTTTGATCACCATGGAGTTGCTTATGATTTTTACAATATACTTCTAGGAGAGTTAACATCATTCCCTTTCTTAGTTGTTTATAAGTATGCGGAGATTGTTTCCAATTTCGCATTACTGATGTACTTTGAATATGCATTCACTATGAAGTTGCTATTATTGAAAGATGCATAAGAAAACGAGTTTAAGTTGATGATGACTCATGAATTGGATATCGTTTCCAATTCCACAAACATCTTTACTTGCATTCTGCTATGACTTATTTCAAATTCTTCGTTGTATCTTTCTTCATTTTTATTATTCCGTGTCTAGTCTAGCTATATCAATGCTGGCATACCAGCTCCGGCTCATCTTCCTTGGCAAAATGCACCCCTTCCCCTGCCACCTCTGCTGGCATCTCTGCCTTCACCTGTAACCACTCCTTCAATCCCCTCCACCACTTGCAACTACTAACTGGTGATTAACCCTTTAATGCATACATGTCTTATGGGTATGTCACCTAAATGGCTAAATTAAAGTTCCACTGTGTTCTTGTTATTGCTTTCAATAACAAGAATTTTGAGCCCTGCTTGCTAGCAGCATAATTCTAAAACTGAAAATAATCAAAACTCGTACAAAATAACATAAATAAAAACTAAAAATTGCAACTTTAATTCACTTGAAATCTTGACCAAGTAAAACAGCTAGATATACAAACGACTAACTAAAAAACATCATATAAAACATTCTTTTTTCTAAAAATATTCTCCTACTCTTTCTCTGGAACCAGAATATCAAAGTTGCTAACAGTCCATTCCGCTTCTTGACCACCACTAACGTAAATTTCAGTTCCCAAATCTATTGACGGCCAAAATCTCTCTACAGGTTCTGTATTTGGATCCTGCATAAATATTAGAAAATGATAAGATTAAATAGTTTATCCTAGTTCTTAAATTGTTAGGTAATGTCTCAGAAATATTGAATTTTATATATTTACCTGGTAAAAATAAAGTGTTTGAGAAAGCCTTCCAGCGTCGAGTTCCCATGTTCTTGGATCACCAATCCAACCCTCACCCATCTTTGTTGGATACCCGAATTCACCCCAAACCGGGTGAGGCAAAATTTGCATTATTTCTTGAGGTTGAGGATTACTATAAGCATCACAAAAATTGTAAGGCTCTTCCAAGTATTCAGCATTACCAGGAGAGCAATAAACATGATAAGCATCATATGGGAAGTTATCAACATCGGTACGATGAACTCGAGTTCCATTTGCAAAAGTATGATAAGGAGGGCATTGATGAATACTTTCTTTCGTGCACCATTTCTTAGTTTCTGGGTTTATGATCATCTCACTGTATCTGGTAACATCAGAAGTCACATTTCCATCACATGGCTGCCCATTATTTTTCCAACAGCTTCCTATGTCCAGCAGGTAGAATTGGCTCCTTGGTCCTCCTCCTTTCTTTATGTCCAGAGTGAACCTCACTTTAAAATTTGGTGACTTTGGTACCTATATATCACAAAGATTATAACAAAATTATACTACGCAACATGATATTTGTGACATTCAAAGTGATATATGGGTCTCATATCAGGTGTACACTAAGTTGATCTAAACAATATTAGCCCGTTTTTTAAGAACAACCAATTTTGGGTCAGTGACAATTTCAGTTAAAAATTATGATAATATATGACTTACAATTTTTGTCATTCCTCTTGTTTGATAATGATACCCACCAGAGAAACCAGTTGTAGCATCTGACCGTAAGTAAAGCATTAGCCATGGATACTTTGATGAAGTCTTTAAGAAATGATGAAAAGTCCAACTTCCTTTCCCAAGTTCCTTTTCCCATGTCACAGAATAATAAGAAGTATCATTCTTAATCACTCCCTTTGTAACATCAGCATCCAAATCCCATGTCCCATAAAAACTTCCCCTCATAAGAGTACTTCCCTTCTTATCACCTTTGACAGTACTAGAATAATTGTGGTACATCAATGGCATGTTCATACATCCTAGACCGAAGCACGGAAACCGAGACTCTTGGAAGAAAGGTTTTGGTTTCTTTCCATTTTCTGGGCAAGCCGCAGCTAAAGTATCCATGTTACCACTCTTGAGCATTATCATCCAGAAATGCCATGGCCTTGGATCATCTTGAACTTGACATTTACTGGCTAAGTACATCTCTTTCTTCACAGCATAGCGGTTGATGTTGCCAATAGTTGGATCCACAACTGAGGAGTTTATTATTCCAAGCCTGTTATCTCTCTCATTCACCAAGTGTATAAGATTCACTTTCTTCATCTCTGAATATGATCAAACACCATTAAATATTGTTTGCAAAAAAATTTGTTGATTAAATTGTGCATGTGTACATGGGTCATTAATTAATTCAAGGTAGATGAGTAGGCATCACATGGGACTCTATGCGAGAGATGACCTGGAAAAACAGACTAAATATATAATAATAACTGGAGATGTCTATTTACTTATTTTTAATCTTAGAGATACTCCCCTAATGTGGAACGTGAAAATCAAGAGTCGTAGCCTAGCGTGGGAGTTATCACATTAATAATAACAACGTTAAAAAGACTATGTAAATAGATGTAAACGTACCATTTGATTGAAAATAGTTGACATCAAAGCAATCTGCCATTCTTGGGCTTCCCATGTTTGGTGCTTCTTCACCAACTTCATTACATTGATTCCAGGATTCAATGGCAACTCTAAGACCATCTCTTTTCATCCCTGGATCGCCAATAGCCGATATATAGTCTTCTTTACAGCTTGTACATAACTCAGAAAGCAAAAGTGAAAAAACTAGGACAATACAGAAAATACTTCTTAGCTCCATTACTTTGCAAGCTTTAATTCTCTAAATTAATGACTAGTTAGACTGCAGTCCAATATATATAATGAATATTTGCATGCATGTATATTGACTGAGTTACGTTAATTTGATGATGAGGATTCCTAAAATCAAGGTTCGTGATGAAAACTGCATATGGATAAGAGTTAAATTTACTAAATAAAAGGGATAGGGATCTTATTGTTTGACTTATATTCTGGTTACCTTCTTGTAATGAAATTTGCTTACCTACAAATTGTTAGTAAGTGAAAAAAGTGATCTTGATAAAAAAAAATAAAAATTGGTGATCATATTTAGCCCATCAAATTATAAATTATGTAAAAGGTTCATATAATTAAGCTTTTTCTAATATTTATTTCTTAATTTGTGCTTAATTTGGTAGTAAGATGATGTTTATCTCACACACAAAATAGTCATTCACATTAGTTGTAAGACCGCATCTTACAATTTATCATCGTTAATTACCCTCTTATAGTTGATTAAAATATAGGCCGGAAAATTGGATAATAAAAATTCTATTATATATAGAACTTTGTGTTAGTTTGCTCCCGAATTCAAATTATTGTAGAACTCGTGAGAGTAGCATAGGAAAAATAATATAATATTTAGTACAATTATTTTAGTATTACTAATTATTCATTATATCTCTCTTTTTATATATATATATATATAATTTTCGTGGCACACGCATGCTAAATAAATAAATAAATACACATATAAATTATAGTTTATAAAAAATAATACTCTATGTTAATGATATTAAATAAATAGATTAATACAATAAAATTTTCAATGCATAATATAAGCATATTTTTCTTTTAAGAAATTCTAAAAATGAAAGAAAAATTATCACAACAATTTTATAATATAAAAACTATACTTAGTTTTTCTTTTAATTCATAGATTCTTTTTTATAAAAATTTAATTTATAAAATTGAGAAGAATTTAAAAAAATATTATTATTTCTAACTTATTAAATAAATAAATAAATCAATTTTAATTACTATTGATATATATTTATTAATATTAAAAAGAATTAGGACAAAAAAAAAAAATAGTCATAAAACAATTACTATCCTCTTAAAATATTAAAATGGAGAAGTAAAAAAATAAAATAATAAATTGCCTATTTGAAATAAAATGACAACTAAAAGTATCTATCTAACAGTAAAAATTCTTCTTTAATCTTAAGAATTAAAAATTAAAGCAACAATATTATAATCATAGAAATCACACTCTTAATATATATATATTTTATAAACTATTGTTACTTGTGCTTATGCAATTTATATTTAATTAAAAAATATTAAGAATATATTTTTCATAATTAATATTTATTTTAATCAATAAATTTGGGAAGAGCTAAAAAAAATTATGATTATTAGAAATCAAATTGATAAATTCAATTTTAATTACTATTGACATATAATTATTAAAAAATTATAAATCGAGAAGAATTAATAAAAATAAAAATCAATAGTTCTAAAGTAATTACAATTCTATTAGTGGATAGTCTTATTACCACAGTCAATATCTTTAGGGTCACAGTCTATTACATAGGCTAAATTTTATCCTTGCTAAAATACTCTTTTAGTCTTTCTTTTTCATATTTATCTTTCATCAAACTCTTTCTCTTTATTATTTATCTTTCATTAATCAAATTTCTTCTCACACTACAACTCCTCATCAAACTCTTTCTCTTTCTTATTTATCTTTCATCAAACTCTTTTTCTTCCTATGGCTAGCTGTTGTTAAATTTCAATTTTACAACTCTTTGGTTTTATTATTAGTTTATCACCTTAAGCAAAACAATGAGAATGTTAAAGTATAAATATCAGTCATTGTCATTTATGTAAATTTTAGCCATTCTTGAATCATGTAATCTCATTCACCACTTATATGAGCACACAATCTTACAATTCTAGGACTTCAAAAAAAAATTAATTAATTTGTCAATTTATTAAAAGATGAGACTGAGAGATCACAACCAAACAATGTGTGAGATGAGGGGAGAAAGATAAAGTAAAGAGGACAAAGATTATGAGAAAGATGGAAGATGAATGGGTTGGATAGATAGCGTATTTATTAATTGAGTACAAATTAATTAAGGATAAATTAGTCTATTCACAATATTTTATAATTAAAAAGTTGTGACTTTAAATATTTAGACTTGACAATAAATTCATATTTATTAACATTTAAATAAATCTAGAAGAATTTAAAAAAATGAAAAAAATATTTAAAACAAAATAACAATTAAAAATAGTTAAGTAATAATAAAATACAATAAGATAATTAAGAAAATAAAAAAATTATGTCATTAAACTATAGAAAATTTTATTTTAATAAAAAAAGGGTTAAATTTTGAAAGCCTCAATAATGCCTTGGTGAGCTACTAATTGAACTATGTGAGCCCAACTCTCAAACAATATAAACCCAGTTTAAACTTCAAACCGCCATTACCACTCTATACATAGACAGCTGTAGAATTCAATTAACATTACACCACCCACATTCACCGTTACCTCCCGCTCTTTCTCTTCGGATCCTATCTTCTCCAGCCATGTCCGCCGATCTACAAAACCGGCATGACTTGCCGGAAATCCGAATTGAAAACTGCAAGATCAAAACCTTGAGCGTATCTTCCGATGCCAATCACCAAAACGACGACGTAATTTCGCAAGGAATAAACGAGGCCGACGATGAGAGCTTGCGGACTCCGAAGTCAAAGAAATACAGAATTCCGGCGATTACGAATTGTCCATCGGCGCCCCGGAAACCGAGACGTTCGGTCCCGTACAAAAGGTGGCTTCTGGAAGATTTGCAGTTCTTGGATATAGTGAATCCAGACGAGATCGATTCGTTTTTCAGATCGAATACTGGTTCGCTTAAAAAGAACTTCCACCTTAAACGAATTGGTTAAGGCTTCCTCTTCCTTTTGCTAATTTGCTTCCTGTTTTCATCGTCAAATTTACACTCGTGTTTTTTGAGGGGCCTCCCCTTTTTGAATTCTTGGACTTTTTTTTTCTTTCTTTTGTTCTGATTATACTAAAAATTTGTTCTAATTTTCCCCCCTAGATTGGGATTTATATGTTTGTCAATAATCAAAAATATATAATTGAGTGTTTGATGAGTTTATAGATTTTAATTGTGGGAATTATATTTCTTTGGGCGCTAAGGAAATAAATTTAATTATGAATTATGATCAATTACTGTTGTTGCTGATTTATAATTCATAAGTTATTTTCAAATATATAATATTTACTTTTTAAATTCGAGATTTTTAAAGCCAGTGTTTTTATTTTCAAAAATGCATCGAAATAATATATATAATTTGAATATCGAATGGAAGTAAATCAAAATAACAATTCATATATTCTATCAAAATAATAATAATAATAATTCATACATTAGAAATGACAAAAATAACAATGAAATTGTCATTTCTATTTACATTCTTTCCACTTTGAGCTTTGCCCAACAAGTACAAAACCATACTGCTAATCAATTATTAATATTTTTAGTTAAAGTAAATATGGAATTATGTAAAATTTAGTTAAATCAGTTGACACCAGTTTCTATCATAAGATATCTAAAAATGAAGTGTAATTGTTATAAAGAATGTTGAAAATCAATGTCAGAACTAATTTATTTATATACATGTTCCTTTATCATAATTAAAGAGAAAAAATAATTACTACAATATAAGAACACAAAAAAATTATTCAAAGAGAGGAATATTGAATTTTATCACATCACATCACATCATGACTATCTAAGTAGTACACACGTATATGGCGAGAAAGCGACACCGGTGCCCAACAACTGCCTCTGTAGAAGTTTGGAAATTAGTACTGTTTGATTGAATTCCAAGCAAAATATTACTACTAGCCTCCCCTGCTATGAACCAAATAATTAAAAAATATGGCTTGGTAGCCTGATTGGAAGAAAATGCTCCAGCTCTTTTCTCCTGGTTTACAAAAACTTACCTCAAGAACAAAGTGTAATATCCTAAAGGCTCTTCTTCGTTGTGAGATGTGTGATTGTTTTTGTATGTAAGTTATAAGCACTAATTTGAATTATCATTTTGACCCATATGCCCAAAAAAGGTTTGAATCTTTGAGGAATGCACAAGGGTAGTATATAGAGATGGATTCCGTTGTATTTTTTGGGGGTTAGTGAAGATTAATTCTTGGGAAGCAATGAACCAAACTTTGTCAACAATTTAGGCAGATTGATGTTATGAAAGCACTCCGAAAAACATTAACCAAGAATAGCATAGGAACCTTAAAAGGGGTATGGATTTCTTCGCTAACAAGTAACAATCTCCATGACTAGCTAGCAAACATTTCTCCATGCAGCTCATGACTTGGACAATACTTAGGCGAGTTTGGTCCAGCTTTAGGTTGTTAACTATGATTTCAAACAATGGTTTGAGATGTTATTTGGTTGTAATATTTTTTTTTTTTTTGTGTTGTTTGGATGATTTTAAAAATTGTGGTTTCAAATTATTGCTTGAGATGCTTCTTCTTTTTTTGTATGTAAATTATTTAAAAAGTAAGAGAATGAAAGATGTGAGGAAGAAATTGATAAAATTGTGGAGAATAGAAAAAGGAAAGAAACGGATTATATTTATAGGTAAAAATTAAAAAATTAAAAATCAAATATTTTTTTTAAAAAATGGTTACATTCCATTAGATTTTAAAAAACATAAAATCTGAGTTACCAATAGTTATATGATGATTGCGCGGGTCAAGGCTTGCTTCCCAAACTCCAACTGAGACGTGAATTTTAAGGGCTAATCTCCCACTTGTTAGCAAATCAAGTAAATCCCAATCTCAAATGTCTATTTCAAACATCGGTTTGAGGGTTTGGCCTGCAAACCAAATAGACCTCGGCCGCTTCATTATCGAGTCTATGATGTCTTTGGGGAGTCCATGCCAGCATCTATAAGTTCACATTTTTTTTACTCATGACCCAGATTGCCATAGGGCGCTGAACATTGTCTACATCAGCTGCAACCCAAATAAGGAAATTTATTTCTATTCAAATTAAACATTAATTAATAACACAATTCCAATTAAAATGCAAATATGACAAATGGGTTTCCAACAATTTATAATAATATATTAATTCTTAATGTAAATCCAATTATAAACCTCATAAATTCATAATTGAAATCCCTAATTATAACCATAACCCCCCACCCCCCCCCCCCCCCCCCACATATATATATGTCCTAAGATTTCCAACTCACACTACTAATGATCAATTTCTAGAATTCAACTTGAACACATCAAATAGTCTTGTGTACATATTAAAATGTAAACTCACTAATCATATACACTTATATCCATGATTAATGAATCCGAGATTTTTTATGTCAAATAATCTCTTTTTTACTTCAAAATTTGATTATATTGATCAGTCATTCGAATATAATTAGTATTGTGTGATCTACATGTTTTACATATTAAATATATATTAAAAGAATAAGATCTTTAAATTATAACGTATTGATTATTTATATATTCACAAGACCTGAACTATGACTACGCACGAAAAAATATATTAAATATTATATATATACTTTAAAAACCATACTAATAAATTATATTGTTAATTTGTTTTATATTTAGATTAGTTTATTGGTAGCAACAGCTTTCTAAAAACTGTTTGAGCCCTCTCCCTTTTGAAACGCACAAAAGGTGATAAATAAATAAATAAAAGGAGAAATTTATTGGACCGCAGGAAACATGAGTGCAATAGCTAGATTGTTTAATTATAACAATATTTCGGTCTAATCAAAACCATGAATAAATGAATCTTAGTAGTGTATATATATATTTTAATATTTTGTAAATATACTAATCTCAGATGATTTCACCTAAAGTTTTAGAGTTGTGGATTGAATAGTGCATGCTTCCCCTACTAGCTATCAGTATATGAAATAAATACAACTCTTTAATTGTGGCAGTGATCATGAAGAAGGGTTCTATGAAATTAAGAAGCAACTGAGTAATAGAAAAGGAAAGAAGAAAATGTTCAACAATTTGAACAACCACAACAATGACAATTCTTGGGAGAGATTGGACTTCAAGTTCTCCAACTTTCAACTTCTTCAGGTCTCTCTCTCTCTCTCTCTCAGAGCAATGTTTTCGTACTGGTCTTTCTGTTTTTTTTGCTGTCAAAGATACCAAATTTTCATATGATAAGTGAGAAATCTAGTTTGTTTTCCAATATCAAATGGTTCATTATTTCCCATGAATATTTTTCTATTGCAGGTTCCAAAAGGGTATGACAAACTTTTTGTGTCTATCATATCTGTGGAAACTGGGAAAACCATCTCTAAGTCTGGCAAAGCATCAGTGCGAAATGGACAGTGCCAATGGGAAGACAGTTTGTTGAGTTCCATATGGATTTCCCAAGATTCTTTCTTTGAAAATGATGACTACCTCCTTAAGCTTGTTGTTGCCATGGTAATTATACTAGTCATGTTTTATGTTAGTTTCACTTTCTGTAAATTATTCAATACTCAACATTTCCCAACCTGAAATGATGTTTTCATTACAGGGTTCAGCTAGGTTTGGAACCCTTGGAGAAGCTACAGTTAATGTGGTGAATTACACAAGTTCAGAAGCTTCCATTCCACTGTCATTACCATTGAAAAACTCTTATGATGGGATGATCTTACAAGTAAGAATCTTCCACCTCTTGCAATATATGTAATGCTTTACAAATTTCTGATGAACTACTTTGTACTTGCATTGGCATATGTGAGCCCACAAGTTGTGTTGTGAAGTATGTGTTGGTGTGTGCCGAGTCTAATATCACGTGTATACTGAGTTGATCCGGGTTATATAAGTGACTTTAGGAAGTTTTGGTCTTGATTGTTCAGGTCAAGGACACATGATTTAGCTTATTTCTTGTTCGTGTGACATCTTAATTAGGCTATTTTGTAGCCTTGAATTTCACTTATCTGTCATGCCTTGATTGGAGACACTATTCTGTTATCTATCTTTAATTTCAACAGTTTCAAACTTTATTTTGCAGGTTAAAATTAAGTTCTTATCACCAAAAACTATACTCAGGTTTGCTGTTCGCCCAAAAGAAAAAAAAAAAAAAAAAGTTATGCAGTTTCAATTTTCAATACTATGTAATCATATAATAATAAAACTTGATTTTGATTTTTAAGGGATGAAACAACAAAAGATGCTGATTCATGTTTGGAGGAAATGAATGTTGACTATGATGACATAGAAAACAAGTCAGATGTATCTGAAATTACATTCACCAGGAGTGTCGTATTCGTATTGTAACCAGTGGGACAGCACATATCATCTAGGAGAACTAATCAGTAGCAGGGTATGTTCATCATGCTTCCACAGAAAGTTGTTTCCTTTTTACATTTCTATAGAACTACGAAACTTTTCATTCCTCTGACACGAGGTGACACCTAGTTCTGTTTTGTAACATGTTATCCCATTTATTTTTCACTGCAATGAGTTTATATCATTTCAGAATGGAATGAATTCAAACCAATCTGTTCCCTTTTGGTTACCATGATGAGTATACTGGCCAGTCTAGAAATTGACTATGGCCAGGCAGTAAAAATATACAGCACAATCCAATCTATCTTTATCTTTTTGCATGTTTATCACAACAGTTTCTGTAGTTTTGCTTCTTCTGACAATTTTTATTTCGCAATCCTTCAGGCTTAATAACAAGTGTTCTTCCTTTGTTACAGGAAGAATGCCTCATGGCATCGGGTTTAAATTGCCGCTATGGCTCCTTAGACAGTTCCATTGAGAGGGAAACTTTTGTCATGACCAATATGATTGAGAGAAACGATGCAACTCACTCTCAGAATAGCTCTTATTCTTTTTATGACGACTCCAGATCAAATTTTCCATTCTCAGCTTCAGTGAGAACAGATTCAAGAAGAACCTTTCAAAATCAGAAGGAAGACTCTTTGAGAGTTTCACACACAAACACAATTGACACCAATTATCAGGAAATGATGGCTCATATAAAGACCATCTGGATGCTGCAGAAGTGACAATCAAGTTACTACGTGCAGAAGCCAGGATGTGGGAACAGAATGCCCGGAAGCTGATGATTGATATAGAAACTACTGCAGAAGGATATAGTCGTTCCAATCAAAGCACCAAACAGATCTTGAAATGGAGCTATCAGCAACAAATGCAGAATGTGATGACCTGCAACATGAAATTAAGAAACTAAAAGTTTCGTTCGAGGATTCGATGGCGAAGCAAAAAGCCCTTGAAAAGTTGAAGTTTCAGACTGAAGATATGGATATCATTATTAAGGAACTGAAAGATGAGATAAAGTATGAGAAAGAATTGAATGCAACCTTGGCATTGCAGCTAAGGAAAACCCAAGATTCAAACATTGAGCTTATTTCTGTTCTTCAGGAGCTGGAAGATACCATTGAAAAGCAGAAATTGGAAATTGAAAATCTTTCAATGGCTAAGTCACAATCTCAGGATACAGAACGTTACAGCTATATGCATGAAGACAGTGAGGACGAGGAACTTAACTCAAGCAAGCAATTTTTTCCGAAGAGGAGGAAGGAGTCTTGTGACTCGGATATGGAGGGGAGTGCCATTGAGTACCCAATAACAAGTCTGCATGAAGGGATTGAACTACAGGATATTTGGACTTTAGATCTTCATCTACAACAGCTTCAGGAAACGCAGAAGAACATGGAAAGTACCATCCACTTTCTGGAGAAAACTCTTGATGAGAAAGATCATGAGATAGCAATTGAAAGGGGTATCATGGCTCAAACTCTAGCAGAATGGAGGGGCAGCTTGAATGAAAAAGAGACTGAAATTTTCAACTTGAAGAAACAATTATCTGAAGCTTTTGATTCCCAAGGTCTGGGGGAATTGAGATTAAAGGATGGAGACAAGAGCAACCTTATCCAAGAGATCAAGGTTTTAACACAGAAGGCGCAGGAGCTCGACACTGACTTCAGTGAGCTTAGAGATGAAAATGATTTTCTATTAAAGCTTGGGGAATCAAGGAAGGATCTTAAGATGTCTGGTGCATCTTCCTTCTCAACATTGGTTGAGGATCCAAACAGTAATCTATCTTCTACATCTAACTCAGAAATGATCAAATTAAAACCCCAGATATGCGAGCTTGAGGAAGAGCTAAAAGCAAAGATCCTTGTTGAAGAAGTTTATTCCATTTATTTATGTACTCAATGTACAGATCTTGTACATATGTATTCAGACATGGAGCTTCAGTTGCACACCTTAAAGAATAACTCTTCTAATCTTGAAGGGGACCTTTGCCAAATCAAAGGAGCTGGAACTCGAGAATGCTGCTCTAAAGAAACAGTTGCTATCTTCCCTTGGAAAATTGGTTGACAGTAAGAGCAATCTTCCACTTGTCTCTACAAAGAACCCAATGTCTGACTCCTGGTTCAATGAGCAGCTTCAGCTTTCCTTAGCTAACTTGAAAAGGCAACAATTTCTCATTCGTCCAGCCACGGTAGTTGAGGAAAGTATAATAAAAAAACTAAGAGAAGGTAATGATACTTATAATTGCCCAGACGATATACAGGATGATATGATGTATTCCCAGGTTTTAGAAAATGAGCCTATTGTAAAGAAATTATCAGAGGAAGAAAGTGGAAATGACGAACTGGACATCCACTTGTCTGAACTAGAAGAGGAAAATTTGCAGTTATCAGAACGAATATTTGGCTTGGAAGCTGTATTAAGATACATAACAGACTAGAAGGAGTCAACTCGTTTGCTGCTGCAGAAGTCGGAATGTAATGCCATGAATATACAGACTGAGATTAGCAGATTGGAGACTAAATTTGAAGCAGAAAAGCTTGATACGAAGAGAAGGGAGGAGGACATGCTAAAGCAGTGGTTAGAAGCTCAAGAAGAATGTCAGTCTTTGAACATAGAAATTGTAAAATTACAAGCTACAAGCCAAAATTTAGTTGAAGAATGTACATCTCTACAGAAAACAAATGGAGAGCTGAGAAGTCAAAACATGGAGTTACATAAGCATTGCAGAGTCTTGGAAGCAGAACTGGGGGAATCACAAAAAGTATTTTCTGATCTGTTAAAACAAGCAGAAGAGTTAGATCTCAAACTTTCTTCAATGCAGGAAGAAATTTCCTTGAAAGAAAAAGCCATGAATTCAGAACTAGATTCACTTCTTCAGGAAAACAAAAGGCATAAGAAGAAACTTACTCTGGAGGAGAGTCTCCTAGAGTCAGATGTATTTGGAGAAAACAGTTGAAGTACAAAACCTGCAAACAGAGATTGCACACCTCAATAACCAGATATCTGCCACCCATGATGAAAAGGAGAGAACAGCTTCTGATGCCGTACTTGAAGTGTATGCTTTATGTACAGATAAAGTCATGCTCGAGGCTGCTCTTCAAGAAGTCCAAGAAAAAATTAAATTTTATGAGAGCAATCTCGAACATCTTCAAACAAAATCGGAAGCAAACGGTCGAGGACTTACTGAAGAACTTACTGCTACAAAGAAAGACCTGGAAGCTCTGATGGCTAATCATGAAAAGGTACTAATGTTGCTAGGAACTCTGAAATCAAATGAAGCAAAATCAAAAAGCATTATTAGAGGGCTTGAGCTAGAGCTTAAAGCTTCTGAATTTAAGAGGCTACAAGTGGAAGAAGAAATGTCGAATCTTGTTGGATTGATGAAAACAGAAATGCTTCAGGATGAAATTTTGGCTCTAAAGAAATCGCTCATTGAGGCCAAGTTTGAAAACAGAAGGCTAGAAGCTTCATTTCAGACTCTATCTGGAGATTATGAAGAGCAAAAGGTTGAAAATATATCTAATATCCAGAGAATATCAAGCATGCAGAAAGATTTATCAGAACTAGAGGACTACAAACGTAGTAAAGTTGCTCTTGAGGATAAAGTTTTGGGGTTGGAGTGGGATCTAACTGCAAGAGAATCATCGCTTTGCCTTCATGCTGAGATGAATTATGAACTTGTCCAGATTAGGAGAGCAAATATACACTTCCAGAGGAAAATACAATGCCTTGAGGACGAGAAAGTAGTGTGCCTCGAAAAGGTCAAAACTCTAAAAGAGGAACTTAAACAGAAGAAAGATGTAAAACTCTCACAGAATGATGAATCAAAACTCTCTGAGGTGCAGATGAAAGTGAGACTACTGTTCTGGACTATTTGTTTTACTCACTAAATCAAACCAATATGCTAACCAGGTTTGTATCTGGTTTCTTCATGCAGAAAATGGAACCAGGTCGCAGAGTTGATTCCATAGAGAAGTTATCTGTAGAAACAGATCAATTACAACAACCTTCAAACAGTCAAGACAAGGTGTGTAGAGAAACTTATGAAATACCAGTTACTAACTACTGTAACTTGTAATTTCCACTTTTCACTAAAACTAGCCCCTTGAAGCAGATTACTAGTTTTTCATGGTTTTATTTTGATGTAAACGTCAGAGTTGGTTAATAAGTTTTATGTTATACCCAAGGTTTAAAAATTCGTGTCGAAACGGTCTAAACGTACGAAACGTTTCCGTTTCCACACTACTCGAAACGAAACTCACTTATAGAAACGCAACAATCATTTTCATAAGAAACAGGATTGTTTCCATACGAAACAGGGATGTTTCCACACGAAACAGGAAAGTTTCCACACCAAACGGGAGTGTTTCCATCGTTTTTATATGAAATGGGTTGATATAAACAAGACATTTTTCAGAATTTAAAAATCTAAAAGTTTTGACTTTAGTTTTTTTCATATTTTAGGATTTAATTTTTTTTTTTACTCTTATTTGATATATATTCAAATGGTATAATTTAGCGAGAATAATTATGTTTAGGATTTTACCTATGTTAGGTTTCTTGGTCTTTTATTTTATTTTATTTTTTTATACAAATATTTTGTATTAATTTAGTTTAACTTAATGATGAATAATATTAAAATTTCAGAACATATGTATATTAGTTCAAATTAAAAAATTTCATTAAATATGAGTTAAACATCTGCTAACCACTTCACTGTAAGTTGGATGTGATTATAATTTGATATTTTTTTTTCAATTTGTATGTCTATGTTTAGAATTTTACGTTGTTATGTATTTAATAGTATTTTATATACTAAATTAACAATATTGGATATCTACAATAATTATAATAAGTGTTTTATTATATATTTTCATGCGTTTTCACAAAAATTAGCGTTTCCATGCCGTTTCCATTCTGTTTCTCGAATTGTTTCGGTTTACAAGCTTATCGAAACGGTATCTCGAAACGAATTTTAGTTCCTTGGTCATACCTGGTTCTTCCTTTTGTTGCAGGTTGTTTTGGAACAGTATTGTGATGCTAGGATTTTTCAACTCAGAGGGACCGATCCCTTGTCAAAGATTCAGTTTCTTGAGAATGAACTTGCGGATTCTTTAAGGGAAAATGACATGTTTAAATCTCAGCTAAAGAGGTGGTATATTCGTTGAATCTTGTGATTTGAAGTACCTATTGTGGTCCGAAGTAGTATGCAAGTTGTCTACTATTACAATTGTCATCTCTCCTAATGCCATTAAAGACGCTTCACGACATCAGATTTCTTGCATTACACATCACATAATTATTTTATTTTTCCAGTGATCTTAATAGTTATTTCTTATCTGCTTCTAATTTTTGCCTTTCAGCATGTTGTCTGGGAAGAGAAATGATAATTCAGATTCTCCTGAGAAGCTGCCGGCCAAAGAAGAATCGGTGAATAGAACAGCATATGAGCAAAGGATATCATCACTTGAGAATGAGTTTACAAATTTGAGCGAGCGATACTTGAACATGAGCCTCAAATATGCCGATGTAGAATCTCAGCATGATAAACTTGTGCTGCAGCTCAAGTCATTCAAAAATGGAAGAAATTAACTTTCATAAATCCACAAGGAAAGGCCAGTGATTTCAATGCCAGTGATTTCTAAGTTTCTTGGCTCCCCCACTGCATCTATCACTTCCATGAACAGTAAATTATCCTCAAGCCTTGTCTCGGGTGAAAAGTCAAGAATACATCAAACTTTCCAACTTAATTGTTCAAGGGCCAAAGAGAAAACAAATAGTTTCAACAAAAGAAATTGATCCTTTGCGAGCAAGAAAATAGAATAGTAACTTACTCGTGGTTAATCTGCAAAACTTAAGATCTTTTAGCCTCTTAATTTGTTGATTTTGGTTCTTGGATTCACCATATTTATTTTATGCATCACCCATTATTTACTTTTTTCGTAATTTTAATAGTAAAATCCTTTAATCATGTTTTCTTTCCCCCATTCCGGGATCCGTCCTTGTTGACTAATAATATTTCCTCCCGGTAAAATTACTTACAGATTGATAAGATGAATTAAAAAGGGATCATAAAGTAGTAGACCAACATAGTAAAAGGAGAGGCAAACATAAAAAGAATATCCTGGAACTTTATTATTTACCCAAGAATGATTAATCAACATTGCCATTTGTTAATCCAATTATACAATTCGTGATGTTTCATATATAATCAGAAAAAAACAACGACAACTTCTGACACTCTACAGATTAGAACTTGAGGTGACTCCCACGGCCATCACACCAAGGAACTTAAGTTACTACCTTAGATCTTACTTACCACTCATGTTGCTGTTTTTAATTCTTTTGCCCCCCCAGTCAACATCCTTTTACAGTATGGAATATGCTCGGATCACCTCAACAATAGGTGCTCGGCATAGGGGGCACTTTCCTCCTCCACGAACTAACTCATTTGCACATTTTGAACAGGTGCACATGTGTCCACATCTGCAATATTTTCAGTTTGAATGCAGAGGAAGGAGAAAAGTACAGATCAGATTTACATACCAAACAGTTATGTTCATAAATCGGAAGGATGTATTGCAAATTTGTGCACATAGACCCCAAAAGAAAAACATTAAGTGGCATATGATGTGCCAATGTGGATGTCAATGTGTGCTGCATGCATGCAAGATAGATATAAAAGGTTCGAGTGTACCTGTACAAGAGCGAATCAATGTGGCTATCACAACAAACACAGCAAGTTCCTTTCTTCACATGACCCCATTTTGACCCATCCTCTGATGTCTCACCACTCAACCCTATAATGTAATCCAATTTTGAAATTATTCCTAGAAGCTCTAAGACAAAATACACAAACAATCAACAATACTTATTTAATTATGATAGAAGAAATCATAAATTAAACAATTCTGATCAGAGAAGTGTTCAAAAAGCAAAAATTTCTTTTAAAGAAAAAATTTAGATCAGAAGAGTTGCATGCACATACCATGTTAAGAAGAATATATTCCTTCTCTCAGACACAAAATATGGAAATGGTTTCATCAAACATTAAGACACTAACCTTTTTCTCCAGCAGATCGATTCAGAGCTGCAGAGACTTCCTGTCTGACTGAACGCTGCAACTCCAGTTGCATATCCATGCAGGCCTCCAACATCCTCTGCATGTGACTCATGCCTTGCTGAAGTCTTGCCATGTCCGTTCTAAGATCATTAATCATCTCCCATTCCTAATCGAGATACGTATCAACTTTCAATGCTTGAAAAATGAAAAATGCCTTTATAAATTAATACAATGAATATGAGTAAATTACACGATCCTTCCCCCGCGTTTAAGTGAAATGACAAGGACCTCCCCTACATCTCAATATATTACACAATTATCCAATCTTAAAATGGAATAACCAAATTATATGCTCCTAAATATCCCTTAATTAAGTATGATATTCCATCAAATTACTGAACTTCTAATATTTTGAACCAGGAAGGAAGGTCCGTGTAAATTCCCATGAAATATTTAATTGCACCAATACTTTTTCCATGCAGATTCATCAAGGACATGGCCCCTTTCTACCATAGCATTCATCGGGACACAAATATATGATGTAAGGATCTTAAATGATATCTCCAACATTACGATTCCATTTCTTGAATGAGCCATTTCACGGTGATGGTCTTGTACTTTCAAACTTAAATGTAACCGCTTAAAATCTATAGGGTGTCCTAACTTTAGCTAAACCTCTAGCTTCTACAAGCCACAAGATTATGCAGAACAACCTAGTTTACAGCACCAAATTCCAAATACAAAGTATATGGAAGAAGCTCACAATTTCTGAACGATGCATGCTATGCCGAGACCATCCAGTATGATGTAAGTCATGGTGCCAGAGTGGCTGTGGTGGAGGTACTGGAGGAGATGGCAACATCAGACCAGGTCTGTTCAGGGCACCTTGTTGATCCACATTCTGTTCATCCCTCTGCTGGTCCGGGTCACTCTCAGGTGAAGCAGAATTTGGTGTCGGCAAGTTCCTGTGCAAATCCCAGTCAATAGGAGCACGACCTTGCCTTTCCACATACGACTGTATTAACTGGTCCAGACTTTCACGGAAGCCACTACGAAGAAGATTAGAAACACTTCTCCTGCAACATGAAAACAAAAAATTCCATCATATGGATCAATTAAGCCTAAGACCAAAGATGAAGATCGAAGTCCATCAAATGCAATATAAGATCAAAGGCAAATGTCTTCCACAAGAACTAAAGCTTTCAGTCAGAGACCAAACAAATTAAATAAATACCTGCTTAGAAGTTCTCTCAGTTCCATACTGTACACATTATCATCATCAGGTGGATGAAATCTATTTAATCTTCTAAAAGTAACACCACGCCGATTCCTTGGGGGACCAGAAGGCCCTTCTGACCAATTTCCGACAGCCTCCCGAGAGACATCCTCATGCCAAATTCCCTGAGCTTCTCGTGTTGGAGCTTCTTCCCTTTCTACAATATTTGAAGCTTCCTGAGGCCAATCATTGCCTGCACTTTCTTGCCAACTTGTGTCCATATCCTCAGCATTACCATCCCTCCATTGATCGAATGGACCAGAGGTTGACTGCTGCCAGTTTCCTCTCCCGTCTTCATTAATTTGTTCTTGCCAATTGGTTCCTTGATTACCAGTTTCTTCCCAAGCTACGCTGTCACTACTTGTGTTAGTTTCCAATGTTCCTGCCAGATCAGGCATCTGATTGACAACATTTTCAGGACTCCCAAGCTGTGCTTGTTCATGATTTTCTTGTCGGACACCCTGAGAATTGTTTGTTTGGGACTCATCATTTCTAGAGTCATATATACTATTATTGGGTGTGGTATCAGATTGGCTGTCTACTTGACCACGAACAATATTTTCTAATCTCGATCTGAATCCGTCCCTGTACAAAAGAATAAATTTGTCACCGTGAATATTTTCCTGATTATTTGCATTACAACAACAATCACTATAATTTTCACACATGAATGGGCAATGAACTCATCAATTATTATTGTATACTATAGAAAAAAGCAGGAAGAAAAGAATGAGAACATCTTGACAGTATGGCATGCATTGATTACCTCAAACCAGAGACTGTGTGTCGTTGTCTTAATTGAACTAACTCATTTGCAGCCATTGAGGGAGGCCTCTCATCTTCGTCAGTTCTTTCATTTCGTAAGAATCTACCTCTGAGTAATGACTGAAGCAATATATATGTATCAGACTATTAGTAATCATGTGAGTTCATATAAGATATAGATCATGATTTAAGTTTAAAAGATAATTACATCCTGAAGAACCAGAACTATTATGGTTACCTTAACAAAAAATCACATGGTCCAGAAAGTTTTATGTGAGAAATTAATTTGAAAGGATATCGCAGTACAGATTCATTAAAACTCACATTCTAAATTAAGAAGTATTGAAAAAGAGAAATGCAACAGCCATCTGGCATTTAGTACTTTATAAAGGCAGGAAAACAATTATTTAGCCCTTTGCACATTAAGTTATTTGGTCTAACCATAAACAAGAAAACAAGCATAATGTTCTCCACTATCCACCACATAAACAACCACCTAAAATAAGTGACTGCAATTTGTTTATTTATTTATTTATTATTATTATTTTTTCACTGAAGATTTAGACAGAGTGTATTAATATAAGCAACATAGCAATTCAAAGTCTTAAAACTAAAGACAATCTGACAATGAACAAAATTTAGCTAGTCCTGGTGGAAATCAGTAAAGATCCAGGTTTATGCTCTCTTCTTCATCTCTTTTCTGTTCCCTGCTCATTTTTCTAGTCCAACTTAAATTCCAAATCAGAGCACTTTTTTTCTTGCATCCATAGTAATTATCACATCTGATCTGACCTTTACAGTAACCCTCATTCCAGGAACCAATTATAAGTACATATATGAAAATAAAAAAATCATTATTAGATGTATCAGATAGCAGATGCAGACATAAACACCATATTGAAGGGGAAATGCATATATTAACATAACTATACAGGTACACAATATAAAATGATTTTCAGTTTAGAAATAAATACCTATTGCAATCTCCAAAAAAAAAGGGATACATTTTTAGCTGTTTCAGATTCCAAGGCCACCGCCTCATAGTTTCAAGTTAACACAAACAATATAGATAAAAATACCTGTTATTGAAAGATAAAATACTGCTTTAATTAAGGAAACAAAAATACTTAAGCCATTTTACCTGAATGCGATTACGATGAGCAAAATCAGAGACAGCCCTGTGCTCCAACAGACTCTGAAGTTCCCTTTGCCTTTCCCTCTCTATCCTCACAAGCAAATCAAGCACAGCTTGTCTTCCTCGCAACCTCAACATGTCCCTGCGAATATGTTCAGGTTGGCCATCATCATGGTCAGCTACCAATCCATCAGGCACTCGATCAACTTGAGCATGCAGTCCTGTGACTTGATCATCCCTCCGGCTCCCACGAGATCCTCTCTGCTGACTTGTCATTTGCACCCACTCCCTAACAATTCTGACCCTTTCACGCTCTGTTTCACCAAGCCACTCTGCTCCACTACCACTGTTTCTCTGGGAAACATTAGATGCACGATCACTAATGCCACTCTCCATCCATCCCCGAACAATGTGCCTCACTCTCTCCCTCTCAACTTCACCAAGATCAGGAGATTGCTCCCTGCTAGACACATTATTATCGCCATGTTCAGTTTGTGATCCAATCTGGTCATGCGACCAAGTCCCATAATCATTTTCACTCTCAGTTGCATCTCCCAAACTACCCTGAATTTCACTCCCCCGACTATCAGACATATTTGTAGTCGAAGGAACGGCATTAGACTCGACACTAGTTTGCCGCCTCAACCTTTCCCTCATCCTTTCCCGTGCTCGACTCAACACATGCTCATCTTCCAATTCCCGCCACATTTGCATAATGGATGATGCCTGTGAGATGGGCCTCTCCACAGCCCCCTGATGTCCTGGTGTTGGAGACTGTGATTCCCTCAAAAAAGAGGAGTCCAACATTGATACTGTGTGCAATCCTGCAAGTGCCATCAACTCTGACTCACGATTCCTCCTCTCAATAGTAGTTATCATCTCCTGTGCCTGCCTAGCAGCCCACCTGCTCAATATCCGTGAGTGGCGCCTCCTTGCAGCAGATGACTCTGCCAAATCATCCCCTTCAAGTTCAGACCTTCTTCTCCTCCTAGCTAGCTGATCACCCTCGTCATCCTCTTCATCAGGGGTGCGAGTGGAGCTACATGAAGCAAAGGACATACAATCATCCAAGTGCCCACGCATGAAATCCTCCAATCCATGCTCAAAGTCAGAACAGGCATCAGTAGATTCAGGCTTCTGTTGTAGCTGTTGAAAATCCGTCATCCAGAACCAATCCCTAATCTTACTACCTACACTCGAAACCCAAAGTTTTATCCCCGATTACACGCAAACCGTAATCATTCATTTCTACACCAAATAAAATAACAAAATCTTGGGAACAAAACCATTATACAATCTCTTGAAAACCAAAAGAGGAAAAACAAAAAGGAGAAAAGGAAACCGAAATCTGAGTCTCAAACTCATACAAAACCGGGAAAGAGAACAGAATTGGCCTAATAAGATTGAAATTCAAAGTCCCACAAATGCCACCTGATAAATGATTACAAATCAAAATCGATCGGAATTTTAAAAAAAAATTAAAAATCAAGCACTAATTTGAATCAAATTGAGATCAACAACAAGGGAATGGAAGAATGTATGAATTGACTGTGGAAACTAGGGCAAAACGAATAAAGATTGAAGAAGACGTACCTTTGAAGCTCTGTGTGCGTGTCTTCGTTGTCAAAGTGTTAGAACGGAAACCCGAGCGTTTGTCAAGAGAGAAAATTGTGGAGAACGAAAGATAAGATTGTTACAGGCAGAGAAAGGAGGGAGGAGATCAATGAAGCGAACGATGTGAGAATTTATAAATTACATGACATGAAAGAGAGACAACATTGTGATGATATTTTATATATTTATTTTTTAGACGAAAGAGAATGGGAGGAGAGAGAGGGACACACATAGAGCGTTGGAGGAGAAGCCACCTATGGATTAACACGTTGTCGTTTTTAATCTAATTTTCTTCCTCTTTTATGTTTTTCCGACAATTAATGTTTTGCCTTGTCCGTCGTCATCTAATTTTGGAATAGCAAAATTGGAGAAATTGGAGGACAACGTGGCATTGCTCCATTTTTATTTTTAAGAAATTTATTGAGACTATGAGTTAAACTATAAGAGATAATATTTTTCATTATGGATATGACAAAATTTAGTTTGATATTTTTACTTTTTTTTGAGATCCCTTGACCTAACTAACATCTTCAATATCACTACTATTCTCTTATTAAACATGCTTTTGGTGGTGGTCATATTTCAATTAATTTGGCAACTACCCAATTAACCTTACTTGTTTGTTTTTTAGTAGGTACCAAATTGTGTGTTCACCATTCCATTTAATCATATTCCTTCACTTATTTGTTATCTATTCTTATCTTATGAAATCTAAATAATAGATGCATTTCACACAAGGAAGAAATTATGAAAGAAATGAAATGTTCATGCTAGTTCAAAAAAACCTACAATTAAACTTAGTTAGTCTTAGACCACATTTATAATTAATTTCCGATATTTGAATTTATGTGAAATGTGTTAATGACATAAATTTTTTATTTTCTTAATTACACTTGTGAGTTGTTATTATTACATAGTTACCTTTAATTATTAATTTACTTTAAATATGTTATTAATATTTTTTTTAATTCTTTCTATTTTATGAATTAAAAGAAATGTTAAGAGTATAATTTTCATGATTATAATGTTGTTGCTTTAACTTTTGATTCATAAAAAAAAAAAATGACAATAATTAAATATCAACAATAGTTAAGATTGAATTTCTCAAAATTTTTTAATTTAATAAGTCTCTAATAATTCTAATTTTTTTTAGTTCTTCTCAAATATTTTAGATTTTTTAAAAAAAAGAAGAAGAAGACAATACTATGAATTAAAAAATATTAAGAGTATTGTTTTCATAATTATAATATATATATATACATTTTAATTTTAATTCTTCTCCCATCTTAAAAATTAAAAGAATTTATAAATTTATGAATTTAATTTTTTTGGTAAGATTTATCTTCTTCTTTTTTTTAATTTAAAATTATTTTACTAGAAAAAATTTTATTTTCTTAAATACTCTCATAAATTTTTACAATTGCATGAATATTTTTTAGTTCTTATTTTGTTTCAAATAGACTATTTATTTTATTTATTTTATTTGTTACTTCTTTCTTAATTCTTCTCCATTTTAATATTAATAGGATTTTAATATTTCATGGTTCTTGATTTTTTTTGTCTTAATTCTTTTCAATAATAAATCTATAATTTGTCAATGACTATATATCAATAGTAATTGACATTTAATTTCTTAAGTTTTTATTTAATAAGTTACAAAAACTTATAATATTTTTTAATTTTTCCTAACTTTAAGAATTAAAAAATATTAAGAGTATAATTCTTCTGATTATAATATTGTTGTATTAATTCTTCTTCCATCTTTAGGATCTAAAAAAATTAAATTTTTATTAGATTTATCTATTTGTTTAATGTCATTAATATGAAGTATTTTATTTATTAACTATAATTTCTTGATATGTACATTACGCGTAATCCGTGTATATATATATATATATATTATTTATTTTTGAGAGGAAGAGTTTATAGTATATTTAAATTTATATACAAAATTTTTGAATAAAGTGACAATTGCTAATTTCACTTACTATTGGTTAGTTTTCCACCAAATGAATAGTAATAATAAACTTAAAAAGTGAGAGTAGATCTAAGGTGCATTAAGGTTAAGACTTTGAAGAGTAAAAATTTTAAAATCTAGGCTTATAAATTATCTCGGACATCACTCATTGCTAAAAAGAAATATAAAAAGTGATGAAAGGAGTACAATCAAATACAATTTGTTCTCACACAGTGCCTAGGAAATAGGAATTGAGGGAAATCAGGTCTTTGTCTTCCTCTTAAGCTTATTGGGGGTTTGAATTAGCAAATACCATATCCAATTCATTCCTAATTTCATGTTGTTGGCATACCATTTTCAATGTTTGTTGATGTAGAAAAATCAAACTTCTAAAAATTAGTGAATTTGTCATGTTTGGGACAGACCAACTCTGTCTTGGAGAATATATATTGTTTTATACTTCACTCATCAACCAAATTATAAATGCAATTAATTAGATGTTTAATGGGAATTAATTTGTTCTAATAAATCTAATAATAATATAAAACTCGACAAGATAAAAATTAAAATATTTAAATTTGAATAAAATGATTTATAGAAAAGTTTAAATTATTTTGGCTCAAGTTTATGCTTCTTCCGATTTATCTAAATTTAACACATTTTATTTTTACATGCATAACATATTATATATTATTTCTTTTCATTGATTGAAGAACTGGATTATCTGAACAATATATATAGCTTTTTCTCTCAAAGTCAAGAAAGTTTATAAAGGAAAAGAAAAATATGTAATCTATAAACTACTAGGTAGTAATCATGTTCATGCCTATAAAAATGTTTTGTTAATGCATGCAGGGTCAAATGGTAGATGGATATTAATCAACATGCCTGATGACTAATGTGTTAATTACCTCTAAAAGCAATCTAGGCAGCCTGCCTATCCCAATTAATGATTGATCATAGCTATTAATTAATTAGAGGAATACTGTAGAGATCTTATGATTTAACAGTAGTTTTATACTTTTTTTGTTTTCTCACGAGTATCCTAAGCCTAATCTCATTCGGGATTTGCGGCTGCTTATTCTTACAAATTTTTTCCTGCAAGCTCGAATTTCTTATATTGCAAAGATCCCTTAACAGCTACATTCAAGTGTGCCTTATCACTTGAATCACATCTTGTAGGTGTAGTTTTATATACATCCTTCACAAAACTCTATGAATCACATCTTGTGGGTGTAGTTTTATATACATCCTTCACAAAACTCTCAATTAAAGTAATGAAACTTTTGGTGTTATTCTAAGATGTGGGATTATTATTATTATTTGGATATAAGATGATGGATTTAAAGAAATGAGAAAAAATAATATCTTGTCGTGAAGTTTATAAGTTCAATAAATTTGAATTAATTAAAAAAAATCAACATACTACAGTCATAATGACTTCATCTATCAAAAGTTGCAATAAGCATGATTTTTTTAAACATTTTAATTTTTCTATATATTATTTTAATTTGAATCTTCGAATTTAATTTTGATTTAATTCTCTCTAGAAACATATATCCTACTATCTATTATGTTCTTCTTTTTATAGTTTTGTTACTAGCTTGGCTAACTAGGTATCTAAGAAAAAATTAATTTGTATTTTTAATTCCATCATGCACTGTAATGTTCAATTCAAAAATATAGGCAAGTGAAACTAATAACTGAAAACAATTATTTGTCTCTACTATGTTACAATATCGAAAGTGGATTTTGTAAAATATGAAATATATTAGTCAGTGATCGATTTGCCAATTTACTAAGAAATATGCAATTAGGCATAAATGGATCAAATAAAGATTCAATCTATAGTCATGGTTAGTTAGCTTATTGGTAAGTAAGACACCTAGATTTTAACTTCAAGAAAATTTCAATTTACCAGAATTCGATCTTCGAAGAAAGACTGATAATGAAACATCTTATCCCCTAATCTCTTCCCTTCCCTTTACCTTAGATTAAAAAAAAAAAAGTTATTTTGGATCCTAATATAAGAAGAAAAAAAATCATATATTCAAATAAATATAGAAAGTGGTAAGATTAGGTAGAATAATTAGTGATGATAGAGAGAACAATTATATATATACAAGTGTCCATTAGGATCCAGACAAGGCCTTTGGGATCTGAAAAACAGAAGCCGTTAAGCTTTGTATGTGCATGCATGATGCATGGTTGAAGACTAGAAAGTGATGGATCCATTAATCATTTTCTAGGGTTTTCAACAAAACTCCATCTCCAAGAAGCCAGAAAATCATTTCACCCATCAAACTCTGAGCTCTTGGAGTTACATTAGGGATTGGTCTACCATTTTGAATTAAGTCATGACTTAGTCAGATTTTGTGGCTTCTTTGGGAAACAAGCTCACTTTACATTACATATTTACATCATTACATGTGTGTGCATATGCATGGAAACTATATATATTATATACATGCCTTAATTTGCTGGGTTTTCTATGTTTTATGATTAGAATCCTAAGTTGTTGATAGGATTTTGTGAGGTACTGAAAAATTGAAAATGAAAGAAAAACAGTATGGGGTTGGCCAGGTCCATGAAACATATATTAGCTTAGGCGTTGCTGCTGTCTAGTTCTGGCTGAGGGAATATGCCAATGCCATACACTAGCTATTGACAGTTGTGTGACACCCCCACCTACAAGAAAAAAAAAAAAAAAAAGGTTCTATATACTAATTTTTCGTAATAACTCTTTTTTCTTTTTTTTTTAGGTTTTTCTATAATAATTGCATAATTTTAAAATAGGGCAAATTTCACTTTACTTATCTATAATTTATATATTTTTTTGTTTTGTTGACCTATAGTTTTTAGATTATCATTTTATTCACCGATTCATTATATTGATCATGTCGTTATTAGTTACTCCACCTCTATCAAGTTCTAACTAACAGAGTGATAATGATCTTCGCTAAACTATAAGTTGGCACTAAAATCACATATTTTATTCCTTTAATTTAAGTAATTACTAATTAAGCTAAAACGGAAGCCTCTTTTTTTTGTTTGTGTTTTTTCACAAAAATAGAGGATGGGGGACAATCTTTAGAACCCCAATTGCCCAAACAAATAGATGAATCCATGCATGGTTAGTCAGAATCAAGGTTATGGTTCCCCTTGATGGAAAAGTCAATCAATTATATGCTATTTCCTTTCACATGTTGTGCTCACATCTCCAAGTCTATTCGTTTTAACGTTCTTGTCTCTTTCTTTTCCTTCCTCTTTCATTTTTTTGTTCGAAAAAGGCATACATGAGCTACATAATGAAAATAATTCTCTCCCTTTTACAAAAACTATTCATCTTGAAAGAAGACGGGATTCAATCTTAGATCTTCAATATACAACACCAATAATATTTACCAATTGATATATTCTTATATTCCTCCTCTTTATCTCTTATTTTTAAAACTAATATAGCATATGCCCAACTTATCATCATCATTATCTTATAAAATCATAGGATTATATAGTCAAACAAAGATTATTTTAACAATAACGTAAAATAAAGAATAAATGCTCTATTTAATAAAAATTGCTCCGTGCACTCATTCTTGTACAAAATAAAGTGAACCCAATTCAGAGCTTATAATTTTTTTTAGTATATATACTGCACTACAAAGGAACGAGGTGTTGCAAATTGATTGAAAGTTGACTACAAAGGCGATAGTGCTGGTGTCAATAAGATGTGGTTTTGAATTCAAATATTTTTAGAAAATGTCGAATAGAATTTTAATAAATTTTTAGTCTTAACATGACTAATCTATTTTTATTCAGACAGAAAATATCATTAATCAAGGTATGCATGAATTAACTTAGATACACATGATTATTAAATAAATAAAAAATCAACTACCTAGCTAGTTATAATTTATAAAATATATTTTTAAATAGACCAAATATATATATATATAATTCTGAAGTTCTAATACTATATTTAAATTCTAAGTGGTTCGATTATGATTTTATATGTACATATAATTAAATGTTGTACATCATAATTGAAATTTTAGAAAAACAATATCTTCTAAATAAAAAAATGTATATAGTGTTGGGTTTTTACTGGGTATTGAAAATTACTTTCAAGACATTTTCATGTATGTTTCCACTTAAAATAAATAAACATCAAAACTAGGAATAGATGTTTTGCAAATCAAAATAAATAAATAGGAAAAATTTTATGTGCAAAGACTTGATAAAATATCATATAAGATTACTTTCATTTACTTGGTGCATATAGATAGTATCGTCATAAAAATATCAATATATCTCCATATGATTACTCTATTAAGTTTTCTTCATTTTTGGGGATTTTGGAGGCCTACACTCATCTTTTTCTCTAGTGTAGTTTTGGCATTTACTAATGAAGAGGTACACATCCATAGATATGCTTAGATAGCCATGGCCTACATATTGGAGCATACTATTAGCAATTGTTCCATCAATCTTAATTTCTATGATCCCCACTTTTAATTTGTGTCATCTCAAGTTAAAATTATGTAAAGTTTATTTTACTTCAATGTGGTCTTTGACCTAATAACCTCGCTATCATGTGTTTTTTCCCCCCTAAAGATCAGTCACTTTGAGTCTTTTGAGATTTATCAAAATGGCCGAAAGCATAGATATGTAAAAATATCTTTCTTTTGTACATCTTTCTAAAATCTTCATTTACAATTTTTTGAACCAAATTCAAAGCTCTAAAGGACTAATCAAAGTTCATTCTCTATTAGAGCTTTGAAATTGGTTGACAGGTTGAGAATTGGGGATTTTTAGAAATGCATACAAGCAATGATAAAAAGGCAAAAAACACAAGATCAACCATATCCATATTCCCAAAATAACTCAGTTGCTTTTCATAATAGATCAGCTAGGAGGAGAAAGAAACATAGACAATATTCCCTAAAGGAATAAGTGATTGCAGTCTAACTCATTTCCCTGGACAATGTGATCACCAATTTATACTTCAGGATCAAACTTCTAAGTATATTATTGACATATGCTTTCACCTTCTACAAGCAAGAGACACAAGAAAGGAGTCAACTTTGAAGATCTGATAGACGTTCGTTCACTCCAGCAACTAAATAAAAACAGTATTTCAAGTCCAATGCAAAATCAATTTGTTATGATGTATAAACTTTTGCCAGATTGATACAAAAGCTGATATTACATAATTCTTTTGTCACTTCATGCAACACCAAGTCTCATAATCACACCAAAGAAAATTCCTAAAAGCTTGTGGGCTTTTATAAGATCTAAAATTTGAACTAAACTTTTCTTTTATACATTTCAATTCATTATGCAAAGGTGTTCTCTTTCAAAGGACCAAAAATTAAGAATTTGAGTCCAACCTCATGCATCATTGCTATGACTCTAGATTTTCAAGGGAATCCCCAATTAAATAATCCCCATAAAACTAGCTGAAGCAGTAACTTAAACAAGACTTTTGATCATCAACATTCAACACGCACAAAAATCAAAGCCTGCATTACTCTAAATAATTTGTGCAGTTATGAAATTAACCCCGAATATGAATGACGCCGCAACGGGATCCTACAGAAAAGATCTATAGAAAAACCCACATCAGCAGATTCCCTGGGGAAAGCTTCCACTTAAAAGCACGGTTGCAATTACAAGCAGTCTAATAAGGTAGAATGACATAATGTACAAACACCTTGAATCTTTTGTATTCTACTTTTATATATATATACACTGAACACAATATATGAATCCAAATGAAGAAAATTATATATGTAAATGGATACCCTTTTATTTGATACCATGAAAAAAATATTAAAGGAAAGAGACAGAATTTTGTGACCTATTAACTGGTCAACTTGAAAAGCCAACAAAAATGGCAATTGATATCATCCACGGCCTCAAATCTCACCTGTACCAAGGGGCTGCCTTGAAGTATCTGCTGAAGCCCAGGCTTCATAATCCTTAACAAGCTACAAGAAAGAAAAAAAATTGAAAAAAATAAAGAGAAATTCATAAACAAAAACTAAGCAACATGAATATAATAAGCAATGAAGAAAATGTAATTGCTAAATCTTATCAATCACACATGCACTTTATGATAAGGGAAAAGCTTTTCTATATTTCAATAAACGCACAAAAGGGGAGCATTGGTCCCAAAAATTACTTTTGACAAGTAAAAAGAATGTCACAAACCCGACCCCTTGTTAAAGGAGTTGTTAACATCCCATTACAACAACCACAAGAACTAAAAAGCTAAGAGCCTAAGACCAACTTATAATATCCTTACCCTGTCTTTCTCCAGATAAAAAAAAATGGCAGTTTTACAAGTAATTTTCTGTATAAAGGTTTTATAACTTTCTAATGATTGCTTTAGCTCCAACAGGGAGATACATTCTAAAAGTATAGCCTAAACAAGGAGTAACTTAACTTGAACGGAGGGATTGGCATTTGTACCAAAGGCATCTCGCAGGATAACTGGCCTCCTGTCAATCTGTCATACTAGCAAGCATCTTATGTTCTTATTCTGTTACAGGTGGTATTTAACAATCCCCGTCGGTGATTTTTATTACTGAAGTTTAGTGCTTTGCACATATAAGTATACTATTTTGTTACCATTGCTAAACTTTACATGGCATACTCCTACTAGATCTGCTTCCAGCTTACATGCCATCATTAAGAAACTGGTTACTGTACAAAGTGCAGCACATAGTTAGTAATAAAGCAGCATGCACGTGACAACCTTCACTGTACCATAGGCGGCATCCAAGTTGAACAGTCCTTCTATGTCCTTCATAATATCAAAAGCTATTGACCTATTACCATCAGTGTGAACAACGTGACTGAATTTGTACCAAGCCCCAAACTGAGTATATCATGTCATAATCATAACTACAACATGAGAATTTCTGACCCTTGATCTCAAAATAGATTCCGTATATTGCCCAAGTATTAAAAATTGTTAGTGGAAGAACTTGCTACCGTTCCATTGATAGCAGCAACCATTTTCCAAGATAAAAATAATAATAATTCTCTGACTCACCCTCCACCTCCTTCCTGTCTCTCTCAGGTAAGGCAATCAGCAGATAATAGTTATTTGATTACAACTACTTCGCATTAGTTCATTCACACTCCTAGCATGTGTTCCATGGTCAGTTCAGATTAAGTGTTATGAATCATTACAACTTAAAATAGTTATGAACTTGTGAATTTTAGTATGATTCAGTGGCAAATTGCAGATTCTACATCTTATACTGTAACTATATACGCATTTAAATATTTGTCTTCCCAACTACCAGTACCACAACATTAAAAGAGATTAGAATACCAAAAGCTAAGATCCAATATGAAGTTCTTAAAAGGGCACATTGTAATCATAAGTAGTTCATTTGGCAAAACAGTTTTTATTCTTGTTGGTTCCCTAGGCTATATCTTCTCTTAAATTAAGATGATTACTCTTAATTCAAATTTAAGGCTCTGAATAACTCTTGTAGCCTTTATTACTGCGTACCAACTATATCACCCCAAGCAAAAGGAAATGGCAGATTAGAATGAAATAATCCTACAGTTACAACAGCGCCCTAGTAAAAAGAGGAAATTATATGAAAAATCAAAAGAAAAGAAAAGAAGAAGGCCAAGCAATATTGTTGGTAATAGTCGCAGTCACCAAACCATATCTATATTTTGCAGGGACACAACATTAAAAATGGATAAACCAGAATAAAACTAAACTTTTGATTCTATATTCATAGATGAACCACATCCAGCTGTAAGCTTTTATCAGATTTGAAACTTGACACTTTTCCTTGAATCAAAATGTTGATTTTAATCACAATCCAAATTAAGAAAATGTGAGAAATCTTAATGAAAGTTCTGAATGCTAGATTGAACAGTTGCCAACATCATTCTTTTCTGTGATAAATGATGCAGTTGCTAACAGTTTTCACAAACCTGTCCTGTGAACGGGGAAGCATTATCCTTAGTGTTTGTTCAAGGACTTGGGACCCAGTTGACTCAATTGCTTCCACGGGTATTGGAAGGAACACAGAAAGAATCTCAATGCTAACCTGGACTCCAGATAATAATTCGACATGGTTCAAATTTCAAAATGGAAGTATTATAAGAACATCACGTGACTACTATAAAGTAGTTACCTCAATATTAGTGTCTGAAGTGAGTTGCTACTACTCCTGTCACATGATACCTGTCTGATTCACCATAGAAGCTGCATTCCCATATGAAACGAATGTCAATGCATTCCAGAAATTAAGTATAAACGAAATGACTTAACACAATGAATCACTGATTCTGCAAAAAGAATTGTCTCATCTTTTGCATTTAATTGTAAAGAAAAGCAATACAACCAATTGCATGTTGCTCCAATTTATAATTTCCAGCTACATACATAGAGGAAGTGAAATTCCTTGTTACGTTTTGATTTCAGGATAATGCTTCCCAATTCTCTCTCCCTATATGACAGGTGCTTCTGTAATTTTGCAGATTGCAATAGCATGAGAGTACAGGACTCTCCATACATTACGGGACAGACCCATCACTAGCGAGAAGCAAATAGAGTCTTAACAAACCCGATCCACAATATCAGGGCCTATAGTGAGAATGTGAAGTAAAAGAGGTTATAATAAAACCATATAGTTAATTAACATATAATCAACCATTGCTTGAGGCACATTATCAAAGGATTAACGGTATTACATTTTAAAATTTACCCCTTTTTTAGGAGGAAATAACATAAATCAAACGAAAAGATGCCATTTCCATGTCCCATTAATGTTCATATTCAAATTATTGATTCTTTAAGAATACCATCTCACAAAATTCTATGCCTAAAAAATGTTGGTCCACAGTAGTGACTCCCAAACTTAATATCTCATACACATGGATAACACCCAATTATTTTTCTTTTGTTTCGGCAATAATAGTAAGTACTGAATACAGTTTAGCCACCAAGTGCTATGTCTACATTTTTCACTAAATGAAGTTTGAAGATACCCAAATGTAATCTGTTGATAATGTGAGATAAATGTCGCGAGACGCAAAAATTCTATAAAATGTATATTCCCCAATTGGAACATGGAGTAACATGCAGGATTCACTTAAAACTTAACAGAAACCTTCTACTCTAATGATTTGCACATAAGTGAGCATCAGATCTTTACTTTTAATCTGTCATTTCATGATTCACCTTGACCAACTCCACAATCCACACTCTCTTTCTAAACAATTCTAAAGTAGCAGCTTATTGAGTAGAACAATAACAAGTAAAATCCTATCAGCCGTAAAGGGAAATGAATTTCTTGCCATCAAACTTGTCATTCTGTCGGACTACCATTGGTGATCCCCTCCAACTGTCACCAGTTAACAAACCAGACAGAATTCAGATTCAATTAAAATTTTAAAAAATAATAATAATAAGAGATACATCAAGGCAGCACCTTGCAGGACAAGAGTTTGATGCAACACCCATCGGATTGTTCTTCAACTCTCACTAGCAGAACGGGACAAATCTCAAAGGAAAAGAACTTAATTCTGTACACATAAAACCTGAAAGTGTTATCATCCACTCTCTCAATCCCCTCAGCATCCACACAGAATACTGACTGGCAGGCAAGCGCATATACTCAACTGTATCCAACATAAGCCAATCAGAATTTCAGACCCAAACTCAAAATGCATAAATCTAACTCCAAGAAAAGACAGAGCAATTGTCCTAACATTTCTTAGTGGCCGTTCAAGTTGTTGAGCTGAGACTGATTCCTTACGCCAAGCAACAAACCGCACTTTTGTTTTAGAATTTGCCGAAACCCAAAATGACAGCCTCCAAGATTCATAAGCAAATGCCAATTGAAAGTGCCCAGAGTAAAGAGAATTTATGGGGTTTCTATCAGTGTGTGAAATAGAAGTGATTCACAGTGAAGAACAAGCGCTCGCTGCCGTTAGCTAATGCTCCTGTGGATTTTTTTGGGGGTATGGGACTAGAAGAGGAAGATGAAGCAGCGGTCAGGAAAAGACCAACAGAGAGTCAGAGAGATATAAGCACGTGTTTGTATGCGTCTAGGCTAAAATATGCACGTACAGTGATAACTACCCCTATAATTTCAAACTGTTCGATTGAATGGCTAAACCGATCAAAAATCGGAAACTAAATCAAGAAAACAAAACCATATGTAGAGAAGTAAACTAAATTGATAATAGATCGAATTATCATTTATCAATAACCCAAAAATCTTTACATTTCAAAACCCTAAGTTTCAACCAGAGCAATTGTAATCCAAAATTGTTATGTAATTATGTTTTGGTACCCCAAACAGAAGCACAAAAGCCAAAAAGTCCCAACTCTCATAAATCCTCAAGAGCTAGTGAACTTTGTGACTGCCTTGGTACCCTCAGATACAGCGTGCTTGGCCAACTCACCGGGTAGTACAAGTCTCACCGCCGTCTGGATTTCACGAGAGGTAATGGTGGGCTTCTTGTTGTACCGGGCCAATCTGGAGGCCTCTTGTGCTAACTTTTCGAAGATATCATTGATGAAACTGTTCATGATCCCCATGGCTTTGCTTGAGATTCCAATATCAGGTTGGACCTGCTTCAAGACCTTGAAGATGTAAATCTTGTAGGTCTCAACACTTTTCCTCGCCTTCTTTTTCTTTTTGTCAGACGATATATCCTTTGGTATCTTCTTCTCCGCCTTCGAATTTTCCACCGCCGGTGATTTCTCCGCCAGCTGAGACTTCTCCACTGTCGTTGGCTTCTTCTCTGCTGGCTTTTTCACTCCCTTTGGCGGCATTGTTGCAAGAGAGAGGCTAACTGACTGTCAGAGTGAATGAGAAGAAAAGTGGGATTGGAGGTGTTATGTAGCAGTAAAATATGAGATGTGATTGGTCTTTGAGGAAACAGATTGATGACGTGGATTTTAGTTTTATAGAAATGAAAATGGACGGTGAAGATTGCTTTTGTTTAAAAATTTGAGCGCGAGAGGGTAAGCAAATATCATATGGGCCCAGAGACCATCACAATCAAGGCCCATATAAAATAAGTATAAATTAAAATAAAATTGTGTACATTTTATTTAATTTGTAATTTTTATTTTGAATATTTATAAATATTTATAATTAAAGTAACAAAAAAATATATATATATATAGATTATAAAATATAGAGTATAAGCCAACACTTAAATGGGGAAGAGTTTATTAATGTTTTTTACTATTATAATGATCTCTTAATATTCTTATTTATATACAATAATTAAATAAGTAATAAATATTTATTATTAAATAATTAAAATATAAATATGAACATGTAAAATATCTATATTTATCTATAAATTATAGTATATATGTATATATTATTATTCTTCTATATCTATATTATTTTAAAATTTATAAATTAGCTCATCTGGCACATATAAGATTATATAAATATATGATTATACAATACATTAAGTTATATAATTTTACTGTTATTTTATCTTTACCCTTCCTACTATATAGTTATATACTATCAGATATAGTATAATAGATAGTCAATTACATAAGTGTATATTATTATGTTACTGTCAAACATTGTATAATAGCCAACTAGATAATTTTATTTTATATGATGCACTAAACGACTATGATCTTTTATTTTATACTAAGTATAAATTTATTTATTTACTTATGCTATTCTAAAAGCCATAAAACCCTTAAGTATATAATTAATTTACTTAAATTAATAAAAAATTATATAACTTACTTTCTCCCTCTTAATAACTCCTTAGTATTTTACTAACTAACATAAATTGATTAGAAATATAAAAAAATTAAGGTCATAGTAACTATCTACTTAACTTTCACTTACATGCTAACTCATATTTTATCTTTTAAATATGACTCAAAAACTTAAAATTACCACATTATACTTAAAAAATTTATGACATGTGCACAAACATGTGCATGTGATTTTATACTAAAAGTCTAAACACTCCTCCTAAGTTTTAACTATTAACTAAAAATGCCATATTAAATCTATATATTCAATTATTTCTTTATACTGTGGATTTTTTATGTCATTTTACAACAAAATTCAATTTAAAAGAAAATAAAAACCACCTACTACTAACAAAATTATATTCTTAGGGTAAGTTTGGAATAAATACACATAATAATTAAATTGAACACAATTCAATGCAATTTAATCTAAATTATTTTTTAGCGTTTGAAACAATTCAATATATTTATAGAATATAATTGAATCCAATATGATTATATTGTTTAGATTATAAATATAACTAATATAATTCTATTCAATTTAACATTGGCATAAAATTACCCTTACTTTTATTGTTTAGTTTGTCATTATGTTTTGTGAATAACAGTAGGCATGAGTTTGTAAGAATATAACAAATACGAGAGTATATTTGTCCAAAAGGTTTTTCAAAATACAATTGAATTGATTTTTTTACCTATCTCACCTATTTTGATAAGAATTTAAAATGACAAAAAATTAATTTATAATTTACAATGAATTAAACTCTACAAATATATTAATTCCAAAGACACTATTAAATAAATTTTAATTTTTCCCATAAATTAGTTACCTAATCTTACTATCATATAACTTTAAAAAAATTGTAATTATTTATTTAGTTTAATTTTTAGAATAATTTTAATTTTTTTAAGATGAAAATAATTTTCAATATTTATCTTTAAAAAAAATAAAATTTTGAGCTATATATATAAACTAACACGTAAATGGTGAAGACTTTTTTTGTAATTTCCTTGTTATTAGAAAATATTTTTAATTTTGTACAAATAATATTATTAAAATACAACTTTCAGGACTTGGGGATATGTAAGCATATCTCAGATGCCCTGCTTGCTCGCAGCTCTCAACCTAAACCCGTTATCTTTGTCTACCTCTCTCCGCCATTTTTCTGCTTCAGGTTATCTCTCTCAGTCTTTCTCCCTTTCTGTGAATTACTGTTTCATTATCTTCAGAATAAGGAGAAGGAGTTGAACAATGGAGTCGACGGAATCATCATACATGTCGTCTCCTGAAGGACCGAGGAGACGATCTTCAACATCACCACCGAAATCACCTACTTCAGGTCTCTGATCCGTTTTACTTTATCTATATTTGAACTTTTTTTTTCCTTAATTTTAGAATTGGCTTACAGTATAGTTACTTTTTTTTTTTTTCCCCACTGAGAATCGTTGCGCTGTTTCGAAATTATGGTAATGTTGCTGGATGTAAATAATGATACTCTATACCTTCAAAATGCAAAGCTTAACCCTAATGCCAAATTTTTGGATTGGTTGCTTGGAAAGTAGACATGAAAGATAAGGAAACAGAAGTCAAGTTATAAGTCTTATTTGATTGCTGTGAGAAATCTGGACTGTCAAAAACTGAGCTAGCATATTCAACACGATTATAGTTATATAAGGTTTGCTGGTGGTCTTCCCCAGGCCTCATGTACTGAGATTTTCTGGATGTGTTTAACTTTCTTATATTTGTGGCTGTCCGATGAGAAATGAAGCTTATGTTGTTTTGTTTACATTAGCAAGAAATGATGAAATTGGTAAATGAATGAAAATGAAAATTTCATCCCCAAATTAATTTTGTTATTAGCATAGAAAATATCATATTTTCCTGGTTTGTTAGTGTTTTAAGAAACTGCTCTAGAAACTGTTCCAGATAAGAACTGATATCTTAGGGAAAAATAATTTATTGTCCGTAATTTTATGATTTATGCTTAAACTGAAAATTTAAATTGTTAAAGAGACGCAAACATGATGATGATCTATCTAAAAGTAAACTTTATTTTATCTTGCAAACCAAAAGAATTTTCAATTTTCCGTAACAGGAAGTAAGTAGGCCCTGATGCTCTGTTGCTGCCCCTTTTATGGAATGATAGAGGGCTTAGTTTGGAATGTAATTACTCCGATTTTTTACTCGTTTGGCTATTCCCTTGATGTAAGGTCTTGTTTCATTCTTGGAAATACCAGCAACTTAAAAGGAAAGTGCTCATACAGGGAAGTGGCAACAAATGGAAGATAAGTAGAAGGCTTCATGGGATTTAAGTTGTGCCCTCTCAGGGAGAACTAACTGTTGATAATATAGTAAATCTTCTGTCTGTGCATTTTCATTATATCAAAGGAATTTCTTGTGCTAAGTAAATCTTCATTTCTTTCATTTTGTACCTTTCTGTTCGTATAAATTTAAATTTCTGACATTTTAAACTTTTCTCCTGCTGCAACTAGGATACGAGTTCTTTGTTTTTAGTTCCCGACATGTCAAATTCCATCTTCTTTTTTGTTTATTTATTTCTGCTTATTCTGATGCCATGCTTCCTTCTACTAGATTCTGCCGAGAAGCCAACATATGTTAGGTTTCTTGTATCAAATGCTGCAGCTGGATCTGTTATAGGAAAGGGTGGTTCAACAATCACCGATTTTCAGTCACAATCAGGGGCACGAATTCAGTTATCACGCAATCACGAGTTCTTCCCTGGAACAACTGATAGAATTATTATGGTATCCGGGACAATAAATGAAACAATAAAGGCTGTGGAACTCATTCTTTCCAAGTTGCTGAGTGAGGTGGTTTTTTGTGATTTAGATTTAACAATTTATTTGGGTACAAAGATGTTATGCATATCTATATAATAATTGAACTTTTATATTGTGGTTAGCTTCATACTGAGGAAGGTGATGATGTTGAGCCTAGAACAAAAGTGAGACTAATTGTTCCAAACAGCTCATGTGGTGGCCTAATTGGGAAAGGAGGCTCTACAATAAAGTAGGAAATCTTTTCCTTCTGCTTCTTACATAATATTCTATATGGTAGAATCTATCCTTATGAATATTTACTGAAAAAGTATTCAACTCTCTGTATTCTTATTGTTGAGTGATTTCTGTACTTGAAACGTTTGTTCAACCTCACTTTACTTCTTACAACAAAGCTAAGGTAGACTCCTGTGTATGCATTTTTTTTACTTGACGAGTTAAATTTGGAAAATTGATCGCCAATTTAAATAGAACAGCCCCAATGGACGAGATAGAGGTTTGTTTGACACAAACTTAAGTTAGCCAAGTACAGTGGTCTTTGCCAAATTTTTATTCTTTTGGATCTTCTGTTATTCAGTAAAAAGTGATACTCTCTCTTAACATTTTCTTGTAATAGTTATTTTATATTGTACTATCTTCTATCTACAAGTTTGCATCCCCAAGCAGCAGTTTTAAGGCTCAGCTGATATCTATCTTGGCCTTTGTGCAGGTCCTTTATTGAAGAATCTAAAGCTGGCATTAAAATATCTCCTCAGGACAATAATTACTTTGGGTTGAATGATAGGCTAGTGACACTGACAGGAACTTTAGAGGAACAGATGCATGGGATTGATTTGATTGTCTCTAAGCTAGCTGAAGATCCTCATTATTCACAGTCTATGAACACCCCCTTCTCTTATCCAGGTTTTTGTTTTTATTTATCTACCCTGGTTTGGACTTACTGATCCTATCATATGCCCACTTTATCATTCTGCAGTTATACAATTTTAAATTGTAAAGAACTGACAACATATTGAAAATGTTTAAAATTGGTTTTCTTTCTATCAAGTAAAAATTGTAAACTACCTCAATATTTGGTTGGCTCTTTGTAGCGTATGATCATGTTGGGTTAATGCATTGGTTAGATCTTTGTTGAAGTATGAATTAGAGTTTGGCTATCTTCATGTACTGCATGTATCTATTGTTGCAGTGTACATTATCAATATCTTATTATTTGGAAACAGTTCTTATTTAGTAGTGACCATTTGGTTTAGTGAGACCTCCTTCAAGGTTGTTAAAAATTGGGATCTACCTAGGATTGTTAGAGGTCCTTAATGGATTGGATCGTGAATCTTGGATCATTAATTGTAAGAAACGTGGTCTCTTAACACAAGCACAACATTTAAAATGGCCAACAAAAGTAACTAAAGTAAGGTGTTCAAGTATCCCTCCATCTAAACTGAAAAAAAAAAAACATTAGAATAATCAAGTTATATCATCATACACAACATCATTGTCACCACTACTTCTGGGAATGCCAATATTATCACCAAAGAATGAAAAAAAAAAAAAAAAACTGAAACTCCTATCCCTAAACAAGGCATGTAATTTGAACCTAAAAAACACAACAAAGGTAAAGCCATACTTACTGTGGCTTTATTTTGTTGAGAGAGAAGAAGTTAAACTATTAATGATGATTTTGGATTACATTGAAGTGTGCTTGTTGTAGCAAAAAAAAGGGTGTGCTTACATGTTTCTCATTGAACACGAGAGAAGAGAGCTAGTGTGGCTATCATTGGGTTCTCTCCCTTTTTTTTAATGTCAAAATCTTGCCCTAATTGAGTGTTTTAAGTCCCTTTCATGGGCTGCACTTAAAATATGCTAGTTGGGCCTCAGGAAACAATTAATACCAAAACCCAAACTAAAAAGAGGTTTAAGAACACCGACAAAAACCACAAAAACACCGTAGTTCTCCAAAGGATCTTCTCTTTCTTCTTATGCCCCAAACCCCTAAAGCTAATCAACAGCATAGTCTCCTAACTTTGTGGACAAAGCCTTTCTCCTTAAAGATGTTGGCTTTCACTTGTATAGTTTTATATAGATATCTTCTATCTTGTTTATTTGAAGTTAGTTTATGTTTTCCTTGACAGTTTAATATGTCTTGGAAAGGGTTGTCCTAAGGGTTCATATTTATGAAAGTTGTAGTTAGGGAAAAAGGAATCGTCAAGGACAATAAATATTGAAACAAGAGACTGGTAATTAACAAAAAATTGCATTGAACATTAAATATCTGGTCTAGACATCTATTTACCATTTCTTACTGGCTTTACCAACATATGTGCCTTTTTTTTATTTTCTTAATATTGATTTCATAATAGGACTTCTTATGCATTGGAGTATAAAGTTAATTTTTATTTTTTTTCAAGGCTATGAGATTTAGAAAAACTACTTGCTAATATTTTAACTTTTATTTTTTAGGAAGAAATATATGAGGTCTTTAGTTGTAATTTCTGAATTAAATATGATTTTAGAACAGAAAAGAACTCAATGACCTCATGCAAAATAGCCCTCCCACGGTTTGAACCTGTGATGTGATCTCATATGATATCAATTGGCACATGAAGTAGCCATTGTGCCAACTGCCAAAAGACGGAGACTTAAGTCATGTTTCTCCTTTATTCCTTTTGAATTCGGTCATACTCCCTTTGCTAATATGTCTTCTTTGGGATACATACTATTGATTTGTGGGGAATCCAAATCTACTCAAGCTTCATTTAGATAAACATCATAGATTGTTGCGACATTCCAAACTAAAACTACCATTGAAGTTTTTCACCACCAAAGCTACCTTGTCCTCTAAAAAAAGTTTTTATGCACCATAGACCATTCAAATTTTCATCCTAATTTTAATTGCATAGCAGAATAATTTTTCCCAGTAGATCTAAGTAAATTAGGCCTCATTGCACAGTGACTTATTAGTACTGGTAAAAATAAAATTGAGCCAGTGGCTGACTTTGATGGAAGTCTACTAACAGTAGTGAACATTCTACAGCTGGCATTTTTTTTTTTTTTTTGATAGTTAAAAATTAGCTTAGCTGATAAATTTATTTTTGATGAAAAGAGATATTTCAATGTCATAAAGTTCGAGGTTTTTGTGTTTGGTTACTAATCTTACATTTGTTTATGATTGTTACATGATGGTGGTTAAGGTGTACTTAGAATAGTTTTGTTTGGTTGATTATATTATGCATGAAATAAATAGTGTGAATGCCATGCCTGGTAAGTTCTCCTTAACTTGGATTTTTATGCATTCCATATACATGTGTTCTTCCTTCTGTTGCAACAGCAGCATACAATGCGACAAGCTACGGACCAAATGGGGCTGGAGGGAAGTTTCCGAACAACAAGGTTCTCTATTTTCGTTTTCAAGTTTTAATCTTATTAGTGGTTGATGATGTTATCACATTGACAAGTACTCAGATAAAAGGGAGAAAATGGAAAATGCAAAATGCATAGATTACCTTTTGGTTGTTCAGAGAAAGGCTCATTCAAATGTTTGTTAAGAAAGTCATAACTTCCATGCAAGGGTTCTCTTGTGCTATACTTGTCATAAATCAGTGGGAATTTTGCTACTGGGTCTTCTTTGTGACCTTCAGGGTTTTTGTGGACGTTAAGTATTGTTCCACTGAAGCAAACATATAAGTAGCAATTGTAGTATCCAGTGAAACTCTGATGTTGGAGTTGATAGAAATCCTCACGTCATATTACTTGCTTGCTTGATTAGTCTTCATTCACTTATGGCCTTCCATTGTTTTCTAGGAGGATCAAAGTAACTCAGTGACCATTGGCGTTGCTGATGGGCACATAGGGTTGGTTGTTGGTCGTGGAGGGAGGAATATAATGGAAATTAGTCAGGTAAGTCAATGGCCAACAGGATCATATGGTTCAATATCATTACCAACACACTAACCTATAGCAGTCCATTTCTGCAGATTAGTGGGGCGAGGATAAAGATTTCAGATAGAGATGATTTCTTACCTGGAACAACTGATAGGTATAAAATGAATTCATTGAGTTACTGATTGCCCCTTCTTCTGCCTCCCGTCTATTTCCCAATCCTTCAAGTGGGAGAATCATCAACCTGATGCTTCTTAGCATGATATTACTGGTCACAAAAGTCTTAGCTGCTTCTGTCCTGCCTAATTGCAGGAAAGTTACTATAACAGGTTCGCAGAGAGCAGTCCGTGCAGCCGAATCTATGATATTGCAGAAGGTAGCCTATGCCTCTGAGAGAGCAATGGAGTAGTTTGCAAGTTTTCTCATCAGTTGTTGTGGAGATGCTTAGCAGTGCAGCTTGCGAATTCCTTATACATCGGTGATTTTTGAATAAATTCTCATCAGATGATAAGTTGGGGAACCTAAATACTGTTGTAGGAGAGATAATTCTTTTTCTTTTGTAAGGGAGAGTATTTATGTAGGAATTCTTAATTCTTATCAGAACGCCGACTGAAGGGAGTTTTATTGAGAAAGCCATGTTTGCTCAACAGAATATAGCAATTAACATTATATTATTTTTGTGTATTGTCATTGAATACTTACTTGAGATAGCATTTGAGATTTCTCGTGAGAATATAAAATTTTTCTTCTTAACTGCTAGTAAATATGATTGTTACTGATGAAGTGACTCTTTTTTTTTTTTTGTTGGGAACAGTCACTGACCTTTCAATGGCATCTAGTCTGGATGTTGCCCTAGTTTGACCTTTCATTATAAGAACATATGAATCCCTAGTTTCTTAGTTACTAGATGTTGACCTTGTTTGACAAGGTAGGTTTCCCGTAATCTTGATGGTTGTTTGTATATTAGTCAGGGAAAACAAGAAATAATCGTACTTTTTATTTTTGGGGTATAATTTAGAAACGCTCAAACTCAGTATTGAGAATGGAGAAATGATAATAACTATTTGAGCTAACCTCTTATGGTAACATGACTATACCTTTCAATCTTTTATTTATTTGTATGTTCGATTTGCTGAGATCCACCTTGTATATAATTGTGTTGTATGTACTTGGAAATGTAATTGGAGGGAGCACATTGTGAATGCAAGATTGAGTTGATTTAACAACCAGTGCGAGTGTGTATTTTCCATTTCCGAGGCAAGATTGAGTTGATTTAACAACCAGTGCGAGTGTGTATTTTCCATTTCCGAGGCATTAGTTGCTGCCACCACACGTATGACGTTGGCAAGTAAGCTATATATAAAAGATTACATACTATAATTAATTATTTGATCACATGCAGAAAGGCTATTAATATTCTATTGAGCGCAGTATATTACTGATAATGACAATAAGTGACCAGTGTATTTAAACATCAATAAGTAATTTTCTTATATATTAATCTGTAACTTACAATATACTGATAATGACACATAATAACAGTAGTAGTAAGTACATGGTATATAGGACGATCTAAGTACGTGCACTCATGCAAACTTCCCATCACACACTTGATGAAATTATGCATGATTCATGAGGTGATGAAGTCGTGCATTTTGTGCAATTTATTTTGAAATCACATGCAGATTCCAAAAGACAATTGAATGCTACATAAACTTAAAAGAAACGATACTCAAGTTTCATGATATATTCATGGAAACTCATTATCATCTCCTCCACCACCATATCCTGACCCGTAACCCGAACCATAACCAGAGCCACTACCGTATCCAGAACCATTACCACCACCTCCTCCGCCTCCACCGCCACCACCACCACCTCCTCCTCCTCCCCCTCTTCCTCCTCCATGGCCATAGCCACTCCCACTTCCATATCCAGAGCCATAACCAGAACCACCTCCTAAGCCTCCTCCTCCACCACCACCTTCACCTCTGCCACCCCCACCGCCTCCACCACCACCGTTTCCACCACCAGAACCATACCCAGATCCACTTCCGGACCCATATCCAGATCCACCAGACCCTCCACCTCCTCCTCTACCACCACCGCCTCCTCCTCCTCCTCCTCCCAACCCACCACCATACCCAGAACCACCCCCTGATCCATACCCAGACCCGTATCCAGAACCCGAACCCAATCCACCACGGCCTCCTCCTCCACCACCTCCACTTCCTCCACCACCACCACCACCACCAACAACTTTTTTACCAGCAAGTTCCCTTGGCCATCTAGCAGCAAGGGCCAGGTCCACAACAATCAAAAAAATGAATGCAGCACCTATGACCCGGGAGCTGGCCATTTTCCTCACCTCTCAAAAGCTCAAAGTGGGCAACTAGTGGAAATGAGAACAATGCGATTTTAGTGTTTGTGTACGTAGTAGTATATCCTATATGAGAAAACAAATTAATTGTACTTAGATTTGTGAGTGAAGAGGTTTGAGTTAAGGGTCCTCTATTTATAGGGCATTAAAGTAAAGCTTTCCAAACTTTGTCAAATTCTAGTAGCTTCTGTTTTACACATAGAATGATCATAGAATACTGATTGATGATAAGTGTAGCTAGCTAGTAAGGAACGTATCTGCTAGGATTTGATTTAGTGGTGGGGATGGCGGTGGTGCTTTATTGTAGGTGGTCATATATTTGATAGTGGAACTGTCTTCTTCTTGTCTTCATGCATATATTTCCTAAGTCCTATAGAATAAAGTTTACTTCCACTTTTGACCTCATCAAGGCTCTTTTATTTTTTATACACACTAATGAAAATAGGACCAATAAAATTTGCATTCAGAATTTGTCAATCTGTTCATTACTGAAGTTTCCTTGCAATAAAACTCTTGTGATCATGGTATATGTGTCTACTCTTATAAGCCTCATATGGTGTTTGTATTGTGTTTGCTGATTAATGTCATGTTATAACCTTAAATATAATTGGTATATTATATTATGTTCGTCTAATAATAAAAAAAATATATATATTTTTTATTATCTACATGAGGTCAATCTTATTAGAAAAATCATAAGAAATAAAATATTTATAGATTTTTTTCGTTTAGACGTGAACAACTGACCGTTTATATAATTCCATTAATAAATTATTATGAATTAATCTATTCTCTTCATCTGAATATGTCTTTTTTTTGATAAAAATATTAGTAAAGACTTATTTTCTTTCTAAAAATTAAAATTTTAAAGAATAAACAACTCATTATGATCATCATATATAACATAGTACGATCAAATTTTGACTTTGAATCTTGCTTTCATCTCAATCGCTTCGTGTAAACGTATCTCGATAAGATTGTCGTTCATATATTCCAGCTAGCACTCATCATAAAGTTTTCAATGCATTATCATAAAAAACAAGTGTACAAAAAATGGGAGACTCAGGTCATCTAGGTCTCCAAGTGTCATCTCACCCATTTTGCTTGAAATGCATTTGCTAGCACTTGGAAAAATTGTCAACCACAGACATCCACTATACAAACCTACCAAAAAGCTCTCATATATGTATAGTGGGATTTGTTTACTTTCTTCAAATCTACGCTTAGAGTGACAATTGGCATTATATAGACTTCAATCATAGCTTCTCTACACTCTGCTTTTCAATCATAACAAAACTAATACATCCATTGTATCCCACTACCACCAAAATAGAATAGAATTCAAACTAAAATGGACAACAGCTACGTATTGCTGTGTGTGAATACAATTAAATTCTATTTCCATTATTGTTTGTCTAGTTATAATTTGTTGATATGCATGTAAATCGTGCTTAATCATCAACTTGTTTTATATTTGTTTCGTAGGTTTACCTTCCCGTCAAACAACTTTTCTAGGATAATGTAAAGATATTTAATGAGATAATGAGAATGACCATATCTATTTACACTTCATTTGTACAATTTAAAAAATTTATTAAGTATTACGCGAATTTTGTATAGAAGCAGGAGAAATTACATTAAGTATTATCTTCTTATAATAGTATTTAAATCTCATAATGAGACCCACAGGGTGTGGTTCAAGTGGTAATGTACGCTTAAACTTGGTTGAGAGATCTATGTGATGTCAGGAGTTCGAGCTCACAGGAAAATACTTGTGAAAGAGGTAATCGGAATTAGGCTCATACCTAAAGAGTTTGAGGGTACTCGTGAGAAACCAAAAAAAAAAAAAAAATCTTAAAATGGGATATTTATAAAGGTTCATAACCAATCAACAATGCAATTATCTTTATCTTTATCATAGCAATGTATAAGTTTTACTTTGTAGTATAATGATAGATTAATTCTTCAATCCCTATTTTTGTTCTGCATCTCCATGTACAACACTTTTCATAATTCAATATATAATGATATTCTTATGTCTTACAATCATAATACCGAATTGCAAGTACTTAATTTATATTGGGATTTTGAATAGATAGTCAATTTAGACTATTCATAATCATCTGATTTGAATCTTGAAATAATTTCTAGGTACACTTTGTATAAAAAATTTGACACACCCTAGAGGACTTTTTGGATTATTTGATGGATTGTAAAAAAATATTAAAATTCTGGTCTTTTAACTACATTATAACTTTTAGTATAATTGATCGATCATGATATATTAGCCAATTTCACCGATTGACCCATGCTAAAATTTATTAATAATGGCTTGATTTTGCAAGTGACTTTATATAGGATCAACGTGCCAACTCCATCGGTATTAATCAATTTGGCCTATTGAAATAGTTTTTTTTTTAATTCGATCTGTTTGAGTTATGTCCATATAGTTAATTTGAAATTTATGTTTATGTGATCTAAGATAACGTATGAATTTTAGCCATTTAAAACTATAGTCAATTTAGTAGTCATTTTGTAGAAGACATCAAGCCTTATCAATTCGGCGAATTTAACTTTATCTGGCCTATTAGCCAATTTGGCCAATTTAGCATATTATGGTCTAATGGTTTATTATTTTTGCTAGTGTTAAATTTTTGTCAAATGCACATTATGGAATTATATGGTCATTAATATAATGGGCTAAAGCCACCAGTTATGCTGTAAGCTATAAATTTAGCCATAAGCCATCAATTGGGCTGAAATGGCCTATTTTAGATCGAAGACTATAATTCCGCTTATTGCTAAAATCTAATTGGGTTTTATGACTTTTTTTCATCAAAATATTTTTAGTGGTCTATTTCGGCTAAATTGAATACCAACTCAGCCACTCATTCGGCCTAGTCGCCAATTTTACCAATAATACAAAATTAGTCTATTTTAACCAAATTTTCAAGTTATTTAGTATGGCCTAATTGGTCAAAATTTTCAATATATTCACATATGTTGGCTGATTTTGGCCTTTGACCATTTAGGTTAAACTGTTGACCGATCTTGCCAAATTCATTCTATTGCAAGTCGATTTTTTTTGCGACAAATGAAGCTGAAGTGAAAACGTCTATATAAATTTTTATTGCCATTCACATTGGCATTTGAAAGCATTGTTGATATCTCATTTGTGCAATTTGAAATTTTTATTAGGTATTATATTAAAAAGTGAGAAAATTGTAAAGAGTTAGATATGGTTATGGGAAATTTAAGGAGAAGTTATATTAAGTTTCATCTTATTGTAATATTTTTTAAACCCTAAGGGATTTATTTGTAAATGTCCCTAATCAAATCAATAATACATTTATTTTTATCTTTATCCTAAGAAAGTGCTTTCCTTGTAATTTATTTTCATTGCTTAGTATAATAATAGATCCTCCAACCTTATTTTTTGTTATTCATTTTCATCTACTACACTTTCAATAATTCAATATGTAATGAAATCCTTAATTCCTTATGTCTTATCACTATAATACGTACTTTCCGTGGTTTTGAACCGATAACCAATCTAAGTTAATCTCAATCATTTGATTTGAGTTTTGGAATAATTTTCTGGCATGATTCGTTTTTTGTGCTATCAATCAGAATATGTACAGTTGTGATAGATGAAGTGGTGCATAATTAGCATTTTCTTTTTGGATTTTAATCTATACAACGGTAAGAACATCTCCCTCCCAATTTAATTTTTTTCTAGTTCGATTGTAGTTTAAGCACAAGCCCTTTAACTTAAAATATTCAAGTTCAATAACCATCAAGATATTGAATTAGTCTTCCTAAATAATTTGCAATTAGGAATGAAATCCAATAGGTACTGATCAAAATAACAAAATAAAGGCATAATCTCAAATGAGATCTACAACGGTTAGATATGGTATATGCTTATAGTTATAATACACGAATAGAAAGATACATAAACCTGAAAATCATGACGTGTTTTTCACAATTAAGAATGTAATTAATTGTCAAAATTTTGTTTAATGACATTCTAGATACTTATCTTGTTAGAAGGACGAGTAGATATGCTTTATCATAACTTGTCATTCTTATTCAAAATACATAATATGTACACAGTTAGATATGGTATCTCATGACGTGTTCTTCCCAATTCAAGAATCTCAATTGTCTGAAAATGACAATTGTCTACATGTAATGTGGGCAAATATTATTGGTTATATAATTTGTCGTTTTTAATTTACAAATACATGTTGTCCTAGATCATATATATATATATAAACCAGTCGATTATGTCTTACGTGAAATTGTTCAGTGTGTATTCTCCCACTCAAGTTATCTCATTTTTCTTCTTTGGTTTCCATCATCATGATTTTCAGAGCTACAAGTTACTCACACAAAATTACATAACATTCGTCAACATTAACTATACATATACTAATCAAATCAATGATTTACTAAAGTCAAATTTCATACCACACCTTTCCTCAATTCAAGGTACATATATTCCTTAAATTGATTTGCTTCCATTGTATTTTTCCTGAATTTGTCATGATCCTATATATTTTTCGCTTTTGATTCGATGGATGCATGGATACAATTTCTTAGGGAGGAAATGGGTGCAAGATTTGGTTTTGATGTGTGCTGATAATGGAGGCTCAAACCCAACATGATGTTTGAGAAGCAATGGAGGGTGGTATGATCAGTATAAGTGGTATATAAATCTGGAATTGCCCAAAAAAATGTTTACATGTCTAAAAATGGTTTCTTCAAGTCCATAAATTTCCGTAATAATTTTTTATTTTAATATGTCTCAAACCTTTTATATTATATCAAATTAAAAAATGTAAGCATCTTAATTTGTTTTCAAAATAATCACAGCTTATATTGTGAGAGAGAAATATAATTTAAATAACAATATATTCAAGGGTGCATTTATTGTCACAGTCAAAAACTTTATAGCTACAACCTATTAAATGCTTAATTATTTAAATAGATAATATTATCCTAAATTAGTTTTTAATATTTTTAGGATTTATTATTTAAAGTATTGATGTACAAGAACAACCATTTATTTTCTCTCTCTTTTCCCCCATCCTCTCCTTACTAGCCTCTATATGGTCTAATGCTCGTTTTCATTATGTTTAAACAACACACTTTATTTCTTTATATATGGGGTTACTTTAAGATTTATTAATTTTGTATCTCTCTTCCATTATCTCTAATTTCAAATAAGACAATATTTAGGTTGATCTATTAGCCACCGAATCGCATATCTAGACAAAGCTAGAACTTTTTTTTTTTTTTTTTAGATGGACCATGGATCTAACATTTTTTGTTGGGTTCAATAAAATGGAGATTATATTTTGTGTATTGGATTCAGTTCAAGGTACAAATTGTTTTTTTTTTTTCCTTCCTTTTTTCTAATGTAATTAATCAATTGATCAATTAACAAATGAGATTCCGTTTCCTCATAATTACTCGGATATTTATGAGCATGAAATATGACCTCCTCCTGTAGAGTTCATCAAAAAAAGCATGCCAAACTAGATGAAGATGATCGTTAATGAATTGAGTTTTTGTTGAGAGATAAATGAGAATAGTAAATATAAGAGAGGAAGTAACAGTTGGATTACAACTATTAGTTCATTCTATCAGTTTCCAACTTTTATTCTCTTGAAGTGTAATTTAATCCATATTTAACATAAATATTTATTAGGTTGTGGCCATAAAATTTTTGACTATGACAATAAGATTATCCAATAACAACAATAATTCACGTAAATAATTAATTACTAAATTTTTTATTTAATAGTAATTATGTGTGTCCGAATCAATTTACATAATCACTTATCCAATTCAATTAAATACAAGTTAGAAGCAAAAGAAAAAAATTACACCTTATATTGTGAGAGAGAAATATAAACTAAATAACAATATATTCAAGGGTGCATTTATTGCCACAGCCAAAACCTTTATAGCTACAGCCTATTAAATACTTAATTATTTAAATAGATAATATTATCCTCAATTAGTTTTTAATATTTTTTAAGATTTATTATTTAAAGTATTAATATCAGCACAAAAATAACTATTTATTGTTCTCTTTCTCCCTTTTCCCTCATCCCCTCCTTAGTAGCTTCCATATTGTCAAATGCTCATTCTCATTTTGTTTGAGCAAAAAACACACTTTATTTTTTCATATGTTGGGTTAGTTTTAAGATTTAGTAATTTTGCATAGATTTAGTAATTTTGCATCTCTCTTCTATTATCTCTAATTCCAAATGAGACAATATTTAGATTGATCTATTAGCCACCGAATTGCATATCTAGACAAAACAAGAACCTTTTGTTTGGATCCAACATTTTTTGTTGGGTTCGATAAAATTGAGAATATATTTTGTGTATTGGATTCAGTTCAAGGTGCAATTTTTTTTTTCTTTCCTTTTTTTCTAATGTAGTTAATCAATTAAATAAATAAGATTTCATCTCCTCATAATTACTTGGATGTTTATGAGCATGAAATATGACCTCCTCCTATAGAGTTTTTAAAAAAAAGTATGCCAAACTAGATGATAATGATCAGTAATGAATGAAATGTTATTGAGAGACAAATGAGAATAGTAAATATAAGAGACAAAGTAATAGTTGGATTACAACTATTTGTTCATTGTATCAATTTCTAACTCTTATTCTTTTAAAGGATAATTTAATCTATATTTAATATAAATATTTATTAGGTTATGGTCATACAGTTTTTGGTTGTGGCAATAAAATTACCCAATAACAACAATAATTTACATTAATAATTAATTACTAAATTTTTCATTTAATAGTAACTATGTGTGTTTGAATTAATTTACATAATCATTTATCCAATTCAATTAAATACAAGTTAGAAACAAAAGAAAAAAAAAATTAAAAAGATATCTACAGTGATCCCATTGAATATCCTTGAATGTTATTTTATTTTTCTTTTGTTTTATAATTTCTTTTCCATCTTTATTTTGTTTTATTATTTCTTTGTTTTGGCCGCAAGACGAGTACGACGGATTCGTGCTTTCACGAATTACGGTTTCGTCTGTCTGTACAAAGTACGAAGGCTGACAACCGACAACAACGAACTCACAAGTCACAGCCTCGCCTTTGAGCGCGCGGGTGAGAGATCTCGACGTCGACTGTGCAATTCAGTTCTTTTCTTGGATTGAAGATTCAGCACTGTTCAATCTCATCCACATTTGTGTTTCAGATCCAAATCTCAGGCCGCTGTTTCTTAATCGGATCGCTGACCACCCTAGGAGTTTTCTTCAACTTGGGGTACGTCAACTCTGTGTTCTTAATGAGTCTCTTTCTATTGAATTTCAATTCATTTCCATTTTATGTGTGTGAATTTCCGATTTGATTTTCACATAGTCGTTGGGTTAGTTGTCAAATTTAGTTAATTTGATTTTGAATACATAAACTATAATGGGAAAATAATTTTTCCGTCTGTTTGATTTATGAGCAAGCTCAATTTACTATAATTTTATTAGATATAATTCCAGAAAATAGTGGGAAATATATACTCTCGGGTTGACTTGGAACTTTTTGTGTTGAAGTTTGTTTCTTTTTAATGGGTTTTCTTTGCTATTAAATGTTGGAGGAGATGACATGGTGGGATTTATCTTGGAAACAAATTTGCAATAGCAGAAAATTCATGGGTGGTAGTCAATGGCGCCAAAGAATTGTCAATTAACGTACTCAACAAATACTTGAGCTTGTTACTCTAAGTGTTGTACGGACTCACATGGGTAGTTAACTTTAAGTTAGAAATGCAGGTCATTTATTTATGTTGAAGAAATGAACATCTCTTTCTTTACAATCATTTTCTTGTATGCAGCTTTGTCCCTGAGGGATATGTATGTTACTACTTACTACAGTTTGGATGGTTCTTTTATTAGGAATTTTTGTTGTTACACCATTAAGTTTTCACCTGAAGATTTAGAATCCCAAACATCCCTCCCAAAGGGCTGAATAGCGCAACCATCTTTTTAGAGTCTAGTTCTGAGATACAAGCCCTCTCTGAACCCTTTCTGCCTTGTATTAATTGGGAAGGTGAATCAATACAATTTAATGGGGTTTTAGAAACGTGTTCTCAATTTACAATTAACTCTTGCATCATATCTTTTCTCAAGTAGACGGCAGTTACTTTCTTTTTTCTTGAAAATGTAGCATCTGCAACTTTCATAGCACTCTTTACTGGGTTCATCCTTGATCTTTGTTGCACGTGGTCATACCATTTCAGATATTTTATTTGCTCATGTCCCCTGTACTATCACCTTTAGTTGTTTCGCAAGCTATTTCTTCCCTAACCTTGTTACCAACAATCCCTCTGGCACATTAGCTTTGTCACTTGATTCATTTCTCCAGCCAAAGTGTCACTTTTGGAAAAATCAACGGTAATATTTGTGCATTTTTCCACACATCTCTTTATTTTAAATTCAAATTTAACTGTCAACTAAATCTTTATCTTTACTTGTGGATAAATTGGAAAACCACCATCACACGTAACATTTCTTAAACTTTGTGGATTTTCCAAAGTGACAAATATAGTGGGACTGGGCAGTATTGTCTTGAATATATAGAGAGTTACAAGAAGGTCTGTTTCTCTTTGTTTACGTAAATGCTGTTCCTCAATAATTGACACTTTCTGTCAATCCATGTTGTCTTTTTGTTACTTAGAAATTAGTGTCCTTCTTGCATTTTTTTAATCTTTATTTGTTGCTGAGATTTTTTCATTTGCGCTCCTCTGATTTTTGTGATGGTTACGAAGCACTGTTAGTTCCCTAACTCAAGAACCTTAAAACAGTTGTTATTGGAATAAAGGAGATAAAGGAAGAGATGGATATGAACAAATGGCATAAGGAATTGGCATATGACCAGTGGGTAGCACTCCCTGTATCTGGTGCACGGCCATCAGCTCGATACAAGGTTCTCTCTCTATCTCTTTAGATTAAACTACGCTTTTTGAGAAAACCAAGATTCATTGTTGGTTTCCCTCCTGAGCTATTGACAGTTATTTCTCCTTTGACTGTTAAAGGTCCATGATCATTGTTGTATACTCCATTGAAATTTTGTAAAAATAAAATAACATTACCAGTTAATTAATATGCCTTTTTGTCCCTCAACTGTAGCATGCTGCAGCAGTAGCTGATGAGAAACTATATGTTTTTGGGGGAAGTCGTAATGGTCGTTACCTCCCTGATGTTCAGGTATTGGATATGCTCATATACTTCTGAATCATAGATTCCTTTCCTGTTGGTAATTATATTTTTCCATTTTACAGGTTTTTGATTTTAGAAGCTTGACATGGTCTAATCTAAAACTTAAACCAAATGCTGATAAAGGTGATACAAGTGGTTCCCAGGAAGTTCTTCCAGCCACATCAGGTCACAATATGGTAAGACTTTTTATGCCAAATTGGGCTCCGTCTTTTTATTTTAATTCTCTTCCATTTGACTTCTATCTGTTTGTCTGTTATTTAAAACGTTTTCAATAGCCACTTCGATGTTTATTTGTTCTGACAAAAACTTGGACATTTTACTTGTGAATTGGCAGATAAGGTGGGGTAAGAAGCTTCTTATTGTTGGTGGAAATTCGAAGGAAACAGTTGATAGATTAGTTGGTAAGTTCATCAGGAGATATTTTTGTCATCTTAAAGAAATTACTTGATTTTCTTTTCGACTGTTGATGTCACATTTCAATATGATGTACTCTTATAGAACCTAATAACATGCTATGGCCTTCTTGCAGTTCGATTCGTGGATCTCGAATCATTCATGTATGGTGTTATGGAGACTTCAGGAAATATACCTGTAAGTTATTGATGGGAAAAAAATAATTCAGTTTTATCCTTGGAGGTCTGGACACTGCTTCATCAATTTCTTTTGCGTTTCTCACCTTTTGATAATATCTTTTTTTTCTGGTTATCTAGGTTGTAAATGTAATTTTCAGAGATCATGCTATGTGGTGTTGATTTCATTTTGTGGTTAAATGCACTTTTTAAAAGTTATGAAATGATTTTCAGGTAGCTCGTGTGGGGCACTCTGCAACACTGATTGGTTCTAGACTGATAATATTTGGTGGAGAAGACAAGAGCAGTAGGTTGTTGAATGATGTTCATGTACTTGATCTGGAAAGCATGACTTGGGATGCCTTAAACACAATGTAAGTATTATCTATTTCACTTCACGAAAAGCTACTTCTATGTCTTTGGATAAGTTCAATATTACCTGATTGTTTTTTGATAGGCAGACACCTCCAGCACCTAGATTCGATCATACAGCTGCTGTGCATGCAGAGCGATACCTTCTAATTTTTGGTGGTTGTTCTCATTCTGTCTTCTTCAATGACCTTCATGTACTAGACCTGCAGACAGTAAGTGTTTGTTTATTTTTTATTATTTTTCCATATACAACTATAGGCTCGTTTGGCACATTGTGTAGCATTGGATATTATAAGCTTATACAATATATTAGAGAATATTAGTTATACGGTTGTATTATCCTTCCCCTCCCCACAAGATAACTGCCAAACATAGTATTAGAGATAGTATAAGTCTATTCGATCATGTTTGTTACCAAACATTGCATAAGAGCCAACAAGATAAGCTTATACTATCTTGGCCTCCTTATACGATGCCCAAACAAGCTCTACATGTCTACATTGGAGTATAACAATTCAGCTTGAAGTTCCCTTCTTTTGGGTTAAAAATTTGCTACCATCCAACAACTTTGATTCTGGGGTGGATTGCTAATGTTTCTGTGTTTAACTCTAGGCTTCCAAGAAACAATGAAAACATTCTGATTGTGTAATTTGAGTAATCTTTAGCAATATTCAGGATTTTTCCAAAGATCTTGTTCTTATTTAAGAAATAAGTCAATAATAATTGTCAACTGATGACTTATGAGTATAACGGACAAGAGAACTGTATAGATTTGCAACTACACTTTCAAATTGTTCACATTGATACTACAGATGACATCTTAGTGGCACAACTTTTAATGTTTGGCATTTGAATAACGATGTAGTTTTCTATACTGAAAGCTTTTCCTTTTGGAAAAACGGTGGTGTTGAGTTTATAAAACACTTGGCTCATTATTTAAAAAACAATATGGACATAGATATGTGCTTTGAGCTTGTAAATGCAGGAGTTTGTTTCTAGTGGCATTACTACTTACAGGTTTTCTTTTGGGAAGAGAAATTGATATAGCTCTGCATTTCTTCATGGATTGCCGCTAGAATCAAATTGTTCTTTCGTGCAATTCAACATGATAAGACCTGTTAAAATGGAATTGCTTTCTCATCTTATTTTTCTCTTCTGCTTTTGCATATCAATGGCATATTGCATGGTTCACTCCAATAAGCTTTGTATTAAGTTTCTGTAGCTGAATATGTTAACATTTGGGATGAAAGTTAAGTCCAATGTAATGTCAATTTCTTGGCATGAAATAAGCTTTGTATTGTGAAAAGGAGTCCATATGGATGAACCCAATTAGTGGGATTACGAGTTCGTTAAGCATGTAATTTTTACTTGACTTATACTTAGAGGTGACGTCTCACTTGCTGTCAGGTTGTTACCCACCGAGCATAATTTATTTGTTGCTTGTTTAAGCCAAACAATTGATGTGTTATCCATTACTTTTTTCAACTTCTTTCTTTTGGTTGGAATTTTAAACAAAGATTCAGAAGATACTAGGCTGAAATTTTGACTTGGAATCCTTTATGTGGACAATATAACAAAATCACTTACATGAGACATTTGAATGCACTTATAATCTAATCAACTTTTGGTAACTGTGAGATTAACTGTTTTGATTGTTATACTAGAGAAGACCAAGGAGGACTGAGTCTGATCTCTTGACAGGGGAGTCTGTTTCTGTATTTGTGTACTCTTTCAAGATGGGTGGAAGAATGTTCTAGATCTTGTACGATATGAACGCAGTGTGTGCCACTTTTACTTTAGTACTTATTGAGTCTGTATGCCTTGTCATTATGATATTATATTTATATATATATGTATGTATGTATGTATGCATACACATAATGTATGAAGCCTATATCCATATCTTGGAAGTCTATGAGTACCACTCCAAGATAGTGAAGGAGCATTTTGTTGAATCAAAATATTTTCATCTATGAAGAGACTGTTCAATGGACAGGCTTGTACTTTTTTAAAAACTAGGGGCATTGTTAATGGGTGGAATATATTTCTTCAACTCATGCTTTGCCTGATTTTTGCATTTTCTTTTTAGTCTTATTTATATGCTTCTGTAACAAATGTGCTTGAATATATGGGTTTTTTGATTTACTTGTTACCTTGACAAATTAATGATAAGTGGTATTTCATTCACACTTGCATGTTGATACCAAGAGATTTACTGGAGTTTGGTCATTTTACTCTGTTGCTTCTTATTTATTGTATTCTATTTTCAATAAGGATAAAGGTCCCATTTGTTGCAGATGGAGTGGTCCCAACCACAAATTCAAGGTGATTTAGTTACTCCTAGGGCAGGTCATGCTGGTAGTACCTTTGATGACAGCTGGTATATAGTTGGTGGTGGAGATAATAGAAGTGGTAAGTAGTTATATGTTTGTCAACTTCTAAAACTGCATAAAGTTATGCTCTCTAAATTTAAATTAGCCCTTTTCATGGATGGCTAATTAAGTTACTTATATGCAGGTTGCCCAGAAACCCTCGTATTAAATATGACTAAGCTAGTATGGTCAGTATTGACGGTTGTGAAGCAAAGAGATCCACTTGCTAGTGAGGTGACTATGTTGTGCTCTATATTCTTCATGTTTCTAATATTTCTCTAAATGCAACTTTGGATTATTGTAATTATATGAAAATTTTCTGTTTTATAGTCATTTTTTCCCCTATAATAGTTTTATAGGCATTGTTTCAAAAAATAACATCAGAGGAAAATTATTTCAGTATGAAAAGTTTTCTAGGATGACATAATTTTCCAGTTTTGGTATGCACACTAGTTAGTAACAAATCTATAGTAATGTAGATTGGAGATAAAATGTGTAGTCAAGCCTCTAAGGTGAGATCATTGATTAACTAAGGAAAGGTGTCCTGTGAGTGGCTTCCTAGTTCTTAGTGTGAATTTTGTCTTGAAAAAGAGGATCTCATTTGTAGCATCTTGAGGGATTCTTTTATGTTGATGAGGATAATGTTTTCCTTTGAACATTGTCCCAAATACCATTTGATGGTTTTTTTATTTTTAAATGAAATGAACAGAGCCATAGTTCTTTGTTTTCAGAATTACCATATGCCAATATGGACTGGTTAGGTAAAAAACTGAAAAACAGAACACTGAAATTTGGGAGCGGGTTTCCATCATCTCATCTTCATCAGTTAATAGGAATTATTTACCTCTACTGTAGTGTGGTATAGATCTCTTGTGACCTATCTATGCTTATATTTATGAGTGAGATTGAGAACTACAGGATTCTCCAATGATTATCTCTGAATGATTACAATTTGCTTATATCAAGAATGGGCTTTCAGATCATTGGTAAACTTTATCATCACTGAGTGGGAGAATATGTTACAGGAAACAGATTATTATGGTTTAATTTGTGTCTGTGTTACAATGATAACCTCTTCTCAGACCATAAAATTAGTCTGTTTCAGGACTCGGTTCCACACACTCCTTGTTTGCAACTTTGCATAAATTGAATGTTGATAATGACTTAACTGTGCTTTTTAAAGAAAAAAATTCAATTAAATTTTGTAGGATACTTATGTATGTGTTATTTAGGGTAGAGTGTCATTAGTCTGACTTGAATTCTGTTTGTTACCTATATGATGCATCTCCATAAGTGATTGAATATGATAAAAGTTCATGACATATGTTTATGCCTTGTATGTGTTGATTTGTATATAATGTAAAAGCACATGTTTGCAATCAGGGGCTCAGCGCTTGCTCTGCATCAATAGATAATGAGAAGTATTTGGTTGCTTTTGGAGGCTATAATGGGAAATATAGCAATGAGGTATGTTTTAATTTTCAGAACATCAGGAGGTTCATTGTAATTTCAGTTAATATCGGAAGGTTAGTGTAGTTTACATTGTTTCAAATGAGGTCTTATGGTTACAACTTACAACTTTTCTCCATACAATTCTTTTGCATGTTTCGAGGTTCTTATACCATTTTTATATCTCCCTTTTTGAGCTTTTTAAGCTGAACTTATTCTGTTTTCTTCCTTTAACCTAGATTTTTGTTATGAGACCCAAGCCAAAGGAGTCCCCGCATCCCAAGATTTATCAGTCTCCAGCAGCTGCTGCAGCGGCGGCTTCTGTCACTGCTGCATATGCCTTGACCAAATCTGAAAAGTTGGACTTCACAAAATTAGAGAATATAAGTTCTAAGGCATCTGGAAATGGTCATTTAGAACAAAACATTACTATGGAAATTGAGGCCAGTAGAGAAGCGAAACATGTATTAGATGTTTCACTTGCAGAAGTCAGGGCAGAAAATTCTAGGCTCAGGGGTGAGATTGATGAAGTTAATGGTACTCATGCTGAATTGTCCAAGGTATGTTCTTAATGAAATTTCATATTGAGGTGATTGTCAGCCCGTGATGATTAACATCTTATTTATTCTTCATCAGGAACTCCAGTCTGTCCAGGGACAGCTTGTAGCTGAGAGATCAAGATGCTTTAAACTAGAGGTATAACTTTACTCATTTCCTTTTGAATCTTTTGCTGTGCTCGTCTGATGGTTGCATGTTCTTTTTCTAATTTGTTTTCATGGTGCTAAAATATTTTGTAATGTTATTTCCAGGCACAAATTATAGAACTACAAAAAACTCTGGAATCAATGCAGTCTGTGGAAGATCAGGTACAAGCCCTTAGGAGACAGAAGTCTGCATTAGACCAGGACATGGAGCTCGCCTCAGATGCTCAGAGGCAAGGTTCTGGTGGTGTTTGGCGGTGGATTGCTGGTGGTACTGGTGAGACATGACACTTTCAAGGTCAATGTCATCAGATGTGCCTTGGGATGCCTGAATCTACTAGGAACCAGAACTGTATCGCAAAGCAATACATATTGCAATATATTTTAGACCGAGCAGGTCGTATAATTCCCTTGTCGATGAAGCTGTGGTGTTATGTTTTCATGGTTAACTTGGAAAGGGGTAAAAAATAAAAAGTTGGACCGTGTTTCAGTTTTGAAGAGATCTTCTTAAGGCGGAATGGATACACAAAATATAGTTGTTGCAATGCCGTTCTTCGATTCCCTTGATTTGGAGCATATTCACTAGCAGTGGTATTTTTTTCAATCTAATATTCATAGACTTACTTCATTGGTTATCATTCACTACTGCATAGACAATTATTTCTTGTAGGTTTCATCTCCAATTGTTAGACATTTATCAATCTTGAAATCTATTTGTGTTGACCAAGATTTTTCGAAACGTTTTCGTTTTCACACTATCCGAAATGAAATTCACTTATAGAAAAGTTACAATTGTTTCCACACGAAATTGGGGTGTTTTTAAGCGAAACGGGATATTTTCAAGTGAAACAAGGGCGTTTTCACGCTAAACAGGAATATTTACACACAAAACGGGATCGTTTTCATGGTTTTCATACGAAATGGGTCGACAAAAACATGACATTTTTAGAATTTAAAAGTTTAAAGTTTTGGCTCTAGTTCTCTTCATATTTTAGGATTTTAATTTTTTTAATCTTATTTGATATATATTCAGATAGTATAATTTAACGATGATAGTTCTTTTTAGGATTTCACTCGTGTTTGGTTTCTTGGTTTTTTATTTATTTTTATACAAAATACTTTGTGTTAATTTAGTTTAACTTAATGATATATAGTATTAAAATTTAAGGCATATATATCTTGATTCAAATTAAAAAAATTCATTAAGTATGGGTTGAGTACTTGCAAGTCACCTCACTGTTAATTGGATGTGGTTGTAATTTGATATTTTCTATAATTTGTATGTCTATGTTTAAAATTTTATTTTGTTATGTATTTAATAGTATTTTATGTACTAAATTAATAATGTTGGATACTTAAAATTATTATAATATATATTTTACTATATATTTTCATGCATTTTCACACAAATTAGTATTTTAATGTTGTTTCCATATTGTTTCTCGAATTGTTTTCATGTCTAGGCTGATCGAAATGGTGTCTTGAATCGTTTCTGTTTCTATGCTGTTGACAATGAACACCCTATTCTTCTGTATCCTACGCCTTTGTAGATGTAAGGATTCAATAAAAGGAAAATAACACAATAAGTGGAACTTATGAGCTTTTATTTTTTATTTCTAATATTGTTTTCATAAACCAAAAACAGCCACCACGATGAATAATAATAGCATTGTCATGCTATTTTCTAATTTGATCACTTAAATATTGGCTTTTTATGTCTCCTTAAGAAGAAAATTTTGTCACAACTTGGAGATGAGTTGTTGCTTGCTCTGTGCAACCAGATCTTTCCTCAAGATTTTTCCTGCTGCAGACCTTGGAATAGCTCTAATGAAGCCCACTCTTCTCACTTTCTTGTATGGTGCCACCTGAAATTTTCCATATTGTTTAAGTAGAAGAATGAATGAGTGATGTTGACAGCAGCAAATAGGAGGTAGGAGCCATGACATACCTGATTAGCAACAAATTGAATAACTTGGTCTTCATTAAGGTCAGACCCAGCTGCTCTCACCACATATGCCATTGGTATCTGTCCCGTTTCATCATCTTCAACTCTGCATAATTCATTTTTCATGTTAGAGTCTAGATTGAGACCGAAAGAGAGAGAGAATGGGAGCGGGGGAAGAGATGGAAGGGCAAACGCACGGTATAACAGCTGCATCAAGAATGCTGGGATGACTCAGAAGTATTGCTTCAAGCTCTGCTGGAGCCACCTGCCATAAACATTCAAAACATATAGACAAATATAGTCGCCAATTACAAGTTCTTTTTTCGTAGTCCCAACGATCTCGAAAATAGAAACAACCCTTTGTAGCAGAATAATTTGGTAGTAATTTTTTCTTTATTATAGTTGCTTCAAAGTACCTGGTATCCATTGTGTTTGATTAGCTCTTTTATTCGATCAACTATATAAACGAATCCATCTTCATCAAAGTAACAAAGATCACCTGTCCTTAGCCACCCTTCTGAATCAACTGTTGCAGCTGTTGCCTCCGAATTTCCCAGATACCCTTTCATAATAGTAGGACCTTTTAGCCATAGCTCTCCTTCTTTTCGAGGAGGCAGAGACTTCCCTGTTTCATTGTCTACCACTTTAGCACAAAAGCTTGGTAGTAGCAACCCACACGAGCTAGGCCGAACCTTAGCTTCTTTGTGTGAGACCAAAAAAGTTGCTGCTCCACAACTTTCTGTTAGACCATAACCTTGCCTTAGCTCAATCCATGGAAACCTCTGTCTAAAGTCATCTGACACTTCTTTACACAAAGGTGCAGCACCGGTACTCACCCTTCTTAAGCTTGACAAGTCACACCTGACTTTGCTTGTGTACTTTACAAGCCCAAGAATCACAGGGGGAACTGCTGGTATGTTACTAACTTTGTACTCCTGAATAGCCTCAAGCATACCTTGGAAATCAAACTTCTGCATCAACACTGTAGTAATACCCATGGTTAACAATCCTAATCCGAAGAATGCCAATCCATAGATGTGAAAAATTGGAATGAAGCACAAGAAAATGTCATCCTGAGCTGAAGATGCATCCACAGACCACTTGAGTAATGTCATAGTCGATATGAAATTCGAGTGGGTAAGAATCACGCCTTTGCTAGTCCCTGTTGTCCCTGAAGAGTATAGTATAGCTGCTGTGTCTGATTGAGCTGCAGGAACTTGTGGCAACTCCAGTGAGTGGATGCTGCAGCATTCAATTAATTCTTCAACTGATAACATGTCCCCTTCAGATGGACGAGAAGTGAGAATAGTAGGCACCCCAGTTGGGGCTAATTTGTGTAGCTCTTCAGGTGCAGAGATGGCTAGTTTTGCACCCGAATCACGCACTTGCTTTGAAATCTCTTTCTTGGTGTTAAGAGGATTGGCAGTGGTCAGAATTGCACCAATTGATAACACGCCGAGGCATATGGTTGAGTACAAGATAGAGTTTTGTGACAGGACAAACACCACATCCCCTTTTCGAATCCCAACTCCATGGTACAATCCTGATGCAAGTGAGTTAATAGATCGGTGTAGCTGTGCATAGGTTATATGTTGTTCAGTTGCTGAATCAACAAAAGCAACCCGCGACTCGGCAAGTTCTCCCTGAGGAAACTGAGAAAGCACAAAGGTGGCTGTGTCAAGGTCAAGCCTTGTTGGGATTGCATGGTTGTCACCAAGCTTATGAAGTGCATGATAGATGCCAGTGTCAGAGTCATAGCCACTCCGATTATCAACAACTTTCCGAGAGTTGCCGGGTTCTTCCTCAAGCACAGAAGGCCAAGCTTCCTCACCTGACATTTTGCTATAAGAAGAGTTGCTGTTAGTAACTAAGCAAGCAACAATTCTGTTAAAACCTGTTGTGAAGCATAAAACATACTAAGAAGCTTACAACAAAGCCTGCACATATATATATTTATAACATATAAGAATTTGTGTACGTCAAGCTCTAGGCCTAGCATTGTTAAGTACGTAGGTAGAACGGTAGATTCTTTGTGAGCCGGCCAAGATTCCTTGACAAAGTCATTGTACTGTACGTACAAAAAAGATCCATATAATATGATTCTCATTCCTTCTCTCTCTCTCTCTCTCTCTCTCTCTCTCTAAATATGTATATATGCTACTCTACTTTGAACAAAAACAAAACAAAAAACATTGTGAATCACTTTTTGGCATTTTTGGGATTTGGTCGAACTGACATAGACATAGTGTGGAAATTAAGGAAGGAATGTGATAGTAGTGGCATATATTGAAACAGGAGTAATAAAGTGATTGATAAGAAGTTACATGAAAATGAAGTAAAAAATTTTCCAATGTATATCCACAAACACAGTGACTGCTAAAATTTTAAACCATCATTTATAGGATTCAGAATTTCAGATCCTATATATTTTAATAGGAATATAATTTAGTATGAAATAAAATTTATTTTAAAAAATTTGAATTAGATATATGTTGAGAAGGAATCAATATATCCCTATCAGTACAGTACAATATGAAATGCTCTAAATCCGTGAAAGCCCAAGTGCCCAACTTTAATTCATGTGAACCCACACCACTTCAACCAAAGCCCAAGTGCCCAACTTTCAAAAGAGAAGTTTTTCTCTTTTCTTTCCTGTGGATGATGATAGACAAATGACACTTGACAAGTGTCATTTGTATGGCCTTATACTAATATTTCAAAATCATCTTCTTTCCTTCTCAGCCCTCCCTTTTTTTTTCATAGTCTCATAGTCTCATAGTCTCATAGACACCACTCTGATTTTCTCCCTTCAAATTCTAACCCCCACCTCTTCTTCCTGTTTCTGAACATCCTCCTCACCAAAACCCTTATCTTTGTTTGTTCCTACAGAGAGTTTTGCTTTCTCCAAACCTCTTCTTCTTTTTCTGTGAAACTTTGTCTAGCTGCCATGGCAGTGGCAGAGTTAACTCCTTCATACACCAAAACCCATCTTCACTCATCTCAGCTTTCATTGTTATCGACCCGCCTCTTCAATCACCGCCACTGCGCTCTTCGACCACTCTCTAGAACCCAACATGCCGGAATATGTTGCTCTATTGCGCCCAAGTAAGCTTCTTAACTTTTAATTGGACTAAATTCAACTTCTTTCTGGGTCTAACTAATTCTTCTACATTTTAAATTCTTTAGTCAAGTTCAGGCTCCAGTTCCAGTTCAAAATGAGGAACCCAATAATAAGAACGATTGCTATGGTGTGTTCTGCCTCACCTATGATCTGAAGGCTGTAAGCTCCTCTACATTTCAATTATCTATGTTTACATGCATTTCGTTGCACTGAATTTTCGAAATTTGGTATCTACTTTGACTCAGTTTTTGGTACCCTCTAAAAATAGCTTTTCTGGGTTCCCTGACAAGTTTATTAATTCGCATTAGCAAAACAAAATAAAAGAGGAATTTTGGAGCGTCAACTTATCATAACCTTGCTTTGATGTTTGTCAATGTGTGCATTTTAACGTTCAAATATTTTCCAATAAGAAGTTAAGCTACCCTTAGCCATCATGTTTTTGTTGGGATTTCAGCGAAATAATTCAATTAACCAACAAGCCACAAGAATAAATATAACGAGCAAGAGAAATAACAACACCAAATTTATATAAAAACCCTCTAGAGTTGAGAGAAAAATCACGGGACAAACTCCAACAAAACTTCCACTATTATAATAATAATAGGGATACAAACAAATCTTCCCTGACTACTAGAGGTATACAAATATAATCAAAGTGAATAACCCAGTGTCAAGATATACCCAAATATTGTGACTCACAACTATCACTCACAGACAACCCAAAGTATTTTTTCACTATTTTATCTCTCACACACTTGCTCTTACTTTGGTATTTCTCAAGTCCGCTCTTGGCACTCCTATTAGGCAGCTCTTTGGCTTGCCTTCTACTCTATATTGTTGCTACTCTGCTTGAACCTTCAGTACTCTATTTATAAAGTTTCTTACTGAATGTATTTCAAAAGAAAGCTGCATCACGTGTTAACAAAGTCAAGACACTGCATTGCTGCTTGGCCATCTTTTTCTTCTAGCCTACTCATGCACCTGCAAGCCAATTAATGTTCACCTACAAACCATTAGTGGCTTGTCTCTTCTTTTTTATTTTGTCTATCTATGTGTGTAGACGGGACCCATCAGTTTTCAATCAGTATATAATCTTTCCTTCATCTTACTCTGTTTCTTGTAGCTGGATCTTGATTAAATGTGAGAAACAGATTGGACAAGTAGTAGTTATCTTAGGAAAAAAAAAAAAAAAACAGATTATAAGTGGAGGGAAATATAAAACTTAGAAGAATTAGATGCTGCTACTGGTACAATATCACATTTTAATAGATACTAATTATGTTTTATTGGTTCAAAATACTTAATTAAATTACTTGTACCATTTTAGAATATATTTTTATTGAATGTTCCATGATGCACTAGAATTTTTTGGTTCAACTTTGGTTCTGTTTATGTCTCCAAAAATAATAACTCAAGTGATGAAAAGTAAAGGTTCTTCACTTTGTATTCATTTTACCGTACTACTTCTCCTATTTTGCACTTAAATAATACCTTGCATTATATTAGTCTTGGTGTTATACTGTTATTAGTATGGCATGCTTCTCTGCTTAAATTTGTTAGTCAATGTGAAGTACACACTTCACAGTATTCTGCAAACCTTCTGTTTGCAATGTTCCACTCCTAAATTCACTTGCTTCTTGGTTCTTATTTATCAAAGAACAAAGATAGAAAGTCAAATCAACAACTTAAAATTGAATACATTATTGTGACGCTACCATATTTCATGCCATTATATGTGCATCATATGTAAGGGGAAAAAGGGAATCTGTACCTATCCTCTTTGCTGGAGTTTATAATTACCGCTCAAACATCCTAATTTAATGGATCTTGGCTGATGTGTTTCCAGGAGGAAGAGACACGATCATGGAAGAAATTAATTAATATTGCAGTCTCAGGTGCTGCTGGGATGATTTCTAATCACTTACTTTTCAAAGTGAGTATCTCCTGCTTGTGAAGGAGATTGATTGTGTTTGTCATCCAGGAAACTAATTTATGCTGAATAGCTGAGATATTATTTTCATAGAGAAATATTATCTGTTTACTCTATTTATTGTTCCTGATCTAATTGGTTTGTTATGTTAGCTTGCATCTGGTGAGGTTTTTGGTCCAGATCAACCTATTGCATTGAAACTATTGGGATCTGAAAGATCATTCCAAGCACTTGAAGGTGAGCTTCATACATATGAAAAAGTTATGATATTTGCTTTCAGTTCAAGAACCAATAAGCGATAGTGGGTCATTGACGCTTGAATACTGCTGAAAAAACCAAATGAAGCTCTGCTAATGGGAGCAGAGTTTCAACATAAGTTTTCTTTTTTCTTATAAGTAAGCTTCCAGCTAAGGATAAATTCTTTTGAATGTGACTGATATGCAATATAACATAAACAGTTTTGATTATAATTTCCTAATACTGCTTGCAGGTGTTGCAATGGAACTGGAGGACTCCTTGTTTCCTTTGTTGAGAGAAGTAAGAATAGGCATTGATCCTTATGATGTGTTCCAAGGTGTAGACTGGGCTCTGCTAATAGGAGCAAAACCTCGAGGCCCTGGAATGGAGCGAGCAGGCTTATTAGACATAAATGGGCAGATTTTTGCTGAACAGGTAAATTGGTATTCAAACTTAGGTTTCACTTTTTCCTCTCTGTTTCGGAAACAGTTGGGTAATCAGCACTGATTCTTGATAATAGGGAAAAGCACTAAACGCTGTGGCATCCCAGAATGTCAAAGTTGTAGTTGTGGGCAACCCATGCAATACCAAGTGAGAAAAACTTAATTTGTATGGGTATTTAATGCATGATTTTGCAGTTGGATTCTACATGTCAGCGCTAACTTGTGTCTTTCATTTAATGCAGTGCATTAATATGCTTGAAAAATGCTCCAAATATTCCTGCGAAGAACTTCCATGCTTTGACCCGCTTGGATGAGAATAGAGCTAAATGTCAGGTATAAGAATTCATGAACTTTTTGCTTCTACTGATTTAAGTGATACTGTTTAGATTGGCCATAAGGAATAACTATTTCATGCATTGGCTCAATAATATTTGTAGCTGGCTCTCAAAGCAGGCGTCTTCTATGATAAGGTGTCAAATATGACCATATGGGGAAACCACTCAACCACTCAGGTCAGTAAAAGAAACCTTCCAGAAGATCTGCATGAAGAGTTTCCTCACTTCTCTTTTCTGAGATTTTGTTAAATTTGAACAGGTTCCAGATTTTTTAAATGCTAGAATTAATGGTTTGCCTGTCAAAGAAGTGATCAAGGACCATAAGTGGCTTGAAGAAGAGTTTACCGATAAAGTTCAGAAGGTAAGACTTGTGGGATACCAATCGATAAATAAAGGGTTAACGAGTGCCCTAAAGGCACTAGATAAAGGGTAATAAATAGAGATTTTGGAATTTGAAACATTCTAAAAATAGTAAATTATTTATTACACGGCACTGAAATTACAATCAACCGTTACAAAAAATGATTCAAAATTTTTATATTTATCATCTTAACAAGTGAGCACTTATTAGAAAAATCCATAAATAAATATATTGACAGATATAATTGATTGACAATCTTTATTATCTACAATAGCATTGCCCCCAAAACACTCACAAGTAAGTTCCTCATTGGCAGAGAGGTGGTGTGCTCATTAAAAAATGGGGAAGATCGTCAGCTGCATCAACTGCTGTGTCAATTGTTGATGCCATTCGATCTTTAGTTACTCCTACGCCTGAGGGTGATTGGTTTTCCTCTGGAGTAAGTCAACATTCGTTAATGCTGCATTATACATAGATTCAGATCCCCCTATATGCAACAATATTGTTCCATAAAGACAGTAAGGCAAACAAAGAGAGTAAAATATATATATATGCCATGAATTGGCGCAGTTCCTGATTCCTCTATTATACTGAAAACTTAACAATTTTCCATGGCAGATCAAAGATCAAATTTTCGCTTCTTAAAACATAGAGTTCCACTGCTTTATAATACACGAACAGCTGAAGAGGAAAATCAAACTGCATATAGAATCTGTTTTCGGATTATGTCATCCCCCACTTCCCTTCCAAGTTCCACTCTCACGGTTTGTATTGCAATATTAGGTGTATACCACTGGGAATCCTTATGGTATAGAGGAAGATATTGTTTTCAGTATGCCATGCAGATCAAAAGTAAGTTAGTCTCTGACCTTTTTCCTTCTTCCTCTTTGGTTGCTTCTGATACTTTTGTTCACCTCTAAGAAATTATTTTCTCCTCCAGGGAGATGGTGATTATGAACTTGTCAAGGATGTGATATTTGACGATTACCTCAGAAAGAAAATAAGCAAAGTATGTGTATAAGTGACAGAATTTCCTTCCTTTCCTTTTACAACATCAGAAAACTTCTCATACTGTTAAAAATCGCTTTTGAAATTGAATTGAGAAAAGAAACTGACGATACAGTATGCCATGATCAGATGGATGCACTTTTAGACATTCTTTTCTGCATCCATCATTTTATCTTTTCAGTGTGACAAACTATTATTTTGCAGAGTGAAGCTGAGTTACTTGCTGAGAAGAGATGTGTTGCTCACCTAACAGGCGAGGTAAACATCATATTATTACAATATTGCTTCCTTGTGTTGATGTTCACAAACACTTTAATGTAATCTTCTCTTATCAGGGTATTGCTGTGTGTGATCTACCGGGGGATACAATGCTTCCTGGAGAAATGTGATGCTAGTAAGGCAACTGTTCACTTGGAAACGTCAAATACAGGACCTGTCATTTCAGTAAGCAGATAGCAAGATCAAGACCTTACTTATTAGTTAAGAACAGAGCTTTCCATTACAGAATAATTTCCAAAAAAGAATAAAGTATGAGTTGCTAAATAAATTTATAGATATCTTAACATACTTCACTTTAAGCCTGTAAACTAATGCTATAGGGTACTTATATTGGCCAGATCATTCCTGTACTTAATGTTGTTCTTGCATAAAATACATTATTCATTTCAAGATGGTTAACATTTGCATATTTATGTTGAAGATCTTCAATGGCCTGGACTTACTGGAAAACATTATCTTTCAAGTAGATCATCAGCCACAGTTTCTGCTAGAGCGCCCAAAATAGAAGTTTATCCTACTCTCCAATTCAGGAAAGTAATTGGTAATTCTTCCTTTGTACATTTGAGTCCAAGAAAAGCTTGCCTGTTAAATTGGCTATTAGATGGGCTACCAACGTTACTGACAAAAGACGGATCTCAAAGCTGCTCATTTTACTAGTTTTGGACTGAACAAGGATGATTTACAGGTACTTTGCTGAATAGGAAACGTCTTTACACCTTTGTTGTACATCTTATACATAGTTATTCAACATATAGCCATCTATCTGTGGGCACCATACACGTAAACCATCTACATCGTGTAAAAGATTTCAGCAAATGATTTGGGGGTTTCAATCAAAATTATTATCTGATGTACCAAATAAAATTAACCCAAATATTGAAGTTGTATAATATGATTTAATAAAGAACGAACACCCTGAAATTGCAAAACACGAATTTGTATAAATTACAATGAAACAACAAAGGTTTAAGCACCCAAGTACTAGTTTGGCAGTCAGTATGCTAACATTTACTATAATTAAAACCCGTATCATCAAACATTTTTTATCAGCCTATTAGGGTTGACGCTAAAGAATTTCAGAACATAATTTGCTCGTTCAAACTTGGCCTACATTCCCATGATTATTTACCCGTATACATAAAGCTCCCTATCTTCAAACTCACAGGAAGAATGAGAATCCAGAAACACATTAAGAAGGCCAAGCCATGTGACACCACAAATGCTGTCTTGCCAGAAGAGAGCAAACCAGACAGCGGCACCAGAGCAGAAGGATCAACGTCCACTTCAGATGAGCCAGAAGCAAGGATGAAGCTAACATCTCCAGTCTTACCAAGTGTCCAGTCCACCCCAAAACTTCTTAAAGTAGTATTTGTTATTCTGACCATACCAGCAGTGACATGAACTGAATTGGAAGATTGTGCTTCAGGGCTAAGCCGAAGAGCAACATCTTTTGAAGGATACTCTGAAGCAAACGCAGGAGGAGCAGGAATGCCGCCCAACATATTGCTGGCATGTTTCAGGAATGGGTACTTGTTATCTGCCATTGGGGAGAGGGAGGAAGACAGGAGAATCATCAGAGATGAATACGATAGGAAAAAACAAAAACAGTACGTAATATGTTAGCTAATCTACACTCACAAGATTCTTTGGAAAATACTAGAGATATTAGAGGTTTCAGGTAAAACATTAAGAGTCTCTCAAGTCTCACCTGACTCCACTTTAGAGGCCTCCAGATTTTTCTTCGAAGAGGACGCATCATTCTTAACATGTGGTCCTACATCATGTTTGCTTGCTATGTAATCATGCTCAATATGCTCATCCAGGGGCTGCCATTGAGTAAACAAGGACAACTGAAGGATGAATTCAAAATCTCAAATGAACCTCCAACAGTGAATAGCGGGAGTTTATGCTTACCTTCTGAGTGAAAGGTGGTGCTTGATCAGATACGGAGTTTTCAGTACATGTTATTGGATCAGAATCAAAATCCAAATACTGAGAAATGTCCTCATCTGCATCAAAGAATGTAAGATAGTCCTCAAGCATGTCAAAACCACTTGAATCAGCCTCAAAGGGATTTTTGAGATCATTAGTTTCAAGGAATGACCCATCACCAACTTGAGGGTTACCAATAGCATCCTTGTACAATTCATCAACAGAGTAATCGGAATGCAGAGGGAACCCGTTATTGTTAGGTTCAGAAACACATTCATCCTTTTCCAATTTGGTAGCCATTGCATATTGCTCAGGAAGATCTAAGAAGTGCTCACTCCGCAGCTCAGAAGTCCCAACAGCGCCCATCACAGGCTTTTGTTCTTCTTCACTGTATATCTGCGAGTGCCCAACATAGTTGCTACTCTCCCCGTGATAAAAGTTCGATGGAAGAGGAGCACTTTCAAGTGTAATCCCCATTTCAGTGTTCTGGCAAAAGAAAGCATTTTTCAGGGTTTCACCACACTGAATCACTATTAAATAACAGTGTGAGCAGAAAGCAAGAGTCAAAATACATAATGAAGAAACCTTTACAAAGAAATGCCTAGGAACATTGATCATAAATATCAGCCTCAATCTTGTCTGTCACCCTACGTTCTTCATCAGATTTGATCTTAATAAAATCTTCATCGCATCATATGCTTAAAAGCTCACACATCCAGTAATTATTATCAGAAACCTTCCTCTTGTCTTCTTAGTTACTTTCCAATTTCAATGTTTCTTCAAACTAGAAGAAACAAGATTCTAGTACTTTAGTAGTTCTTACCATCCATGTACAAGCATACTGCAGTATCACATTCATCAAGAGAGGGCAACTCAATGCACAATTTGACCTAATTACTAAATAAAACTTCTTAGTTCTTAGTTCTTACATATACCACCGCATCTAACATGAATAAGGGGCAAAGTATGAAATAATAGCAAGTCTCAAACCTTAAACAAAACAATTTGGAAGTGTATGGCACATCAGAATATTCAACATTGAGTTTAACAACTTTTGACCTTCTCAGAAGTCATCAACAGAACCAAGTCTTATACATTCGTCAAAAAGAATGTCAGTAAAATTGAAGGTCAACTCAAAGTACCTAAATAAGAGTTCAAAATGGTTCAAAGCAAGCTCAAGAGAGTTTACAGGATAGTGCAAATCCATCAAGTGGTATCTATAAAACAATAAATAAAAAAGTATGTAAATTGAACTTATAGTCATGTTAGACTGTCATGCTGCTATTAGTGAAAGATAAATCCAGATAGGTATATGAATAAAATCATCAATATATTATTCCAGTATTCTTGTTTCAAAGAATATAAATAGATTTGTGCATTTCCAAACTTTTTACACATCAAGATGTGCATAGGCATTGTCATTAAGCACTCTGTACTCCTCTTGATGAGGACTGAGGACTGAGGACATTGACCATGATAATTGATTATAACCTATCAAAAGAAAACAACAACAAACAAACAAACAATGACAGCGTAAAACCTTGTACAGAAAGTTGAGGTCAATATCTCAAGACTGGTTTCTAAAATATTAAGCTTTTTTGTATGTATCCATACAAATGCCCAACATGCAGGCCAAGTCAACAATAATTTTTACTCATGGGAGATTCTATGCACATGCAGCCCATTGCTTCATGAACGAACCTCCCTCTAATAGGTGGGCAGGTGAGGCCATTCACTTATTCCAGGAGGGGAGCGTGCATGCAGCAGAGTCTGCATGTATTATTATCTTGGCATTGTAAGTTAATACTCAGAGTCTGAGACCTATAAAGTATATTAAAAAGAAGAAATGGAGAAGACCTAACATGTCCAACACACATTTCTCTCTAATACTTTAGAGATTTTTCTTTCTCTTTACTAGTGTAACATAATACCTTGGTCTTTATATATTTAACAAACTATACATTATATTTTTGCAATTACTCTCTGTCTCATATCATAAGTTTTATCCAAAAATGAAATCTCATAGAAAAGAAGCATGAGAAAACACATATATAGATTATTATGTAGATAATCGACCACATAATTACAATGATAAAAAGGAAAAAGATAAACTGAACTCTGCCCCTACACTATCACTTTTATTTCCTAACTTTTCAATCATTTGCAGAGAGCTCCAGTTGACATCCCAATTGACATCAATTTTGTCCCAACAATAACCTCAATTAGTATATGACATGGAACAGTTGTCTGGAAATTTACATGGCTCCAGCTTTAGCATATGATTCTTGTGTTTTGCTTTTGCAATAAAGACAGAACTACCAGAAACATCAGATATTTGTTTTTCTTTCTTTCTTTTATTTATTTATTTATTTATATATTTATTTATTTTATTTTTTTGGAGTTGTGTGTGTGGGCGGGGGGTAATGGATTGAGCTCTGAAAATGAGAAGTTTCGTAAAGGCCAAGGATCAAGCACTAAAAATTAAACAAATTATCCTTAAAGTGCCAGCCACTAGAGCTGACAACATAAAAGATGCACTTGCTAGTACTAATACATCTGAGAATTCTTAATTGATTAGAGGTGAAACGGTGATTTTGTATCAACAGAGATGAGAATCTAATCAGCCATCAAATGCATTTTTGCATTGAACAAATTCTTCAAGAAATCAAGCTAGAAAAAGCATATGCAAACTAACATTAGACGCAGATAGAACTGGAGAACTTACTAACAACTACTGATTCAAAACCTAATTTAGTGTCCTAAGTTCCATATGATATGCAAGCCTAACATATTAATAAAAATCATGAACGGGATATGAAAACAAATGTATTAGAGAAGGTGAAAAGAAGTTGAAGATTTAATAACTGGATAACTAGCCTTGGGAAGGTTGGGATGGAACACCAAACCTGCTCAAGATCATTTACTTCAAAGTAAGCATCATCACCAAGTACCACTTCATTGGTCACCGCCCCTTCACCAGGTACTAGAGCCACCTCATCATCTTCCCATTCCTCCTCTACAAAAGGAGCACCATAATTCTCTCCATTCTTTGGCCCAGTACCACTCTTCTGGAAAATCCTACAGAGCACGAAAGCCTCCTTCTTCGCCAGATATGGACAAAAAAAAAAATGTTCCAATACTAAAACCCTTAGACAAAACATAAAAAACTAAGAGCAATACGAAAAACGACTCACACCTGAGCTACTCCTGCTTTCTCCAATTCTTCATCTACAAGTTTGTACTCGTGCATGACCCAATTGGTGCGTATTCCAGTTGGTGCCCGTCCACTATGATACACAAGGGTTTTCTTCATTCCAACAATTCGGGAGTTGTGACGGACCGGCCGGTCCTTTCCTGTAGTCTTCCAGTATCCTCTCTCAGTGGCACGATTCGTCCTAGAACTCTTGCCATACTTCTTATCCAACACACTGAAAAAGTACCACTCTAAGTCCCTGCTCTTCAGCTTTGACTTACCTATAAACCCCACAATTTACATATACGAAAAAACCAAATATTTCAACAAGAACAAAAACACCCAATTCAATTACAGACACAGACAAATATATACATATAAAAAAAAATGAAGAAGAACTAACAAGGAAGGTCCCATGGTTCAGATTTGTAGACGTCGACGACGGAGATGGGGTCGAATCGGAAAGATTTTCCGGAGACTTTGCGCTTGAGATAGTAACGAACGAGTTCTTCATCAGTTGGGTGAAATCGAAAGCCAGGAGCGAGTGTAGTTTCCGAGTTACTGCCCATGAGTGAAAGCAATCAGTATAGCTGTATAGTAGTGTTAAAGAAAATTCAATTAGGGTTGTACAGAATTCGAAGATTAGGGTTAGGGTTTCAGTCGAAGTCAGATGGTTGAAAGTGGACCGAAGAAGAAAGCTGAGCCATGGGGAGAGAAATTATTGTCAAATGCAGGCGAGAAGGTTTGGTAAAATAGGAAAGAACATTCTGGAAGGAATTCCTGGGTAATTGCGAGAGTTACCCGCCGAGGACTTTTTAGTGTCACCCAATTGGCGCTTATTTTTCTTTCCCTATTTGATAGTTAAAAAAATAAAAGGAAATGAGTAGCTTTATTTTTTGGGAGTTTGTGAGAAAAAAGAAGAAATTATTGGATATTACAATCTTTATGATTTTGTCTTTAAATATTTTAATTGAGAATTAGTATATATTTAATAAAAATTATAAGAATTAGTATATATTTAATAAAATTATAAAGATATATTTGGTATTGTAGTAAAAAATTATAAAGTATTTATTATCTCTTTCTAAATCCTTTAAATTTTGAAAAAGTTAAAATTTTGAGATTTGGAATGATTTAAAATAAATCCTTCTATTTTTTCTTATTTCTTCTTATCGTCTCCCTTCTATCTAGATAAACCCTAAAAACTCAAAAGAGAATATCAAAAAATTTAATCTTGTCGATTAGTTAGTTGTGTAACATGATCACAAACTAGCTACGTAACATACATCCTCTATTTCTTTCTCTGTAATTTCATTTAATTATGAATCATGTTATGGGTATGCACTCACGCAAATCTTTCATTAAAAATAATATTATTTAAATAAACTCACTACTTTTTATTATTTAATTTTTTTATACTAGTCAAAGCTTAAGCACGTGTTCTTAGGCTTTTTAATTTTTGTTTTTGATTTAAAATAAAATATATGTTTTTAGTAAGAGGAAATTGTGAAAAAATTTAAGTACTATTTTAATTTATTTTAAAAAATTATCTATGCAACCGATAAAATAATAATGAGTTGTAATAAGTGGGTAGGAGGGAAAGTGTGGAGTTATTAGGATTTTAAAATTTAAAATAATTTTTAATAATTTAGAATTGATAAAAACTTTTTTAATTAGTATATAATATATAATACGAGATCCCTATTTAGAATAGCATAAAAGTTATGCAATAAAATATATAAAAATATTCATTAATATGAGTGTAGTTACAAAGTTATGAAAGTATAGGACGAAGGATGGCAATACTCTAACTAAACTATAGGTTATATATATCATGTAATTGACTAGTTGATTATTTGAACAAACAAAAGAAAAAAATTGTTCATAAATCAAATCATTTCCAAAAGGTTTTAAAATTGATGCACAAATAATAAAAATAAACAGTATATTAATTATCATATAAACAAGAAATTGTCCTGAATAATTTTTCTATTTATTTATTTTGCTGACCTCTAAATTAAAGCTAGTCACATTAATCAACTAAGGAAAAATATCAATGTAACTTAGCTCCTAAGACCCTTGCATGGCCCACATAGCGCACTCAGTCTCAGCTGCGCCACCTCCCCTTCTTTGGCTGTGAACTGATGGGAATGGAACAAGAGCTTCGGCTAGATTCATACATAGTTACTGCAGCTTTAACCAATATGAACTCAAGCAAAGTTGAGGCAATTGTTCACCAGCCACATTAGCATTCCAACTGTTTCATGCACACTAAGCAAGCAACAAGTGCCGATACCATTTTCACAACAATGGCTGACTTAATTTAAGGCCTAAGATGACAAAACAAAGTTTAATTCAATACTCCGGATATAAATTAGTCAAAACTCCACAACTACTACAAATTCCTCTTCTCAGAAAAACAAAAAGAAAAAACTGAAAATGAAAACAACAACTACACAGTTCATGACTAGAAAATAACACAAGTTCTCAGGATATGACAGTAAGCACCATTAGCGGCTGCTCACTGATACAACTGATGCAATAAAGAAGACGACAACAATTACGCTCTATGCCTTTATCAACTGCTAAGGTCCCCAATCAGTCCTACTCAGGACCTCATTTTCCTTGTTCAAAAGGTCCATGCGCTGGGCTTTATCAACAGTAGAGTCTTTAACGAGTCCTGCTCAGATCCTCATTTTCCTTGTTCAGAAGGTCAATGCGAGATTTTAGAATGTTAACCACGGATTGGGCACTCATCAACTCAAATTTCAGTGTCTCCCTCTCAACAGAAATCTTGTGCATTTCATTTTGCAAATTCTTGATGTACTTCAAGCAGCTTGGGGGTACGGATTTGTCAAGATTAGCTACATCAAGTTCAGGGGGATGAACTGAAGGACTGTCTTTGGGTTCAAGAGATTCTAGTAGAGAATACTCCACAAGTGCAGACAGAAAGCTTCTTTTTGTTCCTGTGTTGGTGGCTGCTGCATTTGACATCGTCGCCAATGTTGTGGCAGCGGTGGTTGCTGTAGATGAGCAAGGATCCTCTCTTGTCCGAGCTGAATTCTCAGAAGTAGTCGAATGACTAGAATTTGAATTATTGTGGCGCCTTCTTTTGTATCTTATTAGTGAGAAGGGTTTGGGATTATCCAAATGAGGTGAAGGGTAATCATCCAAACTCTCTCTCTTGCAGACAACTGAAAGGTTTTGAGTCTCTCTCGGAAGCTCATTAACATCAACAATAGCCCTGTTGAAGGACCTGGGTATCCTGAAAAGCATACATACAATAAAAGAAGATTTCTGAATACAAGGCAACAGTATATAAGCAAGTAAATATGTGCATGAGGATCTGCATCTATGTTCGAACGGACTAGAAAAAGTTTTCCACAAAAGAATTCAAGTTGCATACAAAATGCCAACATAGATGTGCAATCCACAACATTTCAATTTGATGCTATCCAAATTTGGATCTTTTTCATATCATGTATGGTGGAGTTCAATACTCATTAAAATCACAAGGAAGATTTCATACTGGAGAGAAAAGTTCATAACAAACACACAAATATGCATTCCAGCAGGAAACACACATACATACACATAAATATCTCTTCATTCATTAATTAATTGAGACATTTACATTATGTGATGAAACAAAATACATTTCACTCACAAAATATGGTAATGAATAGATACAATAATGGCAAGCCAACAACTAAACTGATTGAGTTCACCCCGAGAATTGTCTTTTCATTACTTAGCCCAAGTTAGAACTGTAGTTTCCTCTGCTATATCTGTCACAGTCGTATCTTTTCATTGTACTTATACACATATTAAGGAACGTGGTTTGCTATTATGTCCCAGCTAGGCAAAAATATTACAGGGCAGTAAAAGAAGACGTGAAGTCAGACCAGGGCTTCTATATAAAGTAATAGATAAGAAATACACAAAAAAGAAAAGGAAAAAAAGGTAAAGATAATTATATATTTTAATTTTAAAAAGAAAATATGAGGTGTTGACTCAATGGTAAACTCATTCTTCCTCGACTTCTAAGCTCTTGGGTTCGAGCATTGTTGGTAGAGGCTCATAATGCCCGGGCCTGGGGACAAAGCAACATGTCTCTCCTCAAATTTTCTTCACCAAAAAATATAAAAAAATACCAGCGCCTAAGTCCAAGTGTCCAACCCAAGTTTGGCTGGAAGTGACACGAGGTATTAAAAATTAAGATAAGAACCATTGCAGTTGGACAAAGAACCGGACCCATAAATATTATAGCACATAGAAAGGTCCTTCCTTCTGGTCAGTTTCGGGCAGCAAGGGTGTTAGACTTCCAAGTTCCAACACCTGGTTCATAGCCATGTTCTCTAATACTATGAATTATTATCCCAATGAATCTATCCCCAGACTATTCTAGATCAAATTTTAGTAACCTAGTCATTTCAGTTTAAGATCCGAACATAATGATGCCAACGCTGGCAACGCATGAAGCAGAAGAAATGATTTAGTACTGAGTGTTCCAAATTAGACATGATTTTAATTTTCATCATTAATACTTTTATATATTGAAAATTTATCAGAATAAGAGGTCCTAAACTATTTGTCAGCCTAGCACCAAGCTCTTTCCACAAGACCCATATTTTCTTGTGACATCTTTTATCATATTATCATAATTCACCTTAACATCATCGTCTTCATTATACTTATTTTTTTACGAAAATGCATTATTCTAAACAGCACATCATGTTGTAGGAAAAGAAGCCTCCATAAAAATTTTCTAGAAAATATTCCCTAGCACACGATACTCACCTACAATCTTCCACTTCATCCATGCTGACCAATTTCACAGACTGCATCTTCCTTAATCTCAGCACCCTTCTGAATGATATGCTATGAAAAAATTCGGTAACACTTACAAAAGTCCATGTCAAACTCAAAGCCTTGATACCTTCTTCTAATTCTACTAAAATCACCCTCGTTTACTCGACCAACTTTGCCTAAAATAGTCAGCTTCTAAAGCAATTCCCATAACAAATCCCATATTTCATTTCATCAAATTATAAAATATCACCTGAAGATGAAATACAGCAAGCGACATCCTAGGTGCTGGCTCTAGTAATCTCTAATATCACTAAAGCAAGAAGGAAGGGACCCAAAGTCAAGTATTAATCTTAATGTAAGCTCTCGGTGACTGAAAGGTCGCTTGCCAGACAACTGATAAAAAACTTTTATAGAGGTAGGAAAACAATTATTTCTAAGAACTTCATTTTGTAAGCAACTCCAGTTATTTATTTCTCTTCCATTCTGTATGAATGAAACAGATACCTCCTTATAACCCCCAATTAAAGTAGATAGGTAGAATCCACATATTGGTCTAACAATTATGAAACCCTGAGTCTCACAGCAAATGCATGAAGTATTGGTGTGTACTAGCAACTAGGGCTGGCCCCATTCCCAAGTCGCTAGACCAGTGGCTTCCATGAGGCAGTACGAATTCGGTACAGTGTGAGAAAAGAAAAATAGAAGCAAACCTTTCCATAGTTTTGAACAAGCTTTTCAACTTTAAGCTTTACCTAGCTCCAACGGAACCAATCATATTAAATGGCTGACAGTAATGCATGTTATAAAGGGTAAAACTACAAAACTACCATAACAGTAACCAACAGGTAACATGATTCGGTAACTTTGGTGTAGACCATAAAGAAACAGACCCAGTTTTTTTTTCTTCCAATTTTTAGTTTTTTCTGTTTGTTTTGATTTAAATAGACTGTAACATGGATATATATATATATATATACATATATATATGGCGGGGTGTGTTTGTACCTGCCTTGTGTACAAAGACTTTGCCCTTTTTTTTTAATAAAATCAAACTTATCAAAGTATATATATCTGAGTTGGCTATCTTGTCATCACATTCTGGATAGCAGCACAAATCTACAAATCTTTATACACTGACAGATACATTTACCACCCAGTGAACAGTTTTCCTAACAATGACCCATTGCCTACTCTTCAGTGTGGATTGCATTCAGTTTAGAAAGAACATAAAGAGTCTTCCAAGTAAAGCTAATACAATATATTGAATTTCAGCAAATAAAAAAGACAACAGTAGAATTTTTAAATTTTTCTTAGTACTTTCCACACAACATATGTCACCACTGGCAAAGATACATAAACCGATTAACTAAAGCCAAAAGTGAACAAGTCCAAAGACAATTCTCATTCAGACCTGTAACAGCTTTCACAACTCCCTCATCCACAGAGGGAATCAAGCGACAACAGGAATTCCTATTTATGTAAGTTGAAGTACACTCACTGCATTTCAGAGATCAACTTTACCTCTTCAGTGTATTCCACAACTTTCTGAAGAACTAAATATAATCACTTCAAAAGAAAAGGGAATCGGATAGTCCACAAGTAACAGCTATTCAATGACTATTAGAGGCTTTTTCCACATCCAATCCTGCTTCTAGTACTCTCCAGCACTATAGGATGAACTTCTCCTTGACATTGTTTGTTTTCACATCCAACTTTCAGATCTTCACTTCCAGTAAATAGCTGGAGTCAAGAAAAAACTCACTGAATAATCCTTATTTTCTCTTATAATTATATTTATAACTCAAGAATTACTTTTTGCAAATATTGAGACATTGTACTGAAAAAGAGGAAAATCCAACACCATTGCTTTGAAAATGAAAGTGATCCCACAACTTTACCGTGGCCATTTAAGCATTAACATCAGACAACTATTCTCCAAACATCTCCCAATGGCTTACAAAGCCCCAAAATGTTGTGGGAATGACGTGAACCACTAGTAGAATCAGGAAGAAATGAAAATTCTATCACCATAAATGTAGCTCTTCTTGGAAAGATAAGATTTACATACCAACTAATCTCAAGGGAAAAACTCTTCCCAAAAAGACTACAAGGTCATCCGAGAGGACTGAAATCAACAACATAATGATTTGCCACTTTCTTCTACTGAATCACAAAATATTTGTGTCCACAACCTCAGGAAACATCCTTTGATATCTAGCTAGAGAATTTCAAACCCTTTAGATCATCATTATAGTCTCATTGATTTTGCTGTTTCCTTCCTCGAAGAAGTGGGCTCATAGCTCTTTAACCTCCAATACTATAAATATCACTGGCTACTCAGGCATCACCTTCCTGCTACCACCATACTTCCTTATCTACCGCAGTAGCAAATGACACAAGGGAAGGAATTCTCTATCTCGCCAATGTTATCAAAGATTTAGGAAACAGCAGTCTCCCGTAAGTTTGAAGAGCCTAATAAGAAGATTGGATATATTTTAACAACAACAACAAGCCTTAATCCCAAATCATTGGGGTTGGCTATTTAACACTGATCAAAATTCTACACAAACAACATTTAAGATATTAACAATGATTCAAATTCGAAGAACATTTTCAATTGAAAATGTTATCCCTCGTAGAATTTAACCAAAACCTTGGCGTGTGTGTTCCTCTTGTCAGTTAAGAATCCATAAATACTGATTGCAAAAAAGTAGAAGACCCATATATAAGCACACAAAAAGGCATAAAATTTGGGAAACATTATTCCCTCAGAGAATATAATCAAAACCTTGGTATGGTTATGTTGTCAGTTAAACATCTTGGTTGAGTTCCACTACTTTTCCCTAATTGTCTTGTTTATCATCTGTAGTCCATCACACATATATATATAACATTTGTGTATGTAATGGAAGTATATTACATACAATTGTAGAGCTTCAAATTTTACTCAATGACTCTATGAAACTTACTTACCATCAATGACAAATAAAAACTACAATGAAAAGCTTTAAGGTAAGGAAGGGAAATCAATTCAGACGAAGAGCACAAACCTGTACAACATTATTCGCTTCAGTACAAGCAACACGACCATTTCCTTTTGGACAAGGATCCTGAACAGCTACAACTTTATCTGTAGCCAAGGCCCCCGGAATCATTGCCGAAGTATCATCCCATTCCTCTTCAACAAAAGGTGCATAGCGTTGCCCATTTGGTGGTCCTATGTTATTTTTATGAAACACTCTACACAAAACATATGCGTCCTTCTCCACCCAAAACAAGAATCCACAGAAAAATGAATTAATAATCATATTAAGTAACAACATCTATATTCCATACACTTAAAATTTCCCAAAACAAAACAATGATGCATTTCGGTTGCTGACAGAACCTAAGAAAGGATCAACTTCAAACTTCTATAATCAAGAGTTTCACATTATTTGGGACCAAAGTATCTAAATTTCCTTCTTACTAACATCAACTGTTTGATTTAACTGTGGAGAGTGTTTAATTATTGTCACATTAAATAGCATAATTATTGTCACATTAAATAGCATAAATCATAAGGTACAACCTCATGTCCCAATTGATTTTCCTCATTTCCTATAGCATTGCAACCAAATAGAAAGAAAATACAATAATTTAACAATGATCTCACCTGCGTGGACCCAGTTCCAGCATTCTCCATTTCTTCATCGACAAGTCTATACTCATGCATGACCCAATTGGTCCGCTTACCATCAGGAGCTCGCCCACTATGAAAAACCAAAGTTTTCTTCAACCCTACTGTTCTTGAATCATGTCGAACAGGGCGATCATTCCCTGTTGCCTTCCAGTACCCTTTGCCTGTAGCCCTGTTCATCCTCCCTCCATTTCCATACTTCTTATCCAACGGACTAAAAAAGTACCATTCTTGGTCCCTAGTCTTCAATCTCGATTTATCTGACACCCATTTAATCCACCAAAAAAAAATTTAAATTTAAAAATCCGCAAATCTATCACTAAAAACCCACAAAAATTGAAGAAAGAGAACCCAAAAACAGAGTAACCAATCTTGCCCTTCCCGCAAGTAAAAAGTTCAGGAAAAAAAAAAACCCCCAAAAATAAAGTTCGGAATAATAAGGATAAGAAGCCAAATTAGGATAAAGGAAGTAACCTGCGAGGTCCCAGGGCTCGCTTTTGTATATATCGACCTGAGAAATAGCATCAAATCGGAAGCTTTTGCCACAGACCTTGCGCTTAAGGTAGTAAATGACAAGCTCTTCATCAGTTGGGTGGAAGCGGAAGCCTGGAGCAAGCGCAGTAGGGGTTGTCGCAGTTGCTGTCGTGGGTGTGGCTGGAGTGGGTGGAGCAGGCATAGCCAATGTTTCGCTACCCATGTGGAAGCGAAGGTTGGGTATGGAGACTAGGGCTTTTGGGAAGTTACCGAACCAAAAGGAAAAGATGGGGCTCTTTGATTGATGGTCAAGCAACAAAGAGGGGTACCTTCAATTACAAGAAATTCTTGTTTCGTGGCTTCAGTGATTTCCTTTTTAAAGTTTTTAATAAAATAAAATAAAATCACAATTTTTTTTTAGGATTGAGTTATTACTGTAAATAGGTGACTGAAACGGCTGTCAGTGGCTCAACAAATTCAAAGGAAACGACAATTAAATGGGGGCAGCAAGTTTGGGAATTATTTACTGATTTTTCTTTTTTAGTAAAAAATTTCTAATTTTTTATTATTATTGATAGTTATGGCAATCCAAACAAGTTTTTGAAAGGAAAAAAAAAAAAAAAGTCGTTAGGCCCTAAGCAAATAGAAAGAAAATCAAAGCATATCACATTTTTGGCAATTTGTTGTGCATTTTTTCAATATTTTGGCCATACATATTTTGGTAATTAATCACTCTATTCATGTTAGGACATTTGAATTTTCAACTCTTCCTGTATGTTTCACATGATTGATGTTGAGTACTTTGATTGGGTCAATAAATAATATCTTTCAAAATTAAAATTTATATTTTTTGAGAACAATATATTTATGAGAAGAGTCGAATGTAAGATTGAATCCAATTTCTTGGATATATTCTATAAAAAAAAGTTATATTGATCATGTTAATATGAGACAAAATGATGAGGCTAAGGAAAATATGTAATGAAAAAATTGTGTAATATGTAACTAGAAATCTCTATGTATTACTCCTATAATTGTTTTAGTATATGATTTTGGGTATACCTACATTAAAATTCTTATACTCCTAATTGTTGTATATGTACTCATTTCTATTGCCGATTCAATTTTTATAGGTCACTAATTAATAAAAATAATAATTTTGTTACACATGGTAAGAAAAATAATGATGATTATAGCTGAAAAAAATATAAAAAATTTAAAGTACTTAAGCCTAAATTGGAGGATGCCTATAAATCTTCTTTTGCTCCATCAATATATTACTATTTTAATAGTATATGATTCAGAAAACTTTTCATTTTTTATTTTTTTTTGGTATGATTGAGAATCTAAGGAGGCAGGATATTTTGGATCCACCATCCTCTTAATAAATTCGGATGAACTGATTGCACATGTCACAATCTGCATCAAATAAACCAGGAATTTTTAGTAATAGAAAACATTGAAGCCTTATGGATATATTGCAACTATGCTAGCCTATTATAAGTATTATTATTTTTGTTAATATGTCAAAGCCATACGACCCAAACCCATAAAATAATTAGAAACAAATCAATCTAAAATATGCATTTTGTTTTAATTTATCTTCTATGTCTGGCTTATTATTTGTATAAACATCCTATTATACCATATCCTTCCTATAATCCTATACATTTTATGTGCATTTTTACATTAAGAAACTTTCCTAATAAAAATTGAGAGGAGAGTGAATTAGCAAGGGTGAAAAGATGCCAACAAATACTATAACAAGAGTGGCTATTGAGTTTGTTTGGCCCTAGCCTATGGATTTCGAACTTTAGTAGTATTTGTTTATGATCACTTTGGTATGTGGATTTATTATAATAAACAATATTTCTAAAAAAAAAATATTATACAATTGTTTGTTATTGTATAATTTGGTCTGTTTATTTTTTATTTTTTTAACATAAATAATATTTACATCAATTACTAAATTTTTTGTGCACTCTGTTTGTGATTTAGAGAAAAAAAAAGTATAAGAAATTTTGTTCTTTAGATTTAGCCATCTGGTAGTGTAAAGAGTCGAGACTAGAAAATTATAATAATTATTTAGAAGTATCTTAGAAATTAAAGAAATGATAAATGATAAATTTGTTTTCATCATTTGGTGAACTGTTTATTTCAGACTTGCACAAGTTTTTTAATTAAAAAAATGTGTTTTATTCAGAAAATGTTGCATGTTGGACCTGGAACTTTTGAACCAATTACAAGGAAGGAAGAAAAATTTGCTAGACATGAAAAGAGAATCCTGCAACAGTCCTAACTGAGCTCCAACTCATCGGCTTGATTTAGTTTTTTATTGCAAATCATGATATAAAATGCTAATTTTTTTTTTATATTAATTGAAAGATTTTAAAAATTATGATTTGAGATACTGATTTTTTTTAAGTATGTAAATTATCATAGAAAAATATAAACATCCATTGGTAAAAAGAAAAATCATATTAAGGGACATAACATCTTTTATCTGATTCAAAAATAATAACTGTATTTATGTAGTAGTAAAAAAATAAATAAATAAATAATTTCACTAAACGACTTTTATATTTGAAAGTTAAAAACTCATAAGAACTATTTTGAATTATAATTTTTTGTGACACTTTGATTACTTATATTTCTTCGTTGAATACTTATTTAAACTAATTGTTAACATTTTGATATTTTTTTATCGATGACTTTTACTTTGTCCATTGACAATAATAAAATGACTCTCACTCTTAATACTCTATAGCTTCATTGAATATCAAAATTTTTATTTTTGTTCCATTGTGAAACGAAAAATAAAAAATAAGAGTAAATAGATGCACAAAATTAAATTTGAGAAGCAATATACCTATAAAATATGAAGTAATATACCTCAGCAAAGTTAGTTTTTGTAACTTGAGAATAGGAATATATTTTATTTTAAGTTGCTATTCAGTAAGCTTTACAACACCTATAAATAAATAATTAACAAATAAATTATATATAAATATTGTATAATGACTTACCAAAAAAATAGAATAGATGTTTATGCAAATTTTAATAAAGTACAAAAACAAAAAAAGTATATAAACATGAAAAAGTTGCCAAAAGCAAAAAGAATATTATGGCAGGATGAGTTCCAAACATGCCAATATATTATACAAATATAAGTTATATTCATGTAATTATATATAACATAATTAAACTAATTCTACTAACTATTAGAAAATTGTAAAAAAATAAAATAATTAATATTAGACCAAAACTCTAACCTATTTTACTAAAAAATTATTACGTTTTAATATTTCAATTTCAACTCGAAACATCTAGAAAGTTTTGAAAAATAAAAAATTAATATTAGAACTGTAACAAATCACAGACTTTTGGACAACTCTAACAGTACTTATTTGGAGGCAAAATGAAAGACCATGGTCTCAAACTCTAAAATTTTAGTGTCTGACCATGGTTTCCAATTGTAATTTATGATTCTTCTACTCGACGTTATATCAAACAGACTCTTAATGTCGCAACGCACGTTATATCAAACAGCTTGCTTTCAATTTTTATTTTTATTTTATTATTTTTACAAATAAATTTCTTGGCACAAACAGTTGATTTGGCATCTCACACGCTAAATCAAATCAAACGGGCTCTGAAACTGTTTTCTTTTTAAAACGATAACTCCTTCCCATTCCCATAAGTCTAATCTATTGCATATATTTTTACTTTTTTAATTTTTTAATTTTTTAATTTTTTAATTTTTTAATTTTTAATTTTTTAATTTTCTACTCTTGTAAGTTTTAACTCTACTCTCTCTCTCTGTAGATTTACTACAATCAATTAACTTGTGTGAACAGTATGACTTCTGAGAAAAGCGCAGCTAAAAGTTGTTGACCCAGCACTTGTTGTCTTGTCCTGCAATTTTTAGTGCAGATTCTGCACATGAGCTACATTGGCACTTTTAGATACACTCAAAAAGCAGTAAACAATTAGTTAGTACAAGTAACAACTAGTTATCCACCAATGCAAAGCAGTTGGGCTGGATGAACTAGTAATGTAACCAAGCCCTTTGTTTTTTTTTTTTTTTTGAATAAAAAAATAGATAAGTTATTTCATGATAACTTTGAAAATTAGCACTAATAAATCATTACAATTAATGCTTAAATTTAAAACCATACAAGTTAAAATGATGATTTATTGATTTATTTGGACCAATATATTCATGTTTAAAATTCTCTGTCCCTGCCAAATCACATAATGTTGGTAAAAAAAATATTAATTTTTATTTAATTTGATAAGTATGAATTATTTTTATAAAAATCGAATTGAAAAGAAAAAAATATTATAAATTGTGGAATAATTATTTTATAATCAATAAGGAATAATTATTTTATTTTGTTTATTTATTATATTTAAATAAAAAAAATATCCTTGTAAAATAATAAAATTATAACATAATTTATAAAATTTATATATGTCTTAGTTATTTATTAATTTCTTTTAAAATTTAGAGTAATAAAATTTTAAAACATATATGAGACTAGTATCCTCTCACGCGCTCTTCGCGCTTGCTTAGATGCTTTTTTTTTTTAATTTTTTTTAATTTTTAATTTTATATTATCAGTTTTCTTTTACCATTAATTAAATGTTGCGGCATAAGAAATTACCTTTATAGAAGGAATTCAAAAATTTATCGTCGTTTCAACTGATTCTCCATGTAAACCATTCTTCTGAGTTCATGACCATCTTCATTAGACCATTGAAATATAAAAATGACTTGCATCTTGTGTTGATGTTTGTGAACATCTTCATCAAATCATTGAAATATATGACAACCTGATGAAACATAATGGAAAGCAGGAGATGGATAGAGAAGAGCAAAGAGTTGAAATACATGACAACCTGATGAAACATAATGGAAAGCAGGAGATGGATAGAGAAGAGCAAAGAGTTACATGAAGAAAGAAAGAATACGTATGTGAAACTGCTTGTAGTTGAGTAGTTCTATTTAGCTTTTTAATGACTTAAAAGTCTCTCAAATATCAAGAGATCAGTTTTATATATAATAAGTAATCATGGATATTTTGATTAAAAATAAAAAAAAAGATACTATAGGGATGTTCTCTTTTTTAGTATAGTATAGATTATGTATACATCTAAATTAAGTGGAGGTAAAATATAAAGGGAGGGCTCTCCTCTTTACTGTGAAAAATAATTTATAAAGACTCGATTAAATTATTTGATTGACAAGGAGACAAAATATTAAATACCAAAAATTCCGGCAGTCAGGCGCCTGAAGAGTGAGAATGGCGCGTGGACACAATAGAGAGCCAAATTCGTTAAAGGAATAGAAGGAAAGATGACATTTGTCCAGATTCATTTCTGATTTTCCTTAAGCCAAATTCTCACCTATATAATATATTGACTACCCGCCAAACCAATCATCTGTGTCATCATCACCAGGAAATTTCTTACGTTGTCTGCCAATCTCACTTTCTCTCTGTTTCTTGCCGTTTGGGAATGAAGAAAAGAAAGAAAGGGATTGCTGTTGAAGTGGACTTACATAGTAGAAGCAGTTTGGAAAAAAAAGAAGAGATTTTGGGAGAATTGAAAAGGGAAAGAAAGATGGGTTCTCCTACAAATGGAGGGAACAGTAGTTATGATTACTCATTCAAGATATTGGTGATAGGTGATTCTGGTGTTGGCAAGAGCAGTCTTCTTCTTAGCTTCATTTCCAACACTGTTCATGATCTCTCCCCAACAATTGGTACTTTCTTTATCTCTTATGGTTGAGTTAATCTTGACAAAGGAGTAGTGCATGCAACTTATATATTGGCTGAATTATTTTCTGGGTTCAGTTTGTAATGTACGGGACTACAATTGGAGTACCTTTTCTTTGTTGGAAATTGCATTTGGGATTGGAATTGGAATTTGAAGGTCTAAATAGGAAGATTTCTGTTTACTTGCATTTGCAATTTATGCTCTTATCCTATAGGTATAAACTTAAGTGTTTTGATTCTGTAGGTATACACTATACAGTTTGGCACTCTCGTTTATGTGTAAAATATGGACTTTTGTGGCTTCAGATGTTTTGAATTTAGGATTCATATAGAAAGGGAAATCGGAGGTAAGGAATGTACACGGTTTATTGAAGTAGTTCTTAGAATCATGGTATTCTTGGCATAGAAGCTTATGAGTTAAATTTTAGCTTATCTTTTTTTATAGACCAAATTACCAACTTCAAGATGAACTTGTTACTACTTTGCTGGCTGGCGGGTGCCCCAATTAAGAGGATCACAGGTCTACTGGGTTCATATGCTAAATCTAATTGCGTGCTAAAAATCAGAAGAAGCCTGCATCAAGTTTAATACGGATAACAAAGTGCCAAAGTAGGCTGATCCTAGGCCTTAGTGTTGGAGGTAAAATGTTACGTGTGGTCACTCTAGGTCTTCAATCCAAAAGTTTCTAAAAAGAGAAAAATGGAAGGGTTACAGAAGTGACTTTCCTAAATCACTTAAATTTGTATAGTTCAACTTGCTGTTTCTTTTCTACTGTGTTTGAGGTTGGCATACGCCAGAATACTTTGAATGTTGAAAGGATCTCAATCTATTGACTCATTTTACTTGTTCTTTGGTCTCTTTATGAAAATGAACGTCTGGTCCAAATCAACTAGCTGTATAGCCAACATGCTTTGGTGTCTTCTTTTTGCACTGGCATATGGTCTTCTTCTATGTTGAATACTAGACATTGCCTAGAAATTGAAAGCTTTCTTGTTCATAATGTTTTGAGTTGATCTTATATGACGATGTATTGCTTAGAATTTTGTATTGTAAGGACTTCACATTTCTTGCACACTATATTACTGAGTCAAGCATTTATTTCTTACATACTGTGTAACTGAGTCCATCATATATCTCTTCCACACTTTATAACTTGAGTTCAGCATAGTTATGGAGTCTTTAATCTATACTCTGTACCACTTTATTGCATAACTCAGCTGTACTTATTATTTGAATCATTTACAGGTGTAGATTTCAAGATGAAGCTGCTCACTGTTGGTGGTAAAAGATTGAAACTTACTATTTGGGACACTGGTAACTGATTTATCTGACTACTTATACCACATTTTCCTTTTTCCTTTTCATGATAAATTTCTCCCACATTTCGAATTGTCCTCTTTAATTATTGATCTACTCACTGTTACTCAGGGTAATAAGGAGTCCTTAGTTTTTTATTATTATGAAGGTCATAGCTTCTTTTCTTTGCACAAGATTCCAGTTATTACTACAATTTAATTCCTAGTAGCTAAGCATTCATCTTCCTCACTTAATCCTTTGGATTTGAGTTTGGCATTAGATATTGTCTCCGTCTTTACAAAAATGTCCCATTTTGTCTGTCCCTTTAATGGATATGGGATTGCTCATTACCCACTTCATACTATTTTTCCTTTGGCACTGGAAACTTCAGAATTAATGCCTATATAAATTATATCCGTTTTTAAAGCTTGCATATTTTTAACAATTTGGAAAAGTTGGTTTATTAATGGTTTATGTTCTCTGTGCAGCTGGACAGGAGAGGTTTGGAACATTGACATGCTCTTACTACAGAGGTGCACATGGAATCATTCTTGGTATGCCATTGCCTTTTTTCTTAGAAAGAAAATAAATAAAATTTTCTATGGAGTGGACGAGTATTATGATTTACCTAATTTCCAGATTTGTATGGTTTGAAAGCATGTCATTGCTGGCAGTTTTGCCTAGTTATTGTGAATGCTGACAGCTTTTATGCTTTAAATTTTGAGTTTAGTTTATGATGTCACACGGCGTGAAAGCTTTACAAACTTGTTGGATGTATGGGCAAAGGAAGTAGAGCTCTATATAACTAATCCTGACTGCATCAAGATCCTAGTTGGCAATAAAGTGGATAGGGTCAGTTGTATCCTCCTTCTGTACTCTACTCCTCCCCACTCCTCGCAAAAGGAAAAGAAAAACTGTATTCCTTATTCTAATGCTCTTTATTATGTATTTATTTTCCTGGGGATATTGAACGAAGCAGGTAAATTTGTATAAATTTCAGGATATTGAAAGAAAAGTGACTAGAGAAGAGGGTGTTGCTCTTGCACAGGAGCATAAATGTTTGTTCTTTGAGTGTAGTGCCAGAACCGGAAAAAATGTTCAGCAATGCTTCAATGATCTTATTTTAAAGGTATAATATTTCAAAAGGGCTTCTTCTTCCATAACGTTGTCCTACATCTAGGATATGGAGTTTTGCTTTCTTTTTCTGCCTCGCCTTTGTAATATCCCATCTATATTGTTGATTTGGAGGAGTTTAGGTTTCTTTTCTTCACTTATGAAAAAAATAAAAATCTACCTGAAGGATTCATGGGGCATCAACATGTAATGCGCCTCCTCCCCTTCCCCCTCCCCCCCCCCCCCCCAAACTTAGGTATGGTACTTGGGAAGTGGTACTTTTTTTATGGAAAAGTTTTGATGTAATCCAAGAGACATTTCCAAAGCATAATGACCGAATTTCAGTGAATTTCTAATTCTCTCTTGCTACCACTTGAGTGGCCTTCCAGGAAGTGTTTCTAAATTTGGATGCGGACATAGTATGATGCCATCATAAGACATTCAAATATGTTTGGGGGAAAAGAGAGAACACGCTGGAAATGGTATATATATTGTTCATTTTCCACTTGAAACTTGAAGATGTATTATCTATCTGATTGTCTAGAAACCCTGACTTTTGCTCCATGATGACTTCATCAATGTTTTTGAGAGTGCTAAGCCTTGTGAACTCTTTTTTTATTCAAGCTTGGAGCATTTTGAATTGAGGAAATTGATCTTTAGATTTGACTGGGCTTTATATCTGTTATGAGTTATATAAAGCAATGCAGCAGTAAGCTCAAGTTGCTGCTGGGGGTGCTGAGCTGGCTCTAGAACATTTTTCTTCTTTTCTTATTTTTTCCTTTTTTTTTTTCATCTTTTATTCCTTGGTAAGTTGCTTGTTTGTGGATGGGAAATGGGTTAAAGATGATAAAGGACATACCATTATTACATCTTGGACAACATTTGAAGCATCTGTCTTTTATTGACGTAATTGGGGATGGTTAATGATACTCCAAGTCCTACCTAGCTGCAGCAGCATTTAGCTTACAGCTGTTATGAGTTCTAACCAGTTCCATTGGGTTACAGATACTGGAGGTGCCGAGTTTACGTGAAAATGGATCTGTAGTAGGGAAGAGACAGATTTTGAAGCAGAAAGAAGTACACCAGAAATCCCAAAGTGGCGGTTGCTGTTCTCAATAAATATGTTGTAACATGAAGGTGCAATAGAATTCACTGAATAGGCAAACAAGATCTCAGCAAGTTTTACTGCTAGCAATCAGGCAGTCAGTTTGTTGCTCAAGCATTCTCATCAGCTAGTCCAGATGATCATATGCTCCAGTTTCAGTTCCAGCCATTATTACCACTTTCATTATAAAATTTTGATTTTGTTTGTCTTCAAATGTGTTGTGTAAATAGATCTGTAGTTAAATCTGGTCTTTAGAATGTATTAGGGTTAGTTTGAAATGGAAAAGAATTAAGTGAATTTTGGGGGAGCAATGGATCATGTTTGAATTTTCTGTTTCTTCAAATACAAGATGTAAAGGTAAAAACATATTAACAAATATACGTGGTTTACATGATTTTCACTTTGACAAACATCTTATTTTTGAACTATCATTTTATCCACCCGAAGTTGACATCATTATCAATTAATTCCATTTCAAAAAATAAGCATCAAACTGATCAATTTAATATAGATTTAGAGAAATATTATTGTATGTTATAAATTTATTAACGATTAAAGTTTGATCTCACTCTTAAATTTGAGGAAAATTATCGTAAGAAGTTTCATTTTGGAGTCAATTTTGAGTGGTTTTATAAGAATCAATTATGTCATATGACTTTTCCCGTTAAAAATGAATAGCTAACTAATAATAGTGTCAATCTCGTGTAAATAAAATGATAGTTTATAATCTACATGAAAATGAAATAATGCAAACAGTGTGTGGATAAAGTGATATTTGCTCTAAAAACTTCTTACAACAACTGCTTGAAGAACTAAGGAGACTGCAACCCCAAGAGGTCATCAGTTAGATTTTCAAGGAGACTTTGTTAGTTGTTTGCAAATATCCTAGGATTGTCTTCATTTTCCTAACAACTATTGACAGTCAGAAAGAAATAGACAAGTTTTTTATTGGTTACATAGTAGAAAACGATGTGGTTTTCAAGACAGATTATCAAGAATCAAGATCACGACATATGGTGAAAGACGGAACCAACATACACACTGTGGCCAGAGTAAACAAGGCTACAAAGGTTGATCTAAACAAGGTCAAGTTGCTTCTACTCAACTCTGCCGGCTTTGTTTTATTCAAAATAAAGTGCATGCTGTAACTGCATTGTCAAAAAAAGCGATTGATCCCTATATTTATCTCTCATTCTCTCTCCATTTTACTTTTCTGATCTTTCTTTTGTTCAATTTCTTAGGAAGATCCATCATTCCAGGACACTCTTCTGATATAAAAAGGAGAAACTCTTATGACCCATTTATATCTCCTGGTGTAAAACTAGGAACAGTGTCACTTCACCTCTTCCAATGGCCTCTACTGGCTATGGCAGGGGCCTTGTACTGTATGCAATACTGTTTGCAGTTCTTGTTGCTGGGTCCAACGCCATTGATATCTTCCTTGAATGGAAAGTTACCTTTGATACCACTATCAAACCAGTGACAGTGGATCAACCTGTAAGAATAACTGTTACCCTTTTCGTTGTTAACATTCCTGGCTTACATTTTTGCTTCCTAATTGTATTGAGAAAATGCTGTTTTTCTGAACAGATTATTGCTATCAATGGGATGTTTCCTGGACCCCTAATTAATGCTACAACCAATGACTTTGTACATGTGAATGTCTTCAACAATTTGGATGAACCACTACTCTTCACTTGGTAATGGTATATATATAACTTGTGTTGGAAGAGAACATGATAAGTCTTGCAGTACAAGAAATGCTTCTTTATTTTATCATTATATGGTGGATTTTGATGCAGAAAATGATGTGTTAGAGGTGATTGTGCAGGAATGGCATACAGCAAAGGCTTAACTCTTGGCAAGATGGAGTTTCTGGCACAAACTGTCCAATCCTACCAGGTACAAATTGGACTTACGTGTTTCAGACCAAGGATCAAATAGGCAGCTTCTTCTACTTCCCTTCAATCAAATTTCAGAAAGATGCCGGAGGATTTGGACCTATTCGTGTCAACAATCGAAATGTCATTGCCGTACCCTTCCCCAAACCAGAAGCTGAATTTGATCTACTTATTGGTGATTGGTCTTATGGCAACTACAAGGTGAATGGCATTACTGTATTGATCATTTCCTTCACATTTCTCTAAGACAGGTGGTAATAGTTTTATCTACCTTTCAAATTGTAACAGAGGAGTAGGTCTACGTTGGGAACAAAGGAAATGGCTTATTATACAATCTCTGACACTATTCTGATGAATGGCAAAGGTCCTTATGGGCAACCCTTTTCAAAATCCTTTGAGTCCTTTACTGTCACACAAGGTATATAATAAATAGTGAGTCTTCTTTTTTTTCATCCTAATATGAGAGTACTATCATGATGACAAGGCTGCAAACACTTGACCCTTTCAAGAGCTTGTGAAAGGCGAGAGCCTAGTGCACTGGACCGACAGCCCTCTTATTATGATCACAAGAGTTATACTTGCTATCTTGATCAGAAAATTCAGCCAGTAATTATATTACATATGAGAACCAAAAATAAAAAAATGTTTTCCTCCTGATATTGGGTCCATACTCCATTTGGTCCATGTTGCATCTTGACTCTCTATTGATATTTGATAGTATGCCATTATTGTTGTGCAGGAAAGACTTACAGGTTTAGAATATCAAATGTGGGGTCTTCAGTAAATTTCAATTTCAGAATTCAGAATCATCAGACGGTGTTGGTGGAGACAGAAGGATCTTATACCAATCAAATCACATTGGACTCTCTTGATGTGCATATTGGCCAGTCCTACTCTGTGCTTGTCACAATGAATCAAAATGAAGCTGATTATTACATGGTAGCAAGTCCTATATTGATCTCCACTATTGCAGACAGCTCCCTTGTAGGTGTAGGGGTGCTACACTATTCCAATTCTAATGCAAAAGTTAGTGGGCCTCTACCCAGAGGGCCTGATCCCTTTGATTTACTTCTTTCAGTGAATCAAGCTAAATCCATTAGGTAAACGAAAATTTATTGCAATTTTTTTCCTGATTATGCTCTTACAGTACTACATCTGTGACCTTGTGAGCTCATTATTTGAAATACTCAGTATGCTATTGAACTAGAATTTTAAATCTTGCTTAGACATTGTTCTAGTTTTTCTTTCCCTTTCTTCTTTTTGATTCCCAACTGCGAAGGTAATTCTCATTGCTTAAATCTTACCCAATGTTTACATTGTGAGCAGGTGGAATTTGACTGCAGGAGCTGCAAGGCCTAACCCACAAGGGACCTTCAATGTAATGAATGTGACTCTATCTCAAACATTCATTCTTCAAGGGTCAAAGGCAGTAATAAATGGCATACCACTCTATGCCGTCAACAATGTTTCTTATTACACTCCTCATACTCCATTGAAACTTGCTGATTACTTTGTTAATGGCACTGGTGTCTATACACTTGATGCATTTCCTCTTCAATCTGTCAACGCTAAGGCTGCATACGGTATTTCTGTTGTTACTGGTATACATAAAGGATGGGTAGAACTTATCTTCAAAAATAACTTGGATGTCATTGATACTTGGCATTTGGATGGTTTTGGTTTACATGTTGTGGGGTAAGTGTCTTAAAAACTTCAACCACCATGCACATCATTACCTCCAACATTGTGATCATCATTGTCTCATGTATATAGGTTTGGGAATGGAGACTGGACACCAGAATTGAGCAGAAGTAGTTACAACTTGATTGACCCCGTGGTGCGTTCCACTGTGCAAGTTTATCCTAGAGGGTGGACTGCAGTTTATGCATTCCTTGACAATCCTGGCATGTGGAACCTAAGGTCACAACATTTGAAGCATTGGTACTTAGGGCAAGAGCTATATGTGAGGGTTCACAATGATGATCCTAACCCTGCTAAGGAGCGCCCACAGCCTGAAAACCTCCTACTATGTGGTGAGTGTTATTTTATTTCTTTAAATTCTGTAGATAACTGATCATCTTCTGTTTCCTCTGTTTTTAACATTAGTGGCTCTTTTTCTTTCCTTTCTTTTCTTCCCAATGACAGGTATTTTTGATGATTCTAATGCACCAGCAAGTGCACCATCTCCAGCTCCATGGACATGAAAGTGATAAGAGGATTTTATATAGGAATACTAGATGAATATAACTTATTCTAACATGTTCTGTAAGTGGTCTTGGATCACGTGACTCAACCAGTGTACTTTTGATACTATTTTCTCTCACTTTTTACAAGTGATGAATAATGTCTTTCATGTAGGTTGCACTTGTCAATGAAGAGAATTCAGATGAAAGATGAATGACAACGTATTAAGGAAGAAACTAGATGAATAGGGAACTGTTTTATTGTTTATGCAAAATAGTATGAAAATTCACCATCGAATATCATCTTCCCTAGATATTAGTAAAACAGTTCAAGTATAATCATAAAAGAGATCCAAGTAATTTATCCATGAAATATAACTATATAAGTAAACTATTTCTGGTATAAAACATTAATCATATTTCAACTTCATTCCTTGTGACTACAAAATACTGGCTCTTAGTTAAGAATGAGCATATAAAACAATTTTTTAAATTCTAATTAACTTAAGCATTGTTGAAGTAGATTTAGCTCAGCGACATCAGATTATTGGTTAAAATTTGGCAAAAGGTCATGGTCTCGGGTTCATTGCAGCCGGCAGGAGGGTCTAAGAAAGTACTGTAAACAAGAGCTTATCATAATTAATTGTAGTTTACCATGAAATGACAAAAACTAGGCAACAAAAAAGCAGACTATAAATAAAAGCATTCTGTTGCTTACACGTTGAGGTGATTGCCTTCCATTGTCAAAGAGACAACAAAGAGCAGAGTAAGACTAAGAAACATTCTGAGGTTGACTGATATATGAAAGACCAAGATAAAGATTAAATTAGTAAAAAATCACAATGTTTTTTCAAGCACAATATATGATTGCTCATATATTTGCATAGGCAGTATAGTTTAGGAATTTAGACAACTTTCAATGTGCTGAGGAAAACAATGCTGAAGAAGTAGATACAAAAAGCATTCTTGTTCCAGCGTTTGTTTATTAAATCTTGCTAACGTCTTGGCCTGGCTGATCAAGTCAGAGAAGCTTTGGACAGCTTGTGTGCTCACTCTGGAAGTTTCACCCAACATTTTGTTCTTTATCTCATATCAATCAATTCAAAGACTCAGAGAGCTATTCAACAATCTTTACCTAGCTTGTTGGCTTTTAATGTGAAACCAAATAGGAGGTGAGAAAACCAATCCAACTAACTTATCCCATGCAACAATGGCGAGGTCAGGTAATCGACTGGGACTAATTGGATATACGACTGTGCTTACACTTCTAGTCACTGTTACCGCTGGTGCTGATATCTTTCTTGATTGGAATGTTTCTATCAGCAACACTAGCAAACCAGTGTCTATAGATCAACGGGTATGGATATATATATATCACTATCCATCTTATCTTACTCACGGGGAAGTGGTATTTATAAGTGGATCACTGATCTATGTTCTGCATAAGAAAAAACCATTTTGTTTCTGATGACAGGTTATAACAATCAATGGAATGTTCCCTGGACCCCTCATAAACGTGACCACAAATGATAATATCCATGTCAATGTTTTCAACAATATCGATGAACCTTTGCTATTTACTTGGTATGGTGCTCTCTCTCTGTCATTCATATCGGGCTTGGATTTGGACACATGCACAATCAAAGAAGGCTGAGTTTTGTTCATCCTTAATCATATGATATCTTTTTTTTTTCTTTCAGATCATTATCTGAAGTTAAGTGTTGTATCGAAACCTATATATATTTTCTACCACGCGTTGTTTCGGTTTTAACAGTATGATACAAATGTTATGTAAAATGGATCTAGGGTTATGTCATCAATAGATCAGAACTCTTAAGTCTAACCATTAACAGCTCTAATACGTTGCGTTTAACTAGATAAGACAGTTAGCAATTAGTTAAACCTGTTAGATATTAGTTAGGCTGTTAGCCTGTTAGCAACTAGCTGTTAGAACTGTTAAACTGTGTAACAGTCAACAAGCTTGTATAAAAGAAGACGAAATAAACGGTAAGGGATCTGAAAATCATTACTCAAATTGGCTAAGGCTTTTCTTCTTTCTCTCTCTAAATTCCTTTCTCTTCTCCCCCAAAACTCTGTAAAGCCAGTTGCCCATTCTTGGGAACTTGGTTTTACCCATATCACAGTAGCATTAAGTCTAAATGTTAAAAAGTTTGGTAATTGTGATGGAGTAGGAATGGCATACAGCAAAGGCTAAACTCATGGCAAGATGGAGTATCTGGCACAAACTGTCCCATCCAACCTGGAAAAAACTGGACCTACGTTTTCAAAACCAAGGACCAAATTGGCAGCTTCTTCTACTTCCCTTCCATCAATTTTCAAAAAGCTGGTGGAGGCTTTGGCCCTATTCGAGTTAACAACCGTCAAGTCATTAAAGTGCCATTTCCGAAACCAGAAGCTGAATTTGATCTTCTAATTGGTGACTGGTACCAAAGTAGTTACAAGGTAATTCACTGCTGCCCCTTCATCGACAAAGCCAATATGATATTGGCAAATCCATGAAGTTCTAACCCATCCTGTGAACTAAATTCCATGTAATAGGATGTTAGGTCCATGTTGGACACCAAGCTTACAGCCAATGATAGCTACCCCCATTGGATGCTGATAAACGGCAAAGGCTATTACATGGACCCCCTTCCTAAAGACCTTGAGTCCTTCACTATTACACAAGGTAACAATGAAAGAGAAAATTGTTCAACCATTTGAATATATCATGCTGCTTGCTAGAATGGTTCATTTGTAACTTCTAATCTATGTGATACAGGAAAAACATATAGATTTAGGATATCAAATGTGGGAACTGCCTGGAGCTTCAATTTCAGGATTCAAAACCATCAAATGATTCTGGTTGAAACTGAAGGATCGTACACGAATCAGATAACGTTGAATTCTCTTGATGTGCACGTTGGACAATCATACTCAGTTCTTGTCACAGCTGATCAAAGTGCTGCTGATTACTACATGGTAGCCACTCCTAAAATGTATGCTGTCAACGATAACAGTAGGCTTGTAGGTATTGCTGTGCTTCATTATGATAACTCCACCACACCTGCTAATGGACCTCTCCCAAGTGGTCCTGACCCATTTGACGTAGAATTTTCCATCAATCAAGCTAAATCCATAAGGTACTTTTTACTTGAAAAAGTATCTAATTCTTTTTGTTGAACATTGAGGTTCTGATATTGTAACATTTACATTGTGGGTCCGTTCTTTGTTTGTAGGTGGAACATGACTGCTGGTGCTGCAAGGCCTAATCCTCAAGGGACATTCAATGTGACAAATGTGACACTGTCTCAGACTTTCATTCTACGTGCATCCGAAGCTGATATTGATGGTGTTGCGCGCTACACAGTCAACAATGTGTCATACCTGACCCCAGATACCCCACTAAAACTGGCTGATTACAAAGTAAATGGGTCTGGATTTTATGAACTTGATGCATACCCTACTAACTATTCAGATGTTGATGCAGTAAGAGGAGTTTTTGTTGCATCCGGGAACCATAAAGGATGGATAGAGCTAGTGCTTAAGAATGATTTAGACACCATGGATGCTTGGCATTTGGATGGATTTGGTTTCCATGTTGTTGGGTAAGTGTAACATCGGATAGGAGAGAAAAGAGTGACAACATGCATCAAACCACTTAATTAGTTATATATTACTTTCTTCCTCCTATACTACAATTTTATGAAAGATTTTCCTGTTAGACTTGGACATGGAGAATGGAGACCTGAATTGCGCTCCACTTACAACCTTTATGACCCGGTTGTCCGTTCCACCGTGCAAGTGTACCCTGGATCGTGGAGTGCAGTGTATGCATACCTTGACAATCCTGGCATGTGGAATTTGAGATCACAAAAATTGAAGAATTGGTATTTAGGCCAAGAGCTATATTTGAGGGTTTATGATGCTGATCCCAACCCTGCTAAAGAGCAGCCGGCACCAGACAATCTCCTTTTATGTGGTTAGTTCATGTCACCTACCATACACATTTTTTTTCCTTTTTATTCTCTTCCTCTTTTTCATATATCTTCTAATGTTACTGAACGTTATAGGGAAGTTTGAACCACCAGCACCACCCCCTGCACCCTTAGCACCACCTAATGCACCAGCTAATGCTCCAGCTTTACATATTACATGGTAATTGACAAATTATTCATTCCAATCTTCATTTACATGTTCTTTTTCATAAGCTAATATGTGTTCCTATTTATTGTTGGACATATTTTGGTAGGTCAAGCATTGCTATGATCAGCATTGTCACCATTCCTCTATATTGGTTATTGGTTGGAGGCGAAATCTTTCGTTAACAAAGGTGCCAGTGAAGTCAAAGAATGTTTCCAACAATTCTATTTTTCTGTAGAATGGGTATTTACTCCACGAATGAAAGCTATTAAAAACAATTTAGTTGTTAATGTAAACAATTTTGGCATAGACCGTCTTGCCTCAATTCTTCTACTGTTTTCTTACTTTTTCTTCTTCTTTTAGCAAGCGTAATAAGTAATGATATTCAACGTCCCTACACACATACATAGGAAGAGCTCATGCATTTGTCAATGCCAATGCATTTCAGTTCATGATTCATCCCAGCTTCCGAACCCTATCCCATCATGAAATGGGGTTTAAGCCAATTGTATTGATTTATATAAAAGCAAATTCTTCAAACAACTAGTCTATAACTTGGAGAAGAAAAAAAAACAGAGCAAGAATTTGTACCATAGGCATCAGTTTTGCTGATGTGCATGTGCCAACCCCCCTAGATCAGAGATTCAGATTATGTCGAACAAACCCATGAAATGGTGCAAATTATTGATGATTGTTCCTAGCCATGTTTTGGGTTGAGACTAAATTCTTTTCTCTCATCTTCTTGTCCTTCGTGGACCAACCACATTTCCCAGTTTTGGCCCAACTTTCCAACTTTTAGAATGAGTAAGCCTGAACTTGATTATTGCTTTATAGTTTTTTGCCAATAAATTCTGATGAATGGTGATATACCTATTATAGGGACCATCTTACTTAAAAACTGATCTAATTACTCTCAAACTATTAAAGTGCCCAACTTGTATGTACCAAATTAACTAGTGCCTAACTTTTACTGATTCATCTATGACCTCACAAATACTAGCTCAATTTAGTTAGCTTTACTAGCTCTTAAATTAGAATTCCTGCTCAACATGGAAAACTCATTAGCAAGTACCAAAACCATACAAATCCCTTTCTCTGTCTCTCTTACTCTGACTGACAACTACTGTTACTTAATAAGAACAGCTAATGATGCCAAGCATGCCATGCTATAATCTAGTACAAGGCTGTTTGTCTCTAAACTTAGTTTGGACATCGATATTAACGCCAACTTCCTCGTGCTTGCACAAGCTCATACCCTAAGTTTTTCATAAGATTTTTTTTTTTTTAAAGGAAAAGAAAAAAATTAATTTTTGTGTAATGAGTAGTGGAAGGTTTCATTGGTTGCTGTGGTGTAATGAGTAGGCAATCAACTAAAAAAGTGGTGGACTATGCAAAGAACAGAACAAAAATTGCTAAACAGTAACATATTCTAATACTATCATTTTTTGTTGAAGGAGAAAAAGGACAAGAGGTGGATTCATGTGGGTATAGCAGTTACTTACTGGCTTTCCATACTTCTATTCTATTCCTGTCACATATGAGAGAAAGAGAGGGAGAGAGAAAGAGAGAAAGAGAGAAAGAGAAAGAGACAAAACAGAAAGAGAGAGAGAGAGAGAGAGAGAGAAAGAGACACAACAGAAACAGAGAGAGGCAAGCAGGCAGTTTTTCTTGTGCATGGATGAAACAATGAAATTTAAACAATGACCTTTGGCCAAGTACTCGACAGTCTACACCCATTATCCTCACTATCTCTCTGTCTCTGTTCTGTTAAGTTATCACATTTCCAAATCCCAACACTGAAAAGAAGATGAAAAAGAGGCCTATCATGCACTTCTCATGATTTTCTAAGACTTCTCAGCAAACAATTTAGATTCCTTAATTCAATTTAATATATTCATAGATATCAATAAAAAACAAATGCTGGATCAAATTGATAAAGAATCAAAAGAATCTTGTATGTTTGAATTGTATAAAAAGAATCCGAAAAACAAAAAACAATATTGGTACAAATTTGTATCAAAAGAGCTTGGTGATCAACTTGAGGAATATAAGAAAAATCTGAAGTATTTGAACCTTCTGTATTAGTAATGACAATCCACCAAAGCAGGGGCGGAGAAAACAAGACCCCCTTGTTGTTGTGGCTGTTGCTGCTGCTGCTGTTGTTGTGGCTGTTGCTGCTGGTTTTGTTGTTGCTGCTGCTGCTGCTTGGATGCAAAGGAAAACTTGGATTCTCTATGATCATCTTCTGGCGCTGGAAGGTTAAGATCCAACTCCAAAGAAAGCAAATTTTTCTGTTTCTCGGGTTGGTCTTGATCATCATGTTCCAAAGCCATTGGTGTCAAAGACAATGTAGCACTACTATTTGTCCCTATGGGTGCTCTATGCCTTCTCATATGACCACCTAAAGCCTGTCCAGAAGTGAATTCAGCACCACAAACTGAGCATTCATGAACTTTAGCCCTGTTGTTATTGTTATACAAATTCCCTCTACTTGTCAATTGTAAAGAAAGTGGGTAACCATTATTATTCCTATTGTGGGTATTCTTGAATTGTGATTCTTCTTCATCTGATAACAACAAAAATTGCTTCTTCACATGATCCACCATGGCCGCCATAGCGACAGCCCCTTTAGGCTTTTTATGACTTGCCCTGTGTCCACCAAGTGCTTGAAATGAAGGGAAAGTTCTGTTACATGTCTTACATGCATAGACATAATACCCAGCCTTACCGGATCTGCTAGCAGTGGTTTCCATGAATTTTCGACTATTAAACTTGTTGTAATTCATGGGTACATTATGTTCTTCAACTTGTTTTGGAGACTCTCTGGATTGACCTTGAGCTAAGAGGATTAAACAATTGGCTAAATCCTCATCTTCATCTTTGCTATCATGAAATTCATTTGAACAAGTTGTGGGAGAGGAATTGGAGTTGTAATTCTCATCTTTGTAAAGTTTCTCACCATAGTTATTATCTCCATCTCCACTTGATGAATGAGCAGTAATTGAAAATGGGATAGGGGATTGAGGCCTTTGGCGTTTTGTTCTCTTCCCTTTGACAATGTGGGTTTGCTCTTTAGAACAAAGCTCCTCTGGAGCTTCCATTGTTGTTTGTTCTTCACCACCAAACACAGGCGAAGAGAGAAGAGAGAAGAGAGAGAGAGAGAGAGAGAGAGATAGAATAGGAAGGAAGCAGAGGAGGCAGAGTGGGGTTTGGTTAATTATATAGTTTAAGTGATGAAGGGATATAATAAGTTGGGAGTCAAAAGCCACCCAATAGAACACTAATTGTGAATCAATCAGTAAATCTTTGATGAGTTTCCAACCTATGAAGTTATATATAGGCTTAGTTGGAATTTGGAAAATTAGAAAAATTTAGAGAGAGAGAGGGAGAATATAGCACTCAGGGAGACCAAAATTTAACAAAGAAATTTTATGTAACGGAAAAGAGGCTTAAATTAGAGTGGTGTGGTGAAGGGTGAGCAAGCATTTGAACAGATAGAAGAATTTGTTGTGAAACATAAATATCCATCTCACACTTTGCCAACACACTACACGATATGAAAACAACTCCAACCAAAATCTTAGTGCATAAAAGGTATTACCGATTATTAGTTCAACTTACATAAATTTTTTATATAATTATATATTATTTACTGAATTTAAATCGTAAAATACTTTTTCTAAAGATTTTATCTTCAAAATCTCATCAATAAATTGTTCCCTCTATTTTCAGAAAAAATGACATTACTTTGCTAGTTAAGCCTTTTTTTTTTCTTTCTCAGAACACTTGTACCATGTGACTTTTGTGTACCATTCAAGGATTTGGATCAATATATACTAGTTGTGCAAGTATGTATGATAACATTAAAAGCAAAGAATAATAGTATCTGGGAATTTTATTATTATTATTTTTTTATGTTAGACAATTTTTGTGTATAGTTTATATAACTCAGTGCAAATAACATTGCTTAACAATTTTTCTTGTTAATTAGGAAGTGCCACATCAAGAACATGGTACAAATGAATTAAAGCTATTAGTCTAAGTTTTAATTGGGACTGCTTTTTTATTTTAGAAATCAGCAAATAAACATGCACTGCTACAAAATTAGGCAGACATGAATACTAACAAACAAAACATGTTTGAGAACTTAGTGAAAGAAACAATGCTATAATTTGTTTCACCTACTTTTTGCACATCTTACAAGTAGCGATGAGATATATACTTTGTATTTATTCATTCAAAAGCATCCAATAAAATTGAAACGATATAGAGAATAATTATATATTATATATAGAGAGAAAGTGTGTTAGAAAGAGAAAGTAAATTAAGCAATATATTGGGTTGTGGCTTGTAAGGTTGGGGTTGGGGGTTGAAGGCAAGCAAGTACATGTACATAGCAAGCAAGAGTCCATTACTTGGCCTCAACGATTCTGCATGTACAAGATGATTGGAGTGCAAGCCTGGAACCCACGGAATCTGCGGTGCTCCCTTCCTTCTCTTTCTTTTAAATTTCTGAGCTTATTTTGCATCTAGTGTATTGTATGGCTATCTGCCATGCTTTCATGACCATTCATTACATGGATTTCTTGTGCTTAATTATAGTACTGTTCCAACTTTCTTTCTTTCTTTCTTTCTTTTTTTAATAAATTGTCTATTGAAATCTTATCATTGAATTAATCAATAAGATGTTGATGATTTAACTAATTCAAGTGTAGCTAGTTGTTTCTAATCATTGAGTTCATGTGCTGTTGACCCACCAAATGTGCCATCTTTCTATTATCTAAATGGCCAAATTAAACTCAAAAAGTTTCTTATCCAATTATTCTCTGCATATATTATCCCCAAGTCATCATTTCAGATCAAGTTAGACTTAATGACTTGGATTAATTTACATTTTTTGATGAGTTTTGGGAGGCCAGAGCTCCCCCTTTCTCAGTTCGTGGTTGAGAGCAATAATAATTAGAAAAGCCAAGCAAGAAATGGAAAATTAGGTAAAGCAAAGAATCCCTTTTAAATCCTTAATCATGGGTTCCTCTCCTGCTAGTGAAAGGTGACACCATTACCTTCATTGTAGTATAATGTGATAAACACACCTACATAATATAAGTCATTTTTCTAAAATTGAGATCTCAAAATGAAAGTAATGCTCCGTATTAAATTAGTGATTGACAACCTCACAATTCACATTCCATATATATACAATGAGTACCAATTTGTTTTCAAAATTAGTGTTGAATATAAGCAGTTATTTGCTTCCAGTTTATGCACAAGAACCAGCATAGTCATTATTCTTCTGGCTGGGAAATTACATATCATTCGCCGATGAAGATACTAAATTTATGAGATTTGCATAGTGAAAGATGATGCCTCACAGCACATCTGCTCAACTTTCTCGAAGCTCAACAAATACAGCCGTAGTTCTCTGGGGTACCCTGAAACAACCAGAGGATGCCTCATACGTTGAACTTTTGAGTAGCTCATCAGATGACTTCACCTACACCAAGATCCAATTGTCTATGCGTTAGATTTTGCCACCATGCATCTAAAGTTACAAATGAAAAATTGCTTGACGTGGCAATTCAAGGATTTTTACTCAACACCCAGCCTGATCATGTTTTGTGCCTTAAATTATCTAACCAAAGCAAGTGGTGTCTTGATAGCTCACAGATTTTTCAGGAGAAAATAGCAAGAATGAAAATTATAGCATTTTGTGTTCATGCTCTTCGTTACTATTTCACCAGTTAGGCAGAGACATATTCTCTTATGACGATCAAAACCAAATAGTGCTTTGGCATATATCAATAGATTTTCTCTACCTGAAAACAGGCGGTCAATTCTTTCAGAAATATCTCCAAATTAGAATTCAATATCAAACTTGAGCATGTTACTCTGAAATTTCAGTCCCCAAATGATTCCCTTATAATATAATCTTTAAAACTCTCCTCTGCAATTCAAGATTACCTGTATGGGATGCAACTGAAGACTTTTCGACCGCAGCTTAGGGCTAGAGAATGATAACTCAGTTGGACATGAGTTGACAATAACCACAACGCAAGAGTAGCTGTGAAACCAAAAGCAAACAAAAAGTATTTTGAAAAGCATATCATTGGCATCAAATGTAGGAGCTACCTTTATATATCACACACCTGGGATCCAGTTGAGACAACCCAGGGAAGCCTTCATGACCATCTTCAATGCTCATCACTATGACACCAGGGATCCATGATGGTCCAGTATTATGAAAGCGTACCCGTTCCTGAGAGTGGCATATAATATATTAGTCTTGGATTTACTTTGTCGTTGGCAGGTTAACAAAATCCATCATATTAAGTCAAAGTACACCAAACAACTAACTTAACATAAGGATGAGTGAGAAAGGAAAGGCAGCAGTGATTTTTAGATGTGTGCATGTCAATAGAATTGTTATGTAGGAAACTTTTATTTTTATTTTACTGTAGACTGAGAACTTTCATCCCTTTTGGCACTAATACCAAGAAAATAATTGTCTTAGTTTCCCTGCATTAGCTTTAAAATCATTGCATAAGAATGAAAGGTAAACTGTCCTTACCTGTATAGCATTTGCTGTCCCCAAACGGAAAAGTGGTGAGGAGTATCTAATGCGTAACAGGTTTAAGAAGTTCTCGACAGTAGCAATAATGTGACTCTTCTGAGGCTTGAAGGATGAATCTGCCAGTCTTGGTTTAATTCTGAAAAGTGAAAGAATGCTCCAGATTAACAATGAAAGTATTATGAGGATCTATCAAAATTCAAAAGCAAATCCTATCAACAAGAGTTCTCTACATCAAATTTTAATTACTTAAATAATGTTAGTAATCATAGAAAAGAAAAGCTGAATGATCTGTAACTTGAAACCAATTCATACATTAAATTGGTGATAATAAAGAAATTGAATGCTTACAGAGGCCAGTTCTTTGCATTTTTCTCGTGTGGAGGAAGCCCGACACCCCAGTTATTAGAATTGTAAGTAAAGTCAAGCCTGAAAATGGGAAACCAAACATGAAATCTGAAGAGAAACTGAAATATGCTATGATTGGCGTTGAAGTCACACTGAAAACAGAGACACTAGGAATTAAATTGTCTGATTGGTATAGATATTTGATTATAACTGTCCTACTTACTCAAGTACATCAGATACCCATTTATTATATCCAAAGTCTTTGGATAAAAATAAAATATAAAATAATTACAAAAAGTACTTTAGAATGACTATCAGCTAACCTGTTAAACCAATCACCAGAATTATAAGAATCGCGATCAAGTGACTTTGAGCGGAGCACCTCATCACCAGCGTGGAAAAATGGTATGCCCTATGAAAGGAAATTAATTCAGAATCCTAACAATGACCTCTAGGATGGATGTAAAGATAGTATTACCTTCTCATAGAATGTTAGTTCATTCAGGTTTCTTGCACTCCCAATCACCCTACTTATAATCCCGAATATATTTGTGAGATCTTTTACATAATTGAAATTCTTGTATTAACATTTAACAGTGTATTCTGAATTTACCAATTTTTTTTTAAAAAGTAATTCTTGGTTTGGTGCAGCCATGACTTTGGGTCAAGTTCCAGTTGAATTACTTCAACTGACTTCTAGTTATAAACAGGTGGCAATCAGGCTGGCTAACATTATAAGCCAATCCAATTCATATTAGCAGTATATCATTCACCTGATTTCATGTAGAATTTTACTGTTGAAAACACATGCAAAGCACAAAAAATTGGTGCTAACAGAAGAGTGGAAATTAAAATAGTGTACAATTTGACACAGTCCATGAGAAGCATGTCTGAAAAATGGTGTATTGGTTCCTTACAAGCCTATGGTGTAAAACTAACATGAAGAGATAAACAATAAGACTTCAATTAGCAGAATTCCGGAACGATCAAACCTGTGACAGTGCTATTACGCTTGTTGCCAAATGATTTATCCTGCATCTGTCAACTACAGAATTTTCCATAGGAGTCTGCAACAAAGGAACAACGTTGGACCAGGAAAAAAAAAAAAAACCTTCATAAACATCAAAGAATGATTCAAGTGTATTGGGCTTACCTTTAAACTTATTATGTCAAACAGTGTTTCATTGTCATGAGCAGAAACATAATTTATCTGGAAAACAACTAAAATATGTCAAATACATGATTTTGCAACTTCTTTGTCCTCATAAGAGGCTGCTTCTAGAACACCAATGCTAATGCTTATACGGATGATCTTGATTTTGCATACCAACAAGAACATCATCCTGCAATGGAAGATCAGGAAAGTACTTAATCAAACAAAATTATAAATACAAGAGAACAAACTTACTGTCTCTATGGGGCATAAAGCATATCCAACTGGTGCCCCACCATAAGTTAATACTTCCGATCCTTTTACCTGCAGCCATCATAATCTAATTTCCTGTTAATCTATGTCCTTGCTATTACATTAGTTTCAGTAAGAGTGATGAACTTTTACTGAATTTAGTTAGAAAAAAATCGCACATACTTATACTATATGCACATATCAATGCAAGAACAAGGGCACACAAATACACTACAGAAGACTGGGTTGAGAGCAGGAAGTTATTTACCATTTCCTACTAAATCAGAAAGTCATTCATTGTCCAGCACAGAAACACGCGACTAATTATAATTGTGCATAACTAAACCATTAAAGACCAAAGATATACAACTTAGCTATATCAGTTGGTTGCAACTTGCAAGTCGCAACTGATTTTTGAAATTGTGTTATTAGCCGGTGGTAGCATTAGCATTGATTTAGGATCGTCTAAGTCTAACTTTAAAGCTTAGAGGGCCTGTCAATCAGGTGGCCTCAGCCCATAGTAAGTCTTAACTAGTCTCAAAAATTGTCTATTATAGCTTATTTTTAGTACGTTTGTTAGGGTTTATAAGAGTCCTCTGAGCAGCATGTAACTTTAATGAGTTTGGAGGGTCTCGATTATATTAGGTAAATAATAGATCAATGGCTGAGATTCAGGGCTGCTATAGTCCTAGACTCTAGTATAGGGTAATCTTTTATAGTTATAAGCAGCGGTGTTATTACTTACTATAACTTCAGGACTTTTCAGTTTCTTCACTCTAGACCTACAGCTCTGGTCCTATTGCTGTTTTCTCCTATTTTCCTGCCTTGAACAACAGATTTCTTTTGTATCAAAATATCATATATGATTGGATAAACGAGCCACTGAATGCTTCACAAGAAGTGCAATTTGAATATTAGACGACATAATTTTTCCTGCATTCCGCTCTATACCTCTTTTCCATCAGAATTAGTCAGCACAAAATCCTTCAAGTTTGCAGCCATTCCAACCTGAAATATGAAAGAACATCAAGTTGTATCTAATGGGGAAAAAGAGAATCATTGACTAGTGAAAGTAATTATTTGAACGGACAAAAGTAAAAAACTATTAAGTCCAAATTTCACCTCAAATAACTTGGTTACAGTTTCTTTTAGTAAGTGACAAGCACATTCTGTATAGATTTGAAGTATGATCCTTCCACTAAAACTTAGATAAAAGAGTTATATGTATAAATCAATGGACGTGCATATATGTATTAATGCATCTATGGAGAGAGAGGCCATGTTTTATTCTTAAGTTAAAGATATTTTTAGAATAAAAGTTAAGCAAGTAAAATGATAAAAAGAAAAGAAATTTAATTGACCTCTTAGTATTTACAAGATCTCATCACTATGCAAATCCAAAAGAGAAAAAGAAAATGGAGAAGTATGTTTGAACAAAAATTAGAATTGTAATCCAACTTTTAACTTCTCCACATGTAAGGCTACATTCATGAATGGTAGCAGTAGGAAGTAAGAGTGGTATTGGTGGGAGATAGTTGCATCATGGTGGTTACGGTAGCAGGTTTACATGAAAGTTAAATAAAAATGAACTAAAAAGAAAAAAAACTTAATGGCTTACAATTTTGAAAGATATAACTTTTTTACAAGAGAAATAAAACTAAATTAGTTCAAATCAGGAACCAAATTATCTATACTACCTCAGCATAAGTGTTAGCTAGACCAAGTCAGGGAACATACTTCACAGCAATCATTAGAAGTAAAGGAATTTCTCTTGTGTGTTTATCTATCTATTTCTTGTTGTCCCATTTTAGAAGGTTCTAGTTGATAAATGTCTTATTTGCTGTGCTCAGATGCTCTTGTTGACAGAGATATACTCAATCTTCAATATCAAAAAAATTTCTCAAGCTAAAGTTTTTTAAGTTTTCATTCTTCGAAGATTGGGCTAGAACAAAAATTAATTTTCAACCACCTACCCTTTTTAAATGTGGCAAAAGATAAAGGGGGAGGAAAGGGTGCCTAGCTGACAACAGAATTTTCACACTGCCACACAGGAAGAGGATGTTGTTGCTAGGTCAATCTGTCCTTGTCTAATTTCCATTTGTCATAAACTTTATCATGCGTTTACTTGAATGGTCTGCCCAAGTTATTTCATCTTGTTCACTTACAACTAACATCACATCTTACCCATCCCACGCTTCTGATAGCTTTTCCCTTGGCTTCTCCTTAAGAGGATTTAATACAGAAGTGTCATCATGCCATGTAACCATGTCTTTCGACCAAAATAGTTTGGGGTCAAAACTTGGTTGTTTTGTAAGAGAATCATAACACTCAAGTTCACTACTTTCGTTTTGTTAAGAAAGACAGCAACAAACTGAAACATCATGGACAACACAAAGAATTACTAATTTTATTGCTTTTTGTGAGGCCTAGACATGAGATGTATGTTACTCTGGGTGTAAGCCTGAGTAAATATAAGCATTTAGGAGGACAGTCATCTGCAGTAGCAGTAGCACCCAATAAATTCTGACCAGGACACTTAGACCTTCTAAATACATATCCTGCTAAAATCAGGATAAAACCTGACTGTTTCCAATTAAGCTGATAGATAACCCAGTGGTCCTGGAGGATAGGTAGTGTCTCTTCTAAATTCTTGCTCTGGTGATCATGTCTTAGAATACTCAACAAGTTATATTCAATCAAAGCACTTACCAACAGGAAAATGCATTTATAGCGCTCCATAGTTTCAATACCTTCTTAATTACTAAATTAGCATAAGATAACTGCACAATAATCAAACAAAGTTCAACACCAAATTTTCTTATTAGTTTTGTGCACTTGCACAGCATTATGTCATAATAACAAGAGCAGATTTGACTTCAAAATACATAAAATGAAGAAATTGATAGTTAACCTGAATGTGATCTTTGGATGCAGAAAGCATGTATTCTGCATTAGCTTCTGTACCATAGTCATGACCATTAGGCTGCAGGCACCACCAGAAAGGAAATGAATGAATACACTAAGTAGCAATAAACACTAAGTAGTTCTCAAGTGGCATAAGAAAGGAAGCTTCTCTGGCCTTCAATCTCAACTAACAGACATCACTACAACTCCACTGACAAACTACACATCATATACAGATTGAGCTCATTCAGAAAATCTTCCTTAGACTTGGATGTAGATGTTGTTCTATAATTTCAAGATCCTGAGGGGGAGCAAGTCAGCTCAGAACAACAGGCAATTGTTATGCTTCCCTTTAGTACAGAAATATTGGTTTTCAACTATGAGGAATTATATAAATTACAAGATTTATAACTACGAGGAAGGTAAAGATAGTACCATTTAAGCTATGAAAAGAGAAAAGAAGTATAGCACACCTGCAACAATAAGCCAGTCAGAAATCCTTGCTGAAGAGGATGACCAAACGGAGATCCACCAAGTATTGCATCCCGAATTCGATCATTAAAGCTAGATTAAATTGAAAGATGATATAAAAAGAATATGTTTCATGAGATTTATATTTTACAACTGGATTGACAAGTTCTTTCTCTCTCTCTCTCTCTCTCTCACTCTTTTTTCTTCACAAATCAAATAAAGATTTTTTATATTGGTAGCCACTAGCCACAACAACAAAAGTTATTTAGTTTCCAAGGGTTCCACATATATGATATAACCATCCCAGTAGAGGATTACATTTTTGAAGCAATGTATTATTTTCTACCGCGTCTTGCTTAGTTAGGATAGATATTAGTAATATGCACAAAAGAATCTAAATGTACTGATGCCACTGAGCTCCATCTTGAACAAGACAACCATGTAAAGTTGTAATAAGAATAGGCTAACAAATTGTTTATTCTTCCACAAATTTACTGCTTCACATGTTGAGAATAGAGCATCAGGCATGAGAGAATCTTACCTCCCAATTCCAGTACCACAAAGATTGGATTGTGATGCATTTACCCCACGTCCATTGTTGGCAACTTCACCAAAGTCCCATCCTTCACCATATCTTTTTTTTTTGTTTTTTTGGTGGAAACGAAATAACATCAAGGAAAAAATAACAGCACGAATATGTGTGTCAAAAGAGGCACAATAAAGATATAAGTTTCTGTGAGAAACATGAAAAACCAATATCCCAATTCAGTGAAAAACTACATTGGAGGACCATACATGTAGATGCTTGAACCATTAACTCTGTCCTTTGCCATTGTTAAGCTATTGAGTGCATTCTTTGCTTTCACCTACAGGGATCATGAATCCATCTTTAGTTTGTTTCTGAGTTGTAGGAGAACGACATACATAGTTAGACTTATTTCCCATTAGCTTGATCTCTTGAACAAGTATAGGAGACGTTGTTTGACCAGTTAGAACCTCCTTAATTTTGGTACAGAGCACTTCTGATATTTATCTAATAATATTTCTTTTTAAATGGGTCCACATGCAATCTTGGCCTGCCGATGAGGAAAGCATAACTCTGTCATATCTTGATATACATTTATCTTACAAATTGTACGCTTACAATATTTTCTAATTTTAACAAACAGATGAGGTGGACACTTCAAAGCCAGATTATCTTAAAAAGTATCAGCTATCATCACTTGTTAACATGTGTAAGGATGCATGGTGCGACATGGAAAACCATTGAATATGCTTGCTTTGACTACCTACTCATCGAATAAGCCAGCTGAGACCATCTACGGATGACAAACAACATTTGATTTATCTCCTAAGATTTTCATGTATCATCATAATCAGCAACAGATAAACTACAAAATGGGGATTGAAAAATAGAAAAAGCAAAGGAGGGAGAGAAGAAATTAACAATTATGTCTGCCATAGACAATAAATCTTAATTGACAATCAAAGTGAGTCACATACCATGGTGCTTTTCATTATATGACCCATAAGGTCAAATCTGAATCCATCAACCTGACCAAAAGGTAATATGATTTATAATCAACAATTTAGTCAGCTATTATTAAAATAAAATTACTATTGATGCAAAGAAACAAAAAATTATATCTTGCCATAATGCCATGGATGGAAAAGAAAATATAATTTCTCAGATATCTAATCATATCAGTGTGAGTAGCAGCACTAGAACACCTGAACAAATCACCTTGTAATCAACAGCCCAATGTAAAAGATCATCAAGAATCAAACGCTCGACCATGGAATGCTCACTGGCAGTGTTATTCATACAGGTACTATGCTCAATAAGACCATCAGTGTTTCTTCTTAGATAGTAACCTGGAACAATCTATAAAGAGACCTCATGTCAAACCAGAAACCAGAGAAACTTCTCAGGTAAAAGAGGATATATTATGTGATCAATGTTCAAGATTTAACGACTATTTTGACAATTACAAGTGGGCAAAAGAAAATCATATCAACTTATAACCTTATCAAGGACAGAGTGCTCATCAAAAGGCCCACTTCCTTGCAAATGATTGTAGACAACATCCAAGACAACTCGAAGCCCAATACAGTTAAGTGCCTGCAACATATATAAAACTTTTTACAAAATTACTTCAGCTGACTGCAACATCGTCAAAAGCAATACCACTGTGATCCACATTATAAAATTTAATAAAGACTAGAGCCTAGACTCTAACATTAGAAAGAAAATATAGGATTTAGACCTGAACCATCTTACGAAACTCAATTGTACGGTAAGGACCATTTGGATTGCTAGCATAACTTCCTTTAGGGACCCCCCAGAGGACAGGGTTGTACCTTTTTAAGACAGAGAATTCAAAATGGAAAATTAAGATGCAAAATTAGAACAAATATGTGATTCAATTTAAGCATTTAGGGGCTTACCCCCAGTTGTAGCCATCGTGGTTTTGGATAGATGTAATTAGAGCTTGTTGCTCATCTGAATCTGGTGGTAATTTTTCCAGTATCTTGGTATCTGCCAAAGCATTCATGCATATACATAAAGAAGGCTACCAATCATAAATTAACCAAGAGGATTTGAAATGCACAAGACCATCTTGACCATTCAAACTTTCAACATTCACTCAGTAAATCGGCGTCCAAAAAAACGAACAATTGACAATCTTGTTGGTGCCTAAAGATGGCTCGTTTACAGCAACACTTAAAGGTGATCAAGGAAATACCTACCCACATCCTTCCAGTTCTCCTTTTCATCATCTACTCCAGTAAATTGAAAGGTGGGCAGGAAATGAACATGAGTGATGCCGGCACTTGATAATCTCTTTAGATGTAGAACCCCTGCTGAATCCTTCAAGCAGTGTGCTCATAGTTAATAAGTACATTGTCATAGAACAATCTTTCTTTGGAGAAAGTATAATATGGTTCCTGCATAGGGACCATGGAGGTGGCCAGTAGGTTCTAAAAATGGAACAAGTCCCTCTTAGTATGTTAATTTGATAAAGATGTGTATGAAAGAGAAATAGCTAGTGGGACAACTAGGAGGGGATCCATATAAAAAATTAATTCATCTAAATGGGCTTACATCTAAATAAGTCATCTCTTTTCTACATCAAGGATAATATTATACTAACTGAAGACTAAATAAGGGGTTGAACAACAGTCTATTACTGGTACAGAAGGATGAAAGCACTTTGTTCCTAGAACTGTGTCAATAGCAAGGTTCAAAATATCAGTACTACCTGCAAGGTAAAGGCCAGATAACCACCGCGAATTTCAGGATGCACAGAGAGGTCATTGGAACTGTATAGCAACACAGAACAAAAGGAAAGCATGTATCTGAAGAACTCAGAAATTCCAGATATAAAAGTCAAGAGCAATAATAACTATGGTTAGGAGGAGACCAATATGCACTATTGCCACTATAATACTGACATAGAACACTTGAAGCCTTTGTTCCTTGGTGGAAAAGACAAAATAAAAATCTGAAAACTCAAGAGAGCAATAAAGCTATTGAGAGTTGAGACAGAGACAAACACACGCATAGAGGAAGAGAATGAGGAGATAGAGAGACTAACATGCTTTACATAGCTTACTTTTTAAATTTTTTATTTGTTAAGAACATTAGCATGATGGTGAAGCCTTTCCTTTTCTCGCTTTGGCTCTCTTTTTTCTATCAGACCAGAACGTTATCAGGAGCCTATTTCTATTATATAGGCCTGATATTAGAAGGTCAATATATTTTTGTTCAAAGGTTAGAATGAAAATGCAGAAAGAGATTTTAAATTATATGAGGAGGAGCTACAAGGGCAACCTGTATTTCAAAGTTAATGATATAAAGTTAAGAACAAAATTTTGGGTGCTGAGGACCTCAGCCTCTAACAAATTACGGAAATAAATCTGTTCACAAAATTTTACTTAATGAGTTCTAAACTAAAATCATAAACATCAAACATCGTTCTTGAAGTCAGACACAAGCTTATCTTCTAAAACAAATATAGTATTTAGTATACCATATCATCTCATTTTCAGAAACATTCCACCCGACCTCCTGTTTTGTCCTTTTCACAAATATAACATGAAGATGGTCTTGGCAGAAATTATTAATTGAGACTTACCTGAAATCCCTTACATGTAACTCATATATACTTATATCAGAGAAAAGTATATCAGGTTTCTCATTTGCCAGATTATCCCATTCTTCAGGTTTTAACTGATCAGAATCAAGATTTAGCAAAAAAGTCCGCCTGCTGTCGGATGAAAGTCTGCTTTTCAAAGGAGAAAAAGAAAAGAAACAATTGAATCACGTAATTACAATTTTGAATTTATGCATATATAAGAGAAGCGTGTACCTCTGGATGATAATGCAATATCTAGAATATGGAAACACTTCAAAACAGATATTGGTTCACAAAATGAAATGACCAGCATACCCTCTAGCATATGGATCATTTGCATAGCATTTTTCAATTTTCAAGGTGCTAGAGTGGTACACTAATACTTCATAGACATAGTAACAGCCTTCCCAACTTTTTGGCCCTCTAGCTCTCCAAACACCAGTATCTTCCTCAAGCTGGATAACTTCTAGGGGATTCCCACCTGATGGATCCCTGTAAACATAAGCATTTACAGCCTGTTTTGACACAGAATATATGGGGGTAAATGATAAGTGATTCTAAATAACATGGAAGAAAGTTAAAAATTAGAATGTATTTTTTAACAAAAATTACGTACTTGAGCGGTAGGAGCCCACAGGTAAAGTGACACAGCATCTTCTGAGTAAAGTGCACCAAGGGAACCACTATATGTGAAAAGTTCATCTATAACACCAGGTAACTGCAAACCAGTGCAATTTGTGCATTTCTCATTAGCTGTATAAAACACAGTGAATATAGATTAGTATAGTTCTTAGAATTTGTGCCTGCATATTTACGTCTTCTTGTTCAAATGTACCAGAGATTTATTTATGTGCATCAATAATTATCAAGTTCCTATAGGGACACAAAACACACAAGAACTGAAGAACAAATAAAATGACTTTGTGTACCATTTTAGTGAGGACAAATACAATACTCCATGGATGAAAAACAATTTGCAAAATAAATTAATAAATAAATAAAGGGAAACACAGCAAAAACAATTGCCAAGATCACACCATAAATCATTGTTCTGAAGTTAAATATAAACCCAGGAACCCCAATGAAGAGAACAATCTATGAGATTTTAAACATTATTTCAAACTACATTCTTAAACAGAAAATTTGAAGATAATTTGGTTTCTCATTACAGGGTCACCAAAGAACTGAAAATTTTACTTTGATGGCGTTCTCCAGGATATGAATTTACGTCTGCAGTTCTACTAAATACACAAAGAGCAGTGCTTACAATCAAAGGTTGCAACAGCTAACTGGAACTTGAGGAGCATCTTGGCATCCAAGGCAGGAGGCAGCTTGAATGCTCTGTAATCTCGAATATGAGGAAATTTATCCACCACCTTAATTAAAGATTGCGGTACTAAGTCAATCATTTAGTAGTCCTATTCCTATCCCCTCAATATATGAGACCACCAAGTTTATACCAAATATAATATAAGCAAACCACAAAGTGATCAGCAACAAGTATTAGAGCTACATCATAAGAAATCCATTAATTGTTCTACAAATTGATTCTTTACATTTGCTGGAAGCCCATTTCTATCTTCTTCAAGCTTAATTCTCACATCTTCACCTGTTAGCAGTGGAATGTAGTCAATTGTAAATCGAAATCACTTGTAGATAAAAAACATCAAGTTTTTTTCATACTCAAAGCACCGAGGCAGGGAGCCAACATATTAGTAGAATTCAAACCTTGAACTTCATCTTTTATAATGGACAAAGAAGCAGCCTCGCTAGCAAGCAAGTAGCATGAACCATCTTCAATGTCTACGTTCCAAGCAATTATAGATTTGCTAACCCAGTATGCTCTGCAGTACAACAAGCTAGCCTGCAGACACACTAAAACTCTATCACATGCCTGAATCTGTATGTGAGCTTAATATAGAATGAGAACATAAACAAATTAAATAATACAAGAATATTCTCAGAATGAGAAATACTAATCATAAACAACACTCCCATAATCCAAAATCGTAAGCCAATAACCTCAAACCCACATTGCACGTCAAGCTGACCCAATAAAATAAACCCAACTTATTTGTAGCCAAGATTACTCTAGTCATTCTCAAGCTTCCCTTCTAATTTCTATGCTCCCAAAAATCTCTCTTAGCCATAAAAAAAATGAATTGCATTTCCAGCTCCCAGACCCAGCTTCTTAATGTTAAAATGTCTTAAAATATATATGAATTAGGATAACCGAGGAGCTTGAATTTTTACACTACGTTAGCTAACTCTATATATTAGCGTTTAAAAAAATAAAAATAAAATAAAAAAGAGGAAAAAAAGAATTCCATAGGGAATAAGATAAGAAAAAACATAATCATATAAAAATTAGTGGCAGTAACTCTAACAAGTTCGATTATTAGAATTAAACATTGCTGGAAAATGAAAAGGGAAAAAAAAATGAAACTTGGCGTTTGAAATATAATTTCTTCAAATATGAGATAAGTAACAAAATGCAAAATAATAGTAACAATGAGGCGAGGAAGGATAAAAATAAAACCTGAGAAGTTGAAGTAGATTGCTCCACAGCCATGGAGGAAGAGGAAAGAGAACAGCACAGGGGTTGTGAGTTGAAGTGGGGTTTTGTTTTGAAAGCAAAAGGATGTCGTAGTGGGGACGAAGGACGCAATACAGGGCGTGGAGGAAGGAGATGACGATTGGAAGTTGAAGCTGTTGTTGTTGAAGATACAAGAACAGAAAAGGGAGGGAAAGCCAAAGAGGCATTTTGCTGCTAATTTCTTAGCTGAAGTCAGAGACAGATGAGACTTAGAGTGAGAGAGTGAGAGAGTGAGAGAGTGAGACATCTTAATCTACAAATTGTCCTCCCAAGCTTGCCCTTCAAAATATCTTAATCTGAAAAGTCTAGTTTTATTTATTTTATTTATTTACAACTTCTAAATTAAAATGTTTATGAATATGTGACATTGATTCTGATCTTACCCTTATTCAATTGATTCTAATTTCAGGATTTAAAAAAATAAAATAAAATAAAAATTGTTGAACCATTTGTCATTAATTTATATATTTAAGATAATTAATTAAAGACAAATCGTTCATGTTAAATTAAAACATTCATAAAAGTTTACTTATCAAGTATTTAACTATATTTTTTTACTTTGCAATAATATTAAGTAGTTTGATTATAAACTCTTATATTCAAGTAAATCATAACAAACATATTTAAGTCCCCTCTTATTAAAAATATCAAACTCATATTTGTTTATGCATTACATTGACTTAAATAACAATAGACAACATACATGAACTGAAAACCAGTCTTTTACATAAAGCTGGCTCTACAAACATACCAAACAGAAACAGAGAATCCTTCCAATCCTAAAACTCACTAATTAATAAGGAGCCCATAATATGGTATCCTTATCGAGGAAATGGCAGATTGCAATTGGTCATCGTTTGGATGCATTGGGCTCCAATAACTTCAGTATCATAATGGAAAACACCTAACGCACTAAGTTTTACCCCATCAGAACCCACTAAGCTAACCCCATAAGACCTTGTAGCATGATTTTCATGGTAATTAATACACAGCATATGCATATTTCAATTTATGACAAGCTATTGACTTGTCTACACTTTTTAATTCTGCTACTTCTCCTTTCCATCTCCGTTGCTAGCACATGAATACTTCTCCCAAGCTTTGAAACACTAAAAACAATCATTGATTCTAATGAGGTTGCACAATACGCTCTCTTTTAATTGCCAGTTCCGCACAAAAGTTAATTGTGCCTTCAATTATTTTGGCCTCTTTTGATTTGGATTTTACTGAGAAGTATTTTAGAATTTCTGGTAACTTTTTGTTGTAAAGGGTATGGAATCTGTGACTTGTCTTGATAAGAAAGTTGCTTCATTTTCACTTGTGATTGACACTAACTTCCTTGATCCCATGCCTTACTGCTCCATGGTCCAATATGTTACGAAATCAAAGAACCCACTCAACCATGTGGAGCATCATGGGAGTCACCGCACTGCAACAACTCTAACACTCCATCATTAACATGGAGTCACTATCGAAGTTCATCATGTAACTCCATTCTTTCCAGAGACGTGCCAGAGAGTCCATCAAATAAAGCTTCATATACGTGGTAGTGAATAACCGAGCACTCTGTAACTTGAACTGATCATTTTAAACCATGCAAATCAACCGTTTTGTAATGTTATCATGCTAGTTGAAGTTGGGTTCCTAGCTTTAGGTCTTAAATTTACACATTCAAGCTATATATGCTCAATATTTACTTTCTCAATGGGTTTTTTTTTTTTTTTTTTTTGCCTTTTCTTCCTTATCAAGCAAAGCTTAAGTATTTGAGTTTGAAACTGACCTGTGTCTATAAGCTCTTTACGAGATTTTGGCATCAAAGAATTTGGAGAAACTGACTGCCACTACGTACAGCTCAGTAGCATATAGATCATGAGCATGCACTTGGCCAACTCCAGCAAGCTGCTGCAGCCACAGATAAATTGCCATCAATTAATATTACTCGAATGACTATATATATTTAAGTTCTATACCTGCAATTACATTTAATTGAAAATTATAGTAAAGATAATATGTTTTTATGCAATAGAACTTTAGAAAGAAAACACTTAATTATAGAAAAAGCAACGTGTGGAGGAGATCTCACAGAGAGGAAACCAAATGCAAGAATGACTTGGAATTTCCATGGAAGCTATCACCAGTTTTACTCATTATGTCAACAAATGTGTGCTACAAGAATTCTGCTAAAATTTGTGGGGAAAAATAATATGTAAATATATTCATTTAAGTAAGTTCTTTATTATTATTTTTTTGGTGGAAGAAATGTACTGAATTTATAGAGTATAGCTAGATCTGAGAGGTATTTTATTTATTGTTTTGGTGAGAATTCTATCGTTTTCTATTTAGTTCTTTATTTTTTATTTTTTTAAATTAGGTCCCTTAATATTTAATTATTTTAAGTTAAGTTATTAAATGAAGATAAAATGTAATAAAATTAGTTATAATATATTTTTATAAGGAGATAATGAAAAATAAATATTAATGCATGAAAATTAAAAAAAAATACATGAAAAATAATTAGACAAATTTATTTTCTTAATTCTAAATATTACACCTGAATTTTTTTCTGAAAATATAAATTTTCATAGGTCATAATTTTTTTTTCTTCATGTTCTTAACCATTTCAACTAAAATATGTTGTATTCCATCTAAATTTAATAGTTTTGAATTAATTAAGAATTTAATTTTTTTTAAATAAATAAACTTCGAAAAATCAAAATAAATACAATGGAATCCTCAAGGATTTTATTTTGCAAAAAATAAATTAAAAATACAAATAAAAAACAATGTAATTTTTAAAATTTCAAAACAATAAATAAGTCTTATTTATTTATTTACAAGCTCTCTTGTATCTAATAAAACGAAAATTTTAATCTTCAAATTTTAAAGACAAAAATAAAATAAAAATACAAGAGACTTCGGTATAACAAAAACACTAGTCATTAGTATTTATTGCGCATCACTCATTTGCAAATGATCTTTTAAAGTATTTAATTGTACCATTGTGGATATCAATGTTTTTCAAGGTCTAATATACCTTCTTTCTCTTTTTTTTGATCTTAAGCTCTTGAGCGGTTATGAGCTCAATTCGAACTCCGCCCAATATAATCAGCCAAGATATTTGAACCCAACCTGTTGGAAAGAATGCAAGGCGTGACCACGAAGGTAAACTTATTTTTGTTTCATTTTTTCAAAATAAATGTATTTAATATTTGTTTATAGTATACATATAAAATATAAATGAAATATATATATATATCTATTTAACGATGGGGTTGCTAGCTTTCGAGATGAATTTTATTAAGTTTAAACTTGACTATTTTATTAATAAAGCTTAAAATAATATTTGAGCTCGACTAGTTTAAAAAATAAACTGAACTTTATTGATTTCTTTTCAAATTTATTCACAAGTTATTTGTAAATCGCTTAGACCATTTGTAGCCTTATTTGCACCCATCTACTTGAGATAAATTGATAAACTTAAATTTACAATTATTGTAAGAAGATGAACTTCAGCTTCCAACAATCTTACGTCTCAACAAAAAAGAAATCTTGTTCACTAAATAAGTTAATTTTTAATAAAAATGTTTTTAAGGGATAATGTTATTGTCTTTTTTTTTAACTCAAACAGGGGCTGCTTTTAGCTATAGAAAAAGAAATTGTAAGACTGAAAATTGAAGTTGATGCCATGGTTGTCCGTCACCTACTTAAGGAGAAAAGTTCTACTAACAATTTCAGTATACTTCTAATGATTGCAGGCAATTGATGAATCTCTTGCAAGAAAGTGAAATTTAATCATGTTTTTCGAGAAGCCAATAAAGGCGCTGATGGCTTGACTAAATTTGGTGCTTCTCTTCCTCTTCCTCAATAGCACTTGTTTTATCTTTTAGCTCAATGCCTATATGCATTTTGTGTCGGTTTGAAGCTGATGTAACTTGTAAGGGGACTAATTTCCGTTTCTCCAGTATTAATTATTTGTATGAACTCCTTCATTAATGAAGATTGATCCAATTTTCCTAGCCAAAAAAAAAAAAAAAAAAAAGAGAAAGAAGCTTGATCCTTTTTGCACCAAAAAACTTTGTTTGTACTCTGTACCTACTTCATCCTAATGGGTTTCTTTAAGCCATCACATATTAAATAAGAGGATTTGTAATTGGGTCATGTAGCCATGAACCATATCCTCTACATGGGCAAACTTCAATGGTAGAGGAGCCAGCCCATATACACACCAACGGTAGGGCATGCAAATCGGGTGGGCCCTACAGGTAGATCTGGTGGTCATCAAAGATTGCTTTATCCCTGAACCTCCTTAGTTCCTGTTATTTTCATGGACTTGTTGCATTACTGGTGTAGAGTAAACTATGAATTGACCCCTCCATGTGTAGTGAGATCTACTTGTGACTCTTGGTTTTGCTTCTTTTTGAAAACCTTATAATATAGAACACCTTTTTTTGTAGGGCAATATAGTTTATGGTATGGATTAAAACTGATCGTGATAATGTTATTTTAACTATCCAACAGACATGCATTGTTAATCATGGTGAATCTAATTTTGATGCACTATTATTTGCAGACAATCACCATGAATGGTAGTTGTGCTTCATGAAAAAGAAAATCTCTGAGAATATACATATGATTGCTGGTCCTGGTCCTAATGTCCATCATTAATCTACTTTAACACAACAGAAGAGAAAAAGCATGAGAAAATAACATAATCACAACAATATTTATATAGCTTTAATCAAAATATGCAAACTTCTCAAATTTGGTGGTCTGAAGACATACAAAAATTGCATTTTTATTTCGGATGAGGTTATTGAGTTCCATCTTTTGTGGAAATTAATCTAACCCCATTTCACTTATATACATTAGACGATCAGTGAACTACTGACTGGGAAAAACTAGGCAACACCTTCTGGCAGACTAAAAAAGTCTGGATCTTTTTGATACTAAGACAGGGTTGTGTACAATTTCTGAACTGATCATGATGTATACTAGCTAGTAGCCATCCATTTCAGGCCAATTGCTTTTCATGTGAAGCGGTGTGAAAAGGATGGTACAGGCTGAGAAAAATGTGAAGTAGTAGGCGTTGGTCAATGAAGAGTAACTTTTTTGTACTTGGAAACAGGGGTGTAGTCAGTGCCTTCACAGGGAACCAGATCCCTCTTCTTATTGAAACATGGTTTTGTGCATGATTCTTGGCTTGGTAGACACGGGGAAGATATGGTAACTGGTGGGATTTCAATGGAATTGAGTTGGGGAGGTGGGTGCTGCCACTGAGGAAGTGGTCCAGCCAGGAGGAGGGTCCGCAGCAGTGGTCCAGCTTCTATCACTGCCCGTAACAGTTTCCCTTTCTCTGGCAATGGCTTATTCTCTGCTAATTCCCAAGCTACTTGCAGTGATGGTGATTGTGGTGTTGGGTCCTTAGTAGGAGATGCAATGTTGTTTTCATCACAACCAGCAGAGACAGGGTGTTTGTTGGAGACACTGCCATTTAGTTCATCTTCATTCTGTGAGATGGTGTCTTCTTGGTGTTGCTGTACTTGTTTTTGCTTGTTCTGCTCCAGTTGCTGCTTTTCTTGAAGTTCTTGCTGGAGCAAGAGTTTTTCCAGCATTAGCTTTTGGGATTTTGCTTGGGCTTCATCTCTTTCTTTGATGACCTTGCTCAAAAGATCATTTAGATTGATCAGATCACAGTCTCTTCTGGCAATCTCATCCTTAGCTGACACAATTGTCGCCTCTAGCTCCAAGGTTGAGTAGAAAAGGCATTGCCTTAAGTCATCTAACCCCTGTCAATTCCAAAATTGTTAGTCAATTCCAAAATTGTCAAGCAATTCCAAAAAATTTCACCCAGTAAGCTATCAAGGAAAGAAAAACTCTCTTACCTCTTTTTGGTAGTAGAATTCCCATCCAAAAGCGCTGCATTCATCATCCATTTGCTGCAGTTGTCTCAACCAAAGAGGCAATGTAAGAGTGACGACTAGGAGAGTATCTACTCTTGGATCTCTTAGTTGTAGGAATTGAAGTAGTATCTTAGTATCTACTTTCCTTATATTCTTGCTTTAACTTTCTTTCATGGGACATGCGGTTGGACAAAGACACAAGAGGCCAAAATTTTAAAGCACTTGTGGAAAGGCCAAATTGTAAGTGCTTCTAGCTTTATACAAGTAAATTCTGGTAGGAGGGAATGTGATTATCCGAGGTGCAGCTTGGAGCCAAAATTTTATTCACAGGGTAAGGGTACCTTTTCTAAGTAGCGGCGGGTAGCACGTGCATTACATCTAATTGTGATTATGTGAAAGTAAATTTCAGACATTATTGAAAAAGAAAAACTGGAAATTCCTTTAAGCAGACCAGAAGATAATGAAAAACATCCAAACTTATCATTTACCATGAACTTTCTCTCTGAATCTAAATGTTCAAATAATGTAGATAAACATTCTGGTCAGTAACAAACAGGTTCTTGTAGTTTCTTTACTATGGCAAAAACTTGTTACTAACTTCTTTCAAATTCTACACATAAGAAGTTAATCTATCCTCAATAATAATTTTATTTCATTCTTGTTATAAACAGACTAATAGTTGCAATCTACCTTGACAATTTGGGATAATAAGGCGACCTTAAATAATGCAAAGATTAAAGCTCACATAGACATTTTGTCATACAGCAATGGGTGCCTTCTTGAATGGTATACCTTTATATTATTTTTCTTTTTTCCTTTTTTCCTTTTTCCGAAGTTGAATATAAAGATCAAATATAACCACTACTTTATTGTAGGAATATTCAGACTAAAACAAAAGGTCTAGTTTGAGGAGTGATTAAACAAATCTCATCTTAATTCTTTTTCTTTCCCTATGAGTTTATGGGCTTAGGTTTTTCTTTTTGACCCAAAAGAGGGGAAATACGGTAGCTAGCTGCTTTATTAGTTAGTATCATCCAATATATACCATTAAGCAAGTTGTTCATTTTCCACTCAAATAGTTGATATATACCTTCTCCATTAACAATGACCAATCAACTTGTAAACACACATATTCAACCAAATTCACAGAAATAAGCCTCCTTTTTGCCAGTAGAAACATGTTCAAATCAATATAGTTCTGGGTTTAGCCTATCTAAATTTGGCGATGCAAAAAAGTTAATACTTATAACCCATTTACCTTTTTATGGCAAAAAATTGAACATGAGCCAAAATCTCCATTAATTCCACTTGAGATTTGTCTGCTTCTCTCTCATCTCACACTGACATTAATTTCTTTCATACGTTTGAGTCAGAGAAAGGAGCGCCAGCAAAAACAATTTCCCACCAAAATATTTGGACAAAAGGAGACAATGGTAGGGTCTTCATGGAACCCCGTTAAACAACAAAGCTAAATACGTGAATCAAAAAGAGGATGAAGGATAACGGCTTCTCATTTGACCACCATATTCATATCCTCTTTTCACAGAAGAAAATTCTCGGCCTCATTGGCCATGCCAAGTCCTAGTTAACGTGTGGGTCCTCTTAGCCTTTGTTTCTCTCATGCACATTGTTTACTATAAAGTTATATTTATAAACTCAAAGTGAATTAAATATTAACTCCTTATATTATTATATAAATTATGATTATCAGAAAATTATATATACTATATTATTCATGTTTCATTTAATTTATTATTAAAAAGCTCACACAGCCTTAAAGTTTTGATATCAATTTTTATATATATAAAAAAAAACTCAATATTGATTTAATTGAGGCCAATTATAGATGCATGATTTCATCTAAACTAAGTTTAGGTTTGGATGTAGATGAAAAATCAAAATCGCACTCATTTGCATTCCTTTTACTAATGAAATAATTGCGACAAATATTTTTCAACTAAAAATTAATAATAATAATATTACCAGTCAAAGTGTGAAGAAATTTTTTTGGCACACTAGGAAGAAATTGTTTATTTACGATTCTAAAACTGACAAGAAGTTGTGAATTGTGATGGCAATTTTGGAATGAAAGGTTGCAATCATTATTGACAACATTTCTCAACCTAATGAAATTTCCTAATTTATATTCAATAAGCGAATGATCCAAATCTGACAATTTTGTCCATCAACCAACCATTGGTTAGTGAAAATGTCATGATATCACACATTGACATAAGCCAATTATTATTTTCTTCTCTTTTGCTAATGACCTAATTAAGTTTTTTTTGTCTTCAATAATTAATTTAATATGTACCGAGACCAATTTACATGTTCAATAATTACTTTTTTGATTTAATTATAAATTATTACTCACCATTACTTTTTTGATTCAATTATAAATTATCACTCACCATTACTTTTTAATATGATTAAAACCCAAAAATTCATAAATAAAATACACACTCTTAACCTGTTATGTAATAATCTATTTGTAGCCAATTGTTATTGTTATTATTTTATTTTTCATTCGTGCTGTGACACGGTTTGTTGTTTTGGTCTTGTAGAGGATGTTGATGGAGCTGTCAAATCAGACCTTTTTTTGTGGATCTTGCATGTGGATGGAGGTATAAACGACGGACCCACAAATTGCGTTTTCCTCTTTTTTTATCTTTTTCCCACCGAAAAGAAAAGTGGCAGAGCATGATACAATTACCAGAATTTCTTACCTCTATTTTCTACTTAAAACAGTTGCTTCTTGTAATTTTTGACAGTTTTCACGAACAAAGATGATGATGTAAAGTGGGAACCAGGAACTTTGGAAGCATCTATCAGAAACAAGTCTTCAGTTGGTTCTTGTTTTTCAGATTTTAACCTTGCAGATTGCCTTTTCAAAGAACACATGTTAATAATTTGTAATAGGAATGTAAGCTGTCTACGTTTCTATTGATTATTTGCAAGCTTCAGTTTAACACGTTATCCCTTTAGCACACGAACATATACAAACCACTATAACAAAACAGGGTATCCCTTTAGCACACAAACATGTTAACAAACCTCTTGTGGACACTTTCTCTATGCATGGACATCCTGACAGCTGCTTGAACCAATGGCTTCTCATTGAAGGATCTTTGAATTTTCTGAGATTCAAATTTAAGACAAGTATACCATCTCTACACAAAAAGAAAGACTGATAAAAAGAAAAAGATCATCACCGAGTAGTTCAGAAAATGCAATTTGTGTATACCATCTATTCTGGATTCATGTGTTCCTAGAATGTCATCTTAATAAAAGAAACTATACTAGTTCCTGCATTTACAGTGTGTCAGCAACATATATCCAAAAAAGAAAGTAAATTCAAAAATTAGTAGGACTATACCCCTAGAAATGAAAACAGCTGGATGAAGGACATGCCATGCTTTACAGTTCTATTTTTGCCAATCTTCTCCTTCAAAGGATGGCTAGGGTACCAAAAAAATAGGTAGTCACTCTGGTCTGCGCATCTTCACGTTAATTGAAATTTCCTTGTACGACTGAACCTTCTCAGCTGCTTGGCGCAATGGCCTTTTATATGATTTCCAGATCTCCTGAGATTCAGACTTGGCAGAAGTTCCTCCTCCATTTTCTTCTTGAACAGTTCCTTCCAATAATTTGGGACAGTTTTCACGAACAAGATCAACAGGTAAAGTGGGGACCAGAATTTTGGAAGCTTCAATTAGAATCAAGTCTTCAGTTGGTTTTTTTTGAGATTTCAACCTGGCAGATTGCCTTCTTAGACAACACCTGATAATAATTTATAGAAGGAATGTAAACCATCACCGTTTTTCTTGATTATTTGCAAGCTTCAATTTTAAATGTTTATCCCATTAGCATGCAAGAGGGCGAGCCTTGGCGCAACGGTAAAGTTGTTCCTTTGGTGACCTGTAAGTCACGGGTTCGAGGCGTGGAAACAGCCTCTTTGCAAAAATGTAAGGGAAAGGCTGCGTACATGTGCGCCCACCCTCCCCTACCCCCGCAATAGCCGGGGAGAACTTTGTGCACTGGGTGAGCCCTTTTTTTTTATCCCATTAGCATGCAAAGACATACAAACAAACCTCTTGTTGACAAGTTCTTTGGCATGAACATCCTCAGCAGCTCGACCCAATGGCTTCCCTTCAAAGGATCTTTGAATTTTCTGAGATTCAACTTCAGGAGAAGTATTTCCTTTTTCATTTTCTTGTAGCATTGTTGCTCCTGATGTTAAAAAGTTGCTTTTTGCTGGATCATGTGGACGGGATACATGATATTTGGTATCATCTACCTCAGACAACTTCTCAGATGGTTCCAGTATTTCAGAGTTGAGCCTCGCAGATTTCCTTCTAATACAAGGCCTGTTAAATAATTCATGAAAGAATGCAAGTTATATCTGTTTTCTCATAATTAGCAAGCCAATATTCACAGACAAACCTCTTGTTATCAACGTTCTGTTTGGCATGAACATCCTCAGCAACTCGACACAAATGTCATTCCACTAGATGATCTTTGAATTTTTTCAGGTTCAAACTTAGGGGCAGTATTTCCTTCTTGGACAATTTCTCCTGATGATTTCGGACAATTGTCGTTTACCTGATCATCACTTAGATGGGAGACTGGAAAATTGGTGCCCTCTATTTCAAAAAAGTCTCCAGAGGGTTCCAGTTTTTTCAGATTTGAACCTTGCAGACTGCCTTCTCAAACAACGCCTGTTAACAATTCATATAAAATATAAAAAACTCACCTTCTTTCAATTTAAGTATTGACAAATACCAATAAAAAACATTTACTCCCATCAATATGCAATGTGTAAAGAACAAACCTCTTGTTGTCAACCTTCTCTATAGCATGAGCTTGTTCAAGAGTAGTAAGCTCCAAAGCTGCATTACAATAATAAGAGAAAGATGTGTACTGTGCATCTGCGATAGTATCCAAAATTGAAGACATGTATGGTACAGTAATTACATTGAGGTTTGGACAGTCTCCTTTCAGTATTGCAGAATTTGTCATCTCCAATATTTGCTAGGGAGGTTTCAGCACCATGGTCCTTCTCTATTCTTCCTACCTTAGAGGACTGAAAGAAGGTTGAATATGTAGGAGGCAAGTAATAAAGACCAATGATTAGTTATTGACTAAAAAACTATCTAGTTAATTTATGGTAGTACCTTGTTTGGAACAATTTCACATGGCACTTTCTTAGCTTTTCTTTTCCCCTAGAAAGAAAGAAAAAATACTTAAAATTATAATCCAATTTGATAGACTCCCTAACTTGAAAGACGGTAAAATGTAGAGATTGTAAGTTGTAACTAACCTCCAATTCTAATTTCATCGCTTTGAGAATTCCATTTTTGCATCCCAGCTCATGCTGAAGTTCATGTAGCTGCATAGCCACAAACACAAAGTCACTGAATATAAAGCATTAACAAAATGAATCTCTGACATATACCAACTTCTTGCAAAAGAGTAAACACTCACCCTTTCTTTACCTGAATTAAGATCCTGCACAGATTAATGTAATATATTAATTTCATAGAGGTTTAATATAAATACAGAACTCTACAAAAAACTTTTATAACATGTTGACAAGATTGAATGATTGATTATGAAAATATTCAGAAAAGTACAGCTAGTATCTGGTTGTTTGCTTGGGCAAGTTTCCAGTTCTGTTCCTTCAGTTTCTCTAAATTAGTTCTCAATTTTTGTAGCTCCACTCCACTTAATTCTATAATTGTACTGTCAACTAAAGTTGAGGAAACTCCACAATAAAAATGTTGTAATGACTTTGGGTGATCAAGGATAAAATATAGGAAACCAATAAGTATAAAGAAAAGTAAAACTGAACCAATATACATCTAGGATACTTTCTATCCGCAAGAATTTTCACCAGTGCCATATTTTCCTGAGAAATAGATTCAGAATGTGTCAGAGTTAAACCAAATATAGCAAGAAATCAATTCATGAGGTGTCAAATAAGTAACAGTTTTACCTTATGTAGCTGCTCTGCATAGTCTTTAGCCACAGCTGGGGAAACCTTGTTCTTTGGCTGCTCATTTGGAAATTTTGGAGGCTGCTGCTGCAAGTTGGTTATGTCAGCTAGCCTTTTCCTCTGGGCACCTCTAATAGAATTTCCCTTTGACATTTTCTCTTTCTTTGTTTCGTCACCTAAAGCCCAGATTTTTTTCTTAAGAATTATAGAAATGAATAATGAAAATCAGAGAAATTAAACCCCACATCTACTGTCACAGCTCCCAGAATAATGAATCTCATCTGGACTAAACCCAATAGCTGTACTATATCAAAGTTGGTGGAAATTCCTTCAAAATTCGTTTCTTGCCCAACAATTTTCTCAGCGAAGAGCATAAACTAACACCTCCGTGCACATATATTTACCATTACAACCTAATATGTCCAAATTTCTCTGTCATACCAATCTCTAACCTAAAAAAACCCTAATTGATGCGAAAACTACCAATGGGTAATCAAGAAATGAGAATCTAGAACAAATCTAAGGAAGCAATAAACTCATTGAGTAAAAACTTCCAATTGGGAAAGCTTCAGACAACCTAATCATATGCGCTCGCACACACCCAGATACACGAGATTGCAATTTGAGAGTGAAATGGAAATCCCATGAGGCATGAAGCTAGGGCAGGAACATGAGTACCTGTACCACCGTATTCCTCCGAATCAAGCAAAACGACGCCATACATGGTGAAGAAGTCGACCCGAAACCCTAAGCCCTCCCAACCCACCTTCCTCCCTCTCTGTCTCTCTGTCTCTCTCTCTCTGTACCTTCTCTGGAACTGTGAATTGAATATGACACCAAGGAGGGAAAGAAGGAGGGCGAAACCGTCAATTCGTAGGTGGGGAATGGAGATTAAGGAATCCTACGGCTTTCCAAAGCGAATCCGAACCTGATTTAGACCCGTTAGGGCGGTCCTAACCTATATCTAATATGCTACAGTCACGGGCTGTCACCTACGTGAACTGTATTTCTATTAGGTGAATGCAAAAGCCCAACTATATAGGGCCCGACAAACTAAAAGCCCAAATTTCTCTGTTTTATCCAAAATCTCCTTTGGATTGAGCATGAAATAATAAAATTGGTTCCGTTTTAATTACAATTTGTGTTTGGATTACAGAAATAATTACAATCAGAATTGTAGTTTAAGAATTAGAACATTGTTTACGGTAGCTCCCAATGAGTCGATGGTGGCAGTTGACAGTGAGTGGACAAAATTGTCGATGGATGGGTGACAGCGAACACTGGGCGGAGGAGATTAGTGGTTGTTGGTGACCAAAATAGTTATAACATGATATACAACCATATAAAATGGTAGTTGTCAATGAGAATTAAATATTATGTTTTGTAGTTATTTATTAATTTCTAAATGTGCTTTAGATTAGAAAATTGAAATTATACAGTTTAATTTCTAATTTCAATTAATTGCATCCAACCAAATCCAATAAATTTTTTTTTTTTTAATATGTGAATTTATTCACAAACTCATCTATCAATTAAAGTGAATTCAATGTCAACTAGTTTCTAGTTGGACCGATAAAATCATCGAATTAAGCTCATCATAATTTGTATCAAATCCCGTTTAAGAGAACTTACTAGATAAAAGTTCCAAACTGATTTGTAAACTCCTAAATCAAGTTTTGGTTCTTTATAACATTGACATTAAAAACTTTATTTATTTTCCTTTTGCAAGATTTCAGTAAATTTCTTTTTCTATTTTAACATTCGAAACTCACTTGCAATAAAATGTGGAGAGAAAGCAAATATTAGACAAACATACAATTAAATATATATAGTATTTTGAGATTATTAAAATAAGAAAGAGTAGAGATAATATCTTTGTGAAAACGAAATTTATATTGGTCCTTAGCTAATTCATAATTATATTTGTATTGGCAAATAGGATGAAGATTATGATTAAAAGAAGAACACCAAAAATGAGAGCAATGGAGTGCAAAAAAATCAATTAGTTTTATAGGCTTTCACCTCATTTTTATGAATTCATCCCTATTCTCACTTCTAAAACAAAAACACTTTAAAGTTAACATTTATCAAGTATAACAAGTTTGTGTTATTGTTACTTTTTTATTTATTTGACGATAAACACATAGAGTACAAGTGAATCCCATTTGAAATCAATCTATATTATTTATTAAAAAGATATCGCACACATAATAATTTTTATTAGTGTATTTTTATTTTAACATATGTAAAGATACTATTTGTTATTTTGGATGAGAGAAAGGATAGAAAGTATTCTACATATACTTTAAAATCTAGAATTCTCATTGGAAAACTAACTAACAAAGGCATGCACTCCTTTTCACTATAAAAAAGGAATAGAAGATATGCAATCTAATGCAAAGGAAAGAGGTTATGCAAATAAGAGCTCTAATTTGCCCTTTTATTATCACAATGACAACCAAAGCAAGTGAGATGAGAGTGACCCTCCCAATTGATCAAAGAAGTCTTTCTAGTGGGACATAAACAACATAACTCATCCTTTGACATTTTTGCAGCCAACTTGGAGGATGAATATTAATAAAGTAAAATTCTTATGGGTCCTATATCTTACACAAGCAAATTCTTGCTTTCTTTCTTGGTTTAGAATCTTTTTAACCTAAAAAGCTTATGAGAATTGGAGATTTTTCCAAAATAAAAAATAAGAAAAATCCTATATTTAATTGAGAGAAAATAAAACTGATGAATTTTTAACTTTTTTAGTTTTATAGGCTTTCACATCTCTCAAATAAAATTTATCCTTAAATGCTTTTTTCCCAATTAAAGTGCAGTTGGTTAGCTATATATCCCTTTCTACAAAACTTTGTGAGTCATATAAGTGCAAAAATTGAAAGTATAAAACATTAAATTTCTTTGAATTTTAGTGACAAATACTTTTGTGTCAACCTGTTTATCTTTTCATTCTTCTTTTTCTTCCTCAAAATTTGATATCTGTGTCTCGAGGCAATGCATCATACTTTTTTTCTCCTACTAAGACAAATACACGTAGATTAACCATTAGACTCTCTCACACACAAAAGTCCTTATCTAAAACCGAAAAATAATATAATTTTTTTTTCCTAATTATTCGGCCAAGTTTATTAGTCCCATTTCCAATATTTCCTAACAAAACAAATTAGCCATTCACATTCAACATTCTAAACCAATTAGGGATCACAACTACTTTAAAGGGTAAAGATATCAAATTTAAATTCATAAAAAAATAGAAACTTTCGAGAGACTATCATCAAATCAAACTGTAAGCATATACATACACGTTAATTAAATTATAAAATCATATCATTTCTAAACCAAAATGGCGTAACATAGTATATTTGATTATATCCCTTGTTGAGCTACTAAGTTTTCCTAAAGAATAAAAGTTAACGTTAATTACAACATAATTATTCGCTTAATTATTACTTTGATACTGGGTAATTTGCATAATAAGCCCTAACATGAGACTTGTGTTTCCGTAGAGTCCTTTATGAATGAAAAATTACAAGTCATTATAGGTTCTTTTAAATTTTCATGTTCTTTGATCTTGGCTTCAATTTGATCAGCACTACCTATAATAAATGTCCAAAAAAAAATCAACTTTGGGTTACTTTTAATTAGTTTGTTTTCAACAAGTGGGCACCAAATGTTAAAAATGGAAGCCAATTAAAAAGTCACAAACATTTCTCTTCCACATTACGAAAAGCACTTGTTCCTTGAAAATTTGATCAAAAGCCCCAAATTTTCATTATATATATACTTCTTTAAGTAATTAATGTCACTTCAAATTTTTTTTCATTATTCATTTTCTTTTTTGTTATTGTAGCCGATAATATTGACAAACACAATATTATTTTAAATTATTTTAGTTTATAAAGAAAAATTAAAGTATTTTGTGACGAAAGTTGTTATTAATTGCAAACTTTTTGAAGTTGAATTTTTTTTTTAAAAAATATTTGTTGGAGAATTATGCAATAATCATTAGGCTTCGAAGTATTTCTTAAGTTACCCTAGTGCTGATGTAGATTAAAGGCAGGACATGAGAAATCATTGCTTATCCCAACTAGATTTCCTGTGATTGTAATGTGTATAATTATTAGTGAAGAAAATAACATAATAAGTCAAAATGTAAAATTAAAAGAGTTGTTAGTAAAAGAACTCAAGAAGCGCTATTGAGAATTTGAGTCGCGGTAATAAATCTATTATTAGCTGAAGTTCTTCCAAACATAGGATGGTAATGACTTGAGTGCAATGTTCATGCATGGAGAGAGTGTGTGTGATAGTTTACCTATTTTTTTTTTTAATTTACAAAACCAAAAAAAATACAAAGCCAAAGAAATTTTTGACACTGATTAATTGGTTGAACTGTTTGAAAATTTATTTGTATATATAAATCAAGTGAGGTAGCAACTAGCTTAACATTTTGAAGGACTAAATGAATTTGGCAATTAAAAATAAAAATATTTAAAAAATGTTATTAGATTTTGCAATCAAAACTTCATATATTTTTTTTAAATATATGGTTATTTCACAAGTATGGTTTTATTAATTTGTTTATTATTTAGAATTTTATCATGATTTTAAGATTAAATATAAATTTTGATTGATACTTTATTTTAAGTTTAATAATAATATATTACTATTAAATTAGTTTAATGATGCTGAACTAATTTTTTAAATTCAAGTTGTCTATATTTCAAATTTTAAAATAAAGGATAAATTAGTGTAATATCAATATAATTCAAGTAATTTTTATTAAAAAAATGAATCGTTGATTAAGTTATTAAGTTAAATAGCTGTTTTTTTTTGGTAAGCATGAAGTTAAATGGCTTGGTAGTAGGGGCTTCAACATGCTTGGGATTACTTGTCCAAGTTGCAGCTTTTGCTAGCTATCACTAATTTATTATACAAACAAACTGACATCTCTGTAATCTTGTAAGCAACAAGTATTCAGGGTAGGTCGGCTATATATATTATAGTATTTGGATAGCTATGTCCCCAACTCTTTATCATATGTTCTTTGTCTGTTTATATCTTCAAGTCCTACATTATTATTTGAAAATTTGCCAATTATTCATTTTTCAAGTTTATAATTATATTATATGTATATGTATATGTTTCATGCAGGTACTATTCACCTAGTTAATTTAGGTATGTGCATGTCTTCATGTTTCAAAAAATAATAAATTTAACAATATAATAGTTAAGAATTATTTTATTTATGATCTTTTGTTCACATTGGAATAAGAAGTTTGAATTTAGGACATGCAAATTGAAGTGTTAATTTTTTATTTTATTTTTTTGTCCATCAAGTCTAAATATTGTTAAGATTATAAAATTTAGTTTTACATACACTACAAAGTTTAATAAAATATTATATATATATATATGAAGGAAAATAAATGTGAACGAAATAGACATGACAATAAATTAAACTATAATCAGATTTAATTTGATACAATTTAAAGCAAAATTCAATTTAAACTACATTGTATCTTTTATTTTTTTCTTTAACCTTAATTTTTATTTTAAAAATATAATCTAATTAAACTGAATAGTATACAACTCAAAATTGACATCCAAGCCAATAGCACAATAATGACTATGTACTTCTATTGTTATGTGTTTGAATGAGATTGTAATATTTATTGAGATTCCACTAGTGGGGACCAAATTGTCATTTTTTAAAAACTTGTAGGACCTAATTCAAGGATTTCAAAAAATTGTGACTAAATTAACAAAATTGTAAAATTTCGTGACCAAAAGTGAAGTTTCCCTTAAATATAATTAGAAAATATTTTGTTATATCTCACACATGCTGGCATGCTTCTTCTCCGTCTCCTAAGCTAATTTTTATTTTGTTTTACATTTAAAATGAGCTCCAAAGAGACTTTTTTTTTTACTCTTCTTTTTATCTTTTTCTTTTGTTCTTATTCACATTCTGCCTCCATTTTCACTCCCCAGAAAGAAAGTATCTAACCCTCAAACTTTTGTCACCTAGACACAAAAAGTTATATAGGTTTTCTATGTACTTGAGGGGATTATTAGGAATAACAGTTAGAAATTCTATTACGTGCATTGTCATTAATTTTATGATTTTGACTTTAATAAAAAAGAAACATATTTGATCCAATTGAGATAGATTTATTGAATCCAATTGGTTTAAGTAATTCGGGCTCGAGAAAAAATAGACTAAATACCTACAATAGTCTTTAATGTAAAAATTTATTAGGGTTAAATTATAAATAGGTTAGTTCCCTCGTCTCATAATGTATGCAGAAAACTGATCAACAAAAAAATAAAAGAGACATGCTTGATTAGGATTAAATTGTTTCTACTGTTCTGTCAGGTATGTATATAAATATTTATTTGTGTTCTAAGTTGATGTATAGATCCTACAGTTATATATAACAATAACAACATACAACCTTCCCGCAAAGAATCTTAACCCGCAGACAAAGTGAAAAACCAAATTTAGAGAAGAAAGAAAGAAAAAAGAGGGGGCTTCGGCATTTGGATAAGCCCTCTCCATGTCTTTCTCTGAATTTTACCTTTTAGAATGACTTTTTTTTCCTGTTATCCCTCCCAAGAATGATTAGCAAGCAAGGTAGGAATGTGAGTGACTGAGAGAGTCTGCAAGGGAGAATTAGAGAAAGAGCTTGTCTCTCATTCTCTTTCTACAACCTCCCTGGTGGATATCACAGCCACCATGATCTTTTCCTTTTCTTCTTGTTGAAATAAACAAATCCCTCAAAAAGGGCCAAAATCCTACAAAGAAAGAAACACAATTTTCTTTTTAATAATCACTGTTATTATTATTATTATAGTAATGGATTATTATATAAGCACGTCACGTTTTCCCAAATTTGCAGCTTCCTAAGTTGTTGTGCATTCAAGAGGAAGACATCTGAAAGGAGGCAAGGAAAAAAAAAAACACTATCATATATCCAAAAATTCATTCTTATTGTTCCTTCAAAGATGAACATCATCTGCATTCTCTTAATATGTCTCTTGTGCTATTTCTCTTCCCCAATCAAAGCTGCCTTCAATCTAACCCTTCCCCACCAACATCCTTACCCTGAAGCTGTGGTTCAGGAAGTTCAAAGGTAAGCTATCTGGGTGTTGTTCATTATTTTGTTTTACATGATGGGTTTCTCCATCTTTTCTTCATTCTAGTCTTATTGGCTATCTGAACTGGGTACTCTGTTTTCCTCTGCATTAAACAAAATTGGGTATTCCTCATTGAGTTATTTTGTCAAATAGACTTAGCTCATTCTAAAACATTTTGCTCAAAACAGCAAGAACCCCCTCTGGACATCATTTTGCCTTTCCCCAAAGTGTTCTCAGCAACCAAACAGAACATTTGTTTTCCTAGCTTCTAAAACTTAAAAAACTTTTTTTCCTTGCAGGAGAGTCAATGTATCTCTATCCAGAAGACAGCTACTTACCCTCCAAGAAAAGGACCAAATTTCCAGCTGCTTAACCGGAAACCCCGTCGACGATTGCTGGAAGTGCGACCCCAACTGGGAAGCCAATCGCCAGAGGCTCGCCGATTGTGGCATTGGGTTCGGCCAAGATGCAATGGGCGGTAAAGGCGGCCAGATCTACGTAGTCACCGACTCTTCCGATTCCGATATGGTAAACCCAGTACCCGGTACCCTCCGCTACGCCGTAATCCAAGAAGAACCTTTATGGATCGTCTTCTCCGCTGACATGACCATCAAGCTCAAACACGAGCTGATCTTCAACAGCTTCAAAACCGTCGACGGGCGTGGCTATAACATCAACATAGTCGGAAATGGCTGCATCACGATACAATACGTTTCAAACATCATCATCCATAGTGTCCACGTCCACCATTGTAAACCCTCGGGCAATGTTAATATACGGTCAAGTCCAACACATGTAGGGCATAGAGGAATATCAGACGGTGATGGTATATCCATATTTGGTTCACGAAAAATCTGGATCGATCATTGTGCTCTCTCGTATTGTGCAGATGGTTTGATTGATGCAATAATGGGGTCCACTGGAATAACAATTTCAAACAACTATTTTTCACATCACGACGAGGTTATGTTACTGGGTCATGATGATCGGTATCTACCCGATTCGGGTATGCAAGTGACTATAGCTTTCAACCACTTCGGTGTGGCGCTGGTGCAGCGTATGCCTCGGTGTAGACACGGCTATATACACGTGGTCAATAATGATTTCACGCAGTGGGAGATGTATGCTATCGGCGGTAGTGCTAGCCCCACCATAAACAGTCAGGGTAATCGGTATATTGCTCCGGCGAACGATAATTCCAAAGAGGTAATTTCACAAAATTTTATTTTTTAAGATTATTGGTTTTGTTTAATGATTTGTGCTCGACTGCGCTTTTCTTGTGAGCTTTTTGACCTCTGTTTGAAATGAATCTTTTTCTTTTACCGTGTCCACTCGCACTGGAGGCGCGTGCCTCCTAGTGCCACCTTGTAGCTAAAACTTAACTTGGCTTACTCTGTAGACTGTTAGAGCTCGAATTGTGTTTATGCAAAATTTTAAATTTGTACTCAAACTTGAGATTGATCTTTAAAATTTATTACAAGTTAGAAAGGTTTTGTAGTCATTAAGCTTGGCCTGTTTATGAAAATTGTCCAATTGTAAACAAAGTTTTTAAACCATGTTGCCCCATCCCCAGAGGAGGGAATATCATTTTCGGAGACTTTAAGCAATACACGCACATTGTGGCGCGCGAGAGATCAAACGCAAATGTATGTGGATTTCTGACGCCTGAGGTTGGTTTTGGTTATGTACTGTATGACAATGACAGGTGACAAAGCGTGTGAACACTGAAGAGAAAGATTGGGCAGGTTGGAATTGGAGGACAGATGGGGACATAATGGTAAATGGAGCATTCTTTGTGCCATCAGGAATGGGTCTCAGTGCTCAGTACGCCAAGGCCTCCAGCGTGGAACCCAAATCCGCCGCAATGATCGAGCAGCTTACCATGAACGCCGGTATCATCGGTGGGCCCAGGTATACCATCCTTTTCTTCACCCTCACTTTTATTCTATATATATTGCTTGCTGCCTTTTCCATCTTATATTAGTAACTAAATATCACTAGTAAACAACTGAAAGTACCTGTCATCTTAACTGTCTTACAAAAGGGCATTTTTGTCTTTTCAATAAATATCTTTTACCCCCACCCAACTTAAGTTTTTGTCCTCTTACTCTTGTTTAATGCTTCCATTTTCCACTTTTCATGTTTCCAAAACATGGGATTATGCTAATCACACTTTACGATTAGCACTTGTTTACTTTTTAAAATAAAGTAACAAAATGTAGGTTTTTTCACCGTTGCACGTGATTATTGGGAATCTGGTTTAGACCTACGGGCGACAGCCTTAAAATTCACCTGTCTTGATCTAGCTCTAGCATTTTCCAGTTACGCATGCATGATGCCATGTCGTAAATTAACCTTGTTTTCTTCTTTCTTTTTTGCAAAACTTTACCTTCTTTTCATTACACCTTGGTATCCTTGGGAGTGTATATGCACTTACTTTTGATCATTTCATCAGCTTAGGATACTTTGGTGTTACTAAAAAATTCTTAGATGGTTATGATCATTAACATAATGAAATTATAATCACGTTAATCAACATATTAATTTATGTATTCTATCTCAACTTACATTTTTACTAAGTCAAAAATCTAAATTTGATGTGCTTAATTTTAATAAACGTAATCATAACTCGAGTGGGTTAATAATAATTGATTATATAAGAATGTTTTTTGACTCTCCAAAACTTACTGACACATGGTTCACCAAGGAATGTCGTACCATAGCTAGTAGCTAAATATGCATGGGCATGTTGGTAGAATATGTAAAGCAAATAAGAGTATATTGTAACTTGGGATTTGTCCTCTCAGGGCTATGTAATAAGATTAGCCTAAATAAAAACACATTTAGTAAGGGATAAAATTGTCATTAGATGAAACCGGTCTGATGCATACTTGCATTTGTGAAACAAGGCAAGTAGTTTAGATTGCAATTTGTGATGAAAAGGGGGCAAGGATTAGAAGAGACCCACACCAGCCACCAAGTCATGTTTTTTTCTATGGGAAAGTTAGATGAGTCCAATCATATTCCCCTGATATGCTATCTGGCTAGTAAGTGGGACCCTTTTGAAAAAAATACCACCTATGAGTTTTTTGGGCCCATTTCTGATTTGACATAAACCAGACACAGACAACTAGTAGTTACTGCATCAAAATTAGAAAAGGGGCTTCCCTCTATGACTTGCTGTCTCTCATTCCTAACTTCTATTTATTGCTATCCAATCCTTCCACTACGAGATATTGTTCCCCAGACCACTGATGATACCTCTTATTTTTTATCTGGTTTTCCTTGTGGACAGAAAATGCAACAAAACCTTTTAGAGGAAGTTTAGAATGCTATTGGCATTATTCAATATTCATTTATTTGTGAATTTGTTTGTTCCTCAATTATAAACTTACAACATGTTATCTTGCTATTATTTCGCACACCACATTATGATGTTATTGATTGATCATTACTATTTTGGGAATGATTAACATCTACATTATTGAACTAGCATAAGTTGTTGTCAAGCTAGTTGGAGCTAAATGAAAAACATCTTGTAGTACATACACTTATATAGAAACATCTTGTATGTGTTGATTCATTAATTACTCATCTTAATGTTTAATTGAAAAGTTGTATGCCCCACAGTTTGAGTTTCTTCTATCAACTACCACAGAGATCAAATGTTAGTTTCTCAAAGTTATTAATGTGTCTTTACAGCAAGATACTACCACTTTATTTTGAATTGGAAACTTTGTAAAAGGAGCTTGCTCTAATCTTGTGGACTGTTTTTCTCGTAGTACAAATTACATTTCCTAAGTTGTGTACTATACTTTGTAAGATTCTCAAAGTTTAGGAAAATTTTGCCATAAGAGGTAAGATTCCCCCACAGGCCTCTCTATTTCTATATACTTACCAGACACTGGGGACAGGAACAAGCCAACAACCGGGCTTTGGCACTCCAGAAGGGTTCATTCTTAATCTAATAGTTATTGGTCTTTGCTTCCAATAACATCTATTATTATTCATATACTGATATATAGCATTGCAGCATGTACTTTAATTTTGGTATTTTAAAATTTTGATGTCACACCAGCTTGTATTCTTCTGTTAGATCATATTTCAGTAACATCATGGTTGCCCTTTTTGCTATTATATTTATTTGGGTGTTTTACATTATTGTGTAGGGACAATGGTGAGGTTTCATCATACCCAGGATTCAGTGGAGGTGGGTCCTTTACCAGTGCCAACACCGGCAATGCGGGGTCCAATGGTGGTGGGTCCAGTGGCAGTGATGGTGAAGACGATGGCAACTTTTTAGGAATGATATTCGGTGGTGGAAGCAGCAGCGCAGCAGCACCACCCTCCTTACCCATTGTTTCAATCTCTTTGTCTCTATTAATGATTTTAGTTTTGTACACTATTACCAACCATGATGTCCAATTAACATTACCACCATCATTACTATGATTATACAAATTGTAAGAGGAAAAAGAATCATATCTACAATATACAGCTAGCAAAATGTTCAAAAGAAAAGGAAGAAACAATTCTTCTTTAGTTTGAAATTCTTGCAATATATACTTATATTATTTGATATAATGACAAGAAGAATCTAAGAGACCCACTTAGTGGGGTTTTTTTATACAATATATAACTTTCACATGCAAAACTAAATTTGGGTGTTTCTGAACTTTAAAGTGTATCATGTTTTGGATATTTGATTGGTAGATTATATGCTTAGCTGATGCACAAAAGTCCCAATTTTTTTTCCAGGAAAAAGACAGAAAAAAGAAAAGAAAAAAGCATGGAGAAGATAGGATATGGATGGTTGAAGTGGCAATAGGGGATGCCACATCAATTTCAGATCATCTTTTCTTTGATTTTGTGTGCTTTTCTGACTAAGTATGAAGTACTTAACATGGCATGATGGCATGTCTCACACAGTATAGGAAAATCTCCGTAGACTCGCTTGCATGCATGTGTGTTTGCCGCATGGAATGCGGAATGAAAAGAATCAGAAGCTGCCGATAAGGCATTACTCTTACTCATTCTTAATGAGTAAGGATTGAAATTTCTTATAGCCATAAGGGACCAATTTAAAAGTGAACAACGATTGAATTTAAGATAATTCGAAGGTGTTAATTGATTAAATTGGTAAAAAAATTAAAAAAATTAGTGCCGTTTGAAGAATATAAAATTCCAATTTGCCTTCATCAAGAATACAAAATTTATCGAAAGTGAAATAGCAACTTCTAATTGTATGGTCCATATGCAGTGGTGGATTCAAAAATTTATGTCAGCGGGTTCAAAATAATAAAATTAATTATTAATAATAGTACTTATTGTTATTTATTAGTTTTGTTTATGAAAAAACTTGTTAATTTGAGATTATATAATAGACACCTTACACAATTCTAACCATCTAATAACTTAGACATAAGACTCTATAAAGAATCATGTAAGAAAATTTTCTTAAAGACCAAGGTTTTGGACCAAATATTTCATTATGATATAATAAAAAACAAAAGTTAAGTATACCGATGAAAAATATCTCTTATTTTTGTAACTTTATAATAAAATAATTTTTTTTTGCCTATATAAATATATATAATTTTGTACAATAATAGCGTAAAAAATAATTCATGGCCAAATAAATAAGAAATACTATTTTTTTTTCCATCAACTTATACTGTATATTATATTTGAAAACTTGTTGATGGTAAATTATTGATTAAGTTCCATTATAATTAGAGTAACAACTAATAGATAAACTTTTGAAAGAAAATAAATTATATTCGTATATAATAAGTTAAAATGTAAATAAAATCTCAATTAGTTAATTATATAACTTTTTGTTTTTCTATCTAAATTTGTGGGGGTAAATTGTTGTACTAAGATTTCAATGGGGGCAATAATAAAAAATTAACATATGTGTGGGGTCAAATTCAGTACTTTTTCTAATTTATAAATAATTATGAGAGAGTTAGGAGTATTTTTGAAAAATGAGTAGGTCAAGTGATCCCACTCAGCCTAGTGTAGATTTGTCCCTCCTCATAGGCTCAACGAATATATAAATAAATAATTAAGAAAACTACTCTATCTTCAACATTATATAGATCTCTAAATTTAATATTTTGAGTCCTATTTTTTAATTTGACTATTAGTGTTGAATGTTAATTATTGTTGTTACTCAAAAATTTAGAGTTACCCTGATAATAAATAACGTGTATTTTATTTATTGATTTCATGTGTTCAAATCAAAAGATCGTAAAGAGTATAATCTTTATAAAAAAAGTAATCTCAGCCTGAATGATACCTCTAAATAAAAAAAAAAATCATAACCATTTAAAATGGTGTTGTAAATTTATTTAAGTTAAATTGCCATGCCATCCAAGTGGACAGGACAGGCATTGGATGAGGTTTCTTATCACCAGCACCGGCCAACCCATCACCCAAGAGGAATTGAACATTTTCACCTCGAAATTGCCCGACACCCATTTGTTTTTCTGTTTATCTGACCAACTAGACAGATCAATGGCAGACTCTGGAGGAGCTAGCTAGATTTATTAAGTAATGTTTTAAAATCACTTGCATTAAACCATTCAAGTATTTTCCCAAAAGAACCTATTCAAGTATTACCCTTTCATCCTTTGCATTAATTGTTATTATTAGTGAAAGAATATAAGAATTCATTGTGTTCCTTTACATAGAACAAAGTTTGATAATGAAATTCTAAACAAAAGAGTGCCCTCTGAAAAAAATACGACATTTTCTGTACTTTTACAAATGGTTGTTTCCTGGCATAGTTCCCCAAAAAATGACCAATGACCTTTCATAACTGACAATTTAATATATGTCAAAATGTTCATGGTCTGGTCATTTGTTGTTAAAAATCCGACTATAGCATCCATCCAAGAAAATAAAAATGGAAAACTCTTCTCTACCAAGGAATTGAATATAGAGAAGGAAAACGATGGAAAGATTACATCAAGTAACAATAAGACAGATATAAGCAATACATGTTCATAACACCTTGTTGCAATTTACATTAGTAATTTGTTCCATTTCTAAAAATACATTACCAAAGCCCCGGAGGCCCGGACTAACCTTGATACAGGAACAAATTAGGAAAAAACAATTACCAAATTGGTATGAATAGTTTCCGTTCTAATTAATTAACCAAAACCATGTCATCCCTCATGCCTGTGCTGCTACTGCTTCCAATCTCTTCCAAGTCATCTCACGCTGCTCTTCCAATTCTCTTGCCCTGGCTTCTTTCTCCAAGTACTGCCTATGGCACTCTTCAAACAGTTCGGCATCCATCTCCATAAACATCCGCTGCACATTGCCCGTCAGCTCATGGACAGCTTGGTTCCAATGACCTTGAGTGTTCTTCTCCAATGCTTCAAAGATTATTGGAAATATCACATTTCGATTCTGAGCTATTAGACTTACCATATGCTCATTATTCCACAAGTAAAGGGCTCGTTCTGCAACCTGCCATGTATTTGAGCATTAATAAAAAAACTTCCCAGGGATAGGAGTCATGTCAGGGATATAGATCAACTTTTAAGTGATGTCACAGGTAAAGGTTGGGTTCCATAACAAAAGAATGTATAGTCACTGAAAACAAGATAAGCACAATGCTTATCATATCAGTTCAAAATTAAATAAAGCTTCAACAAGTTGAACCAACAGTTCTGAAGTCAATGTCTAAGTAGATCCTGATGAAAGCATTTTGGACTAGTAGACTTGGGAACTTAAATGACATAATCAACAAAGAAACACCAGAAAATCCCATTGGGAAATCCAAATTGCAGTGTGTTCCTAATGTTGAAATGAACAATTGTTAAACGTAGTAACTGACTGTGATCAAGCACATTTTCAGGTCAAGGCACACAATAAAGAACGTGTTGGACATTAGATTAAAAAAAATAAAAAAATAGTGATACCTTATTAATAGACAAAAAGAAAACAGAAAAAGAGACATCAATGCAGAAAGAATGACTATGTTCTTTCTATCACCTTTATATATTATGTAATACTTGTATGCTTTTACGTAATTGCTAGTGCATGTCCATGTATTGTGTGTGTATACACACACACGACCTGTTTAATTTAGTCTAACATTAATGCAACATGGTAACCAAATTTTTAAAAATAATTTCTGGCTTTGAATACTCCATCTCTTGCTCCAAAAAAACTCAAAACATTGTTTCACCATCTAAAATCGGAATGTGAAATAGAGAGCAAAAAACAAAGAAACTGGTCCTTCACTCTTGCATTGACAGAAAGTAGACAAGGTCCAAAATTTGGGAAAACAGAAAGGCCTTGCATGGAATAAGATAAATTCCTTTGGTCTAACATTCTTGCCAAACTCAAAACATTGTTTCGCCATCTAAAATCAGAATGTGAAATAGAGAGCGAAAAATAAAGAAACTGATCCTTCACTCTTGCATCGACAGAAAGTAGACAAGGTCCAAAATTTGGGAAAACAGAAAAGGCCTTGCATGGAATAAGACAGTTTCTTTGGTCTAACATTCTTGCCAATGCATTACCTTCAATCTATTCCAGACTGTAATTTTTAAGAGCAAAAACTGTCTCCATAAGCAAAACCTCAACATAGTGAAATTTATAAACCGATATTTAGAAAAGAAAATATGTCATGATGAGCAATAGGACAATATCTCGACTGCATGTAATAAACCAAGTAAGATGCATTGCATTCTTCAATGAAAAATTAACTGTTTTCCAGCTATGTTTATCTATTAGTCAATATAATGTATAAGTATATCATCTATTTATAATGACAAAAGACAAAGATGCCTATATGACATAAACATGATATTATATAATTTGAAATAAGTTTTAAGTTTTTATGAACCTGGAAATGAGGGCTATTGAGGCATCGCCCAATCTGCCTGAAAAGAGGAACCATGCATCTTTGAAATTCTGCCGCCTGAGTTGCCTCCAGAACCTCTTCTAGTTCTCCAATAAAGAGAACCTCCTTCTGGCAATTTGTGACTGGCCAATATTTCAATAACCCCTTAATCACAGTATCTGCCAACTTGTAATCTTTCTCAACAAACTGAGTAATGCAATAAGCTAGTTGTTGATGATATGTAGAGATACATTTTGGCTTGTGAAGCGGTATAAGAGCACGAACTAGAAACAACTTGTGCTCCTCTTTCATGGGCAAAGCAAACCCATTTATAATACTGCCCAGAATCTCCAAAAGCTCCCCAATCCCACTGTGCCTTTCAGTTTCAAATATAAAGCGATAAAATATGTTATTGATTGCCTTCCTTATAAAAGGGCGGTGCACCATGAACTTGCCATATATACGATGAAGAATAGCTTTCAAAAATTCACGCTCTCGTGGGTCCTCAGAATCAAACAAATCAAGCAGTCTCAAGACAAACATATGATCAATGTAGCGCTTCGCAATCTTTGTATCAGTCTCAGATGACACAATGTACCTCAATAGGAATTCATAAACAAGTTGCAAATGAGGCCATGCTGGCTCCAGAGACAAATCATCATCTTCAGGATCCGCAGTTTCAGTTCCAGTATTTTCATGAGAAGCTGGAGGTAAACATCGGAAAATATTGACTGAAACCATCCGAATTAGCTCCTCCTGCATAACTTCGCTAAACTTAACTGATCCAGATTGCATAACATCGACTAACTCAAAAAGTGTTTGGCGCTTAATCTCTTTTTCACGAACCGACTTCAAAGTGTCTGAATAATCAAACAGAAAGCAACAAACTTGAATTTTTCGGAGAAATATGCTTTGCCGGTCTGAAACAGAAACTTCTCGCAATGAAGGTAGTAATTCAATTACACCAGAAAAGGGAGGAGCCGCTGCAGAAGACGCATTATGTGACTCTGAATTGGGGGTAGCCGTACCGGCAACCCGAGATGCATGATTCACAACTACGCTCAATGATCCATTCCCAAACCCAGAAATTTCATTGAGTTCGGATTTCAACGATTTTCGGTGACCACGCTTTATGATTTTATTAAACATTTTTACCGTTAGATAATACTAAACCTCTAAGGATTTGGTTAACGAAACTGTGATTTTCTCGATCAGAAAACCCCAGAAAATGGAGAACTACTAAAAATTAGAAAGTGGAACAAGAAAAATACAAAAAGGAAAAAGAATGAAACCCGAATTTCACATTTCAAACGTACCTATTCCGGGTTGGATTAAGGAGAAACGCCAGCCATATCCGAGAAATCGGAGAGCTCAATCAATCAGGAGCATGGCGGAAAATGTTAAAAAAAAATATGAAAAAAGAGGGAGGGTTTCTTCGGAGCGGTTTTCCGGCGATGGATAAAGAGAAAACGTAAAAATTGGAGGAGATAGAGATTGTGTTTGGGATTGGAGAAAATTATTAACGAGGACCGTTAATGAAAATTGTTTTGTTTTGTTTTTTTTTTTTTTCCACCAAAGAAAAATAAAAAGATGACAACAAACCTACGTCAACAATTTGTTGTCTATGATTCGAACTAAGGATGTCAGATTATCCCAACACCTTCAATTCAAAAACTCATGACTTCTACCTTTGATAAAATAGTTATAAAAAAGAAAACGTGTATTTTTGACAAAATTAAGGGAAATTATTAAAATATAAAAAACTAATGCAAAACATCTCCCATCAAAAGAGTGAAAGATTCACTTTATTTTATTATGTCTCTTATTTCTTTTTTTTATTAGGTAAAAATAAAATAATATAGATATATTTTGAATAATTTGTTTATATTATATTAGAGACTATCGTGTAAAAAAATAAAATATTAATATAATTTTATAATTAATATCATTTAATATAAATTTATATTATGTAATCATATAGGAGACAAAATTAAGCCCCAAAGAACAGGACTTTTGGACAAAAGGGTCCAAGTCCCAAAAAATTTGGTCAAAATGGTAAATTTTTTACCATAATAGCCAAAAGGGGGTAAATGTTGAATCCGTGTTTTCAAAACACGGTTTCAGGGTCCGACCTGGCATCGCACAGGTCACGCACTCGCGCGTCACGCGCGAGTGCAGGATGAAACCGGCTTTTGAAAAGCCGGTTTCATCCATAAATTTGTCCCCCACTACAGCCACGCGGGGGACAAATTTTGCAGGCTACCCTGCAGCACTGCAGGGTAGCCTGCATTCCTATTTCCCAGCCCCCCTTCCCCCCTCCCGCACACCCCCCAAATAATTTCTCTCCCTCTCTCATTAATATATTAATTATATTAATATATTAATTAAATTACAATATACAAATATCATAAATAATTTGTTTTACTTCACACCATAATTAATTTGTTTTACTTTATGTAACAATTCAATTAAAACATATAAATCTTAAAAAAATTTCATTACCTTACTAAAAATTGATGAATTTTCATAAAAATTTATGAGTTCTTAAAATTTTTCTTAAAATATATGATAATAATCATATTAATTAATAAATTAGCTTATTTTATTTTACATAATAATTATATTAAAACATACAAACCTTCAAATATTTTTTTTCATGACCTTTGTAAAAGTTTAATGAGTTTTTAAATTTTTATTGTAAATATTCGGCAAATTTTTAATTTTAATGTTTTATTATATGATATTTTTGAAATTTAAAATATATATTAATTTTTTAATTTATATTAAAATATTTTATAAATTTAAGATATATGATAATTTTAAAATTTTAGAATTTAAGATTTTATCATACATTTTAATTTATCATAAATATTTTTAAAATTCATGATATCTTTTAAATATAAAGTATATGTTAATTTATATATTTATAGTTTAAAATGTTCCATGAAATTTTAAAGTGTATAATAATTATATGAAATTAAAAATATATGAAAAATTTTAAATTTATAGTGTATGACAGTTTTTAAATTTATAAATTTTGTATTTTTACAATTTAAGATTTTTGTTAATTTTTTAATTCTATAATGTATGATAAATTTTTTTACTAAAGTTTATGATATTTTAAAATGTTAAAATTCATGATATTGTAAATTATTAAGTTTTACTAAATTTTTTTAATTTAAAGTATATAAATTTTAAACTTATTTGAAATGATTTAGAAAGAATAAAAAACAGTAAATTATTTTAAAAATTAATGGAACACACTTATATTAACTCATTCTAATTATTACATGCTTTATTATAAATTTTAATTTACAAGTATAACTAAATTAAAACATAAACCAGGAAGACTTTTCCTATTACAAGTAACAAACACAAAAATTAAAAATTAAAAAACTTATATAAGGATTTCGAGAAATACTGATCTACAAAAAATGACCTCCTGTACCACATGGGCGTGGTCTTCTCCTCCTTGCCGGGTTTCGCCTAGCTGGTACATCAGCCCTGTCACCAAGATCGTCTGAGGGAGGTATGTCATCAACACCGCTAAATCCTTCCTCAGCTTGCACACCTGAACCCATACCCGGGTCATATGATGCAGGTGTATTACCATACTGAAAGTATGGCACCTGCGGTATGGGAGAGTTAAAAACCTCGCTTGATTGCAGTGCAAAGTCCGGCATAAGCTGATGATACATAGATGAACTACTGGCCATATAAGGAGGTGGAGGAGGTGGAGGAGGTGGAGACATATGTGCCGGAGATGGAATATACACATCTGATGGTCGGACATCAGCATCAACACGTCCATAAGAAACCGACGGTCCAGGGACATCAGTTCTACTGCGTCTGCGACGTTGTGATGACAATGATGATGATGACGTCGAATGAGTAGAATGGGAAGGAGCTGGATCAGCATGGATAAGACCAACTCGTGTAAGATATCTCCTACTGATACGTCTATACCACTCATTGTACTCTGTTGTATGAGCAGCATGACCATGTGCAACTCCCAGAACATCACCTATCTGGACCAGATTGTATCTCATGCCCCAAATGGCTATGTGGTTAGCATGTAGCCAACGGTAGTCAGTGACGCCCCGTCCCCGAAGATCAAATTTGTGCAAGGTTTGATCGGCCTCAATGTCAGTAGGGTTTTCTGGTATAGGTTGTTGATATCCAAACTGATGCATTACCCTATCCACTTTCTGATACTCAACAATATGAAAACATATTAAGGGTACTTTAGCACCCCAAATATGCTGGTCTCGATAACAATAGTCTGGTATCAGGTGTCTCACCCTATCATCAATGTAGGGTAATGATATGAACTGCAATCCAAAAACTGTGTCAATGTTTTAATAAATAAAACCTTGAAACATGTCATTGTTAAATAACTTGTTGATATAAGATACACTTGTAATTACCTGGTCTGATGACATCCTGTCCAGCATCTCTCTATACCAAGACACCACATTATGACCGATTTGAGTTACTTTGAACTTTACTCTCCACCTGGAAGTAATTAAAAATGTTAATTACAAGTCATTTACGTACCACACATCCTAGTAGCCAAATGCATAAAACTAATAATTTTACAAACCTCGCGCCTAAAGGACAAAGATTATCCCACGGAATGTCTGTCTCCCTCCTCGGTGCGAGAAATGGTAGTCGCTCCCATGCCCATACCTGGAGTAATATCAAAGGTCCAGCAATTTCAGAAGCATCAAGGTGAGTGGCATGACACATCTCCCTGTACAACCATGCCAGGGAGGCACTCCCCCAGCTGTACTGTCCTGCGACATATAGGTTTTCCAACAGAGATAAGAAACAAATGTGCACATGTGTACTCGTCTTACTGGTGAACAACAATCCACCCATCAGCTGTAATATATAAGCTCGTGCATATCTCTGCGCTGTAATGTCATCACCATCGGCTGGAAAATTCTGAAATGTCAATCCTAACCAGCTCATTTTCAATGTGTTACCCTTAACAGCTGTAGCAGGGGGCACAACTCCCAATAATCGCTCGCACTCAGTTGCGACGTCAGCATCAACTAGGCCAGAGACAGGCTCACCGTCAACAGGTAAACCGAACAGAATACTAACATCCTGTAGTGTGATGGTGGCTTCACCGTGCGGCAGATGAAATGTGTGAGTCTCTGGCCTCCATCGCTCTACTAAAGCTGTCACAAGGTGCCAATCAAGCGAAATAAACCCCACCCTGATCACACCGCCAAAACCTGCCATGGTCATGTACTCCAATACTCGAGGATTAATATTATTAATATTATTAAGAAGTTCTCGGCCGAACACCACCTCCCTCCGACGGCATCTGAGGACATAGGCCTCGCTCTAAATTTTTAAAAACATATTAGTAAGAACATTTTCGCTAATAAAATTAATTTGAAAAATTATTTATAGTAATTTGATTTGTTAATTACAAACCTCGTGATCCGCGAAAACTCTAACGGATCGATGGCTATCGTGTAATCTAAGGACTGAAACATCTACTGGGGCAACGGGATCCATGAATCTGCATAACAAAAGACAAACAGTCTATAATGTTAATATGCATACACGACAATAATGTTTATTAATGTCAAAATAATTTTACATGACATGTGGGGGACATAATACCTAATATCTACATAATAAAAAAGTAGAAACAAATACATAAATAGGAAAACTCTTACATTAAAGTAAAGAGTGCGATAATGGAACTTGTCTTTTAATATCGTGTAATGTTAGGACAATTTTTACGATTGTGTCCTTCCTGCCTACATAAACCACACCTAAGTTGCCTCGAGGACTCTGTAATGTCCATCTCATTATGAATTCGATGTGTTTTCGGCCTACCCTTCTTTCGCAATTTGGACATGTCAGGAACCACATGGGGGAACTGGAATTCTGGCCAATAGTCATCGTGCATCACTGGGTTGAATTGTGGAGTGTATACAAGCTCCTGATTTCTCAGTTTATACCACTCCCCAATAAAGTCGGTATAGTTCAGATGCATGCTTGCACAAGCTGCTATAACATGTGAGCATGGGAGAATGTATTGCTGGGGTTTATTGCATGTGCACGTTCTTTCATTTAAACGCACAGTATGCTGGGGTTTATATTTTATTTTTAAAATTTTTAATAATATACGTAATTTAAATAATTAATAAGTAAATATCACTAATTTATATAAATAATATAAATTAAATAGTATACGTAATAAATTTTTCAATAAGAAAATAATTTAATTTAATTAATAAAAATAAATTTTTTAAATTAAAATTTGTATAACTTACCAAGATTTGTAAATCGAAAGAAGATGAAGGTGGTGAAATGAAGGTGGTGATGAGGAGAAGACGTGATGAGTCTTCTCCTCTTGCTCTGCCTCTGTATTTATAGAGGAGAAAGGGTGGGGGGTGGAGACTGGAGTATAATTTTTTGGGGGGGGGGGGGGGGTCGCCCCTGCATGCGCGACGCGAGGGGGGGGAAGGGTAGCCTCGCGGGGAAGGGTAGCCCTGCAGGCTACCCTGCACTATAGGGGGGGGGGGGGTCGCCCCTGCATGCGCGACGCGAGGGGGGGAAGGGTAGCCCTGCAGGCTACCCTGCAGCGCGCAGGGTAGCCTGCAAAGTAGGGCGTCTGAAACCGGCTTTTGAAAAGCCGGTTTCAGACTTATTTTTGCCCCCCACGGGGCCGACCAGCGGGCCCCGCGGGGGACAAATACTGGGCTGCACTCGCGCGTCACGCGCGAGTGCGTGACCTGTGCGATGGTCCGACTTGGCATGCCAGGTCGGACCCTGAAACCGTGTTTTGAAAACACAGTTTCAACATTTACCCCCTTTTAGCTATTATGGTAATAAATTTACCATTTTGACCAAATTTTTTGGGACTTGGACCCTTTTGTCCAAAAGTCCCAAAGAACAAAAGGTGGAAACGCCTACAGAAAGCGCGGCATCATTGTTTTCAACCAACACTACTACGGTTTAAGCTATACTACACTTGATAATGGAGACAATGGAGAAAGCAGCACAACATTGCTTGTGGGAGGCTCAATAATGCATTCCATCCAAGTAAGAATGCAGATACGGGGAAGGGAAAAATTGAGACTCCAATTGCAGAATTCAGATTAGTAATGGTATTATATACATGAATGTGCATCTTTAATGAAATAGAAGCCACGTAAATTCTTGAAAGAATTCAATCCAAATAACATTCACAAAAGATTGGGAACAAAAACTGATAATTATGTAGACTCAGTTTCTAGCAATAGTCCCAACTTAAATGAACATACTGTACTAATATTGAACATACGACTTATATTTAACTCGTCTGTGACATGTACAGCCACTAAAATAAATATAATGAATAAGGATACATTTTCAGTAACTGCAGTAAGAATGAGATTCAACTGCTGACACTCACATCTGTTCACAAAGGAATTGTTACAATCCTAAGAAGAAATACTAGGTCATGATAATGGAAAACTTGGATTGCAAGAAACCAAGGCACATGGAAATAAAAGCCTACACAAATGCTAGGCCATTAAGGATTAGATGACAGGAAATAAGAAAAGACAAGATATGAGATAACAGGCATTCAAAAACGGTAATCCAGATACTTTTATGGCCAAGACATTACTCTTCTTCTTCAGGGCTAGGTTTTAAATAACACTATCAGTCACATCAAACATAAAGCAGGTCATACAATTATAAAAGAGAGTTTCCCTAGCTTCAGTGAACCTAATTCCAAAAGTGTCTCTCTTCCACATGGAGAGATTAGTGCCCGCATAAAGGATATAATTAACCATTTGCCCACAATATAGAGCACATATATATACATCGTGTCCAAATAAAAGGGTGCGGTGATTTTAGACCCATCTCTGGAAATGGTAGTAGAACAAAATACGTACATCCCAAATGCCTTTCTTAACCTATCTAAAGCAAACACTTGGGGAGAGTAATTACCATCCACCACCTGAATCTTTTCCCTTTCCCCAAGAACTTGTACCAGCAGCAGCCCAAGAACCACTTGGCTCCGCACCTCCACTAGTTTCATCTTTTGCATCTTTTGCATCTTTTGGCTGATTCCAACCAGATGATTGACCCCTATCTGCAACTGTTGATTGATTCCAAGTTGTGTCTTGATCTTTGGTTCGGCCTCCATCTCCAGAACCAGTTCCTCCATTACAATTTGAGTTCTGGTTGCCCCAGCCTCCACCTGTAGCACTTGAGCTTAGTCCCTTTTTCCATCCATCCGCCTGATCACTAGACCCTTTAACTTCCTCAGTTACAACAGTTTTGTTCCAGCTGGACCACTGGTCACCAGACGAACTCAAATTGTTTCCCTGGCCTGTAAGAGTTTCATGGGTTGAATCTGATCCTTTTTTCCAACCACTCCCCTCTTTAGCCTCTGTTGGAGAGTTCCAAGCTGATCCCTTACTATTCCAACTACCAGATTGACCACTAGTTCCACCACTTCCTGAACTCCAACTCTTCCACTCCTTCTTACCATCATTTCCCTGGTTCCATGTTTTGGACCCACTATTGTTTTTCCAGCCTTCAAGATTAGTATCAGCCCCTTTTTTCCAGCCAGCAGATTTATCCTCGGCAAAATCAATTCTGTTGTTCCAACCACCAGTTTGATCCCTCCTTCCACGGCCTCTGCCCCCAAATCCTCCTCTTTCTGATCCACCTCTGCCACCAAACTCTCCCCCATCAGATCCACCTCTAACTTCCTCAGTTATAACGGATTTGTTCCAGCTGGACCACTGGTCACCAGATTGAGCACTAGTTCCACCACTTCCCGAACACCAAGTCTTCCACTCCTTCTTACCATCGTTTCCCTGGTTCCAACTTCCACCACTTCCCGAACTCCAAGTCTTCCACTCCTTCTTATCATCATTTCCTTGGTTCCAAGTTTCTGACCCACTATTGTTTTTCCAACCTTCAAGATTACTATCCGCCCCTTTTTTCCAGTCACAGGATTTATCCTCAGCAAAATCATTTCTGTTGCTCCAGCCACCAGTTTGGTCCCTCCTTCCACGGCCTCTGCCCCCAAATCCTCCTCTTTCTGATCCACCTCTGCCACCAAACCCTCCCCTGTCAGATCCACCTCTACCACCAAATCCTCCTCTATCTGATCTACCTCTACCACCAAAGCCTCCACGTTCTCCTCTACCTCTAAAGCCACCTCTGTCGGAACCACCTCCCCTACCACTGTAACCTCCCCTCCAATTCCCACCACTTGCCCTATTGCCGGAAGTGTCATTCTGATCTTCAGTCCCACCACCACCACCGCCTATCAACTGATTATCACCAGATGCATTTCCTGATAACCAATTACTTTTCTTTCCCCAGCTGGTATTTGCATCACCAGATCCAGACTTCCAATCAGTTTTCTTGCCCCAATTGGAATCTTGACTTCTTCCAGCATCAGTAGATCCAGAACTCCAAGTGCTTGTTTTAGCCCAAGGAGAATCCTGGTTTCCAGTTGCAGTATCTGAGCCAGATTTCCAGGTAGAACTCACACCACTTGATCCTGATTTCCAAGATTCCCAGTTAGAATCTTGGTTTCCTCCATCATTTGGTCTACTTTTCTGAGCAGTATTTTGACCCCATCCAGCTGGACCTTCATCTGAAATTTTTCTACTACTCCAACCATCTCGATCTTTATTGTCAACAGCTCCAGAGTTCCAATTGCTCAACTTCCCCCAACCAGTATCCTGATTTTTTTCGCTTGTTTTGGCCCAAGGAGATTCCTGGTTTCCAGTTGCATTCCCAGGTTTAGATGTACCCCACGCAGAATCCTGGTTTGCTCCATCACTTGTTTTGGTCCAAGGAGATTCATTGTTTCCAGTCCCAGGTTTAGATGTACCCCATGCAGAGTCCTGGTTTGCTCCATCACTTGCAACACTTTTACAACCAAGATTTTCGCCCCAACCAGTTCTACCTCCATCTGCAGATTTTTTACTGTTCCAGTTGTCTCTTTTATTCTCCTTGTTAACATCTTTAGTTCCACCAAATCCCGAAATAGAATTGCTTTTCTTGCCCCAGTTTCCATTACTTCCTCCAGAACCAGTAGATCCAGAGTTCCAAGAGCTTTTGTTTGCCCAGCTGGAATCACCGTCTGCGGTACCACCTGAAGTTTCTTTATGATTCCAACCATCTCCATTTTTACCCTCATCAATTTTATCTTTTTCATCAAACCCTTGAATCCAGTCAGAGGACTTCTCTGGCAATGATTTGAGAGTATCCTCACTGCCTTTTCTGCCCCAACTAGAAGTCTGGTTTTCCTCATTAGGTGCTCTGTTTTTCCACCCGGTGTTCTGATTTTCACCAGTAGTCTTCCCCTGGTTCCAAGTTTCCTCTGATTTTTTACCGACATTTTTCTCCCAAGAGGTTGCAACATTATTTGAAGCATCGGCAGGGATTCCAGCAAGTTCTTGGACTTCACCTGATCCACATTTCCAAGCACCCCAACTAGATTTCTGATTCCCTTGATCACTCAGTCCACTCCTCCAACCATCATCACCCTGACCACACTCAGTCAATGAACTTCCATTTGATGCTTTTCTACTGTTCCAGCCACCTTGATCATTATCACCTTCATTATTCTCAGTAGACTTCTGATTCCAACCAGCAGAGTTTTCTTCTCCTGGAGCACTCCAATTACCTGTACCCAAGTCTTTAGCACCTTTTGAAGAGCCTTCCATACCACCACTGGGTGCTAACGCTTTGTTCCAGCCACCAGAAGCACCGCTGTCAAAGCCTCCTTTAGCTGAAGCTTTGTTCCAACTGTCTTCACCTTTTCCCCAGCCAACAGAAGCACTGCTTTCAAAGCCTCCTGCAGCACCCCAGGAAGAATTTTGATTGGGAGCACTTTTAATATCCCAAGAGGTATCCTCAGCTCCTGCATATTACAATGTTGATCAAAAGCTTCCACACAAGAAATACTTTTATTATGATAGAAGTTGCTTATTTGCGTATGGACTAAATGTACCTTTTCTGGAATCATTACCCTCAGAACTGATAGGATCTCCAGGTGGTTGAGGCTGCAACCATAAAAGGAACCAATCATTACAAATTATATAGCATAAATTTTAAAATACAAAACTGAATGTATAGGTATATATGTACAACATTTACAAAAGTGTGGACAATGCATGTGTGAGCGTTCGTTCGTGTGTGTGTGTGTGTGTGAGAGAGGGAGAGAGAGAGTTAGTGCAGGTTTAAGACAAACCAAAGAGCTTGATGCAGCAAAATTAGACCACGAACTCCTGCAAAAGATGCTTTGCAGATTAAGTAGAGGCAAATGACCAAAAGAAGACAAGAAGCAAATAATAAAAGGGATGAATAATCAGACTTTGCAAATATGACCATTAGTGATGAAATAATCAGACTTTGCAAAATAAACCAAAAGAAGACAAGAAGCAAACAATAAAAGGTCTGAACTAAATTGATGTAGACCAAAAGAAGACAAGAAGCAAACAATAAAGGGATGAACTAATCCGAATTTTCAAATATGAATATTAGGGTGCATTTGCAAATAATTATGTCGACATATCAACTAACTCTTGACCTTCTTTACTTATAAAAAAATTAATGAGGTTGATATATCTTAAGAAGCAGGAGAATTACAAAAGGAAGTAATCAGTTCTAGTATCTTAATATCTTCTTTTTTTCAAGATCTAATCAAATGTTGGAGCCTAGAAATAACCACTTAAGCATGTTCGAACAAGTGATAGCATCACAGCACACATAAAGATAATAAGGGTTTCATAAACAACTTTTATCAGAGTTCAGAGTGTTAGACTGTTTTCTACCCACTTCCATGTGAACCATTCTGCCATAAAATATACAAATTCTAGAAGGGAATTGCCGCTGTTACCAGTATTTGATACTGCTTAATTCATCTCCAATATATAATAATGAATGATTCAATTCACTATTTGAATGGTAAGATACTAAGATTCAATTCAATTCAATTCATTCAGCAACGATCAGAACAGGATGACTTTTAGGAAAAGATATGTATCACTGAAAAAAGTAGAATTGTCGGAACTAAGAGTCTTAAGACTCGTGGACATCCAGAGATTTCTCACTAGTAGAAAATCACTCTCTTTGATACTCAAGCTATGAGAACTTTGGGGAAACAAATCTTGAGAGGGGGCAGAATTGCAATACCCGTGTAGATACAGCCCACTTTAACCTAGGAAGTTTAGGTCTATAGATTAGATAATATTATTATTTGCTTGAAAAATTCCATACATGTATTGTCACACATTGATATATAAAAACAAGTTTTTAATCAAGTCAAGTGACTTTCAGTTGAACACTCCAGTCCCCTTCTTTGTCTAGGCTCAATGCCTTTTTATTTTTTCTTACTTCCTTAAGGTATTTATATTAAAAATTTCCACAATTTCAGATACTTTTACTTCTGAAACAGAAATTTACATTTCCCATCTGGAATTTATATATCAGTAAATGCCATTAAACAGTTCTATGATGTTTTTATAATCATTATTCATTGCTCTAATTCAGTAATTCTTCATACTTGGCACTTATCGCTATTTCCTAATTTTGTCACATAATCTCATAATTTATTATTGATTGCAAATTTCGACATCCAATTCACAATTCATTGATAGCATAGTTGTAACTTTGTGTACACGCGAGGGCTTCAATAAAGACCATAGATGAAAACAGACAAACTTTCAAAACAAAGGCATAAAATTTTGCAAACTCGTGGCTACCATCATATGGTCATCCTCATTGTTTGGTTTAAGCCAACATTTGAAACAAGTCAATAACTAGAAATGAACACCAAATTTTGATAGCACATAGAGAACAAGATAATTAACATCATCAGACTTTACCTTTCGCCTGACAGTGCTCCAGTATTCCATCCATCATTGCCTGCTGATGTTCCTGCTCTGTCCATCCAACCTTCATAGAGAAGTATAACGTCAGCTCTTTCTTTGATCCAGTGACCAAGCAGGCTTTATGAAAGTCATATTTCAAAATAAATCAACTATATGTCGAATTAAATAAAAACAAATATAACTAAAAAAGGAAACAATCAGAGACAAATTAAATGAAACAATGATGTAATTTATGGGCAACTTTCTCCTTGCTAGTGAAGGAAAAATAACTTTCAAACAAAAAGTAAAAGGATTCCCACCTCCTGAACCGCCTTCAGAACCTAGCAGATCAAATGCTTGCGAAGAACTTGCATCTGCATCTCTACTGATATAAAAAAAACATAAAGAAGAAACAGAAACATTTTCATAGTTACCGGACAATATTAGAGAACTAGAGTAGAGATATCTCAATAGTAAAAATATGACAAATTATTAATGTCAGTATACCTTGTTGACAGGGCAATCCCCCTCCCTTGAACCTCAGCAAGATGCTCGCATCTAACTGAATGGAGATCAATTCACAGAAAAATGTTACCAATAATGAACAAGCAATTGGGGACTGATGAACATACCATCATAACAAACCTGTAAGAACCTTCTGCTGAGAATCAAGCTTCACAGTAACATCAGTACGACGTATGGCCAAGACACGGCAAAGGTATCCCTTTAAAGGACCCACTTTGATTCTCAAGGTTTGACCAATAGAGAACAGTCCATCTTTGTCTCCTCGGTTGACTGCAATTATAGTTATTCATAAGTAAAGTCAGAATTGAGCATCTCTATAGCTAAAATGTGATATTACACCAATAAACAATCGTACATACATTCACGGTTATTTTCCCTTGCTTGCCATGGTTTTTTAGGTGATAGAGGGGATTTCGGAGATGATGAGAAATCTTCAAAACCTGGAAGACCCGATTCATTATCCTGAGGAAGATTATTATGAAGATTAGAAGCTAAAAGATAATTAAAAGAAGATAAAAGGTTTAATGCATCATTGGCTAACTCAAAAAGATTTCAAACCTTTCCAGCAAAATCACCAACAGAAAGCATGATTTTTTCACACATATGAGATTTAGAGCAGAAGTAACCACCGTTTTCCTCTTCTCTTTCATCATATAAGAATATGGTCCCTCTATAGATTTTCTTGACAATTCCTTGCTTACCCTGAAAAACAAATTAGACAAGGGTAAAAGTTCAAGCATTCATATGGTATAATGATTTGATACCACATGATCATATTTTCAGAAAACTAATTTTCTCCAAATCCAGATTCAGCATTCACCTTAGAGGGTCCCTCCAGAACCCTGACAGTGTCATTGACCAATACGGTCTTCCTGTGCAGATCTTCAGCTCTCAATTTTATATCAAGTACACTCTTTAGATCACGTCTTTGAATAGTCACAGCAACAGGTCCACCTTGACTATCTTTTAAAATCTACAATAGATAGAAAAGCAAGAACTGAATAATGAAGCAAGTATTTAAATGAAATACTCTTCACTAACAAATAACAAAGTCGAAATCCATACCTTGTAGCTATCATCTTTCTCCCTGCCTATGATAACACCATAGTCTTTCCGGCTGCAAAAGAAAAGAACATGAATAAAGCGGAATATATATGTATGTTACAGCAAAAAGTTGGCACGTGTATAAATAAGGACCTACCTGAAACATACAAGATCATGCAGTTCAAAGCCATCAGAAATACTAGATCCTGAGGAACCCTCGCCTTTCCCACCTCCTTTATCACTTACTACAATCCGCTGTTTCTTCTGGTTGCCAAAAAGCTGAGAGAGCCACTCCAAATCATTAGTTTCATTACTTTGTGAAGGATTAAATTTCAGGAGCTCCTCTTCAGTTGGGAAAACATTCCATAAGTTTAATGAATCTAAAGACACTTTCTTGTACAAATATCCATCCTTGAGCATCAGACCGTCAAGAATTTCAAAAAACTTGCCAGTATCACGATCACGTCTGTATTGGATGAGAGGTCGGAATTCACTGTAGAGTTTGAATTTAGACAATTGTATTAGACAACGTGAAAGCAAAAGAATGGACAAAAAATGAGATTGAGCATCATACTCAAGTTCACTTGAGCTGATAAACCGTGGTGCTGGTGCAGCTGCTTTCTGGGGACGAATTCCTCCACCCTGTTACAATCAGAAAATAAATTCTAGCAGATTGTTGCATCCACCTAATATTGTTAAGCTTCTGATGTGATTCAACTCATGGAAACCACACCAGTGTGTTAAGTTAATCATGATCACCCTATAATGTAACACATATAGCATAGAAACAAAAATATAAGATGGATAAGCAACAGGTAATAGGTCTATAATCAGAGGCAGTTCCACTGTTCCAGACCTTGCTCCACTTGTATTTGATAATTAATGAAGTTTCTTATAAAATTTTGTTCAGATAATAAATTGTTCCCTATAGGCCCCCATAATGCTTAAATATCATGATAAAAAGGCATACACTTCCCTAATGGGCTTAAAGTTCAAAAGACCCCTGGCAACATTGGGTTAAGGTACTCCAACTAATAAATGCTTTCAAGCAGTAAAAATTCGATGAAAACTGTAACTTCTATTCAGTGTATTTACTTTTACTAAATTCATGAAGACAACATCATCAATTAAAACTCCGGCTCATTTTTTCCCTAAAAAAACTTGGGCTCAAAACTACTCTAACGAAACAGATTGACAAATTAAAACTATCAGAGAATATAATATATAACCAGGGTCCATGAACATGTGATTTTCACTAGGATTCAATTGATACTTGATGGTTCAGTACCCAAAAAAAATCTTACGGGCAGCTTAAGGGGCATAACATAACCTTTTCTTCTTTTCTATTTTTTTCCTTTTTTTGGGGAGGGGGTTGGCGTTAGAATATTCTAGCTACACATTCTGTAATCAATTAACGGAAGCTTAAAGCTATTGTTGAAAATTATCAAACTCCTGCAAATTGAGCACCTCTTTCAGACATCTATGAGAGGTAAAGGACCAATAAATTACACATCAAATGCAGAAAAATAGCATCATAGTGCTAGTTTTCCAGTACATACAAACTGATTGTTTTTCTTTTCAACTGCACTATTTATCTACTGCAACAATTATGATGGAATGTAAGAAAGCTAGAATACCAAAAAAACCAAAAATCGATTAAAAGATTCAGGGGGAAGTCACTACTATCATAATCAATGCTTAAAGAGAATAGGAAAAAAATAATTCGGTGGCATGTAAATTTCATTACAAATTTTGCAGCCATTGCTTGTAGATCAATTCTTGGTATAAGCTTCACCGTTGCTTTTTTTCTTGAATTATTCACAGCCACAACCTGCAGCAGTTGACATGATAGGAATAAGTATTTAAAATAGCTAGAAATTACAAGTATACAACTGAAGAAAGACAATACCTGTGCCAGGTCACCTTTGTATTTACCATTCTTCACACGAGTCCACATGCCTTCAGAAACTTCATTGCACTTAGTCCTTACAGAAAGTAAATGAGAAATTTCATTTTTTGGAACTGGCAGCACTCGAGTGATATAAATACCACTGAGCCCTTTACATGCCTGACAAACAGGAAAATGCACAGATTGATTTTATACAAGAGAAACTCCAGAAATATATAATTCAAATCTCCAATATTTGAAGTATACACTTTACCTCATTAACATCACATTGCTTTTCAGCTTCAATGTAGATAAACCCTTTAATATGATCTACAGAAAATGCAGATATTATACGCAATTCAGTACCCAGTGATTTCAAGTCCACAAACTTCTGCATCAGACAAAAAGCTGAGTGCCGCTCACGCCCAACCTACAGATGAAAAGTTTGGTTAAAAGGAAAACAAAGTACAAAAGGGAGGTTTCTGCAGGTTTACAAGGATGATGCTTTAAATTTTGACAGCTCTAATCTTAAAATAAAGTTCTGAACATCATACCATGCATTTAACTTTCCAGATGGTTGGATCTTTAGAAGAGAACACTACAGAATCCCTGTCGATTGATTTCTTCTCAAAATCATCTCCAGCATATGTAAGAATTCTAGCACCATCTTTGTAACGTTCCTCCATCATTTTATCAAAATCTTCCTCATCCATCTCCTCCTCCTTGAGGATAAATGGTAGGCTCTGAGCCTTTGCTGGTTCATTGTTGACTTTTGCCCCCGTATTGAAATCTTCTTCCATAAAATCTATTGATACAAGTTTTGCAACATTCAATCAGGTATAGAAGTGATAACATATAACTAAATCGCGCAATTGAACACTAAATTCATCAAACAGAACCTTGTTGCAGCTACTATCCCCTTTCGAAACCAGAAAACAATATCCAGAGTTTGAACTGATCAAGTGCATAAGAACATATCAAATCATACTCAGAAGCTAAACAAACAAGCTAGAATTCCAAAACAACATGCCAGTAACAGACAATATTTTTCCATCCCATTATCAGTCTTACATGCCCTTTGGTAATTGTAAAAAAAAAGGTAAAGAATTTTTAGCTTTGGGTTTAGACAGTTGGTGTGAATTTAAGCAGGGATGAGGCAGCGAAACACTTTTGAAAATTACTATAAAGAGATATATAATCTACACACATCCTCCAAATTAAATAAAACATGGATATAATGGATGAAAGTTAAACTAGCATATGGATTAAGACCCTTAGGTTGCAATATTTGACCAGTTGGTCTAGAAGAGAATTCACCTATATTTCATCAAATTTCAGGATTTTCTTTTCTTTTCCTACAGCCACCAACAATATCATATATTCTTATTCTTTCACCCAAATCATCTTCAACTTACATTGCACATCACATTTTAAAAGAAGCACACAACTTACATGGAAACTAATGTATACAAGTTTCTAATATTCTTATCAGGTCAATAATATTCTGAAAGTAAGAAACATCTTTGGCTCCCTTTTATTAATATCTATACTACTTAATATTAGGGTGAAAAAAAGATAAACTCTGCTGCTTTTCACTATCTCTGGACCATATATTTTCAGTGTGTCCTAATTGGGCTGTCACCATTGAGTAAAATTACATAAAACACGGTGTTCTAGTCCTGCTTATGCTGAAGCATTGAGCATCTTTATTATGGAACCATGATTTTTAACACACAGCTAAACAAATTCCACTCACGTTTACTACCAGAATCCACACAATTGTCAAGACAAATTCAAAATCACACCTTATAAACTTGCAAACTACTTAAATTTAAAAATAAACAGAAGACAAACGTCTAAGGTCAAAGTGTTGATTTCTACGTAAGCTTCTAAACATTACCTAATATTCTCTTGGTGTGGTTTAAAAGAAAGAACATCTTCTAATGTGTAATAGAGCTGCAAATATGGTCCTTCACTGTTACAGTTACTATCTAATATACAAATTGTCTCCCATGGCTAAATTATCTGGTTCCTCTGTTTTTCTCATCCAAAAAGGATGAGGGAAAGAAAAACTATTCCACGGAAGAAATGACTTTATATGACTCCACCTATATTCTATAGTTACATTTCAAGCGAAAATCCACCATGAACAAGAAATAAATGGTTCTTATGCATCTCTTGCATAATTATATCATTTAACATTGCCAAACATTCACAAAGATGCAACATAGATGTAGTAGATAAAGTAAGAGACTAAGAGGGCAACATCCAGTTGGTCCCAGACCCAGACATTACTCTCCAATGGGTCATTTGAAAACCACTAGACAAATTTAATAATATAGGAAGTTAATGCAATTCCTGTTTGGTTGTTTAGCAAAAAGCAATGGTATTCTGTTGAAACAAAATTAAAAAAACAGACATTACTTTCTTCCTAGAGGCCACTTGGAGCCCGGATGAGACATGTATGCCTGAGAAAATAAAGTGTGTGAATCTAATAAAGCAGAAAACCAAAATGTTCCAAGAACAATACGCAAATTGATCCTCCCCCCTCTCCCCCACATCGCCAATACAAACATAAAACATTATTCTGCAGACATTTCCTCTAAAACAAGTCAAAACCTGACATAAAATCTCATTCTCTTCAACGTCTTCTACTTTCCAGACCAATAACCCCAGCAATCAAATTAAAACACAAAAGTCTTTTACCCCTCAACAGCCACCCATCTTCACTAAAGAACCTTGAAAATGCATAAAAATAAATAAATAAATAAAACTCGTATAGAATAATTCACAAAAAAAAAAAAAAAATCAATCAGAACCTTTTCTTCCACTAATCCAAACCGAAAATCACATTGAAGCCAAGAAATGCACGAAGACCACGCTCCATAGTCAACATTTAGGGCACAGACAGGTAGGAAGGGGGCGGATCAACAATCCAAAAAAATCAGAAATTGACCACGAAACCCCCAAACAGAGATGTACAACCAGAATAAAAGAAACAAAATCGGTTGTATACCATCATCAAAGTCACTGTCGTCGCTGAAATCGCTGTCATCTACCTCAGCAGCGATGTCTTCAAAGAACTGAAGTACTCCATGGTTCCTCCTCTTTCGGCCACCGCCAGACCTGTCATTTTCGTCGCTGACCTTTCTCTTCCCGGCTCGATCTTTTCCGGCCACCTCCTTACCCTTCAATGTCATTTCCGATGAGAATGCAAAGCCTCGCCCTGCAAGACCAACACAATTTGCATGTGGGAAGCTGAAGTGAGTGCTTAGACTGACACGGTGACAGGCACATTTGAATAGATTTTTCGCCAAATGGGCTAGAAAAATAAACGTAAAGCCGGGGGCTTTCTGGTTCGGCTGGGTCCGTTGTTTAGCAGTACTCTTCAGAACCAGAAAATAAAACTCATTTACTGGACCTACCCAGACCCAAATCCAATGGGCCGCTACCGAAATTTTTTCTTTTCCTTTTCTTTTTCTCCAAAATTAATTTTCTGAATAAAAAGACATAGATAAACAAATGTCAAAAAAAATAAAATTTAATACAAAATAAAATGTTAAACTGAATAGTTATTATCACATAATTTTATTTTTTCTTTAGTGTTGAAGTTGGCTTTTATATCTATTTGTTCCAATGATATTAAAAAATTAATTTAGGCATTAGTTAAAACTTAGATGATAGTTTCCAATGTCAACTTTGCTGAATTTTTTTCTTTTTTGGTTACCTAAACTACGTTCTCTTTCACAAATTAAAAAAAAAACCCCGATCTAGACTCATAATTATATATTTTATCTAATTAAAAATATATCATTTATATTAAAATTAGAAAATAAAAAATATATATAAAATGACTCGATATTATGTAATAGTAATTATATTTAATTGTTTCCTCTTTTTCTAAGTGCCATAAATTTATTATTTGGTTAAAAAATTTTGAAGTTTTGATTTGAGGTTTTATTTACCAAAAATTGGATTTAATTTTGATTTTCATGTAAGCTCATATTTTTATTTGATATAAAGTACTATCAAGTATCAACTAGCTTGTAACAACATGCATTAAAAGTATAATCGCAATAAATAAACAAAAAATCTCTTGAAATTGTTATTGGATGCTGAAGTGATTTTATTTTATTTTTTTCTGTGAAGAGGTAAGCTGAATTTCAAGAAAAAATTGATGGTCTAAAAGAAAAAAAAAATTAAGTTAATAAATAAATATGTGATTGTCAATCAGTCTCAAATTGATTATATATTTATCTCATTATTAAAACACTGAATTTGCTTTTGTTTTAAACTTTGCCACTCAAAAAGAAAAGCTCCTCATGGTAAACAACTAAACAAAATGTGAAAATTCTCTTCTCTATGCTATAAATGTGGTGAGTACAACACATAAATTAAAAAGGATGAACAAATTAGAATACTCAAAAATAATTTTTACTTTGTTGATATCAAATTGAAAACATACAATGAGTATTTATAAAACTCATAATAGTAACTCTAAAGTCACATAACTAAATAAGCACAAATATGACTTAAACACTCATTACCCTAGACATTAAGGACTCCAACTCATTACTACTATTTTATTACACATTAACAACAACAACAACAACAACAACAAAAATAAAAATAAAAAATTCCACTAGCACACAATAATTTATAGCTACCCATCATAAGAAATTAACTACCTCTTAAAACCCATTATATCAAAATAACTCACACCTTTCTAACTTCCATTAACAATTTATCACAGGAAAATAAAGTTTATTATTTTTAACACTTCCACTTAAACTTAATTTACCTTTCTAACTGCAAGCAATTCTCTCAATCCTTGAAAGACTTCAAATTTAAGTAGTTTTGTGAAAATATCAACAACTTGATAAAGAGACTTCACAAATTTGACTTCCACCTCTTTCTTGGCAATACACTCACGAATGAAATGATATATTGTGTCTATATGCTTGCTTCTATCATGGAAGACGGGATTCTTTGTCAAAGTTAGTGCAGACTTGTTGCTAACAAAAATTTGGGTTGGTTCTTTTTGTGGCTCTTGTAACTCATTCAATAATCTTTTTAACCAAATGGTATGACAAGTACAAGAGGTAGCAGTAACATATTCAAACTCGCAAGTTGAAAGAGAAACAATTGACTACTTCTTTAAAACCCAAGAAATTACATTATTTCCCATGAAAAATACAAAACCTATGATTCTTTTTCTATCGTCCAAATCTCTGGCAAAATCACTATCACAATATCCCACAAGATCAATAATATGTGAAGAAGAATAAAATAGGCCATAGTCAAGTGTACCTCTTTGGTAGTGAAGAATTCTTTTAGCCGTTTTCACGTGAGTAGAAGTAGAGATTCCATGTAACGACTCACTACTCCAATAGCATAAAAAATGTTTGGCCTTATGCAAATCAAGTATCTCAAACTTCCAACAAGACTTCTAAATAATGTGGGATCTACCTTCTTTCCAACATCATGCTTCGACAACTTCACTCCACATTCCATGGGTGTATGAATAGAGTTGATATCAAGCATCTGGAATTTCTTAAGAACATCTTTTGCATAGCCTTCTTGTGAAATAAAAATTACACCATCAATTTGCTTCACTTCAATGCCCAAGTAGTAAGATATTAGCTCCATATCAGTCATCTCAAATTTACAAGCCATTTTCTTCTCAAAATCTACAAACATGGTTGGATTGTTTCCTGTAAAAATTAGATCATCCACATAAAGGCAAACAAATAAAACATCACAATTTTCACGTGCCTTCACATAAAGTACATATTCAGATGGACATCTAACAAACCCATTTTCTTAAAAATACTTGTCAATTCGATTATTCCATGCTCTTGGTGCTTGTTTTAGGCCATACAAAACCTTTTTTTAGCTTCAAAACTTTGTCTTCTTACCCTTCAATTACATAACCCTCAGGTTGCTTAACATAAACTTATTCTTCAATAAAACCATGGAGGAAAGCAGATTGTACATCCAATTGATAAATCTTCCAATGCTTATGAGCTACAAAGGAGATTAACAATCAAATTATTTCTATGTGAGCAATAGGAGCAAACACCTCTTCATAATCGATCCCCTGCTTTTGTGCTTATTCTTTTGCAACTAGCCTCACTTTGTACTTCTCAACTTCTCCTTTTGCAATTTTCTTTGCCTTGTACACCCACTTCAGTCCAATAGCTTTATGATTTTTTTAGAAGATTTGCCAACTTTTAGGTATCATTTTTTTCAATAGTTTTTATCTCCTCATCCATTGCTTGTCTTTACTTATTGTCATTTTCAACTTCTTTCAAAAAACAATGGTTCACTATCTGCAACAAGACAAAATAAATTAACATCTTCTATCACTTTTGTATTTTCATAAAGATTAAGAAGACTTCTTGTTTTGGTGACCCTTCACTTGAACTTTTTTCTGATGAAGGAGTTGGTGATGGAGGTGGAGTAATGGCTTTCAATGGTGTCTTTATTTCTTGTTCTTCTTCAAAGTAAGGAAAAAAATTGTAATTTTCTTCCTTTTGAACATCCCAATCCCATGTTTCATCTTCATTGAACTCAACATCTTTACTAACTATGATTTTTTCATTCCTTAGGTTATATAGCTTGTACCATTTAGAATTTGAATCATAGCCAATAAATACATACTTCACACTTCGATTATCAAGTTTAGATTTCTCTTGATCTAGTACATAGGCATAGGAGATGCTTTCAAAAATTTGCAAGTGAGAAACATTTGGCTTCTTTCCACTCCAAGCTTCTTGAGGTGTTTGATTCTCCACACCTTTGGTTGGACAAATAAATTGCACAAGAAACAGTTTATGTCTAAAATTCTTTAGGTATATTCTTAGATTTCATCAATCATCGGGCCATATTAAGAATTGTTTTATTCTTCCATTCTACTACACTATTTTGTTGTGGTGTCCTATGAATCGTTAAAGGACAACGAATCCCTTGTGTTTCACAAAAGATATTGAACTCATTTGAAGTGAATTCACTTCCTCTATCAGACTTTAAAGATTTAATTATATGACCACTTTCTTTTTCAACAAGAGTTTTAAACTTTTTGAGCATCTCAAAAGCCTCTGATTTTAAACTTATGTTTTGCGAGTATAATCATCAATAAAAACCAAAAAATAATGATTTTTTTTATTAAATGAGCATGGCTTGATTGGTCCACACACATCGGTATGAATAAGCTAAAGTGGCTCGATTACTCTTGTAGCTTCTTTAGGAAAACTCTTTCTTACATGTTTTCCAAGGAGGCATGCTTCACACAATTGATTTGGGTTGTCAATAAATGGCAACCCAGACACCATCTTCTTCTCTCCCAAATTCTTGAGTCATCCAAAATTTAAGTGACCCAACCATATATGCCAACCTTGTGCACACATTTTCAAACATTTGACAACATCGGTTTGAAGATTCAAAATAAACATCCTGTTTCTTGTCATAGACACCTTAGCAATAAAATTAACATCTTGGTCTCTTAGCTAAAGGCTTTTATCTTTCATATGGATTTCATAACCCTTCTCCAAAAGTTGTCTAAAACTTAAAATGTTACTTTTTAATTTTGGAACATAATAAACATCACAAATGAGCTTATGACCACCATCTTTCAAAGAAATTAAAATGATACATTTTCCTTTGATTGGAATTATGGAAGAGTCTCCAATGGTCACAAATCCATTCACTTTTTCATCAACCTCCAAAAATATGCTTTTGTCTCCACATCTATGACTGCATGCACCATTGTCAAGGTACCATGAACTTTTGATCACTTCCATTTCATCTCCTTTGAATGCAAGCAACAAAGTTGGCTCTTCTACTTCTTCTTTGTATTCAAATAGATTAGCATTCTTTTTAACAACATTAGTATTGCAATATTCCAAAGCAAAATGACCAAATTTATGACAATTGTAGCATTCAACATTGTTTTTGTCATACCTCTTCTCATTTGGTCTTGCATAATTTTCTCTTCCTCTTCCACGGCCTCTTGATGATTGTTCGCCTCTTCTTTCGTTATTATTCTTAAAATGATATCCTCCTCTTCCTTATACACTACCATGACCACGACCACGACCACGACCACGACCTCTTTGGTTTTTTTCTTGGACATCATCTTTTTCTTTGAAAGAAACCTTGGCTTAAAGAGCTTGTTCAAGCGGCTTTTCTTCCTTCTTCTTAAATCTTTCTTCATTGGTTTATACTGATCCCATGAGTTGCTAAATAGACATGGTCTCCAAGTTTTTCAATTCTTCGATTACAACAACAATGTAATCAAATTTTGGTTGCAAAAAACGAAGGATTTTCTCCACCATTCAAACATCTTCTACTTTTTCTCCATACCTTTTCAATTGGTTGACGGTGACTAGCATTCATGAAAAATAATTTGAAATTGACTAGAATTCTTTCATGTGCAAGGCTTTAAAATCTCCTCTCAATGTTTGGAGTCAAATCTTCTTCACTTTTTCAACTCTTTGAAGAGAGCTTTGCAAAATCTCCCAGGCTTCCTTGGCAGTAGTTACTAGTGCCACCTTCTCAAACATAGACTCATCCAACCCTTGATAGATGAGGGTGAGAGCTTGTTCGTCCTTCTTCCTAGCCTTTTGTAAGGCATCATTTTGAGCCGCAGACAAAGTAACTTCATTTTGTGGTTCGTCATATCTTTTCTTTACGATCTCCCATGCATCTTGTCCACCAAGCAAAATTTTCATACGAAGACACTAATTGTCATAGTTGTCTTTAGTGAGACGAGGAAATTGAAATGAGAACATTCATGTTCAAGTAGACATCTCTCAAACTTACCAAATTAGAACGCTTGGCTCCAATACCACTTTGTTAGAAATGTGGTGAGCACAACACACAAATTAAAGAGGATGAATAAATTGGAATACTAAAAAATAATTTTTACTTTCTTGATATCAAATTGAAAACATACAATGGATATTTATAAGACTCATAATAGTAACTCTAAAGTCCCACAACTAAATGTGCACTAATATGACTTAAACACTCATTACCCTAGACATTAAGGACTCAAATCCATTACTACAATTTTATTACACATTAACAACAACAACAAAAAAACTTCCACTAGCACACAATAATTTATAGCCACCCATCATAAGAAATTAACTATCTCTTAAAACCTATTACATCATAATAACTCACACCTTTCTAACTTTCATTAACAATTTATCATAGGAAAGTAAAATTTATTATTTTCAACACTCTAGCCTTTATATTTATGTATGACTAAGAAGATTGAACTTAAAAGTTTATAAATAAACCAGGGATGTGCCAAGTGAGATGGTCTTTCTTAAGCTTCTTCAATTGTCAAAAATCAAATAAAATGTCACTAAGACTCCCTATGCACCTTTATTTGATTTTCTCTTTAGGCAGACAAACTGTAATGAGCAACTGAGCAAGATTCCCATGCAGTAACAAAGCATACATAAAAAATAATAAATAATAAATAAATAAATAATTTTAAAAAACTACAAGAACAACAAAGAAAGTTTATAGTAAATTACTAAGACTTGGAGTGTATCTGCTGCTGCATTTTTCTCATTCATACTTCTCCCATTTTTATATCAGCACCAAAATGAGTGAAACAAGTCCACCAAATAATGAATCAGCGAAGCATTGACTCCCATTACAATTGATCAATTCCTCCCCCAGGCTTTCTTATCAACCTCAATACAGCCGTTTCCTTCTTAGCCTCCTTCTCATACAAATGCCTTGTGAGCCTCACACACAGCAAATATGACCCAATTGGACTTGCCATTCCCCCCAATATTGTACAATGTTGAGTAGTACTTAAGGACAAAGACTTCAGATATTAAAGCAAACAGTAATGACCAGTTTGCTCCAAAATATAACCCCAAGTATTTTTTGAGGCTACATAGAGACCATTTGAGACGTTAAACGCCATCAGAAAGTGCTCGATACATGATAATTGAAGGATTGAAGTCAGCACAAAGGGGCGTGTGAATTCGAGTTTAGGTATGATAAGATCAGAAGCTACGCCTATCATAACCTTTCCAAGATAGATCCATATACTTATTAAGGGAAACAAATGTGATTATGCTATGAGCAGGGCATCCGAAAGAGGTAACTATATGATCCAAGTCGTTAACCACTGTTACTGTCTCACCCAGTCCACAGATTGTGGCTTAGAACAAATTTACATGTCAATGCTGAAAATGGCTTGTAGTATGGTATAGTCTTCACCGCTATTTGAAGGTTCAAACATGATTTTCCTACAAGTAACTTGCTCTTGGACAGTTTGTTCTGCTCGAGACAGAGTAGCAGGACTCTCTTGGTTAGGCTTCTCAATAAGTATTTTCAAAGTTTGTGAGGAGGATCTGTACCACAAAAGTCCATCTTTCTGATTTTCCAAATCTTATATTATCTTTCCAAATGACAACACCAAGTGGGAGAATGAGCAAGAGAAGCATCGATATCATGCTCCAGTAAAAAGCAGTCTGTATGAAGTGGACACTTTTCTGTACTACGATTATGATCAACAGAAATGCGGCAAAGCCTAGAGACATGTAGACTAAATTGTAGAAGACTTTGGCATCATTTTGGCTGCCGGGTAGAATTGTGTTTCCTCTAACAGGTAGAAAATCGAAAGATATAGCAGTTGGAAACAATGCAATAACCAAAAATAGAGACTTTGAGTCATTTCCATAGAAAGCATAGTTCCTATGTTTGTAAAACAATGAGAATTGACATGAACAAACAGGTATAAGCACACATTCCAGTCTTGGGGTTTGCCTATTTTTTTCTCACTACAAGTCATACCATGAAGTAGCCAAAAACATTCAAAGCCTCACCAATTGTGGCTTTTGTTTCATCTTAAAGACTACAATTGCAAAAGAATACCAACACATAATTTATTCTCCTCCCAAAACAGGTTTAGTTACATATAGAAAGCAGGGAAACATAAAAGAATATATATAAAAGCAGAAGTAGATAATCACATAAATTAAAATCTATTCTACAGATAATCAACCTGCTAATTAATCAAATAAGATGTAAAAGCAGACAATATAAAACATTTACATGAACTTATTGCTTTAAAATGTCCTCTAATAGAAAATACTTCATATTCATATTGCTTTGAGAATAGAAACTAAAATCATTAGTGATAGAAAAACAAGGTACAGAATAATAGTATTAGATGATGAAATTTAAATCCAGAACCAACAGGTTTCAACATCTCCATCTTAATCAGTTGATCAACTAACATCTCATCGACTCACCAATATTTAGTTCTTTTTTTAATCATGTTTTTGATGTTGGAATATGTAAAGTTGAAATTATTTATAACAAGTTGCTTCTAGTTAAATTAATTTATAAAATTATTATAAGCTATGCTAAGTGATGATTATAATTTTGTAATCAACTAAGTTTGACCCATTTTGAGTTTGAACCTTGTCATCTACCACATCTTTTTAACAATTATACAATTTACATATTGGGCCTATCTATTAAAAGAAAATATCGAGTTCACACGTGAGATGAGTGTTAAAATATACAAATGATGAAAGAATCTCACTCGCTACACTTTTGAGGTTTGAGATGAAGTGGTAAATAAAAACTCAACGTGATCAATCCAAACCAAATTAGCGCGCCAAGATTAATATTATTGTCTGAAAAGTAAAATACAAAGTCAGTTCACGGTTAATGCAAACTGGTCCTGGTTAATTTCTTGTCCATGTCTTAGGCTTGGCTCCATTTTGATAGTTACTATAACAGACAATTCAAATAATTACAACAATGGGATGATGTCGTCTCCAAGGTCGAATAACCATAGTTTGACATGCGTTGAGATTTTATTTTAACTTTTAAACTCTTTTCCTCAATTTATGTTTAATTGTTAGCTTGAGTTTGAACTCGTTGTAGAGTAATATGTGATTAAAATCATATAAATGAATCCCATTAGTAAAAGCTATTATATATCCTTCTCTGGTCCATACACCAATTACACCCTAACCTTGCCAAACTTATATATAGCACAGAAAAGCGTTAGCATTATTTTCGTCGTATATAGTACTTAACCCTTTAATTAACACAAGCCATAGTTTGCAAAAATGTGGACATACATGTGTTTAATGAGTGCTAGAATCCCAAATATTTTTCCCAATTAGTAGTTTTAATATATATATGTTCAAAATTACCCATGTCACAACATATTTGTGTATACTTTACTCTTTTGTGTTTTTGTGAATGTGAAGAATGAAATACACAGCTAGATCGTTTATAAATAAGTCAGCAAATGACACAAATTGTCACTCACAAGTAAAAAATATTATGTAATATTATGTAATCACTAACAATATGAAACTTCATCCTTAAAATTTCAGAAGATGAAGTATGCATAATACTAAAATGTAGAGAAGGTTGGTTATAGTCATTATTTGATATTATAACTAAACTACATATGCATGTCATGTGGGTTGCTTGCCCCTACTTTCTTCTGGGATATGTCCTTCCACAGAGGGCATTATTATTGAGTAGAAAAGGGCAAAGGCAAATGAACCTTTCAAGTTCTTAGAGGGTGTGTCATGCACGTGCGTTATAGATGGGACAACAAAAAGTCCTAAATATATTACTTTAATTTTTAGTACTGATTAACCAACAAGAAGTTCATCTAGTTATCAAAAAAATATTCAAAAATACCTCTTTTTACGTACCCTATATATTTTTTCATTTTTTACAACAAAAAAATAAAATAAATAAACTACTTTTCAAAAGATTCTTCCCATTTTCTATTTTGCTATCAACACTTTTATATATTTTCTGAAGAACACTGGTACTAAAAATTGATATAAAATTAATTATCAATAATTCAGAAAAGGATATGTGCTAGAATCCCAAATGTTTTTTTTTCCAATTAGTAGTTTTTATATATATATATATAAATTGCCCATGTCACAACATTTTTGTGTATATACCTTACTCTTTTGTGTGTCATTCACAAGTAAAAAAAAAAAAAACTTAAAAAACAATTTCGGAACTCCTAAAGCTGCACATAGGTACATAGTTTTGATATTTTCTTCTTCTTTTTTTAAATAAATAAATATATATAAAAAAAAAAAAAAAATACATCATTCTTTGATACTAATGGAGTTTTTAAATTTGAGACTTCAAATTAGAATTTTTGTAAATTCTAACTACTAAAATATATCTTAAAATGTTTAGTTGTTTTTTTAGCTAGAAGATGGAAGATAAAAAATATTATGTAATCACTAACAATATGAAACTTCATTCTTAAAATTTCAGACATGAAGTATGTATAATACTAAAATGCAGAGAAGGTTGGTAATAGTCATTACTATATAACTAAACTACATATGCATGGGTTGCTTTCCCCTAATTTCTTCTGAGATATGTCCTTACACAGAGGGCATTATTATTGAGTAGAAAAGGGCAAAGGCAAATGAACCTTTCAAGTTCTTAGAGGGGGTGTCATGCATGTGTGTGTTATAGATGGGAGAACAAAAAGTTTTAAATATATTGCTTTTACTTTTAGTACTGATTAATCAACAATGGGTTAGTTTACTTGTTAAAAAAATATTCAAGAAGACCTTTCTCTACGTACCGGCCTATCTATTTTTTTTATTTTTTACACCACAAAATGATAAACAAACTATTTTTTTGAAAGATTCTTCCCATTTTCTATTTTGCTATTAACACTTTTTATATATTTTATGAAGAACACTAATCAAAGGGTACTAAAATTTGATATAAAATTAATTATCAATAATTCAGAAAAGGAAATGTGCTAATTTATTGCACAAGTTGTGTCCTAGATCTAATCTTTAAGAGCTACAAATGAATGCTTTCCCTTTTGTCAAAAAGAATAGCTAGCTTTAGCAAGATGAAGTTTTTGAGAATAAATTCAATGTGTTAATTAGAGTAATATTTTTAATAAATAAAATTATATCGTTAGTTCAATTACTATAATTTTTATTTTTTTTAGCTTTGACAACATAATAAAATAATCATCATGTCATATTGAAATATAAGAACTTTTTATGTTAATGTAGAAGATTTATTAATAATTAGGAAATAGTCAATTTCTTGCATAAATTAAGAATAATCGATTCACTAATTACGTAATCATCATAATAATAATAACCTTGACACAAACTCTGAAAGGGACAAAAATCATAAATGTTTATTCAATTAAAATTGAATTATAATAATGGGAAAATATCAACTTGAACAGCTGGAACAATAATAATTGAGCATACAATTGGATATTAATTATTCAATTAATTAAAGAAAACTATCCTTGTCCTGTTGTAAACCTTAGTCTATTCCCCATCTCCCTAATAGTCAACATTCAAAGTCTTTTCCTTCACTCAAAACCAAAAATGTATTATCTTTTTATATATAATAATATAAAATAGTTGAGCAAAAAAAAATATAATAATATAAAATAAGAATTTTTTTAACGGGTGCCTATAAAAGTCTTGTTAAGGTGATAAATATAAAAATTTTATATTATTAATTACAGTAATTGACCATGATTTCAGTGATGCATAATAAATAATTTTTTATTTTTAAAATATTTTAAATTTCAAAATCCATTTCATCAAGTGCGACACTAGTTAGAAAAACCCACAAAATAAATTCAGTCTCATTTTCAAAACTTGGAAACCACGAGTCATGATGAAAACAAATTGGAGTAATCGAGTCAATGAACATCGCACTAAAAATATATATATATAGAAGAAAATTATGTAATTTATTCAGTGAAATTTGAAAACAACCAAGGGAACAACTTCTTCTTCTTTTTTCATATATATATTAAATAAAACCAACCTAAGAAATTAAAATACAAAATGAAAAAATAAAAATGACACAAATTGAGTGTTACATAGCCAGATTTCTAGTTCATATGTATTTACAATAATATCCTTTTGGTTCTTCCATATTTCTAATAATTAAAGCTTGCTGTTTATGACTGCCAACAATTCGATCCTTACCCACTTTTAGTCTCTGCTACTCTGTTTCCGGTGGTGGTGCCACCGTTTTGGACCACCGCCATTTCAGCCTCGGCCGCCTTTGCCTGGTCCCGGAATTTCTTGTATATGTCACTTTTATAAAACTTGTTTGTCCTAACCACCAAAATAAGTGAAACAAGAGCACCAAAGAAAGTTGCCGCAGTGATAATAATGAATGACAACTTAAAGCAGTTGACACCAACACAATCCAATTCCTCACCTGATTTCCTTCCAAGCCCTGATGCTTCCAATTGCTTCACAGCCTCCTTGTCATATAAATGGCCAGTTACCTTCACATTAAGCAAATACAACCCAACTGGACTAGCCGCGGACCCAAAGTTGTACAAAGTTGAGTAATATTTCAACCCAAATAGCTCAGAAATTATTGCAAAAAGCAAAGGCCATTGTGCACCAAAACAAAACCCAATAATAATGGATGCTACATAAAGACCATTTGGGACATCAAATGCAATCAACACGTGACCAACACATGTCAATAGTAGTGTTAGAGTGAGCATAAGAGGACGAGGAAATCTGTACTTGGTTAAAAAATGTTCTGAAACAAACCCAGAAAATACCCTTCCAAGGTAATTCCATATGCTCACTAGGGACACAAATGTACTTATACTCCTCTTCGGGTACCTTAGGGATTCCCCAATCTGTCCCAAATTGTCAATAGCTGTTAAAGTTCCTCCAATTCCACAAATTGCAGACAAGAACAAAATCAACATATCAATGCTGAATAATGCTTGAAGAATTGTGTAGTCCTCACCTCTATCTGGGGGACTAAATATACTTTCCCACCATTTCACTTCCTTTTTTTCTATTCTAGTACTAGTACTAGAAGGAGAGGATGAAAGGACTATTGTTGAATCCTCCGAAATGACCTTTTTGCCCTCGGTACCAGTAACAATTTTCACCGGTGAAGTATCAATATCAATTAGGGCTTGTTTCTTCCCCTGCCAAATTTTGTACTCCTCCACGAAAACAACCGCGAGAGGGAGGAACAGCAAGAAGAGCACCACACCAGCACTTACACCGTACTCGCCTTGTGTGAATGACACCTTCTTTTGTATGATGATTATAATCATTAAAAATCCGGCAAGGCCAAGAGAAATATATAAGAAGTTATAGAAAACCTTGAGCTCATTTTTCTGCCGGACAACCTTCATGATCCGAATAGTACGGAGGAAAGCAAAGGAAATAGCTGCCGGAAGCCATCCAATGAGTAAAATCAATGCCTTAGTGTCATTGAAATAAAAAGCAAAGTATAATTGAGTGATAATTGCACCACTTAATCCAACATAACCTTTGAGAATCCCTAAAACGACGCCGCGACTTTCCGGGAAGTTTTTTACACAAGTGACAAGGGATCCAGTATTAGCAAAAGCTTGAGAATTTGCACCAATACAAATATACAAACACATTTGCCAAACTTTTGGTCGTGCAATTTTTTCGGTAACGGCTAACCAAATCATGAAATAACCGAAAAAGTTTAAGACAGCACCAATGATTAGGACAACCCAAGGTGGAGTTACCTCATTGATTAAGCCAGAGAGGACACCAACGTTTGCTCCTAAATCTTTGAAGAAACTTAGGAGGTTAAGGGTGGATTGGTCGTAGCCGAGGACGGATTTTATGTCGGGAGAGTAGAGACTGAACATGTAGGTGGCACCGGCAGCTGCCATTATTAGAAATGATGCAAACACCACGAACCACCGTCCGGTTATGAATTGAAGAGTTAGGCTTTTGATGTCGGCCCAACCTTGAACACTGATGGGAGCGCCACCTCTACCTGCTCCGGCAACCGCCATGTCTGTTATTGTATGTGTTATACAACCAACAGTCTTTGTATTAAGTTTGTAATAGGAGCTAGTTAGTTATAGAAGAGATGGGTGTGGAGAAGTTTATATAAATAGACACACAAAGTGTACATGTGTGTGCATGTGTGTGAGAGAAAGAGGATCTTGCATTGAGACTTTTTTAGTTGACTTGTTTGCAGTATAATTTGGATAAAATGGATAAGTACAAAAATATAAATAAGGAAATCCAAATAGTGAGTAATAAATACTAATACATATATGTTGTTCCAAATTCATGTAATCGGGGGAGTGATTTGCGCACCAATCATATTTGATTGGTAGACTCATTTTTTTTATTTTTTTAATGTGGGTCCCATAGGAGCCCCACTTATTTTTTTAATTAAATTCTCCTAAATTATTGACAGCTAGTATTTGTTTTTTAAGTTTATATTCCTAAAATTAATTATCATTTTTTGAAGGTGTACTTAGGACATAATAACTACTGATTTTTTTGGTGAAAATAGTTAGGGATACTCGTAAACCAAATAATAATAATAATTAGCGATACCAGTGGATTAAATTATAATTAAGATTAAAAAAAAAAATTAATGAGTGTTGTGAGCACACTTAAATGTGATATATATATATATATATATATATATATATATATATAATTAATTAATTAATTTCTAGCATTTATTACACTAATTAATTTTAATGTTATTTAATTAATTTTTTTTTTCTTGGGTATCTCCACAAGCAGTGTTGTGTAAACCCTCATCTAGAGGTGGAACTTGAACTGAAATATTAGGATTATGTATTATTCAATTTTCAAAAAATAATTCGTTATAATATTCGAATTCGAATCCGAACTTGAATTATTTGAAATAATATATTTTATACTAAAAAAAATTAAATAAAAAATTATTTTATTTTATCAAAATACCCTAAAAAGTACGAATTCGAGTTCATATTTCTAATCAAATGTGAGTTAAATTTATAATTTTACCAAATATGAATCCAAATATTCGAATTTGAACTCAAATTTTAGTTTATGTTCGAATTACTATTCAAATTTAAATTTGTGTACAAGAATTCGAATTCAAATAGTGCATTATTCAAAATTATTCAATTCAAATTAACCCTACGCTCGTCTAATCTCTCGTTGCGACTAGAGGTCTCCCAACAATTGCTTGCTCCAATGTTAGAACTTACATTTTTTCACCCGGAGAGTGTAACTCACTTATCACTCTACCTAACTCTTGTTGGTTTTATTACTTTTTTTTAAATATTTTATATTTTAAAAAATAAAATTCTAATAAATGTTATAATCACACTTATTAAGATTTTAGAAATAAAATATTTGTAATATTTATTATCATAATTAACCATGATATTAGTATTATTTAATACATAAATTACTATTTTTGAAACATTTTAATTTCCAAAAAACACATTTATATATTGCATCTTGACAATTTCCTTTAGGATGTCAGTTACGATAACCCTATCAAAAATTATATCCATTGCATGTTAAGAAGTATTCTCGGAATACAATTTTAAAAAACTAAGATAATATTAATTGTCAGAAATATTTTAATTAACCACTGAGATCCCCTCGATTGAAGCCCTATGTATATAATTATTGGTTAAAAGTGCAACCTTCATCTTTAAAGTCTTTAACACGACGCAAATAGTATAGCATGATTCAAGTAAATTAAATACTTGGAAAGTTTGACTTCTTAGACTTGAATGTCCATCCTTCTTTTTGCAATCAATGCCCGTGTTTTATTTGATTTTTAAAGCAGGTTTTGAATTTAAGATTTTTTTATAATAGAGATTTTATTTTTGTGTGTTAGAATTTTTAAAATCCTAAAATCTGAAATTAAAAAAAAAATCAAACAAAAAATAAAAGAAGCTCAAATAAATTTTAATAATTATTTTATTTAAATAAATATAACTATAATATTTGTTAAATTAATTTTTTTCATAATTTTAATACTCAATATCTTTTTCAAAAAATAAAATCAAATAATTTTTTAATATCTAACTGCACTTTTACATGCATTCATCAAAATACTTTTTAACCTTTTTATACACACAACTTAACCAAACAGACCTAATAATTTTTCATATGTATATCTTCATTATTAGCAACTTTATATTCTTATCATGGTTTATAATTCTTATTAAAACACATAATTAACTTTTAAAATCTTAATAATAACTTGGCTTTGCATTAGGAAATAGTACAAATAGATGAGATTGGCTTTGCGTTTGTTGTCGATAAGATCTAATTTAAATATTTAATGGCTAAAATGAATGTGTTATACTCGTTGATTGCTGAATCATAATTGTAACATTATATATATATGTGTGTGTGTGTATGTATGTATGTATAGTGTGATCGATATAAAAATATTACTTCTATAACGAATGTTTTAAACTTTGTAATGATCCAGGAATGTTTTCGATTACTTCCATCCTCTAGGATTCAAATTTCTTAATCAAGACATTTTCTTATTCTCATGTTATCCATAAATACAATAATCTGCATAATTTAATATAAAATGACCAAAAAAGCTTTGCAAGATATAAAAACAACCTATTTACATTATCATTTTTGTGTCAAGTGTGCTTATTTCGTTAATTCATAAAATGTAAATTGAAGAATGAAATTTGATTAAGAAATTTTGAATTTTAAAAGATAAAATTGACTAAGAAAATTCATGAATGACAAAACTTAAAACTGATATAATCTTGAAGCACCAAAACAATAGTTAAGCCCATATTTTTCCTATCTTAATTAAAAATCTTGTCATTAGTAGGGCTGTGCAAGAAACTCGAAAAAATCAAATACCTAAACCGAACCGGTAATTCTATTTGGTTAAATTGAGATATTTTACTCATTTGGTTCGGTTCGGGTAGTTAAATTTAATACCCGTTATTTTCGGTTCGGTTCGATTACGGGTAGTGAGGTTGAGTGCACATGAGTATCCGTGGTTACCCGAAAATCAAAATATATAATATTTTTTTTTAAATTTTTTATTTATTTTTAATGTATTGTTGTGTTAATTTATAATTTTATATTTTTATTTGTGTTGAATATGTTGATATATTATGTTTTTTATATTTTTCTTTTATAATAACTAATGAATTTAAAAAATATGATATTCAAAAACAAAAAAAATATAATTTTTAAATTAATTTTAGTGAATATTGATAAATTTCGAGTAACCTAATACCCTAACCAAACTACTCATATTTTTTCGGTTCGAGTAATTTCGGGTTATGCCTATTCAGTTCGGTTCTTAAATTTTATTATCTAAAAAATTTTGTTCGGTTCAAAAATTTATCACTACCTGAACTAAACCGAACCGACCCGTGCACACCCCTAGTCATTAGTGTGATGATTAGGCAGGAAATATTTGACAATATTAAAGTTATTGTAATTACACATTTGATATACAGTCATATAAATAGACTTTGCTATGAAATTTCTATGAAAGACATCCTTAGCATCATTAGCATCTCCAAGACTCCAACTCCTCTGCTGAATAGATTATATATCAACCAAATAGTACAAATAATTAATAAATGTTATTTTCAAAAAAATAAAATTAATTTACTCATATTGCCTCTACTTAGATTGTTGATTAAAACATGCATATTAAACAATGATATATATATGACAAAGATATAAAATAATAATTTTCTCTTTAAACTTTCCGTGAAATGGTATAATATCTTTCTTGTTAGTGACCTTATAGCACCCTCCAAATTTGCAAACTAGAGATTCATTGCATAGGAAACAAAAAAGATATTTATTGAAATTTCCAGTTGATCTCTTTCTTTTATAATAATAATATCACTATCATCTTATAATTAACTAACACTCTAACCTCAACTTGAGTTTATTATTCTTCAATTATTAACAAAAATAATATTCAAATGTCATGCCTGTTTATTCAAATGCAAGTGGATGCACAAGTTAATAATTTTGTATATAAAATTTATGAAGCTATAATTTCGATAAGACACTCTACCAGTTAAAATTATATATATATAAAAAAAAATTACATTCCAGTAATAACAGTGACTTCTATATATATAGATTGACTAATTGTAGGGATAAAAAAATATATTATTATAATAGAAATTATTTTTGTTGAATTTATTTAATTTTAGTTATTTAATTAGTTTTTCTTAATGTTGTGCACAACTCGACTAATTAATTTATATAATCAATACTATACATTTTTAAAGATTTTACATTTTACAGTATATTCTAGCCAAAAAATTAGAACCTTTATAAAAAGGTAATTTTTTTACAACTAGGCAAATCTACTTGTAGTTAAATTACAATTATATTAAACAATGATAGAACATTGACTATTGGGTTAACTAGAAGAATCGTCATTTAAAAATTCAAAGATCTGAATCTCTTTGAATTGAACAATTTGCCAGAAATACAGTCTTTATCATAATATTATTTTGTTTAATTATATTAATTTACACCTCAACTGCTTTATTAATTAATCAGGTTTCTTCTATAACGTGTCAATGTCAGTGTCAGTGTCAATGCTTATGCATGTTACTCTTTTCCCAGTATAGCACTTCGTCAAAAACTTTTTTTTTTCTTTCTTTTGTACCAAAAAAAAAGTCATTGTTTTTTTCTTATCTATATATAAATAGAGAGAGAGAGAGAGAGTCAATGCCACAATTTTTACGGAATGAAAATTTTATATTTCTATCATTTGGAACATTTGTTGAAATTAAAGACACTTGAAAGTCATGGACTCCGAATTATATAATTAATAATTGAATGTCATGAAAATTATACCATTATATAGGGGATTAAAACATGGCAATTGAAAAGTACAGTTTTTTTTTTTTAGTGAGTATCCTTATAACACACATAATGTATATGAAAAGTTTGTAGAATTTAATTATTACATTAGTTAATCATGATTTCAATATTATTTAATTTTTACAAATTATATATATATATATTTTCACCTTAACAATTATTTTAAGAGTATTTCCTACAAAATTATGTCCATTAAATTTTAATTTCATGAAAATTAAATCTTGAAATAACTGTAAAATATTTATTAGTTGAATTAATTTGAATTGAATTTTTATTACTTCTTAAATAAATAAACTAAGATAGAAGTTCGATTCAACTCGAAACTCTTTCCAATGAATTGGCACCATTTGTTTGACATTTCTTTTTTTCTATTCCGATTAACTTTGAAAAACCTAAATAGATAAGGGCCAAAAGGCTAGGCTTGTTGACATTATGACACCACAGCAAGGTTTCTTTGAAGTTTACTCTTTTTGCATAATTGTGTAGTGCAGGCAGTCAACGCCCAGGAATATCAGGCATTGTTGTTCAAAGCTAGAAGCTTGAAATGTAAAATCAAAGATGAATGAGGAGTATTCAACAAGAAACGTGTCCTCTATAATATATTCCAATAACAAAATTCAAGGAAAGCTGGCTAATTAAGGTTGAGCTGATTCATATTTCAAAATCTCACACAACTGAGGTACGCGTGACGTGAATCACTTTGTTAACAACATTTATACGTAATTTAACAAATGTATTCAAACAAAGTCACTGTACTTAACCAAAATAATAATGAATAAATTTTGTAATTCTTCTACGTGTCATGTTGCACGTGTTTAAAAAGAAAGTCAAACATAAACATCAATTTCAACATAATGCTCCACAAGACCACAATGTTAATCACTTTAAGATTAAACACTTCCCTATCTGCAGTCCACATCAAGCTGTTGCCTCTTCCGGTTTTTTCTTTTTCTCTGTTTCAAACTACTGTCATAAATTTTTAAGCCAATGATAAAGGATTTTCAAAGCTTGAAACTCCATTTCCAAAGCAAGATGCAACACCAAAAGAACTAACGCAGCTGAAGCTCAGCTCGAAAAACGCAAATTTTAAAAACTAATAATCAAACCTCTAATTTAACAGATCCATATCTGGAGGTGCATTCCAACCCACAAGGGAATCAATGAGGCAACAACTAAATTATATGTAAGGACTACATAGACAGCCAGCACATCATGGAAGCTGGGCAACAAACATAGTAACCAACAACTGAGTACCTACCATCGCTAATACGTGCAAATGTTTTATAATACAGACTGGAAATCGTTTAGTAGCGATCAAAGGAAGATGGACGACCACCCCTGTTCGGGCGGTCATAAGGACCTGCCCTACTCCTGTAACCCCTTCCTTCATCATGTGTGGGCACTCCACCAGTACCATACCTCTCAGTGCCTCCTCGTGTACCACCATACCTGTCATAGCCTCTATCTTTTCCATAACCATTTTGGGGGAAACGTTCTGAGCCACCATATCTGTCAGCAAAGTGATCCCCACTAACAGGAAACCTACACGGTTCAAGAAATCATCACCAGACGATAAGCTATACGTTTATAATACACTCATGTAACATGGGATAAGAGATGACCATTGATCTATTCATCATAAGAAACAAAGAAGTATTTTTTAGAAAAGTATGATATTATATTATCTCAATTAGTTTTGGATTTAAGGTTTAGTTAAGTTGAGTTGAGGATGATATTATATTAGTGTTTTTTTTTTTTTTCCCATTAAGAAATGAATCATACTAGTTGAAACATCCAATTCACACCTGATAAACGTAGCAGTACATTCTAGAACACAAAAGGGGCTTAAAGTAACCATAGCAAAAGCACAATTGCAGTAAACTTTCTACTACATAACATAAATCAACCTGTCACTGGCATAGCGTTCACGGCTCTCATATTTGTTATCCCGACTGTCAAAACGTTCCCTATCACCATAGCGTCCTCCATCATAGCGATCGTCCATGTATCGATCACGTTCACCGCCAAAACGAGCAGCATGCCCACCAACACCACCAAACCTAGATCGCGGCGAGAATGAACTCCCACCCCTACCACGGCCAGCACCAGCTGATGGACAATCACGGGCCCAGTGCCCCGGCCGCCCACATTTGAAGCAGTCATCTTGCCCTACATTCCTATCCCCTCCACCATAGCTCCTACCACCAGTTGAGTAGCCTCCTCTATAACCACGGTCTAAATCATCCCCCATTTTGGGTTGGGCCTTGTTCACTGATATTACGCGATCACCCAACTCACGTCCATGCATTTCTCTGATTGCTTCATCCATTCCCCTATGATCTGCAAATGTGATAAACCCAAATCCACGTGGACGACCCGTATCTCTTTCCAACATGATCTACAGGAACAAAGCACTACATTAAGAAGCTCATGCCAAACAATAGAATAACGTCCAACTAATGGTACACTAATTATTAGTTTTTGCTACAATAACTGGCATCAACACGTTTAATACATTAAAACAGTGAAACATCAATACAGTATCACCACTGTACGAAGATCAAATAAGAAAGAGATCATAGACAAGTATAGATTAATATGAAGCACAGATAGTTTGTCCACCAATAACGGTCACAGATGCATAGGAATAACTGAACTTGTAGATTGTTGAAGCTATGCTACATAATAAACAAATAAGCCAAGCCAATACGGAAAAAATATAAAGAGAAACAAATAACCAGGCCATTAACTGACTCCAATATTATCAAAAGAAATACATAATTGCACCTTCGACCTTGGAAGGAAAGATAAGACGGATGGCATGGTTTATTCACTATTTCTGTTCTCAACGGAATTTGACCAAGTAAAACCAAGAAAGAATCTTCCCTGCAACAATACTTAACTCCCCCGACGACAGAAGTATGTACAATGTACTCCAAAGATGGTTGACCACATCAACATCTAGGTTCAATTTCAAAATTTTCGTGACCTTCAACCCCTTAGTGCAGCATTTTTTTTTTCCTTTTTTAGTTGTGAATTTTTTATGTCTCCATCAGGTGACAAGAACTCTTAAACGGAAGATAGAATCAATATTGCCTAGAAAGTCATGTATCATGCCAAAAAAATGTGAGAGGAAAAGGATCTCAGCAAATAACATCCCCCAGTGATCTACTTTTCAAAGGAAGCATGTTAGAGAAAAAGCACATTAATATTGGAAACAGTCTACAGCTTCAAAGAAAAAGATATTATAACAAATAAGGAACAAATATAATTCCAGATATCTGCCAAGCATACAGGTTCAGAATTCTATTTCCAAAATATAACTTGTCATACTAAGACAAGTGGTGGCAGGCAGCAGTTAACAAAAGATCGGGAGTGGGATGTGAATTACAATCTAAAATTCAAAATCAGAAAACTACCTATTGTTAGTATGAATTGCACGTCCAAAGTGTTTTACATATAACGAAAAACTAAAATATATTCAGAAGAATTTTCAGTACTATACAAGTCTGACATCTGATAACAGGTTACCTCTAATATTGTTTTAGACAAAGATTGTTTCACCATACTAGATACCCATTCATGACCCATTTACAGTCAAATGCATTTTAACACAAATACAAAAATCTGACTTGAATTAGTAAATATCTCCAGCACTCTTTTAGATATAATTACCTTCTCATGGATATGTTTCCTTTTCTCTATTTCCCCTTTGAGGTAACTTTCCACACATATATACCATCAAGAACAAATTGGCACAAAGGAAAAATATATCATGAACTTCAAATAGAGTCCATCTTGCAGTAACTACATCATTCCCTCTAATGTCCAAACGTATGATGACCATCAGGTAGGACAAGTTTTCAAAATTCCTGAATAATCAAAATGCAAGGCAAAGGTATAGCTGAGCATCAGTAATCATGGTGTTCATTGTGGTCAATGCCTACTTATATAATTCTATCACCTTCAGTGATTCATCACCAGGTCAGCAAAGTGACAGCAGAAACAATCTTTTGCAGCAATGAGATCAGTGCTTTATCTAAATATACGTTGACAAAACAGATCAGACCCAGTCAAAGAAAATCTCCTCTAACCAATACACTTGGCCCAACACTTTTAACCTCTGAAAATGAAAACTAAAAATCACAGGCACTCAACCTCCCAATAACCTTTTCTTTTGTCGTGCGTGTGCCATATCATTACGATGACAGAAATCTAGTACTTGATCAGAAACTGACTACAAACCTCATACTCCATATTTGAACTATTAAGCATTCAGTGATGCAGCAGTTCCATTCAAGACCTCATGTCAAATCTCAAGTTAATAATATGCTCATATCCACACCATAAAACACCAAATTTTACTTCATCTCTGATTACGCAGAATCTGTTTCCGGTCATGCAAAATGACAATCTAAGGAATTTAGCTCTCAAATAAAATAGCGATTCAGCAGTAAACACAACAAAATGCTGACCATTGTGTTTTAAGATGCGCTCAATAATATCCTTATGTCTCCAAGACATTCCACCATTGAGGTACCTAAACTGAAATAAAAGAATCCAAGACCTCTTGAAACCAACCTGAAAACTGAAAATGTTTGATCAATTCTAAACTGCAATGACAAAACCATAAACCATCTGAAAAATCCCATCTATACTCATCAATCAAGTCCATATTCACTTCCAACCTCCAATCAATTAGTTGTTACAATCTAAATATACACCCACTATGACATATCATCCAAAAAGGTGCAGTTGCTTTGCAGACAAATTGCATCATGTAAAATGTCTCTGAACTTGTTTCAAACCTTAGAATCACTGGAAAATCTCACCCAATCATCAGAACTAAGCTGATGAGGCTCTTGCATGCCTCGAGCTAAATGATCAGTGTGAAGCAAGTGATATTCACAAAGATCAACGTACCACAGAACAAAATAGATCATTGACACATCAGGGATATAGAAGCTTTTAGTTTACAGTTTTTCCAACTCTCTGGAAAGGGAAGCAAACTGATAGCCAAAGCTGTTCATCTAGAACCAGCGAGACTAGAAGAGTAAAGCCAGAAAGAGAATTCCTCATTCATCCCATAAGTAGTCTTCAATGTCATGTCTTGGATGGCCCAGTACAAAAGGAGGAAGGAAACTGCGAGTCACAGGAGGCAGTGATTATCAAAAGTAAAGAATATTCTGATCACTGTGCTACGCCAAGTAACTTGTCAATTAGTCAGCCAAACCTTACAGCTCTATAGCCATTCCGAACTACAAAAGAGATTTACTGGTGGATCCCACAGCACTGATCACAAAATAAGAACTACATCTGCCAAATAGCAGATAAGACAGAACAATATACATAACATTAGCTGCCTTCACTGAACCACACTTCACGAATCCAGAAACCATATTTTTAGGTGAGTATTTCCATCTTGAGATTTAAAGTTACGGTATGCTACAATCTTATCACAAAAGTGAAAATGAGCTTGAGCCATGATGAGACCACTCTGACAAAAAATCTCTAAAAAAATCCATCTACAGCATCTCAAAGATCAAACCCGCATTCCAGAAAGACAAGAAAACAAATAAGGAATATTAATATCATGAAGAGAACAGAAAAGCATAGAAAAATAAGAAACAACAATACAACAATTAACATTGTTAGCAGGATTACATGCAGAGACATGGGGTAGTGCTTCAATTTAGCAGAAGAGAGGGGGGGAAACAACATCAGCTAACCATACTAAGAGTGAATTACTTCCTATAAATATTTTAAGGACTCTTTGAACTTGTAATGACATCGAATTTTTCAGGAAGTTTACTTTGATAGGAAACATTAGTTTCCAAGAAATGAAAAACATATTCGAGAGATTACACTTACTTCCATTTCCTATAAAGCAAGATATTATAGTATTATATAAGCACAGCCACAAGTAGAATACCTGTTAAAGAATCTTATCATTAAAACACAAACAAACAAGCAGAAATAAGTGAACAAACTCAGATTCCCGAAAAGTATTTAGCAAGCAGAAACTAGCTAAAGAAAGACCCCCCCCCCCCCCTCTCCCAAAAAAGCTTTGAAGTGAAACCCATGCAGATAGATGGGATTCAATCACATAATGTAGCAGTTTTACATTAGTTTTCCTCTAAAGCCTAATTCATTACCTTAAAACCGGTCATTTCCACACAGCATAACACTTTTTTTTTTGTAAGTAGATTTTCAATATAAATTACAACAGACCCATAGGGAAAAAACCCAAGTTCACAAGAGATATACGAGAAATATAATAAACAACTAGCATTGCAAAAAAATGGAACTTATACCTAAGGCATGCCAACAAATGGCATGCTCACTGCAGAAAACAACCATAAATATGGACATTACAAATGAGCTAACAAAATTATGGACGCCTTATCAACAGAACTGACCCAAGCTTATTCTAGATGTATAATTTCCCCATGTGTTACATTTTTGTTAATCTTCCACAGTATATCTTTGTATGCTATTTATCAGAAACATAATGCTGATGTAGTCATTAATTGAAAGAAACTGAAATATTTCATAATCCGATTTCTAATTTCATTTTTTTTTATCTTTGGTATAGAAAAGTACACATTTATATTGGTCGTTTTTTTTTTTGTTGTTCCTTCATTTTCTCAGCAACCAAAAAAGGCATAACAAGAAACATACCTGAGACTCGACAATTTTTCCATAACGGGCAAAAGCATTTTCGAGCTGACGCTCCGTAACGTCCCAAGACAACCCTCCAACAAATATTCGGTTATCTTCCTTCCCAGCCATTACAGCTTGCTCGCTCACTCTAAATTTCCTACACCACCACGAACATAAAGTTCGTGCACAAAATAAGCAACCGAACGACAATTGAAGCCTCAAACGAAAATTAAGAAATCAGTAACCCTAGAAACTTGCTGGTTTTCAATGAAATTTTTTTCGGGGTAACAAAGTCTTCAGCAAGTTAAGAAATCTGAAGAGAATGATAATTACCTTGGCTTCCAATCTTCGACAAAGAATTGAAGATCCAAGAGTGTCTATTTGAGATTTTACTTTTTTAGGGTTTTGGACGAAAACTAGGATGGTTTGTATCGTGGAGGCTAAGATATGCAATGGGTTAAAATAAAACGACATCGTGTCTTTTTCCGGCTTCTTTCTTTTTTCTTTTTTTTTCAAAGTGAAAATAATTTGATGCTTTGTTAAGAAAAATATTATTGAAAACAGAAGAGTCATTTTTCAAAATTATACGTTTTAAATTTTAATTCTTCTAAAAAAAAAATTAGGAAAGTGATTTTCATTGACAATTTTTTTGAGGAAAAATTTTCATTAAGAGCGAAAAGGCTGCATCTTTTAATTTATTTGATTCCTATCCACTTTACTGGTATGATTTTACTTATTATATAAATTTATTTTGAAGAAGAAACAAAAAAAATTCATAACATAAAACAAGAGTCTTTATTGGATGAAACAGGTAAAAGTGGAAAGAAAAGTAAGAAATTAAACTTCATTGCAAGAAAAACAATTACATCAAGATAAATAATTTACATGATCACTGTACATGAAATATTACATGTATGAACTGCAGATTCAAACATGTGTACAAGTGGAGATGTAATTACATCATTCAGGTAAAAGGGGAAGCCTAGTAACACTGGTACCAATGCCAAGACCGGATACCGATGTAGAACTAGCTTCCTTATGCACTCCTGAACTGGATTTGAGGGACTTTGAGATTTTTTTATTTAAGCTTCTTGGGAGAATCTGCAACCTGGGATTTTTCTCAGTACCTGAGTTTTCAGCAGCCAAATGATAGCTTCTCACAAGTTCAAGCTGCCGAGCAATTATATCAGAACATCTCGGGAGGAGCTCCACAGGCTCTCCCCCAGGAATCACGATATACTCAATTGCAAGTCGAACTTCCTATCAAAAAAATGGAAAGGAGAAATCAACATAGTTCACCAAATATAAAGAATGGAAATCTGAAATGATGCCAAGAGAAGCAGGTCTTTAATATTAGATTCATAGAACATTGTTCATGTTCTTTATCAGTTACCATAATAATGATCATTTTATAACATGCTTCTCCAAAAAAAGTTTATGCTGCATTTGTAAATCATAGTTGCTACCTCAAGATGTTATTTTTCACTCTATGTACTATCACAAGTAATTTCTCACAGATAATGCTAGATCAAGAGGAGTTAATAAACAAATTGAAAGGACTTGCACCTCCAAGGCATCAATCTCTTCCAGTGAAGGTTTTCGTTTTGGCGCATCATCTTCAATTTCTATATCCAAAGATTCACTTGGTGCCATCTTGGGCATAGGACCAAAAGACTCCATTCCACGAATCATACGTACAGCTTTGACCATTTGTGCCATGGTATTTGACTGCAATACAGAAATAAATATTAGATAGAGAACCTAGATTGATGTAATAGTTAAAGAGGTGACAGGAGAGTACCCTGATAACAAAGACAGGCAACTTGTGGAATTTTGCCACACCACGGATCCATGGGTTCTGCTGTATTTCAAGACTGGATGCTAGAATTGCATCTGCGGCTCCAATGTCATCAGTTACTTCTATTTCATTCTCAAGCCCCATTACATTTGCTACTTGTAGCAGATCAGCTTCAAGGATCTATACTCATCCAAAGCAATAAAAATTAAACTCAGTCAAGGATGCTACTGGTTAACAATTTACAATTGAATGAAAAATGTGACATGAGTAGTTTATGTAATGCCAAGGATATGCCTTCTAAGCATGTCCAACCATTGAAATCAAAGTAAATTACCTTGTATACATAGACACACACATGTGAGCTCCTCTTGATAACAGATCTGCTGATTCTCCATTTCACGGACCGACTGAGAGGTTTATCTGGATATTTCTCTTTAGATTCTTTGTCAGAACTTATCTCTGTCCTATTAATATCAGTTGAATCAGATTTTTCTATATGATTCATTTCAGGCACTGGATCAGACTTCAGGGAATCACTAGCAACAGCTTCCATGCGACGGACTTCAAACAATGGCAATTTTCCTATAACCAAAATCTCCTATTTAATTTCAATTTTACAAGGTATGCAAATACATCATATTTGTTCAGCTATCTGGAAGAAGCACAAAATTACCTGCCAAAATCGCATCTACAGTTGCATCTAATCTATTGTGAACTCGACATTCAGTTTTAGATATCATCTCAACAGCACATGTAAATGTAGGAGGTCCTTTCCTCTCCAGAATTGTCTTCTGCACTTTTCTTTTCCTTGCTTCCTCATCCCCAAGAGTTACACTCTGCCAAGTGATATCTGGTTACATTCCTAATGCTGGTAGGTGTTAAATGCATAAAAGGTTAACACAAAATCACAGCTCACTGGTAGTTGGAACTTGGAAGTCACTTGTTTTACACATCCCACTTATATATGCTTCTAAAAGTCTAGAAGCATATATAAATGGAAGGAGAGGAGAGAAATATATTAGAAAAAAGAAAAAGAGGAGAGAAAATTATAAGGTACATTTCTTGTTTAGGAGTTAAGGGGAGATGAAAGGAGAGGAGAAAATATATTATTACACAATTTTATGATTAGGCCATTAAAATGTTTTATTTGGATATTAGTAGGTATTTAATATAAATAATAGAGGTATGATAGTCACTGCAGACAAAAATTATAGTGTATCTAATCATCTCCCTCTAAATCCTCCCAATTTGGAGGAAATGGAGTGGTTCATGTACCACTCCATTTCCTCTCCCTCCTTCAACAAAAACCTCCCAAATCAAGAAAAAGGGAACATACCCTCTCCTCTCATTTCCTCTCCCCCCATTCCCCTCCATCCAAATGAAACCAAACTGAAATACATAGATTGGACAACAAAAAGTATGTCAAAATTAAATTATAAACGGATGCAGGCTAGCACCTCTATGCCTCCAACAAGGATCTGTAAGGAAGGATTTTTTATTATGTTCTCTATAGTCATTCCATGTGCTGTTCCAACTAATTGAACTCCTCTTTGAGCAATAGTACTAGCTGCTAATGCTTCAAGCTCAGTTCCAATTTCATCAATTATAATGGTTTCAGGCATATGGTTCTCGACTGCTTCAATCATAACCTGCATTATGAAAAATTAAAAGTAATATCACTGTAGAAAAGGAATTTATCAAAAGACTTACCATATAAGAAATGATATAACATTTCAATTAAAATATTGATTTCTTTTGTTTTGTTTACCAAAGATAGATATTGAAACTCACATTATGCTGCATGTTGACATTAGGAACTTGCATCCTCCTCGCACGACCTATTCCTGCGTGAGGAACATCTCCATCACCTCCAATCTCATTAGATGTATCCACTATTACAACACGCTTTCTGTGTTCATCTGCCAGCATTCTAGCAATCTCTCTGCATAAACAAAAGCCTCTACCAACATAAAAAATGCAAACTCTAGGTGACAAAAGCCAGCTATAATTAATTGACTCTTAGCTATCTGAATAATTTTATAGATAATTTATTCCAGAAGCTCTTCCATCCAAATAACTTGAGTACATATCTCAATTGTTTCTTAAGAAAGTATGCAAGCTCAGAAAACTGCCATATAATTGGCAACAAGTGAAACTTTTCTTTACAAATATCAACAAAGAAATAAGAAGTAAAAAATGGAAACAGAAAGAAAACTAATTGATTGTATTATCTAAACATAGAAGTGTACCTTATTAAGGTAGTCTTGCCTACTCCAGGAGGTCCTATTACCAAGATAGAACCTCCCCCTTCAATCAAATCCCTTATAATTTCAGCACTGCCGGATACAGCCCGACCCACCCGGCAAGTGAGGCCAATTATTTGCATTTTACGATTCCGGATAGCACTTATACGGTGTAAAGAACTATCAATTCCAGAACGGTTGTCATCAGAAAATTCACCAACCTAAAATCATTAAAGAACTTACAATAAAAAATCCTGACCCAACAATTCTACATAGTTGCAGTATAATAAATATTGATATGAGCCATTATTTGTTAGAATATACAAATTATTAAAGGCTTGTCATCTCTACAAGCTTGAGCTTGTAGATGTGGTGGCAATTTATCAATTCTTAACTAAAATGATTAAAAGGGAAAAAGACATCAGCGACTAGCTAAACAATCAGGTACTACAAGATTTGACCAAACTATGTATAAAATATTATAATGTAGAAGACTGTTCCTGTACAATAAAAAAAGTAGTGTCATGAAAAGGTACCCGATCAAATCAAATAATAGAAAATTCGAATTTTCTCCCTCAAACCTTGGAGATAAAGATTAAAAACCAAGGTCAAACGTAAAGCAGTGTCATGCAAAAGTACTCGATCAAACTCAATTCTAACAAAGTTTCAATTACAATACAGAGATCAATTGAATCACCTTTGATATTGCATGCCTTAGATCTTCGTGCTTCACTGGTTGTTCTGAGATCACCCAATCACCCGAAGGGAACCTTGCAAGAGGCTGCCTTCCTAAATCCAACACAACCTCTATCAACCTCCCAATCTCCTTATGCCCGTACAATTCTCTCCTCATCTTCAATGGCAGCAATTCAATAAACAGTTCTAGTTCAGAAGCAGCCTCCGGCCTTGAAGTCGAAGCCAAATTCTGAGAACTCAACGACCCATTTCCGGAAGAGAAACGATCAGAGGGTCTACGAATTTCGGGGGACAGAATCGAGGCGGCAGAGGATTTCGAGGATGCAATTCCTTTATGGGCACGACGTGTTCGACAAAAGGATGAAGATATTGTAGAAACTAAGCTGGAATTTTGAAGGTATGTGATGGTGGAGATTGGAATTTGGTTCCCTAAGTGCCATGAGTTGTGGAAATCAATGAGCAGAAAATGGGAATTCAAAGCTCTCATTCTCAGTCACACACACACTTTTTGGGTTATTCTACGTACTTCCACTAATATTCTCTGTTCTACCTTCTACTTTTTAGCTCTGTGCTCTGTTAAAATAAACGAGGCAAGGAAGGGAAACTGAAGAAGAAGAAGATTCGAAGGGATCTCCGCTGAGATTGGAGGCTAGGTGGGGTCCGTGGAGGGAAAGATAACGACCGTTAAAAGCCGTTGACGAAGCTTTTAACGAGACGGAACCACGTGGGGCTGCGCACAACACATGTTTGGAGGAAGAAGGTAACTTGTACTGTTCTCGTTCATTGTTTGTTTGGAACTCTTTGGAAAGACTTTTCTTTTTGTATTCATTTTTATCTTGTATAATTTTAGTTTTATTTTGCGTGTTAAGTATTTCAATTATTCATTCTTAGAAAAAAAAAAAAATAAATAAATAAATAAAAAATATATATATATATTTTCTACAATGCTATAAGTTAAGAAAATATTCTTACAAAATAAGATTGAAAATTTGAGTCTCATTTATTACACCACACATAAATTTATATTTCTATAAAATTCTAAGATGATATGAAAGAATGCAAAAATTATGATTGTAAGCAAATTTCTATTGGCACTTTGGCAGAGAGTGTTAGCGTATCATATATATTCATTTTTTGTCTCCGAAAAAAAATAAAAATTATTGCTAGTATCATGTTACAGGAAAAATACACCAGACAAAAGAACAAAGGAATTAAACGAATTACATTCAAAAGCTACAGAAAAATATATCTCACAAAGGAACATGACAAAAATCTGAGCAAGTATACCACAAGAAAAACATATCTCACAAAAGAACAAAACAAACATCACTCTCTCTATTCCTATTTGTTTCAGTTTTGACTCCGTATCTAATTAAATTTAAAAGTCTGAAGCAAAAAAGTTGAACCAATGTTGACAAATCAACTGTTAGGTATGCTTGATACCTGAGTTTCTTTAATTTGGACACCATATTTCTTTGGGAAATATAGATACAGCCACATCCCAGCTTAGTATAGATTAATGAATGAGCTTGTACTTGTGGCTGGAACTGTAAACCATAATAGGTACAAACATTTTAAAAACTAAGTAACATTAACATTGTAATTGTAACTACATACCAAAAGCCATAAACTTTGTAATGGAAAATGTTGAAGAGAAACCAAAATTGTAAAACCATGCATAGGCAGAAAAAGGGAATATGAAGATGTGCAACGGTACCTGATTTCAAATTTATAGCATGAAGGACTGAAGGCCAGAAGTGTTTCCTTTTCTGTAAGTGTTTCTTTCTTTTTCCATGTACTCAGGAGGCAAAGCTCATATGTCTTTCCATCTTGCATTTGCATTTTATAATTACAGTTTGTTCTTGATGTGGACTTAAAAGAAGTAGACTCAAGAAAGTCAAGATGTGCTGGACATTGTACAGTGATTAAGGTCTCTAAGTGTATCTAACCAGTTTACCAACCCATCATTCCATTTCTGACACCCTCCTTGATCTTGTTTATTGGCAATGGAAAGCCATTCCATTCATCAAGTAAGATTCTGTATACCTCCCATTCTCGATCTCTGATTACGCGCCTTCCAATCTCCACCTGAAAATTATTGATGCAGAACATAAGATAGTAAACCCTATCAAATTACATATGATGAAATTCTAGAAAAGTGCACAAAAAATGGATTAGAGCAAGTACCGAAAAGATGTTTGTGTTGAGAATTTTAAGAGCAAGAGTAATATCATAAAAGACAAGAGGACGACCCCTGCCAGATAACTCAACAGGGTTAGCTACTAACAACTCAGTGTCAGGTCCCCTGCCGGCAACAGCTACTCTAAGAGGATGTAAAAGCTCCACCCTTAGACGAGAGCATAATGCATTCTGCTTGTTTGGGTCAATGATCTTCTTGCCATCTGCTTGCATTATGAACAAGTCCACTTCACAGTTCCCCTTAGGGTATGCAAAGAACCGCCAGTAAGAGATCTGACATGAAACAAAATTTCACTTATGATAAGTGCATACTGAAATGATACATACAAACTTTTTCTATAAAAAAAGGAGCAAGATATAGGGTACCCTGTTGAGTCATCAAAGTTTCACAGCTATTTATATTCTACAAGAGTGCTGTCTAAACAAACAATGCAGACAAATTGTACACCAGGTATATCACGAGTCACATCACCAAAACGATCTCCAATATCTGCCCTTTGGTTTCCACGAGGATTCAATAATAAAAAATGACTAACAGCTTTTAGGGTCTGTGCATAGTTTGTGCATCTACCATTTCTCATTTTACTCTCAACAGAAATTTCTTGCAAGGAACCATAATGGCAGATGGAATTACACTGATTATATACCTAATGTGGTTGATGAATATCCAATATCTCTGTTTTAGTCTTGAACTAATTCAGGTATAAAAAGAAAATGAGTATCCAATATTTCCAGGTGGTATTAATTAAACTGGCATCTAAACAGAAAATAGATATCACCTAAGTATTCTCAGAAAAAAAATGACCAATTTACTCTTGGGTTATCAAGCAATGCCTTCCAAATAAAAATGAATAAAAAGGAATAATCAACATCTAAGATACAGAACAGAGAGGTTCTTCACCATTGGGGAACTGACCTGGATGTTGTAGTCCTTTAGGGTTCTCATGATATCATAAATAAGACCCTTGTGATCCCGACAAAGGATCTGAACAAGTGTATGAGAGGGGCTGAGATTGTTGTCTATTGCAATAGAGATAGGGTATGAGGCGAGATCTCCAATTTGGAGTTTGTTGGGTAGCTCTAAGTTGAACATTTCCTCGGTAATCCCAAAAGGAAGATATGGAGAACCCTGTGAACATGCCATAACTTCTGACCCTGCCAATTCAATTTCACAACTTATAAGGGTATCCCCTAAGACAGCTTTCAAATAGTGTGTTGTTTCCTCTTGTCTCTCCTTTGTATGGAGAAGTTATCTGAAAAGGACACAGGATAGGCATATTAAGTTCTAGGAAAGAAAGTACAACAAAAAGCCATCTCCATTGCCTTCATCCCTATCACAATGTAACACACAGGGAACTGTGAGAAAATAGACCCAAGAAAGATATTTCAGCCATCAGCTCTTGAGCTGAACTGATTAACATAATAGAAAATTCAAACTAGAACGATGATAAATAGTGTTATGGAGAACTGAGAGACAAGAATTTTATAAATTGCATGACCTAGATGCAAAGAATGGGATGGGATCTTATGCATTAAAGGAAACCATTTCAGTCTTTGCTCCTCATCTTATTTTCAGTTTTTTTTCTTCGAGAAAATGTGTGATCATGTGTAGTTTTCATTTTATTTTTTAAATCTTTTTTGCCTTTGTGGGCAAAATACAGAAATTACTATAAAATAAGATGACCAAAAGAAATAACTTGAAGTCATCAACCATGAATACAATATCAGAAATCATTAGTCTGGTGCATTGAAAGCATAAATTTAGATGTTTGACTTGTACTGCGTTAAAATTTACACACCAAAGCATTCCATTAATCTTCATTTAAAAAGTCTATATATTTAGTCCTGGAGTTTCTTTAGGGACTTTAATATTTTGCTCCAGGCTCCAGCTACACTTAGTCTTCATTCAAATTGATGTATTTACTGGACATGATAATTAGTGGTTCTTTATGAAAAATGAATACCATTTTAGTAGCATTCAGAAGAAACAAGCAAGAAAATTAGTATCACTATACACACCAAATTGCTGTGAACAATACCAAAATCCCAGACATGCCCTTTAAAGAAGGGACGGATTTAACAGCGTGAAAAGGCAGCATGCAGAGACTACAAATATGATAAATGAATTGTTGTGATGTGCAGCAAGAAATATTGGATTGTCGACAAAATAAGAAAAAGGCTATATAGATTTGGAATGTTGCAATGACTAACATGGATTGGATTCAACACTGTTGAAATGTTTCTAACCTCGCAACATTCCGAATTCTTTAAAATTTAATCTTGCTTTTTAGCCGGTTAATGGCACATTAACATTTGAACCAAATAATAGGAGATTAGAAGGGAAAGGGACATCAATTTATCACTGGGATATAGAATATAAATTTACGAATGACAAACCTGGTATCAGTTACAAAGAGGAGGTCCATTACTCTTCCATCTGGGGTGGTATATACTTTAACTCTCTTTATTGTTAATTCTAGCTCACAAAGAACTTCAGTTAGATCTGGAGGAAAGAAGTAAAAAACTTTTAGACAAAGTACACAAAGATATCCACATTCATAGAAAATTGGAGGCAGGCAACAATGACAGAGGAAGGGAAAAAAGTGACACAAGGGAAGTACATAAACCTAAAGACATTCAAATGCACCTATAGATAAAACACTTTAGACAGGCTTTGAATCCTTTTAGCAAAAAAATAAAAAAATAAAAAAATCTTTTACCATCTTTTTCTTTCTTTAAAATGAAATGTCCAAATGGAGTGGTTTTCATTTCTCTTCTTTTCAATTTACTCTGCTTAGCAAGTTCACATGTTCCCGATCAAATTCTTTGGTTTATTCAACCCTTTGAGACAGGGATATGACAAACAATATTATAACATGAACCATGAAAGTAGGTTGATGAAGACAAGTCTAACAAGTTATGAAGCAACATAAGCATTGTCATTCCACATCTCAAATATTAATCAAGATTGGGTCTCTATCATTCAGAAGAATCATTCCTAATTTCATAGAAAATGAAAAGTAAAATATAGAAAATCAGCACAAACTTAAAGTACCTCAAATGGGGTTAACAAAGCCCTGGAGTCGGAATATATATGCCCAAGAAAATGAAATTCTAATGACAAGAAAAGATTACCATGCAATAGGCCCCTCCGATCATAACAACACCAAAACTTCAAAAGGAACACATCTGGTGGCTTAGGCTGCTGATCTTCAGGCAGGTAATACCGGAGACCCAACGTTGAAAAGTATGATGGACACACATCTAATAGTCTCTTTTTCAATAGGTTCCACCTAGTGGTTGGTTTTCCCACCACCCAAAACACTACGTAGCACCATTTTCCATCCGTCGAAGCATCTGTTCCATAAAAAATTATAGAAAAGAAACTCATCATTGCTCAAATTAAAAACATCCAAAAGTTCAATAACATTCAGATTATAATGAACCTTTGCAAAAGAATCTTGAATTCCACAACTAAACAAACAAGGAAATATGAGGAAAGTAGAAAACCCATATCAAATTGAAGGTGAAAACAAAGTAGACAATAATACCCATTATTTGTTCAACTCTAATTCTCAGATAGTAACGCAAACTTCCAAAACATCTCGAAGAATAACTACAAGACTCCAGATCCCCAAAGTTATGTCCCCTGAAGAAACAAGATTTTAACAAACAAGTTTCAAGCAGCAACATTTTCCATCAAGATTCAGACCTCACCTAGAAGAACACAACTCAACTCAACTAAGCCTTACATCCCAAACACCTAGAAGAACACAGAAAAACAAAATTGAACCAATTATTCCTTACCTCCTCTCGAAATGCTTAACCCAAACAACAATATAATCCTGCACAAATCACATCCAAGCCCAGTTTTATCTGGGCAATTGACAGTAATCACCGTGGGATCACCTTGCTTCTGGGCTTGACTAACAAGCACCATATCATCACACGGTACACCCATTCCTTCCACTTGCTCTTTCCCAACTCTTCCAAATTCAATTGGCTTTGAACTAGAGCACACAACCCATTTGGGTACAATTCAATTGTTCTCTCCGCGTTGTTCAAGTAGCTCATGCATTGTACTGTCCATTATTTATCGATAGAGGGATCAGAAACAGAGACAGAAAATTTATCCTTCCCAAGTTTTCTTATTTATAGATATTCGTCTCATCCGGATAAGGCGGTTTTTTTTAGGATTTAATGCTACCACGTCATCAATTTCCATTAAATTTAATCAAATATTATTAGGATGAATTGAAAAAAAGAAATTCTCTAAAACTCACAAACGTAATTTCGCCACAATATGTTTGGCTCACCAAAACGCACAGCTCTCATCTTACACTGTTAAGTGGTCTCGCCACTCACACTGATGGACGATAAGGGAGAGTGAGAAAGAGAGGGAAATTTTGGATTTTGCTTTGGAAGAGAGAGAGAGAGAGCTCGCGAATACGGATAGCAAATCTGAACTAGCAGACCTGAGTAAATCACCGATTCTCAGAATTTATTGAGGGAAAGTTTTCACCTACAATCTCAATATCAAACCCTAATCCTAAAATCTCCAATTACCTAGATCGTCCATTCGTGGCGTGGTTTTGCTGATTCTTTAAAGGATTTCAGTTTGAACCCACTACCCAGATCGGCGTGGACCGAGGAACTAGGGTGGAGAACCCATGGCAGTGAGTTCAAACACTCCTATTAATAATTACAGTCCCCTATCCAATATACTCTTCAGTTGTAGTTTCACAGTTTGATGATTGGTTTTTCGGTCTCTCAGCTGTTGATTGCTTGTGGAGAAACGTCGTCATTGCCGTACCATATTGCACTTTTAAGATTCTTGAATGGAACCTTCGACACCATCAAGCGCGACATTTCCCAGATCGTTGTTAGTATTTTCTGCTGCCAACATAAAATCCACGAAAATGCCAGGTAACGGTTTCTATTCTTCTTTATTACTGGGTTTGGTTTCTGGGTGAAATAAGGGAAGAAGTGGGTAGGAAAATTCTTTTTACTAGTTTTGGCAGATGTCCCATTGTTGCTGATTACTTCTTGTTTTCTGCTGATAATATTGAAATTGCTTTATTTTGATCTTAAATAATGAAAATCAAAAGGTTGAAGCTAAATTCACTTTCTTTGGTTTGGGTTTGAAGAAATTGTGGATTTCGGTAGCGATAAAATGTATTGAAAGTAAAGCAATGTTATTTGGAAACGGTTAAAAAAAGGAAATCTTATGAGAAACCTATGTGAATATGATATTGGTGAGCTTGACTGCTTGAGGCTTAGTGAAGTTGAATGTTTCATCCTACAGATATTTAAAAGAGCTGAAACGCTACTAATAATTTTGAGATCTTTTTGTTTCTTTTCTTGTTTTTCTCACAATCAAGCATGCAAATTTTAATTCTTAAAAGGATCTCAAGGGGAACTTACAGTTTTAATTACATGAAATGTGCATTTCACTTTTTTGGGGGGCAGAAAACGGACAGACTATATACAATGAGCCTCAGAGATATGGATGGTGTGGAATGAGGTTTTAACTTTTAACATGGCAGGGTACTTGATAGTTGAATTAATATATCTGCTCGACTCATGGGGTGTTTTTGCATTCTTGATTTTCCTTTAATATATCTACTTGACATCATCAACCCAATTTTAGTCCTTCATCTGTTCCTCTCAAGATTCTTAACTATATTTAAATGCTAGTATGCACTATTTTGCATTTGAACCACAAACTGGATCATCTTCAAATGCATGAAACTGCAAATTAAAGGTTGATTTAGAAGAAAACTAAATATAAACAGGTAGAAGTCTGTATCTCACATCTTACTTTATGTTCCCAGATTTTTTCTAGTTCTTAAGCTTAAGTTTCTTATGTATGTTATGTAGGATCTGCGGAGGTGAGTCTTTACTGTCATCGTCTTTTGAAGATCTTCTAACAACTATCGGGAAAAAGTGTCAGTTAAGTGCTCAAGATTACTTTCCACAAAAGAAGAATTTTGATGATGGAAGGGATCCACATGTGGTTTTCAATGTCTTAGATACAATGCTGAAGGACAATTTGGAGCGTTTGAAAATAATGAGGTCAACTTATTTTCCTCTTACACCACCTCCGACAATCCCCTTCCCTCTCTTGGGAAAGAGTAGCGGAAGAAACCTGGAGAAATAAATGTTATATGATAAGAGCTTTCTGTCATCTATGTATCTATATATATATATATATATATATATATATGTATGTATGCATATAAAATTCGACCGTATATAATTAAAAATAATTCAAATTCTAAAATCAGTAACATTTTTCTGTTTCCCCTTTGAAACTTTGCAGGGAAAGCATATCTTTCTCTAAAAAAGGTCTTCTAGGCCTTAAGTTTCAAGATATTCACACTGAACATATAGCCGTAGTCAGAGATTTGTGTTTGGAAGGTAAGTTAGGAGCAGCTCTATGTCTTCGAAGGAAAATGATGCAGAAAGGTTTTGTTCCTGATGTATTTACACACAATTACCTTGTAAATGGATTGTGCAGAAGTGGTGACATGGAGAAGGCTGCCTGGCTTATTAGAGAGATGTTAGAAATGGGTCCTCTTCCCAATCATGTGACTTACAACACTTTTATTAAGGGTTACTGCCTTTTTGACAACATAGATAAAGCTCTTGATCTCTTCTCCACTATGATCAATAGTGCTATTAGGCCAAATAGGGTTACCTGGAACATACTTGTACATGCATTGTGCAGGAAAGGTATTTTGGAAGAAGATATAATGCTTCTTCAAGAGATATTAAATGATAATGATAAGGAATCACCAGATGTAGTTACCTCAACTATATTTATGGATAGTTATTTTAAGAATGGGGATATGGTCCAAGCTCTTAGTGTTTGGGATAAGATGATTCAAAAGTGTACAGAAGTAGATGTTGTTGCATATAATGTCCTTATCCATGGATTTTGTATGAGTCAGGACCTGAAGCTTGCAAATAGATATGTATGTGAAATGCTTAAGAAAGGCTTACTTCCTGATGTGTACACTTATAATACTCTTATAGGTGCTCTTTGCAAAGAAGGAAATTTCAGTGAGTCTTATTACATCATTAAGGTTATGTCCAAAATGGGAGTTATCCCTGATCAAATTTCTTACCAACTAATTATTCAAGGCTTATGTCTTAAGGGAGACGTCGTTAAAGCTAGTGAATTACTTCTTTTTATGTTAGAGAATTCAATGGTGCCTGAACCTCTTGTATGGAACTATATAATTTATTTCTATGGAAGACAAGGAGATCTTAGCAGCGCGTTTTCCCTAAGAGATCAGATGTTTGCTTTTGGTGTCCCACCAAATGTATTTACTTATAATGCATTGATTCATGCTCAAGTGAAAAGAGGAGACATCGAAGGTGCTTTCTCTCTGAGGGAGGAAATGCTTTTATATGGTCTCTCTCCTGATGTGGTTACTTACAATTTGTTGATAGGTGCTGCTTGTAATTCAGGGAACCTGCACTTTGCACTTCTATTACATGATGAAATGCTGAGTAGGGGATATAAACCAGATATTATAACTTACACTGAGTTAATTAGGGGGCAATGTATGAAAGGAAACATGAAGAAGGCACTAAAACTTTTTTCCTGTATGCGGAAATCTGGTTTATTAAATGATCATATTCCTTTTCAAATTATTATCAAGAAGTACTGCAAACTGGGAAAGCGTGTCATAGCCTCGAATCTTTACCAAAAGTGGTTGGCAAGCAAAGTAGATGATAATTCTTAGTCAGATTGTGCCTTTCATTGGTCCCAAAAATCACAAGTTCAGAAAAGAAATCCCCAGTCGCCTGCAAGTCATTCTTTTGCCTCAGTCAGAGTACCAGTACAGCGGTGGTGTTTTTGCTAGTGGATTATATGATTCATGAAATTTCAAGGTATGCAAAAGATAGATCCAACCTCATTTGTCTTTTGAATAATTTATTTTGTTTGATATTCTCCTAGTAGCATTGTATAAAGACAGGTGTGGGAGCCTTATGAAGTATTCTATTGTTTCAGACTTTCAGTTGGCTATATAGTTTATGCATGATGCTTTTATTTTATTATGATTTCTAACAGTTAGAAAGAAGAATGGATAATCAATTTTTTGTGAAATGCTAGAATTCGTTTCTTGTTGGTCATTTAGGAAGAGATAAACTAACCTCAAGTAGAAACTTCGAAGTTGGGTTGCCTATTTCTTATCCTCTTTTGTCATGTTTCTCATTAGATTTGAAGATTTCTTCATCTTGGATTTGAACACCGTGCAGGTTGATATTTTTTAAAATAACAAAATAGTTTTGGATGTTCTCTACCTGAAATTATCATTAATGAGTCATAGGTCATACAATAGTGATTGTATATTTAGGACAGCAATGGATTTGAAGTTCCTTGGGTTGATCTGAAAAATAAAGAAGCTCTTTGATCCTGCACTTGGGACACTAGCACGTCTAACAATATCAGATTTGTAGTTTATCTATTCTTGATGGTCTAGATTTATACATAGGTCATTGTCAGTAAGTTGCAACATTTTTCAAGAATCTTGCATGAGATTTTCTAATGAAACTCGATCCACATTCTCTTATGCTCCTGGTGAAGTTGGGTTTGCATATAGTTAATCTCTTGAAGCATGATCCATCAATATTCAATTATTTAACTAAATCAAAGATACAACTTGGTTAGAGTAGTCAGCTGATCTACATTTTACAGAATGTCCTCTCCTCGCTGCTTAGGCACCTACAAGCTATGCATATACCATTAAGAGTTTTCACACATATAGTTTAAATTATGAAGAAACCTCGATTTCAGGTAATTCCATTTTATCGTTATCAAGTATGGCATGTTCCTATTTATGAGACAAGTTGACTTGAATATGAAGCACGGATGCTTCTACCTAGTGGCATATATTGCATTGGTAGTCGTTGTTGGACACGAGACGTTACCACACTGCACAGCTAGAGGTAAATGGAATAAATTTCTTTTAGATTTGCTATATTGTCATGTTCTTGTCACGTTGTGTCCATGTTGCCAAGTCCATATTCCTATTGTTTTATACTTTAATGTGTCACTTCGTTATTGCTACAGAATTGCATTTGCATCTCCTGAATCTTTCATCCATGCAATCAAATCGTTGTATATAATGGTGAACTAGTTAAGCTGGGCATGCTACTCGGACAACTTATTCATATAATTGAAGGTTAGTCTCTCCAAGTGGTCAGGTTCCTTCAATAGTTTATAACTGCCAATCAAATATATCTATGATCTAGTGTTTCTGATGCATGTGATCTTCGTTTGAAGGGGTATTATTCTTCTATCATGTAGTCTCACAAATACTTATTACATGTAGTACCATGCAAAATGTGATAATTGGGCAGAATGTACACTGACCATTAATATTTATTGGGAATTTTGTAGAGGTCACGTGCACTTATGATGAATGCCATTTGATGATGCTTTCCGTCATATGAATTGATTCATTGTTTTCTCAGTAGTAGACTATATTTATTTTGCTGAATGGAAGGAGGTCTTATTTTAATGCAGGTCTTTACAGGACTGGAAGGAGGGTTTCCAAATTCCCATGTTTTTGGCCGCAATTTGCCAATAATGGGTCATCCAGATAGGGTGGAGCAGTTATTAATACTACTGGTTCTGCAAGTGATAGCATACTTATCACAATGGTGGAAGGGATGACACAAAAATTGAGGAAATTGAACCTTTGTGCTTTAGGGTTTTGGATGAAGTATCTTGTCTCTTTTGTAGGCACAAACCACAGTGGATGCTGTTCTGTTGTTGCTTGGCTTTGTTGAATTTCCAACAGAAATGATGTCATACTACTTTTTGAAACTTACTTTGATTTTAAATAGATCAATGGTTTTGCTTGCAAGCAGTTTGTGTTTTAGCCTTACGTATATCCATCTGGTCATTCTTTTTGGGTCTAGTAGTTTATCTACCTTGGGAAGCTTCGACCAAGAAACATCTGTAGTTACAAAATAGTAAGCCTGGAAACTTTCTGAACTTCATAGCACTCATCTGATGAACATGAAGAAGGAACGAGTCTGGAAAGAAACCCAAACCCTAGAGCTATTACCAAAATTATAGTTCAGAAATAACTTGGAAGTTAATCCTTCTCCACGAACGGGTTCTCCAAAAAGTCTCCCTCACCCTCAATTTCAACAGCGGAGGTGCATAAGCTGAATTGAAACGTTCCCCTTCAGAAGCATTTGGGCGTACGTGCATTGACTGTAAAGAACTCTAAATGTTTTAAAACCTAAATATTATGCAATACTTTTTCTTTTTCAAAATTGGGTGACATTTTGAATGGTTAAAACTACTTTCATGTATTGCCTTTTCTTATCTAAATAAATGCCTTTAATCAGGGTTTCTAATTTTGTTTTTTTTTTTTTTTTTTTTTGGGTACATTGGGAAGAAAGGAAAAGTCTATCTCCCTTCATCAGGTTTCCACTTAGAGATCACAAAAAAATAAAAAAAATAAAAATTACCAATATATCAGTGAGAGACCATTTAATTTGCTAATTAAGCAGCAAGCAAAAGCAATAACAAACCTTCCCCAACCTAACGTCAAAAACAAAATTTTAAGTGCATTGCATTTACAATGTATAATGTATTTATAACTAGAAAGTACATGTCAATGGATTTGTCATGATTAGTTAACTTGGAATTCTTTAGCTTCCTATGAACCTCAGAATCAGTATTATATGAATATACTATGAATGAAATAGAGATAATTTCATGTTGTAAAAGAATAGCTGGATTCTGTATCAGTTGCTATCTCAGAAAAACTTCCAACTATCTAATCAATGAGGCCGTCATCATACCAGATATCCACTAAGAAATCTACCATCTCCTGCATGAGCCACCAATCATCACATTCACTTTAAGTACATCAAAAAGAGATTCAAAAGGCTCTGAAATTCAGAAAACCATACAATATGCATAGGGTATCCTTTAGCATGCTTCAATGCTATATGGAAGCTGAGTTACTCTGTTATTCAGCTTACATAGCATTTGAAGCATGCCACATTCCTCAAAGGGACATGGAACCAAACTAGAAGCAACTACTAAAAAGATAATTAATAACCATCATAAATGACAATGTGAATAAATGTGTTAACTACAAACATGATTTTCACATTCCTTTTCTTCTTGACAAGTTTACCTACAAAATTTTATCATTCTTTTTTATTTTGTTTTTTGCATGATAAGAACTGCTTTCTCTCATGCATGACTTAACACTATACAGTTAGGTGGATATACACGTGCCAATGCACAGTCACCCTCTACTTACATTTTTGTTTGCCTCATGTTCAAGTAATGATCTTTTATTTTGATATGCATAATGTTCATGCACGTGAGAAGATGCTTACAGGTAAAGGGATTGACTCTGCAAAAGGTTCATTACTTGAAAGCAAGTCTTCATACGCTGTTGACCAGCTGCAGGAAAAGATATTTAAAGTTATAGCTTAGAGAAAGTAATACATAAGCCCGCAGCAATATGAAATTCTAGAATTTACAAACTCAAATGGGAATAAATACATCATTTATAATCATGTCACCTCTTCCCACCAAAAAAGAAAAAAGAGGGTGGGGCTTAAACATTATTTTGTTTAGGTTACATGGGTTTTCCTTAGTTAAAAAATTGAGAGTCTATTTCAAATAAACATAATGAGCCTTTAGATAAAGTATGACTAAAGTTGACAAAAGATGCTAGTAAAGATAGGAGGTTTAGTAAAAGCAGATGGATATAAATTTTACAAGTGATTTTCTTTTTCAGTATCTCAGTCCATTATCTAAATGGATGGTGAAGAGGATCTAGTCAAATTAGGCCTGGATATATGAAGTAGATAATGTGTGACACGAGTACTATGTAGTCACAAGATAACTTCAAAGTTCTAGGGGGCATTTTATAGAACTGCTATATGATCTTCTATGAGTTATAGTAAACATTAACACATTATGCTGATATAACCAAAACATTCAGAAGATTTGCAGTGGAGATAGAGATGTTAAAGGTGAACTAAAACAAATACCAGAAATGATAAGGCAAGGAGGAGCAGTCTGAATAGGCAAAATTCTTGCCTAGGACCTTCCCATAGACACTCCTCTCACAATAGAAGTAGGTCCATAATCCATATGTGGGTCCCATATCAAGACCACACATTGTGAAACGAGTTATCCATGAGGAGGTCCCGGGCAAGAAATTTGCATCTGAATTGAAGCTAAGCACGAGGGAAAGTGACTAAGATGGTTTATTATTGTATGTAGACCATCAAATACATCAGAAGAGGAAGATATAAGTACGAGATTGAGAAAAAAAGAAAGAACCCAGAAATGACATGGTAAAAATGACGAGAGATAAGGCTAAGTTGGGCTGAATTATTATATCAATACATCATAATTCATGCATATTTTAAGCAGTTGTTTGTCATTTCACTATAAACCCTTCATAGATAACTGATACTAAATTCAAAGTACACATTGAAAGAATACTTCCACAGCAACTAAACAGTACTACAATGATGACCTCCATCTTAAACATCCATTCACAAACTTAAATAGCATCCATTTGACTTCAGTTCAACTTTGCAAAAATTAAGAAGCATACATAAGTTCAGTCACTTCCAGATCTCTCTCTAAAGCAATGGTAACATGTAGCTGGTCCCGTAGTTTTTCAAGACAACTACTATAACAAAAAATATACCTTATGATTGGATCCTTGGATATTCTTGGTGGGCGCTGAGATTTATCCCCGACCCATTTTTTCCTACTCTCATGCCATGCAATTGCAGCTGCATAATATGTTCAGGCAAATAAACATCAGTTCAGAGAAACTTTAAAAGAAAAACAGGAAAACTGGGACTGTATGCTTTTCTTTTCTCTTAGTACGTTAAAGATTAAAGCTTTTCTATTAGAAGACTTCTTTTAGGGGTAGGAAAAAAGTTTATCTGCAGTTTTATTCTAACACAGGGATCTCGCTAGTTATATTTTCCAATTTTATTTTATGAATTTGCGTTTCAATTCATTTTAGATTACTGTGATTTAAGCTAGTCAGTTTATCAAATGGGGATGAAAGAATGAAACAATTTTAATGGATGTAGAAATCACAATTGTTGACAAACCATGATTAACAAACACGGGAATCACTGAATCTTTTTGTGCATTCTTTTTTCCTTCATTGGCAGACCTGGAATGCTTCAAATTTTTCTTCCCATTGGAATGGGACTTTACAGAATTTACCTCCATTGCGTCCAATCCAAATTGAATGACCATTCCACAAAGAAAATAAACAACAGCTGCTGACAACTGTTTCCAGCAGTCCCCCCAAGGTTCTATCAACAGTTTATTACCACTGAAAATGCAGTAGGCTACCAAATCAGTTAGTGCAAACTGCTTAGTATAAAATATCTCCACTGTGCAATAGCCACATAGAAAAGCAGAAGAAGGAAAACAAAGATTAGCTCAAGATTTGTCCGTAAGAAAAAAAAAATTACTTGAAATTCAGAATATGGATTTTACTAATTACGTAATTGATCTGACCAAATTGTATGCGTTGCAAGTTACTCACATCTACACAGAATTTTACTTATAAAACCCCAATCAATGTAACTCAGGAAATAAGCTGGCAAGAAAGAATGAAGGAGTAAAGAATAATGAAGGTTTTAATTTTCTTTTTAGAGGTTAAAAGGTAGTGTGGGGTTGAGCTATTTCTTAGGTTCAAAACTTAAAAAGCAGTATCCAGAAAAGGGAAAACAAATGCTAGTATGCTACCTTCACCAACTATCTGAAGATTATGAAGATAATAAAGAGGGTAAAACGTAGTGCAGGGTTGAGCTATTTCTTCCACCTTACATGTCTTCATTACATTGGGTATCAATTATCTGAAGATTATGAGCAGATTCCTGTTAAGTAACCTTTGAAATTGATGTCTTAGATCAATCAGTGATTCAAACTGTGGACTAACATAAGAAAGAGCATCCCTGGTGTTTTCTTAAGGATAGTATGCAATTAAAAAAGCGGCATATTTCATTTTTTTTCCAACCTGGAGTTGGTGCTAATAGAATTCTAAGACCATTTACATCTTAAAAGATGTTTGTTGGGTAACCATCTTGATAAGCCAATTTATGTGTAATTTCAAGCTGACTGGACCAATTTATATACGATTTCAATTTCAAACAAAATATTCACCCGCTAGTCCTTTAAGATTTATTTTCCAATGATATGAAGTCTCACAAAAACATGAGCAGTTGTCAGATATGCATACTCTCAACCATTTCCCAGACCCATTATTTACTGCAAAATCTCATGGCTAGTGTTTTTTTTTTCTTTTGATACACATGGCCGGTGTTTGGAAATGCCCAAATTATGGCAATTGGTAAAGCTAGAGCATTCACTACCCCTGTTAATACCAAACAAGAAGCATAATACAATATCTAATTCAGCATTGACATCTTCTCCATGTCCTCGTTTTGTAAAAAAAAAAAACTTAATCATAAAGAAATAAAGAATACTTTTTACCATACAAAATCATAATGGTAGAAATCAGTCTATCACCAGTCAAGATTTGAACTGAAAAAAAATACTAGGAGAAGACCACTTACACTTTACTAGAATAATTCAAATGCTTTCAGAAAGCTTCTTCCAGAAACCCATCATAATAATAAGGGAATAAAACACTGAGAATGCACGCGACAGAAAACATAAAAGATGGAAAATTGCAGAAACAATAATATCTCCAAATATTACTAGTCACAGCCAAAACCCATTAATATATTCGTAAATCAACAATGAAATGAGAAATCTAAGTGCAAAAGCTCAAACCCATTTGGAATTGAAAAAAAAAAAAAAAAAAATTGAAGGCGAAAAGGTTGTACCTTTCTTGCGCTTTAAATGATGGTAGCATTTGGTAGAGCCAATATATACAGAAGGCAAAGGTTATCAGAATAATAAACTCTCAATTTCGATGTCATTTTCTCAATAATTATTTTTGTTTGGTTGGTGTCTCCCTGATCTCGATTTTTCTTGCTTTATGTTTTTTTTTTTTTTTTCGACTTGCGGTCGCCATTTTGTATTTCTGGTGACATGACCGGAATACCCGCCACCTACCGTTCCTAAAGAGCTAGAAATTTAGATAAAAGCAGATACATGAGGGTGTTTTTGTCATTTAATAAAATATATAATGCAACAATTTCTCTTCTGAGCTTTACATAGTGGAGAAATATTGCCATATATATAATTAGAGGTTGCTTATGAACAAAAATGAAAAAAATAATAATTTGGTTTCTCTTTTTTCACAATATATAATATTGTGAAAAAAATTTATTGAACATATGAAGAAACTCAATCCTTAATCATAAATGAAAATAACATTTCAATGTTTATCTTATAAGCATAAAATCAACCTATGTTTATCTAATATGTCTTTTATGCTTTACATTCACGGAATATTTGTTATTATTTATGAAAAAATTTACAACCTTAATCACTGATTAGGAAAATATATTGGATATATAATGAAATTCAATCTTTAATCTAAATTAAAAGGATTTTCAACGTTTAACTTATAAAACAAAAATCAAAATAGATTTTTTAATGATTGTTCTTATACTAAATATTTGATGTTATAAGATTGTGTTTTAATCTTTAATACAAAACAACAAAGAAATAATCATTTGGCAAATTAATTATTTTTTTATAAATTTGGATAAACAAAATATATGAAGTAAATTAAGTCAGACTCATTTTCTTTCTATTGATAAACTTGGCTCAGTTGGTAGAGCGGAGGACTGTAGTTGTCTAGCACACAGACATGTTCGATTCCGGCAGATCAGACTTTTATTCATCTTTATTATTTTGGGCTGAGGCAGTGGATAATATAATTTTATATTTTCTTATATATTATGAGTGTCCGAATTCGATGAAGAGATATATAATAATTATTTGAGTTAATATTATTATTTTTGATGTTGAGAAAAGAAAAACTTAAACTAAATTAGAACAATATTAATAAATTAATTTTTTTAATTGATTAGATTGTGACTTTGAGTAATTGATAGTGCCAATTTATAATTAATGCATGAAGACTCATCTCAATAAAAGAGTTTTCATCCACGAGATAATTTTTAATCATCAAACAGAATCTCATGTTAGTTAATTTATTGTTAGTTCAATTAATTCAACACAAATTTTAATTATCAATCAAAATTTTATATTAGTTAATTCATTGTTAGTTCAATTAATTCGACATTGAAAAAGTAAAAAAACTTAATCAAACAGTAATAAGATAAGTCTAAATATGAGCAAAATTCTCCCACCTCTCTCCTATATACATCATCCGGTAAAGAAGCCCCACGATTTCCACTAACCATTCTTCCTTTCACCATTGCTTTATTTGTTTTGAAGAATAAGAAAGAGGGCAAAAAAAAAAAAAAAAAACTTGAATCCAAAGTATAAATATGAAAAGAATAAAGAATAAAGAATAAAAGAAAAAGAAAGAAAAAGAAAAAGAGGCTAATTCTTGTTATTACTTTCCGTTATTTTCAGATTTAAAAGCCGCAAATCCGCAGGTACCGCCACAACTAACAGTCCCCTTAATGCCATCAGACCGTTAGCTGTGGCCATCATCAGTAAACTCAGATTGACACGCGCGAACACTGAAATTTTCTGTTTTTGTTTCTCTCTGAGAAAGGAAACACTGACACAAAGGAAAATGGAGTGCTCCATCTACCTCTCTATTCTTTTCGTGTTTCTCTTTTTTACTTCGTCATCGTCTTCGACGATCGCCGATGATCTTCAACAGACGCGGTCTAATTTCCCGTCGGGTCAGGCGAAGAAGTTGATCAGAGAGCTCAATTTGTTTCCCAATAAGACTATTAACATCGTTGAACTTCAAGGTGATGATTCTTCGGCCCAATCGAAGAAGATCATTGAAAAACGGTTTAGATTTCCCAATCTTATTGGTTCTAGGTCTGAAGTTTCGGTTGAGGATTTGGGCCACCATGCTGGCTATTACAAAATTCAGCATTCTCAGGCTGCTAGGTTTTCTTTTTTCATAATCCTATTTTTATTTTTATTATATTTAAAATTTTAGTACTTGATTATCTTTTAATCGAAGTTCAGGTAAATCATAGAACTTTTAAGGCGAATTTGAAATCATTGTATTGCTGCTTTTTTACACCATTGAATCACATTTTAGAGATACAGTTTTCATGATGAAAGTCTCTGGATTATAACCACTTACAAGTTTCCGATCCACGCAATTCATGAAATAGTCTGTCATTGAAATAACAAATTTAATGAATGAAAATTTCTACATCCCAGAATGTATGATAGAAATTTATCTAGTTCTTATATCAAGTGAGATTTTTTTATTTTATTTTTACGAACCCACTCTTACCATAGGTAATCTACAATAAGAATTTTACATATTTATTACTACAGTTCTAGTTTTCCTACCAGATGGATATATTTTAATTAAATTGTTGTTCTATGAAGTAAAAAGATGTTTGAGTTCAATTATAGTAGTTGTTTAGTCCCACTGATTTGGGATTAAGGCTTGTTGTCGATGGTGTTTCTCCTTGAAATGGTGTAGATTTGTTCAAGTGATATCAATGACCTGGCATTCATATTTTTTAGATCAATTTGGGCAGTTTGTTTCTCAGAAAATTGGCATCCAGAGACAAGGAGGTGGATTTGGAAACCTAGAGTACCAAGAGTCAAGATTTAAGATTCATGCTGAAGTACTAACTGCTTTTCTCATGCTTTTTTCTCCTGCATAAAGTGTTCTTATTTCTTTTTTTACTTTTCCTATTTGTTAGGATGTTCTACTTCTTCTTTGAATCACGCAACAGTAAGAAGGATCCTGTTGTTATTTGGTTAACTGGAGGACCAGGTTGCAGTAGTGAATTGGCGGTGTTTTACGAAAATGGTCCTTTCTCAATTACTGATAACATGTCTCTTGTATGGAATGAGTATGGTTGGGACAAGGTAATCTAATTTTTCATTCTTGCTTTCACTATCTATGATGGCGGTGCATTATTACTTTCTCATGTTTATCTTTGGCGATGATTAGCATTTTCTTTATCGTAATTGTTTTTAACATGCAGTCTGAGCAATATTGGAGTATGAATCCCATAGATATTCATTTTTCATTTAAAATGGTGGTAGAGGCATCTTCTCTCTCTTACCAAGAATCTGGATTAAGAGACCTAAAATAGTTTTACTTATCCGGGCTTAACCAAATTTTCACTGATTTGGTTTTTCTCTTGCTATTAATTTCTTAGAATCTTACAGTTGAGGAAATAATTTGAGCTAGTGATGTAGGTTATCTTGCTTCTTGGTGTTATGTCTATCAGTGGAGATCAAGTTTTCTACTTGACATCAGTTATAACTTACAAGTTTCCATCAGCATATAAATACTGTTTGTGGAAGATAATTATTTGTTGTTTTTCTTTTTGGTACTTTATGTTTGTTGTCTGTGGTAATCATATTAGGGCCATTGTGCCATTTGGGAAAGAGAGAGAGAGAGAGATTATAGGGCTCGTGTACAACTTGGCTTCTGATGACTAGTTAGTTAGATGAAAAAAAAAAAAATATAATTTTGACTATAATCTGAAAGGACATGATTCACCATGACCATAATTTTAAGGACGGCAGAAATTTATGAATTTGCTTATGGACACTACCATAATTTGTGAGTTTTTTACTGTGTAGTTTCTCTACTAATTATTTATTACTTAAATTTGTTTTGATATTTATGTTTTTATTTTAGTGATTTTGCTAGAAATTTATTAGTTACTCATTCAATCTGGAATGAAATTTCTTCAAGAGTAAGTTCCCACCCCCACACCCATACCTCTCTACCGTCAGATTACTGACGGTAGCCTATCATTTGATGTTTTACTGCTTATTAAGCTTTTATAGAAGGTTTAGATCAGTTCGAGCTAAGCATGTTCCCTTCTTAACACAATGATACCAAGTATTCATACTTTTAACTTGAATATATTTTTTTGATAAGTTTTTTCACAAATAAAAGGAAAAAGGCATTCAGAATGAGTAGGAGGTAGTATTCATCATATATTTCAGATGAAAAAATTGTTTTCCTCATTTTAGCATGAATGTAAGCAGAATTGATCACTTGGTATATAAATGTCCTTTCTTTTTCCACTATGGATACTGGAAATCCTGAGAAAACAAGTTGACGGAACCTTGGTTGCATGTTTCTCTTAGAGCTGAAGGTTTTGGAGTAATAATCGCATTAAGGTCTTCCAATCATTTCTGAGATTGAAAGTTTGCCATATTGTGAAATGGCTCTTCATAAGTTTGTTGAGAAAATTAAATAATTTGATATCCTTTTGTTTACTTGCTCTGTAAATCAATGTGTAATCCCAATTACGAATTTCTTTGCCACTTTCTTTATGTAGCACTCTTCTCCAGCAAGGATTCTTGATTTATTTTATGGAGTTAGCAAATTTCTGGTGATCCTGCAGGTGTCAAACCTTCTGTATGTTGACCAACCAATTGGAACTGGCTTTAGTTATAGTACTAATAGGCGTGACATTCGTCATAATGAAGAAGGAGTTAGTAATGACCTGTATGACTTTTTACAGGTGCATTTATTTCTTCTAATTTTTGTCATTAGACTCAGTTCTACAAATCTTTCATTATTTCTGATTTCAGATTTCAGATTTTCTTCTGAGCTTCACTCAAGCAGCCATTGCTTTTATATTCACATTCATTAAAGGAAGAAGGAAACTTTTGTTATACAACATTACCAATATTATTTTGACTCAATGGACCTATTATACACAGGCCTTCTTTGCAGAGCATCCTCAATTTGCAAAGAACGACTTCTATATTACTGGCGAATCATATGCTGGCCACTATATTCCTGCTTTTGCTGCTCGAGTTCATCAAGGAAACAAAGCTAGAGAAGGAATTCATATAAACCTAAAGGCATGCTACTGATATAGTGATATTACATAATAGTCATTTTAACTTTTCGATAACTAGAGTTTACTTGAAAGGGTAAAAAGACTTACTTTTCTGATTTAAAATGGTTGCTCAGGGATTTGGCATTGGGAATGGGCTAACTGATCCGGCAATCCAGTATAAAGCTTATACGGATTATGCACTGGACATGGGCATAATCAAGAAGACTGACTATGCTCGTATCAATAAACTGGTTCCATTCTGTGAATTGGCGATAAAGCTGTGTGGTAATTGACATATGATTTTGGTCTCTTGTCTTCATTTAAAGAATGTGTGATATTGATCCTTTTCTTCACTTGGAGAATGTTGTCCTCGATGCTATGTTGGTGAAATGGGTGTGTTATTGTTTGCTTGGCTAGCGCTGCTTTTCTGGTTATTGTTTGGTTTTGTCCTTTCAGGTACTGATGGTACACTCTCTTGTCTGACTTCCTATTATGTTTGCAATACCATATTCACTGCCATCATGGCACGTATTGGTGATACCAATGTAAGGAAACTCAGATTCATCTCTCGCATTTTTATTTTTTTTGCTAAGATTCTCTTTTGTGTTAGTGACATGTTAATGATGCTTTATAAAATTTTTGTTACCTTATTTTAACAACGGATAGATGTATTGCTACTTTTGAAGTTTCAACATTTGGCTACTTCTTAGCTGTCAGACATCTATAGTGATTGCAAAGTGTTGAGTTCATAGAATATTTACCAGCTTTTTTGTTTCCACACTGCAGTACTATGACATCAGAAAGAAGTGTGAAGGGAGCCTCTGCTATGATTTTTCTAACATGGAGAAGTTCCTAAACCAGAAATCTGTGAGAGATGCACTAGGTGTTGAGAACATAGATTTTGTTTCCTGTAGCCCTACAGTATATCAGGCCATGCTGGTGGACTGGATGAGGAATCTTGAAGTTGGTATTCCTGACCTTCTGGAGGATGGGATCAATTTGCTTGTTTATGCTGGGGAATATGATCTTATCTGCAACTGGCTTGGTAATTTTTCAGGCTTAACTCATAATTAACATCTACAATCTTGGCAATAAAATTTTATTTCAGATCATTTAGTGGATGAGTTTTAATCGATTCTTACTCTTACATGGTGGTAATTTCAATGAGTAGGTAATTCAAGATGGGTACATGCCATGGAATGGTCGGGTCAGAAAGAGTTTGCGGCATCATCTGAAGTTCCTTTTGTTGTTAATGGCTCAGAAGCTGGTCTACTGAAGAGTCATGGGCCACTAACTTTCCTCAAGGTTTCTCTCTCTCGCATCTCAGACATGTACACACACATTACTAGAATTTAGCCACCGAACTGCTATATGTTCACTAGTTGGTTGCTGGTGCTGATGCAATTGCTGTGTAACAATAAACAGGTCCATGATGCGGGTCACTTGGTTCCCATGGACCAGCCTAAGGCTTCATTAGAGATGCTGAAACGGTGGACTCAAGGCACACTTTCTGAACCAGCTGCTGATGTCGAGAAATTATTTGCTGAACTGTGATGTGCTTTGATGAATAATTAACGTAGCATAAAGACAAAGCAATCCTTTAAAGTAGAAGACCAACCAGTATTATGGTATTCCATTATTCCTAGTTTCTCAATATTTTGTATATATTTCCTAATTCCTACACCATCCTTGAGGCCACTTTTTAAGTTTTCACTTTAAGTGGTTTTTGAACTTATACTCAGTTCTTAAACTATTGACAATAGAGACGTGTTTTTTTTTTTTTAATAGACACATGGTTGTAGATTCGCTACTTTTGAAAAGAGAATAATGCAAATGACAAGATCACCCTTTACTTACATTTTCATAAGGTTTATTTACTGTATTTGTTCCTGGCGATTACACAAACTTTTTCAATCAAGTCTTTCTATATATATATCTATTAACATTATAATTTTTTTTTAAAATGGACTACACATTAGTGCAATCTTTCAAATCTTGTCACATAAGTTTTTTTTTTTTTTGAAGTGTTAAGTGTTTTGATTGGATTTTTTTAAGAATAAAAATAATTACCGGTTATTAATAATGAATATTAAATATAAAACCTTTAATTGTCTAAGAAAAACCTTTAATATATCTTATTTTTATCAAGTATAAAAACTTTTATTACCTCGTTATTATAAAATTATTAGTATTTAAACTCTTCATATTCTATTTATTCTTATTCTATCTCTTCATAATTTTTTTTAGTATTATATAAGAAATAGAGTTACTTTACATATTTTTTTAATTAGTTTTTGTTTGAAGTTTTAAAATATTTTCTTGATCATAGTGTTGTCCTCTCTTAACAATTTGTGCCCAAATTATATGAAATGTGTAGTTGATAGATACCTCGCACTCTATTATCGATAGATCCACATATACAAAGCTTCCCACACTCATAACTTGTCGAAATCTAATATGGACTTATTGGAAAGCATCGAGGACGGAAAATCAGAAAGAAATAGCTGAGAATGAAATTACAGAGAGAAAAGTGTTTGGGAGGAGAGTAATAGCTTGAAGGGTGAGAGGGAATATAATGTTTACATGGAGGGAGATGGTGTTTATGGTTATACGGTAATTGCAAAATGATTGTAATGGTGGGCAAGAGAGAGAAAAGAGCTATTTACTTTTTATTTTGAGTTTTTTAATATAATTGTTTCTATTTGTAAATAAAAATTAATATTTTTTAATTTTTATTCTTAATTCAAACATGTGTTAATTATTTATTTGTTATTTATCACATGTGTTTGTCAAGTAAGGTTCTGTCTTTTCACATTATTTTTTGGTAAATTAGTTTGGACGAAAAATGACAATAATGACTCAATTGAATTAATTTTATAATTACAAAGATTTAATTGTAACAAATTATAATATAGGGACTAAAGTGAATTTTAAATTAAATAACAGAGATGAAATGTATAATGTAGCCATTTAATTTCTTTGAGTTAATTTAATAAATAAATAATTTATTTAAGAATCGCATTCACTCACCATAACAGAACAGATATATTTCTTATTTTTGTGAAAGAAACATAGTATTAAACCAACCCGAAACAAAAAATTGTGTGCAACTGAGAGGATAAAGTGCACCCTGCACAGTGATGTCGTTGCCTTCGACTTTTCGATTTGCTACGAATTACTTCTTGGGCTCCCGTACCTTACTGGTTCCGTCGGCTCCTTCTAATCCTTTTGTAGTTTCACGGGCTTCAAAAGCGTCTCATTCATCTTCATCTTCCGACTCTATCCATCAGTCAAAGCCCAAGTATATTCTAAGAGCAGCTTCTGAAGGCGGGTTAACTTTCTTTCTATTTTACTTGAAAATTACAGCTTCAGTTTTATTCTTAAAGACACTTCAGACATGGGTCTTTGTTTGTTTGAGTGTCAAATGCTATTAGACTTACATATGTTATATTTTTGCATTTTTATTTTTGTAAATTTTGTTGATAACGGTATTGGGTTGTGATAGATTTACGTGTTTGTGCAAGTTCCTCAGGATGCGCTTTATTTTTTTTCATATAATTCTGTTGATATACTCTGTCAAGTGGAAAAACTTAAAGTTAAGCAATTACTGTAGTCAGCCATAATGAACCTTACCATTTTAGGAAGAGAAATGACATTTGGATAATGCAAACAATGTAGAAGTCCTGAATCAGTATGCAATTTGCTGGTTTAAAAAATATGCTATTTTTCAGTTAAGTTATTTTTATATAATGATAATTTTATAGAGGTAGATTTATCTTTTTTCCTCCAAGATGCTGGAGGAAGCTTTCTGTATATTTTGTTATGTGGTTAAGGTATGCAGGGGATTCTTAAACTACTAATTACTATGTTCACACATATAGTGTCACCTACTTACTTTTTATTATGTATAATCTGCCATCTTACAGGAGTTCCTAGTGAGTTGGTTGAAGATTCAAAGTTTGTTCCTTTGAATGCAGAGGATCCCACATATGGTCCACCTGTAAGTTCTGGTTAGTTCAACGCCAGTTGTAAAAGATGTATCCAGTCACCTTGAGTGCTACTTTTGTCCCTTCTGTTTTGTAACAATATGCATCAGTTTGAAGAAGTAAATATGAGGTTTAAACTCTGGATCTGAAGTCTCATCTTATTTTGAATTGTTATGAAAATGTTCTGACCAGAAAGCTTGAAATTTCCATTCAGCTAAGAATTCAAAACTTAAAAGAGATTGCTTTCATCATATGGGACCTCTATATCTTACCGCAGACCGAACCTACTTATAGGAGAAGTTGACAACAATTTCCTGAAAATAAAAAATAATTTATGTTCTTAGTGTTTATTAATGGCTAAAACTTTTTATTTCTGTATGAATACCAATGTAGTTGACAACACAAGATTGTTTCCCATTGCAGGCTTTATTGTTGTTAGGTTTCGAAGCAGATGAACATTTCAAGGTAATATTTCCACGTACAAAGATCTGATACCCGTGAATCTTTCTTTCTTGGTTTGTTTTGGGAGGTTTGCTGGTTGTTTAGAGTTCATAGTAAAGAGATCACTGATTATGAGATATCAATGATAGTATATTACATTAGATCCGTTTGATATCACCAATTGTTTATTCTACTCATCTTCTTTGTGCAGATACAACAGCTTTTGAAAGAGTTGGATGGTGAATTCCTGAAGGTAAAATCTTATGCCTTTTTAATGCGCGAAGTTGGCCATGCAGGCTGTAGCTAGTAACTTGATGAACGAGCTGAAAATGGTCTCCATGGGGGACTTGGGTTCCATGGGGCAGTAATAATATTTCAGAAGCATGCTTCCCACTTATCACCCAGAAGGCAAATAACTGTTCTTTCAAATTACAGTGTGGCCATTAAGAGGAGAGAACTAAAAGAAGGGGGTGGGGGTGGGTAATTTCTGTTTGGTTTGATATTTTTTTTGCACCAAGTTATGTGTCAAAATCCCTATCTTGTTTCCATCATTTCATCTTCGTAAAGCTAGAACACATCAAGTGTCATCATGGTTCCTGTTGCTGGTGGTGGTACATCATACATGTAGATCTTTGCTATCTTTGGCTAGTTTTCATGATGAATATATCCTGTACTGTAGGTTATCTATTGTACCGAAGACATGATTACTCGTTCTCTTTGGGAAGTAATGCATACAAGCCAACCCGATTTGGAGGCAGTGAAGGTTTAACTCTTGAAGCGCCTGTAGATGTATTCTTTATCATCTCAAGATTATGTTCTGCTCTTCACATCTGTTCATTAATAACTTCTCAAGCAAATATAAAAAATATATATAAAAAAAAATCTATAGTAACTAAAGGGAAATTAACTATTTTTCATTTTGGAAGACTTGGGTGTAGCTATGAGATTCTCCATTGTGATTTTAGCAGAGCATTTGATAGGGAACGGGAGGTACAGTTAAAGGGCTAATATACTATGGATAATTGATCATGTTTTTGCTTGTTTAAGATCTAAATTCTAACTCATATTTGAATGGCCTCGTGACTTTGTCTTTCATGCTATGCAGATCGCCAAATCACTGCCTCGGATATGCTTCTTATCTGGTTTAAGTGGAGAGGAAATGATCATGTTCATAGATTCTTTTCCTGAAACTGGTAATGAAACATGGCACTGTCCAAGTTTGAAAATCAGTTTGAGTTTCCACATGCTATAGTTTCAAAACTTCAATATATAGTCATCATCTATTTCTTGATATAATAGCTTTATAAAAGAACAAGATTCAAAATGAGATTACTCTTGCTTACGTTATGATCATACAAGTTGGAATAAGAAAACAAATTCCATCACAGTAATATGTTTTGATGGTATTCATGTTGCTCTTGGAGCCTTATAGCATATACATCTAACTTCGGTAAGTACCAGAAGCTGGGCTCTTTTCTACTTTCAAGAAGAAAAAATAGTTACTCCTGGTTCAGTAGCCACATGCTAATACTGAAGCCTTATTACAGGACTTAAACCAGCTGTGTTTGCAGCTCTTGTTCCCAATAGTGCTGATAAACCACTGCAGGAATTAATGGAAGAGATTATGGGGGACCATGAGATGCTGGTAGGTGTTTACTTGCTCTGTTTATATGGATATTTGTTATTTTCTATGACAGTATGATGACAAATCAATTGCCATGCAGACCGCTAAGCAACCCAACACAACATAAGCATCAAGAAGTCAGTTGTCTTGAGATTTAAAATATACATCTTCTATCGTTATGAGTTTACGGTTTGTTTTGCTTAATATAATCTAATTTTCATTTAGACCAACTTCATTTTCACTTAACCTGATAAAAAGGCATGTAATGTACAATTCAGTCTATATACATTCATACCAAGCAACTTTTCTGATCTTGGTACAGGAGCAGAGCAAAGCATCAGAGGCTTTAGTCTAGCTAGCAAATGGCAAAGTAAGCAAAGGCACACTTAGTTCTCAGCAGTCACATAGACTCGTGAGGATTGTATCATGATAATGATGTGGCAAATCTGTCCTGCATAGACAATAGATTCATGATGCAGGATAGATTTACACGAGTGCAGAAGTGTTTAAAATTTACTCATTTAATATCAATGGAGCTATTTCAGTTTGAAAAATGCCCTCTGGTCCTGTGACACTATTTTTGGCCCATAAAGTGTGCGGAAGTCACTGGTTTTGGTGGGAATGTTAGTATTAGGAGCCTGAAGCAGAGGAATAACAGTAGAAGATATCTTCTTCCTCATTGTCGTTATGGTTCTTTTTCTTCACCGTCTCTCTCTGATGTCGTCCAATTAGTGCGTGAGGATGCCTGGCTGCATCTATACTTCTCAGTATAATATGTATATCCCCAAACTCTTTCTCCCAAAGTTCACAGGGTTGTTCCCCCTCTATCTTCAGCTAAAGAGTTAATTCAAATGACGAAGCCAAATTAAATTAATTCCAAACATTTGAATAATGCCCATTAATAAGCAACTCTAACATAATACTTCAACTTGAATAATATGGATATCAATTTTTACTTGATCAAAAATGTTCTGTCCAATAATTTACATACAAGAATCAAATTCAAGACCTGTGAACACTGAGAAATGAGTACAATTGGATTAAATTAGAGCAACTAACAGTTTCTGCCATAAAGAAAGGCCCCTGACTACAATATACAATTGCCACAGGACTGCACAAACAAATACGTGGTACACAATAATTGCAAGTACATGACTGGCTAGCTGCTAATTTGATGTCTACAACAATAGTCGCCGCAACTTCAAAGGAGAATAGCTCTACTCAATGTTAATTGTACAGAGCCGTATTAATATGCAATTGCACTGTAGCACCAACTCTCCACTGGAATAATATCTTCAAAATGCGACAATGCAAATGCAAATGAATTTTATATATTCTCCCATTTTTCTTTCTACATATGTTCAATTGAGCCAACTTTCAGTCTCTCCATCCGGGCCTGGAGGCCAAACAGTGCTTTCTCATCCATGGGAAGAACCCCAGTTTCCACATTATTCTCTGTACCTGCACGACCTGATGCATGCGGAATTTGACTATGAACTCCAAGATTTAAGTTGTCGTTCATGCTCATTAATGGCCTGACACCAGAATCTGCGTTCCCAGCAGCTGCTGCTAATTGCATGCTCTTCCTCCTTTCTCTGATTGCGTCTAATGTCCCACTGGTAACTGCAGGTTAAAATATAAGTTCTTGGAATACAGCTTTTCCAAAATCTGATAATAGAACACAAAAGGCATACTCCTACTAGCATACCTCCAGTCAGATATCTCTCATTTCTTTGGCCACCATATGCATTGTCCGAGGTTATAGCTCTGGAAGTAATGACATTAATGGCCCTGTTCTCTTCGTTATATGAAGGGGGTAAACTGAAGTTTGTTGGTTCACTTTTCATATTTAACTTTGCATCATTAAATGCATTTGCACGTACAGGAGAGAGAGGTGCAAATTCAGGGGAGGAAACAGTTAAGGAAGCTGGTGGAGGAGTAGACAATGGTAAACTTGAAGGTGTTCTTCCAGCTATAGCATTCTTCTCCATCTGCAGAAAAACAAATGTCAAATAAAGGATTGTCTGAAGAAATGATTACATTAATTTCCTTTTTCCATTTCTTTAGATACTGGCGCAGAAGATAAATACAATACCTGGGCTAGACCATATCTAATGTAAGTGCAAAATGCCTCACTAGCATTTTGAAGCTGAGCAAATATATCAACCTGACATAAATATCCAGAAACACTTCAATCAGACAAATCAACAGATGAGTTTAACCTGAAAAAGCAGAGTGACTACATACTATCAAGGTAATAAAAAAAGTAGCAACTATAGATGTAAATGCAATTAAAAAAAATAAAATGAATTACTAACCTTTGGGTATAACTGGGTGATTAGATATAGTTCATAAAGACCAATTGAGCATGTCTGTTTGTCACCAATTTTCTTGAATATGGCAGCTAGCTCTTGCTGAGATTTATTGAAGGAAAAATGAAAGGTAGAAAAGGAAATAGAGTGCAAAAGGTATGTACAAAAAAAAAATCATAATTGAGGAAACAAGAAAAAAATAGAAAGCCAAGAAAATGCATCAATGAATACCTAAACATTACATGACAGACTCAAGGCATCCATTGATGCTTTTTCTGAGTAAAGATATGTCAAAACACACAAAAGCAGCTAACTTTTGTACATCAGAGAATACAAAAAAAAAGAAAAAGAAAAACGAAAAATAAGTCATTTACTAAAAGTAACATAATAGTACCTTCAACTGGGCACCACTGGAATGTGTTCCAGGTGCAGAATTGTTGGCTGCTGAATCACTCCAATGGGTTTGGCCAGCAGGCCCTGATGATGTAAGCATTCTTGCCGCAGCTAAAGTCTGCAAAACAAAGATAACAATGAACAAAGAGTGACTTTATAACCTAAAGGTTCTGAAGATAAATTTATTATACAGTTAATACCTCAAGATTAAGATCAATGTAGGCAAGGATGATTGGTTGAGGTTTCATATCAATAGGAACCATAGAGAGATGACCCTTTATTGCAGCTCCACGAAGCTTCACCAGCTCATGTAGAGCAGTTTTCACCATACGCAATGGTTTGTCGTCAGCACCAGCTCTGTGTAGATTTTTATATCCAAAATTGGAGAGGAAAGAGAAGACAAGAAAATCAGATGATGGCATACACCAAATTAAAAGCAGTAATACAAATCAATCCCTTACCTTCTTCCCCCCCCACCCCCACCCCCACAAAAAAAACAAAACAAAACAAAGTGGCTAGATATCCAAACAAAATCATTTACCTTCTCCTGATTTCTTCCATCCCCAAGTCTTGCAGGTATAGATGGATGCTTTGAAGGATGCGATCAAGATCAACATCATATACGGTACTCTGAAGAACCTGCAACGAAGGGATATTGAACACGGTTCTATCAACATTAGAACCAAAAAGAGAATAAATTGGAAAAAAATTGGAAGGTCAAGGCCACTAAAATTGGAAAAAATTTATCCTTTTAAATTCTTAAATTCAAAGAATAAAAATTAGAAATTATACTCATTTAGCTCTTTCAAACTTCTAATTTGACATATTTGTTACTGACTATTAAGAGTCCTCTCCCATTAAGAGAAATGAGCTCGGTAATAATTTCCTCTGCCAAATTCAGATTTTTATGACTTAATGCCTGTTGTTCATCAATGAATAAGTTATAATATTGCAGCGTAAAACAATACTACTGTTCTTCTTTGAGGTCTTTTTTGGAGATTTTTTCTTTACTTTTCGGGGTCATTTAATGAAACCTATGAAATACTTAGAAGCTGAAAGGTATCAATAGCTTGGCTGGACATTTTATCCACAGCCATCATAAACTTTTCGTTGCTAGTATGATCAGCAGTATCCAACATGATTTATAAAATGGCAAAGCACTAGCAACAACATTTTATCCACAGCCATCATAACCATGTCCATTACAATGCATACATTATTTAGTACTAAAACTAAGCATAAATAAAAAAGGAACAACCCTAATAAAGATATTCAGACTTGTAAAATGTACCAAAATTAGAAATTACCTTGGTGAGTTTGATAAGGCATTTCACAACTAGATCAGTGAACTTCTGATTTCTGGCAGCAAAGGATTCATTTGATGCAGGCGAAGGCCATCTTGAAGGATCCAATGGGTGTAAAAGTTTGATCAGTACAACAAAGGACGAGGTTCGATCTGCATTGTCCTGTATGTATGGAACTATTATTTAAGTCTAACGGCAAAATATTGCAGTTTCAGGAAGGAGGAGAGAGGTGATGAGTAATAAAAATAAAATAATATTAACAAATAAAAAGAAAGAGAATTCCAACCAGAATCTTAAGCATCAGCACGTTTAATGCTTTCAACAATTGGCTTCCATCATCCATACGAGGAACCCTTTCATCCAAAAGCCACAGCAAAAGTTCAGTAATGAGACTGTCAAGATTACTCTCTTTGACTGAATGGGCCAGTCTTTTATTTTGGAAAGTCTGCAGCAATAAAAAAACATATACAAGATTAGCATATAAAATACAAATCAGGTATTATTAGCACAAATTGAAATCATATACTGTTTTGTAATTTACCTGCATGAGAGTGTTGAGGACATATTTACAAGACCTTGATGACACTCCAGTCAAACTGAAGTCAAAAGTTTTTGCAACCTATTAAAAAAATGAAAAAAAAATGTGTTAATGGTTAAATATGCAAAAGAAAGGAAAAAAGAGGAGATAAACAAAGAAGGGAGAACAGGATTAGAATGTAGTTTTACCTTACTCGCCAAGCATGAAACAAGTCTATCAGCATCCTTCACCAGTTCGTCCATTGCACTGCCTTCCGGATCACTAGTGGACTGAGCCAGCTCATGACAAACAACTTTCATTCCTTCCACAGACTGCAACACAAATATATTTTGGATCTCAGAATAACCTTATCTGGATGTGCACATGTGTAGAAACAGTGAGAGGTGCAGATCAACATAGAAAGGCAAAGGCATCACACTGGCAGAACTGGAGAAGTGTATCAATAAAACCAGAATCAACCAGTACAATTGCTAGACGTAAGCCTAATTAGATGCAGGAAAATAAATCAATTCCTAACCAAATCTCAAGACAGATGGTTAACAGCCACCTAGGCAGAGAAACCAAGACCAGCCTAGAAAGTAACTGATTGATCATATTTCTGCAGGACCTTACTGACTGAAGCAGCTTGACTTGATTATAGCATCCCAAGGAAGTTCAACAAATCAGTAAGGCTTCTTTTCCTTCTGAAAAGTATTTTAGTCAATCCAAAAGGAGAAAGGGAAAAAAAAAACGAAACAACCTGGGAATTGGCTTGTTCAGCCTACCTAAAGATTACCATCATAATAACATAGTAAATTCTAGCCATCCCAACCCCTCCCCACAAAAAAAAAAAAAAAAAAAAAAAAAAAAAAACTTGATTCAGAAATAAAAAAGAAAAAAATAGAGAGATAACAATTCACATGCCCCAAACTACGATGTTTGAGCTAAAACTCCAAAATGAAACAAAAGTGAAGATTTTCAATCAGCAAATGTGTGAACCAATTCAAAAGGAAAGTTTAGGTTCCTATAAATTTAATCTATCCCTGCTATAAACAGAATGATTTACTTGAAGCTGCACACTATAATAGGGTCAAATTATAAATCCCAGATCAATGTTACCCAGATTCCAAACCATCTCGGTATACAACAACAGCAATATGGACGGAATATGGCACTTGGAACGAAATTTGGTAAGACGGGGGTTAGGCTTTCTTGGATCTGCACGCCAAAACTAACTATGCTGAACCAAAATTAAGTTGGCAGTAAGAATCATGAATTATTGTATATCTTAGCAAAGTGTTCACTACAGGGCTTGTAGGGAAAGCTGACTGTCAATCTAGGCCTGTACACTTTCAAGTGGTTATATTTAATTATTATATGCTGTATCCAGATAAAAGAAACTAAAGAATACTAAAAACTATATTTACCAGAGTACTCAACATAAGCAAAAAAAGGTACTTATTTGAGAAAATGAATTTTTATTTGGGTAAATAATATAAATATTGAAATACTCAAAAGTAAAATTTAAAAAATTACTCGATAAGATTCTTTTTCAGAAACAAAATTGAGAAAAAGATCAGAAGTTTAAAAGAATGACAATGCAAAAAGAAATCTTTCTAGTCAGAGATAAGCCTCCTTCAAATTGGCCAACAATACCTATCAAATAGAATTTCACAATGAAGCCAAATGGCATAACAAGCAAAACAACCCATGAAACACACTTAAATTATAAATAGCAAACAGAGGAGGAAAAAACAAGGAACTAAAATTTTAGTCACTCCATCCTCAGCTTGTACATAGGGCTTACTGCCAACGGCATCCCAGTAACTGGGAAACAGAAGGGCAACCAGCAATAAATGAGAAGATGGCTTAAGAAGATGCAAAAGAAATTTCCCACTTGTACCTCTTCCACAACTTATTTAACCATAATGGAGGAATTTTAAACTTCAACCATTCAACATGCTAAGGTGTGATTCCTATGATAATAAGCAATCCACATACAATATATGACTTAACAGGCCTGGCCACTTAATATAAGGCACGGAGAGTTCATGTGGAGATATAAAGATCATGCACCTGTTCAGGAGAACCGAAAGAGATGATGTCCAGTGCTTCATTCCAGTCTGTGGGGCCACTTGCACTTGTCAGAGCATGGGGTAATAGTGGGGTCTCCATGTGAAACTCGGATTGATAGTAATTTTTCCTGAAGAATATAATGATATCATTAGCAGGACAACTAGAAGCAACAAAAATTACATCAATATGGAAACAATCTCTACCAATTAAAGTGGAAGCAATAATTTTCAAATTACTTTAAAAAAAAAATTATCGCACCTCAATATTGGACCTGAAACAGATCTTGAAGCTTCCCCACTTTGCTCGGCAACTTCAGATCTGACAATTAAGGGGAAAACATGTCGAACTTAACCAATTTACACCAAAGAATTATAAAGAAAATTATTATCTTTTGATTGGTAAGTCAAACACATGAGCCAGTTGCCACTGGCTTGCTTAAATATATCACTTGTTTGTTTATTATGAGTCCTTATGTTTTATTCTTGTCTTCCCTTTTAGTTCGGAGTAAAAATACTAATAAGAACCAACAAGCTGCAACAAAAGTAGGCAGTAAGTTGACAGAGAGTGACATCAAATCATTAAGAAAAAGAGAGAAATAAAATATGACACCAAAATACTTTCTAAAGTGTCCAGCAAAAGCAAGAACTTGAGGCACTAAAGCTGGGCAGTATAGAACTCCAGCTAAATAAACATTGCAGGAAGCTCCTGTTTAATTTCGTATAGCATTCCTCACCATGCACTAATCCAAAGCGTTTGGCTTCTTGATTATTATGTTGAAAATATAGGCTCATTATGGTAGAAAGAATAAGAGAGTTATGATTAATAAGATTTTAGCAATTTACACCTATCGATGATGTGGGCAACTATTTTTTGTTATTAATAATGCTTTTATGTTAAAGAAACGTCATCTTTCGTACACAATGCAAGTACAGACATCTACAAAAGACTAATAGAGTAGAAAAAAAAAAATGAATAGACATCCATTGTAAATCACATAAGTAAAAATGTTCTGTTTAGCTTCTCTAGTGACCCATCCCCGCTATTGAAGATGCAATTGTTTCTCTTAAGCCAAATCACCCACTTCAAACAAAGAGGAGCTGCCTATCATGCTAGCCTATTACAGCTTCCTCTCCTCATGTGCCATCTAAACATGAGATCCATAACTGTGTCTGGCAACACCCAAACTACCAAAAAGCTCAAACACCAACTCCGGGTTCTAGCCACCGAATTGTGAATAAACAAGTGATCCATAGTTTCACTATTGTTTTTGGACAAACAACACCAACAAGATGCAAACACACCTTTTCATCAAATTGCCCAATGTTAAATTCGATTTAAGGAGGTTGTCCAAAAAATTAAATGTGACCTTAAATGGCACCCCAGCATACCCAAGGAACAAAGTTTCATTTCGAGGGACCGTTTCGACAAGCCCAGAAACGGAAACGATTCGGGAAACAGTATGGAAACGGCATGGAAACGCTAATTTTTTAGGAAACACATGAAAACATATAATAAAACACATATTATAGTAATTGGAAGTACCTAACATGAATAATTTAGTACATAGAGTACTAATAAATACATATCAAATTAAAAATCATAACACAAACATAGTAATTCAAGAAAAATATTAAATTACAATCACATCCAACCAGCTGTGGAGTGTCTAGCAGGTGCATATCCAGAATATTGAAATTGTCTAAGAGGAAATTGATAATATTGTTCAACATAGCTACAATACTGATCATAACTCATGTGATGACAGAAATATGTCTCATGTTCCCTCACATATTTCTGAAAATCTTCAATATTGTATCCAAAATTCTGAGTTTGTGTAGCAAAATGACCAAAGTGAGAAGATGATGATTGTGTATCATATCCAGAAGATGCATCATAGCCAGAATTAGAGGATAATGAACCATAATTGAAATTAGAAGCATCATATCTAGATGGTTGAGACCCATATCCATAGCTAGAACTATAAGTTGAAGAATCATCTTTATGCATGTTAGTTCCACCCAAATGAAATGAGGAAAAGTCTGAAGTCAAACTTTCAGCATCTACCATCACTGTATCTCCATCATCTTGCATTTGACTTTCATTATTTCTTTTTTTCCTTCGACCATAATGCTTTTCATTTTCACGTAATGGTCGATACCCATGATCAGTATCTTGAGTACAATAATTAAATCGTTGCTCTTCAGTAAAGAATACTGCACCTGAACTTTGACCTCTGTTGCATTGTCCTCCATCTCCTTCATTATTACCTCCATCTCCACTATCACCACTATTATCACTACCACTTTTATCATCATCATCATCTTCTTCTTCTTCTTCAGTATTAACAGATATATACCTGGAACGATGTTGAGATCCTCTCATTAAATTTTCAAATTCTTCATCATCAGCTATTTGGGTTCTTCTTGTTTGCGTTCCCATACCATGTGTTTGTGATTGATCTTGTGTGTCTGACCAACGATTAGCAAAAGTAGCTAAATAAGCATTTGGCCTAGTTGGTTGGCCATGACCATCAAATTCATCCAATAATATATCTCCAGGATCATCTAACCATTCAGAAAGACCTTCATTATCTTCAAACACAGTGGTTAAATCTATTGTTTTGAAATCAACATTTTCCCTACTTTTCTCTTTCATAATATGCTTCAATTTCAACCTCATGTTGTATTGTGCATAAACAAGCCTCTCTAGTTTTTCATAGTTAAGTCGGTTACGTACTTTTGTGTGAATAAGAGCAAATGTACTCCAATTTCTTTCACACACACTAGATGAACTTGTCTGTGACAATACTTTTAATGCAATCTTTCTCAAATTTGGAGCATCCGTTCAATACAAAAACCACCATTCAGCTGTGAAAAATATATTACTATTATACCATTAACTAAAAAATGTATTAATGAAATAAAGTTATTAAATAAGATCAAGTTACCTGGATCCGTTTTTTCTCTTCCTTTAACAGCTAGTCGACTTGAAAATCCATGCATGGCCTCTCGAAAAATTTTAACCTATTAACAAATAAATTGTTAATTCTTAATAGCAACAAGTATAGATAAAATTCAATACTATTGAATATTTCGTATTACCTCTGCTAGTGCATGAGAAGCTATTGTACTGCTTGGTTCGATTCTATTAACCACATCTTTAAGTGCACTTATCAACTCTGGTTGATCCCCAATATTTTCACTATATTGGTATGCAGGATTCAAGTAATATGCTATTTTGTTTTTAAAAAATAAAAATATAACATAAGTTAGAGATATGTTTAGAATATCAAGAAATAAGCAAAATATACATAACTAGAATATATATTAATTACTTACCTGCTATATGAATACGAGATATTATCTGCTTCCGACAACGTTCATCAATGACATCAATATACTTTTTACAAGAATTTGGGGCAATTTCTTGTATTTGTTCTTTTGCTTTTATCATTGCTGCATATACATATGGCATAGTTGTTAATTTCTCCCCATCAACTATTCTCAGTACTTTTGCAATTGGAGCATGTATGCTAACAATTTTTTTAGCTCTTTCCCAGAACTTAGAATCCATAAGAGTTTGGCGAACTTTCTTCCCAATTGGATCCTTACTAGATGCACTCATTGCCCATTCATCTGAAGTCATCATTCTTTGTAAGCCATTCTTATGTTGTAGAAGACTTTCAAGAGCAATATAATTTGTGGCAAATCTTGTTTGAGCTGGCCGTATCAATTCACCTGTGCAATGTTGCCTCATCAAATGAAGAACTTTTCCATGATTGTAAATGAAATTTGTGCACTTCTTTGCTTGCTCTAGAATAGGTGAAACACTTTTGAATTTTGCAAAGTCGTGTAATACCAAATCAAGAGAATGTGCAGCACACGATGTCCAATATAAATGTGGTCTTCTATCCATCAATAACTCTGCAGCCCTTTTGTATGAAGATTGATTATCTGTGATAATTTGAACTACATATTTTTCACCAATCTCTTGAACAACCTCATCCATCAACTGGAAAAGATAATTAGCATCCTTGTCAATTCCCGTTGTATTTACTGATTTGTGAAAAACTGTCTTTCCATCACAATAAATCAAAAAGTTTGTTATTGACAAATGGGTTATAGATGTCCATCCATCACACATTAGAGTCACTCCATAAACCTCCCATTTCTTTTTAAATTCATCAATATATTCCTTCAATTCCTCTATCTCATCCTCCAAAATAGAACCACCGATTTCATAAGGAGTAGGCCCTTCAACTCCAACCCCTGCACGTGCAATTTCATCAATCATACACTGATAATATGGCCCTTGTGCTTTGTTAGGAGCAATATTTTGATAAATAAAGAATTTTCCAATAGCATGCTTTGCTGACTTTGCCCACTTTTTTGGATTCCACATGTTTTTCAACTTTTGTTGGTAAACATCTTGTTGCCTATATATGCTTGGATCTATCTCTTCTCTGCTTGGGCCTTTTTCTCTCCTAGTAAATTTTCCAAAACCTTCTTTCACATTTTGAGTACGACTTAAATTTCGAGTTCGTGTAGGCTCCATCCTTGGATGTGGAACTTGCCTATATCATTGTTCTGCCATATATATATCATGTATTGATAAATTCGTTGCATATTGAAGATCTCGTCTTTCCTGTATGCTCATCTCATCATCTGTGTCATCAATATCTTCTTCTCTAATCCTTGCTCTTCTCATTGTCCCACTCATTAAATTTTCTCTCATCTCAACTCTTATTTCTTTCATTTTTTCATTCTCTTGTTTCTTTTCTCTCAAGTGCAATCTCACTTGTTTAGAAATTTCCACGGGACACTTCTCACACTTTGCCACATTTGGATAACCTCCAGCTAAATGTTGTTTGCCTCGAGCTATACCTCCTCCCTTAAGTTGCTTTCCACAAAAATTGCAAATTACTTGCTGACGATTATCACATATTCTTTCAAAATACAACCATCCAATATCATCAGCCTTTTTCTTTTTGGATCGTGGCTCTTCAATAGCCGGTTGTTTACTTTTTGAGGAAGAAGAAGCCATCTTTTATTTTTAACTGTAAAAATATAAACATGTAATTTAATTAAATTACACTAAAATTTAAATAAATTAAATTGATAGAAAAAAATAATTAAAAAATGTATTTTCTAATTAAGACATATTTACTGATGTTATAGGATAATGAATTTAAAAATTATTTTATAAATAATTCATGTCTACTAATGTTCTAAGTTAATGACCATATATAAATAATTTATATTTATTATTTTTTTCACTATTTTAAATGAATTATATAATAAATAATAATTGAAATTAAATCAAAAAAAAATTGAAATTATATAAATTACAATAGTTGCAAATTTAAATAAATTAAATTGATAGAAAAAAACAATTAAAACAAATGTATTTTCTAATTAAGTCATATTTACTAATGTTATAGGATAATAAATTTATAAATAATTCATGTCTACTAATGTTCTAATTTAATGACCATATATAAATAATTTATATTTATTGTTTTTTTTTACTATTTTAAAAATTAAACTAACATTAAATAAAAACCTCATTGTTTATGCTATCTATAAATAAATAGTAATAATTGAAAGCTTAAATAAATTATATAATAAAAAATTAGATAATAATTGAAATTAAATAAAAAAAAAATTAAAATTATATAAATTACAATAGTTACAAATTTAAATAAATTAAATTGATATAAAAAAATAATTAAAAATATTTTTTTTTTCTAATTAAGTTATATTTACTGATTTTATAGGATAATGAATTCAAAAATTAGTTTATAAATAATTCATGTCTACTAATGTTCTAAGTTAATGATTATATATAAATAATTTATATTTATTATTTTTTCACTATTTTAAAAATTAAACTAACTTTAAAATAAAAACCTCATTGTTTATGCTATCTATGAATAAATAGTAATAATTGAAAGTTTAAATAAATTATATAATAAAAAATTAGATAATAATTGAAATTAAATCAAAAAAAAAATTGAAATTATATAAATTACAATAGTTGCAAATTTAAATAAATTAAATTGATATAAAAAAATAATTTTAAAAAATGTATTTTCTAATTAAGTCATATTACTGATGTTATAGGATAATGAATTAAAAATTAGTTTATAAATAATTCATGTCTACTAATGTTCTAAGTTAATAACTATATATAAATAATTTATATTTATTATTTTTTTCACTATTTTAAAAATTAAACTAACTTTAAAATAAAAACCTCATTGTTTATGCTATCTATAAATAAATAGTAATAATTGAAAGTTTAAATAAATTATATAATAAAAAATTAGATAATAATTGAAATTTAAAAAAAAATCTAATTAGATAATAATAAGTATTACATGTTAATGACACAAAAATTATTTCCTAACTTATTCATATTTACTAATATTCTAAGTTAATAAACATATATAAACAAATACTTATTATTTTTTTTTCACTATTTTAACAATTAACTTAATTGTAAAATAAAAAGCTATATATTGATATATATATTTGAATTTATTGTCAAAACAAGGAAAAGAAAAAGAAAAGTAAAAAAAAATAAAATTGTTTAACAGATTTTAAGCCCAACCCCAGTATACTAACTACAAAAAAAAAAAAAAAAAAAAAATAAAAAAAATAAAAAATTATACTCATAAAAACGCAGCGTTGCACCTTGATCTCTGCCTCTTCTCTCTCTGGTCTCTGCTTCTTCTCTCCAACGACGTTTCTCTGCAACTGGAAGTCTGCAACTCTTTCTTCTTCAACTTCGTCTGCAACCGTCCAAAATTCACACTCGATCGACTCCAGCTCCTGCAAGAGAATCGTCTCTCTCACTCCTGCGAAGTGCAAGCCCTCCCATCATCTTCTTCAAAAACAGATGAGTATAGAGTCCTTCAATTATCTACTGCATTTTTTTTTTTCAAATTTGTCCACTTTTGCTTTTGCTTTTTCTTTTTCTTCCCCTTTTCGTACCTACAGACCTGCAATTTTGGAATTTTGTTACTTTTGTGTCGATCCGTTTCGATTGGAAACGGTGGAATTGGCTCCGTTTCCACCGACACTACAAATTTTTGTTTCTATGTACGTGATTCGTTTCCATGTGTGTGGAAACCGAATCGATTCGCCCGTTTCGAGCGAATCGACACGAAATTTTGTTCCTTGAGCATACCCAACAGATTTTTAAGGAAAAGATACATTGCCGCTTGTATTCAGCTCGATATAAAAACTTTAAATTGAGAAAGAATCAAAGCTGCTCGGTGTCCAACACATAACATCTCCCCTTCCCTCATTCGTGTTAACCTCGTAAAGCTTATGAAAAGGCATCCAATGCAAGAGGAGACTATGGTAAGTTTGTCTCTTGCAATGAAAAGTTCAATTGTACATCCCAACACAAAGAGCCACCACTCTTATCCATGCAAGAAGAGACTATGGTAAGTTTGTGTCTTTCCAAACTATAAAGATCTGGGAACACACTCATCAAAGGGGACCCCAAACACCACACATCCTTCCAAAACAAAACATGCTCTCCATTGCCCACCTTAAAGCAAATATACTGCTTAAACAAGTCCCAAACCTTTCTAATAGCTACTCACACCAACACACCAAGATCCTCTCCCCAAAAAAAGGACCATCCACCAGGAGACAAACTATATTTCTCAACAATCACCTTCCTGCATAACCCATTGTATTCGTGGAAAAACCACGACAACCATTTCCCTATCAATGAACTTATAAACTGTAAAACTAGAAAGTATGAGGCATTATTTATATTATGTGAATATAAAATCTGTAGCACATAGCAATAGCGTCAACTCTAGTACAGCTAATTAGCATAAATACGATAGTTATAATCATGGCTATTTACACTATTCCAACAACGTTGTTAAAGGTTCTCAAGTTCCCAATATTAATCCCACAAACTCATAAATAAGCCTTGCATATATCATCCCACTTAACTAGATGAAACTTATGCTCACCATCTTTTTTGTGTCAAAGCAAATCCCTATATAACTTTTTGAGTCTCCTTACAACAGAAGTCAAAATCTAGGAAAGGGATAAGAAGTAGGTTAGAAGGCTAGACAATGTGCCCCCTTTTGACAAGTACAACCTTTTCCAACCGGTTAATAGTTTTTTAATTATTTCAATGATGGAATCCCAAACCTGCATAGCTTAAAAGATGACCCAAGTGGTAATCCTAAGTAAGACATAAGGATAGAAGAGACTTAAACCCCAAAACACTTGCCAGCTCCAAAACATTATCAACTTCCCCCACCAGAGCAACCTCACTCTCGGATAGATTAGTTTTCAACCCAAACATTCTTTGAAAACTAAAAAGGATAGACCTTAGCAACTTAAATGGTTCACTATCAGCCTCACAAAACAAGAGGGTATCATCTGGAAACAATAAATGAGTAATCCAAAGTTGATTAGTTATATTGTTTACTGTAAAACCATTCAACCAACACAAAGCAGCTACTTGTGAGATCACACTTGGGTGTCACCACTGGAGAGGAGACCAAATAGTCGAACAAAAACATATTCCATGGTGGGAATAAAGAGACTAGCTAGGATCTGATGGCAAAAATATTCACGATCGGTTCGAAAGTCCATATCGAGTGAGAACCATAGATAGCTTGTCCTTTTGCGCTTCTTATCAGCAATATTGGTAGTGACAGGCAACAATTCAGCAAATTCTTCCTTCATTGTCTTAATTGCTTAAGTAAAGTAGAGATGCAACTTTGCAAATTCAACATATCAGAAACCACAATATAAAAATATTGAATATCATTAGCAATGGAGAACGAAGAAATAGAATTTAGGATTTTAATTTAATAATTTGTAAATTGTGTAATATTAGAATTAAGGATAAAATTAGTAGTATTTTAAAATAATTAGAGTTAGGAGTTATTAGTTTTATTTTTAATAAGACTCTAGTTTTATCTTTATGTATTACGATTTCCCTTTTATTACGATTCTAGGTTTATGGTTTCTAGGGAATCTATATAATGACCCTAGTTTTATATTGTTTTGAAGCTTCAAATAAATTTAGTAAATCAACTTTTTGATTGTCCTTTTCGATTAAAATATATGGTGGTGCTGCAACAATTAGTATATAACCTTTATCCTTTTTCCATAGATAAAAACAAGTCTTATAAGCCCAAGTATGTGTCATACCAGTATCGGATACGTATCCAAGACGGATCCGGCAAGGATATGGATATATATACGCATCAAAAAATAAAAATAATATTTTTTTTTAATTTTTTTGTCACTAACCTTGTTTTTTGTTCATCTCTTTCTATTTTCGAGTCCGATCCACTCCACTTTGCAGTAACATGCTGGGGCAGTAGAGTGGACTCCAATTAGCAGGTCTTTCTTCCTCCTTGGATTTCAGCCGGAGATATTGCGGACCTCTTCATACGCATATGGTAATGAAACTAGATCTAAAAAGCATTAGCAATCTTTTTTTTCTTTTTGCTTTGTATGAAACAATGTGCTTTTGTAGTTAATAGAACTGAAATGTTTTTTTTTCTTTGGGCCATCCAATGGGCTTTTCTACTCTTTTCATTTGAAAAAATAATCAATGTGGGATTTAGGTGTAATATTCCTTTTTTTATCTCTACTTTAATTTTTATTCTATATACATTGTGCTATATATATTTTATATATTTTTTAAGACCAAATTATATATTATAATAAGAATTTTTATGTAATACATATTTTAAAATTATTTATTTCAGCGTATACAAGACATATCTTTATACTTGTTTTTTAAAAATTGACGTATCCCCGTACCCGATACCGTATCCATTTCCGTGCATCATAGGCTCACAGTAAACTGCATAACTTAGCATCAATTTTCTTCTAAGTGGATTGTTCAACAGAAAGGAATGTCAATTAATTTCTTAATCAAATGATCTTCATGCCCCTGCCCAATAAACCATAGCTCAACAGAAGCTGTTTCAAGACAGATAATTAGATCCTGATAATTTTTCAGTGGTAATAACTGGAGATCTAGAGAAGATAGAGGTAAAAGAACAAGATATTGAAGCCACGATTGAATTTTCAGAGGTAGACATACCTGTTTAGATCAAAGCTAGCCCTTAAGAGGAAAAGAACCAACCGGATTTGTACTGGCAAATTTGCCCAACTACAAAAGGTTTTCCAGCGCTTGGATTGCTAGACTGAACTAAGCAGGTTAAATCGACTAGATCTAGGTTGAAGCAACGGAGAACGGACAGCGCATGGAGGCGAGGTCCAAGACTTCAAAAGGCATGTAGATGTGCTGCGGAGCTGCTATTTCTGTGACAGACCGTTCAGGACTATCCGGTTCTTTTGGTATGGGTGGTGTTGCAAAACAACGACGAATGGTGAGAGATCTGACTGTGGCAGCCACAAATTTGGGGAAAAGTCATTGATGGTACTCCTGGCATAGTGGTTAAGAAAAGAGGGCACCATTGATGAGAGGCAAAAAGGGAAGAAGGAGGAGACTAAGGTTTTTTCCCAGAATTGAAGTTCAATATCAAGAATCAACACAATCATTGGCTATCAAAACCGAGTCGAGGATTTGCCTTCCACCTACAAATGCATTTTGAAAGTTGGAGATGCTACTTTCTAGTATCATCTTAAGCTGTTGTGCAAGGACTTTTGCCAACAACTTATAAGGCAGTATTCTTTAATATCTACCACTACACTTTTCTTTGGAATCAAAACAAGAAACGAAGCGTTGAGGCTCCTCTCAAAGAAAGTATTTTCATGGAAGAAATGGAAGGCTTACATGACATCATCTCTCAGTAAGTGCCCCCTCCCCCCCCCCCCCCCCCCCCAAAAAAAAAAAAAAACTTTGAAAAAAAGCCATGGTGAAACCATCTGGACCTACGGCCTTATCCCTATTGCAAGAGTTTAATGCTACCAACACTTCCTCCTCATCAAAACCTCTCTAAGACAAATATTACTTAAGACTCCTATAAGACCTTGCTAGACTCCAAGGTTTCATATTTTTCAATTATCACCATATTTGGACTACCATCCAACCCCTCTGTATTCAAAATAGAAAAAAGTGCGACATCAATTGACTTTACAAAAGCTTAAGAAGCCCAACATCAATTTACCAAAAGAATTCCCATACACACCATTAAGGTTTATCTTGGCATCTAATCAAAGCCTTCTATAAAAACCTCTGTCAATCTCTTCTTTATTGCCAAAACCATGTCTATTTTGTTACACCATAAAAAATGTCAACCAACTTAGAAGCTTCCTGGCTCTTGCCCAAAACCAAAAACCCCTCAAACTTCCCCTGCCCCCCAAAATAAAAAAGCATCCCTTTTCCCATGCTTTAATAGTTAGCCCATATACATATAGCTCATAAATATCAGGACACAATCTTCAAGAATGCACCTTCTTTCATCAGTAATGTAACTACGCATAGAAATGAAGGAAAAAAAAAAAATCAAGGCTCTGGTAAGAACTTCTAGCATGGTAATTCTTCACCCTTTTTCTAAAGAAGAAATAATATTAAGGAGAAGGTGTACAGGAACATATGATAAAGGGGCTGTCCTAAGCAACAACAACCAAAAAGGAAGATCACTAAGATAGAAGAGCCTGCAAAATAGTATCCATTCATATGTTAACAAAACTTAAAAAATAAAAAATAAAAAATAAAAAATAAAATTTATATAAATGACCCATGACTTTGTCTTCACAATAGATACTAAACAGAAGATCACATAAAATATATATCCACAATCCAAATTTGATCACTATGATCAAATTAAGGAAACTTCAAAGCAATAGCAAAGTCACAATTCATTAATGATAATGCTAACAACAACATTGAAATACGCAAGGCACAAAGGAAGCAGTCCCTCACCCATTTTCTATGACAGATTGCCTTAAGATAGCTTTAGCCTCTCCAGGCTTTCCTTCCTTATTCTTTTCCATCTCTCGGACCTGACATAGCACATCTTTATTAATAAATCAATGCAAAATGTTATATGTACAATGCTTTATGAAAAAAGATTCATAAATTGATGTGGCAATAAGTTATGGAAAAGTGCATTGCACTAACCTACCACCAATGTATTTAGCACTGAGAACAACCATTAGTAGAACTACATGTGCATACCACATCATTTCATAAGATTTTTTTGGTAAAACTTTGTACATGTATACCATTAAAACAATAAAGGAATTGAATGCAGAAAAATTTATACTGACCTTCCACTTAAATCTATCATCTAACATGCTCTTTTGAGCATCTGTTAGCTTCCCAATGTATCTCCATATATCCTCACCTGCAAAATATGATTGAATCACGTGAATTTTGCTCAGCAAGGCCAAGTGCGAGAGGTACTAAAACCAAACCCTGAATCCGCAATCACAAGGTAAGAAAAGAAAATCACTTCATACAGTAAGAGATAAACTAAAAACACCCCCAATCCTTCAAATAAATCATACAAGCATAAGTTCTTTTAGTCACACATACAAACTGACAAAAACAGAGAGTTATGTTACACTGACATACCAAGAATCTTATAACCTGTAGCTAGAGTATTTAATGCAGCTTTCCTAATTTCACCATCACGTTCGGCTGTCAAACTTGCAACTATTTGCAATGACTTCAATTGTCCAATAATCTGCCAGCAGTAAACTTCTATGAGAAACAGAAAGAGAAAACCAAAATACCTATGCTTTACATTTTACCTCAGCCCCGTGATGGTCAATAATAAATCCAACAAGATCAACACATTCAATCCTAGTTCGGTTGTTTTTTGAGCGCAAACCCTCTAGTAAATATGGGAAACTTTTTGATGCAGTATATAGAAGAATGATTTGCTGGGTCAGCTCCCGCATCTTTTCACGTACTTTCTCAATGTTGTGCCCTAACTGCAACAGAAAAAAATAACCGCCTATTACTTTTTGCTATGCATGAAACAATTGCTCACATGTCAAATTGCACAGAACAATAAAAAAAGGCAAAAGAAATCTAAGTACAAATCATAATATATTTTCAATAAATATGAACCTTCTCTACTAAGCATGGAAGAAATATGGCTGCTTCAGACTCTTTCAATGAGTAAGCCTCATCCTTCAAGGTTTTGAATAGTTCAGGGAGAAATTCTAGCACCTGCTCATTTGCAATTATACAATTATATGTTGCAGTGAAAATGTGATATAAACTTGCAACTCTTAGGAGAAAATAAGTTGTGTTACAGAGGAAAAGAAGAATCAACCACGCCTTCAATAGGCATGTTGTGTTTGATTTACAAAATTGCAACACAATCCACCTCAAGAGTATATCCAAAACTTCTATAATTTCCTTTGCAATAGATGGAAGTACCTGGAATGTACCGTTGAAGTTTATATACAACCAAAAACTCAAATACTGGAAGTAGATATGTAATCAAGAATGAGACAAGGCACAACACCTTCTGCAGCATTTCTAGCCCATCAACTTGCTTGTTAAAATCTGGGCTTAGGAGCCTCCTATGCAAATCCTCTCTGAAGAACTTCATCATATCATTCTGCATCAAAAGCACATTCCAGAAACTTTAATCAACTCAGTGACAACTGAAAAACATACTATCATTCTGTACAAAACAAGAATAAGCACCTCAAGATCTTGAATTTTCTCTATCCGAGGTTCTTCAAACTTAAACCTACGGGTTACCATTCTCTCCCTATCCCCCTGCATATAAAACCCTCCAATTATAAGTTGAACTACATATTCCAAAAAATTTACAAAAACTTTGGCATTTCCAGTGTTGTCACGGGCGCCGGAGGCGCCCGCCTAGGCGTTCAGGCGAGGCGAGGAGGAGACACGCCGCCTGAAGACCCCTCAAGCGAGTCGGAAAAGCAGAGGCGCGCGCCTTTGCCGCCTTAGGAGCTGCCTGAGTCAAGTCAAGAAGCAGCAGAGGCGAGCGCCTGCGGATTTGAAAATATGACAGTATTTGCAATCTCCGAATTCTTTATTTTTTGGCCTTAAATTGAAAGCTAACCTTTGCTTTTTGTTAGGACTTGAAATCCCCACATGGAATCAAGAATAATGAAGCTGAGAAGGCCTGCAAAAGTTGCCGGAATCAAAAGCTGAGAAGGCCTGCTGTGTCTCTGGTATTTGCCGGAATCAGATGACTCTAAGTTGCAGAAGAAGATGAGACAAAGTGGAGAAGATGACGCTTTTTAACTTTTTTTTAAATTATTGTAATTCACACTTTTTACTTTTCTTTTTCTTTTCTTTTTCTTTTTCTTTTTCTTTTTTTTTTATTAATGTAATTCACACTTTTTACTTTTCTTTTTCTTTTTTATTATTGTAATTCACACTTTCCAATTTCTAGTAAATAAATAATAAAAAAAATATTTGGTTGATAAATTGGCAAAAAATCCCATGGTCTAAATTAATTAAAAAGAGGATAATTATGACTTTTTCATAAAATAAAGAATCCCTAATTGTTTTTTTTAGCCTATTTAAGTTTGCCTCTTGGTAGTAGTACTAGAGTATAATACAACTCTTTCTTGCAAAAACCAGTAAATAATACAACAAGAGCAACTAGAATTCTTTTCTCATTCTCCAGGTACATTACTTTAATAATTTTTTTCTTTTCTTCTTTTTCTTGTAAGCATCAATTATTTTTTGTTTTTAATTTTTATAAACACTTGCTATGTATTCTAATTTGTTAATTTTTAGCTTGGTATTCATACTGGTATATCTAGTAGAATTTTGATAATTATCGTCTTGCTTCACTCAGACTGTTGCCTTTTTAACGCCTCTCGCCTCAGGCTATTTTGAAATTTATCACCTTAGAGGCGCCTTTCGCCTTTGACAACACTGGGCATTTCATACTTCTGCTAACTATACCTTATTTGAATCCTTAACATTTAATAAAGCTTGTGACTGGACGGCTATATCTGAAACTACTGATTCTGGCCTTCCACCCTTTGGTGCCATGATCCTCTTTCCAAACATCAAGAAAGGAATCAGCCTCCATTCTAATCCAAAAGTATCTTTCTTAACACAAGCTAAATTAAACATACCGAAGACGTAGCTCTGTCTCCATGCTTTAAAACACCATTGACAGAGGTTTTCCCAACCTTTATGGCTTTTGAAGTTCCACCCATTGAAGCTACTTTTGCAGGTTCAAATGACTCTAAGGAGGCAAGGGGAGAGTGAGAGTAAGCCAATTTGCATAAAGCATGACTAACAAGAAGAATGAGAAACAGCCACGAAACGAAGAACCAACCTTGAAAAGATCCATGCGGTCTCAGTCTCTCAAGAACCAAAGTCAAAGCCGGACCATGTATATCTTTAAGTATCTTCTCGACCTGAGAAACATACAAATTTCCAGAGCTCATATGCTCTATATAATTGTAAGTGAAAGGAGGGAGAGAGCATAATAATGTACCGTTTCATGTCCACTAACTCTCAATATCTCGTTAATGCATGTTTCTGCTGCCTTACGGACATCAGACGATTTATCCTACGATGGATTCCAATCTTTCATGTTATTACTTATTCAAAACTGATATTTAAGCAGAAGTCATACTATCTACAAAAGAAGTATAAATTTCATGAAATATTAAAAGCTCGGTCATTAGAAATTACTGTCATAGAAGATGTAGCTGGTTTCAAAAGATATGCAGCATCAGGAAAATTGCTTAACCCAGAGAGTTGCCTTGACACCCAATCAAAAAGGTCCTTACGCCCTTCCAAACCAAGTTTCGAATCCACCAAAGCAATTGTAACATAAGGAACCTATAACAACATCATAGTCAGCACATAAGACCTAAGATGAGAGAATGACCAAAAAAATTCAATTGCTGACCATTTTATCGAGATGAACAGCAGAAAGCCAAGAATCTAGTGTAGCCAATGTGCCTTCCCTCATATGCTTCTTATTGTCACCGAGACATTTCAATACCTCTGAAATAATACCCTGTAAGAAGCCAATTCAGAGTCTGACTTTGTAAAAGAATATTTGATATACAATAATTTGAAGAAAGTTGACTGCATATCCACACACCTTGCCCGAATTCTCAATGGCTGGTCCCATTGCAGATGCAACATTACCAATTGTCGTCAAGGTTGCCATAACTATTTTTTTGTTGCTATCACAAAGTTGTCCTCTCAGAGCCCCTAATAACTCCACTGGTGGATAAAAGCAAGTTAACTGATTATTAAGAGATTGGTAAATTTTCATAAGCAAAATTAACAAAAAAACAAATAAGACAAAAGGGCTTACTTAAAAGCAGATATATTAACATCAAAAGCCTCCAGACAGAGAGAGAGAGAGAGAGATGGATGCTAGTACCTGTTCCGGTAGCTTGAATGCGTCTTCTAGCCTCTTCCAGAATTTTATTGACAGCTTCAACTGATTCCATACGCACCTAAAATTTTCATATAAACAGAAAATGTAAATTAAATAAATTTAAAGCTTCCTTCTGTGAAAGAAATTTCTATAGCAAGCCGGAGATCTGCACAACAAAATTCATTTCATATGTCTTAGGAACCTTCCAATCAGGACTTTCCAAGCTCTTCAGAAGAGTAGGAGTAATCTTTCCACTAATGTCTTCACGTGGTAGGCTATCCAGCCCTCCAGCTGCCGCAGAAGATGTGGATTCTGATGCCCTGACAGATCTCTTTGGAGCTGCTGAAGCCCCCTGAAAAAAGAAAATGTGGGAAAAGGGCGACTAAATTTTCAAAAATGAAGTAAAATATAAATCACCAAACAACATATACCTCAAATGGATTTTTTTCATACTCGGCATCAAGTGCACTGAGCAGTGCAGGTTTAACATCTGTAAGAAACCCTTTAATATCTGCAATACAAGATAATACATAAGGCCTCCTGGAAAGAAATCATGGGATATGGACAATTCAAGTATAACTGACTATTCACCTGGGCCAACAAATCTATGCACAAAACCCAAAAGCTTAATTGATGCATTTCTAGTAGCAGCTGCACTGGATTGCAGTCCAACTTCCTTAAGAAAATCAATTAAATCCTGCAGATCACAGTTATAACTAACATTAGCACTTAACATGAGAATAGAAATATAAAATAAATAAATAAATCAATAGATATAACAAGAGCATGAAAATATAAATAGAAACACCTGAAGTTTCAAATGTGAAACACCAAAGTCCTCAACAGCTGAAGCCATCCACAGTATACCCTCACTAAGAACCTTGGGATTCTTATGTTCCTTCATGATATTGTAGAGCTGCAAATCACAATTTCTAAAACATTATTCATTACCAAGTAAAGTAGCTTGCATATAAAAATAAGACACTTAATATGGAAAATTATACATCCAACTGTCCATCCTTGACTTCACAAGAAATTCCCAATAACCCCCTTCACAAAACAATAATCTGCAGTTCACTACAGTGAATCCCAACTCCAATTCACGGCATCCAAACGGACCCTAAGGTTACCTATTGCCCTCTTCTTTTTAAATTCTTGTTGACCCTCTGGAGATCAGTATCGTACGTTTTAGATGTATACAGTTTGGAGTTTGATTATATTTTTGAAAGTTGTGAGGATAGAATAACAAGAAATCATATATACATACCTATTGCCTATATATATATATATATATATATATATATATGTTAATGATATGCTAAAGAATAAATCATACAGATTGATACCAGGTGGAATGATAAACAAGATACTAATTGACGGAAACTAGAAAGGACTACAACATTTTCCCGTGAGGCCACCAAATTTACTACTTCAATTTCTTAGAAATGCTACTTAGAAGAGAAGGAAAAAAAATTTACTTCCTTTCTTTCTTCTTGCAAACTTTTTACTTCGCAAAATTATTTTTGGAATGCATTTCAAACACAAAGAACAACTCAAATTTGTAGATGAAAATCAAACCACAGTGGAAGTAGTAAAAAAGAACATTATTATAAGGCATTTTTACTTTTTCTAAAGTAAGCTTGATTGACCTTCTATTTACCAGCTTCACAAACACCAATATGCACACACTTCCTTGATCAAACAATGAAAACCATTAATTGCAATTAGACTTACTCTTTCAAAAATAAATCCAGGACCTACTGCTTCAGAGAAAGCAGTAAGACACTTCATAGCATGAGCACGGGTCTTAATATCTGCTACACGTTCGCTTACACCTATAAATAAGAAAACTTAACCAGATAAGCTTGAGTTTAGATAACACAATTAGTAATTCAGTATCACAAACAACAATGAAGTATCAAATTTCTCAGAAGGTCACATGGCAAAACATGAAGCAAACTTGAATCAAATCACAGAAAAATACCCACCCAAAAGGCAGAGTACTACGCATTTCTTCGGCAATTTTGTTGCCGTCAAAGCTATGTAAGTAATAACTTCAACAACCTGTTGCTGAACCTACATTGTGGAAATTGAAAGCAGTTGGAGTTTTGCTTATCTCTGTTGTCCTATTAAGAGTAGATAAACCTGTAAAATAACAAAAGAAAACACCTGAACATTTTTCTCACTCCATCCAGGCAAAGAACAGAGTAGACGAATCAAAATCTCCACCGATTGATCAAGGTCCTGTAAACTTTCTACTTCTTGTTTCAATGAGGAGATGGCTGCAAAAGTCCTAACTTCGTTAGCAAAAACAATAATACAACATTTTGCAAATATTGAAATACAACAAGATGAATTCATAATAAATGGTGCAACAAATTCCCATCATTACCTAAGGCAACAAAAAACTATAAACTAGATGGTCATTAACTCACTCAAGCAACAAAACAAAACAGCAACCAGTTACAATAATACTAAAAGTAAAACAGCAGGCATCAAGGCCGGAATTTGAGCATTATCTAATTAGAAAAGCATCAACTATTGCGAAACAGATAATCCAGTCCGCAACTATATTGTTTTTTATGGCAATACGAAACTTGAACCCGTAGATGTTAACACATTTATTATGCACATTGAGAATCAGTAAAGAGTTACATTATAAGATATCCAAAGATTATAAAAACCCAATGAACTGAAGATACATAAGAGGGATTTACCAAGCATTACATAATAAGAACAACAGACTAACCAATTAGCTACATTAATAGATAGTTGATTACCAATCTTCAAGACGTTCCTTCCACACTGTACTCTTTAATTGAGAAATTGTATCTGTCAGTACGAGAGACCCTATTCTGCTTTCAATCTCTTCAAGACTCATCTCAGTGGGCTAGACATTTATAAATGAATAAAAGCGATAGAAATGTCAGGTAATTAACAGAAATTAGCAAATAATACTTGAGTCAGACCTCCAGTAAAGCAGATAACAATTTACCTCAATGTCTTCAGGTGGTTCAATTGTTTTCGAAGTTTTCAGATGCCCACCTCCATCTCCTTTCTTGTTAGTGCCAGACTTGACGGTTCCCCCTTTCTTGCTGACAGGCTGTTAGATATTCAGTTCTCAACTCAGATACATCAAGATACAAAATACATTCATTGGTAACAACAAAGAAGGGTGTATACTCACAGCTGGCTGAACAGGTCTTTTACCACTAAGCATGCTTGCTGCTGACTTTCTAACAAATGCACCTTCTGAAGTCTGCACATAAATCATGTATAAATTCCCTAAGCATTCTAATTTTAGAAAAAGAATTAAATTGAATAACAAAAACTCTATATGCACATGTAAATGTATGAAGGAAAAAGAACACACTGATCTAAACTGAATCAAAAAAAAAAAGTAATTACCTCCAGAGAAGACACACCCCTGCCAGAATGTTGAATGGGCACTGGAATATTATAAAGACATGTAAGAATAAATATAATCTAGCTGAACTAATTGTACAAGAAAAAATAGTTCAACAGAAATGAAGAAAAGCTGACCGCATTTAAGGCATGGGATTCACTTTTAAGTACGAATTAAAACTTACAAACCTGTGTTAGCACCGGGGGGCACAGTAACTTTAGAACCTGTAATCATTTCAGAAAGCTTCTGTCTCCTGACATCATCAAGTTTCTCCAGTGACCTCTCTAGGGGTCTCATGCCAACCAACTGATGGGAACGAGAAATTTATAGATGAGAAACACGATAGTGAAATTCAATTATTAAGCACAGGTGTTCTCTTTGCTGCAAATATTACCTTAGCAGTTGCTGCCAATGCTGAAAAGGCTGCATCCCTTACCTCGGGAGTTCCATCATTGAGGCACTAAAAAACCAAACTGTATTATTTCACAAAATATGGTGCACAAAAAGAATGGAAGATCATATTTGTACCGTCCAGTTTCCACAGAAACAGATTGTTCAAATAGTTAGATCAATGAGAATACATGCATGTATAACTACAGGTGTAAAGTAACTAGTCAGCTAGGAAGCCAGCTAAACCTTGACTCCTTATTGGCTTCACTAGAGCTCAACTCAAAAAGAAGAGATTGAGTTGATAAACTTCAAGAATCGAGCTCAAGTTGGCCTCAGCCCTACTGGATAACCTTACCGAATTGAGATGGGATATCACTACATGTTATTAAAAAAATTTGAAAAAAGTGTAAGTCAAGATAGCCTTAACTCGGCTCAGCTCGACTCATTTACACTCAAAGTATAACTCAGAATGTGATCATTAGAGCACAAATAAACTCATATAATAACCAAATACTTTTCCAAATCATTAGAGAGACCCAAGCAGCATTGATCCCTTAGATCCCATTGCCAAGAACACAAATTTCATAACTCTAGAACACATCATATGAAAAAAGGCAAAAGGCATGAAAGGACTCACCTCCATACAAATAGGCACGTAATCCTTATGGGCCTTCAGAACAACAGCCTTGCAACTTGTTTCAATACAAAATGTCACCCAGGTCAAGGTTAATGAGCGGACAAGCGGAACTTTGTTTTTTGTAGCTGTTCTAACATCTGAAATAAGTAGAATTCATTCTAAGAAACCAGATTACCACATGTCAAGAGAAAAACTTCCAGTGTCTAATCTAAAAATATCAAGCTCCGAAACCCCAGCAAACAAGAACTTGTAAATTCAATCAAATCCCCAGAAGAGATAAGACACACACAAGAAATTGAAGTGATGAACTCGATTAGTGGCAGAAACAGAACACATGATTATCAAAGGACTTTCAACTTCATTTGGATCTTGAAAAATGAGGCTCATGCTGAAGCAACCAACATTTTCTTTTCCTTTCCATAATAGTTTCCAAGATCCAAAAATAGTATAAAGATTTTATATAGAATGAACAATAGAAACCTGCCTTCAACAATATCAATGAGATTTAGGCATCCGGCCTTGTACATTGCTTGAAGTGTCTGTATTAGAGCCTCTGCCAGAGTAGGTTTTTTCTCTTTCAATTTTTCCTATTCAAAAAGAAAAAAGTCTGGTAAGCTATTATTTTGAAATTCCATAACCCTCCAAAACAATAAAAGAACTCATTATATTGTTTACAACATATAGGTCAAAGAAGCTAGATACACAACCAAATCTCCATTTATAACCTCTAACAGATATCCAGTAAAATAAGAGTATTGCAATTATAATTTTATTTTGCCAACAATCTACACATAATAACAGCAAATTTTAGAAAAACGGAAAAGGAAAAAAACGCAAAGGAAGTGAACAGAGAAAAGGCAGAGAGAACGGAGGGCGTCAAATAATGGAAGTTCAAGACTACCACACCCAAACTGTATTGCAGGGCATACCATAAGACACCCTCAAATGCCAACCAAAGTCTATCAGATAAGAAAGATGAAATGAAAACGATTAATTCATAAGAAAAGATATCCATGTCTATGGAGTGTACTCATCTCTTTAGGATTCAAGACTATTGCCATGAGAAAAGCTGATTTACCACCTACATTATTACCAGAATATGCCACTGAAAATTATTTTCTTCAAAAATTAGAAACATTCAGTTTATGGCCCTCATCTGTATCAGTTCCAACTAACTAAAAAGATTTTATATTCCAGTTTTAATTTTCCAAAAAGAATATAGATAAATATATCATTGTTCAATATTTGAGTCTTACTAATTTGTACTAAAATACATACAAGATTCACAACAAATCAACCCAATTGCAAATGGTATTCTGTCCTCTCTAAGAAAGAAGCAAGAAAAAAAAACAAAACAAGTAGAAGAAACACAAAAGGAGAAATAAAGCTTAAGAAACAAATATTGGTAATAACCCTAAATGTTGTAGTCCCCAATCTATATACCACCACCATATGGCAGAGAATACATAAAGCAAAAGCACTATAGTACACAGAGAACAAAGAGACTTAACAAATGAATACTATGATACTGTCTCAAAAGTACACAAAAAGGTAACAAGTAAGAAGGAGAAGGTTTTAAGAACCCAAATGAAATAAATGAGATCAAACATTGGAGTTTTGGACTCCTTCACCCGGGAATATACAAAAGTACTTACAAGCAAAACAGGCAATAAGAAACGAGAGCTTCCAGAAAAGTTGGTTCTTAAACCCCGGGCAAGATTGCCAATAGCTTGTATGGCTTCAACCGCAACGGCAATATTCACATCTGTAATCAGCTGCAAGTAGAAACAAGTGAAACATTTAAAGGAATTCTAAAGATATGGCATATCCTCTATGTTGTATATGTGTGTTAAGGTGTAATAAGGGTGTTTGGGTAATAACCCTTGTCTAGTATATATACTAGGATGTACATACTTTGAAATAAATGAATATACTTTGATTCACTCAACTCATCATGGTATCAGAGCCAAAACCCTAACCTCTGCTAGGACCTCCGTTGACCGCCGCAGAGCCTCCGTTGACCGCTGCATAGCCGCCGTTGACCGGCGCCGCCTTGTACGGCACTTTCCGGCAACTTTTTCAGGATCAAAGACCACAGGCAGATTCGCCTTGAGAAGACGAACAAAACTCCCAGGTTTTCGTCTCCATCTGCTGCGGTTTCAGAGGTCTATTTTGCCTCTTTTGAGTTCGTGACCTAACTCGGGATTCTTCAATTCCGGCCGTGTTAAGCGGCTGTCTCCCTCTTTCAGGCCCTCGGTGACTTCGAGTGGAATAGGAGAGGGGATTTCGAGGGTTGCTTGGGAGGAAAAACCTGGTTTTTGGAGAAAGAGCTCACAGACCCGATTCTCCTAGGTGCGGGTACTGTTTCTCGAATCTGTTTGGATGGTCTTGTTGCCTGCAGGTACTTCTGAGTTCTGGGTAGTGTTCTGGAGGTATTGTTGAGAGGGTTGGGTGTTTTGTTGATCGTGTGGGTGGTGGGTGTTGAGTTCTCTGTATTTTAGTTCATCCATTGCTGGTTTTCTTTGCTGATTTCTCTACTTAAGCATGTCAGAGGAAGTTGTTAGTCCTGGGAATGGCAGTAGTGGGAGTAGGAGTAGAGTTGGAATCTCTAACGATAATCCTTCCCTCCAAATTAGCCCGGTGAAGTTTGATGGCAATAATTTCTTGGCTTGGTCTCGCTCGTGCCTATTATTTATTCAGGCACGTGGGTTGTATGGTTATGTTATTGGTAGCAAAAGTAAACCAGCTGATGGAGATCCATTATTGGAGTCATGGATTTCGGAAAACTCCTTAGTGATGTCGTGGTTGATTAACTCTATGCAACCACAAATCTCCTGTGGTTACTTGTTACTTGATTCTGCTGATAAGATGTGGACAGCTTTGTGCCAAACTTATTCTCAAGTTGGAAATGATATTCAAGTCTTTGAGCTTAGGAAGAAGCTCCATGAGACTAAGCAGGGAGAATTAACTATTGCTCAGTACTTTGCTGAACTGAGTGGTTTATGGCAAGAGTTGGATTACTATCAGGAGTATCAGCCAGTACATCCTGCGGATGCAGCTTCTTACAAAAAGGTGGTGGATAAGGAGAGAGTGTATGATTTCTTGGCTGGACTTAATCTTGAGTATGATCAGATTAGAGTTCAGGTTTTGGGAAGAGATCATTTTCCAAATCTGAGGCAGACATATGCTTGTGTACAACAGGAGGAGAGTAGGAGGATAGCTATGCTTCATGTAGTAACTCGTGAGAGATCTGCAATGGTAGCAACTCCTATTCCGAAAGAATCTAAAGGAGTGCATACTAGAGGGATTGAGATTGCAAGGGGTAGTGATAAGGATGACTTGCAGTGTGATTATTATGGTAAGACTCGTCATACTAGAGACACATGTTGGAAGTTACATGGTCGTCCTACTAGAGGCAGAGGTGGCAGGTTTGTAGGACCGCCTAGATCACGAGCTCATGTCTCTGACACTGTTGAGTCATCACCTTCTACGGAATCAAGTGCACTTAATCCTGAAGAAATGCAGCATCTTAGGCGTCTGATGGCAAAACTTGATGGTTGTCCTTCCACTTCAGCTGCATCTTCTCATCATGCCCCTTCTCATCATGCCCTTGGCACTCATTCCACCACAGATTCAGAGCCTTGGATCATTGATTCTGGAGCCTCCGACCATATGACGGGTACTTCTAGAAATTTTTCTACTTATTTCTCTTGTTCTGGTAAAGACAAGGTGAGGGTAGCCGATGGCTCCTTGTCCACTATTTCTGGGAAAGGTTCTATTCAGTGCACTCCTACCTTACCATTGTCTTCTGTTCTTCACATTCCTAAATTTTCCATGAATCTCTTGTCAATTAGCTCAATCACTAGAGACTTAAATTGCCAAGCTATATTTGATTCTTCTTGTTGTAAATTTCAGGAACTGGGAACAGGAAGAACGATTAGCTATGGTAAAGAGCAAGATGGGCTATACTTATTGGAATATGGTCCTAGTATTTTGGCAAACACAGTTGACACAGTTGCTTCTAGTCAATCTCTTCAGAGTAGTGCTTCTATTACTTCTCAACAGCAGTTAGTTCAGTGACATCGCCATTTAGGACACCCATCTTTTTTGGTTCTAGGAAACATGTTTCCAGACTTACTTAAGCATTGTACTATGAACAATTTGCTATGTGATGCCTGTGAATTTGCTAAACATAAGCATGCTTCTTATCCTTTATTGAATAATAAAAGTACTACTCCTTTTGCTCTTATTCACTCTGATGTTTGGGGTCCTAGTCGTGTTGTATCTTTATCTAGTTACAAGTGGTTTGTTACATTCATTGATTGTTTTAGTCGCACTACCTGGGTGTACTTATTATGTGCTAAAAATGAAGTATTCACTTGTTTTCAGATGTTTCATAAACTTGTCTGTACACAGTTTGATGGTAAAGTTAAGATTTTAAGGAGTGATAATGGTACAGAGTATACAGAGGGTAATTTTCAGAAATATCTTCGGGATCATGGCATAATGCATCAAACTAGTTGTGTTGACACCTCGGCTCAGAATGGTACAGCTGAACGCAAAAATCGACATCTTTTGGAGGTAGCACGGTCCCTCATGTTTACTATGAATGTCCCTAAGGCTTATTGGGGAGATGCAGTTCTCTCTGCAGCTTATCTCATTAACCGTATGTCTCTTCGGACTCTTGATTTTAACACACCTCTGGATGTTCTTCAAGGTAATTGTTCCTTTGTGGTCCCTCCTAAAGTATTTGGTTGTGTTTGCTTTGTTCATGAGCACGGGAAGAACATCAGTAAGCTTGATCATCGAGCACTGAAATGTATATTTATTGGGTACTCTGCCACTCAGAAGGGATACAAATGCTACCATCCTCCTACTAGGAAGACTTATGTTAGCATGGATGTCACTTTTCATGAATCCAATCCTTATTTCTCCACGACACCTTTTCAGGGGGAGAGTAATAGTGAGGAAGAGGTGTCTTATGGTAGTAAGGGGGAGTGGCTACCTGAGTTGTTAATAGAGGACAGAATGAAAGAGAAGGAAGATGAAGCAAAACAGGATGAGAGTATACTGGAAGAAGTGAGGAATAATGAGATTCATACGAGGCTAGCAAAGCCGGATTTGCTTAAGTATAGCCGCAGATGTAGACAACATGGAAAAATAGCCATCGAACCTGCTTTACCTAGCCAAGAGTTCTCTCCAGACCCAGCTTCCATGCCGGTACATCCTTGTAAGTCTCCTGATGCTATTCCTTCTTCAAATACACCTCATGATTTTCCTGTCATTGATGATACTAATCTTCCTATTGCAATTAGAAAAGCAGTTAGGACTTGTACTCATCATCCTATCTCTAATCATGTCTCATATAAATCTTTGTCTCCATCATATAGAGCATTTGTCTCCACTCTGTCTTCTGTGTCTATTCCACAGGATTGGAAAGAAGCTCTTGTTGATCCTAAATGGGAGGATGCAATGGTTGAGGAAATGAAAGCCTTATCCAAGAATGATACTTGGGAGCTTGCTAGTCTCCCTCATGGAAAACGAGCTGTTGGTTGTAAATGGGTCTTTACCATTAAGAGAAAAGCTGATGGGACAATTAAGAGATATAAAGCGAGACTTGTTGCAAGAGGATTCACTCAAACTTATGGGGTGGATTATCAAGAAACATTTGCTCCTGTTGCCAAGATGAATTCTATCAGAGTTCTTATCTCTTGTGCAGCGAATCTTGATTGGGACTTACAGCAATTGGATGTAAAGAATGCGTTCTTGCATGGAGATCTTGCTGAGGAAGTCTATATGGAGATCCCTCTAGGCTTCTCATGTCAAAAGACTGAAGGGAAGGTATGTAAGCTGAAGAAGTCCTTGTATGGTCTCAAACAGTCACCCCGAGCCTGGTTTGATAGATTTCAAAAGGCGATGATTTTTTTTGGATACCAACAAAGCAATGCTGATCACACAATGTTTGTAAAACACTGTCATGGGAGGATTACTATCCTTATTGTCTATGTTGATGATATAGTTGTGACAGGTGATAACCCTGCAGAAGTATCTAAGTTGAAAAGTCATCTTGCCAAGGAATTTGAAATCAAGGATTTAGGGAAGCTATGTTACTTTCTTGGGATTGAAGTTGCTCATTCAAACAGGGGTATCTTTCTATCTCAAAGGCAATATGTCCTTGATTTGCTAGAAGAGACAGGTATGCTTGGATGTAGGCCTGCAACTACACCTATTGAGACAAACCACAAGTTACAAAGTGGAGATGGAGAATATGTTGATACAGAGAGATATCAACGACTGGTTGGAAGGCTTATTTATCTATCTCATACTCGTCCAGACATAACTTATGCTGTTAGTGTGGTTAGCCAGTTTAAGCATGACCCTCGTTCCGACCATTTGAATGCAGTTCATCGTATATTGCGATACCTGAAATCTGCACCTGGGAAGGGACTTCTCTTTGAAAACAATAGAAGCCTGAAACTAGAAGCCTATACAGATGCAGATTGGGCTGGATCACTTGATGATAGAAGGTCTACTTCAGGATATTGCACATTTGTTGGTGGGAACTTAGTGTCACGGAGAAGTAAGAAGCAAACTGTGGTTTCTAGATCTAGTGCTGAAGCAGAATACAGAGCGATGACCCACGGGACTTGTGAGTTGTTATGGCTTAAGAAGTTGATAGAAGAGCTCAGATTATCTTGGGAAAAGCCTCTTCTGCTATATTGTGACAATACCCCTGCAATCAATATAGCACACAATCCAGTCCAGCATGATCGTACAAAACACATTGAAATTGATAGACATTTTATTAAAGAGAAACTAGACTCTCGTCTCATTTGTATACTATTTGTAAGATCTGAAAGCCAATTGGCCGATATCTTTACAAAATGACTTAGTAGTTTAGTTTTTCATTCTATTGTTTGCAAGATGGGCATGAGAGATATTTATGCACCATCTTGAGGGGGAGTGTTGTATATGTGTGTTAAGGTGTAATAAGGGTGTTTGGGTAATAACCCTTGTCTAGTATATATACTAGGATGTACATACTTTGAAATAAATGAATATACTTTGATTCACTCAACTCATCACTCTCCTTTATTCTGTAAGCTAACAAATACAAAGGAATTCTAGAAATAATACAGGCGACTTTACCAAATTTAATGGAGATTAAGTCTTGGCTTCCAATCATTTGAGGCAAGAGCCTTCTCACAAATAAAGTGAAACGAAAGGAGCTAGCAGAAGGAGTAAGCAAGGTAGGAGAATCTCTAACCAAAACATATCTTTATCCTCATGTCAAATTACTCGAGTAACAAATAACAGATAAGACAATAGCAATTGCATACAGGAAAAAAAAAACCAGCACAGCAATGATTCATCACAAAACCCAACATATTCTAAATAAGTAGAAATCGGACAAAAAATTAGTGAAAATTTAATAATGATGACATTTTGTATGGACTATTTGGTGAGGCTATTTGATATTTTCAGCATTTCTTGGGTTTGTTTGGATAGCAATTCTCAATAGAGTCCATACTAATAACTTGTTGCATATGAGGAGCCCTTCAGAGGCTTTACATCCTGATATTTGTGTGATGTACTGATGTGTTTACAACCAAAACATATCTTTATCCTCATGTCAAATTACTCGAGTAACAAATAACAGATAAGACAATAGCAATTGCATACAGGAAAAAAAAAACTAGCACAGCAATGATTCATCACAAAACCCAACATATTCTAAATAAGTAGAAATCGGACAAAAAATTAGTGAAAATTTAATAATGATGACATTTTGTATGGACTATTTGGTGAGGCTATTTGATATTTTCAGCATTTCTTGGGTTTTTTTGGATAGCAATTCTCAATAGAGTCCATACTAATAACTTGTTGCATATGAGGAGCCCTTCAGAGGCTTTACATCCTGATATTTGTGTAATGTACTGATGTGTTTACAAAATTGTGAGACCATGAAGCATCTTTTTCTTCATTGTCCATTTATGTGGACTGTTTAGTGTAGGCTATTTGATATTTCAGGATATTTGGGTTTGTTTGGGTTCTTTGCGTGAGCTTTTGATGACTCAGTTACCTAAGTTTGGAGGAGGAAGGAGGTTAAGTGCTTGTGGAGATTTGTTTACTTTGCAGTGAGTATGGTTGGAACGTAATGCAAGGATTTGTGGTCATCGTCTCCCATGGCATTTTTTTGGGATAAGATTGTCTTTCTGGCTTCTCTTTGGTGTTCAGCTTCAAAAGCTATTCAAGGTATTTCTTTAGTAGTTGTGCAACATGATTGGCGAGCATTATTGTTTTAAGCTTGAAGTTTTATTTGTCATTTATGTTTATGGTTAAAAGGCCTTCTTGCCCTCTCATGTACTTCTTTCCTTCTTAATAAAATTTATTTTCTATCAAAAAAATAATGATGACATTTTGGAAAGAAATTTGCAAATATTAAACTGAATGGGAAGGATGGAAATGATATATATTAGTTTTTCCCTAGAAAATATAAAATACCTTCTTTAATGTCCGACAAATTTCTGTAAAATCACCAGGTGCAATTCTTTTTGTTGAAGCAAGCTTGGTTAGCTCGGCAACAGCCTCCTTCCTTTCTGACCATTTGGTAGCTTTCTAAAATAAGCATGATATTAAATCAATTAACAGAAATTCCGGCAAAAAATAAACTAAAAAAATAAGACAACCCTATTTCCATAAATCACAGAAGTAGATGTGAACAAGTGCGCAAATGATAAGAAAGAAAAAGGAAGAATACTGACCACTCCTTCCCAAAACCCAAACTTCTCCAAAGGAGTCAATATATCAACAGGATCAACAAGCTCATATTCATCTATTTCGTGAGGAGCTGACAATTGAAGCAGGGAAGGAAGAAGTTTAGGTAGATCAGTAACAAAGGATGGACAAAACATGTTCAAGTAAAAACCATTTTATACGTCCCAATCAATGACATACCATCAGCCTCAGATTCTTCAGAAGGGCCTGGACCGACAACTTCAGACACAGCTTCCAATTCAGGCTCCTTGTCTTGCTCAGACCTAATAGATACAGGATGGAAGAAAACGATCTATTTAACACATGATAACATCCCATCATGACACATTCTAAACGACATGATGCATGCATGCACGCTACAAAAATTTGTCAGTTTTGCGCATGAGAAAGGTTGGCTTTATGCAAAGAACATTAATTAATAAACTTCTTCACTTATATCTTTAAATTCACTCCTAGCCTCCAACAAAGGATTAATAGTACATATTAGGAGTAATGTCAAACAAGACTTGCAGATATCAAAACCGAGACCATACAAAAGAGAAGAATATGACTATATGAGAACAATCCCAGAAGGTCAGCGCTTTAGGATTAGAAAGTCATACTCTTGAAGTATCTGCGCACAACAATCCCACAAAAAAGGATGAATAGGACAATAGTCCCACAAAAGTCAGCTCTATAGGATTAGAAACTCAACCTGAAAATATCTGAGCACACTAACACTACACAAAGAAATAAGGAACTTATTCGATGTCATCCAGTTAATTAACAAACCTAAGAGGACAATACCAGAATGTAATTGAAAAAGGGTAGAATTTTCACACAGGTGATGTGAATTCTAACAAAAGTTAAGAAGAAAAATATATAGAATCAGAATTCAAGATACACAGACAAACACATTTCATCCTGCTTTTGCGGGTGAATAATTGGAAGGTTATAATAGCAAAGCATATATAAACATCCCAGTAGGAAGGAAATACTGCAAGGATAGCAATTTCTTCATTACAACAGGGCATTCACCTTATTTTCCGAGATGGCTTAGCTGTTCCCGTAACATTAACAAGCTCAGCTTCCAGCTCTTTTTTCTTGAAAACAGTAATTTTGAAGAACTATATTAATGCCAAAGCAAGAAAAAACATTATGAAGCCAACAAATTTAAGCATAATAAATAGTCATACCATTGTATCCCTCATTTTCTCAAACAAAATTGATTTCACGGGGTCTTTACCAATCCAGCGACAGAGTTCAAGAGTGAGCCCTTTCGAGGATGCACGGACATTCTGATCTTGATGGTCAAAGAGTTCAGGAACCATCTTCAAAATCCTTTTGGGTGGAACAATTTTCACTCCAAATTCACTGATTACAGGAAGCCAATTACCAAGAAAATCAAATGAAATAAAGACACTGATGCATAACCTGCAGTAGAGAAATTTCATACACAGACCTCAAAGCTAGAAACATGACATCAATTGCAGGCACAACAGCTTTGACCACCTTGTTCTTTATTGCTTTTTCCATTGCATCCTACAAATGCCACACCTTCAATAAATCTCACGAAAACAAACAGACTAATAAATGCAAAGGAAATATAGGTAAGTGTACAACAATAATACAACACTTTAACCATGTTCAAGAGCTAAAAACACTAGTAAAAAAAAAGTGTCATTAGTTCAGTGTTATCAAAGGCGCACTCGCCTATGCACCTCTAAAGGCGGGCGCTAACACTAAGGCGCTGCCTAGGCACACTAGGTGTGCACCTTTTCCATTTTATGAGGTGCCAGGAGGCACACACAAGGCAAACAGAAGGCGCAGCAAGTTTTTTTTTTTTTTTTTTTTTGAGTAAAACTCTTCCGTTTTTAAGTTTCCTCATAATTAGGAAAAGTCAAACATTGGAAGAGTTCGAATAGAAATCTGAAAGGTTCCTAAAAAATTATAAAAAAAAAAGACCCTAACTCAACTGCTGAAGCAAAATTCTGATTCAAGCAGCCTACACACTGAAGACTAAGCTTCCCTGTATCTTAGACAAAAAAGAAAGCATATTATCAGTGTAAGTCTGCCTGTTATCTATCATATTTTTAATTACTTTCTCAATCTTCTTCATCTTCTGCTTATTCTAATCCCTGCTTAATCTAATCTCTCCTATTGTACAAAAAGCAGAGCATTTGGTGTTAGGTTTTACATGATGTATGCTTGGTAAGCTTGGAATCATTGTAGGTAAATTTTTTTTTTTTTTTTTTCTATATTAGATGTGTGTCTAACTTTGCTAAGGCGTGCACCTGCACCTTGCGCCTAGGTTATAGGGACACCTAGTGCCTAGGTGCACCTTGAGCCTTTGATAACACTGGTCATCATTTATAAATGAAAAGCTTCCACAATCAAACCTTGGAACAATACCACAACCATGCAGCTTTAATTCGAGATATTTATGACTAAGTACATTGATCCTTTCCAGGATCAGCAACGTTGAAATCTTTTTTATCATCCCATCCCAGTGATATAGAAATCCTCCTCTGCATTGCAGATTTATCTTCTTTATTACTTTCACAACATCAATCTTGGTTTCAGAGTGACCATCAGAATTATCCGGTTTTGACTTTTGAATCATCCACTTCACCTCATGAAGGTATTTCATAATTTTTCAACCCACAATTATAAATTAAGAGGCAGAATATAATATCACAAATACAAGTCCTAATTTTTCTTTTCAAGAAAAAAAAAATAGAGTTAACTCACACAAGATTGATATCCTTTCATATATCATCGAACAAAAATAAATAGCATTATTATTAATTTTCTGAAAGATGGGGTTTTGGGGAAGGAAGAAATGGTTCTCTGAATGTGCTGTTTTTTTTGTTTTTTTGGTTTTTTTTTTTTTTTTGGTGATTTGGTTTGTGTAGCTAGAGCATAAAGCTAGGACTTTTAAGGAAGCTTACCCGACCAATCTCCTTTAGGATAAACAATCCTCTGGGCTTCCTTGGTGTTCAGCTATAGGTATCTTTCTAGGATTTTCTTTGTCTCACATGTAAAGGGATGCCAACTTCTTCCATTCTAGTTGTGACTTTTTCTTGTAATCTTTCTTCATGATTTATGGAGATCTCTTGTCCTCGTACTTCTTCGTAATAAAATTATTTTAGTTATCCGAGAAAAAAAAATGGCATTAAATTTTTTTTATTTTGGATAGTAATTTTCTAGCGTCTCTTTGTAGATTATTTTAGCATTCTTTGAACTTAACTATTTCTACTATTGCTCTTAGGAGGTTTCTTATTCTCCTAATTGCAAATTATTTCCTTCTTCCTTAACATAATTTATACTAAATTATATTATTTAAAATAAAAGAAATTTGAGTGAGTTGGAAGAGTCATGTAAAACATCAAGGAATTCTCTCAGGGTACATTAGGTGCAGAATTGGAAATGCGCTGCACACAAAAACAGAACCTAGACATTGCACTAATGATCCCTGATCAAGGATATGATAAGGAACTATTTTGTCCTAAATCTGGGGATTTTGACTTAAAAGGTAGGTAGGTAGGTAAAACCATATACTTCTTCTTCTTTTTTGTTTGTGTACGTGTTTGCTAGAGGTTCACCTTGTAATTCAACTTTGGGTTAATTCAAGTAAAGCTTTCACTTGGATATAAGACCTGCTTGTCCATGATGAAAACTGGAAAAGCCGAGACAATCATACTGCTCTACAACCAGTATGCTAAGCTCAATTTTGACCACATAAAATACTAGATATAGTGATTTCCTTTAATGTGTTAGGAAAGGCACTTAAGATAATTATCTGTTGTCCACTAAAAAACGATAATTACCTGCTGAACAATGTAGTCTGAAGGAAGAGAACTTAAAAAGAGTACAAATGTATCCAATAATCAAGCATGCATTCTCTACATACTTTCTTTTATGCATTTAAATTACTTCAAAATTGAAGGGTCTATGTTGAAATTAAGTCTTTAGTATGGACTCACAGCAGAAGGCTAGCAGTACTGCACTGCCTAGGAAAAAAAAAGAAAAGCTGCAAATTAGCACTAGGAAAATGGAACCAATCATCTTCGGGCACGGTACCAAGGACAAAGTATGTGCTCTAAAAAAAAAACAAGTAGGCAACAAATAATTTTTAATGTCCCTCTAGCTTATGGACTATCTGATTAACAAGACACAGGATACCAGCAAATTACAAAAGAAACACTACAAATCATTGCAAGTAATTCAATGACCATAAAACACCTGAAAATTACCAGGAAAACCTCCACAGCTTCCAATTCTACCCAAAGCATAAAAGCTGTCAGAGCCTTCTCCACTGTCTTAGGCCTTCCAGTAAGGCATTTCGCCACAATTGCATCACAGACTTCCTTGGCATACCTATACCCATGTGAAATTCAAAATTACCAAGACAATAGAAAATTGAAAATAGAAAGCTAACACTTCAGCATGCAATAACTAAAAAATAAAATAGAATACCCACCTTCCTGCATCAGCATCAGCAGCTCTCAAAAAGGCAATCAATGCATCAAGCGCCTTTTCCTGTACTGGTGCATTCGAATCTGCCACAGTCTTCCGAAACAAATGACCTTGAAAATTCAAAAAAAAAAAAAAAAAAAACGGATACATCAACGAAGTTCCAAAGGAAAATGCACCCTACCTTAACAGATTGCACACATAGATATTTCAACTATATATCCCTAACCACACATTCCGATCTACATTACATAAATGAAAACCCTAAAGAATGAGCTTACCAAATTCACGAAGTCGATGATCCTTAGGATCGGTAATGGAGTCACATAATGCAGCTAAATCAATATTTGCCTCACTCCTAACCTTCCAGTTCTTGTGCAATAGTCGATCTTCCCAAGGCAATTTCTTCGCCTCCTTCAACAATTTCTCTTCCTCCGACATTATCACTTACATTCAATTTACATAAAAACTATTGATCTCTGCAAATGTACACAATTCTAGAGAGGAAAAAAAAAAATAAGAGAGTGTGTGTGTCTTAGTTTTTGTATGTGCCGAGTGCCGGCGACAGAGAACCAAGTCACCCAACAATAAACAAAAAGAACGGACCGTTCGCTGTATTTTTTTATCTTCGCTTTAAAAACACAACACAGAGAGAGGGGGGAAAGGAGGGAGCTTTTTATTTTTCTATTTTTCTTTTGTGGGATTTACGTTTCGATTCGAAAAAAGTTTGAATCCCACGCGATTCTCGGACATGTTGAGAAAGAACCAATAGGAGGAGACAGAGTGGCACTCACTTACATTGTATGGATCCTACTATATACAAATGTAAGGTTAGCGCGCTTATTAGAGGCACAGTGGAGTAGAAACGGTGCTGTTTCGGTGCACTTTCGTTAGGCGGGGTAATGTAATCGGTGGGCTTCAAAGGGTCCAAGTTTGTTTCTGGGGAGGACGACACGGTACTTAAAAATAAATCATTAGCTAAAATATATTGATGTTGCATTTGGATTATACTGAAATTAAATTGAAATTCTATTAGGATTGGTGATAACTAGATGAATTCGAGTGATGCTTTATTTTTTATTTTATTTTAAATTTGTACAAAAAATTATTTTATGAGATTATAATTTTATTTTTTTTGTGTTATTTGTAACTTTATATATCTTATTTTTATAAAATTATTTATTTCTAAATGCTCTTGACATGTGTAATAAAAATATTATTTTGCTTATTACTTAAAATTATCACTTGACTCCATTCAAATATAATTCAAACATTTTAGTAGCATATTTTACATATTTGTCATTTTTAGTTTAAAAAAAAAGAGAGTGAAGTTGTAATGCATCAAATATTAGTTAAGTATATAGTTTGAGGATAAATATTGTTTAACTTTTAGTTTAGGAGTTAAATTTTTTTTTACATATTTTTTCAAGTACTCTTAAAAATAATTTTGATGTCTCATTCAATTATTCATACATGTCAAGTTGGCGTATATTTTGCACAATTTTTATAAAATTAGTGATAAATAACAATCAACAAATATTATAATAATTAGGTAAAAATACTTTTAATTCTTATTCCATCTTAGAATTAATTTTTTATATAAATTTATGAATTTAATTTTTTTTGTCAAATTTATCTATTTATTTATGAACATAAAAAGTTTTTATGCTGAAAGATTATTTATTTTCTTAAATACCCGTATGAATTTTACTATTACATTACTTTTTAGTTCTTATTTTACTTCAAATGAGACTATTATTTTACTTTATTTGTCTACTTATTTCTTGTTTTTTTTTATTCTAATTCTTTTTTAATATTAATAAATCTATAATTTTTCAATAATAACTATATATCAATAATAATTTAAATTGAATTTCTCAATTTTTTATTTAATTATTTTTAAATAACTATAACATTTTTTTATTCACTTCAATGTTATAAATAAAAGTTTGAAGAAAATTCTACGAATTAAGAAAATAAAATTAAGAATATAGTTCTACTAATTATAATATCGTTGTGTTAATGCTCTTTATATTTTTAGAATTAAAAAAAAAATGTAGATTTATACATTTGTTTAATGTAATTAATATGAAGTGTATTTTTTTAAAATTAATTATTAATGAACATATGTGTAAATTAGTAATATAGATTAATTAAATTTATGTTTGTAAATAGGTATATTTTATATAGTAGGAGGCTCGGCTTTTCATTTTTATTATCTATCTATATCTATACTATACTAAAACGGAGAACACCCTTATGGTGTCCTCCTTTTATTTTTAATAACTAATACCATGATTTACCCATTAGATACAAAACTTGCCGCTTATAATTTTAGGGATTTTTATGTCGTTTAAAACCAAATAGAATTGTTCAACATGCAGTTACCTCAAACTCAAATTCAAACTCTAACATGCATCTTTCTCTTTCCCCGTAATTTTCTGCTCTCCTTTATCCCTTCAATGGTGCGGCCTATTTTCTCTTGTTGCTGCCATGCTTCTACTTTCATTGTTCATAATTGTACAACTAAATTAAACAAGTATTGTTTGTTTAATTTTCCCAATGCTTTACTTTATTTGATTTTTCTATTTTATGTTTCAAGGCTCGGTCATAAATCTTTTTCCCTTCTTTTTTTTTTTTTTTTTTTTTTTTTGTAGAGTTGCAAAAGATTTATTTGGCTCCTGCATAAGTTATAAGTAATGAAACTGATGAGAGACTATGACTTTGAATTGCATGTCCTTTTAGTCATTTTACGAGTCTTTTCTGTGAGTGAAATTTTTATTTTATTTGTTTCATGGTGCCCAATGACACAAAGATGTGAAATTTTCATTCAATTTGACTACTGCAATCTCTAAATAATTATATATATATATATATATATATGGTATATCACAATGTTGGAGCTTACATTTATTGCTTCCTAAGAAAATGAATTTTAGCAATATTTATATATTCATCTAAGGATATAACTTTCCTAATGTAGTATATGAAACTTCTAATCCCGAGAGCTCATAATGTTGAAGACGTGTCCATTTTCATCTGTTCAATCACCTGTTTTGCTTATAAACCATGTCTTTCTTTAAAGTTGTTACAATCTGACTTCTTTTTTATTAAGACAGATTATAGGACTTTCTCAAGTTTAGTTTTGACGTAAAGAGACAAAGCATATGTCTTTGTCATGTTTATAAAACTTTAAACTCCCCCTGTTCTTTCGTTAATTTGGTGCGTTCAATTTGGCTATATCTATGTCCATTTATTTATGTTTTGAGGAGGAGTTTATCTTTCTTACCAAGTTTGGACCTGCAAAATGCATAATTATTGAACTTTTTTTTTTTTTTTTGCTTTTCTTTAACTTATTAATTTTAGGTAAAGCTTAAATTTTTGTACATATATTGTATGTTGAAATAAACTAGATATTTGAGTATTGACAAAGATAAGGGCACATGTTTATCATTTAGAAGTTTTTATTATGAGACTTTCTCAAGTTTATATTTTAAATAGAGAGACAAAGCATATGTCTTTGTGATGTTTATAAAACTTCAAACTCTTCAGACTCCCCGTGTTGTTTCATTAATTTGGTACGTTCAATTTGGCTATATCTATGCCCATTTATTTATGTTTTGAGAATGAGTTTATCTTTCTTACCAAGTTCGGACTTGCAAAATACAGAATTATTGAACTTTCTATTTTTTTTTTCTTTTATTTAACTTATGAATTTTAGGTGAAGCTTAAATTTTTGTACTTATATTGTACGGTGAAATAAACTAGATATTTGAGTATTGACAAAGATAAGGGCACATGTTTATCATTTAGAAGTTTTTATTTTTTATGTGACATAGTGAGAAAAAGAGAAAAAACTAAAGTGATGGAACGGTGAAGGAGGAGAAAGACGATATGGCCAAGATAATTGATGTCGAATAGTTCATTTGTAGAAGTGAAAAGAAAAGGGAGGGGTGGTGTTAGAGGTTTTATAAGTATTCACGTTTTTCTTTCTTTTCCAGGATCGTGAAGAATAAGGTAAATTTGGTTTAGGTGTCGAATTTTATTTTATTTTTTCGATTTAAGGCACGGGTTTTGGGTTATAATGTTAAAATATAGTTTTTGTCTTACTCTTATAAGTAGTTTGAGTTTGGATTCTCTATGTTAGCATGAATATAAAAAATACAAAAATAAATGTACACAAAAACACATATCATTAAAGATTACACATTAGGATAGATTGACTATATCTTAGATTTGTCTTCTTTTTCTTTTCTATCTATTTGTATGCTAGAAATTTTTAACTTTTTTCAATTATGTGAAAGATGATTATTAACTGTTGATTTATTTTTAATTTAGAGTTAAGCTCAATTACTTGCATCATCAACATACCCTATTTCATATTCTTACAGCAAGGTTGCTTTATTGATAAAGGTATTGCTGTTCAGGTTGGACTGAAAAAGGAAAAAGAAAAAGATGGTAAGCTAATTGTGAGAAGAACATCGGAGAGTTGGTGGAGCAACACTTTAAAAGGTTATTCTATCAAACTCAATTTATTTCTCTTCTAATAAAAAATTAATCAAATCTGTCACTTAACTATTGATTTTAAATGTTTTGGTAATTATTTATGCACTGATACTTTATATATATATAGAAAAAAAAATCTCAATATAAGCATTAATGTTTATCTTTGTATTATATTGATCAAATTTTGTTGGTATGTTTTATAATACGATCATCTACTTGAATCGACATTTTATTTTAGTTTTTGTATAACATTTTATAGAGGTTTGTTGGTTTGATATAAAACTATAAACAATTGATATTTGTGTAATTCTTATCAAATTGTGTCATTGTTTCTTTTTAAGACATATGTTAGTTTAATACTTAAATTTATGATATGTAAGGAAATAACTATTGGGTCTTGCAAATTTGATTAATTATTTTTACAATTCTTATTTGGTAGGAAATATGCATGAGTGTGAAGAACATAAATTCTGAGTTAACAAAAACATGAAAGAATTATGCGAAAGCGCTAGAAAGAATTTTATATATTTTGCTTAAAAAGAAAAAAAAATATATGAGCACATGCGAGTGCGTGTGCGAGGATACTAATAAAACATACGTATATAGATGCATACCACTAATAATACACATATAAATAGGTATAGATGTAGATATAAAAGATAAATTTTACTGTGGATTATATAGTGCAAGAGGCTGGAAAGTATAATTTAATTAAAACAATGTTTACTAAATAAACGAAACAATTAAACAAACAAATAAAACAGAGAAAGCAAAATTGCACCCTCCTTTGATTCTCTTTTTCTTCCCGACGATTCTAACATCTATATGCTTATCCCGGAATCAGATTGTATTCTCTGTCATCGATCGAATCAGGTACGGCAATTTCTTTGAGCCTCTCGGAATTTTGAATTTTTTCCGTACAGGAACGCGACCGTCCCCCGATTGGGACCTAAGTTCCAGACAAAAAATCCCTAACCCTAACCCTCGTTCACATAGTAAAATCCATTGATAATCTTCATTCTTCTATGGCACGTAATTTTAGTGGTTGTATAAATTAACCCACTTATTTAGCATCCAAATTGATTTCATTTTTCTTTTTTAATATTATCATATATGTCAGTTTGCTTTTAATTTTAGATATAAGTAAAACAGAAATGCAATCTATGTACAAAAGCAGTTTGAACAAACTGTTGAAATAAATTCCATTGATAATATTCTTTAAGATGACTAGTGAAGCTGTTTTGGTACATTGTTTGTGCATATAAGTATATAACATTATTACCCAGTTGTTCCTTTCTAAGAATCTATGAGATGGGCAAGTTTTATGCTAGCTATTGCTATAATGGAACTTACCTTGCTGAATTTGGTACATGCATTGTAACAATATACATACTTTTAGTGGTTAAGTACCCAAATTGATTTCGTTTTCTTTTTGACAAATATCAGTTATGAAATGCAATTTGCCTTGGGAAGATGCATGGATTCTCCACTGTTGATGGTTTTGTGGAGATAAGTGAATGCTTAGCAGAGATGATTAAATTTGTAGCAAATGAACCTTCTGTGGGGCTTCTTTATATTCAACAACATACTAAAAAGGCAGTGCCCAATGTCATTCATCTTAAGAACAATGTTGCAGAGAAGTTTCATGAAACAACTTTGCATACTGAAGATTTGGAGGATTCTATCACTATGGTGAGGTCAATGAAAGAGTGTGGGTTCCCCATAGTTGATGAGATGATTAGAGACATTAAGAAATCTATGGTGATCATGAAGACGAAACGACCAAGAAGAGGATTGATTAATCATCCAGCTTCCAATTTACAGGCAGGAAAAACTAGCTCTAGGTCTGCTTTTGATTCCCAGGAGGGCAGCAGAAGAAGCGGTAACTATTTTTCAACTGTTCTTAAGTCTGCAAAAGAAAAGGCTAGTACTTTGAAGTGGCCACAACCTAGTCTACTACTATCAGCCACATCTTCCGGCACTAGTTCATCTCTACTAGGTACCGAAGCTGATGAGCTACCCTTGTCAGGTCAGGGTGAAGACCAATCCCGGAAACATGAAGAACAGGCTGATCTTAACATTTTCGGTCATAAACTATTGTCAGTGTCAGAAAAATTTGATGACTTCAAAGCTGACAAAGAAGCCCAGCTAGAGGAGTGGTTGGAAGGGAATAGCAAGTAGCAATCTTGATAATTGCAAAATCCAACAATTATGGTGCCGAAAGGCTTTAGCTTGACAATACCTATCCATTTTTACTTATCAAAAAAAAAAAAAAAAAGAAGAAGAAGAAGAAGAAGAAGATAGGCTTTAGCTTGACAATACTTTGGATTCAAGATATTTAGCTTGCATATGCTCTGTTGTTGTTTCACTCATGTATGTTTGTTTGTGTTATGTGCGTATGTCAAAATCTTTAGAACATAATTCATATATAATGCTACAGCATATTGATGGACTTTGCATTTCAATACCAATGTATTTTCCAATTTTGACATTCTATATCCTATTGGTGGAAGGGGAAGGCGATTTTCTACGGAGATGAAAATTAAGTAAAGGGGAAAGACTAATTTCTGGGTAGATACTCCGATTATTAACAGTATTGAACAATGTCAATTGACGATATCTGGCAATGCCGAAAACAGGCCTTATGAATTAGTCCACACAAAATGCTGACCATTATGTCTACCTCCCAGAACAACAACGTAGTAGACTTGAGATGTATGAAACAGCTGGTTTTTTTAAATATTTGTTTAATGAAGTTCCTTACTGTAATAGTCTACTAGGCAGCAGAAAACAATTTAAAATAAAGACAAACATTTGAGACAACAAATAATTAAGGACGAACAATTATTGAGACGGAAATCCAAATGGAATTAGCATAACACCTGACAGAAAATTTCAATGGCTAAAGGAGCACAACCTGGCAATTATATATAACATACAACTCAGTATGTTACAAAAAGCATAACTCGAGGGAAAAAGAGTCAAGACTAGACCTTACTGCAGTTACTAGTCATTCATAAAAAAATGACATTATATAAACCTACTCCACCAGCATAACTGTTTAAAGCAGAATTTTGCAACGAGAATTAGCTTGCAAATCAAAAAAATAGTATGTAGCTTCAGAAATCCATCCAGATGAAGTCTTTTAAGATCATAAATTGTGTCTAACAGCTTGTGGTTTATTGTGTCCTCAACAATCATCCTACTGAAACCAGAATCTTCTTGATAAACAACATTAGATAAGGCAGCTCTGAACCTGAAAGAACCAATTTTCAATTCATCCCATTTTGCAGGATCCAAGAGTATAATGAATCTATCATAATGATTTATCCGTTGAAGGTTCAGAAATTTCAGCTACCTCGGCCTTGGTCACTAGATCCAATTAATTTAGACACCATGAAAAGGTAGCTCTATCACTTTCTGTAAACGTCAAAATTATAGGTTTTTTTATTTTTTTTTACTTGTTCATGAAAGTATAGAGCCACCGTCAGTGGCAAGGTACTTTGTAAAACAACATGCCCTCTTCAGTTATTTGACCAGCCAAAGAATCACAGCTGACAGATATCTCAACATTGAAATCAGAAACTTGAGCCCCAGCTAGCACCTTTTCTGAGCTACTCAAGGCTGAAATTAGAATTATTTGTAAATAAATTTACTAAGGTCCATTTACATGTTATACCTGTACTTACATCCTATACAACCTGGATTCGAGCAATCACAATATCTCTTGAATTGAAGGTTAAGTAGTTGTGCCAACTTTGCACTAATTAAGGTCAGATTAATAGTGTTACCCTTTCTAATTTTTAGCTCCAACTAGGTTGCATTGATTAACAATATTGAAGTCAGTAAATAGAATTTTCTTAAATGGATTAGTATTTGGTTTTTAATCAACTAGTGAGATTTCTGCATAGTTTTAACTTATGAGTTTTCCATTATCTTGATTCACTCATCATTAGACAATTTTTGCTTTTTATCACCCTTTAGTGGTTTAAATTTAGAAGTGATTAGGATTCTTTATCCAGAAAATTAATAGAGAGCAGTATGTCATTTTTAGGCATAAATCCTGTACAAGATGAGACAGCATCATCATTCAACATTCTTAAAGTTGTGGTTTACTCACTACTGATTATAAGTCAATTTTCGCTTGAGAATCCAGCAAATTGTGGATTCTCAATCTGCCTACTCTTTGCTTCATTGACAACTTCTGGTTCCCAGTTCAAATGTTGTTGGTTTAAGGTTAAATTAAATCCATTATATACACTAGAATGTTTTGAGTTTGTAAACACTTAAGCAGTAGTTGACAATGATTTCTAATCTGATGTACAATAAATGTGTCACATGTAATAAGTTTAATTTGTATACAAATGGTGGTTATGATGTATCAGAATTTATAACCTTTACTTTAATGTTAACTTATCAAGTAAAGATAAAGTGTTTATAATAGTTCAGTTTGATAGCAATCTTGATTTTCAGTAGCGTGTTCATTCCTGCTTTGAAATTGAAATGTCTAAACTTACAAGGAGAATCTAGGCTCTGTATGATCATTTATTCTTCTACTAGCATCTAAAACTAACTATATAATCTCATGTGAAAGACCTATAAGTAAGTTCAGGCTCTCAAAACCGTTAAGTCTATGGCAAGTTTTGTTTTACTGGTGCAAGATTATCAGAGAAGAATAAGCTTCTATTATTTATTCAGCTAATCAATAACTCAATACATATCATTTAAAGCTGCTTATAAAACTTCAGACATATCTATCCCTCCGTTTTCTTTTTATATATTACATGTACAGAAAACGAAATGTACATCCAAAAACAATTATAGAAAGTACTTCAGCCAAGCAAAGCTTTAACCAGCCAAATTCTGCATATCAAATTTATTCCCCTGCTGCCAATATTCATAACATTCAATCTAGAAGTGAAAAAAACAGTTCAAAGTGAGATATCACAATCTCTGTAGAAAGACCGCAATTATGTATAATCAGTTTCAAAACATTTAACTACTAGTTTTAAAAACACATTTCATGTAAAAGCAACTTCGTTCATCTTCACTGTTCTGTTTCACATAATCAGATTCCCCTGTATGATCAGTGCATCAAGCCATCTCCATAGGGGAAAATCTTCTAAATGGCTTCTCAAATACATAACAAGTAAGCGTGTCACTAAGTTCAGAAAAACACAATTTCAGATGCATGCAAGCTGTTTACATGTTTCAGTTCAGTTATCAAAAATATCAGCTTTGCATAGTTACAAATCATCTAAAAAATGAAGAGTTGAGAAAAATAGACTCAAGCATTTGAAAAAATTTCCACCATAATTCATAGCAGAAATTCATTATATTTTTCAAAAACAGAAACATAATGCATTACTGTAGTTCTGCCTACTATTACTCCAGCAATTCAACCAGTTAACTACTTCACTTCCACTTTAGGCAAACCCAAAATGGTTCCTAGTTGAATCATTTACAAGTTTGCTTTAGAATCAGAGATTTCAGCAAAATTTCCACTCTCTATTCAACAGAACCTTACCAGTTAGTTTATCTCACAGGCATAGAAGAAAATAATGTTTGTGTAATGAGAGTTGCTGGTCTCTTAAATTCAGTTTGTGGTGGCATGGAATTGTTAAGAGAGAAGATGACAGCTAGAGGGTGAGTTGTCTCCATGAGAGACCAAATATTGAGGTGTAATTAACGTTCTTCTTCAATTCATTAGCTTTAATCCGGGTTGCACGTGCATTAGTGGAATGTTTATCATTTTCCATCAATGTATTTGGACTCGGTTGCAAAATCGTTAAACCTGATTTCGCCACACTTTTGTACTTCAATTCTTCTTGTAAAAGGCGTAATACAATCCCCGGGTGAGTTATATTGCAGATTGAGGAATTTAAAGATATTCAGCAAACCCAAGCACATCACACTCTCAAAACAGTCCACGCCAAGCTTTCTAGTTAATTTGCTTTAATATTAAAATAATATGTAAGGAAGTCGGCTAAAAAATTGGCGATTCACGTGTACATTGCATGTGAGAATAACTTGTAAGGAAATCGATTAAAGTTGTGACATGTTAATTATGTATGTATGAGAATAATTTACAAGAAAACTATCTAAGTTCCTTACATGCATATAATTATTTGTAAAGAAATCAACTAAAAGCTTTTTTATATGTTATACATAAACATATGAAATAATATTTGAGAAAATCAACTAAAAATATGACAATTTATATCTTAATTGCATATATAAATAATTTGTGAATAAATTCATGAATTTCTTAGTAATTTATATGTCGATAAATAATTTATAAGAAAACCGACTAAATTCTTGATGATTTATATATTAATTTCATACGAGAATAATTCAATAAAAAATTAAACTTCATTTACATTTTAATTATATCACAATAATTTGTAAAGAAATAAAGTAAATTTTATTTATGTATTAATTATATATAAAAATAAAATTTGAGGCAAGTGCTTAAGAATATGATGATTTACATGTTAATTATATAATAGTAATTTAGTTACTCATAAAAAATAAATTGAGGGAAAAAAAAAACCTTGTAGTTAACTACTAAAAATTAATATATTCGTGTAACAATCCCACATTATATTGTTACAAAAACTAACAAATATGATTATTGTATCATAATTTGATTACTTTGTGATATTTGATATGCACTTAAAATTGAACACTAGCATTTTTCACATACTTGTGATTCATTATCATTTATTTATTATTTTAAATCATAAAAAGCTGAGTAAATGAAAGAAAAGTAATTTTATAATATAACAAAAACAGAAAAAGTGAAATTTAAAATATATAATATTATTTTATAAAATAGAGAACCATCTTATTGTTATTATTATTTTTGCTAAGAACCATCGTATTATTATAGTTGAATAGAAGATTAGTCTACCGTATTCTTTGATTTTATCGGTTTACTAGTCGACTGAATTTTCTTTGGCGGTTGGGTTAAAATATGTTTCTTCGTTATGAGCAGCTGACTTCATGAAAAGAGAAACCAAGTTGTCGTTCACGCCGATAGAATGCACGCGGAGAAAACTCAAGACTGAGTAGAGCTCAAGATTTGCAACCTCCCACTGCCACCATTTCCACCGGAGCCGACGTTCCCGGCAGGTTTGCGATTTTTTCATCTTTTTCTTATCTATCAATTTCAGGAGATACTGGTGCTGGATCTAAGGGTACTAAATTACTATTCTTTACCGTTTGTTTGGATGCCGAGAGGATGATGGAAAGAAATGGTTAGGAAATAGTTTCTCTCTGTTTGACACCTTTTCTCGCTTTCTTTCTTAAGCCTGGAACTGGGAATCTAAATATCACTTCCAGCTAAATTCAGCTGAGATTTCGGATTCTTTTAATTGTAGTTGTACCTTTTAGGATCCTAATTTCAAATTACATTGCGCATTCAATATTTTTTAGAGCAGGTGAAAATTTCTGTCAGCAGGTGGAAATTGATGTATAAATAATTTCTTTATTTCATCTGTATATTTCAGAATGATTGCATAAATTGAGTAGGAAGTATCTTCATGGTTTTCTTTGGTTTGAAACTATGTGTATGGTATGAGTGAAGAGATTTACTTTTGTGCTAAAAAAATTAAGATTTTGTTATACAATCGGAAAATAGAAAAACTCTGCATATAGAAACCCTGGTCATTTTGTTTCGCTTGCTCAGTCTTTCCGGCGATTTGGGAAGCCACATGCATATCTGGAATCTAATTGCCCTCCCGGGTCCTTATCAAGTCAGGTATAGGCATTGATTTTTTTCAATTCCCCCCATTACTTTTGATTTTTACGTTCCTGAATACTACAGTACCAGAAAGTCAACACTATGGTACCAGAAAGTTCCAGACCAAAAATCTCATGGAGTTAGTGAATTTACATGGGCACAATATGTAACTTCAGTTCAGCCAGTTATCTTTACATTTTTTAGAATAATCTTATGGAAATTGTTGTCTATTAAGTTCTTTCAGTTGACTGTATCAATTCAAGGTTCAACCAAACACAGCCTTAGTGACCAGACCATATCGGCCCAATTTTTTGATTGTTAGTAGATTATCTGTGCCTGTTTGCTATTGTTGATAAAATTCTGTTTCTTTTGTTATAGGTGGCTGTGTGATTGTTTTGGAATATTGGTATAATTTGCATTAAAAGAAGTTGAAGATTGTTTCCTTCTATTTTCCTTGCAGTTGGAATCTCCAATTCGTTCATACGAGTTGATCTTCATCTCCTCTTCTCTGTTGTTTCCGGAGACATCAAGGGCACAGGATGGGAATTTTTGATGGGTTGCCTGTTCCTCCAGAGAAAGCAGTAAGATACTTTTATTACTATCCATGATAACAAAAAATATTTTCATTAGGTGGGATTTCCTACTTATGGGAATTATTGCTTAAGTTTCTTGACATATCTAGGGTTATGCTGCATTTGTTATGTTGCTCCTAGATTGTTAGAAATATAGCTAGCTTAGGAGGGAGTCCTATTGCTAGAGGTTGGAAAATGATATTTTGTTTAAATTGTTCTATTGGGTGCTATATCCCAGCTTCTCATTGGCAGGGTTTTTATTGAACTGTACTTGCATTTCTGAGACTGATCACATCTTTCTTTCTTTCTTATAGCCTTTAGTTGGTGTGCTATTTTTCGTTCATCCTGGATAAATGAATTACGCCTCCTTGGCCAAGTGTAACATATTGTTATTATTATTATTTTAATCTACTGTAGTGATTTTATACATCTGGATACATGGAGTTACACCCTTTAGCCATTGTTTATATCATGTTATCTATCAGAAGAAAAAGAACTTCTTGTTGTTGGTTGGAATATTAAATTTCAACTGACCACTACAATTGGGTTTCATTTCCAACTCCTCATCCACAAATTTGTTCTTTTTTTCTTTTCTGGAGCTTGTGTTCATTTTGTGGATGACATTTATTTTTTCTTCTGCTAATTGTTTTAGGGTTGCGAGAAATTCTGGTTAGTTTGCTTGAGAAATCAATATTGATTCACCAGAAATTATTTCCTGATAAAATACTTTCTTTATATAGATTGGAATCGTCATAAGAAAGAAGATCCAAAATCGCATTGAGAATAGTTTAGATACTAGATTATGTATATAACAGGATGCAACAATATGCTATTTGATGTTAAAATCACTGTATTGAGATGGCTGAATACCTATATGTATATAATGTGTGTGTATCACATACTCTTATTAATATGCCTCACATTTACTACTCAAAGGTAGCTATACTTTGATGCTCTTTAAATCATTCTCCCCCTCCTCTCTTTTAAGCTCTTCAAAGAGGTCTAACTCCATATCTTTTTATAATATGGTAGTTCAGTTTAAACAAGTGGGTACTAATTGAACTAGTCACATTTGAGCAGTTTTTTTTTTTAGAACTTGGAAGATGCATTATATGTTTCCTTCAAAATGTCTCACTATGTAAGCTTATTGTAATATGCAGTATTTGAGAGAAGAGGCTTCAAGAATAGATGAGAATTGGGCTGCTGCTCGTTTTGATTCCTTACCTCATGTTGTCCACATATTGACATCAAAAGATCGTGAAGGCGAAGTCCGATATTTGAAGGAGCAAAGTGATCTTATTGAGGAGGTTGTGGATGAAGTAGTGCATGCTTATCACAGTGGCTTCAATAGAGCGATTCAAAACTATTCTCAGGTTTATGAAGCTCTCCTCTGTGATTAAGTTCTTTCATGCATTCTCTGTGATTATATGTAGCACTATACCACGTTACAGTGACTACTGGTTCTAATGTCACCTTATACCACCATTTTGAGACTGAGTGAAGTGGGTTCCATTAATCGTGGTGCGATTGAGTGTTCAACTGTTCATATGTATTTGTATATATGTGGGTGTGTTGTTTGTTGAACTTGAAAGGAGAGATGGCTGGCATCTCTGCCGACATTGATGGGATCAGCCTTTGGACTTGTTTTCAAGAATATATATATATGTAATATGGTCCATATTTCTGGAAATTCATCAATTATTTGTTTTCAATTTTCAAAGTGCAAAAGTTATGGTGTTTTGCATTTTATTATACGATGTGTTAAGATTGTATGCTTATTTTTTTATTACTTAAGTTAGGTTCAGATTTCAGAATAATGGTTCTTTTTGTAATTTGTATGTGTATGCATACTCTTTGGATAGTTCATGTACATTTTAGTGCAACTCGGAATTTGTGGATAAGAATGAGCTAAAAATTTACCCTTTGAAAATTTGGAACAACTGTGTTTTCCTTTAACTTTTATTTTATTTTATATATATTTTATTTTGAGTATTAGGTTGGCCCTTCGTCTTTGAAAGATTTATTATTGATCCAGTTTGAGGTTTGAGAACAAGAAAGGACCTTTGGAGGTTGCCATGTTTGCATTGATTTGGTGTGTTAGGTTGGAGCATAGTGTTGGAGTTTCTAGGTGTTCCTATCATCCTATGAGACTAAAGTTTGGTACAAAAAAGCTTTTCTGGATCTCTCTGGTATAATGTTGCATATATCTTTCAAAGGGATTCTTTATCTCATGTGCAAGATTGGCTAGCAATTTCAGATTTGTATGGTCTGTGTGTCAACTTTTTTGGTCACATATTTTTCTAAACTTGATCTATGCATTAGTTGCAAAATTACCCTTTTTTTTGGGGCAAAAATGTTTTCTCTTGATTCTGATTTTTAATGGAGAGTTAATGAGATACTCCTTCAGTTCCATTACATTGTCCGCCTTTCAATTCTGTGACTGGTATCAACAGGAAGTGGATGTTTTTCCAGGTTCTGGTCATACCCACTACATAATAAGAAAAAGAAAATTATAACTTAACGAGAGGTAGCAGCCAAACTTTTTTATTTCAAAGTTCCTTGGTAAAATTGGTATGATGCCTTAAAATCAAAAGATATAATTGCATTTAATGTAGCTTCACAAGCACTTGCACTTTTTTCCAGAAGAGAGTACTATTTCAGGGCCGAGTTAGTAAGAAATATGTGCTATTTGTAATTGGGAATTTTGATTGAAACTGTAAAATTAAATAATCATTAGGGTTAGGTTCATAATTTGGGAATAGAAGATGCTATATGTATAGAGACATCAACGGAAAAGGCTTCAAAATAAATGATGTGGGTTAGGAAGACATGTGTATTACATTCACCTATCACACAGATATATCCAGAACATTTTGTAAAGCTATTTCTACATGTGTCATCACACTTTGGGGATATATGGTTTTATAAATTTAAGGCTTTGGGTGAAATAGGATTTTATTATTAAAAATTATTTATTAGTTAGGTTTCTAGATTCTCTAAATCCCTTCACTCTTTCTCTCCTATTATTGTCTGTCCTACATTAATTACTAAAGGGTATAAATTAATTTTCCTGTGGCTACATCCTATCCATATGTGTACTTTTTGCTTCTCCTCCTTTCTTTTTGAAGGTTTTAACTTTATTTTTGTTATTTTCTATGATATTTTTAGTCTTTGCCTTATTTTTTCTCTCTTGTTCTCTTTAGTCTTCATTATAATCCTAGAGAGCACCTGTCATGAGACATGACTGAGAAAATAGAAGGGAAGATATGCTCTTGGTTGGGAGTTTTATGTTTAAAGAACTCCAAAAAGATAATGAATTCTAGGGGCATGAATAGAAAAGGGAAATCATATGTTGGATTTTATTTCACTGCAGGGGTTTTAGGAGTAGGAAAGAAGTTTTGTTAGTTTTGAGATGTGCCTTTTTTGGTGATTTGGTGGTTTTGGTTATGAGTGTAAGCAAGGATATACAAAATGCTTATGTAACTTCTAATCTTCTTTAAGATAGTGTTTATTTATTTTTTATTTTTTTGGCTTTGCTTTGGTGTCTTTCAAGGGGTCTCTTTATCTGACGTGTAACTTGACTGGAGAGTACTTCAGTTTAGTCATTCTGTTTTGTACTTGAGTATGATTTTGGTTGCCTAAGATGATTCTATATCCTACTTCTTGTACCTTTTCTGCTCTTAATAAATGTTATTTTTCTTTCAAAAAGTGTTAGATTTTTCGTAATGGAACAGACTGAGTTAGAGTATTTAGATATCAGTTACTTAGAGTCATCTCTTATTCTATATTTTCTAATTATGATTATATTTTTTTAATGTTTGATTCTTCAATTTTCTTCTTGTTCTGGTTTAAATCTAGGAAATGGAGGAAACTTGGTCAATATTGACATTCTATTTTTATTTTTTTCATTCCAGATCTTGCGATTGTTCAGTGAATCCACTGAAAGTATTGCTGTGTTAAAGGTTGATTTAGCCGAGGCAAAGAAGCGCCTTAGTGCCCGGAATAAGCAATTGCATCAGTTGTGGTATCGGTCGGTTACCTTGCGTCACATTATCTCCCTGTTAGATCAAATCGAAGGCATCTCTAAGGTCTGCCTTTCTGTATTTCCTGTTTCTAGACATTTTTACATAGTATTTGTTCAGTGATAAGTGTTCAGGCTTCTAATTTCCATCACTTCTCTCTCTCTCTCTCTCTCTCTCTTTTCTTGGTCATCAATTCCATCATGTCTGGCTGCATCATTTTTCTTTGATTTGTTTTACTTATTTGCTGGAAGTCAAAGAGAATAGATACATTGATTTTCTGCGTGCATGCATGTGATTTCATATAAGTAATTTTCGCTGACTTCCCCAGTCATGGGAAAGCAATGTAGATCCAAATCTTTGGCACAAAATTATCTGCAGGGTTTTGCTCATTGAACTATATTATGTGAATGTGATTTCTAATTTGACCTTTATCTTGACTAGAATTACAGTCATCATAGTCAGTTGATGTTGTTCTGAATATCTAATTATCTCAGGTGATTGAAATTTAGTGCAGGTTCCAGCTCATATTGAGAAGCTCATTGCTGAAAAGCAGTTCTATGCTGCAGTTCAAGTGCATGTACAATCAATGTTGATGCTTGAGCGAGAAGGTCTCCAAACTGTAGGGTTTCAACTTATTCTAATTGTGTTATAAAGCTGAAAATGAATTGTTCCTTGTTTGGTTTTTGGAAGAAAGGCAAAACTGATACTTTATAGAATGTTCACGCTTCCAAATGCTCTGTCCTCTTTCTTTCCCTTTCCTCCCATATTGCTCATGTTCAGGGAAAACATGTTTTGTGTAGGATATTTCTACTGATATTTTGAGCTCATCATAACTATATTCAATATGTTTCCAGGTTGGTGCTCTTCAAGATGTCCGATCTGAGTTAACAAAGTTAAGAGGAGTTCTCTTTTATAAGATCTTGGAGGATTTGCATGCCCATCTATATGACAAGGGTGAATACAGGTGTTTTCTTCTTCTTTTGATCTCACACTTCACCATTCTCTCCGGTATTGGACTATTGGTGGGGAGTGGTGTGTTTATACAGATTAATGTGTTAGAGAGAATAATAAATAAAGAGACGATTCATAAAAAAAAAGGAAAAAAAAAAAGAAAAAAGAAAAAAGAGAGAGAGAGAGAAAAGGAAACAACAATTGACACTAGACAAAGATGGATCTCCAATCCCTCTGGACTTCTAAAATGGTGAAATCTTTGAACACAGCATAATCCACAGGAAGGTCATAAAAAAAATCTTATCTCAAAATACAAATGAATATTTAATCCTTGAAATCTCTAGCATTCTTCTCCAACCATAGGTACCAAACAACTATCTGTGCAAAGTCCTGCGCTCTTCTTTGGAATCAGAAGGGCAATGTAAGAATAGGTTGTCATCTGTTTAACAACTGGAGAAACATATCACACAAACATCTGGAGACATTGCCTTATACAGGCTCTGCAACACCCGAGCTATCCAAGGTTCACACTCTAGATGCTCCTACCAGGTATTACAGTGGAAGAACAAGGACAACAATATCACAAGCACAAGAAACTAGATTACGGTCTTCCCAATCTTTGAGATATTCAAAATGTGCAAGTTCCAAGACCAGAAGTATTCTTGAAAATATAGAAATTGATAATAGGGCCGTCATGAAAACTGGAAAGAGGATATAGGCGAGGAAAGGCAAGTTTTCTCAAAATTGAACAAGTGCACCATTCCCCCCAATGAGAGAAATGGGAATATACTCCAGAAATTTACTTCCAAGGGTTTGCATGATTGACATTAGCATCTTAACCATTCTGTGGACCAAACATGCTCCTTATCACTTGGTGCCGAAGAGAATCAGATCCCAAATCCATTTCTAGGGCAATGCATTTGGAAATGAATGCATCTAACTCAAACCTCACAAAAACTTATCCTTTTTCACCCCTCATTTAACCATAAGAAATCCTCATAATCTTCTAAAAAATGTTAGGCACCCTACCATGGATTGTGAGCAGAGAGATAATGAAAATATTAGACGTGCAAAAGTTAGTAAGAACGATGTGATTCCTTGAGAGGAAAAATCACCTTTCTAACTATATAAACTAAATGGTCCCGAAAACCAACTGATGGAGGATTACCTCCACTGGCTAGTTTAGAATGATTTAATCAGCAAAGGTAGATAAGGAAGACTAATGGTGACCATGAGATGAATAGCTGCAATACCGCGCTTCAACAAGTTTACTCTAGGACCAATTTTTTTTATAACCCCAGACAAAGGAGGAAATTAGAAAAGCTCCCTTAGTTATAACCAAAAAACAGAGCAAATTCATTAGCAAATTGCAAGTGCGAAATGGCAACATCCTTGTTCTCTACCTTAAATAAATAAATCATGCTCCATCTCTACAAAGCATCCTGCTCAAGACCAACGACTAAAGTGAGCAGGAAATGAATAAATGATACAAAGGACCACTTTGACAAACCACTGAACCCATTAACCAAGCAAAAGCCTTACCATTAATAATAACTTATCAGACATTTTATTCCATTAAGTCTTGGCCCTCTTGGGTATTACTGTCATAAAATTAATTGGTTTGTGACTTGTGTAATGATTCTGCAGCATGGCAAGCATGCTGGAGAGTGACGATGAAGTACCAACCACCACAGCAGTTGCACTTGCTGTAAATAATTCACAGTCGCTGTCACGCAGAACCAGGTCAATGAAAGGTGACAATCAGAGTAATGTTCACATTGATGGATCATATAGGCCAGGATCTGTAGATGGAGGGTACGACTGGTCAATTCAGTTTAATTTTGTTTCTGTACTTCTCTTAATTTACTGTGAGATCAATTTTGTGTTCTTTCCTCCTGAAGCTTCATATAGTTCCTTAATTTTCTATACTATGTGTTAATGCTTATGCTGTGCATGTACAGTCAGCAGAGATTTTCTGGAAGTTTCTTATTTGTGTTTCTGAACCCTTACTGTGCCCTGTCTTAGAACTGTCATGAAAGCTTCTTCATGCTATTGCACTTTCTTAACAAATGTTTACTTACAATATTTTTGCATGATGATATTCTTGGGTGTCTATTCAGCCCTCTTTCTACTTGTCGGGTCTTTCTTGGATTTTTTTTAGATGCTTTAAATTTCAAAATTTGATGTTTTGTTTTGTTTTAGTACATGTTTCTTTAGTTTCTTAGGTGGTAGACCTTGTATATCTCCTGTGTACTATGGTTTGCCACATCTGGCAATGTTTTAGTGAATTTTACCTATCCATTTTTACATGATTACATGATGATCGTCCTTGGTTTTATGTTATTTTTTCAACACATTTATGTGTTTGGGTATGGATTTTTGATTACTATATAGAAACCAAATGTGTGTTTCAGTCTATATGATGGCCATGGTGAGTAGGTGCTGGATGACAAATATCTACTTAAAAAGTTTTTGCCAGGAAATCTTCCTGTTCTTATGTTCAAATATATTGACACTGTATATTAACAGTTCTTGTGTTTCGATGTACATTTAAATGTTTATCAGTTCATCTTTTGATGGCCATGATGAGGAGGGTGCCCCTGATTTACATGACGAAGTTACCTTAGATGGGCATATGGCATCAGTGAGGGCCAATGGCAGTGATGGTATAAGGGATGTCAAAATTGCTCTTCGTCAAATGCCAATATGGCTCTCAAATTCCACACCTGATGAATTTCTTGTATGAGCACCTTTCTTTATCATATTTACATCTCTTCTTGAGTGCCTTGCGGTTAGTTGTCTTCTGAGCTGTAGTTCTGGATCTGTACTTCTCTTATGTGCAGGAAACAATCAGAAAGAGTGATTCACCTCTTCATGTAAAGTATCTCCAGACCATGGTTGAGTGCCTTTGCATGCTTGGGAAAGTCGCAGCTGCTGGCGCTATAATATGGTTCGTTATTTTGTTGATTTATTTAATCTTTTCTGTTCATAGGGAAATCTAATTTCGTTCACACGTATTTTTAGAGTATGTTCCTACTTTATATCTAAATTGTTTCAGAGGGTCTCCCTAAATTAAGTTTATATATACAATTTTGTAAGTGGTTTGATCTGCTACTGGTCATCAACTTCTATATGCTTTTAAATACCAACAGAATCTGATTGTATGTGTTGTCAGCTTTTCATTTATAATAGCTTATCATTATAAAATTAACACTTAACACTAATATCATTTATGCAACTAAAAGTCATCCTCAGCTCCCAATATTGAGGTGATCTTAGCAACACAGAGTCTTCCATTATTATGGATGCCAATGTCTCCTCTTTAAGCACTTTCAACCTTTCCTGTCTTAGAACTCTAAATGTTACTCGCAATCGACACTAGAAAAAGAGATGGGGTTCCTATATAGCATCTGAACTTTGATCTCTCAATCGGAGTCAATGACTTGGCAGCATTCTGTGAACATTATTGGTTCCGATATTAGCGTACTGGAAAAGCAAGTCCATTAAGTCAAGAATGCTGTCATTAGAGAACGTCCATTTGCAAATGAGTGGTGTCTAAGGCTGATAAAAGGTATTCCAGAAGTCAGTTGAAATTAGACTGAGGAAGCTTAGAATGATTTGTATTACGGTCTTTTCTAGTGGTTGTTTGCTTTGGGTCAAGATGGACAGAGCAGCTCTGATTTTCTTTTCACTGTTAAATCTATCACCGTGATGATTTAATCATGTCAACTTTCTATCTGCTCTTTTGGGAAATAGATATGGTGATTTATGAAAGATGAAATTTGTCTTGTTGCACCTATATATGAAGAAAATTGGGGCAGCTGGATGACCAATCCCATTGTTTTCAGAATGATGTTGATAGCAGATATAAAATATAAATTACCAGGATACCCAGAGATATATTTAGATCCTAAGGACCTTAGCTAGTTGAGAAAATATAAAAAAATATTCATAATAAAATCGAGTGTATGACTTCCAGCAGTATTTGGTCTTGATTGTAAAAAATTGTTAAAATATTAATTTTGTTGGGAGAATGCGCTGCTAACCTATGTTGGTGTATTCCGAATTCTGATGTCTATTGCTCTTCTCATATTGCCAACTCCATCTAGGGTTAGGGTGAGTTGACTCTGTGTGTATCCCTTTTAGTTTATTACTATATGTTTTATGTGAATCTGCATATGAAAATGATGCACAAATTTTACTTCGAAACAGCCAAAGACTGCGGACAACTATTCACGAGATTATTACATCCAAGATTAAGGCTCATGCGGAGCTTGTCAATTCTTCAAGGTCTAGCATTAGTCAGGCTTCCCGAACTGTTGCTGGAGGGCTACATTTTATAAAAGGTCAGCTAGAAAGTTATCAATTTCCAAAACAGAAGCGTCAGAATGGGATATCTCTAGCTGGGACTGTTTTGGCTGTGAGTCCTGTATCACCTGTGATGGCTCCAGCTGGGAAAGCACAGGCTGCTGCAAAAGATCTTCTTGATTCACTTTTAGATACAGTTGTTCGAATATTTGGTGAGAAACCTATTTTTATTATACCATTATTCTTTTGAGATTTATGTCAAGACTAAGTTTCTCAAGTACAACTCTTCAGAGAACCATGTTCTTGTTGGAGAGCTCTTGGAAGCTAAAGCCTGCCAAAACATTGACTTGAACACGCCAAAGTCAGTGCCAACAGACATAAATTGGAACCCTGATTCTGAAGCATCTCAAGTGACTGGAGGTTACAGTATTGGCTTCTCCTTAGCGGTTTTACAGGTAGCATATCTGTTTATTTGTGGATAATGTGAATTGCAAAATATGAAATTTTAGATCTGAAATGAGTGTAGGGCATGGTGCACTTTCTCACTTTCCTATTTCATTTGTCACATGTAATGGAAAGCATTGCATGGCCACATTTTAAGTGTAGACTACCTTGGAAATGTTAATATTTTTCTCACATACAGTTATTTAAGAGCATGTGAAATGAGCTGCGGCTGGGCCAAGCATATTCTGGTAGTCCAGATCCATCTAGTCTCTCCAACCTGCTTATACTTACCCTGTTGATGATAAAATTTTCTTTTAAAATTCCATTCTTTCCTCTGCTAGAGAAAGAGGGAAAACACCAAGGAGGGCAAGAACAGAGATATCGATCCATATGCCATTTTAGAGTATTGAATTAATAACCAAAAAATAATATAATTATATAAAGTTGAATAGAATTAAATGGAGAGAGAAATAATATTCTTATGCTATATGTCTAAGTGTGTCTGGCACTTCCTTTATGAAAGAAAACAATTAACATTGAACTTAGAAGATTGTATGTTAATGAACCTTAAACCGTATTCGATAAGCTTCTGATGTCTAGCTCATACTCAATTTGTATAGTTAACTAACTGTTCGGATTTGACTTGCTAAGAATTTTTTAGCCATTATTTTACAAAGTTCCATTTTTTTTGAGGTAAAAAAAGGAGTGATCCCAAACATCCTCTCATACATTAATTTATAAGAAGCTTTTTTCTTGAAAATATTTCCTTGAAATTAGATCTTATAGCTTGGAAAAAATGCTACATAATGATATTGATATGCATATTACTTTTAAAATGAAAAAAATATTAATTTTCTTTATCACATCGTTGTTGAGCTGATGAATCGACTAATCATTACTTCAAATTCAATTTTTTAGGAAAACCAATACTAAATAATAGTGCGAGATCAGTTGTTAATATATGAATAGAATATGAGTGGGAGATTTATTGAATGCATGCAAACAGTTTGTTAAAAGCTTTCTTTGTTGCCTAGCCTTGTATGCCTATCTAGTCGGCTTGGAAGTGGCTGCCTCTATTATGCAAAAGAAAATCAGATACAGCTTGGATTATAAGAAATGCTAAAAGAGAAAAAAAAGAGCATTTGTGGACCATAAGCTGATTTCTATCAACATGTGGAAAGAATCGTATAGTAGATAGTGGGCACAAGGGGAGGATGTTTGTGATATTGACCCCTACGATAGTTGTTTGATACAGAAGTGGAAAATTGATAGGCCCAGCTGTGCATATAAAGAACTAAAATCTCTTGTTGAATTGATATGCTCATCAGGAAATGAATAAATATTAATGCATCAACTTAGATTTCAGTGAATATGAGTTCATGGTTCTTCAATACATTGGTTCCAGGTTTGATTTGCAAATTCTATCCAAAAGTGGGTTGGGATACAGGTGGTTATGGGTTTCTATTCAATAGTATGTAAATAGGGAAATATGTAGGGGTTTTTCTGTGACAATCTCTTCTTTCTTTCCCTTAGGCTCCCTTCTCTCTTAAATGGGGAGTTCATTTGTTCTGTTACATGAATATTTTTCCCCATGCTATCACGTACCACTAGCCATTATTTGTGAGGGGAATTCCTTGGGTTTTGTTGAGTCTACAACAGAGGGTGGCCCAGTGATAATTACATGTATAGAACTAATATGAAATAGGACGTGATTGTTGGGAGGTAAATTGTTATCATCTCAAAAGTTATGCACCTTAAGTGCTTTCTTGCCATTTGCATTTCAAAATTGGTTTTTAATCTATATTTCTTTACTGATGTGCGCTAGAGTGAATGCCAACAACTCATTTGTGAGATTCTGCGGGCAACTCCTGAAGCTGCATCTGCTGACGCTGCTGTACAAACTGCTAGACTTGCCAGTAAAGTTCCTTCCAAAAACAAGAGGCAAGTGACTTTCATTTTCCTTCTTGTCATCTTACATATTCTGACATCTAATGCTTTCGGGTCATCTCCTTTACTTTCAAATTGATGTTCTATTTAGATACTTTCTTGGGGCTTATTGCCACCTAAATTTTGCTTCGTCCACTAAGATCCTAAAATGCAGAGAATTGAGAAAATTCCAAAAGAGAACCTGAAGGAAGAACTAAATAGAGATGACATAATAATAAAACTCCTAGAAAAAAAATTTCAGGAAAAGTAAGCATTAGCTTCTCTAAATATTTACTGTTTTTAGGAACATAAGATTACTCATTGCAAACCACATGAGTTTATAGGGCTTCTTGAAACAGTATAACCCTTGGTGAGTCCAGTTTCTTCCTTGAATGACTTACCAAATCTCCCACCATGGGGACAATGACCCAATTGACCCTAGCAACAAGGAAACCAAGTCTCACTTCCACAATATGGAGCAGCATGATAATGCGTAAAGATTAAATTGGTCTCTTTTTCCTCGTCTCTCTTGCCAACATATCACTTGCAATGTTACCTCTTCCTTATGATGTTTAGAGGTTGCTTCTGGTTGATAAACTAATCTTATGTTGAAACACAACTGTGCCAGATATATGTTGTTTTAAAGGACGCCGGATCTTACTGAATTTCATACCTGCAGATGGAAATTGAGAAATTGATCTCTTTTCATGTTAACACTACATCAAATGAAATTCTCTTATCCTTTCCAAAGGAATTCTCTATGAAGCCTTTCTGATATCTGGCTCCTAAATTGGAATTAGAGAAATGAAATACGTAAAAAAACTAGATGACACTCCTAAATTCGTCACTTATCCTGCTGACCATTTGTTGTTGTTGTTTTTTTTTTTTTTTTTTGCCTTTTCAATTCTCTAGATATTGAAACACTGATTCTTACACATTTAAACCATTTTAAGTCACCAGTAGACCATTTACCTTGCAACCCTGAATTGCTGCTAAGAAAAACAACCTAATTAAGTTTTCCTACTGGTGAGTGGTGACCTCACTCTTAAGCTGTTCATATATTATCCTGAGACATTTCTAAAACAAAAGTGAATGTAAAATCCTGCCTCTACATCAAAAACAACATCACACCATCTGCAAATAGTAAATAAGATGGAAACCTAATTACCACTGGTGACATCTCTCGAGTTGTTTATATACCATCCCTATACATGTTGATAACAATTGAGAATGCTTCACCCCACCTCTGCATCACAAACAACATCATACAATCTTCAACTAGTAAATGGAATGGAACCTGGAGGCCTGTCATCCTCTCTGTGCTGCTGTAGTCTCAGAAATCAGTGCAGGAAAAATGTCAATCAACAAAATAAAGAATTGGAAAAAGGGATCATCTTGTCTACTCCCATTCACCAAAGTGGAAAGTATAGCTAAATAGCTCTTCGTTCTGTGCTAATCACATCCATTGATTTATAGTAGAAAATCCGAATGGATGTGATTACATGATATCTTTATGACAAGTTTTCAGATGATGAATGATTGATATTTAGTTTTGTTATTCAATCTTGCCAAACTGTTGCTTATTGGTGACAGGGATGGGTCAGACGATGGTCTTACCTTTGCATTTCGCTTCACAGATGCAACAATCTCTATACCTAATCAGGGTATGCTACATGTTTAACTATCTCAGGTTTAATCTTCTTTGTTGATTAGCAAGGGAAGAAAAATGATGGATGCCATCCTTAATTTGTATTTGAATGAATTTACTTGCTTTTGTTTTTCTAATGGTTGTAGTGATAGAATGATGAAAATTGCATGTTCTCTTGCAGGAAAGAAATGTATGTTAGGGAAAAAAAGAAAGAATTGTAGGTATACTGTTTATGATAACAAAGAGTCACTTAATTTAACATTTATAAAAGAACTCAAATTGGTAAAAGGAAATGGGTTATTGGTATCTTTATCTTTTGAACCATTCACGTAATAACATGGATCCCCGTTTATTTTTGTTTTGTTTGGGTGGTTTAGCTAAGCGTATCTTTCATGTGATATGAACGTTCATAATCATGAAATCTATACTAATTTCAAAAGATCTATGATACTGTGCAGACTGTCTATGGTTGTGGCTATGATGCTTTTACATATTACATTTTACACTCTTATGATCTTAAGGCTCTGAGTTGTAGAAGATTGAGTTTAGTGTTTGAATATCAAATTGAGAAGATCAAAATTTGATTTTTGATAAATCATGTGAAGTTGGATTATGTTATGTGGTTTAGAATCTTATGGAAACCAGCAAGGAATTGAGATTAATATTGATTTAGGTGTACCATATGCTGTTGAGAGCTTTAAGAAGCCAAGCAATTTGAAGTTTCAAATGGTTGAATAGTCGTGTTGCTTGCGCTTGTCTATATTCGATTGGATACTGGTTTATATCCATTGTTGGAGTCGGGTACCTTCCAAATTTAGCAGGTTTTCTCACTTATTTGAATTTTGAAGTGTCCAAGTGATTTGTTTTTTGAACAGAAATTGTCCAAGTGTTTTAACAAATTTTCATTTTTTCCATAATACATTTGAAATGAGTCTATAACATTCTTGACCATGGCCCAAATTGCGTATAAACCTCTTATTGGGATCCCTTACCTTGTGGAATCAATTTATAGATATTTGAATATTATTTGTATCAGATTCATAGTTCTGCTCTGATTGTAAGTCAATGTAGAGTACTTTTGAACAGATAACTATTACTGCAGTCATTAATCATTGTTAGCGTAGTTTTATGAATTTATTTGTTTGTTTTATCAAGTTAGCTTCTAGTTTTACTTGTTTATCAACCTTGCATCGACTAACTTCCAGGAGTTGATCTCATTCGTCAAGGCTGGAGTAGGAGAGGTCCAACTGTGTTGCAAGAGGGTTATGGTTCAGCTGCTGTTTTGCCTGAACAAGGCATATATCTAGCAGCATCTATCTACAGGCCAGTTCTTCAGGTTTGTTGTTTGAGCAGCAATATTGTTCTTATTACAAAAAATTTAAACTTGTACATAATAGTTCCTCTTGCAGTCTTCCTGACCTGATATGTTCCATAGTTCACAGATAAGGTTGCTTCAATGCTGCCGAAAAAGTATTCCCAACTCGGGTAAGCTCAAAAGCATTTTTCTCTCCTGATGGAGAAAGTTCATTTTGCTTGAGTGATATAACGGACAGTCAAGAGGTGTATGAAGCCTAGCACCTGATTTCCTACACATCAATTTCAGAGAATTTGTTTCTCTTTCATTATTTAATTGGAGTTTTGCTTTGAGTTTCCTTTTTGATGGGGAAAAGGGGTGAGAGTCCATTACTTGTTTGCTTTATTTTAGCCTAAGTTAATTTTGTGATCTCATTTCAACAGAACTTTTTAAACTTCGATCAGTTAAAAAGGAAAACATCAAGTGTTTCTAGTTAATGTCAAAGTGTGTAAGTCAAACTGTGTGACTGGAATTAGGACCTTCTATCTTGTACACTTACAATAGTAAAGATATTCACTATTCTAGGGTTGTGTGGGAGGTATGTTCATTGGAGTTATGGTGTATCAACATTTTTTCTCAATATAGATTTTTATTGATTGATTTTAGGAAGCTCTCCAATGTTTCTTTTCCTTTGGACATTGTTGAAAAGAAATAGCAACATGAATACATGTAAATGCTAGAAAGAAAGAAACCTGAAGTATTTGGGTGAATTGGTTAATTGCTCACACCAAGACAATGTATTTATATTATGAGATTGTGTGGAGTATAAGTAAGTCAACTTTACATAATAAGAAAACCAGCTACGAATAACGGAAACTGACCCACTAACTAAGCTATCTATATTTACACTCTAACAATATATATTTTATTGTAATGAAGAAGAATAAAATAAACAAGAGGCTTGCTGCTTCATTGGATAGTTGGAAGAGTTATTTGAGCTTGCGGGATTGAAGGCTGTAGGTGACCTGCAAAAACAAAGACTATACTCCTAGCTGTTTTCACATTTCACATACTGATTATTTTTGTCATGGAATGGATACTGAACGTTATACTTGCGTACTGCAGATCAAGTAAGCTTGCTGATAAATTGATAGAATAAGTGAGCACTGAATATCCATTCAGAAATAAACACGATGACACTTGTTATGTACACTTTCCAGATGTCCATGAAAAAATAAAGATGACTCCTTCAATCCTCCATCCCTAAGCTATTCCTCTTAGCTGGTAACTAAACCTTCCTTAATCTACCAGATGATACTTGGGACTCATCATCTTTCTGAATTCCTTGGAAGTCTCTGCAAGCTCTCCATTCTCTTACAAACTGCAAATGAAACAAAGAATTAAAGTAGTTTGGCAAACCGGGAACACTACTGTTAAACATATAGAGATGCTTCCAAGTCATCAGACTCTTATCAGCTCTCTAAATCATTGATTAAGCTATTTTCCTTTTTCTTTAATCTGGGTAGTAGTAGATTCCCAAAATTTTAGTCACTAAGACGAAGGTTTTGGGGGAAAGTCTAGCCCATTCATAAGAAGAATGAGGAGTCTACTTTTAGAGCCACTATTAATGAGATCACTGTTACCATCACCTACCAGAACTCATTTGATTTTCATCTTTCTGTGAGTTGAATATGTTTTCCTTCTCGCTCATTTGAAGTGTTAAATAATCTCCTTAAGAGCCAGAACTCTTGTGCTGAAATGAATTACTTATGCATGTTTGCTCTAGCTATTTATAGAAGGATTGATTTGTCTAACGTTTCCAAATGATATTTGCTTACCATGCTTAATGTATTTTTTGGTGCATAACGTTTTTGCTAATTGATTTGGATTAAAATGAAATTTTTGTTTATTGTCAAATGCCATTGATCACTTGCTTCCACTGTTCCACATTGACATGAACTAGTATTCTCAACATTTTAGCTATTTCCAAATGTCATTGCTCTCTTGCTTCCTCATTGACATGAACTAGTTTTTCCAAATTTTAAAACTGCAGGAATGATGGATTGCTGGCTTTTGTAGAGAACTTTGTGAAGGACCACTTTTTACCAACTATGTTTGTAGACTACCGAAAAGGCGTACAACAAGCCATATCAAGCAAGTTCTATTATGAATCTTTATTTTTCACTGGAAATCATTTGAGAAGCTATAATTGGCTCTAAGCATCATGTCATATAAAATGGCTAAAGTCAATATATGTCAAGTATGCATATAGTAATATATTATTAGTTTTACCTGTTTAAGGTCAATTACCATTAGAAGGCTTACATATTAACTTGCCAGTTGGTTGAAGAAGTAGGAGAAAAGCATATGATTTTGGCATTATCTTCCATTTCTTTGTTACTGACATGTCCTATGAAGACTTTGTTTCTGGTTGGGCCATGTGTTGCACCAAAAAGTTCCATGGGAGCAACTGAAGTTTGTGTAACCAGCTTTGGCAAATGCCACTCTTTCGATGGAAGATTTTGTCTTCTGTTTTATTATGCGTTGACCTCAAAAATTGACCACGTGGCTCAGTTTATTTTCTTATTAATTATATTAATGATATGTAATCAATAGAACAACTTGTCATCTTCTTTCGTTATTAAATTTTTGTTATGATTACTATTTAATACAACAACCTTTTTATATTTTTCAACCAAAAAGCATCTTAAAGATATATTTCTCAGGTAGTTTTTAGTGATTATAATTTTATGTTATGTGTCTCTGAAGTCTGAACACACAGACAAGCTAGTACATGCATAAGCACACATATTGATGTGGCACCAAACATATTTTGTGTTATGGACCTCTTACTAGTTTATAGGTTAAATTGCTGTTGTGCAGCAAAGCATGCTTATTATATTCTTAAATGTTTTAGGTGCAGAAGTAATTATTTAAGAAAAAACTGAATTTTGGAAATGCTAAATGCTATTGAAATAGTTAGAATCACAATTTTCTATTCCTTGATGCATGCCGGTTCCAGATATAACATGCAATGACTGGTTGAGAGATTGTTAATATGTGTTATGGATAGATATGGTGGTTTTGATCTTGGCTGCATTGTTCTTATTGGGAAAGATTTGATCCCTGTAATATTTTAGGTCCAGCTGCATTCCGTCCAAGGGCACATGCTGCTGTTAATTACACTCCGTCAATTGAGAAAGGCCGACCTGTATTGCAAGGACTTTTGGCTATAGATTTCTTGGCAAAAGAGGCAAGTTCTAACTACATTATAAAATTTCATATATTTTGTTTTTCTCTCTTTTCTCCCTCCGTCACCGGGCGCTCGAGGTATTAATTTGTAGGATTTGAATACTTTGAGGTATTTCACAGGGTCTATGGTAGATATTTAATCAACATTTAGCATTGTAATATTGATTAGAAAATATGGTTTCTAAGTCTATCTAAGTTGATTTACTGTAGGTGCTTGGTTGGGCTCAAGCAATGCCAAAATTTGCTAATGATCTTGTGAAGTATGTGCAAACTTTCCTTGAGCGGACTTATGAAAGGTGTCGGACTTCATATATGGAGGCATGAATCCCTCTCCCTTCCAAAATTAGCTTAGCATTTCCAATAGAGTTAATTATTTTGTTTATCTCAATTTTTTCATCATGTTTTCCTGATATGCTGTTTAGATTTATTTATTTATCTCATGAGCTTGTTTTCATAAACTAGTGCTTTAGTAGTTTTGTTTATAGTGTTCAAGAAGGTAGTGTCTCATTGTGTAGAAGTAGGGTGTTACATATCTGTTAGGTCCTCCTGCCATTCTTTAGTTCAAGCTTTTGAGTTGAATGGCTTTATCAATATTGTTCTCAGGAAGAGTTCAAACTCAGATATGTGGAATTTATCTCAGAGTCCCCCTCACATGCATGCCTGACAGGACGAGTCCAATGAAAAGGACATCAAAGTGGTGGGCTCAACCAGAATAACATAGCCCAGTCAAAATGATTGCAAATGAGCTTGCACATGGAGTAACATACAAAAACTGGGCTCCCATATTATGTTAAAGCATCCAACTCAAGAGCTTAAGCTCATGAGTGGAATAGCCCCTACAGATATATAAGCTAGCCCAACAGATATATAAGCTAAGAGCCCACATCTAAAGGATGTGAGACTTATATCTATACTTCAAACTTAAGTTGTCACTTGTTAGGTTTGAAATCTTACAATTGTCTTGTAACAAGTTGGTTTTGTATGTGTAAATGATGAGTGATTGTTTGTATATTAATTATGCACCAAGCATTTACTCTCTTTGCTGATAATATTTCAGGCGGTCCTTGAGAAGCAAAGCTATATGCTCATAGGGAGGCATGACATTGAAAAATTGATGCGACTTGATCCAGCTAGTGCATATTTACCAAATCCTCTTGGTCAGTTCAGTGTGGAGAATAATTCCTCTGATGCTGAAACTAATGAGGTTGAATTAGAACTGAGTGACTTACTATTAAGTCTGCGACCCATCAAGCAGGTGACTGTAGAGTTGTTTGGACTTGCTAATTGATTATTCTTCTGATGTTATTTACTTTTTATCTTATGTTATGTTTAAATTTCTTTGCATGAAAGGCTGTTATGTTTTTGAATTTCTCTAGAACTTTCTGTATGGATAGCCTGGCTAATGATTCATCTACTTCTGTTTTCCTCCATTACGCCAAGTGCTAATTAATTGAGAATGATGGGTTGACTTATCTTTTTTATGTAACAGGAGAACCTAATTCGTGATGATAACAAGCTTATTTTGTTGGCATCTCTTAGTGATTCATTAGAGTATGTTGCAGACTCAATTGAAAGGCAAGTTCTCCTGGATGATGGTTTCAAACTGCAAATTGTGGTATTTATATTATGAAGCATAACTGGGCTTAAAATGTGTTTTTATGATTATAAAGGAAGTGGCACCACACTAGCATCTTGAGAGAAAAACATAGCGACCCATCTTGTTTTTTTCTCCATGTGGTATGAGTTATACTAGTTTTGATATAACATGCATGGACTCTTGCTTTTATCCTTGCACTAATTTTTTCCTATGAATATTTAATGATCTGAAAAGCATTTGTGTCTGCCTATTTATACCTTGAATTGTTAGATTGTTACCATCAGTGACTGAGTGACTACATAATCACTGGTGATGATTATGTATAGGCATATGTTTTAACTGCTCTTGATGTCTTAGTAAGTTTACTCTGGATAGCTGCTTAGTTTTCACTATTCACGAATTAAATCGTGAGAAATATATGTAACTTGCATTAGTCTCACAAACTTGTGCATATGAAGGGGGGGGGGGGGGGGGGGGGTTCAGATGCATCAGCAAATTATACTCGTGATTGTATTATGGATTTGAGGTATGCACTTAATTATATACTTCTGTTGCAAATCACACAGCGCTTCCATGTTAACCAAACAAGTGCAGTAACATTTATATGCATGTATGTCTGTATATATTTGAGACACACAATATCTTTCCTGAAATGTTAGGCCTTATTTCTATGGAATTTGAAAGCCTATGGGATGTCAACTATGTCCACCTGTTTGTGAAGTGTGTTGGATAATAAGATTATCTTGAAATTATGCCAACAGTGAAGATTCTCATTTGCTTCATAAGCCAACAATGGGGATATTCCACCATTTTCCTTGCCTACTGATGATTCGATTTCCTCCATTCCAGATTGCCCAACCAGTTGATGCTTTGTCCTTAAGTTTATGTTAATGTCAAGGATCAAAAATTCGTTTCATCTAAAACGGGCGAATCATTTCGGTTTTCACACTGACCGAAGTGAAACACACCATCAGAAACGAAACCATGGAGTTTCTGTGGAAACAACAATGTTTCCACTGCTTCAAATCGAAACCTTTTGAAACCAACTCTGATTCAACTAGCAATGGCTGCTTTGGCCGGCTTTTATAAAAATCTTATGGACAATGGCGTACCAGGCTATGCAGTTCTGTTCTGCTCTTCCGCTTCTTCATGCCCTTGCTTCTTGCTTCTTGGTGATGAAGATGACTTAAACAGTTGTGTTTCATTAAAGTGACCCTTGCTTTTCGTTTTCTTTTTTTCTTTTGCTTTCTGTCTGGGCCTATATTGTTGGCCTAATACTTTCTTCTTCAAGGCCTGTTATTACTAACAAAACAAACCAAAAAAAAGAGAGAATAATTTACTCTATTGGCAAATAATAATAATAAAATAACATAACTGTCAAATTTAATGTAGAAAAAAAGAGTAAAAATGAGTCTTATCTCAATAATAAAGGAGAATACTTTTTCATATAAGTAAATTCCTTTTGTTTCTTTTTCACTTTGTTTTTCCTTGTTATTAATTTTCAATATGCTTTGTTAAAAAACACTAAATAATATAAATTTCTTGTTAATGAAAATTATTGTTTTATATAATCTTCTTAAACATAAATTATATATATTGTGTTGTTTTCATAATTATACAACAAATGCTTCCTAAGCTTGAATATTATGAATAAAACTAGGGTTGGCTTTGATTTGTTAATGTTGGATGCCATTGTAATATTATCATTTTCTTTAATTTGTATGTCTATGTTCACACTTTTATTTTGGTATGTATTTATGAGCATTTTATGTACTAAATTTATCATGTTAGATAGTTATAATTATTATAATATATGTTTTTATGCATTTTCAGATAATTTACTGTTTCCATGTTGTTTTCATAGCATTTGACGAATCATTTTCGTTTCCAGACTTATCGAAACAATATTTCTAAACGAATTTTAATAAATTAGTTAACGGAGGTTGCAAATTACTATTTCGAAAAGGGTCATGCGACTTTTCCAAAATTTGTTGCAGTCTTACAATATCTTAATTTCTAATGCAATATGCAGGCTTGGACAAACAACTCTCGGATCGTCAAATCAGGGAGAAGAGAAAAAAAGACATCATCATACTCGCACCAACAGTGCACCTACTAGAGATTTGACATCATTTGCTCTTGAATACAGGAAGCTAGCAATTGATTGTTTAAAGGTTTTACGTGTAGAGATGCAGCTGGAAACAATTTTCCATATGCAGGTTTTGAGTTTTTTAGACATTTTGCCTCTAATGGAATTATGTAATTAAACTATCTTCAACTCTATCAAGCATTATGATTTAAATAGGAAATGACGAATCGAGAATACTTGGAAGACCAAGATGCTGAAGAGCCGGATGACTTCATCATTTCACTCACTGCACAGGTTAGTCTCTCTGTCTTTACAAAAACAGATATGTGATGTAGTAGTGCTACTGGCTAAGTTCAGAATTCTTTCCCTCTGAACCATAAAGGGGTTAATTCAAAGTTTTGGTCATGATGTTAATACATGGTTGTTGGATTATTGAATATTGACTCAGTTTAAATTGATAGATGACAGTTTTATCTCAAAAAATAGAACGTTGATATATGCCACAAAAAAGTGTAATAAAATCAAGGGTCTGTCTAATGGGTTTTCTAAAAGCACTCAATAAATATGGCTTTTGAAATTTAAAATATTCTAACAATAATAAATTATTAATTATCTAGTATTAAATCCTGGTTAACTATTCTAATAAATACTGAAATTTTATTTATTTATTACCTTAACAATTATCCTAAGAGAACCCATTAAAAAAATTTTACAATTATTTTCCATCCCTCACTTGAGCAGGACCCAGATTTTATGGCATTTTATAAAATCTAAAAAGAAGCTATAATAAGAGTCAAAGACTTCTGTGTAAAAGTAATGTTGAATAGCATGATGGAAGCACCACATAAAGTAGATAATAGAATCTACACAGTTGTTAAGAAATTAATCTCCTGGAAAGCTTAAGTTGTTATGTGAGAGTGTGAGACAAAACTCTAATGTGAAAAATGTTGAAATTTAATTTATAATAAGAGTGGATAAGGGTAATATTTGCTAGTAAGTAAAAAGAAAAAGAAAAAGAAAAAAGAGAGTAAATTACACTCTTTCTTCCTTAAGGTTTTACTGAAACTAAAGTTCAAAAGTTAGGAGAATGAGTCTTAAAATACTTTCTTTTTTTATATTTACAGTTATTTATTTGTTTTTCTAAATAGCAATTCATTATATTAAACTTATTTTTTAATTCTAATAAAATAGAAAGGAAAATAATTTACACATCTATAAACTAGTATTTCTTAGTGATGCCTTAAAAGAGAAAAAAACAATCTATAATATTACTATAAAGTCATAAGTCTTGATTTTAAAAGATAAATAATTAGTCATAATTTAAGATTTTCACTCAAATAAGTCTTCAATATTAAAATAAATTTTTTTTATTATCACGTTCACCTTTTTATTTGTTAAATTGTTTTAGGTCAAAATATTAATTCAATAGTAATTTTTCTTAAAAAAAAATAAAAAAATCATATAATATAAATTGATAATCTAATACATTTTTATATAATTATTAATGAAAGAATAAAATATTTATAAAAGTTAAGATATTTTCATCATTTCATTTGATAATAATTTTTTCTCTGAAAGAAAAATAAAATTTCAATACTAGATTTATATATATTACTTGTTTAATTTATCATATGCATTGATTTATCTTTTAAATTCATACAAGTTTTTATTTTAGAGTTCATATCATGATATAAAATAAAGAAACTATTCAAGCTTATTTTATTTAATATGAAAATTTACTTGTATTTGTGTAAAATATGTTTTTAATTTTTTTTATTAAAAATATTATAGTAAAATTAAACAAATTGAGTTAAATGTACTGCTATTAAGACTAAGAAACTAAAAGTAAGTGGAAATATAGAAAAAAAAATAAAAATTTATAACTCATTTTTAGAGGAAAAATATATAGTAGGATATTTTGGTACTTTGAAGATAAAATTGGAGTCTTTTAGTATATTTTTTCAAATCTTTTTATTAACATCATAAGTTTTTCATCTAAGTGTTCGAGTGTCATAATTCTTAAATTTTAGATCTTATTGTCATTTCAGCAAACCCAAGAGAGGGAATGTGTAAGAAAAGAAAACGAAAGAAGTAAAACTGCAAATATTTTCCACATACCCACACCATGAATTGGAAAACCTTATATGTTTTTACAATCACTGGTTCCTAAACAAGCTATTTCTTTTAACTGCTAATCTCCACAATCATTCTCTCATACTAAAGATGTGATTTTTCAATTTCTATCCTGAATGAACAAGAAAAATACCTCACTCTATTAGACTATGATGACTTTAACCAAGAAATTCAGACAATTAAGCATTGATTTATTATATATTTGTTGGGTGATTGTGCACATCTACTAACTATGATAATTAAATTGCCCGTGGTTGTCTTTGTAGCACTGTCACATGTTGTGAATGCGTAATGGGTTTGGTTTCTGGCATAGACCAGTGGTATTTGGATTTTGTCTTGGTTGTATTGATTTCAATGTGTTTCAAGTAGATTAAGTCATGTGATCTAGTTTGGACATGTGGATTATGAGAATTTCCCTCAATGCTTGCGCTCTCGTACAAATTCTTGAGATGTCTGATGTTCGTTAAGAGCATGAACACCTTAGCAAAGAAGGGAGACTATCAATGATTTTTTATAAAGGTGGTGAGCTTAAAATGACTTCATCAAAGTGCTTTTCCACTTTTTAATTAAGGGATTATTTTCGGATAACCTTGAAATAACTTCAGTGGACCATTGGACCAAGTACCAGATTTTATCTCTTCTCTAAGTTATTCAAAAATGCAATAAGGAGTGATAATATAAGCAGTTTATATCAATGTTATAAAACTGATCTGGTCATAGAACTGGAAAAGAGAGCTAGAGCGGCTCAAGAATCATAGAATTATGGCTCAATCAGAGTTTGACTGGGCATTGAAGTAAAAATTGTACGTGTAGTGATTTAAAACAAATTATAACAATGTGAATATTATGCTCATTCATTCTCCAAGAAAATCAATATATCATAATTACAAATTAATTGGTAACAGTGCAAATGGTGGAGAAGTTGGCTGTTGGATGAGTTTTTTTAGTCATGGCCAAGGACAAGAATACTAAAGCCTTCAGTCTAGCTTGCGTACTGTTCCATTTACAACCTATCTATTGCTACGTTCTCTTGTACAAAATATGTCTCTCCCAATGTTTAAACTGACTTGTATATGCAAGCTTATTACATGTACCTTAAATTGGCATCTCCAGATAACACGTAGGGATGAGGAGATGGCACCTTTTGTTGCAAGTGGGAAGAGGAATTACATATTTGGTGGAATTTGTAGCATAGCAGCACATGCATCCATCAAGGTTTGTATGTCTACTTTTGTCTGATTTCTCATGATTTTTTGGATAGTTACATCCATATGTTTTGAGCTGTATTTTCAATTAAATCAAATGTCATTTAGTTCTGTTCATTTCTAATGGGAGGATCGTTGTCATTATCAGGCTTTGGCAGATATGAAATCCATAAACCTTTTTGGTGTTCAGCAAATATGTCGGAATTCTATTGCCTTAGAACAGGTAAATTTAATTCCAAATATATGCTGCCCCTTTTCTTTAGAAGTGATTAAATAACATGAAAAATTCTTTTTTTCCTTTTTCCAGAAAGATCCAATAAAGTGGTGGTGTACAAACAATTTCTTAAAAAAATGAATTAATACAAATTTAGAAATCAGAAATGAGGAACTTCCATACATAATTGTGAAATGTGCAAAAGAGAGAAAGTGGTCAGATTTCTAATATAATTCCTCCTACATTAGTTAATATGTCAAGGGGATTTTACTTTGTATCTAGAATAAAAGGGAAAAAAAAAAAAAAGGATTCACGAAGATTTAGTTACTAAATATGGGGAGAAAAAGATAAGAAAGAAAGCAAATCCATACAGTAATTAACATTGTTAAGCCTTCACTTTGTCAGGGAGGACAATTCTACGTTTTAAAGAGGATGGAAGCCAATAGGTGGTGATTGAAGCTTGAATCTATATATTGTCAACTTCATAACTATTTCTATAAAGGATGAAACTCTAGAATGATTAGTGCCAGCATCGTTGATCCAAAATCTGCTGATTAATTAAAAAAATTGCTTTCTCTTTTGTTTAAAATAGGGGTCGAAAATCATGTTCTAATTTCAACTCTTGTTCAAAATTCTTGATCTCCCTTTCTTTGCTATAAAATCCAATTTTCTCTCGTTAATGAACATGCGTTCTGCAGTTAGAGTTTAAGCTACATGGCAAAATGCATAGGTTTCCATAATTGCAAATTTCTGATGCAAGGATCATGGCTTGGAAGTTGGTCCTCTGAAGCTGCTTATTGGTTTGCTGTCTGGATGAGAACCATTTAGATTTACTAGTCATATTGAGCTCAGTTGAACGTCAACCACCACTCTAATGGATGCTTGCTGCTCTTTTTGTTGATTTAATCTTTCCTACCTTACATACATGCATGGGTGTTTACATTTGTTTGTATACATATAATTTAACATGATATAAGCTTACAAATTTTGCTGGCATTACAGTCCCTAGCAGCTATTCCATCTATAAATAGTGAAGCTGTGCAACAGAGATTGGATCGTGTCCGCACATACTATGAACTTTTAAACATGCCATTCGAGGCAAGTCGTCTTAATTTATGGCTTCAGTGTGTGTGTCTTTGGTTGTTACAGTTGAATATCAATGTTCCTCTTCATGTTTGCAGGCCTTGCTTGCCTTTGTCACAGAGCATGAGCAGTCGTTTACCTCCACAGAGTAAGTTGATTTAACTATAATAGTTGTTTTTCCTTGTTATGAGTAGTATCTTTCATGAATAATGATGTCACTTTTTTTGACAGGTACGCTAATCTTCTAAAGGTCCAGGTCCCAGGAAGGGAGGTTCCTCCTGATGCACAAGATCGGATATCTGAGTTGTTATCCCTGTAGTTTACATAACTAGAGGAGTTGGTTATAGATAGTGTGTGGTGCTGGAGACGTCGCCTATATGAAGTGACCATTCTGTAATCCATCCATCATGGTTGACTGCTTGCCGTGATTCTTCTGATTGCGGTGGTCCTGAGTTCTTGGGCTTGCCTTTTTTATTAGATAAAACTTCCTTTTTTTCTTCAGAGGTTATGTGAATTTCAATCATGCATAATTTATAATATATTGAAAGAGAAAGATAAAAATAAAAATGTTTGCCTGTGTTTTAATCAAAGGCTTAGCTGTAATTATAGACGTAATGCTTCCAAAAGAAAGTGATATCTTGGGTTAATTTTTAAGCGATATTTAAGAAAGTCATATTTTGTGTTAATTTTTAAGCGGGGATATATTTTTTTTAAATACAGAGTTGCTTTTTCCAATGTAAAAATTAAATTGCGGTCTTGAATTTTTTCATACTAAAGGTTTATATGTGAATGAATTTTATACCTTTATTTTTGTAGAGTAATAGTATGGATATTTGAATGAATTTTGAATAACCAGTTTAACATAAAAGGTGTTAAGGGAGAATTTGGACAGATAGTTGGAGCTTCAAACTATCAGTGTCATTTAACAAGAATTTGTGATAGTTAATTCTGATGGCCAGGGTTTCTGAACAATTTATGTGGGTGAAAGCATGATTGTGTACAATATAATAAGTACTTTAAGAATATTTATTTAAGTTGTTACTCGAGTTTTGAATTATTATTGTGATATAATTTGTTAAGAATTTCACGATGAACGCAAAGAAAAATAGAGTTTTATACTTGTAATATTCTCTTCGTTCAGTAACTTTTTTAATTGTAGAGAATCTTAGCTTTATAATGTTAACAAATAACTAACATTCTAAAAAATATAATTTATTTTTTTTCTAACAAATCTATGACTTTTTATAATTATGATTAGATTGTTCAAATACCTATTATAAATGTAATGCATACATTATTTTGTGAATATTACAAATACCTTATAATTATGAAAAGTAATTTAATGTAATTATAATAATTGTTTCCCTCTTAGGGAATCAGTGACTAATATATTTATAATTTTTTAATTTTGGCTATTTTTATTAAATTAGAGAGGTGAATTAATCAAGGTTTGTACATAAATTGAATTATCTAATTGCTAAATCAAAAATAAAATAAATAAATCTTTAAAATTTCTATTTTATTATTAGTTTGTAATGCATTAATGATAAACTACTGTTAAGTAAGCAGATTTTTAGTGTAATACTTTAGGTCTCCCTTCTTTAGTGCACATTTCTTTAAAAAAGGAAAAAAAGAAAGAAGCAATTGCTTGAGGATTAATAGTCGAGGTAGTTAAATACAAAATTAGTTTCATTTGGAACAATTTCAAGTAATACAAGATAACTACATTGCGCTTGAGATTTTACAACTGGAGTAATTTTGATTTAATTTTTTGGGTAAACAAAACAAGTAACATCAACTAAAGGAAATTTATTTTAACATAAAACTATATGACATTTTGTTTTTTGTTTTTTTTTTTTTTTTTCTTTGATTTATTTGAGCAGAGTTTAATTTTTTATAATTATTATATAAGTAAAGATAAATCTAACAGAAGGCTTTTGTTAATAATATATTCTTACACAAAATAGTCAGACTATTTTGTGTTCATTTCTGCTTGGAAAGTAGGATTCAATCTCAAGGTCTTCTTTGCTAAGTTGCGGATATCTTCTCTATTGGACTCTTCTGATATTCGTATGAGCGCTTTTGTGCCACCACTCGACATGAAGTCCCTGACATTATCATCTGAAATAGGAGGTAATTACGTTAACACCCAAACCTTAAAATTGAGTTGTCATTAATTAATTCTAAAAACAATATACTTAACACAATATAACACCGAGAAATAGAATAGATATCAGAATCATGCATAAAATCCTTGGCAAATTAATATATGGGCAATCATATGTTGGACTCTTGGTATATGATTAAAAGAGAACAATTTCAAGATCAACAATTTGAATGAATTTGATAATAGGGAAAAGACAGAGGGAGTGAAACTATGAAGACATAAAGAAAAGAAATAGTATCAACAATATTCAACATTATGAATTCATTACCCTATAATCTTCAACTTCTGCAGTTTCTGAATTAAACAAATTGGCATTATTATATGCAACTGCGTTTGTAAAGGATTTCATCCATATAACTCCATGCAAAAGGGTGGACAACAACAATGGCTTATGCAGTCTGAGTTCATCTTCTAATTTTTACTGTGTAAATGCCCAAAAAAATTTATTTGAAAAGTGGATGCAAAATGGTATCTCTACTTGCGATAGTTAATTGATTAACTTCAGTTTATTATTATTCTATGGCGGATAATGCCAAGTCCAGTCAGAAGCTCACCATTTTGTGCCAGATGACACAGAGCAAGCTCAATATGTCGCTGAGTTGAAGTTGATGCTGTATTAGAGCTGGCAATCAACCATGGCAGAGCACCAACTTCTATTAAAAGGGAACGACCTTTTCTATGTCCTGCAAAAAGTAGTTTTTTAAACAAGGCAAAGAAAGATGACCAAGTAGATTAGGTGTTTTACAAAGAGATATCTCATAAACCTTTAATAATTCCTCTAGATTCACATTTTGCAAAGTTAGCCAATCCTCTAGCGACCTGTGCAATGACATCACTGCTCCCAGATCTGACCATTTCCAGGAGTGTTTCTACACCTCCATCTTCTTTCAACATCATATGTAAGTTCTCTGTTATGCAACAAAAATTAAACCTTCAAAAAAGACTTTATCTATTTATCAATGATCAGAAACATATTGGTAAAATTTTATGGTGGTACTTAAGATGCAACACAATAGATCAAGTACTTAGAATCATATTCACATAAGAAATCCAGTAAGAAAATGACAACCTGAGCCAACAGAAAAAAGCCAGATCAGCTTCAGCTTACCATTTCCACATAAATTAGCAAGTGCACCAGCAACCATTCGAAGAGTTTGCGGATCCTCTGTTTTTGATGCTGTTTCTGCCAGCAGTCTAGCACCTCCTTTGCTCACTATTAAGCCTTGATTCATTTCTAGAAGGTACAAATGCAGACATATGCAAGTAAATGCAAAGATAAAGTTAAGAATATCACAAGACATTATTTTCACACCGTATAATTTAGGTTTAAAGCAGTCGTATAATTTTTGGTTAAAAGCTGTGAACATCGTATTATTGTTGGAAACTAGTGGTAAACCTGAGAAGCAATGAAAACGCAATTGTGTGTCATAAAGTCCATAGCTTTGAAAAGAATTGACAAGAAACGTTGCAATAATTACTATAATCACCTTATTTATTCTCCAAGAATTAACTAAGTGACCTTTTGCCTTAACAAGAGCAAAGAAAGCCTGTTTTTCTGATATGCAAATATATAGAGGCATTAAAGAATGCCGAAATTTTGACAGGTAAGGTATCAAACTTATTCCCATCATCCCATTTGGTTTATCCTTTTGAATAAAATTGCAAAGTTTAAGAAGCTGAGGTAAGATAGTGTTTCCAATATCCCCACAAGTAAAGACAACTTTATTGCTGATTATTGGCAATTAATCGCTGAAAGGTATATTTTAATTTGAATTAATAGGGTAATGTGGAAAGAAAATCATATAAAGAATTATTTGTGATTTGGTTTGCAGGATTTGGAAGAGAGGGTAAGAATCTTGGGCAGTATGTACATTTTAGTGTGCTCTGATGTATTTGGTTGGAGAGTACTGCTACCATATTTTCTTAACACTTTCAGGCGTCTTTGATCTAGCAGATAAGACCCTCTCTATTTGTTGCCTTTGGTGCTTTGCGGAGTGTTTTGTTCGATTCCGGCACTTGCGTTCTCATTCCCGGCTTACCTGCTTAACCGTGCCCTCCCCCTCTTTATACTTTTGGATCCTTCATCTTTCTGAATCGATGCCCAGGCTTGTGTCATTCCAACAACCTGCGGGGAGCACCTCAGTATACGATCGCGTGCAGTAACTGGGAGTCCTATTACACCTAAGGCCAACTTCAATTCTAAGAATAGCATGCCTAAGTCCATATGAATACCCCCCGTCAATTCCTTTGAGTTTCTGTTTGCTTGATATTCAGCAGGATACGAGAACTCTACACTAGAAGGGTTTTGGCATGTTCTCTTCTGATTTCTATATTGTTCTTTTTCCTTACTGGATTAAGAGGGTACTTTGTCCTCTGTTTTTTACACTTTTTTTTCTCTTTCTTCATGAAGTTTCTTCTTTTATTTGAGTAGAAAAATATATAAAGGCACGTCCAACCATGTAGACGGTATGAAGCAAATAAAAAGAACACTAAAAGAATGGGAGAAATCTTTACAATAAATTATTAATAAGAATAAGTTCTTTTCTTAACAATAAATAAAATTTATTCGTAAGAGATAGTGAGGATGTATATAATTCACCAAGGAAAGCTTCAGAATTACCATTCATTGCCAAATTCGCAATTGCTCCAGATGCCACTCTAAGAATAGTTGTATTCTGTGATGATCGCAACAGCATAAGCAATGAATCTAATCCACCTTCCTCAACTATCGTTTCTTGATTAATATCTGAAAAGGAAAAAAAGAGAGAGAAAATTTTTGTTAACATGAGCGACCATAATCTTCTAACTCCTCAACCTCCGGGGGGAAATAAGCAACACAGATAATACATGACAATAGCAGAATATGGAATTTCTATTAGGTTACTGAGTTCTGCAGTTGAGTAAAATTCCAGGAGAATAATAGCATTTTAAATCAATTAAAAGAAGTCAAAACATATGGGTCAGGATAAAATCTAAGAATTAGAAAATTAATGATTGCTTTTTAAAGAAGGTAGATAAGTAAAGACATGCATAATTATAAAATAAAATTTAATAATTACTAAGCAATTGCAGATCTTGCGGTGATTGGTAACATTGCAGTACCCCAGTTGGATATAAGTTAAAGGTATAATGTACTGCACCTTCAGCAGCAAGATTAGCTATCACTTTCACAGCATGAATTTGGATATCAGAGTCTTCAGATGTCAACAAATGTAATATTTTTTGAAGACCAACTGGATTTTCATAGCCAAAAAACATGTAAATTAGCACATTCCAACAACAAATTAAGAAAATAAACATTCAAAATAATATGTTGCTTATATTAATATAGCTTGCCTTCTTCACATATCTTTGCGATGGTGGCCCTCTGACCAGAGATTGTCTCCCTTAATGGCTTAAACTTGTGTGACCTCATCCGGGTCCCAAGTTCTGAAGAGTCTTTGTATTTATTTTCTTCCAAATGAGACCTCTTCTCCTGAAAAATTATAATACGTACAAAATAAATTTAAATTAAAAAATGTCAGATAAAAATGCATGCATAAATTACCTCAGGTTCAATTTCAGTTTCAGGTACAGAGTTCTTCAATTTGAGCAGCTCGTCTTCAATAGCCTTCCTCTGCATTTCTTCTGCTAAAAGTCTTTGCCTCACAGCTTGAAGTTCTCCATTTAGAGTTACCTTAAGATATCAGATTACATTTAAATAAATACAAAGAGACATAAATCATGATTCAGTGGTACAATTCAGAAGCTTTGACTTAAGAATAATATTCATATAATGGGTGGAAATTGTCAAATTTCTATGAACCAAATAACATCACACATCATAAAGAAAAGTTCAACCAGACTCATCTGGTTTCATATGTCAACTGTACCTTCTCCTCTAACAAATGTTGATACTGTGATTTTAGCAATTGAAGTTCATCTGCTGTAGTTTCATGGAGCTGATACAATTCTTTCACTTTTGCCCTATGCTCAACAATCTCTTTCTGTCCCTGGATTTGATACAGATAACACCACTTAGACAGTACTTTGGAGACCTTGAAATTTTAAAGAACACAATACAAACCTGATCCAGTTACAGCTTAATTAATTTTATGGTCCTAAAAAAAATCTGACATTTGTATTACTTATGGAAATGGCAACCACGTCCCTCCTGGGAGGGCACTCCTATAGTAAAAAACCAGTAATTGGGGAAGATGGACTGTTGTCCAGTTTTCAAAACATAAAAAACTACAAATGCACAAAAGTTGGACAGATGGCTGAAAATATAGCACCAATTATAAATTTATTAATGAAGTTAACCTGCAGTGAGTTGTGACGTTCATTTAGAAGCCTCTTTTTCTGGTCTAGTTGTTCCTCTGCACATTGATGTCGGTCATGGTCATCCTCTAATTGTTTTACCAGCTCTGCTATTTTCTTCTCATACATCTGAGTAGTCTCTGCGAGGGCCTTTTTGTATACTGAATTCTCCATTTCTTGTTGCTTCAAACAAAAGAATAAAAAATTTGAAATAAATAAAATGCAAATATGAGCTCATTTTGCTAGGATTTGGAGTAAAAAATGGTGAACAGAATTTGCCTCAAGAAAGATCATCATACATGGTAGAAGGGATAGAATGAAAAAAAAGATATCAGCTATCCTTTAACAAGTAACACTCTAGCATGTACTGAAAAGATAGCCAAAAAGTACAAAAAGGCCCACCAGGGACAAAATAGAAAACATCATAATTGTCATATACTGAATACTGATAAGAAGATGACAAACCTCAATTGACTTCTTCTGATCATTCAGGAGCTTTTTCGTCAGATCTAGCTGGTTCTCCACACCTTTACTGTGGGATTGCTCGTCATCAATCTTCTTAATCAACTCTGTCATCTTCTTCTCATACATCTGAGTGGTATCTGCCAGTACTTTCTGATACGTAGAATTATCGAGTTGGTGTTGCTACTAACAATCAAGGAAACAGCATAAATGACCATTTCCATGGAATTCAAAATATATTACTTGAAAGTTAATTTTCAAACATAACATAAAGTTGACGGCTTCAACTAATTTCATAATTTGACTTTAAGACTTTTCTCCTTGGTTAATGTGGAATAACATTATTGCTCGAAGCAGATATGGATTCATGTTTGATGAATTCTGAATTATCATCAGTAGAACAATGAAAGGTCATTCTTATTCAGTTGGTAAGGACCTCCTCAGAATAAATCTGATTCTGAGTTTCTGACTACCAAAATTAGATTTTTGTTTAATTATTTTAGCTGTATGGCAGACTCTAATTTCTCTAGATTCTAACATACTGTTTAGTCATAAGATCTTTCTTGTAAACGAAGGTGAGAAATTGAGGTGTTTGTGGCATTAGACGTGTTAGCTCTTTACAGAAGTAAATTTCCAGGAAAAAAAAAATGATTCTCAGCTAAAGAACCTCTGGTTTTTGAAGTCCTGGAGCCTGTTATCCTTTTTGTCCAGATGCAGCTCCAATATATCCACATGTGTTCCCAAGAAATAAGACGCCACAACCAATTTTGCTCCAACACTATTAGTCCTTCATGTAGCAAAATTTTATTGTGTAGCATAGCTACTGAGGTATCTTTGCTTCAGGTTACACCTAAGATTGGAAGGAGAGAACTATCTTTTAATTGCATAATTTTACTGGCTAGTATAGGTGCCACCGAGGCATTTTTGCTTCAAGATACACCTAGGAGAGGACCAGCTTTGGTGCGAAATTTTATTGATTAGTATAGCCATGAAGGTACTTTTGCTTCAGGGTACACCTAAGACTGGAAAGAGAGGACTATCTTTTAGGTGCCAACAGGTAATGTATTTGATGGAGAACAAAGAAATAGAATTTAGGATTTATAATTTAATAGTTTCTAAATTATGTAATATTAGAATTAGGAATAAATTAGTAGTATTTAGCAATTAGAAGTTATTAATTTTATTAGGACTCTAGTTTTATCTTTATGTTATTAGGGTTTCCTTTTTATTAGCACTCTAAGTATTAATCTTTATGTCATTAGGGTTTTTAGGAAGTCTATATAATGACCATTAGTTTTACATTGTTATTTAGCTTTTGATGAATTATTAAAACAATACCTTTCGATTTGTCCCTTCAATTAAATGACCAGTACCCGTTTCCAAGGTATTTCGATGCCCTGAGTTCAATTCCGAGGTCCAATTTTCCAAAATCGGCTCCGACATATATGTTTTGATCTGGTATACTTTCTTAAATACATAATTCATCATTTTATGGCTCTCCGAGTTTATAACTCTTGGCAACTCTAGGCTTTTTAAGAGGTATCTAAGAGATGTCGAGTTGAATGCTCAAAGGAATGGACGGAAGAATGCATGGGAGAATGCAATGCAAAAGACATTACATGACTTAAAACAAACATTTCAGGATGGGAAACAAATATTTCATGAAATGAAATAATGTTTGAAGTGACTCTTAAAATGTAATGATTCAAGGCATAATGAATTATCTTCACAAGCAATTATTGAACTTTTGGGTGATAATCTTGACAGTCAAAACAGAAACACTGGAATCAATACAAGTTCAGGTTGTCAAAAAGCTTCAAGTTGAGAACACTACACCATATTTGAAAGTTAAACATAGAGTTTGTCATACCATTGAAGTTTCAAGTGTTAGATAGTTCAAACAAATTTTTTCTCGCCAGTTTTTTGCCAACACTAATGAAGACTTTGCTGCAAAATTTTACTCCAGAGATCCTCATTCTTTCTCATTTCAAAATTCGAGGTTGAGTTTTTTCTAACCAAGGAAGAATGATAGAGAACAAAGAAATAACATTTAGGATTTATAATTTAATAGTTTGTAAATTATCTAATATTAGAATTGGGGATAAAATTATTAGTATTTTAGTATAATTAGGAGTTATTAGTTTTGTTTTATTAGGACTCTAGCTTTATCTTTATGTTAGTAGGGTTTCCTTTTTATTAGGACTCTTTAAGTATTTATTCATTATGCCATTAGGGTTTTTAGGAAGTCTATATAATGACCCCAGTTTTACATTGTTATTTTAGCTTTTGATGAATTATTAAAACAGTTTTTTTCAATTTGTCTCTTCAATATAAATCTGTATTTTCTATAATACAAAATATATGGTGCGCTGAACATATTAATTCCTACTTCCAGTAGAAACCAAAATAGTACAGTCTCTAGGATTGCATTAAGGGACAAAATAGGGAAGATGAAGAAATTAATCTCAAAGAAGAGAAATACCTTGCTTTGTCTTAAACTTGTTTCTAGGACTGCAACTTTCTCATGCATCAGCTTACTTTGGTCTTTCTGATTTTTTACTTCGTCTACAATGTGTTTCATCTCTACTTCCAAACGGAAATTTTCCTTCTCTAGAAACTGTAAGCATGAGCAAGTTATCAGTGGTGGAAAACATTATCTTCAACAATTAAGTATATCCTATGGTTGTCAAGACTTGTACTTTGTGAACATAAATTGCCAATAAGATCAGACTATATTACTGAAAAGCATACACATTATTAATAAGAGACAACTACCTCAGACCTTGTTTGTAGACTCTTCTCTGTTTCAGTTGAACAGTCTTGATACTCTTTGAGCTGCATTTCCCATTGATGTGTTTCATTGTCTCTCATCTTCTGTTGCCTTTCAACTTCTGCTGTAAGAAGGTCTACTTCCCTCTCAAGCTTCCGACATAAACTTTCATAATCAAATTCTTCTTTGAACTTTACCATGTTTACTATTTTCATTGCCTGCAAATGTACCCATAAGCCTGTCAAAGAAAAAATCATGTGCAATTATCATATACCTTTGACTTTTCTAATTTTTAGTTTCTACTTTTTTGTGGTACATAGAGCTTCATATGCATAGTTGGACCTGTTATCCATCAGTTTAATCATTTGGAATGTCTGGTAATCTTTAATTACATGGTAACGGAGCAAGGTCAATGGTTCAAATCTTGATAACCCACTGGTATTTACCAATCAGTAGTGTTTCTGTTGTATTTCATTCAGTTTTGAGATCCACCTGCAAATGCTTGTAAGGAGGAGTCTTGATGTGGCAAGCTTGATACATGCTTCGAAAATGAGATAGAAGCACTTACGGTGGTTTGCACATATCCAATATAGGTCAATGGATGCTGTAGTTAGGAAATGTGACTTACTGCAGGTGAAAGGGATTAGAAGAGGTTGATGGACCCAAAATTACATAGGGAGAAGTTCTTAAAAAGGATTAATGATGCCTTAGATCAAAGTGAATGGAGAAAAATGTTTCATATAGCTAATCGCAACTAGTTTGGGTTTTGAAGCTTAGTTGAGTTGAATATTAATACAGGAGGAGACTATCGGAGCTGGTACACTTCTGTTCCCCAATCCTTTTCTCTCCCTCTAATTTATACTTAACATGGATATACAACAGGACTCCCAAGACATTATCCCTTTTACATTACAAATCAAATTTGGGATTCAAACTAATCCAATCCTGTAAGAAATAGATCTGACCAAAAAAAAAAAAACAAATTAAGGATTTCTATGTTACTTAAATCTATATTCCTACAAACAAAACAACCCCGTTTTCATGGCCACACCCCTTATCTATGAACTGTAATTTCTTTTAGGCCTATCACAGGAGGGTTGCATTGTTTGATAAGAAAAGCTAAATGTTTCAGAAGGCTCTACTACAAATTAACATCCACAATTTATTTTGGGGCCCACGGGACTACTCTTAAACTAATAAAATCTATTGTTTTTTCCAATGATAAAAAAAACATGCATTATCCTTAATCCTTTATATATAACTTTTGCTAAATTTAATATTCCTAATAGTCATTTGTTATATTAATTATGCTCCCAAATTAGTAAAAATCACTCTTTTTCTTTTGAAAAGTTGAAGTGCCTAAAAAATAACAAACAAAAAGGAGAGACAGAAGTTCCAGTTTGGATTGGTATCTGAAAGATTAAAAATGATCAACTGCATAAAATGGCAAGGAGAACTTGAAATGCTTGAACCATAAAGTGTATTATTCTAAACTCACCCTCTGCCCAAAATTTATGGTGCTAGCAGTCTCTGCATGATACCTTGCTGATGGCCCTATTGTTATTATAAGCGAAGTCCTTGCAGACCCTATTTGTAGAAGATGAAGAATAAAAAAGGAAAGCTAATTACTGAGAAACAGATAAATTATTAAGAACACACAGAGAATCCTTGTCCTGAGTCTGACAGAGAAGCAAAACAGAATAAGTTTCAAGAATAAAAAAGGGAAGCTAATTATGGGGAAACAAATAAATATTTAAAAACATACAAGGATTCCTAAACTGAGTATGACAAAGATGCAAACAATGTTATAACACACTATATGCATTACCAGAAAAACAATGTAATGCATCTAATCCATTTTTCTTACTTCACATAAGCCAAAAGTCTAACTAAAGTTTTTATTCAAAAGTTTTCCAATCATGTCACACACATTTTTATATATTCTAAATTTCTAATAATATGGAACCTGAAGGAAGTAGAGAACCATATCTTTTATATATATATATATATATATATATAGGACAAGATGTTCAAACAATTTCATAATACAGAAGAATTACAGCTGAGAGTAAAGTTACGGGTATGACCTCCGAATGAGTCACGAAGTAGCCTTGTAAGCTTAGAGTCTCTAGTAGGAATATGTGGGCTGTTTTCTGCCAATGCATTTATACATTTCCCAAGTGAAGTGAGAGAAAGATTAATGAATTTAGCCTCTTCAAGCATATGGCCTTCACTTCCTGCAACAGGAGAAGAAAATTTGTTTGACATGCAGTACCCACTCACAGGAATAAAACACTGTTTTGACAGATTATCCTATCATTACCCAGTATTAATAATTTTGTCTCACAAAAAATTATCTAAATATGCAAACAGAAAAATCAGTGGAATTATATCAGCCACAAATTTAAGTAAGACAAGTGTCAAGAACCATATATGAAATGTTGGGAGGTTAAAAGAGGGATTTTGAAACATGTAACAGAAATGTGTCCTTGAAGTAGGACTATCACTTAGAGGCATACTAATAACACCAACCAGATTTGTCTATTCTTTCAGATCCTGCTAGGTCCACAAGGAGTAACTTGCTTCTCCGAATCATAGGTTTGTCATTGCCAATAAAAAGATCAGTTCCAGTGTCTTTCTCTTGAGAAGTAATGTCCTTAACTTTTTCATGGACAGATCTTCGAACATGAACCTATGAAATAAGAAAGATCCTAACATTGAGAAATTAAACTTTTCTTATGGACAATAGCATAACTAGCATTCTCTACGAGGATGAATGATTGCCTGAAAAAAGAAAAGTACACTGTTTAAATAATACACACAACGAGAATTGCGTGACTCCGGGAAGATTCTGTGTTCAACTTTGTATTAGCAGCATGACGATTTGCCTCACCAACTTGCAGTAGCTGTAGAAAATTATTAAGATCACGAACTTTAACTACTTCGGCACTAGGCAAAGACACTTCACCGGTTTTCGGGTCTTCATGTATAGGTATGCTTGTTTTTTCTGGTGCAAGCAAATCTTGAATGGATTCCAAATACAACTGGAGCAACAATATCATAGAACTAACATAAATATCTGACTAGTCATGTCAGCAATTTGATAAGTATAAATCCATAGAGCTAGGTTACGTGTGTTAACAAAAATAGAAAAATAAATAAAAAATGAAGGACCAGAAGTGTAGCAAAAAGAAAATGCTCTGTTCTCAAGTAGCAAGTAGAAAATGGTACTCTGGAGTCTGGTGGTGAACCTTAGTTATGTTACCAAACAAAAAATAAAAACTATATAAGCTTTAATCACAAATATTTGGGGTTGGCTACATGAATCTTATTCCAATCTAATTAGAAAACTCCACATGGGTTCTCGTACCCATTCATTCTAGCATAGGGAAATATTCTCTACCAACCTTTTTGTGAAAGTATCTTTCCCTATCACTTCCAGTTCTCTACCCTTCATGATATTTCTCTTATCCTCTTTGACTCTCTTAGTAGAACTTCCTTACTCTTCTGCACCAAGGCATTTGCATCTAGGGGCTATACATGTTCAAACAATCTTAAAAGTAATCTTTCTCATCTTATATTTGAACGAAGTAACCCAGAAGCGGGACTCGATTGCATTAGTGCCCCCATCATACCATTACATATTTGATAAATAGGGGTGAAGATGTAACACCCCTATATAGTCTAGTGAATATATATTTCATATTAGACCTTCTGTCTATATTTTCTGAAACTCTAAAACAGTACATCAAGTCTTTATTTTCCTTTTTCTGCGTCCAAATTAACATTTCATTTTCAACTCTTAAGAATATAAGATGCACTTAAGCAATAATTCTGACATGGAAAATGAAAATGCATTGAGAGTTAAAGCATCTCAAGTTTAAGCTTATCATGTTGATTTACTAGCTCCCTACCCCCACTCCGAAAACCACCTAGACAAGCAAGGCCTTTCCAATATGAATACCTGCAAATATGAAACTTCTACACTATCAGAAGCAGGAGATGTATTGGCAATGATGTCTTCTACAGCTCTGACCATAATTCCACGCTCAGATGCATCATCCTTACCCAATCTTGCAACTGTGTAAGTTTTACCAGTACCTGTTTGACCATAAGCCATAACGGTCCCATTATATCCATTCAGTACACTCTGCATAAGGATACCAAAATTCTTGTAAATATTTGCATGACATTTAAACATTTTCAAAATCAATTTTGTTTCGTAGAATTGGAAGTGAAGGAAATGATGATTTTTCTTGATAGAGTGAAGAAAATGATGATTCAAAGTGACAAATAACCAAATGGCTCTTGATGTTGTGACTCCTAGGTCACTTACCTCAACAACTGGTTTAGCAACAACTTCATAAACTCTCTTTTGAGAGGCAGTTTCTGTGAAAACTTCATCGAATCTATATGATTCAGAACTCCAGTTGTTTTTCCTCAACTTTAATCGCTTCAGCTACATTGAAAAAATATTAAAAGAATCAAGAACGGTAACCCATTCGATTACTTAAAGGTTTTCCTGTGCTGTTTGTATGGCGAACAAACACATACAAGATATAGAAAGTAATATACATGTATGGGAGAGAGATATTTAGCATGGTTTCATGCTTCCTAGTCCATATAAATCACCTCTGGATACAACTCAACACAGTCAGCAAAGTCAGCATCTGGAAGGTGATCGTCAACATTTCTTGGTCTAAGTCGCACAGTAACTCTAACCCTTTGAAGATCTGTGGTAAAGACTGAAAATCCGTAAGTATATCTATTTAGGAAAAAGAAGAGAATGATCAGAAGATCACATTAGATAATAATTAAATGATTCCTTTCACCCAGTAGAGAAAAGACGACATTGAACGTGTACAATAAGTCAAATCACTCATTTCCGCTAATATTCAGTCAAACACAGCACATTGTATGCTTTAACTTCAATGCTCAAGCTAATGAACACTACAGCCATGGTTTATGATTATTGTTATTACTTATCACAATATGGATGTGTAGAAACTTCAACCAGACAAACTTTGACATATGACTAAACAGTTTATTGCAGTTGGCTATTTCTTAATTAGATGCAAATGACACAATGACAGGGCATGGGATTAAGAGCTAAGATTTTGTTGCAACGGTTAGGTTTATACGGTAATACCACAATCCAATATACAGATGTGAAAACCTTGTTTACTGCAAGCATTAATCTTCAAAAACTATCTTCGTTTTTACTAGTTGGCAAAAATGTCCTCTTTTGCCCTTTCGTTAAATTTCCAGGAAACCGAAAAACAAATTATTTGTAGCATACCGAATTTCAACAAATAGTAAGTATACCAATAACTTCAACAACTTCTGAAAACCTTAAAAACTACAGTTTCCCTAAAAGAAGTATCACTTAAAATTCCCCAAGCTTCTCTCACTGGCCCACTCAATATTGAAATTTCCCTGTCCCTGCCAGTCAATAGTAAACAATACTACATATCTATTAGCATCCATTTTAAAAGCTCACATGCACATAAGCAGAGAAGCTCCAAGAAATACATAAGCACCTTAAAAAGCCCACATCCAACCAAAATTTTAACACCCCTACAAATGATAAGGAAATGGGCTTGTATGTTGAGTCCAATAACATATAGAAACCAAAAAGCAATGCCATGTGAAAGCATCAAATTCAAAAATTGAAGCTTAAGAGTAGAGAAGCTCACAGCAGATATATAAGCTACGTTACATAGCCCACATTTAACAAATGTGGTACTTATTCTAACAATGTCGATAAACTACCCATGTTAAACTAACCCATCTATTGCTAGATATTAAGAACCGAAAAATTCATATTACATGGAAAAGACCTAAAAATAATTCAGTTTCAGTGGCCTCTATATCACATAACCTTGAGATGAAATTTACAAAAAAATTCATGAAGCACTTATTATTTAAGTGGTAGTTAGTTCCTCATAAGTTGTTATTGGTAGTATGGTACTGGGTTTTGTCATGAGCAAATAATGTCTATTAACATTAGCTGGAACGCATTTTTCACATATAACTAAATCATGCTCGCTGGGTTAGATCTATCATTTGATATTACTTTATTTCAATCAACATATGCCATTTTAGTTTCTTTTTTTTTCTTTTCAAAACAAGAGTGAGTTCATCTGTTGGCAGTTCACATAAGCAGATGATGGACCTGAAGATATTAAACAAATAATTCATTCATGAACACTAAAAAAAGGACAGGGTCTAACGAGAAGAAGCCTCATTTGAATCACATAAACGCACATACCTTGTTCTCAAAAAGTTAAGCTAGCTTATAACTCTTATGATTCATGGTTAACATTTCTTTACAAGACAGACCACATCAAAGATATAATATTCAAAATTTGGTCATGGTATGCCTTAAATGGAGTCCAACCCCTTCAATCTTCATCCAATTTGGCATTTGTCTTAATTCCAAAAATCACTAAATTAGTCTCATCTTCAAGCCGCCACACAAATATATAGAAAAATGAACCTAAGTAACCAAACTAAACATCTTCTGAAAGGGGTATCCCAAACCTCATCAGAAAACTGAAACAAACAATCACACCACAAGTGAGAAAGGAAAAAAAAAAATCACACCACAAGTGAGAAAGGGAAAAAAAAAAATCAAAACTAAGAAACTTTTCAACTCTGAAACAGCAAATTGATAATAATGAAGTAGCCTTTTCCACACTCACAAATCTAGACAAAAACACAACCCCTTGCGGTTGGAGCCCCTTTTTTAGAGGAGGGGATTAAAACAACCACCAGGCCACCATTCAAAATCAGCGAAATAACAAGTAAAAACACAAATATATAGAAAGAACTATTTGAAGAAAGGAAAGACCTTCGTCATCATCCATAGAATGAGTCCGAGAATTTGGTGTGACGGAGCGCTTGGGAGCAGGGGCTTTCGCACGAACTGAATGCGCATTTCTCAAATTTGAAAAAGAAGAGGAAGAAGATCCATGAGCAGTAGAAGGAACTTGTTTGTCGGACCTGTGCTGCGTCCCCGACGATTTCAAAGCAGAGCTGGAAGCCATTTTTGCTATTGCTGCTCAAAATAATTCAAGTACCAGCAAAGACAAATGCGAAGAGAGAGACCAAGTAGTCAGAAAATGAGAGAAAATTGGATTAAAAAATAAAAGTACGAAACTTTCTCTCGCATGAGAGAGAAAGTTTTGAGGCCGGCACGATGGTGAGAGAGAGAGAAGGAGAAGAGTGTTGAGTGTATATGGTTTCTGGTTCCCGCGTTGTTATTTGTTGTGTTCCCCTCGTCGGTAACGCTTTGACAACTGAGACGGCAATTATTTTACGAAACACAACCGGTGAATTTCTTTTGTGTCATGACGTGGCATTCCAGAATAAATATTCTCTTTCTGAATTTTAAAAGCAACGGGCATTAATTATTGACAAGTATTAGTACTGAACTACAAGATTACTAAACCCAATGTAATTTTTTTTAATCTTAAATTGCCCCTAAATTAACAATTTTGAATCTTTAAAATTGTGGTTCAAACTTTAAACAGAAAAAAAAAATCTATATTCATGGATCGAACATTTAAATGTATTTTACTGTTTCTAATAATTAGGGAATATGTTAATGTTGATTGTTTATTTTTAGGTAGATAAAAATTATGAATTAGTTGTTATGCTTATAAATATACTCAAACACTATCTAATCGTTAAAAAAATAATTATACATTTACAAGTAAAATTAAAAATTATAATTTAAATTCCTTAATTTTTTTTTTAATTTTTTTTTTTTGAGGGGGATCTTTTTGGGGGTAGTTTTTGTTTGTATTGGAAAGTCAGCGACAACACAAGTTGTGCAATGTCATTGTCTCCTTCATTTACTTCCGTGCAACTCAAAGAAATAGCAAAAAGTAATGGACTTCTTTTCTTTTTAAAATTGGGGGATCTGCAAGTTTTTCATTATAGTTTCCTTTCTTTCACATTCATTTGGAAATCATAGCCAATCATTTTCTTTTGATAGCTTTAGTTGTGTTAAAAGTCATAGAAGTTCCTAACAAAAAAGTTTGATATGGAAAATTATCATCAAATTAGTGAAATTAGGTGCTTGACATTGCCCTTTTTCTTTTTTTTCTTTTCCCTTCCCAATCCACTAGCCAAAGCGAAGAACTTAAACTATTACATTCAATGTCTTACGTCCTTCAAATTAATTAATCATAAAAATAAATGATAGATAGATGAATATACATAGGTCTAAAATCCTCTAATGACGCTTTAATTGAACTTTTTTGTGACGAAGACTTATCCCATGGACGAAGCTTTTTTGTATTCATGCAGAGTCCATTTCTCACTGAAAAAATTGTCACAAAATAAATAATATTGCTTTCATTTTGATAACACATTAGTATAGATTATAGTCATTATAATAACTATTCAATGATACAAAAGAAAGAACAAAATGAATCTACCTACAACTCATCTTCTAATAAAAATATTAATTCCACATGGAACAAAATACCTAATGCTCGTAACAATTTACCAAAAATAAAATAAAATAAAACTATGTAGACTACTAAAATTCATCATCTTTTTGGGTAAGAGAAAGAAATTACATTATTTAACCATGCTTGCATCCCTTAAGGTCTATGCTATGTTTGGCATTTGGAAAAATAGTAACTAATTAAAAGCTAAGGAGAAGGCCCCGTTGTTGATAGTGAATAAAAATGATCAAATCAGTTGGATTTTGTCAGATCTACTATCCAGTGTAATAAAATACCCAGTGTCTTTTCTGTTTTGACGTATGGTAGTGATTCCTTGGGCCGGCAAGTAATAGTGGCTTTTTTATTGATTCAACAGTGTCTTTTGTTTATTTGAATTTTTCCATTGGTGTTTGGCAAGTAATGGTGGATTTTTTCTTTTTTCCCCCAAAATAAAAAAGAAAGAAAATTCTATTGTCCTTTACCTTTTAAGATGAAGCAGCCCTCTTCAGTAGAAATAGAAACTTTAAAAAACACAATTTAATTAATTTCATTTTATTGTATATACAATTCTTTTATTTAGCGATAATTAACTTAGCCAAGTCTTAGTTATGTAAACCGGCAAACGTCTGTAGTCCATAGGTTTGAGCTACCAGCCATGTAAGGGAGCATCTGCATGCATGAACATGACAGCTGCAGTTTCACAGCATGTGATGTGGGACATAAAACAGCCACACATACTATGCAAATCCCCACCTTGTATGCTAGCAAAACTGAAAATGGTATGTATAAACACGCAGAGAATAGATTCCTTCATCATAATAATAAATAAATAAAAACTCCCGATTAGATATGATTCTGTCTCTTGCTACAACACTTGTTTTCGGGTTGTGGCACTTGTGAGCATTATGAACAACACTTGTTTTCGGGTTGTGGCACTTGTGAGCATTATGACAGAGCGAACCACTACAACTGCTAATTTCTCAAAAGGCTAACTGAAGTTAATTCTGGATCATTTTGACCAGGTTTTGTGTTCATCATTTGCAAATATTCACAGATACAATTTGCAATCAGGAAGAATCACATTATATGTATGAAAACCCACGACTTCCAAGTGAGAGTATAAAGATGTTAGTTAACTTACAGGTGGATTGAAGTGGATTGGTTTGTTTCTGCTGAGGATCGCAGTTCAATTGGCTCTATTTCAAACCCTTGAGAAAATAGATAATGGGTTTGCTCATTTTCCAAAGTGCCGTCCCAGGAAAGGAATGGCGAACCAGCATAAGTAAATTCCTTGACGACAGATTTACAACATTTTCATGAGGCAGGATCTTTAGTGATATTTTTCCAGTAATCAACGAGCACCTTCCTCAACTCTTCCCACCCAAAGCCTTTAGGTCAGCATGTTTTAGTTCAACGTGTTTACCAATCCTGAAAATTACAAGACAATATTGAAAATCCATGAATTAAGCTAATTTGATAAGAGTATTAAAAATGACAACTCCATTCGCAATTTCGCATACTAATTGTATAAGCAACTACACAGACAAAAGGCACTTTCAAGACTTAAGTCTTAGAGAAAGTTAATATTCAAAGAGTTACCCAAGATCTGATGGAAGTCTGAAACTACCAATGCGTACCCGTTTTAGTGAATGAATCTGACACATGAAAGAGAAAAAGTTAACATATGGAAAACAGGTTATTCCTCCCAATAAACAAAAAACAACATAAGCATAATTGAAAATTAACATGTATAGAAGAAATCTTGATCCAGGAGGACCAAATGATGTAAACAAGTGCACACTTAAATAGACACAGTTTTTAACATATCTTGAATATTTGGCATGAAGTTAACCGCCCAAATCTTTCAACCATGTTCATAATGCAGATAAACCTTGATATAGAGTATTTGGTGTCTTCCATTAGTTCCATATACATGTCTGTTTATACTAAGAATCAATATTCACAGAAGAACTATGCTCTCCTTTCTATTCCAGTATACGAATTCATCTATTGAACCCATATCAGCACCAGGAAGAGCATGGCTGACGGGGAACTTTCCTAACAGGAAAACAGATTCATCCATAATTAAAGCTAACCTCAAGTCCAGCACTTTTCACAAGTTCCCTAACTTCATGTTTCCTTCCTTCATGAACCTGAAATCATCCAGATAAAAAAAAATGAATATCAACAAAAAATTGAAGTGGAATCTATCAAACAAAAGTGCAAACAGGAAATTACATAAAACAGAAGATGATAGAGGGGAGGGGAGGGGTGACTGACAGCTTTCATGGCTTTTATAACCCTTCAGAAGACATCACAACATATTACGTATAGTCCAGTGAGGGGCAGCATGTAAACATGATGAGTACATGTAACTTCAGCAATGCAATCCAGAAGGACCAGAACTAGATTAGAGTCCAAATAGTTGTTGAGTGGGGTTGTTCAATATTGGGAATTAGCCTTTTATAATTGGTATGGAAAAGTTTTAACTTCAAATCAACAAATTTCAAATATAAGACAGGCATTTGATCGAGTGAGTAGTGAATGCACATTGTAGATTTCCTTTTTTCAAAGGTTCAAGTAATTAGCTGAAATTTAACTGTCAAAACTTCAAATCAGATTTCAAGAACTCATTCAGTTAATGGCAATATTATATCATTCTCCTTGGGCTTCCGTTATTTAGAAGCCTTTTCAGATTCATTTCAGACCTTTTGTTACATAGCTTCTTTTTAAGTGTTGATTTCAACAATTTGCCTGCATTGTTGACTCAAGAAACAACGGCTCTTAAGGGTTGTAGCTTCCAGGTATAAGACAAATACTCTATTTCAAATAGTTTCTTTCTCCCTTTTCCAATTCACCATTCACACATACACACCCGCTTGTTGTTTAGAGAAAAATAGATACATAATCAAAATGAGTGCTCCGATTCACTTCAATGTATCCAGCACAGAACTTAGACATGACATTTTTTTTCACCCATATCTTGCTGAATTTAAGGAATCAGAGTTCCAGATATGATTCAGAAATTTAGTAAGGCATGCCAGCTGCTGTTAGAATTGAATACTAACACTATCCAAAACACGACGAAGGACACAAATCTATAAAATAGGACTCTAAAACACAATGATTGCATAGAACTTCAGCAATACAATCTAAAACAAGATATAGTCCATATAGTTGGGGAGAGGTTGTTCGAGAGTTTAAAATTGTTATAGCAGACTGAAACAGACGACTTATACCACTATACGCAGACGAGCTCTTGATACATCTGGCTGACGTGGTAGTAACTCCACGGAATCTGGGGTGCAATGGATGCCATCAATGGTTGTTCCCTCACTGATAGATATTAAGTGCCGCTTATTAACTATGCCATCAATAGTTGCAATGTATCTGGAATCACAAAGGATATGTATTTTAGGTCATTCATGTATTCTTACAAATGAAGATCTCTGTTTACAACAAGAAACATGATTTTCAGAAAGAACAAGTAGTATATAAATCACACTATAGAGCTGAAAAATCAAAACAACAAACCAGGTAAGAATTTCTAGATGTTCCTTTTAATTGTGTAACATTACAATGTAGAGAGAAAACAAATTATAACATCTAAAAAGATTTGAGAGGATAACATTTTCAAAATCACTTGTATGAAGTTGTAGCTGGGGTACTTCTACAGATTTCCACATTAAAGCATTAGAAGAAGTATGAATCTTGTTTTCCAGACAGTTGCATGTTAGTTCAAATAAAGAACAAACCCCATGAGCACTCACTCTTTTGATAAATCAGACGACGGATGTGAAACTCTCTGAGCAAAATCTCCTGAAACAAGCAACATTAGATATAGTTAGGTGAAATCAGTCAGCATTAAACCTACTATGTTAATCCAAATCATAGCTAGTTGAAGCCTGAAGGTACTGTGAGCTGCATATACAGCAATATCTATACCATCATTGGTCACAATAATCAACCCACTAGTGGCAACATCAAGGCGGCCTACAGTGAATAAGCGTGGTTTGGGTACTCCTGGATTTCTTTTAACCTGGAAAAGGTGAACCATCATTTTACAAACTGTAAAAATAAATAAATGGACCCTGATCATAATGTCCAACCCAAGCTTCTTCTTTTAACTAACATTTAGAACAAAATAATGGAGAAATTATTATTTGCACATACCCAAATCTTCAGATAATCATCAAAGAGACTTATAACAGATTTAGATTCTTTCTCCCCAGACGAGCATATGTACCTACCAAGGAGTAATTGCATAAGTTTTTCACATGGGCCTTAACATGATGAATTCAAACTCTAAAGTCAGTCGCTAGGGATTGGCAATCGCAACAAACCCCTTTGGCTTGTTCAAGGCAAGATAGACTTTTGGAGATTGCTTCTTTGGAAGGCGGTTTCCATTCACATATATGACATCCTTTGCAGGATCAACTCGAGTCTGCATAGATAGACAAGCAGTGCTAATATATCAAAAGCTACAAGTTATAATCCATATATGACGTGTGTTTTTATGCATCAGATGCGTCTTGGACATAGTCTGGACATATCAAGGAAGAAAACCTGAAAACTATTATTTTCAAAAAGAAAAAGACAGGGTTCATCTTAAAACCTAAACAATAAAGACCCACTTATATGAAAAGAAACATTACAATACATCTTATGTTTGATAGCAGTGCATGGAAGAACTACGTATTGTTTTTTTCATACACCATATGTTTAATGAAGGACCCAGAAACTACTAGTTGGATTTTGGAAATGGCGAAAGCATTACTTTTCAATTTATATAATTTTAAGCATGAAGACAATGAACAGTTACTCTATGGAAGTGCTTCAAAAATCATGATGTAATAAGTACTGAATTAGACAGTAATAAGAAAAAACCAATATTATCTCTGGCAGCCGTGCAAATGAAAACAAGAACACATAAAACCAATGAAATTATTCTCTGAAGCATTTATATGATTATATCTTTCTTGACCAGTGATATAGAAATCCACAGCAGGAGATATGTCCATAAAACTAACCTGAGGAGTATTACACACAGAACCATTAACAGTAACTTTGCCTTCAAAAATGAGAACTTCGCTATTCCGTCTTGATGCAACTGACATTAAGCAAATAAATCAAAATTAATAAGATGTTTGTAGACACTGAACCGATGTACCAAACATTGAATTAGACATATATCATGAAAAACAATTCTAGACTATATCTTGAATCAAATATAGGTCTTTACATTGTCATAGTTCAACATCTACATTTTCTTTTTTGACAAATAAAGTCTGCAGAGCCTTTTCTTTGTCAATAGGTGTCATTGGAACCACATGCTGCCGTAGCATAATGTTTAAAGCTCCATAACAAATTATTTATACTAAAACTGGGTTCAAGAAATAGGAATCATGAACAAGTAAAAGGGCCTTCATTAAGAAAACTCTGGATAGAACTTGAAAAATCTAATAATATAAACAAAGTTTTCATTTAATATAAAATTTATTCATCCCTATTCATATGTGGCCCTCCCAAGGCATTTAATTACAAAGTTTTATAAGTAAGGAAGACTCAGGTGTCTGTGTCATGGCTTTAGAACATGAAGAGCATTCCCATAACATAATTTTCCAGTTCCAGAAGCAATATCTTCCTACGGGTAAATTGATTTTACTACTTGCACTGCAGTGATAAAATGTAAGTGCAGTGGTTCCTATTTTAGGGAATAATACTTATGTTTCATTCAACAAAGGCCAATTCCTGGAGACACATTAAACTAGATTAGTAGGACTATATATTACATCCATTTCCTAGAACAACCCGACCACTTCATAAAGAATTAGACAAGAGATAGACATCCCCATAACTGAAAATCTCATTATATGCAACTAAATGTCATATGCATAAAGTTAGAAACCCCATAAATTCCAAACTTCCAAAAGTTTCATTGAAAGCTGAATTTTACGCAAATAACTATGTTATAAATATAAATTACCTCCCGCAGCTGCAAGCACTTTACTGAGGCGCGTGCCAGACTCTTTGAAGTTATCATTATAAAACCTCCGGGCTGCCTTGGAATGCTTGGGCACAGTTGTACCATTTTCAGCAGCTTTCTTCTTCGTCGTCTTCTTGGTTTCAGCAATGGCCATGGCATTAAGAAGACTCGGAGGCGGGTGTGCTTGGAGCTTGAGTTTGCCATCGTCGCCACGAACAATCCAGGGAATAAAGAGCTGGCCTTCGGGGATGACGTCGGACTCTGAAACTGGGTTGGGTTCTGCGGGTTCGGATTCGGCTTTTGGCTTGGGTTTGTGAGGTGCAAATGAAATGTTAAATTCTATGGAAGAAGATGAGGAAGAGAGAGAGCAAGTGAGGCGCGGGAGTGTACGGAAGGGAGTGAGTGAAAGAGATGGTTTGGTGGAAAGGTGGTGAAGAGAAAGGGACGAGAGTGCTGCTAAGGACGAAGCAGAAAATGCCATTTTTGGTTTTTGGGGTTAGTGTGGGGGAGTGAAGAGGATGAAGAAAGAGCAAACTCGGAAAAGCAATGGCCTCAAACTTCTGCTGAAGAACTGAAACAGGCTGGTGGGCTAAAATTCCGAATTTCTCACTGGTGTCCATTTCAAGGTTTTTTTTTTTTTTAACAAAATAAAAATATAATTATGTAATTTTTAAAATTTTCTTATTTGAAATATATAAGTCCTATTTCAATTTAAATATTTTTTTCATATTACTCTACAAAAAATTAGTTAAAATTATCGTTGAACCAAAAAATAATAAAAGAAAGTGTAGGTAGCTTAGCTAAAAATATACATAAATATTGAAAATAAAATAATTATTTAAGATGAAACCAGTTATTAATTTTTTGAATGAATTTTACAAAATAAATTATAATATATTGAGTATGAAACTAAAAATTAAACAAAAGTAATTTTCATTTGAACGAGAGACTTTCTACTCCAAATTCTTGCTCTAATTTTTATCTAAATGACAAGTTTCCATCAACATATAAAAATAAACAATTTTTTATATTCTTTTACTAATAAATTAACAATGAATTTTGGGACATAATTAGTTAACGCCCACTTTACCTCAGTAGTTATATTTCTTTTCTTAAAAAAAAAAAAAAAAACTCATTATTAAATGCATCATAAATAAATATTAATAAAAATGAAAATTAACAACCAGTAACAAAAGAAAACAAAACAAATTATTAAAAATAAAGAAAGATTACATTATTTGGTGAGTATGCAAAACAAGTTCATCGTCAATCTCGAAACATTATTTTGGCGGGTAACTATGCAAGAATCGTTAGAAGAGTTAACTTCCATGAAAGATGTGTCAAGCTACTTGTATATTGCAAACATGGTGGTTGTAATCCACTAGAAACCAGGAAAATCGTTATTGGAATGTGCCTGAGAAAGGCAGAACTGTAGATAATGTAAACGCAAAAAAATCGAGCTCCTCAAAAATTTCGCTCATTTGGGTCCAGAACCTGAGAAGCATTAACCAGTGACCAGTTACTAAAACCTATTAAAGTAAAGAATGCAGAGCCAAAAAACTGTACGTAACATTTAGTGAGAACGAAATACTCACTAATTGTGTTTTCCATCATGGAACTGAGCATTTCTTGAAGACTTGAATGTCCCCAAAAATTCTTTAGCCTTCTGTAACTCTTGCGTCTCTCTTGTCTTGTCCCATTTGTGTTCGGTAGCCAATATTTCAATAATGCGTGGCAATGCCCGTCCTGCTGCATCAGTGTCAAGGAAAGCAAGACGAGATCTACGCGCGATGAAGTCAACAGCAGATTCACAGTACTCATGACGAGCACAGTAGGCTACCTCTGCCTCTAGGAAAGGGTATCCATGGGCAAGCCGCTTCCCTAGATTTTCATTCTAAAAGCACAAAGTATATAATTATGAACATACCTAGATCATATAAATAGTCATTCACATAAACAACATTACTGTAACTAATGATAATTTGTATACTATACATTAATAGAAATCCATGAAGCAAATTTCATCAAACAGCTAATGAGATCACGTATAACCATTTCTTTTATAAGTAAGATCATGTATAACTATTATGGCAATATGGCTTCATATTGCGTATTGAACCCATGACCAAGACCATGAAATTGAATTTTGGTCATCTCTTATCAGTAAATTGTGTATTGAGTTTGATCTTCTTAACAACACAGTGAGTCTGTTACTAGCACATATGTTGGGGATTCTCAGCTTTCAGTAAATGACCTCTTTCATTTCAGGATCAGACCTAACATTTATTTCCTGGAATAAAGGTTATACATTTAGCTACACTGAGATCTCGTGCGGTAAAAGCCAAAAATAAAAAATAAATTATTTGTTCGTCACATAATTTCCAGTAAGAATAATATGCTACCTTATCACTACTACCCAAACAAATTTTGAGCAATACATCTTGTCAACTTGAACAAACATGAAACATCCAACATGTCCATAGCCTCAAATTCTGAAATGCTACATGTACATTTTCTCAAACAATAATTTAACATGTCAGATAATCAGATAATCAGATGATCAGACAGACCCTAAAGGCTATTAATATGTCAAACTACAATTTGTAAGATCTCTAAAAGACAAAATCAATGGGAGAATACACATGTTCGAAAACAGAATTTGCTTCAGATATGTGATAATCTCATCTTATCTTATAATATTAAAAGCCAAAGATGCACAAGCAAGAACTGGAAAAGTGATGGATATAATAGACTGAACAGATTATGAGCAAACCCCTGATCTAATGTCTTTACATCCAAATGTATTTGATAAGACTGGTGCTCATTGTCAGAATCTATTGGTCGCACCTTTTTTTCTGTTTTTTGTTACTTACTTACCTCCATGGTTTAAGAGATAGAACTTAGCAACGTAAAAATAGATTACTAACTTCTCTTGTTTAAATCTTCAGTAATTTATTAATTAAACCTACAGCAAGGGAAACCATACCTGAGCAATGGCAGCCACCCGTTCAGCCAAAGTTCCATAAGCATGAGACAAATGCTTTGCAGCAGCAGTGTCCATCACCCCAGGAACAACTTTACCGCTATATGTGCTCTTCATGCGCATATACTGTTGAGCAAGAAGCGTAAAAGATGAAGGCTCCCACCCATCTCCACCAACAAGGCGCAGGTTGGTAGTCAAGCATCTGTTGCTAGGGTTCAACTTTCCAGCCTTTATAGCTGCATTAACTGCATCTTCTGCCATGCTGAAACATGTTATAATTAGAATTTTTTATTTGCATGTAATTAGAATGTAGGGTGGTCTAAAAAGAAGAGGGGTTACTTTGAAAAATAATTCAAAAGTAGCCCTAAGGGATGACTGAAGAGTTGATATCTTACAAATTTTCAGAAAAAGAAAAAAAAAACAGAATTACCTTCTGGATTTGATAGTATGGTTCAGATTGGGGAAAAAAAAGAGGTAACAAGTAAAACCACATAATATTGAGCAGGTAAAATCTTTTAACATGTGCTGATGTGCATACAGTTGCTTGCTGGTGAAACAACAGCACCACAAATATCCAATGAATAACATTTTACTTGACATGTTAAAGTGTACCTTCTATAAGTAGTCCACTTGCCACCAGTAACGGTGACCATACCCGGATAATCCTCAAACACAACATGATCTCTGGATATACTCTCCGTATTTTTTGCTGATGGATCCATTGCTAATGGACGAATACCACTCCAAGCAGAGAGAACATCAGTGCGCCGTACCTAAATTTCCCGGGATTATTTAGTCCCACAAGCAGACTGTATAGAAAAGGAAAAATAAAGAAAAGACACCTAGAATAGATTGAGTCACTGCTGACAAGCATTATTAGCCTTTTTGAGTTTGATCAAGAAAGAACATGGACACCTTCAGTAAAGAATGCTATGAAGGAAGGGACATAATCAATCATTTGTTGGCATTATTGGACCCAGAATATTGACAAGGAAAACAAGTATAATATTAATTGATTTTGAATATACCTTCAGCAAAGAAAAGGGAAATAAGCCAGATAAAAATGCCTGATAGACTATTTTTTTAACCGCAACAAATAAGATCTTGTAGTCAGAGAAAACATACCTTAACATTAAGGTAATCGGAGATGGCATCCAATATAAATTGTATCTCATCTTCATGTGGTTCTGGAAGTAATGTAATGCCGGTATTGGAATCTGTAGTGCCAGCAACAGTTCGTCCCAACCATGGGAGCATGAACACAACACGTCCATCCTTAGTTTTAGGAACAATTAAGCCCATCCCCTCGGGAGAATAGTAATCAGGAAGAACAATATGTACACCGCTGCTGGGACATATTATTGGTCGCACATCATTATCAGCAATTTTTCTTACAGAATCACAAAATGGCCCTGCCGCATTGACAACTACTTTTGCATAGGTATCAAACTCTTTACCTGGTTTAAAACAAGTAGTAAAGATCAGATAAACAGATGTAATCACCTTCCTAGCCACATGTACAAGTTACAGTGCACAATTAACTTTTGAATTTTGAGGCTTATAACTCAAAACTGCACATCCAAGAAAGAAAAAAAAAAAGACACTTACCTGGACATGCTTTACATTTTTCAGACTCGTTACACAGCAGATTGATTTCCATATGTGACACGTACACAGGTATTCACTATTCAGTGCATATTGGTTTCTTACAAATTAGTTGAAGACCATTTGAGTGGGATATTAGTCAATTTACTGGTATCAATAAATAGTACTTTGTGACCAATAAAATGTCAATTTTACCATGACCAATAAATAGTACATTGCCATCTTAAGCCTTTTACTATACTAGATTGCATGCATCCTTCCATCTTCTTCTTTTTTATTCTTTTGTTTTTTTAGGAGCTCATCTCATAAAATATCCTCAGCAAGTGTAAGAATGCATATATGTAGAAAAGAAAATTATTCACTTGAGAAAGGATAGTTGAATAATGAAATACAACAGAATGTTTTTAGATGAGAATTGTTTTGATAATATGATAAGAGGAGTTATGAAGAAAGCATACCAACATCCTCAAAAGCATGTAGGAGTATTTTGAAAACAAATACAATAACACTGATTGAGGTCTCCCATACTCCCATTTTAAATACTCCTAATGAGGGGACAAAAGTTCATAGAGAATATGCGGGTCAATATCAACATGCATAATGCACCTATTTAAGTTTCACGCTTCTTAGTCATTTAGCACATATACCTTTTCCAATCCTTTGCGAGGTAAAAGAACAGGAGCAAACATATAATACTGATCATAAGAGAAATGCTGGAATAGTTGACTAGTTTCTCTGTTTAGTTTGTAATCAGTTTCCTCATATTTAGCTTCCTTATTTCTAATCTTGATTTGGGTTGTAATATAGTTCACTTAGCTTGTACAGCACACATTCATATAGTATAAAATATAAATATAGCATCAGTGTGAAGGCTATACTCACTGATTTTCACTCACAATACCTGGGTTTTCTCTTTCTCTAACTTTCACAAGAAACATAAAATTGTCTAGTATAGTCAAGCTAAAACAAAAAGTTTAAAGTAAATGATAAATGTGCCAAGTAATAATTAGGACTTAATGACATACCAGACAAATTGTCCCGAATGTGTGCACCAATTATTCGTTTGCTTACATCATCCTTCAAAAAGGACACAACTTCTGCATGGTTAAGCACAGCTGCACCAGCTAATGCAGAAGTGCATGCCAATCCAACATTAAGCCGCGAATCGTTCATTTGCCCATCATAATAAACGACTGTGCCCCACAAGCTTCTATCTTTACCCTTCCTTGCGAGAGTGGGAAAAAGCTCGGCAGACTCTTGTGCAGAGTAATATCTGGATAAGTGTAACAGACGTCGTCCTGCTACCAAATCATACATTTTCAAGCCCATCCAGTAGTACACTGCCTCAAACCAGTTAAAACATGGTGTCATGCATGGCAAAGCATGGCACAGGTGTGGAGCATTATCAATAAGCTGTTTACGCTCCTCAAGTGCATGGAATACCAACTTCAGTTGCCCGTAGTCCAGATTAAAGACAGCTTTTTCCAAATAGCGGACTCCTAAATTAATTTTGACAAGTACTCATAAGGTTAGAGAAACAGGTCGCTAAACTCAAAAAACACAATTTAACTCACAACTTACAAAGTTATCCACTTTTTCTTGTTTATTAATATTGTGTAAAATTGATCTTCTGCCTGTTGATGAAGAGAAAGATAACCTTTACTAGATATAAGAACAAACAATGAATTGTTTAACATTGAAAATAATTTAGATGTCTCTCCCACCTCTACTTCACGGTAACCACCCATCTTAAAGAGAAAATCAAACAAATCAGGTACTGGAGCAGATTCAAAACAACCATCTAATTTCTTAACCAATTTTCGTTTCCATTCTATGGCCTTGGCTATATCAAAATGAACTGCAGAAAATTTTGATTCAAACTACTAAGCAAAATGGGAGAAATAGTAAATTCATTCACTTACATTACACAAAAAAAGGAAAAACAAATAAATGATGACTATAATGCAGAAGTAAAACAAACAAGAAAATATATCTAGACAAATTTTGATGCATGTGAGAGTAACATGAACAGCTTATATTTTCGTTTGGTATTTGGTAACATAAAAGCAGAACAATACAGATTCAATGCAAAAAGTACCAGATTCCCTCTTAGAAGAAGTGATAACAACATATAAATCTATATTCGAGTAAATATTCTAAACGGAATTCATTTATTATATTTCGACGAAAAACTTAGTGTTATTAATTTTATTAAGTTTACCATAACATCCAGTATTGACAAACACCCCAAACAATTATGAAATTCTCACAAAACAAGTGAAGACATGTATACCTCCATGAATGAGCTTAGTGGAGCGAGAGGAAGTTCCAGAAGAGAAATCCTCCCTTTCAACGAGACCAACTCGGAGTCCTCGAGTGACAGCATCCAATGCAACGCCGGTACCAGTGGCGCCACCGCCGATAACCAGAATGTCGAGAGGATTAGCTGAGCTAGCACCAATCAGAGTTGACTGTTGGACCTCCCTCGACGGGACGAAAGCAAAGGGATCATTGATCTTCTGCCGGATAGCCGCGAGGTTGGACCCGCCTCCACGGTCATTAGCGGAGATTGAGGGGTAAAAAAAGATTGAACCGCCGGATGCAACGGCAATGGCTGCTCCGGCAATAGTACTAAGTCGTCTCAGGCGAGTGGTAGCTGTCATTGTGACCGGTCTGGGAACGAAGGACGGGGAGGTATTGCAGTTTTTCTTCGCTTTTGGAGGGGAGACGGGATTACAATATTACATTACAGTTGAGAAAAGATTGCGTTGGGAATCGGTCACAAGATCTTATATTTACTAAAATACCACTGTGTTTTAAATTTTGATGAAGGCACTGAAATCCCATGAACTAAAGGGTGTTTTGGTAATTGAATAGTATCGACGTTTCAACCTCCAAGGCTCGTGCAAGAAATAAATCGTGACACGTGTCAACCTTTTTCGTGATTTCTGTGACTCTGCGCTGTCTTCTCAGTCAATATTCCCGCTGGATTCTGGCAGGTGCCTTGAATATGCTTTTTCTCTTTCAGTTATTTTGAAGGCCTTTATTTGCCACCTAATATACAGGCCCAACAGCAAAAGTAAAGCTCAAAAACTAGGGGATAGTCCAAGCCCATTTGAAGCTTTCTTCTTCTTTCTTCAAGCACAAAAAGAAAAATTCTCTGCTCCTTCAGAGATAAATTTTGAAGTCATTCCCAACTTAGACAATGCTACTCCAACCTCAAATCTGTAAGGTAAACTTTGCCAACTATTTTCAGTAGTAAATTTAGAATTTTAATAATTTGGTTTTAATTTTTAGAGAACAATTTAGAAGAAAAGAAGCTCATAAACATATTATTTTGCCAACAATTTCTTGTAGTATATTTAGAATTTTAATAAGAGATAGCATAAACATACAATAATAACAAGCCTCAATCCCAAATCATTGATTGAAAGATCAGGAAAACATAATGAAATACAATGAAGATTGCATCTCCCAGTGGTTTACTATGTTAGTGACTAGTAATTTTATTTTTGAAAAGTCTAGAAAAAAAAAATTACTTTACCATTCAACGAAAAAATATATTTATATATAATGCTAAGGATAAAAGGGTGAAACCAGACAATCAAGAAAGCCTATACAAAATTCCTCCCCTTGAACATCAATATATCATTGTCACCAAGTGTCTCATATGCTAAAAAAATTGACAAGGCTTTCTCTTAAATTAGATAGATGCATGTAACACAGAAATCTATGCTTTGTTGCACTCCGTAAACGACATCACCTCACTATCACGATGCAAAGGTAATGTAAAGTCGCAAGCATATTCCTTTTTCTATTTCTCCTACAAGACCAAGAAAGATGTATTTCCTGGAATATTTCTGGTGCTGCTGCAGTGCCTTGTTGCAAAAGACCAAGTTGTCAGTATTCCTTTATAGACCAACAACAATTAAATGAAATACCAGGCACCCATTGCTGCTGGGCTGGTTGACCCAGTCAAGAAATCATGGGTCGGAAGCTAAAGGAGAAAAAGCAATCAAATGAGACATGAACTACTTTCACGCACCACTCACTTGGGTCTTTCCTTACTGCACACTTATCTGAATATCAAACCAGACTACATCTCAATCGACATTACACTAGGAATTTTGTGAATTAAGAGCCACTTCAATCCGCTGAAGGAGTTCTAAAATAGTTCTAGCTTTTCTCTTTGCCCTATCAGTGCCATTCTCTGATAATTCCTTCAGTGCCTCTTCTGCACCAAATTCGCTTGCTAGTTTCAACTGCTGCTGATCAATAGTGCATAGTGACCACAACACGGCAGCTGCATTCTCCCGGTTGCGTGGGGAACCAGTCCGTATAGCCTCAACTAAAATAGGGATTGACTCAGCCTGACTAATAGCTAACTTGCCTTCCTGATGGCTTGAAATAATTGCCAAAATAGCTAGTGCTTCATCCACCATTCCACCTCCAGCATCCTTTAGCAACCTCATTAGTGGGGTCACTATGCCAGCCTTTACAGCTCTTGCTTTATTTCCCTGATAGATTGAAAGATTAAAAATAGCAGTAGCAGCATCCTTTTTACCTCTTGGAGTACCCTCACAGAGCAATCTTATCAGAGCTGGGATAGCCCCAGCTGCTCCTATGATGACCTTGTTCTCATCTAAAGCAGATAAACTAAAGAGAGTTGCAGCTGCATTTTCTCTAGCCTCCACACTGCCATTTTTCAGCACATCTACAATATCTGGTATAGCTCCTGCATTTACAATTGTTCCCTTGTTACTCTCATTTATGGAGAGATTGAGAAGTGCTGTAACAGCATGCTCCTGGGTTCGAGGATCTGGGGAGGACAAAAGTTCTACAAGAAGGGGAATGGCTCCTGCTTCAGCAATACATACTCTATTATCTGCATTCCTCTTAGCTAGCAGCCGCAGCTGACCGGCTGCTGCTCTTTGCTGCTCTGTATTCCCATTTGCTAGCTTCTCCAACAACCCGTCAATAGCAGCTCTATCACAATCTGAGAAACGGCATCCAGATTTCTTGCTTCTACAATTCCCTCGTTTTTTTGGCAGCTCAACCCCATTACTTTCACACCACAAAGCAATCAGACTCTTCAAAACATAATTAGGGGTTAGGGCTGTGTGCAACAGTGTCTGCTGTGTCTTGGGACAGGTTTTGTGCCCTGCATCCAGCCATTTCTGAATGCAGGATCTTTCATATGTCTGCAAAAGGAAGTAAACGGCTTGTGACATCTGATATCAATAGAATTTTGGATAACATAAAGGCAGTTGTCAGGTTATACCTGTCCAGTAGAGATTATTACGGGATTTTTCATCAGTTCAAGAGATATAGGACAGCGGAAATCATCTGGAATAACTGGAGATCTGTGTCGAATGGAGCCTTTTTCACACTCAGAGGTATCAACCTCAGAGTTTTCGGTCAGCACATAGTCTTTGAGCTTCTTAAGAAGGGATGACATCTTCTCAAAACTGTCCCCAGGGTCTCCGCCACTCGAGATAACCAGTTCATGGAATGCAACTGACTCCTTCTTTAAATCACTTATAGTCCTGAGATGCAATTTTTCCGACAGTCTTTTGAGTATTGCAGGGTCGGTGTCTTTTTCTTTCAGCGCTGTGGCTAAATCCAGGTCTAATTGTAGATCAGCTGAATCCATCCCCCCTTTGGCTCTTTTAAATTGAGCATGCACGAGTTCAATCTGAATAGTTTATAATGCATCAAACAAGTTTGAAACTTTCAGACATGGTAATGCTTGAGTTGATGCTGCTAGATTCATGTCAGAGTTTAATACTTACGAAAAGAGTAACAATCCCACCGGAAAGAGTCAACTATGGATTAATAGAAATGAAGACAAAGTGTCACTGTTTAATTGCATATGCTACTTTCAATCCTCTGTGAAAGTATGTTGAAAATTTACCTGTTCTTGAACTTCCTGTGATATATCAAACTTATCATATTGAATTTCACTCAATGCTGCTTCAATTTGTTCTGTCATATGTTGGAACTTATCAGCCATCTTGTCTTTCTGGAAAGCCTGTAACGTGTAAAACATCAATTCCATTTGAGTAAGTTATTATACAAATTAACTTTTTCATTTAAATAGGAAAGCTAAGCCAGTAAATAACATAGTGCCTGTACAGCATCCTAGACCTCGGCTTTAGTTGGTAAGGTAGGATTAGATAAGAATGAGAAAAGTCTAGGGTTTCAAACATTAAAATCAGATTTACTTCTATTCCTTCCCTAAATTAAAAACCCGAATATCAAATGAAAATTTGGCATGCAGATCTGGTCAAAAATGGAATTTGCAATGACTAAGCCTTGATTTAAAATTTATTTTGCTATTTCATAGTTTGAACATGTCAGGGCCAAAAGGAAGAAAAAGCTTTCAATGTAGTACTAGTTAGTAATGATTAAGAAGAATTCAACCACACTATCCATGTAAAATTTGTTATCGTGAAGTAGTAAAAATTAAGGGAGAAAAACAAATTGTTAATCATTTACAATAGTGATCAACCCATTGATGGTAGAGGAAATGAGCACTTAAAATATTGCAGTCTAAAAATAATTATTCACTTTAAGTTTGTATCAGATTAAGAACACGTTCACATATATGCTCATCGGAAAACAAGAAGGTTGTATTAATCTGTATAATTTGTTACATTATCTAGCTTCCAAATTCTGTGTGATAGAAAAATATCCAACAAGCTAAGCAGTAATCAAAATTCCTAATCCTCGAATCCCAAGCAAGTAAGAAATTGCATATCGCATTTAATTTCCAATTGGAACCATACAGGAAACCCACTAATTCTCAACCACAAAATACCCATTTTGATTTCCAAAAGCCAAACAGAAAGTTAATAAATTTAAGCAATGGTACCTGATAAAGCTTACTCCCACGATTAACCAATTTGAGAATGTCCTTGGTCGAATCCAAAGCAATTATCAGCGATTCAAAGGCCCGAAGCTCATCTTCATTCAGCAATTCATCGCTGTCCCTCAATTCCTCGAACAGAGGGCTCAATAGATTCACCCTCCGAACTAAGTTTCCGTACATCCTTTTGTAAACGTTTTGACATTCGGGTAAAGAAGAAATCTCCTTCACGGATTCAACAACTCTACCCGCCAACTCGTCCGTCAAATCCTTCGCTGGACCCATGTTGGCCATTCAAAATTCAAGCAGTGAAATTGGGTAATAGAAGTAATCGTATATCAAAATGGAGCAATTAATTAGGGGTTATTAAAGATACCCAGATGAGAAAATCCAATATTTTTGGGTAATTATCAAAGATGAGAATGGTAAAGATGGAAACAGAAAACCGCCATTGATACTCGAAGAAAGCTAGAGAAGAAAGACCTGAGATTAAGACAATAGGAAATCTAAGAAAAATAACAGACCTTTCAGACTTGGAAGGGTTGACAATAATGGTATTAAGACATGAGTTTTTAGAAATGATTACTGTTTCAGTTTTCTAGTTGACTGTTGAATAGGGTTGGAGGGAAGGAAGACAATGATGAGCTAATTATAGAGATCACTTGGACAAAGCTATTCTTCTTCCTGACTAAATTGCCCTTTCATAAAATATTAATATCCTTTTTTTGAATTTTTTTTTTCTATTCTTTTTTCTTGTCTATTTTACACAAATACTTTTATTAGATATACTCAAATTAAAAAATAAAAATAAATAGAAATGATTCAACCATCGTCTTTAAGTTTTTTATTTTCTGAGTCATTCTCAATCAATTTTTTCACATACTCAATAATTTAAAATTAAATTCCAATACTGAAACTCTTTAGTAGATGTTAGATCAAGAAGAAATGGCGGGAAAGAAGTAATTGTCTTGTAATCAAATTTTTTAATTAGCAAACTAGAATCCGATTTAGAATCTTCCATCCCAAATTGCATAAAGAGATTTATCATATATATATATATATATAGATGAGACCTACGTAAAAGGCTATTAAAGAATTAAATATATGTAAGATACTTGGTCTATGTTAGGCAAAGTCTTAGACACAAAATTAACACACAAATACAAAAAAATTATATCAAACAGGCTACATGTAAATGTTTGAACAAGACAACAAGCAAACTTATTTGTTTTTTAAAAAGATAACGTCCAAAAAATTGTTGTTTTTAAAAAAATAATAATAATAATTAATTAACTCTGCAATGAAATGAAATTCAATAATGCTTACTTTTTTATTGTTGTACTATTTTGAACAAGTCTTGACTCTTGATTAACTCTGCTCTTACAACTATCGAAGAAGTCTTGTACCAAATATCCAATTACGACAATTTAATTAATCAAATAAAAGAGAAGACTAGAGGGCCACCAGTGGCTGGCGTAGCGAATATTAACAAATCATGTTCACAACTTTGCAGATTCCTTCCCATGAAGGCTGAAGCTGTACATTTATAGTCTATGCTTAATCTGTATTTCATAGAGAAATTCATGATTTACAGTTCTAAAGAAATAAAATAAGAAGAAAATCGGATTAAACGAGAACATAGCTATCATCACAATGTACACAAGTATACATTACAAGTAGATGGTTTGCATTACAAGAGCAGTTCTTTAGTTGAGTTTCAAGTGTATCACGTAGAGGAAGGACGAGGAAGTCGTTTGGCAATTTCCTGTCCAAAGGAACAACTTTTGTCAGTTTTCAATGTCACAGATTTTCTAAGTGAACATACTGATATATGATAATAGTCTACAAATTGGAAGCCATGAATGTCCAATTTCATTCCCCACCATACATCAAAGCTCATTTGGCGTATCGTATAAAGACAACAGGATAGTCTAAAACTATCAAGTTGACTCTTATATAACGTTTGGCAGCAACAAGATAATATAAACTTTTATTGTTGACATGCACTTATATTATACCTGACAGTATAAAGCTATATAGCAAGGAGAAGAAAGATAAGATAATATTATATTATGCTTGACAGTATAAAACTATATAATAGGGAGGAGAATGATAAGATAATATTATATTATGCATAACAGTATAAAACTATATAGTGGGAGGAGAAAGATAAGATAATAATATAACAACATAATAACGATACAACCTAATATATTGTATAATCTTATACTATATAATTCTATACGATCCGCCAAACGAAGTCCAAAGGTTTAGAACTAATGTTAATGATCATTGTCTATCTATTTGCAAGACAATGCAGATGTTCAAATCATTGCACAATGCACTTAAAAGGTCAAGATTATGTTTTAAGGGTTATACTTCAGAACATTTATCAGATTGTTTAGAAACACCAAATGTAGATCTCGGGTATGTTTGAAAAAGGAAGAGGAGGGGATAGGGATGGGGGTTTACATCGAAGAAGTGGTTCTCTTTAGGAATGCTGGGTTATAAAACTTGAGGAATTGGGATTTAAACAGGACAGTTTAAGGCACTGTTAAGCTATAAATATATCTGAAAGGGAGAGAACCTAGAAACTATAGAATTAGCTGCAGGAATCTTTTCAGAATATGGACTTGAGGGCATGGTTAAAAGGGAAATAATCAGGGCTGCTATCTGATTGTGAACTTTAGTTATATGACAAAAGCGAAAATTGATTCTGATGCACAAGAAAGCTAAGTGCTGAAATGCAGGAATCAGGAATTGTATGATAGATTTTGATGGAAAATAAATCAGTGCAGAAACAAAATCTAGTAAAACTTCATCGCTTCTGCGTGGCCGTTTTTTTGGATAATTAATCCCAAGAGTTAAAAACTAAAACCTATTGAAGCCCACAGAAAGAGAATAAAAAAAATAAAAAAAAACTTACACCCCAGGGGCATAAGATCCGCCCATGTCCAAAAGTTCTTAGCATTACAAAAACACCATTAACTCTTTAAACTTGAGCAAACATAATATAACTTGAGTAGAAACACCGCTTCCGTACAGTAACAATTAGCAATACTACTACAAATCAAGAACCACAACCTAGGTTTGAGCACCCAAAAATTGCAAAACTTCCAACAGATCCTATTCTCTCAGTTTTCATTTTCGATAAACTTCTCTCACATTTCTTTAGATCCCCAAATTTTCTTCCCAGGTACCTAGTGCTTTCATTTATTTTCAAATTTCAGAATTTAAAATTTGAACATGCATAGTGCATGCTGGAGCTCTAGTATGCAGTAGAAGATTCCAAATAGACCACAAATCGAAATTAGATTATATTTCGAGCTCCTCTTGGCAACTCAGTCCAACCTTTTTTTAACCTAAATTGGACTTTACACGCTGAGGCACTAGTATAAGCCTTCATTGGACTTTACATGGTGCTCCTTTTGGTTAGATTGATGCAGAATATCCTAAGAAAGATTGGATGAATTCTTCAAGTGCACTGGTGTCTCTATAAGGACTCAGAGGGGTATGCTACAATTGGCATCTCCAGCATGCAGTAGAAGATTCCAAATAGACCACGAAATGAAATTAGATTATATTTCGAACTCCTCTTGGCACTCGGTCCAACCTTTTTCAACCTAAATCAGACTTTACATGCTGGAGCACTAGTATAAGCCTTGATTGGTCTTTACATGGTGCTACTTTTGGTTAGATTGATGCACAATATCCTAAGAAAGATTGGATGAATTCTTCAAGTGCACTGGTGTCTCTATAAGCACACAGAGCGGTATGCTACAATTGGCATCCCCAGCATTCTCTTTTGACTTTTTTGCAGGTTGTGCAGACCTTTCAACATTGTTTATAGCTTTCCAAGTTGATTATCTATGATGTGCTTGGGATTTTCTTCTTGCAGGTTTCGCTTATCTAGCCTTTAAATAGGTGTTTCATGGTGGATTTGTCTTGGCTAACAAGATTTCCAGCTCATGGACTGCAAGCTCTTATCCATTTATGAAGAAGCCTACTTGCCGTTATGGTTTTCTCCACCTTCATAATGCATAACCACTTCCAAGCAGCTTCAAAGTTGTAGAAAGCAATATTAGATAATCATGTTTTCAATTTTATCACTCGATCTATGCTTGAACTGAGCAATAATCTTCATACTGTCTTCCCCAGATCCTAATCTAATGGTCAAATCTCATGATCTTTTCATATTCTGATACCAAGGTATTACCTTTCCAGAGATCCATCAACTCATAGAGAAGCCTCTTGGATTTTGCAGTGGATGTGCCTCCTATCCAATCATCATGTTAGTTCCTCCAGACAACCTATCTGGGTGTACCGCACAATCTATGTTATGGGAACATTGTAGGGAATCTGCTTAAATGCCAACGATGACCTAGAACACCAAGGACCTGAGCTAAAAAATAAAAGCTTACTGTTGACTTGCACAGTCGTTGGAAGATCCCAAGCAATCAATGATATCACCACATTCCAATATTTCCTTCGGCTCTAAGCTTTTTTGCCTTGATTTCTTTGTACTTCATTTGAGCTTGTTGTTACAACTAAGATAGCTTATACAGCTACTTGGACCAAATCACAAAACCCTTGGAATGCTAGGGAAGCTGACACCATATAGGACCTTCTTCACATTGAATACAAACCCTTAATTATACTAAGAACATAGGAAGACAGCCTGAAATCTGTTCATAAAACTTGAGGCATATTACTGCAATATCCACACCCCCCCCCCCCCCTCTTTACAATTCTTAAACTGATGGAAAACCTAATAGCAGCCTGCCGTAAGGGCAGAGGCTCACTACTCCAGAGGCACTCAATTGTCAAACCTTCAAATGAAAGGACTTGCATGAATTTGTGGATAACAGATACAGCTAATAAGTTTTCCCATCAGTGAGGATCAAAGAAGTAATCCAAAGCATTATGATATGTCATTCAGATACTAAACATATTAAACACATTCCAATAGAATCAAGGGAGCTACATGAGTATATGATTTTCTCAATATTGTAGTAGTGACAGTTGCCATAGGTCAGATATAGTCATGGCCATCAGCGTATTATTACAAAACTCGTGGCCTTGGAAACTGTACTCCAAACATTCATCCATCTCTTTTATAAGTATGGATGAGTATTAGAATTTACCATACCAGGCCATTCTTGCATCTTAGCAAACAAAATATATCAACCATCATTATGATAAGCAAATGAATTCATTAAAATACAATAGGTGCTGCCCAAATAAATTTCAAGCTTACCTCAAACAACTGATTTATATTATCTGCTGTCTTTGCAGATGTCTCGATAAAAAACATTCCGTTCTTCTCTGCATTGTCAATGCCATCCTTCAACATTAAGACATAATTGCGTTATATTTAATGAGGAAAAACATTAGCCTCCATTTTTTTCACAGAAAATACATTCTGCATTTTCCTTAGGTGCAGCATTCAATGCAAAATATTTCTGTCAATAAACAGTAAACCTTTAACATGAGGAAAAGGTCTCCCTATTCTCGAAGGCATAAATCATTTCCAGAAGATATACAAGCTACCTATCCACTGCCTATTAGGAATACTACTTGTCACCTGCTGGCACCATCAAAACCACCTATAACTGCAGGTAGATTCTGCAGTAGGCTGGGGTGATTTTACCTTATGCATGCATCAAACAGAGAAGATTCTTGGATAGCGAGTCATTTTCGGACAAAATTTTAGAGAACATTTTCAGCCACTATGTTATTCATGTGAAAACAAACGGAGTCTTAATTTGTAAATGAAAGTGCACAACATTGAGGGGTAACAGTCACCTCAACTGGTACTTCCCGCTTCTCATGAAGATCGGCTTTATTACCAACCAAGGCCATAACTATATCGGGGCTTCCATGCTTTTGTAACTCCTGTAAGGTACCTCATTCATCAGCTGTTTGGACAATTAAATTCAGATAGAAAACTTTGAAATGACACACGAAGTTTGTATAGAAGCACGGTTGTATAAATGGACAGCAAATCTATCAATTCTTTTAGCATTACCTTCACGCCTAGCAATTAAATTGGACAAAAAAAGGTACTTTTGGAATTACATATGCCTTGATTAAATAAAAGCCCATTAAATGATGTTCCCTTATAAACTTAGTGGTCCAAGTATGGAGAAACCAATTGGGTTGGAGCAGAGTAGATTCAAGTGAACATGTAATGTCATGTATTCAGTTGTTAGTGGACCAAAGGCATTTTCTTCTGATTGGACTCTCTCGGCATGTTGCACTATATGTCCTAATGATTCCAATCTTTTCTCATAATATATTCTATTACCAAATCCAGTACAACACTGATGCTTACATCTAGATATTAGACAGTCAGTTTATCTCATTTTTCATTTGCAGACATCTTCTACTGCATAATTATTCATAGCCAATAAACAGTTAAAAAGGAAAGTAATAACAAGACTATGAGATAATTGAAAAAGGTACCTTAACCCAGTACTGCGCTTTGGTGAAAGATTCTGGGCTTGTTATATCATACACAACAACTGCAACTGCTGCACCTCGGTAGTACAGTGGTGCCAGTGCAGCGTATCTGAACAAGAAACATTTAGCAATTTATTTTTCTTCCAAAAAAGAGTATTTATGGATGAGAAAGGCAGGAGAGGGAGAATTCTAGAAAGAAAAAATTAATTAAAAACATGGGGGTTTAAATGGAATATAAAATTAAAAATATGTGCATGAACCTAGTTAACACTGACTAAAGAAAAATATGTACCTCTCTTGACCAGCAGTGTCCCATATTTCAAACTTGACTGTTGTGGAGTCTTGCAAAGCTATTGTTTGTGACAAAAATGAAGCGCCAACAGTTACCTTAGATTAAAAGGACTAATAAGTGTTGGTCACCATGAAATAAGTTCAAAGCACATAGTAAAGACCAAAAGAGTCAGATAGCTAATCAAATGACTGTAGATAAATTAAAACTGACTTGTAAACATAGAATGCTATACATGTCGATAGAAGCAGAGATAATATACTACTTACCTTGGACGTTGGATCAAACTGACCACGAACAAACCTAAGAACAATACAGCTTTTACCAACACCGGAATCACCTAACAGAACAAGCTGCATTCAGTCACATAATTGAAAGGTTAGTTGTTTGGCGCAAAAAGATTAAACAAGAAGATTTTGGTAATATTACAAAGTACCAGTGATTGACATCTACCAACCCCTTACCCCAATGAATAAAACAAACATGGTTAGAAGCCTCTTGCAATTAGCACACACTTTTTTTTTATGTACTACATCCAGTATCAAGTTATGGCCTATGTACACCTTGTAAGTTTCTTTTCTCCTGGTAATTAACACATTCATGAACAGCAGATCAAGAACCACTGATTTCACTTTCCACATTACACACAAAGGGGATTACCAGATTAGATGCAATTACACAGAAAGGTCATTTTTACATGGAATGTGTTACATTTTAGCAGCTCCGACTTGCATTTCGTCTGGTAGTTTTATCAATTCTATATGCAGGTGACTCCATAGTTGGATGCAGATATGAATAAATATATGGTTGAAACATTAAAAGTATTCTCCATTATCATACTTCTATCGCCAATAGAAACTCATTCTCCTAAGTGCAATCAGATGTTTAGCAAGTCATTCCCCAACCCCAATTACTTAAATTTACATCTCATGTTGAACATCTCTCTATACCATGTTGCAATTAAATGCTGATCAAGTCTCAATTAGAGTACCACAACTTGTAACAACTAAAAACATATTTCTCAGAAACTATTCTAAGAAGAAAAGCATCTGGACAGAGCAACAAAATGATTCTAGATTATGGACTGTAGACAGTTACACAGTGAGAAACAAATAAAACCAGAGATCAACACCCTTTCATTGCTCCCCGTCTCCCTCTTCCTTTCTCCCTACACACACAGCCTCAGCAATCATCAATATGCACACATGGTCTAGCATCTGCCTCTCACACAAGAAGAACCCAAAATCTAGATTGCATCTGGCTCAGCACAATCAGCTGAGTCATTTGGACCAGTATGCCTCGCTCACATCAAGGTTGTACATGCTGTAGAGCGGTAATTTTGAAGAGAGAAGCAACTGGTAAGATTCCAAGTGAGTTGGCTGATGGTCAATCTATATTTCTGGAGATAATTTTAGGTGTGAGACTAGAAAATATGAAGAATAATTTCTTTGGAATGGTAGATATCAGACATGCATTTCTCCATGTGTGACATTTCTAGCACTCGTTCTGTCCATGGTTTTACTTAATTTATATATTTATTATATGAAAGGGCTTTAATGGGAAAAGTAGTTGATTAAAAAAGATGAAACTGACAAATTGAATATAACTTTGTTATTTTTAAACAATTGTAAATCTCAAATAAATTTTGGAATGAAAAATAGTCAGCTGAGATTAATTCAGTTCTATCGTAAAAGGTTCCAGGCGTTATCACATGAGCTATTTGACAAACAACAGTCTAGTCTTTGAGGACAATACCGCTGGCTGATTTTATGTAATTACAACAATTCTAAAACATTGCTCACTTAATTATAAAATAGTGGGAGATACAACTCTGGAGCTTTCGCTTTCCTGACATTTACTTCTTCAGGGAACACATCTTTTTCCCCTCACATTCACTTCCCAAGTCAGCACTTTAATTTCACTCCACTCCACTAATAAACAAATAAATAAAATGTTTTTAAAGAATAACAAATGTATCATATTAAGACAAGAGCTTTCTGTAACACCACCCTTTAGCCTTATAAGAAATTAGCTTCTAAAGTACCTTAACACGTAGATTCTTTGCATCCTGTACTCCACCATTCTCCAAATTTGGTCCACCCAACTGCTTTGAGTTCCTATCTGGAAACACAGAATCCTCGACTAAATCAAACTCATTCTCATCCCCAAATTTCTAAACCAATTTACAGCTTCTTGTCAAACCCATAAAGTTCTAAATCAGAAATCAAATACAAATTATTCAATAAATCAACCCAATTTTTCAGCTAAAAAAAACCATACGAAAATTACGACAGAAATTCGCGATTCCAACAAAATATCAGAAAAAATCATTGAACCCTAGAAGATAAATACGCAGAAAACCAATATGAACCTGGAATGGATGATGAACAACCCATGTCGAGCGGAGAATATCAGTATACGGATTTAGGGCTCAGCTCAGAGAGATGATTAACGTGGACGACTGCACGTGGCGATCGAATATAGCGAATTGATACAGTAGGAGGAAAAGAAGAGGGAGAGGGAAAGATTATTGGAAAGTAAACGACACAAGGATCAATTAGATATTGCGTTTGACTCCACATTTTTTGTTGGTACATTTGCTCAACTTCTCTAGAAATGATATTTTAGTCCTTTTAGAATTAGAATAAAATAACAATAAGTTTCAATTTATTCTTAACATGTTATTATTTAATAATCTTTTTAGTTTTTATGAAACTAATAAATACATTAGGAAAACAAAACAAATTAATAAAAAATATAAAATAATAGTGTTTTGTAATTTTTGAGAATATCATATTGATTTCTGATTTTTAATAATTTTAAAATTTGTTTGGATATATAATTTGATATTCATTTATATATATATTATTATAAAATTCATAACATTTGATGGTGCTTCTTGGGGTAACCCAAGCATGTCCAATGCTACTGGAGTTTTTCGAGATTATAAGGGGTGTTGGAAATTCGGGTTTGGTACAAAAATTGGGTGGTGTTGTTCCATTATAACTGAACTCCAGACTCTGAGGTTAGGACTTCCAGCTGTTTGGAACATGGATAGTAAGAAGGTTATTATGGAAACAGATTCTAAGGGGAAATTTCTTTGGTGACGAATGAAATTCAAAGCTCCAACGCATATCATCCACTTTTGTGTGATATCAAAAATTTACTAGCAAGAATGTGGAAGGTGTAGTTGTTTCATACATATCGCGAAGCCAATAGTGTAGCTGATAAATTAGTCAATATGGTTTTGCATATTGGAATTGATCATGTGGGTTGGCATCAAGCTCCAAAGGATTTGCATACCTTGCTCTTAAATGATGGTTCAGGGGTGGCTTGGAAGCGAAGAACCGCTATTCCAGCCTTGTAATCTTGTTTTGTTTTTTCCCTATTATAAAAAAAATAAAAATTCAAAACACCCTTACGGTGACGTTTAACTTTTTATTATAAGTTTTAATTTAAAATACTATACTAAAAGGGAGAATAGTGTCATCCTAAATTTTACCTTTTTTTAAATTATAATTTCATCATTTATTAAAAAATTTCAATCATTTATTAAAACTACCCACCTTCTCTTATAACTAAAAAATATTAATTAACACAACAAAAAACTTACGTATTGTTAATTGTAGTTAATCAATTATTTAAAAAACAAAATAACAAGCTCTTCTAAAACTTATATCTTTCCCTCCATTTTATTCAATAAGTATAATATTTTTTATATTATTACTAATATTTGATAGAAACAGATGATTAAAGATTTAAATTTATATTTTTTAATTGTTAATATTAATTTTTTTATTATAAAATAAGAAAAGAAAAATATTAAAAAATTAAAGACAAAAAAGGCATTGTACTCTACTAATATCAAAATATATTTTTGATATTTGTAATTAAAATTTTATATATATATATATATCTATCTTCAATATCTATATCTATATATGTCTATCTATATTTCTATACTATCTATATCTTTATGTATCTATACTAGACTAAATTCCTAAACACCCTCACCGTGTCCTCCTAAGTTTTAGTCAAATTTTAACTTTAAATACTATATCATACTCATGTATTCATCTGTTATTTATCTTTTTATATCGAAGAATTTTGATGTCATTTTTACAACAAAATTTAATTTAAAATAACAAGAAAAAAATAATAACTATTCATTACTCACTACTCACTACTCACATAATTCTATTATTAAATAAATGCTAATTTTTCTCCTAAATCAGTTATTGATCTTATTTTTCTTTTTTTCACTCACCCCCCATTCATCTACAAGCTGAACTAAATCAATTAATAAAATTGGAAGGAGATTGATCATACAAGCCTAAAAGAAAGTGTGATTATTTATTTGGTTTAATTTTTAGATTGATTTAAGTTCTTATTGTTAATTAAAAAAATTTATCTTAAAAAATATATATATATCTGAGCACGTGCATGAGCGCTTACAAGAATACTAGTATATATATATATATATATTAGCTTTAGGGACACAAGTGTTATGCAACAATTGATGTAAATATCAAAAAATTATATTTATTAAAAAATAATACTTCATGTTAATGACAATAAGCAAATAGATATATCCAATAAAAAAATTAATTCAAAATTTATAATATAATTATTTTAAAATATTCTAAAGATAAAAGAAAAATTAATACAATAATATTATAATTATAAAAACTATACTATTGATACTATTTTTTCGATCGTAGCATTTTAAAAAAATTATAATATTACCATTGTTTATAACTTATTAAACTTAAAAATTAAGAAATTCAATTTGTATTACTGTTGATATTTATTGACAAATTATAGATTTATTAATATTGAAAAGAATCAAAATAAATAAAAAATTCAAATGTCATAAAATAAGTACAACTATATTATTAAATAAAGAAAGAATTATGAAAAAAAAAAGTAAAAATAAAATAAAATATTTGAAGCAAAATAACAGCTAGAAGGTATTTATGTAATATTAAAAACTCATAGGGTATTTTAAAAAATAAATTTCTTACACTAAAAGTTAAAAAAATAATATATAATTATGAAAACTATACTCTAAATACTTTTTAATTCATAGTATTTAAAAAAAAATCATAAATTTGAGAAGAACTAAAAAATAATATTATAATTAAACTTATTAAACAAAAAAATTAAGAAATTCAATATTAACTAATATTGACGTATAATTATTAATAAAATAAAAGTTTAAACCAAAATATTATAATCATGAAAACTATACTCTTAATATTTCTTTTAATTTTTAATTCATTTGAGAATAACTAAAAAGAAAAGAAAAGATTATTAGGTACTTATATAAAACAAAACAAAAATAAAAAAATTCAATCTTAATTACTATTGACATATAATTATTAAAAAATAAAATAAAAAAATTTATAGTTTATTTTTAGCAAAATAAAAAATAAAGATTGTACCAGAAATAAAAACAAAAACAAAAACAAATAAAGATAAACTATTTAATAATAAAAACTCATAAAGATATATAAGAAAATAAAAAATTTATGTCATTAAGCCATTTTTTATATATATAGTATAGATATAGATATATATCTTAAAAAATAATTCGTTAATTTTTATCGGACTTAATAGTATATTATTAGTTGAGCAAATTAACCAATTGACTAATCTATCAAAGTGGTAATAATTATTTGTTTCATTAAAAAAGTGGAGGGTTTAATCAAATCTCTTATATTTAAAATGATTAGTCTCGTGATAGTAGTCATGTGAGCGTAATATTTTTTGTCATAAAATATGTGATTACCTTGCATATTTTTCCATTTTATTAGAAATAAAAAAATAGACTCAAATTTAAATTTATAGAGCCAAACTCACCTATCTAAACCCAGCCTTAAATTAAAAATAATTAGGGCTTGCAATTAATATTGAATGCACCTCCCCATTTTTATGTGACATCCAGGCTCCCACTATGGATCAAAGAAGACAATCAAACTCGCATTCTCATGTTCCCCTCTCATGTTCTCCAGGATTTTATGTCACATCAATTTTAATTAGTAATTAGATCATTTTGATTCTTGTACAATAAATTTTCTATTTTATTTTAAAGTTTATTAAAATAAATTTGGTTGATGAGATTATTAAATTATTTTAATAGTCCATCGTATTTTTATTCCTCTTAATCAAAAATTCAATTTAAGCGTATTATCACATCCTCCTTTTGTCTTTGTTGCAAAGAAAATTATTATTTTTCTTTTTCTGCTCCCAATTATTATTATTTTCTTAATCCAGTTTCATCTATTAAAATTTATTATTATTATTAGGATTAAAAATAAATTATTTTACACATAATAAAATTATTCAATTTCTTTTGAAATATTATATTTATTGGAACTAACTTTTTAATCAGTATTCTATGACCCTATTGAGTTGTAAAATGAAAACAGTGTAAAAGAAGTCTTTTTTAATAAAAAATGGTTGCATGTAATCCACCTAATGTGCTATGAAATGTGAGATTAGATTCTGAATAGAGTTAAGATTAATGAAAGGTGGTAATGAAAGTCTTTTTTTAATCAAAATTGGTTGGATGTAATCCACCAAATGTACTACGAAATTTGAGATTAGATTCTAAATTTCACTCAAGATTATGAAAGGCAGTGAATAAAATGGCCCCACAAAGCAGGAAGCTGATCAAAATAAAAGGTTGGCAAAAATGGCTTGTTTGGGTGATATACATGGAGATGTGATTAGACTAACCAACTTACTAGGGGACAGGGGACAGTGCCACCTGAAGTCAGTGATATATTTGGGACCCTTTTTGACAATTATTTATTCTTATTCATTGATTTCAAAGCTATTTAGACATGCTGCTTGTAGTCACCGTAAGTTTGATTACAACACCTCATTTTTGTCCAACTCAATTTTCAAACATGATCCTATTAGTAGGTTGGACTCCTATAGTTCTATAATACTAGTTTTGTGAAAAAAGTTATGGAATGATCACATGAAAATCCTAAAAACTATATATATATATATATTATTTTGAAAATTTATGTTCTGCTACTTAAAATAAGTATGGATTAATTTATTTAAATTAATTTTAAAAATTAAAACATTAATTTTATTTCTTAATAATTATCAATTATCCTATCTACTCATATAAATTAAATATTTTTATTAATTTAAATTAATTAAAAATAATAATTTTTTAAAAATTACTCTCTTCACTCTCACTTACATACTAATCTAAATTTTATCTTTTAAATAGAGTTAAAAAATTTACAATTACCTCTTTATACTTAAAAAATAAAAAATAAACATGTATGTAACCACGTGAATGTGAATGTGAATACAACACACACACAAACACATATATATATATACATACGTAATAAAAACAAGAAAGTTATTGGCAATCTTTTTAAATTATTATGTGAAATCAATTTTAGACAAGACAATGTGTTATACCAAATCCAACTCAATTCAGATTGATTCGATCTAATTTTATTAAAATCCAACCTAATCTGAAAATGATCTAGTTTGAAATTAGACAAAAGTATGATATAGTCAATTTCGTTTGACCTGACTAAGCTTATCATGAATAGTTTCCTTCAATTTCTACGTGTTTGTAGTTTTTGGATTTATATTGTGGATTGATGCAAATTTCGAAATCAAATATAATCCACTAATCATTTAGACAAAACTTATATATGTTTCGGCTAAATTTATATATGTACCTCGATGAATTAAATTATCATTTGAGTATCTAGTAGATTTTTTTTCTTATTTAAAATTTTATTTTCATTTTCATTTTTTCTTCCTCAATTTTAACCTGGAAAATAAAGTTTATTGAAGTATAAATGTGATTGAAAGAACTTTGTTTGGATTTATTAATTTGGATTTTTTAGAGAACGTACTTGATTCGTGCGTGTTGCCACTAGATTACTTCTTCCCGAGATTAATACATGTACATGTGAACTTGAGTAGTTCATGGTGTTACACGTCAATATTAATGTGTGGTTTAATTTCCTTATCTTTGAAATTGTGTTGCCTAGCAATAGCAAAGAGAAAATGAGCGCTCCTCATTTTGTTTCCTTTGTATTGAGACTACACATTCTTGTGCAGGAATATGTCTATGAATTATCATATCAAAGTTTTGTCCATGCATGTAATTGTTTTTCCATCAAACAATTATTCATTAAAAATTTGCTAAAAATACTCATACTTGTCCCTCTCTTCGTACAATTCTTAAAAGCACTAATTCTTCCTATTTAATTTACATTAAAATAAACTACTGAAAATAATAAATAATAAAAGAGTTACTAAAAGTTGTAACTATAAGATCTTTTTTCACGTTGAATGTATATGAAACTAAATATGATTTTTAAAATTTTATATTTAATAGTTTAAATTATATTTTTAGTTCATGTAGCTTGTTTTGAAATTTATTTTTGTTTTTATTTTTAAATATGTTACAATTGGGTATTTTAATTATAAATTATATTAATTAGGTTTATTCTATCTACAATTAACTTTACGGAATATGCCATGGACAAAAAGATTTTAAGTAAGGAATATAAGTGGGTTATATTTGGAAGAGAGATTGTGAAAGGATTTGTATAAGAAGGTGGCCTAAGAGGAACATGGATACGAGTAAAACTTGGTTTGGTAATGCTTGTTTAGATGATGCTTATGCTTATAAAAAGTATAAGTCTATTTAACCAAACATCATTGCTGTAACTTTTTAAAAATAACTCTAAGAAACAACGAGAACACAATATCTTTCAAAAAGCCATAAGTTACTAAACCAAGCCTAATTGGATTAATGGGTTTCAATAAAATTGATTCAATAAAGAAGATAGAGATATTTAGATGATAGTGAGAAAGAAACACTTGGGTGTGGCGGATGTGCGTTGAGAATTTTTTCTTGATATGGTGGGTGATTGACGGAGAAGGATGAAATTTTGCTTTGCTTTTTCAAAAAATTAATATAATTTTTAATTTTAATTTTTAAATAAAATATTTAATTAATTCATGTGTCAATTTTTTACTTTGTAAAATATTTGTCTATTTGTGACATAGGATTGCCACATAGGAATCTTTCAGTCCAAGTCACATTTTGATATGTTAATTGGAACTAAAGGTGGTGATATTGACCAGATTGATGTAATTTTGTAATTAAAGGGATCTAATCATAACAAATTGAAAGATAGAGACTAAAGTAAACTTCAAATCAAATTACAAAAACTAAAATATAATTTAACCTAATTAATAAAATAATCACATATCAATTTTTTTTATAAAAATAAAAAAAATTCTAAGGGAGAAAATCATTTAGAATATATAGTAAAATCAAACAGAACTTTATATTTTGATATATATTCCCTTTTAAAAAAATTCATTAGACAAGTTAATACTCATTAATTTACTATATTAATGGTGTGATATAAGGTTGTATAGATCTCTTATAATTTTTTCTAGTTCAGAGAAATCCTAACATACATCAATATATGTGTAAGTTAATATAAACTTTTTCAAGTTAACAAAAAATTATATTTTAATAATAATTCAATTTTTTTTTCCGAATAAAACTCTCTCTTAACTTAGTCAACACTTCCTCCTCAAATCACACAGTAACTCTTGTCTGCAATCTCCTCCTTTCCTCCATCATCTTCCTCTTTTCATTCTTTCACCTCTGTCTTTAATTTTCAAGAAAAGGGATTAGGCAAACAAAAGATCCAATTGAATCTTTTTTGGTGAGTGGTGTTGGATATTTTAAAATTTTGAAGGAAAGAAATTAAAATAGTTTGTTATGCAGCTGCCTCCTTTTTATAAAATAATAATAGGAGTATTATTGTCCTTGCAAATCACTAAGCAAGGATTTGAAATTAAGAAGGAAGAACCAGCCAAAATAATTGTCAAGTGGCAAGCAAGATTATAATTCCTGTCACCCCTCATCAATTGACAATCACATGAGAAACTTATCCTATAAACATATGTTTCTCTTTGTGTCATTTATTTTCAATAACTAAATAAACATCTTTGATATATGAATGTTGATTCTTGGATCTGGCTCTTAAGAGATGATCATGAGAAAGGGAGACAACAAAGAAAAACGGGTTTGAGGAGAGAATGAGAGTATTGGCTTAGTTAATGAGATTAGAGATAGAGCTTTATTCCAAAAAAAAAAAAAAATTTTGAATTATTCTTTTTAAGTCAAATTATTAATATACTCTCTAATATTAAGTCCTATTTAGTTTAACTTTTAAAATAATTTTTGGATTTAGATTTTTTTCTACAAAATTGTTTGATAATAGAGATTTTATCTTTTAAGTTTTACGAAAAAATATTTTTGAATTTTTAGAGTCCTAAAAACTGAAGCTAAAAAAAATAAACTTTTTCAAATAGAAAATAATGAAAACTCAACTAAATTTTAATAATTATTTTATTTAGAAAATATAATTATAATATTTATTAAACTGATATTTTCAATAATTTTAATACTTAATATTTTGTTCTAAAAATAAAATCAAACAAATTTTTTTATCACAATGCAACTAATCCAAATATTTTTTTTAATTTTCTAAATAATTTTATTAAAAATATTTTTATACATAATAGTTTTACATATAACTTAACTAAACATATCATTCTTGAAAAAGTAAACATCCAAAACCCACACATACATACATTATGTGAACTGTCCTAGTAATTATTATGTTAGTCAAAAGAACCGATTCTGTTAGTCGGTGATAAAATAAAAAATAAAAAAGTGGGTGGGTCAAGGGCAAAACTGAAAAAGTGAGAAAAGGCCACACGAGGAGTGAAACTGTGAAAGAGAGATAATATCAGAACTATGTTTAATGTCTTGCCGTTCCAAACGAATCTCCTTGTCGGTTTACGTCATCCCCACTAACTTACCCATTGGGAATTCAGAATTCTTTTTTTTCTTCTTTTGCTAATTAATCAACTCGGCTAGTACTCTGAGTTCACTCACCTCCTCTTCAAATTTCTGAATAATAATAATAATAAAATAAAAGAAAAAAACCAAAAAATATCTCTGACGTTGCCAGCCATGTAGACTTATTCAACAACAATAAATCCTTCTAAAGTAATCACTTATTAAACTGCATGTCTGGGTAAATTATATAATTACAAAATAATATTTTCGATAAATCATATTTCAGAATTTTGATATGTTATAAGATGAATTATTTACGTCTGCACTTGAAGTGCGATATTATTATTTACTATAAGATAAAATATATTAATACGAACTGATTAATTAGCCTACATACTCATAATTAGTAAAAAGAAGAAGGAGACAAATAGATAATTAGAAATTCAATTGGAACAAAAGACCTCCAATGACAATTCCAAAACATGTTTGGAATATGATTCCAATAATATATATGATATATGATCTACAAAATTCATTCTAAGTAATATTATATATATATATATATATATATATAAATAATTGCATGGTACATAGAAGAAATTAATTAAAATAATAAACATAATGTTCTTGTTTATTAATTATCAGAGCAATGATCTTGCCAGCAAACAAGCATAGTGACACAGCGGCGGAGGATATAAAACTTTGCTCGTTGCTCCTTCACAAGGCTACTGCATCTACGCCCAAATGATCTGCACGGACTACGCACGTGACGAGTACAGAAGCTTATGTTTTCTTGCTTCTTCTCCATAGATCACTTGGTATCTGAGAGACTCAGAGAGAGAGAGAGAGAGGAAAAGAGAGAGAGAGATTATAATTTAGTAATTTGGTGTTGATGGATTGGAGAGATCAGCTTTATTTATTTCTGAATTTATACAAGTGGGAACTGAGGGAGGGAATTCAGATTAATTATTCTTACTTGAAATGACAATTATGTCCCTGGGTACGTACCGTATTTATGAATTATCCCTCCTCCTCTTGTGTGTTTTAGATTTTTTATTTTTAAATTCATATAGCCTATTCGGATACTATTATGCGTCTATTATAAATACTGTCTTGTGGGTTTAGAAAAATAAACTATATTTTGTTTATTATAACATGATGGGCTACCTTATTTTTAGGGAGAAAGGATAACTAGTTTCTGCTTAATCTAAAATACTGTTTTTTTTTTTTTTTTTTTGTCTTCTTAATTAATTTATTAATTTCAAAAAATATTTGGAAAAAAAAAATCCTGTAAAAGTTTGAAAATATGTGATTTTCCTAATCGAATTTTATTTTAGAGAGATAATTAATTTATGTAAGCATAATGGCTTGAACAAATTTGACCCTTTTTTTAAAAAAAATATATCTTTCTTTTCTACCAACTTCTGTGGAGGAATTGAAAATTGCTAGGAAATCACCTTTGGTCATCTCTGGTTAATATATCACATTGAATAGAACTGAAGAATTGATCTTACGTACTCTTTTTTGACAACTAGTTTGTGTATCTATGAATGAATCATCTCTTCTACAAGTCAAATAATAAAATTTATTTTTGCAAGAGATGACATAAAAGATAAAACATGTATACCTTACCTTTTTTTTCTTTTTTTTATAATATTTATATTGATCAATTATATTATAGTGAGGGCATCCCAATTTAACAATTGACAAAAAAAAACATTCACCACATTAATAGATGGAGAACCTCGAACCTGAAATCTCGTCAATTACTTTACACTTCATTACATTTTAATGTTTTAATAACCTCTTCAATTTTATTTCATTCTTTAACAATCATCATCCCTAGTTAATTAATCAATATCACTAATCATTTTAAATTATAAAATTCAATTTGTCTATTTTTCATTAATAGACATCGTAAGTTATTTTTAAATAATATTAGTTGGTACCGCTGACTGTATCAACCCAAACATAGACGGATTAAAACTAGACAAGGCTCCCTGTAACTATGATACCAATCAAGATATCAAAATTAGTGTAAGGACTTAAACACCAACTAAATAATGGAATATATTCGCAAATAACACCAAAGAGGCAGTCAAACATGGAATATATAGTCTCTGAATATAGCTGGACTGGAGTAGGTTTCCAATTTTAATTAGTCGTTTAATCAAATTTGGCCTTCAGCTATAACAAAATTATTAACCCTAATTTGGACAAAGTGATCACGAGACTAATTTACTAATTCAGATTTATGAATTTTTTTTATTTAGCGGCTAAGTGTGTTTGGGCGAACTTATACACACATCGATTAATTATTTCTCTAATCCAGTCAAAAACATGCCATGCTAATACTGAGAAATTTATAGGGATTTTACTCATCATGGCTTCTATGAGCTTCGAACATAAAAAAATCAGTAAAATGATCACACCTTATTGAGTCTTGACTCTTAGATGAACCCCCTTGGGTTTATAATATCTTATATTATACAATTTGATGCAAAAAATTCAGATATTAAAGTTCTACAATAGAAGCCACAATTTTTGAAAAAAAACACAGGTCTTTTTCAACCAATTAACTTGAACTCCCATAAATTTTAGTTTCGACATGAATCATGAGACATGTCTTTAATCGGATCGGATAAGTAATTAGTCGAAATACGTGTAAACTATATAGGACTATAAATAAATAGAGAACTTATTTTCTAAAGCTTTAATTATAAAAATGTACAATTTTTAACTTGTATTAGTTTACCACCATCACAATAAACATTTGGCAAACACTCATTACTCATATAATATTTTTTTCAAAAAAATAAAAGAAATATAAGTTCCACTATTCTCTTCAAGTTACCAATAGTTCCTAAAATAGCATTACATGAAGAATAACTTCTACTTGTAAGAATTCTTTCAAAATACCTAGGTCCTAAACTTGATATTGAGATTTATGATACCACTTTTATCCTTGTTTTTATGTTTTAATTTTCAAGTTGAAAATATTAACAAAGGTAGATAAATTATTTAAAAAAAAATAAGTACACAAAATCAATAAATTTATAATTTCATCATTACAATTAAAAGGTAATATGATTTTCTCATCATCTGTTTTAGGAAACAAATTATTTTAAAGAAAATTATAGGTACTTGAATTTATCTTAAAAGGTCATATAAAATTTATTTGTATAGGTTTCATATCATAAACAAACAAGGAGAATTTCTAAAATTATTTAATCTTTAAACTTAAGCTATGCTATCCACTTTTTTAAGAATTAGTTTACTTAATTAATATTTATCACATAAAAAATGGTAGAGACGATATAAAATATCTTCATCTCAAGTTTTGGACTTATTTTGAAAGAATTCTTAAAAGTATAATTTATACTTAATGTAAAGTTATATTAAAACTTGTTTCTAACTTGAAGAAAAAAAAGTAGGACTTATGTGTATCTTTTTCTAATTTTTAGCAATCATATCATGTCTGGGCTAGCTTCACGTATCTTGATTAATTATTTTTTTCAATTCGGTCAAAAACATATCATATATACACAACGTTATTAGAGAATTGATGATAATTTTACTTCTCAAGCCCTCTTCTAAAAAAAAATTGAACCCATGAAGTCAATGAAACAAGTACACATTCTTAATCATTATATCAACCCCTTGAGGTAGTCATTTAATATTTAGATATACACATTTAGACTTAGAACTTATTTATTTTGTAAAAATATTGATTCTTAAGGACCTCATTAAAAATAAAAGTTCTTTAGAGACCAACAAAATGGAGCATATAATGTAATATTAAGAGACAAAATTAAACAATGCCCTTATGAATAGAATATGGGAAAAAAGGAGTTGCAAATAATTTATTCCAAAGAAAATTTGAGAGAATATGTACGGAGTTGAAAGAAATTCGCCTTTATCACACTTTTAAGGAAATATGTCAACTTTGGATTCTCAAAATACGATAAATTATTTTTCAATTGTCTTTTTATTAAATTGATGAAGTACATAAATAAATACTTGAATATTGGTTTTTTTTCTATAACACGCCTTTGAGAAACTATTTTTGAGTCATGTTGTAAATCTTCCACCCTCAATTTGAAACACGAATCTCTTTAAAGAGGAAATTATCATCTCATAATCTCGTTGCCTTTACTCCAGTTCTATAAATATCCAAAAAAACAAACAAAAAAAGCTACATAATCAAATTACTTTAAATTTTTTGGCTAAATTAATAAATAATGACAAAAGTGGTATAAATATACTATAACAAAGTAAAAGAATTTTAATTGAAGAAAATTCAAAAAAAAGAATTTATTGGTCTTCCAAAATGTGAATAGAACTTCCTTAGAAATAGAGATTTTTTTAAAAATATAGAAAAAAAGAGAGGTCATTGTAACATGAGCATGAGGTAAAGGATATTAGAGTAATTTCCTCATTTATTTATTGCATATTATTGTTAATTATTATAATAAATATTAAAATATTATTAATTATGTAATTTTAGAAAATATCCTAACAAAAACATAAATCGATCTTTCTATTGGTACAAAAGTAACCTACTTTATAATATATTCGAAAGAGATGGTAGATTATTTTTAAAGATTGAATCCTATAGAGTTTTGTGCTTGAGCTCATGATGTTCGAGATTGATTCTTGTATGGGTCGATCTGTTTGGAGTTGGGAAATTCAAAATCTAAAATATTTCTTTTTTTACATTCTCATAAAAACATTATTTTATATCTAATTAATAAAGAAAATAAAATATTGAATTTGGTCAAAATAAAAAGGGAGTTTTAAATTGTACCATTACACTTGAAACAAAACGTTGAAATTAACGAATATTACATGTGGCTTTTGCATTTTCCAGCAAATGCAGTAGATCTTATGTAAACTGAAATAAAAAAAAGACATACCTTACTCACTTCATTTACATATAAACTTTGACCATGATTGGTCGGTCACCGTTTTTTATTTTATTTTTTACAAATAAAATTGTCATTCACATGAAATTGTACAATGTATTATGGAATATAGTTATATGTTGGTATACAATTATTTTATTCTTCACTCTCTATTTCATAGTTTATTTCTATCATACATAATATAAGAAGTGGTCAATAAATAAATCTATATAATTATATATGTTATTGCTAAATATTATATAAAAAGCAAACTTAATAATTTTATACTATATATCATGTCATCCTTATATGATAATGTACCAAATAAGTTTTTTTTTTTTTAGTGTTACCAGGTGTACTATTTTAACTAAATATTTGCAATTAGTTTCAAGTTGTCTTATAGTTAAACTCAGCAAAAACTACTACGAATTTAGTTTTTATCACAGAATAATTAAGTCTAAAATGAAATCACAAGTTCATTGTTGTTTTTCCAATTAATTGTCTCTCCTCTTTCCTAGCTAATTAAATATAATTTCTTTCACAATTACACCCTAGAAGAAAATATCAAATGTAAATTAAAGCATGTCCTATCTTATTTCTCATCAAACAATCAAGTTTTGAATTCGAAGTTATGTTGTAATTAATTTAATGGCCCCATTATAGACCAATGAAACTATGAAAGCCCAAAAACTGTAGCCATTCTATTCTTTTATACATTGCAAGTCCCACACTGCCCAATTAAGAGTTGCTATAGGCGTATAAGAATAATGTGGACTACACATTGGCCGTGTTCGTAAAAAGGAGAGATGGTTGGCATCTCCCCTGACAGGGACGGGAACAGCCTTCGGGCTTACCTGTTACCAGCACATCCGGTTAAGGCTACCCACTCCGGTGGATCTATAACCCAATTTTTTTGCTACTTTTTGCTAAGGTTTATAGTTAGTAGATGGTTTTATGATGTGTACAATGAATTTCTCATTATTTATGTTATTTATTATACTTTTTGTCTAAATTTTTTAATTTTATGAAGTTTTTGACATAAGAGAATCTCATTATAATACTTACGTGCTTTTCTAAAATATACATGCCGAGCTCGCAATAAAACTCAAATTTCACCCAATTTGGTTGTTTCTCAAAAGTGTTTGGCATGATCACATGAAAATTAACCCATTCACTCTTCAAGAAATGATTTTGTGCAGAGTAATTTAGATAATAAATAGATAATAAGTCTCTAATTACGGAGTTTTGTTGAAAACTAATTAAAGAGAGATAAGTTTTCTTATCTAAAAATATGATGTTTAAGATACATCTCACATTTAAATTCTTAATAAATACCAGTACTTACACTAATTATTAAAAAAACAATATTGTATCAACTGACTCTTTATATATATAAGAATAAGAGTTGCCCTGCAACTCCACACATATATAGTGAATGTTTGGAAGAAATACATTATTCCTACTTTAATAACTGTATACATACCAACATAGAAATATAATTAATTAGTGCATTTATTTGATGAATTACATTAATGTACGTATACGTACACCTTCATATATATAATTTTCAAGGAGTAGTCACAATTCTTGGTGTAGAACAAATTGTTGAACCAAGAGGCTGATAATTAACATATCTACTTGGAGCAGAAGAACGCCGATACCCCTTTGGCAAACAGTTTTCTACATCCCGACCGGTGCCGGTTCGACTCTGTCCTCCATGACTTTTCTTAGGCTTCATGAATGTCACATAATTAGGAGTCGGATTCGGATTCAACGACCTTGCTGCAGCTGTGACAATGGATATAGGAATGAGAAGAAGGAAGAGGATCATCAGAGACTTAATGAGAAATAGGGAAGGCATGTTTGTTTTGAAAAAAATTAATGTTGCAATGTTATGTGAAAGAGAGGAAGAGGGTGGTCTTAAATAGATTCATATGTGTGATGAGCCTTGACCAATTACAACTCATAGCTAGCCAGCTAGCTAGCAATTAGCATAGCATATCCATGCTGGTCAGCTGGTTAATTTACTTTTTGACAATGATAGTGAGGATGCTCGTGCATTTCATTACTATTTTTTCTTTGATCCTCAAAGTCAAATTCTTTTTCAAATAAATATTAAATACCATGTAATATTAATTAGACATCATTATTATCGTAACCTACTATGTATATTCGACGTCATGAATAATCTATATAATTAATTTTATTTTAATCCAAAAAGAAATTCACAGTCACAATCTTAAATCCACAATATCCTATTAATATGTCCTGACAGATTTGCCCTTCCTGCAATTTATCTCTATTAATGAAAAAGAAAGTCAAAATAGTGTATTTAATTTGTTCTAACTTCTCTCCCCACATTTATTTCCCACTTTCTCTCCATCTGTCATTTCTCATTTTTTTTGTCCTTTCACTTTCATTTTGTTCTTTATTCAATTTGAAGAAAAGAGATATAATTATTTTCAGAATCTAGAACATTTTTACACAAAATTGGTTTGTTTTGAAAACTACTTTTTTCGGAATTAGAATTGTGATACTTTATTTTTTATTTATAAATATAGTTAAGGTCAATTTCAACCTTTTCGTTTAGAATATTTGTATAAATGCTTAATAGGATTTGTATTACATTAATCAATGACATTGCTTAACTGGTTACTTTAAGCTATGAAATTGTTTTATATTTGTTATTATTATTATTTTTTTCTTAAGAAGAAAAGTGCCACTTTGGCCTTACCTATAACTAAAAACTATCAAATATTTTTGAGGTGAAACAAATTCTTATATTAGTATTTTATACTAATGTAGTGAGTAAATTTAAATTAAGGTAGACATGTGAGAGAGTATATGTGTCCAATGAAATTTGAATCATATTTCATTTAAGATTTTATTTTTTGAATTACATGCCCTCAAAATAAATTGTGTAATGATTTACAAAATAAATAATTTTTAGTGAAATTAAATTGAAATTTCACTTAGTTAAACGAAGAATTGAAATTTCACAATGCTTGACATAAAGGTTCTCATTCTAAACTATACTATTTTTCTTTTGTTTTGCAAAATAAATGAGATAATTCTATTTTTATTTTTTTGGTTCTAAGTGAGATAATTCTTTTAGTAAAATAATTGATAAATATTTTTAAAAAAAATATTAGCAAGAAAGAAAAAAAAAAGGAGAAATGAAGTATTGTTGAGAATTGGAGGAGAGAAAGAAATAAAGAGAACATGGGAAGCTCTATGAGAGAGAAAATTTAATAAATTAAAATAACTTGTTGATTTTAATTTTTAAGGACAAAATAGTAATTTCAAATTATAAACAATAAGGATGACTTGGAAATAGTTAGGATGACTTGGAAATAACAACTCCTTTTTTTTATATCGTTCATGTGAAGGTTTTAAATTTTGCAACAAAGAAATTTTCTAGATAGAAAAAAAAAAAAAAAAACCAATTTGCATCGAATGATTCGGCCACGTATGGAAGTAGTAGCTTACCTGTGTAGCCAGCATATTAGTTGCGGGCGGCACTTTATCCATTATGTGTCTCCGATTTGTCCTGCTCTTCTTCTGCCACGTGTAAATGAGATCTTGCAATCTACTCATGAAACAAAATCTCACCCACCAGTGTATGTATATCTGTGATTAAAGCTTGATTTCAGTACAAAATTATCCAACTTTTATATTTTAGATTTTTTTTTAAAATATGAAAATATTTCAATTAATAAAATATATTGTCTTTTCTTTCTCATCAACTAAGTAAATAATGAAGTAGAGAGTTAGGCTTAGTTTGATAATATTGTTTGTAAGGATGCCTATGCTTAAACCATTTGTTTTATATTTGGTGAAAAAAAAAAAAAAACTTGCTTATGTTATGTGCTTTTAAGAGCACTTCATTGTGTGTTTGCAAAAATGGGTTTTTAGTCTTAAAAATTTTAAAAACTAATACGATCTTAATTTTTAATAAAAATTTATATTTATCGTTTGATTAATTAAGCTTTCCCATTGTTTTACAAATGCCTATTATAGTTTATTTGAATTTTGATAATGAATTTATCAAATACTAATTTTGTGTATTACTTATTGAGATTAGTTGTTACATTATTTTATTGAATATTACTGTTGTGACTTTAAAAATAACTTAAAAGAATTAGAATAATATAACACATCTTAAAAAAATTAAAACATTACCAAACCAAGACTTAATTAAAAAAAAGACTGAAAAAACTTATTCCATATAATAAAGGTCATAAATCTCTTAAATATAAATAATTTATATTAGCGTGTTGTTGTTTTTTTTCCTTTGTCTTTTAAAATGAAAAATTGCACAATCTTATTTATTTATTTTGTATTCAGGGCTTTACATGGGCCCGTAGAGAGCTAGTGAGTTAGGGCTCAACAAGCATAGACAAAGTCCCGAACGTTAAAATGAGGCCTTCTAAGGGCTAGCTGGGCCTATGGACTTGGGTTTAAGAAAATGTGTATTTTAGGCCTTCATTCCAATTCGAACAAACAAACAAAAAACACCTACAACCATGTCTAATTGGGAAAGATTAAGTTCATTTTAAAAATCTTGACCAGCTCATTGTTTATAACAAACCACATTACAAGGAAAGTACCAGCTTAAGAAATATGGGGTTATTAAGGTTAATTAAGTTCTCGATTCCGAAGAAAAGTTAGCACACATTAATTGTTAACAAATATGGGATTATTAAGGTTAAAAAGTCCTCAATTTCAATGAAAAGTTAGCATGTATTAATTTAATGATTTTGATCAACGTACACCTTAATATAATATTTAAACAATAGTTAAAAATTAGACGCTCTAATCTTGCTAGATTTAAAGTTTGAAAGATACATAAAATAATATATTACTACAATAAGACATATTGAAAAGACCTTCTAACCAATCATAAATGATTGATTTATTTAAAATGAGATCTGTAAAGATTAAACCAAGTCAATTTAATATATTTTATTTAGCTCTTAAAAAAATATATAATTCTTTATGTTCAACACAATTTACATGAAAGATTATGATCTCAGATTCGTCATATTAAATTGCTACAACTTATTACTGTATATATGATTTTTTAAAAAGCTTTTAAAACTATTGATTGTGTTGTTTTATTTGTTCCTAATATCCTTGAATTTTTCATCACAATTTTACGTAAATATAATAATCTTAAGCGCCGTTCAAAAAATAATAATAATGTGAAGCTGTGGTACTAGGTTGTTGGCCATACGCGGGACAGTTTGTATTGTAACTCCTGTTTCTTTTATTCGTTATTTTTTTTTTGCTTTGGCCTCTCAAGCTAAAGATGCCTAAGTTAGTTGGCCACACGGTTTAACTAATTAAACTTCAAATTTTTAACACAAGTGGTCTTAGAATTAGGTTTGCCAATCGATCGATCAACCAAAAAAAATCATAAAAAAATATTTTATTATTTATTGGCCCGCATTAGATCTGTATCGACCAACTTTAGTCTATTAATATTAATATTTTAGTTTTTCGGTCATCAAAGTCAATCAGTTATTGTATATAAAAAATTAAATTAAATTTGATAATGCTGTTATTTTAAAAAAATTATTGTATGTAAAATAGTTGTAAAAAAGTCACAATTAATTTTTAAATATTTCTTACCGTGTTTTTAAAAACAAGCATAACTTTTAAAAAATAGTAGAAAAACACCTAAAAAATGATTAACTAAACAGTTTTGTGTAATGTGACTTTAAAAAAATTATAGAACCTTTTAAAAAATATTACCAAATTGAGCTTTGATCCTCGTCTCTCTCCCTCAGCAACCCCAACCTCTCTCTTTAACTGTAACTTCGTGTTTAATGTTTATCTCTTTAAATAAGAGAATGCAAAAAAGAAAAAGGAAATTTCGTTATAAGTTAAGATAGCTATTTTTGCCTACGAGATGGACGGAAACATGTAATAATGATTATATAATTTTAATTTTTTTTTAAATCTATACAGATCTTTTATGAAATTTGAAAGCAAAATCTACAAATTAGCACATATTCAAAAAATTTAGCAAAAAATCTCTAAAATACTTTAATTAATTGTCTTATTAATTATTAATAGATACATATGGTTTTAGTACAATTAAATAAAATATAAATTAAAATTAATTTAATAACTAATGGTAAAACTATGATTAAATTTTTTTTTATCAAAACAATGTTTGCGTTATAGCTTTGTTAAGTGTATAAAATGTGTCAAACTTAAAAAGTATTGTTTTCATACTCTTATTTTAAGTTAAATAATAACATGTAATTATTAATTTAATTAAATAATTATATTTATTTGTTGATAAAAATACATAAGGATATTTTAGGTATTTGTATCTCAAAATTAAGGGGAAGTATATGTACGTTTTAAAAATAGATGTGAATGTAGTATCGGCATAATTCAACATATAATAAGATAATTTATTGTAGTAAAATTTAATGAAACTATAAATTCATTATTATGATTATCAGTATTTCTTTTTCTCTTTTCTTAATTTACATTTCTGGTAGTGTCTTATACATGCACATTGATTAATTTCACATATTTGATCCGGTCAAATACCATTCACATACACTGAACTAAATTTTTTTTAAAAAATTTATCTTTTACTATCTCTCCTAAAAACAAATTGAACTCAACAACTCAAATATAGGTTAAAAAGAGATTTTTATAAAAAAAAAAAAAAAAATATTGGCTTGCCTGCTGCCGATCCAATCAAAAAGAGAAGTTCCCTAAGACCCTAACATACATCACAAGGTATACAATCTTTATGCCTCGTGGAGGTCCTAGTGTTTATATATCCACCTAAAACCAACACTTTCCTTCCTCACCTACTCTCGTCTCATTTTCACACTTCTATTCATATCTCTCTCTCTCTTTGTATATATATACAGAGAGAGAGAGAGAGAGAGAGTTAGAGAGAGACCAAAGCTTGTATTCCTTTCTAACATTTCTTCACCGACACTTGATATACTTGAACATGTTCTACTCCCTCTCATTTATTTCTTCTACTTTTTCTTCTTCCCAGCAATTTCATACTTTCATGTTAACAATTTCTACTCTTCTTTTTTCACATCCAAAAGAAGATGAATTTCTATCCTTTTTTTTTCTTTTTCTTTTTTTGTGGGTTTATATTTTCTTTAATTTGGTGATGCCACAGAGAAATAATCTGACTACAAACTCAAAACCCATGAATTACCAGAATAACAAAAGTAGTTGAAGTTTTTTTTTTTTTAATTTTTTATTCCCTTGAGTGTCTTGCTTGTGTTTTATTGCTATTTAGAAGTCTATAATTTTGTTCCCTTCTGCCTCTTTAATAATTATAATAATTCCAGCAGTTTTGAAACCGAATATTCTGTTAGGGTTCAGCTGTTCCTAGTACATTTGATTCACTTGTTAGATTAGATATGGAGATTGCCAAGTCAGCACTGCCTCCTTTGAAGTCTATCCTCTTCTTCTTCTTCTTCATCTTCTTCATCTTCTTTGATTGATTCCAAATTTCATTTCCGGCTATAATATGTAGTATAATATTCAAGATCACCTTCACAGAGTCATTGTTTGCAGGTGCAGCATCACAAAGATTCACATCAATCACATGCAAATTCCTGGAAGCAAGCAAGCTAGGGCAGGTGTGTTTGAGTTGAGAATCTTGATGATGCTGCATCAGCAAGAAAAAAGACTAAAATTTTGCGATTCCGGTTCGGGATCATGGGATCTATTTCAGCTTGTTAATTAATATGGATTTGGAATAAGGTACTGATCAACAACTTTTTAATTGAGAATCTTATGCAAGTTTTTATCTTAGTATGTTTGTGTTCTTCAAGTAATCATTTTTCATTAATTTTCTATTTGATTTTGGTGGGTTTTTCACCAAGTACTTGCTAATCCCTCAAAATATATTAACAAATTAATCTACTATCTAATTATTGTATGAGATTCTATCCCTTGTAATTTCTTCAATATGTTATATTTATTGATCTGTATTTCTGAGGAATATTAATTTCTATTTTCAGATATATGAAAGAACAAAAACAACACATAAGAATATTCATTCCTTGTGAAGGTATGATCATTTATTGACTTTCTAGGTTCAAATCTGATTGAGGGGGCCGCGTGTGAGATTTCTTAATCTTGGCGTGGATAACATGTCTTTGACGAAACCGTAAAAATAATTAATTGATATGTGTATAAGTTGATCGTGTTCGACCGCTAAAACAAATAAAGAGAGAAGTAATTTATCTTGTGGTGAATTAATGTGTTTAATTGTAAATTAGCATAGCATATATATGATGTATGTGTTTTTTTTATGTTAGTTATTTGATATCAGTCAAACAATTGTTAGTTGAATTAGTAAATACATTAGTTTGTAAATTTATGAAAATTTTACCCCGCCATATTTAATTACTAGTATGACTGCTGGAGGATATATAATTCGTTAGCTAATTGACTTGTGCTCGAGTTTGGTAAATTTGGAGTGTTAAGGTTTTCATACATACCTTGGAGTAGCATATGATGACAAGCCATTTTCAGGTTGTTTAATTGGCTATTGATTTGTATCAGTTACTATCTCTCTCTCTATATACATCCTAATATTAATTATTTCAAGAATTTCAACAGGCCACACCACAAATAGGGATAATAAACAATACTAGCTTGCCTTGATTAATTACAATTAGCATCTACAGCATGATATATATTAATTTGTTTTACTAATGCCAAGCATAAACAATTTCCAAACACGTGATATTTGGCTTACAATTAGCATGATATTCCTTATCCATACCAATTGAAAAATTACATAATATTTTTTGTTTTTGGCAGTCAAATAATATCCGAGTTAATTAGTTTATGAGCATCTCAAATAATTAATCATTCCAGCAATTTATACAGGCCATTTATTTATATTATAACTAAAAAATTCATGAAAATCTTATTTCTCACGGCCCTCTCCAAGAGTTTTGAATCCAAAAAATAATAACAAAAAACATATTTGACCAACTCTTTAAATTCTTATTATTTTATCTTATCTAATATATATGACAAATGTGTATACTAGCTATAGATCCTCTTATTTAAAAATTTGAAAAAAAAAGTTAAATTGACTGTCAATGTACTACAACCTTCCTCATTCATATGTACTTAAAATCAGTTTCTTGTGGAAACTAAATTAATTAGCTAGATTCAATTAGTTGGATTTATTATGCACAAATATTTTTATGTAATTGTGTTCTGCCTTATCAAATTTCCTATAATTAAGTAAGGCAAACAACAGTGAGGAAGACTACATATGTTAAGACTAGGGTTGAGGACAGCTCATATATATAGAGTACTCTTAGCTGTTTCTCTTCAAAAATAAAAGATCATGATACTCATTCTGATCAATGCAACTGTTTTTATTATATCAAATAAAACTTATTATACATAGTGACTCAATATGTATACTTTTTTTTATTTTTTTGGTAAAATTCTTTTTGATTTTGATACTAAAGGTGACATGACTCAAGCTGACCAGAATGTGTTTTTTTTTTTTTTTTTTTTTTAACACGTGAAGATTTCAAGGTTAGAACCAAGAGGAATATAAGTTAAGCAAAAAATATCGTTGCAACAATATCTATTTATATATATAGAGACGTAAAACAAGAGTTAAAAATATTTAAAGAATATTAATTATTTACTTTTATAAAATTTTATGCACTCGATTCTAATAATTTAGAAATTTTTTTTTTTGCTAAAATAATATTTTGGAATTACAAATTATTGTTATTGTATTTCAATGATTAAACATATGGTTTATGTTGAAATTTTTTTTTTTTCTAACCATAGGAAAAAAATCTCTGAACTAGTCATGTAATGTGGGGGCAATTGGTGGCAGAAGCTCCTTCCTTTATCATACAGTGTTACAGACAAGCTGAAAAGAAAAAGGAGGAATTATTCTCATTTTGGAAGGGCCACAAAGTACTTAGATTGAGAAAAAGGAGGAATTATATGTTGGCCAAAAATAAAAATAAAAATAAAAGTAAAAGGAGGAATTATTCGCATTTAAACATTATTTATTATTAACGAGTAAATCAATACAAGTAAAAAAACTTCCACATTATTCATTAACAAGGAATGTAAAATAATATGGCATGGACTATGGTTATTAATTATGATTTGATGTGGTTGTTTAATACGAGACCATAGTTGTCTTACAAAATCAGGAAATCTAAGGCCCAAGAAACAAAGGCTGGGCATGACAAAGGATCAACCCAAAAGCCCAAAAGTCTCTTCAGGCCTCTTTTAATAAAATAATAATATAATTGAAAAAAGAAGATCAGAATGCAAACCAGAAAAGAAAAGAAAAGAAAAAAAAAAAACCGAAGTAACTTCATATTTCGGCGTAAAATCTTCAGATTTGACTTCGCCGGAGAAGCCGAGAATTGTTACTCTTTTTCCGGCGAAATTCTCAATAATGACGAAGATCAAAAGGTTTTTAGCATTACCTGTCCTTACGGTATTCTCAGTGATGGGTTTTGCGTATTATGTTACGCTCTTCGTGTTTATCGAGGATTGGGTCGGTTTGCAGAGCTCAGCTGGTTCTTTGAATTCTCTGATTTTTACGTTTTTGGCTTCTCTATGCCTTTTCTGTTTCTTTCTTTGCGTCCTCACTGACCCAGGTTATGTCCCTTCTTCTTATGTCCCCGACGTGGAAGACTCTTCAGATCAACAACCCAGCAAAAATGTGAGTTTTCCAGTCATAGATGTTACTATATTTGATTTTTATGTAGTGATTCAGGGTATTTTTGAATTGGGTGTAACATAATTTTGTTTGGCATTGTTTATAATGATCAGAAAGTCATACTTTTTAGAGTAGTTGGAAGTTGGATGGAAGCATGATATGGAATCTCTGCCATTTATAGACACGATCAAGGAAATTGCTTGGATGCTTGTTTCAGAAAATTATTTGGAAATTCTTTTATGTTCAGAAACCAGTATGAGTACAGTTTGGGCAAATTCCTGAATGAATGTCTTGCCATTCATATTGCTTAAAGATCTTTTGAGTGGCCAACAACAACTGGAATATCTTGACTTGAATGCTCCTAATATATATTCTTTGATCATATACTCAATCTTGAGATTCATTTCTCGCTTTCTCTCTCTGTCCTATTTGAATTCTGAAAATAGATAGCTGAATTGATCTTATAGCTTGAAGTTTTGGGGAAGCTGTTTCTATGAATCCATGACCATATTAATTCATCAAAATTATTTTACCTGGCTGAATTCCATAATTAATCTGCTCTGATAGGATGCACAATTGAAGAAATGTGACAAATGCTCTACATACAAGCCTCCTAGGGCTCATCATTGTCGGGTCTGCAGAATGTGTATTTTGAGAATGGTAGGTTAGATTGCATTTCTTTCCCACAATAATGGATGCTTATTAAGATTTGGTTTTCGGTATGTTTAAAATTCATTGCTTAAGGTTGTTATTTTTCCTCGTTTTCTTATGCTAAATCTGGGTGTAGGATCATCACTGCTCATGGATAAATAATTGTGTTGGTCATTGGAATTATAAGGCCTTCTTTCTTCTTATGTTATATGCAACTATAGTAAGCAGCTACTCTATGGTATGTTCAACCTTGCATCTACTTAAATGGCCAGGAAAAGAAAGAGTAAAAATTGGTCCTGTTTGTTTTTTTGTTAACGAGTCTGTCTATATATAACAGAAGCTTTTGGAATGTGTAGGTCATGATCATAAGCTCGGCTCTTAAAAAGGACTGGGAGCCAGACGGAAGGATCTCCCCTAAGATTTTCTATGTGAGTTGGATATAATCGTGTATAGCTGTTTCTGTTGTATATAATTACTTCATCTCAAGGTTTGAAATCAGTTAGACATGTTTTCTGTTCTCATTACTACTAGTTCATGTGGTAAATAGGTTTTCTTGTTGGTAGGGGTTTTATATGGGTAATGGGTCACAACTCTACCAGACTCAAGCACTTACATGTTTTTGTAACACAAGAGGTTTCTCCTCGTCTTTCCTGTTATTGCTAGCAGTCCTTCTTGACATCTCCATCTCCTCGTCTCTACATTTGAATTGACTTCTTACTAAATGAGTCTAATATGCTTGAGTTTAAGTCATTCTACAAAGTGAATCAAACTTTAGGTGGTGGCTTTTTTAGAACCTTGCTAGTTGTATGGCTCATTTTTACCTTGAGTTAAAAATTCTTTATTTCACCAGTGTGTTTTCGTCTAGATCCACTTTCTCTAGATTTCCGAGGACATCTTTAGGTTTTGCTTTTCACCTTGTATGGCTTATAGCTTCTGATGAGTTTGCTTGATCCGTTTGTCTTATAAGCCTTCTCGTTTTCTCCTTGGGATTTGTTCACCTTCTCTTTTATTCACCGTTCCATGAAGGAATTGGATATTTAATAGTTCAATGATTGAATTGTGTTTACTTTATCATGACTCTGTTCTTAATATGTGCCGTTTAATTTGCTTCCTTAAGTTCATTAATCATTACATCTGAACGATCAACAGGCCTTTTTCGTTTAGTAACTTGATTTTTAGCATGATCCTGAGTGGATTCAAGACACTGGGTTGGTGTGGTAAATTGTGATCGGGCTTTTCATTATAGGAAAATGTTTTATTGTTTTCATTGATATATATATGCATGTTTTTCTGAATTAAGTTTCCTTATTTGTTTTAAATGCTTAGATTCAAAACACAGGGTTGGTGTGGTAAATTGTGATTGGGCTTTTCATTATATGAAAATGTTTTATTGTTTTCGTTGATATATATATCTATAAGCATGTTTTTCTGAATTAAGTTTCCTTATTTGTTTTAAATGCTCTGTTTAAGATGTTAATTCAAACTTGTGACTGGTGTATATCGTAGGTAACATGTGGAGTTATGATGGCTTCTTTGACAATAACCCTTGGAACTCTTTTGGGATGGCATGTTTACCTCATCCTTCATAATATGACAACCATAGAGGTATGGTGCCAGTTCTTTTAGTTGGTTGTGCATACGTATTTTTTGTGTGGTCCTTTGAGAAGTTCTCATTATGCACCTTTTTACCAGTATTACGAAGCGATACGAGCATCATGGTTGGCTAGGAAGTCAGGACTGAGCTATCGACATCCATTCCACCTTAGCACATACAAAAACATCACTTTGGTTGCTCTCTATCTTTTCTTGTCTTGTCTTATGCTTCTGTATGTGTGACCTGTCAATGTGTTAACCCTCCACTCCTTGACCAGGTTTTAGGTCCAAACATGTTCAAATGGTTGTGCCCAACATCAGTTAACCATCTAAAAGATGGACTGAGCTTCCCTGCTTCACGTGATAGTTCTTAACTTTTTGGGCTGCACCCACAGCAAGTCATGCTTGTTAGTCTGCAGAAATTAAACTTTTTGAGTCTGTTTACTCGATATCTCATCTCAAACAAGCAACAAAGGTTCTTTTGGATATATTCTTAGTAAGTTTTCAGGCTCATCAATACATGTGCAGACACATGCTGATGGGTCCTTTTGATCAATCCAGGTAGAATATTGGTTGTGTTATGGTTTCAACCAATTGAAGCTATCCCATACATTGTTGAATATGAAAATTGTACAGATAGACATTGTCATGCAAAGCAGATACTAGATAATTATGTACTCTGATGTCAGTGCTAAACACATTTTAATTCAGCACATACTGGGAAACCAATAAACAATATGTAAACATATGGAGTATATGTGAAGAAGGGCCTATTTGTAATCTTGATAGTATTTATTTTATTTTTTTGCTGAGAGATGGATTTATATTTTGATATCTTCACCAGTAATTTCAGAAATTTTCAGATGCAATATTTTTTAGCTCTTTCATTGTTAAAAAAACAAATTTTTCTTTGAAATTTCTTTCCGGTAGATAATGAGTTCCTCTTTTTTTGTTTCACGTGACTTCCTTACATGTATTCTAAGATGTGCACCACAAAAAGCTGGTGGAAGAAATCGAATCATGTTATTTCTGCATTTATTTGATTATTGAAGTCTTAATGAAGTTTGTACTGCTAGACTTATTTTTGCTTTAGTCAAAGTGAAAAGCCTTGCCAAGAATTTAATTGCAATGCTTCAAGCCAATGTCAGATATGCTCATATGCCTCTGTGCTTGCAAAGACTGAACTGTTTGAGTTGATTATAATTTTATAAGCACGCTTTTATGCCTGCAAATAGAACTATTTGACTTCGTCGATATAACTTAGAAAAGCATTTCTCTTTGAAGGGTATTCAAGCATGACCTAACACAGATAGATAGACAAGGAAACAAAAAAAACAGTTTTGTGGAAGACTGAAAGGTGGTTCTAGTTGCACAACAAATCACACTTTGTCTGCAAACCTTCTCCTACATGTGTCTAATCTAATGACATTCAGTAATGGTAACATTTGCAAAACGTTACTACTGCCTTTTAGGAGTTGTGCATTCACACCTACTTTTAGGTCTACAGCTGCAAGTATCATAGATTTATTGTGAGTATGTATAGTTGTTGGATTATTAAGATGCGTATACTTTTTGGAGGCATTATTTCGGTAAGTAGATGCATTGTGTTTTTTTTTCCAGATACTGCTCTTCCTGAGTGGTATTATATGAGAAGACATATGATTAGACCACACGTGCTTATTTTCATGACATGCTAGAGATGATGCTAAAATGTGTTATTCAGCCATATTAATGAGGGCATGTTGTTTTTTCAAAGATGTACTCTTTCAGGATTGATTAAAGGAGATCAAATGTAACTGTATAGTCTTATTTGGCGTGACAAGGTTAACTGCCTACAGCCTAGATATAGCTTGATAAGCTATGATAGTTCTAGGTCACTGAGATCCAAATGAAAAAGTAGAAGGATGGTAACAACTTTGACATTGAAATGTAGAAACAGGATAAACATTTGTGTCCAATAATTGGAATTACTTTCTGGATGGTTGGTCAACTTTCTCTTAAGTTTCTGCATCTTGAGACTGATGGTAAATTTCTATGATCTTTGCTGTCAACACTGTTCTTATAGTATTACTGTAGTTAGGTAAGCATTTAACTTAAAAAATTTCTTTTGGTCAATAAGCAGTTGTGCTCTATGCATGCAAATGGAAGCATTTCCTGTCAGAGAATGTAGAAATGCTATCACATTGATGCTTCCATTTAGCTTTTTCAGCAACAACCTTTGACTAAAAATGTTGGTAGTTGTTAATTTTGTGAATTTAATTTCTTAGGGCTCGTTTGGCGATCTCCATTGAATTTCCTGCTTGAATTCAATACACAAGTATTGATGTCTGTAAAACTTAGCAATACTCTAGTGATTCTGTAGTACTGATTATTGAAGACTCAGTGATACTGTCTTACTAAAGACTTGATATGACTACCTAAAATTTCTCATGTGAGTCTTTAATTTCACCATGCATGAGGTAGAAGCAAACATTCAGGATTTAAAAATAAACTAACTCGTGATTTACTACTGCATTTAAACAGATTGTTTATATTTTTGTTGGTTGTGAAATTCATTATTTATTCACATCCTTTCATTAATTGCCAAGAGAACACAATTTTTTGGCTGGTTTCTTGTCTTAAATTTGTTCTCAAATGATCATTAGTTCAGATATCATATTGAAAAAGCACAGCCAAGGAATCATTTTTCATTTTTGCTTTGAGACAAGCATGATTTTGGAGGACATTAAAAATGATATTTTTCTGTTTCTGTACTTAGCTTCTAATGTAAATGTATTCAGAAATTTGTTATCATTCCTGGGAAATCTTATTTAGAAATTGCTTTCAGACGGCGCAACAAAACAGGTATTTTGCTTTGTGTCTTTTCTCTTCATTGCAGGTTGGTTTGCTTCTTTTGGATTCCTGTTGGTTACATTGATTATCTAATTTCTTTGGTCTATCTGGTTACAACATTTTGTCCAATCTAAGGGGAAGGGAGAGTCAAGCAGGAGTTCTCCCAAATGGGGAAAACTCTTGACGACCTGGCCTATTCTATCTTCAGTTGACCTTATTCTTTCAACAGGATAAGAATACTCATCATTTTGATATTTAGAGGAAGAATGAAAGAGAAAGAAATTACAGAAGATGATTTTTCAATCTGAAATTATAGGCAAATAATTAAGGTGAGGAATATAGAATCAAAATATCAGTTTCTGTAGCGAGACAGACTATTCACAAGCTTTTAATATGTCAATCCGTGAATATGAATATATGATGAACAGGAAAATAGATGATTGATTTTTTAGTAGTATATGCACTGAAGTGATTGAAGCTTGTGGAAACAAAATGCGATTTGAGATGTGGATGATGCTTGGCTTTGGTAAATTGGTAATGTTCATCAGTACCATGTCCAGTCATGCCTGCAAGGTAAATTAGACATGTGAGTTGCTTACTATTTAACTGCAAGGTAAGCATTGGCTGCATCTATATTCTTTTACACCTTTTCAGGTTCAGAATATGCTTGTTTCATGTATAATAATAATACACCTCCTATCTTTCCTACCCCAACTCTCAACTCGTAGGACAGAGACTTTTTAGGGCTATGGTAAATTGTTCATCAGTACCATGTGCAGTCATGCCTGCCTAGCATGAGTAACTATTTTGGACATGTTGTTAGTCTTATGTCAACTCCAAAGCTATTAGCTTTGTTGAACTAGTTGGAAGATTCTTTTTATGTGTTTGTTGCATACTATTTAACTGCAAGGTAAGGCTTGGCTGCATCTATAGTCTTTTACACCTTTTCAGGTTCAGAATATGCTTGTTTCATACATAATAATAATACACCTCCTATCTTTCCTACCCCAACTCCCAACTCATAGGGACAGAGACGTTCTAGGGCTAAGTTCAACCACATGTGCTTAGATTTTCTGTGTATGATCTCCATTTCTTTCAAACTATGATCAATGATGCTATGACTGTATTTTGTTATCTGGGGTATATGATTGTGATTTGAGTGCATCTGGGTTCCAAATGTTTGAACTTTAGAGCACAAACTTGGCACTACTATAATATTTTTCATAATGAAATGAGTGCGATTTACACGTGGATTGCATTGGGGTCAGCTTGCGTGGTTTGAGATTTAAGTACATAATTAACAAGATTCGTCCAGGAAAATTTTGATATGCCTAGCAGATTCTATATAGAAAGTGTATGTGAATCCTACCAACTCATTTAATTTAAAGAAAAAAATAAATGTCACTTGAATAATGCTATTTAGTGTTTAGGAAAAAATAATACTAATATTAAGTGTAGTGATCCAAGTCTAATCAAAAGTGAGTTACCTGCAGTAGAAAAGTTTGAATGATGAAGTACATGGGCATCAATTTGGATGTTTATTTTATAGTGTTTTTTTGTTGTGGCTGCTGTGTCACTTAATTACTGACGCGTAGTTATGCTGGCAAAAAGGTCATTTTGTCATTCTATAATAAAGAAATGAATCTAATCCTCAAGTTACAGTTTTCTCTATTAGAGAGGGTGTAGAGGAAACAAAATGCTGGGATATAATCTCTCTTTTTTTTCTTTTTTTCTTTTTTTTTTTCAATAAAGCTCATAATAGCAATTATTTTAGATATTTTGTGAAAATCATTCATTGCCCACATGTAAATATAAACTCTCTTTTTTTTCTTCACAATTTATAGTAAAAAAATAAAAATAAAAATGAGAGTGACAGAAAAAGGTGCATCATTTTCGTTCATGATTCTAAAAGGGGGGTTTTAATTGCTCCATGCAATGAAATTTCTCTTGCGGATGGTTGAATCTAATATTGACTTATATATGTAAAAGGCTTTTCGTGTATAGAGTATTCTCTTCTAAAAATAAGGTTTTGCTATGAACTTGAGTACAATGTAATGAAAAATTTGATGGTGTAATATAATGTAAACTTTTTTTGTTCATTTAAACTAAAGGTTCAATATGTTTTGAGTTAGAAGATAAGAGTGGCTCTCTCTTGGGTTTGCCAAGAAAGTTAATTTATTTTTATGCATCTTATAATTAATTTGTTCAAATTTTTTTGTTATGTCAGAATTGATATTTGAAGATTTGAATAAGACATTGATTGAACTATCAAGGCGGTCAATGCATTAAAATTCATATTTAGAGAAAGAAAAAAAAAAAAAAAAAACACAGATCCAAGTTCCACCCACTCGTAAACTAATTGATACAAAGGGATAAGAAGCCACATGCAATATATAATAATTTATATATATATCAATCACCATCTGTCTTATAAAAGAAAATAAAAGATATACGTGTGTGTATATATATATATTAACAAGATTATTAATTTGCCATAAGAAAAACACAATTGGATCAGGTAGGCCTTTGGACCTACTTGTCTTGTGATATGTTTCAATTTTGTTTTGTTAATTTTAAAATCAATGGATCATTTCATAATTATTTGCAGTTAGCCAGGTTTGCAAATTGCCATTACTTAATAATAACCTACGTACCTAAGAAGCACAACAAGGTTAGGATGACAATTTGATAAGAATGAGTTACATACATTCGGTTTAAGCATATTATATTTTTTGTGTATGATAGATCGATGAATTATAATTAATTATTTGATCAAATTATAACTTGTTACATCCAAATTAATCTTTGAACAAACACAAAATTGTATTAAAATTTAAAAAATTATGCAATTAATCCTAGCTCATATTAGATTGGATTCAAATTTTGTTTCGAATCATACATAGTCGGATCCATCTATTATATATATATATATATATATCAAAAAACTTAATGTATTTGAATACAATAATTATATTATTAAAAGTGTTTGTACTTTTATATGTAAAAGAGAATGATTGAGGAAAGACAATCTTATTGCATTTTTGAAGTTATAAACCCTTTTATATAGAATTATGTAACAAATAAAAATGTGTCATGATACTAAGACAATTATAAAATCCGTTACAATAATTATAAGATAATATTAATGACATTATTAGTTATGTTTGAATTAAACCGATAATTTTAACTAAAATATAATAACATATTATATTGTGATTAGATAATATCAATTTGATATTATGATTCATTCCAGTATATGGATAATATTAATTTACTATTTTGAGTGTAAATGATGAAAAATATAAAAAAATCAGAGTAACTACAGTTAGATAGGCAAAGATGGACAGTGTGTTTTTGAAGGATTGAGTAGCTAGGGGACCCTTGATCTAAATAATGCATGTAATTTGATCGATGGTTTTTTTTCTGTAGTTAGATGTTACAAAAAGTTGTTGTTGGTATGGTTTGAAAAGACATATACTATTATATGGAGGCAGTGCCAACCAAGAGTGATATTATATAATGGGATTGGGTCAAATTTGGTGGTTTGTGACGTTGGGGATAAGCATTTATGAATTTGATAATGAGACCAATACCTTATAGAATATAATAATGTAAAGTAAAATTTCTCTAAATTCATTGATAATGTTGGAGACAGTTAATTGATCTAATTTGTCCGAGAGAAAGGTGGCCAAACAGCTGGTAGGAATATGGGGTGTGATGTGTCTTCATATAGATTTAAAAATATATGATTTTTAAATATAGAATACATCATTCTTTTATTCTTGAAGAGCATTGAGTTTCTTGGTTCGATGAATATATTTTAAAGATAAATTAATAGAATTATCATCTTCATTTTCAAAGGAATTGATTTATCTTTTTGTATTATTGTGAATGACACATTCATATTTGAAAGTAAAAAATATTATAAAAAATAATATTTTTATTATATACATTAAAAAATTATACAACCTTTGATTTAATAATCTTTACAAGAGAAGAATATATTTTTCTAATCTAATCTTCTTGAAAACTTTGCTTAATTCAATGGCTATGTACCTTGATCTCAGATGAATTGATGAATCTCTTTCAAAACTACGTTGTAGGTGATCGTTGAGAAATGTCTTGTGATATCTGCGGATTATGGGTTTGATTGTAGGGATTTGTGGGTTGGTTGAATCTCTATTGTTTGAGGTTAGGATTTGTGAATTGCTTAAATCTATATTGTTTGAGAGATACAAGTAATAGAGTTTCAAAATTGTGGGTGATTGAGTGTTTTAACATAATTTGGGATAATTCAATGTGATCGAAGTTGATAAAGGATAATGAGATTTAACAATAAATAACTGGCATTTGAGTAATGATATTTGAAATTCTAATCGTCATTAACTTGGATGGTTAAGTGGGGATTAGAGCAAATTTTGCTCAATCAATATTTAATCATCAAATCAATTGTGGTTGCCTACAATCAACAATCAATTCTCTAACACTTGTCTAATTGACTAATTAATGTAATGTCAATTTGTATTTGAACTAATCAACACTTAAGTAGCCAATTCAAGACTGATTATTAATTTATCTGCCAATTCAATAATTTTGGCCTACAATTATACTAGTCTTTTAGGCATGAAAATCTTCTTCTTATTAATTTATTTTAAACAATATATATGATATTTTTGTAATACTCATAATAGTATATATTATTTCACTCAGATTGAATTCATTTTTTAAAAACAATTTGTGAACCTGCGACCCCTTTATATAATTATATAGATTACTTTCTAACAAGTAAATCATAGCATTCCAATTAATTATTAGCTCAATTTGTAAAAAGACAGAGAAAGCTGGTATATTTGGCTTTGTAAATAAATAATGATATACTAATTTCTTAAATGAGTTTGCATTTTACTATTCAGTAATAGTAGTCTTCTTTGCGAAAAAAGATAAAAAAATAAAATTAACTTTGAGGTTTCAGTTACGCACATGGCAACTTTACAAATAAATTCAAAATGTTGGGTGTCTAGGTTCAATGAACTTTGAGCTTTGTGAGACCATACATATTATAGATTAAAGAAAATGAAATAAAATAAAACCCTATCCCAATTTAATAAAAAATTTAAACAAATACCAATATTAATTATAAACATAAAATCAAATTCCACATTTAGTAATTAAAGATGAAGAGATTTCGAAATCAAATCTTATATTTAATAGGGTATATTTAACTTGTTAAGATCATATGACAAATAAAGGGTTGGTGAGTTTTGAAAGATAATCTTTGTTTTATTGTTTTTTAAATTGATGGGCATGTACCACAAATTTCTTTTCAAAATTTAATCAGTTGATTGCTTTTTATGGCTCAATTTGGACCAAGCACCTTGTGGATGGGGATGGTTAAGCTAACCCATAACTAAAACGTGTTAATTAATAACCTCATGTATTACTAATGCTTAAGATTATATATATATATACATTTTTTTGGGTGCAAAATAGGTTTAATCTTCAATAAAAATAATATAATTTGTACATGCATCAACAACAAAATGGAAAGAAATGCGCACTCGTGCAATTAATTAAAATATAAAAGAGTGTTGTTGAGGAAGAGAAACATCATTCTTAGCCAAGTCATTAGCACGCTTATTAGCAACAACAAAATAAAAGAAATGCGCACTAATGTACTTAATTAAAATACAAAAGAGAATGTTGTTGAGGAAGAGAAATATCGTTTTTAACCAAACCATCAGCACATTTATTAATCTTACGAAAAACATGATTAATTTTCACCTACTGAAAAAGACTAATTAATTATCTTCAATAATTAAGAATGAGACTAAAATGGTTAAGCAAATCATATTCCGTAAGCAAGTGGAGAACAAACCATGACGTCAATCTCAATTGCAATATGCTTTTTAATAGCTAAGAGAATTAAGGCCCTGCTTGAGCTCACAAATTTCTGCTCAAGTGTTGGTTCCATAACCAATTTTCAAGGAGAAATCTGCAACGTCCAGTTACCCCAATAGAGAGCAGGGTTAGAAAAGTCTAAACCTATTTGTATTCTTGCTTCTTGTTGCCATAATTTTCAACAAGAAACAGTAAAAATGGAGGACCAAAGAACTTCTTTAAGACTCTGGGTGACATCTAATTTTTTGTTGCAACAATAAACAAGTCATCCAGATGTGGAAGTATACAAATCCAAAAATTTGGGAGAATAATAGAAATAAAGTTTTCCAAAACCATATCTTAGATCATCTACAGTCTCTTAAACAGTGCAAAATAATTTCCTGTTTCATCCTATACATGATGACCTTTAGCTTTCCATAGCCAATTCAAAATTGACATAATTTTTCCAGCTAGCTCTATCTTGTACTGTTTTTTTCTACTTGTTTAGCACAAAAAAAAAAAAAAAAAAAACTGTTTTTTCTACTTGCATATGAAAATGAAGACCCAAAAATATAATTTAATTTAATAAAACAAAAGAAGAAGAGAAAATGACACATGATGAAGCAATTGCATGTGAAAGTTGGATGGATGTATTTAAAGTCATCTATCTCCTGACATGTACAGCATTGATTATCCAACAATAAGTACACATGATAATGATCATTGAGAAGTGGAGAACCGAAAACGAATCCGGGTATTAGGTTTTTTTTTTTTTTTCAAATATTCAAAGAAAATTAAAGCCACTTATAATATCCAATTACAACCTTAATTATTTGTTGTCAATAAAACCTTCACATATAAATTAATTTAACTTTTTAACGTTGTTTATTTTTTTACAAGTGTAAACCTTAATTTAATTGTGTAGTCGGTAAAATTATTAAATCTTTCATGGGAAAAAAAATTAGGGTAATATATAACCTAGATTTTGGATCAAATTATACTAGATGTGAAATGAGATGGGCCATGGGGAAAAAGCAAGTTGTCTCAAAAAGAATATTATTCTCTTATGGACTGTAACATGTATAACATATGGATCTTGTCATGTACCTAAAACGTGAAGAGAGGATCTTGTTTGGTATTGTGGATTGAAAATGACGGGTATAAATAATTAATACTTTTTCATAATTAATTAATTAGTCTGCTTCAATTCTTGGATCCATTAATAACATAATAATTATATGCACAAGTATACATGTATGATGGGTTTTTTTTTTTTGACTACTAGGCCATAAATAATAAGTAGATTAATTAATCTTACAAATTTATTTCTTCACTTTAATTACACAGTTAATTATGAGAGAGTAACTATTCTAAAGTTAGATATAGTTTGGACAAAAAAGAAAAGAACTTTACAATTCATGTAAAAAAAAATTATGCAGTGTGAAAATAAAGTTTCAAGTGTAAAATATTTGGTGAATTTTTAGTTTAACTAGTCTATTCTTAAAAGAATGAAAACTTATTTTGTGAATAATGTTCTGCTTATGTTAATATAAAAGGTACTATTTAAAATTCGAATTTTCTATTTCAAATTCAACAAAGGACTGTACTATATACATGAATTGAACTGATTTGTTTTTGTTGTTCGGAATATAATTAGAATTGCTATGATTACGGCGACACTTATGGTGACCTGGTGTTGTACCCTTCATTCCTAAACAGCAAAAAACTCATTTAGAGAAAAACAAACAAGTTTATCTTTTTTAATTAAATCTAATATTCGAAGAAAGAAAAGTTTTATTTCTAACTCACTTTAATCCAAATCGACTATATTGGCCTATTCTCACCAATCATATCATGCCAAGTCAGTAGATCCAGAAATTCAAGTGGGCCACACATTCCAGGTATGTACAAAACTCAAGTATCGCAAGCTAATAGAAGTCAATCTAACGGCTGGGATTGATTGGGTTTTTGCACATCACAGTCTATACAAGCACAAAAAGGATTCTGTCATCCTGAATGTTCACGTTCAGGCTTAACAGAGAGGGAAAGCCAGAGAGAGATGTAGAGAGCTGTATAGAATTATAAATAGCAGCAAAGGAATCACATGTGCAGTACAAAAACACAAGAGAAAGAGTTAGAGAGAAAGAGAGAGAAAAGAAAGATCAAAGTTTCCTCTTGTTTCTCTCTGGGTAAGAAAGCAAAGCTTTTTTCTTTTTGTTTTTATTTTGTCCTTCCAAATCTGAGGAACTTGCAATATGTTTGCTTCCTTAACACTTTTTGATTTCGTATATCCTAAGATTCAAAAGCCCTTTTGGTCGCTTTTCTTTTCTTTTATGTTTCTCTGCAACCAAACCCATCAGAAATGCATATTCCAATTGAAAAGTTCAAACTTTTTCTCTAGATAATATACCCAATTTATGTTTACGTAGTTTCTATTAGCTTCAGCTGCATAACGTTATTTTTTTTGCTAAGAGTGTTGAGTATTATATTTTTACCAACGTTTCATTATTAGTAATTTAATAATATGCAGGAATCTAATCCATATCAATTTTCCATATTTCTTGCCAAAACGAAAAGGATGAGTTATACTTCCCATTTTTGTATTATTTTGGACCGTCATTTTAGCTCAAACCAAACGAAGCCCACCTTCCAAAGAGAAGGCTAAAATCCATGCATACTATTTATGTTATTTGAATCTCAAGCATAATTTTCTCTCCTTGAATTCCTTCACTAATCATTATCCTGGTTCTGATTTTTCCCTTTTAATTCCATTTATCTGGGTCAATCTGCTTTTTATGATAATTTCGTTGAGGTGAATTATTGGGGAGAGAGGTGAGTGTTATTTATAGGACGATTTGGAATTTTGTAGGAACAATTAGGAGGGACAAGTTGAAGGAAGATGAAGAACTCTGTTTCAGATCAGTGTTTCTACGTTGAGAGTGATGAAGAGGACGAGGAAAGAGAGTTTGGCAAAGGAGAAGATGATGGAAACGATTCAGATGTCTCCAATTATTCAAATGAAAACCAGGAGCAGAACAGACCCGGTTCTTACAACACAACATGGCCTCAGAGTTACAGGTAAACTCTTACTTTCATGTGTTTTTTCTTTTTTGAATTTTTTTAACTTTGATCCTTTGTTTCTTGTGAGACTCATTGATGCTTTTGCTGGTTTTCATGGGCTTATAAGTTCTAATGTATTTTTTCAACTAGCTTTTTCAATAATGGAATTAATTCTGCTTCTAAAGTTGGTGAAATTTGCTTAACATGTTCCTCTACTTTTAGAGCTGAAGAGGAAGTAGAGTTGAAAAGTGTTTTACCAGGCACGCCTTGCCTGAGAAATTATTGTGTCTTGTATATTTGCTTTTCTTGCGGAATAAAAGAATGAATGACCAGGAAACAAGTACACTATTGAATGACATAAAAGGTCATGAAGGAATATGTGGGGGCTTAATCAGATCTTTTCAAAGTGAAGGGGTTTATTTTGATATTTAACAATGAAAATCTCATTATTGCACCTAACAATGATTGTGGTTAAAAAATATGCTATTGTATAGCGGAAACATGGATGTTTTGATGACCCTGCAAGATAATTGTCAAGGTTTCTTGCTGGGTACTTACAAAAGGATGTCAGAATTCAGATACACTGGTCTCAAATCAGAAATGTTGGGTTAATCTGTCTGTGTCTTTTATTAACTACTTTGAGTCTGTAAAGTTGGATCACATGTGCATAACTGTCAGTTGCTTCAAATTTCTTTATTATCTCAAGTGATAGCCATAGACAAGATTTTCATCCTGAAATTGTGTATTACGTGTAGACAAATAGTACACATTTTAAGACTTACAATAATAGAGAAGGAGAATGATGAAGATTTTTTGAGTGGTAGGATGATAGAATTCACACGATTGTTACTTTTCATTAAGTGAGCTATGAAAACAATTGAGAGATATTATTTGTTATTCTTTTGATGAAGTTCTCCAATGTCAAGAGTACTTACTTTCTTTTCAATTAATATTACAGGCAGTCTATCGATCTATATAGCAGTGTTCCATCACCAAGTATTGGATTTCTTGGCACTCCCACCTTGTCCAGATTTAGCAGTTCTTTTCTCTCCTCATCTCTAACGAGAAGACATACTCCTGAAACACTACCTTCAGTGACAAAACCTCTATTACAAACAGTGGCGGATGAGCAACAGCAGCATCACAGGCGTAGTTCTCATTCTCTGCTTCCTCCTATTCCATCAAGGAGGTCTTACATCAAGAAGGATGATAAAGCATCCAAAGTTTCACACGAACTTCCTATATCTCGCCATTGCTCATATGGACAGTCTGTGCTTAATGGTAAGTTACTGAATCTTGAGACACTTATGAGAAAAATCAAAGGGAAGCTCTGTCCCCTTTTCAGGAAAGCTAAAAATGATAGTTAGTAAAAACAAAAAAGTTCATGCTAAAATTTATTGTTAGACTACATATGCAGCATGTATACAGGCTAGATACATTTTAATTAGTATAAACTTTGCGTGTCAGCCATGTCTATTTGTATGAAGACAAATATGTATGAATTCTCTGAATACCAGTTAGTAGTTTTTTTTTTTTGTTTTTTTTCTTCCAAAAGATACTCGTATTAGGTTTAAACATCTTGCCAAGATCCCAAAGTTGTAAGTTGTGCTTTTCTTGTGTAAATGAGTATCCAACTCCTATAGTGAGCTGAAAAGATGACATCTTATGATACTTATAAGTTATTAGAATGAAGATCATGAACTTGGAAAATAAAGAGGAAAAGATTTGCATTGCAAATTGATTTACTTATGTGCTTTTGAGGCAAAAATATAATTATTTAGCTCAATAGTAAGTTGAGTGAGTAATCTGTTCGAACTTATAGGTATAAGCATCAATCTTGACTTGATATTCAACATTAAAATTTTGAAGCAACCACCAGAACCCAAAGGGTCATACACAATGCCAAAGAGAGTCAGTGGCCACATGTGCCTGTTTTAAGATTTAGATTATCGTTATCAGTTGGCTGGCTTGTCCATTTCTTGCCACTTGCCACTTGCCACTTAGAATACTTACAACCACAAAGACTAATCCTCAGTCTGCCCAGCCAACAGCAGGGACCACATCAGTCAGTAATGAAAGTATTTTGGCTTATCTGCCCTGATAAACTCAACTGTTGGAATCATTTTGTCACCTTCACTTCCTTGAAGCGGTCTACAATTATTCTCTTTTTGCTGAATTTAATATTGTTCTATAATTTGAAGTTGAGTTTCTAATAGTATGTTGTGCTTACACATATTTTCCATTCATCTAATGTAATCCATGTAATGCACAATTCTATGAATATATTTTAACCCATGTCCACATTATGTGTTTATGCATTGATGCATACATATATACCTGCTCACAAACTCAAAGACACGTACGAAGGGATATACTTAAAATTAGCCAAGCATTATGAAAATCTACTCAGGAAATGCTGTAGTTCAAGTCCTTACTTACTTTGGTTCTATGCAGGCATAAATGTTTTATGTGGTGTTGGAATCCTTTCCACCCCTTATGCTGTCAAAGAAGGTGGGTGGCTTGGGATTTCTATTTTATTCATTTTTGCAGTGCTTTCCTTCTATACTGGGATGCTATTGCGGCACTGTTTGGATAGTGAACCTGGGCTTGAAACATACCCTGACATTGGCCAGGCTGCATTTGGTACTCCAGGACGGATAGCCATTTCAGTAAGTATAATTCTACTTTTTTACTTTTTCTCTTCTTTAGTATGTATTCATTGACATATAGAGGTAGTATAGCTCCTGTTGGGGGAGGTTGGGGAGAGGGGAAAAAACACATCAGTTCAAACAAAGGATGATAGCGACTAATATGTTGTTTACCATGATTTTATTTTGTGGATGCAGATTATTTTGTACGTGGAATTATATGTAAGTAAAGCTGGCTTGATTGAGTGAGTATTTCTGTTTGGAGTTTTGCCTTTGTCAATTGTCAGTGTTAATCTGATTATGTACAGAGTTTAAAATTAGTGAGAATCTACTATATCTTTCTAGAAATATGCATAATTGGGAAATAGTTTTCATCTGATAACTGTAATTAATCCTTAAAGTGTATTTAATCATTCATTATATAAGAAAACTATAACAAGTGCTGCAACCATATGAGAAACTTCAGCTACCTGGTTGGCCAGTCCAATTCCCACGTGACTGTTTTTAAGATAAAACAAAGACCACCACCCCTTACTTCATATGTCAAGAAAGTGCTTTAATTTTGAAATCAGAACCTTCTTCAATTAGGATGCAGACAATGGCCAAATGTTTATCATTGGAGGGAAACATGGATTGCTTTAGCACGAAGCAAGAAGTACAGTTGTTCACGAATGAAGGATTTTACTGACCAATCTAATCACCATATAGTTCCAAGCTTGAGCCGTCATTCTTTTTCTCTTTTTAGTTTTTACAACAAGGATATGCTTGTATTGATCACACTGGTTTATATGCTTAGTGTACACTCTGGTGATGATTATCATATTAGCCAGATACTAAATTCCTATTCCAGAGGTTTCAGCCTTAGCCTTGAGATGCGTGAGTCATGGAATATTTCCACATTGAATTACCAAATCCTCCAAAACAACCAAAATTTGCTTGACCACAAAGAAACCAAATTTGAAGGAATTTCGAAAAGATAGACAGGGGAAATTATATAGTCACTATTATTCTGTCTTTGATGTGCTCATGTGCTTCTTTTTCTTTTTTCAGGTACAAGTTCCCATGTGTTTCTTGACTCACATAGTTGAAAATTATTAGTAATGGTGATATCTGAACTAAGTTACAGCTTGATCATGCAACTTGCTACCATTTCTTTTTATGTCAGTAGCAATTATTTCACCATTTAAAAGTTCCTCCATGCAGGCTTGTTGCATTGAATATATAATTTTGGAGAGCGACAACTTGTCTTCTTTATTTCCAAATGTACACATAAGTTTTGGAGGATTTGATATCAATTCACACCTTCTGTTTGCATTGATGGCCTACCCTTGCTGTTCTTCCTACTGTTTATCTTCGTGACCTAAGTATTCTTAGTTACATTTCAGGTGAGAATTTCTATCTTTAATAAGTACAAGTGACTTGTTCTAAGATCTGGAACCATTTGTAGTAAGATTTTACTTTGTCCAGTCATCTTTGGAACCGTGACTATCTGTAGTGTATTCCTACACCACAGTCCAAACCATGCTTGCATGCACTGTGGTATATGATGCTGTCTTAAGGAAGATAGTAATTTTCTGTTAGATTTTTACCTAGGAGCACTAAAACGGGTTAGGTACCGGGTAAGCAGTATTGCTATTTTTGGAAAATCTTATATGGATACTCCGGGGTGTATTAAATTAAATAATACTATGTTTAAATTTATTATTTTGTAATTAATAAAAATGGCTACTAGTCTATTCCATCTCATCATAAACATGACTTGTATGAGTCTATGACATCAGAGTAATATCCATTGCATAATTAAATCTCAAAATCACGACTTCTAATTTTCAAGTGCCATCAAACTAGAATACACATCAAATTCAATCTACAACCATAATAGTCATAAAGTGACATGGAAATGGAAGCAAAGCAAATATTCTACTACATGATCAAACACCAAAATTGTACTGGGTACGTACCCGGTACACATACGCCTTAGATTGTTTTCCCTATCATATTAACTGTAATAACAAACATGACAACATACCAACCTGCATCAGAGAAGTGTTTCCTTTCATTACACTTAGCGGAGTAAGCATGAGCCCATGGCTATCCTGAATTTGCAGAAATACCCATAGAATGTCTATTATTCTGATTGTTCTCAAAGTTCTGAATTTTGGTGTTTGACAAACTGCAAATATAATTAGTTGGTATACTGATGCCTTTCTTTTCTTCTGCCTATACAATTGGCTTGCATTTTAATGGTCATAACATAGACTACACTTCTACCTATCTTGATAAGCTGTTAACTGTTGCATTTTTCTTTTAGCTGGTGGAGTTGTAGCATCAGTTGTGGTGGTTCTCTGTTTGTTCTGGGTTGGTGTCGATGATGTTGGCTTTCAGAGCAAAGGAACAACACTGAATCTGGCAACTCTACCTGTTGCTGTGGGTCTCTATGGTTACTGCTACTCAGGACATGCTGTTTTCCCCAACATCTACTCATCAATGGCAAAGCCAAACCAATTCTCTGCAGTCCTATTAGCATGGTAAACTGACAATGTTGTCATTTGATTACTATAAGTGTTTAGTTTTAGCAGCCAAATGCTATGTTCCTTGCACTAAAAATGAATTTCTTTATAATATATAATGTGACTCTGTGGTCATACTTACACGGACATCAAAGAATATACACCTACTACATCAATTTAAAATGCAAGGTAATCAGAGTATATCATCATGCTGCTATGGGTGAACCATTCTTGTGCTTGTGGAAGTGAATATCCTTTTCATAGAAGGATCTTATTCCCTCAAAGAAATTCTGTTTCTGGATTTGTCTCATACTATCTTGCACTTTTTTTTTTTTCCCTTGCAGTTTTGGTATTTGTACCTTACTCTATGCTGGAGTTGCCGTTATGGGGTACAAGATGTTTGGAAAATCAACATTGTCTCAATTCACTCTTAACATGCCCCAAGATTTGGTTGCCACCAAGATTGCTGTTTGGACTACGGTAGGTTCTCTGTAGATCTTGTAATGGATATGTGCTTGATAAGTTTTAATTGTTCATGGTCACTGTGCCTACATCACTTTTTGATAGCTGGAATTTGCCTCATTTTTCTTTCTTTAACAGAAAATAACTGATATAAGGTAATGTTAGTTTAGTGGCCTCCTCAAATAGCTTATTGTCCACTTATATGTATGTTTTCTATTCTCCAAGTTGGAGAAATTGTTTTGAGAGTTGGGCAGTAGCCTCTAGTTCCCTACATTGGGTCAGCCTGTGAATCAGCAGGCTTGAGACCAAAAGAAAAGGGCAAGGCAGCTATTGATTCATTTTTTTTATACACTATTACCGTGGCATCAAGTAATATTTCTAGTGTGTACTTAGTGTTACCAAGCTTTTACTTCAATTGGACTCGGGTTAAACTCAAGTTGGTGAAGGATTATCTACTAATTACCCATGATATATTTTCAGGCTAGCCTTTTTCTATCCTATATCTTATCACTCCACCATGATGTTGTTTCAGCATATTGTTGATCTGTTGTCACCCATTTAACTCAAGTAATCACTAACATTTGTATATGATTTGTTCTTTTTCAGGTGGTTAACCCATTTACCAAATATCCTTTAAAACAGATATTGCAGATATTTAGATATGGAATTTTATTCATATATGTGTGTGGTTAATATGTTTATAAACTATCAGAAAGAGGCAACAAAAAAAAAAAATTGGACTTCTTTTGAAATATTCTAAGATATTTTGTTTTTGATGAACAAGAAATTTTTTTTTTGTAGGGCCACCTATTCTTGAGCTTAAATGTTTAAAAATTTTGCAATAAAACAAGAATCATGCCTTTGGATGTCGTAATAGGCCTTTCTCTTGTAGTAGAAAAGGCTGTTTATGTCATATTTCTCTCATCTTCTCTTTCTTGAGTATTGCTTATTACAAATTACAATTCAAATAAAATTATGGAGTTAGATTACTCAATCCATTTGTAGCCACAGTACTCAAGATAAATGAAAATGTTTCTCCTTAATTAGAACCACATATGCATTGACCATTTCTCCCGTGGCGATGAGTCTGGAGGAGTTGATACCTTCAAACCATGCTAAGTTTCATGTATATAGCATCTTCATTCGAACAGGGCTGGTTGTTTCCACCCTGCTAGTTGGTCTTTCCATCCCCTTCTTTGGTAAGTCTTTCTTCATCCCGTGTTCATTGGTTTGCCCTGTTTTATACTTCTACCGCAAAGAAGTCATGATTTGTTCAGATGAGGATCCACAAAATTGAAGGAAACAAGTAAAAGGGATATATATTGTAAATATTCTTGAAGATGTCATCCAAATGAATGTTTGATACCAGATTTCTGCTGGTTCAATTATATTATTGATTTATTACTCTTCAGTCAGTTACAACTGAGGCATTCAATTATTTAATGATTGCATATAATATGAGAAACTTATTTTTTGCAGGTCTTGTGATGTCATTAATTGGATCTTTACTCACAATGCTTGTTGTAAGTTTTCTTTTTCAGTTAAACTGTTTTCCTCTTCCATACCTTAGCATTTGGTTCTAAATGAAAAACTATCTTGGTGGCAGACCTTGATACTTCCCTGTGCTTGTTTCCTAAGCATTTGGCGGGGCAAAGTAACAAACATTCAGGTATGGTCATTGCTGGTAACAGTATGTGTCTCTTTTGTCTTTGCTTATCTGTAACCAAATCTCTTCTTTTCTTTCTCCATGTCAGGCAGCAAGCTGTATTGCAATTATTACAATCGGCATCATATGTTCAAGCATCGGAACATTTTCAGCCATATCTGCAATCATTGAGAGTTTGAGAGGCTGAAGTTCTGTGGCACACAAATCATTAATCATGTAGCCCGTTGCCGAAAAGTCCCCATTTTTTTTTATCTCCATTCCTGCCATATTTAACCTGCTTTCCTACCATGTTACCCTAATATTTGATTGTCACTACCAGAAATTCATACACACTTGAAAATAGTCTTTAGATAAAGGGAGAGTTTGTAGTTTTTTACAGTCTTTTGTTTTAATGATGGAATATCAAACTCCCCTACTCTATTATGCCAATTAAATTGAATTTCTGAATGAAAATTAAAGTTGTAGAATTATATGGGGAGCTAAATATGCCAGTTGTATCTAACTATTTATAGTGTGTGAAATAAAGCATTAGAAACTGCTTTATGTCTCTGATGGAACTTGGAACATTTCAAGCTATCTGGCTGCATCAAAGTTGGTCTTCAAGTTCTCTTATTGGAAGGACATCATTGTCCACTCTAATCCCTCGTATCTGTGTTACTCTATATTCACATTTTAGTCAAACCAAGATTTCTTTTGAGACTGTACATGGATTAAACATTTTACTCCTTCTATACCTCCCTAAGACAGTAGAGGGGTACAACCATGTACTAGGCAATCCTTTGACAAACTATATAACTTGGCCTAGGCTGTTCCATTAGTGTGGGATCCAGAACCCCAAAAAATTAGGGTATACCAAAATTTGATTTAGGATGGGTATAAAGGGCCACTCTATATGGATGGTAAGAATCCTAAATTATAAAAATGAAAACATAATGGTTGGGAATAGAAGGTGCTAACCTCCTTAATACCCAATTGTTTACAATGTTTTGACAATATAGATGTATGAATAGAGAGCACTCAGAGGAAGAGCTGAGTAGAAAGAAAGAGAGAGAATAATCATTCAAATGTTGCACACATTCCCTTGAAATGGTGAAAGAAAAATTGTATTGATCTATAATGTGATGCTTACTACTTACTAGTACATAAATAGTAGAGAAATTGTCGGTTTAATTATAACGAAAGACAACTAGTATATAAACACAAAAAATCTTTATTATTGGTGATTTTCATTAAACTGTTCATGTCCCTTTAACCAGTAGAAATTCAATACTAATTAGATAATGTATCATCTCTAATTATCTCTTATATATTTAATTGAATCTCACAAAAAAAATATTTCTATTATTAATTATCACAATAAAAATATTTTTATTATTGGTGATATTTAAAATACTATCTTTCAAACAGATCTTATAAGATTCACATATATTATTTTTTTAACAGTATAATCTTAATCGCTTTTTAAGAGGGAATAGATGAAAGACAACTAACATACAAATTAATCGATTTATAATGTCATGTTGTACCGTTGGGTTGAATTTGGACCATGAACAATGGAACACCCTACTTCGACATCTTAAATTCCCATATTGCTTTCTGTTACTCGTACAATTAAAAGCGTCGGCCCAGAACTCTGTTTGACCAAATTTGGCAGCAAGTCCCCTGCGTACTCTAGCAGGGTGTATAACCTCCCCTTCTCCACGACATGTCCGAAGCTCTTCGAATTCATTTGTCTGCGAGACCTCTAAGATCCAGTATCCCTGGTGACTTCTCTAGAGAATTATCAAACACCTTGACTTTCAGCTTTAGATTACCTTTCTCTTCGGTTTCCAGTTCTCTGATCTATTCCCATAAATTCGATGCAATTGGAGGAAAATTTTCGGTGCTAAATGCCTTGACTCAAGAAGGGTCTTTGCAGGAGCTTGATGACTCACCTGAGTCCATCCAGCTCCAACCCATTTGCAGCGAGAGCCACTTTGATCGGGTCATTGCAGAGGCCCAGCAACTGGAAGAAGCAGTCATAGTCGTTTGGTACGTTTCTGATTCTTGATTTAATAAGTCTTTCCTTTTTGGTTTCAAATAGACGAAATTTCAATCCCAATTTGAAGCAGAAGGCAATTTAACTTATTATAGTAGTCTTGTGGTTTTGAATTTATATTTAAATTCTGAAACATCTCAGTAAAATAGCTGTAGCTAAGCTGGGTATGGTGGAGTTTAAGGCCCTCCAGTCCTCAAATTATTATATTACCTGTTGCCTTTTGCTCGTTTACCAAAATGAGCAACTGTAGTTTTGTTTTACTTTATCTGGTAATGATAATTTTCCCTTTTGTTTCTCATTCTTTATTTTAGTAATTAGTATGGTTTGATTAGCTACCCCTGAAACGAAACTGGGCTTTAAGTTTTCGTAAGAGTATACTTTGTTCAAAATTTTCTTTCTTGATAATGGCTTGAGCATGCTGCACATATTGGCAAATGTAATTTGAGAATATTCATAATTAGTATCATGGTCATCAAAATCCCAATTATGAATACCGGTTGATTTATAGGTTCTAAGAAACTCATGAATCATATTTCTGTGACTTAGTTATTCAATAGCTGATAGATTGTTTGTAAATTCAGGATGAGTAATAGCATATTTCTCCCTGTTAAATTATATGCTTAATCTCATTGTATGTGACTCTTTTATCACACCGGATTTAACGTGAGGTTATACGGATTGCAGGATGGCTAGCTGGTGCAGAAAATGTATTTATTTAAAGCCTAAATTGGAAAAGTTGGCAGCAGAATATTATCCAAGGTTAGATTACATTTGTCTCTTAACCATCTAACAGAACTAGAAGAATGCAATTTTGGAACTTAATTATTTTAAAAGCATTCCAATGTTTGAACTTGAGTCAAAGGACCCTGTTATTTACTACTTCAATGTGTTGTGGTTTGAGTACATAGCATGGTAGTTGCATCTTTCATAATCATTTACATAATTGTAGGCTGTAACTTGCATCATCTAGGACCAAAGTCACCTACTTATCTTGTGTGAGGTTCTTTCTGAAAGGGAATTAAGACTAATCCTGTTCCTGTGTAATTTTCTAGAGTTTTGTTACATTGTTTTTAATTTGTATTTGGCTTGACAGTATCTTGGTTTGCTTATATCATATTCTTCTTTGACTTATGTAGGTTGCGGTTCTACTGTGTTGATGTAAATAGAGTTTCACATAAACTTGTAGCTCGTGCTGGTGTCACTGTAAGCCTCTAGCAGTAGTCCTTATCTGTTGTGTTGCTATCTTATGTATGTCATTTATGAAGTATTAATTACAGTGAGAGGCCCGGTCAACCCGCCCATGGGTTTGGATGGTTGACCTGGTTGAAAACATGAGGTGGCACCTTACTTTTTAAAATTTATTTATTTATTTTTGTTTTGGCAACATTGTGACTTGAGCCTTGGATTTTGAGGTTCAAGAAACAAATTTTTACCCCTTGTACTTGGAACTCTTGGAACAAAAGTGCAACTTAAATAATTAGATAATAATATTTATATTAACTAATAAAAATATATAATTAATTATCTCATATACATTTATAAAATTAATAAATTTTGATTATATATTAAAAAATAAATATATATTCATTAGACGGTCCAATCCCGTTCAACTATGGTTGAACCTCTGACCCTCAACCCTCCTCCTTCTCCGGGTAATGTTCGGACTGGGTCTGAAAGCATTGATTAGTTGAATAGTTATATACTCTAGCATATGCTAATAATGGATCAGATTTGTGGGTAAGTATGGCAAGATTCTGTTCTGAATATCAGACTAGTATTTGTCACTTTTCTGCACCATCATGTTCATTTCACTCACTTTGATTTGAGAAACAGTTGGTAGGAATTGCTTCTGGTTAATAGTAAAGATTACTATTTGATAAAACTGATTGTTGAGTATTCAACTTGAGGAGATAAGTAGCATGAACAGATGAAGTTATAAACAATAGCACAAATGTTATAAAAGTACTATTTGTAGAGTGGAGACTTCACAATTAATAATGAGTTCAGTTGAAACCTTTGATGATAAATGTATGCCTATCGGTAAATCAAAATTTATAAGTGAAGATAGAATATCAACGTAGGATGCCCTTTTTCTTTTGTCATTGATGGGCAATCTATCTTAACCAATATGGTCATGTACATTTTTTGATGAGTTGGTTATAGAGAGGATGTGAAGAGCATCTGTAAGACTAATTGGGTTTTGGAGCTTGTCTCATCCATCATCGTGTTATCTCTCTATTCCATTTTAATTAAGTCTAAATTAATCCAATGAGCAAGAGGTAGCAAATATCATCTCTTAAATTACTTTTCTTTTTCTGCTGTTGATAATAAGACTGAAAGACAGAGAGGAAATGAGGAGCATTTAAAGGACTGCTCAGCTTTTGGAGCTTTTCATCTCCCTTATTCCGTCTCATTCCATTTTAATTAAATCGTAACTAACCTTATGAATGAGAACTATATAACAAAATATCATGTCTTGAAGTATTTCTTTTACTGCAAATAATCTCGTGGAGTATGTGATGTCTATTACTGGTATCATCAATCTTTTAAGCTTGCATCTTAGCATTGTGTGGTCCATCTTTTTTCAAAATCAATCCCATTGTTCTGTTTTGCTTTAGTGATACTGTGCAGTGTTTATTGATAATCATCTTCTTGTTCAATGTTTGCATGTTGTTCCCTTCCAATCCATACAGAAAATGCCGATTGTCCAAGTAAGTTTTACTGCAGTTGGTTATGTTTGAAGAATTGGGTATATTATTTTCACATTTAATAAAATTATTTTGCCACAGCTGTGGAAGGATGGCAAGAAACAAGGAGAAGTGATTGGTGGCCATAAAGAGTATTTAGTTATAAACGAAGTCCGTGAAATGATTGAAAACGAGTGAACTATGTGAGCTATGATGCAACAGGCAATTTTTCTTGTTCTTTTTTTGTTTCATTGTCCTTGCATCAATTCTTTTAATGGAAAAATTCACTATATAGCTGCATACATGAGAACTTCAGTTTGTTTGTATTTTTGTGGACATAGATGTACTCCATTAGAACAGAATACTTGATAAGTATAGGAATGGCATTGCTTTAAGCTGATATCATTTGTGCAAGAGATGGGGTGACCAACATTGAGGAACCGCCTCTGGAATCACCAATATATTTGTTTCTTCATCGTGATTTGTGTAACTTCTTTTATATGCTGTTGTGAAATCAAGAAAGTCCAATTATGATTGTCCGATGAAACTAAGTTAGCATGTTGCAACCTTGTAAGTTCAAGACACAAGCACAAAGAAAACTGTGAAGCAGTACATGTAGTGTCATTTGTAAACTATTTTGCAGAGGCTAGCATTTTATTTTTTTTCAGCCACATGCTGTCCATAATTAGTTGTAATGGTTTTGAATGCTAATATGACGGCTCATTGCCGGGAACATGACATGGCCAACTGAAGCATTAACGTAAGTGTTACTAAGAGTGAGTCCGTAATGCATGATCAGAAAACTCTGCAGATTTGCTTCAGGGAGGGAGTACATTCTATACTACTTTTTTTTTGTAAGTGTTAATCCATTTTAGTCAAAAGGATACTCATTCATTAGCTACATTTTGGCCTATTACAAAATAATGCAACCTGAAGGTGGCCATTTTACCTTTTAGAGGAACTTGTTTGATAATCTGTATTAGTATTGAATTGCAAGTTGAAATAGTTTAACACTCGCAAACTGTGATTATTATTACAATATTTCAAGAATAGGCATAGTCCTCTGCATGGACTTTTGAAATGACTAGAAAGACTAGGAGAATGTAAATAGTGGAGGAAAACTTACAAGCTAACTACGAAAATCTCATAAATTATTTTTCTTTCACATACATTTAGCTAAAACATAAAATATGATTATTTTTGGGTGTTAAAAATCACTCTTTGCTTTTCGACAAAGCTAATGGATATTGATCAACATTAAACGCCACTTTGTAACAAATTCTTACCTTATCCTTATGAAACAACTTGAGATCCATTCAAAATAATATCATAAGAATGCTTCTCACTTATTCTAGATTAAAGCTCAATCTTTTTCTTCTTCAAGAAAAAAAAAAAAAAAACCATTTTTCTCCAAATTATATGAGAAGAAAAAATACTCCACCCTTTTTTTGGCCAACAACACCAAAGCTCTCCACTACTACATAGCCTCATGAGACATGAATTTGCCACAACTCCCATGCACGTACCCACCGACTCATCACCGTCCATCCTCAATCAAACGGCCCTCATTGTCTCTCTTCGTCCTACCCGAACCTTAAAAAAAGCTACCATTTCGAAGAAGAATCCCAGGCCCACGCAATCTCATCTTTCTCCTCCTTTCCTCAGTAGTATTCTTCTTGTATAAAATGCTTTTTACAGTTCGATCACACAGCTTAAGCTTCCATTGTTTTCCGATGCTCTCACACCATTTTAGACATACCCAATAGAGGAACAGAAAAGAAAAGGGAAAATTTTGCACGTTGATTTTCATCTTCTTCCCCCTCAATTTCGATACGGTAAGTGCATTAACAAGCTGCCTTCCAATGTCTGCATTTGTTTTTGTTCTTTTACATGATTTTCTTGAATTATGTATGACTCATGTTCGTGTCACTTGACATAAATTTTCGAAATTGTTTATTATATTTCCTCTCAGTTATGATCTTTTTATTTATTTCAGAAAGATCAGTACTTTGGGTTTGCTCGTATTGATGTGAAGATTCGCTTTAAGGTGTGGAATTCATGGTACCATATCTTTTCTTCGTAGTAGGAATTTGATGATTAATTTTGCTACCTTGTTCTATGGGAAATATCTAGAAGGAACAAAAAAGATAAAAGAATCATACTGGTCGTGTTTGATTCAGTTTTGTCACTTCCAACCCAGTGTGCTTAGCTCTAACATAAGAATTCTAGGTGGGATTTCATTTTCCAGGACTATTATCATATGGAATATGACATTGAATAATTCTGTTTTCTTTTGGTTTCTCACAATTCTATAGCAGCAATTAAACAGAGGGTTAGGCAGTAAAGTTATTTTTATTTCTTCTTTTATAGTTTACTGTTTACTATAACTTGTCTGGCTTCAATTAATCATCTTTACATTTGACTTTTGTAACTTAGAGCTGGATATGGACTACTGGGAGTAACATAGATATGCCAACTTTAGATAGGGGCTTGCAAGGTAGTACCAAATAGGAATTTGGAAGACAGTTTGCAGAGCGAGCTGGAAAGAATACTGCCTAGAGCAGCGCAATCAACAGATTATTGATCGAGGGAGGGATCTCAATATTTATAGGAGTGGCAGTGCTGCTCCAACAGTCTTGGGTTCGTTAAGTGCTGTTAATAGCCTTTTTAGGCACACTGACGTGGGGGAAGTTAGTGGTGGGAACAGTTATAACAAAGGATTTTTGACTGTAAGATGAGATTCACTCACATCCTGCTTATCTTTCACATTATTACTCACATTGTAACTATCAATCCAAGACTATCCCCGCGTTAGTGTCAAAAGAAGATTGGCGTGTTGCACAAAGGTTTCAGGTTGGTGGATCTTCATTTAAGGGATTTGTGGGCTGGAGGAAGAAAAAGCTGGCTGCTAATGGTGATAGTACATCCCTGTTCTCGATGCAGCCAGGACTTTCTGTGCAACAGGCAGAAAATGATTTGATGGAACTGAGGAAAGCCAGTGGAAGGAATCTCTCTAGACAGACTTCATTTTAGTGCCTTGATAGGCGCTCTGATAATTTAGCCATATTACAGATTTCTGGTCTTGGTCCGAGGAGGAAAAGTTTTGCTGACATTCTTCAGGTAATTTAGGTGTTCTAACTGTATGGTATACTGCATATGAAGTTTTAGATGGCTATTTGCTTGTATGTACATTTGACTGCATGGTATCAGTATTCTATGCAACATTGCCATTAATATGGGTTCTGGTAACTCCAGTTCATATGCTTCAGTTTCCTTTTTCAGCGTTCTTCTATGCTTCATATGACTTGTAGAATTGTTACTAATATCTAATGGAACCTTTATGTCCAATACAATGGATGCTTGGAATCACTATTTCATGAGACAAACGAAGCATAAGTATTGAATTTGTGAGAAAAAATCTGAAAAATTGCTGTGATTGAAGGATTTACTAATATTATTTGGTAACAAAAGTTCTTCTTTTCCTAACAAACTTGCATCTTGAGGGAGGGTTCAGAAGCTTGTGACAACACAAAGGTTTCTTGTATTTATCATATTTGATGTCATGGGCTATTTTATAAAGAAGGTGTTGGTCACTAAACTAGAGATTGAATCTTATGTAATGATTCACTAGTATAAGTTATCTTCATTTTGGCGGGATTTGAAAAACATGATCTCACTTCATGTCCATTTTTTTCTTGGACTATTCTGGTGTTTTTGAGTATTTTGCCAATACTACAGAGAACTTGTGCTTTAGAATTCTCTCTGTCTTGTTTTGTTTCCTTATTTTGTAGTCCACCTATAGAATTAGTAGTGCACACGCCTACAGATTTTTGAGTTTAGGTATAACAGTACTTTTTCTTCAACTTGTTATTAATTTATCCTTCTCTATCTAGTTCTCTGTCATTTTCTTTTCACTCATGTTCTCCATCTCAATTGCAATACCTATTATTCTTGTGAGGAATGTAAGATTTGGATTTGAGACTATCATGTCAAATTTGTGTCCAGGGTTTCACTCTCATGCTTCTATTTTCAAATATATTATAATGTTTATAAAGTTGAAAGCAGATTCAATGACTATATGATTTTAGCAGTTTAGTTTGGTAGAGCATGCATAACTACAGTCTTGTTAGCTTGTATGATTAGCATTCTATCACATTTTAATTGACATGAGCAGTTTTTCAGGAAGGACTTGAGCAATCTGCTTCCTTATCTGGCCGCCTGTCACGCCCAGCAAGTTCATAATGCATTTAGTGATAATTTAGATGCAACAGGATTGGCTTGAATCTCATCCAGCAGGGCTATGTAATGGAGTGGAGTCCTTGGAGAGATTGCATTCCTCAGCTGCTACTCAAGGCCGGGTTGGAAGTCAGAACCATGGTCCAACAATTACACATAGTTTTGCAGCTGCTGTGGGTTCATCTCTGTCAAGGGGCACAACAGTACAACACCTGAACCACAGATAACTGGAAGGATCTTACGGCTCTGGTCTTCCTCCCGTGGGAAGCAAAGTATCATCTGCTGAGAAAAAGAATAGGTGTTGGCTTGCATGTCCAAAATGTTCACTCGTCTGGTGTGCCTGAACTTGGTGATATTGTTTCTTCATTGTCTGGGATAAATTTGTCAAAAACAAGTCAGGCAGATCAAGATAATCATCTGAAGTCTCAGCTTCAATTAGATATTCATAATCAGCCTGAGTTTTTGTTGAACATGCCCGACAGTAATAGTAGTTACATTAATTTAGGCCAGGGAGAACATGATTTTAACAAGCCTTAATAAGATAAGTTCAAATGAGCAAATTAATTTTCCCAAATGAACATCTTCTTTTGCCGGTCTTTACTCAAAAGTGAATCCTACAGTACTAGCAATCCCAGAAGAACCTAATATCCATCATCAAAGTATAAATGGTTCAAGTATGGACTATGGTGGTCATGTTTCTGGTGCTTATCCTGTAAAAATGAAATTGAATGCTGGGATTAACAATCATATTGATACAGGTTAGTTTTGTTGTCTCTCCCCTTCTTTACGATTATTGCACGGTTTTGTAAGATTATAGCATCAATATTGTGATTTGTATATTTCAGCTTCAAATGCACATGGAGATGGACAATATCTGAATAATCTATTAAAACAAGTTGGTTGCAATCTCAATTCTCCACTTGCAGACCCATGTTTCCTTCATCACTTGCAGAAAACTTCTGATTACTCAATGCATGCTATGGCCAGTCCAAGTGATCCTTCTCAGCTGAGGAATTTTTCTGGTGCTTCACATGGAGAATTAGAGGGACCTCAAAAGGCTTATCTCGAGGCACTGCTTGTTCAACAAAAGCTGCTGCATCTAGGTAAATCAGGCAGTTTTAACTATGGGTTTCATGGGAATCATCGGTATGGTCCTGTTTCTTCATATTCAGGAAGCCAGATGGAAAATTCTGCACTTCCTTCTCTGGGATCTGGGAAATCCAGTGTTTGAGAATGAACGAGTCACACGCTTTACTTCTATGGTGAGAATTTCAATGGGAGGTTCCATTGGGTCATTTCATGCTGATATTGGCAATAATATGGAAGGAAGATTTGCATCATCTTTGTTAGATGAGTTCAAAAATGACAAGACGAGATCTTTTGAACTTTCAGACATTAGTGGCCATGTGGTTCAATTTAGGTATGAATTTTGAAATTCCATTGCTTTTTTTTGTTGTATTCTTATGGCCTTAGGATCACTTACATAACAATCTTCTCCTCAATGCAGTACTGATCAGTATGGGAGTCGCTTTATTCAGCATCACCTAGAAACGGCCTCAAAAGAAGAAAAGATCTAGATATTTCCTGAGATCATTCTTCATGCTCATACTTTGATCACTGATGTCTTTGGGAACTATGTCATACAAAAAGTAATAGGCTACTAACCTTAATAATAACTACTGATTTGGTCAATAATAATAATAATATTAACTGCTTACTAATGTCCTGTTTACACTGTCTAAAGTTGTTGACTGAAATTGCATTGCTTTGTTTTACAATTTTTTGAGCATGGTACAGAAAGCCAAAGAAAGGAATTAGCCAGCCAACTAACTGATCACATTCTACCAGCTCATGTCTACAAATGTATGATTGCAGGGTGATTCAGAAGGTGCTTTTCTATGTCTTAAATTGATTTTCTTTCCTATTTATTTGCAATTACTGATTTCTGAGTTATTTGTCTCATGAGTTACATGTACTATTAAATTATGTCAGAATCTCTTGTTTGATTAATTGAGGAGCTTCTGCCAATTGTTGTAGATGCCCTCCATACAGTTAAAAAAAAAAAAAACTTATGCCAAATAAGTTTTTCTTATGCACCACAATCATTACTAGAAGTTTGCATAATGTTAAGAATATAATATTATTGTATTATGTAGTCTCACATTGTTTAGATGTGGAAGTCTATGTTTTATTATTTACAATAAATGGAGCTTAAGGGGGTAGGCTTTGAGATATCAATCAAGCCCGCAATATTTTTTTTTAATTATATTTTATTTAACATGGTATCAGAGCGGGTTTAAAACCCAAGTCCGATCTTGGCCCGATTTCCAAAACCCTAATCATCTCTTTCTTTTCTCTGGCTACCACATAGAAGAAAAAAAAAAAGCCTTGCATCTAGCCATCATTTAGCCTAGTTATTTCCTCAATTCAGGCTTAATTATTTCCTATTTTCATTCCACTACTCTTCTTTTCTCTATCCCTAGTTATTTATTTCGTTTAAAAGATGGCTCAACCCCTTTTCTTTTCAAGCTTTTTTTATTTTAGGTTTTGATAGCTCAAATGGTTGACAGTACCTTAATGAATTTTTACGCTGTGTCTCTTTTCAGCGGTGCTCTTTTTATTTTTCTGAAAAATTCCGCTGTGCCTCTTTCTAGCCGTGCTCTTTTTTTTTTTTTTTTTTCAGCAAATCCGGCTGTGCATGGGTACCAATACATTCATCAAACGGATTGAAGCTTGACATAGGTTGTTGTAAGTGAGGGGGAGTGTTGAGATTGATAATTGGGTTTTATTTGTATAAGATTGAGCATTATATGCTCCATCTTGAGGAGGAGTGTTAGGAATATAATATTATTATATTGTGTAGTCCCACATTGTTTAGATATGAAAGTCTAAGTTTTATTATTTCCTATAAATAAAGCTTATGGGTGTAGGCTTTGAGATATCAATCAAGCCCGCAGTCCTTGTTCTTATTTTTATTAACACATAACATAGTTTGTTATGATGCAGTCGACTTTGATGCTCTACTCTTATGCTTTTTTGCTTATTAGTAACTAGTTTTTGTTGTGTGCTTTCCCCTTTCTTGCATATTTTGCCCAATTTTTCTTTCTTATGATATAAGTACATGATGGAATCCTTGAAATATGTATATATAATTTGTGCTAACAATTTATGCTTCACTGCAATTTATGACCTTATCTTCACTTAGAAATTATATCAAACTTCCCATACTGTAAGAACAATGTTATGCCGTAAGTTCTAGGTTTTTATTCTCTCGTGCTTTGCTTGTTACTGATTAAAAATAAAGTTTCATTTAGTTTGATATATTTCATAGTTGACCTAAAAAAGGCTTGGTACACTGTTTACTGCTGTTTTTACAATTACTGACTTCTGTGAATTCTGGGACAAGTATAAATTGTTATAATGTCCTAAAAAACTGCTAATGATGGTACCAGTTCTGCACAACATTTTGTAGGAAACAATTGTTTTTCCCTCTTCCTCTCTTCATCTTAGTTATCTAAGTTTGGATACAGGCATTGGAGGTTGTTGATGTGGATCAGCAGACTCAAATTGTCGCAGAGCTCGATGGCGTGGTTATGAAATGTGTTCGGGATCAAAATGGTAATCATGTTATTAAGAATTGTATAGAGTGTGTCCCTCAAGATTGAATTCAGTTTGTTGTCTCATCCTTCTATGGACAAGTTGTGGCACTTTCTACTCATCCTTACGGCTGCCGTGTTATTCAAGTTAGATATCTTGTACATAGTTTTTTATTCTTTGGTGGGCTCTTATAACATATGCACACATTTCTTTGATGCTCACAGAGGGTCCTAGAACATTGTGATGATCCAAATACGCAAGAAATCATCATGGACAAAATCATGCAATCAGTATGCACTCTTGCACAAGATCAGTATGGGAATTATGTTATTCAGGTATTTGGTGTCACTTTCATACTTGGGTTTACTATATGTATAACTTTGTGGTCTTGTTTCGGCTTTTACTAATCCAGTGTGTCCTTATGGGTGTATATAAATGTCAAATTAAGCAATTAAATAAGTAGACAATATTAATTTACTTGACATTTTTGTAGGGAAAAAGTGCACAATATATTTAGCACTGGTAAAATCATGTATTGGTTCACGCAAATCCATATATGTGAAATAAGAGATAAATAAATCAAAATTTTATTGTTATTTTTGCTCAAGTTAGCTACAAAGTGTAATTTCATGGTGTTTAATTGGTTGAACAGCTTGAACTTTTTAACACTTTCTCACTTTTAGTAAGAGATTTTTCGTAAAAATAAAATGAGCTCAAGTGTCCAATCACTGTGAACAGAGACAGCATAACAAATATATTGACTTGTTATGGATTTCTTTCTATTTTTTTAATTGAAAAGCATCTTGCTTATAAGACTAATGAAGTTATGCACCTGGATAGCTATGTTGTATATGTGCTTCTAAACATGAACTCTATTATTTAACATTGCATATTGCTTATTTTCATTGTTGCATGATATGCCCGTCTAACCCAGCTCAGCCGGATAGTTTGTAATACAAGTTTTATCATACTATTAAACTTGAAAAATTACCTATTCACCCCATAGAAGACTGCAAATTTACTTTCTGTAGCAATCTTTATCGTTTTTGTTTGAGTTGGGTAGGGCTGGTAAGCTAGGTCTGAGAACAAAGCCAAGGAGAGAGAAAAAAAAGAAAGATAAACCTTGCAGCAAAAACCATTTTATCTTCCAGTAAGCCTGGGATTTCTATCCTGATGAAGGACTAACCCTTGGCCGAAATTTTTTGGGCAGTAAAGTAAATCCACTCTCAAGCTTTCCATCCAAGTCATTGTTTAGCAGGTTCTTTTCAGGCTCCTTATTACATTATGTAGAATTTTTGCATTTTCTTTGACATAGTGTTCTATCTCCAAATTTTTTTTTTACTGATGAAATGTATTGTAATTTTGGGGTTTATATATGTACTCTTTTGGCTTGTTCATGATTTCAATTTGAAACTGCCTGTGGGATGCTGTATAATATTCTGTATTGAATTTAATGCTTATTTTATACTAATTAACTTTGTTTTCAGCGCCCCTTTCGAGCAGTTTGGCTACTTAGGCTTTCGCTTTTGTATTACATCATTTTTTGTTATTCATATATTTAGTGTCATATATACTTCTCTCTGGCAGCATGTCCTAGAACATGGCAAACCCCATGAACAATCTGCTATTATTAGCCAGCTTGCTGGACAAATTGTAAAGATGAGTCAGCAGAAGTTTGCTTCTAATGTTGTCGAAAAGTGCTTGGCTTTTGGCAGTCCTGAAGAACGTCATCTTTTGGTGAATGAAATGCTTGGTACTTGTGATGAAAATGAGCCTTTACAGGTCTGTGCACCCTTTGACTTTTTCAATGCAAAACATATGTTTCTAAAAGGCTGGAAATACACTCGCACACACAAACACACATATATTATACATACAGATTCAGTTTTTGTTTTTTTATCTGATATTTCCAATACCAACAGATGGAGTATATGTGTGATCATATTTCATGAATCTGTTCTTGTTCAATCTTTATCCTCCAAGCTCTTCACCAATGTCCAGTAGAAAAATTAAAAAAATTAAAGGCATCTTAACTGATATAAGTTGTTTTCTGTGTGATATCTCAGTTGCAGATACCCCAATTATCTAATCATGATTTTAAATTTTTTACATTAGTTCATTACAAATTCTATTATTTTTCTATTGAAATGCCTTTTGAAACAAATTGATGTAGACACAGGTAATGCGACAAGATATATGTAGATGCATACAAATCAATAATAGTATATATATAGCTTGTGATATGTAGTTTCATTTTGTTTTAGAAGTATGTCATTTAATAAAGGCAACACAGAATGCCCCTTCTTCCTTTTATAATAATAATCTATGTATATCTCTGTTATAATAATGTGTATAATTATTGGATAGCCTACTTGCTCAAAACACAGACTATACACTACACACTTATTTTGGGCATCTGAAAGTATCAAGTATCAATTTAGTCCTTCAAAGTTGAATTCTATTCGTTGAGTATATTAAGTTTAGCATTTATATCAAGCAAGCCCTTTGTCTGAATGCGTAAGTGGGTTGATAGAATTACTTATTTGGCTCGTTAATCCTTATCTAGACAGCTTGTCCTCCAAAAACTGCTCTATCGTCATGTAAATAAAAGGCAAATAACGTAAATTGTGTTAATAGCAACGCTCGCTTGGTGATATGGCACCAGGTCTTAAATTAAATTTCAAGGCTCAAGTCTTCTTCTCCTGACAATCTGAACCACGTACACTAGTTTTGGAGGAAAACTAGTCAACCGAAGAATTTGAAGAGCCAATAGACAATTCCTTCAGTTCTGTGAGGATTCCTGATCGAGTGACTGATTGATATAAATATGTAACTTAAAATAATTGTGATAATTTAACTTTCATGGACTTAACTAATGCTCAGCTTATCTTTCAGGGACCAAAATAGATATCCCTTCTAAAATCTATTTTATTCATTGGCACATGGGTCAATGTCGTATATACCGATAAAGTTGAACATGTATGCCTAGATTATTAGTCACTTACTTCTCTCTGTTTCTTCTGGTTCTCTATATATTTTCACCAAAACCTTAGTTATTTCCACACATAGAACTCTAAGTATGTCCTTTCTGAGAATATATTCTTACTAATCAAGAATTATATTTAATTGCTCTTTGCATGGTACTATTTCCTTTCTTTTTTTTTGGCTCGAAACTTCTGTATTTGTATTAGAAAGATGTGTCGGAGTTGGTAAGAAGAACATGGCTATGCTCATGTCAATTAAATATAATTTGAAATAAGTGTCAGTTAAGCTTTGTGATCAAGCAGATCATAGAATGGGTCTGCCAAATATTTTATGCATATTGGCATGCATGGATACAGATAAGTGGTAAACCTGAAACTAGTGTTTGAGAATAGTAGGGTTAGACATGGCAGATGTAATGAGTGGATATCGTGATTACATTTGTTTCTTCTGTATTACATGCTTTTAATGGACTCTGTGGCATGTGTAAACAAGAAATTGTATTGCAAGCACTTTTATGTCTTTTTTCTTGTGTGGGAAGGTACAATTAGAAAAGATCCATAAAAAGAAAAAGATAGGAGAATATTCATTTTCTTTGGGATTCATCTTTTAATAAAAGTATATCATAATGCTAGAAAATGCAGAACTGTTTTGCTTCTAGTCCTAAATGCTTACGAATGATCACATGTGGCATGCAAATTTGCAGGCAATGATGAAGGATCCATTTGGAAATTACGTTGTGCAAAAGGTTCTTGAAACTTGTGATGATCAAAGTCTTGAGCTGATCCTTTCTCGTATCAAGGTTCAGTTGAATGCCCTCAAGAGGTACACTTATGGTAAACATATAGTTTTCTCGTGTTGAGAAGCTCATAACCGCTGGAGGTGAGTAATGCTCAAACTTTACGCAAAAGATTTTGTAATTGGTTGTCTTCTAGGTTTTCTAAGCATCTTGACTGTTTATTAAGTTATAACCTTGCATTCGCAGAAAGGCACATCGGCTTGTTGGCCTCATTTGCATCCTGAGATGGTGAGAGGTCCCGGTTCAGAACAAGTCCTCACTTCTCTGCCTCTACGGTAAAGGACGCCTTTTTGTACAGCTAACATGGATGGTAATCTAGTAAGTACCACGGCAAGTTAATGAGATTCTAGCAGTTGTAGATAAGCATAAATCAGCTGGGCAGCCGGAATGAAGTTTTTCTTCTGCCAATTTTTTTCAGTATTGTTATTTGACACCGAACCCCACAGTGAGTTTCGTCTTAGGAAGCAAGATTAGAGTGACAATATGCCTGTTCATTTGGCCGTATATATAAGATCCATAGGCTGTGAGGGAAATCAAGTGTAAATGATCTATTGCAGTATCAGGGTTAGTAGTGGAGTTTGAATCAGGCGGAATTTTGATGTTTATAACTTCCACTTGCACATATGTAAATATATACTATTATTTTCTTGGGTAGATATGTTTATGCTAGTTCTTCTATTTCCGTGATCTTCTAGCTGATAATCAATTTTATAAGCAGCTTTTGCTTTGCAACACCTTATATGTTTCCCATTGTGGACCAGGAATTTTGCTTTCGATAATATTATTTTCAGGCATTAGTCACAAATGAAATATTTACTAAAGTACTATTTTAGTTCCTCCATTACAATATAAAGACATCATAATTCTGTTCTAAATTGTACAAAAGAAAAACAAAAGGGGCATGGCATATCCTGTTCTGTAGCTTTTCCCCATCTGCATCTGCAAAGAAACATTACCAGAACAAATTTCAACCTCCAAATAAACAACAATAGTGTTATATTATCGCAAGTAGAAGATTTTTTGTGTGCAATAGAGCCGAAAATTAATAAAGGCAATACATAAGATGGTTCTGGTATGAATACAGGTTACACACAGACTGAATATATGTTTTGTATTTCATGAATAACCATAAAAAAGAACAAAGAAAGATAAATAAAATGCACAATTGCCAAATGAGAGGAATGGAACTGGATGGGGTAGGGGAAGAGAGGCAGTCTGGTAATTTGAATTACACCAAGCAGAATCGTTTTTAAGGGACACGTCCAAAATTGAAGGCTAGATTGATGATTTATTATTATGTCAGTTAAACAAACCATGCTAGGCTATTTTAGTGGAATAAAGCGGAAGGGATACCAGGAGTTTATATTGATTGTAACTACCTAAGTCGGCAACAGAAAACCATCTTTCCACAAATTAAAAATTAGTTGCTTTCAGCATCTATTATCAGAACAAAAGGGTGAAGTATACAGAAAGTGCCAGCAACCATATGGAGATGTGACAACAGAACCTGATAATGCAGTACTAACAGGACGGAAACGTAAAGCCAAAGAAATAACATGGTTCTAACCAAGAAATCAGAAACAACATCCTGAAAACGAAGCCACAACCAAGAAAGCATAGTCTATGTTAGCTCAGAAAAATTGTAGCCACTGAAATTTATGTCTAGTTCATAAAATTTAATAAAAAGTGAGTCACAGAGAATCAAGACATAGCTGCCTGTAACCAAAAAAAAAAAAATCCACTGCAGTGTGGCTCTTGGTTGAACTTATGCATAGTATTAGTCTCCTTAATGGGCTTCCATGTTAACCTTGTATAATAAGCAATGTGGTGGCTAATGCAATATCTTTTTACCGATTAATCACAATGAAGAATCTGCCATCTCATTTCTCTCTTCACCAGCACAATCCAAATCTGAATCTAACTTCAAACTCCCGTGATTAACTAGCCGATTCTTGAACCTCCTACTCCTTAAAATCACCTTTGACACTTTCATCAACTTAATGTACTTCTTCCTCACCCTCAATAGTGGATGCTTCTCTATTGCGGAATTATCACAATAAGCCTCCTTAAGAATAGCTGTACAGGTTTTGTTCCTCATAGAGAGATAAAATATATGGGGATGCCTTTCAAAAGCCTTGTGCACTTTCTGGGGCAACCCAAAAAATTTCTTAAGGCAGAGTAGCTTCTTTCTTTCAGCTGAATGATCAACAAAGAGACAAAGCAATTCATGAAGAAACCCGACTAGGCGTTTCTCTGCTATATCACAATCTGGATCCAAATGCGAGAACTCATCATATGGGGAAAGATAGGGAAGTTTATGAAATTCACTTAGCCAATTCTCAATCTTCCTCCTCAACCTTAAACCCTTCGAAGGAAAAAGTGGAAACTCAATTGCCTCCATTGAGCCACCAAAATACAACTTCCTTCTCATAGCATTCCTCTGCATCACTGACAAAACCTTTCCTCCATTGGCAACAGCCAATCCCTTTAATCCATCTTCCATATCCACGAACCTGAAAGACCCATCAAGATTCTCTTCTGGATAGTGCAAAAAATCATCAGGCAAACCCAAATACCACTGCATTCCCTGAATTATCTTTAAAGGCACAACCTTTCCTTTGCTCATCAATATCATCTTCTTCAACCTGTCCTTTAAGTCCTCCCTACATTTCTCATACACCATTTTCTCGTCCCTATCAATCTCAACAGCTTCTGGGGTCAACCTGAACCAGGGAAGATTGTATTCAGGACCAGTAAACTCCTCAAAAATGGATGGATATTGCCTCATAAACCTTGCAACCTTCATGGGAACACCCAATGCCAACGCCCTTTTTGACACTGAAGAGATTGGAATGCAACCATTTGGGTCCTGGGTAATGCAGTTTTTGAGAGCAATAATGGGTTTGAGCTCAATAGACTTGTGTATGTGCTCAATGGAGTCATAATATGAATCTTTCTTCCAACCCATATACACATCCACATAGTTGGATTTCTGGGTGTATATAAAAGGAAGTTTTTGGCGCTTGAATATGAAGGAAAATATTGATTTCTCATAATGGGGTAGCAGTTTTTTCAGAGTTTTGGAGGTGGGATTAGTCAAATTTGAAAACATAAGAGAAAATCTTGAAAGTTTTTTTTTACCAGATTACGCTAGCTGAGTTCCGGCCGCATAGCCTTCAGATATTCAGCAGGTCACGTTCAGAAAAAGCTCGGGGATGATTTCGATACGGCGTCGCACTTGTGTACTAATAGGCGGATAGAATTGCAGAAGGTGAAAAACAGTAAACTTTATTCCATAATGATTAACGGCGTCGAGCTGAAGAAGCTGCGGTTGTTCATTCGTAGAAGAAGGCGATGGAGGTCTCTGTTGACTGCTTTGTATTTTGCTCGAGTCTGGATCCATTGGAGAGGTCCCTGGAGAGGTCCTGGAGAGGACCAAAACGGCGTCGCCTCTCCTTTAAAAAAAAAACCAAATTCAACGTATGCCAGGATTCATTAAGCCAAACGATGCCGTCCTCTTATTGAAAAGGGCAAACATCCTTCAAAGGCATTTTTCACTCTCTTTTTGGCGAGCAGCTCCTCTATCCTCTGCAAACCTTTTTAATTTGGTGCAGAATGACGGATAATGAGCCAACAGAGTCTACCATGGCATAAGTGTTGGAAATTGACTTGAAAAAATAAAATCAAATGAGACCTGTAGTTTTTTATTATTTTATTACATGAGACCTGTGACTTTTTTTATTTATTACATGCCCTTTGATTATATTTTCAATATTTCAAATATTTCATGTTTATTCCATTGCAATTATCATGTAAATGATTCTTTTCAAAGCTTATTTTAGACCGGTTCTTAAAATTAAAATTTAGTATTTTTATTTGGTTGTCAATGCAATATTTATTTACTTATAATTTTTTCACCATTTTCATGTCTTTGACTAAGAGTGTATGATATATTGTTGCATTAATTTTTTTTAAGCCTTCATATGTTCTTATTGGTTATGAATTAGTAAAATAATGATTATATAATATTGGTTTTTGTAAGGATGATCAATCATGAGAAATTTCTAATGATTTTGACAAACTGAAAATGGGAATGCAATTTAACTCAATAGATTATGCTTTTCAGTTCTTTAATGAATATGCCACAAGAGAGGGATTTCACATTCGGAAGGGGTATGAGTATAAGAGGCCAAGAGATGGAAAAGTCACAATAAAGCAGTTTATTTATTCAAAGCACGGTGTTCGTGAATATGATTCAAAAAAAAGTCAAAATGTGAAGAATCCTCGAGCTCACACAAGAACTGATTGTCCTGTATTCATGCGTGTTCATAGAACAACAGAAACTAATGACAAACTTATTATATATAAGTTGGAATTGGAGCATAATCATGTTTTGCATAGTGAGACAACTGCACACATGATGCCTTCACAACGCTCTATTTTTGAAGTGCAAGCTCATGAAATTGTTATGGCAGCCGAGTCAGGATTACGACTGAGACAAGGCACATGACTTTATGAGCTTACATGCCGGTGGAATTACTAGTATTGGGTACTCAGTGATTAGAGCAGAAAAACTTTTTTCGCACCATAAAGCAACAAGACATGAAGGAAGGTGATGTGGTGAAAATAATGTCATACTTCAATGAAAATTGGAAGGATAACCTCATTTCAATACAGATTGCAATTAGATATCACGGATCACATTACAAATATGTTTTAGGCGAATGCACGGATGGTTGTAGATTATGCACTATTTGGGGATGTTGTAGTAGGCCTTTTGGGATATTTGTCGGGTTTAACCATTATCCATAATATGTTATTTTTGGAGTTGCACTTTTACTTGATAAGACAACTAGCTTCTTATGCAGTGGCTCTTTGATGCTTTTCTAGATGTACATAATAAGAGAAAGCCATAGACAATATTTACTAATGAAGATCATGCCATTGCTAAAAGGCTTTTTGAGGTGATGCTCAATGTATTGCATGCTCTTTATACATGGAACATATTGCAGAACGACATTAAAGCTCTTAGTCCTTACACACTGATTGGATGGAAATAAAAAAGTGATATCAGACTTATGTTCACTTATTTATGACTATGAAATAGAGGACATTTTTCAATCGCAATGGGATTCATTCCAAGATATATATAATCTCAAAGGTATCACATGGTTAGATAGCATTTATCCTAAAAAAAAAATGGGCTCAATATTACATGAAATATGCTTTCACCCTAGGTATTTGTACTACACAACTAAGTGAGAGCTTGAATGCAAGCTTGAAAAACTACCTTCATAATGAATTGAACATTTCTTCATTTTCAAGTAGTTTGATAATTTGGTTGCATCAAAAAGATATATTGAGTTACAAGCTAAATATGATGCTAAGGAAAAGCTGCCTCGGATGAAGTTCAAGGATTCACCTTATACCAAACAAGTTTGTAATATTTACACACAAAGCATTCTTCAATTTTTTGAAGAAGAGGTAAATGATGCTTTTACTATTTTTTAGAAGTAACATGATGAATTGAATGGCTTCTATGTTGTTGGGGACTACGAAAAAGAGATGGATGAATTTATTGTTCTTTTTAATTCTAAAGAAACCACCTCTTGCTCATGTAGGAAATTCGAGACAAATGGATTTTTATGTCGACATGCCTTTAAAACCCTTAACTATGCGGTAGTCTCAAAAATTCTTGAAAAGTATATTTTACACTGATGGACTCGACATGCAAAGGCTGAACAAGTTATTGATGCCACTGGACATGTTATACAAAAAGATATGCACACGACTTTTCTGGGAGATATAGAGTTAAAAATTAGTTAAGCTTGCATGTCGTGTTGTTGAAACTCTTGAGGGACTTGCTTATATAAATAAGCATTTTCATGTATGGATGAAAGAAATTAATGATGTGATAAGAGGTTCAAAGCGTGATGAAGCTACCTTACATGTTCATAATGCTCCCCCAACACAATTTGTCAAACCAATTTATATGGGTCGTGAAATACAAGGATTTGTGAAGAAAACAGGTAAAAAAAAGAAGCAAAAAGATTCATGTCTGGTATAGAAAAAAACTCAAATAAGAAGCAGAACAAACAAGTTAATGGAAAATGTGCTCCTCAAGTTTCATTTGTACAACAAGGAGTAAGTGAATAAACAATTTATGTTTAGATTACTACCCTCCAAGTTTCATTTTTATGATAGTTATAATAACTTTGTTTTTGTCTTATGTTTTAGAATGTTGAAGTGCATGTTAGTAGTACGCCCTACAAGCCAATAATATTAGATGTCTATGGTATATTACTTATAAATACAGTCTTATTCAGTTATTAATAAATGAATATGTTTTATTATTATATGATATTATTATTTATCATATACTTTAATTGCTAGTTAATTATTTAGTATAAACATGATAAATCCCATAGAATATAAGCAATGAAAATAAGAACCATGATGTGATCATGCTTATGAGATATATTTTATTAAACTTTGTTCTTAAATATTCCTAATCATAGGATCATTAATAATGGAAATTAATGATCCGGTTAGATTAGTACATGTTATATTAGCTCAAATGTTGAGAGTGGTTGATCTCATGATCACTTGTGTAATTGATACTATAATAAACATGTAGGTGCTTGTTAGAGAACAAGTTTACTGAATTGACTCAATCATAGAATACTCATATGGACTTTTATATAGCTGTCAATGAGTGTTCCTCGTTGTAGTGGTGCAAATAATCTTCAGACCTGAGACATCATAGGTACCTTGTACATAGGTTATCATGCTTTGATACTATCTAAGTATAATTCACCATGGGTTATACAAAGATAGATATTGGGTATGACTATCTATGTATGAAGGTATATAAGTGTACAATAAGAGATCTATCACTCTCAGTAAAGAGAGAGAATGTTCTATGTTATCTAATTAAGACATAACTCAGAAAGTCCCTAGCCAGGATGATATGAAACTATATTAGAGAATTTAGGTTTTCACCACATGAGTTGTGACTTATAAATAGATACATCAGATTAAACAATTTAGGGTTTGACATTAATCCATACTCTAAGTTTAATCACGAACATTTAATGATGGAAAGATTAAATTACATGGTAACTAACAACTGAAAGGTTCACAAATATATTTATATTATCTAGGTAGTCATCATATGCTGCTAGGCATCAATCTTGACTTGTAGGTAACCCAAGAATTAATTTAATAATTAATAATTAATTATCATTAATGGGTAAATCAAAAATTAGTTTTGATTTAAATTAATTAGATGTGGATCTAATTGAAAAATACATTAAGTTAATGTGGCCTTACTGCCAGTTTAATATGAACTTAAGGGGTCACACACAAATGGATGCAATTTGATTAAAAGATGTTTTGAACTTTCATGTAATTATAAACATATGATATTTGAGATTTAAAATAGGATAACTTTGTTGAGATTTTCCTATTTTATCTAAAAGTCTTTAACAGATAAGATCTTATCTTATCATCTAGTCCAGTTATATCATACTTAAATGAGGTTACACTTCATAAGTATTGTACGTAACTTTTACTCAAATAGTCACAAAGAGAGCCCAAGTTCTCAGCAGAGAATTTTTGGCAAACTGAGTGTTTGTGAGACGTGAGAAAAATCTCATCACTTGTGCTACATAAGGAGATTTTTGACAGCCAACACAGAGCTCTTGATCAAGTCATTCAGTATGGATACACTTAGAGGTTATACACCTTGTACAACTTGTGGATCAAAAGTTAAGATCAGTCATAATCGCTTCAAGAGGTAATATTCTATTTATAAGATTAATAGAAAAACATTGGTTTATAAACAATAGAGATTATCCTAGGGATTTGGTTATGCCGATTTATTTTATTTTTTTAAATTTCTGCTGTGCCCAGTATAATCAATATTCCTACAGTGCCTGTTGATCTTGCTTGGGAATCATATGAGAATTCAAATGGTGGAATTCTACCTGAGTTATATGATAGCTCACAGAGTTACATAGAAGCTATTGTTTGGAGAGAATGTACAAAACTTTGTTCCAATGTCATCACAAGTATCAAATAATGCATTTCCCCATTAGCAATATGGGGCTCTAGATGGTATTTGTTGTCAACCTTAAGTCATCCCAGGAAACCAAGTTGAATGTAATGGCTTGAATTGATGCTATCTTTTATGTATTTTGAATGAAACATATCATACAATTACTATGTTTTGAATGAACCATATAATTTATAACTATATTTTGGATGCTTTTATACAATTGTATACTGTCACTTATCTTCACAATTCTATATTCTATAAATAACAAAAGGAATAATAGAGAAAATTAAAACAACAATTTTGTATTTCACAATCGCAACATTTTATTACAAACTATTTTATTTATTTTGGTATATAGGGAGAGGCCTAATGTATAGGTACAATGCCAAGTAAGCTATGCTTAGGCTGGTATTTCATTACAAACTATAAACAAAAATAACAAGAGACATAATGGCATATTGCTACAATGGGTAAATCCCAATAGAATAACAATTACAATCTTAAAGCAAAAAAAAATCATGACTTGGTGAGTTTCTTTATCTTCATATGCTTGGAAAAATGTTTTACTCTTATCGTCCTTGTTTCCAAAAACTAAGCTTTTCCTTGATGTTGTCCCTTTTTGTTTATGGACTTATCTAGCCAATCCTTGACAGTATCAATATCTAGTACTCCTTCCTTTACTAGATTGCCTTTACTTGTGGTTGTTTTTCCTTCAAGTTAAGAATTAAATCAGTTTGCAATGCAAAAACTATAGTTAAAATCTTAGATTATTTATAACGATATCCGAAAAGAGAAAACAAAATACAGGTTATTATCAAATAACCAATTCTAACATTGACTTCCTTAAAGTATCTAAACTCATCAATCATTTCAAGCACAACCAAATTAATATTTAAGTTTTACCCTAGCATTTCTATCTTGTTTCAGTTTTATTTGTACAATTTGCAGCTTAAGCCATTTGTATGTGTGTATTTTGATGAAGAAAATTCTACATTTTTTTTCAAGAGCAAGTATCCCAATAGGGATAAGGATTGAGTTGTCGGGTGTCGGTGCATCTGTAATGTAAAAAGTCAAAACAAGTTATAGACAAAGTAAACATTTTATGCATCCCTAATGACAAACCTAAAATTCGATAGAGAATGATGTCATGAGATATAGCAGAAAGCTCTTAAAAAACTAATCTTCAAGATGATTTAAAGGTCAGTAAACAGTATCTTTAAGCATTATTTGACATTAATATGAATCTCTTGAAAAATAGCAATATATAGTATCCTTTGCTTTATATACATGAAGAGGCATACATAACACTTGAGAATCTCTTAGAAAATAGCAATAGTATCATTTGCTTCCTTTTTTCTACATCTATATGTTATAGGAGAGACATTAATGTAGTAGATATGGTTTCTCTCAACAGTTTAGACCCATAGGCATTGATTATTAAACTTCTCCTTTTTGTGTAATTGAATCAAATTTTGGGTTTCAGAATATGTGTTGGGCTTTTTGGAATTTGAAGGATAGTAATGCAAATGGTTAGTGAAGGTACTTATAATAGTGTTTTTTTTTTTTTTTTTTTTTTTTTATTTTGTCCCTTCTTCATGGGTGGTATTCATAAGATGAAATAATGATGAACAAGTAAGGGCGCATTCTTTTGTTAACTGGTTGTTGGCTGACGCTTTGCAATTCCATATAAGAAACTTGTAATTCTTTTCGAGGAGATGAATCAGAAAATGAATTAACACCATCATGCTACCATAAATCCAACACATCAAACTTAAATATCCAGAAGAACTAGGTGTTATCCAATCAGGCAACTTGCAAAAATAACTGAATAAAGCAATAAATATTTTACTTAACATAGTTTCAGATTAAGTGGTCAGTCTGGATGTAGTAGCAATTCTAATCTTTATAGAGTTTGTCTATAACTAGTAACTCCATTCAAATAACTTTACTAAAGAAACCAATGCAAATATGCACACCCACAGCCATTAAGAACACACCCTGTACCTAAAAATTTGCAGCATCTGGTTCCCTTTTAGATTCTAGCATTTTTTTTGCAAGAGCATCATCCACATGTGTAGTTTCATCCTAAGCATGCTAAATAGTATGCTTAAACACATCCTCATTGTAATCTTCATTCCTATCCCATTACCTATGAATCTCCTCCAAGTGTCAAGTTGGATAGGAGAGCATTCCTCCGTAATTTCGAATTTCAAATTCAAATTATCTTGATTTGGAGTTCAGATCATCCATGTGAATTGCATAACTTAATTGAAGTGGAAAAGGGATCTAAGCTTGTGGGGAAGAAAAATGAAAGGATGGGAAACGGTGTCTCTTCAAAGGACAACGTCGTTTGGGCGTAATGAATCTTAGGCTGCAATTTTTTTATTTTTTTTATTTTTAAGGAGCGGCGACACCATTTCAGTCCTCTCCAGCGTTGCCTTTCCACTGATCCGTTGCTGTTTGCTTGGTGGCTGGATCCTTTTGTTTTCTTTAGTCTGCTTTATACTTTGAGCTTAATTATATTTTAATCCTTGGGGTGTGTTTGGTACAGGGTTAAAAATGTAGGGGTTAAATAATACATAAAAATAATATCATGAAAGATATATTAAAGTGAGAAATCTAAAGCTTAATTTTGTTTAGTTAGGATCATAAAAGTAAGTTAATCTCTAAAATGCTTTCAAAAAGCCTCCTTAGTTTAGTTTGAATTGTTTACACTCTCTAACTATATGTTCCCTTTACTTTGTTTGTTTGCATCGTCAGCCTTATTTCACTTTCTTTCGTGCAAAGCAAAACTATTAACACAGGCATTCATTCAAGCACATGGTGTGCAAAAAAGTTCGACATCATTTTTGAATCCAAGAGAAGCTTGACTAGCTTTTTTCCTCCTGTCTTCCTCACCCTATTCATGCTTCTACCTCTTCCTCTTCTTTGAGATCTAACGTTACTGCTACTATTACTGTCTTGTTTCTACTATTGGTACAGAAACAACAGCAACATCAACTACTTCTTCATGACCCTCTCAGTCCCTTCTTGTTTGTCCATTGTCTACTCAAAAGAAAATGTCTAATAGTGGGCAAAAAGATTTCTGCCATGGTCCCAAATAGTCAAGCCACTACTTTAGCTTCTTCCATTGAACGTATGGTTTCGATGGTAGTACAAGAATGAAATTACCTTATCTAATAAGCTATTAACTTTCCATTGTTGGAAAATTTGTCGACGCCAACAATATGGAGGTGGTCCTGGATTTGTATAGGTGGCTAGGCAGAATTGAAGTGTTAGAGTGAAAGCCAACTTTCAGAGCCCAAATCTTGAAAAATAAAAGATTTTAACCTTTCTTAAACTAGTCTCGTAGAGGTAAACATATTAATCATATTTGTGAAAGAAGTTTACCCTCCTTAAACTATACCTTTTACCTGTATTTTTAGCGAATACAATTAAAGACAGATTAAAGATTGATCGCTTAAAGTTTGATCTTTCTTAACCTCATACCAAACACACCCTTAAATTGAGGTTCTTCAACTTAGTCTCTTATACCCCTGTTTGTTTAGATTTTAAAATAATTTTGAACTTAAATTTTTTTACAAATCTATTTGGTAACAAAAATTTTATTTTTAAAATTTTACAAAAAATACTTTTTCAAATAAAAAAAAATCAAATAAATTTTAATAATTATTTTATTTAGACATATATAATTATAAAATTTTTCTGATCTTTTTTTAGTAATTTTAATACTCAGTATTTGTTTTACAAAAATAAATAACATAATACTTTTATATCTCACAAAACTTTTACATTAACTCATCAAACAATTTTTTAGTTTTTTATACAATACTTTTTAAATATCTCCACTTGAAAATGTATATTTATATATTTTTTTACACATAGTTTAACCAAATTGAAAAAAAAAATCAATTTTTAAGAGAAAAATATCAAAAACAAAACCCCCTTCTTTGTCTCGTCCTTACCACCAACGGAGGTCTTCCATAACCAAACTCATTCCTTCAACATTCCCTCTACCAAAATTTCCATCGATCAAATTCAAGGATTTTCGTAACCTTGGTGAAGGCTAAGCATTGGAATTTCTGATCAAATCTAACTCTAGTGGCCATATTAAGGCCGTTGTTGTAGCTCAGATCCAAAAATTAAAAAATCGAACTAAGCAATCCCAAAGGGGGTTCAATTCTATCTAGAATGCCTAAAAGATTCAGCATGTCCTTCTTTCGGCTTCTGGCTATGCCGAACAGTTAAGAAAATTCACAACTCTTCAACTTCTCCAACACCTAGTTACCTTTAATGGTTCAAATTTAGCATCAACACCTAGGTCCTTTTACAGCACTTCAAATTCTCTAAATCACGGGCCATTGGCGGTAATGTCCTCTAACTTCTAACATTATGTTTCAGTTCTGCCTTGGTTGTATGATGATGGTTACGGAGGATTGGAGAAATGGTGGTGGCTATGGAGGAATAACGGTGGTTATGAGTAGGGCTAGAAACGAGCCAAGTAGAGAAGGGTATTTGGATACTCAAGCTTAGCTAGAATCATAAAATTGAATTTGAGTTTAAGCTCGAAAACGAGTCTAATTTCAAACTCCAGCTTGGCTCGAGCTCAATATTTCAGTACTCGAGTACGACTCGACTACTTAGTAAGAACTGTAAAAAATTTGTAAATATAATTTTATAAAAATATTAAATCACAAATTTTTGCCATCAAAATCTGAATTCATAGCAAATTACACATACCAAATTCATAATCCAAAACACATAAAAAAATATCTTAATCCTACCATTCAAACTCCCAAAGAAAAAAAATGCTAAAATTGTACAATTTTAGTACAAGAACTAGCAGTGGGTGAGATGTGACTTGTGAGAGAGATGATAAGAATCGAGAGAGAATAAGAGGACAAAATAGAGAAAAAAACTAACAATTATTAAAGAATCTCTAAGTTACAGACTTAGAACTTCTTTTGTTGATAATAAACTCAGTCTCATAAAGTGAAAGTGAAAGTGAAAGAGGAGGTCAAGAGGCTAAGGTGAGAAAAGATAACGAAAGAATTGAGAAACATGTGGAAATTTTTAAGATTTAAAGTGGTTGAGCATTTTGCTTTAGTTTTATATATATATATATATATATATATATATATATATATATATATATATATATATAATTATTTAATATTTAATATCTTTATATATAAAATTAATTATTTTAGAATTAATAAAAAATAATTGAACTACTTGTCGAGCTTTCGAGCCGTGTACCTATATTTCAAAACTCAGCTCGAATTGTTAAACGATCTTAAAACTAAATTTGAATTGGGCTCATATTGATTTGAATCAAGTACGAACAGAGTATTTATCGAACTAAATTCAAGTCGAGCTTTGAACAGCTTTACTCGTTTCCAACCTTAGTTATGAAGAAGAGAGAAAGTAACAAAAGGATTTTGAGTTGTTTTTACATTTTTTTAATTTCTAATACTAGTTTTTTTTCTCTTTTGGAAAATTATTTTTTAATTTAATTTTGATTTAAATTATGCACAAATCAAGTGACTATTCTTTATTCACGAAATACGCCACTTGTGTTGTTCACTTCATCTCCCATTAGCCACAGCAGCATCTGTTAGTTTAATTTACATAGAATGTAACGGCAAGAATCCAATTACATCAATTCTAAACTCGGAGGACTTAATTGCATCAATTCAATGTATAAGAATAAAATTGAACTCAAAATTAAACTATGAAAACTAAAAGTATAATTTAACTTTTTTTAAAAGAGTAAACTACTCTAACCTCATCTGAATTATACTACATAGATTTTCTTTTTATTTAAAAATTTTAACAAACCTCACTTGAAATTAAAAAAAAAAAAAAAAAAACACTTAATATTAACTCAATTTCTAAAAAAATAAAAATTCTTAAAATATCTTTATTGTCTTATTATTATTATTATTATTATTTTAATAGTGACATTATTAAACTTAAAATAAATTAAAAATTAAAAATGAACTAATAATCATTCCTAAAATTATTATAAAACTAAAAGTTAATAGAAAACAATATTTATAAAATAGTGCAAGTTTTTTTAAAAGAATATGACGTTGTTCTTATCAAATTTAAATACAATTTTTTTTACTCAATTCTTTAGTTGTATTATTTTTATTTTTATTAGTGATTTTTAATTTATTTTATGTTTTTTTAAGTTAAATAATATGTAGTTATTAATTTAATTGAATAATTTTAAAATTATTATTGTATCATAATAAAGATATACTAAGGGTATTTTAACTTAATTTAAAATTCAAGAGAGGATAATGTAGATTTTAAAAATAAAGAAAAAAATTTGTATAATATTAGCATAATATAGGAAAGATTGTAGTAATTTACTAAAAAAACCCAAAACCTGCAAAGGTGTTATAATCCGATAGCGTAAAATTGAGTTTTAAGGCAATGCGTAAACTTTCATTTATATATATATGTATATACATGTGATTAGAAAATTAATTTTACACCACATTGTAAGTTGACTTGAACTTTAAATTTTCACATTATGTAAATTATAGGAATATATAAAACTAGTAAATGACACAATGAATTACAAAACAAGAGTACATTGAATATATATATATATAACACAAGATGAATTTCCACCATTCATTGTAACCTTGGACCTTTGACTTGATTTTTATTATTTTGTCTTTTCCTTCTTTGTTTTATGGTGAGCTGAATTTTTTCTTTTGGTACACCTTTCACGCTTTCTTTTCTTTCCCCTGTATCTTTCTGGATGCTTCTACTTCTTTCCTCCCATTTGCACCGCCTCTGCTCTTCTTTCCTTGTCCTTGCTTCCTGATTCTTCTACATCTTTCTCTAAAAACTGAATTTCAGCTTCTGAATTCCAAGCTTTGCTTGAACTATTCTTTTCAAACTTTTGGCAGCAGCTGCCGCCAACTCTTGGAAGGTCATCTGTTATGGTTTTCCTTCACCTTGGTGTAGCAACTCCCTTCACGTGAAGCGGCAGCCGAGGAGCTGAATTGGAGGCAGCAGCTAGCTGCTAGGCTAGCCGTGGGCAAGCAACCATGAGTCTTGCCAAATTCCTTTATTTCTCTGCTCTTGATGTTCATGAAAATATATATATATATAAAACATTGACAGCAAGACAATTGGGAAGAAGCTGGAAGCTAGTATTCAGCTTCGTTGGTGATGGGTAAAGGCAGTTTGTCACTGCCCTGTTGGTAAGCCTTTACCGTTTGGCTCCTCCTTTTTTGCTAGCTGTTTATCATGACCAAAAAGAATAATTTGTGAACAGCCAGGTTTCTGTACAGAGCCAGCAAGTTGTGAACCTTCTCACCTCCAGCCGTGAACCTTGCTTGAGTAGTCAAATGACTTGTTAAGAGGGCTTGGCAGCAAGTGGCCAGCAAGTGACGTCCTTGCTAGGGAGGCAGCTGTTGTGGCCTCACTTTTCTTCAACATGGTAGCCATTTGATGAATTGTTAAGGGGTAAATTTCAGCCACTAGATCCTAAGATTTTTTTTGTTTAATTACTCAATTTTAATGAGTTAAAAGTAGAAATTAGTAAGTTAGAAATATTAATAGTTTGAAAAAAAAAAAAAAAAAAAAAAGTGAAGTGGTATTAAGATGATATGAGTATAATTTAACTTAAGTCTTTAAAGTGGCTAAGTTAATACTTGTGAGATATGTAGATATATATTTATACATACACTAATGAAAGAAATCTATGTCTTTAAGGTGTTTGTAAAAATGTCTAAATGAATTAGGGTAAAAAGGGATTATAAAACGGATGCAGGGGCAGATTCCGTGGGTGAAAGAAACTCAATATTTCGAGTGTCTTCGGAGAAGAATTAAATTAAGAGTTCAAAATATAAAATGTGGCTTATGGTCTTGAAATATTGTCTGCAAAATTTCGTAGCTTGGTTCTAAATATGTTGTGAGTTATATCTGTTAAACTCTGGTTGGGTCAGGCAAGATTCTTGGTGTCCTGTTTTTGGTTCATGTAAGAATTTGAGTGGGTTAATGACAGATTTTTGGAAAAGTTTTTAAATAATAAAGATAGATATACTTGTCTATTAATAAACCCAATAAATGGAATTGGATTTCGTTTTTCCTAGAGAAAGTTATGTTCAATTAACTAAGGTAAGGTCAAAGCTGTCAACAATCCTGCGTATTGTACAATTTGAGGCAACTTCAAACAATAAACTGTATTGATATATAAATCTAAAAATTACAAATGATATACTAGTATAAAGTTACATGTGTCTAGTATTTTATAAATTTTACGAAATTGGATTTGGAGTTTTCTAGAGAAAGATATGACTATTAAAGTAGATACTGGTACAAACCTCAAGTTTAGGTAGTGTTAACATTCCTAACTTACCAAGTGCTTTCCAATCTTTTCTAATGGTTTTCCCTATCCTATGCTTTGTCAAGACACCTAAAATGCTTTCTCCTTATTAATCTTACCACCTAAAATCTAAATCTATATTAATTGACATGAAATAGCTTAAAGGAAAACTTACCTAAATAAACCTATATAAGGTGAGATATAAGTTTAGTAAGTAAAAGAGTATAACAATAACGTTTATGAACTAAGTAGTATTTGAAATTATGAATTTCAGTTCTGAATTCTAATGTGAATCTGATGAGACGCGTGGACGCAAGTGTGAGTGACAAATGGAATTGGTAACAGGTGAGTGGTTAATTGCTGCCTTTAGGGGCTAGATTATTATGTGTGATTATATGTTTATTTGAATATGTGTGATATATGGAAAGTAAGCTAATTGAGTATTTCAGTAAATTGCTTGAATAATGTTTGCTTGATATTGGTTACTGTGTTGACATTGTTTGTGGTTGATAAGGGCCAACTCGTGAACATTTTCTGGAAAATATTTTTTTTCTCCGAAATTAAAAGTCCAGGTGCACCTTGGATACTCTGATTTGAAATCACAAGAAATTCTGATTATGATAAATGTTTTCTAAATTGAGTGCTCAGCCCCGGTGGGATGGATTGTGTACGGAGATTAATTTGTTGTGCGGGCGCATAAATGCCCGATAGGGGTGATACTGTTGTGCGGGGCTGGGTTACTCGTTGGCCCTTTGATTGCTTTGTGTGATATTGTTGCATTGACTTAAATTGTGATCTTGCGTGTCATATGAGTTGTGAAACTTACAACATATACGTGCAATGTGAATTAAGATATGACTAATGTTACGCAATGTTATTACGTATGTTATATGTTTGTGTTGTGTGATGCTAGTACCCTTTGGGTACGATTTTTCACTCACTGAGTCCGTAAGACTCACTCCTTTCCTGTGGTTATATTTTTTAGTAGCAGGATTTCAAAAGAAGTTAACCGCTAATATGAGGTTTTGCTAAGGATTTGACGACAAAGTATGTCTCGGAGTCTTATACTTGAAGTTAAGGATGAGAGTTTGCAGTCACATTAGAACTGTGGGTGTCAAATGTGGTATGATGTAATATTCTAGTATTTGTTTTGTTGATGATGTGAACGGAGCAGAGCTCCTTATGATCTTTATATTATGTTGAGTAATAAAAAGAGTTTACAGGATTGTATTTTAAGGCATGTTCCATATTGTAAGGGACCTTTGCCGAAATTTTCAGTAAGTGTGATTGGTTGTAATCAACCAACTTTTAATGTTAACTTTTGTCTTTATAATTTCTTGGTTTTATTCATTGGTTAGTCGAGAGTCATGGTCGTTCTATTATTTGAGTTAGGGTTACGGATGTTTGGTTACCATTCTTCCGGCCAGTCATGCCTCCCTGAAGGGTGTGACAAAAGGCCTTATACATTTTTTTCTTTCTTTTTGTTACTTTTTTTTTTTTTTTTTAAGACCAAAAAAAACTTTTTTTTTTTCCTTTCATTTCACTATTCATAAGAGTAAAGATAGAATTCAAATCAAATTATTTGATATTTGAATTCGAATTTGAAGTTAATTTGAAAATGAATTCAAATCAAATACAAATATTTTTTAAAGTTTGAATTTAAATTCAAATCAAATTCTATTCGATATTCAATTAAGTATTTAATTTATTATTTAATATTTATTTAAAAAATTAATTAGATATAATTATTAATTTTATATAGTTATTTGTATTTATTTAATTTAAAAAATTATTACTTTTCCCTATTTTAGTAATCCTAACCTTACTAGTTACTACTAGCTAGCCTCCCCACCGAGGCGTTGTTTACTTCATAGATGAAAGACATCAGACTTTTCGTTCTTCATAGTTTCAGTCTAGCTAGTTTCACTCCTCAGTCCTTTTATATGACTATTTGTATTAATTAAATTGGGGTAGCCAATTGTTGCGAGTGAAAATATACAATAGGTATGGGATATTTTGTATCCAAGTTGGTGAAGAAATATACATAGTGAAATATCGGTTAGTCTTAGTATGATCATGCCTTAGTATGGTATTATTTTGTGTCTTAGACTATTTGTAATTTTTTTTTTTTTTTTTGTCTATTTCAATTTTATGTCGGTACTTGTAGTTTTTATTTTTTTTACAATGGTTATGTAATTTTAATATTCACACTATGATTGAAAATTATTTAGTTTTATTTTATTCATATTTTTAAACAAGAAAATTTTAGATAAAATTATTTTATGCAATGAAAATTCAAAAATTTAAATATTTATCAAATTCAAATTCAAATATCATTTTAGATTCAATTAGGTATTCGAATTTGAATTTGAATTCGATAGTTAAATTCAAATTCAAATAATAGAGTATTTGAAACTATTCGATTCGAATTACAATCCTACATAAGAGAGATGTTTAATTAAGAAGCTTCTAATTCTAAGTTGATATATAACATTTTATTTCACTACGACTGCAATGTAATTGTTAGATTTGTCTAATAAATAAAGTATAATACTAAATAATGAATAAAAAGAAAAACTAACTAGTATAAAAAAATTAGGAATATTTTGGAGCTTAATTTTGTATTGATAATTTATAATTAGGTGATTTTAAAAACTCATAATTATTAATTTTTTACACCTTTATCAATTATTGTTTTTCCTATCATGGGTAGCCATCTAATTTTTATTTTATTTATATGAATTAGCCACATCCAATATTTGAACGAAAACCACACCCTTCTAATGCTAAAATAAGATGAAGCTCCTAAAATTGTTTTTGGATGTTCAATGATATGGATAAAAATTGTTATTTTCATGAAATTAACAAGCTTACTAATTAAATGAAGAAAGAGCTAAAAAATTCTTTGGACTGTGTCAGTTATTAGTTTAATTCAATACGTGAGATGACTTTGGAGATTTTAACTACCACTCTTATCCATACAACCCTCAAATATTGTTTAAATTTAACTTGATAAAAAAAAAGTTATCTCGATTTTTAATTCCGTAAAAATTTATATTTTAAAGCAAAACGAACTATCATATGATATTAAGTATGTAATATTGGATTCAACTCCTCTAGAATTTCTTAATCTTAACCATTCACATATTCACAACTAGCTAAAATAATTTGTGACGAAGAGAGTGCTATTTTCCCTTGGCTTGTAAGGTAGAGCGTTTGGATATGTCGGTCCGTGCTATTTTCCAAATGACTAGATGTGGATCAGGCAGAAAGAAATATGAGATAATGTAAATGCTGGGGTTCAGGGCACTCTGCTTACCTTTACTTCCCCTTCTTCTTATATATAATTAAATTGACTACAAGACTGTATGTATTACAGGAGTTTCATGAAAAATCTTCTTCTTCGTGAACTTCTTAACTTCTTTGATATTGATGTTTGTTGAAATTTGAATACTAATGGATGAGATTCTAATTTCTAATTACCCGTTTGAGACTTGTAATTTGTAAGTTTCGTGTTTAAATGCCGGGACTGGGATGGGATGTAAGATTTACGGGAAGGACAAATCGGATTTGCAAGTGAGAGACAAGCTATTTAAAAGCAGTGCTAAGACAAGATGGGTGTTACTTTGATATTGCATTTGACGTGCACTTCAAATGTCTTTGCCAGCATCGATCAGCAATGATATCATTGTAACAAGCACATGCAATAGCAGAGCAGGGCATATCTTCTATCAGAATGCTATATGCCTTTGCGGGGGCAACTGGGCTAGGCAAAACCATAGCAGGTTTCTCTGCAGCTCTACAAGGTTTGGCTAAAGGCTTGTTATCGGAAGCAATGGTGTAGTTTATATATGGTATTTGGTGTTTCATGTCTTAGTCTAGTATGGTAGTAGAATAGTAAGTAGAATGGTCATGTAATAATATTTGCTGTTGGGCTGTAGTAGCAGTCGGTGGATTGTAGCAGTTTATATATGGATTTTCACTCCAACAATTGTATTGAGCTCTCCCACATAAATTTTTCCCCCCACCACCATTTTCTGTTTTTTGTTCCCTCAATTCTTCCTTATAGACAGACCTATTTCTGTTCTCTCTTTCACTTCTTGGTGGGCTATCAAGGCCTTTCCGTTACTAGTTTTTCTCTCCTCCTGGAGATCTACTAAACTCCTTTGTTCTATAGATAAAAGGGAGAGATGGGGTTTGCTCTAGTCCTTTGTTCAAATCTTATTTTTACCAAGCAAAAAGGGGAACAATGTTCAATAGTTACCTGACAAAAAACATGTATGGTAGAACAGAGATGTTTTAACTTTTAATTGAATAAGCATGCTATACTGTTGATATGATGGGATTATTGGTGGTTGTAACAAGGTTATCTGAATACGTAATTGTCTTATGTATCTGAAGCTATGGAGGAGCTGCCTCACAGAAATTAACAACAAATGATGCCTTAACCTATTTGAAGGAAGTGAATGACATGTTTCAGGATAAAAGAGGAAAGTATGACATGTTCATTGAGGTCATGAAAGATTTCAAGGCTCAAAGGTGGGTTCTTCATGTCTTTCAAGTACCTTCTTGTGAATAATGGAGCATTGTACTTTAAGACCAACTAATTCTCCTTATAATATGGTCACCTGGAGGACGGACACTGCTGGTGTCAGGTGTCATAGCAAGGGTGAAGGAATTATTCAAAGGGCATAATAATTTGATATTTGGATTTAACACCTTGTACTTAAAAGACTAACTAATTCTCCTTATAATATGGTCACCCAATTTATTTTATCATCCTTAATTATAACATTGGGTAAAAGTTAAGTTTCATCGTAGATGTGTGTAATTACGTTTTCCCAAATAATGCTCATCAGTGGCCTTCAACTTTGCACTATATTAACATTTGAGTACTATTTTTATTAAAATTTCAGCACAAGATAAAAATTAAAAAAAATACACAGAAATTGGTCCGTGCTGATCAGCCTACAATCTAAAGTCTTCATCTGCCCTACATTCTAAGTCTTCTTGTAATCAGTATTGTTTGGGTTCTTTCTTTGCCCCGTTTTTAATATGCTTATCCATCACTCAATGGAGAATAAAACTGAGGATCATTCAGTATGATCTGTTCAGATTACCTAGAATGCTAACAAGGTTATGACACCCTCCCTCGTTCTATATTTTCTGAAATACTCTCAAGTACATATTTACAAAAGAATAAATACCAATAGCATAAGAATGTGATATTTACAATGGAGTCCATGCAGATCAGAGCAGGCAGCAGGAAAACCATCTGCTGCAGCATGCAAACTATGACCATAACATTGCAAAGCTATAAACCAGAGGCTAGAAAATCTTGAAACTGTTGCAATCCCAAATATATCAAGGCGCCAAAAGTTCAATAGCTGTAAAGTGGGAAGACAAGATTCACCACCTAAGTAAGGAGTCGTCGCAGCCATCATGCATGCATGATGTATTGATCCTAGCTACTAAAGTTCCACCATTTCTTTTTTTTCTTCAAGCTTGAGGAAGGTAGTTCTGGATACAAAGCAAAATATGACAGAACAGGTAAAGACAATTTTACCCCATGAAGAGAATAATTAGTGGTACTTAAAATAGACCCTTCGTTCTATAGTTATATTTTCCAGGTAAGCCCACCATTTTAGATTGTAACCTCAAACATTCTCCCAACATGCATCATATAAGTTTACTTTGGGGGCAACCTGCCATTCCAAAACAGTCAAGAATCAGTCGGACAGAGTTTTACCACAAGAGATGGTGAAGTTTTGGAGGTTGACTGGTAGTCTTAAGGCCACTGACTATTATTTAGGTATCCTTCTACTTAATACTCCTAGGGACTGACAAAATAATAAATCTTTTTGGTGTGGCGGCTACTTTTACAGAGATTTTGATCTGTGGTTACTTGATTACCAGTTCACCTTAGGGATAAAATAGTCTTTTAGGCTTGGAGTTCCTCTGTCTGACATGCACCACGAACGGAGTCCACTTTCTTTCTAAGCATATTTTCTGTTCTAGAAATCTTACTCCAGTCTTATGCTTGGTTTCAGAATCAGGTTACATAGAAACTTCCAAAATCCAACTTAACGAAAGCATCTATATGCAAATTTTCCAGTAAATGTGTTGAATGCCTGTGCCCAGGCAAAATTTTACCTGCTTCTGGATAGATTGAATTGTAATGCACCTCTGCCCAAAAGCTCAGGCAAATAACTGCAAAAAAAAAAAAAAAACAGAACAAAATCAGAAAACTTCATACTTAGTATCTTACCAAATGTAGAATAAGACAAGCATACAAAAAGAACAGAAGAGGGGAACATTGCTCACTCTTTTTTCTTTTCCCCTGCAACAAGTTTACTTACTCAAAATCACCATTAGTTTAACAACATTATGTTGAAGTTAAAAGTGGGAAAAAAAATTCAGTGTCAAAAGAACACCTATCCACTATAACAAAACTTTACATAAGTTGCTGTAACATTAGAGCATGATAAGTATACTATACATTATCTAATGATTTCTCTGGAAAGTTCTACCCCATCACAACCTCTTCGCAGTCTGCTATTCTACAATTTTACATATATAAACCCCAACTTTGTGTTAGAACCACAACACACAGAACCATTTTTCCGGTACTTACTAGAGTTGAAACGAGTACTTTTATGGTCTTACCTCTTGTGGACTTCTGTATCTGTGGAAGGATCTCAATGTAACAAGTGTCCTTGAAAGAAGTAATCACAAATATCTTGACACCATACTGCAATAAAGCAACAGTGCATCAGACCTAATAAGGATCTCACGTTAAAAAATATATTATTCCATTCAAGCCATCAGTGCACAAAGTGCAAAAAAAAAAAAAAAAAAAAAAAAAAAAAAAGCAGCTAAACAATATTCCACAGAAAAACTATGAATTGGAAAACAAAGGAATTATTGGAACTCATACAGCTGACCTTGTTAATTTAGTAGATTGGAGGTGTAAAGTACCATAACTAATCAAGAAAAGAAAAGATCCTTTAAAACAAAAACCGAAGGGGTGGGGGAGAACAAACAAGAGTTAGAACATGACAAAGCAACCAAGGAGAGCTTCAGTTGAAGTAATGACAATCACCCATTGCCTAGATCTGGTTCTATAGTTAATCAAACATTGATAGCTCATTTGAGCTATTTGCAAACTCCATTTTCCCCATTTAAACTCAATATGAGAAACTAAGAAAGTAGGGCTCCTATGCAGTCCCACAAGCTTCATGGCCCTCAGATAACTTTAGGATGCAAAAGTTCTTTTGTCAGCAACAGCACGATACACATTCTCTCTATCTTGCAATCAATTAATAACTTGAACTAGAACTAACATTTCCAATATGCATCATTTTATTCCACATCTTCTCTTAGACAGCCATGCATCAGTTTTAATTTTTCAGTATTCCTACCAGACTCATTTATGCATATGTTCATTGTTTTGTAACTGTAATATAGACAATGAATTTCAGTAGGAACAATTATCTAGATCTGCTTTTGTAGTTCATAAAAACAGTGGCAATTGTTTTTGGTTGGAAAATAGTGCAATTTGTTTGAGCAAATTTGAAAACTAATTTACAATATCCAACTGAATACTAAATTGTTAAAGTAATGGTTCCTATGCCCTCACGCCTTAGTATATCATCTTTCTCAAGGAAAGCACAAGTCACAAGACATATTTCTAGGCTCTTGCCATCTTCAATGCTGCCTGAGTCAATGGATAGCTTGTTTCCAACCAGATATAGAAGAAAAGAAAACATCATATGTTAGCATGCTCACTCACAAAAGTGAACCTTGCATTTAAGCAAGCCATAAGACACATCCATAAAGCAAGATAATCAAGTCCAGTCCAAGTACAGTTAAGCAGTTAAATTGCAATAAATATTAGCTTAAGTACACAACTTATCAAAAAAAAGATATTAGCTGGCTCCATCAACGAATAAAAGTTCTACTTGTCAAATTTAGATATTGCTGCTTAATTATTATATTATTAGCAGTAGATAATAGCACTCACAGAATTTTCAAAAAGATATTAGAAATCAAAACCAACAACCATGTTTTATTAATTACTTGAATTTTATTGTTAAACAAAGACATCATTAAACAACAACCACCAACTATTACCATCTATTTTAATCATTATGAAACAAAAAGTAGAATAATACATTCTGAGAAGATAAGTTCATTTTTATACTAAAGTCAGCATATAATTTGTGAAGTCTCAAATCTCAATTCAGGCTTAGCTTACTCGAATGCAAAACCAATGACCCTGACTCTAACTGATTGATAGTGCATTATAATCATCTATAGGAAAACTCACCACATGAATAATTGCAATACAAATTAATTTACATCTCTACTTCCATGTGCATCTCTTCAAAAGTTCAAATACCAATTGTGTACCCCTCCAACTTATTCAATCAAATATTGAGGAACCAGTAACTAAGTCTTACCCGCCAAACTCACTATTTTGTAATGTAAACAGAGAATTCGGTAGTCTCCTAAAAGGCACAAGTTGTATCCCCGGATACATATCATATGTATCCGAGGAACAACAAAAAAAAAAAAAAAAAATCTACCGGATAGGACTATAATTCCACATACCCAATCTGCAGCAGCCTGCAACGTGACATGATCACCCCATTCACCGCTCCTAATTGATCAATTTAAAAGGTTATCAACATGTAAAAGGATTTTAGCACACCCATTAACAAGAGTGGAAGAAATGGACACTGTAGAAACATACTTGCTTATTTTCTTCAAATAGTCATTATAGGCCATAGGAACATATCCAGCGTACATTTCTGCATGAGACTTGAGCTGCTGACATGATCAGAGTGGGGAAAAAATCAAAATTTGAAGATCTCATAGGCCCAAAATTGAACATTTTTAGAACAACATCCAACCTGCTCAATGACCTGCTCCCTTACAAATTTGTGGTGCTCTGGAGAGCGATAAAGCTGATCTGATAAAGCACGAAACTGCAAAACAATGTATTTGATGATGGTAATTCAGTAACACTTATCAGATTGCAGTGTAACATTTGGCTTCAACGGGTAGTAACAAACACGTGTAAGGATATGAACTTCACAGGAAACAGAAAGCGAATAAATGAAACAAGACTGTAAGTCCTCATGGTCCATAAAATGTTTAGGTCTAAACATCATTTCTTTTATCTCTTGCAGGGAAAAAAATAGAGAAGCAAAATTACGCGTATACCCTATGTACTGGGCATAGGGTCAGAAACATGAAAAGGAACCAACCTGACAGTTACCATCACCTTGAATCTTACATTCAACCAGATCATATAACTGCAGTCTAAGAAAGCCCAAAAACTCATAACATTAGATAAAAATAGATAATAGCATAGTAAAAAATTATAAACATTTGACAGGACCACATCTTGAAACAATAAACATTTGTTTTAGTGACAAGGTAACAAAACCAGAAGACAGGGCATTAAATTTTTTGATAGAAATATTAAATATGGAAACTGGAGTAGAAGTATGCATATGGAAGTAATGTCCCAAGTGCACCAAGGAAATATCCATGCCCAAGTGTGTGCCAAAATGCAGATACATGAACACAGGTGAAAAATGCACAGAACATATATCAACATCCATCTCAGTTTCAAAGCTCTGAAGTAGATGTTAAGGACTACAATCTTGGACAAGGAATCAACTTTTTTCCCTGAAGGTGTAGACCAATTGGGTGAGAATCAAATTTACCCACCAGGCTCTCCATTAGAAACTTCACTTGGAGATACAAAATGCTCTCAGCCAACCCCATCCCCTTTCCTCATTATAAATTACTGCACATGTCCTCTATCAATCCCTTATAGGTGTTATGAAGCTTTCTCCATATATGTAAGACTGTCCAATGAGACCTTTCCATTTTAAGAATATGTCCCAAAAAAACTTTTATCTTTGCACAAGATTCAGTTTCCCTTGTCATGCAAGCCAAAAAACCTTAGTCGCCCATCCACCCATGAAAATTTGAAAATCAACAGCAAATACCCCCCATAATTCAAGAATCCTACAAAGATTTCATAATTAACTTGTAAGACCATTCAAGTTAACAACTAGGCATAGATACGAAGTAAACAATGGTCCTAATATATGTTTAATATTATACATATACAATATTCTACGTGACCATTCAAGCCAACTAAGATATGAAACAGAAGATGACCCAAGACCTGTCTAGCAGTCTTTGATGATCTGAAATTTCTTCGTCGTCTGAGGGTATTTTTTCATTAGTTTTGGGAACATGCTGCAAAGACAAACAAGGTATAGATTATTTGAGTTCTATATTACAATCTAAAATAGACAGACTGATAGCACATCTATCTACTCAACCTATAAGCTCATTTCTCCAACCAATTAGATATTATACAGTAGCAATGATGTTAGAACATTATGTACATTTCCTTGAAAATGGAAGAAAAATCAACTACATAGAAAACACCAAAGTTATTTAGTCAATCACCAGAAAGAACCTAAATCAGTTCATAAATGTTCCAATAAGCAATGCCGTAATTCGATTCCCAGAAAGATAAGTTATTATTAAATGGAGATTCCCAAAGAAATAAGATCTTATTGAATACATTATGTATGGAAGATATCCCGTAAACTTTCCCTCAATACAGTAACTAAGAATGCAACCAAAGGGCTTTATTTAAAGCACATGGGACTTGTGCCAAGAAAAACATAGAAAAGCAGCTAGATAACTTGGAGTAAAAAGGAAAATAGATAAGAACCAAGAAAAGAAATAAATAAAGAGGAAAAGTGTCTATAACCATTTGTCTCTCTCTAAAAATCTTCAAGCTGTTACTACTAGTACTAACTACATGAAATTATATATATGTAGATCCTCTGGCTCTGGCCCCTACCACCATTATCACTGATCTCCGGTAGCATGAGCTGGCACTTAGATGCATATAATAAGATTAAGCTATTCTCTTTACAACTGCCAGTATCACATTTTATCTCCTAACCATGAACACTACTATTCTGAACAATATTAAAGTAGTTTCCATAAAATTTTCACAAAGACGATTTCTTTGAAGAAAAAGTTTAAATTAATTAATCAAATATCTCATTGCCAGATTCAAGATAACCAGTGTCCCACTCAATGCTTTGGTGTGAAAAAGAAGATTTATAAGCTTGCTAACACAACATGCTCATTGTCATTCACATCACACCATGTTAGCCTTTCAGAGTTGACAATTCATTCAAGTTATCCAATTACAAAATAAAAAAATAACAGATGTCATATAATACATTTATGATTAACAGCAACTTCCAATTATGATTTATGAGAGGCCTGACAACAGATGTCTGTTGTTTCCAGACCCTCACAATCAATTACCAATTTCATTCTTCAAGAAAGCCATGATTACCCCTTCAAGACAGCAAAAGAAGCCAAAAGAGAAGGAGAGAATGACAAAGACTTTGCGACATAGCCAAAACTGTTATCACCATGACAGAATAGATTTTCTTGTCCATGCAAAACATGCTACAAATATATGACACAAAATAACAACATACAATATCAGGTAATATAGGGGGAAAAAAACTATCATATCACAATAAAAGTTATACTTACAGGAACTGGAACCATGTGATTTAGTCTTTTTCCTACTTCACCATCAAGATCTGACTCATCAGATATTTCCATTGAATGCAACAAGTCTTTACTAGAAAGGAGTTTTTCTCCTGGCCCAGAACATGAACCAGAAATCTCAATTTCACCCGCCACATCATTTCCCTTTACTCTTGGAAAATGGTTCTCCACTTCTATCATACTATTTGGCCTGTTGACCTCTTTCTGACAATTGTCAATTTCTGCACATTGGTGACAATCTATCATCACAATTGTAAGAGTTTTTCACGGACAAAAGACCAAAATAAACATAATTGCAGTTAAGTTCCTATTACCAAAATCATAGTTTCTTTTAGAAGGACCAAGCCAATCTTGTGCAAGAATAGATGCTCGCGTATGCTCATCCCCAACATGAGATAGTCCAGAAGCTTCTACACAATCAAGCCGTGATAGTTCTTCTTGAAAAGCACGAGCAACAGCCTCATCATTCAGCACACAAGTAGGCTCACAGTAACCTTCGCTCATGTATGCACATTGGCTTAAATCTGAATCATATCCAGTAATAATGCCAGGAGAGCCACTATTGGAAAGTGTACAAACATCTAAAAGATGAAGACCCCAGCGAAGGACATCAGGATCCATGTTATGTGCTGCCATGTACTGGTATAATAATACCCAGCAACACTATGCACTCCTAACACTAGCTTTGTGTGTACCCTAAAAAGTTCAACAACTGAAAGCCTGTAACAGAACAATAGAGTATTAATCATATTTAGTAGATCATGAAATCAGACGTGTAGCATCCATTTATAATAAGGGTGCTCTAAGGGCACTTGATAAGACTTTGTTTATAGTAATACTTTGCATTTAAGGCGGTAGTTCGTCTTGAACTAAGTGATTTGTGATACATAAATGAAGCAAGAAAATAAAATAGAAGTCTGAGATGAAGGGACTACATGATAACAGTACTCCCAGGTAAAAAAGATTGATCAGTCAGCACCCAAACATGGATAACTGACATTCAAATGGTTAACTAATTGAAGCATAATTTCCTCAAATTTATCCCATTAACTACATCAGAATTCAAAATCTATTCCAATATGGGTTTCAGCAAATGTTCCGTAGTCCTGTCGCCCCTGAGTTTGAACCATTGAACCACCACAACGACGAATGTAAAAGATAAAAGTGGCAACTTTATTCACTAAGAAATTACAAGCTAAACCTTGAACTCTATCCGTTGGTAAAACCTTTATCTCCACACAAAGTATCAACTAGGTAACATGCAACCCAGTAATCAGGAGAAAAAAAAAAAACCCTAAACCTACAATCCAAAAGCTCTCAAATTTCGAAAAAACCCAAAAGAAATCGCTAAAGAAAGTAGCAAACCCAGAAACCAAAAACTAAATAAATGCGATAAAATCTGGAAAATTAGATAATACGCACCTTGTAATCAATAAAATAGAGAATGGTTGAAACATCAAAGCAGATGCAAGGCGAACCTGCTGAAAATATAAATGGGTTAAAGGTCGAACAACTTCAAATACGAAAGAATATAGGGAAGATTGAGAGGTTGGTAAAAGTTGCCGTCTGTTTATGCGTCTTTTCTTGAAAATCCGTCCGTAAGGTTCGTTCCTTGAATTCCTTTCCCACATCTCAATTATATAGTTCCCTCCCCCGGAGAGATGCTAAGACCGCCACGGATTGCCATTGACGTGTCATGCCTGCATCGCTAACCGAAAATTCCCGGTCATAATGACACGTGTCATCTTTGGCTGCTATCCGAAACGGAACGTTTTCATTTCAAATTTTTATTTTTTTTAAAAATGCAGTCGAATCAAATCCCAATCAGTACGAGGATGAATAGATTTGATTTGTCCCGAAAAAGGGAAGATGTTAAAGGACTAAGAGGGGCCATGGAATTTTCTTACATAATGAATACTCAAATTGAAGAAGTAAGCATGCTTGCCTCCTAAAGTCAAATAATAAATTTTTGGCTTATCTTCAATATCAACGTATTTTTTAATAACTAGCTTTCGCGTGGTATATAAAGTGCATGAATTATAATTATAATATATATTTATTAATAATATAAATATTAATAAATTATTATAAAATAATTTTTTACAAAATTCTAGAGATTGAGAAATAATTAATTTATATTATTATAATTATTTACAATTTATTAAATTAAAATTTTGAAAAATTTAATATTAATTACTATTAATATATTGTTATTGATAAATTCTAAATTTATTAATATTTAAAAGAAATAGGATAAAAAAATCAATAGTCATAAAATAATTATAATTATATTAATATTAAAATAAAAAAATTATGAAAGTAATAAACTAAAAAATAGAATATTTGAAGCAAAATAATAATTAAAAAGTATTTATGTAACAGTAAAAACTCATAGAGTATTTAAAAAAATTAAATTTATTATATAATCATGTAAACTATACTCTAAATATTTTTTAATGCATAATATTTTACAAAAATTATTTCATAAATTTAAGAGAATTAAAAGATGTTATAATTATTAAGAACTTATTAAATAAAAAGTTTAAAAATTCAATATTAACTAATATTGACATGTAATTATTAAAAAAAATAATTTATATATGATACCAAAGTTAAATAATAATATTATAAACACGAAAATTATACTCTTAATATTTCTTTTAATTCATAGTAATTTTTAAATTCAAGAAAAACTAAAAAAATTAAGACTATTAGGTAATTATTAAATAAAATAAAAATTCAGAAATTCAATTTTAATTGTTATTGACATATAAATATTAAAAAATTATATATTTATTAATATTGGAAAGAATTATTAAAAAATAAATCAATAGTTCTAACATAATTACAATTCTATTGATATTAAGATAGAAAAAAAAGTAAAAAATAGTAGTCTTGAAGCAAAATAACAACTAAACATGAATAACTTTGTAATATTACAAACTCCTAAGAGTATAAAAGGAAATCAAAAATTTATATCTCTTAAGATAAGCAGGAGGGTTTTTGTGTTTATTTTTTATTATCATGTCAACATAAAAAATTAATATTGATACCTTTGCGTAAATATTTTTAAAATGGCAATAAATTGGGTTGAGAATCAATTTGACTTAAACGAAAATTGACAGGGTTCAAAATAGACATGATGTGCAATTCTAACCCGATCTGGACATAATTCAATTTGAATTAGATGTTTTTTTCTCCTTTTATTCTTCTACACTGAGTTTTTTTGTTTATTTATTTAATTAGCTACTCAATTTGACATGACCTAATTTAAACTGTTTTCTAATTAGTATTTCAAAATAAACACAACTAATTAAAATAATAAAAATATGACATGAGTAATCAACCCAAGGTAACACATTAAATTCCATCATCGATGTGAAAATATTTGTATCCTCCTGTTACATAATTTTTGCATTGGGTGTAAAAGAAATTTATACAAGAGTAACAGGTGAAAGGGAATTATCCTTTGCCTTCCTTTAACAAGTGCCTTGTCAGCTCCAAAAAAAAATAAAAATACTAACTTGTATTTTGGATATCTTCATCAGTAGAATCTTTACACTTTTTTATTTTAAAGGTAAATGCATTAATAAATTAATGGTTTAAATTTCACTAAATACTTTATTTTCAAAAATAAACAGACAATTTAAAAAAAATTAATAAGATTTAATTTTGTTAAAGATAAAATAAATCTTGTAAATTTTTTTAATTTCTTAGAATTGAATTTTAGTTTTATTGTTCAACTTTATTGATTAAAATTTAAATTAATAATCTTTTGGTTTTTATATAGAATATTCCTTTAAATCAAAATCCTAATTATATGTTATGCGTACAAACATATATTCTCAATATTTTGTCGGAAATTCAATTTTTATTTAAATTGAGTACTTACAACTATGAAATGAATTTTTATTTTTATTTTTTTTTAAATGATGCTCATATATTGAGCATATGAATTATTTCTAGCATCATATTTTCTTTTAGAAAACAAAAAAAATCTGAAACAATTATATAATGCAGAAAAGAAAAAACCCAGCACATTTTTCTTTTAGAATAACATTTATAGATACATTAATTCTAAAAGAAAAAAAGTTTTGAAAATTAATTAATTTTTATTTTTAATTGTCTATTATTATTATTGAAAAGAGAAGTTCTAAAAATAATGTGCAAAAATCTGAGTTATTAATTTATTTTAATAGCCAAAGATCAACGCATTTTATCTTTTAAATCCGGATCTCTTTTATGTTGTTTATTTACTCTCTTTTTTTTTTTTATTAGATTTGATGACAAGGCTTATTGGTCTTGGCCTCTTAAGATTATATGACGGGATAGATGCAGGGTCTGGTTCGCCTGTTACTTCATATCATATTGAATGCAATGACAGTTGTGATCGTCACTTCACTTCTTAATAGTATTCCATTGATATTCAACCAAATGCAGAGGCAACAGTATCACTTTTTTTTGGATCCTCAGATACGGTTTACTTATTCCCAAGGTCTTCTTAGGAACCTTATTTGCAGACAACTAATTCACTAATAGGAACTTCTGTTAACATTAATAAGCCTGGTTTTTGGAGAATGTGGCGTGGAAATCTCAGAGGAAAGTTTCTCTTTAAGCTTTCTGTCCTGGTATAATTCTTAATTTCTTCATCAAAAGGCAAGTTAATTGTCTGAAAAGGAAGATAACATATTACAGAGCATAAAACATAAAGAGTTTTTTCCATTTTTTTGCTAACCAAGCAAATTAACAGCCAACATACTCATAAATCACTTTCACCAAGTAGTTTGACATCTGAAAATTTAGTTGGAAAGACAAAACTATGATTCAGATTACACCTGCTCAAGTTCATTATCACGTTCAGCTTCCAAATGGCAATCAAAGCCTGTAAGTAGGTAACTGAAAATGTACATCTACATACACTCAGCAGTAATAGAAAACTCTTCACCATGTGTTATATTGAGCTATGTCGAATAACAAGCATTTTCTTGTTTAATTACTTTGGTCACCTTAACTTTGGTCAATATGTCCTCACAAACTTCGGTCTCCATGTTCGCCGAGTCAAACAACCTTTCTCTCTAAATATTGGATCCACAAACCTTTTCAAACGTTCTCTTTTAGAATTTGGGGAAACATCTTTTGGGGCTGAACTCTCTACTGGGAGTAGGGGGCTCCCAGTATTTGTTGCTTCCATGATCTGATTGATCATCTCCAAGATTTCACTCATCTTGGGGCGTGATTTAGGCTGTTTCACCAAGCATCGGTTGGCTACAGCTGCAAGTTTTTGGGCAGACTTGAGGGAATACATGCCTTCAAGCCTTGGGTCCAGAATCAGACAGAACTTTCTTGAGTCAGAGAGGTGAGGTCTGACCCATTCCAGGAGTTTTTGCTCATTCTTGGGGCGATTTCTATCCAAAGGGCGTCTTCCTGTGATGAGTTCATAAAGGAATACTCCGTAGCTCCACACATCACTTTTAGATGTGAGACGTCCAGTCTGAATGTATTCAGGAGCAGCATATCCTATAGTTCCAACAACCTGTAAAGAGTTGCACCAATTACACTCAATTTGTATATCCTTAATGTAAAGAGAGAGACTATCCATTAGTTATTGCTATTGACCATAATAATTATAGATACACGAATTATAGAACATACTTCATGAAAAGAAAGGGGGAACCACTTGACTATTTACTTTCAAGTGTTCAGATGAACAGCTGTTTTAAAATATGACAGAAGTACAATAGCTTTAGTGAAAAACAATGTCATATTACAATTGCTTTAGCCAAAAAACAAACTTCAATTGAGCATCACTACTTGCAAACTTGACTTGTTCGCCAACATGCATGTATGTCTGAGTGCTATTAATGACACAAATTGTAAAGAATGATATAAGGCTACTAATGTGTAGATTTTCACATACCGCAGTCGAGACATGACTTATCCCATCTGAAGGTCCCAGTCTGGCCAATCCAAAGTCTGACAACTTTGCATTCCATTGGTCATCCAAAAGTATGTTTGAGGACTTGAAATCTCTAAAGATAATCTGTAGAATAATATTTGAAGTTAGTTGAAAATGAATAATAACATGCCAATGGAAAAAGACAAACAAAAATTGGCTTCTCCTGGCTACCTAGTGTTGGTGATAATATTTTAACAGGAGCAAAATTACTGGCAACGATTATAATTTTCTAAATATTGGAAAGTTGTGAATTTGTGCTCAGTTTTCTACAAAATGACCCAATTCAGACCATACTTTTTTGCTCCGCAAAATTGGGAAAACAGATTCAATATTTACCTACATGGTGAAAAGATAAAATGAAGGAAGTGATCCTAAATCTACCACTGATAACAATAAATAAGAAATGAAGGCCTCTTAGATCATTTTGCCTATGTCAATTGTTAAGGCCGAAAGGAATGCCTAACAAAAGACTGACAATTACAGTATCAGACCGCTTTTTGGTGAAGTTAACCTATCAATTCATATGGAAGAATATTCCATTGAAGTAGTTAGAGACTTAGGTATAGATAAACGAAAAGTGTTACATTAGTGAGTATGCTCTTGATGTTTTTTACTTGGAAATATTTTCCAGTAACTCTTCAACGTTCAAAACTATCTGAAAAGGTAACAATTAGTAGTGTATTTAAAACTTTGATGGCTTCACCAGAAATGAAGGTATGAAACTAGGCTACTTGTCCTGTCAATTTGGCAGTCAAGTTTTGACTTAGGCAGACACATAAGGAGAAGGTGCATTTTGTTTTAGTTCAACCTAAATTTATATTAGCCCCTTGGGTCAACTGTTTATTTGACCATCACAAATGACTCCTCATCTTTATGGTGGTAGAACATAATTCAAAATATGGCCTGCATGGTTTACTATTTTAAGTGAACAATTTGTGGCCAAAGGATTGGATAATAGACTAAGCACATGATTTGGATACAGGTTCACTACCACGTAGCTCTGTGGATGAAAACCTAATATCATCAAAAGCTAATATATTAGGCAGCAATTGAGAGTACCTGAAAGTCCATTCCTTCGTGGAGGTATGCTAAACCACGGGCAGCATCCTGAGCTATTTTCATTCTTGTGGCCCATGGAAGAGTTGCTTGAGAGCGGCTAGATAAGTGATCCTGTACACTCCTATTAGGCATATACTCATATATCAGTAACCGCTGGATTCCTCTTTCATCATCCTCAGCACAGTGTCCCAGTAATTTGACAAGATTCAGATGCTCAACAACCCCTAAAACATTCACTTCCGTAACCCACTCCTTATGGCCCTGTTATGCCAAATTTAGATAGGAAACGAAACAACACATTAGTTGGAAATATGAAATTCCATTTAGCAAAAACGATGATGATGTAATAGCACTTCAATCCTTTTAACATGTCATCTTATCTTAAATTTGAGGAAGATAAAGCCCAATCAGTTATGAACCTATGACAATCTCAATGTACTTAAAAGAAATCATCACTACAAGCAAGGTAAAGAAACAACATCATATCAGATTTGTAAATAAGTTGAACTTATTTTGCAGTGTGTTCTAAATTACAGGCAGGAGAGTCTATGCGCACGGACACACACTTGCACATGGCACATGCTCATACAAATTAAATCTCAAAAGTAGTAAATGCAAAGGAAGACATTAAGTTTCTAGTTTACAATATGTGGATTCAAGTGGCATTAAGAAGGAATGCAGCTTTCATTCATAATCTATCAGCATATGACCTAAAACTGCTAAACAGTAAAAAAACATAAAAACCGAAAGCTCCCTTGAAATCCATAAAGATACACAAGTCCCGCCAGACTTATTTACTTGGTCACGGTATATCAGAAAATTTTGGGGGATTTATATTGGAGATGTAAAAGGAGGGAAAAAGTGAACCTCAAAACATTAACATCTATCCAGTTATGGACTTGAAAGTAAACAACAATGTCGTTCGCATGCTTCTTCTTCATGTTCATCTAGCTTGATGGATAAGGCCAGGCATACAGGGATGAGAAATCCATCTCAAATGTTCTATTGGTGGAAAGTATGCATCATAGAGAACTGGAGGACCCAGTCTTGCTTATACGTTATTATGTGTTTGAATTTGATCTTAACAGGTCAAGCGCCTTTAGACTTTTTCTTTTCCCTATCTCAAGAAACTAAGGGTGATTTTAATGACAGATCTGTATCCTCAAGATTTACCAGCACTGCACCAAAAGGTTGTATAAATAGAGTTGACACAAGCATCTTGCGAATGATCAATAAACCTCTCTCTAAATATATTTGTTAGGGAAAAGTTCAAGAATTCCCAAATTCTCCAGTTAGATAACTTCAAGAGATCAGTGACAATTTAAATCAACAACAACTACTGTTAGCAACAACAATGAATAGTAGATATAGCCCTCATATTAGAGATTTCCATTGACCAACCAAACTATCCAGCAATCTTCAAAATGTTGACAACTACAGTTCACCATAAGTCCCTACTTAAGCTAATCTGGCCCCCTCCCCCCCCCCCCCACCAAAAAAAAAGAAGTGAAGTCCTTCAAACGATGATGATTGCTGCATAGCCACAAATTTTATTGGTGGGGCTATTTGACTTTTATCCTTGCTATCATAGATAGTAATATAGTATAACATTCTGGTACCAATACTTTTATTCAAGGGTATAAGAACACTTGCCTGCAGTCCTCTTCTGCTGAGCTGTTTAACAGCAATATCTATTTTTTTACGTGAAACTTCAGTGCTGCGGATCACACCCCTATATACGCCACCAAACCCACCTTCCCCAATCATAAGGGAGCGGCTAAAATTCTTTGTTGCTGTCTTCAATTCTGAGAATGTGAATTCTCTGAGATTGCTCGGTCTTTGAGATAAGACTGCAAAGGACTTAGAGGATTCCGTACTGAATTCTGACACAGTCTGAGAATTGAATCCAGAATCAGATTTCTTCATATCACGGTCAGTTAATACTGATGTGGAAGTTGAGGAATGAACAGAGTTAGACTTTGTTGTCTTTGGTTCCCCATATTTCCCTTTGTCAGAAAAATAAAAGCACTTCATAGCTTCTTAATAAAAGGTTCCCTCACTGCAAATAATTTCAGTCATGATTGCATTAAATTTGAATGTATACAGAATTTAAGATATTAGTCAGTGCATAGACATATAATTTATAACTTGTCTCTCTAAATTTGACAAAGAAGCTAATTTGTTTGATAGAAAATGCATCGAAAGTTATTGACAGAGACGAACTTGCTTCTCAACAAGCCTTAGGCAACTAAAAAACAAATTAACTAAAAGATAACTTATTTCTAAACGACATGTAAAAGAAGCAAACCTCCATTTATTCTATTTTCACACAAAACTTTATCTTACATCCAAATTCAAAAATTTCAGAAACCCATTCTTTGAAAACTTAAAACTGCTTACAGAACCAAAATTTCAAAGCATATCCTCCTAGACTTTCCACTATTCTGGATCTAAGATTTGTTTTGGGAACCATGTTTCCTCATTGGTCAATGCCAAAAAGTTTACATTCTTCTTCAAAAGGACTGAGGTGCAAGAATACATACAAGTAACAATGGTTATGACTGAAATTATTAATCCCCATATTTCAATCTCATCAATAGGGAACCTAATAAATAAAATAGAAGTGATTTGAGAAACTATGGAATTATGGAAAACAAAGAACATCTCTTAGGTTTTGAATGAGGTCAATTGCAGAATAAGATTACATTCTTCATCAAAATTCAAAAGGACTGAGGAGCAAGAATACATACAAGTAACAATAGTGATGGCTGAAATTATGAAACCCCAGAACCTGAATTTCATCAAAATGGGAAATCAAATCAATAAAATGGAAGTGATTTCAGAAACTATGTAATTATGGAACACAAAGAAGAAGAATCCAAAACTTACCCTCATATATGTTCAGAAGATACAATCCCAGAAATAATTTGCAAACATTTAGACATCTCCATTTCTGGGGTTTGTGGGTAACCCATGACACAACGAGCTCCCCATGATCGCAGGGATTTCAATACGAGGCAGCTGGAATTCAGCTCACCAACCAATAAACCCATTAGAAAAAGAGAGAGTAAACACCCAAAAATAATTAAATAAAGAAAATGCAGTACAAAGCAAAAAGGTGGCTAAGTGTGAAAGGGTTTATGTGAAAGCGAAAACCGGGTGAGATTGTGGCTCTAGCTTTCTTCAAAAACAAGGCTGGAGACTGGGAAAATAACGGAGAATGAGTCATCTGGGTAGAGTAGGATGTATAAGGTGTGTATTTAATTGGGTATTTTTAAATGGTAGTTGGAAGTTGGAAACTGTTAACAGATTTCTCTGTGAAATGTATGGGCCAGGTTTGTTTCCAAAAGAGAAGTTGACCTTGCTCATGCAATAAAAAATGGATTTTTTTCCCATTGTTTCTTTTGTTTATAATTCACATTAGTGAAAACATTAATCTTAATCGCTACTGTTAGAATTTGAAATCTTATACATTTTTATCTGAATATTTTGTCAATTGAGTTAACACACATGAACAATCAACAAATTAAACCATTATACCATAAATTTTATGATATTTGTTCAGAGTTTGAAAATAAAAGAAACAGAGATAAACTAACATAGCTCATTGACATGGGGCTGGTGATGCAGATATGGAGGAATGAGCAGAGGATAGGGGAAAGGACACACGGCAACTACATACTATGCTTTTCAAACATGTAATTCGTAACCCTGGCTTAACTATAAAGTAATTTAATTCTAAAAAACAATGTTGTACATTATAATTGTTAATTGGTCCTAATTTTTTAACTAATAAGGATAAGTTTCAAATTTTCAATACATTAGAGAATTATTTATTTATTTACATACTACATATTTTGATAAAGGAGTGTAAAAAAAATTATGAATGGATTGAGACTATTTAAAAATGTTAATCTAAAATAAATAAAATAATATTGATAGATAAATAACTTTGTGCATTTAAGACATGTATTTACTTTTATATAAAAATAAAAAATAATAATTAATAATTAATAATTAATTATGTATGTAGTGGTTAAAATTATAAATTTATTAGTTTTAAAACATCGAAATTGGTAGAATTACTATTTTTTTCTCCAATAACTTATATATTGAATTTAAAATAAAAAGTTCAACTTAATCGCCCAAAATAATTCAAATTATAACAAACAAGAAATATATATATATGTTTTTTTCTTTTTTGCCCGCAGAAAAGAGATGAAATAGGGTCATAGAAAAAGAAAACACAGATTGGTACTTGTCTTTTAAAAAGTATTTTTTTTGTTTCCGTACATACAAAATACAGACAAACGTGACAAAGTCACAAAACATGTCCGAGAGGCGGCGAGGCCGGAGTCGACGTTAGGACGTGGTCTTCCTCGCGGGTCCCGCCACGCCACCTTCACTTAACTGGTTCTCTCTCTGGGGTTGCCACACTTCTCCTTCCCCAAATTGTTTTTCATAAGGTCCAAACCTCATCTGAGTTGACCTTAATTAAAGGCGCCACTTAGTCCCCTCAACCCAAAGCTCAATTCTTTACCCAAACCCCATTCCCATTGCTCCCCAAGATCTCTATTCCCAAGACCAGGATTCACCCCAAAAACCCATTTGCGAATCCAATATGTTCCATTAAATAAAGTTTCCAAACTCCCACTACTTCAGAATATCGAGAATGAGCTTAAAGAACCTCAGGATATGTAACTTCTGCACTACCCTTTGGTTAGTCATTGCAGTTTTGACCTCTTTAGAATTGCTGCATTGCCAAGAAATGAATGACTACGACCAAATTGACAACCCTGCCGTTCGTCCCCTTATCACGCAGCTGGTATATAGTCGACTTTCCAATCTAACCGTGGTTCTCAGTCAGGAAATCAATCATCGGTCCAGCTTCTGCGTCAAAGATCCGTGAGTCATTTTCTTTTTGGTACACTTATAGTTTCCGCTAACATGATTGATATAGAAAGAAATTAACTTTATTGGTTTTTTCTGTTTTGGGTTGATTATCCAACTTTGTCAAGTATTTGATGTGTTGATTCCTAGAGAAGTTTAAGGCATTTGGGTCATCAGTGTCATGGATGTAGGATTCAAAATTTTGACCTCTTTTCATTTGTAATGGATGAAATGAGTTTGTTAGCCTAAACTACTTCAGGAAGTTTAGATTTGGGATGCATAATTAACAATGAAAAAGGAATCAATATGCAATTTAATGGTTCAAGTTTAAAATAAACAACGATATAACTGTTGAGTCTGACAGTTCTCTCGACATATTGTAAATACATGGCCTTATTTGAACAAAGAGTTCTAAAGATGTATATAATAGAAGTACAAAAATTAATACGGTAATAATGAGATAATTTAATGAACTATTAATTGGATTTTTAACCCTCATTATTACTCCAGCTAGTTACTTTTTGCGGTTCAAAATCACTCTGCTTAATTTGACTCCATTTTATTTGCGTATGAAAATGAATTCTATTTTGAAAGTTATATTTTGTATATATAGGGAAGATGACTGGAACAGAGCATTTAATTTTTCATCTGATTTGGACTTCTTGGCTTCTTGCATTCAGCAGACTAAAGGTAAGAGCTCTAATAATTCAAGTAAAAATGGTAATGTTTCTCCGTTTGAATTTTGAGAAGTATCGTTAAAAGGAAGAACAAATTTTGTAAATTTTTTCTAGTTCTTTCATTTGTTTTATTTTTCTTTGCAATCAATAGTGGTAAACAATTTTTCAGTTAGAAACTGCTCGTCTTTCTTTTCCAAATCTGCTCATGTTAGGGCACACCGTTACTTTTTATTGTACTGATTCTAGTGTCGAGAAAACTTCAGGACAGTACTGTTCATGTTTTACCTGTTCAGAAAGGAGATAACCAAGATGTGAGGATATTGTGGTTGGTTTGTGGTAATTAGTAATTATTACAATTCTTTGTCCTTGAATACTGACTATGATACCGAGCATCAAATTCAAGGAGATATCAGTGATGTGAATTGTCCTGATTTACACATTTCACAGTTTACAGTAAAAAGGTCATTACTCAATGTTAACCCACTCAATCACATATTCCATCTAGCAGTTTATATGATAGTTAACACCACTATCGTGCTTCTTGTCTGTGATTTCCTTCTGCAAAGAAAAGCTTGAGGACCAAGGAAAGAATTTTTTCTTACTACATCTGATCTGGCATCAAAGAAATGAATGATGAGTTTTTGTTTTTTATTTTTGCAATCTACAGTAGGTTTTTCACTTATAAAGTTATAATTTCTCTCTTATCAAATGACATGGTGGTTCTCATATTATCACAGGAGATATTACACGGCGCTTGTGTACGACTGCAGAAATAAAGTTTTACTTCAACAGTTTCTTTGAAAGATCTGATAGTGCTACCTATTTGAGACCTAACAAGAACTGCAATTTAACCTCGTGGGTTTCTGGTTGTGAGCCGGGGTGGGCTTGTAGTGTTCACCCAAATCAGCAGGTTGATCTTAAAAATTCACAGGTGATCCCAACAAGAACTACAAACTGTCAGGCATGTTGTCCAGGCTTCTTCTGTCCTCATGGTATTACGTGCATGATTCGTAAGTATTGGAGAATCTTTAATTCTTTTGTGATGTTAACTGGAAATAGCTTCTATATGAGGATGTTTTGATTTGCTAATTCATCTTTTAAGCTTCCCTAGCGTATTAAATTTTAATCATCAAAATCAAAATTAGGAGCCTGCCTATCAGAACCAAAAAGATAACCTACTTTTTATAATATATAAATATATATAAAATTCACTCAATGACATATGTTATGCTAGTCCTGTGAATATGAAATTTCAATATTGATTGTACCCTACTCTGAACTCTTTGTCTGTTAAGTTTAAAGCTTAGTAACTTTGATGTGGAAAAAGATAATGATATTTTAGTTTGTATGTTTTTATTGTCTTATTTTCTTGTATTTCCCAAGCAGAAAAAATGCCACTTCGTTATTTATTTTCTCAAGTTGAAAATGTGTCTGACCTCCTACTTTTGTTTGCTTTTGGAATTATGGTGTTGAAGCTTGTCCATTAGGTTCCTATTGCCCTCTTGCAACACTCAATAAGACAACTGGCTTATGTGAACCGTGAGTTCTGGTTCTAGAGCTAAATTCTGTGCTCTTCTTCACTCTCTTGTGGACATTTATATATACAAATACTTCTGCAGATATCTTTACCAACTACCACCAAGGCAGCCAAATCATACATGTGGAGGAGCAAATACTTGGGCTGATGTTGGTAGTAGCAGTGAGATATTTTGCTCAGAAGGTTCATATTGTCCAACCACCATAAAAAATATTCCTTGCAGTAGGGGGTATGACTTTTCCCCCAACATTTGTTTACTTGTCCTTTAAAAAACTTGTCTAATGTCTTTTAGCTGCAACCTCATACTGATTGGGTTATTTTAAAAAAACAAAAGGAAAGAAAAAAAGGCCATTACTTGTTATGTTGTGCTTGGCTGCATGAAGTGGATATGCCCCTACTTTTTGGGAAATCTGCATGAAATGGTCCTTTGCAGGTGCACCTGGCTGCCATAAGGCCCATAACCCTATTACAAGAAAATGACCCTTTAATTGATATCTAAGAATTTGATTCATATTTATTGTATGCTCTTGGTGATTACTAAATTATTTTTTGTGCTATCTCCATGTTCATTATTCTGATGTCTTTCCATTTTGCTTATGAGATTTCAGGCATTACTGCAGGAAGGGTTCTACATCTGAGAAACGTAAGTTTTCACTTGAACTGTTATTATTCCACCTATAAACAAGATTGATTGTATGTGTGTGTCACTGATTGATTGTCACAATCTTTATAAGGAGAATGCATATGACCTTTTGAGGATCATCTTGTAGGCTGCTTCAAGTTGGCTTCATGTGATCCAAACACTGCAAATCAAGATATTCACGCATACGGAATTTTGCTCATAGTAAGTCGTTCACTTCTGAATAAGAAACTTAATGACGCTTTGCATTGTTAACATGGTGTGGGAGAACATCAAATATTAGTGGACGAAGCATCTCTATTGTCTATATTCTTTGTTCCTGTTCTGCATCCTCTTGACTTACTATCTTGTGTGATGGTAAGTCTGACCTTGAAACCAACTCATTCTTTTTGGTCTCTTTTTGGCTCAGAGACCTTAAAACCATAGTCAATATCATGCAACTGCAACAGATACACACATAAATACAGAGAGAGAGAGAGAGAGAGAGAAAGGTGAGGGTGGTGGGAGAGACCAGACCAATGACCATGTTGATATAATTTGACTCTCTTCAATTGCTTGTGCAGGCTGCTTTGAGTACTTTGCTACTCATTATATACAACTTTTCTGACCAAGTTCTCACTACTAGGGAAAGGAGGCTGGCCAAATCAAGGCAAGCTGCAGCTAGAAGTGCAAGGGAGACTGCAAGAGCACGTCAAAGGTGGAAATCTGCAAAAGATTCTGCTAAGAAGCATGTCAGTGGATTACAAGCTCATTTATCACGCAAATTTTCTCTTAAAAAGGACACAAAAAATCCAGAAAAACTTAAGATTTTGAATAAAGATACACCTGAAATAGATGATGATCTGTATTCACCTTCAAATTCTAGTAGCCCAAGTGCGCCTCTTCCGTCATCTGCAATATCAAAGGGGAAGAGAAAGGGAACCAATGACCTCATGCAGATGATGCATGAAATTGAAAATGACCCTGAAACATGTGATGGGTTTGATTTTGGAACTGGAGACGACATTGTTATGAAGAATATGCCCAAGGGAAAACAACCACATACTCATAGCCAGATTTTTAGGTATGCGTATTCTCAACTTGAGAAAGAGAAGGCTCAGCAACAAGAAGACTCAAATCTTACTTTCTCAGGAGTAATTAAAATGGCTACCAACACTGAAAAGAGAAAAAGGCCTCTAATTGAAATTTCATTCAAAAGTCTCACCCTTACTCTCAAAGCAAAAAACAAGCATTTGTTGAGATCTGTTACTGGAATAATCAAACCTGGCCGCATTACTGCTGTCATGGGTCCATCAGGTGCTGGGAAAACATCATTTCTTTCTGCACTGGCAGGAAAAGCATTCGGATGCACAATGAGTGGTTCAATTCTTATAAATGGAAAGAGTGCATCAATCCACTCTTATAAGAAAATAATTGGTTTTGTGCCGCAAGATGATATTGTTCATGGAAACCTGACAGTGGAAGAGAATCTTTGGTTCAGTGCAAAGTGCAGGTATGATAAATTGCTGCATATAATATTTTTTCTGATTAAGTTTTGTTCATTATAATTTTGTTTAAAGTATGGTTGGTAGCTAATAGCTATTTAGTCCATTATCCACCTTGAGTGTTAGAACTAGACAGTTAGGCAATATGCAGTTATTGAAATGATGAGCAACTCATGAGCTATAAAAAATCTGTTGCTTGCTCTTCCCAACCATTTCTGTGACAGCTGCTGTTTTTTCTTTTGGTAAATTTTTAGTTTTATTTATTTTTAATTTCATAATATGCTTATGATTCTTGAAGGTTATCTACTGAATTGTCTAAACCGGATAAAGTTCTGGTTGTTGAAAGAGTTATCGAATCTTTGGGCCTTCAGACAGTGCGGAATTCCTTGGTTGGAACAGTAGAAAAGCGAGGGATATCTGGAGGCCAGAGGAAGCGAGTAAATGTGGGACTGGAAATGGTCATGGAACCTTCACTTCTAATCTTAGATGAGCCCACATCTGGTTTGGATAGTTCATCATCTCAGCTACTTCTTAGAGCACTTCGACGTGAAGCTCTTGAGGGGGTGAATATATGCATGGTGGTTCACCAACCTAGGTAACTTTCCTTGTCACATCACAAGTTGCATAATTTGAAATCCCATGTCTATTTTATCATCTTGTTTTCTATGTAGTATATTCTTCTTTCCTATGATTTCTAAAAATTTTGCTTGAAGATTGTTGAATGAAGTCTTGCAATAGTCTCTCTGAGGTGCTTATGTATCTGTTTGGGTCCCTTCACTCATTAACCTAAGCTTTTTAGTTTGATGCTTTAACTTGGTAGCCTAAATTTTGTTTGTTTGTTAGGTTTCTATTAAGCTTGTTGCCCAATTTGTTAAGGTCTTCATGTGAGAGGGGGTTAGATGTTTTAGCAATAACATTTTTAAAAATAAAAGGAAGTGACTGTTACGTGCCTAAATTTCCATTAAGGGCTAATTAGGAATTCTGTTGGAGTTAGCCAAGTCTACCTTCTCTATAATGGTTGTCTAATATTCAGAAAATACAATGTGTTAGTTTTGTTAGTTGTTAGTTTACTCTTTCTCTCAAACTCTGCCACTTCCCTTACTCTTTTCTGCCATTCCCGTTGAATCCCTAGCCAAAATCCCCAGTTTAGACAAAAGTGTCTAACAAATGGTATAGGGAAATAGCAGAGCTACCAACAATCATGGAGGACTCCAGGTTTGGAAGAAATCAAACAGTTGCAGACGAGGAATTTGCTAGATGGTTGGAATCAATGAGAAAAATAATCAAAATGAAAAATCACTCCCCAAATCCACCAAGATCTGCAATCGTCAGTGGCTTCCATGGAAGCTCCTGCAATCTTGGAAGAGGAACAAGTGCTGAAGCAATATGTATGAACATTCATGGAGGAATTCAAGATTCAAGATTCAAGATTCAAGGGTTTCAGTGAAGTTGAAAATTCTTCAAACTATTACCCTGAATATTCTTCTTCTAATTCCTTTGCTTCACACACCAATACCAGTTCTTGTTCTTACCTGTATCAACCTGCATACCATAATCCCTATCCTTATAACCAGCCCTTAACCCAAGTTACGTACCCAAATTCTTCAATTTCACAAACCCATAACCCAAATCTGTTTCTTTATCACCCTGATTATGGGGTGGCTTCCAAAATCTTGGACAACAACCATGTCAAAACTTCCCCAATTATCAGTATCCCAACTCCTATGTCCAACCTTCAAATCCAGCCACTCACTCCTATGCTTTTCACCCTCAAGTTCCAATTTCTGGTTGTTCTCAAATCGAGTATTCATTTCAACTATGTGGTGGTTCTTGTCAACATCTCAACTCACCTAAACCACCATTACTGCATTCCTTGAATTCCATAACCACTAGACAACAAAGTTCAGTAAATCAAGAATCAAGGTTTATCAAGAACAATGGAATCCAAAGATCAGAACTTTCTGTGCCATTACTGGACCCAACTGGATTAATCAGGAGTACACAGATAGTGAAAGCTATGCCAGTGTTGCAGCAAGCTGGAGCACCTGGGGTTTAAGAGCAGTAAAAATGGAGTCCAAGGATCAAGAATTTATGGGTCAAGTAGCACATGCTCTTGGCTGAAAGAAAGAACCAGGGAAGAAGATAAATGTGGAGAAACTCCAGGTTTATTAGCTTCTCAGGTGTCAAATGATTCTTCAGTTGCCGCTCACAAGACAACCTTTCTTGCTTCCACGATGAGGATCTTGCAAGCAGCAAGGAAGAACAAGAAATGGAGTCTGCTCCTCTTTCAACAGAATGCAGTTCAGGTGGCTTCCATATCGACACCACTGCCCCTTCTCTCCTCTCATCTTCACTGGAATCAAACTCCAACAACCACCCATGCTTGCCAAAAAGCAGTTCTGGTTTATCCCAATCACTCCCTGCAACCATAAAGATTAACTCATTCCTGTTAAAAAATTTAGTTTCTGGAAGCAGTTCAGTGATGGAGGAGATTCAACACTCAAAGATAGGTGTTGGGTTGAAAATCCACAATTTGGAGGCTTCCACCTTGTCACAATGAATTCAAGAATGATTATGATTCCAATTCCAGAACTAGATTCCTGCAAGTTCATGCTTAGTTGATAAGATGGGCTAATGGGAAGATCTCTTTGCATATTGGTTTCCAAGCTCTCATGGCAGGAGTTTACTCCACATCCAGAGAGGGTTTGAGTTGCACACCCTTGAGGACAAGGGTGTTTTCAAGGGGGGAAATTTGTTACGTGCCTAAATTTCCATTAAGGGCTAATTAGGAATTCTGTTGGAGTTAGCCTATAAATAGAAGTCTACCTTCTCTATAATGGTTGTCTAATATTCATATAATACAATGTGTTAGTTTTGTTAGTTGTTAGTTTACTCATTCTCTCAAACTCTACCACTTCCCTTACTCTTTTCTGCCATTCCCGTTGAATCCCTAGCCAAAATCCCCAATTTAGACAAAAGTGTCTAACAGTGACTGGTAGCTAGACGAGGAGCTACAACCATTTACCATACATGATATTTCATCCTTTATACTTGGTCTTTTAAACCACCTAGTGTGCACTTCAAAATGGAATGCCGTCTAGAACTTGTCAAGACTCAAGCTAGCTACTGGGTTAATTTCATGTTATAAACCCATTGCATCTGTATGTTTAAGACACTAAAAATTACTTTAGATATTCCTTGTTAAATACTTGTGATATCAACATATTTGTACTTACATATTTCAATTTAATTTACATTATTTAATTGTTAGGGTTAGGGTTTAGTAATTGCAGATTATGCTTTTATTAACAAGGGGTTTTTGATTTATTAGGAATTATTGTTAAGTTACTCGTTTTCTTTACTTTAAGAATATCATTTTGGACTTTTGAAACCTGCTCTTAGATTCGATGGTATATTTTGAAATCTAACCTGTTGGTTCCCTCTAAACAAAAAAGTATTTATGGGTGAAAATTCTCTTTCAGCTATGCATTGTACAAGATGTTTGATGAATTGATACTTTTGGCAAAAGGCGGTCTTACTGTCTATCATGGATCAGTCAAGAAAGCAGAGGAATACTTTGCAGGCCTTGGGATCCACATCCCAGAGCGAATTAACCCTCCAGACTACTTCATTGACATTTTGGAGGGTATTGTAGTACCTGGTGGAAGCTCAGGAGTGAATTATCAAGAGCTTCCCATCAGGTGGATGCTTCACAATGGATATCCAGTACCTCCTGATATGCAGCAGAATGCAGCAGGACTTGCTATGTCATCCATGGGAGTAAATCCAACTAACGAAATAAATTCTGATGCTACTGATAAGGAAGAACAGTCTTTTGCTGGAGAGTTATGGCAAGATGTGAAAAGTAATGTGGAGCAGCAGCGGGACAAGATACGACTCAATCTTTTGAAATCCAAGGATTTATCAAACCGAAGAACTCCTGGTGTATTCCAGCAATATAAGTACTTTCTCACAAGGTAATGTGATTCAATCAATATATCTTTGTGGTTAACTTAGATATTCATTTTTTGTGGTTTGCTGAAATCATGAAAATGGAATAATTATTCCCGGATTTATCATAGATATGATCATTTGCTTGGAAATTGTGTCATTGATTTAAATGAACCCAAAGATCTAATAATCTAAGTTTCTGCAATGACTTCCTCAGAAGTTGTGCTTCAGAAAACAATAGAGTATGAAGTGATAAAAAAAAAAAAAACTTAAAACATCCTTTTCTGAGCATACGCTAGCCATTTCCTTTTTTTCCTACCCTATATCTGAATCAAACGGCTGGTGCAATGAAAAGCCGTATGACTGTACAAAGAGATAATTGTGGCCCTTATCCTTGTCCTCTTTTTTGCTAACAAATTACATCATGAACTGCAGCAATTTGGTTACATGAAGGTGGAGTGTGACATTTACTGCTAACATATATATACTATATATTGTCTGCATTTTATTTTCTGTAGTTGCTGACACATGATCTTGCATCCTTGTGACATTTCAGGGCTGGTAAGCAGCGACTGCGAGAAGCTAAAATACAAGCCATAGATTATTTAATTTTATTACTTGCTGGAGCCTGCTTAGGGTCACTTACAAAAGCGAGCGATCAAACATTTGGGGCTGCTGGTTACACTTATACTGTTATTGCTGTTTGTAAGTTGGAAAAGTTCATACCCATTTCATATTTCTGTTTGTTTTTATTCTTTTTTTTTCTCTGCTATAGTTTGAGTTGTTTTGTTTTGGGAATATAATTTCTAGGTGTGATTTAGCCTTAGTGAAGTGTTTTGAAGAACTTAGATCCATATTCAAGGGTTAGAAACCATGAGTCTGAATTGAACCTAATGGAGGCACCTAAGAAAAAGTACAATAAGACTAGGTAAGAAATTTGTGAGGATTTGATAATTTAGTATTATATAATAGGTACAACTTAAAACCTGGATCTTGCACAACTGCCACACTCCTACCCAAAACTAGCTACATGTTGATAAGGTAACAAGGTTGACATAAGTTACTTATAGCTCAGCTACTGTCAAGCATTGTCCATAGTTGTACCTGGAAAATTACTCCTTCAAGGAATTACATTTACAAATTCATAATACTGTTTAAAACTCTGATGGAAATGAAAGAAGAAATCCTTGATAGTTCCACCCAAGAACTATTTCTTATATCATTAGCTAACAGGCTTACACATTTTGAAATGAAACATAAAACATTTAAAAGTAGTTGCAGTAATGCTAAACTCTACTTTCCATAGCCTAGCAAACACTCGTATTTAACATGCAAGAAGAGGAACTTGCATTGGTACAAGTAACAATATTTCAATGACGAGAAATGAATATATATTGTATAATCATGTGCACTTTAAAGTTTAAACACACACACACACATATATATATACATATATATATACATACACACTTTAAAAACAAAAAGCATTGCATGACACACATAGCGGCTGTTTAACAACAATTTCCATTTTGGATTTATCTTTTTGATTTGTCATTGCAATAGAGGCCGCACAGCATCCATATGCACATGTTTCTTCCTCAGTCATGTCCACGTCTCTTCCTCGCTGATAGTTGTTGTTTCTTTCAGCGCTTCTATGCAAAATAGCGGCTTTGAGATCATTTTCTCTAGATAAACTACAACATTGGAGGGAGAGTGATTCTGGCATAAGCAGCTTAGCTTATTTTCTCTCTAAGGACACAGTTGACCATTTTAATACGTTAATCAAGCCTGTGGTATATCTCTCTATGTTCTACTTCTTCACCAACCCAAGATCTACTTTTGGAGAAAATTATGTAGTGCTACTCTGCCTGGTGTACTGTGTCACTGGCATTGCTTATGCATTAGCTATCTTCTTTGAACCTGGTGCAGCCCAACTGGTGAGTACGAAAAGGGCAGAGTGAAGATTATCAGCTTCCCAGTTGGACTTGATACATCATATTGTTTATATATATTATTCTTTTCTTTTTCCCCCTTATCAAATTATTGTTTCTTGCAGTGGTCGGTACTTCTTCCAGTTGTTTTGACACTAATTGCAACACAACCAAAGGATAGTAAATTTTTGAAGATTATAGCTAACTTATGCTATGCTAAGTGGGCTTTGCAAGCATCTGTAATTGCTAATGCTGAAAGGTATATGTATTAATTACCCTTTATCTGAATTTTCAGGAAATTTTATTATATGGCCTTTGGAATTCATAAAACTATTGTATCCTAAACTCAATAAAAACAAAAAGACATCTGATACCCAGGAACATGATTGGGGGAAGTGAAGATTTACTATGTAAGCATCCACATGATCTGTACATGAGAGAGCATGATCTTTAATGAGGGGCATATTTATTGGTCAAGTTGATCATTCATTTAGAAACCCAGCACAAAAAAAGAGAGCAAGCAATTGTTATAGAAATTAACCGTTGGATTTTATATATGCTAATGATAAGTAATTACATTGGCACTGCAGGTACTATGGAGTGTGGCTCATAACTCGGTGTGGCTCGCTTCTGCGAATGGGCTACAATCTTCATGATTGGGGTTTATGTTTAGGTATCCTCATCCTGATGGGTGTAATTAGTCGTGCTATAGCATTCTTTTGTTTGGTAACATTTCAGAGGAAATAAGGCCAGGCTTGAACTCATCATTCTTCAGCAATTCCATTAATAGATATCAATTTAGTGTACAACTCAAAGAGGTTAGTGTCTTCCCCCCTTTCATTATCACAGCCATGTTCGATTTTGTGGGGTAACAGTAACATGTAATCAGGTTTTTCTTCATTGAAAGATAAGAAATCATGCAAGAGGCAAGCAGATGATTGATTACATTACAAAAAAATGAGTTTTTGTAAGAGCTTTTAGCTGCTTTTAAGTATTAAAAAATGATGTTGCGACTATCTTATTTACTTATCACCCTTGTAGTTTGTTTGTATTTATTAGCACAAGGATCATTGGTGGAAAGTTACATCCATTCAGCCACATATTGTAGCACCATTCTATCATGAACATCTGACTTTATTATAAATGAAAAAAAATGTTCCATGAATATGAAGTTTGCAAAAAGAAAAATGTACCGTTTTCTCTCAACTCGATCATGTCTTATTAGCTAGGGGATAGACCTCCAATGGAAGACATGTCCCAGTATAGCAACAAATGCTAACGAAACTAGCAATTGTCATAGATTTTGAAAATAAGTCGGGCATATGTATGGACACCTTCAGGTGGAACTGAACAGAGAATTTGGCTCCATGGGAACCTTACCTTTCAATGTACGGTATGTATGTATTGTAAAATTGATTATAAGTGAAAAAGAAAAAAGATATTCACCAAAAGAAAAGAAATTGCAAAACAAGAAGCAGCAAGTATCTTTTAGGGCTCTTCAGATTGTGGAGGCAAGGACTTCACACTTTCACATTCCAAAATAGAGTGGGATGCCAGCAGATGATTTTCTTGTGTCTCAAAACTAACTGTCTTGGAAATGTCTCCTATAGAATGTCAGAATGGGAACTCTACAATAACGTCCAGTTTGACCACATGAACCTTTTGAAGCCAAGTACCATACGCTGAGATATTGCTTCTTCACAAACTTCAGGAATGGAACTCAGCAGATGCTGCTGTAAGGACCACCATCACCTAAGTACACTTTTCAAATATTACAATAAGTAGCAAAAAAATATGAACATCATCTTTACTGAAAAAATAGATGTTCCATTTTTAAGGATAACTTTGTTTTAATAGAGACATATAGTTGTGCCAATACCAGCATAAAGTTAAAAGACAAGGTTACCTAATCATTTCATATGTTACTGTGTGTTGGTCATTTCCAAACAATATCTCCCAGAAATTTTAGAGCTGGAACCCCTCTTATCTCTACATCAACTAGTGGTGCCTGGATCAACACCAAGCCAGAGAGTTCTGGATCACTCCGGATCATATCAAGAGCACGCATTTGGTCCTGAAATACTTGGATATGAGTTTTCACCCACAAAAAAATAATTAAATCAAGAATAGTACATTTGAAAAAGGGTTGTTTTTCTCTTTTGCAATTTATTGTGGGATATGCCCAACTTCTAGGTTGTTCCTTGCATTTACCAGATTTTTTATCAATAAATCATCTTTGTTCTCACTTCTCAATTCCATTAAAACTAAACTCCTTCCGTCCCACTTCAAGTATCACTTTACCATATCACCCTCTAATTCAAATCTAGCTTTATCAAATATTTGACATCAATTCAAACAAAATTTTTGTCTTCATCTATGAAAAAAGTTGGAAAGTTATCAAACTTTACATTTCTTAAACTCCACAATAAGGGCATGAAAGGGATAGAACATTAAATACCTTCCTTTTCATAGCACAAAACTTGCAATCTGATGCAGATGGAGGTAGAATCTGATTGACCACAAGCCTACTGACAGGAACACTTTCCTTCTTCAGTGACGCACTCAACCTAGATGACTCACTAACAGCCATAACCTTTTGAAGAAACAATTGCAAATTGTTAACGAACAAATCTAGAAACCAATACACATTTGGAACAGCTTTAACGCAAAATTGGACATTTTGCACTCAACCTAGATGACTCATTCTTTGTGGCACATTTGCTTCAAGACCAAGCTAATGAATTCTCCCACAATCATGTCATTAAAACATTCAATCACCATATTCAGGTCTCAAATTCAGGACAGCCTTAATGCAAAATAGGATGTCTTGAAGTGAGAATATTAGTTTTGTCCAACATAAGAAAACAGTGTTTGAGACAACGATAGACACCAACCATTTGAAAAGAAATCATCATTGAAAGACAGCTCAAGAGATAGTTACCGTTGGAATTGTCACTATGACAAACTCTGTTGACTCTGTATCACGAAATAGCTCACGGACTTTTACCATCCTCTCCCTTAACCTCTCCAACTTGTCAGCCTGTACCATAAAAGAAATATCTCGAGATAAAATTCCCACCGTATGAAACAAAGAAATAACTGCTTCAATGGCAAGAGCCCTTAGATGAAACAGAATGCAAAACCAGCTCCAAGGCATCAGGCTTACAGAATCCAGCTGAGGTTCTTCTTTCCCAAAAACAGATTTGATTGCTGAGGTGGCTGAAGTTATCTTTTGTTTAAGCTGCAGGAAAAAAAATATGAATGGATAGTATCAATGGCAACATAAATCATCAGCAAATCCATGAAAAGAAACAAATAACACGTTTTTAAACTCCTACATTAAGGTTGATCTCTTTCAATTTAAGAAACTACAACAGATCAACATGGTATGAGCCAGGGGTGCAAGAGGAAAATAAATTCCTAACTTTGGTCGCCTATAAATTAAATTTGATGAAACGAACCATATATGCATATATATAACCCAAAAAGAAGAGATATAAATATACAGATAAATTTACACATATAAAGAGAGAGACAGATCCATTAATGGTGAACTAAAGGAGAATAGAAGTAGAAGATAATCAAAGAGAAAGGGAAATAAAACAAATACTCAAATATCTCAATAGTTCAATTTATCAAAGCTGTCTTTTAAGATTACATCAATGCCTGCATATAGGCAAACTCCAATAACCTTACTGGGGCTAAGATGCAAATCCCTAACTTATTCTCAAAGTAAAGCTAATTATAATAAATTGCATAAGATTATATAATAATTCCTAGTTAAACCCAATTCCAAATTTATGAAATTCCTACATATTTACAAATCCCAATAGTAGTATTCATTTGGTATGTTGATCCTGCATCGGTCATATAATAATCTTGGCTGTTTAATGAATCAAGCCACAGAGATGTAATGCAACAATCCAGAAAAATTAAATCAACACCAACATAGGACAGTTCAACAAATTATGTAGAAAGCCACGTGAACAGCTAGCAAGCACCTAGGTGGGAAACAACGGCAGAATAGAATTGACAATTTGCCACTCATATCCTAGAGTAATTAGGAATCAATAAAGGTGGAACTCTTCCGTAGGACTGACTTAAATATATGGTGCTATTTTCTGAGGGATCACAATATACCCTGAACTCCACACAGGCAATTGTAAGGAAGATAAGACTTTCTAGCTTGAAGATCCCTTGCACTTCATGCAAGCAGATGGTCTTCTAGTGAATTGAAGTTGCAACTGTTTTTAAGGAGAAAGAACTAGCAAAATCAACGGAGAACAAAGGTGAATTCTCAGATGAAAAGATATTCATTAATAAGAACAAACCCTGCAAATGCTTTATAATATTACAATAGTAAGAAAGATAAAACAACTGCTCCGTGATTCTGGGAACTCCCACAAGAGTAGTCAACACTTGCAATTTAAGATATTATCCTTCGACCGTCTCAATTAAAAGTACCAATTCCCACCACTTTCCTGAAATTTTTTTGGTATTTGTGTACTTTTGAATCAAAAAAAATGCAGACAAGACTCTTCCTTCAATCATTATTGTGCACTCAGTTAGCAGAAATCCAAGGTAAACAAAAAGTCGTTTATAAGCTCAGCCTAGCATTCTAATGTTATGGTCCAGAGGATTCGATATCTTGTTTATTCATTTAAATGATCTAAAAAGCTAGCATAAAAAAGTCATTCATAATTAACTTCCGTAAATCTTCAACAATCTAATTGTAGCTTTTTCCCTACTCTTAGTCAGTGGTCCTACCTTCAATATCTTTCCTATTGACACGTCCAAGAAGTCTGGCAAGGAGAGCAGCCTTAATGTGTGACCCTGTTGATAAAATGCATCAATTTCTTACATTACCCTCTCAGTTAACAGACAAGATTTAAATTTTGTTTTCCGCTCACCGTAGGTGCAGTATCAAACACTATTCGAGTAAACATGCTATACTCTGGTGATTCAAGAAATTGCATCACCTGCAAGAGGCTCTAAATCAGTAGGCATTCATGGAAAAATGCAAACAGATTATCTATTGTACTGAAGCAATGTATAGGAAGTACATGCCTTGGAAATTGCAATAGCTTCATCCAGTCCTGGAGGAGGTGTGTCAAGTAGCTCTCCCAGTTTTAGTTCTCCTAACTTTTCACATTTAAAAGATAGACAACCAGTCACAGAGAAGCATGGATTATGATGAAGCAAAACCTAATTACATTCCATGAACATCTTAATGTTTTTAAGTTACTTTCTTTTCTTTGTGCAGTAGGTGTGGTACCTTAAGCTACACATGTATATGATGAATGCATTCAGCCAAGGTGAGACATAACCCTAGGAGCAGTGATTGACATCTGTTGGTCAATGGCTATGATTAAGATAGAAATTCTTCTTTGGATGGATAAATATAAGCTATAATTTCAAGATGTAAAGATTTTTCTTCTTTTTTTCTTTCTTTTTTTTCCTTTTTGATAGGGAAATGAGACTTGATTAGGAGAAGAATGATTACGATAGGGTACTCAAAACTCAAAATGAGGGGAAAAGGAAAACAACAATCAAAACAGGATATCTCTCCAATCCTGTTGGAAATCTGATAATGGAATCCCTTTATAAAGACCCAAAGAATAACATTATAAAGAAGCCAAAAGACACAATTTTTTGTCCAAAAGTATCAGTGAAGTAAGAATTGTTTATATAAACTTAACAGTTGAACAATGAATGGGACAACTAAAAAGTTCAAAGGGAAAAATTTCAAGCAAACTCAATTATACTGCAGAGTACAATTTATTTCATTCAAATCTCTATCTATAAAAATGATACCTTACATTGAAATTTGAAAACAATAAATGTTGTTAATTCAAGTAAATCATGGAAAACCATGTCTAGTAATGCTTATAAAAATTATATTCATGCATTTAGTAAAAAGATTGTCCATCTAAGAGGATACTATATTCCAGGGACTTGTAGACAACTTGAAGTTTGTGGTAGCTGTCTCATACTTATAGCTTGGTAGGATGGACGAAAGGAAGATTCCAATGAAAAGAGTTTTAGAGCACCTATGACCAGTGAAAGCCAAAAGAAGGCAATTCTGATGTAGATAAAGCTTTACCTGCAAAAGTTGCGGTCTTCTATTAATTACAGAAACTTTAGGGCGATAAGGGAAAGATACTATTTCTTAATGAAGTTGGCTCAGGTTAGAGGCAATCCAAAGGTACGGTTTAGGATTTTCAGCAAGATCCTATTCGATTATCCATTGCTGCCATTCTAAGAGGATTCACTTTTTTTTATTTTGGAGCATAACCAGAGAAATGAGAGTATTGTATGTTTTTTCTTGTTGTCATTTTTTTTGTTCTCTCTTTTATTTCAAAAGAGTATTACTTATCCTCTTCCTTGTATTCCCTTCTTCTATCAATTAAACTTTTTTTTCCTTACTAAAAACAAAAGCTCTACCTGTTCTGCAAGCATTCCAAGGCCCATCCCGTCCATGAAGTCTTTCACGCTACTTCCTCCATCTTTCTTACTTGCAGAGCGAAATTCTTCCCTTGACTTCTCAGGGTTTATCTGTTGTAGAACTATAACTTTAATTTACTACATAAATGAGAAAGAGGGGAAAGCATGATAAATAAAGCAGACAGGAATCTTCTATAATGGTCAATTCAGGAAAGAGATTAGGAAAAATAGCATGATTAGAAGAATTCAATGAATACATCAAAAAGCTTAGTCAGCACACCTCAAGGGCAAACAATGGAGAATCAGGTCCTTCCACCGGCATCAAAGTTCCCCCAGCTAAATCCTAGAATAAATTGAAGCATATATATGCAGAAATGCACATATTGCACTAATTAGCTTTAACACTACACCGGCATCTTAAACACATAAGCAAAACTAGAGATACCCAATTTAACCTGAGCAAAAGAATCACTTAAAGAATGTGCTGGATCAGTGGAGACCACCAGAGTAGGGTGCCCACTGTTTGCAAATTTAACAGCAAGTGAAGCAGCACAACTCGTCTTCCCTACCCCGCCCTTTCCACCTAGCATGTAATACTTTCGCTGAGTCCCGGAAACCATGTCCTCAAACCCAGCAACAGCTTCTGCGGGAGCAGCTACTGATCTTACTGTCAAAAGAGAATAATACATAACACGTGAATTTTTCTTTTTCTATTTGGCTCAACAGGAATCCGAGCAGAATCAGGGGTAGCATAATAAAAAATCTCTCTGAAACAGCATTTGCTCAAGATCCAGTTTGGGAATCAATTTTTGCTCATCTCATGTTTAAATAAAAATATATGGGTTCAAATTTGCAGGAAGATATCTGGAGGGTTGTACTGGTTTCAATTAATCCATATCGGAACATGTATGATATGGTATAAATGAAAAAAAAAAAGAAAAAAAAAGTAGATTGTAAGACACATTTAATTGGGCTTAATGCCTTGTGTATCATTGCTACATATGAAAAGAGTTCCTGAACTACTTTTCAGACTTGTGATATTTCCCATGAAAAACAATTGAAGCTGTTCCCTTCATTAGACAAATATTCATACGACAATTACTAAGTATCTGTACTCTGCCCATTCATTCCTTACTCTTAGCTTTTCTTTCTCTTCGCATAGTATTTATTTCCATATCATTTTACCCTTTTTTTTTTTTGGTACAACAGCGGGCCGAGGCCCAAAAGAAACAAACAACAACCTACGGAGGACCCTCTCTAGGAAAAGAAACACCAACCACATCCTGTAACAGGATATCCTTCAAACCAGCAGGAACATCAGACAAAACATGAAACCCAATAGGCCAAGAGATGCGAAAAGAAGCTAACTTATCAGCAGTAAGATTAGCCTCTCGGTAGATATGTCTCAAATCCACATGCCAATCTCTTTGTAACAGCTCCTTACAATTCCAGATATGATCATAACATTGGTGAAAGTCATTATCCTCTTTAGAAATGAGATTCACAGAGACAAGGGAGACAACTTCAGCAATCACACATCTAAACCCGAAATCCCAAGCCAATTTAAGGCCAAAATACAACCCAGAAATTTCAGCTGCAATACTAGAACCAGAACCCAAGTTAGCCGCAAAACCCCCTTTCCAAATACCAGAATCGTCCCTAAAAACACCCCCGCAACCAGCAATTTTCTCATTCTGTTTAGAAAACCATCAGTATTCAGCTTCACACTTCCAGTTGCAGGAAATGACCAACTAATAAGCCTTTCAATTTTAACAAATTCAGAACCATTGTTCAAAGAACTCCACATAATATCAGCTTCCCAACACAAAGTCTGGACAATATTAGGGGGAAAACACGCATCCATATCAAAAATAAGTTTGTTCCGGATATCATTTTACAAGTACCCTTACATCTCTACCAAAATTAAATCAAAAGTGTCCTTGCATTTAGAAAGCTGAAACAGGTACTACCAAGTTACCAATTAACAGAAGCCAAAAAAATATTGAAAGAAACATTAATAATTTCAGTTAAACGACAGTAATACATAACAGCATATAGAAATAGTTCAATGATCACAAATGGGTCATGACTCATACTGAAGCTCATGCCTTTAAATAAATCGCATTTTGTAACAAATAGATATTGCAAGAATCACCTTGGAGTGATTTTCTGAAGGTTGTCGCGAGGCAGAAAGTGAAACAAAGCTGAAGCTTTTGAAGAGACGGAGACCAAAGGGCGTAAAGCTTCTGGGTGAGTATGAAAGCGAACCCACCACTGCCATGGAATTTCTGCAAGTTAAATTGCGAAGAGAAAGTGAAAAAGTGGATGGAACTGAATAAGCCGCCATAATTTCTGATTAGCTTCAGATAACTCGCATATACTTGTAACAGACTTGCAGCAGATTCTTAAAACGCGAAACCCGTTTCTTCATATGGGCAAGGTGTTTTTGTTTTTTATAATTTTTAAAAAATAATTATAAATCTTCTTTCTTTCTTTTTTGGCAAATATAGACATATTTATATTGAAGCAAGTATCTAAACCTAATTAAAAAACGATTACAAGGTAAAAATATAATATAATTAAAATACAAAAAGAATATTGAAAATGATAAAGAGAAAGAATGTGAAAAATAAAAGTTATCTTTTGGATAATTGCTATTTATAGAGTTATTTTGACAGAACACTACTTTTATTTTATTTTATTGTCAAACAAACAAATAAACTAAATAGCATTTTGCAATAAAACCCTTACTGAAACGAAAGCTACAAGTAAATCATTTTCATTGATCATATATAACGTTTTTACCAAACAAACAAGAATCCCTATTGTCATCAATGTTCTGCTATAAAAAGGTGTTTCGAGTCTGATCATTTGCTAACCCATAATGCAAAAATAGGTGATATTCTCAATATTCAAGGTCTCTCATTTTAAGCTTACGGGCCACCATCTTCAGTTTCTTTTCTTTTATGTCAAGTATCTTATTTGTTCATTTCCTTGGTGTTTACAGTAGAATATGGGCTATAAGATGGTAAATAACTCTTGAAATAAAGTGAATTAGCTTTAAAAAAAAACATCAAATCTCGTTCCTCGGGGAAGTTCAAATTATATGCTTTCAAGGTTTACGTCCAGCTAAATCATCCACGGTAAGACTCAGTGTATCAACAGAACCTTTCTTCACTTCCTCCCCTCGAGCAGCAAGAAAGTCTTCAACACTTCCTGGTTTACCAAACCACCCAAGATTATCTGCCATCAAGTGTAGATTATCACAACCCCCACACCTTACCACAACCACACCTTTCTCGTATGATTCGCGACAAACTGTCTTAACGGATCTTGTTTCGCAGACCTTGCAAGTAAAGATCATGGCAAGATCATGTCTTGAGGATGGTCTCAAGTTGGAGTTAGCAGAAAACTTCACAGCAGATTTATCTTCACTGTCTGTGGGGAGAGAAACATATTCTGCATCAGAACTGGACTTTAACATGCTAGCTTCACGACTTTCCAAGTCTTTACCATCATGACTGCTCCTATTTGATTGTGTCTGGATTTCCCTTTCATAAAACCCAAATCTGTTCAAGATTGCACTAGTAGAAGGAAAAAATTGCCAAGAGGGAGCTGCCAGCAAAAAATAATAATTATATATCTATATAAAAGGGCTCACCCGGTGCACAAAGTGCTCCCCGGCTATTGCGGGGGTAGGGGAAGGGTGGGCGCACATGTACGCAGCCTTTCCCTTACATTTTTGCAAAGAGGCTGTTTCCACGTCTCGAACCCGTGACCTACGGGTCACCAAAGGAACAACTTTACCGTTGCGCCAAGGCTCGCCCTCAAAAAGGGCTCACCCGGTGCACAAAGTGCTCCCCGGCTATTGCGGGGGTAGGGGGAGGGTGGGCGCACATGTACGCAGCCTTTCCCTTACATTTTTGCAAAGAGGCTGTTCCACACCTCGAACCCGTGACCTACAGGTCACCAAAGGAACAACTTTACCGTTGCGCCAAGGCTCGCCCTCTATTATATATCTATATATATATATATATATTAATAAGAAGAATTCTCAAACCTGAAACACAAGCATCACGATACAAAGATACAAATACAGAACGAAAGAAAACAAACTAGAAACCTCTTCACACACAGGAAATTAGCAAACACAAATGATGATTAACAAGAACGAGAAGCTAAAAGACAGAAACACGCATAGCTACATATATTTGACTAGGACACAGAATAGTAACTTAAGTTTAAGCAGAACACCATGAGACGTGAAAGAAAGATATCCATATAAACCCTGTAAAGAAAAGTTAAAGGAACCAAGAGGATCAGAATCTATTTATAACTTCCTGGGGGTGGGGATGACTAAACACAGCTCTTCAACTGAGTCTTAAATCTCAAACTAGTTGGGGAATGACTGAACACAGATAATTTAAAATTTAATTTACCTCTCTTAACTGAAGGTCTTCGTTAGTCTCTTCACCTCTTTGTTCTAAATATACTGCTAGCGTATGTCCAACTCTTTATAAGTATTGGAGATTGATAAGTAAAAATCTATATATAGAGAACCAAAATAGCAGTTCCATTGACATAGATTTTTCATTGCTTTTGACACAAACACCAGAAAGAAACATATCCAGGTGAAGTTAACAGGTTCTCCAAGTTCAAGGGGTCCCTTCTAACAACAAGTGCAGGACAGGAAAAACATTCATACTAGTTTATCCATTGCATTTGACTCCAGAGTATGGAAACAGACAAAAGAAGATAAAAACACATTCATGAATATCCTAATTCCTAAAGCATCCTAGTGGTATTGTAAATGCTGATAGTTATTAATTTGAGTTTCCAAGTTCCAAAAAAATTGTTAATATGTTTCAATACAATCAACTTAGTAAAGCATGACACTTTCAATGATGGCCAAGAACCAAAATCCAACCTCATCATAGATCATTAATTGTTACATAAAAATTTAAAACTTCATGAACCCATAGCAGACTCTCGAGGAATAAGAAATCTGATAGCATGGAAACATGAAAAAGAGGACAAGCAATCATCATATATTCAACACCTATGGTGTTATCAATGACTACATGCATGGGATGCCACTAGGAACGCGAAGCTTTCTACAGAATCACACTAGTTAGAGAGGTTCATGTCATATACTCTCTCCGATAGGAAAAGAAATTATATAGTTGCACTCCAATGCTTTGTGCGGTTGTAGTTAAGGAGCCACATGCAATCAGTAGAAAATTTCAGAAAGGATCCCTTTGATGTGTTTGGTTTCATCCTAGACTGGTTTCAATAAAAAAGAATTAATAGAAAAAGTTGACACATATCATTGGAAGCAGCTTTCAGAAAACAGTTCTACAAAACTAAGAAGCCTTGACTATGCAAACCATCAATTTAGGAAGAAAACTTTACATCAATACAGCAGCTAAGTATACATTTTGTATTTCATTAACTTCTGAAAAAAATAGCCAGAAGGTTCAACACACTGCAATTTATGTCTTCAGTTTTCCTAAAAACACTCACATAGCAATCGACCCAATAACTAAAGAAACTAGTCAAAAGTCACAACCAACTGGGCACCAATATTAAATCATCCAATTGCAATAAAAACTAGAACTTTGCGCAAAACCTCAATAGTAAGTATCAAGCAAAGCATAAACGAAAAAAACCAAATATAAGCTCAGTAATACATTGAATATGGATTAAGAACCATTTCTAGGGTTTTCAAAGGAAGGTAAGAGAGTTGGGTACTTACATGACAGGAGAGGATTCTGAGGCTGGTTTCGCTCAAAGAGCGAGATCAATCGCCTCTGCAAAATCCTAGCTGCCATGGGAGGACAATTGTTTAGTGCGAAGGATTATACTATCTGATGATACGAAATTTATGAACATAGTAAGCCGCGAGTTTTGAGTTTTTTTATGTTTTACTCTGTCGTCTTTTCGGACAAGATTACCCCTCATTTCCTGACGCACAAGGAACACAACATATTGGGTTTTTTTTTTTTAAAAAAAAAAAAAAAAAAAAAAAACTTCCGATCAGATTCAGGGCATTAAACGGAAAAAATAAAAAACATGTAATGTTTATTCTCCAGTCTTCACTACCTTATATTGATACATAAAGTGTATAAAAGATACCCAAATTCTCAATTTCTTACATAAAGTTCAATTTTGTTAATCAAATGTATTGAAGATTTAATTTCTACCAGATAGAATATGTTTAGAGAGTTAGTGTTTATAAATAAATAAATGTGCATAAATGATAGAATATGAAGATTCAAATTTGGCCTAATGATAAAAAAAAAAAAAATGTGAACTTCTTTCGTTAATTATGTTCTAAACTTCTTGAAAAGATGTAGAAATAAAATTATCATCTTCATAAATTTCTTATTTGACACCACCTATTGATACATTGTTTAGATTGTACAAAAATTTCAACATATAATCTAATCTATGTATCAATTGATAAATTTTCATCTCTTAATTATTTTTATGGAGACTTGACCCCGACACCATCTATTGATACATAGATGATACAAATTTCTATGTATCAATTTTGTTAAATTGTCATTTTTATAATTTTTACCAGCATTCAAATATCTTTAGAAAGTTAGATTATACATACTATTTATCAATTCGTTGATCATGTCACATTTAAGCTTTTGATATTTTTAAAGATTGACCAAATTAGTTAAAAATTTATTTTAATATACTTCATAGATAAAATTAAATTTTCATGTGGCAAAATTGAGGGTTTGAGTATAATATTTCATGTACCGAAATAATTAATCAGTTTTTTTTTTCTTATGTAAATAAACAAGCTAAACAACCAAAAAAATAAGCTAACCAATACAATATAAAGATAATCTTAAGAAATAATGAAGTAAGTTTCACAAGAGAGTGAGATAGGCGAGAAAGAAGAGATTCAAGAGAATTATGTTGCTTTTAAAAGTTATAATATATAAAAATTGTTTAGTTAATTATTTTGAAAAATCATTAGTACTTTATGTTTTTAAAAGTTAGTTGGTACTTGTTAATAAATGTATTTGTGAAGTTTAAAATTACAATAATTTCTTTTCAAAAAAATGACAATATTACTAAATTCAGCCAAAGTTTATAAATCATTTTTCATTATGATTGAACCGAAATTTTTACTTCACCTATTATTTAGTTGTAGTTTTAATTCTACCTATTTATCATATTTGTTTCTTATATATTTTTAAAAATCATTAACTAATTGTGTAGTTGTTTTCTAAAAATAAACCATCGAAGGCAAAAAGGGCACAATATTATTGGTAATAAAAATAAAAAAAATTACACAAACACACAAAAACCAAAATCAAGTTTTTCTTGTACATTAGTTTCATATTCACAACATATACAATTATCAACATATGTTTTAAATTGTTCAAAAGAATCCATGTTTAAAATTATATAAACAAACGAAACAGGGTTGGCAACTCTGTTTATAAAGTTATGGAGAAAAATTATATTTTGAAAGGAAGAGAATCACTCTCCAAAAGAAATTAACAATGAAGTAACAGAATAACGTCATCGAGGAGCCAATGAAACCGAAAAGTCAATGGGCATCCCAATCTGCTCCGCCCAATTCTTGGATTCCAAATACAGCTTCGAAACCAAAGCCGCAACCCGACCCATATCTGGCCTCTTTTCAGGATCATCTCCCACACATTCCAACCCGACCCACACCATCTTCTCCGCTACCTCCACCGGGAACGAATCCTTTAACCTCTTATCTATCCACTTCCTCACACCACCAACTTCCGCCACAGCCTCTCTAGCCGGGTCGATCACGCTCAGCCTTTTATACCCACCGCCGCCGTTTTCGTTAAATTTATATTTCAGTGCCTCCTCCCCACACAAAAGCTCCAAAACCACTATACCAAAAGCATACACGTCTGTTTTCTGGGTTGCGATTCCTGTAACCTGCAACTCCGGCGCCATATATCCCCTCGTCCCTTCGAATTTCACTGTTCTACTCTCATACCTCTTCAATTCCTTGGACTTCGTAGAGTCCGATACCGGTGGATTATCAATCAAAATTTCACCGCACAACTCGGAGGTTCCGAAATGGCAGATTTTCGCGTTCATTGTCTCCTCCGTGACGATTATGCTGGAGCTCTTGATGTGGTTGTGAATGAAATTGGAGCTCACGCCAGCGAAATGGTGAATGTAATCGAGACCGTGAGCTAAATCGGTGGCGATTTGCATCCTAGAAAGCCAATTTGATAGAACAGTGAAGTTGGGGTTTCTAGAGTTTCGAAGACAATCCGCGAGATTCACACCTTGAACGAAGTCATACACAAGGTAAATGTAGTTCCCGGAGACAGATGCACCGAAGAGCTTGATCAAACTACTATGATGACTCCTGTATATAACCGACAACCGTTCCCGGAGCTCCGGCAACTCCATTGGACGACGAAACTTGCGCTGAAACACTAACACCTCCTTGTTTCGAATCGAGCATCGCCAAGCAGCGGATGAGGAAGACGAAGAGAATTTATCAACGCGAAAATTTCTGGTAGCGGCGCAAATTTCGGAGAATTCATAAATGTGAGGGTTCTCAGGTAAAGAATCCCTGAGACTAGTAAGCGAAGCACGGCTTGAAGACGAGGATTTGGACCAGTCCTTGTTGTAGCTTTTGGAGTCCGTGGTGAAGTTGTTGCTGGGCAAATTCCCGAAGGAAGAAGGAACAGCGCTACGGCCTGAAGCAGAAATGGAGGTTCGTGAGGTCCGTGATCTTGGGCTCCTGGAATCAACCACGTCCGTACTGGCTTTCGTCTTGCACATTGGGGAAGAATCCCTGTAAATTTAAAATGAAAATTTAGGGTTTTTACTAATGTGCGCTGGCGGAAGAGGCGTATCATAGCAAAGATTGAAGTTGAAGCGAGATTCGTTTTGGCTTTGATTGTTATTCAGGGAAGGAGAAAAGAGAAAATAGGTTTTGGAAGGGAGAAGTTTGGTCGTCTTCAATTTTTGTGTTTGAATTTTAGACAAAAATTACACGTCATGCTGTTCCGTGGAATCGTCATGTGGCCCTAACGCGTTAAAGAAAAGAAAAAGAACTAAAAGTTGAATCTGTGAACCACTCCACTCGTGTCATCAAAAACTTTGTACTGCTAGACTTGATCTCCCTAAACATAAAATAAATTACTAAACTTACTAATCTTTAACATTTCTGCAGAATAAAATAACAACTTTTAATTAGATATAATCAGACGAGAAGAATAAATATCTTATATTTATGTATTCATAACACTTGTATAAAGTCACGGCAAGTATAACGATGACTAGTCCCTGTTTGACACCAAGAGCAATAAAAAAAAGAAATTACTATTTTTGAAGAATGAAAATTTTATACCAACACCAGTCTACAAAATTTGCTTAGTATGATCAGATGAGAAGAATAAATATCTTATTTTTATATATTCATAACTCAAATAAAATGATGACTAGTTCAAGTTTGACACCAAGAGTAATAAACAAAAAAATACTTATATCATCCGTCATTAATTATTATGAATTTTTTTTTTTTTAGAAGTCCTTATGTTAGTTATCTTATTCAACTTTTATTATTATTATTTTTTAATGTCTAATTTTTATTAAATTTTTTATTTTTTTCCTAGATTTTTTTGTTTTTTTACAAGGCTATTTGTCTTAAACTTTTCAATTTCTTTCATATATACTATATTTTTATCTTATCTTTTAGATTTTTTTTTTTCTGTAAAGCTCTTTAATCAAGTAATCAACTCTTATTATTTATCTCTTAGAAATTTTTTTCTTGTAAAACTCTTTAATCCCCTAGTTAACATTTTAGTACTTCTCTTTCCTTATGTGATTTTGATTAGATTTTTTTTTTGTACTTGTCTACTTTTCCTAAACTCTTTACCTTTTTATTTTTTTATTTTTAAATTCACCTTAAAAGTCTAATATATTTTTTAACAAAAAATAATAATAATAAACATATATATATATCTACATATTTTAATTATTATTTTTTTTACTCCATACAATTTTTTCTCTCTACATTTTCTTGTAAATTGTATTTTTAATTAAACAAAACCTTTATCTTTTTGTTAAAATAAAACATTTGGGTATTTTTTTTAGTAACTAATATTGTATATTAATGTTTTAAATCATTAATTTTAAGTTTTTCTCGTTAAGACTGCATATTCTAATAATAAAATCAAATTTACCAAAAATAATAATAAATTTAGACAATATTTACTTAAAAAGGAAAGAGAAATTAAAAATTAAAAATTTTTGTACAAGACAAGTCATATAAAATAAATAAAAATATTTTAAAAAAAGAAAAAACTCGTGTCAATTTATAAGATATAGCTCCAAAAAATTTAGTTGTAGCAATAATAGCCCCTTACAAAAAAAAAAAAAAATTGCTCTTTTTGAAAAATGAAAATGTTACATCAGTGCACAAAATTTGCTTAGCATAATAATTATCAATTACAAGTTAATTAATAATGTTTGAAACATAGACATTCGTTTGCTCAGTGAGAAGCCAAAAAACAAACAGATAAATAAGTGAGGGGTCCAATTGAAAAACTCATTTAGATGGCCTCTTATGCTGCAAACTTGTTCACGTTGTTCTTGATTCAAGCAACAAGTTTTTTATGAACCAACAGTGGGAATTGGGTTAAGAGAAATTTCAATGATGGATGGATGTTCTTAAAGCAAAAAGATTTCAGTCAATGAAGAAAAAAAATATAAATAATAAAAGACTACATTCAATGAAGGAAAAAAAAGAGAGAAGAATTTCAGTCAATCTATTTTGCAGAATTCTAAATTCCACTAGAGAAAATGGATGGTGTTGGTGGCTAAGATTCTACAAATGCATGACCCAAGTGATCCACTCAAAGGCACAGAAGTGCTGCTGACTCAATTCAAAAATAGTTGAAGAGGTTACACCAATCCTTATGAAAGAGGTTGCAAGATCGGCAAAATAGAACCCTGAAGAATCTTCTAGGTCCTGCTCCATTAATTCTAAAATTGGTTTAAAGAAAGGGAGAAGAAATATATAAAATCTATAATGTAATCTCAAACTCTATACAACAACATTGAAAGCCTAACATAATAGCTTTCTTCCATGGTGATTTAACACAGCAACATTGAAAGCCTAACATAATAGCTCTCTTCCTTGGTGATTTAAACCAGATATCAAGTGGGTTAACAGAAAGAGATTTTACAAGAGAGAAAACATAATTAAACACCAAAGATAAAAGCAGTAAAATCCATTATCCGTAAAATCTTCAGCATCCATTTTCATGGGTACATAGACACAGTTAAAACATCTGGACTCTGGAGGAAACCACTGTAAGATCACAAACTATACCATCAGATACAGCCCTCGATCTCTTACTCATGCTTAAAGAAAGAACCACCGCAAAACCCATTAACTAATACTAAACAGCTTTGTTAATTCTTAAAGGACAGACTCAAAACAGACAGTTCAGAAAAAGAAAACCCTTCTAAGTTAGCATTTTCATATGCTTGGAGTTCCTCACCAGTCAATCTGCAAATCCTCCATTCAGGCAATATTTTGGCACCCATTTCCTCATAGAACTTGATAGCATTGATATTCCAGTCAAGCACAACCCAATCCACTCTCCCATAACCCATCTTCACAGCTTGCTTTGCCACCGCCGATAAAAGCATTTTCCCAAGCCCTTTCCTTCTATAACACTCTCTCACAAACACATCCTCAACATAGAACCCGGGCTTAGCCAGAAACGACGAGTAATTGGGGAAAAACAGAGTGAACCCAGCAACTACAACATCATCACCCAACGATCTAAACGTTTCCCTTTCTGGATCATCAATCGGAAGGTCCAGATTAAAGGTCCGAGCAGTGGGTGCGTAAAAAGGGTTCGGGTACGGGTTCTCTGAGAAAGGGTTGGTAGAGACCTCTAGGATGAAGACTGTAAAGGATTTAAAAGGTTCGGAAGTGAAAAGGGTGGAAGACAGAGCTGATTCAGTGGCGGAGAAGAGATGGGTGAGGCGCTCGAAGACGGCCATTTGGTGGATGAGCTTGTGGATGTGAGGGACATCAGTGGGGTTAGCGAGACGGATACGAGAGAAGAGAGGGTAACCTACAGGGGTTGATTCTGGTAGTGTGAAGTCGGGTGTGGGTGCTGGAGCTGGTGGCGGAGGTGGTGCTGCGGCGGCCATTGTTATGGTCTTGTTGGAGTGTTGAATGAAGGAGGAAAAGCAATTCTAGAATTTGATGTGCGTTTTCCAGAGTGAAGAAAAGGAAGGAGGGATTTGTGGTTAGTGGTCGGTTTCTTATACACTGGTTAACATATATATTTTTTTTCTAATACGGCTGCTTGCGGCTTTCTTGGATAGGGCTTCGGCCCAATATTTAATTAATTTTTTTTTTTTGTGGATTGAACAATATTTTAAAATTTTAATAGATAATAAAATTGATAAGGTATTTTTGCTAATTAAATTAACAAATTTCATAAATAATATACATTTTTTATTCAGAGTTGGTACGTTAATGTACAACAGATCCTGATCAAGTGAATTTATGCAGAGTTCAATTATTTTTTATGAGAGAATTATTATTTCCATACAAAAATAAGTTTTTTTTTTTAGTTGAATCTAATTTCTCTAAAATTATTGTTATAATTAAAAATTTTAAAATTGATTCAGCTAGTAAATTATTTGACATTGTCATCAAACCTTTTATTTTCAAAAAATAATAATTTTTTTTATAAAAATGACACATCACTCGTAATCTTCAGACCATATATGAAAAAAAAAAAAAAAACATAAAAATGATAAATAAATAAAATCAAATTACACCTAAGCCCTTTAACAAGTATTATAGTAACCACACAATATTCTTTGCATTTGGACATGGCAAAAGCCTCAATTTTCCACACTAGACTACCAAATGTGTCAATCACTGGCTGCAGCATCAAAACAGCTGTCCAAATAAACGACAACATGATTCACCACCGACTTTGCCCCTTCATCAACATTGTTAAACGAAATAGCATAAAACTTGACTCGCAAGGTACTCGACAAGTTTACGTTGTTATGGAGTAGTAGGGAGACATTGATATGTTCGTAACATGTAGATCCAAAAATGTCATATTTTTATGAGAAATCTCACAGATTTGCAGTTCATTTGGGAAGAAAAATGTCACCAAAAGAATGACCATGGGATGAGAGGAAGGCAGAGTTGGCTCATAGCCACACATTCTGCTTTAACCCGTTAAAACTGCTCAAAAATTACTCTCAAAAGGAAAACTCAATAGACAAAAGAAGCAAGCACAATTATTGAATAATAATCCTGCTTTAGCTTTTTTCGCCCTTACTACACAAATAATGTTAATTCACAGGGTCATCTACAACTTCGCCTACAACATGATAGATCTGTTAACTGACTTCAGAACGAGAACTATTTAGAGAAATGACCAGTGCAGTAACCAATAAAACTAGGCAGCAAGGATTTAAATACCCAGCATGCAGCATCCCCTTTTAGAGAGCTTCCTCTCCGGTCAATGATGCTGCTGGATCTGCACTCCTAACAATCCAAAAAGATCAAAACTTGAAAAGCTCTCAACTATCAGCATTGTCCTACCTACAGAACAACCATTCTATCCATAATTCTACTCCTAACAAGAACTCTGAAGGTTATATATGATTCGGAGACAATTTCCCCTAAGTGCTTTTATCCATATGATACAAAACAGCCTGATCAACTTACATATATTCAGGCAGTTGAGTTCAGGTAATGCCCAGTCTTCCGTCTGTGCCGGCTAAAATCAGAAATAAACCTGAAAGAAAGGCCACAACCCTCAACCTTGCACTGGTATGGCTTCTCTCCAGTATGCACCCGTACATGCTCAGTCCTTGCCCATGCCCATTTGAATGACATGGAGCAACCTTTCCATGGGCACTTCAGTGGCCTCTCATCATCATGAACACGCAAGTGAAGCAGCGCATATTTGTGGGAGCTGAATCTCTTTCCGCATCCTTCATGTGGACACCTGTTACGTTTGTGCAATAGTAGCTCTGCCTTGGTCCTGAAACTCATGCGGCAGCCTTCAAGGTCACATCTGTGAGTCCCTTTGTTGTTTCCTTTTTCATTCTTATGAGGAACCAGAACATTTAGAGGTCTCTTTGCCTTTTTCTCAACCATATCTTTGACTGAATTAGTCTCACTTCTACTTGTGGCTAAATTCCCAGACCTTGGCCTCAATCCTTCACATGGACTCTTTGTGAACCCATTGAAATAAATATTATTCTCTGTGATTTGTTCCAATTCTCTCTTTCTTTTCCTTTCCTTCCCAGCATTTGACCTGCTGACTGCTGTAGTCAAGTCACTGCTTTTCAGCTCACAGTTGTCGAGCGATTCACAAACTTCAGTTCCTTGAAGGTCTGTCGCACTGGTCTCTTTTTCAATCATGAAGTATTTTTGGATTGAGACATTAGATTCCTTTAATGTTGTATCAGAGCCAGAGCATAGTTCCTCATTATCTGTTGTAATATTTGGCTGGTTTTCCTGCATTGTTTTTTCATCAGAAATTATTTCACCAATTAACTTTCTTTTAGCACAATTTTCCATTAGAACTTTATAACAATCTTCCACTGAGATAGGTCCACTTCCATTTTCCCTTTGTGCAGCAAAATTAGTAGATTCCTCATTATTTCTTACCATACTACAGATTTCTCGCTGCGCTTCAATGTCTACAGACACTCCATTAAACTTCTCTTCAGTAGAACTCCCTCTTGGCAATTCATGGCATTGCTCCGCTGAAACATGGGTAGGTTGATTTGCTTCCATTGTTTGAACAAATCTTGAGCTGAGCTGATCTCTGTTGTCACCTTCTACAGTCTTTATTTTTTGCTGCTCTTCTCTATCTAAAGCCACGAGAATGCAGTAGTCTGCAGCAGTAGAGAGCTTTCTTGGAACTTCAGAAGTTTCTTCCATTGAATTGACAATTTCTTGCTCAATTGTATCTCTGAAGGACACAACATTACTAATATTTTCCTGGCCACATATTTCTGTTGGACCTTCAGAACTTGCATCCACTGACATAATTGTAGACTGATTTACCAACGAAACATTAGAGGCAACAGCTTCCTCCTCATTACGTTTGATGGAAGTCTGGATATCTTGGTGGTTTCCATCATCCGCGTTCAAACTAAAATACTCATTATTGATGTTAATGGCCTCCTTATTTGCATTTTCACTCAGCATATTTAATTTTTTATTGGCTGAAATAAGAAGTGGGCCAGCACATTCTTTGGCATAAGAAATCTCATTTTCTTCACCACTCATTTTCTTCACTACACATATCTGCTGCATTTCAGTACCAGTGGAACCTGATGATGCATGATCACTACTAGAATTTCCAATGTCAGAAGATTCATTTCTAGTTACATGATTACAATGATCTCTAGATGAAGTTGCCGAATCATCTTTTGGATGGTACTCCTCCTGGTATTCACGGACCATGCTGGCTCCAGTAAAACCACCTGGTTTTGACTTGAAGTTCCTTCTATAGTACTGAATAATCTTTTCATCTTTCTTGATAGTGCTGCCCTCTGCCCTTCCTTCCAGAACATCAGTTTTCTTTCTTTCAGTGCTCTTGCTTGCTTTACCGAGGGGTGGATAGTATAATTTTTTGGAGCGAGATCTTCTTGACTGCCAGTTGATGGATAAGAATTCTGAACCAGGGTTTTTAACAGAGAACAATGCAGCTAATTTCAGTGCATGCTGAACTTGATTAGATGGAGAGTTCTTCCTTGCATTGACACAACTCCGTAAGTTGATACCTAGTTCCGAAGTCCAGTCTTTTCCATATTCATCCTGTTTTTCACCATCAGTTGCCAGATCTATTAAGTTCAAATCTTCCTGGGATGCAATATCTAATGGAACCTCGTTATAATCAAAGGGACTACCAATCTCCTCTGCGATGGCTGTGGCATGTGCCTTTATTTTCTGATAGTCTACAGAAAAATAGCAAGTAACAAATCAACATATAGTTTTAGCATCACATCTAAAAGTTGAATTTAACTAATTGGTATTCAAGTAAAATCAGATAGAAAGATCTCACACACTGGTATTCACAAACTGCTGATCTAATTATTTTGATTGGTTGGGTTACATTATTTGGCTACAACCTTGTCCGGCACTTGGGTATAAGGAAAATGGCCAAAGTTAGAAAATGTCATTTAATTTTAGAATTTTTGTAGTTGGTTCATGATAATATTTTCCAAAATGGGGACAAACAGAATTCAAAACTGGCATACCAGAATGGCAAACTATAAGCACATTTGCTCCCCCTTTACACTGCAACAACTCTAGAATCTGGATGGTGTGCTCCAGACAGAAAATCCGTGGCCTTAAAAATTTACAAGAAGTGTTCCATCCACTGTCAGAATTGGTTACAGGCAGGATTGGCAGATCCTTAGCTGATGAAGTAAAACCAGAAACAGGAAAGAGTCCTGCAGACAAAACACATGGTGATTCATTTCAGCACCTGAAAAGGACCATTTGACTGATGAAGTAAATAGCTCGTAAGTAATGCTCATTTTCTGTGATAACAAACTTGAAACACACTACAATGTTCCACCAACTCATATAATCTTCAAGATTCTTCGGAGATTGACATGTTACCCTTTTTTTGGAAATAAAATAAAATAAATACTACACAAAACTTGTAAGCCACTGTGACATTATAAAACAAAGTGAAAATTTAATTTATTTATCTTAGAGCAGTAATAGTCTCCCGTGTTTTTCCTTTGTGACAAGCTGGTTGCTACGTACATAATTGATTTTAAATGTGAAATTGGAGAAGCAGCACTTAGTATCTATCACCCACAGCTTCCCTCCTTCCCCATCTTTCTGAGCCATCAACATGAAAACAATGAGCCCTAGATTAGACCATCCATAGTGCAGCAAAGACATCCAGTAGCCGGCATATTTTTTTTTTTTTCAATTACCAACCGGTTCTTCCGTTATCACCCTGTGTGCTTCTTTTTGAAAATTTATGCATCTCTTGCTCAAAATTATTGTGAAATGACATGGTTTTATAGTTGATGGACAATGGCAGCAGTGGAGGCTTTAGAGCTTCAGATTTGGTAACTTGGATATGGCAGGGGATTGATATTTGGATCTTATTCAGTATCAAGGTGAAATTATATGGGTTTTAGGTTAATTATTATAATAAAGTTTCCTGAAAACTCCCAATTGATCATCACCGAGGACAATAAACACTTCTCAAGTAGCTTCAGTTCATGTATGACCCACGAGGCTGTGTTTTCTTTCAGTTCACAAGACCAACTGCAGGAGAGTGTGATGATCTTGAACACCACCAAACATCTCCCTCTACAATTCCTCAATAGGTGTTTAGACCTTCTTATTTAACTTCACTTGGATCAGAAGGGGCCAACCAGTATTCTGATGCAGCTGAAAAATGGAAGCCCCTTTTTAAGGTATTTCAGAGTCACTAACAACAATGACTGGATCCATACCAATTACAGTTTACTGCTATCTACAATGTAAACTTTGAAACTTTAAAAGATACTTTTCATGTAATGCAAAGTGCCAGTATATCAACCTACATAGAGAAGACATGAAATGATGAAGGTAGTTAAGAATACGAATGAATGACAAGAAAGGAAGTATCAATCTTGCTACCTGAAACAGAGCCTTCAATTGAGGCGTCAGGAACCAGAGAGGAATCAGGTCCAGACCTTTGCAGGCCTTCTTGAACCAAATGATGATTATCAGGCAGAAGATCCAGTGATGCTCTCTCAGAAGGTTGCACTACAGTCATAAATGGAAAACCAAGGATTCCACAACCCACACATGCCAATGTCCCTGAATCAATTTGAAAGTCACAAGGCAAATCATCACTGCCCAGGTATAGATCATTCAGATTCTCCATAAACAAGCTCATCTCATCAAACATATTGTTCTGACTCTTATTATCTTCAGTTCTAATATCAGAAACAATTTCTCCCAATGAGTTTCCATCAACGGGAGATACAGTGGGCAATAGAGACTCTTTACTGAGAGATGGTAGTAAATCCACATTCCATAAAACAACAGGGCAAGTTGAATCTTTCGCAAGAATGGATAACAAATTGTTCTCCTGTAGCATATCTTTAACAAAAGCCCTCTTCACTAACAACTCCCTTTCTTCTTTTTGACGATCTCTCAAACGAGAGCTGCGCACACCTGGTAGCAAGGATCTTGGCACTCTGGCATCAAATAAATCCAGCAGAGCACCATGATAAAATAATCAGTTCCCACTTTACATATTAATGACACAAGTAAAACATCAAAAGAGTTCTATAAGATCATGGCATAAAAAGTGTTGGAAAAGAATTAAAAAAATATACTCAGGAAGCTTCCAGGAAAAAAAACAACCATGCAAGATGATTCACATGTCGTTTCCGTGCCACGGGTGTTTTTCCAAAATCCATAATGCTTTGAGATTTGTTAAGGTATCTTCAATTTCCTGACTCAATTCTTTGCCGATACAAAAGTTGGGGGTTTACTGATTGAGGATGATGATTTGGATAGCAATTTCGATACATAGGAAGGAGACTTGTTGATTGATGAAATTTGAGCACATTTAGATTCTCATGATAAGAATATCTAAAATGATTAATGTACCCTTAGCTGATTCTTTTTTTTGTGACCCTAGATTCCAAAAGGATGGATGGTCCTTCTCCTAGTTAAATTGACAATAACAATGTCATGGAAGACATTCTCGTTCTAGAACAATTTGACACTATGAATTTAGGTGTCTCTAGAATTGTTTCTTTTTATAGCTGCGGCATCACTTCTCATACTCCAGGGATAATCATGCCTGGTGTTATCAAAGGCTCAAGGTGCACCTAGGTGCTAGGGGTCCCTAAAGCCTAAGTGCAAGGCGTCCTAGCTAAGTGCAAGGCGCAGGCGCACGCCTTAGCAAAGTTAGGCACATATCTAATAAAATAAAAAAATCTACTTACAATGATTCCAAGCTTACAACATGTAAAACCTAACACCAAATGCTCTGCTTTTTGTACAATAGGAGAGATTAGATTAAGCAGGGATTATAATAAGCAGAAGATGAAGAAGAAGATTGAGAAAGTAATTGAAAAATATGATAGATAATAGGCAGACTTACACTGAAAGTATGCTCTGTTTTTTGGCTAGGAAACAGGGAAGCTTAATCTTCAGTCTGTAGGTTGCTTGAATCAGAATTTTGTTCAAATTTTGTTTTTTTCTTCTAAGGGACCTTTCAGATTTTTACCAGGACTCTCCAATGTTTGACTTTTCCTAATTATGAGGAAACTTAAAAACTGAAGAGTTTTACTCAAAAAGAAAAACTGAAGAGTTTGTTTTTCAAAAAAAAAAAAAATAAATAAAAAATAACTTCTGCGCCTTATATTTGCCTTGCGTGCACCTCATGGCACCTCAGAATATGGAAAAGGCGCGCACCTACACAATGCCTTAGTGTTAGCGCCTGCCTTTAGAGATGCATAGGCGAGAGGGTCTGCACCTTGCGCCTCAGGCGCGCCTTTGATAACACTGGCCATGCCTTTGGATCCTTTGAGTGGTGAATGGGAGATCATGATACTAAATCTCTTTTAGATTCTCTAGGCCAGAATTAGTAAGTCTTTCAGGTCACAAGATTAAAGTTGTTGTCCCTACCAATTTTTCACATAGAAAGAAGACTGTTTGAAAGATAAATGGAGAAATTACAGTCTTCTATTAATTATGGAGAGGCTAGGAGACAACAAGGGATGGTTAATATGCCTTCATGATTGATCGGTATCTAAGTTTGGTATTCTTTGAAGGGTTTTCAGAGGTAATTTTTTTTAGGAGGATTGACAAATGTTGGATATCATTGAAGATATTATGGCTACTATTTTGCAGTCTTTTATTTTTAAGGAGGGTTCAGTATCCTCTTTGTTGTACTCACTTCTCTCTTATTATAGTTCTATAAATAAAATTTCTTTTCCTATGTTAAAATAAAATATGTACAAAACACACAAAGAGAATAGTATAGATAACAATCATCAGAAAGATTGCACCTCACAAGATCACAGCTACCCAAATAATATTTAAACTTCCAATATTAAACATATCCCAGAACCTGGTCACAGTATAATGTTGAATGTAAGCTGATGATCCCCATATTCTTTTTAATTAGAATACTTGAGCAAATCTGACTGCACAGAAACTTGCCTAACTAATTCAGCTCATAATACAGCTTCAAACACTATGGTTCACAGTATAGAATCACCTACTTATTGTACTTGTCTATCCCAGATGTTAAACGATGACCAAGCATTAAAAAAGAAAAAGAGCAAAGGACGTCAACTATCCCACATACAGAATACTAAGCTTTTGAAAAATATGAACAAATGTATGTTAATTCTAAAAGCATTTGTTCACCAGGGATTGTGTTAACAAAATGTTGCAAAAAGTAGATTTACTGACATAATGCCTAAGTTAGTCCCGCTTACTAAACAAATATTTAGATACAACTCTGGAACAAATTGCAGGCAACTTTCGGAACTTTTTTTCATTTGCAAAAGTCCAAGAACATTGTCACAGCTGGAAGTATTGCACATGTGTCCACAGACGCAAGCATTCACACAGAAATAGATTATATATGATCTGGTAGAGGAAATAAATCAGAAAATTATCAAACTGGCTATTAACATTCAAAGAGGCATGACCAAATCATCATATAATTATATAAATCTTTGTAAAGCATGTTTCTTTAACTAATCTTCTCAACAACTTATAGACAACAAAGGTTTGCACAAAGCAGAAGGCTGACCTAGATACAAATGACATGGTCAACAAATACAGCAACTGCTGATGAGAGAGCATCGGAAGATAATTCATTGCAGCTCTACGTACTGCAGCTTCCTTGGCTATTTTAAGCCACTCTGGAGTTCCAAAGTTAGCAGCTTCTCCACAGTTAAAACCTAAATTGCAGAAGAAAGGCCATTAGAAAAATCCAATGAAAGTATCAAGATAATAGAAAGGGAAATAGTCCTCAGAACAGGTTTGTAAGTCTGCACTACAGATGAAAATGGAACTAGGGCGCTGCTAAAACAATTAAGACGGAATAAAGTTACTTCAGATCACTAATAATATTGTTTAGATGGAAAAATACTAATTTTTTTGGCCCAAGTGGACCTTCTACCTTCATAATAAAAGTGTTGCATGGTTAAGTATTAGGTTTTAATTTCATAAGGTGTATGGAGCTTATCACTTAAAGACTACCAAAATGAATTATGCTTAAGAAATCTTCTGCAGCATTAACTACGAAACTGATCTTAACCATTACTAGAGAGGCTCTTCTGTTAACAGTTTCTTGTCAATTTAGGTTCAACCTAAGAAATTAAACATTAACACTGATAAGCAAGAATCTATGCGTACTGTTTATATATACCATACCATATTCATAATATTATCAGAAAAGGATTAGGTTTAATAAATAAAACTTCTGTTTAGCATCTTTGCCCCTCAATCTAATGGAGTAAAAAATAAATAAATAAATAAACCTGCAAATTGAAAATGAGTCCCCGGACTTCAATGGAGACCAGAGAGGACATCATTGGCATAAAATAGCCATTGCAACTTCTACCTCAACATACATTCCTCATAAATTCACTAAAACTCACAAGAAAGGTATAACTTGAAAGGAGCCCACCATTGTAACCAAACATTACGAGAATTTCCTACTCCCTACAGACGCTGCAAAATTGAAGCACCTGGACATATTTGAAAATGCAACGGAGGCTTTGATCAATGAAAATTGAAAGACATTTTAATTAACACTCTGTATTTCATCTACTTTATGTAAACGAGCAAAAGCTTTCTCTTTAATTATGAAAAATAGAACATTACACGACTACAAAAGATAGTACATCCACTTTCTCTAATCCAAGAGTAAGTGTTGCACTGAAATATTATCTTCCTCTCATAAATGAATATGGTTTTTCTTAATACAAGATCTAAACCCCACAAGACTAGCAAACTTTATGCTTCTGTGAAAATTAGACTAAGAAAAACAGATAGTTCAAAAACTTAATAAAAAGATATCTTGTCCAGTTAATGAGCTAACAATCCCTTCAAAGCTCTTTCTGTTCCAACAGAAACGTCCACATCAAACATGTCTTGCTTCTCAGATACTCTTTTACCTTCATCTTACAACCTCTTACGCCAATTCGTAATGCTTGCTACATCAGATTATGTACAAAAAAACAAAATCATTAAGTAGACATAAAGTCTCATTTTCCTTTATTAAGATTATAGCTCTGTCGTGGTAATAGAGTGAAATGAAGGAGGCACTTGCAGAACAGTGCTTGCACCTCTGTATATACTTGATGATTTGTGAATATAGAATGCAGCACAAAACATCCAGTGCTTGTGAACGTAATATCCAGAGTAATTAATCCAGTATAGAGCCTGGAAACCAGCCTGCTGATTTGATTTAAATTAAGAAAGGCTGATGAGCTATAATTGTGGGTTATCCACAAATTTAGTAAACTCCCCACATTCTACTTCAGCCCTTCATAAGCTAGTAATTTCTCCATACAACATATACATGGATTATGCCTTTTACCATATCAAACTAAAAGTATTATCTTCACAGGGGAAGCTTATAGGTTATGAAATAAATATTCAAAATCTTATAAATGCAAAAAAAAAAAAACCTCAAAGCAATTACCATGGCTGAATCCCACATGATAAGCCCTTGGAAAAGTCACAACAAATTCACCAGGGTTCTGTATCAACCTAAAGGAAATAAGCAAGAATCAACATGAGCAGAAGATCGAAAAGACAATCAGTAGATATTGCCAAAAACAACTTCTGCCATACAAAGCAGATCTTAAATAATATCAAATGTTCCAAACACTAGTATCCCAATACTAGACATTCGTAAAATGAATCTAGATTGCTTATGACAATAGATTAAATAAAAGGAGAACACACCTGCAGCAAGGAATGCCGGATGCAACAACTACGTCAGGTGTTAAAAGAGTTGTCTTCTCGCCTAAGAGTGTCAGAGCAGCTGGCAATAAGAGAAACTGGACCTGAGTTTTATAGAAGCAATGGCATTCAACTATTTTGAGATTGAGATGGAATATCCACAAAAAGCAGTGTTTTCTTGTTTTCCAGAGAGGGTAGTCATACATTACAGATTTGGGGAATGAGGAAGTTTGTCAGTGCCAAAAACTACCTAGCTACAAAAAATAGGAAGTTTACAAGAGAAGTGATGTGATGCTTTTCAACTATTGTCTTTTCTCTGAAAATTTTGAAAAACTGGAAAATCTAATAAAAAAACAGAAAGAAAGCCAATTGTTGTGACACTTAACAATTTCACCGTAATATTGAGAATTTACAATGGATACAGTTCTGTTAAGGATGGTATGAACCGTAAGCCTAATTTACCCAGTCTGAAAGTGTATTACTTTTGACTATCAAAACAGACATAATTTTTTTAAGAATGTTTCTGTGAAATGTGAATGTATATTCATGTTTCCTAAGTGCCTCCCTTAGACAGCCAACAAAATATAGCATGTTAGACAAGTACCTTTTCATTCATATTAAATAATATTTCTGGTAATGCATTTACAAAAGGAGGGTTTTTAATGAGGCCAGCTAAGCGAGCTGGTTGGGGGGATGGGGAAACCCTGATACTGTAGAAACAGCACATTTTCTCCAACTATTATATAGATAATCTTATGTTACTACATGATTCCACATAAGCAAAAAAGGATCACCCTTACAAGTTACAAGCTTCTCAATAAGAAATTAGGTGAAATCACTCTACAGTTCTTCAACCTATGTATAATCATTTTCTTCAGTCAACTTTAGAGAGTATACATACCTAAGTGATCAATATTACCACCATAAGCCTCGGTGCGGACGACTTCCTCAAAAGAAAATGCATAATCTCCAGGAACAGCATACCAAGTTTTTGGCGAGCCAGTGTGGAGATAATTCATGCTGTGAAGCTCATGATCTTCCACATGCCAAGCAAACCAACTGAACAGCATACCAATATAGACCATTGGTGAAGTAACACCCGGAATATCATCAGGCATGAAACGTGTAAGAGAGCCAGGTGAACGCGCAATAACTTGCAAGTTCCAAGGACTGTTGGAAATCTTCCAACCAGCAGTACCTTCCATCTCATTACTGGCATCAAAACTCTTTTGCCTTGAAGATTGTGAAGTTTCAGCTGATGACCAAGTTGATGGAGTAGCACATCCCTTGGATGTCCTCAAAGATGTATCTGACTCATCTTTGGCAGAAGTCTCTTTAATCATATCAGTTTTGACATTACTTATGCTACTGGTTTCATTTTCCTTACCATCACAACAATCTTTGCTTCTCCTGTAGAAATTTCTTTTTCTTCTACGTCTATGAATGTAGCGAAATTGACCCTCTAATTCTCCAAAAGCAGAGCCAGGCACATCATTGGCATATTCCACACATATAGGCTTCTCAGAAGCTGCTTTCCAAAACATTGCCTCAATAGCTAAAGGAGAAACCTCCTTAATCATACCTAATATGCTCCTTGAAAATGCCTTGGATTTAGACTCAAACTGTTCCAGTGTATAAATCTCCCCACTTTGCCAGACTTGCTTATGAACTCCCAACTGTGAGTTCTGAACCATTCCTTTTGTTCTTTTGGCACTCTGTCCCAATTCTTGTTGCCTAGTTGTAAATACAGCCCGGTCCCCATTAAGACAGTTAACCCCGGAATCCAATTTCAATTTACACACATCCGAGGAACCAACATCTGAACCCAATTCCGGGCACTTTGATAAAGACTTGTTTAAATTAGAAAAAACGTATCTTTTGGAAGGTTTTGGCAATGGGGGGATAATCTTACATATGCCAAAAGCAACAGCTTCCTTCTCAATTTTTGATATATAAGCAATTGGGTCTGCAAATTCAGTATCAGTCGGACGAAACTCAGGCGCAAATGGCAACCCTTTTAGCCATTTAGGAATTTCAACATTACCCATCAAATTAAATACAAGATTCACAGATACAACATAACTGATCAAGAAATAAGCAATTCTAGAAAATCATGTAACACTTGGAATTGAAGCTCTAGAAAGCTTCTGAAACCCTAGATTGAAAGATTTTGGTTAAAATTGCATGGAGTTGCTGTGATTGAGACCTCATTAAGCTGCATGAATTGAGAAAATAGAAGAACTGCAAGGTCAAATTGAGGAGAAAAAGAGACTTATTGAACCTGCTACGGCAAGACACTGTGTATGATTGACCTTCAAAGCCCCATAGTAGTGCGAGAAAGGGAAAGAGAGAGGGAGAGCGGTGGTTTGTCTAGGTTATGAGTAACATTTCCTATCAAGCTGTGCAAGATAGCATTTCCTTCACAGATTGAGCTAATTTACACGTTCTGTATTCAGCGGCTGAGTCCTCTTGGCTGAAGTCACTGTTTTGGGACCGTACGATCTCAGTTCGAGGCAGTTGATATGGATTAGATACGTCCGTGCGCACGTTAGTCTCAACCTTTTCATTTTCTTTTGCTTTTTGCTGCTGATGTTAGCCTCAACCTAAAAATAAATTGTTTCTTGTCAAAATCTCAAATCTCAATAAAGAGTAGAATATGATTAATATAGATATTTTATCTTTACAAAATAAAAATTAAACTAGTTTAAATACTTCTTATTGGCAATTGGCTGTTCAGTTATTGTAAAATTTTGAGAATTTATAGATATGAGAAAATAATTAAGTGAAAAATCTAGATTATCCTTTTAAAATAATATTCTACTTTATATATTTAAGCTCAGGTTTGTTTTTGAACTCAATTGAGGATAAGTTTTGCAATACTAAAATGCCAATTACACCTCTTTGAAAACTTATCCAATTTCGGCTTGCGTTTCGTTGTATTTAGTATATTTGAGGTGTAAAATATTATATTGGATTGTTACCAAAAAAAGAAAAGTATTCTATTAGATTCTCTATGCCACTTCTGTAGGTTTCTTGATTTTCATATATAAAACATTTATCTCAAATCTGAAAGAAGATGACATTTTTTATACTAATGGGATCAAAGTCCTCATTCATTAAGGAAATAAATAAATTTTAGTAGCAAATCACACAGAGTATTGTGCGGCAAAAAATAGTACTTAATATTTTGATTAGACTAATTGCCAGTTTGATTTTGTATTTGGATCATGCATTTGAAGTTTGAAGCCTAAAAATCACTTTCAGCATGTATAATAAAATATTTTGTTAAAATTAAAAATTATTTTTAAATCACTTTTGATCAAATGTTTATCATAATTTTAGCTCATTTCTTAGAAAATACTCACGTGCAACTTTTTTCATAATACACTTGTAGTAAAATATAAAACACAATTTTTATTTTATTTTTTGACAAAAATACCCAATTTTTTTTATTTATATTCTTATCATTCAAAATAATTTTTTTTTGGATAATCAACCAAGCACAAAATAAATTATATTAAACTCAATTCTTTCATAAACTCTACTAGCAAAATCAATTCTCCAAAACACTAATTTTCAAACAACAAACCAAATTGGCCCTAAATTTATAATTTTAATTATCAAGGATATCACACATTATCATTTTCCATCATATGTGTTTTCAATTTTACAGTTTTATTTCTTTCCTTCTTAAGATAAAAGGGAGAATCTAATAGGTGGTGGAAAATAAATCATCCCAAAATCAAATGTGTATTTGTAGCACTGCAATGTTTTTTTTTTTTTTTTTTTTTTTTAAGCAAATGAAAAGTTAGAAAGAGTACCTTATACATTATGACAAAAAATATTGCATCCACATCACTACTATTATATATCAGGAAGAACTCTCACCGCACTATATGTCGAGATCAAGATTAAATTTTTTTTCAAGGATGATTATGATCATAAGTGGAAAAGAGATTTATTTACAACAAGAATTGCCAAGGGACCAGTATACATTCATGCTTTGATAATGATATAAATGTTGATGCTTTGAGAATTTTTATTAATAACTTGAGTAAATAGCAAGTAGGTTATTTATAAAATTACTTTAACTTCATCTTATGAAAATAGAAAGAAAAAAAAAATGAAATAATAAATGTACAATCCTATGTATACATTCATGTCTCCATTAATTACACTTAATTAACTCCAATAAGGTTAATTTCCTTTCAAATTTTAAACTCTCCAGTCCATGACGAGCCAGTATTCCCTCCACCACTGTTTCTAGTAATCTGCTTGCAATACTTTTCACAGGCTGAGCCACACATATTGATTGTGGTACCTTGCTCTTTAAGGCATACAGGCATGTATTGTTTGTCTGATAAAGCTTCACCCACATTGCCACACCAAAACAAGCACCACAGATATTAACATAAGCACACCAATATTGGTTTTCCTCTTCATGCCCATCTTAGTAATTGAAAATAACTAGAGTCTTGAGAATATTGTTAATTATTATATATATATATATATATATTAGGGATGATGAAAAGTTGCGCACAAGTGAAGAAATTAGAAAGACGTCGATCCTCTTGTTTTCAAGTGGTTTGGAATATGGAGATGGGATAAAGGTTGACTAGAGTAAAAATAGCTATACTTAATAATATGTGCGATCACAAACAATAAAATAATTCTAAGCCTTATAGCACAGATTTTTTCTTTCTTTTTTTATATTTGATAGGGAAAGGAAAAACAGGACAACAAAAACACACTGGACACTGACTAACAAAGACAGCAATTCTTTCTTTGTTGCCAAGCTACTCCCTGCATTAACTAGCACATGAAGAGGTGGAGGAACCTTCATCCAGTCCTATTTCACAATTATGGTAATCCAAAACAAAGTTAGCTAGGCCACTCTATTATCCTATCAATGAATATGATTCAGATGTACTTCCCAATCTAGTTTTAACAATCTGTGAAATAAATACCTAGAATAATTTAAGCACTTATTGTTTTTCTAACTTCTAAATAGAATTTTGATTCTAATTATGCTACAGTGACTATATTAATGGGCTTGGTTTACTGCTGATTAATTAATTTGTTCAATTTTAGGAGCCATGTGTAGGTCTTGGCTTTCATTCCCATTAATAAAGAGGACCGTCAGCATTATATTTCATTGAGTTAATGGATGAAGGATTATGTGATCCTTGAAATTAATTGGAAATTTCTTATTTTCAAATCTCAGTAAATATGTACTACTTTCTCATTTTAAATAACTCCAAAATATAATAATTTAAGTGAGATTACATGGCGTTTGACAAATGTTAATAAAAATAAAATAAAAAAATAAAAAAAATAAAAAAGAAGAAGAAGAAGAAGGAAGCATAACTTCATTTCTTCAAATTTACTATAAAAAGAAACATTTTATTGCTACATCAATACTTTATTTTTGTTATGTCAATATTGTTTATTTGTATGACAAACTGTTGAGTGTTGAAAACTAAAAAAGTATGCAACTTTATTTCTCTTACATATGAGAACATAAAAGGCTGATATTCTAATTAATGCATGTGATATGATTCAGCATAATCATGTCAACTGCTATATTTAATGAAAATTAGTCATTCAATTATCACAGAATCTGGGCTCATTTTCTGACCAAAACCATAAAGTATTCTAAAAAAATAAAGAACCATCATTACTACTATTTAATTAAATGGACAACATTTCATTTCTTGATCCTCAAATCTCATTACAGCAATGACCACCATATCATGCATTATCAAGTTTTCTATTGTAATTATTTTCTTGAGCCGTATCATTACTAAGGTATATATGGTTCTGTCCTTTTTCTTTTTTCTCCTTCTCCACTAACACTCCCTGTACTTTTGATTTGGATGTGATTTCTTTTTCAAAATCATTTCTCTCAGTTAAAAATAAAAATCTCATCTCAAATGATGTAATAATTTAGAGTAAATTAATTCCATAACACTGATATGGATATTCATACCTGAAAAAAAAATAATAATAATAATCTCTACTTGCACAAATTTAACACTATTGGTAGATTCTATTGCTCTATATATTAATATGATTGTATGTGTATGATCTTCTAATTAAACTTGCAGGGCTTTGTGAGTGTTCATTGAATGACATTAATATTGGAACTGTTAGAAGTGGAAGAGAAACTCAAGGAAAAACTGAATGGAATGTGACTGTGATTAACAATGGCCTTTGTACACAAAGCCAGGTAACATTTGCTTGCAAGGATTGTCAGACTACAGAGGCTGTAGACCCATCAATTCTTTTGAAGCAAGGTGACAATTGCCTCCTCGTCAATGGAAAACCCTTGAAGACTTCTGAGTCTGTTAACTTCTCATATGCTTGGGATCCTCCTTTTCTACTATTACCAGTGAACTTTGTAATTAATGGTTGATAATAATATATGAACTCTGGCTATTTTGCTGGCTTTGAAGCTTTAGAATAATAAAGTTCAAAAAAAATCCAATCACAATTTTGGACATTTTTTCTTTTGATTTCTTATTCTTATTTGGCTATTTTGAGTGAAGAATGAGTTTCCAATGTACATTGCAGGCTCAAATCATTCTTTCCCTGCAGCAATAATGGATTTGAAGGTTCATAGTTTGTTGCACAAATTTTGTCTTTCAAAAGAAATTGATTCTTAGCATACCTGGAATCATTATTGTACGTATAGCACTAATTTTAATTGATTAAGGCCAACTGTATCAATTATAAACTTTTAGTTAATATATGCATAAATATTTGGAATTTGGATGTTCTCATCCAACTGTTCTCAATTTTCTCTTCCAAAATGTATTTACTTAAACATTTTAACCCTTGAATCTAGGACAAATCCTTCTGTGCTAACAGTTAATTTAGATGTGCTTTCCGTCACATTAAGCTAGTAATTGAATGAGTTCAATTAATCATATCAATATTTTTACATAAGTTCAACATTATTTTCTTATAATTATAACCAAACACTCTAATAATCAGTGGTGATTCATTTTTTATTTTTTTATTTGTCAGAAGTCCATTAAGCTTATGAATTACAAAATGAGAGGACGACTAAGGTAATTCTCTCCCTTTCCATAAATCTAGCAAGATCCGATCTTAAGTCATTAATATACAACACTAAAAACACTCAGGTGACTCTCTCCCTTTCCAACAAATTTGCTTCCTAGTAAGTCGTAATAAAATCTTAATTTTTTGTAGATTTTGTAACATCAATTTCCTAATTCAGTTTAGTTTTTAAGCATGTAGACCAGTCTTCGTCCATGAGTTTTGTTCGTAACTCATAAGTGCATAAATATGATTAGTATATATACCCAAGATAATAAGATATTAAGATATATGTCTCTCTATTTTACACTTCAAAGTTTCGTTTTGAATATCTGTTTTTAGTCTTCTAGACTTTCATTAGGGAAACCAACAGTCTTAGTCTTTCTCTTTCCAAGTTGTGAAGTAGAAACTTTCTTAAGGCAACAAAAAGTTAGCTAAATATAAAGAACTAAAATTTGTTTCGAGATATTGTTTCAATAAATTCAGAAATGAAAACGATTCGATAAACAGTATGAAAATGCATGAAAATATATAATCAAATATATATTATAATAATTATAAGTATCCAATATTATTAATTTAGTACATAAAATATTATTAAATACATAACAAAGTAAAATTTTAAACATAGACATACAAATTAGAGAAATATCAAATTACAATCACATCCAACAATAGTGGGGTGCCTAACAAGTGTTCAACCCATATTTAATAAATTTTTTTAAAATTTGAACCTACATATATATATGTCTTAAATTTTAATATTATTCATCACTAAGTTAAACTAAATTAATACAAAGTATTTGTATAAAAATAAATAAATAAAAGACCAAAAAACCAAACATGAGCAAAATCCTAAAAAGAATTATCATCGCTAAATTATACCATCTAAATATGTATCAAATAAGATTAAAAAAAATAATTTAAATCTTAAAATATGAAGAGAATTAGAGCCAAAACTTTAAATTTTTAAATTATGAAAATTTCATGTTTTTGTCAACCTGTTTCGTGTAAAAAAGATGAAAATAACCCTGTTTCACGTGAAAACGCCACTGTTTCGTGTAGAAACATCCTCGTTTCATGTAAAAACACTTCTATTTCGTATAAAACGGTGATTGTGTTTCTGTAAGTGAGCTTCGTTTCGGGTAGTAGTGAAAACGGAAACATTTTGCACGTTTTAACCGAATCGACACGGCTAAATATTCAAGTAGTACTATCACAGTCAAAGATTTCACTATGCCAACAATGAACACAGCGCAAAAGTAACAAGAATGGTGCTTCAACACAACATCAAAATTATATGAACCACATTGTTCAACAAATTCAGTAGTCGAAAGGAATAATAATAATGTTTGGCCTTTGTAAAAAAATGCCACATATATTCTCTCCCTCTGCATGGAGTAGTCCAAGCAAATATAATCCGTAAAGTGAATAAACTCCTGTACCACGTACATGGGCTTTTGGGAGTTGGTAATTATGGGGGCCATAATCAGCCCTAGATGTAGAAGAAAGCAAGGACGAAATTAACTAAACTCCAGCATGGAAAAGAGAAGAAAGGCACCACCTTCAAGCAGAGATAAACCTAATTGAAATCAGGCTTCTCTGGGTATGTGCAGCCAGACCTTTGAATTATGACATTTGCCGCATAGCAACCAGCTCTCACTGAATCTTCAATAGGCTTCCCTTGAACCAGCTGTGACAAAAACCCACCAACAAATGCATCACCTGCCAGAAGGTAAGAACCATTAGAACATATGTGGAGAAGAGAAGGATGATGGTGGAAGTTAAAAGGTTTCTGTCTTTGCTTGTTATCCTGATATTAATGAGTCTGAGGGAAACATTTGTCACCGGTGCTAGCCAGACCAGTGAGCTTCACAAGAGCATCATATGCTAATTAATATCTCAAACAAATGCCTTAACAAAACTACAAAAAAAAGAGGAGAGCAACGGTAACAGAATTTAATAGATGAAAGCTCACTAATTTGGTCAGATATTTGTATTTTACAGACCCTTTAGCTCAGCACAAAATTGTTTGTGAACAAAGTCGAATTGGAATAGGACATCAGCAGGTAAAGCATGAGCGATTACAAAAGGGTGTAGGGGTCTCCCAATATAACTCATTCTGCTACAACAAACGCAAAAGGCATAGAATCTCAACACCAATTATGAGAAAGCTCACCAAATTAACTAAGCAACTCCCACTATTTTTATTGACTATGAAAACATTGCAAAATATCATCAACTACCAGTCATAGTTTCCAGCAATTACCAATTAAGATCCATTCAAACTCATTACTTACAAAAGGAGTCCCATGAATAGATTTTTGTGTGATACTTCCCATGTGCTATTATATGGCTTCACTTGAGAGTAAAAATGAGTAAAAGGGTTAACATGAAAGGATTTTGTATATATACGAGTTCAAATCAGCACATATAGCATATTTCAGTGTAGTAATGGAAGGCCCTATAGTATTAAACAAATCAAATGTTTAATTTAATTTTTAAAGGTCCAACAAGGTAAATGAAGGGAAGATTTGGGTTGTTAATAGTTGATGTGGCTATGCCACTATTCAATATTTTGTGCCCTATACATGATTTTTTGTTTTAATGTCAGCAACTAGTTGACTGACAAATAAGTAACCTTATCTAAACACCACCGTAAAAGCATAACATGCTCACGTCATTAACTATGGGCCTACATTTGCCTTTTGGTGCTATTATGGTAATTTCTGTCATGGATATGAAGCTCTTAACTGTAGTGTCAATTGTAACAATTAAAAGATATAAACGACTTAACTTATTCAATCAAAACTTCATTTACTACAGTAGCATTAAAAATCAGCGAACATAGCTGAACATATAAAACAACAGCAGAGGAGTATAGCCCATTTACAAAGGAGAGAATGCAATCTGTCTGTGTCAGTTCAGTTGCAACATGAATTGCTGAATAGAAATTGATATTAAGGATGCTTTACCTGCTCCATTGGTATCAACGAGCTTCTCTTTGGGTAACAAGATAACAGGAAATACTTTCACATTCCCATCCTCAGCAACTACAACAGGATCTGCACCTTGAGTAATGACAGTGATTCTCTTGTGAGTTCCTGATGCCTTGGGCAGCTGGGAAATCTTGATAGCAATCTCCTCTACATTATCAGTCTGATTGGAATACATTCAATAAGTTATCATACTGGGAATCAAAACTGAAGTTCTTCAATTAGATATACTGTAGAGTGTAGAGATAGTCAGTATTACCTCCCATCCATGCACCTTTGAGAAGACTCGTGCCTCAGTCTCATTTCCGAAAACATAGTCCACATACCTGTACACGGAGGATGGTAAGAAAAAGTAAAGGAATGTGGAAACATTGTTTCGTTGAGAATTTGAGATCATGAAAAAAATATAAGGAACTGTGGTAAGGCATACGGCAAGGCTTTATCCTGGGCATCCTTGAAGAACTCGCAGATGAATGGAGCAGAAAGGTTCATTGAGAAAACCTGCGGATGTAAAAAGGATGCTAAAGCTACTGAAAAGCACTAATAACAATACAAGATCTAAAGGCATCAATTGTCACCTTGTTATTTGCAGTTGCATGGGCAGCAACAAGTTGAATGGACTCAGGGGATACAGTGAGGAAAAAACCAGCAATGTAGAAATATTTGGCCTTCTCCACTGTCATATAGGATTAATAGCAAGGTGAGTCCAATAGGATTTAATGTCTACACTATGAAGGAAAGATGAGAGTTAAAGTAACATCAGCAAGGGAATTAATACCTAGAGCCCAATTTTCCGGTTGCTTCAAGTGGTCAACTTTATAGCAATTTGCAGCTGACAAGTTAGCAACAAGTGACCTGTGGGAACATCACATGCAACCAGCCATAAGATTAGCTGAGAATAAAAGATGATATACACATGTTTCTTTTTCATTATTCTACTGGAAATTAACACCGACATGTGAGTCCAGTAGGGTAAGGACCCAATTCACTCCCTTCACTTTTCCTAAAGATGGAAGAGCTACCATTAGACCAAGAGTTCACTGGCACATAGGTTCTAGTTCCTTCCAACATCATATGACATAACAGTAGATAGTGATCCGGGACACCAGTTCAAATCACAATGCATGACTCCAGCCAGACTTATAGCTAGAGCAAAAAGGCAAGGATGGCTAGGAAAACACTTTCCAACTGATTATCATATTCTTCATCTACATGCAATGGAGAAATTGAAATCTACTCCACCTAAGTCACTGAAGGAATCATATAGTAAAAATAAACAAAAAATGGTATAGAAGTCACTTATTAGTAACTTATGTAACCATGAACCAAAACCTGTTAGCAGCTTATAGAAACATGGTGCATCTGGAATGACAAACTAAGATGGATTAGGTTTTCTACAACTACAGTAAATATAGAATTGTATTTCAAACCCTTGAAAGGGGAAAACAACTTCTCAAGCAAGAATTTCCATGATTGTATAAAGTTAATTTAGTACTACCTCAGTTCCAATTCATAGGCGAGGTCTAATTTTCTTATTTGTGAAGTCCAAAAGAATGTGTCTTACTATGTACCCCTCTGTCCCAATTTATTGGTCTCTTTTTGCTTCTGCTTTCCTACCCTTATAATTTCTTTCGAAAGTCAAAATGCTACCGGCAAATTTCGAAGAATAAGGAATTTCTTAAAATTTGAGATGCCTCTGTCAATAAAATGATAAAACTTTCTGCGAAGTCAAAAACGACTCATAAAATGGAACGGAGAGAGTATAACATATGTCAAGTAGAGTGAGTACATCACACATTTGACATTAATGTTTAACCTTTAAAAGGATTACAACAAACATGCTTGGCATTCCACACTTCACAGTGTTATCCAAGCAAGCCAATGGGGTAATTTATAAATCAACTATAAAACAGGGAACAGGTGAAACATAAAAAGTAAACTTTCATCAATTATTGAACAACAGTAAAACATGCAATTTGGTGACAAAGAAAACTAACCTTTCACCACCAAGAACACAGACAGCACATGTTCCAGTTGGTGCAGTTTCATCCTCATAATAATGCACCTGATGAAGGTTGATGTTAAAATGACACTTAGATATTCAGGGAGCAAGTAAGATGTAAAGAGACTCACATTAACACCAGCTTGTTTTGCGTTCTTCTTCATCTCCTCTCCATACTTGTCCTTTCCAATACATCCCATGTAACTAGTTGCTCCAGGAATTTGAAGCAACCACTGCAATAAACAAAAAAAGGGAAATGAACATTTGAGTTAAACGTAACAATTAGTTACAGTGTAAAGCAACCACAAGTCACAACCATTTATACAGACCTGGGCAACCTTGATAGAATTTTGAGTAGCACCTAATGGAAAAAAAATTAGATAAACTAATAAGTTGACAAGTAGTAACATATTTGTATAAGATAGCCTCGTAGGCTAATGTTTATCGAAAATTATATATATATATATATAACTCCACTAAAAGGATTGCTTAATACCTCCAGCAATGTATTCAACATTGTTTTTGGAAGCCAACTCATCATACCTAAAACCAATCCACAATAATTTGGTTAATTACAATTCTAGGCGAGAAGGAAGAAATAGTTTATATAAGCATTTCTTGCTCACTGAAACTCATTGCAGAAGTACTGAGATGGAGGATATTGACTCCCGCCAAAACCAAGTTAATACACAAAAATTCCGATACAAATTTTATATGCAAACATATAGAGGCCCTAGTAGAATAGATTTTATGCTCTCAAGACGTGAAAAATAAAACACAAATAATATAAGAAATTCCAGAAAACACAGTTGAAAATAGTAGAAAAATTATGAAATAATCTAGAAATAAACATACATGGGCAAGTGCTTGTCCTCTGCAAGAATAGCATTGTTCGGCTTGATGTCATACCTGTCAAAACCAATCAACACAATAAGCCAATAAGTGAAAGAAGCAGTGTTATTAAAGGTGCGCCTGAGGCGCAAAAGGCACAAGGCACAAAATCCTTCGCCTCTGCACCTCTAAAGGCGGGCGCTAACACTAAGGCGCTACCTAGGCTCATGCTTTTTCATGTTTTAAGGCACCATGAGGCACACTTAAGGCTCTGCAAGTTATTTTTTATGAAAAAACTCTTTAGTTTTTATTTTTAAGGATAACTCTTCAGTTTTTCAGTTTCCTCATAAATAGAAAAAGTCAAACATTGAGAATAGTACTAATAGAAACCTGAAAGGTCCCTGAAACATAAATAAAAATAAATTAAAATTAAAAAAACCCTAACACAACAGCTGAACCAAAATCCTGATACTAAACAGCCTCCTGACTAGGAGTTTCCCTGGCCTAAGAACAAAGCATAATTTCAGTGCAAGAATGCCTATTATCTATCATGTTTTTTAGTTACTAAGTCTTCTTCTTCATTTTCTGTTTAGTCTAATCTCTGCTATTGTACACAAAAAACAAAGCATTTGTGTGGCTTAAACTTTAACCATCTCTATCCTGTTTTGTACTTGAAAAACAGAGTATCCTCAGCATTAAAAATCAGCATTAAACCTTAGCTATCTCTACCATTTTTAAGAAAGAAGTATAAATTCAATTTTTACTTGTTAGCTCAGTGGACTACTTGCTTGACATATTTACTTTACCTAGATCGCTGTTATCAACCTTTACTTTCTACTTGCTGGATTTCGTGACTGTGGATACTTTTTTCTATATCATAACTTAATGGTGTTAGTTTTTACTTGCTGTAAGCTTGGAATTTTTGTATGTAGATTTTTTATGGTGTGCGCCTAACTTTGCCAAGAGGCAGCTCCTGCGCCTTGCGCCTAGGCTCTAGGGACCCCTAGCGCCTATGTGCGCCTAGAGCCTTTCATAACCCTGGAAAGAAGAACAATCAACACAAAATTTGAATATGAAATTATTAAGTTCACGGTCATTTCTCGATTCCCCTAAGCTAAAATATGAAGCGAATTAAATCTTAAACAACAATGCAGCTAACCTATTAAAATAGAACAAAGGCATTGTATACAGTATTTCAGATTGGATCTCGAACAGGAATTAGTCTCTTTTGATAGACTTGTTTACTTTAGTCAATGTCATCTTTTACTAAATTATTAGAAACAGTATATGGTAAAGACCAAGATAATCAAAAGGCTAGAAACCTATGCAACTGTTTTAGTAATAGAAAATAACCTTAAAACATGTTCACATAAACACTTGCGTGTCACCCTTCTAACCACAACTAACATGGAATTCATGAATATCATTATCCAACAACTTAAGAAAAAATTTACTAGTCTAGATACATTATTTCAGTAATGTAAAACCAGATCTAGCCTGGGAAAGTCTCTATCAGAAAAACAAGTTCAATCAACTTCGATTTGTTTTATAGTTGAATCTCTCAATTTAATCAATTTGAAAATTTACAGTAAACAAAAACTTGCTTATTGTCTAGTTGAGATTCGTTTTTCTAGACATTTGAATCTTAAATCTTCCATTCCAGAAGTTTCTCAGCAACCAAACGGAGCAATGATGTATAGATCGCCAAAGAAAAAAATAAAAAACAGATAGATCTGTAATTACTGCAAAGAATATACACGAAAGATTATTCAGATCTAGACCAGTGTCCTATTCAGCTAGTAACAGTGCACATATAAATAATAGCCATAGCTAATCAATAAGATCAGATCCTTGCTCAAAAAATGACGGGAAACGAGAACCAGACCAAGGACTTAACAATGGTTCAAAAATTATGTAATTGAGGTCGATATCAATTTCCCCCGAAAGAATTTTAATTTTCTAGGATGCCAAACAGTGATACAGCATAGATAACACAGAGAAGCGAGATATAGGACTTACTTTTCCAAGAATTTCTCGTCCACAACAGCTGAAATGTCAAGAAGGGGGTTTCCCATCCCCAAAAGTATTCCCTCGGACGCCATTGCTGAAGAAGATCTGAAAGTAAGAGAGAAATAAACAGCAAGGAAGAGAGAATGACAGAGTGAGTAGGCGCTATGAGATTCAGATGGTGGAGAGTAGGTTTGAGGCTGGTGGCATTTTTAACTATTTATAGTGAACGTACATTGGAGGTAAAACATCACCATCCTTACCGACCCACTCGTTTTCCTTTTTCTTTTCTACTGTAATTTTTTTTTTTTTTTTGGTTGAAAAATGCAACTAGTTTGTTTGTCATGATATCAATTTTGTCAAAGTAGAGCATGCCAACGCACCAGACCAGATGCACTACCTAACCTAAACCAAAATTAATGATATTCTAATTTATTAAAACTTCATATGAAAAATGATAGGATTTGAATTTTACCTACCAACCCCGATTCAATTTAAAATAAACTTATATTGTCTTTTTTTTTCTCATAACATTTGATTTGCTTTTGGCTTTTGAGCGATAATTCTCGCTATTTTTATAATTTTCTCATATGATCAATCGTAAATTCTTGGTAGATAACATTCATATATTTTACAAATAAAATTCACAATATCTTTCATAATATAGGAATAATCACAATCTTCTAATTTGAGGGAATTTGAATTTGAGCTCATGCAGAATGATAATAAATAATCATATTGTTTGTAATTATGATAAATGATATGTATTTTTATTTATTAAGTGTGACCAAATAATTAAGAAATATTTTTGAATTTGAATTTATTTATAGGAGACCCGTGAAAAGTAAGTCTCATAAATTTTATAATATGGTTTGCTTTATTTTATTTATCTTTATTTCCTATCTTTCTTTATCACAAGCCATGACATTAAATTGGCAATATATTGTTCAGCAAAAAAGAAAAAAGAAATTAGCAATATACTTTTTATAGATTTTTTCTAACAATAGCCGTTGACTCCTATTTCTCTGGATAGCTCTTCTAATTATTTCTTCGCATGTACTTTCAATAATATTAAAGTAATGCCCTTTGATTTCACTTGTTTTAGCATGTGTTTTATAAATAACTTTGGTACAAAATAATAAATAGTCTCTCGAATGCATAAATGGTTAGAAATTCCTGGTCTCATTGTTTATGGAAAAATTAAGTCCATCACGAAAGATATTCATAAACTAATCTACTATAACTCTATATACCAATAGAGGGAGACGGCCAGCAATTTTTCTCTCTTCAGCTTGAATGTCATGAGAGCAACCTTGAAAATGTTTTATATTTGTTGGTACATCTATAAAGAAGGTTTTCAAAAATTTAGATGTCATGAAACGGATAGTAAAATTAATATGGTATATAACTTATATTATAATGATTGACAATAATTTTAAAATTATAAAATTAAATAATTTAAAATTTTTTTAATGATTATACTTACTTATATCTCAAACATTTTTAAAAAATTACTATTCAAATACCTAAAAGGTTGAGACGATTTTTGTTTTTTTTCTTTTTTTTGGGCCTGAGTTGAGACTTAATTTACTCCGAAGTTCTTCTCTATTCTAAACGGGTGGGCTCACAAGAACCCCCACACCAATCAATATGAAAAGATAGATCTACGGCCAATTTCCGTTAACAGAAATAACAATGTGAACTGCACATCCTGGTACCAAATGACCCATAATATGTGGGCTGTAGCCCAGTACATTTTCAAACAAAATCAATAATATTAGTAAATTGAAATAATAACTTGTATAATTTTGAGAAAAATAATATTAGTAAATTTATTAATAATTTAAATATTAAGACAAGTAAATAAAATTATGAATGATTCATATATTATTTATAAATGTTAAAATTGAATCAATATAAAAAATTTAGTTTCATAGAAAATAAAAAGGAGAAAATATAAAAAAATTTATAATGAGATTAATTTAGTCTTTTATGAATTAATTTGTTAGATTTAATGGACTAATTTAAATGAATGCTGATTATTTGTTAAGTCAGGACTCAAATAAGGGGTTATATGCCAAATTCGATGAGTTATGAAATTATTACAAAAATATATTTAGTTCATATAGATAAAATACAATCGATCCATTAATTTAATTATAAAAAAAAATTCTCCACACACCTGTAATATTGTTACAAAAATTAACTTTTTTAAATTGATAAAAAAGAAACTAAAATTAAATTATCCTAAAAAAATCATTTTTGAATCTTATAACTCGAATTACAGAGTTTATTATAATCTTGTTCTATGATAAATTTGTAACTTGTTTTTTAATTTCTTAATCTTATACTAAACAAAATCTATATTTTCTAAATACAACGACACGTGAGTAAAGAATATTATACTATTTTCTTTTCTTCTAATATTACTCTTGTAGACAAATTGTATTCTTCCCCAAATTATGTCTCAATATTTAAATAATAATTAAACATAATTTCGAATGATGATGCACACGGGACAAATAATTGTTTCCTACATGTTGACGCATAATTAAAAAGAAAAAGCAAAATGACATCTTTAAAGTATTTTTTAATTAATTTTATCCCAAAACTGAAATTATTTGTAATATTTTTCCTTTAGGATATGTTTGAAATAATTTTATAAAATGATTTATTTTATTTCAATTTTATTTAAATCATTTTATAATATTTAGAATAAATCATCACATTCACAAAAATTAATTAAATTCAATTAAATTACGTTGTTTAAATTCATTACATTGATATTGCCACGCAAATTATGGTTCATAATTCTGAAAGTATATTTGGATTATATGGTATATAGTGAAGGAAGGGACCTAAATCTGAAAGTGTGAATATGAATTTGATCGCCATAGATGTTGGAGTAGTCAATGCTTGTTGATGGTATCAGCTTGGGTGCTTGTATGGAGGGTGAGACAAGACAGATGGGGGGGTTGGTGGGTTGTGGACTTGTGGATATAGGAAAGTAGGTTGTCATTTTGGATTTCTGTTCTGCACTGCAATAACAGAATAAATATAAGGGTATAAATGTTTAAATTTTTTTAATAATCTAATTGAATTAAATTTTTTACTAATCAGATTAATTTTAATAAAAATTCAAAATAAAGATTTTTTTTATAAAAATATGATTTATAATGAATTGAATTCTTATGTAATATAGATTTCAAACACGATAATTTAATAAAATTTAATTAAAATGAATTGAATTCTATAAATTTTATAGTTCAAAACATATCTTTAGTCTAACATCATTAATAATTTAAACTTTGAATAGATATTGCTGACATGGGTTAAAATATAATTATCTCTACGTGTGTTAAGGTGTCAAAAATTTAGTTATTTATTTTTACTCATCTCGCGCATGTGCTCTTACTCTTATCTTCATTATCTTTTCTTAAAAATCATGCAATTAGGGTTTGTGATGAATAGTGCATTTAAAATAATTTGAGTAATATGATAATATTTTTAAATTTTGAGAGAGAAATATTGCAAATAATTTTAAGACAAAATTAAATTGACAAAAAAAACTAATACTTTTAAGATAAAATTGACCAAAAAGTGATGATTAATTTTATTTTTTAGCCAACTCAACGTACATGTGCCACCCAATGAAATACTTCAAGCCACATCAACATTTTTAGGTCTAAATTATCAATGATGTTCGACTTGAGGAAGACATTCTAAACATTTTAAGATTAAATTGATCCGAAAAAATATTTTTAGGACAAATTAATAAAGATATGATACTTTAGGGATTATAGATGTCATTTTGTTAAAAAAAAAAAAAATCTCATGTGAGAATTATTTTTTATTAGAAATTAAGGAGTTTAATGTACAATTTAATTTGAGTTTGAATAATTTAAACTAGATATTATTTAATTTAAATACATTAAATTATATTAACAATATATCAAAATAAAATACTAAGTGAATCGGAAAAGTGATTAGTTTCAACATGATATATTTTTTACTGGATCAAAAAATAATTAGTCGTGATACCGACCACTATACTAAAAGAAAAAGATAACGTGAGCAAATTTGATTATCACCAACGGCCTGTTTGAGCAGGCACTGAATGCACAGGCCATGCCGCGCGTATAGGAAGTGGCTGTTAGGCTCTCTTTCAAGGCCGCACCTCCCATGCTGCAAAAAATCTTCCTTCCTCTTTTTTTTTTTTTTTTCTTCAAAAACACTCTTTTTCTTTCTCTTTAATTCTCACCCTGTCCCAACCCTTTTTTCCAAATTGCCCTCCTTCTATCCCCTAAATTCCTACTGTGTCCTGTTGTATTAGTCAATGATCAAAAAATTCAAATTTTTTTTTGCTTATTCCTAACTCTTTAAATACCATAGTGTAATTCAATTTTAGTTTTTTTAATTGATTTTTTTTTGTTTTGCTAAACTATTTCAAGCATTTTTAATAGATTATTTATTAGAATTAAATTTGAATAAAATATAATTAAATTTAAATAAAAATTTCCTAAAATAGTTTAATTTGAATAAAAATAAAAAATAAATAAAAAAGTATAATTTTAATTAAAAATCAAAACTAAATTAAAAATTAGTTTAATTTCAATTAAAAATCATTTGAATATAAATTAATTTATTTTTAAAATAGTATAAAATAATATATTTTAATAATTTATATACAAATATGTTTTTTAGATCATGATCGTACACTATAATTTTTGGACAATTTAACAAAACAATCAAGGTGTGATGGGGTCTCGTACCATAGTATCCATCTCTGACCAAAACAAACGGACCCCAAGAATGAGAGTAGGACGAGTCTAATATTTCAAAATCATTGTATCCATTTTATAAGGTGTAGCATAAGGTGGCTGATGTTACTTTTAAACCACAAAATCAGTATTAGCTATCTCCATGTGTAGGATAAGAAAAAAGACATCTTTTAAATTAGAGTAAATAATGCATATAAATAAAATGCATTGTTCCATACGCATGACTCCCCCTTAAAAAAAAGGTAAATAAAATTTTAAAGTTTACTTATTATTTTTGTAAAAATACACCCATTTGTTTTATAAATAAAGAATTATGGATAAACTCCAAACAATAATAGACTCCACTTAGATTAAATTTGGTAATACTTGTTTAAAAAGTTATAACACTTAAATATTGTTTAGTTAATTTTTTTTTTCGAAGTGCTTCTTTTATTACTTTTAAAAAATCATGAGTACTTTTAGAAATATTCAAGTAATGTTTTTAAAAATTAGTTGTGATTTTTTAAAATAAAAAATATAAAAATTATCTTATTAATTTTAAAAATTATTAAATATAAATTCAATTAATTTATAAATATTAGATTTATCTCTCTAAATATATATTTAATTAATAATGTACTATTTTTATTATTTTATAAATATTTATTTGTTATTTTTAGTGTCCGTGATAATTTTCATAAAAAACTTTCTCAACCAAAATTTTTATAACTTTTTGATATTTTCTTCTTTTACAACATTAAAGACACGACACGATAACTTTTGTAAAAGTTTACAGAATTACCGATCCAAATATTAGAGATCCGTGCACTCAACAGTGTTCCATGGTCATGACTCATGACTCATGTAGTTGTGGGGTAGATGAATGTCCAAGTATTCATGTCCACGAAGAAATTGGTTTCTATATACCAGCTCACCTACTTTCGTGACTATAGATTGCTGGCCACTCATGTCTGATATTTAATTAAGACCATGGATGTACTTCACCTACCACAGTTGCCGAAACTCTTGGATTTGGTAGGTTGATTAGGTCCTCAAAACTCAGAAATTTGTATTCGTAAATATATTATCTAAACAATAAATGAAATCAGACTTCTAAAAATAGACAGTCGAAGTCTTCATTCCAGCTTTACAAATTACAATGCAATTTCCAGTTAGACACAGCATAATAAACGACAACCTAGTCATTTTCGTTGTCTTGGCCTATCAACTATAAAACGGATGAAGCATCTCTCTCACTTTCAATAAATAACAATCTAATAATCTAATAACTTTTTTCTTGTTACCGTGTGATCAGTTGCAAAAAGAAATGTAATTCTCTTATTTTTTATAATTTTTTGAAGAATTTAAGTTCAGGTTGCAAAAGATGAAGGTGAAGAATGTAGCACAAACTATAATAATATATAGAGGGGAATACATTTTTGAAGACTGAAATTAACCCAAGAGAATTAATGTAAAAGTATCTGAAATGCTTCTCAATCGAAATTACATGTTGTAGTGCTGATCTTGAAGTACTTCAGGCATTAGTTTACAGAAGAAAAATGATAGACATAGAGTATGATATTACAGATTCATGAGTTACATGGACATACTTCAGAAAACAAAAGGTGGAAAAGAAAAATTAAGAAGAAAAAGAAAAGAACACACATCCTAATTAAGATATTGGCAGAGGAGCACCATTCCACTCCTTTAAACAATCCAGAATTGGATCAATCAACTTTCCTGCACAAATAGCAGAGAAAACTTTGTCAAATTCTTCACCTGGGGATCTTATTTTCTCACCAGTCAGCAAACCTGTTCCCAATTCTTCCCTCACAAACTTGTACAATGGGTAAGACCTGCATTCCTTGATTTGGTTAGGAATTGCAGGGTTCCCATTCTCAACTTCAATTCTTGCACTTTCAACTTCTTTGGGCAAAAGGGTCTTAAGCTCTTCCTCAAAAGCAACAATTTTTTGGAAAATTGAAGTGCTTGGATTAGTCTCTCTTTCACCATTTTGCAATGCATGTTCAACCAGAATCTGTCTCAACTTCTGCATTAATGGGTAGGTTGCACTGCAAGGATCATCAATGTAAGCGAAAAGGTATTCGCGATCCACCACTTTGAGCAAATCCTTTTCACAAAACCTTGAAGGATGTAGCTCACCATTGACACCCATGGTTAAGACCCTTTTAGCCACTTGGCTAACAGTGTTCTTCACCGTGCTCTTCAAGTTCTCCTCCAAATGCCTTAAATCAATAGCTTGACACAAAGCAACTAAGAAAGTAGAGGACATGAGCTTCAATATGTCCACAGCTTCAGCCGTTTTTCTTGATGAAATCAATCCTAGAGAGTTCACATCTTGGTTATGTTGTTCTGCACTCTGGACATGATTGGTGACAGGATTGGCAAGGAATTGTAGTTCAGAACAGTAAGATGCCATTGCAATTTCAGCCCCTTTGAACCCGTAATCCAAGCTTGGGTTGCGGCTACCAGAAAGATTTGAAGGCAACCCATTGTTGTAAAAGTCATTGACAAGCTCAGAGAATTGAGCAAACAATAGTTTTCCGATTGAAGCTACAGCTAGACGTGTGTTATCCATTGAAACACCAATTGGTGTCCCTTGGAAATTTCCTCCATGTAATGCCTTGTTCCTTGAAACATCAATCAATGGATTATCATTGACAGAGTTAATCTCGCGCTCAATCATTTTCGTTGCTGTCCTGATTACTTCAATCTGTGGTCCAAGCCATTGAGGAGATGTTCGGAGAGCATACCGGTCTTGTTTAGGCTTTTGAAGTGGATCAATTTCATGTAACTTCTCTGCCGCCTTAACATAAGCGCTACCATCTAAAATATGTTCCATTATAGCTGCAGCCTCAATTTGACCAGGATGATGTTTCAATTTATGTGTCAAATGGTCTGTAAATTCTGCCTTTCCTTGCATAACTTCAGCAAAAATTGCTGATATAATTTCAGAAAGAACAGCTAGTATGTTTGCCTCAAAAAGCACCATAGAAGCCAAACCAGAACCAACTGCTGTACCATTCACTAATGCTAGACCCTCCTTAGGTTGCAATTCAAAAAATCCACCGTTAACACCAGCAAGTTCAAAGGCCTCTGTTGGGCTAAGAGTCTGACCGGTAGGCCCGACCGACTTTGAATTGGGCCTTCCGATTAAAAGCCCAGCAATGTAAGATAGAGGGACCAAGTCACCTGATGCAGTAATTGTTCCCCTAAGAGGTAGGCATGGAGTAATGTTGCTGTTGATGAATTTGGTTATGGCTTCCAAGATTTCAAATCTGATGCCGGAGTATCCTTGAAGGAGAGTGTTGATTCTGACCAACATGGCGGCCCTTGTTGCCGACTGAGGTAAGGTGTGGGTAGATTCCGTGCCGTTGCCGAAGATTCCGGCATTCAAAAATCTGGTGCAACGCAAAAGTATTCATTAAAATGTGTCACCAAATTTGATTGATTAACAGCATTACTTTAATTTGCTAGAAAGAATTGATTATAAAGTACTAAACAAAACCGACTCAATATTAAATATAGGAGCATTTAATGATTTTCTTTTTTTATAATCAGTAATAACTTTAATAAAAATATCAATATAGTAGGAAACTGATTTTGATTATACAGTAACAAAATCATATAAAAATTGAGAGCACGCAGCTCACGAGCTCACATATGAGTGGAGACCCACATAGTAAGACTATTCTTTCTGAATGCTAAAAAACACAAAAAACTTGGACACAATTTGACGTGACCCAATAATCAATGCAGTCATATTTAGGCGACACTTCATTTCAAAAGTAATTGTGCCCCATCCTTACACGGACACCTCTCTATGATTTGCCATATAGTTCCACGTACCTTTCCTTGAGTTTTTTAATGACCAAAATGCCCTTTTATAAAATAAACGATTTTTGTTAATATATATTCATATACACAGACATATGGTTCGGTATTTATTTTGTGAATTAGAAGAATTTCTGTTCTTACCCCATCAATTGAAGGTTTTCAAATTCTGATGAATAACTTCTTCTTTTTTACCTTAATTATTCTATTTAGTTTTTTTTGGTAGATTTATCTTACTTAGTTAATTGGAATATGTACATAATATATATTAAAAATAAATGCTTGACTTGAATTTTTTAACTCTATATTAAAAGATATATATAATATTAATTAATTACTTGCAAATAGATATTAATTGAAGGAAATACTAAAAAATTAATGTAGGAAGCCAGTAAGGAACACAAGTACAAGCCTATTAATAATTAATAACTAACAATTATTAATAGTAATAGACTAAATTAAAATATTAATAAGATGCGATATATATTGCAATTAATAAATGGTAATACTAGTTTTAGTTTTTCATAATTGGGAAAAAAAACAAGTGACTAATTAATAAATTGAATTTACCTAATAAGCTCCTTCTGAAGGGCACCACCCTGCTTGGTTCTTCTGTGGGAGGTCGCACCAAAACCAGTGGTGACACCATAACTATCCGTCCCATTGTTCATGCTATCCATAACCCAGTCACTGCTAGCCTTAACTCTGGGACGAGCCGCCTCCGAGAGTTCCACCTTGGCCCCGGCGGCATCACGGTTTGCTATAGCAGCCACCTGAGATATGGTGAGATTCTCACCCCCTAAACGCACCACCGGCTTCCGGTACTCCTCCACCATACGCTTTCACCTCTTCTAAATGACTACCTTTAAGTGCCTCAGCCGCCATACCCCAATTCAATGGGTCATTACTTTTGCCATTGCAAAGTTCCAATGAACCATTTCCATTGCTAGAAAATTCCATTATTCTTTGATTGGTAGCTAAGAAAATGGAAGGGAATTTTTTTGAGATGTTGGATCTATGTAAGACTATAACGATCAAAAATACCGGGGAACAAACTTCGTTGAGTTAGGAAAGTCTGTTTTTCCCTGAGCTTGTTGAACCAAAATTAGTTGATATATATAGAGAGGGGTAGGTTTCATTGAGTATTGGTGGGTAAGCCGATGGGTTAGTTGGGAACATCACGTGGCCGTTCGATCTTCATCATTATTGACGGGTTGGATGGGAACACGTGGACAATTCTTACATTGTATTTCCAGGGTCTAAAAAGTGGAACGGTGGGTTTATTTTCTCGTCGATGAGAAGCAAAGCTGAAGACTAGTGAATTGAGAGGGTTGGTAAGAAGTATGGACTGGTGGTGGGGTCTACAAGTGGTCCCATTCTATTAGGAACTCTGTATTGTCCAAAAGAAAACAAAATATTTATTTATTTTTCATTTCTCTTTTTGAGAATTCATTCCAAGTTTGTTGTTTTTTTTTTTGTTCAATTTTGTATTGAATTAATATCAGCAATCATAACTCAGACAAAATAATATATAAATTCAAATTTATTTTTCAATATCAGATTTGATGCCAAAATTTTCCTCTATTTAAGATAAAATAAAAAATCTCCCCCTTATTTATTAATCAGTTTATAAAGTTGTGAATTTTTCAAATAAATACAGTTATTTATTGGTCACTTTTCTATGAAAAAAAAGTCATCTAATTTAGAGGTCCAAAGTTGATATATATGACACATGTCAAAGTATTATTTGATAATAAAAATAATAATTTTATTACTTATCCACTAAAATTGATAAATTGGAGTGGAAGTTCCACCTACTCCGTTTTAACTAGTTGCTTAGTTGTTGGTAGGATATTGCCTCACACTTCATCTTCTCTAACTCGGAAACGCCCATGTTCTACCAACTCCACTTTTATCTTTATACGACGAAATGTTTCAAAAAAACAACAAAACGGTGCGTTTTATGTAATAAGGAGATAACAAACATGTTAATTTTTTTTTTTTTTTTGTTTTTTGTCAATGGTACGCTTTTTATTAAATAAAACAATAACCAAAAACATTTAATATATATGCTCTCATGAATAACAAAAACAAAATAAAATCATTATAGTCATAATGAGTAAATAAACAACGTATGTAAATTCAACACATTACCAAAAATTATGTCACCTCATTCATGCTAAGGCTCACCAAAAGAGAAGGAGTGGAACTAGAATGAGATCAAGCGACAGTCTCTGCTGTGATATATAATTTAAGTTTATATTAGTCTTTATAATTTAAAATTAGATAATTTTAGACATTATAATCATATTTCAACTAATTAATTGATGTTACATATGATAAATATTGTTATCATTATTATGATTAACGAGAGATCAGAGTGATTTGCTCATGTCTCACATAACAAATAAATAAATACAAATATAACGTAATTTGTATAAAAATAATAATAATAAGTGCAACATATATATTTTTTTATATAGTAAATATGAAAAAATGTTCAATTAAAACAAAAATGTAGAAAACAAAATCACACCACCAATTGATTGGTGGCCGGCTCCATATGGCCCCACCCACCACCAATATCACGAAGAATCTGCAGGCAAGTCAATCGAATCTGTGACACAAGTTCTGGCAAAAAAAAAAAAATATGAGACACAACCACCACGAGCTTTTTAACTTTCAAGGCTCCCATGCCATGTGTGTTTCATGTTTCTACATGCTTTTTTCTAGGAAAGTTTCTTGGTTTTTCCTTATTTTCCTTTCGTTCAGATAAGTTCTAATTATGGTTCTTTTGTGGGATTTCAGTTAATAAAACAATCCATGAAGTGAGAGAGAACTAAAGTGTGAGAGAAAGAGCAACACTACTTTTGAGAGAGTAAACAATGGGAAAGAAAGAAAGATCAATAGCAGTCATTGTGTGCGATATACACTTTGTTTCACAATTTTCTTTTAATTTCTAATACATTTTTGTAGTTGAAAAATAAGATAAAAATGTAGGTAAAGTATCATACACATTATAACTGAAAATATTACGTCCACATCAATATACCACCTTATATCTACAAAACTATTATCACAACTATTTTTAAAGGTAACTTTTATTTATATATAAAGTACGTACTAATTTTTTTCTTGTCTATTATATAATTTGAGTTAACTCACATCAGCCTTCGTTTGTAATCTTAGACTAAGTTTTTTTGTATGAAAGATTAGAGAGCCTTTTATTACATGATTTTAAAACGATAAGTACTCTATTAGATAAATATATATGATTACTTTTTCTTGGCTCTACTAGATAAATTTATGTGTGCACTTTTGCATGTGTTAATTTACAAATATTTAGTACTATGTACACAATTTCTTTTATTTATTAAGTAGGGCATTGTTATTTTCCTTTTTTGAATTTGAGTATTAAATATCAACATAGTAAGTTAATATCTTGTAAATACACACACCACATGGGGAATATTCCATCCATGATTTATCCTATAAATATGGAATGCACGTACGAATTAAAAGTTAATTATTGTTCCAATTTTTAGACTTTCATTTTTAAATAAATATAATTTACTCCAATATTTTGTAATTACTTCTATCGACCCAGTCAATGATTATAGACTATAGTCTATAGAACATTTTTATTATTGAAAAATAAAAATTAACAAACGTAAATACTACTATTTAATTTTTATGGTGCCCCTATCTTTGCGGGTGGTTTTATAAACATTCTGGATGTGCTTGACCTAAACCAATTTGATAAATATCAATCAGTCGAGTAGTTTGTTCATTTTTATTGATTGACCGAGTTAAATTGGTTCGGTTTCCACTCTACCTATTTTGTTGAATTGAATTGATTCATAATTTATAAAATAAATAGTTTGATTTAATTCAATTCATTAATTTATATTTATGCAAGAGGAAATATATTCTAATTTGTTTCTCATTTAAATCCCATATATCCTCCTGTCAACATAAGATTTGAGTATAGAAATAATCTTCAAATTGAAGTCTGAATTATATTTGACTATATATTAAGATAATTCCATTAAAACAATACTACTTTTACTACTTCAATTTATGCTTTAATTTGAGATATAGCAATAGACGGAATTTGTTTATAATATTCCCCAATAAATAATAAATGAAGTATGAGAAAAATTCAGTCTTTTGAATTTCAAAACCACGCGTTTTTTTGTTGACGTATACCACTAATGTTATAGATCATTTAAAAAAATCTAAGTTTTCTTGGTCAAAAAAAAAAAAAGCCACCAAACATGAATCTTTTAAATGAAATAATCTTGGAAATTAAGAAACTAAACAAGGCCAACACTTTAATTTATTTTTTTATTAAGTATTTTTCTAAGTTCATTAATTAAGAATTTTTTAAAGAGTGTCATGAAAATACTTATTAAACAGTAATAAATATTGTATTTGAAATTGAAAATATTCAAAAATAATAATTTATGTATTGAATATTATTGAAATTATTTTTCAACAATTTGATAAATACTACATTTTTTATTTTTTATTTTATAAAATTGTAACAAATGCTCTTAACATACTTAATAAAAAATTCATTAATTAATTATAAAGTCAATTTTCTTTTTAATTTTTTATTAACAAAGATCGGGTTTGATATTGAAAGTCTTTCTCACCAACCCACTACCTTCTAGGAGCCAAGGACCATGCAAAATGACAACATGCCGTTCTCCTTTTTTTATTCTTTATTTTTATACCGTGTTTATGTGATATATATATATATATCCAAATTCCATTACAACCTTGTTTTCTGATTTCTATATCTCTAATCTATTTTTTTTTACGTAAGTTAAAAGTATAATATATCTATTCATCCATATTAATATTTTAAATTAATATAAATGAATTAAATTTAAATTAACTAAAAAAAATTAAAAAAATTAGTTTTTCTCTTTTAAATACTATCTATTACTCCAACCATTCACATATCAATTACAACTTCTTTATTTTTTGTCTTTTACTGACTACCCATATCGTTTTTACTTACGTACTAACTCTTTTTCCTCTTTTAAATAGGATTAAAAAAAATTAAAATAATAACTTAATACTTTTTTGGAAAATCATTCAGCATGTAGAGCACGTGCATATAGCTTGTAATATTATAATATAATTTTTTATAATAAAAAAAAATCACAAACTTATTAATTTATTGAATTAAAAACAAGAATTTACTGAGCTCTTATAAGATATTAGGGCAGAATTATTTTTTGAGGATACTAATTTCTAAACTATTAGGAGGGCTAGAAATTAGGTTAACTAAAGTGGGGAAAAGAATTCCCATGTGGGAACAATTAATTATGAAGGAAGCCTCTATTCAGAACGATTTGTTTTGTGATTAATTAATTAATTATATAATTATAAATTATATTTTAATTTATATCATAAGATGATATATTTTTGAGTCAAAATTCTTAAAAGCCTCTATTTAGAACAACTCATTATGTGATTTAATTTAAGCAAATTAGAGTAACAAATATGAATTTTCATATTTATTTATTATGTATAACTAGTCTTTGTGCTAAAAATAACATAAAATCACAAAACAGTATATTTTTTACAGCTTAATAAGTATTTTGAAAATACCCGTTAAAAAAAATCGTATAGTATACACCCTCAAGTGTTTAGATATTGTGACACCAAACAACTCCACAACGGTATTTCACTACAACTTCAATTAGTGTCTGATAAAGATGTGTTTTTGTAAATCATGTATTGCAGCTGCAACAATTAGAATTGCATCGCAATCACAATCATAACTGGCCGACTGGAATGACAATTCAAAATCTATGACAATAGTATCCAATTCTTGCCAATGAAAGTAAATGAGGAGGCTGCTATTGACTGGATGCATTAGGAGACCAGAAAGATTGAAAAACACAATCTAAACTCCATCTTCACATGTACTCTCTAGAATGACTTAACAGCCTTGTAGGCTGTAGCAGGAATTGCAGCAGCCCCACTGCGCAGGGCTGCTATATATTAATTCCAAGTTTCAATTATATAGATATTGTTTATGTTAATAATAAATTCGTACAGATAAAAACAATTATATAAAAATAACAAGTGTGTTATATTTATAAGAAAAAAATATAAAAAATTTCTATTTATATTCTTTATAAAAAAAATTAATTAATTTAGTCAAATTTTGAATTCAATCACCAGTAGATAGCAAATGATGTTGTGCCTCGTGCCATTGATGTGAGTCTCTAATTTTAAGGAGAATGTCTCTTTGTCAGATTAATCAGAGAAAATCCAATACAAACAAATAAATAAAGTAATTTGTTCAAATAAGATATTGGTGCAAATGAAGGGAAATACAAATCGTTGCCATTGCGGCCAGCTAGCTGCAAGTCTGTAACGTATCGTTTATCGGAGACTGACATATTTTGGCTTTGTGTTGCACGAGTTATTAATGATTATTTTATATTTCTTTTATTTAATAATTATATTCGGATCAATTAATATATTCTTCAACTAATAAATTTTCCAATTAAATTAAACATCTTTATCAGACACAAATCATGTTACTTCATCAGATCTTCATTTTATAATTACATGTGCTTCTGGCACAAATCGTGTTACATGCGGTTTATCAATGTCATTAGGATACTTAATCTTTGAGGATTAAATTAATGATATCCATACTTACTGACTATCCAACGATGTTTTCTCACAATAATAATAAAATTATTAATATAATATAAACAATTCAATTAAAATTAATCATATCAATTTATTGATTTTATTCTAACGTGTATTTAATTATTGTGTAGTGAAACTCATAACTTAATGTGACTAATTTAATTGATATAATCAAAAGTCATGTTAGTAGTCATCAATAATCATTTTAAGAATTTTTAAATGCCTTGATAATCAAATTGATACATATTTATCGTGAAAGGAAATCCTTACATTGAATTGGTGTTTATTGGAAAAAATGCGTAGCCTGTCAAAAAACTTATAAACTATTATATAGTACTCAGATGATTATTAATAATCTTGTATAGCTATTGTTTCAAAATCCCAATATAAATTACTAGTGATTCGGTATTTATGGTGAAAGAATATTGGTAAAGAGGGATTATAAACTATTATATAGTACTTAGATGATTATTAATATTGTATAGCTATTGCTTCAAAATCCCAATATAAAGTACTAGTGATTCGGTATTTATGATGAAAAAATATAATTAAGAATATTAGTAAAGAGGAATTATAAAAGTTGTTTTAATGAAGATGGAATTGGTAGAGATTCTATCATTATACACTTTGAGGAAAACAAAAGCCAATAGGCTAACAAAGACGAATTGAAAATGTTAATTTGGTGAAGGGCTATAACAAATGAGTCATCTTGTGGTTGAAATACAATTACAAGAGGTTTAATTTGTCAATAATTTCTTATAATTATATCTAACTTCCTAATAATTTTTTCATTTTTAATGCTAGTGATTAATTTTTCAATTTGCACAAATAAAGTTTCAACAATATCTCCAAAAACGTCTATGTGAATGTTGATGATAACTTTTATAGATTTTTGCAAAAATTTATAACTGAAACTTTACCTAAAATTGATTTTTTTTTTTTTTTTTTTTGTTAACCAAAATTTATGACCGAATTAAACACAAACAATAGAGTCATACAGACTAATGAGATCATAATTGACCAAATTTAATTTAAAAACAAATATGGCTTAACGGCCAACGACCAACGACCAAATTGTTGCAAATCAACAACCAAAATTATTTGCCAAATAGCTAAAAATTATTGACCTAAAATGTCTAGGAACAGTTAAATTGGCCGAGTTGGGCAATGTCTAACGGTCCAAAATATGGAATTAGCATTTTTTTTATTAAAATATCCCAGTCACAATTGACATTGAAACTCAAATGGTTCAAAGTTAGATTTGACCAAATATAATAGCACATGATGTTTTATTATTTTATAGGCAAAAATTAAATGATCTTTTAAGCTGTATGAACATGAATTTGAAATTTGTTCCTAGGTACGAAAAATTAAGAAATCATAATTTCAGAAGGAAAAAATTTGAATCTGTCCCACAATATTCATGGTAAAATTAAAATTTACATACCTAGATCTTGAGCCATTTATTTCCTTTAACAAACTAGTCAAGATTTTGGTTAAACAGACAAAATTTGTTGACCAATCGGTCCAAATTGGGCCAATTGTTGACCGAATGACCCAATTAATGGGCCTAAAGGAAATTTGCCTAACTGTTTATTAAATCAGATTTTTGTTTTTGTTTTGGTGTTTGACTTTTATATTAGGAGTGTTTGAACTCTATATTAAAATAAAGAGACAAATACTATACTTGAGCTAATTTTTGAATAATAAGAATATTTGTTAATACATAATAAATATATTATTTAGTTCTATTTAAATATATTCATAAAAATTTATAATATATTATGTTAAATAATAGATTCGGTTAAAAAGCATTTAAATTTATATAGTTTTTAGAAACATTGTAACACAAAAAAATTATCATACTTTTTTGAATTCAATCACCAATAGATAGCAAATGATGTTGTTTATGTTAATAATAAATTCGTACAGATAAAAACAATTATATAAAAATAATAAGTGTATTATATTTATAAGAAAAAAATATAAAATTTTCAATTAAATTCTTTATAAAAAAAATTATTTAATTTAGTCAAATTTTGAATTCAATCACCAATAGATAGCAAATGATGTTGTGCCTCATGCCATTGATGTGAGTCTCTAATTTTAAGGAGAATGTCTCTTTGTCAGATTAATCAGAGAAAATCCAATACAAACAAATAAATAAAGTAATTTGTTCAAATAAGATATTGGTGCAAATTAAGGGAAAAACAAATCGTTGCCATTGCGGCCAGCTAGCTGCAAGTCTGTAATGTATCGTTTATTACAGACTGACATATTTTGGCTTTGTGCATGTCTTTCATCACTCGTGTTGCACGAGTTATTAATGATTATTTTTATATATTTTTTTCTTTAATAATTATATTAGGATCAATTTATATATTCTTCAACTAATAAATTTTCCAATTAAATTAAACATCTTTATCAGACACAAATCATGTTACTCCATCAGATCTTCATTTTATAATTACATGTGTTTCGGGCACAGATTAATGTTTTCTCACAATAATAATAAAATTATTAATATAATATAAACAATTCAATTAAAATTAATCATATCAATTTATTGATTTTATTCTAACGTGTATTTAATTATTGTGTAGTGAAACTCATAACTTAATGTGACTAATTTAATTGATATAATCAAAAGTTATGTTAGTGGTCATCAATAATCATTTTAAGAATTTTTAAATGACTTGATAATCAAATTAATACATATTTATCGTGAAATCCTTATATTGAATTGGTGTTTGTTGGAATAAATGCATAGCCTATTAAAAAACTACTAGAAAATACTCAGACAATTATTAGTAGCCTTGCATAGCTATTGCTTCAAAATTCCAATATAAAGTATTAGTGATTCGATATTTATGGTGAAAAAATATAATTAAGGATATTAGTAAAGAGTTATTATAAAAGTTGTTTTAATGTAGATGGAATTGGTAGAGATTCTATCGTTGTACACTTCGAGGAAATCAAAAGCCAATAGGCTAACAAAGACGAATTGAAAATGTTGATTTGGTGAGGGGCTATTACAAATGAGTCATCTTGTGGTTTAAATACAATTACAAGAGGTGTAATTTCCTAATAATTTCTTATAACTATATCTAATTTCCTAGTAATTTTTTCACGTTTTATGCAAGTGATTAATTTTGATGATAATTTTTATAGATATTTACTCAAATAAAGTTTCAACAATATCTCCAAAAACGTCTATGTGAATGTTGATGATAATTTTTTAGATTTTTGCAAAAATTTATAACTAAAACTTTATCTACAATTGATTTTTTTTTTTTTTTTTTTTTTGTTAACCAAAATTTATGACCGAATTAAACACAAACAATAGAGTCATGATAGACTAATGAGGTCATAATCGACCAAATTTAATTTAAAAAGAAATATGGTTTAACGGCCAACGACCAAATTGTTGCAAATCACAACCAAAATTATTTGCCAAATAGCTATTAATTATTGACCTAAAATGTCTAGGAACAGTTAAGTTGGCCAAATTGGGCAATGTCTAAGGGTCCAAAATATGGAATTAGCATTTTTATGGTCAAATTTATATAATTTATTTTTCTACATGCTGGATATTGTGAAAAATTATAATATATGAACATTCTCTTAAATTAATTAATAATTTTAAATGAGAAAAATTGATCGCATTGAAACATCCCAGTCACAATTGACCAAATATAGTTTTAATAGCACATGATGTTCTAATATTTTATAGACAAAAATTAAATGGTCTTTTAATCTGTATGAACATGAATTTGAAATTTGTTCCTAGGTATGAAAAATTAAGAAATCATAATTTCAGATGGACAAAATTTGAATCTATCCCCCAATATTCATGGTAAAATTAAAATTTACATACCTAGATCTTGAGCCATTTTTTTTCTTTAACAAACTAGTCAAGATTTTGGTTAAACAGACAAAAAATTTCGACCAATCAGTCCAAATTGGGCCAATTGTAGGCCGAATGACCCAGTTAATGGGCCTAAAGGAATTTGGTGTAACTGTTCATGAAATAAGATTTTTTTTTTTTTTTTGTGTTGACTTTTATATTAGAAATGCTTGAACTCTACACTAAAGATAGAGAGACATATACTAACTACTTGAACTAATTTTTGAACTAATTTTTGAACTAATTTTAACATTTGTTAATACACAATACACATATTATTTAGTTCTATTTTAATATATTCATAAAAAATTTGTAATATATTATGTTAAATAATAGATTTAGTTAAAAAGCATTTAAATTTATATAGTTTTTGGAAACATTGTAACACAAAAAAAAGTTAAACATGTTATTATTTCCTTTTTCTAGAACACAATTTTTGATTTTACAAACAAATGTGTTTTCCATAAAATAGAAAAATAAAAATAAAAAGAGTTTTTAGAAAATAATGAAAATTAGTAAATGAAAACAGACACAGGCTTTACGAGGGCCCAATGTTTGAGACAAAGGACTAACGTGGGCTTTCTAGAAGCCCAAAACTAGACACGTTAGTCTTACTGGATTGAGAAGAACTCTGGCCCAATTGGTCACCACCAAAGCTTTGAGAAAATAGTATGAGTTGATTTTGTCAAACACTATTATCAAAAGAGGGTATTATCACCCCAAAAGAAGGAATTAATATATAGGCTACAAAAGAATAAGTGAACTCTAGTGGATCTATCCTTTTACTTAATAATTCTTACTTTTTGTTTATCTACTAATTTTAGTAGTCTATACGATGTCGTACTCTTATCAAATATATGAAAAATGTCTCTGGGTAAATACTTTGGCATTCTCACAAACACTATTAAGTCAACTTTGCCCACACCTTAATCCAATTATGCACAATGAGAATTAATTAGGTCTTAAATATTCCACATCAACTTTGTGCATTTATAACAAAATAATTTATCGATTTGGAGTTCAAGTTTGTATTTCGATTGCGTTAATGCTAGTTTGATCATATCCAATTTAAAGATGACACATAACATTACTCAAATAGGAACATTTGTTACTACATGACAAGCAACTCCCATCTATATTTAGGAGGCTTAGAAGCCTATGCCTCCAATATATTCAGGTTGTGAAATCTCTCAGAACCCAGGGAAAAATCGGTAAGTAATCTTATCTACATACTATATTATTGTTTCGCAATTGGTCTTAATTTCCATTAAGTTATGTTTTTAGTCATACCATATATACTTGTTTACTAATCAAATGTGTGTGGAGGCCAATTCGCCACAAACTCAATGCCAGCTAATTGATTTAAAATATCTACATAGTTTCCAACAAACCTCAATAGTTGGCCAACTGTTACATATCCAAATCTACCATGAAAGGGAAAGCGCCACATCACACGACTACATAGTAATTTTAATTTTTTCTTATACAGTTTTCTAATATCTATATAAACATGATCAAATGTAAACTTGTATTCTCGTTTTGAAATGCAACTCATTTCTTACTGTATCTAACTCTTGTTAGTAAAAATTTCAAAATTTTCAGAAGCTGAAAACAACAAATTGCTGACTCTTGTATTTATTATTTTCCTTTCTGCTTAATCAAAATAGGTCATTTTCTTCTTCTTCTTTTTTTTTAATATCTTCTCCTTCATAAGAAAAAAGCTAATTAGGTGTCACCAATGTCCTGTGTATTCCCAACTAATTAATTTTATTTACTTTTCCTTATAACTGCATGATTATTTTAAAATTAAATATTTTTACTCTATGCACGATGGCTTTTTAACTAGAGAATGACCTTATATGTAATCTCAAAAAGTCTTTTTATTTTTCTGTGCCACTTAATTCAATTATTTGGCCATATAAATTGGGATGATCATTTAATGAATTTTGGCTCCATGAGAATTCTAGAAAATTTAGATTTATAAATAAATACATGCTCATTTGTATCAAATTGAAGTAATTCATATGGACAAATACTTTGAAGTTGACATATGTTAGACTTTTATTTTGTTTTAACTTTTGTATATATTTTTTCTTGTCAAAAAAATAACGACAAAGATATTGACACAACCAATTAACTCAATCCTACAATTGTTGAACAAAGTTGTAGGTGTGTGCTAAATCAATTCACAACCTATTTTCATATTTATGCCAATTATACAAATTTATTTTATATCTATTTCATTTCGGTCTATCATAATCACTTGAAAACAATTGTTTTTTTATTTATTTACTAGTAAGATGTCTCTAGACTAGTTGGAACAATTATTAATTATAAATAATTAGTAAACCAAAATTTGATTTGATTTGATTTTTTAGTAACTAAAAAACTTGTAAAATAATTAAAAATGAAAGCAAGCGAGATCTAATATATATTATCCAATAAAAAAAGGTATTATAAATAAAAAGAAATGGCATGTAAGGAACTCTTAAAGGAAAACCTACATCTAACGTGCTCACATTGACTAGTTCTAATTAATGAGATTAATGGTGTGTTTCGAATAGATTAAAAAATAAAATTTATTTTATTTTAAATAATTTTTTTAATTCAATTTATTCAAAATAAAATCTCTTATTTGCAATAAAAACTACACTTATGAAATTCAATCTAATTCTCTTATGTATAACCAATGAAGAATTCATTTTAGTTTACATATTTTTCCTATGTTACCCTCAATTTTTTAAATTAAAATTAGTATTAATCAGCTAAAGATATGTAGATTGGGGGGATTAATTGTTGTTCAGTGATAAAAAAATATGTTATGGAGGAAAAAACTCGTAGTTAGTTATATGAACATTTGAAATGAAGTGGTTATGACACTTTATCAATAATTAAGTGAAAAATATGTGTAATATTTAAAAATAAAAATATTATTTGATATGAACAAAATAATAATTTATCTTAAATAAAATTCATCATATTTGTTGTGAAATTTATAATTAAATAAAATAAGAATTGTAAATAAATTTTATTTAAATTTTATGTCATTTTATTTGTTTCAAATATAAAATGAATTTCAAATAAAATGAATTTCACATATACTTTTTTTTAGATTCCAAACTCATTCCCATTCCAAAAGAAGAAACAAAAAGGTTTCTATCAAAATTAATTATAAAATCCTTTTCCAGTTTCTTCTTAGGAGAAGTAACCAGGAAAATGATATTAAAATTGGAAATTGCTTAGAAAGAGATGTGATTGAATACGACAAATACTGTATTAATTAGATTTATATTAAGAAATACAATAGTAATAGTTGTACCTCCTTTTCTTTTTTGCTATTAAAGAAAAGGAGCAAGAGCAAGACTGAGAACATTAATCGCAATTCTACCCTGTTAAACAACTCCATTTTACCTCTCTCTCTCTCATGGTTATCCAAAGCTAAATTTACAAACTTAATATTATTATTTAAATTATTTATAAAATTACAAACACATGAGACATGACGTAATATATAACGTAGTATATATACCAACCCTTAAAAGCTAAATAAATTAGTGATATATAAAACGGGGAGTGTTATTTTCTCAAATTTAGAGCTTTCAAGTATCAATTTGATGAATTAAAAGGATAATTTTTATTCCAGATTATTATTATTTTTTATTGGTAGAAGTCTTCAAATGATGATGGTAAATCAGTCATTTCAAATATAGTTGTCAACTTGTCATAATTTTGTTCAAAGTTCAAACAGTATAACGAGCAGGACTATTCGCCGAGCAGGCAGTATCTAATTTGAAGTTACATACAGGACAGCACGACTCTGTTTTGGCGGTTTCGTTGGAAGTAGATTCGTTACGTTACGTTTCCGAGTAGAAATTTTCATTGGTTTTCTTGCCGGTCTGGTTGTTTCACCGAGAATCTTTTAGATCATTTTCAGGGGATGAAAAATTTTCTGTTCACTCGTGAACGTACCCCTTAAACCAGCATTGTATTTTTTACCCTTTTCTTTATGTATAATTTTGTTTTTCGTTTTCTGTGTTTTAGAGAAAATGGGATTGGTGAGCATTTTCTTGGGGATTTTCGGTTTTCTGATCGGAATTCCATTTGGGCTCTTGGTGGGGTTCTTCTTCTTCATTTACTCTGAACCCAAAGATGTAGAGGTAAAAAAAAAAAAAAACATAATTTTTGCGTGATCATTCTTTGGTATCGACTCAGACCCATTGCAGATTTACTTCTTGGAATTTCAATATGGGTATTGAAGTTTTTTTTAAATGCTCAAATATTGCAGGATCCAGTTATAAGACCACTTTGTGAATTGGACACAAGTGCTTTGCAAGAAATTATTCCTGAAATTCCTCTGTGGGTCAAAAGCCCTGATTATAATCGTGTAAGTACGGTCATATAATTTTTATGGATAAAATTCCAATTCACTTTTCCCCCCTTGTTAGTCACATTCATACATTGTTATACTTTCTGATATTTTGTTGTTCATATGCACAATTATGCAGGTAGATTGGTTAAACAAATTTGTATCGGATATGTGGCCTTACCTTGACAAGGTACTCATATACCTATAATTTTGTATTCTTTTATTGTTGAATGACTCTTGACTGGGACTGACTTCAAATGCATAGGCAATTGGTGGCATTATAAGAAGAACAGCTGAACCTATATTTGCAAAATACATTGGAAAATATCAAATTAAAGCTATTGGGTTTGAGAATCTGAGCCTTGGAACTCTTCCTCCGATCATAACTGGTTAGTCTACTCCTGCAATTGTCTAATTTTCTTTACAAGGTTAGTCCGTGACTGCAAAATAGATGAGCAAATTCTATTTATCAGTTTTATATGCTGTCTTCTTAAGCTTATCAATTGCATTTTCGGGAGGAATACAGTTTTAAGACTGGTTTTCACTTATATAAATTATGGTAAATAGTCATATACACCCGAGATATATTTACATGTATAGTTTTTGCCTTTCATAACCCAAGACGTTGTATGAGTTGCATTAGACTTAAATCCATAATATGATCATCTTTGTGAACTGGAACATTCTGCCATTAGTCTAGAGACTGGAAATTTTTATAATTTGCGATAGTAATGCAAGGATCCATTTGTTTGAGGAACAAAATTGAGTGAGAAAGGTGTTACATTAAGAAAAGGTATAAGTTTGTCTTGAATCATCTTCAATCCTACCTGGCAGGCCTTATTCTTTTAAAACTCATTGACATCCACCACTTGAATTCTCCTTCGCCTAGGAGTCCATATATACATATTATATACTAGTTCTCTTCTGTGCAAAGAATCTATACTCATAACATACACATCATGAATTCTCCATTGCCAAGGAGTCCTATATAAACTACTTCTCGTCTGTGCAAAGAAAGAATTCTTAAGTATTTGCAACACTTCAGAGAAGTAATGTGTAGAGTATCTATGACTTGGTTGATTGTTACACCCAGAAGACTACATTAGGTTACTACTCTAAATTATCTAAGGACTCTTGTAATGTATGGGGAATCCTAAAATCTTGGATAAAACTGATGATTAAAGAATATCTGTATCTACATTAAAATCTAACAAGTTAGGAAGGTGGAGAACATCGGGTAACACACTATTTTCTTATAATTCATGACAATCTATTTACAACTTTTCAGGTCTAAAAGTTTTCGAGACTAATGAAAAGGAATTAGTCATGGAACCAGTTATGAAATGGGCTGGCAATCCCAACATAGTTTTGGTGGTGCACTTGTTGTCTTTCCGAATCACAGTTCAGGTCAGCAGAGCCTTGGCCCTTGAGCCACTCTCCTAAATGGAAACTTGTGTTTCTAGTTATTCCCAAATTGATGCATTTCATCCAGAATATTGATTATGCTTCTTTTCAGTTGATAGATCTACAAATATCTGCTGTACCTAGGATAGCTTTAAAACCTCTAGTGCCCACATTTCCTTGTTTCGCAAGCATCGTTGTGTCTTTGCTGGAGAAGGTATATGAAAAGTGAGGTTGAGTACATTTTTATTTCTTGCTTCGCAAATACTCATTTTGCATGACGATTTTATTTTTATTTTTCCTAATTCTGCAGCCTCAGGTAGATTTTGGGATGAAAATATTGGGAGGGGACATCATGGCAATACCAGGTCTCTACAGATTTATTCAGGTGACTGGTAATTCTTTTTTACTGATAGTTGCTGATTTTTCTTTTTGTTGTTTTAAAATTGGATACTTGGAGGCAGAGTTATGCTTTCTTGAGGTTAATTAGGCTTGAACCCACTAACTACACTAATTTCTTACAGGAGACTATTAAAAAACAAGTTGCAAGCCTCTATCTGTGGCCCCAAACTCTTGAAATTCCTATTCTGGACTCCTCAACGTATGTTTATATGAAATGCAGCTTGCTTTTCTTATTTCTGTTACTTTTCTTTAGTGTATAAGCTGTATATTTCTTTGTTTTGTTTTCTATTTGAATTAAACAATTTTAGTTGATATACTATGTCACTTTTCTAGATCCAATCTTTGTCTGGTAAACTTCAATATCTAAACTTTAAAGCCTGGCTGGTTGACTTGGTTGAATCTGAGGCCCTGAGCTTTTAAAGTTGTTTTTGTTAATTCATTTCCCCGTGACTTTTTGACTGTTCCAAGAAACTGATGAATTTATAATTGGGTACATTACATGAATGGTTTCAAAAATATACATTTCACTATGCATAGCATTCAAATTAAAATACTAAGCAAATTGGCAAGACTCATTTTCAGAAGAAGTTTATCTTCCATTTTTAAGAAGTCAACTTCAAAAACAATTTCAGGAAAAAAAATCCAGGATTTCATATCAGCAGGAGTTGTATTAGGGGAAAAAATGTATGAAAAGTAAAGTTGAAATAACTGTCCATTATTTTTCTTTTTGGGAACTTCTATAGGGTGGCGATAAAGAAGCCTGTGGGAATACTACATGTGAATGTAGTTCGAGCAGTTAAACTTTTGAAGATGGACTTGTTGGGAACTTCTGATCCTTATGTCAAACTCAGCCTGACTGGAGACAGACTGCCAGCAAGGAAAACCACCATCAAGAGGAAGAATTTGAATCCTGAGTGGAATGAGAAGTTCAAGCTAGTCGTAAAGGACCCCCAATCTCAAGTTCTTCGGTTACAAGTTTTTGACTGGGACAAGGTTTTCCCTGATCCTTTCCTTTGTCTTGTTATTTTTTCAAAATCTCGGAGGACATAACAGTAACAGAAATTTATACTCTGTTGGTTACGTTCTTAGCCAAGTACTAATGCTAGGTGCACTTTATTTTTTTAAAACCCCCAAATTTTTAAGCTTGGACACTTATACCTAGTAGCATGTTGGCAGCACACCACATTTAAAGGTAAATGGTAGAAATTTATTGGATTTTGCAGTGTCACTGTGTGAGTTCCTTGTTGTTTCCCTGTTGCCCAGTCCATGTCCATACTGCTGTGCCCACCCAATAAGTGAAATGCCCATTTCGAATCTAAGAAGATAATATAGCCTATATTATTCAGTTTACTGCAACTTATGAACCCCAGAAGTTTGATAACCTCACTTTTCAGGAAAATTTTAAATTCTCATCAATATATGTTTGTTGTGAATGACACCTCATTAATCAGATACAAATTTGCTCTTGAAAACCTTTAAATGGAGTTCTAGATAACCAACCTCAAGGAATCGACATTATGAGAGATGCAGGTGCTTATGAATTATTGCTTCTGTAGACTGGTCATATAATATTTGTAAACAGTTCACTTGGATTAGGATTTCTCTTTTAGCATTCCATTTCCTCACAACAGTCTCCATCTAGTTCACCTATGATATGCATTTTACGTATTAAAAGAAATCCAAATATCTTTCGGGCTGCAAGAAACAGCTTTAAGTTTGAGTACACCACGTATTAACTTGAGTAAATACTAAATAGATAACTCTGCATGCATGATGCTGTCCATGTTCAGACTTATATTCTTAACTTTATTCTTCACAGGTTGGTGCTCATGACAGGTTGGGAATGCAATTAGTTCCACTTAAGCTGCTTTCCCCTTACGAGACAAAGGAATTTAAACTTGATTTGCTGAAGGACACTAATATTAGTGAGCCTCAAGCCAAGAGGCAAAGGGGGCAACTTATGGTGGAGCTAACTTTTGTTCCTTTTAAAGAAGACAGTGCCAAGTTTAGTGGGCCTTTGGATGGATATGTGAAAAAGGAGAGTGGAATCAATAGGGTATCTGATGATGAGCCCCTAGGTGGAGCAGGTTTACTTTCTGTCTTGGTGCAGGGAGCAGAGGAAGTAGAAGGGGAACGTCACAACAACCCATACGCTTTGGTCCTCTATAGGGGAGAAAAGAAGAGGACAAAGGTGAACATGATTTTGTTTTCAGTATATGTCACTCTTTTAACTGTTTATCATGTAAGTAGAATTACATGGATGTGGACTCTCAGACATATCACTCTTTGCATCTAGAGCTTAAATGTGCTAATGGAATGAATTTCCAAAATATGATAGCTGTGTATGTTACAGATAGGCATCTGGTACTGCATTGAAGAGTGCAATAATAATATATTAAGTTATTATTGCATTGGTATTTATATTTCATTCAGGCGTATTTTAGTATTTATTAGTTCACTGTAACTTATTATATAAGTTTCTTCAGTTTATCAGAAAAAGTCGTCACCCTCTTTGGAATGAAGAATTTCAATTTATGCTTGAGGAGCCTCCTCTACATGAGAAGATCTACATTGAAGTTATGAGCAAACGGACAGGCATTATGAGTTTTCTATCAAAGGTATTGCAATTGCTTCTTTACTGTACTTCTTCAGTGTGTAGCTTGTTTTTTTTTTTTTTTTTTTTTCCTTTTCCAACATGGTGTTTGTAAATTCTTTTTCGTTTCTCATGTATAGGAATCACTAGGGAATGTGGAGATTAATCTTACTGATGTAGTGCACAATGGTCGCATCAACGAGAAATACCATCTAATTAATTCAAAAAATGGAAGGATACATGTTGAGATTCGATGGAAGGTGGTTTGAGAAACTACATACCGACTGAAGATATAAATGGGATACTATGTTAACTTACAAAGTAAAGTCTCTTAATTGTCAGCTGAGTTTTTTCTGTTACTATAAGATTAAAATGGAGGATTTTACCGTAGAGAAAAAGAAAGTAGAGGAATACATTGCTTAGATATGAGTAGGAACAGATATATTAGATGCTTGAGTGTATATATACTGTATAACGAATGTTGAATATACTGAGTTTTATATTTTCAATACAATGAAATTCAGTGACTTCATTTGGGTGAGTGAGTGAGCAATAACTTATTTCAGTGACTCAGTATACTTTCTATTGAATCAATTCTCCATCTGGTGCACAAACAAGATTGTTATACAGCATAGCTTTAATTCTTTAAGCCATAACAATAAGATGGGCCATACTCGTTCCACTTCTTTTAGGCCCATCGTTATTGATCCAATCCACTATTTAAACTCGTTGTGGGGTTGAAGAACGACCGACCGACTGATCATCGATAGGCAGGCCCATACACTTGTAACCTTGCAGGCCCAAATTGTAAAACCCTCTCTCTTTTTATGAATAAACCTTAACCTCTCCAACTTTGTGTCTTTTGCTTTGTTTAGCTATTCTACTTGATTACCAAGTGTTTATATATATTTTACGTCAACTTTAAAAAGAGCCATTAATCATGAGAAGGTTTGTAGGAACCTTTCATTGTCATGCTTGTCCTCTCATATTATCAATGACTCCTGTTGGACAGACATGTACACATGAAATAACTTTTTATAAAGTTTAAAAATTAGAAAGATCAGAAAAAGGAAAAGGGAAAATAAATGAGAAAAAGACTTCCATTTAATTTGCACAATTTAGGACATTATTGTAAACATGTGGACCCTTATTTTAAGTTTACGGATTAGGTTTGACTTGTCGATGATCAAATTCATGTGACATCATGATTAAGGAAAATTACTGGCTATTTCGTCTGTATGTAGTGGATATATATATATATTTTGCATGGTTTTTTAATGTCCTTTTGATTCCTATCTTTTTTTACTGCCCAAACAATAATGAAATAACTTTTAGCTTGTAAGATGTAATCATGCTTCAACTTTGTGGACCATTTAAAAAAAAGCTTAAACTTTATGTATAGATTCTTACCTAATAATCATCTCTTTTAAATTCTTTTTTTTATCAGTAAGATTTCTATTGAGACAGAATAGGTTGTAGTTTTCTCATTTTTTAATGTTTTAGAAATCAAACCAGTGATCAATTAGAAAATTTATTAAATCTAACACATTGATTGAACTGAGATTGTATGACGTTATAAATATATTTAAAATATTATATAAAATTTTCTATTAATACTAAATACACAAGAAAATGAAGATAATAATTTAGTATTCATTAAATAATAATAAAAAATCACATCATATGTACTCAAATATAATTTTTAATAATTAATAATATAATTGATTGATTTATTGTATATCACAACATTCATCAAAATAATAAAGGCACCATAAATATAAAATACAATTGTTTCAGTAATATTTAATATAAATTACAAATATTTTACCAATTTTTAAGACAAATATTAATTTATTTTTAAAAAAATAAATTGATTCGGTTTAATCAATCCAATGTCAATTTATTGATTTTTATAGTTTTTGTCAGTTCAATCACTAAAACAATCTTTAATTCAACCTAATTTATCACTAGGATGATGGTCCCACCAAGTCCAATTTTCAAGACATTATAATTTCATAAAAACCATAGAAATTTTAATCTTAAATTTTGAGACAAAATAGGATGTAGTTTTTATTTTTATTTCTTACCAATTAAATCATAATTATCCTATATCCGGAGAGAATGAGTTAAAAGAGAATACTCTCTTGCAAATATTCAGTTAATATTTGAATTGTAAACTCAGTTTCTTGAGTTTCAAATTAACCAAAATAAAGTACAATAATATAAATAAAAAACCTCTGCCAAAATAGATTAATAAGCAAATTAAACAATTTTTAAAACAATATTATCCTATAAATTCCCACATGAAAGAAGAATAATCGGTGCATGGCCCAAAACCCTAGCTCATAAGCTAATATTTAATTTAAATATTTTATATGGGTTTGGAAATATGGGTCATAGAACATAGAGAATATGTATATTTAAAACTTGTAAGTGGAAGACATCTCACTACCCTTAATTACCACCAAAGTGGGAGGCACCACGAGAGAAGAGGTTCCCCTAACACATTATGAATTTTTTTTTATAAAAAATGTCACCTTTTCTCGTTGACTTGCCCCAGCTAGAAAGTCTTGCAAATTTAGAGGTAATAAAGGGCATCCTATCCCCTCTTCCCCACAAAGGGGTTTCATGAGGATTCTCTGTAAAATGGAATATCTCCACTCATTAATTGCTTGGAAGTTGGAAGGAAGAAGCCTTCACCTCTCTCTCTCTCTCTCTAAAGCACACTACCACATGCATAGACTGATATCTTCAAGTTGTGTGTGCATGCTCTCAAAAGGAGTACTCATTGTCTTGGTTGCATATTGATGTTTTTATGAGGGAAAAAGAATAACTTTTTTACATGCATACTAAAAAGAGAGGGCATTTTTTCTTTTTAAAGGTTGTATTTTTTAGGGGACGTAATTAAATTAAAGTGGGAATAGTTGAAACTCGTACTACAAAGCTGATTTAGTATCATTTTAGTGTATACCCTTCCATTCTAGCTAGTATTTATGAATGGATGCTTAGGATATGGTATTATAGTGCACACTTGTCAACTTGAGGAATAGATGTCTCTCATGGCTTAGTAAAGTACCATTTTGATGCCCTAATTGACCAATTTAGAGTAATTATTCAAGTGGGATCCAACAGGGGCTTTAATTTGGTTTTCAAAATAGTATATGCCAATGTGTTACGGTTAATCCCATACTGATTATATATTAGAGTGATTTTGAACATATAAGTGGGCATCAATTTTTATTAAATTTGTTTTGAGAGATTATGTGAGCCTTTTTAAAATATTTGGATCAATATTCTAACGTATAAAGTGAAAACGTAACACAATGTCCTTGAAAAAAAAAATTGCAAGATTATAATATATATATTTTTGTCAAAGAGAAACTAATAACAAAGTTCAAGTTCAATATCATGTGCGCCTGCATGCGATTACTATAATATTTCCACTAATACTGGTTTCTATTGGCTGCCTCAAAAATGGTTTAATTTTTGGTCGTCCATTAAGGGCAATGAAAGCATTATATTCTACAGAATCTCTCTCAAGTCTCAATTGCCTCATTGCTAAGGTGGAAGTATTGAATTTGTATGCCACACTACAAAGAATAGTTTCAGGGCATCACATTCACTTATTTGACCATATGATTTTTGAGTATATATCTAATATTTTATTCATATGCACAATTGTTTGATGCATAGATACATGATTTTTAGGAGTGTGATGATTCTCATTAGGTTCCATGCTTTAAGAATATAATTAAATTTGTATCGTTTTAAATAATCAATATAATATTATTATTTTTTATTTAACAACTCGATAGTATCTCACATTCACAATCTCTCAAATATCAAATAACATCATAAATATCAAACACCAAGATTGGACATATATCTCACGAACTTGTCCAGTCAACTTAATTGCAATATTCAATTTCAATACCTCTGAAAAATCGTTTTTGTCAATTATAAAATCTAACATTGGTGGAATTTTCTTGCATGTGGTATTGTATTTTCAATAAATGAAATTTATTACTTGAAAATAAATATAAAAAAAAGCTAGAAAATCATTAATGCAAATGAATTAGTCAATTGGTCAAATTGCCTTGAAGAAGAGAATAGTATTAGTAGTATAATATTTTTCTTACATCAAAGTTTTTCTTGAAAGTAACATATATGCTTCCAATATCAAACTCATGGTATTTTCAATAAAATGTAATTTATTGCATTGAAATTTCCAAGTGTAAGAATTTGACCATTCAAATGCTAATTTTGAGGCTGTCGATGCAATATTAGTTCATTGACCAAGGTTGCTTAGGATTTCATACTAGTAGTATTAATTAAGTTTAGAAAAATACACATTAATGGAAAAAATAAAAAATAAATGTGAACATAGTTGAAATTGGTATGATGATGTGCACGAGTGGCATACTTATCATCATTTCATGTAGGAGGATTAAAAAACAAATAAGCTTTATTAATTTCCATCATTGAGGAAATCCCAACATTTTGACTAATGCCCAGCAATGATTCACCATGATGCATGCATGGAGGGCCATGGCAGTCATCGAATATTGAGTCATATAGTAGATTATTGAAAAGATAGAAGATTACAAATGGGAGCGAGGAGCACCCTTTCTTGTTTTATGTTTAAAAAACTCTGAAGGGATTATGGCTTGTTCCACTAAACAACTTAGTGATCATTATTTTATTAGTCAAAGATAGCATTTCTTTATCAAAGAGATAAAAAGAACTATGGAATATGAGACTATATGTCCAAAATCTTTTTGTTGAAATTTTGAATTATCATGGTCTTTGTAATAGGAGAGAATGTTGCCAATAACATGTAGTTTAGCAGTAAATTTGTTTATCTTGCTACGAAAATGTTTAGGTTCAAAATCTATAATTTAAAATTAGTTAGCATCCAACTATATCTTATTTTGAAAAAAAAACAAAGAAAAAATCTTAAGATATGTTTTATGTTTTAGTAAGACAAAACAACATTCGATTTTTAGTTAGTATAATATAATATAATATAAAATGCGCTTTAAAAGGTAGCAAAACATAGTGTCACCAACAATCACTTAAAACACAGAAAATGCAAATTGTCTAATTTTACTTTTGTCTAAAGTGTAAAAATATTTCTACACAAAATAAATATGTATGATTTCTATAAAAAGGAATTTTCTGAAAAAAAAATGTCTACAGAAATTGTTGTTGGACTTTTAGGGGTTACATTAGTGAAAATTAGGTAGAATTACAAGGGCAATATAGGAAATTGGGAGATCATGCAAGTTTGCAAAGATAGGGAGATAAAGCAGCCAACTTTTTACCATTCAACCAAAACGTTCTTTTGTACTCTTACCCAGATACTCACCAAAGGCAAAAGCATGTCAAAATCCATGGTCCAACTCAACCAAGATAAGCTAAACTGAGAATAAGCGCTCTCTCTGGCTCTGTTAATGGCGGCCAAGAACAGTGTTAGAAGTAATAGACTCAAATCTCTTCGCTCTCAGTCCCCGTCTACGACTCAGACCCTTTATCTTACCCTGTAACATGTCAATCCCATTCCAGTCTACTTCCAATTTTCTCAGCAACGTGTAACCCCATTGAATCTCTCTGCGTCGGTTTTCGTGTTCTACTTGAACTTTTCCTAAAGCCCGTTCCTTCTCTCTCTCATTCCGAGAACTCTTAGCTACTGAAAGAGGAAAAAAAGGAAAAGAAAAAGAAAAGCAGTGCTCGACCGAAGCACATCTTCGAGATCTGGGTTTAGCTTTGGTTTCAACGATTTTATTTTATTTATTGATTTCTTTATAAATTTTCCGAAGCCCCGCATTCTGGGCTCTCGGTTTTTGGTGGGTTTGAGATTTGAAACTGAAAGTGAAATGGCAAGCAAATGGAGGAAAGCAAAGGCCGCGCTGGGTCTCAATTTCTGTGTGCTTGTTCCCAGAACTTTAGAGGACTCTCCTCCTTCTAGAGAGGTTTCTGAGAGGTTGTCTGATGCTGCTTTGCTTTCGCCGGCCAATAGGGATATGGGTTTGTCACGGTCCGCCACGCCGATACTGTCTTCGCGCAGTATAAAGTTGTCCAAAAGTGGAAGCAAGTCTTCCAAGGTTTGTGTCTCTATTTGCAGTCAAATTTATTACTATTCTAAGTGGATGTTTTCGAAATTTTAATGGAGTTTCATAAGTTGGGCTAAGTTTAGTTTGCTAGAAAATTGACACCAAAGAAAAGAAAATGGCGTTGCAACAATGGAAAGCATAACTTGGAGCCAATAGTTCAATTCCAAAACAGAATGAAAATGGTTTTGCTGCTTTTGTTAAAAGAGCTTTGCTATACTCCTATCCTGGGTCCTGTTGGGCTCCGTTTGTTTGTTTTATGAAAATTGGGTATGGCGTGGTGGGTACTTACACAAAGAAAATCTGTCTTCCGTCCTCTTGTTTCCTTTGTTTTAATATATTAAAGAGCGAGAACAATAGAGTTGACAATTTGGTTCTAGTGTTTCCAATGAAAATTGAGGATTGTAGATACTAGCACAGGTAAAAGAGCTTTGAAATTTCTCTGTTTTTTTTTTTCACGTTGTGTATTGTACATGATTTGGAGTTTCATTTCTTCATATTTGCTTTCAGCTTGCTTCAATTGCTTTAGTTCAAGAAATGAGTTCCTGTACATATGTGAAATTTTTTTGTTAGCTAAGCTTTTGTTTCTTTAGAAGAAAGGAAATACATCCATGATATTGGCTTGTTTCGTATCTAATAAGGATTAGCAGGTTTTAAGGACTAATATGAGACTGCTAGGGCGTTCAATGTGATGCGATTTTTGCTTTTTTTGGCTTGCTCTTTGTTGTAATTCCCCTTAAGGACCATTCTTGGCTGCCTGACAAGTAAAAGAAGCCTACAGGTTTATCTTTGCTTTTACTCCTGCCCCCCGAGCCTAATAAAAGCAGCTTGTTTGCCGGTCATCTCTTTGACGAATAATTTGTGGGTTGTCTTTTTTAAGGGGAATCATCAAAATAGTAAAAGAAAGAAAGGAAAGAGAAACTAAAAAGCACCTAAAATTTTTCTCCTTCCTTTTATGCATGCCTTTTCAAATTTTTCCTCTCCATGTTGGAAGTTCCTAATTTATCAGTATACTTGAGAATAAAGTCTCAAAAACCTTTCAAAAGTAGCGCCTTTGGATTTTTAGCTCTGTTTCCTATTGAGCCCATTGACATTGGACACCTCTTAACTTAGCATTTGACTTTTTTTTCTTCAGCTTTTCTATATGGCTAATTGATTAGAAACCAGCCATAAATTCCATGTGGTTCAAATTTTATATGGAAATCTAACTTGGGGGCCTATTTTGTATCAATTATTGATTATCTTAGTTTGTTCTAACAAACCACTAAGCAGTTGCGTGAAACAAAGGTAGTTACTGGTGTTGTGTTTAAATGAAAAATGATATAATAAAAACTCATTGAAGGATTAGGGTAATATTGTTTAAGCAAAGTTTCTCTGTACAAAGTAATTTGATCCACCTGCACTTAATTTGTAGAGAATAATAATTTCCAATCCATTTGGTATAATGTATAAAATCTGTGTTGTCTTGAGATAGTGATGCCAAAATTGTAGAGGCATAGAATTTTAGACAGTAATGGTTGCTTTTTTTCTTTTTTCTTTTTTCTTTTTTTTTACGTGCTATTGTTTATGTTTTATAAATTTCAAAAAGCTTTCTATTATGTATTATTTACAAGCCATGTAAACAGACATCTATGCCTGATTGCTTTTGAAAATTTTCCTATGTACGCTTACTGTCTTGATGGAAATTACTCATTTGAGCTTCCTTGCTTGCTTGGCCTTTTACTTTTTTCAGCAAACCTGCTCGATATGCTTAGCCAAAATGAAACAAGGATATGGCCGTGCTATATTCACTGCAGAGTGCTCGCATTCCTTCCATTTCCACTGCATTGCTTCAAGTGTGAAACATGGAAACCAAATTTGCCCAGTGTGCAGAGCAAAGTGGAAAGAAATCCCCGCATTGGCTCCGAATTTAGAACCTCCCCCTGCAAGGCTGTCAGTCAGTCCAGTAGGTTGGCCCCAAAATGATGCTTTGATGACTATGGTCCGCCGACTACCTCCCACTCGAAGAGATTTGACTCGGCGGCACGTTGTGCCACTATGTCAGGCTCCTGAGCCTGGTGTATATGATGATGATGAATCCTTAAGTCACCAACCTTTATTTGCAGAGAGAAGTTCTTGCAGTAACAGTGCTGCAGATAAAGATATTGTTAAAACAATAGAGATCAAGACATACCCAGAGGTTTCAGCTGCTCCACGATCTAAATCCTTTGGTAACTTTTCTGTTTTGGTCCATCTAAAAGCTACTTCTACTGCCGCAACACAAAATCTCATAAACCATACTATCTTACCACATGTTTCTCAGACATCACGTGCCCCTGTTGATCTAGTCACAGTGCTTGATATAAGTGGTAGCATGGCTGGTACCAAGCTTGCACTATTAAAACGAGCAATGGGATTTGTTATACAGAACCTTGGCTCCAATGACCGGCTCTCAGTTATTGCTTTCTCTTCCACAGCTCGGCGCCTTTTTCCCCTCCTTCGAATGTCTGACTCTGGGCGGCAACAAGCACTGCAAGCTGTTAACTCTTTAGTTGCTAATGGGGGAACTAACATTGCTGAAGGTCTGAAAAAAGGTGCCAAGATATTGGAAGATCGAAAAGAAAAGAATCCAGTTGCCAGTATTATACTGTTGTCTGATGGGCAGGACACTTACTCTCTCAGTGGCTCTAGTAATAACCAACCTCAACCAAATTACCGGCTGCTTATGCCTTCTTCTGTCAATGGTGGTAACAAATCTGGATTTCAGATTCCAGTGCATGCTTTTGGATTTGGTGCTGATCACGATGCTTCGTCAATGCACTCAATTTCAGAGATTTCTGGAGGGACCTTTTCTTTCATTGAGAATGAAGCTGTGATACAAGATGCTTTTGCACAATGCATCGGAGGGCTCCTGAGTGTCGTGGTTCAGGAGCTTCGAGTGGAAATTGAGTGTTTACACCCAACTATTTGTCTTGGCTCACTTAAGGCGGGAAGTTACTCCAGCCATGTGATGGATGATGGGCGCAAAGGGTTTATTGATGTTGGAGACTTGTATGCAGACGAAGCAAGGGATTTCCTAGTTTCACTTAATGTCCCAACGGAGTCTAGCATTGAAACATCATTGATAAAAGTGAAATCTATTTACAGGGATCCCTTAACTAAAGAAACAACAATCTTGGAAAGTGAAGATGTTAAAATACAGAGGCCCGAAGTACTTGGGCAAGTGGTTATGTCACTGGAAGTGGACAGACAGCGGAACAGGCTCCAAGCAGCAGAGGCAATGTCACAGGCAAGAGTTGCAGCTGAGCAGGGAGACCTAACCGCTGCAGTATCAATCCTTGAAAATTGCAGAAGGGGTTTGTCAGAGACTATATCAGCTAAATCTCATGACCGGCTTTGTGTTGCATTGGATGCTGAGCTGAAAGAAATGCAAGAGAGGATGGCAAGCAGGCATGTATACGAGGCATCTGGGAGGGCATATATTCTTTCCGGACTTAGCTCACACTCTTGGCAAAGAGCTACAACAAGGGGTGATTCAACTGATGGTTCAAGTCTTGTTCAGTCCTATCAAACCCCTTCAATGGTTGAGATGCTTACTCGATCTCAGGCCACGTTATTAGGTAGTCCATCAACCCAAAGGCTCCTCCAACCATTCTTGTCGTTCCGGTCACAACCAAAGCCGAGGTAGGATTTGGGGTTTTGGTCTTCAAATAGCATTTCCGCTTTTTTACGTGCTTAAAATTGGGGGTGGGATGAGAAGTGGTCAATTTGGACTGTGATTTTGCTATCTTATATTGTGTAAATGAATAAAGAACGATGAAAGGGTGGAAGGTTTTATTCAGGGGATGAGAGAAGAGAACATTAGGTAGGATGTACCTGTGTACAAGATCATGTTTCTTCTTGCTTTGACTTTGAGGGGGTTAAAGTCTCCCTTTATTTTTGTTTAAACCAAGTTATGTTGATCTTAGGGTTGGTATACGTAGAGAGAGATGGGTTTTCGAGAGAACTGAATATGAAGTTTGTATTTGTGCAAATGGTTGGGATGAGCTCTTCTAAGTTCATATATTCCAGAAGTTACTTTCTGTTGGGTTGATTAAGTCTCTATCTGTTTCTCACCCAGCATGTGGTGCATGTTGTATATTACACGTGGCACACAGGAAAACAAAAGAAAATAAGAAGAGCGAAACTATAAGTGAACTGGAGCCTGTATTTGTCATTTATAGTCAACTATTACTTTTTTCATACAAGCCAAGAAGAAAAGGACTGACTTTATCCTGAATGGTTATGTTAAAAGGAAGATGGAAGAAAAATTATGCTAAAGAGAAATATATTATACTTCATTAACGTTTGATATAGGTGAGAGCAGTGCAGCCTATATTCCGGAGTTAAGTCTTAACAGGAAAGATTCCTATATTTCTGCATTAATTTCCACTCCATTAGAAAAATAGGAAAGAGATTTACATGGAATCTTGCATTTTCTGAACCGGATGCCTTCTTAATTGACTTAACAACTGAATTCTCTTTAGGAGTTTTAACTTTTAAAGTAATATGGCTAGTCTGAAATGTTTCCACTTGTGGTTTGTTGGTTTGCTTGTTAATCAAAATCAACTTAACCAAGTTTGAAACAATGGACCCAAAAAAAAAAAAAAAAAACACATGAAGAGTCTGGAGTCTGCATTTTGTTACAGAAGTAGAATGCTTGTTGATTATGAAGATTCAAATGTAACTTTAGGGTATTCTTGAGAAGATTCAACTTCGTTCGTTAGGTTAACGACTAGTGGCTTCCTGACCGAGCCACTTCTCATTGAGGAGAAACTGAGTTTGAGTATTTTTCTCGTTAGAAAAGCTTATTCAAAGAAAAGCAATGGCATCTCAATAGGCATTGAGAACTGACACAACGACTAGAATATGCATAATTTATCATCAAAATAAATTATAATTTATCTTATTATTTACATATAAATAAATTTATTATAAATTTGTATATATATAATAAATAATATTATAACTTATGAATCGAATTTAAAAAAAAAATTACACTTGACTCACTTTACTAAACTAGTTTAAAATAAAATTTAAGATTGACACATTTAAAAAGAGTTCAATTCAAATCCCTTAACAATTTATCCACAAGCTATTCACAAATTAATTCAACTCATTAACACCTAAAACAACACTGACAACCACCTCTGGTGGGTCTCACAATAATGAAGATTAAAAAGAAACAAAATCAGCTTGCTTTGTTCTTTTTTTCCTCTAGAAAAAAAGTTTTTACTGCCTATGGTACAAGTATTAGGCTTAGTAATAATATTAAAGAGGGGTAAGGGGGGGTGGGGTTCTCAACAGGTATACTTTCAGGCCAATGCATGTCCTTGCTGCTTAACATTGGACATTCAAGTCTACCAATAGCAATTAGCAAGATCCCCTTTGTCATGAAAAATATGCTTTTTCTCAGAATTCTTCCAAACAAATTGTGGATCATTCATTATCATTATCAACTTCCTCTTCTACAATATTTGCTATGCATACACTTAATTCTAAAGACAAGGAGCAATAAAAAGTTCATCACCAAGAAGAAGAAACAACTGTTCATTGTAAAATTTAAAGAAAAGCCGGAGCACAAAATGTTTCAAGAAAACTTCTTCAAATAATCATCTCTGATCTAGTTTGGCTTGCCTTCGCTTGGTTTGGGAATCTTCTTGTACTCATAGTTGTTGATGTCCACTTTCCCTTGCATGGCCTGTGAAACAGAGTACAATAGTAAGCGATGGATGTCCTATTATTATGTTAATATGCACTACCAAAGATGATAATACCTGTAGCTCCTCCTCCATTGAAATTTTTTTAGGCTTATATGAATCAATCGGTCCCGTTCTTGACAGTGCTTTTCTTGTCTCAATAATTTCCCACTCCTGATCATCTTTCACCTTTGCAATGTCCTTGCTGAACTGACACAATCTCATCATATTTTAGAATAAGAAGGTTGAGGTGAAACAAGATAATGATATACACACAATCCAAGGGGGAGCCAACAAACACTCTTGAAAACTAATCTGTAAACACATATACTTATATATAATGTTAAACTCTACATCTAAGCAATGTGGCAAAGCCTCACTCTTACATGCTCCTTCACAGCGCAAGCCCATTGGACTTAGAGAATGCACAGGCCCTCATCATACCTCTTATAAGAAGTGTGAAGCCCTCTAGCCTTAAAAATGTGAGAATTACCACATTAACACCCCCACGTGGAACGTGGAGATCCAGAGTTGTGAGGTGGAGCCCAACAATTGGGGCCGATCAATCGTCAGGTGTGAGTGTAATTGGATTGCCCGGCTAGTCGGGGCTTAACTCTGATATCATGTTAGAGCCTACATGACTTTAGGACTTCAATTGTTTGATAATTTCGGCTACTTATTAAGTAAATCCACATTCCCTACAATTTTCAAGAAAATATCCAGCAGATTCTAATTAAAAGTTTCTACATTCAGTTGAGTAAAGAGTACATGAAAGCCAAGTCAAGTTGTGTCTTTAGTTGTTCAAGTCAATTCACTTGAGCAGTTGAGCTCGTCTTTAAAACTAATCCTGAAGATATAAGTTGAAACTTGCATGTACAAGATCATGGCAAAATTCCTTAAAGCATATGAACCTGAGATTGGGTTGTTTAAGACTTTAAGTCCTACCAATTGTGACATTTGTCTGTTAAATAATGCATACGTCAACATCCATTTACAAGTATCTTTCTCAGCCAAACTTGATTGGTGATGTCTAATTCCTCTTCCAAAAACCTAATCTAAAATTCTATTTATCTAGAATTGATGAAAGAATGAAGTTACTAATTTTATAAGATATATATTAACCACATGCCAATATCATCCTACCACCAAGGTAGAAGAAAGCCATATGAAGCCAGAAAGGCTGGCTTCAACTCCGCTATGAAACTCAACAACCAGGATATAATCAGCAGGTTTCAGGGACTCTTTGAATAAATCTTGCATGCTGCAACCCCTTACTCCTGTTTCTATCTTCCCCTTCTACTACCAGAAATAATGGAGAACTTAATATCATTTTCTTCACAGGGAAAAGAAGAGAATCCCCAAACTAACCTTTTCTTTAGTTCCATGCATTGCTTTGAGAAAACCAAAGAGTATTCTTTAGTTTCTCCCATGGTTTCTCCTTCTAAATGAGGGTTTTCTTTTCAAAAGAAGGAAGGAAAAATAGAAAAGAAAAGATTGCTGGCACTTACTCTCCTTTATTTTTATAACTTAGCCTATAGTCTTAATGCTGTTCTCATCAACTGCAAAATTCTTACAACCTATCCCCAGAAGTTAAAAGTCAGGAGCTTAAGTCACAAAAGTTTTGGCTGATATCACATTCAAACTTCAATACCATGTGCATGCATTAAATAGTAGTTAATCACAAATTACATTCAAGATGTACATGTACTAAAGCTCTGAAAATATTTCAGAAATTTTAATAGGTAAATTTGGATATGCATGCCCAGTGGATTTAGGAACCACTGAGCTCACTCCCAACTTTTTCCTAGAAGGGGAGTATGTGACACTAGACTGAAACATCATTAGCATGAAGAATTAACAACTGAAATAAAGAACACAACATAGATACACTTCATTTATAACTCATGATCATGACATAAGAAAAGAAGTAGCACTAACCTTCCTTGCAAGAGATGACCGAGGCCAACAGCCCCCAAAACGGTCAGAGAGATCATCGGAAGCCCATATCTAAGAAATGGGTATTTCCTACCCCATCTTTTAAATGAAGATGTTGAACTCTGAGTCCTAGCATTGGCATCCATAGACACCATATTCGTGCTTTTCTGAGACTCACCAGTTGCTGTATGATACGGCTTAGATACCGGGCTGGATACGGCGGGCTAAATGCACAAACCTCAGTTTTAGAAAATTTCGTTCCACCGGCTCGCATTAAAACATGAAAAGCTCCAAAATCGAGGATTTACAGAAGAGGGGTTCTTATTTTGTCAAAGGGCAGCAAACACAATTGAGAGAGATCTAGAAACAGCAACCAATTAAACTGACCATCTGCTTCGAATGTCTGGAAATGGGTTCCAGTTGCAGAATCCAGTTCGCGGAGATGAGTACACCCTCAATCTCCCTCGAAGTAACAGCTTCCTTTCTTCTTCCTTTTGCTTTACTTTTTCTCAAAACAGTGTTTAATATAATATCAAAGTGGACTGTGTTTATTGTTGGGCCACTTAATGGGCTTGGTTTATTTTATTTTTTTCTTTTTGACATATAATTTGGGCTTAATTGTTATACTTTTTTCCCTTAAATAAAAATAATTTTTGTTATGTTTATTAAAAAAATAAAATTATTAGACATATTGTTAATTATAATTTTTTTTTCACAAATATGACATATTTTCTGTTGTTATTATTAAATTTTAATTATTTATCTCTTTTACATATAATAAGTATATATTTTTTTAAAAATTATTTGACATATCCAGTATATATTGTATTTGTACTTTTATTTTATTTTTTTATAAATAGTCGTATTCCTGTATTCGATATGTGTTGTATTAGATACCTTATTTGTACCCGTGATTCATAGAGAATTTTTTATTAGCAATATTATATTGCTAAGTTGCTTAAAGAACAAGGACTGTGGGAGAGGAAGTAAAGAGAGGTATCCTATTAATTGTCTGGAGTCTAGATTTAATAACAACCAGCACATTATCGTCATCAAGCTTGAAGATGGTAGAGAAAAAAGATCATCTAGAAAGATAGGAATCTAAGAACAAGAAACTTTTTGCATTTTCTTAGTCAGAATCTAAAGTTCAATCTTCCATTTCATCAGTTTCATGATTCGCTCTTCCATTTTCAAGTGGAGCTGTTGAAGCAGGTGATACTTTGGACTTACTGCTTGGTTTTGAGGCCTTGGTGTCACAAGACTTGGATTTTAGTCTAAAACTAAGCTTCTTGAAGAACATGTTCCAGCTAATTCCCTTTGTCTTCACTATTTTTTCTAGCTCTTGCTTCATGCTCAAGCACTCCTTTTCTAACTCAGATACTCTCTGCTTCATGTCATCAATAGCAACTACATGGTTATGAGTGGTCATATCATTTCTAGCCAAAGCAAGATTACCACTCTGATTCTGTGAGTTCTCAAGATTGTCAGACACAAAGAACCAACCAGCAACTGAGGTGCGGAGACGAAGTTGTTCAAAGAATAAAACTTGGACTATAACACGAAGTGGGAGCCTCTCGTTCTGGGCTGCATGGGTGCTGGCTTCCAGTGAGAGCTTCTGGCAATTCATGAGCCTGCAGAGTTGTTCCCTTTCTGAATCAGTTAACCAGGGATGTGCCTGAAGTTGAAAAAGACATGAGTATGATTTAAGAAAGATGGGAACAGTCACCTACTGTCAAAAATAAGGAATTTTCTAGTGCTTCTGAAATACTAATATGAATAAAAAACAAAGATGATAACATCTAGGTCTCAAGGAATTATCCCACTGCTTCTTCTCAGAACTGTGGCCACTAAAATATAATTTCTTTCATAATGAATAATTCATCATGCACATAAAATCGACATTCTATAGGCATATAAGAAAAATCAGCAAGAATGGTTATCATAAGAGGCTTGAAATATTATATATTAACTCTATGAGCTGAGTTTATTTACCAGGTAACAAGCTCAGTGTCAATGATTTTATCAGAGAACATTAGAAATATCTCACAGACATTGTCTTTAAACTGGACACCTGAGACTGATTATTTTTGCAAGATATATTGTCAAGTAGACACAAAAATATGAACATTCATCATACCTTAAGGTATATATCAATTGCACGGTAAATACCATCATCTAATGGTCTGGCATAATCTGGAATAACAGCAGAGAGTGACTGAAATTTAGATAACTTCATGTTGACATCTGGTGCCACTTCAGCTAGGTAACCATCCACCAGAGTACCCACCTTTGTCATTGGGGTCAATGACCTGGGAACCACCAATCAGTTGCCCTTCATCTGCCATACAATCAGATGGAGAATCAATAACATCATGATCCAAAAGCATGAAATGATCAAGCATTCGTTGAACACAGTCAATATCGTATAGGGTCTCCACTGAGTACCCCATATTGAGTATCAGAAGATCTTCAAGGGCGGCTTGATCCAACTGGGCCCCTATCATATTTTCCAATTTGTCACGACATGGGGAACTAGCATGTAAAATCATTGATGTCCGCAGAAGCCTAAGCAAGAACTTGGTTAGGAGTAACACCTTTCTCATTGGATAGTAGCTCCACAATTTCTTCCAGAAGATTCCTTTGATCAACATCAGATGGTGTAAAAACAGTTGGTCTCGGAGCAGCACAACTTCCATTCTGAATGCTTGGTTGACTGCCCAATAAGGGAATATGCCTCTTTGCATAGTAATAAAGGGATCCTGCAATTCTCTCTGGCTTCATGCATCTTGCACTAACACCCAGTATCAGTCTTTTATATAATGGCAGTCTAAGGAAGGAGACATCCTCATACCACCAATCTTCACACACAGTATGTGTCTCTGTTGTTATGCATATTCCATTCCATAACACCGTGCCTTCTGGACTTTGCAAAGCACTTTGGCCTGACATGGGCCAGCTAAACAAACTTGGATCAGCACTAGCTTTCATTGCCAAGGAATTTATGCATCTTGAAACGATATGAAGCTTTTCTGCTAGTGGTAAAACCTCCTCACATGTTTCAAGAGCTCTAATAGAGTCCGTCCAGTAACCAAATATTGCATTAAGGAAATTTTCTGTTTGTTTGATGAGATTTCCCTCTCCATACTCTTCAGTCATGCTAAGATACTCAGCTGCACACCTAAGACTGACTACATTCAGTGCAGTGAGCTCTATTTTAACACCATAACAGAACCTGGCAATTAGCAAAAAGGATTTGGCTCCTCCAGGTATGTCATGAAGTTGCAGAACGCACTTCTCATCTTCACCTGACAATCTTTCAATAAGATTTTCTAATACACCACTTCTAGACATCAGTGGAAACTGACAGACATGGCAAGAAGGAAGGAATTAAGGCTATGCAGCTTGATGAGTAATGGAAATTATGAATAATTCAATTACAGATAACAAAAATGAATGGAACAAATCTGTGGATTGTTAGCTAGTCTTAAAAGCATGAATAATCTTTTGCCTTGCAACAAGAGAATTTATGAAATTTTGGCTAACTGTTGTTCCATATTCTTCATACATGATTTTTCCATTGTTCAGCAGCTTAGCCTCTTTCCGCTTGCACATTATTACCTTTATATTCATAAGTTGAATACATAAATTATCAGTTAGCGTTTATAAGTTCTGGATCACAAGGACAGTACTGATCTTAAATAAGAAAGTAGCAAACTAGCATGTTTATTATTAGAACATTCCATTATTGACATTCATTGAATAAGCTGAGTCTATCACTGTCTCTCTCCAGATAATAATAGAATAAATAATACACATGACAAATTAGGCAACAGTTAAATAAAGTACACCTTGTGCAGATGGAAGGACATGTCTTTAATTTCAATAATGACATCGCTTGGAAGCCCAGTTGAGCAAAGCCTGCAAAAGAGATTTGTTAGTCATAAGAAACAACTTCACAATATAGAACAAGATATCAATCAAATAAAAGTAAAACTTTGTATAGGGGGAAATAATGTTGATGCAACATTCATGTCCATTGTGCAATCGACTTGTCTTGAGTCTAAACCTTTCAGCTAATACGGATGAATTCACCACAGTGTATTCCATTTCAGCACAGACATAAATTATGCATCCAAAATATATGTAAGGTCAAATAATGGATAAAACTCCCACAACTTACACAAGCTTATGCTGCATTTTTCAGTTAAAAGCAATGACAAAAACTAAGTATATGTCTATCCTGCTTCGTTTTCCTCATGGACCTCCCCCTCCCCACTGGAAATAAAAAGGGACACATAATCCAATCAATGTGTCAATGACACTCCTTGAAATACGAAAAACATTTCAATGTAATTGCTCCACTATCTCATTCACCGAACTGGGCACACTATTTATTCACAATAAATAATTATGGAAAAACAAAAAGCAGCTCCCAACAAGAGAGAATAGTCCACAAACTGGAAAAACGTTTTGGATTGAGTTAATATAAAATCGACTCTTCCCTCTTTCATCTTCAACATAATTACACAAATCACCAAGAAAAATCGTTATTGCTTTTTTTTCTTTTTTGCAGCTAGCAAGGCCAATATATAGTGATGACACCAGTGGAAAAACTAATGCAGTGAGCATAAACTGGCAGCAAAATGTACAATATTAGCACTGAGTCCAGTAATACCAATCACATAGGATTTATCAACTATTTTACTTTGCAACACTAAGAACCTTCTTCCCAGTAAAAGCCCAACAGACCAGTGACAGGTTACAAGTGGAATAATGAGACTAGAAATGAAGAACAGTATACAAAGTTGTTCTTTTAAAAGTTTTCCTTCATAATAAAAATGAACATGAAGCCCACATTTAATTTCAATATTTTGGCATACCCAGATTCTAAAATTTCAATGAAAAACTAAAGCAGCACTGATTCTAAATATAAGAAAAATAACCATGAAAAATAATTGCAAGAACTAAGCTATGACTAACCAGGCATGGCCATCAAGGTAAAAGACTTCAGATTTGGATCCCAGCTTCATGGACGCCATGTATTAATTAACTGCAATTGTTATCATGGAAATAGAACCCAATGCAAAGAGAGAAAAACAAAAAAGCAAAAAAACTTTCCGAGTGACAAAGAAACTGAAGAAATAACTAGGGAATAAATTATGATTATGAGTGACAAACAAATCTTTTTTCTCTCTCTTTCTCAGTCAATCTAATCTTTTTAGCTCTCTCTCTCTATGAGAAAGAGAAAACGAATTTGGTCCGAGTCTACAGGGGAAAATCTACGTATCAGTTCCTGCAGTGTTTGGAGGAGTTTTATATGTTTAAGTCGTTAATAAATTCCTTTCTTCTTTATATTTTATTTTTTCGTTTCTCTTCGAATTTGGGAGTTTTGGGTCATCTGCCACAGTCTGCTTGCAAAGCATGTTTTCTATTTTCCAAATTCCTTCCCAATGCGTTAAATGAATGTTTCAACTTCTAAGCTTAATTCACTCATTTTCAGAGTTCTAAGACCTTGCACTTTAATATTAAATTGTGATGCTTTCACTATGTTAAAAATGCGAGAATTATTACATTGCATCCCTTACGAACGTGAAGCTCTAACACATTTTTGGGTTGTGGTGGCTTGAGTCAAAATGTAGCTAGAGGGACTTTGTTGGTGGGCTTAGAACCTTGCTACTATGCTAGAGTATTATAAGAAAATACTCATTTATTGAAATATATTGTGAAGTGTTTACGATGTTAATAAATGTGAATTATTAATGGGTGATCAATTTGACACAGTTATACTTATATGTTGCAATTTTAATATAACTTGAAATAATTTAGAAATAACTAAACGTTAACTCTATCATGATTTAAACTATTAATTTTAATGAGAATAATGCTACAGAATTCTATTTCTATGTAATTAGGGATTTTGCATTAAGAAAGAGATAGAAAAGTTATAATAAAGACAATCTAGTCTTTTCAATTATTTCATTAAGTTTAAAAGTTAATTTGCGTGCATAGGAGGTTTTTGGCTAATTATAGTCTTAAATATAAGAATTATGCATCTAATTCGATAATTCACAAAAAATATTACAAAATGAGTGATAATTCAATAAGAGAAAATACAGTTGATCCAAAAATAATAATAAATATTGAAACACTAAATTTTTATATAATGTATTTTCATCCAAATAAGAAGTAATAAATGAAAAAATGTAGATTGGACCAATTGATCAAAATTAAATAATTTATTTTTATTGCGTGAAACACTAGTCATTATATTATCTAAGGAATGGTTTCATTTTTCATATAGAAAAAAACATATACATTGCTCAACCATATTAAAATTAGTTCAGATATACATTATCACTAAAAAAAAATTAAAATTGTGACAATTATCCTTCTACTTATCAAGCAATTCAAAACAAAGTTTCCCTCTTAATTTGTTAATAATAATCTAATCTACAACTTTCATGTGAGTTAAGCACATACATAAAATGTAGTTAAACTTACCAATTTGTTACACAAATTTATTGAATTGATGATTTAGAATTTTAGGACAATTGTATTTTCTCTTATCAAGCTGTCACTTAATTTCTAATGTTCACTATTTTTTTATTATATCAAAATAAGCGTATTGCACCTATATTACTAAACATAATTTGCACTTTACTCTTATCAACAAAATTTGCACTTTACTCAATTTGTTTATAAAATATAGATGGCACTACAGCCCTTGAAAGGACCCAAAACGAAAAGAAAGAAAAACCCTTCAAAAATTATGAAACCAAACCCAGAATTAAAGAAGCATAACTACGTGGGCGTTCGAAGAAGACGATGAACAAGATTATTTATTTGAGAGAATGGTAAGGGATTGAAAGCATGTTTTTTTTTTCCTTCTTGAATGTCGAAGATCTACGCAAAGAAATAAAAACTAATAAATAGATAAATCTAAGCAAGGTTTATTTGGTCATTTTAGTTAGCGACAATTAAGTTTAGATCAATTTTAATTTGGTAAAATGCAAAACGTGGGTGCAACATTTGTTAAGGGATAATAAATATAATTTTTAAAATTTTGAATTTTGTAAAAATAATAATTTATGTATTAAATAATATTAAAATTATTGTTAATTATCAATTTTTTATTATTATTTTTAGCTTTTAAATAAACTTTTGGCTTTAAGCTTTTCTACAAAGTTATTTGGTAATAGAAAATTTATTATTTAAGTTGTACGAAAAAATATTTTTGGGCTTAGAGTTCTAAAAGCTGTTATAAGCTAAAGTTCAAAAAAAAAGAATGTTTTTCAATCAAATAGAAAATAATGAAAGTTTAAATGAATTTTAATAATTATTTTATTTATACAAATATAATTATAATATTTGTTAAACTGATATTTTTACCAATTTTAATATTTAATATTTTTAGAAATAAATAACTTTTTTATATCTCACAACGCTTTTAAATTAATTAATCCACACACCTTTTCCATTTTTATACAAAAGTTTATAAATAGCTTATTTAAATAATATTTTTACACTGAACACAATTTAACCAAATATGACTTATAATCTCTTAACAAGAATTTTTAGAGTATCCCATAGATATATTTGTGAAGAAATAAAATGTATGTGAATCGCATAAGCCCAATGGGCTTTTGATGGATCTAAAATGTTAATATGAGCCCACAGCTCAAGTGTTTATGGTTGGGCTGGTTACTGCAACTGAGCTGACCATTCATTACTTGAAGCGATTGACACCAGTCTTCCCTCCTTTCGTCAACTGGGAGACGAGACACAGCGATGGAAGCTCTGCTCAGAGTTCGACTAACCCTAGTTCTCTTCTTCTTTGTTCATTTATCACTTCTTTCTAGGACCTCGTCTCAAGAAATCCAGATCGTCAATGCGGAGCGCAGAGTAAGCCTCCTCATTCGTCATTCATCAGAACAATTTCATCCAGATATAGTATTAAAATTGTGATTTATTAAACTTAATTTGATTTTGTTTCCTCTGAAAATTTTAAGCTTTGTTTGGTTACTGGGAAAAATGCAGGAATCGAGTGCATATGTAGGAACATTGAAGACGATGCTTAGAATACTAGAATCTTTTATGCGGTTTTTATAAAATTGGATCTGAAATGTGACACTTTTATATAGTATACTTTTAAGCCGGGCAACTTATTGAATAAATAAAACCTTCGCTGTAGCAAGTCCAATTGTTTGAGCTTTATATGATCCCCCCTTAATCTTGTTGGTTATAATAGTACAAATGATATAACATAAACGGTATAATTGCACATTCATTTCTGGGCAGTCAAAGGAAGCACCCTTGTTTGTTAATTCAGTTGAGGTTTGTTTCTGTTTATATTACCTGTATTAATTTTTGTCATTTCCTCTCCAATTTTCTTTTATTTTCTGTACTTTTTTTTCCCATTATTGGATAAAGTGGAATTTAGTTTGTGAAGATATTTGCTGCATTTTTCATACATGTCAGAACTAACATGCCTATGGTCCTTGCAGATTGACTTGACATCTCACATCATTAAGGTTTTTGTGACACTGAAGGTACTGCTTTCTAATACTATATTCATACTCCAAAATATGAGTAGTGATTGTAATGTGCTATTAGCTTCTGAAAATAAACATCTTATACGACTCGGAAATGAATTATGAAGATCTGCTTACATTTCTGGGATGTTTGCTGATTTGCATATCTATAACTGGGTTGCATGGTCAACTCTGAGCCAAAAATCAAGTGATCTCAAAGTCATCTCATATGTTTCTAAATTCTTTGTATATAATTGTCACAAATTTTGTTTTACAGTAAAGTGACGAAGTGTTTTTTTTTCTTCCTGTGACTGCCAAGTGACAAAATTTATAGACCTTGGCAAATATGAACAAAGTTCCATTATAATCCAAACCTTTTGATAAGTAAGTTGCAATGCAATTATGCAAATTTCCTTTTATCAAGATATAATTTCATAGCACCTTTCCCAGGATGTGCCTGAATTCCAAATTACTGCTTGGCTGTATGGCCTGTACCCATATTTGATTTAATGTACCTGTACAACCTCAACCTGTTAAAAACTTATTACTTTTTAGAGAAGAAAAAAACTGTTAAATTATTTGCAACTTTGAAGTTTGAAATCAGTCTCAACTCTCAACTAGTGTTAGATTGTTGATTTCCATTTTTTTTTTCCCCTTTTTTAATGAATTCTACTAAAGACTGCAAAATGTGTAGCGCATGCATCTCATTGGAGGTTTTCGTTCAGGTTGAAAACTCAGGGACATCTCCAGCTTTGGAAATACTGTTTGCTTTTCCACCTACACTAGTTGATCATGTTGCATTGTTCAAAGCAGCAGCAACTGTTGGGAAACGCAAGAAGAAAACTTATGTTCCCCTTGATGTTAAACCCACTGAACTACCCAATGCACCAAATGGAACTAAATATTTCTCCATATCTTTGTTAAATCCATTAAGCAAAGGTGAAACTGCAACACTGGAAGTTCTGTATATTTTAACACGTTCTCTGGAACCTTTCCCAGCAGAGATAAGTCAATCAGAGTCCCAGTTGGTCTATGTCCGTGATAGCGCAATCTTATTGTCTCCCTATCATGTCAAGCAACAGATAACTTTAATTAAGACACCAAGCACTAGGGTGGAATCTTTTACTGTAGTTGCTCCCAGTAATCGCGCTGGTACAGAACTGAAATATGGGCCATATGACGATCGTCCTCCATATTCATATTCCCCCATACTTGTTCATTTTGAGAACAACAACCCATTTTCTGTTGTTGAGGAGCTGGAACGCGAAGTGGAAATATCTCACTGGGGAAGCATTCAGATCACAGAACGTTACAAGTTGGTCCATGCCGGTGCTCGGCACAAAGGTGTATTTTCAAGGTATTTTCCACTGCTTTGTTATTAAATAGCCATACTCTTATTTCTTTTCCCATGTCATTTGTTAAAATAAGTATTAAATAAATTATGTGAACCTTTGAAGATCCATTTCCATAAGTATTAGATATTCATCATATCCAGGTGAAACATACTCATTGAGTGCATGAATAGCTTTCTAGTTTTATGACAAATAAAGAGGTAGTGGAGTGAAATGCCACCAGTAATATTTTGAACATCTATGATTTTTCTGGTGCTAAATGTTTCAAATCTTGTAGATTGCATAGGCTTCCGAAATAGTTGGAAATTACATACTTTAGTATCTAGGACTTATCTCCTGTCCATTACATCAATCACCCAGTACTACTCAATTCATGGGCAGATTGTTACCATTCATACATTACTTTTATCTGGCTTTTACTATTAAAATGAGAAAAGAAATGCCAGCTTAACATCTGTCTTCTTTAACACTTGACGATTTCATTATTTTTGCTGAATCTTGCCAAAGAAGCTTTATCCAACAGGATCCCAAATAGCGAATTGTTTTACCAAACTCACATACCTGACCTCAAAATCAACCAACTCTCTAGCGAAATTCTCTCTGCTTTTGGAAGCTTGGTCTGATTATGGAAAAACTCATCTGTTTCTTTCCATTTTTATCTCCAAAAAGCTTATGGAATCTGATTACCCATAAACTTCAAGTTCATGGAATTCAACCTAATAATTGCATTGTCCATTAACTTCCAGACAAGCTTGTCAAAATGCAGGTTCTTTCTTTTCCCAATCATGATAGTAACTCTCTTTCAGGTCAAATAATTCCGATTTTGTTGATAAAGACGGACATGGGTTTACTGTATGTAATATTGAATGTTTTCAGACTGAATTTATACAATAACAATTTGAAGGATCTGATCAAGGTCTATTGTCATTGGTGAAGTATATAAGGCAATTCCACTAAGTGACAACTGCCTGGAAACTTCATTTGATTTAACAACTTAACAAAGAATGTGGTTAATGCTTTGGGAGAGGAGGGCCAACTTGCTTTTAAGCAAATGATGTCTAACCTATTAAAAAATTAGTTCATTATATTGCCCCAACCAACAAGTTCATGAGTGGTACCGTGGTTGATACATTGGATACAATCTTTGAAGAATGTCCAACTCTATAAGCAGTCTGCTTCTTTTGAATATGCTTTTATGAGTCAATCATCTAAATCAGAAGCTATTGAACTGTAGTCTACAGTCTACCAAGCTTGTTGGGCGTTGTTGGACATTTCTTGAATATAATCTGACATTTCTCTCCTTTGATTTAAAGATTGTTTTGTTATTTCTGAAGTTCTCTATTGACAGGGTTGAGTATCAACAGAGAGGTGGTAGTGGTTCGTCTTCATTCAGACATCTTCTAGCAAGACTACCCCCTCGAGTCCACTCAGTCTATTACCGAGATGAAATAGGAAATATATCATCATCTCATTTACGCACAGATTTTCGCAAGGTATTCATATTCAAAAGTTTACTCATATTATGTGTCTTCAAATCATGATCAGTTTTTTCTTTTTTCAGCAAAAGCATCGAACATATTTTAACTTAATTGAGGAATGATTAAAAAGCAAGTAGTAGCTCTTTTAAATGGTATATTAAATGGATATATGGAATTCTAGCTGTGTTTCAAGTGGAAAAATTATCAGTTTTAAGGAAAACGTACTAGGAGCAATAGATGCTATGATGTTAATATCACAACTTGTAGTTTCTATTTGCAGCTTTGCACTAAATGCATATTTCTTTGCAGTCAGAACTAGAGATTGAACCACGCTATCCCTTATTTGGAGGTTGGAAAGCTACTTTTGTTATTGGCTATGGGCTACCATTGGAAGACTTCCTTTTTGAGTCTCCAGACGGCAGGCGATACCTCAACTTCACATATGGTTGTCCTCTGACCGAAACAGTCGTCGACAAGTTGACTATCAAAGTGGGTGTAGTTTCATACCTATGCATTTTTATCCTTAACTGAGTTTTTGTTTTTTTTTTCTTTAGTGCCAATCTACAGAATCTGGGATTCAAATTTTCCCATTTAAGAGATACTATATATCACTTTTCAGGTTGTGCTGCCAGAGGGATCTAAAGATCCTACAGCTATGGTTCCTTTTCCAGTGGAGCAACATCTAGAGGTAACCTTCCCCTCACGAGATTTTTTTTTCTCACACGGTCATCTCTGATGTTAAAACTCTCAAATCTCAATATGCTACTGTCGGTACTACTATTACTGTATCATTCATGACGTTGAGAAACTGCAAGAGACTGGCCTCTTAAACACATTCTTCTCTGGAAGTTTCAAAATGTTTGAGAAAATTGTGCCATCTGTACTGAAGGTTATGTTTGTGACTGTCAGCTGTATCGTACTGTTTATGTTTGTGAGACACATGAAGGCATTCAATGGTGGAGGGAGGCAAATACTCAAACACCCCCTCCCCAAATAAAGAAAAAGGAGATATGCTACTTAGGTTTGAATTTGCAATTCGTATACCCCTGCCAATGATCTTATTGTTCTCTTTACTTACATTTTAAGAGAATACTTCTTATAATCTGTGAACATTTCTTTTTAGAGCTCTTTCTATACTAGTTTGACTTAAACGACACAAATTATCAGAGATTTGTATAAGAAAATAACAATATAACTGTAAAAATAAGTAAAGAGTAGTTACACAAAATTTAAGTTTTACACTTCACCTCTCAATCTCAATTAAGTCACCATCTTCACTTTCTTGCCGTTTTGTGGAAAATCCATATTCCATTGCCAAAAAAGAACTAGCATATAAGGGGCAATTGCAGAGTTTGGCCCAAGCTTTATTTATTTTTTCTTTGCCATGTGTGCTATACCTAAAGGAATGGAAGAATGGAACTTCTTAAAACTTTTTATTTCAATAACTTTTGGTAAGTCAAAGGACCATAAAGGAAAGAGCATACCTTTTATATGATGTGCATGTTCTGCCCTTGGGTGTTATAGTCTCCTATGTTTCCAAATGATGATTAATCATTGAAAATTAGTTATGGTATGAATAGATAACTGTTATATATTTATCTATTGAAGGTTTTTACATTACTAATTAAACTAATGATAAATTGGTCAACATAATAATTACTTGTCAAAAGTATTTATAAATTTAAAAAAATAAAAAATGTTGTAACACTCGGGTGAGACGGTGGTGATCCTAAAAAATCTCCTTTCTTAAACTATATTCTTGATTCCAGATTACCTGCATTGAGGTGGATATTAAAATTTCCTTACAAGGTCTAAATTTGAGAAAAGAAGGTAATTGAGTACCTTGACAACGACGGGAATTGATTTTAGAGAAGTCAAAAGCGTAATTGCAAAATGGGCTGTCAATAGGTTTAACTTATTGGGTGCAGAACATATGAAAATAAAATACCAGATTAACTATTTACATGTTAAAAGATTACTTCCATTGGGTGTTCCATTCATATAGTGAGTTGTTGATGATTCTTTTTTTCTCTTTAATTGAATTCCCCTGCAAAAATTGTGAATCTTTTAGTTGCACTTTAATTGTGCATCACCTTAATTAGATTCCTGGATTTTCTACTGAAGGTATTGATTTCATGCATGTGTGGCATCAGAATTGTAATTTATAGTGGCTGAACTGGTTTTCGTTTGCATTTATCCAGACCAAGTATTCATACCTTGATGTTGTCGGGAGGACTGTGGTAGTTATAGAAAAGAGAAACGTAGTGCCTGAGCATAATGTTGCTTTCCAGGTAATTCGCAAACCTATTTTGGGCTCACTATTTTTTGTTGGTTTTGAGTATTTTTCTATCAATTCCTGTGAGCAAGTAAAATTCCTGAATCTTAGAAATGATAAACTGATGTTGCTTGTATGTTATTTTGATGGAAATATTAATACAATAATTCAAATGATCATATTATCTATACTATATATAAAAATAGAAATTTGAGCAGGCCGCTTCATCCTATATCCAGAAGATGGATCAGTCCTGGACACTGCCATAATTTCATAACACCTATAAACAATGTGGAATATGCAAATAAATAGAAGCCTAATTTCAGGAAAAAAAAAAAGTTATGGATGATGACTGTGAATTTCTGTAATTGAGATGCATCTTGATTAGAAAAAACTAATAGGAAACCTAAGGCTTCATCACGCGCCTAGCGGTTTCGAATTCATAACTTAGTATCTTTAGTTGCCATTACTTCCACTTCCAAAGTTTATGCTCCTATCAAAATTCTGATGTAATAACTGCTCTCTTTTTCATCTTATATTTGTATATGATACTGGTGAACATTGTGTAGTATTGATTGCATATCCGGAACTCACTGTATATGATACATGGAATGATTGTTGACATGTTTCAACTTGCTTAATCTTCCAAATGCTAGTATAAGTGTAAACATGCAACTGGAGCATGAATTGTTAAGGAGCCATCATGGTAGACCACTTCCTGTTAAAAATTTCACTAGGAGCCTCTGCAATTTGGCACCTCAGATATTTCTTCCAAGTTATGAAATCTTTTATATTTTTTGTAGTTTCTCTCAGAATACGATCATGAATGGTTTATGATGATCATTTAGAAGTGAATAGTACCTATAAATAAATAATGCTGCAATGAGCAGTTAAAGGTGCCAGCCACTAGGTATTGTAATTTTGTATGGATATTCATTTGCTAATATGCCAAAATGTTTACTAGGTTAATAAGCTAGGACAATTAGGTTAAACTGATTTCTAATTGTGTTTGGTGGGTCAAACTCGAGATTTTTCTTGCGAGCTTAAGATATAAGCCCTGTGTGTTCCAATAAATTGCAGTTAAGTTTAGGTCAATGTTCTACCCAGCTTTTCCCCTGTGAACTGTGTTGAGCCTTTTCTTGTTAATTTTGTATTTTTGTTATGCCTCTTTAATCCTTTTCCTTTTCTGTTCTGTAGGTCTACTACAACTTCAACCCAATTTTCATGCTTGCAGAGCCATTGATGTTGGCATCTGCATTTTTCTTGTTTTTTGTGGCTTCAGTGTCTTACCTAAACGTAGATTTTTCTATACACAAGAAATGAAACAATGAAAATTAGCAAAGGTAAGCTTACTTATTATGATTGAAAGCTTGAATCTCTTATTGCTCTAGCCTGTAATTTCAATACTAAAGCACTTCAATTTGTGTAAAGAACAGTGACTTAGCAGATCAGAAGTTGGTACGACTCCCTTTCCTTTCCAGTGAATGAAGACAATGTTGGTGATGCCTTACGAAGTTTTGAAGACTAGATTGTGATTAGAGATTTGCTAGTTTGTACTTGAAAAAAAAAAAAAATTACACTTCAATTACGTTACCTATGCTGAAATATTTGCAAACCCGAACACGTGTAATGTCAGTTTTCAATTTGGAATTCCAGCACTCTGAAAAACCATATTGACATGAAAGATTTGCGGAGTAATATTAGAAAATAATATGATTGATTCCATTTCTAGAGTTTTCCCTGAAAGGAGACGATTCTGAGGTTAGTTTAGCTGAAAGAGAGATATCAAACATCTCTGCCAATCGTAGCCACCATGGGATTTTTATTGATTACTTAGAAGACAGATACGATTCTGAGGTTGTTTTTTACTATTACCCTCGTTTTCGCTGACGTTGAGTTAGTAAATATGTTTGTTAGGACCAAGCTCTTAATTTATCTCAAATGTTATGTGTTCTTTTTACCAAAGTCACCAGGATTTTCATCAAAAATTAGACAACATGTGAGGATGAATCCCGAAAAAATGTGACTATTATTCAAACTAAATTTCAACCAAGCTCGAGTCACTCAGCATGTAAAATTTGTATGTATCTTCGTTTGAATTTGTGAAATGAAATATTTGGATTTTCAGGTGAAAACAATGAAAATCACTGGAATGAGAGAGAAAACCTAGCTGATAAAATAATTTATGTTTGGTCCCAGAAGTAGTGTTTGGCCCTCTGATGTATACATCTCAACTCTGTTTCAATTTGCGTGATATTATCCGATACTCACATTATGGGAGGCTTGATATCAATCAATTATAGCTTCATAAAGTTCACAGGCCATATCATATCAGAAACCATAGTTACTTGAGGTTTAAGAAACTATAATTACTCAACGTAGTGTCAAAAAAACAAACAGTTAATCATCCGCTAATCAATGAGTTGATTTGCAGCACAAATCTTGCCCAAAATTTTGGCACATGACAGAAGGAGATGGGCTGGAAATTAATTGGACAATATTAAATATGATATAGTCTCAAAAATTATTTTTATTTTGATGTAATTATTGTTATTATTTTTTCTGGAAGATAGAAGGATAATTGTCCTTTGGCTTCGGGATAAAATTACCAAAAGTATCTTCAGCATTTGAACGATGATGAGTAATAAATTTTAAAAGTGTGTTTGCTAACAACTTATTGATATTCTTATTATATCTATATATGAAGATACCATCTATGATTATTAAATTTATTTATTTATTTTTCGGATAAGCTATATTGGACTCTTTTTAGGTGATCTTTGAGCTTTTTCTACTTTGTAGGTGTAACTCATTAAAAAAATAGGTATCTATGACCTGTGTTTCAAGCTTAATAAGTCATCTAAATCTAGAAAATCTAAGGTGCATTTTTAAAAAAATTTATTTTTATTTTTCTCTTGTAACCAAAAAAAAAAAATTTAGTTTCTTTATTAAAAAAGACAGATTCTTGTCAAGTTGTTTTTGACATGGAGAGGTGATGGATGTGGGTCATGGTCCTCATGGATGCAAAGAGCCAGAGAAGGAATAAATGGGATTTAAGGCAAACTTTGGAAGTACTAATGATCCAAAGTTCTTATTTTAATTAAAAATACACCATTTCTGTTCTGTGTGGCCCCATAAGCCATGTTTAAGAATTTGAAGAAAACAATAATTACAAAAATAAAAAGTAATAATGATTCTGAACAAAGATATTTCAACTGCAAGTCATCTTTGTTTATGCTTCTAAGGCCATCTAATCATTGTGTCTTCAAATTAGATGCCATTATTTATAGTAGTAATTTAAATGAGTAGAACGAGGTATTAAAAAAATTAATTAATTATAACTTCTTTTTTACCAGATTGCCCTCATTCTTATTAAAAAAAATTAATTAATTATGTTTGACCATTTAAAAATTCCAAACGAACGCCATTCACTATTTGCAGTTGGGGACAAATATACAGCCCATTGTAAAAATGGTATACTTAATACCCAACAAAAATTGATATATGTCACCATATAAATTTGGCACAACTTGTAAAGAAAACTTCGTATTTTATGTTTTTATCCACAATTTTACTACATTCTTTGACCAAGAACCACTTTTTACGGTAAAGCCACAGTTTTTTTTCTCTAGTAATTGAAGTTTCCCTCCATTTTTTCTTGTATGAGCTTAGTTGTATGGAGAAATCTCAGGTATAGTATCAATTTAAATTGTAAAAGATTTGGCGAGGTTAAGGGTGGCTTGATTAATCTTGATTTGTCTACGATCAATCTGTCTTACCCTCTTTAATTTTATAATTTTATATGCTTCAATGTATTTTATAAAGAGTATTTATTTTTAATTTTTGATGCATATCTGATATGTTTTTATTTTTGTTTGACCGAAATGATATTTAAATATTTAAATTTATATATATATATATATTTGGATGAAATACAGATTTATAGTCAACATTGAGTCATATTTTGCTAGACAAATATAGATTACAAAACATGGCTCGTGACAATTACAACTAAACCTAGACTTAGGGGAGGGGGGACATGTCGTTGGGTTACAAGAGTCCTGGCAAGGGAGCTTTCTCTCATCCTTAGAGATAGCAAGATTTAATCCCATATTCCATCAACAGGATTTGAACCGGATTATTCAATCCAATTTTAAATCATAAATAATTCGATATAGTATTCGAATCCAAAATTGAATTAGAATTATTTGAAAAAAAAATAATCAAAAAATTTGAAATGAAAATTATTTTCTATATTTTATTTACCAAAATACTCTAAAAAATTGGAATCCGAGTTCGAATTTTTATTTGAATTTGACTTGGTCATTTAGGATTCTATCAATTTTTAATTTGATCCTCCAAAAATTTTTACAATCAAATTTATTTTTCAAGATTTAAAATTTTTTAATTAAATTTTATTCTTCTGTTATATGTTATGAATTAACGAAATTACAGCACTTGACATAAAAATAATAATATGAATAAGATGTTTTTATATTTTATAAATTATTTTTTTGTCATATAATCATAAATTATGTAAAATTATTCTATTTATGCATAATACGAGAATAAAAAAAATAAAATTGACCAAAATATTAATAAATAATAAATTAAAAATTAAGTCGAGAGACTAAAATAGTGAGCCAAAATAAAATTATTATGAAGCAGCACTAGTCGGGTAGCCGGTTATAAGAATTGGTGGTTCTGATTAAATCTAGAAAGTTAATGCTATTCTATCACATGACCAATTTAGCACTTACAAAATAGGTCGAATACTGTATAATTCTACCTTTGCAATTAGAAAATATTATGTATTTTTTATATTATGATCATAATATTAGTGAATTCATCAAATTGTGACAATTTTGCTACTAATCAATCATTTCTTATGTCTGAGTTTAAATTTATAAAATTTTAATTCATCAAAAATAGATTTTACAAAAAGAAATTATTAGAGAAAAAACAAAAAAAAATATATTGTGACAGTTCCCTTTTAGTCAAAACCCAGAAGTGGATTATGTGATGGTACCTCGAAAATAGCAACAAAAAAGTTTTACAGTTGGAGACAGAAAAAAACAAGGATAATAGAGTCATTTGACATTGTCAATCTTTGTTCTTATATATACGCCGAAGTAGTTATTTTACAAGAGAAGAGCGAAACAGAAAAAGGAAAAGAAGTAGAAGGATTGCCTGATTTTCTCAGGACTGAGAGTTCCTCCATTTGATTCTCTGAATCCCTTTGGTGGGATCAGAGGATCATATAATCTTTCTCATTTTTATATTTATCTCTGATAAATTCTCTTATATAACACGTGATTAATGTTCTTGGTTCTTCTCTGGAAAAAAGAGCTTGCAGAAAACTCAAAAGGATTTTCATAGGTTTAAGCCTGTAAAATACAAGTTTGAAGGAATCAGAAAGTGTGTGTTTTTTTTCCTCATTTTCTCGAAATGGGTATTCCACAAACTGATGGTAAAATGGAAGGATGGCTCTATCTCATTCGTTCCAATCGGTTTGGTTTGCACTTCTCACGCAAAAGGTATTTCATTCTCCAAGGCAATGGTCTAAGAAGCTTCAAAGCAATGCCCACTTCCCAGAATAAGGTACCTGTTAAAATCTTCCTGTTTTATTTTCTCCATTATTTTTCTGTATTTGCTTTTACCTTATAGTTAGAATTATGGGCTTCTTTTATTTGAATTTCTAATCATATATTACGTTAAAACCTTCCTTTCCGGGTTTTAATGATTTTACCATTTGTATTAGGAATATTTAATGATTGGTTAAGCGTAGGTATTGCTGGTATAGTGGTATTGCTTGGTTGAATCCTGTTTTTTTTTTTTTATAATGCCTTTTCATCCCCTTTTACTATTAATTGCTCTGTATGTTTATAACATATATATATACTGTGTGAAGTTTTTGACAATATATACGTTGCTTAGGATGTTTTGGTTTTCTAAAATACTAATTGCACTTATGCATACTGATGTCAACTTTTTTTTTTTTTTTGGTTGTAAATCTAATGATGAGTTGTTCCTGAAGATCTTATTGTTGAAGAAGGAAGTTAATGCCATGAAACTCAGACTCGTTGCTGGAGAGTTTAATGTCCCAAACGGTCTTGGCATTTTGTGTCTATAGACAATTATTTTAGATGAAGACGTTTTTGGCATGTTTATAATAGTCACCAAACTTTGACCAAGTAATGCCATGTAAATGAGGTGTAATTAGTTGAAAAAATCTCAGATGTCAACAATTATAATTCTTACAATTTTAGCCGGGATTCTGATAATAAGTAGTTGTTGGGCTGACCGAACGTATTCCTTTGTCAGGATCCAGTTAGAAGTGCAATCATAGACTCCTGCATTCGGGTAACAGATAATGGAAGAGAGAGTATTAATATGAAAGTATGAATCCTTGGTTGCGTATTGGGTACTTCTTTATATGTTCCTGAAAGAGATTCATTTTTTTCTAATAAGTTTTCTTTGCAAGTTGCAGGTGTTTTTCATTTTCACGCTATATAATACTTCTGATCATAATGATCAGCTTAAGGTTTGTCAAACTGCTTCCAGATATATATAGTTATGTTTGTTTTTTACTATATATTGATTAGTATTTAGATTTCAACTTTATAGTTAGGAGCAACGAGTCCAGAAGAAGCAGCAGGATGGATACGCTCTTTGCAGGATGTTGCATTGAAGGTTTCCAACTGTACCCTATCACTTATGAGAATTTTCTCATGATGAAAGCCTAATGATATAGTTTGTTTCCAGGATCCAAATCCAGCAAAGAATTTTCTGGCTTATTCCAAGAGGGGATGGCCATCATTGAGGTACATCAGTTTCTGCCCATCATATAATCTCATTGGCCATCTTGGTGCATCCCCACATGCAGTTTGGTAACAAACATGGATGTGTAAACATTAGAGATAAAGCAAAATAAAAATGCGACACAGAATTGTTGTAACTATTATTTCTCTGTATGTGTGAAGTAGTCAATTCCAAACATGTTATACATATCTAAGTACATGCATATATGCTTTATGATCCCACCTGTCAAAAAGGTCTTCTTCTTAATATGTCACTAGATCTTTCTACATGACATTTACTTGAGTGTCTACTTGTATGTGTAGTAACCCGCATATTTGTACATATACATGCATGTTTATGTTTATGTGTACAAATTTAAGCCCATCTAATGTATAAAAGTTTATTTCCACAGATTGGACGGTTCAAAAAGGACAAACAGGGAATACTCTGTAGATTGGACTCTCAACTCATCTATATGCACTGATATAATGACCTCAGATGTTATTGCACCATCACCTTGGAAAATCTTTGGTTGTCAGAATGGTAATTCTTTAGTTTCTTCTCTGCATTTTAAGTTGTTAGTTGCGTATATGTTATAGTTGCATTACTCATGCAGGTCTGCGGCTATTCAAAGAGGCAAAAGATTGGGATTCCCGTGGGAGGGTATATTTTTTTTACTCAGTTGCCACTGATTGTCACACATGATTTACTTGGCTGAAAAAATATTGTTTTCCTCAGCATTGGGATGATCATCCAGCAATAATGGCAGTAGGTCTGGTTGATGGCACTTCAGAGGCAATTTTCCATACTCTTATGTCTCTTGGTCCTTCAAGATCTGAGTAAGTCTTTTGAGTTGTTAAATATGTCTTCTTTACTAAATTCTGCTGTCACTGAACCATGTTCTTATTTTATTGCCATTCTCCATTGAGATTATATTTAGTCACATAGTAGGAGATATTCTTTCCATTTGATAGCATGCATGATGCGAGTGCTCAGAAATGTGACTATTTTACTAAGTGATTGATAATCTTATTGAAATATGTAAACAAAAGAGCTTGTGGTAGATGCTTTCTCTCGAGGCTCAAAGTGGCAATTGAAGTTTTGATGCCTCCTAGAGCCACTGTAGTAGAAGCTAAGTATAGAAATCTGCTAAAACAGTTTGGCAAACTAATAAGATAATAGGGTTTAATGAATATCCCTTTTCTCTTTTAGGATTCTGAAACTAAAGCCGAGGAAAGGTGAGTAAGACGATTGTGGAATTTTTGGTGATTCATATACTAGAAGTCAGAAGATTCATGTTCACAGTCAAGTCTCTGCCTATGTGCTGTCCTAGAACCAAACAGCTACACTCAAACAGAACTCTAGCATTTTTGTTCTCCTGGTAATGGAATTTTCTTATTCCAGAGGTTGAAATTACCAAGTGTCTTGCAGATGGGACTTCTGCTGCTATCGAGGCAACGTGGTTGAGCACCTTGATGGTCATACAGATATTATTCATATGCAGTTATACAGTGATTGGTTACCTTGGTGAGATCTGGAACCTTATTAATGAAACTCCAGACATATATATATATAAATACTGTTACTGAAAATTAATGCTTTCCAGGGGAATGAATCGAAGAGATTTACTGTTAAGACGCTATTGGAGACGAGAGGACGATGGCACATATGGTACTAATCTTATGAAGTAAAATATAAAATAGCACTTTTCCACTATCATTTGTTTCTGATCTTGCTTTGGTTTGTCACAGTACTTCTATACCATTCTGTGTATCACAAGAAGTGTCTACCACAGCGAGGCTATGTCCGTGCTTGCCTTAAAAGTAATGTATGCTGTAAATTTGATATTACTCTGTTCTTTTAGTGCTTCCAGTTGACTATATTAAAAGAAAGTTTGATAAAGTTGCACATCAACTGTCCTTTTACATTCCTAGAACTAAGAGACAGAGGCACAGCCTTTCTTCCTTTTTAGTTCTTCACACTGTTTTCAGTTGGGGGATGTTCAAATGGATGATATCTGCTTCCATACACATATGCACAAAAGGGGTACATTTCATAGGATAATATTGGTCTAATAGGAGAGTGAGAGAGCATAATAAACTACTGGCTCAGTTGGAATGGTTAGACTAAAACAAGGAGTGAGTCCTGTGACTTCATTAATATTTTTCTAGTCCAGCTATGGTTTTTTTGAGCTTCCTTTTCCATCATAAAAAGCAATGTTCTCAGATTTGATGTAATATATATCCAACTCAATTGAATAGAAAACTTTTACCTCATATATGTCTTGAAGTCAAATCATATATTTGAATGTTCTTAAAAGGTCAAAATACTGACAGTAATGCGAGATTCATTCTTTTAAGTGCTCATAATAGGACTTTGTTAACTGTATCATTATGTGCTGTTTCATCGACCATAGTTTATTGTGTAAGTCATTTCATAGGTCAGACGGTTAAATAACAAGTTTGGTCTTTGGAAGCCTGCTCATGTTTCTGGTGTTCAACAATCAAGCCCTTACAATTTCTACCCCAGGCACTTGTGCAGTACTAAAAAAATATGTACCTACAGGATATTTCTAATTTTTAAATAAATTCTATCCTGTTATTTACTGATTGCTCATATCTCTCTTCATTCCTTTTTGTCAGGAATCTAATTGTGCTCATTGTGTGGTGGCTTTGATTGCTTTACTTTTCACTTTAATGTTTATAAATCCCTTGATATCTGCAGGTGGAGGATATGTAATAGCTCCTGTGAACAAAGGAAAGCAGTCCCTTATAAAGCACATGCTTGCCATTGATTGGAAGTTCTGGAAATTGTATCTGCGTCCTGCATCTGCAAGATCCATAACTATCCGCATGCTTGAGAAAGTTGCAGGTACAAATTTCTTACTTAGTATGAATTGCACTTCAATGCACATTTCATTTAAAATTGATATTTGTTAACATAAAATGAATCAGCACCATGATTTCTCTTATGAAAATTTGCAGCGCTACGAGAGTTGTTTAGGGCCAAAGCAGGAACCTATTCCTCTGAATTCTCATCTGACAATTTGACGAAAGATATAGGGTTGTCTCAGAGTAACAAGGAGGACATTAAGACTGCAGTTGAATTCCCAGAAGAAAGGAGGAAGATTGAGGAGGTGATTCCAGAGGAAGATGAGGAGGACAAACCATCTTCTGGTCGTGCAAGTTTAATGAGATTGAATGATGCTGATGAATTCTTTGATGTTCCTGAACCAACAGATTTTGACCAGTTTGAGAATGAGTGGCACTCTGACTTGACAGCAGAACAGAACTCTCTGGTAGTTTTCTTACCAATACACCTACGTTTGCATTGTTTAATTGGACATCAGAGACTTCGGATTTTATTCTATCTCTTTTTATCCAGCTTGTGTCATACAGATGGATTCCAACTATTTAACTATATTAGGGGTCAGGGGAGATATATATCACACATCTTGTGACACTTAGCATTTCGGATTAACCTGAACATTTTCATGAGATCCGAGGCAGAATGGAAAGACTTCATTTCTAATGGACTTTCTTACTTTTGAAGTACTCATTTTTACGTTTTTGATATATGTGCATCTATTATTGAAATGTAAAAGGCATTTTTGTTTGGCCGAAGTTAAAGACATTGATTGATGGCAATATTATGATCTTTGATATGCACAGAGTATGTACCAGCCCAAGCTGTCATCTGCTGTTGGTTTTGTGAAAAAATTGCATGATCTCGCAGGTCAGTCTTCTTATGCTAACTGAAGGTTTTTAGCAAAGAAGGGCGGGAATATTTGTAATTGTTTATTGAAATTAGTCTCTGAGAAACAGCTTCAAACATATTGCAGTTCAGAAGAAGGGCTATATGGATTTACAAGAGTTGGCCAGGGAAGAAAGCATGATGTGCTCCTATGGAGCCACTCTTCAAAAAGATCGAAGCTGTACATCTCCCTGTAGTTGGGCAGCAGCTGATCCATCTTTGTTTTTGATACGTGGAGAAAATTATTTACAAGACCATCAAAAGGTATTTTATTTGTACTAGATTTCCTGCTATACTTTGAAAACTGAGAATCTTGAATGAAAACATATTTATATTAAAACTCTAGAACTATATCAGTTGACGCTGGCCTGATATGATATCCCACCTCCTCTCTAAGTGCCACTATTTTGTTAAACTGGAAGAAGCCTGTAGCATCAGACCAGTTGATGAAGAGTGTGTTTAAAATTGTCTGAAACACTGCGGCATGGAACAATATGACAGATAGTATTGGAAAAGACTGGGAAGAATAAATAACTGAAGGCAATGGAAGGAACTATATAATAAGATGAGCCCTAGACTTTGCCTGCTTTGATTAGGCATTGCATACTACCTCATGTGAATGGATATACAGATACCAGTTTTAACTTTACTATGCAATAAATAAGAAGACTTCACCATGCAATACAGCAGTTTTTAGGTGCTGCAGCCCCATGTAGAAATCTTCTTGTCATTGCTTGGGCAGGAGTTACGAGTTATCATCTTACTCTAGATATGCAAGGCTCTTCTGCATTATTGCATGTCGTAACCCAGAGGACTAGAACCTGTACATTTAGAAAGATTTTTACAATTTCAGAAGACAGGGTCTCTACTTGAAAATTTATTACATCAGTAAAACCAAGCTTCAGGCTATGCTCCTACATGGCCATGTGGGATTTGTTAATGGTAACACGTTACCATAAGTTGCATACCACATATCATCTTGTATTGTACTGGTCTATCTTTTGGGATACCACAGCCTTGATGGAAATGAAAACTGGTACAAGCTATTATTAGCATCATTTGAGGATCATTTCAATAAAATTGATCAAATATATTGGTTTTCCAGTAAACAGGGTAGAGATTATATGGTCCAGATAGAACTACTATTAGGACCTGGTAAAAATTGATATGGTATTGGTCAAAAGACCAAGAAATGGTTTTATATGATTGGAAGGACAGTATGGCTCTAGAATGAGTGGTGTGTCATACAGGACTGTGTCACCAATCATAAAAGGAGGATCGCGTAAGGGCTTCATTCCCTCCAGGAAGCTCTTTATTCCATCTTTTGTTATTGATAATTATTAATAAGAGTTATCAAGAATATTAATTTTTTTTTTATCTCACGCAAACTGAAATAATCATAATATATTCCGCTGCTCCTGCCTGTCAAAGAAGAAGGCTTCCATAAATCTAGATGTTAGTGTTCCGCAATGAAATTGGAACAGTTGGTTCTTATTTTTCAATTGTGGACAGTGGACTAAATAATTTTCTCTTCCCAGATCAAGGCAAAGGGGACCTTGACGCAAATGGTTGGTGCAGATTGGTTGCGATCTGACAGGCGAGAAGATGATCTTGGTGGTCGTCCTGGTGGCATAGTCCAGGTTTTGTATATTTTCTTTTATCATTTTGGATAACTTTTGTATTTTCCTTACCCTATAATGATTTGGGGTTGCTAATATTTATAAACAACACATACATACACAGTCCAAATAATTTAAAAGAGATTCTTCTCAGCTTAGTAACTGGATTCATGCAGAAATATGCAGCACGAGGCGGGCCCGAGTTTTTTTTCATTGTCAACATACAGGTGATTTTGACCTCATTTTAATCGTCATTGTTCACATCATCAAGTATCAGATTATTTACTCCATTCTACCACTATTTAGGTTCCAGGTTCAACCATGTATACCCTGGCATTGTACTACATGTTGAAAACTCCCTTGGAAGACAATCCTTTGCTGAAAAGCTTTGTTGATGGAGATGATTCTTATAGGAATTCTAGATTTAAGCTAATACCGTATATTTCCAAGGTTAATTACTAGTCACTTGCCTAGAAGGAAAACCGCAGACATGCTTTTCACACTTGACATTCCATGTGGTTTGCTTTTCTCAGGGATCATGGATTGTCAAGCAGAGTGTTGGAAAGAAAGCATGTTTATTGGGCCAAGCACTAGAAGTGAATTACATTCGTGGGAAGAACTATCTTGAGGTAAAGTTACCAAATCTTCATTAACGCAGATGCCAGTCACGGTTTTGCTTGTATATTCTTGCTTTCTCTCACACACGTTCAACTTTTTGACAATCTTTTTTTCTTACGTTGTCATTATTATTTATGAACTAACCCTTGAATTGCATCCGAAATCAGCTTCAAATAGATGTTGGGTCTTCAACAGTGGCAAGGGGGGTGGTGAACCTTGTTCTTGGATACCTGAACAATTTGGTTATAGAAATGGCATTTTTGATACAGGTGAAATGACTCCCTATTCTGATAAACCTACAAGTGTCCCATGAACTCAAGGCAGATGATTGTTATCTTATTAGTACTATTTATTATGAGTTGAACATTACAGTTGCAGTTTTGTTAATCCAAGTTACAACATGTGCAGGCCAACACAGAAGAGGAGCTCCCAGAAGTGCTTCTTGGAACGTGCCGGCTTAATCATCTGGATGCATCCAAATCAATCGTGATAAAACCATGATTTTAATTCTTTTTTTCCACCTTGATAGCCGTTATGAATTCTCCATGACGGATTCTGTGTTTTGGCAGCAATGAAAGAACATGATGATGATCAAATATGTGAAAGTTGTTACACCACACATTTTTTGTATAGTCCATTTTTTTTCAATCCAGTGAAATTGAGATTGGCACCAAGATATCATGTTTACATATAATTCTTAGATGGGGCAATTAAATTTGTAAGTGGCCTGTTCCTTAATCTTTTTATGTGCTGATTTTTTAGCATGTTTTTCTACTGCTTTTGGAGTATCACAAAGAAAATTTGGACATATATAATTAAATGATGAAGCCCATGTAAAACGTTACTATATGTGGGAAAGTCTACTCTCAATTTGTTTTAGAGATTTTAATTTGCTCAAATTTAGTATAAATATCACAATATTTTATCAATTTGGCTACTCAATCTATTTATCTCCGAAATTATTTATTTTTACTATTAACAAATATGTAGTAAATTAGACTTATAGATAAATTTGGATTTAATATAATAATGTCAACTATCGTTTGACAATTTTAATTTGTAAGTCATTCTTAAAATAGATTCTCAATTTTAACAATAAACAATGACATGTTATTTTATTTTACAAATCAATACTAGCTATTTTTTTTTTTACTCTAACCTACTTAGCCTTTAATTTTCCTTTTCCGGCCTTTACCTAGCTATTTCAAAAAAATTTAAATTTGTACTTGTTTCTAGCATTTAAATTTAAATCATTTTGCATCCATATGATTTTTTAAAGATATTTTGTAAGAATTTGTATTCTTTTTCAAGAATATTTGTGTTCATTTGATTTCTCATATATTTTAGTTAATATTTTCATGTTATTGTCTAAAAGAAGAATGAAAAAGACACTAAAAATTAAATTTTTATAAAGAAAATTAACAATCAATCTAATTTTCGCTCAAACAATTCATTAAATTTTACACAATAAATTATATCCTGTGGCATGACTTGAATAAGCTTTTAAAACATGTAGAAATCCGCATTTTGATATATACTTGCCCCAAAACATGTGGAGAAGACTATGATGATGGTGGAGGAGGAAGAGGTGGAAGAGGAGGAAGAGGAGGAAGTAGAGGAAATAGTGGTTCACGGTGATGAAGGAGGATGACTACTTAGTCTCTACTGTTCTTTTTTTTGTTTATTGAAATTATAATTAAAAAAAATGTGAAACTGTGTGTTTGATGAAATTAGCTCAAAACAAAACAGTTTTATGTCTCCTCAGGATCTCTGTAATTAGGATCTTTTCAGTGGATCCAAACTCGCAGTTTATCCAGCAATTCATATCCAAAGGAAGGGTCTGAATCCAACATTTTATCTTGGAGTAAAATTAGGGTTTCCAATTGTCTAATTAAACCATCATCAGTAGCTAAATAACAAGCATAACATCAATTCAATATCTATCCATATCACAAAGACCATTATGATTAAGTTTCTCCAATATCTCAAAAAAAAATTAAAAAAAATCAAAGAAATAGGACAATGATAAATATGTTGTTATTTGATATTTTTATTCTGTAGTATAAAAATTTTCTTCAACAATGATGGATTCTTTTGAGATATTCTTATAATGGTTTATTTAATATCAAAATTGAGATACATTTCATGTGATCTTTTATACATAGTATGTATGAGTTTTAAACTTACATTATCTGCATGACTTTTTATGAGATAAATAAAGTGAAATATAAATAGTCATGCAAGTGATATTTCAACTATTTTTGCATGTGGATCAACTTACTTACTTCTTCTTTTTTTTCAATTAATAAAAACACCGGAATTGGCTTAAAATAGTTCTCCAATCACTCAATTTAGTGAATTCAAGTACCACCATAAACTCAAATCTTTTTTCTACTTGTACATGATTATTTAACTTCTGATATTCTCATATCTTATAATTAATTTTCACTTCAATTTTCATTTGGAGTCTGATTTTTGTATTTGGAGGCCTTGCTAACTAGTACTGAAAATGTAAAACATCCTGTAAACCTTGAAATACCGGGCCCAGAAATAGCCCATTCATTTCCAATGTTTCCCTCTGATTGAGGGCTATGACAAAGCTAGCTTTATAAGTGTCGTTCATCAGCTTTGTAGCATCTGCATGAAACCGGTGTCGTTGATGTAATGACCTTGGTTATGTCGTTTTGATCATCTTTCTGAAAAAGAAAACCTGTTATTGGGCGTTGTAATATGCATGTAATCCAAACAGTTCGAAAATCTCAATAAAATGAATGATGATTTTAATTATTTCATGGTAATTCTTTAATAAGAATTAAAACGGGTCTCATAATATTTGAATTAATTTTTTAACATAATAGTTAACTAATCAAATTGATAATAAAACAATTATTTAACTAGTTAATTATGAATATAAGATAAAATTAATAAAACAATATAGCTAGGAAGTGTGTAAAATTAAAATACATTTATTAATAACAAATTATTCTAGCAATCAATATAATATTCAAGAAGCGTTCCTTTTATGAAGTTAAGTTAAAATTCTTACATGATTGAGCTGGTTTTTTGCGACTTAGATACGTAGAAAGTCAATACCTTTAAACCCAAGTGGATGAACCAGCTTAGATCCAATTGGATGATTCGACACAATGGCCTTCCAGTGTCCATTTCCAGATGATTCGCTGGTAACTATGTTATATATGTATAGCTCTGGTGGAGGAAGACGGTGAATCACCAAAAATATTTTTGGCATATAAATATATATATATTTATATGCCAAATTTAATTTTATTCAATAATTTTGTTATCAATTTATAATTTTTGAACTACCATCTACTTGAGATTTATATAGGTTGTTTATTTTTCCAAGTTTAATAAAACAAATATAAGTATTAATTAGAACACTACATTGATGTAAAATGTAATTAGCTAACTTCAAACTAAGTTTAACGTAAGTTTTCATATAGTTTGTGCATATTTAGTTTTTGTAATATTATGTGTATGATATCCAAATGGGAGGTGTTCAAACAGAGTACTTACCATTAACAAATAAGAAAAAAAAAAGTGTCTGATTTATATGTATATTTATTCAAATTCACCATAATAAGCAACATAATCAGAGTTTTTTTCTACTACGTAATTTATTAGTAAAAGACTAAAGATTATTTTAAAAAAATAAAATGAAACCATCACTACAAAAAATTACACTAATAGGGGGTAATCATAAGTATCAGCTACAACTGAAAGCTGTCATTGATTGAAACAATTGTAAATAAATAAATAAAAAATAATGTCAAATCGTAAATAAATAAATAAAATGTCAAATCGTGAAAAGCTATATTGTAGAAATAATATTCCATTTTGAGTTAGAACAACTAAGTTTTATGTTAGTTTTTAAAAATTTATGTAATTATTAAATTTATATTAATAAATATATAGTTGAGTTTCATAATTTATTTGAGCAATTTTGATACAAAATTTTAATTGAATAATTAGAATTCAGAAATTTATTTTCTTATCAGCAACATCACAAAAATTACCAGAAACAGCATGTGATGCAGCAAATAAGTTTAAAAAAAATTATGCGGTCTTATCGATGACAGTGATAAGTTGTCCCTGTATTCATCAATGACCACTGATTATCTACAAGAACAACATGTGGTTCACTTATCAGCAACAATATTCGGCCATTGATGAGTATCAACGACAAGAAATGGAGTATCGACAACAACAAATGGCTGTAATTGATATTCTTATTATTCTATTTTCTTGTAGTGGATGTATAAATAGTAAATAAATAAAAAAACTTGTAATATAACAATAAAAAAATTACAGAACATAATAAAAAAAGTGGTACTATTGATTTTCAATTTAATTAATGAGATGAATAATTAAATATATTATATATTTTTTCAAATAAAATAAAATAAATTATTCTAACCTCCTTTATGTTATGTTGATATTATATACTTTAAAAAAAAACTTACACTAACCTCTCCTTTGAAATTTAAAATAGAAACCAATATGCTCACAAGTATCTTTTGTGAGAATCAGCAAGAACATCAATTTGGATGTGGTAAGCAACTGAGAAGAAAGGTTAGGACGTTAGACCGAGCACTGCTCACACGAATAAGATTTTTTTTTTCTTCTGATTTGGTATTCTCATTAATACTAAAGAAACTTGAGAGTATTTTTATATAATGTAATTTTATGAATTAATTGAATTAAATTTCTTTACAAATTAAATATGTTGATAAGAATTTAAATTTATAAAATAAAATTAAAAATAAATTAAATTGAATTGAACTATTTAAAAATTTAATGACAATTGATTTAGAATTTCATAAAAAATTTGGTTCAAAATTAACCATTAATTAATGCCACAGGCCACTGCCTCTGCCCTGGCATATTTGACAGGTCACATCACCCATTTACAAATTCTGCACTACCATTGAGATTTGAGCGCACGTATTCTTCTCAGGAATGATAATCATATGTCACCCCACAATTAGTGCATCAATTTTCACATGCACCCCATGTTCAGATTCAAGTAATCCAATTGACATTGTCAATTTGCCATTGTCTTGTGTCTTTTATTGCCTTGGAATTCATATATAAATTTCTCATTGATTGAACTTTCTTTTTGAAACGTAACTCACAAAATAAAATAAATAAATAAATTATAGTGACACCATGATAATAATATATATTAATTCTGCTCAATATATTTTTTTCTTCAAAGTATATTGAATATAAATAAAAAAATAATTCATAAAACAAAAATCTGGACAAAACTTTATAGTTTTCTAAAAGGCAAGGATATTCATGTACGTTTAGTGTTGTCTCCCCAATACAGCCAATGTGTTTAAAGAGGCGTGGGCTCACCACTCTTTATTACCCCAATCCCAGTGGCTTGATTTGCTCCCCTTGGAAATTTGAATAGGATGTATACCAACATAATAATTTTATTTCAAAATTACCCTCTCATAAGGTTTCCATGAACCATACATTTAAGGCCACAAAAGTCATTCCAACCCCATTATTTTTTTAAAAATTTGAAGCTTGTGTCAATTGGTTGAGGCACCCACATGGCACGTGATATACATTCCAGGATTTTTTTTTTTTAATTAAAAAGAAAGTCGTATTTTTGTCAGTAGCTCATTTTATTGAAGAAAATGTCACATGTAAGCATCATCTTCATTTCCCTATTCCCGCCCTTTATAGCGGTAATGACAAATCTTAAAATATTATTTTCCACGTCACAACGATTTTTTCAATTGTTAAACATCTATTCCACGTGGCAAATGACATGTGCTATAGTTATTATTCAGCAATGAGCACAATTATTTAATTAATTAAGAATTTCTTTTCATGATTGTATATTAGTTAAATTATAATAAATATGATTTTGAATCTATTTTTTTTTTAAAATAATAATTTATATATTAAATATTATTAAAATCATGATCAATAATCGTAACAAATATTAAAAATTTTTAAAATTTTTCTAAGAGGTGTTTAAATGACACTTGTTAAGTTACAATAAATCTAGTCATTGAAAATTAAATTTTTTTACAAATAATAATTTATACAATAAATAACACTGAAATCATAATCAACTATTATAATGAATATTACAAATTTTTTATTTATAAAAACTTAACAAGTATCATTTGGACACCTATTAAATAAAATTTAATTTTTATTTATATAATTTTAACAGGTGTTCTTAGAGTACCCGTTAAAATTATTAATTAATTAAATTTAATTTAATACGAGAATGTGCAAGTCGTGAAATTAATTATTATTTGTCTTCTTGATTGTGTTATTTAGTGTATATTTATAATTTTTGTGATTATTAAGATTTTTATAAATAAAAAAATTATTATTAAAAGTTTCGTTAATTGTACTTCATAAAAAAATAAAAAATAAAAGGAGAGATTTCATATTATTTTTTTGGGAATAAACTTTTTTATGACTAAAGATCACCATAATTTTCTCATTTGCAGTATTATTTCATGTACATTGATTATCTCTTAATCTCTTTTAATGATGACTTTTATTTAAACTATTTTATTTTGTTCGTTAAATATAATATTTCAAAATTAATACAGAGAGATAACTTAAAATTGGAGGGGAACAAAAAATGTATATAAAAATAATATTTTATTTTGGTTTAAACAGTTAAAAATCGAAAATAACTGAAAACAATGGAAACCTTGCATCGACTCCTCGGTTAAACTTATGCATCGGTTACTGTTCCGGTGACCTTCCGTAACCGGAAGTGGTCCCTCAGTGTCAGACCTTGTCACTCCTTAACCCCCGGTAATCGTCGGTGACTGTTTGTGTCGGCACCGACATGCCATATATTTTTCCCGGTAATTATGTTCTTTTTTGCTCTTTTTATTTGCTTTCGTTAACTGGAAAGAAGTGGAACGATAGGATGTGATGCAGAATAGGGTGATAGGGTGATAGGGTGGGAGTCAGATTAACTGATGGAATTACGCTTGCTCTCTCCAGACTGAACCACCGAAGCCTCTTAGTCTTAGATTCTTAGATCACATTTTGTCGAGAACCCTTCGTTTGTACGGAAGTGCACAAATGGGTCCCACAAACACATAGGTGATCCTGGTCACACCACATGATTCTTACAAATATCTTAATTATAATCCAAAAGGTTTAAGGAAAGCTTGCAGCATTAACATCCAAAACAAGCAAACACATTCGTCTTACAAAAGTCAGTAAATTACAACGTGGCAAGGGATTATTGGTCCAAACACGAACCTAAGTTAAGAATCGTAAGCAAGACTCAACTCGAATCCCGAGGAAAAGTCCGTGACTCTACCCCACGTCGTGTGCTCAGACATTAACCAGCTGGAACTAAGTGGGTGATTCGCTACTGTGGGATCCACCGTAAAAACATCAGTCAACAACCTTTGTTTGCCACGTTGATCAACGTGTGGACCGACTCCTTGAACATGCGAAGAGGGTCCCACAGGAACATGGGTAATGGGTTCTTACATGCTCGCACGCACACTGCATATGCCGTAAGAACCTCTTCCCCTTCCGCTTATCGCGCTGGTTATTGCCACCTCAGCTCCAGCTTCAACTATTTGTGAATTTACAAAATCATCTATATTTTTTAAACGGGACAAACGCGGTCAGATGAAGGGTATTTCAGTCATACCAGTTAGGATGGTTACCATGTCGCTTCGCTTATCAACCCAAATGAGGTGTACTTGACAACAAACCAAAGTATTAGTGACCAATTAGAGTCTACTCATCTATGATGGCGCGTGCTCTACACTCTCTGCAAAAACAAAAACAGTCTTGGAGGTTTGCATATCACGATCGTATAAATGAGGTGGGGTTTGGTGCTAGAGCTACTTAGACAGTGAATGACCAACTAATACACTCTCATTATAGAAATTAAGCACGTAAGTTGAAACAAATCAGAAATCCAAAGTCAAAAAAGAATAATACGAATTCACCATTAAATGTTGTAGAAGTCTTCTTTAATAAAAATGAGATTTGAAATCTTATATTTAAAATGCGACTAGATATTTCATCAACTATTAAAAAAAAAAAAAATTATTTGCCACCCAATAATTTTTAAAATTATGAATAAGACTTGATAGCCTGTGATTAATTGATACTTATTATTCGTTAAGGTTAGACAGAATAAATAGATCTCATAACAGAAAAATTATATTTTGAGATTTAAAATTAATACATCTTCGAAAGGGATTTGCTACTAATTAGAGCTACATGGAATATAATTTTAATATGCAATCATGCATAGTGCTTGTGAGTACTAAATACTTTCTTTGATTTTGGGGATTTTTTTAATAAAATAAAATATGCATTCTCATTGCTCACACGATGAGGGTGCAAACCCATGTGCTATATATTCAACAAATACACGACCGTATTATTCTTACCGACAGATTTAAAAATAATAATAGAAGCAAACTATGAACTACTAATTAAATGTTTGAAAACGATAATACGTTTTTGCGATTTGACATTACATTTGTAATTAATTGATAGACAGTTACTTTCGCATTATATATAGTAGTATATGTATACTAACTAGTGAAACTAAATTGCTTTGCTAAAATTAATTATTTGAAAGCCCACAAAAATATTAGTTAATAGTTAATAAATTTGTTTTCTTTTGTTATGCATTTATATTTAATTTTTTATATTTGCAATTTGCATAGTTAGTGTTGGTGCTATAAATTATTATATATTTTAATTAGTTCACAAATTGAAGTGTTTTAAATTTGTAACTTTTATATAAATATGAGGTGTCTTTGTCAATTGATGTGATAATGAGTTGACAGGAAATATTTTAACCGTACAGCATCTTAATTAGTGATATCTATTAATGAGAAATAATAATCAATTTATATTATTTTGTAAAAGTATAAGGTTTTTTTTTTTTTTTGTGTGTGTATTTTTTAAGAAAGAAGTCTTTTAGAAGGAAGTGATTCAAAGAGTGTAATCAAAGTTAGTTAAAGAAGAGAGGTTGAATGGAGCACTATGACAGAGAAGTACAAACCCTTTCAATATAGAGAAATAGAGAGAGAGAGAGAGAGAGTATTTTGGAAGGGATTGATGCAAAGAGTATAACTCAAGTTAGTTAAAGGACTAGTGAAAGCACAAGATAGAGTGAGTGTTTGTGAGAGTGACTGAGGCCCAAAATCAAACATGCTTCAGTTGTGGGATCACTTTTGTAGACCTTTTATTCAATCTTCTTTTTCTTTCCTTTTTTTTTTTTTTTTTATTATAAAGGAAATATAAGAAGAAATTTAGTAATTGTTAATTCCAATTTAATTCCAAGTACTTTGATTTAGCCAAAATTGGCATAAAGAAATTCAAGGGTAAAATGGTAAGGTAAAGACATACCTTGAAACTAAGCAATAAAGGACAGCTAGCATATTTTCCGTTTTATGTAGAAACTAAACTTTAATAAATTTTTGAACACTTTGTTATTTAACTAATAAAAATATTCAGTTATTTTATTTTCTTAGAGTTTGCACGGTTGGGTGCTTATTCGATTATTATTCTTCAACTCATTTTGCAAATTGCAAAGTGTTTCCTTTTCTTTTTTTTCTTTTTTTTTTTTTTGATAAAAAATTCATTTAGATTACTAAAGAAACTATACGAGCAACTATTTTGAAATCTGTCTCTTTTGTTCTTCCTTTTTGATAGGTTGTGTTAAAAGAAACTCAATAATGATGATTAAAATGTTACATTGTGATATTAGTTCAGTCTAAAAATAAAAATGTATTAAAATATTATAAAAATGTGTATAAGTGATATGTAATAAAATAATAATTGAGGATATTTGAAGGTTGATTAGCTTTTTCACATAAGTTATATATATATATATATATATATATTTTTCATATGTAGTCTCAATTATTCTTTTTTTTTGAGTTTAGGTTCAAGTGTGTCTGGATCAATCTACATACACTTAGACTATTCACCTTTCCACTATGGTCAAAGACATGCCCTTTATACTAGAACTAGAGATTTTAAGAAAATTTTATTTCTCATGGTTTCTTCCAACCCACAAAGTCAATGAAATGAACACACATTCTTGTTTATTAGGTCAATCCCATTACAGTCGTAGTAACAATCATTTATTAAAATTTACAACAATGTAACTAATATATATTAACACTTCAAATATTTATTTTCTTATCATTTGACTAGGCTTTCATATAAAATTATTTTTTTATAACTTATAGTTTTTAATATTTATAAAATTGAATTATTTGGTTCTGTTAAATTCAAGTATTTTTCTTATTCGGTTCGGTTAGATAGTTAATTAATACTCGTTATTTTTGGTTCAGTTACGGGTAGTGAGGTAGAGTGCACATGGGTACCCGTGGTTACCCGAAAATTAAAATATGTAATTTTTTTTGTTATTTTTAATGTATTTTTGTATTAATTTATAATTTATAATTTTTATTTGTGTTGAATATGTTAATATATTATATTTTTTGTATTTTTCTTTTATAATAACTAATGAATTGAAAAAGTATGAGGTTCAAAAACAAAAAAATATAATTTTTAAATTAATTTTAGTGAAATATTGATGAATTTCGGGTAACCGAATACCCGAACCAAACTAGTCATATTTTTTCGGTTCGGGTAATTTCGGGTAATACCTATTTTCGATTTGGTTCAGTTCATGAATTTTACTACCCAAAAATTTCGGATCGGTTCAAAAATTTATCACTATCTGGACCGAACTAATCCATGCACACCCCTACTCCCAGCAAATATTCTAAAAGAAAAATATCCAAACTAAAATTTATTTCATTTATGAACTATAAACAACGTATAAGTATTTTTTTTGTTTGTTGATATTTGATATTAGTCTCTATCATTGTTGATTTTTCTTTATATTGACACACTACGGTAATCTTGGAAATAAAATTCTTAAGAAAATTAATATTAAATTTGTATAATACAATATTCAAAGATATAAAAAAAAACAGACAGTAATTATAGATGTAATGTGATACCTAATAAATATTTATGAATATATTATTTATTTGAATATTAGTAGTAATGATTTCATATTCATAAATTAAGATATGGAAACTTGTACATCGCTCAATAAAAAAAATAATACAATATTTAGTTCCTTGTTCAATATTATTGCCTTGAAAAAAAAAAAAGTGATAAAGAGAGGGGGGAGATAAATCATTACCTTTTTAAAAAAAAAAAATATATATATATATATAGGCTAAGCTAAAAAGGAAATAAAAATAAAGGAAGAGCCTTCCTACTTCCTAGAAAGTGCTAATTCGGTATAAAATAATAGAATATAATTCACTTTATTTGTGTATGATTTAGGTTGTTTTCACTTTACCTATCTTCTTTTGTCAACTAACAAACACAACAATTTTGTCTACTAAAATTTAAAATAAAACATATTTTCTATTTAACGTCGAGTTCAAATTAACTTACTCACCTCAATTAATTATTATTTTTTTATCACTAAATCAATTCTTATAATTAAATAATAAACTTTTATAATTCAAATATGATATTATCTACTAAATACTCAAGGAAGTTGCTATTTGATATTATGAACAACATTTGAATTAAGTAACAATTCTAAACTTATCTTAGCCAAATTAAATATAATCAACTCAAATTACGAGTGGGTGAAATATTCTGTGGGATAGAATTAATCCGGCTGGCAACATCTAAACAATTAGCACATAAACTCGGGGGAGTTGAGTTTTTGACTTTACGTTTATAAAACCATACTGTAGTAGTTGGATACAAATATATATAAAACTATATCCAGCTGGCAACATCTAAACTGTAATATTTTTTTTTTTTGGTAAGTTGTAATATAGTAATATTTGATGATTTTTATAATATTAATAGATATTAAGACTGCGTTTTGTAATATTTTTTAAAAATATGTTTTGATTTTTAAAACAATTACAAACATTAAAAAATTATTTGGTTAATTTTTGTTAAAGAATGTTTCCTATACAACTTTCAAAAAGTTAGGTGCTGCCAAAGTAGACTGGATGAAAGTTATGATTAATGTGATTTTTACACTTATTTTTATATCATGAAAATCACTATAATTTTGTAAAACTAATAATATTATCAAACTCAGCATAATTATCTCTTTTTTGTACAAATCCATCGTTGTATATATATAAAAAATGACTAATTTGTTTATTTATTTATACACTAACATAATATATATATCCCATTTTAATTACTTTTCTAAAACAAATTTAAAAGTTTTCAGAAAATAAATCTTCTTCATTGAACTTGTGAAAAGATTATATACACTATTATGGATAAAAAAAAAAAAAAAGAGAAAAAGATTATACCATTTGAAATTAATTTTTGTGATTGGTTGGATGGAGTATTTTTTTTTTTTAATTCGAATATTGTGTTTATGTTCGAAACTCTAATAAATGCTTCAATATATAGCAAACATAGGAGTCAATTTTGTAGTATTAGAGAAAGACTCGTCCTTTATGAAATATTGACACTGATTTTATGTCCTATAAATCCCTTAAATTAATTAATATAACAAACTATTTATTATTTCTTGTCATTAAATAAAAAAAATTAGTCTCTAATTATATTTCATTGTAATATTTTATATGGATAAGCGCTATTTAAATTTTTAATCACTTATTTGATATTAGTAATGATTTAATCACTTATTTGATTAGTAATAGACGATTTGGTAAAGGCAATGGACTATTTTTATAATTTATTAAAAGTAATTTAAATAAAAATAAAAATAAAAATTTCCTTAATATGGCTAAACTAAAATTTTATTCTATATTTATTCATTTGAAAATAAATAAAGAAAAAAAAATAGAATTTTCAAATTCCTTGTCTTGGTTATTGTGATGAGTATAAAGATTATAACTGAAAAATTACAATTCATTGTACATTTGGCACTTAACAAGTAAAGATATTTTTCACAATCCCAAAAATAACGGCGAAGCACGTCCGGTGTAAGAAAAGTTGGCCTAAATCGTAATTTCAGATAAAGTGAAGGCATTTCCATCTCATCAACAACACGCAAACGTGTCCGCAATGGTAGACAACTATTTTCTAGCTATGATGCCGTCGTGTATACGACGCGCTTTAACGAAAAGTGACAACATTCTGACTTTTTTGTTGTTGTCATTTTTGGTAAATTAGTGCTGTAAATGGAAAGAGTCCCGTAAACAACGGCGATTAAAGTCTGACAATTCCCACCGGAAACAAACACTGTTCTTCGTCATCGGCTCGGCTCGGTCTATAAATTTAGGCCGTAGAACCCAGTTTCTCTCTCTAACTCGCTCATTCAAAAGCAGTACACAGAGTCACAGATAGTCTTCCAAAACCGTAGCCCAAGAAATTGAAAGGTAAGGAAAATAGTACGTTCTCTGTTCTAATTCCATTTTCTCCCTGCTTATTTCTTTGAAACCCAGAATTTTTTTTAAATTAAATTTATTGTTTTTATTTACTGGGTCGTGCTCAAAAATCAGAAAAGAGAGTTGTAGCGGTGAAAATCCTTGAAAATTTTGTAAAAGGAGCTGTGGTTGGGTTTTCTGGGGTGGGGATTATGGGAAGGAAACAGAAGGAAAGAGAGAGAGAGAGAGCTGTGGGAGGGGTGTGGGACCCGTGGGTAATCAGAGGAGAGAGAAGACTTCAACATCACGACAGTGAGGGTATAGTAAAAGACAGCTAGCAATGAAGGAGGAGCCTCACCTACCAATGCCCATCACATTCTTCTCTTCCTCCCACTCTTTTAAGGCTTCCTTTCTCTTCTCTCTCTCTTGTTTCAAAGCCTTCTCTCCCTCTCCCTCTTCTTCTCCTTAACAAAGGTGTTAACTTTATGAACAAGCAGTAAGAGCTTGTGGGTCTCTGTATTCATTCATTCATTCGTCTTTGGAATTCCTCTGTTTTGAGTTTAGGAGGGAATTAAGGATTTCAGACTCAGGTGTGGCTCTGCATTTTCTTTTTCTTTCATAAAGTTTCTTCCTTTGGTCCTTAATTGTACTAGCGAGTCCGAAATTGAGTGTCTGCTGTGGCTCAATTTGGGTTTAACCACTATTTTCTGGGCTTTACTTGGCTAAATTTGCACAAATTTTCTGTTTGGTTGCTGAGAAACCTATAAAAAACATACAATTGAGGCCATACCCACCATTGTGAACATTGTTATCCGTCTTGCTCGAACCCCAATTCATTTTCAAGTTATTTATTTTTTTCAGCAAGATTTGAATTTTATATTAACTTATAAAGTTCAGTTCTTCCTGCTCAAGTATTTAACCAGATTAAAAAGGCTTGTTTTGCAAATTAGTTTTTAATATTAATCCAAATATTAAAATTCTCAATTTCTTGTTTTGGTTTACTTCAATTCGTTTTGGAAATACAAACCAGCCAGAGCAAATTGCTGTTGGTATATTCGGGACCAGCTGGCGCTAACATACGCCATGGGTTGCTTTCACCTTTTGAATTTTGGGTTTCACCGTTTCACGGACACAAGGAAAGTCGAATTTTTTCCATAAACGATTTCTATTTATTTTGAGTAAAAAAAATTCCCTAATTGAAAAATGTTTTCTTTCTTTTCGAAAAGAAAAATTCGCACCCAATGCTAACATGCGCCACACGGCTCCTGAGCTGGCTTCATGATTGACACATTGCCTTTTGTGGCCCCCAATTATGGGCGCCTACTAATAATTCAAAAAGCTCCAAACATTTTTTTCTCTCTCTCACAGTGCTTTTCTTTTTCTCTTTGATTTTCTCAGGAAAATTTGAAAATGATTGGACCAAACTTCATGGATGAAATAGACTGTGGTAGCTTCTTCGACCACATCGACGACCTCCTTGATTTCCCGGCAGATGACATTGACGCCACTTTACCTGCCACCGGAAACTGTGACCCGTTCCCCAATTTTTGGCCCACTGAGTCCGACCCAATGCCCGGTTCCGACTCAGTTTTCTCGGCGAACAGTGCGTCGGACCTATCAACCGAGCTCTCTGTTCCGGTGAGTTAATTTAATAATAAATATAAAAAGAGTTGGCTTTATAAATGTACACAGGGTCCCTTATGTCAGTTTCACATAAATTCCGTGGATTTGTGCGTGATTTATGGGTGCTCTTTATCATCATTTGATTGAATCCGTTGGATTATTAGATGATGACATCATAATTTTGTAATCATGCACAAGTGCCAGCCTTGCAGTTTTGGTTTAATAGGATAGTACGGTTTTTACATACAACTAGGAGTAAAGTTAGATACTTAGACACTTCTACAGTCTAAATATGGTTTTTCTGAATTGAAGATGCTTTATTTTTTATTTTGAATTTCCGGATTGCTTAAAAATAAAAAGTCAAAAAAATAGGCAGCTTTTTTAAAGGAAATTACGATAAGGACATTTTTTTGTCAAGTGACAAGTAGTGTTTGTTATGGGTTCACATGCACGTCGGTGGCAGGTAGCAGCACCTCAATGTCCTCTCTAGTTGGTTGTTTTGTCTCACTAATTTACATCCATTATTGATATCACATGATTTGCCATGTGATTATTTACTAAATTAGAATCATAATAATATTAATTAACCTTATAATTGTAAGTCGATTTCTTATATATGATGTCAAAAATACTTAAATCTAAAATCGGAAAACTTGTAATCAGCAATCACCTCTAAGAAAAATTGTTCATATTCAAATGTTAATGTAGATTTTGAGTAACAAGGTATTTGGTTTTCAATTATGTATTCCCCAATTTAAGTTGCTCTTAACTCACCGCTTGAAGTATTACAATTTGCTTGAGAATTTCTTCCAAGGCCATGTGATTTAGTTTTTTTCTCAACTATGTTATTACAGTATGAAGACATTGTTCAGTTGGAATGGCTTTCAAACTTTGTTGAGGATTCCTTCTCTGGTGGAAGCCTTACCATGAAGAAGGAGGAAACCTCCTCCACAAACAAGGACTCGGGCCATCAACAATTTCAGACATCCAGCCCAGTTTCTGTCCTTGAAAGCAGTAACTCATGCTCAGGGGAGAAGCCTGCATCTCGCAGCCCGGAATTTGTTGCTGTTGGGCGTTGTGGTCGTGCACGCAGCAAGCGTCCACGCCCTGCTACCTTCACTCCCCGCCCTGTGATCCAACTTATTTCCCCTGCTTCATCTATTACTGAAACCCCTCAGCCATTTGTTCTGCCAAAGGTATCCTCAGACAATGAGAATTTTGCGGAGTCACGTCCATTAATTGAGATACCAAAACGAGTTTCTGGAGAGCATATGAAGAAAAAGAAAATCAAACTGTCAGTTCCATCAGGTTCCGCTGAGAATCATCAAATTCCATCACAAGCAGTTAGGAAATGCATGCATTGCGAGATAACGAAGACACCACAATGGAGGGCCGGGCCAATGGGGCCAAAAACTCTGTGTAATGCATGTGGTGTTCGCTACAAGTCAGGCCGGCTCTACCCTGAATACCGGCCTGCTGCAAGTCCAACCTTTGTGCCATTGCTGCACTCCAATTCCCATAAGAAGGTGCTTGAGATGAGAAGCAAGGCTAGTGATAATTCCATTTTGGTTGGAATGGAAACTAATTCAGCTGCCTCACCAGAACTCATTCCAAATACTGATAGCAGCCTTCCGATGGATTACATGTGAGGAAGGATATGGCCAAGAATGAAGCTAGTTGGAGATTACCTCCTCACTTATGTTATTTCTCATTGCTATTTCATTTCTTTGTTCATTGGTTTTTGTACAGGGTTGGCATGGGGGAAATAGCAGCAAGTAGGTGACCATATGTTAGCTAATAGGGGAGGATTGTAATGAGAAGTGAAAAAGGGTTAGAGAGATGAAAGTTAAAGGGTAGAACTTTAGGTCTAGTAATTGTAGTCCCTTAAGGTCATTAGGATTTGGTCTCTGCTTCTTTCCTTGTTGCATTCTTTTTCTTTTTCTTCATCCCTTTCCATGGGAATTCTTTTTGCAGTTCTTTGTAGTAAAGATTTTGCGTTGAGTAATGAACTTTGAAATTTGTTATAGCTTATTTGCATTTCTTTTCCTTTTCTGTTCTGGTCCTTCTAGACCCTTCTCTCAACATATTTTAGCTAGTTGAGAATGAATCTGATATGAGAATATGTACATGATTTCTGTGAAGCAGAATTGAATTCTTCCCTGAAGTACTTGCATTGCTCTTTTGAGCATAATATTCCTCAAGTGTGATTGGCAATATCCAGAAATGGTTGCTGCTGTATTAGTCAGTTTTGTGCTCATTTTGAGTGTCCTGCACTCTAAATGGGGAGCATTATGCTCAATGATTTGCAAGTATCTTCAAAAGCTTCAATATTCTAGAAATTAGACTGACCCATTTCGAGCTTGTGGCATTCATGAATAATGAGAATTTAAAAATTCTCTCTCCCTTTTGCTGAATTTCATTCTATTCGGTCCAATCAGGTTGATTGTTTCTATCTAAACGATTTGCTGATCATATTTAATTTGGATTAGATCATGATTTGTTAAGTTTGAATTATGTTAGGTTGAATAGTGATCAATATGCGAGTAAATATAAAAGTCATGTAACTTATATGGAAAGAATATAAGTATAGTTCAAACTGAAATCTATCTACTTTAAATTGAATTATTTTTAGATCGAAATAGATTTTAACATTCGAATCATATATGATTTATTATAATACTTATTTTATTCTCTTTTTGTTATTTCTTTCATACCACTTATTTCACAAGATGATGGTGTTGATAAATGAGGTGCTTTTAGGTACAATAATATATTGATGCCTTGAAAGTTAAGCACAATGCTATATAATTATGCCTTTGGCAAAATGTCAAGATCTGACCCAACTATATTACCAACAATGAGTAAAATGATATTTGCAGTTAAACCCAATTGATTACATCAATCATTCTAGCTATTTTAAAATTTTCTTCAGCTGATATGATATTTCTTTCAAATACATGTCCCCCGTTTGAAGTTATGGTTGATCATAAGAACATTGATTAGGACCTGACTAATAACACCTCACCATCCACCAACCTTTTCTGTATTGATGTAGACTCTGTGTGCACACATGTGCCTCTGTATGCTGTACGCTTGCTTTATCTCAACAAGCATGTTGCACATGAAGGATAGGAGTCCATTACAATAGCAAACCTTAAAAGGCCCAATACTTTTTTTCTTTTATACCTGTATCTGGTCCAAAACTGCCCCAAATTCAGTTTTTTGGAGGGTTTATTTGTTCCAACTCTTGGAATATATAGGCATAAATGACAAATGTTTCAGGTCCTTGAGGCAATGCTCTGCTTGAGATTTACCTTGAATTTATATAGACCTAATTGAAATTCTCCACTTCTATATGAACTCCCGCAAATTCAAAATTTATGATATCACTGCTTCAGTATTCCTTCACCTGCAGTCCCTTTTTAATTCTCACATTGGTGGACCCAAATACAAGCGGACTAGCTTTAAAGGTTTTTCACTCAATTTATCACATTATCCATGTACTTTCTTTATGATTTTTAATTTTAAAAAAAAATATCTGTGAGCAACCAGGACAAGCAGATCATGTATTCTAGAGGTAGGATTAGAATTTGAATCATATAGCTTCGAATACTCGATTAGTCATTTTTGTATTTGAGTTCAACTATCGAATTCAAATTCAAATTCGAATACTTCTTCAAATTTAAAATGATATTTCAAATTGAATTTGATGAATATTCAAATATTTGATTCAATTCGAATATTTGAATTTTCATTGCATAAAATAATAATTATCTAAAAAAATTATGTTTAAACTTTAAAAATATAAAATAAAATTAAGTAATTTAAAATTTGAGTGTGAATATTCAAATTACATAATCATTATAAAAAAGGAAAAATATGGTACCACCCTAACCCTAACCTTAATAGTAATCTTAATCCTAATTCTAACCCTAATTCTAATAATATTAAATATATTTTAAAAGAGTTGTTGTTAACAAAAATTAACAGTGCGTTTAGAAACCAAAAAAAAAAGTGGAATTTAATTAATTTCAAATGAATTCTATACTTTTTATATTTGGAACGAATGAATTTGTGTAGATTTTAAATCTACAAAATGTCCCCATTTTGAATTCTAAGCAAAATAGGTTGGATTTCAATAGTAAAATTCATTTGAAAATAATAAAAAGTGGTTTCTAACTAAAATGACTATTTTATCCTTATTAATTTTAAATCATCATTCCAGTTAAATATGATATTCTACTTTCTTTTTTTCTATTATACTCTTTCTTGATTATTGTAAAAAAAAAAAAAAGGACAAATTTTCTGTCTTTTTTTTTTTGTTCAATGAAAAAAATCATATACGAAATAAAGTGTTTCTTAATGTCATGCTTAGTGCTTGTTTGTATGTATGCATTTTTCATATCATTTGTTTGTTTGATGCTCAGTCAATTATATTGTGTTTAGATTGAATTAAAGTTAGGTATTTTATGTTTATTGGATTATAATGTTAGAGTCATTGTTAAAATTGAATTGAATTATTAGTGGAGAGTTCTAGTTGAATTATGTTAATTATTAAATATAATATATCATGTAAATCTTAGAATAAATATTGATATATACTTCAACGACTCCATAGAAGTAGCTGCCTACACTATGTGCAAGTATTTGGTGCTATAAATACTAAAAGACTTGAAGTCCTTTCCAACTGTACAAAGAGTGAGAATTCTAGTAAACGTACATATAGGCATCAATAAAAATATATTAAGACTAGATGAGAAAATAAAAGAAATTTCTTTCTAAAAATAGATATTGATAGGAATACTCTGTTCTATTTGATAGAAATGAATCAGGGAGAAAAGCACGAAAGAACATATCAATGAATTGAAGAAGACTTTTATATCTCTATTATCTTGGTTATAAATAGGTTTTCCCAAATTGTTACTTGGTTCAATTCAATTTTATAAGTTTGCATTTTTATGTGATTATTGCAATTTTAAACTTGTAATATAATAGCATTAAGGGTATAATGGGAAAATATATAAATTAAAATTATTTTTTTATGTTCCAAACAAGAGAATTCATTTCAAATGAATTGAATTCTATAATTATAATTTTCTATTCCAAACTAAAGAATTCCTTTGAAATGAATGCTATTTTTTAAGTGGTTAGAGAATTCTATTAGGATAGAATTCCTAAGAAATTCTTGAGTATCCAAATCTAAAATAAAAATGTTAAAGGTAATTTATATTTTTTTAAATGAAATGAATACAAATAATTATATGTATTTATTTTTTTATTAAATATCAAATACGTTAATCGAATACTTAATCAAATAGTTACTCAAATACTTAATCAAATAATCTGATCGAATATCAAATTGAATATTACATCATTTGAATTTGATTTGAATTCAAATTCAACATTCTAAAAGTATTTAATTCAATTTGAAATTCAATATTCAAATTCGATAATTAATCGAATTCAAGTCAATTATCTAGATTGGGGACTATAAGCTATTCCAGTCTTATCTAGAGGGGACTATAAGCATTACACAAAAACTGTATGTAGAATTTTATATTTTACCCACTAATTTAGTCTTAAATAGATTTTGGCCCCCACATATTTTTATTTTTTTTCATTTGACTTCATTACTGAATTTTCAATTTTCAATTTTTAAGACAAAAACTAAAATAAATATTAGTAATAACAGGATAGAATAATTATAGTTAAATTATTATATAAAATAGAATATTAATAATAAACAAATATAAATGATTGCCATCTTAAAGGAATACTAAATAGTTAACTTCATTTGAAAGACTCATTTACCAGTTTAATAAGAAAAAATTATTTAATTTGTTTTTCAGTTGATTTGAATTTTTTCTAACTAAGCGATAATGATATAAATAATGTACTATTTATTAATGTATTTTATACTTACTAGTTTGTCATGATAAATAATATTGTCTTTAAAACTTACCCATCTCATTAATTTGATGATTCTTTCACCTCATTCTCTTGCTGTAAAATATCAAAATTTAGTTCACCAAAATTGGATCTAATTAAGAGATGGTTGACTACTTCCATAACTGTGCCCATGTATGACTTAATTAGCAAAAATATCAATGACTTCGTGGAAGAACTACAATAATGTACTTCCATAATATTTTAACTTGGTGTGTGCATGTTATCAAAAGAATGTCAAATAAATAGAGAGAAGGAAAGAAACAGTAGACAGTAGTAGCACAGCTTTAGCTAGTTGACTAATCAGAATGACACTGAAACGAAAGCGCCGGCCGCGGCCAACGGAGCGGCACTAGAGGAGCCTCCGACTGCGTGTTACCACGTGCAGTAGTAAATGTTCATACTAGGAAGTTTAATGCAAGCATGCCTTTGCTTCATTCTTCATTTTTCTTAATTATTTCTCAACATTTTTGGCTTTAGATTCCGTTACAAAATACTTTTTCTTTTGTTAGCCGTTTATTAATATAGGGTCATTTGGACCGGAGATAAGGTGAGAATCAAAGTCTCTCATTAGATATAATTTTAGTGTATTTAAATTATTCAAAATTTATGATTTGTGATTATGACCTGAAAATTTAATTTGTGTATATATTATTAAAAAAATATTCATTTACTCCATGTGTTTGGGTTGCCGTAAAATTCTATTGGTTGAGGAACAAAACCAAAAAAGAAAGGGCATAAAAAAATAAATTAAATAGAGGTGGAATTGTGTCCTGGGAAGCGCTGGACTGCTTCTCAGTCGCGTGAGACGCAAGCCACAGCGTGCCAAACGGGGTGCATCAGCGGCCGATACATCCCAGGACCGTCATCCTGCGACGCGAGTCCATACAAACCCATATGTATAACAAACTTATTACTCTAAGTGGGATCAGAATTTTTTATTCAGTATTAGATAAGTTAATATTAACCACAACATGTTGGTGATTAATCTATTTCTGATCACATATGATCCTAGCTTCTTAAGAGAGGCCCTTGCCTTTCCATTTTAACTACCAAAAAAAAGTTAATATTAATGATAAATTCTAATTATTGCAACAAGTCAATTAATTGTCACTATTCATTATTGAATTTTTCTAACAAATAGTTCTAAGAAACATTTGTTAAGATTTTATAAATAGAAAAATTATAACATTTATTACGATAATTAATTATGATTTTAGTACTATATATTTAATTACATAAATTGTAGCTTTTAAAAAGTTTCAATTTTCAAATATCATATTCATTGTAGTTTAACAAATATCGTTAGAATACCTATTAGAAAAACTATTTATTATTTGGTGTTTAAAAAAAAAAATTACTGGTTATAGCAATAAATATGATCACTATAAATATATATCGTTTGCTTAGGTTGTTGACATAAAATTTATATTGCAAAAAAAATGTCATGATAAGAATTATTATTGCAACAAACTTATTTTGTAGATATTTCTGATAATATCAATAATTTTACAAAATTTAATTAATGGTTGATAGTAACTTTTGTAATTGTAATGATTTAGAAAAAAAATAATTGATGCAAATTTAAGCTACAACTCATATAATTATTTGACATTAAAAGATTATGTTCACTGACTTAAGAAATCACCAATGAATTCGATTATCTTTTTTTCAATTACTTGGTGATTAATTGACACCAATAGAGATAGAATTGCAGACTTGTTTTTGTTGTTGCCTAAAAAACAAGCATTATGAAAGTTGAAAAAAATGGTCCCATAAAACAGACCAAGTGACCGACCAAGGTGAATTGCCGTTTAGTTTGGCTTTTCTATGCAATTCATGTTAATGTCACATTTACATTTGTTCCTACTCTCAATGTCATTGTCCCCATGACCCCATTATTTTTGTCCTCATTTTGGGTTAATCCAAAACCAGAATCTTGCTTTAATCTCCCTGTCCAATAATCCAAACCCATTAGCATAAGCAAATCCTCCACGGCATTTGGAATTTGGATCATGACCCAAAGAAAAAGAAAATCAAATCAAATCCCTAATCCTTGGAGTTTGAAGCAGTGGCTTCCGATTTCAATGACCCATGTATATGAAGTTTGACAATGTTGGTTTGCCCTCACTCTTATCCCTATTACGATTACGAGGAACTAATCTAGTCCAAGACCCAGAAAATCAGGAACAACAACAACTACTACAACAACAACGTCTACTTTAAGGTGTTGACCAAGGACCATGGTTACCAGAACTTGAAGCATGGTTAGCCCGAAGAGTTAGGGCCTCGGACATCATCAAGTTGACTAGGTTTAATGTGTCAGTGTATGGAAGTTGCCTTGTTTTCAGTGCAGTACATGATAGTCGCTGTATTTTGACGATTCTATAGATTATTTTGTAGTTGGTCTTTAAATGGGTGCAACTAGGAACAAAGAAAATTGTTTTGTGCAAAAACATTTTTTTTAGGCTCATGGTATGTACACGTATACTAAAGTTGACACAATTAAAAAAAAAAAAAAATTAAACTTTATATGAAGTCTATTTTTATGAATATTTTAACAATGAATAAATAATTTGAAAATTTTGTCAAATTTTGGATTATTTGTTCAAATAGAGACGAACCGGATATTATCATAAATATATGTAATTATATATTCTAAATATTATACCTAATATAAATTTTTTCTATATGATAAACACCAAATAATAATAAAACAAAAGATAATAATTAATATACATTAAATAATAAAACATTACATCGCAAATAGTCTAATATAATTTTTAATTGTTAATACCACAACTAATAAATTTATTATTCATCACAAGATTCAAATTTTAATTTACGCATTAAAATAATAAGTATAATATTAATATAAAATATAATTGTTTCACTAATCTTAATATAAAATACAAATACTCCACTAATTCTTTTAAAGAATTACGTTCAATCAATTCAGTACCAATTCTGCGAATTTTAACTAGTCCGAACCACCAAAACTATTTTGTTAAATATTTAACACTCAATTTCTTGGATGTTTCTTTGTTTTGTGAAATTAAGTGGGGAGATCCTAGATGATAATATGAATGAAATCTGATTGCTTAGTACCAGAAATGTTCATCAACGAGTGCACATGTGTGAAAGAAGATTCATATAAGTGTAGAAAGGAAGAAAAATGTCCAACTATAAGTAAGAAATTAGGAAGAAAAATATTTAATTAATTAAAGAAATCATATTAGACACGATGCAAGGTTCACCTGAAAATGTTGGACTTTTGCCATTCCAAAAACATAAAATAATTAAAATTTTGAAGAGTTAAAAAAATTGCATTCATATTTGTTTTTGTTCTTCTATGTCAAATCTGTCTCGCTCCATTCCACCTTCTAGTCGGCAACTTAAGAACCGTCAGCCGCGTGAGCCACTATTGTGTCTCTTTGGCCTTTGCTCCATCTCTCTCTCTCTCTCTCTCTCTCTCACTCACTGCACTTAAAAGGTTGAAACTTTCACTACACCGCACTCATTGCATTTCATATTCCTCTCTGATTTTCTCAACCCATTAACAAATTTGCATAGTGGGTTTTCTTTGTTTCTTGTGTGAGCATTACATTTCGGACCACCTCTTCCAGTTGTCTAATTGGGAACCCATTCAAAATACTCATTTTCCCATATCTACAATTGTGATATGATGCAAAGAGTGGTAAGCACACTTGTACTTCCTCTTTCTATCTCTGTGTGTGTGGCTTTCATCAAATTATGAAGTGATTCAATCCTTTTAACTTTCTCGTGTGTTTTTATGGGTGCAATTCATTTGATTTTGATTATTTCTTGTTTCTTAAACTTACAGTGAACGTGACTTTTAGTGGGGCTGAAGAAAGATTTAACCTTTAGTGCTTGAGATACTTGATTCGATGATTACAGTTATGGATTCTGTGAAGTGGAACCCAGAAAAGTTCTTAAATTCTCAATTATGGCATGTCTGTGCTGGTGGGATGGTTCAAATGCCACCCATTAACTCAAAAGTCTTCTACTTTCCTCAGGGCCACGCAGAACATGCCCATGGAAAAGTAGATTTTGGGAATTCCCGAATTCCATCATTCATTCCCTGTAGAATTTCTGCTATGAGTTACATGGCAGAACCTGACACTGATGAGGTTTATGTGAAAATGAGGTTGATTCCTCTGGAAGACAAGGAATTGGATTTTCAAGATGATTGCTTTGTGGGAAACAATGGAGTTGAGAATCAAGAAAAGCCTGCCTCATTTGCAAAGACATTGACACAGTCTGATGCCAATAATGGTGGAGGGTTTTCTGTGCCTCGTTATTGTGCAGAGACTATCTTTCCACGCTTGGATTACACAGCTGAACCTCCAGTGCAAACTATTATTGCTAAGGATGTGCATGGACAGTGCTGGAAGTTTAGGCATATTTATAGAGGGACCCCTCGTCGTCATCTTTTGACGACAGGATGGAGTAATTTTGTGAACCAGAAAAAGCTTGTTGCAGGTGACTCGGTTGTGTTTCTGAGGGCAGAGAATGGAGATCTTTGTATTGGAATAAGGAGGGCTAAGAAAGGGATTGGTGGTGGAGCTGTGTACTCATCTGGGTGGAATCAGGCTGGTGGAAATTGTGGTGGCTCTTTGTTTGGTGGGTATTCTGCTTATCTAAGGGAGGAAGAGAATACATTCGTGGGAAAAAACTTTGATGGGGAAATGAGAGGAAGAGTTACAGCTGAATCTGTTATTGAAGCTGTGAGACTTGCTGTTAATGGACAACCCTTTGAGGTCATCTACCATCCGCGTGCTGGCACTCCTGAGTTTTGTGTTAAGGCCTCTGCTGTTAGAGCTTCAATGCAATTGCAGTGGTCTTCTGGGATGAGATTCAAAATGCCTTTTGAAACTGAGGATTCATCTCGTATAAGCTGGTTCATGGGAACAATATCTTCTGTTCAGGTAGCCGATCCCATTTGTTGTCCTGATTCTCCATGGCGTCTTCTACAGGTATATTATCTAGATTTGCCTCTATGTTTATACTAGCTTGAATATTTTTCATTCAATAAAGGGATCGCTGTAAATTGGGATGAGGAAAGACTGCCTTCTTTCTTTAGTTGTCACTAGTAATTACATTATGCACACTATTAGTTAACTATGTATTGATTTTACAGTCCATTTCACTTGCTAGGAAGTAAACAATCAGTGATCATGAACCACAGTGAATGCTAAGTAGGCACTCATCATATATATATATATATATGTGTTGGTGAGTATAGTTTGGTATCTACTATTACAGGTGGCCAAATGAATTAAAAGGTGGAAAGAAAAGTACAATTCCAATTGTGTTTTGCTTGACTTTAGATGGTAATAAATTCACAGCAGTTTTAGTGATTGATTTCATATATGCAAAATTCATAGTTTAGCTTGTCAGATCCTGCTATTTTTCCTAATATTGGACTTATTCAATTCTCCTTAATTTGTTTTAAACGTTTCTTTTATCAAAGGATATATAGGGTTCTCTGTGTGGAAGATGTGAGTTTTAGGTTTTAACTTTGGAAGAATGTAAACTTCTTAATCATCAATCTATGAACAATGGTTGAAATCTGTGTACTCTTAGGAATCATTTGTAGGCCGGATTACTTTTATTTTCAAGTATGCTTCTAAAACGGTCCTTGTATGATGTTATCTTTCAGGTGGTATGGGATGAGCCAGATTTACTCCAGAATGTTAAGCGTGTTAGCCCATGGTTGGTTGAATTGGTCTCAAACATGCCAACCTACCATATTTCTCCCTTCTCGCCACCAAAAAAGAAGCCTCGGTTCATACAGAACCATGATTTTCCCCCTCTCAACCAACTTCCAATGCCATCATTCTCAAGCAACCTCCTTAATCATAGCAGCTCCTTGTGTAATATTGAGAACAACATTTCTGCAGGCATACAGGGAGCCAGGCATACTCAATTTGGACAATCTTCATCTGATTTCCATTTCACCAAACTACAGTCAGATCTGTTTCAGGTTGGATATCCGCAAGTTGATCATGTTGCCCTATCTTCTAGACATCCTGGTCCAACCTTTATGGACAGCACCAATAAAAATGACAATATATCTTGTCTGCTAGCTGTGGGAAATCCTGGCCAGAGTTTGAAGCAACACAATGAAACAAAAGCACCTCACATTGTGTTGTTTGGTCAACTCATTCTCACGGAGCAACAGAGTTCTAAGAGTTCCTCTGCTGATACAGTTGGAAACAGTTCATCGGATGGAAATTCAGAGAAGACAATGAATTTTTCTGACGGAATTGGCACTGCTTCCACTTTGCACCAAAATAGTTCAGTGGAGAATTCTTCAGATGGAGGGTCTCCTTGGCACAAAGATCACCATAAATATGATCTCGGAGTGGAGACTGGCCATTGTAAGGTATTCATGGAATCTGATGATGTTGGTCGCACCCTAGACCTCTCAGTACTGAGCTCATATGATGAGCTTTATGGAAAACTATCTAACATGTTCGGCCTAACAAGTTCAGAGGTGTTGAGCAATGTCCTCTACCGGGATGCTTTGGGAGCTATCAAACACCCTGGAGATAAACCCTTCAGGTACTTCTATTTTCCGTAACACATGCCTGTACATATTACATAAACACTAATCCTTTTGAGTCTGGGTTTGTGACAATCAACTGGTTCTTTTGCCATGACAGAGAATTCTTGAAGACAGCAAGAAGGCTAACCATTCTTACAGATTCCAGCAGCAGTGACAACATAGGAATATAGTGAAGAAACTCATATGTTGAGTACTCCTTTTACTAAATCTGTTAGGGAAGGTGTGGGAGAATCCCACTTCTTTCAATTTTTGAGTTGTAGCTATGTCTGAAATGTACCTCGAACAAACTGTTTCTTTGTTACCCACATTCAACATTTTTTTGGGGCCACAGATTCAACATTCAAATCCAATAAATTTTAGAGAAGTATGGATTTTTTTCTTCTTCCAAATGACATTGAATGCAAAATTTGATTGTTCTTTACATATTCCTTCTAAAGTAAATGCTAAGGTCAATCCTTTAGACAAGGACACATACCAAATGAAAATAGAGAAATTTGTTGAACGACAATCTGGTTTCTGAGAATTCATATGCCTTTTAAATCCACTGGCTTAACTTATTTAGTGGAAAATTATAAATCATTCATATGCCTTTTAAAAATTAAAATGTAAACCAAAGAGCTCCATTTAGCGTCTTTATAATGCATGCATGTATGTAATATGCTTTAAAATCATAAACCCTTTGATCGTCTCTTTAGGTACCCTTTGAGTGTCTCTTTGGGTTAAAGTCACGAGACTTTAATATGATCATTATTATATCATAAAATAAGATTAACCTTTTTTTTTTCTTTTTCTTTTTTTCTTTTTTTGTGGTAAGAAAATACGATTAACTTCACAATTGGTCTTATAAATATAGGGATTCCATTTCCTATGCTGGTCTAACATTAATTTTCTGAGAAGATTTGTTCTAAATTCAAGAGATTTTTTTATTATTATTATTATTAGATACACTTTTAGAATGGAGGTCTTAATTGGAAAGAATTTTCTTCCATCCAGAAGATGATCCAAATCCATTTGACTAGTTGATGTTGTAGGAACATGCCTTCTCCCACGGAAAGGTGCCGGTACAACAGTTAGTGGCTTCAGTCCCCAAGTATGGCGCAGTTAAAGGAAAGAGTAAATGATACCTTGGGATCTGAATTTCTGATCTGAAACCTGAGTTGTATAATAAATTAGCAGCTGGATCAGATTGTACTGTAAATTACACAACCATGGTTTAAGACTTAGAAAACTCAATATTTAATTAAGGAAGTGTGCCACACACACACTGACAGTGATGAAAGGAGACATTTTCTAATAAGGCGGCTGCCTCTATTTCTTGTTTATTCATTTGAAACAAACAAAGATACACAAGCAAGTCAATGAATCCTGCAGCGTATTCCATGTTCAACTATTTACATTTTCAACAATGGTTTTAAATTTGCTGGCAATATTATGTGAGAAGTCAATGACTAGCTAGAGCTGGTTGGTGCTGTACTGCTTTCTTTGCATATTATTATATACTTTGTTGAACCCAGATCCAAGAATTTAAGACATGTCCATGAGTCAAAACCTCCCTCCTATGTATGTCTCCGACATGAGAATTGTCATTTGTTTGTAAAAATAAGGATAGACAGAGGGATTTGGATTTGTCAAACTCCTGACTTGTTCCATTTCCATATCAAGGATTTTTTTTTTTTATTTTTTTTTTTTTAATAAAATGAATTGCAAAGAGAAGAAAAATTTACTAGAACATGAATCAATTTTAAATCCAATAGTCAATAGATCAAGATCTGAGTTTCAGTGGATCCAACCAATAAATGTATTTTCAGTGGAGCTTGTTATTGAATCCTCTTGATCATGTTGGAGAGATAATTAAATACATGTTAAGAGAATTCAAATTTCAGTATTTTAAGGGGTTATAAGTTTTGACATTTATAAAGAAGCAAAATCTACAAGAATTTTTATTTTTCACTGTCTCTTAAAAAACTTTGAATCCAAAATATAAATAAATAAATCACACCTTATTAACCACAAGTCAACTCCATCAATCTCATAAGTTATAACACTGCAGGAGAAGTGAATTAATTTGTGACACGTCTAGGTTTTTGTCATGTATTTCGTCTCATGATTTCTGTGTGATACCCATGAGCCCAACCAATATAATTTGGGCTTCTGTTTGTAAAGGACTTTAAAAATGAGCCTACCAAATAAAGTAATGGGCTTCCATTGAATTGGAATAGGCCTCGAAAGCCCAACTTTAGTCGATGAATCAAGAAAGCAGACTATAAGTCCTATGTAGTCCATAATGCCTTGTCGCTTTGTAAAATCTTCAATCTCTCTATATATATATACTAACGTTCGTAAAATACACATTATACTTGAATCGTATTTATAATATATTTATATATACATATATCAAGACCTTATAATTAATAAAAAAAAATATTCCATATTAATGTCATTAAACAAATAGATAAATTCATTAAAAGATTTAATTCATCATATAAACATATAAATTTTTTAAAATGTTAAAATAAAAATAAAAATTGACACACTAATATTTTAATCATAAAAATTATACTCTTAATGTTTGTTTTAATTCATAACATTTTTAAAATTAATTTATAATTTTATAATTATTTATAACTTATTAAATAAAAATATTTAAAAAATTCAATCTTAATTATTATTGATAAATAGTTATTGAAAAATTATAGATTTATTAATATTAAAAGAAATAAGAAATAAAATATCAATTGTCATAAATCAATTACAATATTAATATTAAAATGAAGAAGAATTAAAAAATAAATAAATAAATAAATATATAGTATATTTGAAATAAAACAACAACTTCATCTAAAAAAAAATGATAAAATAACGACTAAAAATTATGTCATAGTAAAAACTCATAGTGTGTTTAAGAAAATAAAATTCTTCTACTAAACTATTTTTATATTAGTAAACAAATAGATAAATTTAACACAAAATTCATAAATATATATTTTTTAATTCTTAAGATGGAAGAAGAATTAAAAGTTAAAAAAATAATATTATAATCATGAAAACTATATTATAAATATTTTTTTAATTCATAGTTTTGAAAAATTAATTCATAAATGAGAAAACTAAATATTATAATTATTAGAAACTTATCAAATCGACAAAATAGAAAAAGTCTATCTTAAGTACTACTATTCACACATGATTATTGAAAAATATAAAAAACTATGAATTAAAAGTTAAAACAATAATTTTATAATCATGAAAAGTATACTCTTTATATTTCTCTTAATTCATAATAAATTTGAGAAAAACTTTAAAAAAATATGATTATTAGGAAATAATTAAACAAAAAAGTTTGAGAAACTGAATCTTAATTACTATTGACATATAATTATAGATTTGTTAAGATTAAAAAGAATTAGTGAAAAATAAATTAATAGTCCTAAAGCAATTACAATCCTATTGATATTAAAATTAAGAAGAATTAGGAAAAAAAAATAAAAATATAATAGTTCATTACTTACAAAATAACAATTAAATGTAACTTTACAATTAAAAAGACTTGTAAGAGTATTTAAGAAAATTATAAGATTGTTTCCTTAAGTCTCTTTTATATATAGTATAGATAGATATAGATATATACTAATTGTGTGCAAGCGCTTATGCATGTACTTTGTCTATATATTTTTTTTATTTGAATTTTTTATAAATTCAATTTTATATAAAAATATATTTATAAGCGAGAGAGTGGAGAGGTTATTGTTTTATATATGTGAATAAAATGAAGTATTTTTTAAAATAAAATAAATAATAATTATTAAGTGATGGAATGTGATTTAGTTATTAAATTTATTTTTTCAATAATTTAATAGATGTATATTATATAGTAGAATATTATGAGCTAATTTTTATTTTTATAATAAGTATTAATAGATATTAATATATAAATATATATATATATATAATAAGTTGGTTTTCTTGTATAAAAAAATAAAAATAAATTAGTGATATGGTGTATCCTAATTCGAATACCACGTGACTACTAAACTAAAATAAATCAAAATGAAGAATTAGAAATTCACATATGAGAGATCAAAAATATAAAAGATGATTGGTAGTTTTTTTACGATTTACTTGTCAATAACTATTTAATAGCAAATCTGCGATCTACTTGACGATTTACTTGGTAGTGAATGAAAAGTCAGCAGTGTTTCTCATGACTACATTTAAAAGGAGATTAGCAATAGCTTTTAACAATTTGATTTATTTATTACTAAACATTTAAATTGAAAATCAGTAGTATCTAAATAGTATATATTTCATGATATGATATATTTTCTAATCTACTATATATGTGTAAATAATAATTAAATCATCAGTACAGTGTCATTATCAATTTATTTGTTCCTAAATAAATATTTTAAAATAATTATAGAATATTAATATTGATAAAATTTAAATATTCATATTCATCTTTATTCCAAGCTTTATACCTAATAAGTTGTAATAATTTACAAATCAAATAAAAAAAAATATTGGTCAGTGAATGACTAGTTCCACTGTAACCAAAGACAAAAAAGCATCGTATGGCAACCCCTCCACGGCTCCACCTCATCATATAATCCCCCACCTGACCACCTACTCTTCCCTCGTTCTTTCTACACACTCGGTTTCTCCGTCTCTCTAAATCGAAGCCAGAGGAAGTTTGATCATCAATGGCAGGTGACATATGAATTACTTTCCTCACTTTTCATTAGCCAATTTTCTTTTGGTCTTGGTTATAGTTTTCCTCCCTGAATTTCATTGTTTAGCTTTAGTTTTAACGTCTATGCTACATCACCATAGACAAACACGGACTCTTGGCAGTTCGTAGTCTAACTTTTTTTTTTTGGGTACAATATGCTAAAAACTGGAACTGGGTTTATGCTTATCTGCTCATAATACTATTTACGAATACTGATTTTGATGCAATTGTATATTACTTGTCTTCTTCAGCTGCAAAATTCGGTCTTGACCAGCTTCTTAGCCTCTTATGAAAAATTGATAATCTTGGATTTTCTGCCAAACTAATTTTTTAAGTACAAGAAGGGGAAAAAAATTGAAGATTTTGTAAAAGCTGAAAAGCTGATTTACTAGTAATAGGGAAACTTGTTTGGTCTGGGAGTTATTAGCTCATAAGTAAATTTTATCTATAATTAGTTTCTTAGAGGCAATGTAGTGTGTATAAGGTATTGATGAAATTAACGGAAAAAATTGAATTGAATCCAAAGTTTTTTTGTTTTTGTTTTTTTTTTGCCGTTGAGGTGCTGGTAGTGATTCGTTTATATAATACTACTAATTTATTTAGAAGTGTTAAGTGTATCTAAGTACCGTTGACATGCTTTATCATATAGCATACATGGTCAAGAAATGGAAATTTAGTGTTCATGGAAGAATCAAATAGTAAGAGGAAACCTCTGATTGAACTTTTTATGAATCTGGAGCCTGATAAAATTGCAAATGTCTATGCAGCAACATCAATGAAGATTATCCAAAATGTTTTGTTACCACAGTGCTATCAACAGAATAGAGAGTTCAGACCCCCATGTCGAAGGGACTTCTGTGCCCCTTATATGCGCAACTCGCTTCCCTTTCAACGAGGGAAGTTGGCATGGAGTGGCATCCCTTCCATGCAATTGCGCACCTTACCAAAATACCAGATTGGTTATTTTACTCGGAGATGTATTCATTGCAATGGTCTGTTCTAGACTCTTACTGTAAAGGTTGATATCAAGTGTGGAATTAAAAATTGAAGTTAAAAAATTTATATTTTAAAATGTTTATTTATTAGCATGGCAGTATACCTGAATTGGCATGCATTTTTATTTTGTTACTTTAAGAGTGTAATCTAAAGTGATACTATCTGTTGCTATCTTTTTCAATACATCTAATTCCGATTTCCTTATGGGTGTTTGTGCATTTTCATTGCGTGTTTCTTCCAGCTTCTGCATCTACTATTTCAGTTCCACCTCTAGAAAAAGTTGATTTTCCGAGGCTTCAAAATGGCAGGTAGAGAACACTCCAAAGCAGCATGTTATTGATTTACAATGTCCGGATATCTTGTTTAGATCATGGTTTCTGCTCTGGCATATTAGTTTGCCTATGTCCTTCTTTCTTTTGTATTTATCTTATTTTACTGTGATTTGGATTTATCTAATGGTTCAATTATTAGTTTTTCTTCTTCCATAAGTTCAGTGAAAGATTGGATAAACCTTTACTCTCCACCTCTGTAAATGTTCTTCTGGCTTATGTTGTTTCATAATTGGGATTGGCTAAATGGAAATTCTATAGTTTGTACATATCCCAAAATTAAAAAGAAAAAAGGGAAGCATAATATACTAGAATGGTCTGGGTACGTGGAACTGAACAAGGTGTACATAGCAGAAATTTGAATAACGTGGTTTATCATTCTCTCTCTTTCCCCTTTCACATTCCTTCTCCTGCTTCTATTCTCATTATATGCAGCTTATAATTAAACTATGATAAAAGAGAGTCTGTGATGTTGCATCAGACCCTTGAGAGGGGGTTCAACGGTTTAGTGACTCCATATATGTAGTCTGGGACAATTTGATGGATAAGACTTCTCTGAGCTGTGGCAGTCAATTTTGGTGTTCCTTTCATTTGGTCAGCTAGCACATAATTGGTGTTACTTCTGTATGTCTGATAGCATGATACTGTTACAAATGATCTTACATTCACAGTGATATACGTGGTGTGGCTGTTGATGGTGTTGAGGGGGAACCAGTTAGCCTCACCGAACCAGTTGCTGAAGCAATAGGAGCTGCCTTTGCTGCATGGTTAGTAGATAAAAAGAAAGCAGGCGACTCTCGAATTTTGAGAGTTTCTGTTGGCCATGATTCCCGAATATCTGCAGAAATATTACAGGTCTATTTTTTACCATATGTTGTTGGATAAAATGTTTTGGTATATCTTCCTAGAATATGTTCATGACCTTGTTCATAATGCAACAATTTTTTTCCTTCCAATTAACCTCATTATGAAATTTTGGTCCTGTTTAAAATGAATGTGGAAGATTGCAGTATGAGTGCTCCCGAGAACCTCATGAAGTAATATTCCATATTTTATTCTTAAATATTCAATCAGTTTCAGAGAGTTATGCCTAAAATTTGGAGGTTATTATGTTCTCAATTAAAATATGTTATTGCGGATGTTTTCATTGTAAAGCTGATCTATGCAAATAATTTAATTAGGAGAGAACATGAATTTTTTTATTTAGTAGAAGTCTTACTTTTCATCCTCCCCTGTGATAGAGCATGTACTTGAACAGCTTACTATCTGCTCCTTTCTCCAGTTACTGATCATTCCATAATTGAAATCCCAGGATGCAATTTCTCAAGGTCTTGCTGGTGCTGGCCTGGATGTTGTCCAGTATGGGTGGGTGATACTCTTTTATTATTTGTTCATCAATTTCTTGTGGTACACGTGTTGAGCCTAGACAATGACTGACATTCATCAGCTCCATCAGCAGATTTAGCTGAAAGAGTTGGTTCTTGAATTGAAATCATTTTTGTTGCAGAGAAATTATGTATACTCCTTTATCTTCTTGTAGATTAGCGTCAACACCAGCAATGTTTAATAGCACTCTTTCTCAAGATGATGGTATTCTTTGTCCTGTTGATGGGTCCATTATGATAACTGGTATGTCACGCCTCTCTTGTGAACTGAATAATATCTGACCACTGGCTGTTTATAACTTCTCCATTATTTGCATATTTAACTGTTTATAACTTAATTTGTTTTGAAAACTTACAAGAATATTTTATAGGTATGTCAGTTATGAAGTATATCATCTATTAATTCTGTAAGCTTGTAATTTGGGTCTTATTCTGGAAACAGCAAGTCATCTGCCTTACAACAGGAATGGATTCAAGTTTTTTACAAATGATGGTGGGCTTGGGAAACCTGATATTAAAGACATCTTAGAACGTGCTGCAGATGTATACGAAAAATTTACAAAAGAAGGTTTGATAAATTCAAAAGGAAAAGCTTCTACATCGATCAAGAGAGCTGATTACATGACAGTATATGCATCTGATCTAGTTCAAGCAGTTCGGAAAGCTGCTGGAAATATAGGTATCACTTCCATGAAGTATTTATCAAAGTTGTAAGTAGAGTCAAATATTTATCTAATTAAAGAAGGTGCAGAAGGAGTGGAATATCATACTTATTTATTTCAATTCCAGCATCTCTCTGTGATCTATGTTTCTGTTCACCACTACTATCCCTCTTTTACTTTTATTGGTTGACTTTTAGAATTTTTGGTCTATTGCTAATTATTGTTCCTCTTGTTGACCTATAGAGAAGCCATTGGAGGGTTTCCACATAGTTGTTGATGCAGGCAATGGAGCAGGAGGATTTTTTGCAGTAAGATTATACGCTTGTTTGTACTTGTTTTAGTTTGGAAGGAGAATGAAAGCTAAATTGAACTTACAGATCTTTTCACTTTTGTCCTTAATCATAATCTGTTTCTCTTGTTCATGAACAAATTCTAATATTATTAGTAAATAATTCATTTTCTATAAGGTGTCTTGAAGAAATTTTGGGAAGTTTAGGCAGTATTCCTGATCTTGTTCTTTCCATCATGAAAAAATATCATTCCATTTGAACATGTGGACATGTTGGACAATAGAAAGAAAGAATGTTAAAATGCATAATACTGTAAAGCAATGATGCTTATGGAATGAACATGCCCTAGTTTTTAAAAGAAGGGAATACACAAACATGGGAATTTAAGGGGTCCAAATCCACAAGCTGTGGCTGCTTAGAAATAACCTCCATTACCACAAAGATATGAACAACATTAACTATCAGTCCTTATTCTGCCCTCTGTGAAATCTTAATTCTGGATATGGGACGGCATTTATGGAGTCCTGTGGTGTTGTTACTGATTTGCTGCAGTGCCATATAAACTCAATGCAGTGTTCCATTTGAAGCACCATCCTGATTTGGTCTTGAACATCCATTGTTTGGTGGGTTTATAATGTAAGTAGTGGCCCAATCTGATATTACCTCGGACTTATCTTGTCTGTGATCCTAGCAAGTAGAATCTGTACAGGTTGTGACGGCAAATTCTTATTGCCCTGTAATCTGGTACAAAAGTTATATTGGATGATCATCTGAATTTGGTGAACAGCCTTCAACAAACTAAGGAACAAATGCTCATTATTCTCTAAAAATGGCAGTTTGATCTTCTTTTAAGCGCTGCATCAACAAGCCACATTTAAATATTCAATTTTGGCTTTGAGCACACCAATATTATATATTATATCTCTTATAAAGTTATTCTTTTTCCTATTTTTATCAAATTTGATATCAGTTTTTCTATTATTTTGATATTTATTAGGCAAAGGTGCTTGAACCGCTGGGAGCAGTTACTTCTGGTAGCCAATTTCTGGAGCCAGATGGTATTATCTTTATCTGGATCAATTTTTTTAATCTGGCTATTGTATTTAGGACTTGAATGATAATTTGCTTGGGGTTCAGGCTTGTTTCCGAATCATATTCCGAATCCAGAGGACAAGGCAGCGATGCAAGCCATTACCCAGGCAGTTCTTGATAACAAGGCTGATCTTGGTATCATATTTGATACTGATGTTGACAGGTGTTGATTATTCTTGCTGAATAAATTTAGATGCCGATAATGTTCTTTTAATAAAATAGATCAGTTCCCTTTAGATCTGCTGCTGTGGACTCCACTGGCAAAGAGTTCAACCGCAATCATCTCATTGCCTTGATGTCTGCTATTGTTCTTGAAGAGGTAAATTTCTCTCTTTAAGCTATCTCAAGAATTAGTGCTTCTGAGATTAAACTTGCTAAACATATTTTTTTTCTTTTAATTATTTCATTTTCCTGTTGCCATTTCCTTAGCATCCTGGAACAACTATTGTCACAGACAGTGTGACTTCAGATGGTCTCACCACATTTATTGAGAAGAAACTTGGTATGAAGGAATTCATAATGATATGAAGCTTTGTCTCCTTTACACCCTACGCCCCTTTCAGGATTTTAAAATTACTTGATACCTTGCACTTTCTTTATCTGAAATGGGGAACTTTCTTCTCTTTTTTTTTTTCTTTTTTTTTTTTTTTTTTTTCTGCATATTCTTAATAACTTCTCAATTTTTTGTAAGGTGGGAGACACCATCGGTTTAAAAGAGGCTACAAAAATGTCATTGATGAAGCTATTCGTTTGGTAAGCCAAATGGTTATCTTATTTTCTGCAGTGACTGAACAAATGTTATGAGAATAATTTAGTAACTAAGGAAGACCTTGGTCCTTGTAGGCATTGTTTGCAACTTATAATGTTGTTTGATATACTTTTATAATATGTATACTTATTCCGGACCATCTAGTTCTTGGCCACCCATTCACAAGTAGATTACAATTTGACAACAGACAGACAAATTTTGAACAATAAGATGCCTAGCTTCCACAACATATTATTCACTATTTCTCCTGTTCGTAGCTACTTGACTGAAGTAGTAATATTGCTGACAGAACTCTCTTGGTGAAGAGTCACATCTGGCAATTGAAACCAGTGGTCATGGAGCTCTTAAGGAGAATCACTGGCTTGATGATGGTGCATACCTCATGGTAGGTTAGTCAACATAATTGTTGGTATAAGATAGGGCTTTTAATGTTAATATTGGTAAGGTCATTAATTTTGTGGGTGTTCAGATATTCACAAGATATAACGTTCATTCATATATTTTGGGTCCCTATGTCTAATCTTTTTCAGGTCAAAGTCTTAAACAAACTTGCCTCAGCCAGAGCTTCAGGAATGGATGGTGGCAGCAAGGTTTTGACTGGTCTACTGGAAGGACTCCAGGAACCTGCCTTTTCTGTGGAATTGAGACTTAAGATCAATCAGAACCATCCAGATCTTAAAGGAAGGTAGGCCACTGTTTATGAACTTTATCTGTGTGGGTGTGTGTCTATGAATGCTCTGGAGTCACTTATAAGTTAGACTTTCAGATCGTTCCGGGAATATGGGGAAGCTGTGCTGAAAAATTTGGAAAACTCAATTAGCTCAAATCCGAGGCTTCAAAAGGCGCCTGTGAATTATGAAGGGGTAAGCGGTAAAGTTGATATTCCTATTGTTTCAAATCTGTTTAATTTGGATTAATTTTTAAAGCAATTACGGCTGCCGACATTGTGCTTAGGTATTGTGCTCCTTGTGATCATAGCATATTCTGGGTTCATGTTAGTGATAGTCTTACTCATTCGTGATATAGAGTTATAGATAGTGTTTAGCCATTCGCTTTCTGTTGATTTCTTTTCCTAAGCTTCTCAACAAATAGATGGGAATGAGGAGGGGGTTCTCCACTTTTCATAAAATATATGATGCTTGTACCTTTTCACCCGAGAAAAAGGTATAAATAAGATTGATTTTTGGTTCATATCACTACTTTTGCATGTTGTTAATGAAGCGAATGCTTTGACTTCCAAGTTATATTTTTCTATCTCCTTATCTTTTCTGGAGCATTTAATATCTAAGAAGCACAATCACAGACAAGAAACATGCACATGCACATGCTGAGACTGCCAACCCAAATATGTTTTCCATTCACCTTCAGGTGTTGTGTCTTTTTTCTTTGGGTGAAAGTGTTTGTGCTTCATAGTTTAAGACTATATTGTGGGTGCAAAATGTTGAACTATTCAAATTTCTCTGCTTTATTTCCTTTGTTGTGTCTGTGATACTATTTTAATTTTTGTTTCCAATGCAATGAACCAAGCAGATCCGAGTTTCGGGCTATGGTGGGTGGTTCCTTCTCAGACTCTCACTTCATGATCCTGTACTTCCCCTTAATGTTGAGGTAAGATTTCCTCCCTGCTTTTGCAGAATTGTTACAACATTGTTAAAAAATTGTTACTGACTGATTTTGACAATACTGTAGGCACCGAGCAAAGATGATGCCTTGAAACTTGGGCTTTCTGTGCTTGCAGCCGTAAATGAGTTTCCAGGTTTAGATACGTCTGCTCTGAATAAATTTGTACAAGCACAGTAAGGTTGCTGCTGGCAGCTAATTTTGCTTCCATGTGCATCTGTGTTTTGGAAAGGTTCCTACTTTGCAGTGGGCTGCGGCTTATATTATGGGTGAATGAATAAGTGCTGAGTTATGATGACACTTTCTTCCAAGCTACCAGCATATACCACCATATGAATGTTAAAGAGTTTACCCTTTTATCTATCAACAGCATCATAGATATCAATGACAAAATTTTAAACCGAAATGTTTCTTTTTCTTTTTTCTTGAGAGCTGTCATCAATGCCCTTGGTATCAATACATAGTGATTTTGGTTTGATAGTCCTCAGGCACATTTTGTTGCTGACTTATGTTGCATTCAGTACTGCCTCCAGTCACACTTGGGAGCAGCGGAATATATCACTGCTGCTTGCCTGCTTGCCTGCTTGCGTCTCCCTCTTTCCCTTCTTTTTACATGCATCGAATACGTGACTAAATAGTTAAAAATTCTCTTGGTTTTGCGTGAGTGCCAAGTGATTGCAGTTCATGCTAATACATATGGAGATTTGGGTTCTCATTTGTGTTCATGTTGATTATTCAAACAGTTATGGAATACGTTTAGATATCTTTAGCTTTGATTTGAAATTGTGTATCTATATTTGAACTCAGGCTTATTTTGTTGTGTCTCGAGTCAAATATATAAATCTAGTATTTAATAGTCAAATCCAAGCAGTAATTTGCAGAACTCAGCTCATTTTTAACCCTTATCCAAATAAAATATTCTCAAAACATAAAGAATGGCAATATGTTAACATCTATACAAATAAAATAGGCGCTATAGTAATTCAAAACATTACAAGCACCCCAAATGCGACGAGGATCTCTGCAACATTTAAGTTTCAAATATATACAAGAAGCTAGTGATAGATATGCCAATATTTTCTTCTTTTCAACATTTCCATATCATCTGGTAATGTACAATTTCACATGTTCTATCTAAGTAATTGGGGTGTTCAGAAGTTTCATCATGAAGCCGAACTTGATGTCTGGTGAAGTCTTTGGCTGGGGCCAGTTTGCTCCGTCTGGTACCTTGATACATTTGAAACCTTGACCTTTGTACAACTTTGTGGCCCCAGGATTTTTCAAATCACAGTGCAAAGCAACAGCACGACAACCCCAGCTCTTGGCCTGACCCTCAGCTTTTGCTATCAGTCTCTTAGCAATCCCCTTTCGCCGAAATTTCTCCCGAACAGCCACATTTGATATGTATGCAACTCCAGTCCTACAACAAAAAAATGACCCAATATGTACCATGAGAAAGATTCACCAGCTAAACAAAAGATTCACATGCAGAATCTCATTACAATGCCTTGCATCCTGAAGTTGATAGTCTGTGTATAAGATGGAATATTCCTCTAGAGTTATACTTATATGACCGTTGAGTCCTATCTCTTAAACATTTTAAAAACCAAATGCATAAGATATCAGAACAAAACAATGACAAAATTGTGCTAAAAACTATTGGCATTGGTCAATTGGTCAGTTATCTGAAAAGATATAAAATTTGATCTCCTTCAGGTAACTTGCAAGTTTACAACAAAACAAAGCAGAAATTGTGCACAAGATGGAAGAGATGTAAGGATTGACAGGGAGTGTAACTAATCCCTAGAAGGTCACAGAATGATTGCCTATAGATATAAGCTTGAGATTTTATTTTTTTTTGTTCCTTTTTAGTAAAAAAATAAGGTGTAGGATTATATTATTGACAAAGCATACAAAATATTTTCACAATCATTATTAAGCACCCCTATGAGTAGAAATAGGAATTATTTTATTAGCAATTTTCTTCTAAAAAAAAAATGAAAATACAATGTAAGTTTTAGTTATGGTGAGAGGCAACGGCCAAAAAGGTTGAGAGAGGAGTGAAGGTCATATTACAATATGATACACAAATGATACTACATCCATTACTATAGCTCTTATATATCTAAATTAACTTTTAAATCCAATTAATTCCAATATTTAAATGTATCTTTTGTTCCTTTGATGCTTAACTGATGAATCATCATCAGAGTATCTACATTCAGGTTAAGGACTAAGGTACGAATTATACTTACAAGATAGGGGAAAATAATTATCATGCACAAAGTCACATACTTGTAAAGACAAATGCGGACACAAAGTTAACATTATGGGTTTAGGAGCTAGTACACTGGCCATAACTAAGTTTAAGTATATACTAACCAAATACAATCTAGACTTCAGCACCAGGTTCAAATATTTCAAAAGAAATCCATGCTAAACAAAGAACAAATATTGCCCTTACCTTCTCTGTCGTAGAGGCCCCTTTCTAGGTAGAAAATCAGCAACAGTATCAACTGTTAAAATTCCAGCCACATATCCTCTGTTGAGACTGAATTTCCCGTCAAAACCACCAATCTTAAACTCTTCACTTCTAAATAATAAAGTTTCATCAATTGAGCTGCCAATAACTGCAACCAAACAAGTTCTTTTGCAACCACTTGGTAAGGAGAACCCTGCTAGCATCCCTACCATCCTATCAATCCTCAGCACAAAATCTAATGGGAAGGAATAGTCAGGGAAGAAGGAGCTGCAGTGAGTCTCTGCCACTTCCCAACAGTCTTCCAACCTGGCCTCTCGAACAACAACCTCAGGAGACACAGTTGGGAATAAATCAACCACTTGACTGGCTCTGCAAATTCCTACGTTCAAACATCAGAATTATCTTTATGCTCACCTTTATACCTATACCTGTAATATGTAGAAGAATAATTAAGCAAACAAACCCTCCCCACCCCCATAATCTGCTTTTCCTTTTGGTTGCCAACAAAAGTTTGAGCAAGACAATGGGGGTAGGAACAGTATCTTTTTCAATTTATTAAGAATTCAAGCTTAAAAAAGAGAAGATTCGTTTCAGCCAAAAAAACTAAAAAAAGACCCTAAGATGCAAAAAGATATGTGTTCATTCGAATAGAAAGAAGGATCTGGTTATCATTGGCATTCTAAATTTTGAGATAGGTTGATATATGCTGAATGTACTGGAGATTCCCACCAACTCTTTTTAGCCAACATCTCCAAACAATCTTGAGAGAATGAAAAATACTTATGAACATGGATCAGCAGTGTTCAAGGCAGATTCAATGTAAAGACTGTTGATCATGATTTGCCTCCCAAAATCGGCAGTCACTAGGAAGTAATACCCTTCAGTTTATTACTCTTGTTTTTTTTTTTTTTTTTTTGACCTTTTTTTTTCTTCTTTACCCCTCACTATCCTGGCAAACAGGACAATTCGACTGTGGGTGTCAGATTTGTAAGACATCTACTGTTCCAATATATTGTAAAGAACTGTAAAGGTCAACAATTAACAAATTTTAACCAATACACATACAGGGCTTGGCATACATGTATTTAAACAACGAAATCCTATGACTACCCATAAATTGCAGCAACAGAATCACTGATTTCATGAAAAAGAAAAATGAAAATTCAAACCCACAATATACCCAGATATGCCAATAATTTTTCAGATCCCTCAGTATATATATCCATGGGAAAAGAACAAATTTTTCACTAACCAAAAGCCAATTAATTGAAATTACCTGATTGGAAGAGAGGGATTTCATCAGTTGAGCGAGAAACCCTAGAAGGAAAAGTGCTTGGTTTCCTGAAATTAAGAATATTGAAAGGTGAGGTTTTGGAGGTGTTTATGGAAGTTGGGGATACTGAGACCCCCAACGGTATAGTCCGCATAACTTGGAAGATTTGTCTGTCTCTCCGTGACTCGTTTTGCTTCCTCACTCTCCAAAGAATCCGAAAATTCTTCTCTTGATTCTGCTGCTTACCCAAGAGAGCAGGCCAAGACTGTGTCAGTCATTTCTAGTACTGGCTTTGTCTAGTGGCTACTGTGAGTAGTTGGGTTAGCTAACTAACTTACCAGTTACCACTTATTATTCATCACACGTGTGTGATGAATGGCAGTCTGGCAGCTTTCTGACAAGGCTTCAAATTCACAGATTGTATCCTCTATTTTTTTCATTGAGCTAGAGAGTAAAATTAATTTCAAATAAAATAACTTAGTTTTAGCCAAAGAATTATATTTATAAAAATAGATTTTGTAATTATTTCATATATAACATGCAATTATCTTTAAATAATTAGCTAAATGAAAAAAAATAACACTCTACATTATTTATTTCAAGAGTTCATTAAGAAAATCTAGGAATTTTTTTTTTCAGCTTTACATGTGTGAGGGAGAGACAGCATACGTAAGTACATCAACTACCCTGGTATGGAGACTAAAATGAAAAACTGGTTTGGTTTAAAGCTGTAATTTTTTGTTTTTTTGTTTTATTCCTATCTCACATTCTCCCTTGCTCTGTTAACTTAACATAATACTTCTTGCTGTGTATACATGACCAGGAAACAAAAATGAAGTCACAAATTTTCTTCTATTATGGAAACCTGACAATTTTATCTCAAATGGAAGCCACTTGTACATTTTTCTTCGTGTAACTAGAAGTACCTAAAAATTAACAGGAAGACTACTTAAGAAAGCCAAGTTTTGGGGAGAGGTGGACTTTCCAAACAATGAACACCAACGAGGAAGGTTCGTAAGAACTCTTTCAGCAATTGGTGTTACTCTGTCAACATCAGTTCTCAGTTTTAAAAGAGGATTATTATCCTTTCTGAAGTGCATCCAGCTTGTGAGCTGTTTTCCAGATAAGATTAAGCTCGAATAATGTTGGTGCATTCTTTCCTCCTGAAAACTGGATAACGTGCCACCCATCAACACTGCTCTTGTTGCCAAGCAGCACTAACTGTTCCAAATTCCCTGCATCTGAGATTGAAGACAAAGAAGACAAAGATAACATATGTAAGACTTTGTGTCGTTATATTACACTGAGAGAACATATGTAAGATTTGGTGTTATTATATTACACTGACTGTCCTAGGAAACCAGGAAAATAAACATTCAATCAATCTTTTCCACAGTTTGCCTCGTTGAAGGACATCAGAAAAAGTAGATGTTAAGTTCTTATAGATTATAACATTTTGAAACAAGACAATGCCTACAACTACAAAGAAACTAGCATGATAATACTATAGCATATTCTGACTATACAAACAACCAACACAAATAGTGAGCCTATCCCCATTGTTCTTTTTCCAAACAATATGACAACACTAGGTTTCATCCTCATTTTGCCTACCAGTCTATCATGACCACTCACATCTAGGTTGAAAACTCAAACAGCTCCATGAGGCATCATAGACAATAACATCAATTGACAACAGGGTTAATTATATATGTTAAAGGGTACTTGGTATCTTCTACAGTGGCCTTCAGTAGAAAAAATGTAACGACAACTTTGACTCCTGGATTTTGAGGATTTGGATATTGAAGCTTTCCCAAACAATATTCCAACTGCAACATCCAAGTAAAAGTTTCACATGCATGGCATATGCTGGAATTTTGTTAGGGGTAATGTTGTGATGTTAATGTCAAGATGGAAGTCCAGTTTCTGGATCAGCCTATTTCCTGTTGTCTTCATTTTACATAAAGCATAATCCTGATTAATTTTTCATCATAAGAATACCATTGCAAAGAGTTTAAAAAGGTAAAGGTATGTAATGTGAATTAGAATAATTAAATTAAAGATAAACAAAAGACAAGTTAATGCACGTCCTGTACCTTTCAACTGAAAATCTTCTATTTCTTCTGTATTGATTGCAAGAACCCATCGCACGGAAACCTTTGTATTAATTGACACTTGTGTGATTCTCTCATCTCCTTTGGTATCGCTAACAACATGCAGTGTGGGAATATCTGACTCACTCCATCCACCTTCTGTATCTTTGTAAGTCCAACAACCATATTTGACTGAGAAAGTCACAAAATCAACAACTTTATCTGTCCCACACACAAAACCCTCTTTCATCTCTTCTACCTCCTTTGTCAACTTGCCAGGAGTTATAGAAGAGAAAGACAAATATGAGCTATGATGTTGCTCTTCACCAAACCTCCCAGCTGTGTCCACTACATGCACTACCTGAAAAGCAAAAGCATAATGCATTCATATACTGCTCGTATTTCTAAGTGTAATGACTACTCAAGTATCCTTGGAAATTAACATTTTTATTATTGCCACACTGGTACTCAAATTAACAAATGAGTTTTCACAGACAATTGGAAAGAAAATCAGTAATGAAGACTACACTATTACTGACAAATTAGGAAGCATAAATACCTGAAAACAGAAACAAAAGTGAGAATTGACTGTGCCATCTTTATTGGTAAAATTGCACTTTGGGAAAATAGCTATCCACATGAACCAAAATAAAACAACAACTAACCCATGGCCAAAAGGAAAGTCATGAAGAAACTTACAATCCAGAGATATCAGTGGGCAAGTGAAAAAGCAGAAAACAATAATTACTGCATATATATGCAGCGAGTTTCATAATCTTGCAAGTTGATTCCTAACTTTCTCAAAAGATATAAAGCCAGCAACTAAAATATCATGGGACTTGAGCATAGCTTAGAGTTTCTTATCTCATGCAACATCCTGCAATTAGTTCTTGACCTTAGCCTATGTTACTATGTCTTCTCTTTATTATGTTGATTGGTAAATGTGACAGATTTATTCTGCATGATGTTCTTACCTTTATACTACAGTATTTTACAACAGCATAGGGGAGTGAATATATACTTCCAACTTCCAACTTCGAAAAAAGTCCCTCTTTTCACAGAAAGATTCAGGTTGCTTGAATCTGCAGTGAGGGTGTCTTGAATAATTCAAGTCAATTCACGAGATTTCCTGTGAGTAAAGTTGGTTAAGGTGCATTTTATAATCCATCTACTTCAGTCTCACTTATTAACATAAAGATTTCCTCTCACCGCTCAATTACAATTGCAGAGGTCTTAACTAAGGTTCAGTGTATTAAGAGGAAGACTTGGTCCACCACCATAGACCATAATAAGGTTTCTTCAACTAAAAGATGAACTTTCTGCACTGGTAAGTACGAAAATTTTGGATATCCCAATTTTTAGACGCAGAAGAATGGGACAAAGCAACTCAACATCAATAACTGATATGCTTAGATTCAAAATAGATGACACTAAAACTGGACAACATGATACAAAGTCTAGCACAGTTTCATGTGTATCATATTGAGTAATGAGTACAACGATTAGAGGTAGTGTCAATCAAATAAAAAGAAACAATTGAGGTACCAAAACAGACTTACGTTTACAGCTCTCGCAGTTTCTTCAGTAAATGGTGGAATAATACCCGATAATACAACTGTGAGTGACAGGCCAAACAATATCAATGTTGCTAGGACAACTGACTTTTTTGCACCTACATCAATTGTATATAGAGTTACAAACATAACACAAAATGATATATATCTGGCTAAAACTTCTCTTTACAAAATGTGGCTAATCAATAAGCAGATGAAAATGCCAACGAGAAAAAAGATAGGGGTAGTAGTTATTAAACTTTAAAATTGAATGTTTGAACTCCTCCAAGGAACGATAGAATGTAGACATATGTGGACCATTATACTTGGTAAGGTATACAATCTAGCATAGAGTGCATATACAACATTGAAAATATTGCATTGGGTGGTAATGGTTGTCAAGGCTTCCTCTGGAGCCCAATTCTCAACTTTTGCATGAATTGGTATGTAGAAAGTTTGGCATTCAATATTGAAAATAAATATTGCTTTAGTCAGTAACAGTTTAAATATTGCTTCAGTTGCGATGCTAATGTTGGAAAATTCAATGTCACTCGTGCAGGCTTGCAGAATTTTATCTCTTCAAATGTAGGGTTTTCTCCTTTAGTAAGGTTTAAGTTGGTGATGGCTCTCATATTTGATTTTTGGATGTTTCTTTTCTGTTTCCTTCATTCATTTTCTAGTCCTTATTTCTTTTTTATCTTCATGGTACTTCTGTTACCAGCTTTTATACATTCAGTGGTTTCAGTTTGTCAATATTTTGAAATTTCCAGTATTTAAGAAATATGATCAATAAAGAGGCTTCTTTGTTTTTGTTTTTATGTTTTGCTTCTTTTTTTTTCCTCTTGATATCCTTCATTCTTGTTCCTTTTATAGGATATTAGGATTTAGGATAAAAGAATTTGGGTGATTCCACAACCATTCTAGCAAGTCTTTGTTTGTTTTCTTTCTTCATGCTTCTAATTCAAAAGCTTCTACAGTTTTTGCTTGATCTTCAATTGTTAATAGAATCAATGCGAAGGCCTAATAAGTCTTTCTCCCCAAATGTTTGTATAATTTGTTTTCAACATTGTTAAACAATGTACATCAATTATTGCAGTATGGGAATATCTTCAATTTAGGAGTTTTTGAAGGAGGAATAAAGGTATAGATTCTTTGAGAAAAGGCCAAGTTTGCAGTGAGTTGGTGTATTTAGTTCAAGCAAAATGCTAGAACTTTCAATGATTATTTTCTTTCATAGAAGCTATTTTGGGATAGAAAAGTTCTGTCTTCTTTATGGTGTTCTGCTTCAGGGTTTTCCAAATGGATTTCATTAACTGATGTACAAATGGATTCAAGAGCTCTATTACATTAGCTCTCATTACGATCTCTTCCATATTACTTTTCTCGTCTATTCACGAGGGTTCCTTATCCCTCCCTCTTGTAATCTTCTCACTTGTCTATTCAATAATATTTTCTTTTTCATATCAAAAGAAAAGAAAGAACTAGTATAACAATCCCAAGATTACAGGTACTAGATATAATCGCTACTGTACAAGAACTTCTGTTTTAATACTTAAATTTGACTTTTTAAAATGTTCAAAGACTGAAAAACTTGTACTGCAGGAAATAAAGAATGCCTTGATTCAATGCTTCCACTTTCCATATTTAATTATTTTCAAACTTTGTTGTTATAACCAACTCAATGCAATTATCAAACCCAGGTTCTCTGAAAGCATCATAGTCAACTGCTCCACTGAAACCTGAAACTTGAACAGTGTATGGTAGGGCCTCTGGTGGAAATAATAATTTATGCTTAAATCAAGCCAGTGTCCAGTAACTGTAGCAGCTTTCCATTATCAAGAAACAGAAAATTTCAACATAGCTTGCAATAAAAGAAAATAGAAGTAAACAAGAACCTGAAAGATGAATATATGAAAGGAGATACACCAGAGTCAGGCACAGGACAACAGCAATATATGCAGCGATTATAGCATTCGCCAGCCACTCAGGAGTACTACCAGGGTTCCTGCATGGTAAATACAAGGAAAATTAAGCAGTCATTTCCCTTATGTCCATCTAATGAATAATAAAGGTTTTTTGTGTCTTCAGTTTAAAAGACTAATCAGTTATCAAGCAAGCCCGTAGTCATATTCTGAACTGAAACAGGCTTATCAATTAGGCCCATAATCATGAAGCCTTTGAAGTGGTCCAAGGAAGTCCTTTATATGATGCCAAACATCCTTCTATTTCATCTTGCTACATAACCGAACAATTGTGCTCAAGTGCATGATATCAACAATTCTCAAGGATAGGATGCTAATTCAACATTATAGTAAAGTACTAACTACTAAGCAACAGTGATATTATCCATGAGCAGCAATAATTGCAATTTTTTTAAAGTTTAGCAGAAACTGGGGGTCAATATTCAATCTGGACAATTTTTTAAATTTTCCCAGCCACGATCTCACATATTCTGGCAGTCACAATTTGAGGAGACAAAATCGGTAGAGGTGCCAAAGAACTTTAATTTCACAAAACTGCTACCAACTACTATAATATCCTTGGTAGATCAGTGTTTACTATTTCAGCAAAATTTCTTACAGAATGAATCTGAATTTCGGTAACACAAGTAGCTCGTTGTTTACTACATAAGTACCAGACAAAAACATTTGTTACCCTCTTTAGTCTTTCTTCTTTCTTCCATGTTGCTTTTTATGTGTTAATTTAAATTTCAAACAGGTTGCACATGAAGATTTTTGAAGTCTGATGGGTGCAATGAAACATTATGTTACATAAGGAAACTTATCCTCTCCATGCTATTGGAAGAGTGAATAAAGGAAAAGCTAGCAAGAGTTTTGTTTACTAAAAATGGCCTTAGCACAGATCAATCATGGCCAGAAAGAAAGTTGTATTTACCTATCAAATCTGACCACAATCCCAATTATCGTGGCAGCCAACTGAATAAAGGTGCCAGCAGAAACTAAAATTGGTATAGCCAATCCAATCAGCAAGGTCGCAAGTTTCAATGGCTTTGGTAACCTGACTGGGCTTAGAGTTGCTTCAAGAAAGCCGTCTGAATAGTCCAGCAAAAAAATAAGTGGAAAAGGAATGGATTAAGCCATCAATCAAGATAGTTATCATCATGAATCATCGTCAATCCACAGACGAAGATCAAACAAGGCCTAGTCTATGATAGTGGCAAATGCAAACTTACATGCAAATGCAGGTGGAACTAACCAAACAAGAGCCAAGTAAGAAGACCCAACTTTGTAGTAGTTTCCTACAATGAGAAGAATGAGCCACTGGACAGATCCAGATTTGTATAACCATCTTTCAGCCTCTAACTTGACCAAATCAGCCTGGATAGCAGGTGACACCTGATTTCTTTTGGAGTAAACCTTCAAGAGATATGTCTGAAGAAAAAGATAACCAAAATGCTGACCAGTCAACGCTCCGAGAAGTGCTGGTGCAGCAAATAACCCAACCACCAACCATGGGCTTGATACATAGGGCACTGGTGATGAAGTAAACACGGGTAGAACAAAAGCAACGAGCACAGAGAAAGCTAAGGCAAACACCCACATAAGGATAATACTCAAACTTGCCAAGGCCAATGAAGCTGCAGCAGGATAACCACCCATGAGCAATGATGTAGACCATATCAGAAGCGATTGGATTATCACTGAATTATGGAGCATACTAGCAAATTTTTGACGGTAGACAACCATATATGTTCCCTGAGATTCCAGCATTTGAAACACCATATGTTACACTGGTAATATCCAAGGCAGAGGAGCATGCTAACACGGCAACCCAAGGCAGTATATGTGCAAAGAAAATGATAAAAGAAGATAGAGTGGGGATTGTCAAAGAAGGAAACCATGAAAGTTTCAGCATTTTATGAAAAATAAATAAAATGTACTTAGCATTATAATAAAGTAAACTTTACCAAAATGTCAAAATAAATAGCAGTATTCTGGCCCATATTTTCCCCTTCTTCATTGTCTTCTGGAAATTTAGAAGATGCAGCAATATGGAGCAGGAAGGCAAGCATATTTTCCCCAAGGTGCTGAAGAGATCCTTGTTTCAGAAGCTCTATTTTATCATTCTGCAAGATGACGAACAAATTTTAAATCATTACTACAAGATTCAAAGTAAATGTTCAACTGAGTCTTCTTTTTTTCCTCCTTGATCCTAGTGATAAAATATAGGGCACAAGGAAAAAGCATTAGCTTCTAGGTCAATGACCCACTAAACATCAGATGAAAAGAAACCAGTGAATAAGTCAAAAGGTCTCCCAGTTTGACCAGGTCAACGCAGTAAACAACTAAGTTTTAACAGGACAGTCCAGTCCCGGAGGTCCACAACTGGTGTGGTAAAAAACTTGAGCACAACATAATGCTAACTCATCTAGGCACCTGCCAAAGAAGATCAACCACTATCCACACATCACATCATCAAAAAGACCCACAATGAAATAGGAAAAGGAATTCTCCCCTGTTGAAGCCCAATCAGGCACAGCATGCCATGCAAAGTAATGAAACGTAATGAGGAAGTGGATCACAATATCTAGCAAATTAGGAAGGAAAAGAAGAAACCTTAGTATGATATACTGCACTGTTGTCTACATATGCAAAATCAAGCCCTGAAAGGCCAGCAACCTCTTTATAGATTTGGAAATCTGTTGCAGATTTTATAGCACCGGAAGAAAAAAGATCCTGCAATTAACAATCACATTATTAGAGTTTCTCTTCAAAAATACAAATCAACAATCAAAAGAATGTAGGAAACAACTATTGGGAAGAATGCAAACCTGTGCTATAACATAGCCAGATGGGTATTTTGCTACCAAGGCGAAGTTCTCGATGGCCCATGGATGAGGACCAGCCTTTAAGAAGCAAAATTATGAGTATAAGATGCTAAAAAATCTTGTATAAACATAATATTAGAATCAATCAACAACTAAAGCAAGTTTACGTTAAATGAAAATTAAGCTATCAGCTATCCAGATAACAAATTCTTTCACTAATAGTCTTCACCCTTTACTGGTGAAGTGTTGTGCCAAAAGCCAGTTTACTTTTACTTTTTCAGAAGCAATATTATAGTGTAAGACAACACAAGGGGACCCTTCCTACACAAGAAGGATACAAAATCACACCATCTAAGGGCAAGAAATAAAAGAAAGGAAAAATATACAAATTAAAGTTCAGTGTATCAAGATACAACTGTATTATAAGAAGTGTAAAACATAGGATAAACTGACAACTAGTGAAACAAGTTTGGGAAATTTTTTTGCTTCAAAGATACTACAGAAATCTCTCATCATAAAAAAAATAACATGACTGCTGCCCCCAAGCCAAAGAGTCTACACCAAACACAAAGGAAGAGCCAGTTTATTTTATATTATTCTCTCTCTCTCTCTCTGCAAGACCAAGCAACCTAATACTGCTACCAGGTCTTCACTTTTAACCACAAGCTAGCCAGTCCAAACTGCAGGAAAACCCCAAAGTCATCTGCTATTTAGAGGATGACTCACACCTGTTTGTTTTGAATATTAACTAACTCATTTTCTCTAGTCTACATTTAAAACTTATCCCATTGTCTTTCTAACATAGCCTAGAATTTCTAAGCCCATTTCCTTGAGCATCCCAATACCTAAAATCACATTGGCAATTGTATCCAGATCTATTTTTCATCAATGTTGGTACCAGAACAAGGATCTATGTCTTGGAAGCCTCCATCTCAAGTTCAGACATAGGAAAAAAGACTGTTTTGGCTATCCTTATTCCTTAATCAAATTAACTAAAGCAATGAATGTTATGGTATGCAGAAGTGCTTCACCTGACCCGTCATATGGAATGACAGGCTGGGCTCATACATAATAAATTTTGTCCAATATGGCACTTACAAGGTAGATTCTTCAAAACTGTAGAGTAACAGTCGAAAATTTGAAGACTTCATATGTATGGTGTTTTAAGTCTCTTACACATATGATTATAATTTACTTCCTGCATTGACTTCAGAAAAGAGTGAAAGGAAAAAAATCTTGGATTGAGAAAAATTGGTGTTTTATAATTAAATTGTACCACATTCTGGAACGGATATTATGAATGGATATTATGATTATAGTTTGCTAGGGCAGTAGTGTGATCTGGTGTGCACCTCACTACGTTAACTGCCATAAAACTTTAATTATGTGTTACTTATATATTCTCGCTTCTCAAGAAAAAGAAAAACTCTTCAGCAGTTTGAGTTTCAGACACTCAAATTTAACTTACATTTTAAAGAAGAGTAAGTCTTAATAATCAGACAATGCTGCAAGATTATGAGCAATCCACACAGAGAAATTTTGGGAAAAAACTACTCTTACTCATACTAAGCCTGTGAAACAAATTAACCCTTTTCTTACAATCCCCAGTTTTGAGACTTGACTTGAAACCCCTAAACCATCCATTCGGGACTCAGCAACTGTAGACAGCTTTCTAAGTCTGTCATATGTCACTTTCATTAATTTGATCCTCCATGTGATTGTTTCAAAATGATTGGAGAGAACCATCCAGGAGAGTGTTAATTCCCTATAGATACAAGTCATTCAAGGATATGTAGGAAGTTCGTCAAAAGAAAATTAACCCAGATACGAGGACCTATAGTTGTTGCATTAGACAACTGTCCTTTTTGGGATTATATTGAGTTCGTCAATAATCAACCACATATAGCAACACAATGTATGTGTGTGTAATACATAATCGGAGCAATTAATTTGCAATCAAGATACTAGACCTGAAATATGACAGATTTCCCTCCAATACCCATGGCCTCCAGATCAATAGCCAAGCGAACAGTTTTACTCCAGGGATGCTACATCAGTAAAATCAGTATTAGGCTTTTAAATGGTAAGATAACACCTTAAACTTAGAAATTTTATGATTTTGATACCAGAAATGAGAAATAATCGACTTCAAGATGAAAACTGGAATGATCTCCCAAACCAAACAGATAGAGAAAAAAATATAAGGAAGAAAATACATTGTGTTCAAGCATCTAATTTTCATCTACAGCTGGCATCAACCCAAATTTAGTAGGGGATACAGTAGATTGACAACTAATGCAAACCACATCTTATATGACAATAGATGCTAAAGATTTAACTGAAAATATATCTAAGAATTTCAGTCTGTGTACTTGCGTGCAGCTTCATAACGCAATTTATTTACAAACTCATCTTTAATCCAGCCTCCAAAACATAAATCTCTAATCACACATTCAGACTTCATTATCATTTCCTACTTAGTTTGGAATTAATTTCATGATTACTTTTCCTATTAGATTAGAACTACTCTTATTCACCTAGGTCTTCTTTGAGACATGGCACAGTTAACTTAATATGGATTTCAGATTCTCTCTCTATCTTCTTCTACTTCTCTCTTTTTTCATGCTTCTATTTCTCTCTATAACTCTTATAATCCCACATCAGGTAGTATGAAGTGTACGGAAATCCAGTCAATTCGTTCAAATTACTGCAAATAACACACAGGCATTCATGTGCATCGAAATTGATTCCAACCTGAGTTATGAAGCTGTCAGCACCATTTAGTCCCTCCTCCTCACCAGTATTAAATAAAAATATGACACCTTTCTTCATTCCATGAGCCCATTGGGATATCCCACGAGCAAGTTCTAGCATAACAGCAACACATGAACTGCAATCTCCAGCCCCTTCTCTGTAATATGCATGGACATCTTTAGCAGTAACAAAGTAATGTAGATGATCTGTAATGAAATCACAAATGGGAGGAAAGAAGAGAATATGCAAAAGTTTTTCTTGTATTGCTCAAGTACGAATATTCTGAAATCAAAAGCACCGAGAATGATATGATGTACGGAGTTATTTAAAGAAATATGAATAAAATGCTATTCCTTGCAAATAGTTTTATCACTATTTCTCTAAATTAGATAAAATCTAGAGGTTCTTAGTATTTTCTTACTCAAACTTTAATTTCGTGTCAATTTTCCCCGTAAACATTCAACTGACATGATTACCCTCATAAGATTAGCACACCAAATGGTTTATGGTCTTATTCCTGGGGATAATTTGCTCCTTCTATTCATGTTTAAATAAAATACAAATGGTTCACTATTGAGCTTTTCTGTTGGTACGGAAGTCCAGTAAGCATAATGGATTTGAGATCATCACATGAAAGTGCAATTTACATAGACCAATTGGAGTGAAGAGATATTGCAATCACATTTATATTTACCATAATAAATTGTAAGCAATTTTGTGTGTGTGTGTGTGTCTTTCAATAAACATAGCATCATATTTTCTATGTGCATATTAGAAGTTAATCAACACATTGCTATCTGTTGAGAAGTAACGACATTTTCAAGATCCCTAAAGGGGCAGAAAGTAAAGAAAAGAAGACAATCGGGTTTAAACATTTAAACATCCAAATCCAGCAATGACCCTATTGAAGTGCCAAGACAATGAACACATCAACTAGAACAAGTATGCAAAATAGTCCTCTCCTTTTCACACCACACTGCTCCATAGCTTAGAAAAAAAATGGATATGACATTCAAGCCAAAGACACCTCATCACAAGCAGGAATTTCCCCCCAAACCACCTATTGCAATCTCTCAAATGGTGATTAAAAGATTTCTTTCATCTAGTTAATTGTGCATGGGAAAGCCTTAGGGTTTCAAAGTGTATTTTACCAAACCCACAAATTTTAGTGCGAAGTGTTTGTCCAAATACACAAATTAAGTGCTGGATAGTGGGCATTAACATTTTAGCTGCACATGCTGTTCATGATTCATCAAAACTGAACAGTGATAATAATTAATCATAAAATATGTAAGTAACCATATTGACATGGCATTTCTTATGAAAGAAAATTACAGAAACAATGCAGAAGAGAACTATTTCTTAAGGCCCTACGGAAGTTGAGATTAAATAGATGAGATGAAGAAAGCGTACGCCGAAAAAACGGTATCGACATGAGATGAGACCAGAATGGAATTCTCTCCTGCTTCAGATACATACTTTGGCAGGATTCTTATAATGACGTGTTTTAGATCTGAATAAACAAGTGTTTTCCCTGTAAATAGGCCACTGACCAGACGATTTGCTCCATGTTTTGCATTAAAAAAGTCCACTTCAACATCAACCTCCCAATGAGCTGTTTTCTTGATCTTTTCAGATGCTGCTAAAACATACTGTGGCAGAAGGAATGTCAAAAGGATATATCTAGAATGCATCAACTAAAAAAAGTAATACTTAGGTTGGAGGAAACTAAAGAATACACACAACCAAACTGCAAATGTATATTATTCACCAAATATTATTAGCCAACCCTAGCCTGTAAAGTTTCGATTTCCCTACTCATAGCAACATCAGTTTCAGCTTAATGTTCACTTCCATTTCCTCTTGAGTCTTCTGAAAATAAGATAGCTTAAAGGAAAAACATCAAAAGAAAGAATGGTCCTCAATATACCAATTAACATAAATAATAAAACATATCTAACATGGGGCTTCTTCCAGATCTATCATGGTGTCCAATTTTACAATTTCAATTATTGACTTACAAACAAATTAACTCAGAAAGCTTACAGATAACACTTTTCCTAATGCTTGTGATGATTGATGACTGCGATTAATGTTGCCAACACCATTACTATCATAGTAAAGGATTGACTTACAAACAAATTAACTCAGAAATCTTACAGATTTGGTATCAATTTAGAAACATTTTCTCTCACTATATCCTATCTTGACAATCATGAGAGGATCATATCCAAAACCAGAGAAGTTTTGCAAGGTTAAAAGCTGCATGATGATAGCCACCATATCAATTTGACAAATTAAGAGAAAAGTAACTATCTTCTGAACTTGTGCAAGCTAATATTAATAACAGCAAGGCACCAAGAGTGACATTCAATACAACCTAGCAAAATTAATTGATTTCATGTAAACAACCTGCAAGGCAAGATCAAGAGCTTCAGAACCAACAGGATGAGGACCCAATTCGGTCAAGGCCTTCACATGCTTTAGTGCTTCAATCTCCGAGAATCCCCTCTTTCCTGCCTGGTCAGCAGTAAGTGGCAGAGGCAAGTTCTGAAACTGGTAACGATAGATACCCCAAGAGCTATACATAATCAACACAAACAAGATCAGCCACACAGAAGGCGACCGTTTTGGGCTTTTGAAATGAATATTAATACGGTTATCTTCATCATCAGTAGATTTATCACTTGCTTCATGACTACTTGATGGTTTAGATACAGTGGACGAAGAAGATTCAGGCTTCCTTCGCATTTTGTGGAAGTTCTATACTTCTATTAAGTAAGCAACTGGCCAAGTAAACAAACAAGCTAAAAATATCAAAAACATGGTACAGCAGCAAACAGCAAAAAAAGATAAAAGCAATGCTAGAAATGCATAGCCATTAGCAAGCTGGAAACAGTATCAAAATGACAGAAAACACACGGTTAGATAAAACCCACAATGCAAATCCGAGAGAATCTGCTGTAAAAGAAAATATGAAAATTTTTAAAGTAAACAAAGCCCAACATTAAAAATTACCAGAATTTAAGAACCAAAAAATAAAATAAAAAATTGCAGAATTTAGAAAAACCCAAATAAAAAACAAAGAAGTAAGAGATATACAATAAAAAGTTAAAGAGAAAAAGCAAGATTCAGATATATATTCATATTAGAAAGCCAATATAGATTGACCCCATAAATTGTTCAAAACAAAACAAATAAAACATGGTGAGAGAGAGAGAGAGAGATGAAAAATACCTGTAGAAAGGAAGAGGTCCAAAGCTTAGGAATTGGGATAGGAAGAGGTAAGCACTAAGCAGTATTTCCGGTTGGAGTTGTTAAAACTTAAGAAAGGTGGAGCGAGCTTTTGTTACATGAGCTAGTTTGACTTCTACTATGTTGACAAAACGCTTTGATACCAGATCGCTCTCAGGAAATTTAGGATCGTATTCGTATGCTTGAACTGGGCAAATGCAAGTAGGTTCTCTGACTAAACGGCGTCGTGTCTTTTGCATTCCTTTTAAGAAAAAAATAAAAACTTATTACTGTTTCAGTCATCCATAATTATATCAATTTACAGTTAGGTCTTTTAATAAATTTCCAATCAATTTTATTTTTGAGATTTAAAATTTTTCAATTAAATTTTATTTTTCTGTTATATGTTATTAATTAACAAAATGATTGTACATGACATAAAGATAAAAACATATATAAGTTGTTTTTATTATTTTGTAAAATTATTTTTATTATTTTATCATTAAATTATATAAAATTACTTTATTTATACATAACATTAAAATAAAATAATATAACTTGATTAAAAAATTTTAATCTTAGAAAATAAAATTAACTAAAAATATTTTTGAATTATTAAATTAAAAACCGAGACAATCCTGATGGATTAAAATAGTAGTTATGCAAAAAAAAAAAAAAAAAAAACTCTTTTTATCGGCTCTAGTTTATAAATTTGCATCTTTGGGTCTAGATTGGTTAATCTTTTAGGAATTAAGCTTAAGTTTTATATGTTTTTATATGATTTGGCTAGTAAGTTTGTAAACCTACTTAGTTTAATATAATATAATTTAATAAATTTTTAAGTAAATGAGAATTTATAATTAAAAAGTAATTAAAATATTTCAAAATTTCATTGAGTCTATTTTCTCTTGAGTTCTTAAACGTGTTAAGTTTAAATTTGAGTATAGCCTCATAAATTAACAAAATAAGAGTCAAACTCAAATCTTTTAACAATTTAACGAGCCAACCCAAGCTTACAAAGCTTAGTCTTGAACTCCTCCATTACATTCATATTTTGAAAATATTCATCAAACTTTAATCCACTAATTTTTACAGCTTTTATTAACCTTGTTATTGGAGACAATTTTTTTTCTTTTGGTTAGAAAATTTCAATTGTCATTAATTTTGACAAAATGAATTGTTAACTAATAGTGTTTGAACTTGTCACCAAGAATAATTTTTTTTGTTTTGTTTTGTTTGCTTGCTCTTAAAAAGCAACATAAAAAGCAACATCAGCAGTAACTCGTAGGCTGACTTACCAAAATTAACCTTGAGGCTGCAGCAACTACAGCTGCACAGCAGCTGCCCTCCTCATTCCTCCTCCTCCTCTCTTCTCTTTGTCGTAAAAGCGACCTTCATCCACCCAATTCCAAATTTCCTGCAACACGGGAATCCACCTTCCCATCTCTCTCGCATTATATTTCCACTAAAGGAATATTCCTTAAAATTTCTTTCATAATAGTGCAGAGAAAGATCAAGGGAATATATTTTAGTGTCTGTTTTGCCAAAGCCATGTATGTCAGCCACCCTTCAATTCACCCTATAGAAGCTCCACCGCTCACAGATACAGCAGAAAATGCGTTACCCAGAGGAAGAATGGAAGACATTCAAGGCATGCCAGGCACTCTTGGGGGCCTCGCCTTACGCTTCGTTCAGTTTGTCTTCGCAGTTGTGTCCCTGTGTGTCATGACCACCACCAGTGATTTCCCTTCCGTCACTACTTTCCGGTATTCTATTTCTTTGCCTTAATGAGATCTGATTTCTTTATAATTTTTCTTTTACCACTGGTTGTAATTCAGTTTGATATATTCCAAATTAGGTAGCGTAAACTGACATTGAATTACTGTACAATATATTCGCGTGAATGATGCTGACTGCTTAAGACAGTTTGTGTTTGGAATGTGGGATTAGCACCCCTTGTTGCATTTAACAATGGGTTCCCCTCATTTGGGAATTTTATGAGCTCTTGAATGCCCTTCCTCACACGTTGCTTCATGGTAAAAACCTGAAAATTTAGTTAATCTATTGAGATGTAAAGCAACTTTGAATGATGCCATTTTTTATGAGCCTCTATGTATATGCTTATTCAGAAGGGAGATTTGATGGGTTCTTTTGAAGACGCCATTGAGAATATATTCTAAAACTTTTTTCCTTTCTCTGCAAGTTGTCCTGAAGAGAGGTTAAAAAAATTGAGGTAACCCTACTGAGGCTATTCTGTAATGGTCCTAGTTGACTACCTTAATTATAAGGAAGGGAGTGTGCCGTTAAACTAGAAATTCAACTCATAGGAGCATATCTGCATGATATTTAGTCTTAATTAATCTGTTAATTCTGGGCCTAGAACATGAGAAAGAACCAGACTACCAGAATAATGGAGCAGGAACTGTGGGTTGATAGATTTCCCCAAACTCTGTCAGGTAGATCTCAGCTGTTGTCTTTGTGTATAGGCAGAGTATTTAATTGAAATAAAAGGCCTTTATCCTATTGGGTGCTGGGCTTCGGGGTTTTCACATGGAGTCTCTTTATTAGATATGCAACGAGACCGGACAGTCAAAACAAAGTGAAATGGCTTTTCCCCCATTTCATCTTTCCTACAGCGTGTATTGGAGAAACTGACTGCTTTTAATCTATACTTGTCTAAATATAAATTGTAAATACCGATTTTTTTATGGAAGACAGGAACCCTTTTGTCATGTTTTCTCCAAACACTGCTTGTTCAAGTCTTGTGCTGCTTATAGTGCAGAGCAGAGTTAAAGATTACATGGAGAAATTTAACAAGAAATAAAGATGCTCTTCAGTTAGTAGTGCTTTAAAAATTTTATGTTCTGTTGCTATAAAAAAAGTTAGCTTTTTAGAAAATAGGAAATAGGAAATGTATACAGTTCATCTAGTATTTTCTGAAAGCATGGTCCAGCAGAATAGATATTAGAGTACATTCAATATAAACATATGAAGTCCAAGTCTATTTACAACTATTTTATTGCAAAGTTCCCTTATATAAGTGATTTAAAGTAGGTTCATAATGTATTATAGAATATATAATTTCAAATAATTTAACTTCGCTCAGCAAAATATTTCCTTGTGAGACAAATTGCTTTCATTATTTGATTTATGGAAACTATCTATTTTGTTACCTATAATTACTATACAACACACATATATACAAACTCACATTATACTTATCTGTAATTTTCTTACCAGTTTATTTTTCATTTGTTAAAGTCAACAGTACAGATACTTTATACTTATCTGGTAGAATCTGACAATAATTGATTCCGTCCTTTGTTTATTTTTTGAGTCCCCTTAACATTTCAAACAGTTATTATCTGTTTAAGAATGATCCTTATAGTTATATGCCATTAATTTTCCAGTATATTTTGCATGTTAAGGTAGAATACGAAAGATAATTTGTATTTGCAGAATCTTAAAATAGTTGATTACATTCTGTGTTTAATTTTTAAGAATGCCCTGGACATCCAAATGGTGACAGGTGTAAATCCTTTTGTAATGTTCTAAAAGCAGTTAATAATTTCTTTCTCCAAACTGTTCTGTTTGTAATGTTTGACAAGGATGATCTATAGACTTAAATTATGATGTCAGTCTCATAGTTTTCATTATTCGTAGCATAAAAGGTTTTATGGTATTTGCTGTGCCAGCTACCTTGTTGCTGCTGTCAGCTTGCAAAGCTTATGGAGCCTCTCTCTTGCCATTGCTGATATATATGCTCTGTTAGTGAAGCGTTGCTTCCGAAATTCCAGAGTTGTCTGCTTGTTTTCCATTGGTGATGGGGTAAGAAAATGCTGGTGACTTCTACTTGAAAAACTATTGTGAAATGTGGTTGAGACTGTTGTCTAACTTTTGGAAATTTTCAAATATCAGCAGCCATCTTCTTCTACAGTCAGTCAGTATTTGTTGTTTCCCTTACTATTCTTACCAGTTATGTGGTGAATCAATAATTTTTCTTCTGGCGTTTGATTTGGCATCTGGGCAATAAGTTAACATATTTACATTAGCATTATTATTTATACAGAGAAAAGCTTTTATGACATATGATGACTATATACATATTTCCGTATTTAATAGATACGTTGATTGGACTCGTTTAGATCTGATAGGGTGCTGGTACCATGTCTTATTGGAACCCTTTCAAAACCAAGAACTATGATCATTTTTGCCCATCATTAAAACCCAATTTGGTTTAAAACTGCACACATAGTCCAACTGCTTGTCACTCTCAGATCGTTGACTATCTTTTATTTTTTCAGTCCATTTTGTTAAGAGATCTTATTATTGTCTGAAACTTTACTGTTTTTCTCAATTTTTCAGGACAAAAAAATGTTTTTGATTTTTCTTTTTATTTGGTTTGACGTGGAAGTACTGCTGGACTGTCATATGGGTCACTTTTGTTATTTGGTTGACTCATGAGCCATCAGAAAAAATATGTAGGTGCATATATTTGGTGTTTGCATATGTTACTTCGCTGTGCTCTCTCTCTATCTTGTGAGCCCTGAAAGAATGTTTGTTCTTACCCTTTTTTGATTGCAGATCACTTCCACGCTAACATTTGCTGCTGCTTGTGCATCCGCTGGTATAACTGTACTTATTGGCAATGATCTTGATGACTGTAAAGAGAATCATTGCACTAGGTTTGAGACTGCAACTGCCATGGCATTTCTGAGTTGGTTTGCTGCCTCGCCATCATTTCTTTTGAATTTCTGGACACTTGCTTCTAGATAAAGGAAACGGTAAGTGTCATTCTTGCAGAGTGCTTTTTGGCATGATCCATGTGGGATGATTTCCATGTTGTTATGGATTTTATATCGGGACCTCTGCTTCCTCGGCATATGCAGCATTGCTACTTCAACAATCTCTAGTGTGTGAAATCTTTGATTTGAGTGAAAAGAAAGCTAATTCTGAAATATTAGATTTGGCAAGTACCTTCTATGAGCATGGTAGTTTTTTTTTTTTTTTTTTTTTTTTTTCTTTTGAGTGATGGTGCTTTGGTTGAATACAGGAATTATACTGTAGAGATTTTGCATTTGAAATGTTGGGGAATTGCAACTTAAATTGTTGATCTCAATGATAGTTTGGGAATTGCAGCACTTGTTTATCTTTTCCTCCCCATCCCCCACCGTTTTGCCAAGTAACTTGTCTTTAGCTATTTCAACTTTCAATATGAACCATGCTGGTAAATACATGAATGTGAAACTGAGTGTAGTATAAGGGACATCAACTTACTGATGAATGCCCATTCACTTTTCAGAAAAAATATTTCATTTAACGAGTACAGTGTCATTTTCATATATAACATACCCTCTGAGGCCCCAAGTAACCTGAATAGTGATCCTGCACTGCAAAGAATTAGCTTTCCATCAAATGTTTATTCTGACATCAGAGAGAAAACCAAACACAGGAATATCAATTTATACTCCTTGATTGAAAATTCGCTTACAAATTAATCACATCTAAAATTTCTATACACAACTCAGTTTCATCTGAACCCAAGAATGGCCTAGCCATTGTATTCAACATGGTATGTATTTCTCTCATTTCTGGATGAATTGGATCCCCAACAAGAAACTCGTGGAAAATGCCATTGACCTCAGTTTCACCACATCCAGGCACCTTGTTGACTCCATAATCCTTCATCTCTCTTCTTGCCGTAGTCACATACTCCCATCTCTTTGCAGAAGCATAGATATTAGCAATAAGTGTATGGACACTGGAAGCACTTGATCTAATTTGTTTTAGTTGCATAGCAAGTCATTCACCCATATCAACATTACCATGGATTCTGCAGGCACTAAGTAAAGCACCATAAAGTGGAACTAAAAGTTCATTCTCTTCATCCGGAACCTTTTTTACCAACTCCTCTGCTTCATCTAACAGTCCAGCTCGACCAAGAAGTTCAACCAAACACCCATAATGTTCTACCTTGGCTTAATTCGATATGTCTCTGTCATGGAACGAAAGAAATGACGTCCTTCTTCCAACAATCTCCCATGACTACATGCACTTAAAACCCAATAAAGGTGATATCATCAGGCCTTGGCCCAACTTGTCTCATTTCTGCAAACAACTCAAATGCTTTGCTCGTCTCACCATTCATGGCAAGCCCACAAATATTCGAAGTCCAAGAGGCTGTATCCTTTTCCTTTAACCAATAGAAAATCTTCAAAGATTTCTCAATGCACCCCCATTTGCCATACATTTCAATGAGTGCATTACCAACCACAGTATCCACCATGATTCTATTTTCATTAATATATACATAAAACCATTCACCTTGCTCCAGAGCTCCCATCTGAGCACAACCTGTAGGGAGAGCAATCACTAGGAACTTATCTGGTTTAATCCTTCTAATTTGCATCTCTTGAAATAAGGCCACCGCCTCATCAAAACGGTTTTGCACGTAGTCATTAATCATAGCTGTCCAAGGAATGATATCCCGAACTGGACTTTTCTCAAACAATTCTCTAGCTTCATCCAGCTGGCCACAATTCACATATCCTGATACCATGCCAGTCCAATAAATTACATTTTTTTGGCATCTCATCAAAAAATTGACGGGCTATACTCTGACACCCGCACTTACAGTACATGTCCAGTAATGCATTGCCCATTATAGTTGTTAATTCAAGCTCAGCTGTAATATACTTGTGAATTTCCTTGCCAAGATCTAATCTTTTAACACTGCACAAGCTGATTACAACAGTAGCTTCATCTGGCTTCTCAGAGCTTTCTGGTCGCATTCACCAAAAAATATTGATAGCATCTTCAAATCTCTTACACCTAACATACCCCTAAATCATAACGTTCCAAGAAATCCTATCCTTCTCAACCATGTTTTCAAATAAATGGTAGGCATTTTCAAATTTACCTAGTTCAGCATACATGTCCACGAGTGAATTACAAACATAAGTATCAAACCGAAGCCCAGTCTTCAACACTAACCCATGAACCTTTCCACATTCCCCAATCATTCCCATACAACTAATAGCTTTAAGAACAAAAGGATATGTATAATTATCAGGCCACAAGCCATCTTCCCTCAAACACCCAAACAGGGAAAGAACTTTTCTGAAACTAATTGTTTTGGCAAAGGCTTTGATCATAAAATTGAATACTAGCAGACATGGTTGTTGGATGTAATTGAATATTCTCTCTGCGTAGTGCAAGTTTCCAAGAGACGGGTCTTAACAGAAGCTCATGAGCTTGTTGAGAGTGTCTCCGTCTTGGTGGAGACCAACATGGATTAGTCGGTGGGACTGAATTTGCTTTAGCTGGTACATGGATTAGCAGCTTTTGGAAGAAATATGCATGATTTCTTGCTGAGTCCTGTGCTGTGAGGTGAGGTTGACATGATTGGAGTTGGGCAAACATATAACCTTTGTGTATGATGCTGCATGTATAAAAAAATTCAATAACCTAAACATTCATATTGATAATGTAAAACTGAATTTGAAATATATTTCTTATAATAGATGCTATGCAAATTCAAAATTTTGGAAGTTCTCTTTATAATTAAAGAGTTACTTCATATATATATATCCAGAACACTAATATAATAGCGTCCCAAGTATAATCCCTGCCAATAATAGCCTGGAACTTCAAAGTTTTTTAAACAACAATAGAAGTATGTAAGATTTAATAAATCACATCATTTTTTATTTTTTTTACTAACATATGTTTAAAAAATTGATCTCTGTCCCTCTCTTGCTCTGGAACCTTTTTTCCCGCTGTACCAGACGGCCAGAACACAAAAGCCTTGTTCATCTTTCCCTTCATCTTGGCTGTACAATCCATTAAAAAAAATATCAACGATCATGAACTTACCACCTCATCATTTTGCTTATTTGCTCTTTTTAATCCTTGAACAGGTTTTGTATTTTTAAGACTTACTTTATTTACGATATTTTTTAATTTAATATTTTATTTTTTCCCTAATGCCACTTTAAGTTTTGATATTTATGAATGGTTATATATTTTTTTAAAACTAAATAATGTGAATTTTATCATAATTTTGTCAGATTTAATTTAACGAAAGGTCACTAAGATAAAATATTAAATACGTGAAAAAAATATATAATATTATTCATTTTAATTTATGTCAAGTTAGATTTAAGAAAAATAATAACATAAATTATATTGTGTGATTTTTAAAATTATAATAATAATGTTTTATTTTTTTGAAATATAAAAATTAAATTAAACTAATGTTCAAACAATAAATATTAAAATTGTAATTAAATTTTTTATTTTTATAACATTACTTAATTGTAAGTTAATCAAATCATCATATTTTTTAAAATAAATTAATTTCAGTTGCGAATATTTTATTTCAATATGAATTACTAAGATAATTGAACAAAAAAAAATCTTAAGTGAGATAAGTGAATACTTTTAATGCAAAACATCATGATATTATAATATTTAAAGTATAAATGTAAAAAAGTATTAACATAATATTGAATGTATGAGCATAGAGATTAATTATCAATTAATATAACAAAAATCAATTAGTTTAATTGATAAAATATTTTATTCTCATTAATAATTTTTTAAAAAAATTTAATTCAGGTTAAAAATAATACATTAGATGCTTAAAATTTAAGTATAATAAGTTTTTTATTTTTTATTTTTTCAAAGAGAAGCAAAATTAAATTTAATGAAATTAGAAATTAGTTAAATAAAAACAAAGAAAGAAATAGGGCAAGAAGGAAGCTTACCAAATGATCCAGTTCCATCAAGAGCGTCACTTTCACGGAGGAGCGAAATTTGTAATGATTGCAGTGGCAGGTGAGAACGAAACCCCTATTCGTCGTTTCTGCTATTGATTTTTATGCTCTTCGTCGGAAAAAAAGCAACACTCAAACGAGCTCACTCTGTTTCCGAAGAAGATTTTTTTATTGTTTTTTCTTTTCTTTCTTTTATGGATTTTTTAGGGTTTCTGTAGGATTCAACGCTTGAAAAAGCCATGTCCGGACCGAACCGGTCTTCGAGTGCTTCATCGAAGAACGGCCTTCCTCCACAAGAACTTCTCGACGATCTCTGCAGGTCGATATTCACTTTCCTTTCTCTCTTTTTAAGATTTAGTTTGCTTTATACTCTGTTTGTTTTCATTCAAATGTAGACAAAAAGGATTGGAATGCGAGGCTATATTGAAATGGAGGTTTTTTAGTACTGGGTTTTTTTTTTTTTTTTTTCATTTATTTGTGTTTTGTTTCCAAAACTTAAATCAATGGATAGTTAGTGATTGCCCGTGTTTTTACTGGGAATACAAAACTATTATGACTGCTGAATTGTTGATTAAGGACAGTCTGTAGATCTTTGGTGCTTGTTTTGTTCATGTCACTATATCTTTCTGCTTGAGTTCGTGAGTTATTGGAAATACGTCTCTAGAATATTTGTTTTCTTCTGTTTTTATTGCAGTCGATTCGTCTTAAATGTGCCAAAAGAAGACCTCCAGTCATTTGAGAGGATTTTGTTTCTGGTGGAGTATGCACATTGGTTTTATGAAGATAATTCAGTGGAAAACAATCCATCTTTGAAGTCATTCAATCTAAAGGAGTTCACTTCTTTATGTATCCTTTGCTACATATTTTTAATTACTAGAACGTTAGATGTTCATGCCATCGGTTTTTATTTATTCAAATCTAGTTCTTAAGTTGATCATGTTTTAACTAAAAGACTATTTGGTCTTGCATTTTTATCTGAAGATGAAAAGTGGAAGGAAGAAGACTTAAACTATGCTTTTTTCTTCTGTATGGTCATGCAGAAATAAAAGAAAAAGAAAGAAAGATGGAAAGGATTAAAAAAAATGTAATGTCGCATATTGATTCTTGTATACCTTGCTTTCTCTGAACAATTACTAGGAAAAATTTTGGTTGCTTCATGAACCAAATGAGTGAACGTATTCTCCTCATTCTCTAATTTTATTTTTCATGGCTTACAAACCAAATATTGTATAAGATGGAAAATAAAAAATTCTCTTCTTTTCTTTTATCTATCTACAAATCAAACTTGATATCAGTATGTTTTTGGGTAGAGTTAGCAATCCCATACGTTTATGCTCAAGTTTTCTGTATCAGAAATTCAAAACTTTATTAGGTGACTCATAAAGGCGAACTGCTTTAGCAAATCTTTGTTTCTTTGAGTGATAATTTAGTTGAAGATTCCTAGGGAGCAAGGCCCATGTAGACTTGGAGCATAGACAAGATTTGGTGCCTTTTGCTTTACAATCCTGTGATGAAATTGCTCTAGATTTATTTCACTGCTTACATAGCTGTGGAATTAGGAACTAAAACATGATTATGGTCAACGCAATATCTCTTTTTTCTAAAAACTCTAAATCCTCATTATTCTAGCCATGTTGTTCTTAATACCTTTCAGTATTTAACAGTTGTGATGTTTTGAAGCCTTATGTGGCACATATAGATGACATATTCAAGGACTTCACTTCCTACAAAGTCCGCGTTCCTGTAACAGGGGCAATAATTCTGGATGAAACATATGAAAGGGTAAGCTATTGGGAAATATGTAATTCTAAAGAACAATATTATAAAGTAATCAACTGAGTGCCTTCTCTTGTAGCTAGGGACTTCACTTTACGCTGTGGTATGCCTGAATTTATTTTTGTTTATCTGGATGAAAAGTATTATTTTCTCTTTCTGAATACTTGCTAGTTTGATTGACAATCTATATAAAGAATAAAGAATAAAGGGAGAGATGAAAAAATATATTTATGTCTTCTTAGGTAATACACTTGGATATTTGTTGTTTGTCATTACATGTACGCATGGTACTGTGCTGGTCTGCACATGTTTATTGCAGTTGGTCAACTGTTGGAACTTTCTTGAAAGAGGATTGTGGTTGCATAATTGTGTTCTACTGTTCTTTGCCATAATAGCTGGTAAAGTTGTCGGAAGTGCATACTGAAATGATGAGTAAATAGTAATTAATGTACTATAGAGGAAATATATGAAATAAAGAAAATTCACGAAGTATAGGATGATTTCTGGAAATACATAGTGGTGGAATTGTGGAAGTATTGAAACTTTTAAATTAAGTATTGATGAAAATTAAGATGTTCTGTAAGGAAATGATCAAAATGTATGAAAGTGCTTGGAAGGAATTAAAAAGTTGCCCCTAATAAGTATGGACATGGACAGAACACCACATATACACGCTGACACCATAAAATCTAAAAAGACTACCATTTAGCTTTACATTTGGTGTGTTTTGTTGTGCAATGGAATGCTCAAAAGTTTTCTAAGGACAACTATTGAATTAGTTTTCAGCTTAAAACACTGTAACTTCTTGTTGTGCAATTTTCTGAAAGGGATCTCTGTCAGATTCCTGTACTACTTTTGGGACCTTTGCTTCATCTCCAAGTTCAAGAATGTATAATGTAAATGTTTGATATATATTGTTTTGAGGTTATTGAAGGCTTTTCTCTGGTGTAGTGGTTAAGTTCTATTTACCTCTACAAGAGTAATGTAATATGTCGAGTCATTAACTATGTGACTATTTACCTATGTACTTGCTATTTTCAGTGCATACTGGTGAAGGGATGGAAAGGTTCGAGTTGGAGCTTTCCTCGTGGCAAAAAGAGTAAAGATGAGGAAGACCATGCATGTGCCATCAGAGAGGTAAGTGTGCTTGTTTTGAAGCCCTGGCTCTATACGTTTAACTTTCTTCAACATACTTAGTAATTCTGATGTTGTTTCTCGAGACTCTAGAGGTAAGCAAGACAAGTACTTAGTTTGTCATGTATTTGATGTAGATTGAGGTGACTGATTTAACATGTAACCTGAACCGTGGTTAAGTTCGTATTGTTAGTATTTTCTTCCGGATGATTCTTTTTGTTGGCAACAGATCTATAGCCAGGAGTTTCAAATAGTCTATATTTTTGTAATCTAATTTTCTTTCTATCCTTGTCTGGTGTTCTCTCTTTCTCTCTCCTTCCCCCAAGAAAGTGAAAAAAAATAAAATTAAATAAATAAGAAGAGGAATTTGGAAACCTTGCATGTTTGCTTCTTCCTTACTTCTTTATGGTGAATACAGGTCATGGAAGAAACAGGTTTTGATGTTACAAAACTTTTGAACAAAGATGAATACATTGAAGCGATATTCGGACAGCAGAGGGTGCGGCTTTACATTATTGCTGGTGTGAAGGATGATACAGCCTTTGCCCCACTTACTAAGAAGGAGATCAGTGTATGTGCTTCCTCTGCATGGTTATATTAGTTTGTGAAGTTTATATATGCATAAAATATCACAATTTATTACCAGGTGATTGGCATTTTTCCAGTTGTCACAGGGACATTCATAATTGTTCTTCTTTCTAAATTAGAATATGATCTTTGAGTTAATTAGGTTATGTTGTGGATTGAACCATAGTCGAACTTTCTTTTTTATTTGTTACTATGAACTGAAACATTGGTGAAACCCCTCTTCCACACAACAAAGAGAGGGAGAAAACAAGAGTTAACTTTGAATCTATCTAAAATGTAAGCTTTACTGAGGAATTGACTGGGTATTGATACAGTATTGTATCATTTGGGAGAACTAAAACAGTTTGCATTTCTGTAAATTCAGAAGCATGCAATATTTGAATCTTTCACTTTGAAATTATTTGCATTTCTTTATTTGATTCTGTGATTTTTGATGAAGCTACCATAATCTGTAGTATTGACAGTATAAGATCCTATCTGCTTTTGTGCATTTATAATGCTGAGAGTTTTCACTTTTTTATCTACATACAGGAAATTGCATGGCATCGGCTTGATGAACTTCAACCTGCTAGTGATGAAGTAATATCTCGTGGGATCACTGGCCTCAAGCTTTACATGGTGGCCCCTTTCCTAGCGTGAGTACTTCCTCTATATAAATTTATCATTTGAATGAATGGCTGGAAATCCAATGTCTAAATGAAAGATCTAATGCCTCTGTGTAGATCATTGAATTCATGGATATCAGCACACCAACCTCCTATGGCTCCGAGATCTGATTTGCCTATGAAAGGTATCTCCTATTTTCCCTTGCAATTGCTAGTAGATTATATAGCATCCGGTACATTATTGTTGCCTGCTATTTGTGACCATAATTAAATTCTCTGATTTGGGAAATAACGTTTAATTTTAGAGAACTAATAATAGGAAATGTTCAGTTATCCAACTCAAGCTGTTTTTAGATTCCAATTATACCCTTGTACCAGCAGCCGATTAATCATGATGTTTCAACTAGTGTACTCAACGCTTCCATGTCAACTTATCTTGACCATTTATGTGAGTTTTGAAATTTACAACTCTGATGTGCAGTCGAGGAGTTTGTGAGTTAAGCTATTATACTAATATTACCATTTCAGGTCCTAAGATCAAATCCCACTGGGATGGAAGTTGGGGTTTATGGAACGGGGATTGGCTCCCTCCCTCCCTCCCTCTATTGTAGCTGATGGGGAATATGATGATTAATTTAGTGGGAATTACTATTGTATTGGGGTCAGATGAATAGAGATCTCAATTCACTTAAGGTTATGAGGTCGCTTACTTAAAGCATATTATGTGGTTTCTATCTAGACATGATTATTGATCAATTAAGTTGTTGGATATTGTTTTAGTCTGTATGCCTTGCCTTTCCCTAGTCTCTCGCCTCCCTCTACTCTTCATACTAAACCCTTTTTTATTAGTTTAAGGCCAGAAGGCCTCCTGATTCCCAAAAGGAAAGTCATTATTCCCTACCAGATGAAATGTGCAGAGGAGAGCAGCTACTGAAGTACACACTTGGAAAGATGAATGTGCAGATTAGGGGCATATATGCATACTTGTTCCAGACCCCTGAATAAGTTTCTACTTCTAGTTTGATCATAGCACAACTTTTTTATGTCAATGCATATGACTTTGCATCTCAGATTTATCGGGATTTACTGACAAGCCCTTTTACCTTTATTTGAAGGAATCTGTGTGTGGAGAGCAAAGAATGGTTCTACTGGAAGTAGTGCAGTGATAATGGAGAACCAATCAACTAAACCTGAATCTGATACTCACCCTCTTGACACAGGCCCTGGCAATATCTTCAGAAACTTCAAATTCGACACTGCTTCGATTTTGCAAGCAATGGACTCTGCCTTTTCTGCTTGAAGGACAATCACCCCTTTGTAAAGTTCACATAGCTGAATTAGTTTCCACCGTCTTATCTCACCTGTATGTCAATGGTATTAATTAGCATGAAGCTAGCTGTAGCAGCTGTATATCATGTGCGTCCAGTTCCCTGACTGCGTTTTATGTACATTCTTGTGTCAAACAAGTCTCCCTTCTTCACTATCTATCATCTGCTGAACTTTTGATTTAGTCATTTGTAAAAATTAGCCTTTACACTTTTTAACTCATCTGGAATTTGAATTATACATAACATTGGGATTTCTTGTATTTAATTATGTATTTTTATGAGTATGGTAGTTGACATTGAATAACTAAAAAATTGAATACTTCAATAATGTTGAGTAATATTAGTAGCATTTAATTATTTTATCAAGAAAACATAAAATAAAAAAAATAAAAAATTAGAAGAAAAGCCTGTAGTTAATTTTTTGAATTTTTTTTTTTTTTGAATTTATTAACTTTTTAATTCTCACCTTCCTAACCAAAACTGAAAACCCTAGCTTTACATTTACAAACCCTCATCTAAGAAACCCTTTCCCGTCCATTATTTTCTCACTTGTTGGTAGAGCTGCCCTAAATTAGCTCCTACCAGAACCATGCCGCCAAAGTTCGACCCGTCTCAAGTGGTTGACGTTTTCGTACGAGTCACCGGCGGTGAGGTTGGAGCTGCGAGTTCACTCGCCCCGAAGATCGGTCCTCTCGGTCTTTCCCCAAAGAAGATCGGAGAAGACATTGCCAAGGAGACCGCTAAGGACTGGAAGGGTCTTCGAGTCACTGTCAAGCTCACTGTCCAGAATCGCCAGGCTAAGGTTTCTGTTGTTCCCTCCGCCGCTGCTTTGGTCATCAAGGCTCTCAAGGAGCCCGAGAGAGATCGTAAGAAGACTAAGAATATCAAGCACAATGGCAACATATCGCTCGATGATGTGATCGAGATTGCCAAGGTCATGAGTCCCAGGTCCATGGCCAAGGATTTGAGTGGGACTGTGAAGGAGATTCTTGGAACCTGTGTTTCTGTTGGGTGCACTGTCGATGGCAAGGACCCCAAGGATTTGCAACAGGAGATTGCTGATGGGGACGTCGAGATTCCTCTGGAATGAAAGGTTTCGCGCTGTATTCTCTTTCTCACTCCCCCAACGTTCAATTATAAATGTGGTTTTTTTTTATTTAGAAAATGGCGGTTTCAATTGCAAGACCTGAAATTAGTTGAATTTGTATGTTTAATTTTATGAGCTTTGGTTACTCAGTATGAGAATTTTGGATGACTTTAGTTCTGTTTTCACTTTATGAATTCCTTGTTTTGTGTTTCTTATTTCTGCAGTAGTAGTTTTCTTCGTGTAATGTGCTTTATTTCTCCATACAGCACTATTACATGAAACACTTCATTAAGAATTATAGTGTGTCTAGTTCCATAGCTTAATAAGAGTTATTGAACATGTGATTAGTGAAATCGCTAATGGTGGACCATACATTTGTGCATTCAATGCTCAACCTGGTTATAACTTTTGGTCAATTTCATACTTGTAATGCCTGCCTGGCATAAATGACATTCTAGTTCATTGGTCGTTGCAATGTTGGAAGACCATTATTTCATTTTATTTAACTTATTGCACTGTCTATTATGATTATATACTCTGCCACCATCTGAATAAAAGGACTTTATAAGCATTGGTTTAGTATGAGAAATAAAATTGTAGAATTATTATCATATAATACAGGCTTATGATAAGTCAAATGTGAAGACTTATAGAATTTGTCGATTAGTTGCCTTTGTAATGCATATCTATTGTTTATCGTATTCGTCTTAGAATTGCGTACATTCATGCTTGGTAAATCTTTGACTAAATATTCGGGCATTCAGGTAGTCTCTTGCTTCCTACATGGGAATCTTTTGTTCGTATTGAAGTTCTTGACCTCAACTTTTCTCTTTCTTTGTGTGGCATTCTTTGATTATGTTGGAGATTGAGTCAAGGAGCTGATTTTTGTGATGGTGGTGTATTTTATCAAATTATTTGAAGTAGGGTTGAAGGGCCTTATTTACTGTTGGAACGATGTTCATTAGGAAAAAGTTACTGGTTTTTCTTCTATGTGGAGAATGAGATCATTTTCATTTGGGAAAAGAATTGCTAAAGAGGGTACAGGGAGTGATGATATCTCTTGCTTGGTTGCATCTATAATAACTTTTGAGATTTTAATCATTTGCATGTGCAAAATGTAGGTATTGGACCTTGTGTAAATTCAAAATGTGGATATTGTTACATCCATATTAATAATATATGAATGAAAGAATAATAATTAATAAAAATTCGACTGCAAAATTTAAGGGAAGTTGACCTCCAAGACTGAAGAAAATTGACATTATCATGCAAAAATGGCTTGTTGGATGGCTTAGCTGTCGGTGATGATAGTGGAAAATGAAAACGGAGATAAAGGAAAAAAGAGTTTTACTGATGTGGATTTGTTTTCAGTAGAATACAAGATCAACTGATGTTTGTTCAGAATTATACTTGAATAAGTCTGCATTATTCAATGAAGTTGTAGTTCTCTCACCAGTTATTATTAAATGCTCTTGTTCATGTCTCAATACTTATCATTCTCTAAAGCACCGATACTTCAGATTGGGGGTCGTATCCGTGTCGAGTACGTATCTGACACGGATACGGCCCCGATACGCTGGGATACGTATCAGATTCGTATCCATAATTACTTTTTTTTTTTTTAAAAAAAAAAAAATTAGATACGGCTCGGATACGGCTTGACACGGCTTGGATACGGCTTGACACGGCTCGGATACGCCTAGAAACGGCTCGGATACTGCGGGACACGGCTCGGATACGGCTGGAAACGGCTCGGATACTGCGGGACACGGCTTGGATACGGCTCGGATACGGCGCCATGTTTTTGGCTAACACCAAAACATTGCATTTTGTTCATTTTTACTTCTTTTCTTCATGAATTCCTATCCTTTGTGACTTCTGTTCTCCATTAACAATTGTCAATTCACCGGATTAGTATCGTTGAAGCAGCTTTTGATTCGCCGTTCTTGGGTTTGAAGCTTCTTCTGATTTTCAAACTGTTCTTCATCTTCATTGCTATTCGAAGCTTCAAAATTCTCAGGTTATTCATCTTCTCCATAGCCTGTGACAGTCCAATTCACAACAATCACTATTGAGGCCTCCAAAGCTTCCTTCCTAGTGAGTAATCCTCCACTTTTATCTCCCTCTCTCACTTCCCCTACTCTTTGTCTGAAAAATAGTGTTATGGACTTCTCATTGGCACTGATCCAAAATGTGTGTGTTGTTGGCTCCGAAGTTTGCTGTTGTTAGCTCTTTTAAGGTTTATGAGAATTGATGTGCATTGTTTATTGTTTCTTTTATTCCATATGAGCTTATGAAGTTATTCTCCTTGTGTTCTAGTCTAGGTTTGTTTCCTTTGTTGCTTTTGTATAAGCTTTTAGAAAGTTTGCATTTGTGAGAATATATGATGGAGTTTTGCATTGAATCCATTACTGTTGTATAAATTTTTTTGATTCTTTTTTTTTTTTTTTTTTTGGATTTTATTTTAATTTTAATTAGAGAAAAATTTAATGTAATGAATTATATTTGTTGGACCAGTATGTTATGAATTGTACTTGTTTGATAACTACTATATGCTGAATTTGCTCAATTTATGCTTTTTAGATAATTGTATGTTATGAATTACCACTTCATGTTATAAATTATATATATATAATTTAATTTAAAATTATTTAATTAAACGTATTCTTAACGTATCGTATCCTTGTTTTTAAGAAATTGGTGTATTCCCGTGTCGGATACGTATCGTATCGGATTCTCGTATCCGTATCCGTGCTTCATAGTTATCATTGAATTTTTTTGTGCCTTTGAAATTACAATCAGAAATTGTTGTGATGGAGTTCTACAAAGTTCTGCATATGGCTAATAACGTCTTCTAAAGCCTAAAAAGTTCCGAAGGTTGAGAAACTATCAAAAGGAAATGGTGATTGTGTAAGGAGAAATGTTTAGGCTAGCTAGGCACACAAAAAGAGTACTTATAAACAAAAAAAAAGAAAAAGTCTAGAGATTGCAGACTTGTATATGACATACGTCACATTAACTATGGGTTTCATGGCCAGATATCACACATGTAGGATTGTTCTCATTTTTTATGTGTATGATTTTTATCTTTTTGTTTATAAGAATTTTTTTCTTGTATATCATGTGCGTCCAGTTCCCTGACTGCGTTATATGTACATTCTTTTGTGTCAAACAAGTCTCCTTTCTTTACTTTCTATCATCTGCTGAACTTTTGATTTAGTTATTTGTAAAAATTAGCCTTTACACTTTTTAACTCATCTGGAATTTGAATTATAAATAGCATTGGGATTACTTGTATTTAATTATGCATTTTTATGAGTATGGTAGTTGACATTGAATAACTAAAAAAATGAATACTTCAATGATGTTGAGTAATATTAGTAGCATTTAATTATTTTATCAAGAAAACATAAAATAAAAAATAAAAAAATTAGAAGAAAAAGCCTATGTAGTTAATTTTTTTTTTTTGAATTTATTAACTTTTTATTTCTCACCTTCCTAACCAAAACTAAAAACCCTAGCTTTACGTTTACAAACCCTCATCTAAAAAACCCTTTCCCATCCATTATTTTCTCACTTGTTGGTAGAGCTGCCCTAAATTAGCTCTTACCATAAACATGCCGCCAAAGTTCGACCCATCTCCAGTGGTTGACGTTTTCGTACGAGTCACCGGCGGTGAGGTTGGAGCTGCGAGTTCACTCTCCCCGAAGATCAGTCCTCTCAGTCTTTCCCCAAAGAAGATCGGAGAAGACATTGCCAAGGAGACCGCTAAGGACTGGAAGGGTCTTCGAGTCACTGTCAAGCTCACTATCTAGAATTGCCAAGCTAAGGTTTCTGTTGTTCCCTCCCGCCGCTATTTTGGTCATCAAGGCTCTCAAGGAGCCCGAGAAGAGATCATATGAAGACTAAGAATATCAAGCACAATGGCAACATATCGCTCGATGATGTGATCGAGATTGCCAAGGTCATGAGTCCCAGGTCCATGGCCAAGGATTTGAGTGGGACTGTGAAGGAGATTCTTGGAGCCTGTGTTTCTGTTGGGTGCACTGTCGATGGCAAGGACCCCAAGGATTTGCAACAGAAGATTGCTGATAAGGGACGTCGAGATTCCTCTGGATTGAAAGGTTTCGCGCTTGTATTCTCTTTCTCACTCCCCCAACGTTCAATTATAAATGTGGTTTTTTTATTTAGAAAATGGCAGGTTTCAATTGAATTTGTATGTTTAATTTTATGAGTTTTGATTACTCAGTATGAGAATTTTGGATGACTTTAGTTCTGTTTTCACTTTATGAATCCATTGTTTTGTGTTTCTTATTTCTGCAGTAGTAGTTTTCTTCGTGTAATGTGCTTTATTTCTTCATACAGCACAATTATATGAAACACTTCATTAAGAATTATAGTGTGTCTAGTTCCACAGCTTAATAAGAGTTATTGATCATGTGATTAGTGAAATCGCTAATGGTGGACCATACATTTGTGCATTCAATGCTCAACCTGGTTATAACTTTTGGGCAATTTCATACTTGTAATGCCTGCCTGGCATAAATGACATTCTAGTTCATTGGTCGTTGCAATGTTGGAAGACCATTATTTCATTTTATTTAACTTATTGCACTGTCTATTATGATTATATACTCTGCCACCATCTGAATAAAAGGACTTTATAAGCATTGGTTTAGTATGAGAAATAAAATTGTAGAATTATTATCATATAATACAGGCTTATAATAAGTCAAATGTGAAGACTTATAGAATTTGTTGATTAGATTGCCTTTGTATTGCATCTTAGAATTGCGTACATTTGAGCTTGGTAAATCTTTGACTAAATATTCGGGCATTCAGGTAGTCTCTTGCTTACTACATGGGAATTATTGAAGTTCTTGACCTCAACCTTTTCTCTTTCTTTGTGTGGCATTCTTTGATTATGTTGGAGATTGAGTCAAGGAGCCCGATTTTTGTGCATGGTGGTGTATTTTATCAAATTATTTGAAGTAGGGTTGAAGGGCCTTATTTACTGTTGGAACGATGTTCATTAGGAAAAAGTTACTGGTTTTTCTTCTATGTGGAGAATGAGATCATTTTCATTTGGGAAAAGAATTGCTAAAGAGGGTACAGGGAGTGATGATATCTCTTGCTTGGTTGCATCTATAATAACTTTTGAGATTTGAAACATTTGCATGTGCAAAATGTAGGTATTGGACCTTGTGTAAATTCAAAATGTGGATATTGTTACATCCATATAATAAAATATGAATGAAAGAATAATAATTAATATAAAATTTGACTGTAAAATTTAAGGGAAGTTGACCTCCAAGACTGAAGAAAATTGACATTATCATGCAAAAATGGCTTGTTGGATGGCTTAGCTGTCCGCGATGATAGTGGAAAATGAAAACGGAGATAAAGGAAAAAAAGAGTTCTGTATGTGGATTTGTTTTCAGTAGAATACGATCGACTGATGGTTGTTTAGAATTATACTTGAATAAGTCTGCATTATTCAGTGAAGTTGTAGTTCTCTCACCAGTTATTATTAAATGCTCTTGTTCATGTCTCAATACTTATCATTGAATTTTTTTGTCCCTTTGAAATTACAATCAGAAATTGTTGTGATGGAGTTCTACAAAGTTCTGCATGTGGCTAATAACGTCTTCTAAAGCCTAAAAAGTTCAGAAGTTTGAGAAACTATCAAAAGGAAATGGTAATTGTGTAAGGATAAATGTTTAGGCTAGCTAGGCACACAAAGAGTACTTATAAACCAAAAAAAAAAAAGTCAAGAGATTGCAGACTTGTATATGACAAACGTCACGTTAACCATGAGTTTCATGGCCAGGTATCACACATGTAGGATTGTTCTCATTTTTTATGTGTATAATTTTTATCTTTTTTTTATAAGAATTTTTTCTGTGTTAATTGTTGATGTGTTAGTTATATTGCGTTACTTGGTGATGGTAATGGGATGTCTGTTGTTTTGGATCTTTGTAAATGATTTATTACTTTTCATTTTTCACTGGGATGAATCTTTTTTGTACACGTCTGACTGCTGAATTTTAGTAGTTTTTTCAAAAACTCATTTTCTTTCTTGGATTGAGAGACCTTTCGTTGAATTTCCAAAATGTGGATTCACAGTCTACTCCGGCATAACTTAATGTAAGGATTATGGATCAGACACGTGGTGAAGCTTTCAATGGTTCATGCAATAGTAAGTTCTGTTCTGGCATTGTACAGTGAAGTTCTGGATGCCAAATTAACTTTGTATGTTTCTGGAATGTTGGTTTTAATGGTACTTTCACTAGGAGTATTACAAGGTGATTTGTGATGTATTGTTATGGTTATTGTTTTTGTGCTGGCAACAAGATTGTTCAAGTAATAGAGAATTTCTGATTGTATAATCTTTCATATTTCTTCTAAGTAAAGTTGTTCTTCTATGGTTAAAGATATGGCCTGACTTAGTTGACCCTACCATAGAAGAACAACTTGTGTCAGTCAAAGAAAGCAGTGACCGACCACATTGTATTCCCAGCAAATACACGATGAAACCGTGAACGTGAATAATATGATGGACAAGGAAGTGATGGGATATGTCTGGACACGTGGCAACATCACAGCGGGGAATGTCCTCTGTTCCTCCTAATTTTATGGAAAAAGATAGAGAGTAGACGAGAGATTTCGGCTGTGAAGTGTGTAGTCGGCGACTTGAATGATTATAAACTTTTTTAGTTTTTCTAACGAGGGATTTGAGTAAATTTTTTAGAAATACCAATTTTTTCGAAAATGACAATAATGGAATGTACTTTTGAAAATGATATTATATTACTCAGCTAGCTATTTGGATAATTGCTCCGATAGAATTTGGAATACAGAATTTAAACCGATAACTTAATGCTTTGACAATAAAATACAACTCTGTAAGCCAATTATTGGGGTAGGCCCCATTAATTCAACATAATCATTACCAAATTAGTGCATGCAGCATGCGCTGCGCTGCCTTATCTTTTCAGAATATACCAAGACGTGAAAACCAAAAATGGAAAAGAAAAGGAAAGGAGCACACTCCAACTCTGATTAGGAATCTCTGTTTTTTTTTTTTTTTTTTTTTTTTATAAAAAGGGAATCTCATTTTAAACAAAGCCTTATATTCCAGGTTGTTGCTATTTGCAAATTTTTTTAATATATAGTGGATATAATGAGAGATGCTCTCAAAGAGTGGGTTTCTTTTATTGTAAATTTATGTTTAAATAAATTCGCATAAAAATAAAAATGAAAAGAGCGGTATTTAATAATCTTGCATCCCTTATACAACAGGGAAAACAGTAAACTTTTCAGTGGGTCCCACAATATCACTGGCCCACAAGCCTGCCTTTAACGTTCATGTCCGAACCGCCAAGGCATTTAGGGATCACATTTTCTCGCCACGTGTGTTTTAGAGAAACTAAAGTCTGTTATTTTGATAACTGGCTCAGGTTCTTCCACGTGTCCATTTCGATAAGCCCTCGTGACGGATTGCCAAAAAAGACCGTTGGTATCATAGGGAGCCAATCAGATGACAACACGTTTCAAGGCCTCTAAACTAGCTGGACACAGTTGTACTTAGAGTAATTAGTGATAGTCCATAAATTGCGTTGTACATGCTCCTCATCCGTCTTTGACCCGCAATTTGAAGTAGAGTTTGGGTTTAGCCTGTAGTCCAGTATTTGCCTACACTGCCAGACCACTGGGTTTTCCTATGGTTTCAATTGAGTTAAATCATTAAAATATTAATAAAGATTAATTCCAAAACAAAGGATTAAATTTTATTACAGTTTCAACTACCTGTGTATCAAATAGATGATTCTATTTTTTAATTTCTTTTTGATAAATCAAAAATAAATTAATATATATGCACATAAATTGAAATATATATCACTGTTTTACTAAAAAAAGATTTAATAGTTTAATTTGATAGTTGAGACACAACACTCTTTTTTTTTTTTTTTTTTTTTTTTGTACTCTAATCAATAATGTGGTCAAGTCGTCAAATTAGTTTGTGATCAAGAAAATTCGTGACTGATTTGTGAGAAAATTTATTTTACTTCTAATGTCTAATCATACAAGAAAAAGTCACTTTTTCTTCGTTTGAAAATAATGCAAGAAAAGAAAGAACACAAAAATAGAAGACAGAAATGAAAGTGCGAGTCATGAGTGGGGGAGGTAGTGTGGTCAAGTCGGTGAAAGCGTAATGAACCAAAAAGTAGTGCTATGTATTCCCCTTAGACCCTACTTAAATTGCAGTAATCAATTCTTCTTCACCATCTTCAATTCTTCACCATATATACCCCTCAATCCTTCTCACATTCCCACAATCCAAAACCAAAAGCCTTTTTGCTTCTTTGCTTTCTTTCTGTATTCCTTCTTAGTTTGATTTTTTTTTTTTCTGTGAGTTTGTGTTAAGAACACACATGGCTAAGGACGTTGAGGTTGCTGAGCGTGGGTCATTCTCTACCAAGGACTATCACGACCCACCTCCGGCACCGCTTGTTGATGCGGAGGAGCTCACACAATGGTCCTTTTACAGGGCTTTGATAGCTGAGTATATTGCTACTCTGCTTTTCCTTTACATTACTGTTCTTACCGTCATTGGATATAAGAGCCAGACTGATCCTAACCTAAAAGCTGACCCTTGTGATGGGGTTGGGATTCTTGGGATTGCTTGGGCCTTTGGTGGTATGATCTTCGTTCTTGTTTACTGCACAGCTGGAATTTCAGGTGGGTCTTCCATCTTCACTGGGTCCTTCCAAAATAATGTCTATTCTAATTTTTAATTCTTTTTTCTGCCCACAGTTGAAATTTCTTGTTCGGGTTTTGCTATCTTTCTTATTTTCATTATTTACTCTGCCAACTATTTGTTCATAGTCTCTGTAGTTGGCAGTTCATCACTGTAGAGAATATCGGCTCATTGAACTTCATGTTTCCTATGGATTTAATGCAGGGGGTCACATCAACCCAGCAGTTACATTCGGGCTCTTCTTGGCTCGCAAGGTGTCTTTGACCAGAGCTGTGTTGTACATGGTGGCTCAGTGCTTGGGAGCTATATCTGGTGTTGGGCTTGTCAAGGCCTTCCAAAAGTCTTATTACATCAGGTATGGTGGCGGAGCTAATAAGCTCGCTGATGGGTACAGCACAGGTGTAGGATTGGGCGCTGAAATCATTGGGACCTTTGTGTTGGTCTACACTGTGTTCTCTGCTACTGACCCCAAGCGGAGTGCTAGAGATTCCCATGTCCCTGTATGTACCTTTAATAACTCTGCCATGTTATACTCTCCCATACTATACATGCTCTTTTTCATCATTTTGTGGTTTCCTCAATTGTGTGATTAGAGATGCATCTGATAAATTGGCCTGAATTTTAGTTGCAAAAATACAATATGCTAAATTAGAGAAGTAAATATGTTTGATTAAACTGCTTATATGTTGAATCATAACGACTGAAAGCTAATTGTAAACCAATTTGTAAATTGAGTAAAGTATTTTGGGCAAAATCATTGTGATAATGTTTGTACGACACTTGCAAAAGCAGATATTATAGACTGCGTACATTTTGAAAATGTAGATTTTCTTTTGGGTAAGATAAGAAAAAATTTAGTACGTGCCCTGCTGTAGGTTGTCTCTGAATACGTTAATTTAACGTGTATCCCAGACATGTTTAGCAATACTTAAGTTCTAACAGATTTGAGTAGAAATTACATTATCAATGTATGTGATTTAGATCTTTTTATTGGTGGAGTTACAGTTACTACTGATTGTAAATAGAAGAAGGAAAGCCTTTGTGTTGTGCTTAAAAAACGTAGATTATAAATTGCTTAAAATGTGTGAAGAAATAAAGAATTATGGTAAAGCCATGCTTTAGTCTTCCTCCTTTATTTGGGGGCGGGGGGATAGTTAGAAGAAATTATGACATTGCCTCATTGTCCTTGATTTGGCTTTCTCAAGAAACTAAAAGATTAGATGGATTGGGCTGTTTTTATTCCATGTCTTTCTTTCCTCTTTATCTTTTTTCTCTTTCTATTCCTCAACCCTTCAACTATCACAGACTTTCCATGCTAGTGTGGAGAGGATGCCCTTTAGTTGGAGATATGACCTGTGGGCATCATTGTGTATTGTTGCTATCTTTTCCTTTCACCAAATTTAACAAAAGGAATAATTGTTGTAATTAAACGACTGGCGGCATGCGCTTGCTGAAGATGGGTCCGTGGGTTTCTGTGGGTTTGTGGTTGCTGTTTTAAGAGCCAGCAATTGCAAGGATATCCAATTCCACTTTCCGTTCCAAAAAGTGGATTCCATCATATTTGCTTTGCCGTTTTCTCTGCAGATCTGCTTTTATCTTTCTCTACCTTAAGTGGCTAACCCATCTAACCTACGTACAAAAAGAAAGCAAAGTTGCATTTACTTATGTCTGTCGCGCATATGTCGTTTTCTCAATCTTGGCAGACCTTTGTGGAAGTGTCCAGCTACATCTAATTTATCTAATTTGTCACTATTTGCTTGGTGTTCTGTAGTCCCTTTGTAGTTCTCATTTTAAGATTCCAAATATTAGAAAGGGAATCATGGGCTTCACATGCATGTATGTCCCACAATTATTCATCGTGTGAATAATATTTAATTCAAACTTGTGATACTGATTTGGTTCACAGGCTTGATTTGAGTGTATTCGGCTGATATATTTAAATCAGTTTTTGAATTGAGTGTATTTGGTTGATATATTTAAATCAATTTTTTAATGATACTGTATTTGTAATTCAAGGTTTTGGCTCCTCTTCCAATCGGGTTTGCTGTGTTTGTGGTTCACTTGGCTACCATCCCAATCACTGGCACTGGTATCAATCCTGCTAGAAGTCTTGGAGCTGCTGTTATCTACAACCAAGATAAAGCCTGGGATGACCAAGTCAGTATATATATCCACATGTTACTTGTTGTATTATATTTGTTTGGAATTATTTTTAAATGACGTGCATCTCATGTTTTAGCTGAAAAAACAGAAATTAGGAAATTTATCTCATATTTTACTTCTTTTTGTCTTGCAGTGGATCTTTTGGGTTGGACCATTCATTGGAGCAGCCATTGCAGCCTTCTACCACCAATTCATCTTGAGGGCAGGTGCAGTTAAAGCTCTTAGTTCATTCAGGAGTAACCCCAGTGTTTGATTTCTAAGGTGCAGCTTTTTCTTTCTTTCCTCTTCATGGATTTGTGGAGGAAGAAGAAATTTGAAGAATGGAATTGAAATTCCAAGTAGAATAAAAGGGAGTGTTCTTGCTAGTGTTGGAAGTTTTCTTTCTTTAACTCTCAATTCCTTTTACAAGGAGTAGAAGGAGAGTTGATCTTGGGTTACATTGTAGATAATTCCTTTTGGAGCACTTACCTTTGGGTTTACTTACAACTTGTCATCTTTTTCTAGTTTTCTTCTTTGTACTGATTTGGAATTTATAATAAAAAAAAATTATATGGCTTGCCTTTTCTCTGTGTTTTATGGCAATTAAAAGAGGGGTTAAAGAAAACTGAAAAGATTGTTGGCTTTTTTATTATACTCAATTATGGAGAGAATTCTAAATTTCTGATGACAATGACAACAAGTCTATGTTGCCTTGCTTTGCTTATAAGCAAAAGATCACCTCTCAATTGTCAAATATTCAATGAAAATGATAGTGTTAGAATCAACTGGCATATAATTGCTCAATTTACTTTCTAAGTCAAGCAAACCTAACTTTTAAAGTTTGTCTCTTAATTGGGTCTTAACAAGAAACCAAGTCCAAAGAATTTAATTAGTCCTGCATATTTAAAAAATCACGTTAAACACTCAGTTATGTAAGTATATTGTATTATTGGCCTAAAAAAATAATAATATATAAGAAAAATGATCACATTTAATCATATAAGTTAATTAAATATATTTAACGTGAATATAAAGACTTCAAATACTCATTTCTTTCAAGAAAATTATGCAAATATATTTTATTATTATTGCCTACCTCATTGGTGTCGCCAAGTTTTCTTATAAATTTTGACTTCCTTATTTTCTTTTCAATGTAATACTACAATCATTTTACAAAATGAAAGATGAGCCAGAAGATTAATATAATTGTTGGTTTGAAGAGATTGAAATATTTCATTTGAAAATAGGTGGAGTGGGAAAAAAAATTCTTTGTCTGATTTATATCTAAACTTCATATATATATTTGTTTTTTTTTTTAAATTTTCGTGTTAAAACAATTATATCATAATTAAATGTTAATTCTTTTAATGACAATGATGATGATGATGATGCATGTTCATGCAATAAGTTTCACTATGAGAATGGTGACGGGGGAGAAATTTTGACAATGTGCTGGAGCCTGGATACATGGACTGCATCATTTGGTTTATCAAGAATGACAGATTATGATAGATTACACTACTTAGACTATGATTTTCTGGATACTATTATCATGTGTCATAATTTATTGTAATATCAATGTTTTATTTTAGACAAGAAAGGGTACCATTTTTTGTTTTCTTCTTTCTACATACTTATTAAGAATTTATGAAACAAAATTTAAAATATGTGGCTTGTCTTTTCTTTGTATTTTATGACCATTATTGTAATATTATAATTGTTCATAATAAAATATTTATTTTACATTTTTAAGTGAATTAATGATTAGTTGACATAACATCGAAGTAATAATTAAAAGTATATGAACTTTAAAAAGAAAATCGACTTGGTTGCCTCTAAAGAGGGGTAAAAGAAAAATGGAGGTTGTTGGCTTTTGTTCTATTCAAGAGCAGCGTTATGAAGAGAATTCTAAATTTCAAATGACAATTATGACAACAACCCTTTGTTGGCTTTAAAGAAGGGAATGGATCTAATGAAAAATGAAGGAAGGATTCATATCTTCTGTCCTATTTATGAAAATGGATTCTCTGGGTCCCTCTCTTTTATGAAATGTAAAATACATTTTTCCTTAAAAATAAATAAATAATGAATTTAATAAAATGATGATTTCATCTCTTGAATATAATGTATTGTGTTATTTTAACAATCTTGATTACGTAAAAGACCTTTTTTGAGTCTCATCAGGTTCAATAAAGTGGTGTAATTGACCTTAATTAATTTGCAAGTCTCTTTAAAAGCGATGTGTAATTAATTACTAATTAGTAATGGCTAATTGTAGAATGAATGATTCTTTTTTTCTGATAGATTGTTGGAAAGGTGGGTAATTGGTGCTATTTTGCTTTCAGAGATTGCCCTTTAGAGAAGAGAAAAAAAAAAAAAAAAAAAACAGAAAGAAAAAAGTATCACCTTTGAATTTGTGAAAAGTTGAAGGTAATATTTAATAGAAAACACTCAAATCATAGTGGACATGAAACTGATAATATAAAATTTGTTAATTGAGTTAACAACAAATGAATTCAGAAAGTTTAAATGTAATCTATGACTAATAGATATAAGAGATGTCAAGCTTCGATTTGATTGAAATAATGTCTTGAACACTATTTATAATATATTATAAAAAAAATTATCATAAATATTTTAGTCTCGATGTGATTGAATATTTGTTTAATTAGTTCGCATAGAAGTGTGTTTAAATTGGTTTGAAATATTTAATTGGCTGATTTATGAGTAAAATTGGAGCTATCCAGTCGGCCTAACTAGGTTTCTTAGTCTATTATGAGGCTTCGTAGTGGTTTGAGTAGATGGGCCGGGAAGAAAATATAGGTCTCAGAGATTAGCAAATAATTCTGAGCATTGGATTAGGCTGGTTATTTTTGTTGGTTCTATTTTTTTGTCTTACCTTTTAGGCTGTAGGCCCTTAATATATGAGGCCCATACCTTTTTTTTTTTTTTCAAATAAAGTCCATTACTTTAGGCTTTATTTTATTTTATTTTTTATTGATAGTTGGAAAAATAATAATAAATCTCATCAAGAAAAAAATAATAATTAAGCAAACATAGAAAGACTAACAGTTTGGAGGTTTTATCCCGATAAGAAAACTACTAATAAATATCATGCGAAGAGACAAAACTAATTGAATTAATAGAAGATAATAAAAAGACGAAGAATAGTACTTTTTTATTAAAAAATAATAGGACTCAGAAGGTGAATTGCGTAAATTGGAATTGAAAATTAGATGAGTTAATTTAATTTTTTAACTCAATTCCAATAAATTGAGAAATAACTATAAACATCATCTTTAAATTTTATAGGTAAACCCTGAAAATTATAATTCTAAAAGAAAATTCATCATATATTATTCGTATATATGATATCATTGTCAACTACAACATGACAACACATCATGTTATATAGTTGATCACAAACCATTAGCAAGAAATATGTTGTTAGTGTTGACCCTTCCAAACAAAGATGATTATGACCTATTGGAGATGACAACAATTACCATACGACAATTACCATTGTTGGACCCACTAGAGATAACAACAACAAACATTGTCGTCGTACATATCGAAGACAGTGACGAATACTATTAAAAATCACTAAAAACAATAGCCAAATATTTAAAGCACAATTTTAATTTTAATTTGCAAGTTTTTTTTGGTTAAAAGCGATGTGTAATTAATTACTAATTAGTAATGACTAATTGTAGAATGAATGATTCTTTTTTTCTGATAGATTGTTGGAAAGGTGGGTAATTGATGCTATTTTGCTTTAAGAGTTTGCCCTTTAGAGAAAAAAAAAAAAAAAAAAAAGAAACAGAAAGAAAAAAGTATCACCTTTGAATTTGTGAAAAAATTTAGTTGGAGGTAATATATAATAGAAAACATTCAAATCATAGTGGACATGAAACTGATAATATAAAATTTTTTAATTGAGTTAACAACATTTTGGTGGATTACTTATGAATTCAGAAAGTTTAAATATAATCTATGATAAATAGATACAAGAGATGTCAAGTTTTAATTTGATTGAAAATAATCTCTTAAATGCTATTTATAATATATTACAAGAAAATTATCATAAATATTTTAGTCTCGATTGACTTTTTGTTTAATTAGTTCGCATATATGATTCGAAGAGTGTTTAAATTGGTTTGAAATATTTAATTGGCTGATTTATGAGTAAAATTGGAGCTATCCAGTCGGCCTAACTGGGTTTCTTAGTCTATTACGAGGCTTTGTAGTGGTTTGAGTAGATGGGCCGGGAAGAATATATGAGGCCCATACCTTCTTTTTTTTTCAAATAAAGTCCATTACTTTAGGCTTTATTTTATTTTATTTTTTATTGATAGTTGAAAAAATAATAATAAATCTCATCAAGAAAAAAATAATAATTAAGCAAACATAGAAAGACTAACAATTTGGAGGTTTTATCCCGATAAGAAAACTACTAATAAATATCATGCGAAGAGACAAAACTAATTGAATTAATAGAAGATAATAAAAAGACGAAGAATAGTACTTTTTTATCAAAAAAAAAATAGGACTTAGAAGGTGAATTGCGTAAATTGGAATTGAAAATTAGATGAGTTAATTTAATTTTTTAATTTTATGAATACATTAATTTTTTTCTAATGAATTGAGAAATAACTATAAACATCATCTTTAAATTATATAGGTAAACCCTGAAAACTATAATTCTAAAAAGAAAATTCATCATATATTATTCCTATATATAATATCATTGTCAACTACAACATGACGACGCATCATGTTATACAGTCGACCACCAACCATTAGCAAGAAATATGTTGTCAGTGTTCCAAACAAAGATGATTATGACTTATTGGAGATGACAACAACTACCATACGACAATTATCATTGTTGGACCCGCCAGAGATAACGACAAACATTGTCGTCAAACATATTGAAGACAGTGACGAATACTATTAAAAATCACTAAAAACAATAGTCAAATTTTTGAAGCACAATTTTAATTTTAACTATTTACACGTTCTAAACTCATAAATTAAAATTTTAACTAATTTCAATTTTATTATAATTAGAATTGGTTTTACAAATTAAAAATATATATAATTTCCATGCGTGTGTCCATTCGCAATATCGATTTTGAGACAATTTCATGTGGAAATGAGTGGAAGGAAAAAATGAGTGTCAAGGACGGCTAATACAAGGCAAAACCACTATGAGCACTATTCTTATTCTTGTCAACAAATCATCATTTTATAACTAAATATTAGTTCATGTATAATAGATTTTGCCATGCTTTATACAAGATTTTTCAATATAAAGTAAAATTTGTTTGTGCACTATTTGATTAAAATAATCCATTCACATAGAAATTACAAAATTTATAAAAATTTTATTTCTCAAAATATTTCAAGAATATTCGTATTTTACTACTAGATTTTCTTTTTGCGCTAATATTTGTTAAGTCTATCAAATTAAGCAAATTGTACCTATATTTTTAACCATAATTTGTAAATAACATAATCCGTTAAAATCATATTAATTTTAATTTTTTAAAAAACTAAAAAAATATATAAAAAAAAACCCTACAATTAAAAAAGAGACGATTAACCTTTTTAATTTCATCATTTTTATTTATCTTTTAATGGCTTTGCCTGGTTGTAAGGTTTTCTTGATTGTTTTAAGTTTAAGGCTTAGTTGAGAAATTAATCCAGTGATGATGGGATTTGCTTCTTATTCTATCAAGAACAACATTTGCTTCTTGTTCTAGTGCAAAGCCCATTTTTTCTCAATGTTAGCAGAGCACAGCATCCTTAGGCACCACCTATAGCAAGGAGCTTAAGATTCAACAATCCATATTACCCATGGCAGCTTGATTTGCAATTAAACTTCTTACATTGCTCACAGGAATTGATGATTCCAAGCATAGCCATCACCTTGATTTCCAATGCTTGGGCTGGTCTCCACCTCTACTAGAGGGTTCAAAAAACAGGTTGATCTAGTAAAACAAAAACTAAATTGATATTGAGAGTTAAAGCTTTTTCGATCGTGTCATAAATTTGAAGATAGCAAACAAACTTACTTTTTGACAAATAATAATTGACAATGTCATATGCAAGAAAATGTAACACGGATGAATAGGCCTAATAGGACTTACCTTCCCATTTCATTCTGGAAAAAAAGAAAAATCATAATTTTGTATTTTAAAAATTTAGTTTGGATAATAATTAACAAAATAATAACGATAACCAAATTTTACCGACAAACTCTAAGTTTACTGAATGTTTTATAACTCACGGTTACCATTAAATTTCTTCATTAATATTCAACACAGTCAAAGTTCGTCCTTTTCCCCAAAATTTAGAGAAATCTTTTTCGGGACCCGCTCATTTTGTGCGCGCCCAGAGGGAATACCCCTAACCCCTTTTTCTCTACTGGTCCAATTAACCCCATTCTTGTTGACTTAAACTTTCCAGTTCGATTTTTGAAGTGGTAGTAAAGAGAATGCATCTATGGCCGTCCATGAAAATCAGGGACTCGTTCTCTGTAAACTACTTGAGAAAGCTCGAATGGAACCTCCATAGAATGAAAATTGAGAAACAAACTTCAAGAAATCAGAATCTATTGGACAACGAAGGAGGACAAGTCAATGGAATTGCGGAAGAGATACCCAATTCAAAGATTAATGATGGGTTCGGAACTTTTTGCTGGGATATGTTGACGATTCTGTCTTGCTGCTGTTGTTGCTTCTGCTGCGGAGGTAAATAAACCCTTCGCCCTCTTCTTGAATTTCCGTGTGTTTCTTGTTAATTTATATTGGAATATATGACTTGGGGCTTTGTTATTTTATTGAATTGGGTTCTCTGATTTACTTGATGCCTTGTTGAGGACTATTGTACCATTCCCTTCTGGGGTGTACTCTATAGCTGTCTTGTGCTGGGTAACTTTTGAGTCTTGAGTCGAAATTTTAACAATCCTGATTGAAAACACAGTTGACAACAAAAGTAGGAAGTAATCAAGAACTTCTTCTGGCCTTAAAAGCTAGAGTATATCCTCTGGCTATGTACTGTAGACACCTTCTACAGTGATTTCTGCAGCAAAGGTAAGATTTTACCATGATAGAAAGGGATCATCTTAATGGTTCTTTCTGTCTCTTAAGAAATTTTGTTGCGAACCCAAATGGGGCTTATACCTTAAAAAATTAACTAATCAAGCGACTAGGCAGGACTAGGAGAGAATAGTAACTTCAAATATAAACTTCATCACACGACTGAGTGAGGGTATGGCATACCTTCAAATATAGGTTGTGATCTGATGTGTATCGTAAATATGTTGAATTTACTCATAATGATGTCCTCAATTTTATGTATGTTTAGTTGAATAAAATAAACAATTGATTGTTTGAATCTTTTGAAATTAATTTGAAATTGGGGTGGGGAGTAAGAGGGCCTAGTTACAAAATTGCACTATAGATAGAAGAGCTACTAATCCAATATTACGATATTTGGAACTTTGACGAGCTATTGATACTCGGTACAAGGACTTCCTTTTAAAGATTTCCAAGCTTAAAATTAGCCACTTTTACTTGTCATTATTTCCATGTAAGGTGGATTTATTGCCTGCCTGAGTTTTACCAAGGATAATGACCACCGTGAGTCCGTGATTCATCTGTTGGGTGAGCTTGTGGGACTTTAAAGTCGAGAATGGTGTAACATCACTCGTATCAAATGTTATTGCTAAAGAAAGTGACTTCGTTGTGAAACATTTGTTACTGAGATCACAAGATTGTATACTGAAACCTTCCATAGACATTACTTTGGTATATATGCTTTTGTCTCTCCATTTCCCCTGTCCTCTAATTGTTTTTCTTATAATGTTTATGTTCGATAGGATTGAAGTCCAAGATTTAGCCTGTCTAAATTCACCACTGGCTTAATGGGGCTTCATTTGCTGACTATATGATGAAGTAAAAACAATCAAACAAGTGTCCTGATCACTTTGAACTAGTGTGTGTTCTTAACAATTTCGTTCCCCTCTTAACATAATTTTGAAGATAGAGGGGGTATATTAGATGAAAAGTGTGGTCCATTGGGTTGGGTTTACTTAGAAGATGCTGTCTGAAAACGTCTTCAGTATATATTGGCTCTTAGACTGTTCAATTTACCTTGTAAGTTTGGATCGTTTCTTGTTGGGAGTTAGCATGTGGTAACCAAGGCAAAGTTTGATCACCTTTTAAGTGCTGTTAGTGAGTGAGTTGACGTTGATAAGATGAGTGTTCGGCAATGGCAGATCGCACTCTTCCCCTTTTAGTGTCACTGATGGTGTAGATTCTTTTCTTGACTTAGGGGTCAATGGGACAGAGAGTTCTGATGCTGGTAGAGATATGCATGGACAATGAACGAGGTGCATTTTGTGTCCTTTTATTATTTGATATGCCATTTTATAAAGAAGAATTAGTCAGTCTACAGCTAGCTAGCACTATGGGCCTATGGCAATAGCAGTTATACTTTTCTCTAGTTAATGCTGAAAGTGCAAAGTGTGACATTTTGTATCAAACCTTGGTTCTGCATTCATCTATTTTTTACAAAGTAAGAAGTTCGCTGATTTAATTTTATTCCCTTTGCCATGAGTCCATGACTTATACTCTTCGGAAAATGATAGGTCAGTTCACTTGGAAGAATGAAAAAAAATTGTTGTTCTGACTTGCAGGGGAGTATGGGATACATTATTTACTGCTGACTGTTGATCATTTTTGTATATTGAATTCTGTAACATACTCGTTTCAAATTTTTTCTTTCTTGGTTTATTTTGGTTTGTCAGAAAGAAAGGTTACCGTACAAGCAGTCCAGCAACAGAGAAAAAAGACGAAATGAATCTTTATTGTCTATTGGGTTTTACTTTCCACTAAAATGTGGCCATTTCTTGTACTCATTATATTTTCATACATCCCGTATGTGCATGCTCGGGGTTCTGATCACAAGATGTAGATTTTTTTTTTTCTTTTGCCTTTTTAAATGCTTTAATATACACTCAGACATATAACTTTCAGTGTATATTCAAGATTGAGGAAAATATGTTGTGCATTACCTAATTGCAAATTGCAGTTTATGCTTTAATGATTTTGCTGTCAAACAACTTCACTTGTTATGATCCAACCTCAAATCCAGTCAATATAAACAGGAAATGCGTCAACATAATGAATTTGTATTCCTTTTCTGTTTTCTTTCTATTCTATTTTTATGGGAATTTTCTTTCTGTTCATTTTGTATTGATGGGGTTGTGATCTGCGGAGGTTTAAGTGCATTGAGTGAACTTGTATATTTCTGGGATTTTTTTTTTTTTTTTTTGATATGGATTTTCCTCTTTCAGTTTGTGTTGAAGAGAACTGATGCGGCATTTGCTGGATCTGTGGTCTATCCTAGAATACTATATCAACTTACAAGTAGGAATAGTATTCTGCACAGCTTGTTGTACATTTCTTGATAATCAAATGAATTGTTTAATTGTACAGACCATAATGGTTTTATATGATTTTCACAGGTAAATGATCTTACATTTTTATTTTGCAAACCAATCTGAGGCATTAAGGTCTTGGAACACTTGTAATATTGTGAATCCCTTTATCTCTTTAATCAATGCAACAAGGGTGTAAAGTGAAAGCTATTTGTCATGTAATCTTTGTGTTTCTGGGGGGGGGGGGGATTCTAGATTTGAGCCCTATATAAAAGAAGGAAGAACAAAACACGACATGGGTGAAATTATCCCTTATTTTTTAATTCCATTTGTGGGAAGCCTATTGTCTGTGATCTTGAACTGCACAATAATTGTAGCCTGTCTCATAAAGCAATCATTTAGTTTCTGAAATTCTTGATTAATTTTCTCATTAACATCAACTAATAAATTGGTCTGTAATGTGTCTATATGCTCACATGTACCACTCATAAGATGAATATTCATTCAGAAGCATAAGATGTCCCATTGCTCCAATTTTGTTGGGTTTTGTATTGATTTGATGGTAGGAGCCCGTCTCATAATGGGCCACAATGTCGTATCTTGAATAATCTCATGGGGTTAACCCCCGCACATAGACATAGTCATATGTTACATAATTTGTTTTTGGAATTGGATTCGGCCAGTTTGAGTTGTCAAACAACCTTGCAGAAAATTATATGTGAAACTTTTTTTTTTATTTTTAAAATAGATTTGGAAAGCTACAATAAATACAATTATTAAAATTTAAAATATTTTTAAGATAAGATAATACTTTATTAATTACATGGCACTCAAAATATTATCAACAACTATACTAAATACTTTAGACTTTCATTTAGAAGAACTATACTTGTAAGAAAATTTTCAATTTATTTTTACAGATTTGTTTCATCTTCATACATTGTAATAGTAGAAAGAATTTTTATAATAAATGTCACAATTTGTTAAAATGCAACAAAAATAATGTTTGACATTTAAAAGAGATTATGTAAAATGAGAGAGTTAATTCATAGATTCAATTGATCAAAAAAAAAATAAAAATAAGAGACTACGTGAAATGCATACTGTTTGGTGAACTTTATAAATACAATGAATCGTATGAGAAGTTCATAATAAAAATAAAAAGACCACATGAAATGTATATGTTTGGTGAACTTAATAAATACAACCAATTCGATGAAATTCTTTTCATAAAAGTAAAAAAATATGATATATTTAATATGGTCATCAATTTGCATATATCTTTTTTTCTTTTCTTTTTGAAAGATCATGTGAACAGATTTTGTTATTATTATGAACCTTATTGGTGTTGCCATAATTTTCTATAAATTTGATATCCTCCATCTCTTTTTATTGAAATACAACTATCTTATACAATGAGAGATATATTACTGTCAAATATTTTGAAATACTACATTTTATCTGAAAGTGTGTGGTATGGGAAAATTGAAAATTCAATCATCATCATGGCCTCTTATGTAGTAAGACCCTTTTGAGTATTCTCCTTCTTTAATTAAATTTCATATTTTGTTTTGTGCTATAAACTTTGTCATGGTAATAATTAATGTGATTTAATTTTTCAGTTTTCAGTGAGAACGTGTCATTGAATCGTCCATCAAGTAATTAAAAAAAATGGTGAGTACTTATTTATGTATTTGTACAAATTCTTAAACTTTACAAAATAAATTGATTCATGAATTTACTGTTAAGAGTCAATTCTTGTCTCTTGTATTGATAGTGAAAATCTCCATCTTTTTATTTTATATTTTTGTTTCTCCTATAATAAATCTGTTTAGTATTAGGTATAGTTATGTGTTAGAGAAATTTTCATATATATATATATATATATAATAACTGTTTATACACTTTAATTTGGCAATGAACTTCTTTATCATAATGTGTAAATTTGGTTCTCTATATGATAATTAAGAATGTCGGGAAAATAAAATAAAATTAGAGGGCTATTATTTATTTATATAAATTTCAGATAAAGATTATTAGAATGGATACAAATGTTCTGTGTGACTGTTGTTTGATTTTTATTTAGTATATGTGAATCGTAACAAAATCAAATCATTCGTCAATATATTGTAAATTTTTTGACATACTCTGATATTTTCTTAATTATTTTTTCAGCTTGATCTCTTATGAATTTTGGTGATTATTCAGATAAGAATGACGATGATGATGAAGATGACGACGATGATAATGATGATGATGTTTAAAATGAAGATGAAGTGAATTATGATAAAAATTAACTAATGATGATGATGATAAAAAGAAGATGAAGTGAATTATGAATTACAAAGAGACGATGAAGTATTTGAAATAACAAAATATAGATTGTTAGAATTAACAAATCTTATCAATTATTGTTTTCGAATTGCTTAAGCATAGTTATATTCATAATTTTTTATATATTAGTTTTAGTGACACATGTATTAAGTTTGAATTGTGTTCATTATATACATATATATTTATTAATGATTGATATACATATATATCAAAAAGTTATAGTTAATTAAAAATAATATTTTATGTTAATGACATTAAACAAATAAATAAATTCAATAAAAATTTAATTCATATATAAACATATATATATTTTTTTTAAATCTAAAGATGAAAGAAGAATTAACATAACAATATTATAGTCATAAAAATATTGCTTTTAACTATAGTATTTTTTTAATTCTAATTTATAATATAATAATTATTATAACTTATTAAAAAATAAAAAATAAACGTAATATTAATTATTATTGAAATAGTTATTGATAAATTATAGATTTATTAATATTGAAAAGAATTAAAAAAAATCAATACTCATATAACAAATACAGTCCTATTAATTAAAATAGAGAAGAATTAAACAATAAAAAAAATAGTCCATTTGAAGAAAATAGCAACTAGAAATTATTTAATTTATTTTACTAAACCATTTTTATATTCATAAACAAATAGATAAATTAAAAAAAAAAACAATATCAATTCTTAAATTTAAGAAAAAAATAAAAAACATTATAATTATTTGGAACTTACTAAACACAAAAAAATTGAAAATTTCAATTTAATTACTATTGACATAGTATTTAAAAATTGTAAATTTATTAATATTGAGAAGAATTAGTAAATAAAAAAAATAATAGTTTTAAAATAATAACAATCCTATCAATATTAAAATAGAAAAAATATTCAAAAAAATAGTAGTCTATTTAAGATAAAATAATATTTAAAAATAACTATGTAATAATAAACGTTCATAAAAGTATTTAAAAAATTAAAAATTTCTGTCAATAAAATTTTTTATAAAATAAATAAATAATAAATATATATATATATATATATATGTCCTGCATAATCTTGTATGTTATCAGTTCCGATTTGTAGACCAAATGATACAATGCAAGCAAATGTTCCTAGATTCAAGGAGATATGGAACAGCATGATCCAAATTTGTAAGTTTGATCGATTGGATAAGTATGAAAGGTACGTTGTTTTACACAGCTTGTGCAACAATGATTGTTGAGTTTAGAATTGCTAATTACCAATATAGACAGAAACTATGAGATGCTTTTTCAAGTGATTTAATTATCATGTCAACAACTTGATTGTCAAACCAAACTAGCTAGCCTATACGAGAATGGTTGAACTTGAATGAAGCTATTTTTGTGACTGTTAATAATAAGAAGTAAAATATTCTGGCAAAAAAGAGAGAGTAAAATTTAAAGAAAATGAAAGGTTGGGCATGCCAATCCTGGCCTAGAGGAGAGGCTTAGAATTGAAGTAAAAAATATTAATATGGGATTAAGGGTCTGGTTGGATTGGAGGCGAGCCTCGCCTCAATTTAATGTATTTGAGTCATTGTGTTTTGTAATTAATTTTTTTAATTTATTCTGTTATAAAATTAAATTATTTTTTATTCATGAAAATTTGAAGAAGATGAGTAAATTGAAAATTGTATGAAAAATGATAGGAAAAAAATTTTTTTAATTTGATAAAATATCTGTACTATTATAAAGTCAAAAAAACTCTCATATTTTAAAATATATATAGATTAACTCATTTAAACTAATTTAAATAAATATAAACTTACTATTTCTTTCTTAATAACTACTTACTCATTCATATAAAATAAATATGTTTTATAAATTTAAATTAATTTCTTAATAACCACCCATTTCACTCACACTCACATACACTTACCCAAATTTATCCTTTAAATATGACCTAAAAACTTAAAATGACTACTTTATATTTAAAAAAAGAAAATGATTTGATATGTGCATAAGACATAAGTACATAGCTAGTAATATTAAAAAGCAAGTTTACAAACTGAATTTTATAAGAGAAGCATCCAATGACATTGAATCTCATAGAATAATTGGATCTGGGATATGTAATACACAATGGAAAACTTCAAAGGTGGTTTCACTAATGCACAAGTGGACTCAGTAAAACCATAGAAAAGGTCAATTAAATCATCCAATTTTGCAGGGGAAGTATGAAAAATTTAAGATATTCCATTACCATTGACTTCCATAGAACATCCCCTTCACTTCCCAATTACATCCAAAGTGCATCATTTTTCTCATTGCCTTCCTTGTCTGCAGAAAATTGATGAGTTGCAACTGAATCTTTCTCACCCATCCTTTTTCACCATTATTTTCTTGGAAAAATGGATGAGATTTTTGGGTATATGGATGGTAGAGTTAGACTCTCTATCACAGATTCCATTATGATGTGGATTGTCCATTATGCAATGAACAAAGCTCAAGAAAAAATGAAGTCTAAAGAAGGTGTTATTGAGAGGTTGCATGAGATTTCGAAGTTTTATGAATTGGCAGTGATGCAAATCGAAGGGTGTCTAAAGTTTGTTCAGGCAGAGACAGAGACAGACAACTACATTCTTGAAAGCAGCCATGAAGAGGTGCTTGTGGACTTGACAGAAATAAGAGACCGTCTTCAAGGACGTCTCAAGGAATCCGAGTTGGCTATCTCTGAGAAAGATTCAGAGTTAGAAATAAGATTTCAGAATGAGTTGAAGCTTAGACAAGTGTTGGAGCTGAAAGATAGAGAAATTCTTTCTTTGCGCTCTAACCATGAGAATGTTGAGGAATTCATTCTTAACAATCATGAAGGTGGGGAAGATGATAAAGATGGTGAGTTTTCTGAATTGAAGAATTCAGTAGATCAGCAAATGTTGAATATTAAACAAAAACTTGGGCCTGATCATAATGTAGTAGATGAAGAAAGATATAGAGGTATTGACAAAGTTGAACAGATGGGGTCAGATATAGACATATTGAAGGAGACAATGGATCTTGCTTTTGGGAAGATGCAGAGTGCCATTTCTTTATTTGAGATGGGCCCTGTAGAGCAGCAATGGAGGTCTGCAATTGAGAAAGATACCATCTCTATTTTGATTAAAGGTTTAATGAGAGACTACCAGGAGGATTTTCAAGCAGAATCAATGAAACAAGAAAAGCAGGTTTTCTGTGGATGGAGGGAGGAGCCTTGGTCTGATTTGATGAATGAGGTCACAAGCTTGCGGCACAAACTTGAGCCACTCACTTTTCAAGATGACTTGCAGGGTAGAAGTCCTGAGGCCTCTAACACTTCAGCCCTTCAATCTCAGGCAAGTTTTGGGGACAACAAGATTTCTAAGATAACAGAGAAAAATACTTTACCAGAAGATTTCGGTCATGACAAGTCAGGAAAATCGTCCCAGGAGGTAGAAGAGATGGATTTCATGATAGAGGTCCCTGAAGATAAACTAGAAGAGGATGGAAGCCACTATGTTGCTAAAATGATAAAGAATCACGAGACCATCATCCGGAAAAAAAGCGAAGACCTGAATTGGCTGAAAGGTGGAATGCTACAAGAGAAAAGGTATTATCCCTCAAAGAAAGAAAAGGACACTGTTAGTCTAAAAGGAAGAATCCAGGATGTAATTGGAAGGTTGGACAGTCTAACAAGCTGGTATGCTAAGCTGACTGAAACTCTTTCTGAACAAGGAGTTGTGCATAGGGTGGAAACTCTTCCAGAGAAAAGGTCAATGGAAGTTGATGTGACTTGTGAAGAGATTATGGAAAATGATACTTTGGAAAATATCTGGGAGAACATGCACAAAGTCTCTTATTTGGAAAATGAAGGAGTACAGGATCAAATAAAAATGCTTCAACAAGAAATAGAAGATAAAAGTTTGCTAAGCATTCAACTGGAAGAGACATATCTTACCCTATTCAAAGGGTTGATAGAAGAACTACACACTAGATCATACAATTTTGATGTAGAGAGACTAATAAGAGAAGGTATATGTGAAGCTTACTTAAAGGAGTTGGTGGATCAGTTGAATGAGAATATTGAGAGTAACAAGATTGAAACACAGATCAGGAATGAGATATATTACTTTGTCTTCTCTGAGACAATGAAGGACAAAGGTTGTACTAAGTTCATTGCCTTAGCAGAGTGTCGAGATGCCAGAGCTGAAACTTGTTTGGAGTATTCTGCATCTACCAATGAGTTGTTAGGTGACTTAGACAGCAAAATAAGGGAGGATATATGTGGGATTGTATTCAAGGAAATGATTAAGGAATGCAATAAAATTATGGAGGATTATTATACTGAGAGTCTAATTAGAGATGAGATATACGGGATTGTTTTTGAAGAAATTGTCGAAAATATAATCAAGAATTCCAGTTGTACATTAAGGGAATATCAAGATGCCAAATCTCTAACAGAAGCTCTTGTGAAGGAAGATATCTTGATGGTTATCTTCAAGAGTATGATGAAGGAATGGGAAATGGAGATAGATTCCTGTTACATGGAGAGTAAAAGCAAAGAAGAATTACACCTATTTATAATGGCTGAGGCTGTAAAAGATGCATTTCTCTTAACTGGGGAGGTTAAGTCTCGAGTTCAAGATAACGACATGGAAGACTTGCTCTCTTCGTATTTGTTATATGAAAATCAAAAGGTTAAAAGAGAGGGGAAATTGATCCAAATATTGGATTCCCTATTCAAATGTTTTGAAGCAGGGGAGACTCTGATGCTGAGTGCAAAATCCGAGATAAGGGAACATAGCATACAACTTGACTTGGACTCAGAGCGTGATGAGTTGCATGAGCATGAAATTTTTGAAGATTTGCTAACAGATGAGGAACAGACCTTCAGTTCAGTGAATAGCAAGCTAGAGAAGGCCTTGCAGCAATTAGTCATAAGCAAGGTAATTTTTCAAGAATTGAGATCTTGCATAGGCAGCAGAATTGGTGATTCAGAAAATGTTCATGATCACATAACTCCCATGGTAGGTATTCCCTCCTGTGGTCAACCAACTTATCATGAGGAGCAGCAACTAGACCAATCCGGTTCTGCATTCTTGGCTCTAAATGAATTTCCGCAAGTCTTTGTGGATTTTGAGCGCATCATAAATGAAAAACTAGGGGTAAAAACTCAGAGGTAATTCACTAATCTATTGACCTTTTCTTCCTACACACAATATTACTTGCTTAAACACTATTCACTATCTCTTGCAAACATTCTAGCCACTTACAGTCAATGACTAAGTGAATGGTATTTTTACTTTTCCTTTGGAATAGCTCAAGGAGAACAAAATTTCTCTCTTATCATTATTGACAATACTGCGAAAGCTATGTAATTGACATTGATGGAAATTCCTATAACTTTCTAATTATATTGCAGATAATTACAGATATTCAAGTTTACGAGTCATTGTTTTCTGGAAGTAATTTATCTGGAATGCAAATTTAAACTTTGGCAATCTTTATTTGTTGGTATGAACTGATAGGACTGCTGTAATGCTGTATCTTTTTACAGGTTGGAAAAGATGAAGTACAGTTTAGATCCTCTTCTTGAGCTTGTCGCATGTCTAAGAAATAAGGAAATGATTTACCAAAACGCCTTTGTTAGGAGATGCCAGAATCTCCGGAAGGCTGAAATTGAGGTCTGCAGTTCAATCTCATATAGTATCGTACGGGACAAGTTACTGTAACATAAAACCAAGAAGTACAAATTTCCCTTCAGTGTTTTGGACATCTGTTGTTATCTGCATATCTTCTCAGTTTTTCTCCCCTTTTATTCTGTGATTTTGTTACAGGTAGATTTATTGGGTGATCAAGTTGATGTTCTCATAGCCTTGCTTGAGAAGATATATTTAACACTGCATCAGAATGCACCAGCATTGCAGGAGTACTTTGAGGTAAGTTAATCATAATTAGGCACGTCACAAACTGTTATATTTTCCTATTTTCCATTGGTAATTGTTTTGTTCTGGTCTAGGTTGGAGAGATATTGAGGTTGATAAAGAAAGAACTAACTGGTATAGCTGTTCATGAAGCCAATGCAGTGACATAAAGATCTATGCTTCAAATGCAAACACCAAGAGAACATTCAGTCAAGGGTGATAACATTGTCTAAACTCTGAACAATAAATTAAGAAGTTATTGCTTCAAGTACAGGTAACAATCATAGTAGCTGGATAGAGGGGCTTTGCATCAATGTCATTGCTTCAATGCATGAAGAATCCTGTTCATACTCAAGACACAGGACAATAATATGTCAGCAATTAATCTGCAGGATCATGAAAAGGGATTGGCAGAAGTGCATTGTATAAAACTTACACATACTAATGTTATAAACAAATTTTGGTCAATTTGTTTAAAGCATGAACAAATTGGGACTTACTAAATACGACTGATAAAATTAAGAACTATCTAGACAAAATGGAATATGTGACGATTAAATTATGAGTTGAAAAAAAATTTACTTTGAAAACAGGGTATTTTATATTTCCTAGAATTACCCTCCTAGTGGATCAACTTAAGGACACCCATATTTTTATAATATTTTGCCAAGAAAAAAGAAAGTTCTTCTTGGCTCCAAGAATGAAAATTAACATTATGTGGCCGGCTTACAATTTTAATTCAAAGGCGACATGTGCTATGCTCTATTGAAATCAAAGAGAGAACTGTCCAAGTTTACTCTTCATCCATTCTCGTTCCTTTAAAATGTAGTTATTTCTGCTTCCTTCCTTGGTATCCTCCAACAAAACTTTTCACAACCTTCATTCTCTAGTACATACTGCATTTGATCTTTAGTTCTCATGAAAAGAATTATGAGATTTGGGTTCTTGATTGTCTTGTTTCTCACTGTATTTACCAAGTTTACCAACTCCTTGGATCCTCAACCACCTCTCAATGGACCAGCACCAAGTCCTAACCCTGACAATTCTCCTTCAGCACCTCCATCCAACACAAGTCCACCTTCTGGTTCCTCTCCACCGGCACCATCACCACCACCAGAGTCTCCTCCAGGACCTCCACCACCAGAGTCTCCTCCAGGACCTCCTCCATCAGAGTCTCCTCCAGGACCTCCACCACCGCCATTTTCAGCTCCGCCACCACCTGCAGGCAGAAAATCCTCAAGTGGATTAAGTGGTGGACAGAAAGCAGGGATAGTGTTGGGAGTGTTAGCTGGGGCTGCTTTGATTGGATTGAGTGGGAGCGTGTACTTGAAGCGCCAGAAGAATATTAGAAGAAGGAATTATGGGTTTGCAGCCAGGAGAGCTATTCTTTGAGGTTGCAAATTTTTGTTTCTTATATTGTTTTAACTAAATTTTTGTCAAAATGGATAGTTGAATTCTAGGAATTTTGAGGTTTGAATCCATGAAAAATATTCCACTATGTGTTTTTTGTTTCTGAAGTAGAGAAAGATTACTCATTTCTGATCAATTTTGAAGACCAATACATTTGAATGTCCATAAGATTGGAATCTCCATAATTCTGGTTGGATTATTTTTGTGGCTTAGCCTGAGCCAGTTTCCTAGAAAACCAAAAACCCGATGCCACAAAAAACAAAAGGTCCTTTTAGTTCATTAAGAAGCAGAAATCTTATTATGTGCAATGGATTGTGAATTATTAAGAAAGTTATATGTACTTGAAAATTAAGCATAACATCAAGAAATAAATGCAGATAAAAAAAATAAAAAAATATGCTTCCTATAATAAATAAGTACACCAATTAATATGAGAAACAAGGTCACATTTTCCTGATGGTTGCATTTTTTTTCCCTACCAAATAAAATTACTGCTAAATATTTAAAGAACAAGATTTGCACTCCTTCAATAATGCCTATATCCACAAACAATCTTCCCTGAAAAATCTGCAGTATAGGATTGTCATGAAAAGCAGGAGGGACTGGGAGTACCTGAGAAGTGAGAGTGGCTTTCTGTCCTCCAAATAATTGGTTGCCATGCTGCTGGGCAATAGTAGTTGTTAAATTGTTAAACATAAACTTAAAAGTTGAGAATACAAAACAAGGAAGTGATATTTGGAGTCCTTGGATTGTATTTCTTAAGACTCAGGGCAGTGGTAGTATATCTTGCAGGATTTGCTCCACCACAACGCCACATGCAATTAGTCCAACCCCTACAAGTGCTGGCCTTGCATTTGATAATGCTTTTTGATCAGTAATACCATGTTCCCTCTTTTGCATTGACCATGCCATTACCGGAGGAAGAACTCCATAGAGGACTGTCATGCAATAGCCACCCTAGTTCACAACAAAGCATCAATAAACGAAAAAAGACTTGAAATTTAATTTTTATTTATTATCTGATTTACTGAATCCCCCCAGCACCTCCTCCTCCTCAACTTACAGCAATATCTGTGGCAGTAGAGAATGCATCTGGAAATGTTGTTGACACAAACAAAGACGGGGCAACTGCCATCACCATAGCCATTACGTTTATCTTATTCCTTCCCCACCAATTTACCTGACCAAAAAGGCTTTTTTTTTTCAGCTACAGTAATCATTTAACCACGTTCATCACTGGAGAAAATAAAAAAGGAATTACTTTGTTCTTCAAAGTTCAAAGGTTCAACTTTTACCTTTTGTGTAGAAGAAGAATGCCATGAGATTTGCTTAAGTTGTTCCTTGAAGAACTCAGAGAAGCCCAAGAGAGTCCCAATTATTGATGTGCCAACCGCTAGAAGTGAGAACGCCCCAACCATAAATGGAACCCCACTCCATCTTACCCTGAGCCATTGTGCCGTGTGTGAACGTGAGAACTTTGATTTCAAGTAATACTTGCAGAAGATTTTGACAACTTTCTACTATGACAATGTTGGGAGGGGATGGGGGAAGCACCAATGAGCCAAGTAGTGGTAAGAAAATGAAGAAATTTATTAAATTATTATTTTATCTTCAATAACTTGGATATTGTGATTTTGGAAAAATCATAGCTGAAGATTAAAAATATGATTCTTCTAGGTACATTAATAAATTGGAAGGTGATTATAATTAGTGTGCAGGGGGGCAGGGGCTGAATTTACCTCATTAACAATTCAATAGGGTCAACAACAACTTGGTCAGCTTGTGCTGCAACACTAAGTGCAATTGCATCCCAAACAAGTAATGCAATCAAGGGAACAAGACTGCCAAGAAAAACTGAAGCCCTGATTCGAGGAAGATCACCCTCCAGATAAGCACAAAGAACTGCAATGAAGTTAAAACATCACGAATTTCCTAAAAAAAAAAGTAGAAAAGAAAGAAAGATGAAGATAATCAAATCAACATATTTACCAGGTGCTAGATCATGATATACTAAAGAAAAGATAATCACAGGTATGGTAGGTGGAAGCTTACTCCAGTCACTGCTTCCACCTAGGCCGGACCAACCCCCAAATGCGACTGCAAGGACCTCAATTGTCAATAGCAGACCTGTCAATTAGATTATGTATACATTGTGAATTGGTGCCACAAATGTTACTCAATGGCAATGCAATATGACTAATGATATTTTCATACCAATCATGGAAGCAGTAAGCCATTGATTGACTTGATCTGTGGCACGAGTCCCGCCAAAGTAGAGGAGCATGGTGAACAATGCAGTAAATAGACATCCAGATACTGATGCTGGAATATTGGTCAAATGAGAAAGAATCTCACCAGACTTGGAACTATAAGCAACCATGGAAGTATAGCCCAAGAAAACATATGTGACAGTAGCTAAAGTTCCACCCCAATTCCCTAGTGTTTCTTGGGCCATAGTTCTAATAGAAATCACCTCCAATTCATTATTTTCCTCTTTCTTTCCTTTCTTCCTCCTCAAACCCACATTGATTTCAACTAGCAAAAGTGCTTCAAAGAGTAGAAAAGCCCAACATATTATCATTGATATCGAACTTGGAACTAATCCCTGCAATAATATGAAAAACGTTTGGAATTATCAAACACTTGAATTTCTTTGACAAAAAGATTGCTACAATTGGAGAACAACAGAGAGAGTACTGCGGGGGAAGCTTTCTCTGGAAGTGCAAGAATTCCAGAGCCAATACTGGTTCCAATAACTAGAGCAACTGCGCCAGCAATGTTTCCCTTCTCCTTCTTCTCAGCTACTTTATTAGGTTCTTTACTCAATTGTGCGAAATATTTCTTAGCCTTTCTAGCTTGAGAATGAGACCTCTGGGTAGACAGTGTCAGGGATTCTTGCTCTTGCTTGTGGTTGTAGCAAGAACACAAACAATTGCTGGGAGAAATTGGAATCAATCACATAATAATATTAACAAATTGCAATAATTACAAACAACAGCAAAATTCACAGAAACATGACAATTAAGAGATGGGGAGTTTACTTCATGGTTTTGAAGCCAACTGTCGTGTTCCTGTGTTGGGTGATTATTGCCCATGGTGGATTTGCTTTTGGGTTTCTGTGAAATTTGGAATGCAAAGAGTGATATGAAGGCATGTAATGGGAATCCATAAGGAAGAGAGGGAGAGCTATGGTGATTGGTGAATCAGTGAATGTCTTAAGGTTCCAAATATCTTGGAAGTGGTCCACTGTAGAATATGATTGGTCATTCCACTAATAAGTGAAGTTGTCAAATAAAGGCAAGCAAGAGATAAAAAAAAAATAAAGATATATGTAAGGAACCTGAGATTTTTATTTATACTACTATACCAAATGAAGTGGTAAAAATTTGATTTTTTTTGTTTAAGAAAAACAGAGACACCTCAAAGAAAAATAACTTAGAGAAAATAAACTTTCATATAAATTATTTACCAAAATTTAAATTTTAAATCTCAATCTTGTTAAGACTTAATCAACTTATTTTATAATTCAAGATATACTCTTTTCATTAATTACATAAATACATGGATACGAATATTTTAGATGAATTCAAGATAATCTCTACTTAAATTTTAACTGATTGATCTTTATCAATTTCGGAAGGCCAATGTAGATCCATGAAAATCCCCCTGAAATGGGGTTTAAGGGTCCAACATTTGTGTCCCTATGTAATCTGCAACTAAATGGACCAAAAAATGTGGACGTTATCACCAACATCTACAACCAGATAAAGGTTTGGGAGACAGAAAATCTCCAACTGCTATTAGATATGGGCATCACAATATCTTCTTGGGCCCATCCAAGTACTAAAAAAGATCATCAACTTTTTTACTGGGTCGATCAACCAAGGATTCAGCTTAGGATAGGGCCCATAGTTGAAATTTTTTCGTCCCTAAATTTTCTTTCGTATCTATTTTTTCGTTTTTGCTTTCTTTGCTATTTGCTGCTGAGTATATTAGGTCTTAGATAGAATGTAACAATTTTTTCAATTTATAGAAATTGTTCCAAAAACTTGATATAAAATTTTCCATTCACCAGAAATTGAGAGTTTATAAAAAGAGAAATAACTACCTATTAGGAAAAAAGTGGATGAGAGACTACTAAAATCATTTTGGGTTTACTGGTTTGGATAGTCTATCATGTTCATTTTATAAACATTGCAAGGTAAAAACAAGAAAAAGAAAAGAACGTGTCATTGTCTAATTTGCCCACACCGTCCTTAGGTCTTGGCAAAAGGGACATTATCAGAAGATGAAATGGGAGAATGGGTTGGAGATTAATGTGAAAAAGACTAGAGTTATGGAGGTGGAGAGCAACTAGAGAAGACTGTGCCAAAATACATGAGGCAGAGAAAGAGAAACAAAGATTGAGTAGCTCATAAAAGTTGGGGCTTCATTTGTCCCAATTGCATATATTAATATTAAACCAGCATAACCTTCGTGATGAGTTGAGATTGTACGTAGAGACATATCTATTTATTAAATAAAAAGATATATATTTATAATCTCCTATTACTTCAATACTACAACTGCTTGTCTGCAATACTCAAACTCAGTCTTAGATCAGTCTTCACAAGCTACTGAAACACCATCAGATTAGTGATTCCCCGTGCATATACAGTCCCCAACTCCCATACCTTTGTTTACAAATTGCCACAACACATTTACACCACCGCACGTACATGCATTACTTCTTGTTTCACTGTCTCTTCCAATAAACAAAATTATTTTCTCTTTTTTTAGTAGGGTACTTGACATTGACGGCTAGAGTTAAGAGGCCTCAATTCTCTTTAAGATTTACTATGTTTATGGAGAGGTAAAAGTTATTAAACAAATTAAGAGCTAGTTATCATTTAAAAACTTTAATTTAGGTTAGGAGACTGAGTGATTTAACTGCACTGTTATGATCTATTTCAAAAATTTAAGGTTTGACTCTCTTAAAATCTTATTTAGAGATTGTTAATTATAATAGATTTTTTGATAAAACAAAAGTATCGGATTTAAAAATTTTAATATGAGCTATATTCACTTTGCCCTCATATTAATTAGGCTCAAATTAATTATTTTTTACTTTGTTCTTAGCGACTTTATTAAAATTAGTGATCACCCTAACATATTTATTAGGCATGTTGAATTTTTTATGAGATGAGACTGATTTTCTTTTAAAAGAACAACTAACAAAGATAAACACAAACACATTAAGAATCTAAGATCATATACATATACATTTACATATTGATTTGATTTGCAGAAAAGTTGACACAATCTTGTGTTATCAAATAGGTTTAATTGATATAAAAAGAGCTCCGAAAGTAAATTGAGACAGCAAGTGTCATTCCAATTTCAATCAATTCAATCAAAAAACCAAATGACTATTCCCACCATGATCCCATCAAATATCAATCAATTGAGTGCATTTTATTTCTTAATCGACTAGAAAGATTAGATTAGATATGTTTAAGCGCATAAGAGGAGAAAGTGCAATTGGTAATGGATTCTGCTGTCAACTGTCAAAATTAGGTATACGTATGTATAACATGAATAGAATTGTGAATCAAGATAATGTTTCAAACAAATAAAAATCATAATATAATAATTAGGTTAAAGTTAAAATTGTCAATGTATAATCTCATATCTCTAATATTAAGAAATTTGACACGCTATATCTAAATCTATGGATCTAAATTTTTATACTAATTGATTAATTATAAAAATAAGGTTTTAATATTATATCAGAACTAGGCTAAACCTTAACAAGGCCTCAAACTATGCTTGATTGATCCCAACGAATCTTCAACATTTCGCATGTGAATACAATGTGTAATTTCAGAAATTCTTAATTGATTTTGAGAGAGTTTTTTTAAAAAAATATTGACATTTAGTTGTTCTAATCTTTCCAAATAATTATTAGTGTACTTGAGAGAAAACAATGCCTATTAGAGTTTTATTAATGGCAATATTTTTTGTAGTTGGAAAACTAATTTAGACATATGCTTTTTTTTTTAGTTTTTTTACAAGCATTGTTATATAATTAAATTCTTAAACCCTGTCAGAGAGACTTATATGTTGGATTGAGAGTACAATTTATTTATTATTGTACCTCATTCTTATTGATCTGACATTTGTTGATCAGACTAATATCATAGACACTACTAACATTGACAAAGAATAACAGGTCATTTATGCTTGGGAAGTTTTACTCGATAGCCATTTGGAAAAATTGGGAACCTCCAATTCCGTCAGAGTTGACGGGTACAACAACCCACCAGGCTAGAAGAAGGCAACGACAATGTACAAGACATAGGACCGTAACATTGACCACAATACCCGTTACCACGTACAGACAACTCAGTGGACCCCACATATATACCCCACAATAGGGGAGAGAATTAGCGTTAGACGACCAAACCTTAGTGCTCTTCCAATCTCTCGCCGATTGAGAATGGGCCCACAGGACCCTGAACCCTGGCCCACATGTAAGGACAAGAGCGCGGGAGAACAATTTCTTTTTCTTAAAAAAAAATGTTTACGCAATTGGACCGTTAATCACGGATAAACAGTCATTAATTAATTTCAGCCGTCTGATCAAGCAACCTTAATTCAACAAGGACTCAACCGTCGGTGGCAGATTAGTGAAGCTGTAAAAAAAATTCTTTTGTGGGACCCTTGTCATGTAATAGTCCCTCTCATTTGTGTAGTTGAGTAGGCCACATAATTAGTTTTTTTTTTTTTTTTTTTAATATAATAATCCTTGAGTATGTATATATATATGTAAAGAATATAAAGAAGAAAACAGACATACTCTGCAGCTAGCTGCTGCGTGATTGCCTCGTCCTCTTACTGCACCTCTGGTCATTTTGGCTTTTCTTGTTTTTGTTTTTGTTTTGTTTTTGGTACTGGTTGCTTGGTTGGTTGTTCTGAATGTTTTTTCATTTTATGCGTCTTAGAGCCAATTTGCTAGCTCTAGCTATTACCTTTGGCGTGCTTTGCTAAAAGAAATAAAATTACAGAGAGAGAGAGAAAGTAGAAAAGTGAGGGGATTGAGCAAAAAGGGATTTTGACGACTGGGGTTTTCTGCTTCTTCTTTTTCTTTCTTTTTTTCTTTCTTTTGAAGAAGAATTGAATGATTGGGCGGGAGCTGAATTGGGTTTGAAAGCTGAGTGTTTGGGTGCTGAGAAAACAAATTTGAAACAAAAGGACTAAAATTTTGGTGATTTTGAGGTAGAGCTTTTCTGGGTTCTTGATGATGAAAGGAGTTCTCGGAAGGCATAAATTGGTTGATTGAGCTTTTCTGAGGTAATGTGTTTCTCGAATGTTCTAATTGGGATTATACGTTTATAACTGAGTTTCTAGGGGAGATTTTTTTATTTTCCTGAGAAAAAAATTTCGGGGCGTTGGTTCCTAGGTGGAATTTGTTGCAGTTACCATTAAGGAAAGATTCAAAGCGTTAGGGTAGATTCATTTGAAGCCCATAGAAAGAATTCATTTACTCAGTAAATATTTTTTGGGAATGTTTTGAGTGAATGGCTTCTAATCCATCGGAAATGCAAGAGCCGAGCATCGATACGGATAAGCTCAGCTATGAAATCTTCTCCATTCTTGAAAGCAAGTTCCTCTTTGGCTACGACGATCAAAAGCTTTGGTTCCCCAAACAAGTTTCCCCAGCGATCGAACCCAAACCAGAACCTCAACTACCGGTAGCTCAACCAAACGACGGCGTTGATGGCGTCTCTGCTATCAAGAACCAGAGGGGTAAAATCTGTATACTCAGCATCGATGGTGGTGGTATGCGAGGGATTCTATCAGGAAAAGCCTTGGCCTATTTGGAAAACGCACTCAAGAAGAAATCAGGTAATCCCGATGCCAGAATAGCCGATTATTTTGATGTTGCTACCGGCGCCGGCGTTGGCGGAATTTTCACAGCCATGCTTTTCGGGACTAAGGATCATAACCGTCCAATTTTCAAAGCCGATGACACGTGGAGGTTTTTGGCCGAGCAGGGGAAGAGATTTTACCGTTCGTCTTCTGGTAAAGGTTCGAACGGTGGAGGAGGTTTTTTCCGGCGGATACTCAAAGGCGGAACCGGCAGCTCAACCGGTTCCTCTACCGCGGGTTTAGAGAAAACGATGAAAGAGGCATTCGCAGATAAAGGTCGGAATTTAACGCTGAAAGATACATTGAAACCGGTTCTGATTCCCTGCTACGATTTATCAAGTACGGCGCCGTTTCTGTTCTCCCGAGCCGACGCTCTGGAGACAGATAGCTTCGACTTCCGGCTCTGGGAGGTTTGTCGTGCTACGTCAGCTGAACCGGTTGAATTTGAACCGGTGGAAATGCGTTCAGTGGATGGTCAAACCAGGTGTGTGGCAGTTGACGGCGGTTTAGCCATGACCAACCCAACCAGCGCGGCGATTACGCATGTGCTGCATAACAAGCAAGAATTCCCATTCGTGCGAGGTGTGGAGGACCTGTTGGTTTTGTCCTTAGGGACAGGTCAACTTTTAGAGGTTAGCTATGACTATGACCAAGTCAAGCACTGGAAGGCTAAGGATTGGGCTCGACCCATGGCTCGGATTTCAGGGGACGGCTCCGCCGACCATGTGGACCAGGCAGTGGCCATGGCGTTTGGTCAGTGCCGGAGTACTAATTACGTGCGTATTCAGGTATGTTAAATTCTAACGTGCGCATCCCATCCCATCCCCACTAATCAATAACTGCCAACTTAATTTTCCACTTCCTTTTCTTTTTTTTTTGCTAAAGTGCGCCGTAACTTGGTTTCATATGTCATGCATATATAAGTACATATATACAAATGCCACAATTTTCTTTTTGGCCTTGTCTAATGGGCGGAAAACCTAATTTGTCACCTTGAGCAACAGGACATTGGAAGCCTGAGTCCCTCTGTTGGGTTGCACGTGATTGTGTTGGGGTTGGGCATTGTTGCCTTTGACAAACCAATGGATTTTGTTTGGTCTGCAGACTTGAGGTGTTATGGGGTTCTGGTGCATGTTAGCATGGGAACCACCATCAATTGATATAAAGAACCAGAAACGGATTTGGACCTACAAGTTTACAATTTGTCTGGGTCAAACGGAATTATCATTTGCTCACTCTTTTACTTTTCTATGGCTGTCAAGTATCAATGACCTATCAGAAGCTCGGGCACCACAATCTTATAAAGGAAAATATTGTTATGCTATGAAGTGGCAAATGACCTTTTAGTTTTTTTTTATAGGTATTGGCTGAGAGTTGAGGTTTGGATTTGCTTGGAGTAGGAGATTTTTAGAAATGAACATTAATGGCTTAGATTTTCAGATTTACAACTTTTGCTTTTAGAATCATTTAGACATTGTTATTAAGCCAATTATGGCATATCTTGTGTGCTGTCATTCTTTAGGAGCTCGACGCATTTCTGCATTGGGATTGCATTACAATATTGGTTGTGGTTTTTTCAATTTTGGACCATAAGATAGCGTTCTGAAATTACATTTTCCGTACATACTATTTTCTTTGCACTCTACCTGTGTACTTCATTTCATTTTCTTACTTGCGACTAAAGGAAATTGATGATCAATTTCAGAATTCCTCTAGCCATAGTTGTAAATAGATAACATACTTAAGTTAGGTCCACTAGTTAAGCTAAATCCGCATTAGCTGTCTGCCAGTTGTGATGATGGGTGCATGTCATTAATTTATATTGGGACATGTATGCAACTTTAAACTGTTTTTTTCTTTTTAAGCATTCAATATGTTCTGTTATGGGATTTTTTTTATGGTGGCAAAAACATCAATTATTCTTTTTGGTTGGAAACACACTTTTAATGCAAAGAATTGTTAGATAAATTTGGTTTTGATTTATGTTGTGGTAGAATGGTGTCATGTCTTATTCCAAAGCACATTTCACTCTTTTGTTATGATAGGCAAGCGGGTCAAGTTTGGGGCAATGTGGACCTAATGTGGATACTGACTCAAGTGCCAGCAATGTAAAAATGCTAACTGGGGCAGCAGAGGAGATGCTGAAGCAGAAGAATGTAGAATCAGTGCTCTTTGGAGGCAAGAGAATTGGAGAGCAGAGTAATTTAGAGAAGCTTGACTGGTTTGCTGGTGAACTTGTATTGGAGCATCAGAGGAGGAGCTGCAGAATAGCTCCCACTGTTGCTTTCAAGCAAGCTAATCCAAAAGCTTCCTAGATTATCCCCAACAATACCACAAACAACCACAAGGAGAGGTAAACACTCTTCCCATTTTTAGCAGGTTTGTTTTATGTTGCGTCAATCCTTCATGTGTCCTTCTATTTTTTGTGTTTCAGCGGAACCACTGAAAAAAATGAATCCTTGTTTCTATCATTTACTTTGACTTTGGTTTGTTTTGCCATTTTGCATATGACTTGGTACTAAGTGCAAATTCCTACTATTTCTAATGCAATATATTTTGTTGACAAACCAAAAAATTGAAGGATAATAGGAAGAGGCATTAGTTTTGTCAGTTTGTATGCCCTTTCGGACATGGTCTTGTAATTTTCTTCTTTGCTCAATAGATCAAACCTCAAATCAACCAGTTGTTGTTTATCAAATAGCTGAGAGATTAGAAAGGTAGATTATGGTGGCATAATAGCCCAAGATGCTGTCGGCCCACCGACAGTCTATCTTTGGTTAGAACAAGGACACACCGACAGTCTACTTCAAAACAAAAAGGCTTGGGTATTTTAATAGTAATTTAGAAGAGAATGAAATCATTGTGGGCATACCTGAGGTATGTCCGTTGTCCGGAAATGGAGCTCCCCAAGTAATAATGTTTCAGTTGATTGTTGTAGGATTGGACAATGCTCATTCATGGTTTACCTTACAGTGCCACTCATATCTGTTCATTTGAAGGGATATTTGAGTAGTTTAGAATTCTTTCATCTTCAGATTACTTAAAAGGCTCTTGTCCTGTTAAGGTGTATTATGTGTATGAATGAATCTACCGTCTCCACTGCAGTTAAGTATCCTTGCTTATATTAGCAAAGTTGCCCTTAAATCAATTTCTTTATAAAAGAAGAGGGAAAACAAAAGTGGTTAAGTCACTTCTTCAGTTGTCACAAAAGGAAGAGAAAGTTCAAGCATGAGCTCAATTTACGAAGTTCTCATATTGGTGCCCATAGAGATTTAATCTGTGATTATCAAATATCTGTTTATTTGTTGACATGGTTCTTCTTTTCACCTCTGTCCATTTTATTATGCAAATTGCAGAGTCATGGTCTCATCTTTATGCTATCTGATTGATTTTTAACTACAGCACAAAGTTTGATGTGATATTATATATATTTCTTGCAGGAAAACAGATAGTGGGGAGAAAATATAAAAAAAAATTGAAAATGAAAATAGCAGCATAGCAGCTTTTACTTTTCAAAGTGAAGAGGAGGTTAGGGAGTTGAGTGAAAAGGATTAGTACTCTAGTACTGTTAAAAGGGTGGAAAATCTGTGTAGGATACTGTCTACCAGAGGACAGGCATTGTGGTCTCCACTGGCCCTTTCTACAGTGGTGAGAAAACAAAGCCAAGATAGAGGAGAAAAGCAAAGTGAGTTTCAGCTTTGCAAGGTCAAACAATAATCAGGTGTGAATCTTTTGATTTCAATATGGGAATTTAGAGTGGTAAAAGAAAACTGATTTAATTTCTCCCTAAAGTTCTTTCCTTTTTTTTCCTGTACCAAAAAAAAAAAAAAAAGTTCTTTCCTTTTTTATGTTAATTTATTATTATTTTTCTTTGTTTTTTCATCCTTGGTCTGTACAAACTTGAGTGTGGGGTGGTGGGCAACCATGAGATGAAAGTTGAGAAATGTTGCCAAAGTTCTTTGTCTTACCTTTGATTTCTTTTTCTTCTTCATCAGTATAGATTGTAGTAGTGGAGAAGAGATTTGAGTGGCTATATCTTTTTTGAGTAACCAACCATATTTCTTGTGGATTAAAGGATGAGCCACTGCAAGCAGGAAGCACTAGTTGCTGATTCCTTTGTACGAGGAAATATGTAAACTTTTTCTGTGGGATTTGGTTATTCCCTATTAATTTTCTTTTGATTGTTGGAACTATGAAGAAAGAATTTCAAAAACTTGATGTAAATCTTTATCTGAAATGATTATTAATGTTTATTCGTTTCTTTGTTGTGGTTAGTCATGTGCCTTGTGATTAGCATTATCTTTGCCACTGATTGTGCAATTGACTAATATCAAATGATTGGTGGCACTAAAGGGAAGGTAGGTTGGTTTGGAAATTTAATTTGGAATAGTGCGCATGCCTCAAGTCATTATTCATAAGAATCACCTACTTTTACCTCATGCAGTATGGTTCTGTCGGGCACTTTGCTTATTTTGCTTCTGCATAAATCAACAACCTTTGGTCTTGTAATATTAACTTTGAGAAACAAAAAATTTTCTTCTTTCTGAAGGTGCTTTCTAATCACCACTCTGCACAATTATGGAAAAGTGAAGTCTATAATACCCGTTCCTTTTGATGGGACACTTAGTACTGACGTGTTTTTGTAAAATACCGTTCATTTTCTTCCTTGATCAAAATAGGAGCTATTTATTTGAACTGTATTATAATTTTAAGTAAAATGGTGATTTTATTTTCACAGCCAAAAAGTTTAGAGCCAGAACATCTTAATTATAAAAAATATAAATAAACTAAACTATCCCAATAATTATATTTCCTAAGAATACCTTTAGTTCCTGCCTCTTGGGCATCCCTTCTCTCTCTACCCTACACCTCTCATCCTCCTCTATCCTTGTTCATTTTCGGTGAGTTCCTATAATTAATGAATATCTCCTCCTCTCAAGTTTTCCGAACTATTTAGAAAATAGTTTTTTCCAATTTCATAAAAGCTTCAAAACCACTATCCCTACTAGTTTCTTTCTTAAACTCATCATTTGGAACATTCAATTTCCATGTTCTTTATCCTGAAAATCACAATATCTATTGGCACATGAATTTTCACATACCTCTATTTTAATTTCTTTAATCTTATTCAATCTCATGCTTCTCATAAATTCTTAATGGATCCAACTAAGGTTTTGCTTGAATTGCATAAAATTGTCATCAAAATAGGAGCATGATCTTGAATTTACTGAAAATCTAGAAATAACATAATTTTTTCAAGAAGCATGAAGGAAATTATGTATATCAAGAAATTTGCTTGGCAGGTATCAATGCTGGCTCTGGATCAACTTTCGCTTCAATTGGGAATTTTTGGTAAATGAGAATGAAAGAGATAGTTTAAGTTTTGAATGAGATGTGATTGACCAGGTAATAAGTTTCCAGTCAAGGAGGAAGACGATGGGTTGGGAGGAGTGTATTAGTTTGGTTGGGTTTCTATTTTTTATTTATTATATGATTGATTTTACAAAATAAATTTTGTTCTTATAATTTTACAAAATATTAGAGGAGAGCAATTTAAATCTAATAACTGTCCATCGTAATTAAAAGGCTGCGCTTTAAGGCCACCTTAAGTATAAATATACTCATTCTCTTTTCTCTCTCCACTGTCATGAAAGTAGATATTAAGGGTGCAAATGAACAGAAACAACTAGTAAACAAGCTCGTTAAGGACTTGCTCAAGTTTGATTCGGTTTGTTTTTCAAATAAGTTAATTTCGAGCTTTATTTAAGGGGTTGTTTACTAAACAAGTCGAGCTCTAAGTTTATAAAACTCGACTTGTAAGTTCGTGAGCCCGACTCGTTTAATATATATATATATATAATATAAGATTAATATTTGTTTTTTAAAATTATGAAGTAGAGTTATTACATAAATACTCATTAGACTAGTTGTATTTTACAAAATACCAATATAATATATTTCAAAATAATTTTAAATTAGAAAAGAAAAAATTTTAATTAATGATCTTTTAATGAGAAGAGCTTGAACTTAGATTTAGGCTCGTGATTCCTTAAAAACTGACAAGCCAAGCCTAGCTTACAAAGCTCGGGCTCAGATCATTTACACCCCTAGTAAACAGAAGATCTATCTTAAACTCCTCATAATTTTAATGTATAATTTTATAGAGTTTTTAGGGTACTTGTAAAAATATAATTTTAAAAATTAAAAGAAAAATGTTAATTTAAGTATTATAATAATTAATTATTACAAGATACATGACTTTTATTTATTATTTACGAGATTCTAAACATTTCAACCCTCCTTGGATTCTCCATCAAGATGAACACAACTCAATTTGGTCTTCGTTAACACAAATATCAAGATTATGAAATTAATTGAACGCGCCAACTCAATTTACACAAAAATTACTCCGTGTAAAAAGGCTTTTTTAAAAATTGTAATTGATGGCCCTACAAAAATTTCACATGCATCCACATACATATATATTCTACCATGAACTGCAACAGTGTCTAATTTGGAGACTTTTGTGTGGTTGTTATAGTGCCATGCCAACTCATTTTACAATTTTGACTAATCTAACATCTAATCCTATACCCTAATTTTCCATCCTTTCCCTCCTATGGTGCAGTCCTTTCTAGCATAAAGAAAACTTTCCTTTAGTCACTTTCCCATTAACCACCCCCACCCCCCCCTTCTCTCTCTCTTGTTACAACTAATTAAACAGTCATTAAGGCAATCTCATTAGTTCCTTGTCTATTTCTATTTAGAAATCTTTATCAGGAATTTCTTTTTATTTGAAAAGTAGTCATTTATGTATTAAATATTATTAAATTTATTATTAATTATTAGTAATAAATATAACAAATTTTTTATTTACATAATCTTAATAAGTATCTTAAGACATTCGTTAGAATTTTTTTTTATTTAATTAAATAATTTTTTAGTTAGTGTCTTAATAATATTTGTTAAAGTGTAATAAATAATACTAAAATTATAATGAATATATATTTTTTTAAATTATTTATAATTACTTAAATTAAGACAAGTTTTAATTAAATTTCTTTCCATACATAGAATATTCCCAACATTTTTTGTACTTTAAAACTTTGATTGTAATCTCTAACAAATTGGTAGGTAGCTAGGTAGTGACTTCCTCCCAATCTCTATCATTTAGTTAAAAAAACAAATCATATAATTAGAGCTAAAACAACTTGGTACCAATCTCTCAAGTTTGGCCTACTTAATCATTTCTAAAAAGGGAAGCTACCCACCCTAAACTAAACTAACTAATCCCAAATCCTTAAAAAAAAAAATTAATTCCCAAATCCCATACGTGATGACATAGTCTAGTCTAATCTAATCTAATCTAATCTGTCGGTGACTATATGAAATTATATATACAAACAAACCCAGAAAATAATAGACAAAGTTTGTGGCTTTTTTTTTTTTTTTTTTTTTCCATTTGTTTTGTGGGGAAACAGGTGAGATAAGGTTTTCATATACATAGACAATTGAGTAATATGGACCATGTGACTCTTAGACAATTAATTAGTGATTGCTTTAAAGTTATTGTAGCTGGTGTCAAGTCCTTGTTTAAACAAAATAATACAGGGTCTGTTCCTTTTTGTCATCTTCTTTTGAGCCTTCAATGTTTCAATATGCATGCCGTTGTCTGTGATTTTCTTATACTTAATGCATTGTTTTTGGTCACCAATTCTAAATAGTGCCATGCTCGGTCTTTTCCATATGGGGCTATTCCCACTTCCTTTTTATTTTTTTATTTTACAAGAACTAATATAATATAATTGTGCTTATCCCTGTTTTGGTCTACAATGGATGACCAAACTTTATATCGGAATCTGCTTTAGCTTTTCTATTAATTAAGTAAAAAAAATATTGGCTTCTCAAATACTTTCTTTTTTCTTTGATATGATTCTCAAATACTTTCCTAGTCATACACACATATCCTATTCACACATATTCAATATTTTGAAGGGATTAGGATGTTTCTTTGGTCCACGATTAGACTACTTACTTAACATCAATTAATATTAATAATCACAACGATGTTGATGACTACTACATATTCTTTAATATGAATTCTCGTCCGTAAAAAAAAAAAATATATATATTATTTAAGACATTCAAACTAATTAATTAATAATAATCAGTTTTTCATGAAATAGCAGTCCAAATATACGGGATCTTAACTGAAATGATAAGTAATTATTTTGGTGTTTGTAATTTAGATTGATGGAAAATTGGAGAGATTATTGAAAACGACAACCCCTAAATAATGAGGATCATATGGTCTGATTACCTGCCGTAATTGAAACACTTTGTGTTTTCTTATTTTTTTTAGTCTGAACTTTGTAACTGCACGCAATATGGAATAGCAAATGGATGAGATGAGAAAAGATCTCAAAATCTTGGCTATCATTTCTTCAGGTCAGGACTTTCATTATTATGATTTCTTACAAAAAAATGAAAAATAATAATTCATGTTTACTGCATGCATGTAAAAAATAGTGGTAATAATCTGAACTTCGTCTCTATAGATAATAGATTACAGGAAGAAGGAAAACACCCCAAAAAAACTTGTAAGATTGCACTTGTCATCTTAGACATGAGAAACTGTCTTGCTTATAAACACCATTGCTCGGAAAGAAGATACCATTTGGAGGATTACTGCTACAACATAAGAACAAATTTTTCAAAATGGCACTTCAGTTGGTTCTAGTCTTGGCAACAAGGGTTCCTGAAGTTCTGGATTCACGGGAAACAGATTACATTGTGCATATTGTGCCATCAATTGGTCTACAAGCACCAAAGCTACCACGGCTTCTACCATCGGTACAGCTGCATATCACCATTCCCATGGATTAGAGGCATTCTCGTTACTTCGTTTGCAAATAGATAGAAGGGAAAAGAAAAACACAATAAGCCTTGCATCACCATCCTGGCAAATTACCATTTTTCTTATTTCCTTCAAAAGAAAATGTGTATTACTGTCTGAGGAGAAAAGTTGTCCTCTTCTATATACCAATTTTGCTTCTTTAGATCAAGCCAAAATAGAACACAATTTCCAAGGACTCTTGGCAACTACCACAATTTTTTTGCTAAATATATACATATATATAAATTTAAAGATTATCAATTAGAGAAAAAAATTTAATTTGATCTAAAACTACCAAAATGGAAAACCAGAAAGGCACAAGGCAATGAACAAGTACAGTTTTCTCATCCTGAGATTTACCTCTTGGAACAACACACGGATCATGTCTGCCACATGGGCAATTAGTTCTGTCTCTTTCTTATCTCTAGTCACTGTATGTTGCTTCCTCTGCACAAACATCACATTAAGATTTCACTTCAAGTATTACTATAACCATCTTGTGCACTGAAAATATTGACATAATCACTTAACAGTGTATGAAAGTCGAGATGAACATCAGTAAACACATAATTAAAAGCAATGGGACTTTCTTATGACAAACAATCAGCTAAAAGGTCTTTTTCTACTTTAAAGGTTGAATTGTAGTTCTAAAAAACAGAATAGTCAATTTACCAACACCATCCCCCCGGCATTCTCATAAATAGAAGAAAAAAAAAAAACAGAATCTCGCTTGCCCCCTGAGTTGTACTGTACTAATAATAATCAGGATGAAATATACAATATTAAGACAAGCACAAATAGCCAAAGAGATTGCAAAGTTTCATCTTAGTATTTTAGGGAGCTAAAGACATCGTTGATCACGCAAGTACAGGAAATCAGTCAGTGTCAAGAAAATTGAGCAGTCTAATATAAAAAATGTGAGAACTCATGTGCTTTTGTGTATAGTACAAGACAAAGAAAGAGAAGGGAAATCAGGGCTTACTCCAATTGTAGATGTTGGCTTGAAAGCTATTCTCATGTCTATGATTTCTCCATTGGAAATCCCTCCCTGATTGTCAACATAGATAATATCAGCAAAGCATGCAAGTTGTTTTGTACATACCATCACAAAACATGCATATTGAAACAACTAATTTAAAAATGGACCACATACTTGTATCCCACCAGAGCGGTTTGTTCTTGTCCTGATCCTTTTATGTTCATCAGTAAAGAATTCATCATTATGTTCACTTCAGTCAAAATGTACCTGCAGGAGGTTTTTATAAAACAATTGTTACATGCAGACTTCAGAAGCAATAAATCCATGAACACACTATTCAAATGAATCATGATCCATTCGTTCAGCTCAATTATTATAAAACAAAGAAAAAGTAGTCTTCCATGTAAAAGGCAGTTGCCCAACCTGCAAAACCACTGCCGAACTGAAAGCCCTTGGTTGCAGGTAATGACATTGCAGCTTTAGCTAGCTCAGCTTCAAGTTTGTCAAATACAGGCGAGCCAAGCCCCTAAAACACAATGAAGCCATTTCTATTTTGAGTAGATAACTACAATACTATCATAATTTTAATAAAAATTCAAATTTGGATAAGGTATTAGCAAGCCTGAGAGAGAGAGAGAGGGAGGGAGTATTACACGTGGACAATTCCTCACAATGCATCTCACAATGCCTCCAACAGAATCCCCTCTCACCCGAACAGCATCAATGGCAGCAATCATCTTCTCTGCGAATTCTAGGATCTGGGCATCTAACGATATTACTCTCAATCTGGCAATACAAACAGATTATCAGAATAACAGGTTAGCAGCTAACTAGAACTAGTCCAAATTGGACAAAGTTCAGAAAATTTGTCAGTTTTATAGCATTCCCAAATGCTTATCAAATACTGAAGGATAGTCACTTCCCATGCCTCCTTTTATTTCTTTCCCCAGTCTGCCAACCTCCTAGCATCTTTCCAAACTCAAATGCTACTTCCATAAACTATTTAAAGTCGGCAATGGAAGTATAAAAATGAAAAATAACTACATTACCTGATCAAGTGTCAGAGTGTCATGATCAATTAAATCCTCGGGAAGTACAACCTTGTGAACTTGGGACACATAGGCAAGAACCTGATATTCGTAAAGATTTCATGCAGAGGTTTCAATTTAAGAATTTAACGAATAAAGCATAAGCACGTGCAGATAACAAATTTTAATTCTCAACAGATATGGGGATTATGTTTTATGATGCTTTTTTTACTAACATAGGGTGATGTTTCCATGGATGCATACTTCTACAGACTTCCAAACTTTTCACTCGCATACACACAAATAAAAAGACAGATATTCTCCCAGCATAACATAAAAATGTGTGCTTAAGCACAACCTAAGCATAATGTCTTGACTATCTAATATAATTATATGCAAAAGGAATTGAGATAAAAGGAAACTGAAGAATACAGGAAACATATTATATTCCCCAAAGGAGGTCCAACTTCCAAAACTAAACTGAATATACAAACTCATAGGAAGAAATGTAGACAAGGCCAAAGAATCATGAGCCAGTACAGTGCGTGATCATGCCATCATGATGAAGGTTGGCTCCCCAGTTAGGGTTTACTGAACAGCTTGGCGAAAGTTTAAGGATGTTGTTGTCCATGAGTAGGACAGCTTTGAGACAAACAAAATCTCATTTTACTAGGGCCATTGGGTTCTTGTGATTCTGTGGACAACAGAGATATTAAGAAATTTTGGAAGCCAGCCCCAGGGTTTTAGAAGTGTAAAGAGGCAGGATATTCAGGAATCTTAAGTTTTATTGGGGTATATTAAGTTAGCATTAGTTTGGAATCAAAAGCAGGTCTCATCCAGGGCATTAATCAGTGCCTATGAAATGGGTGTCAAGGTTTAGGCTGTCTACGGCAAGTGGAAGGAAAGGTTGGGAGTAAATTTTTTGTCATCACCTATGGTTTGGAATTAAGGTCCATGTTGAAGTCTGGAGACAGGAAATTGAATAAATCACAGATAAAAAAATTTCCACTTCCATCACACAATCACATAGAGCAATCCACTAAGGTTTTGTTATTCTTCAATGATTACTTATCCTACAAGTAAAACATAATGACTAAAGATTATAAATGAAACCTAATAACAATAACAACACCTAACATATCTATCGAAAAAGATTATGAGCAAGATATGATGCAGGCCAGTCCAGCCTCTGCCCAGTATTCTGGAAATTGTTAAAGTCGTCCTACACTCCTACTACTCAAAACTTAAGAAACAAAATGTTGACCTAATCCGGCAACTAAAGCCTTTAAAGTTTAAACACAAAAAGGCCTAGTATCTCTGCTGTAGCCTATGATGGGATTATAATAATTCTCTATAACATAATGAAACCAAAATATTATATTTTACCAATATCCAAGCTTATATTTCTTGCTCTGCTTGCGGCCTGCATAATCTGGCTAAGTTTCAACGGCATTTTCACAGTTTATGTTTGCGTCATCTGAGAAAAGTGAAGATGGCTCAAAAAGGTGTGGTGTCAAGCCCTCCACCACACCTGAAGGCTAGTGAGTTTCTCACAGGTTAGTATTAGCACCCCTGAAGTGAGAGCTTTGCATACACAACTGGAGCGTAATGTCTTCATGATTTTGACAGCATCGTGGGAGTGTTAGTATTTGGGAAACTTGAGAATGTGGTGTCACCATGAAGCAGAGATCATGACATGTATCAGTAAACGAGTCTGCTAAACCATCTTGTCCCGCCAGTGCTTGTAGACTGTAGTATGTTCGTGAGTCACAGTTGATGTTGCTGTCATGTGGGAATTAGCTTTGGGTTACAGTCCATGTTCCTTGCAACATCAATTCATTAGTATGGTATGTAGGGCTATGTTAGCCAACCTGTCAGTATCTTGGTGAATAGGAGAACCATGGCATGTTGGAAGCTATGATAGTCACTTGCAAGCGAAACTCTCCCAAAGCTGTATTTTAAAATAAGGCCCCACAGGCCAAAAGGTCACACGACTTACGTTCATGTTTTGGGTCTATTTTTAAGGATTTCCTGGAATCAAAGGAGTCTTTGGCAACACTCTATCTGAATCAATAAGAAGTCTCGTCCATTTAACTGCATGACACCCGGACCATGACAGACTGGCACACATTTATTCACACTAATGCATGTCCAGTCCACCTTTAACGATATGTAGCTTTAAGGTTTCTACAACAACTAAGGAATACCTGATAAGGGGAAACGTAGGCCAGGTCAACATTAAACAGGACCAACCTTAACCTATGACTTGAAAATTAGGCTTTAGTTACAACACAAGGTATGTCTCTTGGATGGAATCTATGTCATAGGTTGATTATATATGTAAATCTTAGAAGAATTAGATCTGCCCCTGCTCATGAATTGGCATATTTGGAGGCTAGAAATTTACCACCAGCACATAAACTCAACAGATCAAGTTCCAATTTCTCTGCACCAAATGCAATTTCCTTTGCGTTAACAGGAATTATATGCAATATGAGAAGAAGCCCCACACTGACCAACCCAACTAAGTCTTTCTCTGTGCTTATGTCTTCCTGTGAGATATTAATGTAAGATTTGGATGCAGTCAATCACACACGAGTACAAAACATGAAGACTGATAAGGAAAAGCTAACAAGCCTCAGAAACAAATGTCACTCTCAACCCCTCATAGTGGAACAGGACCAACAACATACACAAAGATTCAAGCCCAAGGCCACAAACACATATCAAAATGGCATACCTCTGTTCCTGAAAATTCCCTAAGAATTTTCTTGGCGACAGCACCAGAAGCGACTCTTCCGATTGTTTCTCTTGCAGAGGATCTACCACCACCCTTCAAAAACCAATTTTCTAATAAGAAATTAGGTCAATATGTGGTACTCTAGAGTCTAGACCTGCCTCAATCATGCTACTATATCATAATCAACATAAAGTGCCAGCAACAATTTTGTATTAGGGTTTTAAAGGTTGTACCTGCACTGATCTGACACCATACTTCATGTCATAGGTTGCATCTGCATGAGATGGCCTGTAAGCTAGTGACATCTCACTGTAATCCTGAGAATGAATGACATAATCATCAGAATGCTTTCCTGAGCCTGATAAAACAAGACCTACCATGCGTGAACTTGTAAATTATAAATCAAAATTGATTAGCACGATTACCACAAAAGTATAAATCAAAAGAATGATATAGGGACAGTCAGAAATTTAACCCTAACATGTGCTTTGACAAATTTAATTCGTTTTGCCTACTATTCAAACTGCCAAAGAATGTAAGTGCATCCCGAAGAAGAAAACATATGTCCCAATTTTGAAGTAACATTTTAAATGGCAGTCTAATGACCAAAGGAACTATCTTGTCTCAATAAACATCCATTTGAAACCAGTTGTATAGCTTTGCCCAGACTAGACAACTTCAGCCATAACATGACATTACAGGTGCCCAAGTATCCAAGTCACTCTATTTGACAAGTGAAGATTCCACAATAGAATTCTTGACCTTTAGAATCACCTCTTCCCCTTAAAAATATGGGTCCTTTTTATATAAAAACTCTGAAGACATATAAATGAGATGCTAGTTTTAGATACTCACATGTCCCCTCTGATCAGTGTTGGGTACAAATTACATGGATTGGCGTTCCAGTAGTTACTCCTGCAGTTCATAGATCTCTTTACCCCATTTTCAAAATGGATACATACATACACACACACATATAACACTAGAGAGGCAAAATTGAATAAAAGCAACAAAATTAACCTTCAGAGACTCCTGATAGTATTCGACATGTATCAGTCTCTTTTCGAGGGGTAGTAATTCGACTCTGACCTGGCCTCCTATAAACAAGAACTTCCCATGTTAATCCTTGCAAAACATTTTGCATCAAGAGGATGACCAAAGAATAATATAATTGCTAGATCCTATTAGCAGCATAAAATAAATCCAACTATTGGCTCTTCCAGATCTATCTATCATTTAACTGATAGATAGTTCTCCGAAGCCCAAATACTTCTATTGATATTTTAAAAAAGATGAATGTTTACAGATAGTACCTTCTGTCAAGATCAACTTGCATATCAGTTTCAGAAAGTGGGAGCCGAGGAGGGCATCCATCAATTACACAACCAACACCTCCTCCATGAGATTCTCCGTATGTTGTAACACGGAAATAAGTTCCAAATGTACTCCCAGCTGCCTGTATCTCTGTAAATCCAAATAATTTGTTGGAATTTAAACCTTGATTTAGTCCAATCTAATCAGAGTCTAACAGTCACTTCAACTTAAGAACCAAGTCAATTATTTAATCATGTCTATTAAAGACCCAGTTGTAAAGACTGAAGTATGAGGTGCGTAACAAGGAAACCAAGCCTAATTGCTTTACTATGTTGGACACTGGATTTCCAACTGCCAGCAAGTGTGGCTAATACTATATAGCACTTCCTACAAGTTATGAAATACGTAACTCCATTGCTTGAGAGGACAAGGGTGATAGTAATATAATATCTACTACCTATAATAAGCACGTCTTCTGTGTTTTGAGTTCTACATTTGCATAAACCTGCTTATACCAAACACAATTTCCTTCCTGAAACATTTTGCCTTGCAAAGACTCAGCCATCACATACAATCAGAACATTTTTCTTTTCTAACTAAGCCTTCCCATTATCCTGTCCCACTCCTACCAGCCATTTCAACTATACGTTTGTTCACTGTTGTCTCCATTCTTGCATATATACGTAAATGACAGTAAGTAATGTTGGGTCTTTAAATTCCAAACTTTATAATTTCACTAGTTCTTGTATAAATTATATCAATGAAGAATGCAGACACATTGCTTATGCCTGTAGCTATTAGTAAGCAAATAGAATTACCAAGTATCAAGGTAAGGCATAAAATATGTGAGATTCAGTCATTAATTTTGATTATCATGCACAAAAATATCCCACATGAGGGAATTATACAAAACAAGAACAGGCAAAGAATAAATTATGAGTAAATGCTTGTAGGTGATTCTTCGAAGACCATCCCAAATCAATTTAGACACTCGACAACAAAAATTTAGTCCTAAAACTAGGAAAATTGAAAGGGAGCAACCAACTTGATAAAAATAAAGAAAGAAATGAATTTTAAACCAAAATAGAAATTTGTGTCTCCGAGAAAGGAAAAACTTACTGAGCTTCTTGGGGATACGAGGACAAATCGATATTTGTACGGAGGAGAGGAATCGAAGATCCGAAGGCATAGAAGACAACCCAGAGAGGCCATCAGTTCTGGAAGCGCTTAGGAGTGGTTTGGAGGAGAGAGATGATGCCATTGTAGTCAATGAAGAAGCAGAAGCAGATGAAGAAGAAGAGGAGGGAAATAGAGAGTTTTATTGGTGGGTCGTTAGGTAAACGTATAACCAGTGCCACTTGCTCACCTACCCAATTGGCCGGTACCTCCAGCCTCCATCATAGATGTTTTTTTGTTTCTTCAAGGCCAGTTCCATTTTAACTAATTACTTATTTAATAAAGCAAACTCTTTAAAAAATTTAGAATTTTAATTGATGTTCAAATATTTATTAAAATATAATAATTTATTAATTATAACATAATAAAACTAAGTCAATTATTATAATAAATATTAAAAATAATATATATATATATTTTTTTAATTTTGTTTGAAATATATATTTATCACTTTAAAAAATGACCTAATTTATTTTTAATTTTATGGTTTTTATGCAATTGTGGAGGTGGTAGGTGGGTGTCACATTAGCACTATAGGAAGAACCGATGAAGGAGCTGGTGCGGTTTGGAGTAGTTTTTGCAAATGCTTTAAGAAAGGTGATGTAATTTTTTATAACAAGTTTTAAATAAGTGAATGATAAATTATTTTTTAATTTTTACTGCAAGAATTTTTTAAATTCACCTAAGTAGAAAATGTTTAATTTTTCATTTTCATATGAGGAGAGAAAATTTATTGCTAATATATTTTTGTCTCTACTCGATAGTTTCGTAATAAATATAAATATACTTTTAGGAAGTAACTCATAATATTTTTAAAAGTTATTGTGATTTGTAAAAAATTTAGAATACCGATAAAATAATTCTAATTATAAATATTTTACACCATTCACTGTTGCACTTTCTCAAACAACTTTGTTTTTGTGTAGTTCTGTTGTCTTTTTTTAGATATGGACAATAATTTTTACAATTTTGTTTACCAAATGTGTTATCTATGAATGTAGTGCACAATAACTTCTAGAGATCTTTACCAAACACTAGTGTTATTTTTGCAAAGCAGCACAATAACTGCAGCAAAATCTCTCCACATTACAAAATCAGCCATTGATCTTGTTTACAGTTTGTAGGGTTTTTTCTTGCTCATCTGTTTTTTTTTTTTTTAAGAAGATAGAGAGAGAAGAGGATGTCAAATCTCTAGACAACTAAATTACTCTTTAACATAGAGAATGCTCCTAGTTACACGCTTCTCAATTCTCATTCTCTTTAAGAGTGGATCCATGGCCTTTCTTTACAAGTTAAGGAGTTAAGAATCAACATTTAGTGATCTATAACAACTAGCTAGCAGATATATATATATATATATAAGCAAAAATTATATACTAGTTAATTCGAAACACGAACATATAAATAAGAGCATCCAGTAATTAAACATTATGTTTTGACCAAACAAACTTAAGATTATATTTTATCGAAACATCTTCATATATATAGATGAAAATGCCATTGGTGAAAGATCCAAGATTGCAACATATAGGAGCATACAGTGTACATATAATGACTCCCGACACTAACATAATACAAGCGACGAAAACACAGTCACTTACACACGAAAAGATTATAGCAGAAAACATCAACAACAGCAAGAAAGACAGTTCTTCATAACATACAAGACTGTAGAACTCGTGAACATACTATAAGTTACATAATTGGATGAGCATCAACATCTCCCCTAGTTAAAGCCCTATGCCAACAACGACTTCTATCCATTTCCTTAGTTCCTCTTCTTATATCAGCAGCCTCAACCCCAATTCCATAAACAATTTTCACACTTGGACAAACAAACCTGAACAAGTCGAGCGATTCGTCGTCTATAAAATTGCCCAAATTACTCAAACCCAAGAACTTGACGTTCTCATTCTGCACCAATTCCATTCCAATAGCACCTTCCGTTCCTAAATCCGTGTGGCTCATCATCACCACCCTAAGCAATGGACAATTTTCATCATCACCACCCTAAGCAATGGACAATTTTTCACAAGGACTAAGAACGTCGTATTAGTCAGTTGATTAGCTCTAGTAAGACTTATGAACTTCAAGTTGATAAAATTCTCAGATAATTCAATCATGTTCTCATCACTAAGAGGCACAACCTCTTCAATGGAATTGTCTTCCTCAGATGGGCAAATGAATTCAACATTTTCAAGTACCAAACTTTCCAAGCACGGTCCATAGGTTGTCAGCAGAGAAAAAAATCCTCCAAACTAGAGGGAAACGCATGTGGAGAGACCTAGTTTTCGCAACAAAGGAAGACGAGCATTAACAATGTAGGAAACCATATTGTCTGAAAGATATACATAATCAAGATGAAGCTCAGATAACCCGGTCGCAAAAAATAGAGAGTTTTCAAAGTAGTAAGTATCAGGAAATGAAGTATCCAAAAACATTAACCCTAATTCACTTTCCTTCTCTCCTACTTTGAGAGAAACTAAATTCTTAAAATTCTTCAAAATAAACCCAATGACACCATCATGGTAACTCATAAAAACTAGTAACAACTAGTTCCTCCAAGAATTCACAGTTCATTGACAAACCAATCATAGATACTTTAGTGATACCATAATAACCAACAATGTTTAATTTTCTTAGTCTCTTAAGCTTACGTGACAAGCTCAAAATGCCATTATCACTTACACAATTCTTGTTCACCGGCTTGCTGATATCTAATTCTTCCAAACCAGGCATCGAGTTCGCTATGACCATTAGATCCATATCATGCAAATTGCCCATCTCACAACATATCAAAACTTTGAGAGAATTCTCCATGTTGGAACCGAGTTTGGAAAAAGCCATGATAGGGATAGAATGGTATCTAGAGATGTTGAGGGTTTCGAGATTCAACCCGGAAACCTCGATTTCAGAGAGAATTCTGTTGAGATTACCAGTGAAGAGATCAAGATCAATGGATTTAAGATTGGGAAATCTTTTTAGTAAATTTGGAAGTGATGGGTTGTTTTCACCACCAAAAATTTTTAGGGTTCGACGAATTGAGTTGGCGATGAAAAGAAATGGTTTGCAAACGAGAGATAAGTCTTCCAAATCATGATAGGTTTCCAGACGGTTGAATATCAGCTCCCAGCACTCCGTAGGCAAATGGATGTTGCTTTCAGTCCACGTCATGGTTTCAGAGTCAAAAACTGAGAAATGGGTAGAGAGAGAGAGACACTGAGAAAGGAACAGTGAAAATCACGCTTATATATGAAGATATTGTCTAGGGTTCTGTGAAATTTGCTTGCGGCTGCTATTTTTTTTCATTTCTATAAAATAAAAAATAAAAAAACTGATCTGGCAGATGATGTGGCACTGATGTGTCATTATATTTATCAACCATGTGTCAATATTTGTAAAGGTCCACAATATAAAAGTTTATATTAATTTTCTATTATTCTAAATTGCAAGATTATTTTGTAAAGAACAAAAAATTTTAAAAATAAAAATCTCTCTATTAACGATAAATTGTGGAAGGTAAAACCAACTTCTTTTCCTTTTAATTTTCTGTCTATATAATCAATAAAAATAATAGATTTGTATAGTTTTATATTTTACACCTTGAAATATACACACAAATAGATAACGGTGATAATGATATCGAATGTTTTTCTTGTACAAATGATTTTAAAATCTTAGCTCTTGATTTTACATGTAAACATCGTTGCATGAAAGTTACATGTATATTTATATTTATGGGACTATGATAGGTTATTTATATTCAATTCGCGCTTGAGTTAAATTAAGACTATATCATTATAATGAATATAATAATTTTAATTCATACGTTACATAAGTAATATTGGTAATGATTTAAACATTTTAAGGAAAATGATAAATAGTTAATTAATCGGCTTTCACTTAATTAAGATTAATTATAAGTTGAAATGAAAAATGTGAAAGTATTTGAAATTACATTATAATTATCATTATGATATTCATTGTTTTTATGATTTTTGTATGTTTGTCAAGGCATCGGTACATCTATAATTATTCTCTCAAAAGAATGTACCAAACCTTTCTAAAAGATGAAACTCTTATAGCTATAATATAAATAAACATACAACATTATGTAATCTTAGCAACAACAACAACAACAACAAAAAAAAAAAAAAAGAGGTGGTAAGTAACAATTTCGCTTGGAGTTGACAAAACTTGTTAGTAGGAGAATGTTCCAATCGATTTTTTGGAAGACTATGGTCTTGTTTAGTTTTTCAGTTTGTAGACATGTTAGGACAATTATTGAGCTACTACCGAAAAAGTTTCAATTTGTGATCTTGATTATAGAGGGGGGAAAAAATTATGCAAAAACGTACATCTGTATAAAAAAGATGAGATTGATTCTTACAAATAGTTTTGTCTACTAAACAACGAGTAAACATTATGTCCAACAAAACATAAACTACAATTTTATTGTAACATTCTTCTTCTTCTTTTTTAAACTTTAAACAATATTCGTAATTGGTGAAAATATATACCACTTGAGATAGACTGAAATTTTATTTTTTTTTTAAAAGTTACATTGAGACTTAAGTACACAACAAGAAGGCAGACAGCCATAAAACACAAAGTTAAACTGTACCACAGACAAATTAAGTTACATAACATAATATATATACTAGGATGATCATCAAAATCTTCCCAATTTATAATCATAAATTTGTTGAGTAGTTCATGATTAATTCATAAAATTGTTCAAATCAGTCAAACCCAAGTATTTGTTATCAATATTTTCGCATTTCGCATCAAATCTACTTCTATACTTCCTTTATTTCCCTTTACCCGTTTTGCTCATCGTCACCACCCTAATTAAGAAATGCCCAATTTTTCACAAGGATGACTATCGAATTCTTTGAAACCACCAGGAGCTAGGTGCAATTTTTATTTTTTTTTCCCCAAAGTATAACCTTTCATTCTCTTGTTTTTTATTTTCATAGTAACAGTTTGGTATAATTATAGGACGATCGTGACATTAACTATGTTGTATTGTCCTAAATGTTTAGCAGTTAAGAAATAATACTCGCATAAGATGAAAAAAAAAGATGAAGTTACACCTATTAAAGAAAAATGAGATAAAACCGTTTGCGGTTTAAACATATCCAGCGTAGGCCAGTAGATGTTGTAGTTAGAAAAGTTAACTTGGTGCAAGCGAACTAAGTTAGACGGGGTAAAGGGAGATAAAAAAAAATTATATGGGATGAAGTGCTTGAGAATGAAATAATTATTGTAGGTGTCAGTAAAATTGACACAATAGGTCAATGCAAATTGAATAAAAGAATTCATATAACCAATCTCAACTAGTTTAAAATTTAATATTAATTTTTTTTAATAACTGCCTTTAAAATACTTATTAAGATACAATAAATATAGTTTTTAAACATTACAACTTTTTTAAAGTAGTAATTTATGTATTAAATAACACTGAAATTATGATCAATTATTATAATAAATGCTATAAAATTTTTTATTTATGTTCATAAAATTTTAATAATTGTTGTTAGAACATTGGTTAGAAAACCTTTTGAAATTTAATTGAGATGAATATCTATTTTGATTTTGGTAATGTAAATTATAAGAGAAGAGATTAGAGAGAATAGATAGTCATCCAAATCAATCTCCATTGGATCTTAGTTAGAAATCAAACGGGCGACAACGTTCAACAAGCGGCCCAACCTATAAAAACAGCCCTTCTTGTCGACCTATCTGAATTGAAGTGTCTTTATAGGCTGGCAGATAATTGCCAATATCAGTTAGTTGTTTCCAGAAATTTGAGGCCCAAGATTGCAGCCCTATTGTTTGATTTCATGTGATTTGTTCATAGACATTAATAATAAGAAAGAAAATGAAAGAAAACAAAGTGATCACATAATGGGTTCTTTTAAAGCACTTTTTTTGTTTTTGTTTTTTTTTAATCTATGACACTATGGTTATCATAGTCTTAAGGAGAAAAAGGAAAAAAGAGAAATATGTATAGGGGAGGCGTAGACAATTTTTTTTTTCCAACTTACATTGCTGCTATCTAACCGATCCAGATGCCTTGACAATTTTATTAGCAAATGGAAAAACAAATACTAGGGCCATTAGGGAAAACTTTAGAGAAGACAAACCCTTACGTGATTAATATGAAAGATAAATTTCGTTTGTGAATAATGTAAACCTTCTTTTTTTTTTCTTTGAATCTTGGTAATTTTCTTTACAGATTATATATTTGTTAACCTTCACATACATGATCAACTTAAATCAATTAATAATTTATTTATTTTTATCTACAGGGCAATGAAATTGGAAAAGATAAGGAAAAAAAAAAAAGGCAGAAAAAGCAGAGTATTTTTCAGTGCTTCAAAAAGCATTATGATAATCCCTTAAAAAATTGAGATAGGATATAAGAATCTACTTTCTGAGATCTAAAGATAGTACAATATGTAAGAGCATAGCATACTTGAATAAAGGTAGGGGTCCAGCCATCCCATAATTTAAGTCATACATGTAACTGTAATTAAGCCTCTGTTTGGGTTAATTCAAGAGGGGAACAGAAGAGAATGGAGTGAAAAGAGAGAGAAAAGAATTGAATGGATTAAGACTTCAGACTTAGCGAATTCCTTCATTCCATTATAATTAGTTTCTCTCCTCTTCCACCCAAATCCCTTGGTGCAGTGAGGGATTACAAATGTGGGACCTACACAAATATAATACCCTCCAATCAACCCCTTTTCTTCCTTAACCTTCATACTAAAACTAAAATAATGTGTCATAGTCAATAAGGTATGTCCTTCAATTTTTAAGAATCTTACAGGAAATAATTTTTTTATAAATTCTCTATTTTTTTAATTTTGGCTGTGAATAATTTAAACATGCCTAAACCGAACTAAGCATACATCACTAAATAGCTCCAAAATTTTATTTTCCCTTCCTCCTTCCCTTCTTTCCTTCTTCCCCTCATTTCCATCAAAACAATTAACAAACATTAAAAATCAATGCAATGAAATCGATAGTTTAATTTTCCCATGAAATCTTTAAAGGTGGTCCCTCTTCTTTTTGGTTGCTGACCAATGTCCTTTTGTATTTTCTTGATCTGCTTTGATCGTATACTATATTCCCTGCAAGCCAATAGAAACGAGAGAGAGAGAGAGAGCAGGGTGGTCCAGTAGTACTAGTGGGTTCGTATGTGTATATGAGATTCCCCTTCCCTTTCCCATGGTAGCCATAATGATAATCCTCCTGCAACAATTGCACTTTTACTTTCCCTAGAATCCATAAATACATACATACATTAAAATACCTCCTTTTCTTTCTTCAAGCCCTGGCCAGACATGTGTGACTCTGTGTGTGTGTGTGTGTTTTTGTCAGTTTGTCTATCTAGCTTGCTATCAGAAAGAGACTGAGAGAGAGATCATTCATCATAGACTCTAAATTAAAGAGAGACAAAGGTATGAACGCATTTTAGTAGTGGACAAAAGTACTACGTGTGTTGAGTTGATCGATCATGAGGTCCGTCTACCCTAACTGCTATGGGAGATACTAAATAAGACTAAGCGTTTATATATGCACTATATATACTAACATGCATGGATTTTGATTTGCTTATTGCAAATTTTAATCACTAGTTAACAGAGATGATAATTTGATTGACAGTTTGATTCAATCGAATCAATTTTTCTTTGATATATATAGAATTTAAATGAATCAGGTTTAAAAAATTCATGTATAAGTACGAAATCATATTTTTACAAATAGAAGATAATATTGATTCTGTACTTTTGGATTTTGACTATTATTAATTGTCGATTCAAATAATAATTTAAGAACTATATATATTGGATCAGCTCTTGGACCGATTTGGTCCAACCATGTCTACTAATTAGCTTAGAATTAAAGAAAAACAACTTATTGTTACTCATAGAGGCAATATTGTCCTTTGCTTATTATAAAAATTGCATTATTAAGAATAAAATAATTTGAATTTTTTTTTTTCTAATTGAATATTCAGTACCTTGTAATTTTATTTAAAAAATATTTTAAATATTAATTATTATATAATTAATTAAAATATAATAAGTACCTTGTAATTTTATTTAAAAAATATTTTAAATATTAAATATTATATAATTAATTAAAATATAATAAGACACTCATTAAAAAACCGCTAAATTATTTAATAATATTTACTAGTAGTAATGTAGACTATATATAGAGTAATAAATTTTTTTGGAAAGCTAACAATTGGGAAGGTAATGCATGCACCAAAATAATTGTGAAGAAACAGATTCTTATTGTAAAAAAAGATAATTCTCTTCTCCCATACTTAATTATTATTACCTTTTTTATCATAAACATTTACAAGGAAAATAATACAAAATCAAATCTATACAAGGAAGTAATTCAAATTTAAAGGAAAACATGAAAGTAATTAAAATACAAAATCAGAGCTATAAAACAAAATGGAGTGTTACAAAAGGAAAGCTATAATAAAGGGAAATTAATTAATACAAAATAAAATCTATCCAGGGAAAATAACTAAAACAAAATTTGAAGATGCATATTTCCTAGAATCAATGCAAAATTTGGGAAATAATTAATACAAAATCAAAGCAAATATAAGAGAAATAAATCCAATCAACTTGTTGTTAGCAAAACCGATAAAATCACATCCTCAATTTATCAACCACCAAGATTAAAATTTTGAAATACTTATGGTGATATTTTTCACTAATAATTCTTTTCTATAAATGTCTAAATCACTAGCTAATATTCTCCTTTTACTTTGGAGTTTGGACAAATAAAAAAAATAAAAACTCACATAATGTGGCTAATTAGCCAGAAATATCCTCATAAAATCCCATGAATTAAGAGAATTTGCCACAATATTATGACATAATCTCTTCTTCTTTTAAAGCCATTGTTAAAATCAATCTGTTAATGCTACATGTAAATTTTTGTTACATCCATGTTACCATTGGGTAAAAATCAAAATCAAAATCAAAATCTGATTTTTACTTTTTTACCGTTTCTTGTGGCATCTTTTGATATTTTTTTTTCCTTATTCCCCACGATTCCTCGTTTCATGTGAAATGAAATGATTACCATTTTCATGGAAGCAAACATGTGAGAGATGAGTAAATGGAATATGTTTTTACTCCAGAACCCAAAATTCCATTAATTATTCTCTGAAAATAATTATAAACATTGGACTACATCACATCATGTAAGTAAAACCCTAAAATTCATATATAAAGAAGAAGATGAAATTGGTAGCAATAAGTTAAAAGGTAGTACCTTCCATTTGCTCAGTATTCATGTGCTTGAAAAACTGCTAAATTAAGCTGTAACATTGAAAATGACAATGCTGTGTTCATGAAATAAGACCTAGACTACTTACTTGACCACAAAATAGTCTGCTCGGTAGAAAATTAAAAAATAAAATAAATTGTAATAGCTAGTTCTATGAATTGTTGGAGAGGAAAAGAAATTGGAGGAAAGGAAAGGAAAAGAATGGCTTCTTCACCTTCTAATTTCCATGAATATGAATGATATACGACATGGAATTATATGCATGGCTCCTCATACGCCATCCACGGAGGCCATCGATTCTCCGGTGGGCTCTGCAAATGGCATACAGGGAGCCAGGCACATACACATATGATGCATATGATGATGATGTGTTGCTAGCTAATGAAAAGAAAATGAAAGATTTGTATAAAAAAATTTGTGATTTCATCAATTCACCATCTCCACCATGATAATTGAGAGTTTGTATGTATGTAATCTATTGATGAAGTGCATAACCCTATGAAATACATGATGATGTAGAGTACAACTTGTTCATGAGAAGGATGAAGAACAAATCTATGTTTAGAGAGAGAGAGAGAGAGGGGAAGAGAGAGGATTTGAAGGGAAGGGGAGAGGGAGGTATATAAAGAGGAGGAGAGGGGGGAGCGGGGGAGATCTATTGGAGATATATGGTGAAGTAGATAGCTATATAATATAGCTAGCTAGCGAGCTAGGTCATAATCAAAATAGGGGTTTCAAATCAAAATCAAAAAAGTACCACACAAATCCTAGTGAATTGGCATAAAACAAGCAAACCAATGGGCTAAACAATAAGATTAAGGTCTGCCTAATTATAGCGGGCGAGGTTTTGTGAGGGAAACAAGGAGATTGTGGGGTTCTTGGCCTTCTCTCCCTCTCCTCTCTAAATATAGATACAGAGAGAGAGAGAGAAAGGGAATGATGGGTTTGGTTCAAGGGTTGGGTTACTAACCACGCAATTTCCTAAGCTAACCTTATGGTGTTTGAAATCTCCTTTTCTGGGTCGTAAAGCTAAATTTGCTTTTCGCTTCTCTGAACACCATTTTGTCTGGGAGTGTTTGGAAGACATGGATTCCTCATCACCTTCAACTTTTTTTCTTTAAATAAAAATAAAGTTAGTAATAAAGGAAAAAAGAAGAAATATATTACCATAATGTGTACCATCTTTTTCTTTTTCTTCCATCACTTCCTTCTTTAGACTATCTAACTTTTTTTCTCTTTTTATAATAAATATTATATTTTATTACTATAAATTCATTATAATACCTGTTTGTTTCAAGGAGGGATTGGCATGCACTAAACCTTTTCTGATTAGAGTTTAGAATAGTTTTGGTCATCTTGCTACCTAATTCACTTTTGTTTCTGTCCACACAGATAGAAACTTTAATAATATATATTTTGCTACTTCCTCTCTCATTCTTCTTCTTTAATTTCCTCTTTGCTATAGCATGCTGCTATTATGTATTCATGACTTCCAAAAAGTTTTTACCATGCATAGGTTCTTATGTGGAAAATTTGTCGATCAATCAATTGTTTTTGACTTCTAATAGATATTGTTTTAGGTGGTTAAAAGTTATTGTTTTTCAAATTTCTTGAATGAGTGTTAATAAAAACATTTGTTAAGATACAATAGATACTTTGTAATAGAAGTAATAATTTATTTAGAATTTTTTTAATTAGTTTGTTAAGGTACAATAGACATAAAAATTATCAAGATACGTGTTTAGAAATTTATTTGTATTTAATATGGTAAAGGGATATTTTGTCACTTTAACAATATTTTAAATATCAATTATTATATTTAATGCACTTAAAAATCTCCCTAAGAATACTCGTAATTAATTGTATAGCGTTAACTACGGCAATAAATACTTTTAAGAAAATCATATATGTCACCTTAATAAATAGAGCACCCGTTAAGAAAAAAAAAACAGAAGACATTGGTCGTTAAGAAATGTGATTGCTTCTATTCTCAACCAAAAAAAAAAAAAAAAGAGAAGAAAGACAAAATGATGTAGATTGTAGATTGTAGATTGTAGATTGTTAAATCAAAATCAAGTTTATCATAGCAATTTAAGTACAATTGAATTCTCCTCCTAAAAAAATGTAATTAAATTGAAAAATTTTCACTGAATTTCTCTTCCAGGGTGATATAATTTCTAGATTGATTCTCTTTATTTTAGCTTTCTTGATTTGCTCCGATTATTGTAACGAATTAATTTTCCTAGCTTTACCAATTAATTTGCTCTTTCTAAATATAATAAGTTTGACTTGTTTAACAAATCTTCTATTAATTCTCCATTATTCTCTTTATTAATTTCCTCAATCATCTATGATGATCATGTACATAATTTACACCCTAAAGGGTTGGTCTGATGGTCAATAAAATATATTACATATATTGATTTTTGGGATTCAAATCTTCTTAAGATACTATTGGGAATAAAATTCTTAAAAAATTTCTAGTTTCAACGTAAATAGTATGCTTTTGACTGTACTGAAAAATAATTAATCAAGATGGACGTAAACTAGCCAGACACACCTAATAGCTAAATAAAAAATATATAAAATCTTTATTTAGTTCTGATCAAAATCACAAATAAAAAATTGATAATTTCAATTCAAAATTTATAAAGACCTAGAGCTAGCATACTCTTCATATTTAGGTGTAGAGTAGTAAAATTGAGGAAAAATGGAGAGAGAGCTTAAGAAATTAGAAAGTAGAAAATGGGAGACAGCAAGGACTTTTATGATTTGATTTACTAAATTGACGGAACTGATCTTGTCATTTGAATACTGAAACTGCTTTTTTCTCTTCTTTTTTTTTTTTTTTGGGGAGGGGGGGTTGTGGGTACAAACTGCTTTTCAAAAGAACCTACAAGTGTATAAGAATAATCTTGAAGCAAGCTAGCTAGCACATATACATTCTAAATTTTTTGACACATAATATCCTTGACTGGCTTTTGTTCTCAAAAGGTATAACATTCAAACCCATGATACCATCATATCAGACAATAGTAATTATAAATCAAAAAATCTTAAAACAAAAGAAGAACATTTCATCTACCCTATAATCACGTTTACAAGGGTCCCTCTAAGAGCACGTCGGTTATTAAAATTTGAAACTTTTACTTTAAACTTTCATATTGAAATCCACTTATTAAGATATAGGTAGGTGAGATTTATGAGAAAAATACATCGATAGATAATTGTCTCTCTTGTTATACGACTTAAAATTTTATTAATTTATTTTTATGAATTTAAAAACTATCGAACATAACACAAAATTAAATATGAAGCTAGTGATTACATATATCTTTTCCAATAAGTATATTTATTTTGTTGTCAATTTGTTTTCTTAGTGAGTTATTTATAATATTTAATAATTATCTAAAGAATTTCAATCATTTTTTATTTTTATTTTTTAAAAAATAAAAAATTCCCCTTTTCTCTTTTTGATAACATGATTCATTCTATTTATCATCACTCTTCTATAATTCTTTGCTTCATGGTGTTACTAATAAGACTGTAATTAGTTGCACCTTCATTTTGACATGGATGTACACTATATAAGCAGCCAAATGGTTTAAGCAATTGTTCTACTGAATAGTCTACATCTTCAACAGAATCTTCAGCTGTCAAATTTTTGGCCACCAATAGATTTTAGGGTTGACAATGAAAGAAAAACATGTGTCAGGTTCATCTCTATTTTCTACCTTTTTGTTTATTAATTTGTTGCACTTTCTCTATTTTCCTTCAATTTCTTTTTAATTTGTTTATAGCACATTGATAACTAGCAAAATATGATAATTTGGATTGTTTTCTCCTTGGTATTGTGGTTTCACAATTGCCCACTTAAAAATATACGATGATATAAATTAATCAATATGCACATAAACTTACTCCAATATTATTGACCGCTATTAAAAAAATATATAAAAAATCATAAGAAAATAATTAAAAATTAAGTTATGTTAGGATGACAATATGTGATATTTAATTGAGAATAAATAGTATAAATAGATAGTAATATTCAGCTTTATTTTTATACATCTCCACCCCTATATACAAAGAAGGAAAAGAAAAATATCACTTTTCTTTGACAATTTCATCTCTAAAAAATTACATGAAAGTTGAGATAGTGATAATTGATAATGCATTTAAATTCATATAATAAATTTGTTAATCAATTAAGCTTAACCATCTTCTTTTGTTGTCATCACAGTCACATTGCTATGCTTTTTTTTTTTTATAGTTTCATAACCAAAAATATTTTTATAAGAATAAATAGGCTTATGATCAATCCAAATGAATAATTGCCAAGTTAAAATATCAGATAGGATAATGTCTAGTTATTGTTCAGTTAAATTGGAAAAACGTATAATATAACAATAATATGACTTGTAACAAAAAAAAAAACTTTCGTTGATGACTTATTTATCATGTCATCTAAAAGGAAAAGCTTTTAAGTAAATTAAAGTGGTTTACCGTACGCCGACCGTTAGCTAAGTAATTAATATAACACATTCGTTTACTAGTATTTTTTTTTTCTTTTTTACCTAAAGTGGCTATAACTTACTCTTAAACATATTAGCTTATGAATAAATTAAAAGATTCATTCTTTTTTATCAATATTACATGTCTATAAAAACAAATGGCCTCTATACCTTGACATATAGAGTCTATATGTCTTTTGCATAAATTTCTTGGTTTACAAACTAAATGCAATTAATAATAAGATTTATCTAACGTGTGTCTAAAGAGCACTTGTTAAGCATCTATAAATATAGAGTTATAATATTTATTATAGTAGTTAATCATGATTTCTGTATTATTTATTGCATAAATAATTACTTGCAAAAAAATTCAATTTCTAATGACTATATTTATTGTAGCAAAGAAAATTCTATAATTTAAACTTTCATTCCCACTTTATATCAAGCAATTCCTACTCATGCACACACTATTTTTCTTACTATAATTTGAAAAGAAAATTAGTGTTACATATTGAGAGAGAGTTAGTGCTATGTGCACTGCCCGGTGAATGAAAAAGTATAAAAATATAATAATTTTGTTTTTATCTTCTATATATATATATATATTATATATATTCACCTTTTAAGATTGAACGATGAAGAAGAAATTTGATGGTTGCTTGATGAGCTTTGGCTTCGTAAGTGTTGTCCAAGGATACATTACAACATCACTTCAGCCTCTATAACAATAACAAATGCATGACAAGATAAAAGAAGAGGCAATGGCCGGTGTTTAATTCTATTTATTAATTCTTCTTCATTCACTTCTTTATGGGGTTTAGTGCTGCTTAGTGCTTACTGCTTACCCAGGTTTTGTCCCCATCATGTTGGATGTTTTATATTTATATATATATATTTATATAGATCAGAAAATCATGTAACTGTTCATCCTAACTTTAAACATAAAGTCATAAACAACTACCTGCCCCCCCCCCCCCCCCCCCCCCCCCCCCCCCCCCCCAACCCCAAAAGAAGCAAACTATCTAGTGTATATAGTCAGGTCTTATGTGTCTACATGAGTAGATGATATTGTAGTCAGGTTGGATCATATGATTCGTTATAGATATAATTCATATTAAATTGGATCAGATCATATTCATATTGTTACATATTGCTATGTTCATATATAAAAACAAATAAAAAAATTAAGAAAATACAAGATAAGTCTAATTCAGATATAATTTCAAATTTGATTCATATTAGGTACATATTAAAGTCTAATTTTAAGCAATCTAATCTCTAATTATATGTTATTTTACGTTGATTATCAATTTATCAAGAAAGAACCAAGAGAATCGAAGAAAAAGGGAACTATCTTAATTCGAAGGGCCAGTTATCATCCTTATGTCAATATTTAATTAGCTAGCTAGTCAAATATCAAAACTGAGTTAGTACAGTTCACTCTCTTACACAAAATATTTTAATTAACAAGTTCATAAAGTAAATCTCAAATACTCAAATGGGATACATAGAAAGCAGAAACATTATTTTAACATACTTCTTCAGTACATAAGACCATCAGAAAAGTTAAATCACATGGACAATAAGTAATGAGTGTAGGGAACAACATATATGAAACTGAAGGACAAAAAGGAAGAAGATGAAGAGGAAGAAACAATAGTAGAGATTAAACAATTCTTCAAACTAAAGCATCAGTCAAAGAAATTAATTAAAAGATACAGAAAGAACACCCATTTGCACACTTGGAATGCATCATACAATTCTTTATTCAGCTTCTATAGTGTACTTCACCAAAAAAAGAAAAAAAAACTGGTATGGTGTAGAAAAAAAGAAAGGCTGCAAAATTTTGGTAAGAGTAAGTAAGAGCTTCCCTGGCCTTTGGCTTCCCTTTCCTTGTATGTAGAAAAATGTAAATTATTAAGAAGAAAAGAGAAAAGCACTTGTCTAAAAATGGTAAAGACTTTATCGTGTAGAGTGTTGGAAGCAACAAGTGTGGGAATCCTGGTGTCAGATTTTGAATTTATTAGTCTCTCTTTCTTTCACTCTCTCAACCCTTGGTTTTGTGCATTTCTCAGTGCCTCTGTGCATTTTGCAGTAGTGTGTTTGCATGCTTGTTCTCTCTTTCCCTCTCTACCTCTTTCCATTGGTGTTTGTATCTAAATGTCTCTCCCGGTTAGATTCTACTCCACCCCCTCTTTCCTTCATCCTCTAAATTTTTTGTGTTTTTATTAGTTTACTACAATACAAAGCTTGACTGACTGGTATTTTGTAAGCTTCTTCTTCTTTGCTTCTATACGCCTCGAATTGCACGCAAGCCCTCTCAACCACGCAGCTATTGGTATTTGTTACAAGAGGATGATGAGGTTTGTTGCAGACAGTCATGTGCTGCGCAGCTCTGTTTTTCTCTCTCTGTCTCACTCGCTCATATACACAAACACGTAATGGGTTTGAAAAGGGTTATATGGGTTTAAACTTTAAACTTTTAATTACTTGTTGCTTCTTGGATTTAACACAAATCAACACGCATGTTACAGTGGTTGTGCCCTCCCAATACCATAAGGCCACAATCCTTTTGCACACTATGCTTTGCTCGTCTTTTGAGAGAAAAAACATGTTATGTGTTTAATTATACATTCCTTGCCGTTTCTGATAGTAAGCACTTTTTAGGTCCATTTGGTTTGGTGATAAGGTGATGGTGATGATGTTGTTTTTTTAATTATGTGTTTAGGTTATTTAAAAATTATAATTTGTGATCGTGAGAAATAAATTTGCATCTAAATTAAAAAATATTTATTTATTTATTATGTTATAAGATTAACTATTTTTAATTCAATTTTAATTACAATTAAATTATTTTTATTCAGTTTTAAATTTTAATTGAAATAAAACTCTTTTTTTATTCATTTCTAATTCTAATTAAACTTTTTTTATTTTTTTTATTTAGTTTTAATTTTTGAACATTGGAGGGACAAGATTGAAATTTTAAAAAAAAGCTAATGGAAAAAAATTCAAGTCACAATGTTGGTCGGACGAGGGTGAAATTTTTCTAAAAGTTGAAGGGAAAAAAAAAAAGGAAAAATAATCAAATTATTTATCATTGGAGGAACAAGGTGGCCATTTTTTAAAAAGTGGAAGGGTGAAAATGAAAAAAGAAAGAAGGATAAAGTGGGGATTTATCAAAAAGCTAAAGGAAAAATGAGGAAAAAAAAATTTAGGGCTCGTGACCCAAAAAAGCCCCTTGGGCCGCTTCTCGGATGTGTGGCTGCAGACCTCGCTAGATGCGACTAGCTGAATTGTTCATGGCCACAGGCCAGGGTCCTGGAAAGCCTGACACATGGCCCGGACTAGAACCCGAGCGGGCCCATAAATGTCAATTGTGCTGATTGTTGATGCCTCAAAACCCTAACATCCTAATTATCCTCCTCATGTGAATACTGGTTGTTTATCACGTGCCGTGAGCATGATGGCTAGTTTTGGTTTTCAAATTGTTACTTATAGTTATAGCCAAATATTTAATTTGTGTGTATAGCTCCGCTCTCTTTTCTTTAATAGAAAATGAAATCATACATAATAGAGTTTAATTTAGTGGTGTCTGGATCAACATGATATTTGACTAAATCATAAACAAATTCAATTAGAATTCATGATTATGAAATTTGAGTGACAAAATTTGACACTTATAAGTAATGATTATCATATTTAAATTTATTGTTATTATTCAAATCATCGAATAATAACACACTAAATAGAAGTGTCTTGTTCAGTAGATGTTATATAATCTAACAAACAAGGATATGTAAATCCTTATTTAAGAGTAAGACCCCACAATTATGTCCATGTAATAGAACCAATCCCAACAGTTCTAGCAAATTATCAGTGATGCAATTGTCAATATCTCTCACAAAGCCCTAGGGCTAACTAGGATTGTCCAAAGCAAGCCCATCAGAATTGAGTTTAATCCAGCCCTGTAGTGGGAGTTTAATGAGCTAAATAGTGAAATGATTTTTGTCTTCTAGTCTTCAACAAGTTGGCCTAAAAAAACAAAGCATTTATGCAAAGCTCACGCTTCTATGAGGAAACAGCAAGACATGTAGTATTCCAAAGGAGTTGCAGAGAAATCAAAGGTTACCCTGGAATTTTATTTTTTTTGTAAGTTTTGTGCCTTTACAGTTGCAATAAAATGAGTTTAAATATACTAGTATATGGTTATAGAGATATCTGGATGTAATCATGGCTGAAGAATCTGATAAGATTATCTGTATAGAAAGAAATAAGTAAATTAATTTGAAGTAAATAATAGATGATAAAGACAATAGGATCATTTGCGTAACATCTATTTTCTTGTTATTCTTCAAATCTTAAAACTAAGCCATGATGATTGTACTAACTTAGTATTTGTAGTAAAGGATTTATTAGTTTTTTCAATGACAAACAGATTAACTTTAAGAGTTGATCCTGGCTTACAAATTTAAAATTGAATGCTACTCATCTGATATTTGAGTTTGAATGTTAATTTTTTGTACCTGAAAGTGAGAGAAAATTAAGAAATGACCGACTCATTAAAGCTTAGGGAAGTGTACTCTTGTGGAGAGCAGGGGAGTGAGAGAGAGAGAGAGAGAGACTGATGTTAATGTGTGCATGAAAATTATCAGAAGCCACCTCAAGCATCCACAGCAAATCCAATTCCAATTAGTAGCTTCTCTGGTTGTTTTGGAGTTATATTTTCATTGTTCATGCAATGTTATAACTAGCTAGTAAGATTTCAAATACTGCGTGTGTTGCAATGAGTATTTCACATTTGTCACATCAGCCGATGAACCTTCTCTTTCATCTTCATGCAATCACGCATTCACCGTTCACTTGTCATGAGCTTGCTCTCACTTCTGATGCTGCTGATGACACAGTGATCTCTACAAAGTAGATAGGTGCACTTCAGACTTTCTTTCTTTTTGTTTTGGGAGATTTATCTAGATGGGATGAAAGTTGCAACGAGTTTTTTTGTATTATACACATAGTAACTGAGAACCTTTTGTGATACGTTTCATGCTTAATCAGCTCCTTATAATGATGCTTCCTGGACTGAGTTTTGGTAGATATGAAATTTATATCATCTACTACACCACAATTAGGTGAAACAAGTTAATTGGTCCTCGGCTATGCTCACTAATTATATAAATAACTAAATGGGTACATAGGTAAAAGTCTGATTCTGAAGTTGTAATTGAAGGTCAGACCTTGCGGGTGCTTTTGAAAATTAAAAATTTGACGGCAAGAACTCCATAGTTCAAACAAATAATATCAACTTAAAATTCAATTGCACACCATTTACTTTACGAATTGGTTTTCAGTATTCTTTCTCTGCAACTAGATCAAGAATTACAGTAGTACTGGATTTGAATGGAGGGAGAAGTACGTATTAGTTTAGTAACAGAATAATTCTAAGCTTTAATTACACACAGAAATATCAACTTCTGATTCATTACAAATTGTTACATGGAGTTTTACAGGGGGGTGTAACTAAGATTTGCATTTTCAAATTCCTCTGGGGATAATGACATCCCCAATGTTGTTGTGCCATGGATCAGCCAGGTGAGTAGCCAAGTTCTCCAATGGTCCAGTACCAGGGTAAGCTAATTGTTGAACAACGAATCCCACAAAAGCCAACAATGCAAGTCGCCCTATATATCAAACAAATATGAAATAACAATCTAATTAGCCTTTCTGAAAACAGTTTTTGTACCAAATTGTAGGTGGTAGCTCAAAGTTCTTACCATTCTTAATCTCTTTGACTTTTAATTCCTCAAATTTAGCAGGGTCCTTAGAGTAGCCCAAAGGATCGAAAGCACCACCCGGGTACTTCTTCTTTTCGGGGTCCTTCTCCATGCTGCGTTGGTGCTCAACAAAGGCGATGGAGAGGAATTCAATGACCAAAATGGTAGGAAGGGTGCCCCATGGAACAGGGTTGCCAAGGTAAGTAGCTTGACCTCCTGGAACTGCAGCCCATTCTTGAGCTTGCACCCAATTGCCTAAACCCAAGGCCTCAGGTATCAAAATCCCTGGCTGCAAAATATATGAAAATTAAACGTGGGCACAATTTATTCAACCTTCAAAAAAGTAAACTTTACAAAAGAGAGAATGAAAATCCCTTGAACATATTGGATGACCAAATTCACAGTATCAAATTGTTGTGTCTGGATCCAAAGAGTTTATGGCAAATTGCTCAGAGATCCTATACCATCTATGACAAACTTAAATCCTCTGTTTTTGGTATGAGTTTAGTCCCAAACTTGGTTAGAACAAAAAATTAAGACACACCAAGTAGATAAAAGTTTACAAGCTAAGTAGGGGTCATGGAATCAAAATAAATGTCAGATTTTGAGGTGGATCAAATTGCTAATGTAAGTTGGTTACAGAGTAAATCTAACGACTGGGTCTTCAAAAAAAAAAGAAACTTACAACAGCAAGCATAGCCCATCTGCAGTGAATGAGTTCAGACTCTTTGAATCTCTCAAGGTTTTCAGGTACTTCACCAAGGCGCAGCGGGTCAAATCCAAAGTCACTGAAACACAAGCACAACATATATGTCAGAAAACAGTGATAAAACATAGACCACAATTAACCAAATCACTCATCCATACCCAGGTGCTGAGCCATCAAGGTATGGTGGTCTTGGCTGGCCAGGCATCCACTCAGCAGACATTGTGAATCTGCTGGATGCATTTGAACCAAAACTAGGAAGTTGGGTTGCGGTGGCAAATTTGGATTTTGTTGAAGAAAGAACTGATGGGAAGGCTGTGGTGGTGGCAATGCCACAACTCATCAATGTGTTTGAAGCCATTAATTCTCAGAATTGGGGATGGGTCTCTGAATTCTGAGAGTGGGTTGTAATGGAAGAAGAGGTAGTAAGGGAATGGTACAAGTAGTGGTTGTAATAGTATTTGCAAGTGGGATATAGAGAATCCAAATGTGGATTTCCATTGGTTGATGATGCTTGCTTCTGAGTTGTTATTGGTCCACGTGATATTTGGTCATCCAATTTATTGGTAGTCTTGATGGAACATCTTGTGGATATATCATCTATTCGTGAAATTTTGCAAGGTGGAGGTTTAATGGTTGGGTCCAAAAAATCAACTAGTATGTCGTTCTAAATGTTGAAAAAAATTGCTCTAAATATATGTTGATGAAAAGTTTGAGGTTGGAAATGCAACCAAAGAAAAGCGTTTGAAAATGGTACTTGGTTCAGTATTACCTCCTACTTTAGAATAATAATTAACTGTAAATTAAATTAAATTACTTAAGAATAATAAAAAAACTACAGATTCTTAATATTTTATTTCTTAATAAATACTCACTTTCATTTACATACTAACTTCTCTTTTCATTTTAAATAAAAATACTTAAAATAATAATTTTATACTTTAAAAATAAATTATTTAATATGTGACTATTTTTATTTTTATTTTGGCCTGGCAGCTAGTGACTACTGAAATTCTTAAATTTTGTCCTTAATGCCACCCCCCTAACCTTGTTTTTTGAGTTGCAATAGGCATCGTAATAGATCGCTTTAAAATTTATATGATTTGAATTAAAATTTGATATAATTAGACTAACGAATTAAATTAACATCTTCTTCGATCATTGAGTTCTTAGGTTTTTTTTTTCAAAGTAAAATAAATTTCAACTCTTGAATATAAGGGAAAGATATAGAAAAACACCAATAGAATTCAAATGCAGGTGAATAACAAATTAAAAATATTTTTTTTTATTAATTAATATAATAATTAGTTCATAATTTAAAATTCTTTTAGAATTTGTTTCTAGTTTACAGTATATAATAAAACTGATCTTGAAGTATTATAGCCTGTCACATTAGTATTTGTTATTGTTGATTTTGTTATGGGAGGTGTTTGAGGAGGTGATTCTTTGGCATGAATTTTTTAAATTAATTATGAAAAGGAAAAAAATGAGAGATATTTTAGTAAATGGTTAAAGATCATTTATTCCTTTTTACTTTTCTCCATTTTCATTGTTTAGTATTTTAACTTATTAGCATAGTCAATAAAAAACTTATACATTTTCTTATTCACGTGTTCTTTTCTTCTATTACTTAGCTTAGCTGACTCTTTCTATTCTTGACTATTTTCATGTCTTCGTGAATTTATAAGAAATTGAAAAGTTTTTAATATGATAATTAGAGAAGAAGGAATAAAAGAACTATAAATACCTTTGCTAGCCTGTCTCTTGATCATCCTCTATCTTTTGGTGGATATTTTTGATTTTCTCAAACTCCGATAATCGATTTTATGAGATTACTAATTTGATTAAAGATAATGTTTCAAGTAATATGATATTGAAAAAGAACGAAATTCAATGCCTTGAAGCAGCTAAAAAAATATTGTCTGATAGGATTATTGTTATTTGGGATAAGATTTTCATCATTCGTCCACGTACTCGCAATTTTTTGGTTGATGATATCAATTATTTTTTCATCATTGAAGATGCCTATATTAATTATCTAAATAGTTAAATTTAGATTATATCATCATCAATTACATAAAAAAAATTGTACTATGAATATGGAATTGAAGTAATATTCTAATTCCTCTCCCACTGTCGGGAGAGGAAACTAAGGAATGTATTTTGGGAGCTAATAGAATATGAGTGAGTATTTTTTTTTTTTGCAATAATTTTTTAAATTAATTACAATATTTAATGAAAATTAATTATGAAAGAGAAACAAAAGGAGATATTTTAGTAAATGATTAAAAATAATTTATTTATATTAATTTTTATAGTTTAGTATTTCAATTTATTAATATAATAATTATTGTCCAATTGAATTATTGTTATTATGGATAAGATTTCAGGCATTCGTCCACATATTTCTCAATTTTGCAGTTGATGATTTCAAATATTTTATTTTCTATTAAAAATGTCCTACATTGATGAGTTAGCAATTAAATTTAGATTCAATCTCATCGACTTCATGAAAAAGTTTGTATTTGAAGATGAAATTGGAGTAGCCTTCTAATTATTCTCCAACAAGCAAGAGAGAAAATTATAGGAGTTATTTGGGGTGATATAATGTGAGTGGGTTCTTTTTATAGTAATTTTTCAAATTAATTACCAGAAAGGAAAAAATAAGAAATATTTTAGTAAAGTGTTAAATATCATTTATTCATTCTTATTTTTCTCTATTTTTATAATGTATTCATATAATTTAGTAATTATCACAATGTAATATTACACCAAGGTTTTAACTAAATTTTACTCTATCAAATTATATTGTATTTACTTTTTTATTTTTGAAATAAAATAAAAATAAAAAAATTATTATTTACATTTTATAAGAAACACCAATGAAGAAAAAAAAAATAAAAATATTATTTTAAAAGTTATAATCTAATAAAATATACCACATATTGGCTTCATTAAAAAAATATAAATCAAATAATGAAATCAATAATGAGTTATAATATTATACTCTCACAAATTGAAATAATAATAATAATAATAATATTAAAACATAAATTAAGTATATACATCATATCGTGCATCGCAAAAGACAAATTTATCCCGTATATAATATAACAGTTACTCAATAATTAAGAAATATCAACAATGATAATAAATCTCCTATCTTCACCAATTAAAACGAATGCATAATATTTCGTAAGTTGATACTTGATCATTATAATCCAAAAACATAAATCATCACACATATCAATAATTGATTAATATTTATGAATATATAATATAAATCATATTAATAATAAATGACGTCATAAATAGTTAATCATTAAAATGATTTTTATTATAAAAAGAAATTTATATTACATTAATCAAACATCTATTAACAAATATATCCATCAAACGACGAAATTCAACCTTATCTATCATATTGTCCCAGCAGTTAAAAGTGCGTTATCTCTGTCTCTCAGTTTCCACCATGTCCACACACAACACAACTACAATACACAGCATTTGCATTTCACTGCCGTGGAGTTGTGCCCACCATTCGTTCACGCTTCTCTACCATCTTCTTCACGATTATCACTGCCAACTACCAATTTATCAACTAAAATGGTTAATATTTTATTGAATTAACGATTTTTATTTAAAACAAATTGACTTTCATTGACTCATTTTTATACACGAAGCTCCTCTCTGTCACTCGTCAATTATGGCGACGGCAATGGCATCGCCGTCGTCAGTACCCATCTCAGTGATGGATTCTTTGCGGGCCATCAAAACGAGGGCGAGGAGTGAGCAAAAGCAGAAACGAGCTGTGGGAAATTTCAGTCATTTGGCTCAGGTGGTTCGCAAAGACATGGAATTTCTGAAGGGAGGAATTACTAGAGGTATTGAGTGGGCAAACGATGCCTTGCATATTCCGCAGATTTCGAGGACACTAGACGACCTGTTATGGCTTCGTAATCTCGAAGATCCACTGGCTCCTCCATTAACTGCTACTTCGTGGCCTCAACCATCTTATCCAGGTTAGGAAAAGCTTCTTGCATGCATTCTTACATATTACTAGGTGCGGTGAAGTGGGTAACTTAAAGTTTTACTGGTTTTGTTGATTTTGTTGATTATGAGCAAAATCATTCAACTGGAATGAGTGTGGGAAATTATTTTATTCTAGAGTGAAAGAAGTTTTGGACTTGAAGAATACAGTTGGGAAAAGGGAAATAGAAAATTTTGGTGCACTGCCCAAATTTTATAACTATCGAATTGGATTGGTTTATATAGAGAATGTAATACATTGGTCTTACTGACCAAACGGTTATGAATGAGGGTGGGTCTGGATACACTCCTGTTTTATCTTTTGGTTGATAAGTAAAATTCTAGAGAGGCGCTATATATTTTTTGCTTAGTAATGACAGAGCTACATTTGTCCACACAATTTTAAGGTCGAAGATTTAGAACCACTGCTTAACCTCCATTCAAGTCTGAACCATACTTCAAATTTCCCAGGCACCTTCACAATGAAATATAAACTTAAGGACAAGGACATATACAACTACGTCTGAGAGTGTATTGCAGCAAGGGATTGCTTCATTATATTTCCCTTTCATTTTATGCATGTATAAGAGAGAGCTTATAGAGTATTGACCATGGAATCCAGTATGGCTTGTGGTGTTAACTGGATTTCTCATCTCTGGCAGCACTAACTGGTGTAGATTTGCTCATGGCTGATCTCAAGGCCTTGGAGGCATATGCTGGTTATTTGTACTATATGTCTAAGATTTGGTCTAAGCCACTTCCTGAAGCTTATGATCCGCAAGATGTTGCTGACTATTTTAGCTGCAGGCCCCATGTGGTGGCCCTTCGTCTTCTGCAGGTAGTTTAATAGACCAAATGTAAACATTTTAGAATTCTATGGTTGTGCCTCTAGTCATGATAAATTGCTTTGTTGCTTGTAAGTTCTCACATTTCTTGAAGACATTTCCTTTAATTGTGTTTTATTTTCAAGAAAAAAATGAGACATTTCCATGTTTTGGTCTATCTTGTTCTCCTCACACAAGTAGTAAAACTTGTTTGCGTAACTACCATCTGTAATATAATGCAGTTAAAAGTTTGGAACATTTAGTCTCTTTCATTTTACTTTGTAATTGAACAGAGGTTGCTTCCATGCTTGATTCCAACATTATTTGCTTCTTGGTCCATGGGCTCCTGCGCAAGAAGGATGTTGGGTTCCTACAATTTCATGCAAACAGCAGCCATTTTTTCTTATTTCCCTTATAACAGAAATACTATGGATTTTTTAGGACTGCTATTTTTCCCTCCTTATCTTTCCCCCCATGAAAGACTTAATACAGACACCAGTTCCAAAGATATGTTTTTTAGAAGTTACCAAACTATTAAGTTGATTTTATTCCCTGCATGGTGAACCATGCTCAATATCAAACCATTACATCTACTGTTAGTGGAATACTTTTCTCCTTTACCATGTGTCAATTTTTCTTGATAGGGCCATGATAGGTTTTTTGATTTACCTTTAAGAGACTAGATAAAGTTGTAGCATTTTGTGGTAATACAGATGCTATGCTAGAATGAACTGTAGTTAGTAGCTAATATAATTTTTTACCCTAGGTTTTCAAAGTTTATGAACAATCTCTTTTACTGGCTTTGTGAAGCACATCCTTATTGGTTTTAAATATTGTTTACTGGAAGGTATTTTCCTCCTTTGCTGCTGCTTTGATCAGAATTCGAACTTCAGGGATCAGAAAGTTTGTACCCAGTTTGGAAAAGGATATGGACAGTAAAACATCTCAGTATACTTTTGGGATGGTGTTAAAAGAAACTCTACTAAACCTTGGCCCCACTTTTATCAAAGGTGAGGACTGTCATCTATTTGATGTCTTCTTTCGACATTAACCTGCTTATTTTTCTATTTGACTTCTTTTTCCCAACAGTTTCTTGCATATTGCATCTAAATTACATGCCGGGTCTCCTTTATTTATTTTTTCTTTCTTTTTTTTGCAGTCACAAGATGACCAATATGCTAAATACATGCCTTTGCTTGCTGATGCAGTTGGTCAGTCCCTTTCCACAAGGCCAGATATTATTGGAACTGAGATTTCCAAGGTAAACAATCCATCTCCATATCTTCACTTTAATGTTTTTCTGCTTGCAGCATTGAAGACAGTAGGTATTAAAGTTTTGTGCAATACAGTGAATAATTATTTGTTACCGCTTCCCTGCAATGCAAAAACTTGAATGTGCTCCAGTTTAGCTTCCTTTCTATATTAACTTTTAAGTGCCTATGCAGTTCTATTTAGTTTTTTATAGAGCTTGGCATGCTTGATGACAATAATGATTATATGATAATAACCATGCCAAACCTTTTACATTTAGGGGCTGCCAAATTTTATTACTTGCTCTGCTGTCATATTTATGGCTAATGTATTTATTTCTGTTGTAACATGTGCTTGCTTGCCTGTTTCCTTGATTGTTTATATTTATGTGTTAAGCTTGATACACATAATTGGTTTTTGCATACTTGGTAAATGGACGTGGTATTGGAGCAAGGTTGTTTAGTAGGAAACTGGTTCAACTATCGGTAACCTCCTTTCCAACATTCATTCAATGTTATGCATGTTTTTCTCGTTTCTGTAGTGTTTCTGGAAGTTTTCTGGTTGGCATGCTACTACACTTGTGGAGAGTGTTGGTGAATTTAGTCTGATATGCATAATTGGGCCTGTTTCTATTATCTAAGCTTTTGGGATGTTCAACTAACATATTGGAGAATCACTTTCCCTAAAAGCTTAAGCTGTTAGGAGAGGGTCCAAGATTATGTTTTAACCTCTTAACACACTTCCTTACATGCAAGCCCATTCAGCTTCTGCTGAAATATAATTTTATGGTTTGGGCCCGGGGATTTAAATTCTGAACCACTTATTCTAAGAACCTTTGTACTATAATGAAGAACCATTAAACCTAGAAGCTTGAGCTGTCACTTTAAAATATATGTTTCAATCCTGTAACAGTTTACATGGAATTGTTAATTACTATAGCATAAGCTTAAAAGTATCTTCTAAATAAAATTTTTTTTTTTTTTTTCTGCGGACATTCTAGACCAGAATCATGTAGAATTGTTTGGGATATGTCACTATCTTAATGTAACCAGAGGTGTGACATCTAGGATGATTTTTTTTAACTTTATTTGTTTCAATTGAGTCCTGATTGCAGGCACTGTCTGAGCTGCACGATCAAATTCCTCCTTTTCCCAGGACTGTTGCTATGAGGATTATTGAGGAAGAATTAGGTTCTTCTGTACAATCATACTTTAGCTCCATTTCTGAGGAACCTATAGCTGCTGCATCATTCGGTCAGGTATGCCTTGACTATATGATACTATGGCTCCATGGATAATTAAGTGAATAAAGTGAACAACACACAGGCATATTATGGATTCTATTCAGGAGCTCCAACGTGGAGGTTGATTTATTTTTGGTCACGTTTTAGGTCTACCGTGGGTTTACTACTGATGGTATTGACGTTGCTGTGAAAGTTCAACGTCCAAATTTGCGTCATGTGGTGGTGCGAGATATATATATTCTTCGCCTTGGGGTTTGTTTCAACCTTTGTTGGCCTTATTTTGTTTATGCTTAGGAGAACTTCTTGTCCTCTCTTGTAATTCTTTCTTTCTCAATAAATTTTTTTTCCTATCAATAAAAGAATTAAAATCTTAAACTAGTGAGTGAATAACCATTTCAGTTGGGGCTATTGCAAAAGATTGCAAACAGAAAGAGTGACCTTTGCCTGTATGCTGACGAGTTGGGAAAAGGACTGGTTGGAGAATTGGATTACACTTTAGAGGCTGCAAATGCTTCCAAGTTTATGGTAAAAAATGCAAATAACTTTGATCTATCACTTTTGGCGACTGTTGAATTTCACGTATGTCTGTATAATAGTTTAATGGAAACTTATGGTTAGATATCAATTTCCATGACATCTTATTGTTTCATCCACTATGTCAGTGAAATATAATTGTAAATCTATATAATATTTAGGATGAAAATTGAAAGGTCTTGCAGGAAAATTTTTGTGTCCTGCATATTTGTATGGGGTTGTGCACTAGTAAGCAAAATATGGTTCCTATTAAAATCAACCTTTGGTTGATAGCCGTTTAGAGTAGGTTAATATTACATTGTCTCAAGTATAAGCTTTGTGAAAACTATATATTATATCAAAGGAACTAAAATTCGTTTCGAGATACCGTTTCAATAAGCCCAGAAATAGAAACGATTCAAGAAACAGTATGAAAACGGCATGGAAACGCTAATTTTTGTGGAAACACATAAAAATATATAATAAAATACATATTATAATAATTGTAAGTATCCAACATTATTAATTTAGTACATAAAATACTATTAAATGCATAATAAAGTAAAATTCCAAACATAGACATACAAATTGAAAAAAATATCAAATTACAATCACATCCAACCAACAGTGGGGTGGCTAGCAGGTGCTTAACCTATATTTAATGAATTTTTTTAATTGGAACAAACATATATATGTCTCAAATTTTAATATTATTCATCACTAAGTTAAACTAAATTAATGCAAAGTATTTGTATAAAAATAAATAAATAAATAAATGACCAAGAAACCAAACATGGGTGTAATCCTAAAAAGAATTGTCCTTGCTAAATTATATCATCTGAATATACATCAAATAAGATTAAAAAAAAATTAAAATCTTAAAATATGAAGAGAACTAGAGCCAAAATTTTAGATTTTTAAATTTTGAAAATGTCATGTTTTTGTCTACTTGTTTCGTGTGAAAACGATGGAAACGACTCCGTTTAGCGCCCAAATGCTCTTATTTCATGTGAAAATACCCCTGTTTCGTGTGGAAACACTCTCGTTTCATATGAAACGGTGATTGCGTTTCTATAAGTGAGTTTTGTTTTGGATAGTGTAGAAACGGAAACGTTTCGCACATTTCGACACGAATTTTTAAACTTATATTAGAACCTACGAGTATGGAAATGCTTTGCAAGTTACTTGGTTGTTGGTACATGGGTAAAATTCTTTTTTTTTCCCTTCCAATTTAGAAGTAGAGATTTTACTGGTAATGTTTTGAAAGAGCGACATGAAGTGTCGCGTGAACCTTGAGATTGTTGAGTTTTACACTTAAAAACCATGTTCTAGGTTTAAATGACATTGATTGTGGCATTTTCCAAATTCGTCAAATCGAGATTTGAATTGTGAATCGAAATCCAAATTTTGAGAATCAAGAGTCGAATCGAATTGTAAGATTTGGTAATAAATTCTTCAAATCAATTCTAATGAAATTTATAAATGTAACACAAACAAATTTCATTGGTAATTATATATCTTAACATATAATGAATGATCATTTGACCAGTTGAATAGGAACTTGGCTTAAAAGCAAGCAATTTGTGTCTTGAGAAAATGTGTGGCTTCTTCTCTTTGGAAAATATCCACCCAACCATTTAATAGATTAAAAGTTTATGGCCTTACTCTAAAAATAAATTGAGATTGTAGAAAAGGCACTTTAATGGCTTTTAAACTGACAATAATACTTATTTAGAGTTTTTAACATCTGGGGTCTAATTGTGATATGATGGGCAGATTAAGATTTTGGGAATGATCCAGCAGATTATGAATCACATAGAATTGTAACATTCGAATCGTGAATCATACAATTCGGTAGTAAATTAGACTCACCCATAATATTCGTATTGATTGGTGCATGAATTGAATCAAATAGTAAGATTCGAATCAAGAATCATAAGATTCTAATAACTATGGGGTAGACTGCTAAAAGTAGCTGTTTAACTTTCATCACTGAACACTTATGCCTTAGGCTGTTGTAATATGGAGCTTCAGTCTTGATGTTATCCAAGACATAATGAAAGATTGAATATGGTGGCTTTCCTTTGTTCAATAAATATGGGACTTTCCTTTTGTGCAGTGCAGCATAATAACCGCTCTTTTTTTAGTTAATTTCCTTGATAAGTTGCTCTTGCTAACTGGTGATTTTTTCATTGTGATGTACAGGAAGTGCATTCTTCCTTTGCATTTATGCGTGTTCCAAAAGTGTTTCCGCATTTAAGTAGAAAGAGAGTGTTGACTATGGAGTGGATTGTAGGCGACAATCCAACAGATTTACTCTCTCTGTCAACTGGGGAATCCATTGATAGTAACTCAACTCATATGGAAGAGCAGAAAATTGACGCAAAGAGACGACTTTTAGATTTGGTGTGTACTTCTAAGTTCCAACATTACCCACTTTGTTTGTTGCTTTGCTCATGTATATTTTGATCGTGTGCTACCTCTATTAGGAGCGATAAATTATTCATCCTCAATTGAGATTTGGATAAGTTAATCAATTTCTTATTCACCCCGAATATGACATTTTGTGAATGTTTAATTTTTCTTGTATCTGGTTTGAGTAGAAACTAAAGACTTATTTCCTTCACTGTGTTGAGGTGTCAACTGTTTCAGTCTTTTATCTAGCCATATTATATGAATGTTAATTTTCATATTTTTGGTCTGACTAATATTCAGGTCAACAAAGGTGTTGAGGCAGCACTAGTCCAACTTCTTGAAACAGGGTTGTTGCATGCTGATCCACACCCTGGTAACTTGCGCTATACATCCTCAGGACAAATAGGGTACTTTTCTTGTGTCCTTGGTCCCCATCAGTTTAAATTCACGAGTTCCTATATCAGAAGTTCAAATAACTTTTTTTTTTTTTTTTTTTTCTCTTGCTCACTTCTTATGTTTGGCAGGTTTCTGGATTTTGGTTTGCTTTGTCAAATGGAAAAGAAGCATCAGTTTGCTATGCTTGCTTCCATAGTGCATATAGTAAATGGTGATTGGGAATCCCTTATTCGTGCTCTAACTGAAATGGATGTTGTGAGGCCGGGGACGAATATCCGACGTGTTACCTTGGTAGCACATCTGTTCCTCTGAATTTACTTATTTGTCTTACTGTTTATTGTTTAGCTAGTTTCACTGACTGCAACTCTTGAGACGTACCCATACAATTAATTTTTCAAGCCTTGATTATGCTTTAGGATCTGGATTATGCCCTGGGAGAAGTGGAATTCAAAGATGGAATTCCTGATGTGAAGTTTAGCAGGGTGAGAATCATGTCTTGAGTACACCAATAGTTCACACTTCTATAAGTTGTTGATGACATTGTGACTGAAACCTGTGCTGAATTTCATACATTTAAGTTTGGATGCTTTATTTATTTCTGATAGACGAAATAACTCACTCTTCAAAGTTAGATAAATCTGCAAGTTTGACATATTAGTCATTAATGACTATCTGCCCTTTGAAGCAATAAACTTTAGAAATTCTGCAATGTTGACCTCATTAGCTAGTATTTTTAATATGATTATAGATAATCTAATTATTATCCTGTTAACTCTTTTGTTGAGAGTTCTGCCCAGTCCCCTCATATGGTCATGTTTTATGCCGTACCATGCATTTACTTTGGTTTCAGGAAACAAAATGCATTTTAAGTTATCAATTTTCTGGTCGATGTTAATGTTATATTATTCCTAAAATTAGGGTTATGACTTATGATCACCTGAGGATCCATATTAAACCAAACTGGATACTGGCTTTCTTTAATTCTTTAGTTTTTAGTCCTAAAATTTCATTGGGTATTATTGTCTGAGTTATTTTCTTACTGCATATTCAGTTGGACTTATCATCATCTATCAATCCATTAACCAAACTAGATGTCACATATTCTTTGAATCTGTGACATTAGTTGTCTTTCTCAAAATTAAGATTATTGTATTTTAGTTGCTGACTGTGACAACAAATTTTTTTTTTTTTTTTGAAGGTTTTAGGGAAGATCTGGTCCGTAGCACTCAAGTATCAATTTCGTATGCCACCATACTATACACTTGTCTTACGTTCTCTAGCTTCTTTAGAAGGTAAACCTTCCCTTCCTAAACATCAGTTTTCCATTTCTTTTCAGTTGCCAAATCATCGACTTCTTGTAGCTTAAGAATTTCAATATCTTATTCAGTGCTTCTGTCTTGTTCCCCTTGTCTTCAATCATATTTGTCTCCAAACGTTATTTCAGGTCTGGCAGTAGCTGCAGATAAAAACTTCAAGACATTTGAATCTGCATACCCATTTGTTGTTAGGAAACTACTCACAGAAAACTCAGCCGCAACAAGGAAAATCTTATATTCGGTATTGAACCGCGAGCTATCTCACAATTGTTTGCTATAACCTTTTAAATCTATGTGTTTGCACTTGTTTGGAGCTGTTAGTAAGTCAAATTTGCAGATCTGAAGCAAGCAAAGAAAGAACCAAAAAACATTTGAAAATCTATACTTGTATTTGTGCATGAGTTAATTTAACAATTTCCATTTACATGTTTCTGATGGTTCCCAGGTAAAATATCATTTTGAAAATGTCACTGTTTAATAATCTTAAGATTTGGAGAGTTATTTCTTTGGAGCATTTAAACCAATGTAAATATTATGATGATAACAATGTATATTCTTATACTTACCTATACCAACAAATGCCCTTTCTGACATCCGGATCTTGTTATTCTTTATGTTAATTGTTGCTGACATCATCATTCATGATTCATGAATAGACTTTTTGTCTTTATCAGATATTTAAGTTTACTGAATTCATACATTTATTTTATTTTATTTGTCTATTATCCTTAAAAATAATAATAAACCTCTTGCTTCTATTTTCTTTTTTTTGGTTTTCTCTTTAACTTTATTTCCCCATGTTCAGGTTCTTCTAAACAGAAAAAAGGAATTCCAGTGGCAAAGGCTTTCCCTTTTCTTAAGGATAGGTGCAACCAGGTGTGTGTGCAGGGGCACATGAAAAAGGACAGCCAGTGGCTATGGCCCCTTGCTCCTAAAACTTTTCTCCTCTAATTTGTTAGTTCTTGCATTTTATATGACAATGTTTTATATTTATATGGAACTTTTGGAAAAGAACCCCCTTCAAAATTTTCTCCCCCTTGATCTAAAGTTTTTCCAGTTATATAATTATATTATGTAAACTATGGCAGCCTTCCTTACCGTTGCAAAGTAAACACTGAATTCCTTTAACATTTTGGTCTTTTAATCTCTCCTCCCTCTTTTCCCCTTGCATTAGAAATTTATAAAAGCATTACCTTGGATTGCTGTTAGTACTATTGGTTCTCCCTCTTCATAAGTAATCATCTGGTCGGAATCCAGAATTGTTCACGTTTGGGAAACAATTTTCTCTCTCTTATATTTACAGCAACAAATATTGACAGCCTCTCATTTGAGTTTTGGTTTTCCAAATTACTGAAGGAGCTCTTATAAAAATGCTCTTGTATAACAAAAATAATTGCTCTATGGTGAAATGGAAATCCAATGTACATAATATAACATTCACTGTAAATAATGAGAGTGTTGTTTCTTGAAAATTCATGTCTTGTAAGAACTTTAAACTTGTAAAAGAAAATGGCTTGGTGTCAGCAACTGGATGGGATTTGTATATGACCAATGCCATTGGTGTATTGTTTCTCTTTTTCATTGTTATGTGAAAATCTAGTTTTAATCATCATTATTATGCAAAAAAATCAGATACATGTGATCAGAATTGCAAGACACAGGAGTCTTGGTGAAACAAAGTTTTAAATACCCGCTTTCAATTGATCATGGAAACAAGAACTCTAGGGTATCTAATCAATCAACTGCCCTCACTTAATTGGTTGATATTGAGAGTCCTCATGGCCTTGGTAGATCTAGAAAATCTATAACCCTTGAGTTAGCCTTTGCTGCTAACAAGAGTGCTTTCTTTCACAATCAGCAAAGCTAGTGTTTAGTATTCTGCTTGTGCTGCTAGCTTAAGCAGAACACTGGTTTCATCCAGTCTGCCTTATCCTTAAAAAATGGACTCTTAGGCTGGCCCTTTTTTTTTTTAGACTTCATATTTTACTTGATAACTTTTTCCTGCCACATTTTTTACTTCCAGCAAATATAACCTTAGTTTTGAATCCTGATATCTGTTGGCAGGAAAGGGTTGCCACGGAGGATAGCATCAAACAATGAGATCCCTGTTGATGCTTTAACAAACAAGGCTACTGGTGTTTTTGATGTTGCAAGTTTGGTCTTAAGGCTTTTGCCCTCTAAAGATGGTGCTGTGCTCAGAAGACTCCTAATGACTGCTGTGAGTTGCTTTGAGCTGTATATTTCTTTATATGGTTTGAGATTTTCATCATTATTCTAAGATGCCTGTTCTAGTTAATGATTCCACCACCTTGTATGGCTAATGGAAATAGTAAATATTGTTAATCTCTGAAACTGTAGTTGGTTGATGGGGCGCTAGGCTGATTTTAGTGAGGCTGGGATTCTGTTTCATATCTCTAAATTCTTTTTAATATGAAGGTGAATTGAGTTCTTAGGTTTAATTGCTATTCTTGTCAGCAAATAGAAGTTGGTAATGCTTGTGCATGAAACATTCTCTTTCTGTGGCTGCCTGGCAGGAGTTGTTATCATGAATCTTGAGTTATGAAATTGATTTGCAATTTTAATGTACAGGACGGAGCTTCATTAGTCCGAGCAGTGGTCTCCAAGGAGGCAAAAGTTTTTCACCAGCAATTTTGTGGTATCATAGGTGACATGCTATACCAATGGATAATTCAAGTATTTGGACAAGGATTTGCAGCAAGTCAGCATTCCCAGGTGATTTTGGGCAGTGGACCAGACAGAGTATCAGGTCAAACATCTGAATTATCCACGTCCGCATACAATTATACTTCCATCTTGAAAGATCGACGAATTAGGTTAATTTTGTCTAAGATACTAAAATCGGCTAGGAAAGATCCAGTATTGATGTTGAGATTCTGCTGGACTTCTGCTGTGATAATTATCACGGCTTCAATATTGGCTTGCCATCGGGTCATAGTTTCTCTATCTGAAGCGTACTTTGTTCCAGTACATCATCCTCCCAAGAGTTATGCAATGAGTGCATAATATTGAGAGTTAAAAGAAGGCATTTAGTATTGAAAGAAGAAAAAAACATTGGAGTCATTTTGTATGAATGGCTGCTGATACTGACTACTGTATCAGTAGCCAGATCTGGGTTTCTTCTCACTTTGGTTTCAAGCATGTTGCAAAAGATCTAGTATTAGAATTTTGTTCTAGCATGTACAGTCACGAATATAATGTGTAAAGTTCTTTCCATAATGAAGGAACCAGTATGTTTGAGCTACTCTGTTGTTTATTGTGTAACGTGTACCGCAAGAGACTACAGGCCTGTACATACTCTGCAGATGGTAACACCATTGATTTTATTCATCCAAAATTTGGCCATAGATTTTGAATCTCAATGCTGAATCAATAACAGTGTTGAATAACATGAATCTCATTGTAATTAGTTATTGTAAAGCACCACTGTCTTAGCAACCATTTTGTCAATGAAACATAATCTTGTAGTTGTAGATAAAAAAGAAGGGTATGGCTATGTCCACGGGATCGATAATACAAATAATTACTTATCAAAATTTAGATAATTATTTTTATTTGAAATTAACATGTACAGTGTTAGATGCATATACAATTTTGGTGCAAATAATTATAAACGAAATTATTACACGATGTATTAGTCTGCAAAACAATTTGTTTACTAACTATTTTCATTTGAGATTAACATTTAAATTGCTAGAGTTTGACACGATTTATATATATATAAATTTTTTTTGTCAATTTTATAGGCAATTTACTAATACTATTCTTATTTGAAATTAAGATGATTTGCTTACTAGTTTGTTTATAAATAATTTTTAAACAAAATTAAAATATAAATTGCCAATTTTATAGTAATTTATTTATTAATTATTTAAAGTAAATATGTAAATCGACAATGCTTAGATGATTTGTTTATAAATTATTTTATATATAATTGAAATGTAAATCGTCAATTTCTTGATAATTTATTTATTAATTATTTTTTATTTAAAATCAATATACAGATTAACAGTTGCTTAGATGATTTGTTTATAAAAAAATTTAAATGTAATTAAGATGTAAAATTTTCATTTCTTAGACAATATATTTACTAACTATTTTAAAAAAAAAAAAATTAACATACAATTCACTAAATATATGGACGATTTACTTACTAATTTATTTAATAACTAATTTAATTCAAAATTAACATATAAATAACTAAATTTACATATAGTGAAAAATGAACTTTGAGAAAAAAGTTGAGTCACTCTCATTCACGGGCACCTAAATTTGGTGGTAAATTGTCATCATTTTAGTAGTTATCGCTAATATGGTGGGTTGGGTATTTACCCAAATCTCTTGTTCTTTATATTTTATGTTTTTCTAATAAATGTTGCTCCAAATTCCAAAACAACACCACCGACTCCAATCTGTTATGCTTCCTAGGAGAAGAATTTGCTCTACAACTCCGCTCCGATCATCACCGGCGTTGAATTCCGAATTCAGCCGCTAAGATCTATTCTCTCTTGCAATGAGCACTCCATCACTTTCTGTGGTAAACCTCTCTCTCTTTCTCTCTGGGTGTGTGTGAGATAGTGAATTTGGTCGCTGACCTCATTTTGATCCCGAAGTTGTGCGGATTGTTCAATTTCGCTCTATCTCTCTCCATTCGGATCTTGGAATTTGACACCATCTTTAGTTTAATTAGAAAAGTTTTGGTTTTTTTGGCTAATTAATGGCAGGGCACGAATCTAGTTTCTGGGTTTACCCGTCTATGCAAAGGCCTTGCGGTGGTACTAGTTGCCGGTCACATTGTGGTTCAGCTTTTCCCTTCTGCTATCAGTTATGTCGCTCTTATTCCCGCCAGGTATCTTTTGATCTAAAGCTCAATGGTTAAATCAATTGTTAAGTAAAAGTAGTTGCTGGAATTTTGAATTAACTTAAGCAAAATTCCTTACATCTGCTTATAAATGCAATATACATTTGATAACAGCAGCTCAATTTGTTGGTGCGGGATGTGAATGACTAGGGGAAAAAAGGGATGGGCCTGTACAAATTAATAATGGGGTATTCGAAGTTTATTTCTGTTTATCTCATAATTTGATAATGGAAACTGGTTTCTGTATCCTGTGCTTTATGATGATCTATAATCCACCATAACCAACTAATTGGTCTAATCCAACTTACTGCTTGCTACTAATGTGAAAAGCTACATTGTTTTTTAGATGACGAGGAGTACATTATATTATCCTTGTGAAACAAACCGATGTGTGGTGGCAGCCTTCATCTACCACTTTAACCATTTTCTTCTGATTTTCCTTGATGGTCTCCTTAATATCCTAGAAGGGTTTCCTTTGCAGAAACTGAAATATCAGAATATGGGTTCTACAATTAATAACTTTTTATACCCAACATGTCTCTACAACATTCAAATGGTGATACCCGGGAAGTAGCTTATTTTTGCAGACCAATTGCAGCGAAGCATGTTACAGTTAACTGTCTCAGAAATATCCATTTCAGTTTAAATTTTCTCCTTGTATCACCTTTTTTTGTCAGTTTCAGGTTTTATCACTAACTTGAAGATCTGAAAATTGAAAAATTTTAAACTATGGCCTGCTGTATACTCCAAAACAATTACAAAGTGCACTGAATCTTTCTTTCTTTTGTTTCCTCTATGGATAAATTACTGGTTAGGTTTGATTTAGGCACTGAGGAGGTGTATTTCAAGATTTTTGAAAGGGTTGTAATGATCTCTTTTTGGGTTGGTAAAACAACTAAAGCTTTCTTATTATTAACAGTTATGGGGTTCAAGACATAGTTTTTGTTTTATGCAACTATGCTTGGTCTTACTTGTCCCAGTAAGAGTGATTAAGAAGCCCATTGTCCTTGATTCACAATTTTACTTTTAAATGACTTGGGTCTTACTCTTGTTTGAATTTTTTATTGTAGGACAATTCCTTTTGCTTGGAATCTCATAACAGCCGGTTACATTGAACAATCAATATATGGGGTATGACCTGTTACTTTAAACAATGTCTATGGTAGTCATTATATTGCTAAAAATATCTCTTCTGTCTTATGTTATACTTTATAAAAAATTACCGATGGTCACCCATTTTATAGGTAGTTGTCAGCACAATTGGTCTCCTTTTCATTGGGAAGCTGCTTGAACCTGTATGGGGCTCTAAGGAATTCTTGAAGTTCATCTTTGTAGTCAACTTTCTGACTTCTGTGTTGATTTTTATCACTGCTATTGCCTTGTACTACATTACAAGGCAGGAAAATTACCTGTAAGTATATGAAACTATGAAAGCAATTTGCATCTGAGTGGTATATTGTTCCTGCTTCTCGTATGTTCCATGCTTAATCTCTCCTCCCATTAGTTAAAATTCCTATTCCCAGACCTTGCACTGGTATTTGCTGCTCCATTTTTTCTTTAAAATTTTTCTTTCTCCCCAAAAAATAAAATAAAAAAAAATATAAAAAAAATAAAAAAAAACAACAAAGACAGTAGAAGAAGAAAGAAACATGAAGACCCTTCAGCATTCAGTATATAGGCAACCTCCAATGTGGGTTCAGTATGTTAAAAATTTAATTGCAGGAGCATGTTGCATAGATCATGGGAAACTGTCCAGCCATCGTCTGTAAATTATGATGTTCATCCATTGCATCTTGTGGGATCATTTATTTCCAGTTGTACCTTGTTTTATCATTTTTTTTACATTGTGTTTTGTGTCAGTTATATGCCTCTTTCTGGCTTCCATGGAGTTATATCTGGATTCTTGGTTGGCATCAAACAAATTGTACCAGATCAAGAGCTTCCCTTATTAAAATTAAAAGCTAAGGTGGTGCCCTTCACCCTTTTATCAATTTAATATTATCTGCAACCAGGAACCCTGATACCCTAGATACCGTGCTGCTTTCAATTCTATGCAGTGGTTACCATCTATCACTTTACTGCTGTCAATTGCTATAAGCTTTTGGGCACTAGAGTCTGCAAGATATCTTCCAACTATAATATTTGGCACATATACAAGCTGGATTTACCTTAGATACTGGCAGAGGAAACCAGAAACAAAACTTAAGGGTGATCCCAGTGATGATTTTGCATTTTCTTCATTCTTCCCTGATTTTTTGAGGTAACTTATTTTGGTTCATCCTTATATGTTTGAGTGAATTAAGTGCCTTCCATCTCTCTTTTTCTCACTAATTTTTTCTTCTTTATTGGCTTGCAGACCAGTCATAGACCCCATCGCGTCAATATTTGATAGGATTCTCTGTAGAAGGTCTGATGCTTCTGATGATGGTCAAGGTTATACTCTGGGAGGTGTGCCACTGCCCGGTTCTGACCCAATTGAGGCATCGAGAAGACGGTAAAATCATGATCCTGTTCTTTCACTCTAATTGATCATTATTGTTAGTGTTAGCTAGAAATGTCATTTAAAATACAGAAAAAGATATAAGAGAAAAATAAAATAATTATAGCAAAGTGGGTCAGTGGGTGCTTATAATCCTTCTTTTGTTGTAAATGGCTTGATTGAACTTTTTAACTTTCATTTTCTTTCTTTTTGGCAAAAAAAGCTTTCATTTTCAACTTGCTAAAAGAAGCATACAAATGAAAGGTTTTCTGCCTCTTGCCCGTTTAGATGATGGTGTAGATTCTCTTCCTTCTCTGCTTCCAGTCCTTAAGGCCAGAATAGCTTCTGCTCTATCTTCCAACTACCTCAAATCCAATGAATTAGTTTTTAGTCTCTGCTTTCCAGTTGCCACCTTTCCCTTGGTTCTCCAAAAATTAAGGATAAAAATGAATTTAAGAAGAATAAAATCATAAAACCCCCTATTCTGGACTTCAATTACTTTATCTTTACCTCGTATCAAAATATACGCCTGAGTTTTCGTTCTTTAAAGTATAGGGATTTGGGAGATGTAGGGATATGTTGATAACATTGAAAGCCAATACTATGTTGAATTAATCATCATTAATCAGAAAGCTCTTCAATACACAAGTTGGAGGTATTCAAGAAACAGAGTATCTTTCAAATGGCACTATACTAGATTGTAGCTTTGAGAGGATTGTTAGACAAAGACCTAAAGACAACGTTTGATAGTTATATATCTAAGACATGTTAGGTATTTCAACGTGACATTTTGTTTCTGAAAAAACTTCTGGCATCTGAAACTACAATTCTAGTATCTTAGCACAATATAGTGGGAAAAAACAATGTCAAGTCTAACTGTCCTGGTTCTTGCAGAGAAAGAGGGGCTCGAGCACTGGAAGAAAGATTGGCTGCCGAAAGGTTGGCTGCTGCTCACAATGCTGAAGAACCACAAAGCGATGCCTCCGAGAATGTATGATTACTCAGAACTGTAGTTCTTGATCCAACTTACCTACAGAAATATATCTTGATAACTCCAGTGTTTTGATCTATAAATCCTGAGGAACAAAAATTTTCTCTTTTCTGTGTCATTCATCCGTGTACTTAGCCAAAACATATAGAATCTAAAGAAGCATTATGGTATGTCTAGATAGGGTGTGTTTTTACACTGAGATTTGGAGGCATTCTTTTTAAACAATATTTGGACATCAAGTTCTCGTGTACAGTGTATGTTACTATATAGGTGTTGCTCTGGCAGCACCCATCCTAATGAAACGGATTCAAAATTTGCTCTACACAGTGAGGGGTATTCCTGATCCAACATCAGAAATAGAATAATCACTAGATCAAACAAAGGTTTATAGACATGAGATGTGGTTGGTGATGGAATTTAAAAGAAAAGGTTTAAGGAAAATGGAATGCATAGTAATTTTTTGAATTGTTTTCTGCTTGTTAATATAAAAGACAAAAAATGGTTAAGAAATTTTTGGAATAACACTATGCATAAAGTATGATCAAACATATAAATCTAGTGGTAAACTTTTACTGTTGTTTTGGTAACAGAAAATATTGCTTATCCACCTCGTTTCTACTGTTATGCAACACTTTGTATATGAACCACCAATATTTGTCGGCTATGGAGATTTGAACCCTAAGATGTTATGTTTAACGGGGTATTATTATTTATTCCCCCCTCAAACCCTTCTCTCAGGCTCAAATACTTGTTTCAGTAAGTATTATATTTTTCTTATCAAATCGAAATAAAGACTCAGGATAATATTTACTCAAATCCTACTTCAAAAGGAAGAAAAAACGGAAAATATTAAGAACTAATTTAACAATTAGCTGCTATTGCCAATATCTCTTTTCTTCAAGGCTCATCATTCCCACACACAAAACAGGGGTGATGATTTCAATAAACTTCAGGATGCAATATATTAGTATACACGCACGCCAGTAGATTACAAGTAACTCTCCATGGAAAACCACAACCACGAGGTAGTTGAAAAAAAGTAGATAAGATTCCTATTCAATTCGAAAATGTGAAAGAATCACAACATAAACTCTTTTAAGTTATTGCATTACATGCCTTATCACTTAATGAGAGTATCATGCAACAAAATTGTTCAAAAACATTTGCTAGAGATCTGATCAAAGGAAAACAAAGAAAGAATTTACTCATGATCACTCCATTGTTGAACATCCTTTACTTCAGTGAAAAAGGCAAACGAAAAAGACAGCAATGCATCTGAAAAGAGAGAAATCAGATGATGCCAATACTAGACATTTTGGTTTCAATTGATACAGGATACAGAAAATTTACAATTTTCTTGAGACTCGTAAAAGGCACTTTACCAGAAGAATTTGAGTCTTCCAATTGCCAGTGAACAGATTGGACTAATGAGAATATACTGACCCTAAAAATTGAGAACCATATCTAAGTTTCAGACTTCATATCTTTACAGAATTAATGTGGAAAAATTACATCTGGGTGATTGCGGCATGAATTCTATCAATCAGCTTTCCAATGCTTCTCCAGCAACATACTGTTTGTAGACCATTTTTCTGTAATCTGCAAAAAGATGTATAATTCACACTATTTTTTAGTTAAAAATACACATTCGGTAGAAAAAGTTATATATGCTTCAAGACTCCATCACAGAAAAAATTTACATTTATATGCCAGCTAGTGTGAAAGAAGCATAGAGACATTCCGCTACCCTAGACCATATTCATGCTATATAACATTATATAAAAAATACCAATTGGGATTGAGATAAAAAACAGTGATCTTAAGATCAGAAATGATAAGCACTTTTTTACTTGTTTCATACTGACTACAGATTTGAATAGAAATTCATGAACAATTAAAACAAGAAAGAAAGTATAACATCAAAGCTAGAAGTTAAAAGTAGATATTCATGCAAACTAAATAATAAAAATAAAAAAAGAAAATGGTTGGAAGATCAAAATATGTACTCCACCTTCTTTATTGTTCCAGAGTGCTGCAGCACAGCTGTTGAGTGGACTGTCCGGGTTAGGTTCTGCTTTTGAGAACTAATTTAGTCAATCAACAATAGAAAACCTGAAAGGGAACATTCTTGTACTAAGGAAGAGCAAACAGACCTCCTAATAAACTTTGAATTGACAGAAGAATGGTTCTGCAATCATAAGCTGAAGACCACTTGTCCTACAGAAATGCATAGAGAAGATTGCATAAGCTCTGTGACTACATAGGAAATTGAGCAATATAGTGAATAGCTAGTCAGTGAGCAACAATAAAGTTTTTTCATATCCTATCAGTCTTGGGCTATTAGGCTGTTCACTTGTCATCTGTCCTTTCACAAAAATCCTAGCTCATCAGCAGAACCTGAAAATCTTCCAAATCCTTCAATTATATCACAGTTGGGAATGCTCTATTGGCACAGGAAAGCTTTGAGCATTACCTTTCCCGTTTAACCAGTTTCCACATTTGTAGTGAATACCAAAATAATGACTCTCAACCACAGAAAACCAATTGAATTGTTAATCTCCTCTAACAATTTACTCAGTCTCAGATAAATATGCAGGCAGAAACAAAGCCATGAAAATGGTAGCTCAAACTCTACGACAAATATTTATAAGCATGAGTATGGTTCTAATTCATCCTCTTGGTGGTTTCAATAAACAAAAGATTAAATTCCCTTTTCTATGTTTATACCTGAAGGATGTCAAGACATATGTTCCCAAACTGATCGACATTTGGATGGAAGCACGTTGTCTCAAACTTGACTTGAGGGGGCTTAAAAGGGTAGTCCAGAGGAAAGCGCAAAGAGAGTTTGTAAGACAAACCCTCGTACAAGGTTCCTTTTCCACCTTCAATTGTGCCGATCCATGTAAATATGCTCTCACCTTCAGGAAAAGCTGATACACCAAGGTCTCCTCCACTCATCTGCAGATAAAAGATAGTTAGGTATATTTGGAGAAATAATGAGAACAGAGTATAACAAGAGAATGCAGAGATTAACCCCTTAGTTCTAATAGATTTAATTGCTTTTGTGAGCATTCTCTCTTAGATATAACTGACTTCATAGAAAAAAGGTGTCTTCTCTTTATTTCAACTCATGGAAATTAAGCTAATAAAGAAATACTAAAAACAATATTTCTAATATTGCATAACCTTTCAATAAATAAATTTCCTATGAGCCACTAATTAAATAAGCTATAAGATAATCAACATTGTGTACTCAAGAGAAATAGAATATCTGTAACAAAGTAAAAGAAAAGAATACTAGCCATCAATACATTAGCCGATTAACCAACCCAACTAGTTTGGGATTTAAGGCTTACTTGAGTTGAGATTTGAGAATACATAAGGGTGTTTAAAAAAGGCTTCAAGGACCAATTGAGGTGCACCTAAAAAGTCTGCTGGTGTATAAGATATAAAACACACATTAGTATGCAGCATGATTTGATATAGTTCCCTAAGGATTCCAGCAGCCATCAACATATAATAGAGACACCAAATGTATATCGCCAATAACCTTCAGCAGTTTAGCTTCACATAGCTAGTTCCAAACATTAATATTTTCAAGGTGCAGCCCACAAGGAGGCGTCATCATAAGGTACAGAACTTTGCATTCAAATACTTATCTTACACTTCCAATGATTAAATTCAAAACTTCATACACCACACCTTAAAGACAGAGGGCCAGCAATGTTAAAAGAAATGGAGCATCACTAAGCAAAACGTGTGTGTGTGTGTTTGAGAGAGAGAGAGAGTGATAGAGGGAGAGAGATACCATGAGCGACATCAATTCCTTCTGAAGTCTGCAAATATATAAAAAATAAACCATTAAAACAATATAGATAAAAACCTTCAAAAGAAACTATACAACTCAATCATACATAAGAATTCTATATACAGCAAACAGTTAGGCTTGCTTTTCACTAGTGGAGAGTGACAAAACTAATCGAATTCCAAATTTATTTTCCTTGCCATCATCTGCGAAATGAAAAGGCAAAATCAATTGGGTTTCGTACAACTAAAACTGGAAAACATTAGTTTCATTCCTTTATTTTCTATCCATCCTCGTTCTCATTTCTCAGCAACCAAACACACCATTCAAGAAAAAGATTAAAAATGACAAAACATAAGCAACAGCTCACAAGCAAATGGCAAAAGATTTTCCGTTAAGGAATCAAAAAATTTCCCGGGTTTTCACAGTAAATATTGAAGAAGCACAAAACAAAGAATTGATCGACAAGAAAAGAGATTAACCTCTGAGTGACGGAGGTGGTATCCACAAGTTGAGGAGTAACGGCGGGCTGTTTCGACGGTACCGCGGTTGTATGATGCTGCTGCGGGCTCGATGAGTTGTCGTCCGTCGGATTTGACCGGACCTCCATGATTACGATCAAGAAGAAGATCGAGATGGACAGCCAATCGGGGAATCACTGATTGGGGTTTAGGAATCAATGGGTTTCAGGTTAATAACAGTAAGCGATTGGGAGAGTGAAATTGGAAGATTTTTATTATTATTATAATTATAATATAAAAAAAAAAAAAAAAAGTATTGAATTTGGATTTCAGATTTCAGTTGTGGCGCTGGGGAAATAGTGACCGGTAACCGGTGACTGTGATTTTAATTTTATTTATTTATTAACAATCAATAATTCTTATTTTTTATAATAATAAAGGATTTTGATGTAGACATGTTATAAACTGTTTTCTTTTTCTTCTCCTTCTTCATACATAGTAATAATTTATTTATTTACTTACTTTTTTATGTAGACACTTGCATGTTATACATAGTAATAATTTATTTATTTATTTACTTTTTTATGTAGACACTTGCATGTTATATATTTATAAAAGACAAAAATCAAAATAAATAATGCCATGGATAAAAGGACAATCATGATTGTATCATTTGTACACCCACAAATCTTATCTTCCATACATATTTTAAGGATGTGAAATTAATCCTTTGGTTGGATTTTTTCAGAAAAAAATTAAAACATAGATCTTTAAAAATAAAAAATAAATAAAAACTGAATGGAGACGGCATGGCATAATGATCAAAATAATTATTCAATCTAACATCTCGTGAATTTAAAAAAAAATCTAATTTCAAAATCTAATTCTTATACATACGTATTTAGAAAGCATAACTGATATAAAAATAAATAATTCTTTTTTTGTAATAAATTACAATGAGAATCTTGTAACATATTTCACTGGGTTAAAAGAAAGAAGATAATTGCATACTAATACTTGAATAGAAAAGCTTAAGCACTTTGCCAAAAGACACATTTCAAAGTGGCTCTTCACTTGGTTAAAATAAATTATTATTTTTATGTGTAATTAATTAATTAATTTACATCAATCATCAGAAAAGTATAATTAATTTCACCTCTGTAATTTTTTATATTGCTAATAATTATAAAAAATAAATAAAAAATTGACCCTATAAATTATAGCTTTATATCAAACTATTAGGAACAAAGGACGAGAGTTAATTTTTAATGGTGTAACAATTAATATGTGGAGGTTTACAATATTATGAATGTTTGGAAATTTGTACAGGTAAAAGGATCGGTGGTCGCCACGACGTTGTTTTTCGAAGTAAAATAAATTAAAAGAGATATATATATGTTTCTGTTCTTTCCTGCCATTTCAGTTTAGTTTAGATGATATAATAAAGTTTTTAGATTTCATCTTTGTAGATCTAGAAGAAAAAAAAATAATACTCATGATCAAATAAATCTTATATTATTATTTAATTTTTTAGATTCACGTACTATTGAAGTCAAAAAAATTAAAAAAATTATTATGATTGTTATTATTTTACAATAATTAGATCAAAATATAATATATAAGATTCATACAAAAAAGATATGAAATTAAATAATAAAAATAAATCAACAAAGTTGTCCCTAATATTAATTATACTCTCACATACTAAAACAGAACTTATAAATTTGAAACATATTAAAAAAATATATATATTATAACCATTTGGACATCCTAATTAATTATAAGAGAATTGAAATTGATTTGTAATTTCAAAAATTGCCTTAAAAAATTGAAACAAATTTCATAATTTTATATTTGATAATTTACTAAAGTCCTAACAAATAGTAAGTTTGAGTGTATGAATTTGAACCGTTCACCTCTCAAATGAAATAGAAAATTCACTAGCCACTTTTGACAAGTGAATTATTTAGCACATTAAGTCATACAAAACATAAGCATGATATATGAAATCTTAACTAAAATGATAAAAAGAAAAAATTGAATATATTCAATTAATTAACTATTTACCAGATTTTTTACCATAAAATTTTTTATGAAAAAATAAAAAATAAAAAATTCTCAAAAGAATTTATACTATAACTTGATTTTTGGACTCATTGTTTAAATTACTCGAAATAATAAATAGGTAAATAATAAAAATAAATTTAATATATTTATTCATTAGGATAATTTAATGCTGACACTTTAGCTTTTTAATCATCTTTTCTCTCCATGCAAGTGTATATGCCATCTCATGAAATAAGATATTAATAACTACTTTTATAAACTAATGATTTGGTAAGTAGCTAAAAAAAGACATTTATTGAATTTTTTTTATTGGCATTTATTGAATTTCAAAAGAAAAAATAGAATTGATAAACACCAATAAAATAATAATAATAATAATAAATGACATAAAATTTTATTTTATAATTTCATTTTTTAGGTTCACTTTTAAAACTCAAAATAAAAATTAATTTCAAGTGTCTTGAATTGTTTACAATAATCTAATAATAATAGAATATATTATATTGGATTTATATATTATACTCTCACAAATTAAATAATATATAAATTAAAAAGTTTTAAGTATAAATCAATTAAAAATAAAATTATATGTGCATCACACAGATACCAAAGGGGCTATTCCTTCAAAACTTTAGCCTTCTCCTGGGATTGTTATTCACCTCCTCCTAGGATTGTTATTCGCTTATCACTACGACCAACTATCTTTTAGTAAAAAATAGATTTTAACTTGACTTCCAAATATGACAAGAAAATTATCATAAATCGATGACCCAATATCTTTATCGCAGAGATGTCACTACATGTGCTTTAGGGATGTGAAAGTTGTAAATCATCATATACTCCATATTAGAAACCCTCAAATAAGAGAATTATATATCGAATCTATTGCAACAAAACTTCCAAAATAAGAGAGACAAATTTCATTACAAAAACTAAACAAATTCAAAATCTATCAATGACCAAATTTAAGAAAAATAAAGAGAGAATGAGAAGATAACAAGGGACAACCAATACTATAAAAGAGGGATGAAGCTCCTTCTAGAGGAAATTTTGAGAGAACTTATAGAAGTTTAGAGTTTTTTAATTTCTTTAAGTACTACATAGTGATTTTTAATTTTTTTTAGATTAATTAATCCTATGTTACCACTTTATGGCCGTTTTCCTTTCTGTTCCACGTTCGGGTCTTATTTTTCAATTTTATCTATTGACACCATTTTTAAAAATCTCAACAGTCTATATAATTTTAATTTTAAATTTTTATCATTATATTTAATTATATTATAAAATATACCATAATCTATTAATTCCCTATCCTAACCCTAAGTCTTAAATCTAAATTTAAATGTAAGTCTAATTCTAATCTTAATTAATTCTAAGCCTAAATTTAAGCCTAGTTCAGCCTAAACTTAACTTAATTATAATTCTATTTTTAGTCCCAATCATAATTCTAATCCTAATTTTATTAAAATAACTATTGTTAATAAAAATTAAAAAAAAATTACCAGTGGAAACATAAAAATCACAATATTCTTAACATTACGTCTTGTAAACAATTTAAATAAATCATATAAAAGTACATTTAGTATATCAAATTGGAGACCCATCTATTCCTATATATTCTCTACTAAAAAAAAAATCAATAATTAAAGATCTTGAATAGAAGAATTAACACACCCTATTGAAATAATGTGTCTCTTTGCTAGTACCAAATCGTCTTCTTTTAAAATTAATTATTGCAATATATATTAATTTTGACACAAACTCTTTTTAATATAATTATCATCAAAGTTTCACAATATATACTTAATTTAAAATGATAAAGAGTTAGTAGTATAAATTATGAGTTTTCTTGATTTTCTAAAAGAATATATAATGAAAAAAAATATAGAATCAACATTATGAAAAGATTAAGATTTGTTATCGTTGTAATTCTCACAATAAGATTAATGCTTGTAGTAGAAGCAGTTGAATCTTGCAATTGGCAATATGGTTTTCAAGCTTCTTCAACACTACCTTATTATGATCATCATCTCCATAATTCAAAGTACTCTAATAATCCAAGATATCAAAAAGGAACAAGATTTCAACTATGCCGTGCAGTTTGCATCTGAAGTGTGCAGGAATAATCACAATGATAGATTGGTTTGCTTCTTTAATTGCTTGGATATTTGTACAACCCATAGTATTTGGAGCCCCGACACCACCATATTATTTTGACCCGGCCAGTTTGTTATAGTTATTAAAAATATTTTTCATATTCCTTCTTAAATATATTTATACTATTCTAAAAATCAATGTTTTGTAACTTGATTCTAGTAGTTGACCGGTTGACCCGGATAGCCAGTCAACTCATATTTAAAAAATATATATATTACGATACATGTAATAATTTGATGTCAAATAAGAAATAAAAATATATAAATGAAAACTAAAAGATAAAATAAAATTAGCATATTACAACTTTTTAAATCCAGGGCCTATTTTAAAATTATGTCTGGATCGTCCTAATCAATTCAAATCAACCGATATTTCAAGTTTTAGACCTAATTCGGCTCAGGATAACACTCGGGTACTAACGATCCAACTAACTAGGCTCGTCCGGGTTTCAAAATATTGCTACAAATAGGAGATCTTGAGACCCCTGAGGTCTCCTATTTTATTTTAAATTTTTTTTAATTCTGATATATAACTGTTTAGATTTTGTATTTTGAAAATTAAAAAAATAATTAAAAGAAACTAACTACTCACCTTAAGCACTTTTTAAATAACACTATAATAAAATTTAAAATATATTTTAATAATTACTAATTTTTTATCTTACAAAAATTGACTCACTTATAATCAAATAAACAAATCCTCTAAGCATGCCCTACGGGCATGCTACAAGTCTAGTATTTATATAAAGATAACATAACTAATTAATTAAAGAATATCTATACTTACTATTCTAAAAATAAGAAATCTCTTATGATCTTATGTTCAATTTATTTCATATAAATAACTATTTAGATTTTTCATTTTAAAAAATAAAGAAATAATTAAAAAAAACCAACCAACTTTTTAAGGAAAATTATATTATATTTAAAATATTTTTTTAATAATTATTATATTTTTATCTTTAAAAAGTATAATAAAAATGTACTCATATATTGTCAACTAAAAAACAAAAAAAACTTCTAAGCACGTCCCGTATATGTATATATATATATATATACATGATTAATTTTACTCTACATAACTAGACACTGTTTCTCTTGATATTCATTTTGTTACTATGAAGGGTTAACACACATTAATTTTTATGAAGGGTGAAGCATTCATTCTTAATTAATTTATCAAAATTCAAAAGTCCACATTTGAAAGTTGCTTCTAGCTAGTTATTATAACCAAAAGTGGCTATTGATCATTACAATAAAAATAAATAATAATTTAGCAAACATATATATTTACGAAAGTAACCAATGAAAAACAAGTTAGATTCTATAAATTAGGATTTTTGTTACACTCAAATTCATACAACAAATTAAATACTTGATCGAATCCTTAAGAACAAAATGGTGAAAATTGGATTGATGATCATTATAGTAGTTGTGATTATGGTTGGCCTTGTTGGGGGTACTAAGCTGAACGACATGTTTCCAACTATACCAAAATCATCACTTATAATGATGTAGACATTGATGGCTTTTCATCAAGACCAACAAAAGTACCAATTTGCAGGAAAATTTGTGGTAGATTATGCAGCTATCGATCTAAAATTCAAAATGTTATAATGTTTGTATGGAAATTTGTTCAGGTTACCAGTTGGAGATCGTCGTCCTCGTTACAATGACATATCTAGCACATACTAATACCAAAAATGTTTAATTTAGTAAATTTCTACTCTTTATTTTTCAGAGATAGTTACATTAATTGATATTACAATATAACCAGTTAACTCCAATTTAATATGATCTCAACTCAACAGCTAGTACCAACATTAGCTGTTATCCTTAATAACATATGGGATTAATTACTTTGTCTATGTGGTTTTGCAAACTTGCAGATGTTAAAGTAACTATGCGTATATTCAAAAGTCATATATATATATATATATGTATTTATGGCTTCTCATTATCACTAAAGTCTTATTGACTATCACTTCATGGATACCCAACTTTGGTCTTTGTGAACAAACAATACACAGCAATATATATAAAGTAGAGGGTTTCTAATTGTTTCAAAACAAAAACAACAATGTTTGTGAAACAATATGAGAAGATTAGTTGAATTCGTTGCTGTTATTGTTTTTATTGTAGTAGTTGTTCTTGTTGTAGTAGAAGGAAATGGATCCCCCATTAATCCTTCATACCTTCATGGATATGATCAAAGAAGTAGCATAAGGTTTCGAGTTTGTCGTGGTTTTTGCAGTAATGAGGAAGATAGATTGGGCTGTTACTTTGATTGCTTAGATGTTTGTAAGAATCTTAGGATTTGGGGCCGCCATCACAGTCATCCAGATATGGTGGCCGGAAGGAACAGTGGAACTAAATAAGGTGAAGTACCAATTTTTTTTTTTTTTTCTCGCTCCCAAATTTGTACACTTATTTTTATATATACTCATACTATATACGCTTAATAAGCCTAATTTCATTTTCTAGGTTAATTTGATGACTTTTTGACCCAATAAATCAACTCCCTTGGTGAGTTATAAATTTTGTCTAAATTTTTTATTTAGCAGATAGATGAGTTAGAATCAATTTATGTCATGTATCTCTATTAATTATCATTTCAGTCCTATCAAAAATAAATTAGTCACTGCGAGATTACAAAATTTATAGAAATTTTATTATTTATAACATGTTCAAGAAGATTTAAACTCAAAAATTAATGAATGAAATACACATTCAAATCCCATGGGATAACTGTACAAAAAATTATAATTTTCATCGGGTTCAAATCTTAAAATCCGAAGTCATATTATTATAATTAAAAAAAGATACTGTAGGAAAATGATTAAACTGGTAAAAAAGTTAAAGGAAAGTTGAGGTTTTAAAAATCTCAAGTTTCGAAACCTGGGCTGAGTAAAGCCCAAAAAAACTTGGTCTTGATTGTTGTACAACGAAGAATTTGTTTATATGGGTCTATAAGTAATCAAACCGGCCGAGGATCCAATATAAGTCTAACATTATTGGTCGGACGGAGCAGTCTGATCGAGCTCCGGTTCATTTTACTTCTCACTCCTTTCAACCTATCGCAACGTTTATATTTTCCCACTAAACCCTAGTGATTCCACTCCATAATCTCCTAACGATACAATCCATCAACACCTCACACCCATCATTCTTGGAAAATATCCTAAATTTCACTAAGGGTTCAAACCCTAGCTTGATTTTCTTGATTCAAATGCACATCAAGGTAATTGCAGTTTTGCTTCTCATCCTCCTTAATGCCTAGATTAAGGGTTTTAGTTGTAGATTTTTCGGAGTTGAGTTTTGATGGTAGCTGCGTCAAGGTTTTGAAATAAATTCCTAATTTTTCTAAGTTTTGAGTTCTATTTCAATTTTGGCTTTTTTTTTTTGTTTTTGGTTCAAAGTTGAAATAATTTCTTTTTTGTTACTTGGGTTTTTCAGGGGCTCCTTCTCCAAAATTTGCTTAACCTGGTTTGAGTTTGTGGAAATCAAGACTTGTAGGAGGTTTCTTTTTTTTGCAGTAAGCAAATGATGCACATTATAGTGTTTTAAATTCTCCACATTCATGTTACTTTTATATATAGCTAACTGAATAGTCAATCCATTTCTAAATATTCATTGCAATCTCTTTTTTAACTACTTAATAAATCAAGAATATGTAGTATGTACAGATCAGTATTTCTTTTTTTCTTAAACAGAGACAGAAAAATAGGAACAAATATGAAATGAAATTTATAGATGTAATGCAACGAAGATTTATTGAAATGAGATATATTAACATATAAAGAATGATCATTTCTGTCTTGAAAAAATGCATTCTTCCCTACAAAGCATTGCTTCTTTTTTCTTTTCTTTTTTTCCTTTGAAGAATAGCTACACATCCATTAGATTAAAGATTTGTGGCTTACTCTAAAAACACATCGAGATGGCAGAAAATGTACTTTAAAGGCTTTTTCAAAAAATGCTTATATAAAGATTTTAGCATGTCGGATGATTGGGTCTAATTGAGATCCAATAGGTACATGAAGAATTTGGGTATGGTCTAGTAGTTTTTGAATCGTAAGATTTGAATCATGAATTTTAAAATTCGTTTGTAGTTTAAATTTACTCATAAGATTCAAAATAATTGCTATATGAATCGAATTGTAAGATTCTAAGGGCCCACTATTCGTTATCTTTTATTTATGGCTTCTGATTTTGCAAGATCTATTATTTTATCAACTCAAACACATACACGCTGCACACCTACAGATATATGTATTATGTAGAGGTAGGACCAGGTGACACCTGCCAACAATTAGAGCAATTTTATATCATCTAAAATAGTACACTGCATTTTTTCATAAAGGGTACGTGATATTCTCCGAATTCGAAATAAATTGGACGGTAGTTGTTATTTCATTGATATTTCTTACAATTTTACTTCTCACTCTGTAACCTTTGACCTTTCTTTGACCTACAGAGAAGATGTCTACCCTTGAAATTGAAGCTAGAGATGTTATCAAGATTGTACTTCAGTTTTGCAAAGAAAATTCCTTGCACCAGACATTCCAGACTTTACAAAGCGAGTGTCAGGTTTCTTTGAATACTGTTGACAGCATAGAGACTTTTGTTGCTGATATTAATAGTGGAAGATGGGATGCTATATTGCCTCAAGTGTCTCAACTAAAGCTTCCCAGGAATAAATTGGAGGATTTGTATGAGCAGATTGTTTTAGAAATGATTGAACTTCGAGAGTTAGATACTGCACGAGCTATTTTAAGACAGACACAGGTTATGGGTGTCATGAAACAAGAACAACCTGAAAGGTACTTGCGGCTTGAGCATCTCCTAGTCAGAACTTATTTTGATCCAAATGAGGCTTATCAAGAATCATCAAAAGAGAAACGGCGTGGGCAAATTGCCCAGGCTCTTGCAGCAGAAGTTACTGTTGTGCCACCATCGAGGTTGATGGCTCTAGTTGGGCAAGCTTTGAAGTGGCAGCAGCATCAAGGGTTACTTCCTCCGGGAACACAGTTTGACTTATTCCGTGGAACTGCTGCAATGAAACAAGATGTAGATGACATATATCCAACAAATCTTGCACACACAATAAAGTTTGGGACAAAAAGTCATGCCGAATGTGCTCAGTTCTCACCAGATGGCCAGTTTCTTGTCTCGTGCTCCGTTGATGGCTTCATTGAGGTGTGGGATTACATAAGCGGGAAACTCAAGAAGGATCTTCAGTATCAGGCTGATGAAATCTTCATGATGCATGATGATGCAGTCCTTTGTGTTGACTTTAGCAGAGATTCAGAGATGCTTGCATCTGGATCACAAGATGGGAAGATCAAAGTTTGGCGTATAAGGACTGGTCAATGTTTGCGTCGGCTTGAACGTGCACATTCTCAGGGTGTAACAAGTCTTGTCTTCTCTCGTGATGGAAGCCAATTATTAAGCACGTCATTTGACAGCACAGCAAGAATCCATGGCCTAAAATCTGGGAAAATGTTGAAAGAGTTTCGTGGCCATACCTCTTATGTGAATGATGCAATCTTTACAAGTGATGGTAGCCGTGTTATTACTGCCTCTAGTGACTGTACGATCAAGGTTTGGGATGTGAAGACTACAGACTGCTTACGGACATTTAAACCTCCACCTCCTTTAAGGGGAGGAGATGCTTCTGTGAATTCTGTTCATATTTTCCCAAAGAATACTGATCAAATTGTTGTATGTAATAAGACATCATCAATATATATCATGACACTACAAGGGCAGGTAGTGAAGAGCTTCTCATCAGGTAAACGTGAAGGTGGAGACTTTGTTGCAGCATGTGTGTCACCTAAAGGAGAATGGATTTACTGTGTCGGTGAAGACAGGAATATGTACTGCTTCAGCCATCAGTCTGGTAAACTTGAGCATCTAATGAAGGTCCATGAAAAGGATGTCATAGGTGTCACTCATCATCCCCACAGGAATCTTGTTGCAACATATAGTGAAGATTGCACCATGAAGTTATGGAAACCCTGAATATCCTCTGTGTTCAGCTATTTTTCTAGTAGTACCCTTTAGCTGGGAACTTCTTTTATGTATATTTTATTTCCTTTATCTTAGGGCAACTGGGTGCTGGGTTTCCAAAAAATGGTAGGTGCTGGGACCTGTTTCTAGCTAATAAGTTATGGGATCTGAGGCAATGGTTATTATACTGGAATTCAGAATTTGGAGGTTGAATGGATGCCAAGTTTGTCTTACATTTATGGAGTTACCAGTCTAATACCGATATCAAAACTCACCTATATGGCACCATCATTGATTACATGGAAGTGAAACTTAGCCACACTTTTCTAGATGCTAATTTCTGTGCAGATGGTCGTCAAGCAAATGAAGGAGTTTCCAGCCGGAAGGTTTCAGAGTTTACCATGTTTTCCTCCTTTTAATTCAGTCTTTATATTTGCTGATTGCAAGAGAACTCAGTTCTCTTTTATTTATTCAGTCTTTTAATTTTTTGAACTACTTCATGTTTAATGAATTCTCAGTTAATGAAAAATGAAGAAAAATATTAAATTTTTATGGCTGATAGTTGTAAGCAGAATTGGCAGATCAGTAAATTGAGAGAATTTTGGACGTCGATTGACAGATCTGCTATACTGTATGAAATATGGCAAATATATTAACGAATTGAAACATGATATATTTGATTGCTAAATATGAGCCTCAGCATATCTGGATTCTGATCTGTAGAAATTCAGAACGAATGAACAATCTAAATAAGCAAAGTAAGAAAATTTCACATGAACTTCAAAAAAGATTTCCCTTCTTTGCAGTTTACACCTACTTGACTAAAAATTTCTCAAAAAAAAGTGTCATGTGCAGATGTTGCACAGTAGAGAAGCTAGAAACATGTCCAATTCTTCAATTCATCCAATCTGTACAAGTTTATGGCCTCTTGAATGAAAAATTTGACACGCTAATGTTAATTTCATGTTCATTGGCATTAGGAGGTGGTGCTAGAGGCAATTGTGTAGAACTTGGTTCTTGAACTTGACTTTGGGTTTTATTGCCTTCAGTATGTTTGTGTGGTGAAATTGACCCTTCAGCATCCCAGTGTTCATTTCCATGCTTTGAGAATCTTGGAGAACTCTGCAAGCTATCACTGTGCCCACGGTAGTTTTGTAGAAGGTGAACAGGAGACATGCCGGATCTCGGGCTTGCAGGCATGCTGGATAATGGTGTGCTGGGCTCGGATTGCCGGCTGTGTTTGACATGTTTTTTTGCCGTGTGATGCCAGTTCTTCAGTGCTGCTGCCACTCTGTCATTGAAAATTGTAGGTTTCATAGTTGAACCCATCTGTAAATTCATCCCAAACAAAAGAAATGATGTGATTATGTTGTCCTACAAATACTTTAACTCATAAATCTAACAAAAAGAATAAAAGGCTTAAAAGAATATCAATCTTACCTGAGTCACTAAAGCATAGAGAGGTAGAGTCACATAACTACATACAACATGTATGACTACCCTGAAAAAAATTTGGCATTCCCTTGTTAGTACTTCAGCAATATAACTCTCCAGAGGTCTTGAAAATTCTGGACATAAATCGATACTGACAGAATCTGCAAGTTTGTATCTCTGATGAAACTGACCCCAATGTTAGTCTGATTACAATGTCTGCAGTGTGGTGGTGGAAGCAAGAGTTTATGGTGAATTCATACTGAAACAGAGAAGAGAACAAGTTAGAGACATGTTTCAGCTTTGCTTATTTTAGAGCTAAAACCTGAAATGTTCTGAGTATGTTATATTCCCAAATCCATATACCATTTTTGTGTTAGACAAGAAACAAATATCTGTAACATTCTGGATATGATTAATAATATGTCTTTCTGTATCTTCTGAGTTCTGGCAGGGAAAGATTTACTCATACAGCAATAAGCATATATGGGAAAAAATGTATGAGCAGGATCTTTCTTTCCAAGAATTTCAAAGATATAGCTAACCAAAACTTCTCTAATTATTGCTAAATTGGAGATATTGGTCAAATGAGACACCTACCGTACTCCAAGCAAAGAATGCTAGTTGAAATGCATTCTGCATTCAGAAGAAAACATCACCATGGAATCAGAAACAAAAAAACCCGATGGGGCTAGTAATTAAATGTCAAGAGAGAATGTCACAGAAGTACCTGAAAGAGAACAAAATGAATAAAAAAAAGCACGAGGCGAGGGCGATTGAACCAGAAGAGGTCATCGCCTGGCTGAACCACTGGTGCTCCCATGACCACTGCCCCTCTCTCTTGAATCTTCACTCCCATCTTTGTGATGATCATTTGTAGCTTAGCTCCCACTAATAAGATTATCTGCAAGATCCACATTTAACTTAATATCAGCTTAAGCCCTTAGCTACGTAACACTGTATACGTGTACCGGAAATGTACATATTATAATGATGAGCACTAGAGGTCTTTTGTTCTTACAATTAATGGGATAAATGGAAGCCACAAATAAGAATTCCATCCTGTCAACGAAGCAACAAATTTCTTAGTAGAGTTAACGATAATTAGTGATTTCATCATCGAATTAAATTTTCATGCTGTTTCACTTCAATTTTACCATGAAATAAAAATGGATTGACCAATGTGTATAAATTAAGCTTAACGCAAGCACATTATCTGAAATGAGACTGGTAGAGTGCAAGTTAGATTTTTGAATATAAATGTGTGCTAAAAGTTTGTCCTGATTTCCCCTAGTGTTAAAACTTATGCTCGTGGTTTAACTTTAGAAAGAACCCTCAGATTTTAGTTCATTGTATGCCTAAAGCAAGTCAAAGTTAACCCGTCAGGTAGATATCCAACCCAAATTCTTTTTCGTCGTTGACTATGCATAACTTAAAGCATATCAATAGAAGATGGTCGTAATCTAATATTCTAAGCTCATGAGGAAATATGTCTGACAGTTTGATATATGGCTTACCATGAGTATTGGACAGCAGGAACAACAGTGCAAATAACCACATAATTGGACTGCAAGAGCAAAAAGAGGTTAGATTAGATTTCTAAGTGACTTAATCAAGGAAAGCAACCTTTTTCATACTTTGAAGCACTAACCTGACCCCAACTACAACTTTGAAATCCTCTTCAAGTGATCTACTGATATACTTCTGGAAATCAAATCTTGATTCGCTTCCGGGTGCCAAATGTGCCTAAAACCATGTATATTTAATTTTTAACTTATTTTCCATTCTGCTATAAAAAAAAATTTCCCTCAGCAAAGAAAATTATTTACCATGATAAATCCATGTCTCAAAGTCATGTAATCAACCTTGCTTACTGATCCAAAGAATTGTCTGAAGAAGCTTACCTAATAAAAGAAATATATGTAGGAGGTTAATTTTATTATATGCACATTATGTCAAAAAACTTTCTCCTAAATATCATGACAGTAATAACTTACTATCCACAAGGAAACTGATGATTGACTCCAAAAGTTCAAATGTCTTCTTCCAAATGTTGTATCCCTAGTAAACCTGAACCTTTCTGTATCTGCAATACGTAACATGATGACATATAAAGAAATGAAGGGAAAATGTGCTACTGTAAGGGAGAAATGGCCTGGGAGTTGACCAAGTAAAGGCCAGTATATATATATATATATATATATATATATCATAGTGAACAATCTTGACAAGTGACTTATTTGTGTAACTGATTGAATACAAACTTGAGCAGTAGCTTTCATACTAAATGCAAACATGAAATTATTGCCAGTAAACTTATCTATACTACCCATTAATATTTTCAGACTTACCAATGTAAAATTTGTGTTCAAGTGTCTTTGTCTCATCCTCCCACACCTTCCATTTTCTCATCTGTATCCAACCAAGTAAACATTGTAAGAGAGAAAGAGATTGAAAAAAAAAAAAAAAAAAAAAACAGAGAAGGATACTCAAATTATGCACGCTACCTTGGTTTCAAAAATAAAATGACAAAGTGAAAAGAAGAGAAAGTACCTTAGTTCTGCCCAAAGCCAAGGTGGTTATGCAGTATAGGATATGAAATACAGCTAGCACAAAGATGAATATATGGAGCTGGTGAATTCCATATGCAGAAACGAAAGCAACTTTACCCTGCAAATAAAACACAGACAGAGTCACAAACTACAATTTAGTTTCAACTTGAAGCAGCTATAAATACATAACAGAAGTTGTTTTGGTACAATACAGAATTTGATCTTTATTGCAATCCAAAAACAAGAACTAATGTTTAAATGGAAATATGAAGCATGATAATATTACCTTCTCAGCACATTTATCATATCCTTTTGTTGCTAGCATGCGCCGGAGACTCGGTTCTGCTTCTAAAAATTGAAGAAGTTTCCGGCCTTTGCTATCAGATTCTGTGTCTGTTTCTTTCTTTTCTTTCTTAGCACAAGGATGCCAAGTTGCTCCAACACTTTCTGATATACATATACCAGAAATTGGTTCTTGTCCCACTGTTAGAAGCAGGGATAGGAATCCCAACAGCATAAGCTCTGAGCAGATCAAACCCAGAAATAAAAGACACATCGGTCAGAAATTTAAGAAGAGCATAGAACAATCTAGTGTTGATCAAAACAAGGGGAAGGCTAATACCTGCTTTGACCTTTTCAACTGCTTCATAAAGAGCTCTTTTGTGTTTGTTTTTGCACCACTATACGTGAAATGTGTCAAAGTATGAGCAAATGAAAGATATAAAAAGAAGGCATCCACTAGAAATCATGCTTGAATACTTGATGAATTGTCTAAAGGGTTACCTTTCCTATAAGATGAATGATATGTTCAATGAAGATTGAAATAACAACCAACACAAAGCCCACAACTGCTACAGCCCATGTTGGTGTTTCCTCCAGTGTTCTCTCATAAACTTTAGAGGCCATAGTTTCACTTCAAAAGTTCAACTGATTGATTCAAAAGTCTTGGACTTGGAAAGTTATAGAGTGTAATATAAAGCTGACGAACAAGATAATGGTATAGCAATGTTTTGCAAATTCACAAAAAGAAAGAAAGAAAATTGTCTTGATTTCTGTTAACTATTTTTCTCAATTTATACATATTTGCATAGATGGAAAGGGAATAGTCTCCTGTTTAGAGAAGAAATTAATGGGAAGGTAAGACAAGGCTGTGCAAGACTTGACACATTCAAAGCATGAATAGTCAAAGGGAGAGCAGAAGATAGAGATAGAAAGGATTCAATATTCTCTTTGTAATACCAGATCAGTGAATCAGAGTAAAGCTAATTAGCAAACCCAGTTGTGGACAATAATTAATCTACAGAAATAAAATATTTTGACCTGCAAAAAACGGAACTTGTTTAATTGTCCTGCAATCTTCCTTGACTTTCACATGTTTTATCTAATATCAATTATATTTTGTAAATTCTGTGTGATTAGTTGACAAACGAAAGTGGTTATATTTATATACTCCAATGATTGAAAAGCTACAATTTTTGTTGGTCAAAACAAAATAATAACAATTCAATCAATAAAATGCGTGATAACAAGTTGACAAACTACATGAAACAAATTGAAAACTATACATCAGCAAAACTTTATAACCTTCAATGTTCTCTATTGACAGACACATAATATTTTGATTTAGGAACAACTTGTCTATCCTTAATTTTTCACAACAATAAAAGATAAGGTAAATTACATTCCTCTCTCTTGAGATTTTAGTGAAATAATATTTAAGATCTAAAATTTGAGAAATTTGACACTCCCCTCCTTTAAATGAATAGAAAAATTTCTTAAAAATCATGGTGTGTCTTTAAAGTACCAAGAAATCATTTTAAATTTTCTCTTTTCAAATGAGTCCCAATTAATTTTTTTTTTTTTCTATATCACCCTATATTTTTAATTTTTTTTCTTAATAGTAATACATTAGATGAGCATAAAATTTTTTATTTTTAATATATCATTTCTAATAGAATAGAAAATATTTTTCACATATAGAAGTAAATTGAATTTCTTAGTGATGTTTTAAAGAATCACTTTAACCTTTATAATTAATATTATATATATTATAGGATTAAAATATTTAATTGAGTAAAATGAATTAAAAATAAGATAATCTTTATTTTATGTTAATTAATGAAAGAATAAAAATTTATATAAATTGAGATGTTGATTTCATAATCTCTTTTCATATATTTTTTATCAACAAATAAAGAAATATAAATATATATTATTTTCACAAAGTGCCTGTATTTATTTTTTAAATTCATATACATTTAAAATTTTAAATCTCATGTCATAAAAAATCCAAGTTTATTTATTTAGTGTTACTTATTTATGTGTTTTTATTTTATTAAAAATAAAAAATTAAGGTTACTACTAACTAAAAAATAAAGAAATGTATATATATATATATATATATAAGCATTATGACTCATTTGAACAGAGAATAATAAAAAGATAACTTTTTTGTAATTTTCCCCAAATTATTTTTTCATCCAAGCGAGGAGAGTTTTGAATTCTCTAACTTTAGACCTTATTGTCATTTTTTATACTTCAATAGAGGAAAGAGTAATTTGCCCAAACAAAACTAATTCATCCACCTATATATCTACCCCAAAGTTTTTTAACCCATATGCTAGCTCTTTACTTTGTTTTCTTCCCTGTAATTAACTAATATGAAGAAACATGGTAGACAAAGACAGACAACCTCTTCTTAATAAAGACAACAACCAGATCCACTCATTCATCTTTGCCCCACCCGTCTCATAGCTGATCAGACAACTTGCATAATGTCATTTTCATTTACACAAGAATTTGGTATCAAATTTTATAAATTGATCGTTTCTCTGTAGATTTTTGTATTTATTGGAACCTTATATTTTACAAAATCTATGTAGCACTAAATAATGAAAGAAAGAAAGAAAAAAGTTAAAAACAATTTACATTTTTTGTTTTTGTGTGTGTGTGGTTGGTATCTTTGTAAATACAGACTCTTACTGAAAAAAGTCATTAGGAACATCCATATTTTGTTATGAAATAGGAAAATCACCTAATTAAATTTGATATAATATAGTCTATTAAATGAATGAATCAAACACTCAGATAATTAGTCTACATATATAAGAAACTGTTAAATGCCTTAGCACCACAAACACTTGTATTTAAATTAAAAAAATTGTCTGACCTAAATTTTTCAAAATTTGTGACACTATATATATATATATATATATATATATATATATATATATAAGTCTTGTGTTTGATAAAGATTTTTCAATTTTAAAGGTAAACTAAAGCTATGGAAGTTCTGTTTAGTACGCAACAAAACATAATTCATGATGAACTACTCACCTAAGTCATAAAACAAAATGAATTTTATTGAATAAAATGAGGAATTTTTTGTGCCAAACAATTTTTTTTAAATTGTAACTTTAGAAAATTGAGTACTACATATTCCCTGTTTAGACTGCGACAAGATCTAAAAATTTAATGTCGTTTGAAAAATGTGGCATTTGGTAGGTTTTTTTGAGGACTCGTTATCTTAAAGTAATAATTAGGACCAAGTCTTAGTAAAGGTCGTTGTCAAGAGTTTGTTACTAACTAAAATTCGTAAATAAATTTGATAAGACGTAGCCAAGGAAAAACGAATGTGGTCTTTTGTTTCCTCTCAACTCTGTCACTTTCCTTACAAGGTTCTTTCTCCATATCTTAATACCTTCTTTTGAACATGTCAATAGAGCCATGAAAATATCAACTGAAAATGAAAAAGAAAAGTCAAGGAATCATCATAATAGGTGTCACTTTTGTCAAAATCAAGCTGAATTTATTCATATCCTTCAAGATTTAGTGACTTCGCTAGGTTTATCTATGTGATAAAAGAATATAGATTGATGGTACATCATATTCGTTGATTATGAAATTTGAAAAACATATTTTTCTCATATGTACTCAAAGATTAAAAATTGAATTAGATATCTCGATGGTCATTTATTTACTTGATGACATAATATATGCTCCATACATCTGTATAGGTTTCTTATATATCATATGCCGCAAGTAATTTTGTAGAGCTATTATAAAAATGAGAATTAGTCACATATTAGAAGAAACTAATAATTATGGCCTATACATACCTTGGCTAAGCACGGATTTCACATACATGTTAATTTTATTACTTACGAATGTACCAAATTTTTATTTATGTATTTTTTTCATATTAGATTATAAGAAAACTTGTTTCTCTCATTTGTGCTGTATAGATATTGTTTAGTTTGTAATAAGTTTCTAGTTTATCAACCAATTTAACCTTCTGACAAACAAAGTTTAAACTTCAAACTACAAAGAATGATTTTTCCAAGTACAGAAATCACATCTTCTGATCCAGCAATTACGCATGCCAGTGTTCTTTGGTACCCCAGCAAAACAAAACGTGTATGACATTTCTATTCTCTATTCTTACTCACAGAAGCAATTCATCAAACATGATGAGTACCCTTTTGTATTTAATTGCATATACACCATTAATATTCTTCAGCCGGCAGTTTGGACAAAATCTATACACAATATGAGGAGGAGGAATTGGTTCACATGTACTAAAAGAGTTTCTAGTTGCATATATAGTCAAAATTTGAAGCTCTACTTAATTATTAATACATGTTTTGTTTGTGGGCTTGATTTGGTGACTTCCAAGTTTGAACCTAATTTTGGGCTAACCCAATTATCACATTGCTTGGATGACTTATCCAATGTTTTTATCCTTTTGGCAGTACTGAATCTTATAATAAATTGGAATGTCCTGTTTTGAAATGGTAGCCTCAAAATTCATGACCCCACTTCAATTGGCTTTTCAAAATAGGTGAAAAAGACAAGCTTGAAAGAGTACATTATTGCTCCTTTTCTTTTGGTTTTAACTGTTTTAATGCAAGTAGGTAGTAGCTGCTCAATCAATTTCAAAGCATAGTTTTAGAAATGTAGCAAGAATTGATCTATCGGGTCAATTATATTAAATATTCAGTTTAATTGACTCAAATTTTATGTGTCTAGAATTTGTAGATTATATTTAATTTAGATTGAATCATCATTTGTTAGATTCAGATCATATCGAATCGAAATTAAATTGATCACCTAATAAATGAAAATAAGAAGTTCTCTAAGTAATGGTATACGGGATGTATGCTAAACAATCCTACTGCATATACTTCGATCTGCTTTTTATATATTTTGTACTAAAAGTTCCACTAATGTCAAAAGACAATACATAAAGAAAAGAAAAAGAAAAAAAAGTACAGGGGTTGCGATTTATGAAATAAAGTAAAATTAAGCTCATTTGTACAGAAAAGCAGGATAAACAAGTCTGTAAAAAGTAAAAACAAATGCTTTGAGACCTTCATTGTCCACAAAGACATACACTGAGAAATTAACTTCTGAATTGTCCCATCTTTAGAGCACCAACCCACACATGCAATATGGGAGAGTTAGAGAGAGCTCTCTGCTAATAAAGTTGTTCTCTTCTATGATGCCACCATCTCCACCTATGGATAAAAGTAAACCAAAAGTAAAAGTTACCATCAAAAGAAGTTGTATATTCCATTATGAATTTTTTTGAAAAAAAAGAAAGAAGAAAACCACAATTTTGAATTCTTAAGAGAATTCCCAGAAATTAAAAAGAAAACAAAAACAATATTAGTCTACCGTGTTATGTATACTCACCAATAATAATCCCATCTGGGTCGGACTTTGGTCATCCGGTTCTCACCATATGGATAATCCGTTTCAGCTCGCTTTGTGTTTTGGAAAGCACAGCACCCAATTGAATAAATGCCAATGAGAACCACAAGCATGACAACAGTAAGAACAGAGAGTTTGTGCCAATCTATTCTTATGTTCTCAAGCACTCCAGCTTTGCACGAATCACACTCGTAGCAAAGCAAATTTGGTGCATTGTTCCACCGGTAGCAATCCGGGTCTTGGGTCACCATTGTTGCCATGTTGTAGTTGCATGCTGTTGGTGGTTTACAACAACCAGACTGCGTATAATTAAAATATGTATCATTTAGTTTCAGGGGAAACACAACAAACAAACAAAATGGAAGTGAAAGATTGAGAATTCACAATGTTGTTCTAGTACCCTTTTATTTGAAATAACAATAGGAAAGCATAAAAAGCCAAAAACTTTGGTTGAGTACATGAATTTGGCAAAGAGAATTCAGTTGTACAAAAAACATTTCAGTGTTATTTTCTATAATTCTTAGTGAAGAGTGAACAAAACCCGAACTACTCTACTAATTACCAAGTGAACTAAAAATCATGAGCATCTACCTTAAGAAAATTATTTAAACCAAATACATAAATTCCAGCAATAAACCTTTATTACTAGCTATGAAAGCCCCAAAATATAAAATTAACAATTATCAAAAAGAAATTAACTAAATTTGTTTTACCTGTATGGGAGACATATCTTTCTGCATATAATCAAGAGGAGTCCAAAAAGCAAGTTTTGCACAAGTCTTAGACCCTAAAATACAACCTCTAATGGTATTCCAATAGTGAGGATCCTTTATCCTAGTCCTCAACCAAGGTGAATAATTTTCAAGCCTATACTCCTTATAAGCCCTACCAGCCACTTCCACACCACCACCTTGGCTGGTCACCACAAAACCAAATATAGTAAAACCCATTAAGGTTGCAATAAGGAACAACATGACCACCAAGTACACCCATAGTGCCCAAGCTACATGAAAACAAGCCCCAATGAAGCCTGCTAGTGAAATTAATAACACAACAAAACCTATAACCAAAAGTGGAGTTTGAAGAAAACTTTCACAGGTTGTGCTACTCCTTGCCATCCATAGCCCTCCACCGATTATCGGTATGGATGCTAAGAGAGTAAACAAGTTCAAGAATCCAATCACTGTGTTGCTGAACCGATACATTGTTATATCTCTTCCTCTCTTTCTCTAGCTTTAGCTTTCATATATCCTTGTGATTCTTTGTTGGTGTCTGTCGTCTTAGCTTTTTATCTTTCTCTTTAAAAGGATGGGTGGTATTACTTTACTTTGTTTATCTTAGAAAGCTTCAAGAATTCTAAATGTCTGTCTTCTTTGCTCTATTTGCTTTTCATGCATTAGGGTATTTAATTTGTATCCAGAAACTTTAGTTAAAGTGCATATGTGAAATTGACTCAGCTGTACTAAGTTCTTTTTAGATCTTAGTTCTTAGTAACTAAGGAAGTTTATTTAGGCTTGTAGAATGGCTGAATTGCCCTTCTTAAGAAAGTGAAGCCTGTAATGAATCGGTTACAATTGGAATTCTTTTAAATCGTTTTTATAGTTTGGATCAATTTAATATACATCTAATATGAGACTTGGTATATATCAATTCCACACATCTTATTTAAGGGATGTGAAATTAATTATAGAAAATAGTATTTCATTAATTATAAGTTGATTCTTGATGGCAAGCAAGCATAAAGGATATATACCATATAGGCATATAGCTAAGCCTTTTAACCGTCCACAAACAGATTCAAGAAGAGGCATCAATTCCATGTAAGATTACACAAGGCAAGCTAAGAATTTAGAATCATGAGCAATTTGGTTATTTACAAATTGAGGGGTCCAGAGAGTTGCTTTGGTTTATTGACCCCACTTGGACTTGGTTACGAAGCAAAGATCATGGATCAGAATTAGGCTATCCTTGGCCACTGGGTGGGAATAGAAGTTAGAACAGAATAATATAAAAATGCACTGCCTCCTCTGTCTTTTATGTTTTTCTTCTTTGGTGCTTGTTGCTATAAACCTTTCTTATCGTCTATTTTTATTTGTTTAGAAGAAAAATGTTCCACTAAGTTTCCAACTTTTAAATTCTTTTTGTTCACTTTTATAATTGTTCATTGATAAACAAGCAACCTTCTTATCATGCTTTCAATATTATATATCATTATGACTAATATTTGGTTCTATAAACTAGTTTTTATTCCTATCACCTAACTTTTTATAAAAAACTGAATGATCAAAAGACTAAATCATGAGATTTATGAATTCATTTGTACTAATCCTTTTGTTTGGTAAATTAGCAACAACTTTGAACTCTCAGCATGTTGATCTTTGATGTTAACCACTTCCAACATGCCATGAACCAGTCTCTTCGCATCGCACTTGAGACTGAATTATGCTTTCACCGGAAATGGAAGATCTACTTCTCATTGTGTATATTTGACCATGAGATTGTATTATGCATTTATTGAAATTACTCCCTTATTATGTAATTCAAGACCTAATCAGCACACAGTGAACAAGAAAAAAAAAATTATGTACATAGTCAGGACATGGGAGCTCCAGATACTTTGATCACCACGATTTACAAGGGAGACGGAATTTCTAAGAAATTGAATTCAAATGGTAATATGTTAACTAACCAACCCCCAACCCTTAGTGAAAAATAAAAAAGCAGAACAAGAAAACGAAGCCAAGAATAATGTGACCATCTTTAATAGCAATAAGAAAACTTAATGAAAATGTCATCAGTACCTTTCACAAATTGAATAGTTTATTCCCTAAAAAGGATAAATTCATGCATATACCCTACAGTTTTAAGCAGTAAAACTGCAATGACTTCCTGCAGTTTTCCTTCTACTGTCAAATGGAGCTGCTTCCGGAAATAATTAAGGGGAATTCATGAGGGATGCTTCCCTTACTCTTTTTTCCTGGAACCTGTACATGAATGATAGTAGTTATTCTGTATATACTTTCTCTGTTTATTCTTCGGTGAGAAAGAACAAAGAGGCCTAACTTCGCAGCCTCTCGAAGAATATCTAAATAGAATAAATGCTCTTATTCTTCAGTGCAAAGAACAAATAGGCCTAAGTTGGCATGGGTTTCTTCTCCAAGAATGATCTGAATAGAATAAATCCTTGGCGAGGCCGATGCAGTGGAACCTCATGTCCTGCTCCTTTCACTGTCACAAATGTCAGCCCTTTGAATGCTTGGCTCCAGCCACCAACCTTCACAAAAGAGGAAAATTTCAGAAGAGTAACTATATGGACGAATAGACATGCAATTTCCTGGTTCTGGAGACTATTTTGTATAGCACTAACCTTTCCATTGTCATACCACGGGTACCAGTTGGTGATGGTTGGTAGCTTCAAGGCATCAATAGAGTATCGAGTTGCAGTCACGGGAACTACGGAATCAGTGTCACCACTAGAGAAAGGATCAAAACAGAACTTCAGAAGTCATGACAGAAGAAAGAGCCAAGTTAAAAATCAAGCATTACAGAAAATATTTGTTTTAGAGTTCCCATAAATTTTTTGAAATAAATATATAAAGAGATACATTTTTCATCAAGGTGACATGCACTGTAAGCAAAGTCAAGCGGATATTGACTTTTCTTGTAGTGATGTTAAGGCATCAGTAGATGCAACAGGTAATGTGAACCCCAGTATTTAAAAATCTGAATATGAGTAGTAGAATTCATTCTTTCCTACTCATAAAAGGTTATGAATTCTCTTCTTTTATTCCCAGTTAGAGAGTTTTCCAGACCTCTAACAATAATAAGCATTAATACATTGAAAGCTGAACATATCAGCAGAAAAAAAAGTTTATCAACATTTAATCCATGTTTTAATATTAAATAACTTTTTTCTTTGGATTAGAGTCTTTCAGAGTTGTCTTGTCCCTGATGTCATTTTTCTTTACATTTTTTTTTTGGGTATTATACTACAAGCAACTCTACCACTTTATCATCTTCTCAAACAGGTGAGCATGGTCCGTACACCTCCAACTTAAAGCTTTGATTTTTAGCTACAATGAGGAATTACTTATCATCCAACTAACAATCATGTAAAGATTTTCAAACAGTTACCCAACTACATTCCTGAAGTATTTTATTTTAGTATTTTATTTTAGGTTAACAAACATAAGCAGCCTCCTACATGCATATGTTTCCCTATCCAATTATTTAGTATGCACTTTTCTTCTTTTGGCCAGGAGAAATTAGTATGCTGAAGTTATTCATTTTTTTGGTCTGATATTCAAGTCTATAGAGATCAAAGTCAGCAAGATATTATGAGGGACAGTTGAGGCTACCAAGACTAAGAACAAGAATAAGTACTTAAGTTACAGAAGTGAGAGTAAGAAATGGAGAGCAGAAGCAGGCAGAGCTATGTGAATTGATGTGGTAGGTTGGTGGCCCAAAAATTTTCCTAACAGTCAAAGCTACGTTGGGTTTTGCTTGCCATCTAGAAACCTAAGAGTCTGGTTGAATAATTGCACCAATGTAAGGAAGGTCGCTCATGGGCCTTACTTCCTTATCTCCTAAGCAGGCTTTGGAATAAGTTAAAAAACATGTCCCTTTCTATCTTTTACATAGAAAACGTGCTTAAAAGTTAAAACATTTGGAGCCCACTAACAGGCACAGGAATCATCAATCATTGTCATCTCCTAATGACCAAGGTAGTGCTTCATCCTGGGTCTAGTCCTAGTGGTACGTCAACTGAGGTGCAGCTAAGTCTTGGAAGTTCCAGCCTGAGGCCTGCCCACCCCATATTTCAGCCTAGGCTTCTCAACCCAAGCAGTCTGTTTAGGACTTTTTGAGCTTGGGGAGGATAGGAGTAGGCCACTTTGGTATGCAGGTCGCTTCCAGCTAGGTATAAATTACCTTGAATTTTAAACTTTTCCACTGCCACTATCTTTTAGACAACCCAAAAAAAAATAAAATTTCTAGCTACTCATCTTGAGTTCAGACCAGCTAAAGTGATAACATAACCTTAGCAAAGGCCAGGTAAGCCAAGCCTTGTCCAGCCTAGCTTGCCTAAGAAGCAGCCACAATTTTTGGCGTTCTATCATCTCTGACATATTTGTAGGTGCAATCCCATAAATGGCATGATTTTAAGCATGTCCATAATGAACAGAAAACATTTCTGAAATAGTTCTTCTTTCAAATTTCATCTTCCTTTTCTCTTTTTCTTTTTCTTTTTTTTTAGGGGGACAGCGTGAGGGTGGGGGTGGCAGTGACTTGGCTGAAAGTTACTTTCAGTCACTAAAAAAATAGAGAACATTTCAATCTAATCATTGAATTCCCTGCTGTACCAATTAAGCCACGTGTCTTTTGAACTTAGCAATCAACTCCCACCTTTACCTGACTTAACAGATCAGTGACAGAAATCACCAACATTGCAATAAAAGGCTGATCACGTCACGGTTGTTAGTTGCCGGAGAGGCCACGTTATTATTAGAAACAGAATGTAAAGTATAGTATTTCCTTTTTCTTCTTTGAATTCTAGCTACTCTATGGACTGGCACGGGGACTCTCCTAAAGAATACCAGAAATGCATCATTTGAATACTGGCTACATCAGCAACTGATAGCCCACATCAGTCTTTTGTTGCCACATTAGTTGAGCTCCTAACAATCTTAGGAGGTGATTGCAAAAATTAGTAGATGTGACTCAATGGATACAGTGACACATTTAGGGACTGAAACAACCTATATATTCCACTGACCAACGGTGAAAATTAGCCTCTTTTCAGGGGATGGAGGTGAGGGGGTAGCAGGTGAGAGATTAAGAGAAACATAATATACAAGGTACAACATTTTCCCTTGAATGGACTGTTAAAAGCCGCTCTTTAAGATAGTTGTTAAGAGTGGATTTTTCCATAGTCTACCTATAAACAACACCAATAAACTCCAAGATATGCAATGACAATTATAATCACTACCACAACCACATTGTTGCTGCCACTACTGTCATTCATCAAGTTTTCAACTTCATACAAAATTAAGGGGAGACAAGAACAAAATGAGGCAATTGGTAAACTCACCTGTATACCCATATCCTGAGACTCGCATTAATTAGTTCTTGATATATAGGTAGCATAGAGCGTGGAGAATCTGCCCAGTAGTTCCCAACAATATCACTGCAAAAGAAGATCATACCTCAAATTGTATTTCCATACATCATAAAATCATATCAGCATCAAGAATAGATTTCAAAGAATCATCTCCAATATGAAGAATAAATAACATACGCGCAAGTTGTCCATGAATAAGAAATCCCAGTTATATTGGCATGAAGTGCCTTCTGAACTTCAGGACGATTGAAGTACGCTTCAGAATACCTCTCAGTACAGGGATCATATGCTCTGGACATCCATGGCTGGGTTTAGAAGAAACACAGTGAAGCTTAACTAACACAAACCCACTAACAAAAGGAAAAATGAAAATGTTGGGATGTGGGAATCAATATCTTTCAGAAGCATATCAAAAATGTCAGAATATGTTTGATATATGTAAAATCACAAAAGATTTGAATATGGAAAGTATCAAACACATAGGCTGCAGCAAGGGGAGCATATAATTGAGACAATAATCTATGGTCAGTGAAAGTGTGAAACCACCACAAACACACTCAGAGCACCACTACATTAGGAATGTTGAAACTAACAATACCAACACCTACTTCATGTACCATTTCCTCCGTTTTACTTAGTTCAAAGGAAGTTAACCATGCATGAGAGGATGGTTGGCAGAAGACAAGCATGTGGAGAAAGATGACATTATGAACAGACCAAAGACCATATTGTGAAGCAGAACATGGCACTCGGAAACAAAAGACAAGATTAGAAGGCCCAAGTAGTTAACGCCAAGACCCACTTGAAACCAGTCATGGCAAGATAACGTTCCTGATCTCAAACATAATTATAAACAAATCTTCCCATCATTATAGAATTAAACATCAATATCACATTGACCTACTTGCTGTGAAGATGAAGCAACATTTCACACACTTTTTATGTATACATAATCACTTACATTAAAGAAATAAGAAATGGCAGCTTATGCTTCTTTTGAACAAGCAACCATTTCATGTTTTCCTGGGTGTAGCCTCCCTCAAATTGTTTTCATACTTCCAAGAGTTCACACAAACTAGAAACTGTACATATATAGATATCATGCACTGTTTCTGCATTAATTCCCAGTTTCAATTCTTATGTGCCTAAAAAGACACTACACTGGAGAATAGATTTATTATGTTTGCCCTTTAGTTGACATGTGACAGAAAAAACCTCTTAAGCATGCGAGTCAATAAAGGAATGGGTTGGCGGGAGCTTACGTAATGACCCCTTAAGTTGTGCCGAAGTGATGCAGTATTATTGCATGGTTTAGTATATATGCTATATGGATCAATGTTTCCCTGCTCCATCTCTGCAACTTTAAGAGCCTTCATGCATTCTAGTGACGGATGCAGGGAGGATCCAAAGTCACAAGCAACTTGTAGTATTCGATATGTGGAATCGGAAATCAAACCATGGGTCCACCAGTATTCAAATGTGCCAACATAATCATGATAATCATCAATAACTGCATTCCCAACCTGATAGAAAGAGAACAGCAAAAGAAACACACATTAAATAATTATTAAAGAGCATAATGCCTATTTTGAAACCTTCAAAATATCAAAGGCATACCATCTTCTCCTTTTTTCAATTCTAAAATCTTACCATAAATCCCTTGAAATTAATAACAGGATTCTTGATTCCCTTGTTTCTTTGATATACAATCTGAGACAACTGAGGAACATAGTGACCTGCAGACATCATTAAGAAGTCAGATCATTAACCATCAAATCAAGTATTCAACTGATAACTATGAAACACAACCGTAAGCAAAAAGCTGATGTAAACCTGCATAACTTTCTCCAGCAATATAGAATTCTCTATGCTTATACTGGGGAAACCTTTCAAACCAATTGACCAGAAATGTATATGCATCTTCAGCTAAGAATTCACAAATCCTTACGTCAGAAATTTACTAGTCATGTGGAAGATAGAAACGAAATACCACGTGAATCAAATCATCTCCTTGTCAGTGCACAAGGTAATAAACCTATGTGAACTCTTGGCACTATTACAAGTAAGTTACCTGTTATCTGGTCACCTGTTGTATACAAATCCGACGAAGTATTCGAATATGAAAAACCGACACCAGCAGGGGACTCAAGGAAGAGTATATTTGCCACTGCCAAGACAAAATATAAAAAAGCAAATAAGACACATCTCAGGGGAAAAAATTAGTAAAAGAAAATTCTGGAAGTAATCAATTTCACATACAGTTGTTCCAAGCATATGGGTTCAAGTATAGTGACTTTCCATCTGGCCTTATTCGAAAGGGTCCGATCTCTTCAGCTGCCCCATACGCAATAGAGGAGCAACCCGGACCACCATTGAGCCACAACACAAGTGGTCTTGACTGAGGTCCGCGACTTGTTGGAGACTCAATCAACCAGTAAAATAATGCCCTCCCAGCTTGCTTGTTAACAGTCACGTAACCCGAGTACTGAGCAAATCCAACTTTCCTTGGCTGTCCTGGCAAATAGGTAATCCTATCCCTCTCTTGATCTTCACTAGGGGAAGTAAAACAAGTCCCTACAAAAATGGACAGGAAGAAGAGAACATAGAACTGAGAAAACCCCATGAATCAGTCAATTAGCCAGTAACAAGCACAAGCAAAACCCAGAAATACTAGTCTCAATATTTCTGGGTTTTCAGGGCCTTAGGCAAGACAACAACTGACTCCTTAATCATACGACAAAAGCAGCAGAGAATGAGGAGTAACCAACAACCAATGTAAGTACAAGTAATACAAGGACAAAGCCAAATACACCGATCCCAAAACAGTCCTGCGTTTTCAAGGAATTACTATAGAGAAGAAGAAGATCCAGATTTTGAAGCAACAACAACTATAAAACACAAATCACAGAAACCCAGATCCAAAAGTATCTCCGGGTTCCAATGAATAATATACAAGGCTAGAGAGAGAAAGAGATGTAGAAAGGAAGATTGACATTCATCAAAATTTGGAATTTATAACGTAATCCCAATGATTGTGCTTAGTTGATAGGAGTTGTGAACAATATGAAGCCATGCCCCATCTCTCTGTTTGTTTCTGACTTAATCACCAAAACTTTGAATTTTCTTCTCTGTATCTTGCGTACGCTTCCACTAGGCAATTGACTGAACAGGTAAGATGCGCACATGGGGTGGTACTGAATGTTCATCCTTTTATGGCTAAGATTCATCCATTTTAAACCTCCGAGTAAACACCAAGAATAAAATTAAAATAAAGAAAAAAAGGTTGACAGCTTTAACTAACTTCGGATTTAAAAAGAAGAAATTGACTTTGTTTAATACTAATCAGGGAGAAGAATGATGTGAACAGTTCTAGTTAAGCATAATGAAGACACTAACCTTCACACAGTGTAGCAGCTGTTATTGACTACCTTGTCCTGTGCCTGAAATCTGGTCAATGCAAAATTATACCTTTCCAGAAATGGAGGACTTGGAATGTTGTCTCGTCCCCAGTCATTCCATTTTGTTTGATACTGCTGAAAAAGTAAAATAAACAATGAATATAAAAAGAAAAGTGGCAGCCTTAATAGTGCATACTTTAGACCTTTCAAGTTTCACCATAGAGCCTTCACATAAAAATGTTTTTTTTTTTTTTTTTTTTCCCAATCATAGTGGTTGAATTTTGATTTCTTGAAATCTAATTAATTGTGAGGTTTCATTTTAGTAGTATGTATTAAGAGTTAATTACAAAAGCTTTCACTATCATTTTTTTTATTTAACAGTGAAGAGATTATGACTAATTTATACATCTTTTGACTAGTTAATATATGATGCATGATTGTCAAATTCAAGAAAATAACTCTTCAATGTCAAGAAATATAATTATTTTTAAAGATGTTATTTAGCTACTATTATGATTCCATTACAAAAAGTTCATGTTATAGAATTTATATTAAAATTTTCTTCATTTTCGGTTGATATATTAAAGTTACATTTTTTATTATATTATAAATATTTATTATGTTGCATCATATACGGACCAAGAAGAATATATTACAAGCATTGGTGTTTATATACAAATCGCGATTGGATGTATATTGAATGCGCTTAATGCGGGTACATATATTTATATTGCACATGTAATTAAGATACCCGGTTACATTTCAAAGTTTAATGATGAAAAAAATTTCTTATTCTACCAAGTATGACAAAATCTGATCATTTGGTAAAGTCAAAATCTATTGATATAATTGCATTTGTTTTTACTCTTTAACAAAACGTTCCAATTTTTTGATGTCCTCAAAATAAATAAAATTTCATTAACAATTTTTTTGTTTTTTAGGAAAAGAAAAAAATATTATCTAGTTATACTATATTTATTAATTAGTAAAGTCGAAGCAACTCATCCTTTAGCTCAAAATAAATCTTTCCCAAAATCCTAATATTTAAAACTTCAATTGTTGATGAGGTACATATACAACAAATACACTTGGTACATAATAATAGTTGAAAAAAAATGAGAGTAGGTCCTTGCTCAAACCATGCTTACTTTACACAAGCCCAATGAAGATCGAAGTCATAATCTTATTAGCATATTCTCTCTTAATTTGTGGGTTATGTTGCAGTATTTCTAGTGCAGACTTGGGCTGTATCCCGTGAGCATTTGTCTTCTATTTATGTAGAATTTGGATTTGGATTTGGATTTGAAAACCTCCCATAACTCATTACTCCTTTCTAACGTGGAGAAAATTAGGAGAAACTCAGCTGCTTCTCCTGTTGCCTTGCAGCAGAAGTCTACAGTATTCATGTCATGTGTTTGTTGCGGACTGTGGCAAAACTCAGCAGGTTTGGCAGTGTACATCTGTTTGTTTTTTTTTTACTTTCTAAAATTAGCATGCAGAAATCTGTCAACTTGTTGCTAGTTGTTAGTTTTACCCGGTAATGTTGGCAATGTCTCAAGTACAAGTAAGTAAATTTTCTCAATGGAAGTTTAATCTCTTTTACGATTCATAGATATCCTTTTATATATATATATATTTTTGTTTATTTTTTTATAGCTCGAACAATTGATATTAGCAAGAACTCCTCAATCACTTAGCTGAAATATATCTTACTATTTAAACACTTGAGTAAAGTTAATTACATATAAAATAATTTATGTTACAGTTCATATAGTTTAGTATTTTATATAATTTTTCACTTATAAATTACTAGTCTAATAGATCATACATACTCGAGATATATAAAAAATTTAACACATTTGAATTTGGTATTCAACCTAAATAATGAGAAATCAAAATTTCATCCATAGAAAGAGTTGAGACTAGAATGAGGAAATTCTACAAAATTTGTGAGTTTTTGTTTCACTTTTGGTTAGAGAAGAGAAGTAGCTAGATTGATAGATAAACACGGAAGGAATCGAATTTTGCTGACTTCTACATAAGATGCTGGTTAAGATGCGAACTTTCAGGCCTAAAATTTTACTCCACGCGCTCCAACAAGCAAGTACTCCAACACGATCAAACATGTGCGTATGCACGTGTCTTGGCTGACATGCTCTTTTTTAGTCGTTTGTGGTTTGACTGTATCTGTGTGCGACCTGAACAGAGGTACTGAAACTACCCTGTCAAACAAGGCGACAGAATGTTTCATTTTTCCAATAAAGTCCCTCGAAGTTGTTCTAAAATGCTAATTTGTCCCTTCAGATTATTTAAACCACGTCAAGTGAGTAGGTGTCTTCATAAAAATAATTGACTCTCGTTTTATATTTTTTAAGCAATGTATGGTTTTAATTTAGAAAAAATTATTGTTTGAATCATGAAATTATTTACTTTTTTTTAATAAATAAGAGTATTAAAAGAATGATGCAAATTAGGTAGAGTACGTTTTAATTTTTTGTAAAATTATTATACAAATTGATCTCACATGACATATTAATAGTAATAGTATTTGTTTTTTATTTATTATTAATATATTAAAACTGTTTAACAGTTAATAGGCAATGCCTAGTGATAGGATTGATACTTATAGAGATATAATAATAAAATAAAGCATGTGTACGAAAATTCTCTAATAAAAATAATAGAATTACACATGCATTAAAAATTTATAATTGAACTAAAGACTAATGATTTTTGTCTAATCCTATTATGTTTCCGATAAAAATTGTATTTTTATTTTCATAAAGAAGCTTAAGAAATGATGTGAAGCAATATAAAGAAAAAAAAGCTCGTGACTTACCTATAGTATATATACATTTTTTTTTTTGATAAATAATATTTACATCAATTGTATATTTTTTAACTCTGAAATTATCAGAACACAATACATATATCTAAAACAATTGAACTAAAACTTCATAATCTTTTTATCTCAGTATATTTATATAATATTGTTTAGACATAAAAATATTATACTAAGCTTAAACTTGATTAGATAACATTACTTTGGTTTCTTATAAGTATCATGTACTTTTTGAGTATTAATATAATCTCGTTTAAGATTCGTGGTTGTCCCTCCTCACAAAAAGTTTTATTCTTGGTTGGAACCTTAACATTACAGAAACCCATCTAATACTGAGCTTAAGACTCAAACATATCTTATCACTTGAATCATGCTTTATGGGTGATTAGACAACATTTTAAGTTATTATTATTTTTCAACATTAATTTGCTAATTTCATAAATAGTGGGGTAGTTTTATTGTTTTATTGCTAATTTGGTTTGTGCTTTGCAGCAAGCATTATTCTTTACATCACTTGACTTTGAGGTTACCTTTTATTATTCCACTTTTCTTCTTAATTCTTTCCAAACTTTATCTTCACATATTTATCAATTACTCTATTCTTATTATTTTATCAGTTTACAAATATTTCAACTAATTATATTTTTGATTCAATCATAAATAGACATCCATGATGTGACTAAAAAATTTATTAGAATTTTACTCAATGGTCTTTTTAATGGGATTTGAACACGTAATTCAATTAAAAGAACATGCATTTTTGACCTTCAAGCCAATTCATTGAAAATAGAGTAAAAAAATTAATACTAAATTGGTGACATAATCATAAAAGTATTATTATGCAAAATATTTTTGTTTATTTTTCGTATGATTTAACGTATTTAATTTAACAACTGAGATAAGACTGATATGTAAGATAAAAATTAAAATAATATATTTTTAATGGCAGATGCTAGAATTTCATCAAACTTAGCATATTTAAAAGTTTTCAAATTGAGAAATCACAGAGTCCCAAACTAAGTGCAATGAAGCTTAGGTCAAATGAGTTTCCAATTGAAAAGAAAAATATATGAAAGAGTAGAAAACTTCTCCATATGATTTTATATTTATTATACTTGTAAATGAAAAAAGTTTTGCAACAAAAAATTGTAAAAATTATTTTTATCCTTTTGGTTATTATCCTCCGAATGTAAATGTAATCCATCATATCATATAATTTATCTTTTAAGTTCAAAATTATTTAAATTTTGGTAAAGATAAGAAAAGGTTAAAATAATCATATCCAAAAAATTAGCTAAAAATAAAATCTAAATTTGGAAAATATATGAATTGAAATCCTAAGTTAACGAAAAATAAAAAAAGATATGTCCTTCCCCGTAAATAACCACCTAATCAAGGGGCACTCTCGTAGTTGTGATGGAACCTTGATTGGAGGGACAAAATAAAAGGAAAAAGTTGATAGAAGCAATAGAAAAAAATAAAAGATGGGAAGAGAATAGAAAAAAAAAAATTAAATATAAAAAAATTAATAAAAATTAGAATTATCAATTTTATTTTCGGACGCGAAGATAGGTTGAAATATAGTTATGAAAAGGGTTGAGATCCGGATACAATCTCTCTTTTCTCTCAAGGCTCTCTTTGTTCCTTATCGTCTCACGTTCTCACTTTCTCGCCCATAAGCAGATTTTCCAACAGCACAGAAAGAGAGAGAAAGAGGGAGAAAATTTTCAGAGACAGCGAGGGGGCAGTCTTGAAAGAGAAAGTGGAAAGAGAAGGATGAACAAGCCCTAGAAGTCAGAATCCATGGCTGTTGCACTTTGTGTCGTACCTTCTACGATCTGATTCTCTACTTCTGAAGTTATTTTCTTTTTTATTTTTGTAAATCCGTAGGTCTTTATTTGATTTTCTTACGGTTCTGAGATTTTGAGAACCCTAGATTGGTGTGGCTCGGTTAGTTAGCGTTCGTGCCTGGTTGCCCACAAGGTTTGGTGCTCGATCTGGGGCGAGACACCATAGCAATCACCTATTTTCAGCTCCATTTGTTTCGGTTGCAGACTTGGGAAACGCTAGATTTGGTACTCTGCTGTGAATTTTGTTTGTGCGTGCCTGCCCATACGATCTAGTATTGGAAACCGTATCAAAGCATTAGCGCAGTTCTTGTATTTGATTTTGTACCTGGTGGATAAGGTTTTCCCGTGGCTGCCCATGCGATTTGGTTTGATTTCATGCCGCCTGAACCATTGCCTTGGGATCGGAAGGACTTCTTTAAGGACAGGAAGCACGAGAGGTCGGAGTCCCTAGGGTCTGCGGGAAGATGGAGGGACTCGTCTCATCACGGATCACGCGAGTTCAATCGGTGGGGACCTGCTGACTTTCGCAGACCGACAGGTGATTTTCAATCTTGCTGGTCGTTGATGAATTTTTGACAAAGGGCAAGAAATATATGCTTGTTTACTGTTCTAATGGTAGCTCTATATTCCTTTCTTTTGGTTTTTTTTTAGTGGTTGATTGTACATCAGACATGTGGGTTATGATGAGCTTGACTTTCAGCTCGATATTATTCTTCTTTCTTTCTTTTTTTACGGTGGCTTCCTTTATTTTTTACAAATACCTGGTGTTTTTTTATTGAATATATATGAGCAATGCGTAGAGATTTATTGAAGATCTTGTTTAGTCGGTTACTGAAGATCTCGTTTAGTAATTTCATTGTACGTAACTTTTCATTGGAGTTATGATCCAGAAACCCCTCCCCCCTCCTTTTTTGGTGTTAGAATATATGCTTTGCTTCTGTTGATTTTTTTTCTGATATTTTTTTATTGTTTAAATATTTTCTGAAGGTCATGGTAAGCAGGGTGGTTGGCACCTGTTTTCTGAAGAATCTGGTCATGGGTATACCCTTTCTCGGTCCAGTGACAAGATGCTGGAAGATGAGAGCTGCCGGCCATCAGTTTCTCGAGGGGATGTAAGATATGGCAGGAGCAGTAGGGAAAATAGAGGGTCTTTCAGCCAGAGGGAATGGAGAGCTCATTCTTGGGAAATTAACAATGGCTCTCCAAACATATCCAGGAGACTGCCGGATGTGAATAATGAGCAGAGATCAGTTGATGACTTGCAAACCTATCCCTCTCGTCCTCATTCCGACTTTCTAACATGGGAGCAACATCACTTGAAACACCAGCATGATAGGATCGGTGCTGTAAATGGGTTGGGTACAAGCCAGAGATGTGATAGAGTGAACTCTCTGGGTTCAGTTGACTGGAAGCCTCTTAAATGGACCCGTTCTGGAAGCTTATCTTCACGAGGTTCGGGTTTTAGCCATTCAAGTAGCTCAAGGAGCATTGGTGGGGTTGATTCCAATGAAGCAAAGGCTGAGTTACAACCAAAAAATGCTACACCTGTCCAGTCTCCTTCTGGGGATGCGGCTGCTTGTGTGACATCTGCGGCACCATCTGAAGAGACAACTTCTAGGAAGAAGCCACGTCTTGGTTGGGGCGAAGGACTTGCAAAGTATGAGAAAAAGAAAGTTGAGGGACCTGATGTTGGTGCAAACAAGGATGAACCTGTCATTTGTGTGAGTAATGCAGAGCCCTGTCATTCCTTTGGCTCTGGGTTGGTGGACCAATGCCCAAAAGTTACAGGATTCTCAGATTGTGCATCTCCTGCAACTCCATCTTCTGTTGCATGCAGTTCTTCCCCTGGTAGGTGGTTGTTTTGTTTCACTCTCCTTTACTTTTTCTGTTTGTTGAAATGGCATAATTAACTAAAAGGAATTATTAGAACAAAGTCATTAAAATTTAGCATATGTTTATGATTCTATGTACTGTTTGAGTGAGATGGACCTATTTTATTTGGACTTTGAATGGGTTGGGACTTAAGATAACTGGCAATTATCATTAAGAGTTTTCTATATCTGTTTAGGAGGGGATGGGTTTTTACTATTGTGCTTGACCTGTTGCAGAACTTAACATCAGTCAAATCTCAAGATTGGGCTTGACCTGACTTTTAGATAGTTCTAGTATGTTTGTGTTTCCTGGTGTATGTTGTTTCATGCACCTTAGCTCCACTTCAATAGAGATACTTAAAATAGAAGCTTGCACTGTTGTTAAGGAACTATGTTTTTAAGGTTTCTAAAGCAAATTTTTTACCAAACTGACAAGAAAGTGATAATTGAGGTTTTCTCACACATTTTTCTATCAGAAAATTATAGTTTACTGTACATAGAATGTAATATATATATATATATTTGTGCGTGTGCGTGTGCGTGTGTGTGTACCTATTTATATTGTTAATTGCTGAAGTCCCAAGTTTCTGCTTTATTGTGACAGGTGTGGATGATAAATTATTTGGAAAGACACCATCTGTTGATAATGATGCCATTAATTTAACTAGTTCACCTGGTCCTGGCTCTCAAAATCATCTTGAGACATTCACTTTTAATTTAGAGATGTTGGATATTGACTGCATGGCTAGTATGGGCTCTCCAATCATGGAATTACTACAATCTGATGATCCTGGTTCTGTGGATTCTAGTTCAGTTAGGCCCAGTGCAATGAATAAGTTGCTCATATTGAAAGCTGATATTTCAAAGGTATTGGAGGTAACTGAGTCTGAAATTGATTCCCTTGAAAATGAGCTGAAGACATTGAAATCTGGACCTGGAGGTAGCTGTCCATACCCAGCAGCATTGAGTTCCTTCCCGATGGAGAATGATTCAAAATCTTGTGAAGAACATGCTGTAGAATCCAATATGATATCTCGCCCTACACCATTGCATGTTGTTTCTTCTGGGGACAAAAGTAGTGAGAAGATGCTTATCTCGACTGATAATTTGCATAATATTCATGAAAATGGGAAGGATGAGGATATTGACAGTCCTGGAACAGCAACATCCAAGTTTGTTGAACCACTGCCCTTGGCTAAGGCAGTTTCTTCATGTGATGAGGCAAAGCACGGGATACGATCTGGGGAGTTGGATGCTGTTCAATCTACTGGAATGGAATTGAAATGTTTAGTGCCTTGTACTAACAGGGAAGAGGCTACTGCATCTGATTGTGGTGATGGGAACATGTTCATTGAGGTAAAAGATAGATTGGCTCTGTTCTCCAGTACCAGTATATGCGCTAATGCAGGGGATATTTTATTTGATACTATTATTGCTTCCAATAAAGAATCAGCAAATAGAGCATCTGAAGTATTGAATAAGTTATTGCAATGGGATTGTTGTAAGATTCCTACTTTAGGATATACAAAGGACTCATGCTGCCAGAATGATGCATTGATTAGAGAGAAGTTTGCAGCAAGGAAGCGATTTTTGAGATTTAAGGAAAGAGTTATCACCCTCAAATTTAAATCCTTTAATCACCTGTGGAAAGAAGATGCGCGTTTGCATTCTGTACGGAAATGTCGTCCAAAATCACATAAGAAACTTGAAGTAAGCTTGAGGACAAGTAGTCTTTATCGGAAGCATCGTTCTTCCCTTCGCTCTCGCTTTTCCTTTCCTGGTAAGAATAGTTGTGACCTATTAATTCATTTATGCCAAATTATGCCTTTTTTGCTGTTTTATCATTTGGTTTTAGTAGAAATTTCTGGTTTGTTTTGGTTGTATATGTGATAAGATTTTTGTGATTTAAAATGATGGATTTGATAGCTTATATCTTTTGTCTTCTGTAATTTTATTAATTTTGTTGGGTTTGTATTGGAATGCAGATCTAGAATATGTAGAATCTAATTTTTGGAGGGTGTGGTGTTAAGTATGAAATCTCGTGCTTGTACACTAATTTTCTTTTTTTAACTATTATGAAATCTTGTTCTTGTGGACTTATTTGTTGAGAAATGCTTGAAGTAAATCTGGTTATCTCGAGTATAAAATATCTAGTTTTTCATTAGTTTGCCTTGTAGTGATTTACATGAGCTCATATTTGTCTGAAATTGCAGTTCTCAATGGATAATATGTGAGTGGGCTATCAGATGATTATACCATGCTATAGTTCTATAATTCTGTTGTGATATTTTGTAATTAGAAGAAGTTGGTGTCAGAATCAGTTCCTTGGGTTTTCATAGTATGGGCTTAGGAGGCCACTCAGAATTGTTTCTGAAATTGGATCAATTGAAGTGGTAGGGTGGGATTAAGTAGGTAGCTTTGGAAGCTTTATATTATGTGAATTTGCATTTATATTTGTTTCATCATTGTTTAACTGCTTGCATAATTGTGGTTGCAACAGTGAGTATCAAGTAAGACTGTCTCAGATTTATTGCAGTGATGCTGTAGTTGTCATTGTGGTCATTTTATTGATAATTCATATAACAGTAATTTTTAGTCCATGGCTTCAAATGATTTCTATTGGAATGAAATTATTTGTTAAAATTTGTCTACACCTTAGTTGACTTGGGGAAGGAGTAGGGCAAGAGAGAATATGATTGCAGTGGTGTTATAAATATCATGCAATCTCTCATGGTGGATCTGGATCTTAGTAGTCGGTGTCTATAATCTTTTGATATCAGTAATACTTTTGCAGGAGGACGTTTTGAATTGAGGAGTTCCAACTTATTGTATTGGTGCTCTGACCATGGAGTTGTTGGAAACTTAGTGTCTATAGTTTATGTTCTCTTGCCTTTACTTTCATTGTGAAAATAATGCCATTAGTATCTGTTTTGGTCATCTTGTCTTCATTGTGTAAACAACACGTGGTTCTTTATATTTTCTCAAGAGTTGATTACTCCAATCTCTTGTCTAGGTTTAGGTGAATGCCTGGATCTTCCTCTTGAATTTAAAAAGTTACATTTAACCTCAAAATTTCATAGACAATACTACTCTTTATATACTAGGTTGTTAATGTCAAATCTTATTAAGAATGCTTAATCTCTTTTCCAAATCTCAAATCACTAAATTAGCATTTTTTTTTGTCATCAAATGTTTTCTCCACAAGATTAATTCTGAAGGTTAAGATAAGCTAATCGTGGGATTTAGGACTAGTGTACTATCTGTCAATTCTGTTAATGGTTCTTGTTTATTCTGTTATGATTAGAGTTGATTGTAATATGGCTTGTGAACAGAGGTTAATGTAAATTTAAACAGAAGGTGAGCTTCTGCATACTCATCTAGATGTTTTGATTGTTGAATTATTAACTGTTCTTCCCTATCCGCTTGAGAACTGTGAAAGTTCATAACCCTGGTGTTCTGATTTTGATTAAATAAGAAGTATGAAATTTCATTGTACAGAAGAACTTTATCTTGTATCATGATTGTTATGAAATTGCCAGTGGTTAAAACCAGGTAATCCTAATTGCTCTTGAAGTGTGATACTTCTAAGAGAACTATCACTATCACTTGCACTAGATTCTAATTTGCAACTTCCGTGACTTTTTTTTATTTATGTCACCACTAAATACAGACCTGGATGGATTAACGTGTTGTGTGTGAAACTTGGTATTGGGTGATGCAGTGGAGTGCATGTCACTGATATTTTGGTTGGTTTCAGGCAACAGGTTTAGCCTGCTGTTTTCAGAGCGATTCTTGCTAGTTAGCAGTTTGCGGGTGTATACGTCAGATAATTTTGCATTCCTATTGAAAGTAGCTACTCTTTGTAGTTGGATCCACCAATCCATTTCTGTAGGTTGTGGGCTCCAGCACTCTATCTCCAAAAGGGCTGATACTGTGGCTATCAAGCAAAAATGCGTGCTTGTGAAGATAATTGTTAAGGGAGATATCTGATAAAGTTAGATGCCTGGACCTTGAGGGTGTAAATTGGATGGTCACTTGCCAGGTTTCTTGCAAGATGTTATTAGTGCATCAGGGGGTGCATTTTATAATGATGTAAATTGGAAGGTCACATGCCAGCTTTCTTGCAAGATGTTTTTAGTGCATTAGTGAGTGTATTTTATAATGATTTAGGTAGTTTGCTGTACTCATTTAGGTATTGATATTTTGGCTAGGAAGCATTTGAAGTTCCTGTAGGTTCTGATCCAAGTCTGTTGATGAAAATGGTTGGTGGATGTGATACTGCTCTGGAAACTATCTGTGGTGCTTGCAGGATGTGATGCTGCTCTGGAAACTATCCTTGGTGCTTGCAGGATGTTGTCTGTTCACAATGATAAGTGGGCTTTGCATAGAAATGGTTGACTAGATCTGTTATAGCTGATCTGCAGTAGTGAGTCTTTGTTCAGATGTAGAAGTTATGGTAGGCTCAGAACTGAATCTATTGATGCAAGCAGCAGTTGATGCATGCGATACTGTTTTTATCTCAAGTCACAGAAATTGTTGACTAGAAAGCCTGCCTTAACTTCTCAGCACTACTGAAATTTTGTTCAGTTTTGCATATGGTACTGCTCAATTCAGTAGTCATAGTGCCTGCAAAATGTTTTTCCACGTGTCACTATAATAAGATTATTATAGTTGACTGTGATTGTTGTACCTGCCAAGTTCTTGTGTTGTTTGGCTTAATAGGACTCTGGCTAGGTTCAGATATGATTAACATAATATGTCAAACGTTAATGTGATTTCCTGGGTCTGGTCTATGTTAACTACTTAACTTTCATGGTTAACCTTAGTTGTGCATTTAACAAACTGGAAACTTGTTAACTGTTTTAGCAGCGTTAGAGAATTTTTTGCACTGTGTATCTTCTATATGAAATTCGAAGCTTTCTATAGCTGACAATTAATACTTATTCTTTGAATTTTTTGTGATTGTTTAAAATTGTTTCTGCAGCTGGAAACAGGAGCTTGGTGCCTACCTCGGAGATTATTCATTTTACAAGCAAACTGCTTTCGGACCCTCAAGTCAAACCTCACAGGGATAACTTGAAGATGCCAGCAATGATTCTGGACAGGAACGAGAAGAAGGTGTCAAGGTTTATATCTAATAATGGCTTAGTGGAAGATCCATTAGCTTTTGAGAAAGAAAGGGCTATGATCAACCCCTGGACATTAGACGAAAAAGAAATTTTCCTCAATAAACTAGCCGCCTATGGGAAGGATTTCAGGAAAATTGCTTCTTTTCTTGATCACAAGACAACTGCAGATTGTGTCGAGTTCTACTACAAAAACCACAAATCTGATTGTTTTGAGAAAATAAAGAAGCAGGATGCCAGTAAGGAAGGGAAGTCATGTTCAGCTAAAACTAACTTGGTGGCATCAGGGAAAAAATGGAATCATGGAATGAATGCTGCTTCTCTTGAGATTTTGAGTGCAGCTTCGGCAATGGCAGGGCATGCTGATGGCATTGGCGGTAGTCATCAGAAGATGCGTTCAAGGAGGTTCCTTTTAGGAGGTTATGGTAATAGGAAAATGTCAAAGGGTATTGAAGGTACCTTTGAGAGATCAAACAGCATCGATCCTGTTGGGGATGAAAGGGAGACTGTTGCTGCTGATGTACTGGCTGGTATATGTGGCTCCCTTTCATCGGAGGCCATGAGTTCCTGCATTACAAGCTCTGTTGACCCTGCAGAGGGCTTCAGGGACTGGAAGTGCTTAAAAGTGAGCTCTGTAGTGAAACAGCCTTTGACTCCTGATGTTACACAGAATGTTGATGATGCGACTTGTTCAGATGAGAGTTGTGGGGAGATGGATCCTAGTGATTGGACAGATGATGAGAAGTCTGCCTTTCTTCAGGCCGTTTCATCTTATGGTAATGATTTTGAAATGATCTCACAATCCATAAGAACGAGATCTCGAGATCAGTGCAAGGTTTTCTTTAGCAAGGCTCGGAAGTGCTTTGGATTGGATTTCATGTTTCATAGGCCTCAAAATGTAGAATCACCTGTAAGTGATGATGCCAATGGGGGTGGGAGTGATACGGGAAATGCATGTATTATAGAGACTGGCTCTGCTGTTGGCACGGATAAGTCAGGCACCAGAATGGATGAGGACATGCTGCTGTCTGTTGTGAACACATATCATGATAAGTCTGATGCTGAGGAAGCCAGAAGCTTGTTAACTGACTTTAATAGATCGAAGGAAGTCAATGGAAAAGGGGAAGTGATCCGTGAAAATGCTGAAGACATGAATAATTTGGTTTCTGATGCTTGTCATATGATGGTGTCTGGCAGTAAGGAAATCGGGATAGATAAAATGAACGAGCTGGCTAATGTGACTGCTAAATCAGTATCTGATGGAGAAGTAATGGAACCTGGTATGTCTAATTCTGTACTGGCGGTACAGAGTAAACTGGTTTCTGAAGTTGCATATGAGGGTCTTGGAAATGAACCGGAGGGACAAGATCTGTCATTGTGTGAAAATGGTGTGGATAATAAATGTGTTGTAGATGCCAGTGGCTTAATTGAATCAAAATGTTCAGCTCAAGATTCAAGTATGACAGGAACTGCTTCCCAGCTGGCTGTGGATAGTTCTTGTTCAGGATTTAGCCTTGACAAGCCTCATGTCATCAAGTTGCCTACGGAGAAATCTCTTGTATCTGCTAATTCAGTGCTGCAAGATAATGCTGTCTTTCAATCTGAGAAAGTGGTTTGCCAAGATCGATTGTCGTCAACTCTTGATTTCCAGGAGAGTGGGGACAGGCAGTGTCATACATCCATTCGCAATGATGATCACCAGCAGCTTTCAGGTCATCCTTTAGTAGACCATGGTGAGCACTTGAATGTCATCCGGGGCTATTCATTACAAAGGCCTGTTAAAAGAGAAGTAAAAGGAGATATGAGTTGCAGTACCTCAGTAGCTGAGTTACCTCTTCTGTCCCAAAAGATTGAGCGAGCCAGTGATAATATGAGAACTCATTCACGGTGTTCTTCAGATTCAGATAAAACATGCAAAAATGGTGATGTGAAACTGTTCGGAAAGATACTAACTAATCCTTCGTCCGTGCAGAAGCCAAATCCATATACCCATGGAAATGAAAAAAATGGGAGCCATCATCCTAAATCAAATAACAAGTGCTCTAGTCTGAAATTTTCTGGTCATCAGAATATGGATGGAAATTCCACTCTCTTGAAGTTTGATCATAATAATTATCTGGGCCTCGAGAATGTTCCTATGAGGAGTTATGGTTTCTGGGATGGGAACAAAATACAGACTGGGTTTTCATCTTTGCCTGATTCTGCTCTATTGCTGGCTAAATATCCTGCTGCTTTTGGTAATTATCCTACTTCCTCTACCAAATTGGAGCAACAGCCATTCCAGGTAGTAGCCAAGAGTACTGAACAGCATTTGAATGGCATATCTGCTTGTACAACTAGAGAAATCAATAGCGGCAGTGGGGTGGTTGATTGTCAGCTGTATAGGAGTAGAGACAGTCCAAGAGTGCAGCCATTTACAGTAGACATGAAGCACCGGCAAGACATATTTTCTGACATGCAGAGACGAAATGGGTTTGAATCAATCTCAAGTTTACAGCAGCAGGGAAGGGCAATGGTGGGAATGAATGGTGTTGGGAGGCCGTCGATTCTTGTAGGGGGATCGTGCAGTGGTGTTTCAGATCCTGTAGCAGCTATCAAGATGCATTATGCCAATACCGACCAGTATGGTGGCCAGACCAGGGCCCTCCTCAGAGAGGATGAACCTTGGGTAGGGAAAGGGAACATAGACAGGTAGTAGATGTGCTCAGCGGCAAACTTTGCCGCTCCCTGTATAATAGTTTTTGTTATTGTTCAATGCAGTGATAGGGCAATTTGACAATTCTCAGGCCGTCTTTTTGGTAAAATATTGTAGGTGCTTGCAATACCGCAGCAGCTTTGTATTTGTTGTATTTGATGGAATACAGAAATAATCTGTGAAAGCTGGGAGGGGTGATTCCCATTTGAGTCCTCTATTGTGCCATCAGTACGCATCCCGACGATTAACTATCTGTTATACATCTTAGCCACTGGTAGTTTACCAGATTGTTCCAAGTTTTGAGCTTTTTGAGAGGATTAGTCCTTTTTTGGTTCCTTTTTGTCACTCCTTTAAAGGTACATGTTACATTTGGAGGTACTGTCTGGGTTTGGCTTGGGTTATCGCGAGGGAAAAAATTGGTTACTTTTTGGCTGTGCCCTTCAAATTTTGCCATAAAGTTGTCCCATATTGAAATCTGTACTTGTGATTCTTTTTTCCTGTATCTAATACTGTTTATTTCCCGATTTATTTTTTTGTTTATGTTACTAAACACACTGTTCGTGCGCTTTCTGATTGTTAATGTACGTGTTTTCTCCAAAGTATTGACCAGTCAGGGACATCTCTGCTCTGGTGGTCTTCTTTTCCGGATTTTGTGAATAACTCGAGAGACTAATGGTCAAAATGTGTTAGTTTATCCGCTGTGAGCTGTAATGTGTTAATGTACCGCTTACAGTCGTAACTCTAGTACAATTATGTATATACTAACACTGGGTTCTCAGATATGGTAATTCTACTCTGACTCGTTTTCACAGCTTATAAAATCTAACCTGGTTCTCTTAACTCCATTCAGTCATGAAATGAGTTCTTTCTTTTTGTTGAGGGGAGGGGGTGGATACAGTAGGTGGGGGGTGGTTTAGAATATAGTTGGTGCTACTTTTCCTTGAAAAGGACCTCTATCTCCAATTGTATTCTTGTAAGACCAATCAATGTTGTTTATAGAGATTTTTATTCTAGATAATAATGGATGTTTAAAAGATTACATGTTGTACCTACTTGGAATTACAATGTGTCAAAGTTTTGATTCTCAAGGAGACAAGGAGTCCCTTTACTTATTTGATGGATTCCGATCGGAATCTGCCATGTCTTGCTTCTGATAGCCAGTTCAAAAGTCAAATTCTCAATAAAATGTATGCCATTCCATGCTTATGGTTTCCTTCCATTTCTTCATTTTGCTTGCTTTGTAGATTAGCTTCCACTAACTTCCATCTGCTACCTTCCATCTGTGCTTTTTTCTTCATTTTTTAAATCATTATTTTTAAGTTGGTCGAGCACCATTCCAAACGAGCACCCGCATACATGTCCAAGTAATAAAAAATTTAGCCCTTTCTGTGATGAACCAAAGAAATTTCTACCTGCTGCACAATTGAGCGTTGCAAGGTATCAAAAATATAATGCCTAGCAAAATTCAATGCGTACAGCTGGCCTTGAAAATTCCAATCCAATTCACCAAAAATTTCCACCTTAGACTTCATTCACTATGTTGTGATTGGTGGAGAGCTAGTTTTTGGAAAATCAAGAACCTAGTGATACAATAGCTATTTTCTCAAGTATTGGGGATTGTATAAAATAACGAATACAGAAAAGTAAGGTGTTCACTTCCACTTCATATGTGAAGCAGCAAAGACAAATATTATCTTGACCGTTAACATCCAGTTGAACTGCATCCTGTTCGTGCTAATCATCCTTTTCAGTGCATTCCATCCCTCCATGACTAATCAACTGCAACAGCTTTAGTAGTTGTATATTACTCAAGGTTAATATTCTTGGACTCCTCCTGTGTCCAGAGGATAGATGGAAGGGGTGCAATGATTTTAATAACCTGCAAAAACATAAGAAAATATCCAAAATGGTAAACAAAACCGGGAAAATACATCTAGCTGTTCACATGTGAACCTTTTGCATAACTCAATACATCCCCAAAAAAAGAAAAATATACTATATTTGAAGTATATAATTTTTATTTAGAAGCACCTATATTTTTCTAAAATTATGCGGAGAACTGTTCAATATTCCCACAGTTTAGAACTGCATTATAAGTTGAACATTGTTTCTAACTTTGTATTAGGAATTCAACATCACACTGTGACATGAAGCAAGCCTTGGTGCTAATAGTGGTACCAACTACCGAGTTCTGTTTGTGGTATACCTCCTGGTGCTTAGATCTACAGGTTAAACACTTTACCAACACGACTCACTGGACAAGTAAACTCCATTCCCAAATGGTTAGTTTTGTGCTACTTTGAAGTGTCACCCAATGTTAGACCCTGATTTCTACACTTACCTCATTGGTTGTTGGGTGAGAGAGAACCAATTGATGTGCATGCAAGTAGTACCCACAATCTCCAGGAATAGGTTTGGTAGGCCTCTTATACCCTCTGCGTAGCATTCAGTGAAGTGAAATTTTTGTCAACCTTACATCCTTTACACAAAGAAACATGATACATCAAGCATTTTAATATCAGTATACAGAGAATAGAAGACCAAATATATACTTGGTTTTCCTGTATGCAGTGTATAAGCTGGATAATTAAACTGAAAAGACTAATTTTAGCCATTAATCCTGACTGCCTGAGGTTGGTGCTTGACCCTCATACTTGAAATATGAACATCTGTATTTCAATTCCATATCCTCAGTACGTATAACGTTATAGAGGAAACAAGTGGCAAACAAGTGACAAGTGGCCAGTATACTCACATATTAACAGGCCTGTCTAGTGCGAAGTGAGAAAGAGTTCAATGTTATAGAGGAAAAAAAAATAGTGTAAAGCAAAAGTGAGAGAGCTTAAGGGCACCTGCAAAGATGGGAGGGCTTTTTATCGATTCACTCTTATAGATTGAACTTATGGTAGCTGAAAGGTAAGAAGCAGCAGGATATCTGCAGTCTTAATCACGGTAAGTTGGTAACCCCTTCTCTCGGTTTTCGGAAGTATCTTATTCTTTCGTGACTACTTACGCAAAATATGGAAAGATCATTACGGGAAACAGAAGTTGACATTAGTCTACAGTTAATCAGGTCCATACCCATCTTGTGCAAAACTATCATCCAGAACTTCACAATCAAACGACTTTGGTTGCCCACCAACAGCATAAAGTGGATCACCTGTTAAAGAGAAAGCTTACTCACCTTGACAGATATGTTTTAAACCAAAAACCTAGTCTTCCAGTCAAACATTGATTAAGAAATAAGTTATACAGATTAATGTTGAATCTCAATCTTAAATGTGTCCACCCAGCCGGCCAGCCCTCATCATATAGTTGGCTGATGGAGGTGTACATGGACAAGTGAATGCTGTGAATAGCAAGCCTATCAAGTAACAAGTATAACTCAGGAAAAAGCAGCTAAAGATTGCTTGAACTATCCGTTGCCAAACTTGTATTTTTTGGAAAAGCATAAAGACAGGGTGCTGCACAAAAAATGATATAACTTGCACATCGGGACATGACATGAAAGAGCAGGGGTACATAGTCAACAAGTATTAATAGCATATATCTGATGGGAATTTACTTAGAGACATATATAAAGTGTTCACATACAAAGAAATTAGTAAGAAGATGAATGGAGTAAGATTTTCTTATATATGGATTTGTATAATTTACAGTCCATTCTCAATTAATTTTTTTTTCCAAATAATATCAAGAGAGCAACGGGAAATACAGTGATCAAGTACAATTGAAGTTCAAATTTTTTGCTACTCTTACGTGCATTAGGGTGAGTATATTAATGGTAACTACTAGGCTTCACAAAGAAAAAATGGATGTGCATTTTGATAACTTTATGCTCTTTACTCATTCTTTCTACATTCTCCTTTTGTTGTTGAAACTTCTCTAGATTATTTTTGTATGGTCACAGAAAATTACATGTGGATTAACAACTCATATACAGGCTTACACGTGCCTCCTCTCATTAGTTGCAGTTAACTAGAGAAAATTCAAGCTTCAATCAAAATATAGGTTCCAAAAATATCTCAATCTTAGATCACCTAACAGAGGATGCCGTATGAAAGCAAGATGGATGCGAATTTGGTGTGGTCGTCCAGACTGAATCTGAACCTGTTAACCAAGCAAAGGAAGGGGAAGTTATATATTTTGCATGGATGAAGAGTAAATTTCAAAAAAGGGAAAACCCATGTAAATAACAGATAGATAACTATATACTAATGCTGGATAAAAGGCTAGTGGCCTGTTGACCCAGCAGCACCAGCATTCCCCGCTATCCAGGAGGTCCAAGGGTCGACTCTCCTGGAAGCCAAAACGGGGTTATTACCCCCTCCACCGAAAAAAAAAAAAAAAAAAAAAAAAAAAAAGGAAAAAAAATGCTGGATAAAGGATATGCTACAGTCCACCATACTACATCTAGTCCCTCAAGCCACTCTATTTCACTTTATATTACTGTTTTTCTAAGAAAATGAAAAAAGAAAACAACATCACTGACACTTTTAACAAGGCCTTAGATTTTTAATGGGCCAAAATTCAATTTATTGAAAATAATAATAAATAAAAAAATAGGGGTTTCTTCAATTATGCCTTGGTAAATTCCACTGCAGCCTTATCTATGGACTAGCAGATATAATATTATTATCAAAATCATCATGAAAATCTTCCAGCGTTTTTCTTCTTTTTCTTTTGGTCCATACTTCCTAAATATTTCTGCTTGACCAATGTAGAAATTAGTCTCCAGTCATTGGAGAAAGCATGATGAACTTTTGAAACATCAGACAGGTAAGTTCATACCATCATGCCAAATACAATTTACAGGAAAGAATAGCAAAGAGCAACATGTTTGTGCAACTAATAATCAGGTATCAGTTATTGTACTCCTCGGTTTATGAGCATCCCAAACCATATTATTCTCAGTTGATGTTGAATTATCCATTGCTAGCATGTATATTCAGTTTTTCCATTTAGCAAAAAAAGTAACATTGTGACGTAATGAGAAAAGCTGTCTAAGAAGTTCTATTTTTCCGATTGTTAAGTTACAGATGCAGCCAGTTGGTTGTAATACTTGAACTCTCCCACTTTTGCTGAATGGAGTTGATTGTTATATATTCTAATCACATAAATTATGAATCAGGACTAATATGCCAAAAGCTAATTCCTGTTTGAACACAAGCATCCCCATGACCCCCATCTCCCCCCATCTCCAGGAACTCCTCCACTTTCCCAACTGTGCGAAAACTGAATACCAAAATTGCTAACTAAAGCACAGCCTATAATTAGAAAGTGATCCCTTTTTTCTCTAATGATCAAATATTAAAAAGAACAACTGAACAACTAATCTTACTACTCCTACTATTTTTTTGATGATCAAATGGAGACCATAACAATAATATATGTAGCTATTGAAATTTATGTAGATATAGTCAATACAATTACCTCGACTAATGTGTGTTGTCCTTGTATATGTTTCTCTAGGACATCAACTATACTGAGAGCTGGTTTTCCTGGTTAGATGAAAGACAAAGAAGGTCAATAAGAAAAGATACTTTTTATCCTTCATAAATATATCTGTTATCCTTCCTGCTATCTCTCTCCCTCTCTCTCTATATATATACTGCATACTCACACACACTTTGTGTCTGTGTGTTATCCCTGTATGTCTTTAACTGTATACATATGAAACGCATATTCTCCATGCGGGAACCAATTAATATTAACCTGAAGGAGAAGCAACATACAGCCCTTTAGCAACACCAGGATATTTCACTGTTCCAATTGGCTGCTTAATGACCACCTATAAGAATAACTTTTGAGTTAGGCAAGCAATGGATGACCAAGGATAAGAACCCCCAAATAAGGAAGACCAATGATCTTCTCTGACGCTTTCAGTTAAACTTACAGTAGAGGCCCAACAGACACTAAAAAGCTTTATGGATGAAGTGTGGCAGTCAAGTAACAAATGCTTTATGAGAACCATTGAAACAAAGATGCTATGATAAACAAGTGATAAAGAGAAGACAGGTATAAAATTAAAAGAGACTAGAAATTATAGTTGGCACTCATAGAGGACAAAATGGGGAAAAGTTGGATAAAGCATTATTCGAACTTTTCTCAAATATGAGAAAGGCATCATAACATTATAACTCTTAATGACACAGACCTAGAAGAGAACAATAATGGGAAAAAGAAGAAGCTGAAATCGCAAGTATTTCACCACCAAGCGTCAAAACTATGTTTTTTTTCAATTAAAATGAGGCTTATTTGTGTTCACTCTCCATATCAGTTTACAGTATTACCTTATCATTGTCAAGTATCCCACTCACAAGTGCTCGGTATAACTTTGAAATTTTCCCACTTGTACCATGCTCCTTGTTGATATCTCTGTATTGATGAGAACATAGTTTTACTAGCAAAGACTATTAAAATTTTACTTATGAGGCAACTTGGTAAGTTATTATGCAGCTATAACTATGGAATTTAAAGTTCTTTTCAAATGTCTTGGATGTATTATTTGTTTGGAGTTTTTTCTTTTCTAAAGCTAATGAAGGATAGGTGATGAAAGTTTTGAAAAACCAACAGAGGAGCAACAATCAAATATGAGTGCATATTCTAGCATCACCACCCCTTCCAATAGATAATAACTAATAATCACTGGTTTAAACCCTCATCGGGAATTCTGGTATCAAAGATCAAAGGTTAGGGGTCAGACAGTCCAGCCAACTGCAGTAGCATCGTAAAAATATAGTTTTCCAAATAAAACAATATCATAATTCTAGCCAAAAACAAAGCTAAACTGCCCCAGAATTGCACTTGACTAAGGTTCAGATTTCATGCCCAAACTGTGTCTTTCTAACCTGCTTCCTCCAATATGAGCTGTCCCATCAGCAAAATATGTTGCAAGGCGGGTTTTGGCAAGCTTTGTCTTCGCACATAGTAATATGCCTAGAATGCAAACAGTCAACCATAACAAAAGCAGGAAGCATTAGCTACTGCAGAACGAACAATTGTCAGAACAAAGTATCAAGCCAATGGTTAGTGGTCTATGGCACCTCCTTCCCCTTCAAGAACAAGGTGGAGGACAGAATCATGGGTTCAAAACCCTCCAGAAATGACTGTGTATATATGTAAGACTTGTTCAATTAAAAAGGCAAGAAAGAAAGAAGGAATTAGTATGTGTAATACATAAAAAGGACCATGTAAAGCTAATATAATATCTCAAGAAGGAATGAATAAGAAGATATCACACTACTTCATGCCTTTTTCCGCACAGTTTAGGTCATCAACAAAAATAATCCTTTCCTCTTACTGTATTCTATTTTAATACACAAGAATCAAACATAATTTAGGCCATTTAATTTGACAAAAATTCTAATACACACGAATCCACAAAAATTGAGAAACCAGGCATGAATCAACAAAAACTGTTTCTTAATTGTTGATGGCGGTTAGCCTAATTTATATGGCAAGAAAAATGTAGTTACCTTACTACTTCTTCAAATCAAACTGAGCAACAAACATAATTTAGGGCAGTTAATTTGATGAAAATGGTCAAGATCTGACCTGAAGTTCCTCTCCCTAGGCGATGAACAGGAACAGGATGCAGCTCTTGGCGTGCAAAACAAGTACTCTGCTTGCTTGCTTGCCACTGAAGCTGTGTCAAAACTGTACGTTGCTGGAAGATACCTCCAGGCAAAACTTGCAGTCCAGAAGGCTTATTTAGAGCAATCTGAACCCATGAAAATAAATTCATTGTCAGCTTAAAATAAGCAACATCTCAGTGGATGAACACAAAAACAGAATACATTCAAATGGTTTTGTTGTTATATTTATGATTCATTATTGAAAAAGAAAATATTTTGAACAAATTGATCTAAAAGTCTTCAGTATGTAAATCTAACCCAACTACACAGGTCCCAAGAAAGGGTGCAATCCATTTTTCACTAAAAAAAGAAAAAGAATAGCATTTGTTTGATAGCAATGATAACTTACATGATACATCACAGTAAGTATCTTGAAATGAATTAAACTCACACTGAATATTTCAATAATTCCCAATGGGAATCAGTAGAATTGATCATACAAGACAAGTCAAAACAAACTTACAGACATGATAATGCAAAATAAAGCATTACTTAGAGAGAAAATATAATCACAGAAATATTTACCATATCATCATCATCATATAAAACTTCGAGCATGTGAGGCGCATCAGGTTCCTTCCACGGAAGTCTCTGATAGACTAATTCAGAACCAACTCTATAAATTTGAAAACATCAGTAAAAGACATAAGAAAGAAAAACATGAAACCAAACATCCTGAGAAAGGTCTGCACTAGAGAACCTGAGGACTGTGTCAGGATCTGTAACAACTCTACCATCAATTGTTATCTGCAGATGACAGAAACATGAGTATGAGATTCAACCAATTCCACCAGTCATTCCATTTAACCAACTTTCTCAAATCTCTTTCCTAATGATCATGCACTGAACCTGCCCATTCCGAATTCGCTGCAACCAACTGTGACACAATCAATAAATATATTAGTGGTCAGCTTTGTGGGTTCAATTTTTTATTTTTATTTTTGTCTCTTCATAATTACACAGTATTAATAAGTCAAACTTCCAATTTCTTTTACTTTCATTTTCCATCAATGTCGGGATCATAGTCAAGAAATGTGCATTTCAATAGAACCTGAGCAGGCTTACCCTTGTAAGGGAGCTGAACTCTTGTATTTGCTCGTGTAGAACCCTATCAATGTCAACTCTGTAATTGTGAAATGATTGCAATCAAATTCAAAGCACAAGTAAAAAAAAAAACTAAACTGAAAGATACTATCATACCCTTTGGATGCCCAGAAAAGCAAGAAAAGGAAACATGAAAGTAGAGAACTCAAAAGTAAATTTTTTTTTCTTCTCAGAACTATGAATAGCGAGGACAATAACGAACTTGATTCAGAGAGGCGAACGACGTCGGTATAAGACAAGCCATCGTTGAGGTCAGGCCAAGGGATTCCAAATGTCTGAGATTGACCCGGTTGTGAAGTGCTCGACATCAATGAGAGAGGGTCGGACTCGTTTGTTATGTCTCTTCAGGGAGCAAAATTTGGGAGCCGAAAAACTATGGAGGAGAAGTGACTTCAACAGTAACTAATGTAGTAATGTGGAGTTGTGGACTATCAATAGAAAAAGAAGACAGAGAGAAAAGGGACTCATTTTTTTATGCAACACAATTATCTTTTGGGTGGCATTCTTGTGACTGCCAAAAATTTGAAGGACACAATCTAATAAATATTTGTATTACATATAGATTATATTACCCTTCAACTTAAATCGTCTAATTTGAAATTAGAGATAATAGAAAATAGATACAAAATTAGTAAATTTTAAAGTTAATTCAATAAATGAAAAAATAAAATGTGTTTTTTGCTCAAATAAAATGAAAATAAGTATTAGACAATATAGAGTCTGAGAAGGAGGAGATAGGAGAAGAAGGAGAAAGAGAATAATAAATAATTATTTTTGTACTGATATTAATATTTTAAATAATAAATCTTAAAAAATATTAAAAATAATTTGAGAGTTATATTGTCTATTTAAATAATTAAACATTTGATAGACTCTAGGCATAAGTTTTTTGGCTGTGATAATGAGGTACCCTTATCTTTTGGATAAACATTAATATGATTTTCATAAGATATTTTTATTTTCACTTTCACAATTATCTCTCTCATGAGATCTTGAAAATAGAAAATTTATTTTGTTTTTGGTGATTTTGAAAATAAAGTATTTTGTTTTTTATTTATAAGTGGTATCCATACCATTTTATGTGTCTGGACTAATCAATCTCTTTGATCTAATAGAAAACAAATAGGGTTATGAAAAATTATAAAATATTTACTCTCTAAAGATTCAAATCCAAGAAGGCTTTATAAAGCTATCAAACATTTTAACTACTTAGCTAACCTTTTTAAGATTAGCACTTTTTTTTTTAAAACACAAAATACACTATAACATATTAATCATATTTATACAAAAAATATATAAATAAATGTTGGTTAGATATTCCAATGTAAAAAAAAAAAGTGATTTAGTTGGTGATTAAACTCCATTAGGAAACGAGGGTGATAATGAGTTTAAGGCCGTGGGGATCTAAATTAACAATTACCCAATGATGCAATGAAGACCATTGCAATGGTGTTGAAATGCATACAGACTACAGTTTCACAAAGTCTTAATTAGTAAGCGTGAATCTTTCACAATGAAATTCGCCGGCTGATAGCACATTCAATAATTTTGAGAACAACTTTACATGGATCCAATTCCAAATTCATTAAAGACAGGAATTCGGGCAACATAGCAATAATCTGTTTTCGCTAGATTTATTTTTCTCACTTGCCAAAGAGAGGCCTCTAAAATTACAAATTGAGCACGATAGGGGACAACAGGACAAACACCCTGCAAATCACAGAGAATTACACTCACGAAAACACAAATAACAAATTACTGACATCAACAAAATACATCTGTTGTTGAAGGCCCTGCAACCTGAAGAGTTACTGCATTCCATTCCACAACATCAGTGCAGCGTCCATCTTTTACTGCAACCATCTGTAACTGAGGGGAACCAACATTAGAGGTCTCTTTGATAGTCAATTTTCCAGCAGCAATTGATTTCAGCCTGTAGCGCTCTGCCCTAGAGCCAATGACTTGACCTAAGATTGATGCTGCAATAGTAAATGCCATGGCTGATTTAGGCATCAACACAGACTTCCTAAGCATTGCTATGAATGGAACAGCTGCATGCACAGCAGCAAACCATGATGGTGAAAATTTCTCAGTATGCTCTCTCCATATACCCAAGGGAATATTTGCTGCCATGCCCAAAACCCCAATCGCAAGAACTTTTGTGGGCAGCGCTTGCGGACGGAGGGTCTTTGCAAATGCAGTTTTTGCTAAAGCTGCTCTGGCTGCAACTATCACAGGTGGGCACTTCATTTTCATGCCTGCAGGGAGCTGAAGAGCCTTTGCAACAAGTGGTAGGACATTGCTAACTGCTTGGTATGACTTTGCAATTGGACAATTCCCAGTTTGCAACCACTCATTGCTCAGTGACTCGTGCTTTGACTTATCACCCTGAAAATCAGTTTAAACCTATCAGGAAACGAGTAAAAGGGTATTTTGAATCATGACCCAAAGCTCTACTTTTGGTGAACTCTATTAACACTATAAAATTTGTCAAACAATTTATATTTTTGAAAGGACAAAAGCTAACTTCTTTCTTTATAAACGACATATGAGAAATACCAAATATCTAGAATAGTATTTCAAGTTTTAAGCAGGCCCAAGTGTCCCTACTTAAACTTAAACCCTTGCTGAGATCCTTTAATGGAATGATACTCAGAAAAGTTACAAGACATTGAAAACCTACCTGTGAAGAAGAGGACTCTTTCTTAGATGTTTTGGATTTTCTTTTCTGGTTCTTCCACTTCGCAGAGAAGGAATCAAAACTAAAAGGCCCTCCAGGTCCAAATGATGAGAGACTGATAGTTGCTGCCTTTGCAGCCAAAGGATTAAACTGGGAAGGGGCAGGCTGAGATTCTACTTTCTCCGAATGCAGAAAAGATCTTCCAGACAGGGGGACTACACCATCACGTCCATGAAAAAGCCTAAATGCCATGTCAAAATTGGGACCATCTTCAAAAATAGGACCTTTGGCTCCACGTACCTGAATAAAAGAAAGATACTTCATACTTGTAACTTGTAAGTGCCCAAATTTCTATTATATCTAACTACAGGATAGGTAACTTGTCTGATTCCAGCATTAAGGTGTGCTGCAAAACCAAGTATGTGTGTTTAATATACAAATGACTGGACATACAGGAACTGCTAAGTTTGTATCCTGAGTGGTAGGTCCAGTTACCAAACCACATTTTGGCAATTTGGCCTACACTGTTGGCGTGTAGTTGTACAGGGAATGTAAATTGGGTTTGGATATCACTCTCAACATACAGACTAGGTGGAGCATGGTCCATATATGCTGGATAAGGCATAAACAAAAAGAGAATTATATGAACTAAAATTAATAACTTACAGGTGTTGGGAAAGCAAAGGCTGAAGAGAATGAGAAGTTAGTAGGCTCATTGATATTCCTCAAAAATGGACATCTAAGCACGGAGTCCTCATTTAGGTCTCTAGAGAAAAAGTCCATTTCTGTTGCAAAATAAAGTGACCTGCAAAAAAAGGTTGGAATAAATTATAAAAATTCCCATTCCCAGCACTGGAAGCAAGAGAATACAATAGAAAAGAATCTTCCAATGTTGGTCGTACAAGCTAACATTAGAGTTGATTGACCAATATAGAAGTTTTGACAGACATTTGCAGCATGGATATCAAACCAAATCGTATTTCATCTTTTAGAATCAGAAACCAAATTATAAAAGCTGAAGAAGACTCATTCCAGAAAAAATTTATTGTACTATTTCCAAATATTTAAAACCTACCAAAGTCAAAGCACATTTAGAGTTGATTTATTGCCACAAAAATATAAATATCAAATGTCAAAGGAGTATTGCTTAATAATTATCTTATGTACATTCAAATATAAGGTTGCAAAAGATGTCATTAGGCAATGAGTTTATGTTAAGCAAGGAACGAGAAAAAAATTAAATTTGTCCTACCATTATGGATGTATTTTAGTCATACAAAAATGGATGCATTATTCTCATACAAAAATAATCAACCTGGGATGCTAAAGTAAAGAGCAAAATCAAATTAAGGCACTGGAACATGCAGCATCACATAATATGCAGTTGAACACAATTGGAACAATATCAAAACACAAATAAGGAAGAATTGATTAAGTCAATCTTCATTAATTTGACAGACACAGCTCCATGTGAATAGAATCCAAAATACAAGGCGCACAAACTTGTGAATCCCCACCCGGATACATAACCCAAATCTAGATCGCACACAATTCACAGGAAGCAACACTCTCCTTTTCTATAGCCTTGAAACTTCATTAGCAAACACGTAAACAAGTAATTTGATAGCTCCCACAATCGGTAATTTGAGTTTCAAACAGCCACTGCTACATAAGCAAGATTTTAGACAGCTTAATGGGTTTTCTTAAACGAGAGCTGACACCCTTTTTAAGCTATTGACTGAAGAAAAGATGGGAAAATTCTCATGCATCTGAATGACAAACATTTCAGACCAAAATTAAGCATTACATTAATAGAACGATGCAATTAAAACACAGAATTCAGGTCAAATATTGTAATTACAGCAGCAGAAATCCCATCAGCAGAAACATCAACAAAAATTCGAGAAAAATTAAAGCATATATTACACCCCAAAGAAAAAGACAATGAATTCACAGATTGCAGATGCATACTCAGGTACGGAAGGGCAAAAGCTATGCAACGACGACGCAAATGAAACGAAAATCGATGAGGCGCAAGGGTATTTGTCCTTGGAGATGGAGAACGACGAGAGCAATGAGAGCAAGGAAAGAATCCGACAAGGGTAGGTGAACTGTTTTGAGGGAAGACGAAGGAGATGGCTTACCTTTTTTATTTTTAATTCATTTTGTTTATTTTTCCTTTATTAACAAAAAGAGGGAAGAGAAGGTCAAGGACGGCTGTGCTAAGCACACGCTATATTGGTTGAAGGAAGCACACGCCATATTGGAATTAGAATTTTCCCAAGTTGGAATTGGATTTGGAATATAAGGTTAGGTTTTGTTTCTTTTTATTTAATTTCTTTTAGAACATTAGAGATGCTCAACTTGGCGTATGTCTATGTACCAACTGCTAAACTCTCGATGATTAGGTTAATTTAATTCTGTGAATGAAAGAATTTTGTTTGATTTGGTGTAATTTTAGTTATTTTATTTTCTTAGATGCTTAGAAAAAATCAGGATTCGTTTTTTATTTTTATTATTAAAACAAACTTAAAAGTAAACAAATCTCTCTATTCATATTGGGTCTGTTTAGTCAACCATGAATTTGGTTGATTCCATGTGCATTTTTCTACTATATCTAGTGCATAAGGTCATTGTTTTTAACGGAGTAGTTGGAGGCATGACTTTGTTGATAATTTTGTACTAATTCTTTCCAATTTGAAGGGGAGACCAAATAAAATGAGTAAATTACATGAAACTCCCAAATGCAACGGAAGTTGCCTCAACTATCAAGATAAAGCACATGCTATATATCTTCTATAGTTAAAAAGTGTTGGCTCGTGATAAGCATGAGAATTCATCATTAAGTCATTCATATCAAACTGTTGAATCCCACCAGCTTCCAGGATCAATGGTAAGTCATACTTACATTCTAATTGAACTCAAATAAGACCAAAATATCAAGCATTAGAGAAGTACGTCCACTTGCATACAGTTCATTGTAGAATCCAGAACAGGATCCTTAGTGAAGTTAATGATTATATACAGGTATTATCAATGGTGCCTATCAAGGAATCTAAGTGAACAGGAGGGAAATAGTCGGCCTGAATCATGCAGAACGCAATGAAAGAGAGGAAGTAGGAGATCAAAAATCTTGGGTCTTCATTAGGACGCTCACTTTACATTCTTCATTTTCTTGCATTTGATAATCAGGAAAACGATTACCAAAACAATCAAAAAGAAAAGAAAAATAAATGAAGGACTTAATGTAAGCAGTGCTGAAGGAGTTTTGGAAGATGATCAACATGATACCTATTTTTGGGTTTGGGTTACTCGCTGGTTCTTCTGTATTCTGGCTTCAGCTCATATGTACCTTGATCAGTTCCTTTGTTATTGTAGACACAAAGTTCTTTCAGTATATCTCTCAGATATTGCTGCAGAAAAGAAGGTTAGTATTAAATCTGATAACTAGTCAAACCAATACTCGGACAAGGCTTCAAGAATTATAACTTTCAAAAGTGAATAATAGGTAATTTATTGAGCCACTATCAATCACTGCATACATTTTCTGAGAGAGAACAAGTAGGTAAGTGGTCATGATGATGTGATCTCTCTGCACTGAACAGTACTCTTCCTAAGAACTCTCAGCAAAAGCACATGAGGGAAAAACCATGACCTGATTGACCTCAATTGAAAATTTTATTTTTATAGGATCTACATTCTCATTTCTAGCCAGAGAATATTTGAGATATTCTATTAACTGGGGCAAGTTAGCAATTTATAGATTTCGGGTATCTAGTAATTTAGAAAATCAGTTGTGAACGTGATATTTCAGTTACAGACGAACTTTATTAGGACCTTTCCTTTTTATATCTGCAAATTACAGGTACCACTTAATATGTCCTTGCCTATTCTTCCTCCATTTCATTATGCATGCGCCAGCATTTTTCGTGCTTCCATAGTTCAATGTTGATAAAATTCCTATAGCCTTCAAATCCCAGCTGATACAATAATAACAATGAAAGATTTTAAACTACGAAAGATAATCAGGCATGGAATTCCAGGTGACCATGTTTCCTGATATAATACAGTCATCTAAAATAAAAAGAGAAGACAGGAGACATTCATCTTAATGTAATATCCATCACATAACCTGAATGCAGATCTCAGATAGTTCCATTGATCAAGGTGGATTTCACAATTACCTATACTTTTAAATGCATTGACCACAGAACAATACAAAAGGATTCAGCATGCATTGACATCAAATACGTATGCATATCTGGACGAAGTCCCATTTATGGACAAAGGGAAAATGTTGTTTGGCTGAGCACATTGAAATGATTATGAAAATGACGTTCATACAGAAGTTTTCTGACAAAAAGGCTAATATTGCAATTACTATTGCTAATAGAATGTGTTCCTTATAGAAATCTATCTTCCTTCTTATCTTTCTAACTCGATAATAATCCAGATAAATTGCAAGGTCATAAATGTAACTCACTAAATTCAAGTCAAATAGCAAACTTTAAACTCTTACAAAACCACCTCCATAATTATCTATCTCACTTTCTCCGCCTGCTCAAGTCTTCCAAAAAAATAAGTACCTTTTCGAAATTAAAAATTACTAAGTATATTTTCTTTAAATAACATCCTAATATATCTATCTAACTTCCATCACTTTCTATGAACCTTACATATAAATTTATTAAGATAAAAGGAGGCATAAGTCTATGTAAAGCTCCAAAGTAGCTTTGAACATTATCTAAGACACCACTTACTCCAGATTCCCATTTATTAAATAGAGGTTCCTACAAAACAGGGTTGCAATTAAGAAGAAAAGAACTCAAAAAACGTACTTCTGGTTGGTCTGTCTTTTGGATCAGATTCCTTAAGCTCCAATTCGGTTGCCTATCAAAGAGTTTAAAGATAAACTCCTCCACCTCCCTGCGATCCATTCTTGCTCTCTTCATTTCTGTTTCCTTGGTTGGCATTTTCATCTTATCCTAATAACAAAGAAAAGCTCTCCTTAACCTTTTAGTTATATAATCATTTAAAATACTCTTCGACATGCATATCCTGATATGGAATACTGGATAACTCTCCCCTCCCCCTGGGAAACAAAAGCCACTGATATATATATTACAATACACATCACTACTTATATACTATATAGAGTCCCAAAACATGACAAAACGTCCACCCCAAATTACCATTTTAAAATATCTAAAGTTATAGGCAATGGTAATTTCAAATTGAAAAGCTAACTTGCAGTTATTTCAATGTCTTCACTTCAAAAGGATAAAATGTGGTAAGAAAAAGGAAATCTCTCTCTCTCTCTCTCTCTCTCTCTCTATATATATATATATATATATTCATAACAAAAAAGAATAAGAAACTGTGCTTTTTTTTTTCTGAGTGCACACTTAAAGGCTGAAAAGTAAGAAAACCATATACAGTGGGTCCAGAAGCCAAGGAACTCGACATCTCGGGCACTGGCTTCATAATAGCCCTACTATCACTGTCAATCACCTGAAAATGAATAAGGAACAAATCAAAGGTAGAGTACATAAAAGAATGAGGTATTGGGGACAATTTCATGAAAGCTATAATGAAACCTGTGTCTGTCTACTTTTATGCATATATTTGTTTGTCCTTTCACGGAAGAGTTTCCCATATGTCTCAAGGTTTACATTATTGGGCCTCATGTCAAATTTGTTCAGTATTTTTCCCTCAACAGAAATCTTTCCTACAAAGGGAAAGGAATTCCAACTATTTTTAGTTGAATTTTTCCAACTTCAAGTGTAAGAGAGATGTAAGATATCATCAGAGTAAAACCCAAACAGTCAGAGCTAGAGCAAGAATTTAGCTCTTCTGTCTCCAGAGGGACACCACAATAGCCTGCCCTATTTTGTGCATATAAACTTATCTAACACCCCAGACCATTTGAAACCCTCACCAACGATTCTTACATCAACAGTCAGATAGTGCACTTCTCTAAAGTACATCTTTCACTCTACCAGAGTTGGATCCTGTTTCTAAAAGCATATATCAGCAAATAGCTCTCCAGTTCCCCTCAAACCATTTTCATTTCATTTTTCATCAACAAAATTACTCAATAGTATTTCAGAATTTCCATGATTTGTTTTAGCAAATAAGTGATGGATATTGAAGTCCAAGTCAGGTGGAACTGGGTCTACCACTGTCACTGTAGTATGCTAAAGACGATTAAACCTTAAAATATTTCTTTTGATATCAGCTTATAATTTAAATACTTCCACATTTCAATATTGTATTCCACACAATTTTCAACTTTAACTATGAGAGAACAACTCCACCTAAAAACTTAAGTTTTACTTGAGAACCAAAGATTAGGCTTTCAATCTTTACCATTCTCCCTCATCCACAAGCGTATTGGCTTCCAAAGAATGAACACAGCACATACCACCATTTACCTTGAGAAGATAATTACAAGAATGAGTAAGGATATGTATACTTACCTTGTGATGACTCTGAAAAGACAGACATAGGAACGAACTCCTTAGACATATCCATAGTGTAACACTTGGGTGTATCTCCAGATTCTGTGGCAGCCAACTCCAGGGTAAACTGAATGTTTAAAGTAAACAATCAATGCAAAGTGAAAAAGAATACAGAAATGGATAGTAAATTAAGTTATGATAGAACTAGAACAATCTTTTTGGCTGATGAGTAACATGTTTTTAACCAAAATAATTATAAGGAAAACAGTGTAAACAAAATGATGGTAACAGTCAGAAAAAATAAGATATATATCATTTTTAGATTTTTCAATAAGTTTAATCTGTGAAGGCACTGGCAGGGCCTGGACTTCTTCATAGCTAAACTGCTCATTAACTAGTTTGTGTTGTGTAAGTGTAAAACCTCTAGCTATGATTAAAATTACCTCAAATTATGTAATTTTATGTGATGAGACACAGATATTTGCCATTCTTTAGTGATTTATGTTACCAGTAATTCTTTTATGAGAAAATTTCATAAAATTTATTGTAGAAAAAATTATATGTCAATCAACAGTTTTGAAACTTTATAATTACAATAGTGACAACAAAACAAAATGAGGAAAGAAATTTTGAGAAATTATAAATTTGTTGGAAGAGAAAAAAAATGTTCACTTTTCCTTTTCTTACCTATTTACTACACTAGATGACTAGATGTTAATTACCATCTCAGGTACTGCTCAAAAGCATCATATTTAGGATCCATGAAAACAGAACCATAACATAGAAGATTATGTGACACTTAAGCTATTACTTAAATGTTAGTAATACCGTCTCTTTTTTACTTAACTAGAAATTATTTTTGTGTTCTTTGAATAGGGTGTCAAAAAGAAACGAGTTGACTTCAGCAGTTCAGCTTCATCTGATATGTGGCTCCCTTGATGAAATTTCACAATTAGATCATCCCATGTAAGTTTAATATTTTAGGACGAAAAACAACCCGACAACCCCTTATAGCAGAGGGAAACGAGGCGATTCACTCAATGTTTGTTTTGATTTGAAAAATAATGGGTTCATCCACTATAATGTATTGATCACTTATGACCAAAATATAGACTTGCTTAGTTTGGTAACAATCTTAATCAACCAAAGAGAATTTAGAATTCATAAAATTCCCTTCCATTCAATCATGAGGCAACAAGAAAACATATGAGTCCCCCTCAATCTGTTTACTGTGTTTGTCCTCAGCAATAAAACATAGCATAAACTGTATATCATTTACGACCCACAAAACCGTAAAATACATGCACACTAAGAACCAAGAGAAAAGAAAAGAAAAGAAAAGAAAAGGCAAAAAACAAAAACACAATCCAATGAGGAGAGAGAGAATAAGATGACAATTACTTGACTCAAATGCTGTTAGCTAAAAAATCATAACCACAAGTTTCCTTTTTCTTTTGAAACAGTATTTGATAAATATAGTTAGGAAATAAAAATCCAAATCAAAAGGGAGGCAAATGAAGCACAATGCATGCACAAGTATAATACACAGAAACCTTATAAATTAAAGAATGTACAAAGAAAACACAAATTAGTATAATGCATGCACAGAAAGAATATCAAGAAATCACATAATGCAAACGACCGCAAGAGATTCATACACATAAAACCTAAACATCTATAAATCTATAAAGATTATAAAGAAAAAATAAACTTGGATTACCTGAGTATGAGAATCGTCGTCGTCGGCGTGAAGAGGGTCAATGGAGAGAACCACCTTGGCTACAGGGGGTGATGGCTCGGACCCATCAACCTGTTGAAGGCAGCTAGAAACAACGGGAGGGCACTTCATTAGCCATAAGGGTCTGTCCGCTTTGCTCGTTTCGACGTACTCACTATCCATTGTGTTGCCAGTATTCTTGAATTGCTAAAATGGTGGTTTTAGGCTGGAAACTCAGAGAAAGAGCTACGAGAAAAACTATCTACTCAAAAACAAAGAAAATATTCATACATTCCATAATCAGCAAATACACGTGACCTCCAAGATAAAAGGAAAGAATCCAGCATAGTACTGCTGACTCACCCTATGACAGCTGGTTGCCTAACAACCTTCAAACCAGACCGTTGCAACTTGCAACGGCCCCTACACCCAAAACGCAGACTAATACAGAACAATTAAACAAAACCCACTGTCGTTTCTTAAAACTAGCCCTTGGCCAAGACTCCCAACGATGTCGTTCTGAAACCCAAGGAGAGACTAGAGGGCGAGTAGATTTGCCTCCCCTCTCTCCCAACGACCATTTGACCGATTATATAAATGGGAGTCCACATGAATTCTGCCCCACCTAGATCTCGTCTTCTTTGTAGGGTAAAAAATGCATTTCTTAGATGTATGCGTTTGACTAGATTGCCTCCCTAAAATAGATTTGAATCAGTAAAGTCTTTTCTTAAATTATTTATTAAATACAATATATAAAAATTAAAATAATTCACAATATTCAATTTATTGTCATCCACACTAAAAAATGATATATATACACACACTTAGAAAAACCTTTTTTATTTTATTTTATTTTTTCTTTTATAAGGAATACTTTGTTCAGCACTTGTAAAACGCTAGTATTACAATTTACTACATAATCTGTAACAATTGGAATAAAGTGTTCTCACCAAGTCAAATAACAGACCCTGTTGACGTTCCACAAAAGAAAATATCTCGAGATAAAAAAACATGCACCCTAAGAAAGTGCAATATTACAATGAAGAAAAATTTAATCTTCAATTCTATTCCCTGACGAGAATGTAGCAGAATTTGAGACATTCACTAGAAAGAAACAATAACCTCTCTTTTTTCTTAATTTAATTTGCCGATGTTCACATTGGAACTGAATCGGAGCAGTTGCTCCCAGTCCCCCGTTTCCTTTCTGCCTGAAGTAACCTGCATAATGATTCGAGCTTTTCTTTCTGATTCTTTATTTTTTTCAATTGTTTCTTCAAGCGCTCACGCTGCTCAGACAAACAAAATATAAGATTTAAATTTTAGCATTCAGTGGCTTTCTGTATTAGATGCATGATATAAATTTGGATGTAATCCATCAAACAGATTAAACAATAAAAGATAGAAATAAGTGTGCAAATTTTCCACAAAAATAAAACAGCCCCTTCTTTAGGATCCATGGCATCTTTTCATCAAAAATAAAAAAATAAAAAAAAACGAAAAACTCAAATTTGATAACTACAGTCTATGAATATATCGAAAATGTCAGAAGAATCATAAAACTCTCCTTTATATACAAGCTGATGCAGACACTGTCAACCAAATATGAATCCTTGGGACATTTGAGAATGAGTCAGAAATATCGCTGCATACAGCATATTTAGCCATCCCCAGCAATATAAGCATGTATTAGATGGCTGAAATATGGGTTCAGAAATAAATCAAAACAGATCATATGCAGGGGGATGGTTGAAGCGACATGTAGATCTTCCACAAGAACAAAGTTTAAGAACTTCATTATTACAACCACCGATACAATTAAAGGGTTGCTTAATTATGTATTTATTTTTTAATATTTATTTTTTACTTGTAAGGTCATTTGGGTATAGAACTAATCCTTGTGGTTGAAAGTTATATGAACAAAAAAAGGACTATGAAGAAGCCAGGAGGATAAGACATACCTCATCAACTAATTCTATAAGAGTAACATCTGACTTGTCACATTTGCTCTTCAGGAACTGATTCTCTTTCTTGAGCTCCTTGACCGATTTTGCCATCTGGTTATTATATGCAAACCAGAAAGAAATGCAGATCACATTAGTGCAAGTTTCAAAGGAGTCGGAAAAGGCAACCCTTGAAAACAATACCATCTGGAGAAAAATTCGGCATACCTTCTCAATTTCTTGTTTAAATGTTTCAAAAACCTCATTGCTCTTTAACAATGCATCCTGAAAAATCAATTTTACAATTTACAGAAGATATGATATAGCATACAACATAAGTCATACATATGGCAAGGAATTTTACATGAGGCCCACTAAATCATCATTTCAATGGATATACAAAAGGCTAAAACTCATTATTAAGCCAAGGTCCAAGCCATTATGGGAAATGTGCCTGGTCCAAGGAGAAGAGCAGGTGCAAGATCTACAGATTAAAGAATTTTAAAATTTAAATACACCACTCACGTGTCCAAACCTATCTTTAAAACCTAAATAACATTTTATTCATGAAATAAAATATTCTTGATCTTGAGAAAGTTAACCTAGAACCAAGCATAAAAAAACATAAAGCCCAATATACAAGTTGTAGGTCCCCACATCCAGGCATAAGGAAAAAAAAAAAAGCATAGCAAAATTTGCAAAACGCTTAAAACAACAACTCTTGTGCAAATATGACTTGCTAAATAATGAGTGACAAAATAGATTTTTCGATTAATGATAAAAAGAGGAACGAATCTAACCTGGAATTGTTGAAATTTCTCTCCATCAGCTGTCAGCTGTAAACGCAAATTCTTTTCAGTTGCTAATAACTGAGACACCTGTTCTGCGTATAATTTCATTTGAGTCTGTTCCTGGACTGATTTCTCATCATGTTGCTTAATTTTCAAGTCAGCAATCTGAAGTTCCAGAGTTTTTTGCTTCAACTGTGCATTCAAAGACAAATGCAACAAAAGATGAATTTCAGTTCTCCAAAATTAAAATTATATTTTGTTTACAAAAGTCACCAATAAGACTACCCAGTAAACTTTACCATCTGTGCATTATGCTGTTCAGAAAGTGCATACTGGTCAGCAAGCTGCTTTAGCTTATTTCTTAACCTAAGAAATGAGCAAGTTACTTTAAATACTAAGAATGATGCTGCTACAAAAAGAACTAGAAACAGTCCGTTCAAAGTAGAGAAATCAAAAGAATGATCAAATCAGACCAACTGCGGGGGCAGGGGCGGGGGCGGGGGCGGGGGGAGAGAGAATGGATTACAAACAAACTACAGCTCTATTATCATTTGAAGATGTAGTGGATGGTTCCACAATTAAATACCGTTTGACACAAATTACTACCCCTCCTCCCCAATAATTGCTGCCAGAAAGGAGATTTGGATGATACAGACAAACAGAAAAATCCAATGTATGAGATTAAATCACAAACCAAGATTCTTCCTGCAGACAAAAGCCTACCGCATCGTTCAAGTTCTTATTACAGAACAAACAAGCACATTTATTAGAAAAACACTTTCATAAATCACATTTATAAATAGCATAAAAAAATGTAAAATTTGATAGTATCAGATTACTTAGAAGAGGAAGTACAAAACCCCAGAAAGGCAAAAAAACTTTAAGTAAGTTGAAAGCAATAACGACAAAGCTGTCCAACTAAACATTTTTAAGAACTATTACAGTGACTTCACCACCACACAGTGGGTAAAAGACATCCCAAGCTTTCAGCTCGACAATTATAGAGAATAAGACAATGACAAAACATAGTGATGTTATGTTTACTAAAATTGATCTACAAGCCAACAGATTCCAAAAATATTATACATCTGTTTCAAATCCCCAAAATGTAATGACACCAAATTCATGATATTTATTTATAACCCTAACCACCAAAAAGAAAACACAATATGAAGCAGCAAAAACCAAAAATAAAGAAAAAGAAAACTAATCTGACACCATATAGCTGTAATCATTATACACCAAGTTGACATTTTTCCATTTAAATGAATAACATGAAATACATATTTTCTCATATCACTCAAAGTCTTACATCTCATTCTCCTTTAGCTGAGATATAGACTCATCTTTTTGCTCTTCTAGCTTATGGCTCACATCCTGCAAAAAGAAAAACTAATATTAAGAAAGAAAAATATGAAAAACATTTGCATGCCTTAAGAACAATGCATACCCCAACCAACGATGCTGTCCAGAACTCTTAGACAGACCACTTAAAAATACACATTGCACTAAAAGCGAGGAGTTCTGCTTGATGAAAATCGTTTTTGTAGTGTGCCTATTAATTCATCTTACTTGTGGATGTTACAAAAAATATCGATCAGTTTGTTGTGATAACACATTGGTGACTGAATGGATATCCTTCCAGAAATTGAAAAGCTCTTAAGAGAATAAAGAATATCCTTAAGCTTGGAACCTGAGGGATTTCTCAGTTGTCCAGAGGGATTTGAGAGCCCTCTACTATTAGCATTTTCAGTGTTTCACTTTTCCTCATTGTCTTTTGCCCCCTAGTTTGGGAAATTCTTGGCTCTCCCATTCATACTTTCTTCTTCTTTCTCTCTAACAGAATTTATTTTTCTATAAGAAAAGATGCAAGGAAATCAAAAAGTTCAAACTGCCAGAAACGAGGCATTGGAAATCGAGCACGAATTGTTTTCCAAGCAGAGAAGGACGATACATGGTTTGTGCAACCCACTAAAGAAAAAGTGAACTCAATTCTGTATGGCCCTATTATTAGCCGGGCAAAGATTTCCACTACTTATGACTTATTCTTAAGAGTTTAAGAGTCAAAGTCCTACTCCTAAGAGATAGATACAGTAGGTTATACAATATCATAATAGTTGCCTTGAACACATATCAAGACTTTTTTACCAGGAATTGGGCAGCTTAGGAGTCCAAGTATCTCGCATTTACCATCTATTTCAAACTTGAGACTAATAGATTCACAATGAAGAAAGGACATATGGCCCAAAAAGAATCAAGAAAAAACGATCATCACACCTTGATTGCATCTTGAAACCTGGCAGATAGATCTAATCTTAAGTTTTGGCCCTCCATTGATACACGTTTGCATTCATCCTGTAACATTAAGCAATCATCAGTCTTCCCATAAAGAAAAATAGTGGTCAATAGCTTAAAGTGATATGGCTAAGAATCTGAAAGGAAACTAAAGATTATGAGACTTAGGAAACAAGTATTGCATGATGAGCCTACAAATCACAACTACGTTCAACAAAGTTTGAATATAATCTGCATCTGAATCAAAATTTAAATTCTACATTCAGTTGAAGCAGATGTAGTGCATGAAAAAGAATACCATAAGCATTTTGTTTTGACGTTGTAACTCCCTACACAGAGACTCGAGCTTATCCCGAACAGAAAGAGCTATAGTGAAAAAAAAAATGTTAAGGAAGAACTTAAAGCAGTTGATAAACACACATACAAATACATAGATATATTTTGCATGTATATAAGTAAGGGTGTGCATATGTATAGCTTAAATGCCTCTCAGATTGATTCTTTTCCCTTGCTAATGTTTGTTCAAATAACTCCGAATATACACCCAACCCCCAAAAAAACTCAAATAAAAGAAGGAAAAAAAAAAACAAAATTACAAGTTATACAACAATTTCCACTAACCAATTTTGCCCCCAACTATTATTGATATTAGTTATCAGCATAGTAGTGAGACGGAATATGAGGAAAGAAAAAGATTATAGCAACACATAATTTGACTAGATTCAAGTCCTCAAATCTTTACACCCTTATAGTACTTTTTAACTTAACGCAAGGTAAACCCATCATATAAGGAAAAAATGCACCCTAATAATTCACACCACCAACCTTATGAGCAGTGGCAAAGCCAGCAAATTTTGTGAATGGGGTCAATATTTAAAGGGAGAAATTCTTACATTCAGTCAATATAACTAGTTAATTTTAAATCCCTTAGTAGGTTTTTATAAAGTTTACTTTTATAAAACTAATTATTTATTCAAAATTAATATCATGAATTAAATCATACATGCGAATTTTTAATTTCATATGATATGGCTAAATATTTTTATCAACATGTAATTTTTATATTATCTTAAAACATAAATAAAAAACATTAAAGTTTAGAGATAAAATACTTATTTTGATTTATAATAAGAAAGAAACTAGTAGAAAGTACTTTAAAATGTCAAACTATAAATAATATAAACGTTCAAAAATTAATAAGGACTTACAAAACTTAATTTTACTATCAAACCTATGTTATTATTTAATTATGTTGATTTACTTTGTTAAAAATTAATGGGATCAATATGTATTGTTCTTAAATTTAGTGGGGTCATTTTAAAATTTTTCCTTTAATATAAAGGTTCAAAAAATTACTAAGGACTTACAAAATTTAATTTTACCATCAAATCTACATTATTATTTAATTAAGTTGATTTACTTTGTTAAAAATTAATGGGACCAATATGTATTGGTCTTAAATTTTTTGGGTTCATTTTTAATTTTTCCTTTAATCTTGCCAAATGCATAATAATTTGACATGTAAAAAATTTATTTTCAAAATTTGTGTGGGGTCAATTGACCCCACTAGAGCCTACCTGGCTTCGCCCTGTTTATGAGGCCAACTTATGACTCAAACCACCGATGCATACCACAAATCATAAAAATATTGCCAGGAAAAAAGTATAGGTGTACAATTGCATATATAAGGATGATCTATCACGAGCCATGAATAAGATTTTTATGGTATCAAAATCTAAGGAAGGTAAAATCAGATAAATGCTCTGAAGGAAACTATATCGACTAAGCAACTCTTATATTAGATTTGGAGTATTCCAAATGTGCCAATGTTGAAAACTTGGCAAATATGTTTTCATATACCTGCATCTCTTTCTGCAAGAACTTGCTGATACTTTAAAGTGAATTCTAGAAACTCCTTTTCTGATTTAAAAGTACGCTTCACACTCTTGCGCTTTGTTTCAGTGGTTTCCTGAGGAATCAGACGTACTACAGTTTAACTTCAAGAATATTATCTGAAAGCGAAGAAGGAAAAGTCATTTCCAGGCTTTGTCTAAACTCGGTTAACTCTTATTAGGAAGGCAAAAAAAATTCCAAACAAAAACGTGCATCAAAATCTATTCAAGAGAAAAGACTTAGTGCGTAATAGTACTTTCAAGGGAGAAAGAAACAAAGAAAATAGAAACCTACATATATATCAAATGCATAGTAACAACACTCACCTGGACCAAGTCTCTAAACCTTCTTTTATGACAGGGAATACGCATGCTCAAAGAAATAATTAACAACAAAGAAAAATCATAATATGCATAAATGAAGTTGATTTACTAACTGGTTTTCTGTTTTTCAAAGCATCAGCATTCTCTTGAGGAGATGACCCCTTTACTGCGATTGCACTTGCCTCCAAGCATTCATAAGTGGCTGCATAAGTAGTGACCAATAAGAGCAACAAAATAATGTCAGATACTCTAAGCAATAGATGAACAAGTTTTTCATTTACATGGAAAGGTGCATCCATTCACATATTTTTATGGTTTTGTACACATGTTTGTGTGCTTATAAATTAACTTCAATTGAACTCTTGTTGTCATCAGAACAAACAAGAGACCATCCCCAGTCCCCCTCCCTCCAAAAAAATAAAAAATAAAGAAGAAGCTATAAGACAACCACTAAAATGTGTCAGCTTAAAGTCATTGAAACCTTCCAGAAGATAGTTTTCACAATAAGCCCCTGATAGTAACTTTCCTAAATAATGTCAAAGACCAATCTACACATTCCTAATTTTAAGAGGATTCCTGCAAGAGAAATCACTACAAAGTTACCATCTAAAAGAGGACACAAATATGCATTCAGGGTAAGAATATTTACATCTATCTGAACTTTGACATTTTACTTGGTGCTGTTCCTTTTTCTCACTGCTTCTGGGAACTCTAACCGAATCATCAGAAACAGCAAGATCAGGCGTAATCCGTGCACCTTCTGTATGCTCTATATCTGAGGCATCAAAACTATCTGTTTCTAATAAGGGAATGGGAGACGTTCTCGATTCTTGACAAATCTCTGTCTTACCCTGGTTGGTTTGAGGATTATCTACTGCTGAATTGTCTACAACTTCATTTGAAGAACCAAGTTTTGAGGAACCCTCTTCCTTGTAATCATTCAGCGGTTTCTCTTGTTCGAAAGTTGGAGGCAGAGGAGCAAGAGTATCAGCAGAGCTATCTACAAACCCATCCGGCAATGAATCCACCTCAGGAAGCTGATTAGTATTTGGACCCTGCATTCCTCCTACATTTTGAATATGCACAGTAAGCATCACTGAGATACATTACAACTAACTTCTAATTGATTGTCCAAAAATTGGGAAAGTCAAATATACTAAAGCATGTCTACTTCTGGTGTTGTGTTTTTAGAATTAATGAACAACATTGCTGCAGAGTGCATAAAACAAAACCCTAAATCATTGGAAACTTCAAAAGTTGCTTCTCTATTTTCATTTATCTTTAAGATCAAACAACTAAAAGTGAGAATGAGATCCTTAAGAACCTAAGTCATTTTCATATTCCATAAGGATTCAGTTTTACACTTCTGTATAACATCCAAAGACACCTTGGTGTGACACCAGAAAATATGAAACTATATCTTGCTGTAATTCTGATTTTCCTCTCGAGGATTTCTTAATAGAAACGAGGCATGAGTGTGGAAGAGACAGAATTGAAAGTCATTTATTGATTATAAAAGCTCCATTCAGAACAGAGTCGTAAAAAAAAAAAAAAAAAACAATAATAAATATGATACTCGATATGCAATCTATACATAACTGAACCTGAAGAGACTATATGTCAAGAACAAAACAAACCATACTGATAACAGGGTCAGGAATATAAAAGGTGAAATTTCATATGGACCTAAGCAAACACATAAGAAGTGCAAGAACAGTTGTCTCCTTCACCACCCAAGCAACCAGCCAGAAACAACCATGTTTGTGACTATTATATTTCTCACTTTTACAACTTGAAAGTGTCTTAGAGAACTGAACTTTTAATGGAAACATAGAAAAGAAATGCACTTTTCCATATATTCAGCAAAACCCTGCCAGAATTTGGATATCTGATGCCTGTTATGTTCCAAAAATGACTCTGGATAAGATAAACTTCAAAATCACTTTTCTTTTCTGCACTACTTCCCAGGTTCCTCATCCCCACACTAATCAATTTTATTCTACTTCTCACTGACTAAGAAATTTATTAAATGATACCAGGGAAGACACCCATGTACTAACTTGACCAGAAAAAACTCGAGCCATTGAAAATGTTATCAGAGCATTACCTTTTTCTGTAAAACTTATGGGCTATAATGGCAAAACATTTAACGTTTAATGCTCAAGTTCCTAGTTCCTATTCTAACTCTTTTCCTCCTTTTAACTTGTTAACAAATTCATCAAAAGACACCTTGATGAGACACCTATATATATAGGGTGATTGCACTTCAGCTTTACCAGAAATCGTCACATTCATTGAAATTTTACTATAACAATTGGGCAGAGAGCATGGTAAAAAGCCTATATATCTCCCTTATTTTATGGCCTGGACTGTAGTCATTCAACCATGTTTTGAGATTCTAATGCTATATTAGGAAGAATAGAATTACAAAAACAAAACAGGAAAAGAGACTCGAAGACACCATCCAATTGAACAGAACTCAAAAACCAGGTAAAGATAGCTCAACTATGGCAAAGGTGCATCTCTTCCTTTTGCTGCAAACAGTCACATGTTGCATCAATGATTTGATCTCTAAATGTTAATCCCATACATTTAGGGTCAACTACATGGATCCATTTCCACAATATATCCATGACTAGACTCTCTTCTAACCTTTGCACCCATTTTTTTTTTTTTTTACCACTTCCATGCATGTCATTCTAGGCCTCTCTCTTATCTTCTTGCATCCACCTACTTGAATCTTCTCACTCTTGCATGTTGGAGCATTTGCTTCTCTACAATGTACATATCAAACCATCTTCAAAATGATTCTAACCCATATATGTTTGATTGAACCTACCCAACAAGCCTTAACTTTTTATTAAATATCTTTATTTCTTATTAAATCTTTCTTTTTTATAACCACACAACAAACTCAACATTCTATCTCCGGCACTCTTAGTATATCAACCCGTTGGCTCTTAACGGCCAAAAAATCTGTACTATAAAGCATAGCAAGATGTATGGAGTAGAATTTTTCTTTTAGAAACAAAGGTATCTCTGGATTACACAGGAATCCCAGCACTTCTCCAAAATTCATCCAACCCAATTCTATGAGATGCATTCTCCTCAATCTCCCACCAATGTGGTCCTTGTGGACTATTGACCATATAAGTCGGTATTTCTTGGCCATCAACAACAACTAGACATCATCTTTTATTCTTGCTAGAGAGAAACAACCATTAAACTTAAAATTGTTGCAAGAAGCCAAATCATTACGATTAGAACTAGTATTAACTCTGGTCCCTTCCCCTAACCTCCTTCCCAATGAAAAGGAGGGGTGAACATAAAATAGGAAGCGAGTTTATAAGTCAATCCAACTTAACTTTCCAAGGAAAATTGCTGACTTGCGAGCTTGAAATTAACTCTCGTTCCCAAATGAATCGAAAAAAAAAATGGCGGTTCACCATTTTATAGACTGTTTCAGCAACAACCATCAAAATATTCAGGATAAACGTGACTACTAATCTACTAAAATATACTGAGCATGGGTTTTCAGATTGTGTGAAACAGTTTATTCCAACTGTGCTCGTGAAGCAGCTGTAGGCTTGATGGTGTTGCCTGCTTTTCTGATTGGTTAAGAGAGGAATGTAAGAATTTCACAATCTCCCTCTAGTACCCTAACTCCTCCAACTCCACATATCGATCGGCAGACACAAACCCAAAATCCCTCGCACTAAAGCTAACTCTACCCCAAGCTTTCACAGCTTCAACCTTTTGCAGAACCCGGCGAGGATCAAACGGAATAATAAACAACAATTATACAGAGGCTAAATCCCTAAATTCAAACCAATTATATCCACATTCAACTCTGAAAATGCCAAAAGCTGACCTCAAATTAGTAGATCGACAATCTTCAGCACCAAAGTAGTGTTGTCAACAAGCCAATAGAGCCAAGAAGGAACTAGATTCAATTCGAGAAGCAAGAGGGACTTCAACTCTTCAGGCTTCAAGGACTGCGCGAATCACTGGAGGAGGAAGTTTTTGAGAGAGCAAGAAAATGTAAGGGACGAGGCAGCATACAGATTGTTGTGAGACAATTCTCAGCACGTACAACAAATGATAAAAAAAAATTGTTGTAAGAATAAAAAATAAATGTTGTTGGAAAAAGAACAATTACATGTGTAAGTTGATGAGAAAAAACTTATCATCATAAATATCAGTCATTTTTGCAATAAACTTATAATTTAAATTGATTATAAGTTTCTATAGCTTGTATGAAATTATATAATTATAATATTATTTTATTATTAATTTTTTTACTATATAATTTTATTTGTTGTTTTATTTATCTAACATAATATAAGAAGATATAAATTTATATTATCTTGTTGATGTTAAAAATTATATACAAATTTATTTAATAGTTTTATATTATTATGTTATTTTTAATTTATAGATTGATCAATTATCTACTCACTTTGGGACACAATTCATCTAATGAAGAAATAACAATAAGTCATGTTGAATATAACTTAATAATATACATAAGTAAATGTAAAAAAATCACAATCTTGAACCTCAGAAGAATGTTTTACTTAGAGAGACTCATTATTGAACTCTTTTATTCTTTGCTATTCAGATTTTTATTTGGAGAATCACCAACATTATAAAATTTGGATATTTGTATCTGTCAATGAGAATGAATGTAATATATCAGTGGATATCAACCATTTTTTTAATTTTCTTTAGAAGTGGTAATCATTAAGAATTTTTTGTTTAAAAAATATCCAATAACATTTCGAAGATAATAAAGATTGACAAAACAGAAAAAACTCCTCTGTGACAAAATGAGAGAGAAAAGATAATAGAAATTAAATTGAAAAAAATAAAAATTTATGTTTTACATATTTTGCGGCATGTTACCCGTTGCCACAAAGGCAATACATCAGCCATTGCCTTCAACCCTCTCAGATCATATTTTTAAATTATAAAATATATTATTAAGCATATGAAATCGTACTCCTCAAAAACACTCATCACGCTAGTAGCAGGAGTTGGACTGCTTATACAGAGCATCACCAAGAAGAGAACTAAAGCCTAAAGGGTACAAACAGGAGAGACTTTGACATGCCAAGGAAAGAGTCTGTAGAAAAAGCTACGGTTGTTTTGGGAAAACGCAGACAACACTGCTTTTGCCATTTTCCGATAAGAACCTAGGCTCTTGAATTTGATTTCAAATACCAATCCCTGGGGTTGTCTCTGCATCTTAGACAACTTGAACCTGCGTAACTATACCGCCAATGGCATCAATTGATTAAGATGGCTTCTTACTCTTCTTCTTGGAAGTTCTGGCAATAACATCATGGTTTTCTCTTTTCCGTTTGTTGTTGTCGTTGCCATCCATGCTTTCTGAACTCTTCACCTGAACTTCTAGGGCCTCCTTCACAAAATATTTTAACTTCCATAAGGTAGATTCACTCTGTTTAAGAATAAGAAATCGCCCACTAAATCAATCTATAACCATGCAGTTTTAACAAAATATTAATATGAGAGACAGAGAGAGAGAGGAAAAGAAAGAGGTTGACACTGAAATATAAATGATGACCTGAGCATCGATGTCAAGGTCCACCTCTTCTGCAGTTGCTTGGAAGCTTGGATTATTTTGAGCAACAATTTCCAAAGCCTTGCTGAGATCTTCAGGGGACAATTGGGTAAGAGCTACCCCAAGCTTTCTCTTCTCTTCAGTTGACATTTTTCTGAAACCAAATTTCACAAAGTTAGCTCTGAGGAAAAGGTGAAATGCAGTGAAGGGGGGAGGGGGTAGGGGTTGGATTGAGATGAAATAGAAATAATGTTCATCAATTAAACAAACATTTACTTAGTTAATCATATATGATAATTCACACATTTGCAAATATTGTGGGATAGGATCTTTATACACCCCATGTAAAGTAACTAGTTTTACATACATCTATAACTGGGATTCATAGTTCAAGAAACCAATCAATAAACTTTTAATGACACATTAACTGCAACAGATTCTTTTTCTTTTAATTTCTTTTTTGTATATTGTAAATAACATGAAAATTCAACATTGTATTACGCATTGAATATTAGTGACATGTCATGATGCATTCATCGACGCCATCAGCTCCTTGTAGCCATAACAGAACAACTGGCACCCTCGCCACTACAGCACCCATCATCACTGGTAATAGATCCACATAACTACCTTGACCCCACTGCCATCCACGACTACCTCAACCCATAGCCTCACCACAATCACCTCAACAAACTCCATCACCAGCCAACACTATCACCACTGATGTTGAACCTACACGGCTACACCTGAAATTATTTTACAGTCCCACTGTTACTCCCACCATCAGTGGCACTGTGGCAAAGCCAGGGGTGGCCATGGCGGCTTTGAACAAATGAAACTTTTACCCCTACTTTACGTAACTCATAGTTGGGTCCCCCTAAATTTGTAACATTTCCAAAAGAACTCCATACTTTGACTCCTTTATTAGATATATGTGTGTTTTGGTCGCCCTAGTTCCAAAATTTATGGCTGTAAACTGCACACCATCATTACATAATTAATTTACTCATCCAAATGCAAATTTGTTAGTTTTGATTATTGTATTATCAGAAGGTATAATTTTGTTTCTAACTTTTCATCTCTTTTTTGTTAAAAAAAAAATCAGCATATAAATTTCAGAAATGCTTTAGCAAAATTAGAAATCAAGTGTTAAGAGAAATCAACATTAGACATCAACATTAACATCTTTTTTGTTAACATATATAATGCAGTACATAATTTTTCTTTTCTTTTCTCCTTGATAAGTTACCATGTTACAACAGAGGTTACAAAACAAACCTGCATCGTTTAACAACCATCTCCTGCAGTTCTTCCAAATGCATATCAACTTCGTATATCTGAGAAGATTACACAATATGTTGTTCAAACAAAGCCTCTAACAATGTTATAGATCAAAAGATTTGGCTAAAACAAGTCAATAGGAAGAACATCTTCAATATGCTCAAAAAAGTATGCGGATAGCTTACACAAGCTTCTTCTGATCACATAAATCCTACAACACAGACTGGAAAGTCTAACACACCTCAACACTTAGATCTCTAGCCATTCTGGCATGAGTAACCTCCTGAGCAAGCTGCATTGCTAACTGAGCCTCTGCTTCCTCCTCTTCTCGCCTTTTCTCCTGATTAAATTGCTCCAGAAGTTATAATCTATGAAGAAATCATCATTTTAAGAAAATTCAAGGTGTTCCTAAGGTGAAACAAACCGTGGTTGTGTACCCCTAGAAAAGTGTCACCCTACAAATCATCAGTCTTGGGAAGAGCAACTTACCTCGTCAGTAACTTTAGGCAAAAGTTGCAGCCACTTCTCCTCAAACTTTGCCAGCAAAGTTTTTGCCATAACATGAACATCACTTCTTTCATCATTATATTTCATAGCATTCTTGAAAACCAACCTCACATCAGCACATATCTCTCGAACGTTCTTATATCCAGCACCATCCTTCACCTCCATTTGATTTTTTATCGTACTGAAATCCATGGGTTTATCAATGACCTAGTATGCATCATATACAATAGATTAATAAAAAACATACAATGATGAGATTTCTATGGCAAGTGATATAAGTCAATTTTGGACACGATGCCATAAGCGAACAAATAGGTCCATAGGATACCCCACTATGAAGGTACTCTATACAGGAGAATCTCTTATACTTTTGTTTCAGTTTTTATGCAGGCACAATCCTCATAACAATATACAATTATCTCATAGCAGACTAAACATGTTAGATGTGACACATGTCTACATGAGATTCAAAGCAAAAGACAAACCAAAAATAAAAATAAAAAAATGCCACAGATTGAAAACGAAAAAAAAAAACAATGAAAAACAAAACATTGCATTAAGTACTGTCCATATGTAGAACGATCCAAAGGACTAAAGAAGAGTGCTATTCAATGGCATGAACACCACTTAAGAGTTCCAAAACCCTAGACCCCTCTGAAATCTTGCGGTATTCTACCCATAACTCTAGGTCAAGAGCCGATGGTACTGTAAATACTAAGTCAATCTGTTTCCCTCAGTACAGGTATAAATCCATGTGTTCCCTAATCAAAGTTAAGTGTCAAATACAAATTAAATTCTTATTTTCAGTTTTGGGGAAATGCGTCAGACAGCTAAAAATTGTGTCAAATCAAGTAACTGGTATCTCTTTCCTAATTGGCTAATTCTTAGAATTACATCCAGAAACCTAAAAAAGTAAAAATTACAATCATGGATAAAACGGTTCAGTCAACTAATTGAAAGTTAATGGATCAACAAAATTGCATTATAGCATTTGAAAGATATACAACACCATATGCAGGACAAATCTATCAAGAGATCATCATTGTCAAACAAATTCATGGTGGCTCTATGGTGAAACAAACTAAACTTTTGAACTCATAATGAAATGCCCTCCTACAAACGACTAATATTTGAAAGAGAAACTTATTTATGAACTTACTGCTTCCGTAACTTTTGGCAGAAGTTGCATAAAATTTAAAACATCAAAGAACCATACCTCATAGTAGTCATGCAAACGAAGACCCTCAACATCTACAGGTTGCATAAAGGGCCAAGCCCACTTGTGTTGTGTAATCTGATGGAAAAGGTACCAACATAGATCAGGGAAAGAACTAATAATTCACTACTGACAAGGTCATGCGAATTGTAAAGTACAAGAGATTTCTTTATTAATATCAGAGACATAGTCTGGACTTGACTTTTAAGTAAAAGAACGGATGTTAGCTATCTGTATATGCAATGTTGGAGTTTCAGAAAATTCAGTAACTTCTTAGAGGGAAGAACTATTACACTGCAACATAATTGTCAAAATGAATCAAGAACAGAGACTGCAATCATAAAAAAAACAGTCAACCACATATCCACAAGCACGCCACACACACGCACACACTAGCAGCAAGAAGGCTAAAAAGCTCATCACCTGACGTAATATTGATCCGAATTGGCGCATTAGCTCTTGCATTCTCTTTGCAGCAGCTGCGTCCCTGCGTGCTGCATCTTGCTGCTGCTTCCTAATACTTGGAATATGTTTTTCCTTATCTTTATCCTTTGTAGCCGAACTACCTTTAGATGTATTCAGTTGCTTCTTACTTGTAGTCAAGTAGAACTGCTCTATCTCATTTACTCTTTGCTCAAGCTGCAATTAAACGTAAAACTTAAAATTTATTTATAAATTTCCAGACTGACAAATCTAAACCAGAGCCTACATGAGACGAGCCAACCAACCTTTTATGCTTCACTAAAAGTAAACTGCATATTTTGTGTCCTCGTTTGTTACAAAGAAAAAGAAAAAAAAGAGAGAGAGAGTAAATGCTTCAAAAGCATCTAATTGAAGCATCTATTTTCCAAAAAACACAAGAAAGTTTATTTATAATTTTTGTGATGTATTAAACCAAAGTAGCAAAAACTAGAACCAATTATCCAAGAAGAAGATTTCAGCTTTATCAGATTGCCTGTTGACCAGAAAACATAGTTATAAGTACATTATCTATAAAAATAAAGAAAAAAGCATTAAATTTTTTAAATAGGTGGCAAATTAATGCATATGCATTTTAACTCTGATCTAGGAAAATTGTAATATCATCAAAATGTTGAATTAATATCTCATGACATGATTCATATATGCTCTCAAAAAGCTAACAAGTAAATAAGGTCATCGAAAGGAAATTACTTAATAAATTTTTCATTTCTGAAACAAGATTCTTACCTTATCAACATTTAAGATTATCTCACCAACACGATGTCTGTAACCGTCCATTTCTAATACAGAGTCGTTGGTATTTCCCGGTATAACATGTTTACCATGTAAAGTTGGTGCATCCACCATTTCCATCTGATACAATAACATCATAAGTGATAACTTAGTTATTTGAGTAACAACTGGAAACATAAACATAAAATCCAAACAGTAATTAAAGTTGAATTTGGAGCTAAAAAGAGAAAGCATCATAGATAAGAACAAGTAACCATGTTCCCTTCCTCAACCATCCCCTCCCAAAAGAAAAAGGGAAGTTGAAAACCAAAAAGTACACAAAGAATAAAAAGAAACAACCACAAAAAACAAGCATCTCTTCTTTTGCATCTGCCTTTTACCAATAAATTTTCAATTACAATCAAAATCTATTCAAACAGAAAAAAGGGAAAAAACTTTAAAAATTAATGTCAAGAAAATACTCCAATGTCAGTTTAATACTAAGCAAAGCTCGTGATAAATATATATGTATAAAATTTATGTTGCAAAACACAATAGAAAGTTCTTTTGCTAATTCCTTTTGGTTTCCCAACAATTTCTCAGAAACCAAACGGAACATTTGTTTATCCACTTAGTAATACTCTTATTAAGACTCTGTGCAACGTTCATACATTAATAAAACCAGAAAGACAGAGGAAAAGAGCAAATTAGAGAGACATAGACAGTACCAGACCACGACGATAGAAAAGGGAGAGAAACCCTTCTTCTTGTTGCAATAAAGCCAAAGAAGGAAAGGAAGACGCAGACGGAAGAGAAATTGGAGTGGAGGTTAATGCTGGCGAAACTAGAGCAGCTTACGGCGTCGGCGTTTGTTTCGCTTGTATGAGAAATTAATACGACGTCGTATTAGAACATGAAGATGGTTTACTTTAACAAATTCAGAATTAGTTTGGTGACGTCAATCTGGGGTGATTTCTATTCCCGGCCCGTAAGAGTTAGACAGAATTGTGGGTTTCCTTACCCGGTCCAATTATTCTAGATTTCCAGTTAGGGGCCTTAGGGCTCAATGGGTAACATTACTCGAACAAATTTAGCTAAAAAAATTACATCTACTATGTACTAAAAAATATAATAGCACATAGTAAATAATAATTTATCTCCATGTAGTTTGCATTTTTTTTCTTAAATCAGACACACATTTTACGTGCCAATAAACACCCTAATAAGTATGATTCAGACACACATAGTAAAATTTGAATTAACATGAAATTCTTAGGCTAGTTTGGTGTATAGGAATAATTATTCTATTTCACGTATGATTTATAAATGTGATATATTTTGTTTGGTATGTATTTAACTTTTGAATGCTCATTTTATTCATATTATTTTATTACTAGTAAGTATGAATCATCAAACCTATCTAAGAAAATATTATTTATTATTCTTATTTCTATAGAATCAGTTCAATAAAATTAAACAAATATTATCACATCACGTAAAATAAATAATTAAATACTAATATTTTTATTAGTCAAATAAAAAAATACCATTCATATCATATTAAATAAAAGTATATATATAATTATAAATAAATAATTAAAGTAAAATTAAATAATTAATATTAATAAATAATAAAAATAAATAGAAATATAGGAAATAATAAAAATAAATAGAAATATAGGAAATAATAAAATAAATATAAGTAAGAACAATAAATTATTAATTAAATAATATTATAAATTTAAAATAAATTATTAAAAAAAACTAAAAATTTATAAATTATGTTATATTTTTATTACATTATATATTTAGGGATATTTTTATCATTTAAATATTTTTCAAATATTATTTCATATCTAATAACTGCATATCAAATAAATAAATAAAATATAATTATTATTGCTCATTTACACTATCAAATAATGGAAATGTATGATCTATCAATTCCACTGTATTTTATTTATTATTCTAACTGCCCAAAAAATCATTTATGCATATCAAATTAGCTATTAGTCTTCATACCCAAATCCATCCTCTAATATGCATCTGAATAATTTTTAGGGTTTTATTCAAGTCTCATTGCAGACTAGTAAATTACTTGATTGCCATGGTGCTAAAATAATAAAATTGAAAAAAGAAAACCCAAAAATGGATTGGGTGCATGCCTGAGTTTCAAGGGAAGGAGAACATATCAATTACTCAATGAAAATTATTAATAACAATTGTGGCATCGATTGGTCTATGCTGTAATATTTGTTAATTTTAGATGATAAAAAGAAGTTATTATTTTCTAAAGTTTTATTATATTGTAATTATAACACAATGAGTAAGTTTTATTTAAAATATAATATGGTGTCCTTTTAGGTGAATGAGTGAAATTTTTGCCAATTTTGATTAATTGCCTCTTATTTTATTTTGAAAAATTAAATTAGAATTATATATATGTATTTTGTTTGTGTAACATCAGTTAGTTAAATGGAAAAACAAAAAATAAAACTCTTTCATGTTAAATCTAAAGTTCATGGTTAAGGCTGGAATCGAGCAAAATAGTTTGAGGCTCGACTTGTTAATTATTTGGCTCGTACTCAGTTCGAAACAAAACTAGCTGTACTCGAGTTATAGTTGAAATTTTGAGTTAAGTATCAAACTTCAAATACTCGGCTCAAAAGCTTGTTGAACTACTATTCTAATTTTTTTATTTTTTATTTTTAAATTTTAATTATATTATATATACTTTATTTTTTATTTAATTTAAATATATTAATTATGTTATATATAAGTTTTGAATTTTTTTAATTTAATTTATAATAAAATAATTATTTTTTAAAATATATTAAATATGAAACAATTTAATTAAGTATTTTATTGGAGTTCGAATATTTGAATAATGTGCTAGAATAAGGTTCGATTGCAAACTTGAACTCGTGTTTAAATTTTTTAATTAAAACCGAACTCGAATATCTTAATATTCTGTTCGACGGTTTGCATTGACTCAAAGTAAAGTATGAATAGGTAATGACTTGGAAAAAAAGTGAAAACTATAAGGGCGAAGTTGTAATTTTGCCTTACATTATGACTCCAAGAAAGGTAGAGCAAAAAAATTACTGACAAATAAAATTATGAAAAATTTAAATTCGTCATATTTGATCAGCAAAAACACGTGCGAAGACTAACGACCAGATCCATCTCGCGAACTTACACCAACGGAATACAACCTAACGACGCCTTAGCAAACGGCCGAAGTAGTCCCCACCAACTCTTTCCACCACCCCCTCTTTTAGTACCGGAGATCATCATTTCAACGTCACCACCCGCCGGAACCAGCGGCCTCGGAGCCCTCCGACTCTGCCTCTTCTTTATCTCATTCAGGTCCAATTGCGGCTGAATCCTCGACAATCCAAACAGAATCTTAAGCTGGTTTCCAGAACTTGTACTACTGCCGCTACAATACTGGTGATTCCCGGTTACCGATCTAGACCGACCCATGGACTTAACGGATTGGACAGGACTGAATTTCTTTAAAGAGTCTGATCTGAAAAGGAAGGGGTTTTTGCACCGTGGTTTTGCTGAACCTATGATTTTGCCGCAAAATACGACACCGTTTGGATTATTGATAGAGGGGTTCAAATTAGTGGTGCAGAACTCGAAGTGGTTAGTTTTAATTGGAGAACTGGGTCTGGTTTCGGATTCGCAGTCGGAATGAGATAATGGGAGGTCGCAGAAAGAGAGGACGTCATCTTCTTCTTCGTCGTATTTTTCCTGTGGGTAATGGAGATTAAGTTCTAGATCTAAATTTGTGCTTTCTCCCATTGATGATCAGTACTGATGTGTTATAAAGAGAGCAGAGATATAAATATATATCTGAGAGAAAGGTGGTGAAGATTGTGTTGGAAAAGTATTGAGCAAAGAAGATATATATATATATATATATATAATATAGTAGGGGATTGTGAGCTGGGAGTAAGTCAGAGTGAAAGAAACTCATGGTTGGTTGCTTGCTTAATGGTTCTAGTCTTCTGGATCAGCGAGACAGAGCTTCTGGAAGAAGGGGTGGTAATTAGTTGATGGTGACACAACTAATAGAAATGGACAGGAAAAGACGCGTGGAGTATAGCCAAGATTTACTGAAATGACACGCTGAAAATTTAGATTCTTCTTAGAATAAAAAAAAAAAATAACAGTATTAAAATTAATTTTGAATTTTTTTATATGATTTTATCTTTAAAATATTAAAAAGTATTATTTTATTTGAATAATTCTAAATAGTAATTTATATTTTTCTCTACTTTTCTAATTTTGTTTTTTCTCCTAAATATCAATAAAATTATGTTAATCTCAATTGTTTTAATTTTAACATATACTTTTTTACACCTATATAAGTAAAATTAAATTTAAATATTTTATTTGAATTTTTATATTTTATGATATAACACAATTTAAAGATATCAACCGGTTGTAGAAAAAAAAATTAAGTTTTAATTTTTATTTTTTTTTATATATTATTATGCTTATTTAAGATTTTTATCATAAAATTTAAAAATAATAAATACATTGGTGGAAGTGGTAACAAAAACTTCAATTTAAAGAATAAGACTTAAATTGTATAGCTTATTTGTCATGTAAAGATATAGCACAACTTATTTATTTTTAGTAGTACTAATAAATTTTATTTTTATTTTGAAGATAAAATTATAAACTGTTAGTTTTTTATTTTTATTTATCTATTATTTTTGTCATTTAGGATTATATCAATTTTTAATTTAGTACTTCAAGAAGCTTCTCAGACAATTTTATTTTGGAAAATTTAAAACTTCTCAACCAAGTTCTAATTTTTTATTTACATGTTATTAATTAACGAAATAACCACACTTATATAAAAATAATGCCGTACATAACTTATTTTTATATTTTCTAAATTTTTTTTAGTTATTGTATCATTAAATTATATATAACTAATTTATTTGTGTTTGACATGAGAATGAGATAATGTAACTTGTTTGAAAATTCTGAATATTAAATGATAAAATTCATCAAATATATTCAATGGAGTACTATTAAATTAAAAAAATAAGACATTTCTCACAGACTAAGATAATAGTTAATTTTCTTAAATTCTATATTTTAGTAAATCCAATAAATAAGTATAATTCATTTTTTTTTTTAATGGTTAGGAGTTATAAATAATTAAAAAAATTGTGACAATTTAATTTTATTCGGACTCATTTAAGAAGATTCAAACCTACCAACAAATAAAAACATGCATTCTTTAAATAACTAAGTCCAGAAGTCTAGAATCTTAGAAAAAAAACAAAAAATTATAGAAGTTTAGAAATCTAGAAGGATGAACACTGTTTTTACGAAGAATTTCTAGAAACTGTTTTGACTGGTTGCCAAGGTGCTTGTGACTTTTTCAGGTTGGAGCAGAAGTCTTTTTTTATTTTTTATTTTATACGTTCTCACTGTATGAAAATGGAAAAATATTTTAATCAGCAAAAAAGCCCAATGGGCCCAACTATTCCCAGCCCAAAATTGGCAGAAAATAATAATTGAATGATTAAACTTGAGGCATTCCGAGATTGAACTCGGGACCTCTTGCACCCCAAAGAGGGAATAATACCACTAGACCAAATGCCCATCTCTTAAATTAAATTTCCAATTTTAATTTTTTAATTATTTTTCAATGAAATGAAATGAAATGAAATGCAAAAGCCTGACAGCCTAAACCCTTCAATCCTCGTGATTTCGTTTTCCTTCTACCACCGTTGCACTCTCAAAACAAACTTTGTGTGGAATTTGAGAGGTTGAGCAGCAATGGCAAGAGCGGCTCTCTATCATTTGCTCCGATCCCAAACCCGACAATACTCTCCCAGAAACTTGCTTTCAGGTTAGCTTCATCTATTTTTCTTCATTACGGTTTATGCTCTCTTTCTATATCAAACGCACAACAGAGACACACTTATTCTCTCTAACACTAGTTAATCATTCTGGGTGTGGAAATTTTTGAGTCCCTCATTTATTTTGACCCAAAGTTTAGTTTTTTGTCTGTCATAGCTCTTGTATTCAATTGTCTGGATCTTTTACTAGGAGAGATAAAGAGTAGGAGCTGTTTGTTTAGCATTGAAAGTGAAAAAAATGGGTTCTCTGGGGCATATATCATGTGGGAAACTGTAATCTCAGAACCAAGAGCACTGTGCTGGTTAAGAGTTCTGTTTCAACTAAGTATTGTTAACCCCACAAATAGACATTTTTTTTCATCATTTTTGACGATAGCGCATTATATTTATATCTAGAATAAGGGTATTTTTCTGTTTATTGAGATGTTTAACTTTAATTGATGGTAGTATTGTACCAGAACAAATCTGTCCTTTATTGCCTGTTAGTTGGTCATTTGGAGTTGATCTTTTTTTCCCCTCTTCCTTTGGGTGGCTTGAGGGATTTCTAAAGTTTGTTTCTCTTTACAGAACTATGTAATGAAACAAATAGGCCATAACAAAAAGAAAGATGTATTAAATACTCTTACTAATGGTAGGGGAAATGGGATCAGAAGGAAAGTTTAGTTACAAGATGTTGTCAAACATAAGTTTCTTGTGTCTAGTTGCTTTTATTGCTTAACGAGGCAGTACTGATTATCCATAAGAGTTTCATGTCATACTCCACAATGCATCTCCTGCTTTAATCTGGCATCTCAATTTATTTGATTTAGTGAAAATCCCACAGCTGTAGCCTGTAGGATGTACTTCTATTTCTAACGGTTGGTTCATATTACCTTACGGTGGCTAACTTCAGCACATGCTTTTGTCGTCCTGATTTATCATTGAAATCTTCTTTTTCCACATTGGCTCTTCAAGTGCATTCTTTGCACAACATGACAGTTGAGTATACTGTGTTCTTGATCAACCCTATGCTCCTGTTGTCTGTTCTAATTTTGTGTGATAAGGAAATGATGGAAAGGATCTTATATGTACCATATATTGCCTTTAGAAACTTTTTCAGATTACTGTTTCAATGATCAGCCATTCAGCCCTTGCAAAATTTTATTTAAATTGCTAGTTGACCAAACCTTAAGATCATATTTCCTTTCCTACCACACATACTCACACATGCACTTACACACTAGGCTTTTTTTATTGAGGTGAAGTTGAGGTATCTCGTTTGTTTTTTTATTTTATAATTACTGTGTATACTTTAGAATAGAAAAATATAATCTCTTACACAAACTCTTCCTCTTTGAGTGTATGCTCTATTTATATCTGTATGAGTGGGTCTCGCCACTTTTAACTCCACCCATAAATATTTTCTCCCCCATCACATTTATTCAAAAAAACTCCAGCATTCTCTTCTAATTTTCCACACCAGGACAGGCGCATTTCTTTTTTTTAGGCTTCTGAGTTCTGAATTGCATTCAACTTACTGGAAATGTGTATAAACTCTTTTGGTTTCTCTATTGGTGGATGTTGAAAATTCCTACTGTTATGCATTTTGTCCATCCTCTGATATTTCTTTTCTTCCCTTTCTTGTTATGATTATGATTGAGAACCTAATAATATAATTTATGATTTATTATTTAATTGTATTTAAATTTCATTTTAATAATGTAAGATTAGAATTAGGCATAAATTAGTAGTATTTTAGTATTATTAGGAGTTATTTGTTTCATTTTTGTTAGGGCTCTAGATTTATCTATATGTCATCAGGGTTTCCTTCTTATTAGAATTCTAGATTTACTTTTTATGCCATTAGTGTTGTCCACAGGAGTCTATATAATGACCTATAGTGCTATATTTTTAGAGAGCTTTTGATGAAATAAAATAATGTTGCCTTTCGGATTGTCCCTGATTAAAAATACTGCAGCGGATTATTTTTTTATTTATAATATTTTCTCATGCTTCAGGCAATCATCATTTTGGGTCTAGGACATGGGAACACACAGTTAATGCCAATCCTACATTCAACTTGTCCTTCCAGCAAGCTTCTATCCGGAAGAGATGGGCATCTCAAGCCACCACAACAGAGGAAGACAACAGGATCAGCATTGGACCACGTAGAGGGGGCCAACCTGGGGAAGATGAAAAGGAAAATGGAATTGTTTATTATGGTCCAATCTCATCCACCATCAAGAAAGTAAAACTACTCTCTCTTTCAACTTGCTGCCTTTCAGTATCTCTCGGCCCGGTCATAACCTTCATGACTTCTCCTGATATGAATGTCATACTGAAGGGTGCAGTAGCATCAACTGTAATATTCCTCAGTGCTACAACAACTGGTGCCCTCCACTGGTTTGTTAGCCCTTACATTCACAAACTCAGGTGGCAGCCCGGTTCTGACAGCTTCGAGGTGGAGATGCTGTCATGGTTGGCAACACATATTCCAAGGACAATAAAGTTTGCTGATATTCGGCCACCAGAGACCAATAGACCCTTTGTCACATTCAAGGCTAATGGTAATTTTTACTTTGTTGACACAGAGCACTGTCATAACAAAGCGTTATTGGCAAGGCTGACTCCGCAGAAAAATGCTCATGATTCGGCTTTTAAAAACTTGTAAAAGGAAACATTTTGATAAGAGATGTTGAGATATTTGCTGTCAGGCTAGTTATCTTAAGTAGAGCCTGTAGCTGTTTGTGTTCATGAACCTCTACTTTACCTTCTTTTTAATGTGTTTTTTTACTGAAGGTTTCATTAGCAACAATGGTTACTTGCCACAAATAAATTTGAATACTGAGGCCTTCCGAAAGTGATCTTTTGCAACCTATGTTTATTTTCTCATATACCATTTTAACTATGCAGTTTTGTATTTTCGTGAACTAGTTTTTGCAATTGTTGCTATTACCTTGCTGCTGCTTCCTCTCATGTGCCAGTTATGTCGGAGATGATCATTGTGGGTGAAGAAGATTCATAGAGAAAATAAACTGAAAATGGCATTTCTGGACTGTTAGAATGTATGGACATCACGATTCATGGCTCAATACATTTACTGGAGAAGTGATATATCCAGAGTGGCTCGCGGTGAGATTAACTATACATAACAGTCGTCTAATGGCGTAAAATGAGTTGAATTGTTGTCACACCGATTTGGGATACATAATTGTTTTGGTTGTTAGACTATATAAAATAAATAAAAGTTAAAACATCTAAGATTGGTTTTAGTAGTTGGATTAATTTTTTTTTAAATATTAAAAATTTTAAAAAGGGTTTTATTGATATGCATTCAAATATAATTAAAATAGTCAAATATGCAATTGTCATATTTTTTTTCCTTTTTAGGGATTTGCCCAAATGTACCAAAATATTGCAGTTCTAGTTTGGCAAATAGTTCAGAGATCCTGGAATCAATTGGGTTAAATTAAATTAGTAATTTTAGTGCCATGGGGACTAATGATCATGACGTTAGAGATAGTTAATATAAGTATCCCCTTCTGACTACATCCAACGACAACCATTTTATCCACCAATTATCACCAATACATTCTGAACAGAAAACATGGCTACAAATTTTAGAAAAACTTTATAACAAAATTAAAAAATTTAATTGGGACTAAAAAAGCCTAAACTTCAACGAAACAATGCATGGTTCAAGCCAATCACAAAAAATTTAAGCAGCAGCTATCAATGCAGCAAAAGAACAAGCCAAATAACAAAAAGATAGGTATCATAACATAAAACGTACTTAATCATCCTTGGCCCGTACGGCAGCAGAGGAACATACCTAAAACCCAACTTCTGATTTCAAAACAAAGAAAACAAAACAAAACGAAAAACCACGCCACCGTCGATCAAGAACCCAGTTCTGGGACAGACGGCTGCATGACAAAGGGAGACAACACAAAAAACAAGAAACTAGACGTCCAATGGGCAAACTACTAATAAGTACCCAATATTTGGGGTAATAAACCCGCACAGTTCACTTTCCACCCTTCTTAGCAGCAGCTTTGGTAACCTTGGCACCTGTAGGATCCTTCTTCTCTACACTCTTGATGACACCAACAGCAACAGTCTGTCGCATGTCTCTCACAGCAAAACGACCAAGGGGTGGGTACTCGGAGAAAGTCTCAACAACCATGGGCTTGGTGGGAATCATCTTAATCATACCAGCATCACCATTCTTCAGGAACTTCGGCTCCTTCTCCAGTTCCTTACCAGATCGCCTGTCAATCTTGGTCAAGATCTCAGCAAATTTGACAGCAATGTGGGAAGTGTGGCAATCGAGGACCGGAGCATAACCATTTCCAATCTGCCCGGGATGGTTCATGATGATAACTTGGGAAGTGAAGTTGGCTGCCTCCTTTGCAGGGTCATCCTTGGAGTTAGAAGCAACATAACCACGCTTGAGATCCTTCACTGCAACGTTCTTCACATTGAACCCAACATTGTCGCCAGGAAGTGCCTCCTGGAGAGCTTCATGGTGCATCTCCACAGACTTGACTTCAGTAGTCAGTCCAGTGGGACCAAATGTTACAACCAAACCTGGTTTAATGACACCCGTCTCAACACGTCCCACAGGTACAGTTCCAATACCTCCAATCTTGTACACATCCTGAAGAGGGAGACGGAGGGGCTTGTCAGAGGGCCTCTTGGGCTCATTGATTTGGTCAAGGGCCTCAAGAAGAGTGGGGCCCTTGTACCAGTCAAGGTTGGTGGACCTCTCAATCATGTTGTCACCTTCAAACCCGGAGATGGGGACGAAAGGAATCTTGTCAGGGTTGTAACCAACCTTCTTCAGGTAAGAAGAGACTTCCTTCACAATTTCATCATACCTTGCTTTAGAGTACTTGGGGGTTGTGGCATCCATCTGTTACAAAAAAGAGAAAATAACACATGTATCAAAACCACAATATTGGACAAATCAATAAAATAGTAAACAACACATTCCTGAAAGCAGAAAGGCCTAACTGTACCTTGTTGCAGCAGCAAATCATTTGCTTGACACCAAGAGTGAAGGCAAGAAGGGCATGCTCACGGGTCTGTCCATCCTTAGAGATACCAGCTTCAAAACCACCAGTGGTGGAGTCAATAATAAGAACAGCACAATCTGCCTGGGAAGTTCCGGTGATCATGTTCTTAATAAAGTCACGATGTCCAGGGGCATCAATAACTGTGCAGTAGTACTTGGTTGTCTCAAACTTCCACAGTGCAATATCAATGGTGATACCACGTTCACGCTCAGCCTTCAGTTTATCCAGCACCCAGGCATACTTGAATGATCTCTTGTTCATCTCAGCAGCTTCTTTCTCAAACCTCTCAATCACACGCTTGTCAATACCTCCTAGCTTGTAGATCAGGTGACCAGTAGTGGTAGATTTCCCAGAGTCGACATGGCCAATGACCACAATGTTGATGTGAAACTTCTCTTTACCCATCTTTCCTTAGCTTTGAGCTGTACAAGTACACCACAAATGTAAGAAAGCTAGAGTTGCACAAATTAGCCATTTAAACATCTTTTAGAACCAATCTTTTAGAAACAATATTTTAGAAACAATTTGGAATGCATTGCATTGAGATCATCATAATAGTATTCTTCAAAAAAAATTAACAATTTGCAGTGTTTTATTTGAAAAGAAATTATTTCAACACCCTGAAATTATAACAGATTCAACTCTTCTTAATTTCAAAAGAAATAAAGAAAAGTAAACAACAAAACTGTCATGTAGATAAGTTAACAAATAATCAGACTACAACAGCAGAAAAGCAGTAGGCATAACCGTAACAACCAATTCAATAATACTAATACTAACCAAAACAACCAATTCGTCATTACTAATAGTACAAAACAACATACACCCAGAAACAAATCTGAAATAAATTCAATCACTTGTTATTACTCCTTCATAAATAGTCAAACACCCAGAAATAAACCAGACGAGTTAAAGAAAAAACAAGCTATAAGACCTAAACCTCTGAAGCAGAAATGGAAGAACTCGCATTAAAGGTAGCAGATCAGCATTTCTTGTTTTGTAAAACAATAAGAATAATAATCCAACCAGAACATAACACAAGGATAGCAGAATAAAATTACAAATCAAGATCAAAGCATGAATCTAATAACAAATCTCAAATAAAATTAATCAAAATAACAATAAAAAAATTGCACATATAACCCATTTTAACAAGTATCAGCTATCAAAATTTCAAAGAAAAATTAGAGCTACACTGTTTAAACACAAAAAAGGAGCAAAGTCAATTAAAGATCGAACCTTGAAGAGCAACAAAGGATGCGCAGATAAATCCCTCAGCCGCAATTCACAGACTTGAGAGATATAAAATGAGAAGCTGAGGCAGCGTGTCTTAGGGTTTGTGAGGTTTTATAGCAAAGCTATTATTTTCAATTTACGAAATGCCCTGGGTCAGAATTGTATTTTGTGTTAACTATGCAATTGTAGTAAACCTCAAGAGGCACCTGTTCACCGGGTTTTGGACACAAGAGTCTAATTCCAAATATTTTTAGATATTATGGTAATATTTATAAATAAATAGTCAAAGTAGGATAAGTTTAGAAATTAGATTTTGAAAATCGTATTTTTAGGTCCAAATCACTAGCCCATGTCACCACGCGAACTCACTATCTGCACCATATTTATATAAAAGATATTCATTACCTGCACAAACTGAAACCAGATTTTGAAATTCTTATTTCCCCCTCTATCTCACAGATTTTGATAATTTTTAAATTTTAAAATATATGATAATTTTAAAATATGGTCACGGACTTTGATAATTTTTAAAATTTAAAATGCATGATAATTTTAAAATATGATATTTTTAAAATTTAAAATGTATAATAATTAATTTAAAATGTATGATAATCTATAAATTAATAGCGTATGATATTTATAAATTTTAAAACATATAATAATTTATAATTTTATATTTTATAAATTTAAAGTTTATGATAATTTTAATTTTAAAATGTATCATAATTTTTTAATTTTTAAAATTTAAAATGTACTATAAATTTTATAGTGTATGATAATTTTTTATTATTATAGTGTATGGTATTTTTAATTTTTTTTATTATAGTATATGATATTTTTTATTTTTTTATTTTAGAGTATATGATATTTTTAAAATTTTTAGTATGATATATTTAAATTTTAAAATAAATGATAAATTTTAAATTTAAAGTGTATAATAATTCTTAAATTTATAGTGCATAATAATTTATAATTTTAGAGTGTATGATAATTTTTATATTTAAAATTGATAATAGTTTTTAAATTTATAGTATATGATACTTTTAAAATTTAAAATATATAATAATTTTTCAATTTATAGTGTATGATTTTTTATATATTATAATATATAATATAGTAAAATTTTAAAATTTAAAAGTGTATATAAAATTTTAATTTATATGATATTTTTTAATTAAAAATATTTAATATTGTTTTAGTATAGAGTGAAATCAAATTTTTAAATTTTGGTTTGAGTTTGTGCAGGTGATGGGTCTCTTTTATGGGCAGCTCAAGTGATGACATGCTGAGTTTGGACCTATAAACTAAATTTTGAAAATTTGGTGAATGAAATTCGCCCATTGTAAATTATTTCATGTAGTCAAAAAAAAATTGGAAATTGAACCCTTCTGTCAAAAATTTCCCTGTTCACCCAACTGGGTGCAAGGCTACTTTCTTAACAGAGAGAGCAATGGCGGATACCGCGATCAGAGATTGGGTCCTCATTCCATTATCCGTCGTGATGATCCTTATTGGGGTGCTCCGCTACTTCGTTTCTAAGCTCATGCGCACTTCTCAAGCTCTAGATGCCAAAATTGTCAAAGAAGGATGGGATAAACCTCAATTCTCTTGTTAATAAAATGGGTGTGCGTATGTTAAATTTTGACATATAAGTTTTTGGTGACGGTGAAATTCCTGGAAAGTGATTGTCAGAGCTCGGAATTTACGTGCTGGCGCTAATTGTAACCCTTTCAAGTCATTTCGTACCCGCAGGATTTATTTCAGTAACGAGGTTCTTTCTTTTATTCTACATTTTATTTTTTCAAGTGGGTTTTGGATTATGTGTTTTTATGTTAAAATTAAAATAGGAAAGAATCGATTTTGTCTTTGTTATTGGTGATGTTATTGGGGTCTGAGACTTACGCCAAATCTATGCTTTGATGGTTTCGTTCATGGGTCCTGTGCTTGTTTAGCAAGCCTGGGCCTATCTGCTTAATATCAAGCCTGGATTGAGCTGAATAGATTAGTTAGAGACAAGTAGAAGAATACACCACAGTTAGATTTTTGTAGTACCTTCATGAAATGCGTCTGGCGTTTTAGTAATTGCAGTATGACCTTGGATAGTGCATACATAAATTGTGTTATGACTTTGTAATAGATGTATCATTTTATATACAGGACTCTTTCTATATCTCCCTCACCCCCAAATGCGTTCTTTAATTGTAATTAGGTGGCAATGGAAATTTTTGAGTTTGAAGCAGTTGTTAAGTGTTACATTTGCAGACGCTTTCTTTCTGTATCTCGTATGCATTTCTGTTGTAATGAGTGATCTCATGTTGAATCTTTATTTTGTTGCAGGAAAATGGTTTATTATATTTACCTAAAGGCTAAGCACAAAATGCAGAAGCACAGATGTTCTCTGATCCAAATATGGCAATGGATATGATGAAGAAAAACCTTTTGATGATCATACCTCAGGTATTGAATAACTGGAATTGTCTACATCTCAAACTGCTCTTGCATTTTGGATCATATGACTAACTTGTCTCTATAAATTTACTTAAGATAAAACATAGATTTTTTTATACCTCTTCTCCATATTGGCAGACTCTCACTTTTGCATGGGTCAACTTTCTCTTTTCGGGATTTGTAGCGGGTCTGTTTCTGCAATCTGCACCTTCATTCTATCCTCAATGCTTTTGTTATTTTACTTCTTCAGTAATTTTTATTTTTCATGTTATTACAGTTTCTGTTCTTATAATTCTTATGTCATACAAAAGTGAACTGCCTGTTTCGGTTTCTAGATCATGCTTTGTTAGATTGTTCCTTCACTTTTACTTCATTCTTTGTCCTAGAAACTATGTGACTATTTGGCATGAATGATATGTCATTACATATCAACATTAAATCCCCTTCTTCTATAGTATTACTATTTCCTGTTTAATATTGTCCATATATTGATTTTCCATTTCATATTTGTGTTAATGCATTTTTTAAAATATGCAGCCAAAATACCCTTTCCAGAGGTTTAGGTCAATGTTACAGAATGGAATAGACTCAAGTACTGTCGATGTCATCTATGTCAGTAGTCGCTCATGGTAATCTTTTATTTAGTTTGACATGATTTTTATTTATTTGATACTTAAAAGTTTTCACTGCCATTATCCAATACCTGCTGGCCTCTTACCTAGGATAATTGTCTGTTAATTGTTATTATCTGCAAATGTTTCAGCATTTTCTCCATCTATTTGGATTAAGTTGATTGTCTGGTCTCATTTGGGAGAAGAGAATGGTTAGTGATGTGTGTTTCAGAGAAATTAGATCAAGGACCAAAATTTCAGCCTCTGTGCTCCCGTTCGAGTGTGCGGGTAAAGCTGGGTTGCAAAATAAACTCTAATTAGATATTTCTGTGTTTCTATTGCAGCTGTGGATGATACACAATGAATTATGCAAATGGGTGGGTTTGGCTTGATCCTTCAAAGGTATAAACTTACAAATTTGAAGTTTGCTATTTTGTTCTCTTGTTAGGTTCAGTGAGTTTGCTTCACTTTTCCAGCTGTCACATGTCGTATTGGATGACATTATCATACCATTTTATCCATCTTTCTTCAGTGGTCTGGTCTCCATCATATTCATGTATAATTCACATATAATAGTCAATTAATTTTCAAGATAGTTACTCACTACCAATAGACACCTTAATTTTATTTCTTTATTTATTTTCAGGGGGGGAATAAACCTCCATGTAGGTGACGCTGGGCCAAGAGACCGCTGGTAATAGACACCTTAATTAGCCTTTTCAGACTACATTATTGGACTATATACTGTGTTATATCATTCCTGTATTTATTAATGAATAAATTCATAAGGACATATCTCACCTTTTTACATCACATGCTCCCATCAAGCTTTGACATGTTTTTTATGATTCCATGCAAATTAAGTTGAAAGTGCCGATACTGATCATATATTCTGGCTTATGTTGGTAAGCATAAGGATAATTTGTTAATTGTAAGGAACACATTCTTCAATCCTACCTTTTGAAGATTATAATAGAGGAGTAATGTATAGTTACCTGAAACAGAACATGCAAATATTAATATCAAAACAACAAGCATTGTGGATTTGCATTATGGTAAATCATATCACTGTTATTAATGTATGCTGAGTAGGCTGTCACTGGTACCTTTATGCCTTATACATGTTTGTGAGATTTGGTGTGGAAGAATCTGATCCCCCTTATGTTATGTCCTAGTTGATTTCTACTATGATCTCACTGAGGGCAGTTTGCACATTACTATAGAGTACTTTAACCTGTTGGCAGCAGATATTCTTTGGGCATATTCTCACTCATGTCATTAAGTCAAATGAGTTATGCCCTGTTTACTATTAATAATGTTAGACAGATCTATCAGTGACTACCATTAAGCTTGTATGTTGCTTGTATGGTCTACACTGCAGACTACAATTAGCTTGCACGGGTGAATGTTAGTCAGGACTTAGGAATGCTGACATAGATCTTAAGGCGGTTCTGCTTATGCTGTGGCTATGGGAGACATTTTAGCTTTAGGGATTAGTGCAACTAATTAAAGACGCTCTACCGCATAGCTTCCAGAATTGCTGAAATCATCAGCAGAATGTTGAACTTCATGGTCAGCTTCTCATGCTTGTCAAAGAAAGCAAATTACCATTTCTTGTTGCCAAACAAATTTAAATGAAAATGGTTCTACGGCGGAAGCTGAATCTCAGTGAAAACTATTAGTATTTCATACTTTCACCCTTTTCTTGTCAGAAGTTCTATGTTCCAATGAGGTCATTGTCTTACCGAATTCATTGTCATTTTACTTTTTTCTTTTATTTCTCTGATCCAGAGAATTCATTGTTATTTTACTTATTTCTTTTATTTCACCCATCCAGAGCCAGAGCCTTTAGTACTCTTCGAATTCCATATTTTCTTACATCAACAATAATTGCGTTGTTCTTGACCATTTAGTTCACTCATCAACTGCAATTGTGGTGTCGTTCATTCCACTGTAAAACTCCGCAATTATGTTGGTGTTCATGAAATCGGAATGGTCTACTTAAACTCGGATTAGCAGCTTGGGCTTCAGAAACATGAAGCTGTTTTAAAATCTTCGCTCACTCCACTGTTTACCAAAGCACTAGGTATTCTAGTAAATTTGAAAGGCAATAAAATGACTACAGAAAAACCAAGGAGAAATACAAGTTCTCAGGAACAAGAATCTAGTTTTTTTTTTTTGGTAAATAGTATTTATTGTAAATAAAAGTTCATATAACCAAAACGAAGGAAACTAGTTCCTTTTACATCAAAACTAAAAGACAAAAACAAAATCGGAAACATTATCAGAGAAAACTAAATTAGCATTTTGCTTCACCCCCTGCTTCAGCTAAAGCATGTATTCAAATTATAATCAACCAGTAAAGAGAATGACAGATTCAAATTGAAAGCAAAACTAAAATTATAAAATAAAACAAACAATCCTTTGAGATCCTCTGTTCAACTGGCTAACAAGAAAAATAAATTTTCAGAAAACAACGAGGAACTGCAATGAGCACAAAGCATGCAATAAGATCTCGCCACCGTCGATCCAGAACCCAGTTCTGGGAGAAATGATCGCGAGATGAAGTAGTAGACTGGACACCGTATCCAAAATACCAAACAACTAGGCGTAAGAGACGAAAACTACAGGCAAGAACACAATTTTTATTGTTAACATACTGATGATAACGCTCACTTGCACGAACCAAACCATGCACGATTCATTTTTTCTTAGCGGCAGCTTTTGTAACCTTTGCTCCGGTGGGATCCTTCTTCTCCACACTCTTGATGACACCAACAGCAACAGTCTGTCGCATGTCTCTCACAGCAAAACGTCCAAGGGGTGGATACTCGGAGAAAGTTTCCACAACCATGGGCTTGGTGGGAATCATCTTAATCATACCAGCATCACCGTTCTTCAGGAACTTTGGCTCCTTCTCAAGCTCCTTACCAGATCGCCTGTCAATCTTGGTCAGAATCTCGGCAAATTTAACAGCAATGTGGGAAGTGTGGCAATCGAGGACCGGAGCATAACCATTTCCAATCTGCCCGGGATGGTTCATGATGATAACTTGAGAAGTGAAATTGGCTGCCTCCTTTGCAGGGTCATCCTTGGAGTTAGAAGCAACATAACCACGCTTGAGATCCTTCACTGCAACGTTCTTCACATTGAACCCAACATTGTCGCCAGGAAGTGCCTCCTGGAGAGCTTCATGGTGCATCTCCACAGACTTGACTTCAGTAGTCAGTCCAGTGGGACCAAATGTTACAACCAAACCTGGTTTAATGACACCCGTCTCAACACGTCCCACAGGTACAGTTCCAATACCTCCAATCTTGTACACATCCTGAAGAGGGAGACGGAGGGGCTTGTCAGAGGGCCTCTTGGGCTCATTGATTTGGTCAAGGGCCTCAAGAAGAGTGGGGCCCTTGTACCAGTCAAGGTTGGTGGACCTCTCAATCATGTTGTCACCTTCAAACCCGGAGATGGGGACGAAAGGAATCTTGTCAGGGTTGTAACCAACCTTCTTCAGGTAAGAAGAGACTTCCTTCACAATTTCATCATACCTTGCTTTAGAGTACTTGGGGGTTGTGGCATCCATCTGTTACAAAAAAGAGAAAATAACACATGTATCAAAACCACAATATTGGACAAATCAATAAAATAGTAAACAACACATTCCTGAAAGCAGAAAGGCCTAACTGTACCTTGTTGCAGCAGCAAATCATTTGCTTGACACCAAGAGTGAAGGCAAGAAGGGCATGCTCACGGGTCTGTCCATCCTTAGAGATACCAGCTTCAAAACCACCAGTGGTGGAGTCAATAATAAGAACAGCACAATCTGCCTGGGAAGTTCCGGTGATCATGTTCTTAATAAAGTCACGATGTCCAGGGGCATCAATAACTGTGCAGTAGTACTTGGTGGTCTCAAACTTCCACAATGCAATATCAATGGTGATACCACGTTCACGCTCAGCCTTCAGTTTGTCCAACACCCAGGCATACTTGAATGATCTCTTGTTCATCTCAGCAGCTTCTTTCTCAAATCTCTCAATCACACGCTTGTCAATACCCCCTAGCTTGTAAATCAGATGACCAGTAGTGGTTGATTTCCCAGAGTCGACATGGCCAATGACCACAATGTTGATGTGAAACTTCTCTTTACCCATCTTTCCTTAGCTTGGATCTAAAGCAAATTCAGAAAGTTAAAAAAAATAATAATAATAACTGAATGACGCGCAATCAAATCTTTTCCAAATCCAATCACAACGAATTACTTCCAAAACAAGACAGGAAATTGAAAATTTCTATTTTCTATCTAAATTGAGAAAGAAACTAAAATAAATATGTACAAGTCCCAAAGCAAATTTTATCCCCCAATCAGAATTGTGACAGAGACACCACAAAAAACCCATGAGCTATTAAAATCTTAATTAGGCAATGGTTAGTCAAAAAGTATTTTCTATCTAAATTGTGAAAGAAACTAAAGAATAAAAATTACATGACTCATTCCCAAAGAAAACTAAATCACCCAATCAGAATTGGGACAGAGACACCACAAAAAATTTCATAAGCTAACAAAATTATAATTAGGCAACTGTCAGTAAAAATCCAGTAAGCCAGCATGTTAAGAAAGTCAAGAAAATTTCATCATACTGATTCAATAAAATCCTGTCTATACCACAACCCAAGAAAGACTACTCAAACCCAATCATCCTCATCAATAATTTCTTAGATCAACAATCTATCCTACGATTTTCAGGAAACATTGATTTTTAAAGCAGATAAGTAATGTTAAATGAAAATCCAATAAAATCTGTTTCCATTCACCAATGGAACCGAGGATAAATTCCCAGATGAAAAAACAAATCAAAAACCATGAATAACAAGTAACCAAATCCAACAAACATGTTATGAGATTAAGCTCCATAAAGATAGAAAATCGATTGAGAAACACCAAAATCAAACAGAAATCGAACCTGAAGAGTAGTGAAGCTTTGTTCAGCTGAAACCCTAGCCGTAATCAATATAATGAGCGAGAGAGTATCAGAGTAGTGAAGAACGAAGGGTTTGAGGTTTTTATAGAACAGCTGCTATTTTGTAGTTACAAAAATACCCTTTGTTTTGAATGTGTTGGCCGTTATACCCTTTTTCCTATATGTGGTTGGTTTTAATCCCCACTCGCATAGATGAGCGTTCTGGTTTTGCGATGGTGGAACCAACTGTGGATTAGCGGCTTGGGTTCGTTCTTAGTACGAAGCAGATAAGATACACGCTCTACGGAAAGCGTGGAGTGGTGCTTTTTCTGATATGGCTGTTGGTTGAAGACTATTTGACGAAGGGTCCGAGAATGTGATAGAATTACGGAAACGTCCTTGTCAAGGTTCAAGGCGGCGAAGGTGTCGTATTGACGGAGGAAGATAAAATAAGCATTATTTTTAAATTTTTTTAAATAAGTTTTTTTATTTATAGCAATACATATAATTATTAATTTTATCATTTAATTAATAAACTCATTAAATATATTTTTTAAATGTATAAATATTTTAAAACACAAGCAAAGAGTTTAACTCATTTTTTTATTTTATAAAAATATGTTTTATCTTAAATTTAAATAAAATATAAACTTAATAAAAATAAAATATAAGTAAAATACAACTTTAATAGTAAATATTTTTATTTTTTATTATATCATAAAAGTGAAAAATAAAAAATATTTAAATTAAGAAAAGATAATAATAAAACTTATTTCTATTCAAATAAAATAAAATTAATTAATCTAATTCACAACAAATTGAAATGGTATAAGTTATTAAAGAAAAAAACTAATGAGAGCATCATAATTATTTCATAACAAGTGAATTTAATACTATATAACTTATTGTTGTGAATTATTTTGAAAAGAAAAATATAACTTACCAATAATGTAAATTTATTGTAGGATTTTTTATTTTTTTTTTATTTTTAGAATTTAAAATATAAAAGATTTTTTTTTCACCTTTCTAATAAAATAAGGGAGATGATATGTATACTATAAATCTTTACTTGGTAGACGAAAAGGTCCCATCTTTCTGAAAAAATATGAAGATGGTCAGACTATTGTACTTTTATTTCCTCATTCAAAATTTCAATATATTTCCTAAACAAACTACATCTGCTCCTTTTGCTCTGTTTCTTGTTTTTCTCTTTCAAAATTACAGATTGACTCTAGAATTTACTTCAATGATCTCTTCTCTTCACGCTTCAAATCCAAGCAGATTCTTATAATTATTTTAGCTAGTATTGTTCTTCCTGGAAGGTAGAGTTTCATTTGGGGACATATCGAGACATTGAAATGCTCTTTCAAGATAACTACATTAAAAATACTTAAGCTCAATGAAAAGATATAATCCTAACCTATCTCCAATAGAAGTTTGGAAATCGAAAGACTGATTCTTGGAGAGACAAAAACCTTAATTAGTTTTTGAAGAACTTGATTTTGAAACAAAATGCTAATATTTCAATTTTAGGAGAGATCACATACTAGTGAAACTAAAACAGGTTATCTTTCTTAGGAGAAAGAAGTAAGAGAGTGATTTGCTGTTTGAGTGCTTCCATTAATGGATCATTAAATGAAAATTTACAGTTTTACTTCTGGAAATCTCAAGACAGAAAAATAACACCATTTAGAAACTGACTTAGAAACTACTTTTGGGCAAAAGTTCATTGACTGCCAAACTCTCCAAATGATAAAAAAAGACCAAAATTGCTGCACTTGCTGAATTTTACAATTTAATAAGTTGATCAATCAAAATTAATTAGTATTTGGAATCAATTTTGGACTCAGATCTGGGAATGTTTGAAACTTTTGGAAATGAAGGAGGCAGAACGGTATTGAAGAGAAATGGATAATGCAAGAACTAAATTTTTATTTTTAGTGTGATAAAGTTATATCGATTGCAAAAAAAACTGAAAAGAAAAGAAGATAAAATGTTTTACCATTTTCTAAAAAGAAAAAACAGAGAAAATAAAAAAAATGTGGTATCATTCGTTCACCAAGTAATTATGAGTAGTCTGTATATCACTCCTAAAATAAAGCAACATATAACATTAACATGGAAAAAGAGCAGGCTATGATAATAAGTAACAGATTTGATATGTTTCTTCATATAAATGGAAACTAGAACCCTTAGCAGAAAATGAACAGAAGTACAACCCTACCGCAGCTTATCAAAATGACAAGTTCTCAAGACTCAACAACGGAGAACAAGATTAAAACAGACACTAAAAAAACTTGCCAACCTTGATCAGATAACCAGTTCAGGTACCAACCACAGGCTGCATGACTAAAACGTCAAACACTAAAGGAAAAACTAATTGCAAATGCAAAACCAACGTTGAGACCAAAACTAGAAGGACGACATTCATTTGCAGCAAAACCAACTTGAACAGTTTACTTTTTCTTAGCTGCAGCTTTGGTAACCTTGGCTCCTGTGGGGTCCTTCTTCTCCACACTCTTGATGACACCAACAGCAACAGTCTGTCGCATGTCTCTCACAGCAAAACGACCAAGCGGTGGATACTCAGAGAAGGTTTCAACGACCATGGGCTTGGTGGGAATCATCTTAATCATACCAGCATCACCATTCTTCAGGAACTTCGGCTCCTTCTCAAGCTCCTTACCAGATCGCCTGTCAATCTTGGTCAGAATCTCGGCAAATTTAACAGCAATGTGGGAAGTGTGGACAATCGAGGACCGGAGGCATAACCATTTCCAATCTGCCCGGGATGGTTCATGATGATAACTTGGGAAGTGAAGTTGGCTGCCTCCTTTGCAGGGTCATCCTTGGAGTTAGAAGCAACATAACCACGCTTCAGATCCTTCACTGCAACGTTCTTCACATTGAACCCAACATTGTCACCTGGAAGTGCCTCCTGGAGAGCTTCATGGTGCATCTCCACAGACTTGACTTCAGTAGTCAGTCCAGTGGGACCAAATGTTACAACCAAACCTGGCTTAATGACACCCGTCTCAACACGTCCCACAGGTACAGTTCCAATACCTCCAATCTTGTACACATCCTGAAGAGGGAGACGGAGGGGCTTGTCGGAGGGCCTCTTGGGCTCATTGATTTGGTCAAGGGCCTCAAGAAGGGTTGGGCCCTTGTACCAATCGAGGTTGGTGGACCTCTCAATCATATTGTCACCTTCAAACCCAGAGATGGGGACAAAAGGAATTTTGTCGGGGTTGTACCCAACCTTCTTCAGGTAGGAGGAGACTTCCTTCACAATTTCATCATACCTAGCCTTGGAGTACTTGGGAGTTGTGGCATCCATCTGTTACAAAAAAAAAGAAGATACATATACATATTTAAGTCAATTAAGATATTTGTATAAATCCATTAAAATGACATAACTAACACATCCCAGAACAGGAAGTCCTAACTGTACCTTGTTGCAGCAGCAATATCATTTGCTTGACTCCAAGAGTGAAGGCAAGGAGGGCATGCTCACGGGTCTGTCCATCCTTGGAAATACCAGCTTCAAAACCACCGGTAGTAGAGTCAATGATAAGAACAGCACAGTCAGCCTGTGAAGTTCCGGTGATCATGTTCTTAATAAAATCACGATGTCCAGGGGCATCAATAACTGTGCAGTAGTACTTGGTGGTCTCAAACTTCCACAATGCAATATCAATGGTGATACCACGTTCACGCTCAGCCTTCAGTTTGTCAAGCACCCAGGCGTACTTGAATGATCTCTTGTTCATCTCAGCAGCTTCCTTCTCAAATCTCTCAATCACACGCTTGTCAATACCTCCTAGCTTGTAAATCAGGTGACCAGTGGTGGTTGATTTCCCAGAGTCGACATGGCCAATGACCACGATGTTGATGTGAAACTTCTCTTTACCCATACTTGCTTAGCTTGGAACTGAAACAGATTCTAATAAAATGTGATAAATCAAACAGTATAAATTATACTAGTTCAATACCTACAAGAACCAATATCAAATAAATCAATTTCCAGTGAAATTAACTAATGAAGCTACTTCCCACCATAAATGAAGAAAAAAATAAACAATTGCAGTATTTATTTTGGAAAATGTATAAAAGTATACAAACAAAGCATTGTTTAACACCTCAGACACTAATGCTTCAACACTAAAGTTTTACCACTATTATAACATTCAACCTCACATAACTGGGACAAAATGCAAAGCCATAAACTCAATGAAGCAAATGATACAAAAAGCACAATATTATGTGAAGTAGATTCTCAAAAATTAAAGATAAGGTTATCGTCACTCCTCAAGTACCCAAATTAACGAATAAAAAGCTATCAAATCTAAATTACCCAAACAGAATATGGTTTCGGAAGCAGAAATATAAGCATGGCCTTAACAGCTATCAGATCTACATGCGTTACTAAAACATAAACCAATTGCAAGGACATATATAAAGTCTTATATCAAAAACACGAATCAACTGTCAAATCTCAAACAAATTCAATGAAATAAACTTGAGCAGGAAGTAAGGCAAATATAATCCGACTTAAAAATTTACAAGTAACCCAAAAGTTAAAAGAAAGATTAGGAATAATCGGTCAAAAAGCAAGTAAACAAGCAAAATCGAACAGGGGACGAACCTGAAAAGGAAGAAAGAATGCTCAGCTAAAATCTCAGCCGCAATACACTCCAGGGTATATAGAAAGAGAAGCAGCGTGTTAACATAATATTTAGGGTTCGATGGGATTTTATAGCAGAGCAACTACTTTAGTTTACAGAAATACCCTGAATTGTGGATTGTGTTTCCTAGGATGTCCTTCGGTTTCTTGTGCTTGTGTCTTTTTGGAGTAAAAGTGAATTTTTATTTGAAAAAAAAAAAAAAAAAAAAAGTCCTCAGTTATATTTCAAATTCTAATAAAATTCTACAATAAATCAACATAATCAGTAAATCTTATTTTTCTTTCAAAATAATTCATTTTATCCATAAAAATTTATATAAAATCAATTTTATCCTTGATTTAATATGTCACTGACTAATTGTAATTCTCATATTAATTTTTTTATTTTATATTATTTTTCTTCAATAACTTATATCATTTTTATTTTTTTGTGGTTTAGATTAATTTAAATTTCATATTTTTATTTTTAATTAGAAAATTTATTAATACTTTTCACTTGTGGTATATTATAAATTCAATAAATTTTCATTATTGAAGATGTATGTTACATAAATTATATTTTTATTAGGATTGTATTCCATTCAAATTTAAAATAAAATAGTATTTTATTTTATTTTTAAAAAATGAGTTGAACTCTTCTACTTGTATTTTATAATAACTATACATTCCAAAATTAAATTTAATAAGCTTATTAACTAAAGGGTAAAATTAATAATTATATGTATTGTTATGGGTGAACAAACTTATTTTAAAAAATAAAAAATAATACTTATTGTTCATGTAAAATTATGGTATAACTTGTTTAGAATATGAAATATAAAGTGTGACTTTTTCATACTTTTCTCTTTTTATTTTCAACTTTACACTATTTTATTAGTTGTGTTTGATTGCTTGTAGTATTTTATAGATTTTGTTTAAAATACTACACTAAATCTTTATTAGTTTGAAAATAATTAAAAGATAAAAAATAATTTTTTTTATTCTAACTAATGGAATAATACTAATGTGTCATATCCCTATATTCATACTATTTTCCTTTTTAACTTGTAACTTTTTACATGTCTTTTGTTGTAGTTTAGATTTCACAAACAAATCTATACATAAAATAATAAAAGTTATAATAATATATCTCATTTCTATGCATAAATTGACTTAACATGATAAATCTTGCGAGTTGCAAAAAAATAAAATCTCATTATGTTTCTATTTTATAAACTTAATTTTCTATTATATTTTTTGTTTACTTTCTCCATTAAAATTTGTAAAAAACTATTTCAAAGTAAAAGAGAACATTAATATATAGAAGAAGAAAAAAAATCTAAAAATTATCATGGGGAAAGAAAAAACAAATTTTTTTGTATGTGTGCAAATAATAAGGTTTTCATACTAAATTAACTTATGCATACAAAAATAACATATTGTATTATCAATTTATTTATTTTTAAATATTTAAATAATTCAAATTGTAAGGGATCAAATATAAAAATTTACAAATTACTTAAAAAAAACACACATGAATATGGTACATGAAGCAAACAAATAGAGAATTTTTAGTTTTTTTCAAAATACATGGAGATATGGTGTAATATTTCTAATTTTGTAAATGAAATAAGCAATTAAAACACATAGAGATAAAGTGTAAAAAACTCTTTTATTTTTCCAGGCTCACATAATTTTTTAGAACTAAAAATATTACAAAGACTGAGTTTTACATAAATTATATTAAATGTTAGATAATGCAAAAATCTTGTCCAAAACTCCTAAAAGTTGAAGTTTTAAAAAAAAAAAAAAAAAAAAGGAGTTGCCAATTTTTCATTTCTGCAATAGAGAAAAAGAGACTGCCATTTCTAATGTAACACAACACCATACGCATCACGAAAATTTTCAGTGGATATGTCTTGGAACTTAGAAGGATGAAATTGCTACTGTTTTCCTTTAAACATGTAATCCCAATTTCTTATTGAAAAAAGAAGCAAAGCAATAATACTCAACCTTAAATAATAAGTTCGTTTTTTATTTTACCTCTAGCAATTCTATTACTAATTACTTAAAGAAAAATAAAAAATTACCTAAAGATATTGGAACTTTAATTGCTAATCCTATATTAACTCAACTAATAAAAATATATTGTTAATTTATTATTATTATGAGTTCAAATCTTGAAGTACTTTCCATTAAATATCATCTTCTAATTTCTTTTCTCAGAATTTAAAGTTGTCCCTATTTTGATTTTGTCTCATTTTTGTTTTGGACAAAAAATAATAATAACAATACTTATAGTCGATAAACTTAGGTTTAAATCTCATGATCACATGCTTAATTTTTTCATTACTTAAGTTGCTTGTTCCATTATATGTGTAGATGTTTGAAGTTGTAGTATTATTAATTTTTGAATTGAGAGAGATTATATTAATAAAAAAAAAAAGTAAATTATATTCCCATCTCTTGATATTTACTCAAAAGACATTAAGGACTAGTTTGACACGCAAGAATGATTTTTGTTGAATTGGAATGGAAAAAGAAATGAGAATGGAATGCAGGTGGAATGGAATGATCATTTCATTCTATTTATTTTTTTTATATAGTTTCTAGACATGAAATAATAAAAAAATTATACTAAAATGATAAAAATATCCCTTAGTAGATAAAGTAATAAAAATGTAACATAATTTATGAAATATATATTTCTTAATTTTTTATTATTTTTTTTAAAAAAATTATATTATATTATATTATTTATTATTAATTAATTATATTATTACTTATATTTATTTTATTGTTAATTATATTTATTTTATTATTTCTTATTTATATTATTTATTAATACTAATATTTTAATTTAAAATTACTTGACTAATTTATTTATTTAACATTAATTAATTATTTATAATTATATTATTTACTATGATGTGAAGGGTATTTTTGTCATTTGTTTAAATTAAATAATAAATTTATTTTATTTATTTATGTATAATATTATTATTTTATTAATATTCAACTTTTAATTTATGTGATACGATAGTTTTTTAGTCATTTAACTGAACAAAATCGATTCTATAGAAGTATGAATGAGCAATCTCATCTCCTAGGTGGGTTTTAGGATTCGTATTTCTATGAAATAAAATGGCATGAATGGAACGAGTATTATGAGACTAAAAACGTACCAAATGAAAGAATGCTCATTTCATAGAATCATGCATGGAATGGAATGACTATTCATGCGTATCAAACTAGCCCTGAGTTTGGAAGAAATCCATGAAATAACTCAATTCAATTGAATTTAGTTGATTTCAATTTAAATTATTTTTTCATGTTTTGAACAAACTATAAAATTAATAGAATCTAAATAAATTGAATTAAAATTTATTGTATACAATTACAATTAATAGAATTCAATTCAATTTAATATTGTTACAATATTAGCCTTACACTTATAAAATATGATTTCTCTTATCCGAATGCTTTATTAAGTGAATTTAAAGCTTCCAAATAAAAGATATGCCTAAACTCATAATAATGCATTGAATACCAAATTGAAGACGTAGAATCATGTTGACTAGCTCAAAAAATAAAAATTGAGCAAGTAATTTGATAGAAGCTTAACTGTGCCAGTGGAGGGAGAGAGAGATAGGAATATTAATATAGATTCAGAGGGGAAAGAGAAATCAGTGGTAGGGAAAGGAGAGAAGAAGGAACGGGAGAATGGTATAGACATAAGCATGGATTTTGAGTGGAAAATAAGAGTAGGGAAAGAGAGAAAATAGTACATTTGTATTAATGATCATATCTAATTGAATTCATTACTAAACATATTAATTTTGATAAGAATTAAAAATAAAAATGAATTAAATTTTTGTGTATGATGATTCCAAACCCAAGATTTAATTTAAAATTATTTAGAATAAATTGAATTTCATAATTTTTGTGGTTCCTAAACACATTAAAATTCTGAAAAAATCAACACTGGACGATAAATTGAAAATTTATGCTATTACTAAAATAATTCTAGAAAAACATTAAAAGTCCCATTTTTTACCCTTTTTTGTTTTTGTTTTCCCATATTATTCTAGTTTTATTCTTCTTAATATTAATACATTATGTTTATTTTATTTTACTTTTTAATTTTAGTATATTATTTTTAATAAAAAAAAAATTAGTTAACACATGCATAAGTAGAACTAAATTTAACTAATAGAACAATTTAGATTTTTTTTAAAAAAAAATTTACCGATATGAACGATAAAAAGTATAAATCTATATTAATTTAAAAAATAAGTTGAATAACTTTGAAAAACTAGTCAATTGATTCATATAAATCTCCTTAATAATTTGAGTAATAAATAAAATAAAATAAAATATGCTCTATATGGTTCTTTTCTTCTTCTTCTTAATAGTAATACTTTATGTAAGTCTTAGTTTGTTTTTTTTTATTATTTTTTTCTAATAGAACGGGATAGAAATATTTCACACAATATAAGTACTAGCCTCTATGCGCAGAGTTTTTTTAAAATATATTTTTCAGGTAATATATATCAATTGTTTTTATTTAAAAATAGTTAATTGTTCCAAGAAGTTATTGTCAATGAATAGATTTCTGATTAGTTAATTTTTTTTATAAAAAATTAATTTATTATGTATAGACATAATTTTTTTTAATTTATAGATAAAAATCAAGAAGTTACTGAAAAAAAAAATTAAATTAGTTTTTGTTTTCAAATATAATAAATTAACAAAAATATTATGTAACTTAAAGAGTAAAAAATTATAATTGTATAGTAATATAGAAAAATTTATGATAAAAAGAATAGGTAAAACCAGAACACTCTAAACGTGTTCTAACTTTTAGAATAGTATAGAAAATTAAAATTTTTTAAAAATAATTTTTCAAATAGAAAAATAAAATTTTTAAGTATCACTAAAATCATACAAAATCATACAAGTTTAATCATTACTTTATAGAACAAACAAGTCATACTTGTAAAATAATCATTCCTAATAAATCTTACAAACTAATACAATCTTTTACCAATTTGATTCATTATTTTTAAATTTTATTTCAACCAAATATAATTAAAAAACAGATAACATAAATTTTAAAAACTAATAAATTTTATGATATATAATCCTTAGTTAAAGAATATAAATTTATAAAATATTTCCATTTTATCCTTTTATATTTTTCATCAAAATTTACTTTCATGATTAAATTAACTATAAATAAATTAAAAACATACATTCAGATATCTTTATAACTTTATCGTTCATATCATATATATATATATATATAAATAGATATATATATTTATTTAATTTAGTATTCAAATTTAATTATGCTTTTACATGTGTCAAACATTTTATTCTTTTAATTTTATCATAATAATAGTATGTTAAAATTTAAAAAGAAGAGATCAACAATAATAGAGTAATACTAAAAAAAAATTAAATGTGCAAAAAGATTTAATGTCCATTTGACATACGAATTGTAAAAATCAAATTAATAACAAGTTACAGTGTATAAGTTAAATTGCTAAAATCAATTGATGCCAAATATATATTTGATATACATATTATAAATAAATCAAATATTATAAATAAATCAAATATGTATTTAATATGTAAATTACAAAAATATATTAAGAACATACATTACAATGAAATATGACTTGAATATTGTACAAATTACTTTACTATTATTTAATTATTAATAAAATATTTTTTTCACACATTATATTATTAAATAATATATTATAATAATAACTATATAAATATCATATTATATAATAATATATAATATAATCAAGTAAACAAAATAAATAAAATTAAAATTTTAACCTAAAAATTTTGACAAAAAATGAGAGTAAAGATAACTATTAATATATAAAAAAGATAAATGATATATTAGACAACCCAGTGTCACATATAATTTAAAATATCAAAAACACCCCTATCGCTGATTCACGGATTAGACCCCTCCTCAATCAGCAATTACGGGCTCTTAATGTTTTCTATGATATCTCATATTTGGCGTTTCAGATAAAAATATATCCAACCAATGGAGATTGGAAAAATGAAGGCATTCACCACTAACAGGGCATTTTCAGCTCATCCTTTGCTCATCAGCAGCACTTGCACACCCCAGAAAAGTACCAGCAAGATCATATATTCGCAAGACTGCTCAAAGAGATGAGAGGCATTCTAGGAGAGGAACAAGCTCCTATAGCCCTGAGGGTTATAGTGCCAAGAAAAAAACAAAAGGAATCCAAAGCAACAGAGCTACAACCAGCAGAGCAAAATAGAAAGATTTCTACTGAAAACACATAATAAAAAGCCAATATATCATCCTTAGAACTACGAGGACAAACATTAAAAACCACTGCAGCTTACGAAGTTTAAATAGTTTTCACATTAAAGATACTATAGAGAACGTCTCACAAACACAAAGCACACAAGATAAAAGCTTCGCCACCGTCTATCAAGAACCCAGTTCTGGGAACAATGGTTGCGGGATGATGGTGGCGATTTGATACTATAACCAGTAAGCCAAACGCCTAGACACGGAACAGGGAAAATACCAATAAGAACCAAATATTTATTGTAACCGTAAAGATACCAGTCACCTGCATAAACCCCAACCTGCACAATTCATTTGCCACCTTTCTTAGCTGCAGCTTTGGTAACCTTGGCTCCAGTAGGTTCCTTCTTCTCCACGCTTTTGATGACACCAACAGCAACGGTCTGCCGCATGTCTCTCACAGCAAAACGACCTAGTGGTGGATACTCAGAGAAGGTTTCAACGACCATGGGCTTGGTGGGAATCATCTTAATCATACCAGCATCACCATTCTTCAGGAACTTTGGTTCCTTCTCAAGCTCCTTACCAGATCGCCTGTCAATCTTGGTCAGAATCTCGGCAAATTTAACAGCAATGTGGGAAGTGTGACAATCGAGGACCGGAGCATAACCATTTCCAATCTGCCCGGGATGGTTCATGATGATAACTTGGGAAGTGAAGTTGGCTGCCTCCTTTGCAGGGTCATCCTTGGAGTTAGAAGCAACATAACCACGCTTCAGATCCTTCACTGCAACGTTCTTCACATTGAACCCAACATTGTCACCTGGAAGTGCCTCCTGGAGAGCTTCATGGTGCATCTCCACAGACTTGACTTCAGTAGTCAGTCCAGTGGGACCAAATGTTACAACCATACCTGGCTTAATGATACCCGTTTCAACACGTCCCACAGGTACAGTTCCAATACCTCCAATCTTGTACACATCCTGAAGAGGGAGACGGAGGGGCTTGTCGGAGGGCCTCTTGGGCTCATTGATTTGGTCAAGGGCCTCAAGAAGGGTTGGGCCCTTGTACCAGTCAAGGTTCGTGGACCTCTCAATCATGTTGTCACCTTCAAACCCGGATATGGGAACGAAAGGAATCTTGTCAGGGTTGTAACCAACCTTTTTCAGGTAAGAAGAGACTTCCTTCACAATTTCATCATACCTAGCCTTGGAGTACTTGGGGGTTGTGGCATCCATCTGTTACAAAAGAAAGAAGAAGATAGATATATGTTTGAGTCAATCAAGATATTTGTATAAATCCATTAAAATGACATAACTAACATCCCAGAAAAGGACGTCCTAACTGTACCTTATTGCAGCAGCATATCATTTGCTTGACTCCAAGAGTGAAGGCAAGGAGGGCATGCTCACGGGTCTGTCCATCCTTGGAAATACCAGCTTCAAAACCACCAGTAGTGGAGTCAATAATAAGAACAGCACAGTCAGCTTGGGAAGTTCCGGTGATCATGTTCTTAATAAAGTCACGATGTCCAGGGGCATCAATAACTGTGCAGTAGTATTTGGTGGTCTCAAACTTCCACAATGCGATATCAATGGTGATACCACGTTCACGCTCAGCCTTCAGTTTGTCCAGCACCCAGGCATACTTGAATGATCTCTTGTTCATCTCAGCAGCTTCTTTCTCAAACCTCTCAATCACACGCTTGTCAATACCTCCTAGCTTGTAGATCAGGTGACCAGTAGTGGTCGATTTCCCAGAGTCGACATGGCCAATTACAACAATGTTGATGTGAAACTTTTCCTTACCCATATTTCCTTAATTTGGATCTAAAACAAATGCAAAAAAGTAAAAGAATAAGACATGTCGGATCAATTTATAAACATGGAAATACTTAAAAAATTAATTATTACAAATTGGGGCCAAAAGAAAATATGCAATTAAAACATGCACCACAACACCAATGACATTCTCCCTAAATTAGTAAATCAATGAAAAAGGCTGCACAAGTTGCCTGCAACAAAGTATGCACAACTACTGGCTTAGACAACAAAACAAAACAACTATAGAAACACGCAATCCAATTTGTTAAAGAGAGACAACCAAAACCCATCAACCATGGAAAACAGAAACCCAAAAATAATATCAGAAAAGGAGATAAAAAAAATTATATCATACAGATTCAACCCACCATTTATTCTATCAATTACATCATGTAGCAATAATTTGCATTGCAGAAAAGGTATTTAACGAAGCCCAAATTAACAGAAAACACTGAAGAACAACTAATATAAACAACAAAATAGTAGATTAAGCTCCGGTTAAGAAAACAAATCAGATAAAGACATAGAAGAAAAAGAGAAATTGAGCAGATATCGAACCAGAAGACAGATGAATCTCGCTCAACGAAAACCCTAGCCGCAATAGAGAGGGACTGATCGAAAAAAAAAAAGCAAGCAGAGTTTAACTGAGCGATGGGAAGTTTTGAGGTTTTTTTTATACCGGAGCTACTATATTCTGGTTACGAATCTACCCTTCGTTTTTAAATTGTAATGACTGTTATATCCTCCTTTGGCTTACTTGGATTGTCGGTTTAAAGATGATTCGAGTACATTTTTTTTTAACTGGAAGGCTCGGGGAATCAAAACGATGCCGTAATAGTATGGGAAAGATACTGTTACATGTTAATTACATAAAAAAATAACTAGTGAACAAATTGATCAAGATTTTGGATTTATGAGAATAGTTTATAAAATATACAAATCGACTAAAAAGTTATTATATGTTTACAAACAAATCGTCCAAAAGCCTAGCAATTTACAAGTCTACTCCAAATAAGACTAGTTAGTGAACAAATCGCTCAAAATGATGACGATTTTTGTACATTTCAGTTGGTAAAAAAATTGCCAAATAGCATTACGATATACAAGTAACTTTCAAATAAAAATAGTTACTAAACAAATCGGCTAGATAACTACAATTTAAAACTTCATTTCAAACAAGAGTAGTTGGTAAGCAAATTGACTAAAAGTTTAATTCATGAGTAACTTTCAAAATTTCAAATAAGAGTAGTTAGTATGAAATTAACGATTTATAAGTAAATCTTAAATAACAATAGTTAATAAACAATGCGTCTAAGAAATGAGGATCTATGAGTAATTAAATTTCAAATAATACTAGTAAGCCTAAGACATTAACAAGGGTCAATTGCATTTTCTTCTCTTGAAGTATCATACGAATTATAATGTCTCTTTAAAAAAAAAAATTTTAATTGAATATATTGTATTTATATTTTTAATCACAACTTGCAAATAACCCTAATCCTTTAAAATTATATTTAATTTTAACCTTTTTTTTAATGAATATAAAATATGAAAAAATAATAATTCAAAAGACACAATTAACCTTTTTAATTTGTGAAATAAACTAAGTTGCAAAACACAACTCCTCTTTTAAGTTAGGGTTTCAAATCCAAATCTAATCAATCCCACCTAGAATTTCATCAATCATAAAACAAAATTTTGAAAAAAAAGAGAGAGAAAAAATATGATTAAGAAAAATTCAAAGCATTCAATGTCTGTAAAAAAGAAGGATAAATATTTGATTGCAGGTATGTAAATATGCATTTGAAATGTCTTTACTTGTTAAGGCATGAATATGATAAAACTATTATATTTTGTTTCCTCAGATTATATTATTGTTGATTTATATTATCGTATTCGCACTCATGATTAATAATAAATAAGATTGTCTATCATAATGCATATAGACTGATTATTAAAAGGTTAATTCTGTATTTTCTATTAAAATTTTTATATTTTATTTTCTCTTCATGAAAAAAAAAGGTTAAAATTAACAGTAATTTTAACGGATTAGGTTATTTGTAAGTTGTAATTAAAAATATAGGTGCAATGTGTTCAATTTAATAGAAAAAAGAAAGACATAACAACTCATATGATAGTTAAGGAGGAAAAGTATAATTGATCCTATTTATAGGTTCATTACACATAAGAGTATTTAGCAAAGAATTCATCTAATAAACGAATAATTAATAAATGTCATAAGAATATTAGTAAGCACATAGTTTAATATATTGAAAATTTACAAGATCATTTCAAATAAGAGTATATATTAAAAAATTCGATCAAGAAACTAACGCTTTACAAGTAAATTTCAAATAACAATAGTCAATAAATATGACTTCTAGATATAGACGATTTACAAGTACATTTCAAATAAGACTAGTCAGAAACCAAATAGCCAAATAAAAATATTTTGTAAAAAAATTGTCTATAAAGTATCAATAGATAAGTAAATGCAAATAAAAATAGTTAGTAAGCAAATCGTCTAAGAAATTAAAGAATTACAAGATCATTTCAAATTAAATAAGAGTATTTATTAAATTAATTAATCTACCAAGACACTAATTAATGATTAATTACAAGTAAATTTCAAATAAGAATAATTAGTAAATGAATCGTAAATTTACAAGTTCATTTCAAATATGGACAATTAGGAAATAAAACATCTTAAATAGTGATGATTTGTAATAATTTCAAATCAGAATAGTTATTAAATAATCTAACGATTTGTATTACGTATATAAATGAAAAAAAATTGTGCACGAATAGACTAAAATTTTTATGATTTACATGCTTATTGCATATATATATATATATGAAATAAGCAAATCAGCTATGAACTAGACAATTTATAAAATCAATAACTTCTTAGCGATTCAAAATTCCATTATTTATGCTTGTTCCACTGCATCTAAAAAATCAGGCTTTTATTCGCATAAATTTCCACTTTTTGTTTAATTTATATTTATAAGTTCTGCTTTTTACAATTGTAATTAATGAAGGTAAAAAACTATTGTAATTTCAGAGGAAACATCATAACGACTTTATTCCCAAGGCACTAATTAAGGTTGTGAATATCATTGATAAAAAAAAAAAAAAAAAAAAAAAAAAAGTTTAAGCCTTTGCTTAGGAATAAAATTAAAAATAAGAAAGAAAATGAGATGGAATTTTTTTAATTTTCTATTGTCTTGTATGGAAAAGAAAAAGTAATTAAAGGAAATGAAAGAAAATTATGAATAATTAATCTAAATAATATTTTCATTGCATCTATCCCAATTCCCACATAAAGTGTTAATTAATAAGGATAAAGTTGTGTTTCATCAGATCTCAATAACTATAAATTTAATTTTCTCTCCAAAATATTTTTTCTTATTTTTCTATTGGTTGTCAAGTGTTTGAATATCTTAGAGTGGTGCCTTGTAATGTCTATTTATGTAAGTGTTGAGGTTGAGGACACACGAATACGACCCAATTCCTAATTAAAACATAGAATTAGGAATAATCTATAAAGGAAACGGCTAAGCCTTGCTCACCAAGAAATCTTGTAGTCACTTTCGACCCTAGAAGAGGATTATCAGATAGGGCAACTGCCCAAGCTACTCAATGTCAAAAAGGAGCCAAAGATCAATTACAACTTGTAATTTACTATGTCAAATATAAAGATCGATACTACTGTATATTGAACAAGAGAATTCAAAGAATTATAATCAAGTACTACTTAATGAAAGGTTAAAAATTAATATAAACATATATTGAAAAGAGTTATACACCCATTTTCATAATAAATTTGTTTAGATTAGATTAGATCATAATTTTAATATATTAATAAATAAATTATGATAGGTCGAATATTTTTGGGATTGAAATTTTTGTCATTCATATAAATTACTCGACCTGAATTACAAGATAAAATATCACCAAATTTAAAACTCATATATAATCAAATTATGAGATTATGATCGAATTTAAACGGCTTGATCTCAATTAGACGAGTTTCTCAAATTTTCTTTACACTCCTATCATACATGTCCAAATCTTAGTAGCCCATAAGTGAGACTCTACTTATACATAAAGTATATTATGGAGTAAGAAACCATTGCCCAATTACCTAGGGTCATTTTTATTTTTTTTTAATCTCTAGTAGTAAATTCTAGACATAATGGTAGTTACATTTCAACAACACAGCCACTAGTCAACTACTAAATGCTAGCTAGCCTTCATAAAAAGTGTTAGTTTTACAAATATGGAATTTTTGATATGATTTGATAAATATTAAATTGAAATTGAATATGAGCATACAAAATGTATTTGTCAAACAATTAATATCTATCACCACCACCGCTGTCTAATTTTTGGATTCACACTACCACTAATTGGTCTCCACTATTACTTTATACGTATAAAAAGAAAAGTCCAAAACGGCAATATATGCCGGCTCCACCTATGTCACCATTAGCCAATTACATACAAGTGAGTTGCGTCAAGGTGGAGCCTGTTCAGCCCTTAAACGACAACCACGTGGAATGTATCTACTAGCCTCCCACTAAAAGAAAAGAAAAAAAATACTATACATGCACAAATAAATTGTATTAAGTGCGCACAAATGCTAAAAGTTGCATCAAAGTGTTTTGGTAACATAATGAAAATTTGAATACTAAAATGTAAACAAACATATGTTAGTAACAATTCTTAAAAGCAAATCCATCAATAATTTAAATTCGTATGCGTGATAATTGGTTTAGGATTTGAAATTAAGATTTAATATTAGAATTTGTTTAATAATTTACATGAATGATTATCTTCTCAAATTTCTTTTAATTTCTAGGCTAAGGAATATAATGCCCCCAATTTATGCAGAAAAATTTGTGTAAACACTAAATATAAATCTTTTAACAAGTATATGAGAATACTTGTTAAGAATCAATTAATACAATAATTAATATTAAAATAATAAATAATTTATTATATGCTACTAGAATTATAACCAAACAACTGCATTAAATTAAATAAAAAACTTTCTATATATTTCATTAACAACTATTCCATTTATTAGAAAAATCCCAAAAACAATATTAACACACAAAAGAAAAAAGAAAAAAAGAAAAGGAAGAGTTAGTCCAATGTAGAAGACACATTTTCTGCCTTATGACTACCTTCAAACCTCCCTCCGCCTGCTCTTCTAGAAGTGCAACCAAATCTTTTCCTTTTTTCTATTTTTATGTGTTGTCTTTCCCCAAATTTTCTTTTCTTTATTCAATTCCTCTAGAAGCCACATCACTATCACTAACCTCAACTATCTTTCTCTCCCTATTTATTGGGTATCAAACTAAATCACACACACACACCCCCAATAGCTAGGCAATACAAAGTTGTTTCTCTCAAATATATACTAGCTATTCCATAATAATGGTGGTAAGTACCAAGGAGTCTTACAAAGGCCAAGAAGCAATATTACTTCAGTGATCAAGGAAACACAATTGATCACTTTATAATTGAAGAAGAAGATCCATATGAAGCTGAAGAAGCTCTCTCCCTTTGTGACCTTCCAATGTATGGTGACTCAGCTCGTTGGGATGACTTCTCCAATTTTGGACAAACCTCTAATTTGTCTTCGGATGATAACAACAACAACAACGATGAATTCTTCGAGTTCTTCAGTGAAGATTTCACAGCCTCAACTCGTTCAACTAGTACAAATAAGAACATCATCTTTTGTGGTAAACTCATTCCTCAAAAAGAACATCCACCCATGGAAACCAACAACATGAAACAACAATTTAGTGGTAATAATATCAAAAAGGGAGTGTCACAAAGTACAAGGAAGCTTGACTTTTCGGTCGGGAAAGTGTCCGTACTGAAATCTTCCACCAAGTCTAGGTGGTACTTGTTTTTGTTTGGAATGTCAAAGTTTCCAACTGAGATGGAGTTGAGAAACATGAAGAGTAGACAAAGCAGGAGGGGTCCTCCGGCAATGACAATAGTTCCGTCATCGAAAAAAGACGGTGAAGTGGTGAAGGGTACTAGGCCACCGGAAGGTACAGAAAGGGAAGGGTTTCTGGGGAATCTGTAGGACTTTGAGTTGTAGAAGTAAAACTGCAAACGCCATGGTTAAAGCATCCTTTGGATGCATCCCAAACGTATGAAGGAGGAGGTCATTGTGCAGAGAGCTAGCCAAAGTTGACCACTGAGGCATCAATATATATCATCCGTTTGTAAACAGCATGCCAAACACTGTTTGATGGATACTCTACTGTTATTTATTGTGAAGGCGTAAAACAATTGGGGTCATAATAGTATATTGATTCTTGCATAACATTTTTTGAAGAGCAGTCTGTTGTCTTTTGTATTATCAAAGAGGACAGAAACCATGCAGTCATATAAACCAAACCAAGGTAGTTGATTACTATATAATGTTACCTAATATTATCGTTGATTAATAATTTGCAGTATATATATATATATATATATATATATATATTAGTTTAAAAGGTTGTTGAGGAGAATACACTTATAACATTTATCATATATGTTGTGTGGTAAGCATCTCTTGCATGCCATTGCTTCTTCAGGGCATAGGGTTTTCCTACTCTAGTTCAACTGCAAGTCCACACATTAACTCCGGCATCTCAGTAAGATCTTTCCTGAATAGTTAGGAGGCAATTAGAATTTGTAAATCTGGCAAATACTCATGAAATTTACAAGAAAAAACTTGAGCCAATCTTGCATAGTACAATTATTCTCTGCCAAACAATCAGATTGTATCGGTATCCTTCCTCATTTTTGTTTTTACATCAAAATTTGTACAGCCTATTAGAGCTGTGTATTAATTGGAAATTTAAAAAAAATAGCATTTCCTCGCATCTAGCGTATAACAAGACAATACCAAGAAAGCATCAGTCTTCATATCTTCATTTTCTTTCTCGTCTTTTTGTTTCTTTCACCATCAGCTGAAAGGTTTTCACTGCTGTCCGGGTGTCTACCACTAGCAGCGACATCTACCATGCCATCAGGATGCTGCCTTTTATTTTTCAATTGCTTTGCTCTAGGAAACTGCAGAAGAAGACATCACCAGCTAAGAAGGAAGAACAGGGACTTCAGAACATGTAAGAGGATTATAAAAAAAGGAAAAGAAATTGAAAAACAAATAATGATGTCACTGAATGTGTCCTCTTCCTCTATTACCGGTTATCATATTATACAAATAATCCTTTTGGCTATTCCAGGAAATTTGTAGCAACATGATGATTTCAAATACATTATTATTAGCCCAATCCTAATATAGATGGTTTAATTTGCATTGGCAGACTAAATCTTCAGATCAATAAGTTAAAAAATATATATAATTCTGTTGATTAAGGATGCATGTTATCCCAAACCACAAGAAAACGAGGATGGACCCAATAAAAACTAGGTTCCATTTGTTTCACTGAAAATAATATGACGGTGGAAAATGTTTGTAGTAGAATATACTTTCCTAAGAAATGATAAAACTACACAAAATTTCCATGATTTGGTGCAAGTGTAAGGAAAATTATCACTAGTTGGTGACCCACAATGACAACAGGACTGGAGGCCAGTGACTAAATTCTATGTGGTTATAGGCTATGGGAAATTTAATATAGCCAAAGGTAGTGATAGATGGTGTAGTTTGTTCATACTAATGGTTCTGCCTTCGAGAAGAGGAGGACATTTTCCACCTCATGAAGGGTTATTTTCCATTCAGAAGAAAAACATCCATAAATTGATGCACCAGACACCAGAAATTGCAAGAAACTTTTTCCAATAAGTCTTTCACAAAATAAACATAATTCCTACATTGATATGTTCAAAACATTTATCAGATGGTGATTGGACAGTTTGTAGAATCTTTTATAAGGCTGCCAGCGAAGCCAGGGGTCAGCTGGAAGATGTCCTCCCCAAGCTTTTAGAAGTTTCACAAAAGAAAATGAGCTAATTTTATAGCTAACTCCCCAAAATCATAACATTTATATTTTCACTCTTCCTACTCTCCAGTCCAGCCTTCACTATCGTATGAGAGACCAATGTTCAACTATTGTTATTCATAAGGCTTCAGGAAAAAGCCATCATTCAATTCGTTAAGTGCCCTATGATTACGTGATCACACGCATCAATAATAAAAAGAGAGAGTAGGCATTATGTGGATTGCACCTTTTGATTTGAAACCATTTTCCTTGAGGCAGCCTTGTTCATGATGCTTTTGTAATGCTGTGTAAAAGGAGCATTGTCATTGCGTTTTTCCAGCTGCACAAATCATTCTCTTTAACTAAGTTAACATCACAAAATCACTTCAAATGCATTGTTGACGAAAAGAAGAATAAGAAGATCAAGATAAAGAAAACCTGAAGAAATGATTCAACTGACTGCTGATCCTTCGGTGAGAAAACCATCTCATCTCTTTTCTTCTGCACAAACTGAATGTTCAGCACCACCTAAAGTTCCGACAAAAGATCAGTATTTAGATCAGCATATTGAAGTATGCAAATTTTGATAATGAACAATCCTCAATCAAATTGCTAATAGACATTGCAAATTGCCTATCACTTCCTTTGTGCCAACATGTTATCACTTATCAACCCCCTCTAGATGGCTTAACGAATTCCTGAATCAAGATATTATGGTGGTAGCAAGATGTAAACTAGTTATTGCTAGTTCTATTTTTTCTGTTTTTTCTTCCTGGTCCTTTGGGCCTGTGTACCAAAGAACATTGTGAACAGTTCAGCATCTTGATTAACATAATGTGATAAAAGAAATCTTTTAGCAACTTAATTCAAATTGGTTAAGTATGCTGGGGACAGACTCAAAATAACCAAGGCAAATGCGCATGCTTCTTGGATGAGCATCAATACCAGAGACTAGTTTTTTGACTGGGACAGGATTCAACCAACAAACTAGTTTTTTGGCAGAGGTGGTGGTGAGGGGACTAGATACAAGGTCATATTCTTTATAAAATGCCTGGCCTTCAGTTGAATGTTGAAATTCCAATTATTATATGCAGCATGCCAGAGGCATTTTTTTTCTTTTGTTCTTTTAGTACCCTATATTCTCTCTTCCATCAAGATACTTTTTTTCCCCCTTTAATCAACAGAAGCTTATGGGTTAATGGTGACATCAAAAAGTGGAGAAGGAAATGGTATAAAGTATTCGTGTTAAAAAATTTAACTTAAATATGGATATGCTGACATCATGTAAATACTAACGTACCAATTCCCCATAGTTTAAATGAAAAATAGATGATGGATATACTTGAGATATGAATGCCAAAAGGCCAGACTGAAAACTGCCAGTGAAATCTCTAAATAACAAAAGTGATGTTTATAATTCAAACAAAGAAAATAAGGCACTTTCCATTAGTATACCTGATCAATAAACTTCTTCACAACACGTTTAAAACTTTCTATAGTAGTTATTGCATAGAACTTCCTCAGGCGGATGAGTGGAATAGTTGCCAGCTCAGGAAAAGATATGTGGTAGCTCCATTGCAAGAAGTGCTCCGAAAGCTGTTCAATGGCAGATAAAACACATTCTTCTTGGAATTTTTGGGATTTTAACCAATGTTTTGGCAACTGTACAAAAATTATACAGAAATCAATAACAGTTTTGGGATTAATTGTATTCCAAGTATCAAGCACGAATTAAGAGGTACTATTCAAATATATTCACATCAGATATCAATAATATGAAATATCTTACCTTTATGTCAGATAAAAGGTCAAACGCCTTCCCAGGTTTCCCACCATCCATGCCAATTTTGTATTCTAAAATATCCAGCACCAATGACGTAACAGGGATGAAAACCCCACTAGAACTTGAAAGATGATTAAGCCACTGAACACATCTAAGTTTCAAAGGTAAATATCTAGGCCCAGGAAACAGGAAAGCCACCCCAATTATAATTTGAATGATCATAAATAGCAACGGTTGCAGATCATAGTCACAAATATTAGCTGATATGAACATCACCCAGATATCAATGCAATTAATGTATTGCCAACTGCATATCTTCTTGACTGCCTCCTGCCCATGGAAGATAGTAAGTCAGGACAATTTCTCTGGTGTTGATGTTTACATATAATCCATTAAGCACACTTAACTATCTTCATGAAGGCAGCAGTTTAATGTGTTTTAGGAAACAAAAACAACCCAAGGCAACAATGACAAAGAATACTGAAAGAATACCTTCTTCTTAGTTTGCTGCCCCTTCTGCAACAGCCTGGCAAGCTGATGGATGGATATCTTTGCCTTGCTAGATGCTTTCTGCACATCTAAAGAGCATAGCTCCACAAAGGAGTTCTTCAAGAATTTTATATGTTCAAATATTGCTGGCTCAATGAATCGACAGTGACCAATGAAGGCCTTATATGTTTTAACCAAGCAGATTTCAAACCAATCAGAGCTAAACAAGGAAGCTACATCCCGTACAACAAGAAAAGAGTGTGATGCCAGAGACCCATCACTTGTCTCCCACAAATGAACAGAGATCTGCGATCAATTGGAATAGATGGTGAGGCAAGGTCTGACTCTTAAATAGCTTGACTTTTACATTCAACTGAACCATAAGACGAGATAACAGAAAATTTAGACATGACCACCAAAAAAGGAGAACAGAAAGCTGTAGTAACAATTAAATGTTCTGTTCTCAAGCACATAGCCTAGCCAGTGAACCACACTCCTAAAGAATAACATGTTCTTCTCTTCTTGGGGAAAAAAAAAATTGTTCAGAAATATACTATGGTGAGGAAAGAAAGATTCTGTCTGAATTGAAATTTTCCGGCTCTAAAAAGTATTAAGAGTAAGGAGCAGTTTCAATTTTCCAATAGTTCTGCAGCAACTCTCTAGAAGTAGACCCATATGCCTTGGGGGAAAATAATTCTTGGGCACTATAAAATTATTTCTCAACCTGTGGAGCCATGATTTCAAGGAATAGTTATTTTTATTGTGAGAGATGTTGCACCATTCATATTGTAAGAACAAAAATTCTACTTGATACTACCTCAACCATCATCTTTTATGAGTATGACAATAAAGTATGGTGAATTTCCAGCATCTTCTATAACTAAAGAAAAGGAAATACCTTGACAAGCCTGTGAAGTAAAGATGGAAAAGTGGCAAAAAGTATGATTGAAGGCCTTAGACATGAAATGGAGAATGTCAGTATCTCAGAGTCAGTGACCTGATTCAAGAGAAACAGAGTGCTCCTCAAGTAAGACTTGATAAGTGGTCTCAGGGTTACCCATTTTGACGTATTCTTCAACCCCAAAACCATCTCTTTCTTGATACTTGGAGCTGGATATTCCCAGTAAATGTCTAAATACATTATCAGCCTCTTGCAGCATGAAAATTAATATCTTTCCGAAAGTATCGCTGTTCCGAATTTTATGGTGTAAGACAGAACCAGAGACACCCGCTTCTTCAGATCCAATGTGGCATGCTGCACGGTAAGCATTTAACAGACTAGTAAAGGCAGGGATGCTATGCTGCTCCTTTACTAGTTGACACCAAGTGTCAACTGAAAAGCTTGTCAACACCTTGCCCATATTTGTTCTATTATCCTTCATTAACTGCATGCCGTCGATACTTGACTCATCCTCATCAGAGCTATGCTATACAAAATAAAAGAAAAAACAATAAATTCAATAACCAATAAAATAGACACAACTTAGGCTTTAAGTCAGTAGTTTTAAACTACGAAATGTGTTGAATCACAAGCGAGATGTTGCAATAAACATATTTCATAGATGTGAACATATAACTTCAAGACTTTAATCTATTAGTATTAGCAATTGAGCCACACATATTAAGTTCAACAGTAAACTGAATTACCATCAAGTGCACAAATATGAGGTGTAACTCATTTACATAGCCAGTCCCTAGAAAGTTCTGTAAATATCCTGATAACAACTTAGCAACTCACCAACTCCAACGTTTTTATAAATTACTTAGATTAAACAGCAAATAAATAAATTTAAGCTCAAACAGAAAGTTACGGTGCAATATTGAATATACATGCTGAAATATCACCAACCCTCAGATCAAAGAAATATGAAATAAATTACTCACAGTTTCTTCACCTATTGTCAGTTTGCCATCTTTACAAAAGGCTTCCAGAAATTTTGAGAACTCTGGATCCTGAAAATTTCAGACAGAACACTACATTAAGAAACTAAAAAGAGAAACTTCTGTTGACACGTGAAATATATACATACCCACCTGCAAAAGAACAGATTGCAACTTAAAGAAACTATATCTAATATGATATTCCCATCTGCAGTCAACATCCATTTCTGAGAATCTAGAAAACATTTATCATATTTTGTGTTAAAGAAGAGCAATCAACCTTTCCTTTTCATCAGCAATTTGAAAAATCGTAGATGGCCACCCACATTATAATTTAGCATGAAAATTCAAATAATTGGAACATGTTCTCACTATTGTTTATGCTTACAATTTTAGCTTATTGACCTTTGTATTACTTTTTGATTAGTTCTGAACAAACAGCAGCATATACAGAACATGCCATGTAAAATCTTACAAGGCAAGTATATGCCACATTTTGTCACCCATATGAGACAAGGTATAACTCTTTAAGCTTCAGCTTTCAGGCATAAACTTTTGGATTTACTTTTTATATTTGCAAAAAGCAAAAACACCATAATATATCAAAATAACAAAAACAGGAAATTGGCTTATTGCATCATGCAACACAATAATTATTGCATTAGTGTAAAAGGTGTAAAGCTACATGTTGAAAAAAAAAGGGTGCTCTTATGGAAATATATGTTACAAGCAATATATATGATAGGGTGACAAGAAAAATAACCTTGAAATTTAAAAACTAAGGTGCTCATTAAACTAATAGTTTGGCAAAAACTAGGAGTACTTTGGGACTAGAAGTAATAGTTAGATATGGAAAAATCTAAATTTCAAATAACCAATTATTTTCCCCGGCTAATAGCCTCGTAGAATGGCCTCTCTCTTACTCTACCTCCATTATGACCCACTCAACTAATCCCGCACATCACATGGAACCCCACCGCTGTGTTGTCTTCTTCGCCCTTCAGCAGTGAGGGCTCATCATCAAGATAGCAGCAGCTCTATTCCATTAATCACATGAGTTTTTCATGACAGGACAATAACAGCCGTGCTACCCCTCCTGTTCCTCACTAACCTCCTCCACAGCCACCATAGTCACTCCTTTAGAGTATCCAGACTCCAGAAGATGGGAATAGCAGCAGGGACTCTGAAGCATGAACTACATGCAGCAAGGCCTAAAAGCATACAACTTTGAGCTATATCCATCAGTACATTCCTATTGAGATACATGCTAAAATTAACGCCTTGTGGCAATCTAGTCAGAATATACCAAGAGGCACTCCTAAGTTACACTTTTGAAAACAGAGTATCACATAGACATCACTTAAATAAGGAAAAAGAATCTGGGGAATTATTATGCATTTCTTCTTCATGAAAACTCATTTTGTCCCACAGCAGAAGGCAACCAACAAATATAAATCCTGGTGATAGAAACGACTGACAATCAACTGAACCAATATAGGCACAACGTTTTAGTGTTGACATATGCATTTGTCAGTCATTAAATTAACTCAACAACACCTCTCTTTTATAGTTTCATTCTTTGTCCCTATTCACACAGTTTTTACTTATCTTTTCCATCTAACAGGAGTATTATTGAGTTTATTTGTTGCACCACCATGGAAATTAGTCCAAAAAGACCTCTGAGTTGCACAGCGAACAATTACAAAATACAAGCAGATGATTCCGTTAAAAAACCACTACCTTTTCTTTAAATCTGTCTAACTTTTTTGTTTTCTTCACAAGTTCTGAATGAATGTTGTTGTTCTGCACCAATAAGGCACTATCTCCATTGCTGTCTGAATAAATTTAATCAAAAGCCAAAGATATACAAAGAGGGGTAAAAACGAAATAATACACAGTTCATAAAAAAATAGAAAAAAATGTCCTTACTCTCAAGATAACTTTTATTTTCATTTTCAGCAACATATTGAGAGCTTGAATCCTGATGTTGAAGATATTAAATCAATGCACAAGAACCCTAAAGTGGGAACAAATCGAAATTATCAAGAGTTTGGGAATAAATTATTCAAACCTCTGAAAGATATCCATCACTGTCTGAATCGTCTCCAGTAGCATAAGTATCATCTTCACTGAATATAACATCAAGGGAAGCGTTTTCATTGTCTTCACCTACATGATTTCTGGAACACAAAAAAAATTCTTCAATAAGTTTAACAACAAAAATGAGCAACCCTCCAATAGTTCTCCAATGATTTACATGGCATGACATATTCTTTGATAGCAGCAGTAGTATTAATCAGGCACAATTTTCAAAATACCAATTTCATTTGTGAAAACATAAAACAGTTGGTTTCTGTTGTCAGTTTTCAATTTGGATAAAATAAAATACTCCGAACTATGAGATTAAGGATGTAATCAAAAGGCCAAAAATCTGAACAAAGGGAAAATTTCTGCTAGAAATAATAATGTCAAAATCAGTATTATAGGAAAACCTAAAGTGCAAGGGTGACTCATTAGCAAAACCAAAATCTGTACATGAACATGTAATGAGAAAAATGCATCATTTCACCTTGTTTACCTTCCATTAGACAGCTTTATTGCATCCTGTTCATGGTCTTCTTTGAGATCTTGCTCATTTTCTACAACAATTAATTTAGACAGAAAATTGTAAAAATCAAATGGAAAAGACAACCAAATTGAATCAGTTGAAAAAGGTACAGCCTGAAACTAATAACGTGGCAGTAATAAAAGATACTAATAATAACAGTAATAGCATTCATGACAAGAATAATTGAGAATATGAATAATTATGATGATGAAGATGATAATATAGACCCGAATGGAATTCTTGTGAGCTCAGACAACTGCTAGATTGAGTCACAGACTCAAAAATCCAGCCAAATAAAATTCTCCCCTCTTTTTGCAGCAGGTGGTACAATTAAGGACAAAGCAAAAAAATTAATAATAATATGCTGCATATTTGAAAAAAAAAAAAAAAAAAAAAAAGTGATGAGAAAGTTCTCCATATGTTTCAAAATTTAGTACACGCAACAAAGTTCATGTTATACGAGTCTGGGAATAAGAAACCAAAAGAAACTAGACGTATCATTTCCTCAACCTGTATCTACATTTCTCCGCATATTAGTTGTTTATCATTTCCCTTTCTCAGGCAATGCCTTCCAAATCTTTGCTTAAGGGTTTAGAAGTAACAGAATAGGTTAAGCTCATGAAAATACTTAAGATCGTTCATTCTGAAGAATATTCCTCAGGAAGAGATATTTATATTTAAAGAAGAAACAGAAGCTAATGAATTACTAACTAACTTATATATAGACGCGTATAGATATGGCAGCCTTACTCTTTGGTGCTTTCCTTTTGATCACAGACTTGAACTTCCTCCTTTGTCTAAGCACAGACTGAAGATGCTTCTTCGCAAACTTCCTTGCCTTCTTACCCAGCTTCCCCATTTAGTAGTAATATCCGAAGGGTATTCTAAACATGCATATTCAATAAAATTCCACCCCATCAGACACAAACACACACAAAGGTACAAGCACAACATTACAACTTCAGAAGCCAGAAAAACTCAAAACCCACAATAAATTTCACAAATTTAAGACATACTTACATCTAAGAATAATAACAGTGCAGGATATGCTCGAGTAAGATAAAGCCAGTGGCTCTTGTGCCTCCTTGATAACAGCCCTAAACGGAGAAAACCAACCTATGGCGGCAGACTCGTAGCAGAAGAAACAGCTTCTAATTGGGCCTTAACATAGATTTGGGCTTGGTTTTTAACCAGAAAATATGAGCCCAAAAAGGAAAAACAAAAAGGCGGGTTATTCAGTTATCTTCACCTTTCTTCGTCTCTCACTGTCGTTCTTTTTTTATAATATATATTTGATTTGAGACCGTTTTCATTTATTTATGCGAAAATGAAATAACACGTGATGTCATTAATACAATCACCGAAAACATGCCATAGCCTCAGAAAGACATAACTGTCACAGAAAAAAGGTTTGCTCACGCTCTTAAAGAAGAGAAAGCTACATGTCAGTATGTCACTGTTCATCTGTCTCCATTTTGAGTTTCGCATTTTTAATTTTCTATTTTGAGTGCAATTTTGATCACTGTTTAAACATTTAAATTTAATTTTATCAACTCTTATTGAACAATTAAATATTATTTAATTTGAGACTCATAGTAGTTCATTAGTTATTAGTTATTCTATAATCAAAAAGTACTTGAGTGATATAACAATTATGCTTAGACTTGTATGTTTGTAATTAGTTTTTTTTTATTTTAATGTCCATTTTCCAAAGTTTTAAATAAATTTTTTTTTCTTGTACTATACAAACAAGCAAACAGTATTTGTTTAACCTTTACCAATTCTATGGAAGTGTTGCTTGTGTTTTTCTCCTTCTTTTTGCTAATCAAGTGTTGCTTGCATGTTAAGCATCAATCAATTCTATGGAATTTTTTTTAATTATTTTTTTGAGGGTATAGCTTATTATTTTCATTTTGCACTAGAGAGTGATGCTTGCTAATTACAGGTTTCAAGTGGGTTATTATTACTATTATTATTATCTTGTACATGTGTTTTATGAACAAAAAAATATTCAATAACAGATTTCATTAACAAATTTTTTGCCCCGAAAGAAAAAGACAATAATGGAGCTAAATTAAGAAATTAATAGGAAAAATGGCACTTTGCTATTGGGTCAACCATGAAAGTCTTGCTGTCCATCAAGCAAATCGTTTACCGTTATCAACTAATTAACTGGTTATTGTACTTAGTTTTATTTTTCCGAAAATATAAAACAAAGCACAAAGTCGGATTAGGACAGCAAAGATTGTTCGTTGGCGTTGGTGTTGTTGCCGTCATAATTATTATTGTTGAAATAAAAATCATAATCAGTAGGGCTCACTTTTCCCAACCCCCAATCCTTGCTGTAATTTGTTCCATTCCCGTCGTTGAAGTTTTCTTTGGCAAGATCTGGGTCCTCTTCCTCTTTTCCCTTTAGAGGATGCGTGGTGGTCATCACCTTCTGATATTTTGTTTGTTTGTTTCACGGGTATAGAAAGTTTCTACATTTGCAGAGATCTAGGATTTTCTTGCAGAAGAGGTATTAGAATATGCTTCCATTGATTTAGGCCTGTGTTTCATTGCATTTGTCGTCCAGTTTTCCTATAGTATTTTAGGTTTTGCGAGAGACTGTCTTCCCAAATTGGAAAACTTGATCTGGGTTTAACCTTTCACGTTTTGGGTGAATTTGCATTCTCGGTCTTTGGTTATTTGCTACTTGCATTAATTAATTCGTGGAAAGTCGTTGTTTTTCTCTGTTACAATGGCGGTTTCTACTTAGTTTCTGTTTTTAATCAATCTCATTAATATGAAAGTTAAATCTTTTTCATTGATTGTGGTTATTTCCAATCTGTTTCAAAGTTTAATACCATTTTTAAAGTCTGGACCAATTTAAGGTTTTGGTAATGAGTTTCTGGCAGTTTCCTTTTTCCAATGTGATGCATTGACTTTCTTTTCCTTTTAGGGTTCATTTAGAATGCAATGTATATTGATTGAAATACTAAATTGGGACAATTAGAAAAGAAGATTTTGATAGCGTTGAAACTCAGTACATATAAGAGAAATGTTTTCATCCTATTTCTATCTTATTTGGCCTGATATCGATGCTTACTTTGTGTCTTTCATTTTAGATGAATGAATGAATAGGAGATGGGGAAGAAAGGGAGTTGGTTATCTGTAGTGAAGAGAGTTCTCAGTTTGGACTCCAAGGAAAAGAAAGATCAGGTACGGACTATGTATACAGTATATACTACATTATTTTTGTTTGTCAAAGGAAAATGAATGTTATCTTATTATATTTGCATTTAGATATTAGATCAGATACTAATTTAAACCTGTTCTGTGGAAAACAATAAAAACAAAAGAAGAAAACCCTGAAATCAAAGAAAAAATGGTTTGGGAAACAAAAGAGTTCAGATCCAGTTTTATCACTGGAGGATGAACCGTTGGCTATTCCTCCTCCTGGTCCACCAATTGAAGATGTTAAATTGACTGAGGCAGAAAATGAACAGAGCAAGCATGCTTATTCTGTGGCTTTTGCCACTGCCGTTGCTGCAGAGGCAGCGGTTGCAGCTGCTCAGGCTGCTGCTGAGGTTGTTCGTCTCACTACCGTGCCACGTTACCCTGGAAAGTCTAAGGAAGAGATAGCAGCTATCAAGGTTCAGACAGCATTCCGAGGATACCTGGTAATTAATCCTTTTTACTCTTTCCCAACTACCATCTATGTGCTTTAATTATGATTGCATATGAATTTGAAGGCTAACCACAGATGTAGCACATGAATTTGAGCAAAACACAATTTGCTGCATTAGTGCAAAGGGCCTGGCAATTGTTTTCCTTCTTTGGGAAATTGCTTTATTTTCTTGCATTTCACGCAGGCTAATTATTTGCAATTTTTGATCATATGCAGCTACATGACTGCCAACAAGAGTTATGGTTATAAACATTTTCCATCTTTAGACCCAAATTTCAGGATACCTTTTTGAATGACACTTTCTTTTATTTAGGAAACCAATATTTCATAATTTCTGTATTTTTAGTTGGCTGTATATATCAACTGTTAATTGTTTTGAGTTTGCAGGCAAGAAGGGCGTTGCGGGCTTTGAGAGGTTTGGTGAGGTTAAAAACTCTGATACAAGGGCAATCAGTTAAACGACAAGCAGCTACGACATTACGTTGCATGCAAACTCTTGCTCGTGTGCAATCTCAGATTCGTGCAAGAAGAATTAGGATGTCTGAGGAGAACCAGGCTCTCAAACGGCAACTCCAGCAGAAACACGAAAAAGAACTTGAAAAGTTGCGAGCTTCTGTAAGCACTCCATTTATACTTTTTGCCTTACTCTATAAATTTATCTTAGGCACTACTATGTGGTTTCTTGTTCATTTTTCCCTTCAAAGCTTTAATTTAAGATACATTTATTAAATATGGTATTGAATTGTAACTAAGTTACTAAACTAAAAATAAAAATTCCTTTTTTATCTTTCCAAGTTGCCACTCTAATTTTCAACTCAAAGTTTTCTTATTTTATCCTCATTTAGTGATGACTTACCTGTTCGGTATATATCTGGCCTTGGTTTTCTTTCAAATGGGAAAACATGTAAATCTGTAAAGCTTGATATGTGCAACGTATGTGGAATACCTGATCTTAATTCTTTGTGCTAATACTTCTGACAACAGATTGGAGAAGAATGGGATGACAGCCCACAATCAAAGGATCAAATTGAAGCAAAGCTTTTGAATAGGCAAGAAGCTGCTATAAGAAGAGAAAGAGCTTTGGCCTATGCCTTTTCTCATCAGGTAGTATATATCCCCTCTTATAGACTTGGCAATAACTGTAATGGACCTTTGACTTTGAGACCCCATGTCCCGGATTTGAAGTGCGGAGTTTGGAGTAACTTCTTGTTGTAGACACCTAGCCATTTTAGAGATGATCTTAATTCGTTATATGGTTAATGTGGAAGCAGTTCAATCATGATAATAAGCCTTTTCCATTAAGTGAGAAAACAGGAGAGATTGTCTACAACAGAACCTATTGCTCATGAGAGATTGTCCTGAAACAGAACCTGTAATCTCTTCCTAAGTGCAAAACAGTTAAGAAAAACACACTTGTGCATATATACATTGTTCAATCTGTAAAGTTTCGCATGTTGTTGATGTTTCTAGAAAATTAACATTTTTACTATTATTGAACTAAGCCTGATTATATTTTACAACAGCAAACGTGGAAGAACTCATCAAAACCTGCAAATCCCACGTTCATGGATCCAAACAACCCCCACTGGGGTTGGAGTTGGCTAGAGAGATGGATGGCAGCCCGGCCATGGGAGAGTCAACGTACTGTTATTGATAACAATGACCGTGCTTCCATGAACAGCACAACAAGCCGTTCCACTGTTAAAGAAATCGCCAAATCCTATTCTCTTCGCAACCTCGACCATGATAATAAGCCTTCTCCTACTGGTCAAAAGTTGAGCCGACCTCCCAGTCGACAGTCCCCTTCTACTCCCCCTTCAAAGGCCCCATCATCATCATCGGTTACTGGGAAGGTAAGGCCACAAAGCCCGAGGGGGAGTGCATGGGGCGGATCAGATGACTCAAGGAGCCTGTTCAGTGTCCAGTCAGAACGCTACCGCAGACATAGCATTACAGGGTCATCAGTGAGAGATGACGAGAGTCTTGCAAGCTCACCAGCAGTTCCAAGTTACATGGAACCCACAAAATCAGCAAAGGCTAAGTCCAGAATGCCAAGTCCATTGGGGATAGAGAAAAATGAAACAGTTGGTTCTGCAAGGAGGCGGCTCTCCTTCCCAGCTTCTCCAGCTGGTTCAAGGAAGCAGTCTGGTCCTCCTAAGGTGGAAACTAGTTCCTTCAAGGAAATTGCAATGCCTAGCTAAGATAAAGTTGTCACTGGAAGGCGGAAGCGGCAGGGAATGCAACTGACTCCAAGTTTAGGTAGAAGTCTGAATAAATGGGTTGGGGTTGATATTTATCTTCATCAGAAGTCCCAATGGTTGGGGGACTAGAGGAAGGAGACAATAAATATGACTAATAATTTCATTCATTGTTGTCTTCGTCATCAACGTCAACATCTTTTTCTTCTTCTAATCAATGTTACTTGTTATGTTAGAGGGAGTTGTTTGTTTGGTTGTAATTTTGGGTGTGGGTATGTAATGTGCCTCCTCTACTTTTTATCTTTCTTGGTTGTTCAAGTTGTATTTTTTTGGACTCTGTTGCTCTCTTTCTTCTATTCTTACTAATTGTAATAGATTAAGTCCAACTGTAAGTTTCATTGGGGCTGAAAAGTCAATATCTAGTATCATGAAATTTTGTTTTGTTGCTATACAATATGATGCATTAGTGGCATGGAAATTTATCTCAATTGGTAAATAAGTTCCTGAAATTCACTGGCTTCTGTATGCTTAAGAATTTTAATTGGGATCAGGCTTTGCGAGAGCTCAGTCTAATGTTTCTGAACAATGAGGGTATCGCCATTTCTTCTTGGAAATTCGGGTAAGAGGATTAATCTTTCAGCTTGTTCACCTAATAAATTCAGTTGTTCATGTAACAATACACATGTTTTTCTAGGCACCAAACAGCTCATTGAACCTATTTTTATAAGTTAAGGAATTATAAATAATAAATAAAGTATTATATATATTACATTGTGATGTGTTTTGATGTTTTTACTAAATATTTGTTTCCCATAATTTCATAAGTATTCATGTTAAAAAAAACAGAAAAAAAAAAAGCGAATACCCAAAATTTCGGATCGCCTGGCATTGAGATGATGTGGTGTAATATGGTTGGTCAGATGGAGTTACCATACAAGGATTTTTAACATGGTAGCAATACTCGATGACTTCTACTAGGCAGGAAGACAAAGTGTCGACCAAGATTCCGAAACTTCATCTAAATGGTAAGCAAAATTAAATGTTTTGCTTGAAACCATTTGCTGCTCGGTTATTGCAGATAATTTGATTGCAACTGTAATGGGAATTTCATTTGGCTTCACTGCTTCACTTGGTTTCACATCTTTTCTGTTGTTGTATTCCATCCTCAATCACCTCTGCCACGCAATCATTTCGTTTATGGTTTTTTTTCATTCCCAGTTCTTGATCTCTTCTCTGGGTCATGGTTATTTTGAAAAGTTTTGAAATTTTTTGGGTTACATTTGGTGTTGGAATTGAATTATTGTGAAAAGTTAATTTACCAGGAGAATACTAAATGCTTGTTTGTACAAAATCAGAGCTTACTTAATTAGTTCGTAAATGATCGTCCAAGAGTACGTGATTAATTTGTGCTTGCTATCGAGTATGGTCCTTATGCTTCACTCTTACTAGGTGGTTACTTTCCTTTAAATTGGGTTTGATAACTCATGGAAGATTTGCATGGTGCTATCTTAGTAATGCAGCAGCTGCCCAAAACTTAGAGTAAGGTTTAAGTAATCAGATAACGTCTTCGTAATAGGGGCTTGGTTATGTTTTTAAAATGAAAATTGAATGTTACTAGTGCTACTAAGTTGTAGATTCTGGTGACTTGGTGGCTGATAAATAAGAAAGAAGAAAATTGAAGAGAAAGTGCATGCAAGGGAGGAATAAAAGAAAAATCAAGCCTCATACTAAGGTTTTTCTGGGATTCTCTCAGGGTTGATTCTATTTATCACACTAAACATTAGTGCAATAGGCAGCCAATGTCTCCTCAAATGTTTCCTCTCTTCGTAAGAACACTGCAGCTCCTCCTATGACGGTCTACTGCAGTACACTTTTGTATTCTAGTTAGGCAAAAACATTATACCTTCATCAAAAGAAAACGATTTTCATAAACTGCAGACCACATTTGAAAATGTAAAGATGCACCCTCCCTATGTGCTTTGTTTACACATACTTGTCTTATGGTTGGTATATATAGATTTTCTTTTTCTTCTGTCGTCCACTTAAAAGATGAACGAATTAGCGATAGGCATAGCATGTTGTACATTGCCTATTGCTTTTCACTAGAGGAAGGATGCATGCAGTCAATGACTCATTGCAAGTAATTTTTGCAGACTTTGAGATTGGTTTGAAATCTAAAGGTAACTTCTTGTAGCTATTAATTAGTTTGTTGGATTGAATATGAGCATTAGCATTATGGTTTGGCCTGAAATCACTTTACCTCTTGCTGTCCTTTTTTTTGTTGCTTTGCCTCCTGCAGTTCTATATTTGTTTCTGTGCCCTTGAAGTGTTCTCTGTCATCAACTTATTCTCCATGGTAGAAGCTTCCATAGAGAATGGTGAAAAAAGCACTCTTAACTCCTTTCAAAGTCTCATCTCAGGTGTATTTTCTGTTAATAAGAAATTGTTACTCAAAGATAGGAATGAAGTGATAATGGAGAATATCGCAAGGGTCCATGACAAAAATAATTTTTTTTTGCAGATGTGGTGATTAAAAGTGGATATTCCGCTATTCAATTAATGCCTAAAATGTTGCTTTTTTTACATCCAGTTATAAGTAAGACATATAATCTTATGGTTCAAAATCCTGATACCATGTCAGTATTCAGCTTTTTGAAGTCTGTACTTTTTCAATCCATTTTGTGTCCACAGTTTATCTAAAAATTACAGTAACTACAGCATACCCTTTGGTTGGCGCCTCTCTGGTTTGTCATCTAGCAGTCTTGCATTGCCCATTGTGGGCACTCAGACCCTGTTGTTTTTGCATCACATGTTCTGTATATTATTTTCAGTGAATGGGCTGTAAGTATGCCTAGTCAACATACTACCATCCGTTTGGTTTGTAGTAAGTAAGGCGAGAATTATAATTTGAGATGTTGTCTCAATTTTAATATCTATTTCAATTATCTAAAAATTAATAAAATATGATCATAATCTGAAAATAGATTGTGTATAAATTTGTAAGAGGCCTTGGGAAATAAATTTGGGCACTTCTGGAAAAATTATTGGGAAATAGAAGGGTATATTTAACAAATAATTATTATTACTGCTGAAAATTACAATTATCACTTCCCAATTACATATTCTCAAAAAAAAAAAAAAAGTCCACTTTATATTGACGTCAAAATGGGCCGTTGGAGTTGGGGATATGGGTGGGATATAAAGGAAAGCCTAAGGGCAAAAAAGGGAAAAAATGTTTGGGTCCAAGAACTAGGCAACGGCTGATTCTCGGACGTGCGCGTCCTGGGCGTCCCATATGCTTAACCAAACGGCACCTAAACGATGTCAAGCCCTGGAACCATTACTAAGAGTTACAAGTGCAAATATTCTGTCAGTTAAATCTCAATGTTAGTGTTGCAGTTTTCTAGTTCTGGTAATTGACTGCTACATGTATAAGGCTACACCATTTTGGGCTGGCTTCGCTGCAGCTCTTGCTGGTAGGTATAGCATCCAGGTTTGGCAAGCATTTAAGGCATGGCCACCAAAACCTAGAATACACAAGTTCTATGATGGTGGATTCCAGCAGCAGCCCTGATTCTGGGTATCAGGTAACCATGATATCTGGGTACCAAAATAATAATTAATAAATAATTGAATTTACTGAACAATAGAGGAGTTCCAAAAGGAAAAGTTATTCTTGATATCTGATTGAACATAGGTTTTAACATAAAGAATGCTAGGCAGCATATATCATTCTTTTCATCCAATATGAAGAATTAAATTTAAATTGCAGTTTTCTGTCCAAAGGGTTACCACCAGATATAGAAGTTAAATGTTGATGAACAATTGGTTCATTGGAAACGGGCACTAAGTTTGCATATTGAAAAACATGTATTCAGAGGGCTCCTTGAGTGAGACGGAAGGGGATGGGGTTTTACCGAATTTTAGGTGCCTCTGTAGTTGTAGTTTTACTGCTTAGATTATATTAATGATAAACATCTGTCAAATACTTTGCTATGTTTTAAATATAAGCAACTTGTCTTGTAATTTAGGTCATATACTCGTATGTTTCTGTCAATAATTAGTGGGTTTTGCATTGATGGTTGTAGAATAGGCATGGCTGATCTGTACTTAAAATCAACAAATTGGCAAAAAGATAATAAAGATGGGAGTTATGGTTTGTACAACTATGGGAACTCAGAAAAAGGGAATTATGGTAATTTGTAATGCTTGAAGGGACAAATTATAAGAACTTTATAACTAAGTAGCACTATGGACATTTGTCGGAGTGTTCTTAATCTCATGTGTATGAGTAACAACAATGTGCCATTAATTACTAGTATGTGTGTAAATGCTTCCACATGTTCATGTCTAGTAGATCAAGGAAAATACCATGGGGCAGGTCTGAGGGGATGAGGCTAACTCGATACTATGCTTCTTGATCACAATACATGTGCATTCTTCCCAATAATTTTATATCAAAAGCATTAGTCTAGCAATATGCCAAACAACCCCCCAACAAAAGAAAAGAAAAAGAAACTGTCTCTTATCAATTATTTTTTCTTTTATGCCCTTGATGTGGTCCTTGAAGTAGAAATCACCTCTATTCTCATATGAAGTTAAGTTATCCTCTTAAATGACTTAACAGGGAAAATGCAACTCCAGGCAAGACAAAGGAAGCACATAGAAGGGTGATGATTGCGAACCATCCAGATGCAGATGCATTACAAGAAAAATGAGTATCAAACACGGATTTTCAGAAATGGGATGCCGTCTCTGATAATTCACTCTCAGAGATGGATATTAGACAAAAAGAAAATCTGATTCCAATAAATTGTAATTGTATAAAAGCGTTTCATAGACGGACATTACCGTCTCTGATAATAGTTAAATATGTCTCTTATATTTATGACAATCTCTATTAATACTCCCAGTCTCTAGTAATAATGACAGCTTTTATCTTCTAAAAAATTAGGCTTTTTTGCTTTGAAGTAAAAGACCTCTCACGCATCTCACCCTCACATTCTTTCTCTCAATCTATTATGAAATGAAAGGAGCTGAAATTTTGGTGCAAATTCAGGTATGTGTAATTTGAAGCTTGATTTACTGATTTTGGAGTTAGTATGGAAGCTTTTCTTTGTGAAACTCTAATTTCTGGGTTGTTTGGAGTTTGAGAAAATGGAAGAAAGTTAGGGAAAATGTGTTCTATCAATTTGGTGTTATATAGACAATTTGTCAAACATTTGGTGTGTGCTTTTTCTTCAACTCTCCTAGGAACAAGATTGGGAAGGTATGAATTAGAGAGCTTCATTTGTATCTCTGAATTAGGTTCGTCTTTGTTGAGTTTTTAGTTAATATTTGCTTTGCTGAGCAGCTATACATTAATTATTTGGACTTTATGGGCATATATCAATACATACAATTCTAAAGCTTCACCAGGCCAATTTAGTAAAGCTTTAATTCAGATTGAGAATGCTAACAATGGTACAAACTACCTATTAGCTGATTCATGGTAACAAATTAGATCTATCAGAGTTATAAAGTTCATGTGGATATTACTTTGGATGGATTACACTTGCTAAGATCATCTTTTCTTTCGTTTGTTTTTCAGGTTGATCAAAGTCTATATGGTGATAACCGCACACACTTATTCACAGCATGGGCAGTAAGTCTTGATAGTTTCTTATGTCCCGTTACTCCTGTAATGAGCAATATATTTTCTTTACTTATGTCCCGTTACTCCCGTTACTTATGTCCCGTTACTCTTGATAGTTTCTTATTCACCAATGTACTCTTCTTTACTTATGTTGACAGCGATACGATAAAACAGGATACTGACAAGGGTTTAGTAGACATCTAAACAGTGTCTAATTTGGCACTTTGGCATATAGTTCCATAGATTTTCAGGGGATAGATGACAAGGAAATTCTCATCTAATAAAGAAGTTTATTCCTTCATAAAATTGAACAAAGTTACTCAAGCAAAGGACCTTTACATCCAATTAGTCTTATTGTACTACTGGTAGGCAGCAATTCATATACGAAGAAGTCCTGAGGGATGTGACTCATACACTATTAGCATTGTGTAGGCCAGCCTACACTGCCATGGATATATTGGCTTGCATGATTCTTATTTTTTTATCAAAGATAGGTGGCTTGTATGATGAGGATATGATAATTGTTTTCTTCTACTTTCTTTATGGTCTTGTAAATTTTAGAGAATTTCCATGAGGCTTGGTATTAATGGTGGAATTAGCATTTTGTATTGCTGGTGGCCATGTTTTTATGTGATTTTATTGGCCATGTTTTAATGTGATATTATTGGTTATGTTCTCTGTATAATTGAAATAGATTAATTCAGACACCCAGTTGAACAATTTGCTGTTTGGATTCAGAAGTACTTGACTTGGATTTAATTGTTGATCTTAGTATTAGAGTAGCATGTCATTTTAATAGCTTTTTCTTCTTCCCTTTTTTTCTCTGGTGAGTAACAGCTTTTTTCTTTTCCTGAACAGAACTTAAAGCTCGCAAGTGGAGAGAACTATGGCTGCCGGCCAAGAAGTTTCAGAAAGTTTACTTTGTTGTGATGGTTGTTTCAATTTTTTATTTATGTTAAATTTGTAATAAATAATTTTGTTGTGGAAAATACAGATTGAAACTCTTGTGATAAGGAGAACATATTGTTTATTGTAATTATTTTAGTTATATTTAATGTTCAGTTAGTTGTCAAAAAAAAAATGTTCAGTTATTTGTTGGAATTATATATATATATTTTTTGCCCAGTTTGACAAGTTTTTTTCAAAAGGGCTCCAGGGTTGCCGTTTCTAGTCTATTAGAGACAGATGTTGATTATCAGAGACAAACATGACGGTTTGTTTTCTTGTGGTACTTATCTGTATACCCTTTTGAATTAAACGGAAGCTTGCATAAGGTTGTGGCTAGGACAGTAAACAAGCCGAGTTGAGTTAGATATTGAGATACTCGAGCTTGGTTTAACTTAAAAAACTTGAAATCGAAGTTATATTCTAAACTCGAACTCTAACTTATTACTTAAGTACTCGATTAAAAAATTATTTATATTGATAAATTTAAAAAATTATTATTATATTATAAATTAAAAAAAAATCACAACTTATATATTTATACAGTTTATTTATTTTTAATCTATATAATATATTTAATATTTAAATTAAATAAAAATAAAGAACATATTTAATATATTAATATTTTAATTAAATAAAAATAAAGTACATATTCAATATAATTAAGCATTAAAAAAAAAAAAATCTTAAACGAATAGTTTAACAAGTTTTTGAGTTGGAATATTTGAAGTTCATACTCAGCTTAAAATATATCTCGAATTCGATTTGTTTTGTTTTGAACTAAGTATGAGTCGAGTAATTAACGAGTTGAACTTGAATCGAGTCCGAAACTATTCTCTCAGTTCCAGATGCTAGCATTCTCAAAGGCTGCTAGTGGTTCATTCTCGTAGCCCAAAAGATTTAATGATTAGTGAGCAAGTTAATTTATCATTGCAGATTTTGATATCCGTTAAGGTGAACTATACCACTTATGTATATGAATTAATAATCATCGGAGATATGAAACTACCATGAATCCTTTTTGTTAAGTAACTAATAAAGGCAATTTGATTTATGCACATAAACCTATTTCACAAAGAGTGGGTGGTCGGAGCTAGTCCAGATAAGTTAATGTCACACCCTAAAACATAACAATGGCTTCAACATAAACCAGGATTATTTTCTACGATGAAAATGACCCATTTGCTCTTTGTTCATTTCATTTACAAGCACGATTCTTTTTGAAGTTGAAAATAGGCCTTCTATTCTGTTCGTCGTCCTCTTATTCTTGTTCCTCCTCTGCCACCCATATTTCTCGGAATTATTAGAAACCTGTCCAAAACACCGCTTAATTTTTCTTCCTCACCGTGTAAGTTAGAATCTTATATTCTTATCCAAGAATTTCCCGTTAAATTTTTAGCTGACCCTCTTTCTCTCTCTTCGTGTCACTCCAGTCCAGACACTCGTTGCATAAAATTCAGAGTTGTTCTGAACTATAACATGGGATTGATCTTGAGCCAGCTAACTCTGCAATTCCCATCGAGCCTAAGCCCGTACGACTAAATTTTCTTTTGGGTTTCGGATTTAATCCATGCATTGTGTTTTTGGTAATTGATTGGATCTTATCGCCTTGTTCTTTAAAGCAGTCTGATTTAATTCTTTCACTGGGTGGTCGTCGATTGTAAATTTCTTGCTTTTTCACATAAAAGTAAAAGATTTTTTCTAGGGCATTCAGTAATGGTGTCAACCAATGACCCTAAGGAATCTTTCTTCAATTCGATTCAAGTTGTTAAAGAAGCGCTTTCCCCACTTGAAGTGGGCATTCGGAAGGCAGCTAAAGATCTTGAGCATTGCTGGGTAGCGCCTAAGAATAAGGCAAATGGTGTTGAATTGACTGCCCAAGTGAGTGGTGGTGATAAAAATAGTAAATTTCAGATCTGTGGTGTGAAGAAGAAGAAGAGTAGTCAGTCTCTGGTGGATGATGAGAGGAAGAAAGGATTATCGATAAAGATTCCAATTAAGGCTTTCTTGGGGATGTTTTTTCAGAATTCAGGAGAAGTACAAAGAGCTGGGGTGTCGAGCAGAGGGTCAAAAGGGAGTGATATAGCTAAGGAAAATGGCTCTTGTACGAATTGCTTGCAGTTTGCAGTAACTTGGTCTTTTCTGGTTGACAGTTTTGTTCAGGTTTTGCCAATTCCGTTCAAAACTGGTAAGAAGCGATTACATAAAACGGGTGATGAAGTCAACCTGAGTTCGTGTATTATGCAAAAGGGTTCATGTGAACTGAAGCAGAGAGAATCTAAAGGCCAGTTTGTTAGAAAATTTCACGATAAAGGTCTGATAAAGAAGGAAGAAAATCACGTATTTCTTGAGTGCTTGATAGGTTTTATTTTTGATCAGTTGACTCAGAATCTTCAGAAGCATGATCAGGGTATGCAAGAAACTGATAATCAGTGTGATGATAATTCTACTTTGCCACTTTCTGTTTCACATTTTGATCATTTGAAGGCACTATCTAGTATTCTGGAAGGGCGCAACTCAGATGTAAATGGGTTTTTGGGTAACTTGAGGTTTGCAAGAGTAGGTGTGCCATCAAGTGTAGTAGGAGTAACTTCTTCGGCTAATGAGGAGGGAGATGATAGCATTACTTCTGGAGATAGGGAAGAAACTGAGGGAAGTACACCACAGAAGCTTGCCACTGGCATACTAAGTATTCCTTTGTCAAATGTGGAGCGATTAAAATCTAGTCTATCCACTGTTTCTTTGAATGAACTAATTGAGCTTGTACCACAGTTGCTGCGGAATAAAGACTATCCTGATAAGAAGAAACTATTCTCTGTCCAAGATTTCTTTAAATATACGGAGGCTGAAGGTATGCTATCTCGCGTAAGCTGTAAGTTACTTATAAAAAAAAGCGGACGCTGTAAGTTGAGAAATTCACTTTTGATTGTACTTAGGTAATAAAGTTGTTGACAACACAAAATATAGGATGCGGTTGCATTGTGATATAGTTTAATGTTCTATAAAGCATCAATGCATGTGCCTACATATGCATCAATATGATACATAAAATATGCTTGTATGCATGTATATATTACGTTTTTGTAGGTGCACAGCAAGAAACACATAGAAAGAGGGACAGGGTAATAATCTCTATTATTGCTTTCCACTTAGTTGATATTCCCTTTGCGACAAAATGTAGTTTATGAAAGAATACTGCTGTCCGGCCTAGATGATGGGAGTTTAGTTTTAGACTTTCCTAATCTTCGACTTTAGTTCATATTTGCTCTACTATTGCTTCCCATTTACTTTTTGGATTTAATTAATATTTTTTCGTTTCTACTTTAGTTCACACTTGTGAATTAGTGAACTTCCATCTAGTCCTTTAGTAAACATTGTAAAAATGAAAGCTGGAACGAAAATGTTTGACATATTTGAGAGATCCATTTGCATGTTCATTTATTATATTGATATCTGGTAAAAAGGCAAAAAGTAAGAGACGTAGGAGCTTACTTCTTAGAAGCCACTGAAAGTGAGATGCAATCATTTGATAAATATACATTTGTTTTAAAAATAGGAGGAACTTCTACTTATATTGATGATATGTTAAGAATTAAGATTCATTTAAAGTTCCAAACTAAAATGTATCAAATGATCAGAAAAACTAGAAAGAATACAGATACTACCTACTCAGTTGCAAGTCACCTAGTCAGAATTCTAAGAAACAATATTTTTTGTGTTCTTTTTATATATGATTCTTAGATGTTGATTCCGTTGTCTTTTATTATTTTTCTTATCATTAGCTTCTTCCCTATATAATGCGAGAAAGTTCTGACTGAAAACTGAAGTATATTCTGGTCTACTATAAGTGGAAATTTTAAGATTATTTTTATATGTTTTCTCGCAGGCTTTGTTTTCATGAGTTGCTTGCAATTATTTCTTTCTGATTTACTTTTGTTATAATGAATCGGTGTTTCTGCCTTGAGACCTTAATGTCATGCATCATCAAAGTTGACTTGAGCAACTATGTGATCACATATGTCATGTAATGATGTAAGATCCCACCATATTAATAATAAAGGCAGAGGGAGACATTTGCATTTTAAGCCAACCGGGTGCATGTGTGACTTACCAAACAATGGAATGGATGTCATGTTTAGTTCTCTGACACATTTGTGGTGCTACACAACCCACACCACAAGCCTATTTTAATCCACACTTTGTTACAGGAAAGAGGTTCTTTGAGGAGCTGGATAGAGATGGCGATGGCCAAGTAACTTTGGAAGATCTTGAAATTGCAATAAAAAAGAGAAAGTTGCCAAGAAGATATGCTCACGAGTTTATGCACCGAACTAGAAGTCACTTATTTTCGAAGTCTTTTGGTTGGAAACAATTTTTATCTCTCATGGAACAAAAGGAGCCAACCATTCTTCGTGCATATACTTCTTTGTGTCTGAGCAAGTCTGGGACATTGCAGAAGAGTGAAATATTGGCATCACTTCGGAATTCAGGGCTCCCTGCAAATGAAGACAATGCGGTTGCAATGATGCGATTTCTTAATGCTGACACAGAGGGATCTATTTCTTATGGTCATTTCCGCAATTTTATGCTCCTACTCCCCTCTGATCGGCTTCAAGAGGATCCTAGGTCAGATTGATTTGTTCATTCGAACTGAGTTGCTTTTTTAAGTGCACAATACATACTCTTTCTTTTTTAATAGAAAATGAAGCATTATTTAAAAAAATGTAGAATGAAAACTAGAAATACAACTATACCGAACTAGTGCTGAAGGGTGCTCCAGTTATGCTGAATTTCTAGTAAAGAGAACCCTCCAAAAGTTCCCAAAGCATAGCACCATATGTTTCAATGTCGAGAATTTTCAATTCATGATGGAGTTCAAAATTCAAATAGCAGAGACTGGTGAATGAGATTTCGTTTGATTAAATACAAAAAATTCCATAGCTAATGTTGATAGTGTCAAAGTATGTACTGAATGTTTCTGGTGCTAATCCCAACATTTTTAAATGTAGTAGCCATTCAATAATCAGCCCCATACTTTGCCTACTTTTATCATTGTGAGACAACAGCCGCTTACAGATCTATTAAGTATTCTGTTAAATTTGTCCAAACATATGACTGTAAATTTGTTCTGTACTTTTCATGTTTAAATGACCATTGTTCTTTTCCTTTTCTTCCCCGCCCCCCTTGGCTTTTTAGATTATAGTCAAAGCAAAAAATTTGTTGTTAAGGAAATTACATATCAAGATTAGGGACAATCCAGAATGGATAGTGCCTATCACTAGACAAATGACTAAACTTAACAGTGACTACTTTATTGTGATATAAACAGGAGTATTTGGTTTGAGGCTGCAACTGTAGTTGCTGTTCCACCACCTGTTGAAATTCATGCTGGAAGTGTTCTACGATCTGCCTTGGCAGGGGGCCTTTCGTGTGCTCTATCTACCGCATTAATGCATCCTGTTGATACAGTCAAGGTAAATTCTTCAGCTTTAATAATTTATTTCACAGTTCCTGATTTTGACAATCTTATATATCTAAGATATCATCATTGTCTTGGTTTATTTGACAGACTCGAGTACAAGCATCAGCTCTGACATTCCCTGAAATCATTTCCAAGCTTCCGCAGATTGGAGCACAAGGGTTATACAGGGGTTCAATCCCTGCAATTCTTGGACAATTTTCAAGGTTTCCTTTGTTGCTCCTCCTCCTCAACCTTTAAGCAACATAAATAGAAATTTTAACTGGGAAACTTCTGGACAGTTCTTATGATAAAAAGTACTATGATGGTACTTTTATTTATAATTGTTAGGGTTTTTTTTGTAGGGTCATTATTATTGATGGTCTAAATTGGTTGATTTAACTTAGGAAAGTACCTGGGGATTAAGTTAGGTTTCTAATCCCAACTCATGCTCACTTTTGACAATGCAGTCATGGCTTGCGAACTGGAATATGTGAAGCAAGTAGACTTTTGTTGATAAATATTGCTCCAGCACTACCAGAAATCCAGGTAAAAGCTATTACTCCCCTACTATTCAGTCACTGAATTGCCCCAGCACCATTGTGTTTCAACAGATTATGAAGATGCTCTCATCCCTGACAACCTGTTGTTCAAGGCTTGTCTGGCCTTGATAAAGAGGTCCTAGAGCTTCACAGGAACCTTTCTTTTCTTTTTCCTCTCTCTTTTTTTTTTTTTTTGGATAAATCTATCATAGGCTAAAGTTCACATAGCATTCTGAATATACGGCTACACGCCATTTCATTGGATTTTTTTTGTTGTTGTTGGATGAAGAAGACTAGTACTTCAAGCTGGGAATCTTTTCCACTTACACTAAAAGGGAGAAAAAAAGTTTTGTACCATAAGAAGTACACTGTTGATATAAATGGTGCTCTTTCTGTCCTGAGGACTGAACCTCATTGGAAGCGGCAGCATGATTTAATTGGCTAAGAGACACTTAAAACTGGGATACTACTTTTGGTGGCTAGTAATAGCCATCTCATATCTTGATACTTCTTCTGTAGAGTTAAAATATTTGCATATTGTGCAGGTGCAATCTTTATCATCATTCTGTGGCACATTTTTGGGAACAGCAGTACGGATCCCATGCGAGGTACTAAAGCAGCGGCTGCAGGCTGGCCTTTTTGACAACGTCGGTGAGGCTATTGTTGGGACTTGGCAACGCGATGGCCTTAAGGGTTTCTTTCGTGGGACTGGGGCTACTCTTTGCCGTGAGGTTCCATTCTATGTTGCTGGCATGGGCCTTTATGCTGAATCCAAGAAGGTATGTAGTTTTTGCTATCAATTATTGAGCTGAAGATATTTCTATAACCCTCCACCCATGGAGATGACATCTAATATGCCATTGATTGAGCATGCAAACTTTTGTCAGGCCGAGTGAGTCTAGAGGTGCTCTGCAAATTGTTTGCAGGCTTGGTCTATGTGAAATTTATAGAATATGAACTTTTTAATGTACTTTGTCCACAATAACGAAATTTTAATCAAATGAAACAAACCAAGAAACATGGAAGAATTATCCACATGTCCCTTTAATTCATAAAAATGAGAAAGTCTGTAAGTTAATTTCGCTGCTTGTATCTTGACCTATACCACAAGAAATTCCATTTTCATTTTCATATGCTAAATATATCAATGTATAGAGTGCAAGGAGAAATGTCTGATATGACTGTATTTGCTTGTGTTTTGACCAGTTTTTGTTTCCGTGGAGAACAACTCAATGAAACTTTTCATATGGCATAATCTACTTTTATTTTTTTTTAAAGAAAAATTACCAGCAGAACATTTTAATATGCTTTTATGTTTTATAAGTATTCGATCCAACTTACGGGTTATGGAACACTGAAGGGTAAGAATATATTGAAATATGTGTCTGCATGCTTAGGCTCAGCTACATGAATGCATAAATCAATTTAGTTACTATAGCAAGTGGTACTTTGTTCTAGTTTCTAGGAATGTTAACATGATAGTTGGTGGTTAATGTCATTTCGTCCTGATTTAGCACTTCTGGGGCAAGAAAAAAATTGCACCCAAAGTTTACACGAGACAATATGCTAAACAGTAAGTAAAGCACACATCTTATATCTGGGCTGACTACATATACTATGAGAAATTTTCCTGTGCAACTTTTATTAAAAATAATTGCTTAACATTGTAATTAACAGAAGTATTCAGTATCTAGGGTAATGAAATAATTATTCTTAATTTGGTCTCGGTATTCTTTTTAGATTGCCCAGAATCTACTTGGAAGAGAGCTGGAGCCCTGGGAAGCAATTGCAGTTGGGGCTTTATCTGGAGGTCTAGCTTCTGTTGTCACCACGCCCTTTGATGTAATGAAAACTAGGATGATGACTTCTCCACAGGGTAAACCTGTATCAATGACCATGGTAGCCTTCTCTATACTCCGGCATGAGGGACCCCTTGGCTTATTTAAAGGAGCAGTCCCCAGGTTCTTCTGGATTGCTCCTTTAGGTGCCATGAACTTCGCAGGTTATGAGCTAGTAAGGAAGTCCATGGACAAAAATGAGGAGCTAGCAGGCGATCAGCCGTCTCAAGAAGGTTAGTGTGCTTTGATCTAGCTTCCAGTCAAAGCCCCTGGGACTGTGTCCTTGATTTGCCAGATTTTTGTCAGCTGGTTTAGCAGGAAACTTCTTGAGCATTTTTGTTACCAAAATTTTAGCAGCATGTTCTGATCAATTTTCTATCTGTCAACATCTCTGATATAGACATTTTACCTTCTGTCACAAGCTTTTGTTCATTCTGCGCAAATATGTTCCATTTCATTTTGTATTTTCATTACAGTTTTGACATTTTTCTTTTGAAGGAAAAAATCATGTACAGTTGTCATATTCTGTACTTTTTCCTAAATGTATTCCATCTCATGTAAGTAAATGTTCATTCTGCAAGCTTCTGAATTCAACTAGCTCTCTTACAAATATGAAAAGGTCTTTTGCACTTCTGAACAAGTTGCCAACAAGGGAGTAGCGGGGACAGATTGATGTCTGTTGCCACAGACGTGGTTTTCCTCTCTATTTTCTGATAAATTCTTAGGACTCTCGTGTTCAAATCCCATTGTATGAGATTAAAGTAATTATCTGTATGTGACCAAACAAAACCAAACAAATTCTTAACTTGAGCTTGATAATACTTTTAGTTGACATAAATATAATAGAGCATTAATCATAAGTACGGAAGTGAATATAAGTTATTGTTGTTTGTAAAACAAATGATAGTAGTAATAGTCTTTTCAGGATCCAGGGTCATTTTTTTGGTCAAGTTTTACCAAGTATCACTTTGCAAGAGCCTTCCATTGTTTCGATTAAGTAAATGCTGGAAATAGATTTTTTTACAAAATAGCCAACATCTGAAATATCTTGAAGATGACAAAGATGGGGTCATAATAAACCAGAGGATACCCTGCATAACCTTTAAATAATTCAAGTCTTGTCTCAGGTAAAGTTGAAGAGATGAACTACTGGTCTAACTAAAATATCCAACAACTCTGACATAAAGCTCACGCCCTTCAACCCCAAAGGGCTAAATTACAAAGAAAATGAGGTTATCGTTATTAATAACAAACAGGAAAAATGTGGCAACTTAAGAAATCTCGCTTGGCTATGGTTATTTGTAGCTGATGTGGTCAATAGCCCCAGTAGTCATTTCGGATCTCATCATCAAACTTCTTCTTTAGCTCAGGATGCTTCTCAAAGTACTCATTTGCTGTCATAGTACTAAGCTTCTTCTGCAATATAAATGATGATATGAGAAATTGGCCTCTGTATAAAACTGAAAGATAGCATAGCCAATTTCTGCTATTACCTTCAATTCCTGTACGTCAGCAATTTCTTTCTCCAAACGCTCAGACTCCTTTAAAGATTTCTCCTCTGCTTCTTTAAGTTCCACCAACTTAGACCACATGTACACAGCAATAGATGTCACAGCTTAATGTTTTTCAGAGAGATTGTTAAAACAATAAAAGAACTAGAGGTGGTCCTGGGTTCTCACCAGTGACTCAAATTTTGGCTTATATTGTGGAGTAACTGTATCTACATATTTGGGGATCTCAATGCCTGCAAAGAAGCAGTCACAAAGAAATATGAAAAGGTCAAGTTAAGTCAAGAAACAGAAAGTGATTTTAAACATGGGGAATTAAGATCAAGTTAAAGCAAAGCTAAGTAATAATTGAAGTGTTATTCATAAGAGTTAACCCTATGATACATCACACATCAATAACAGATGAGAAGAATTGGCAACAAATCAAAAAGGAAATTGAAATAGATGTACACAAATTGCATAAACCAGAGGTCCAGTGAACCATACAGACCTAGACAAATTCTCCAAATTGTAGTATATCAGAATCTCAGATAGGTCCATAAATCTCAAGTCTATGCTACACAAGAAACACACAAAGTTCTGCTTTAATAAAATGGAAAAGAGAAAGAAAACATGTCCTGTGAATTCCATGATAATCTTGCTGACATAGTTTTAAGAATTAAGGGTAGATCATAGTTGTTAAAGGTATGCTAGGCCACTGAAGGTCGCGCCTGTTGCACCTTGCCTAGAGGTGCCCCATAGCCTAGATATGTGATTGCATGTGCTTAAGGCACTTGTGCTTTGGTTTTTCTTTTTTTAATGTTTGTGGTTTTTGAAAAAAAGCTGGAAAAAAATATTTTAAGTATCAGACAATAGTTTTCTGGGAGGGGAATTTGCACATGATAAACCTGATTAGAAGGAGGACATGGTACCATCCAGGCCACACCCGTGATCAAACTTTTCTTGTGCAATTATTATAGATTAACTTCAGAACTATATTGAACATATAACTTGAAGTTGAAAAGTAAAGAGATGATGCTTAGGACAAGAATTTCCATCCCGCAGGAAACAGATTTCCTAATATCTCCTCCAAAGAGTTATGAATGAGAAAGCAGTTTGAGACTGATGGGCGACCAAAGGACACATATGCAGACAAGTATTAAGACTGGGCAAGGAATGTGATGCCATAACATTTGAACAGCAAAACTCAAGAAAATGCAAAGCTAAATACATTATCATCATATCAGAATGAATCTGCATTAATAAGTAAAATTATCAACTCAAAGAAGACATCAACTACATGAGCCAAATAAAGTCTTGGAAAGCCGAAATCGCACTTTAATCAACTTAAGGTCACTAAGAATGAGATATGATACAACCAATATATTTTGGTACTAGCCAGAAAACTGGTACATAATTAAGGGACATCTCCAAAGTGTCAGAAACATACTTTCATAGGCCTCCTTGTACATATCCACCAAACGGGAGCCAATTCCTTTTCTATAATATTCCCAGTTGACAGGTTCGGGTTCCTACATAATTTTGAAAGCAACTTGGCAAGATTAAGGATTTGAGAAAATCAGAAGACAATTCAAAGGAAAAGCTTATCACCACTCTCAGCAAATAGTAAAAGTAACAAGAAAGTATATCTATAAAAGAAATCTATATAAAGCAGGCTGTAATGAATTTTGGACATGAGTATTTGAAAAGCAAGATCTCATTCAAAATAAGAATCAAAAGATTTTTACTTTCTACAGACACGTCAAACTGTTCTCACATCATTAAAATCATATGACCGAAATGTTTATATAGATAATAGATCTATTGAAAATCATACTAAGTTTGATCATATTTTTCATGTCATAAACTTTTAGGGATGCAACGGACCACAATCTACAAATACAATCTAAAGGTAACAAACAAGAGAAGATAATAATGTTTCCAAAGTTTGTTCTAAAAAAACTTCAGTCTTCCCAATAAAGCAAAATTTAAAATTTTCAACTCATAACCTATCCCAAACTGTGTTTGCGAGCGAAGTCCTGTCAAAGTTTCAGCATTTTCTTTTCTAGAAAAGGAAAATTATTCACAAGTCATGTCTAAAGACAACAAATAAGAGAAGAAAATAATATTTTCAATGTTTGTTCTAAAAAATTTTAGACTTCCCAATAAAGAAAAAATTGAAATTTTCAACTCATAACCTATCCAAAACTGTGTTTGGGAGCGAAGCCCCTTTACAAAGTTTCAGTATTTCCTTTTTCTAGAAAAGGAAAATTATTCACAAGAAATATATGCATGATAGCACACCCTTTACTCTTCAGACACGGGATCTCTTAATTCACCTTCAAAAGGGATTAGGTGCCATTTAATGTGAAGATCATCAAAAGTTGCATAACTTCATACACTCCAAAGGATTTTTATTTTTTTTCAAGAAAGGACAAATCAAGATAAAAATAGATCATACATCATGAAGCATCTAACTACACCATTTTTTTGTCCTGATCTTCAATCATATCATAACTTTCAATAATTTATTCTCAAAAAGAAGTAGATAAGCCAATTAGACTTAGAAAGTTATTTATCTACAGCATATCTTATTCTGTTGAGCATATTTGATTTGCATTCTGAAGAACCCTGATTTTGGTTCACAAGACAACCAAGTAAAATAGATAAGCAAATGGGACAAGGTTTCTAGCTTAATTAAATAAATTGCAAGAACATTGAGGATAGAATTCATCTACCCTTGTATAACTCATCCATTTCTTGCCCTCAGGTATCTAATGAATTCAGAGCTTACATATTTGTTTTTCCATTCGGTCCTGACATTCTCTCAATAACCAGATAGAACCATGGTAAACCTCTAAAAATTTGCAAAATAAAACCACATTCTGCTATGGTTTCCTACGTATTTCACAAATTATAAATTTTTCATCAATCTCCAACATGAATCCAAATCAAGTAACAGAAATACCGAAAACAATGTAATTTAAGGTACAAAGATACCTACTTTATCAATAAGACAACTAAACAAGTATAATCACCACGTGATCAAAGTAAACACCAACCAATAATTCATCAATTTACCATATAAAAACAATTCAGTCACTTCAAAAGAAGTTTCAAATCCATCACAAAATTAAAGCGGACTACTTTAAAATGGCAGAGATCTACCAAGAATTACATCAAATTACTACATGAGAAAGAAGGTATGGACCTGACTGAACTTGGTTTGGAGGGAAGAGTTAACCTCGTCGAAAGCACGACGAAGAGTTGCAAACTCTTTGCGAGCTTCATCGGAAACTAGAAGCTTTGCCATCCCATCCCAATCTATATTCTTCGATGCTTTGAATGCTAAATCGGTGACTTTCTTTACGGTTCCACTCATTTTCTCTCAATCAATTGCAAAATTTCTCAGCTCCAAGAAAAAGCCAGACCCAATGCGATACCACCAGATGCCCTTTTCTTCGTCGTCGCCGAGGCAGCTGCTACTAACGACTGAGGCTGGTTTGGCTACTGGCCTCCTCGAATTTTGGGTCGGGTCGGATACCAAAAAAAAAAAAGATTTTGGGTGAGCGCAGAAATTTGATCCAGTTGAATAACCCGAAAGAGAAAAAGCAAATATAGTGTTAGCCCATCTTTAGATTTATTACAGGAAATGGCACGCAATTTTCTTTTATTACATTCTTAACCTCTTTCATATCTCATAATCATATTTTGGTATTGGATTTCAGCCATCCAAAGAGTACACGATACGTGTATTTGGAAGTTTTGTGTGAAGAGGAAGATCTGGATCTAGCAGAAATCAATTGGCTGCTTCTCACCTTAAAGCATGAAGTCGTCCATTGTTTGTCAAGTTGTTAATTTTCCATTATCATCACTTTAATGTGTTGTCTAAGTGGAATATAGACTTTACAGTTGATTTTCTATGTGCTTTCTTGTTTTTGTTCTCACTTTGTTATCAATCTTTCCTTTATTCTCATTTTATTAATTTATTTTTCATCATAAAGAGTTAGTCTAGTGATTAAAAATGTGTATATTCTTTATTGACTTTATAAATTTGAATATCTTTTAGAGAGACTGTGTGAAATAAAATTCTTATAAATTTTATAATCCTCATCACTTTCATATCTGAGTGGAATATAGACTTTATAACTAATTTATCATGTGTTTTCTTTTCTTTGTCTCAATCTTTTCTTTGTTCTCATTTTATTAATTCAATTTTCATCATAAAGAGTTAGTCTAGTGATTAAAAACGTGTATAGTCTTTATTGATTTCATGAATTCGAATATCTTTTAGAGAGGCCGTGTCAAAATAAAATTCTTATAAATTTTCTAATCCTCACCACTTTTATGTCTAGTGGACTATAGACTTTACAGCTGATTTCTCATGTGTTTTCTTTTCTTTGTTCTCATTTTATTAATTCATTTTTCATATTAAAGAGTTAGTCTAGTGATTAAAATTTGTATACTCTTTATTGACTTCATGAAATCGAATTCCTTTTAGAGAGGCTGTGTGAAATAAAATTTTTACAAATTTTTTAATCCTCATCACTTTCATATCTGAGTGGAATATGGACTTTACAGTTGATTTCTCATTTGTTTTCTTTTCTTTGTTCTCAATCTTTTATTTGTTCTCATTTTATTAATTTATTTTTCATCTTAAGGAGTTAGTCTAGTGATTAAAAACGTGTATAGTCTTTATTGATTTCATGAATTCGAATATCTTTTAGAGAGGCCGTGTCAAAATAAAATTCTTATAAATTTTCTAATCCTCACCACTTTTATGTCTGAGTGGACTATAGACTTTACAGCTGATTTCTCATGTGTTTTCTTTTCTTTGTTCTCATTTTATTAATTCATTTTTCATATTAAAGAGTTAGTCTAGTGATTAAAAATGTGTATACTCTTTATTGACTTCATGAAATCGAATTCCTTTTAGAGAGGCTGTGTGAAATAAAATTTTATAAATTTTTTAATTCTCATCACTTTTATATCTGAGTGGAATATGAACTTTACAGCTGATTTCTCATTTGTTTTCTTTTCATTGTTCTCAATCTTTTATTTGTTCTCATTTTTCATCTTAAGGAGTTAGTCTAGTGATTAAAAACGTGTATAGTCTTTATTGATTTCATGAATTCGAATATCTTTTAGAGAGGCCGTGTCAAAATAAAATTCTTATAAATTTTCTAATCCTCACCACTTTTATGTCTGAGTGGACTATAGACTTTACATCTGATTTCTCATGTGTTTTCTTTTCTTTGTTCTCATTTTATTAATTCATTTTTCATATTAAATAGTTAGTCTAGTGATTGAAAATGTGTATACTCTTTATTGACTTCATGAAATCGAATTCCTTTTAGAGAGGCTGTGTTAAATAAAATTTTATAAATTTTTTAATCCTCATCACTTTTATATCTGAGTGGAATATGAACTTTACAGTTGATTTCTCATTTGTTTTCTTTTCTTTGTTCTCAATCTTTTATTTGTTCTCATTTTTCATCTCAAGGAGTTAGTCTAGTGATTAAAAATGTGTATAGTCTTTATTGATTTCATGAATTCGAATATCTTTTAGAGAGGCCGTGTCAAAATAAAATTCTTATAAATTTTCTAATCCTCACCACTTTTATGTCTGAGTGGACTATAGACTTTACAGCTGATTTCTCATGTGTTTTCTTTTCTTTGTTCTCATTTTATTAATTCATTTTTCATATTAAAGAGTTAGTCTAGTGATTAAAAATGTGTATACTCTTTATTGACTTCATGAAATCGAATTCCTTTTAGAGAGGCTGTGTGAAATAAAATTTTATAAATTTTTTAATCCTCATCACTTTTAAATCTGAGTGGAATATGGACTTTACAGTTGATTTCTCATTTGTTTTCTTTTCTTTGTTCTCAATCTTTTATTTGTTCTCATTTTTCATCTTAAGGAGTTAGTCTAGTGATTAAAAACGTGTATAGTCTTTATTGATTTCATGAATTCGAATATCTTTTAGAGAGGCCGTGTCAAAATAAAATTCTTATAAATTTTCTAATCCTCACCACTTTTATGTCTGAGTGGACTATAGACTTTACATCTGATTTCTCATGTGTTTTCTTTTCTTTGTTCTCATTTTATTAATTCATTTTTCATATTAAAGAGTTAGTCTAGTGATTGAAAATGTGTATACTATTTATTGACTTCATGAAATCGAATTCCTTTTAGAGAGGCTGTGTGAAATAAAATTTTATAAATTTTTTAATTCTCATCACTTTTATATCTGAGTGGAATATGAACTTTACAGCTGATTTCTCATTTGTTTTCTTTTCATTGTTCTCAATCTTTTATTTGTTCTCATTTTTCATCTTAAGGAGTTAGTCTAGTGATTCAAAACGTGTATAGTCTTTATTGATTTCATGAATTCGAATATCTTTTAGAGAGGCCGTGTCAAAATAAAATTCTTATAAATTTTCTAATCCTCACCACTTTTATGTCTGAGTGGACTATAGACTTTACATCTGATTTCTCATGTGTTTTCTTTTCTTTGTTCTCATTTTATTAATTCATTTTTCATATTAAATAGTTAGTCTAGTGATTGAAAATGTGTATACTCTTTATTGACTTCATGAAATCGAATTCCTTTTAGAGAGGCTGTGTTAAATAAAATTTTATAAATTTTTTAATCCTCATCACTTTTATATCTGAGTGGAATATGAACTTTACAGTTGATTTCTCATTTGTTTTCTTTTCTTTGTTCTCAATCTTTTATTTGTTCTCATTTTTCATCTCAAGGAGTTAGTCTAGTGATTCAAAACGTGTATAATCTTTATTGATTTCATGAATTCGAATATCTTTTAGAGAGGCCGTGTCAAAATAAAATTCTTATAAATTTTCTAATCCTCACCACTTTTATGTCTGAGTGGACTATAGACTTTACAGCTGATTTCTCATGTGTTTTCTTTTCTTTGTTCTCATTTTATTAATTCATTTTTCATATTAAAGAGTTAGTCTAGTGATTAAAAATGTGTATACTCTTTATTGACTTCATGAAATCGAATTCCTTTTAGAGAGGCTATGTGAAATAAAATTTTATAAATTTTTTAATCCTCATCACTTTTAAATCTGAGTGGAATATGGACTTTACAGTTGATTTCTCATTTGTTTTCTTTTCTTTGTTCTCAATCTTTTATTTGTTCTCATTTTTCATCTTAAGGAGTTAGTCTAGTGATTAAAAACGTGTATAGTCTTTATTGATTTCATGAATTCGAATATCTTTTAGAGAGGCCGTGTCAAAATAAAATTCTTATAAATTTTCTAATCCTCACCACTTTTATGTCTGAGTGGACTATAGACTTTACATCTGATTTCTCATGTGTTTTCTTTTCTTTGTTCTCATTTTATTAATTCATTTTTCATATTAAAGAGTTAGTCTAGTGATTGAAAATGTGTATACTCTTTATTGACTTCATGAAATCGAATTCCTTTTAGAGAGGCTGTGTGAAATAAAATTTTTACAAATTTTTTAATCCTCATCACTTTCATATCTGAGTGGAATATGGACTTTACAGTTGATTTCTCATTTGTTTTCTTTTCTTTGTTCTCAATCTTTTCTTTGTTCTCATTTTATTAATTTATTTTTCATCTTAAGGAGTTAGTCTAGTGATTAAAAACGTGTATAGTCTTTATTGATTTCATGAATTCGAATATCTTTTAGAGAGGCCGTGTCAAAATAAAATTCTTATAAATTTTCTAATCCTCACCACTTTTATGTCTGAGTGGACTATAGACTTTATAGCTGATTTCTCATGTGTTTTCTTTTCTTTGTTCTCATTTTATTAATTCATTTTTCATATTAAAGAGTTAGTCTAGTGATTAAAAATGTGTATACTCTTTATTGACTTCATGAAATCGAATTCCTTTTAGAGAGGCTGTGTGAAATAAAATTTTATAAATTTTTTAATCCTCATCACTTTTATATCTGAGTGGAATATGAATTTTACAGCTGATTTCTCATTTGTTTTCTTTTCTTTGTTCTCAATCTTTTATTTGTTCTCATTTTATTAATTTATTTTTCATCTTAAGGAGTTAGTCTAGTGATTAAAAACGTGTATAGTCTTTATTGATTTCATGAATTCGAATATCTTTTAGAGAGGCCGTGTCAAAATAAAATTCTTATAAATTTTCTAATCCTCACCACTTTTATGTCTGAGTGGACTATAGACTTTACATCTGATTTCTCATGTGTTTTCTTTTCTTTGTTCTCATTTTATTAATTCATTTTTCATATTAAAGAGTTAGTCTAGTGATTGAAAATGTGTATACTATTTATTGACTTCATGAAATCGAATTCCTTTTAGAGAGGCTGTGTGAAATAAAATTTTATAAATTTTTTAATCCTCATCACTTTTATATCTGAGTGGAATATGAACTTTACAGCTGATTTCTCATTTGTTTTCTTTTCTTTGTTCTCAATCTTTTATTTGTTCTCATTTTTCATCTTAAGGAGTTAGTCTAGTGATTCAAAACGTGTATAGTCTTTATTGATTTCATGAATTCGAATATCTTTTAGAGAGGCCGTGTCAAAATAAAATTCTTATAAATTTTCTAATCCTCACCACTTTTATGTCTGAGTGGACTATAGACTTTACAGCTGATTTCTCATGTGTTTTCTTTTCTTTGTTCTCATTTTATTAATTCATTTTTCATATTAAAGAGTTAGTCTAGTGATTAAAAATGTGTATACTCTTTATTGACTTCATGAAATCGAATTCCTTTTAGAGAGGCTGTGTGAAATAAAATTTTATAAATTTTTTAATCCTCATCACTTTTATATCTGAGTGGAATATGAACTTTACAGCTGATTTCTCATTTGTTTTCTTTTCTTTGTTCTCAATCTTTTATTTGTTCTCATTTTATTAATTTATTTTTCATCTTAAGGAGTTAGTCTAGTGATTCAAAACGTGTATAGTCTTTATTGATTTCATGAATTCGAATATCTTTTAGAGAGGCCGTGTCAAAATAAAATTCTTATAAATTTTCTAATCCTCACCACTTTTATGTCTGAGTGGAATATAGACAATCTTTTCTTCTCATTTTATTAATTCATTTTTCATCTTAAAAGAGTTAGTCTAGTGATTAAAAATATGTATATTCTTTATTGACTTTATGAATTCAAATATCTTTTAGAGAGGTCGTGTCAAAATAAAATTCTTATAAATTTTCTAATCCTTATCATGTTTATGTCTGAGCAGAATATAGACTTTACGGTTGATTTCTCATGTGTTTTCTTTTCTTTGTTCTCATTTTATTAATTCATTTTTCATATTAAGGAGTTAGTCTAGTGATTAAAAATGTGTATACTCTTTATTGACTTCATGAATTCGAATTCCTTTTAAAGATGCCGTGTGAAATAAAATTGTTATAAATTTTTTAATCCTCATCACTTTTATATCTGAGTGGAATATGGACTTTACAGTTGATTTCTCGTAGTGTTTTCTTATATTTGTTCTCATTTTATTAATTCATTTTTCATCTTAAGGAGTTAGTCTAGTGATTAAAAATGTGTATACTCTTTATTGACTTCATGAATTCGAATCCCTTTAGAGAGGCCGTGTAAAGTAAAATTCTTATCAATTTTTTAGTCCTCATCACTTTTATATCTAAGTGGAATATACACTTTACAGCTAATTTTCCATGTGTTTTCTTTTCTTTGTTTTCACTTTGTTCTCAATCTTTTCCTTGTTCTCATTTTATTAATTAATTTTTTTATTTTAAGAAGTTAGTCTAGTAATTAAGAATGTGTAAACTCTTCATTGACTTTATGAATTCAAATCCCTTTTAGAAAGGCCGTATGAAATAAAATTTTTATAAATTTTTTAGTCTCAGCATAAATGACATGTATTTGATTGTATCAGAGAGATAATTAATCAAAATGCATATAAGTTGACTTGTACAAACTTAATTATTAAATACATAAATAATTAATTTCTCAGTATGGTCAAAGACATACTATTCGCATCAAGATTAAAAATTCATGAGAATTAATTATTTTTCATTGCCTCTCAAAACTTCAAACTCAAAAAATTGAGGGGTAAATTTTATATGACCTATTTTTTTGTTAGAGAGACACGATTGTGTAGAAGAAAGAAATTTAATCCATTTGTATATATTAGAAGTACATTTACGTTATTGATGCAATTTATATTGAATTTTTGAAAGACTTGCTTGTTTAGAAAGTTTTGAACGTACATTATTTCTTGTAATCAATCATTCTATAATTAGTTGCTTAATTAATTGATAATTCCTTGACATATGTGACATCAATATTCTAGAACATGTTGGAAGTTTCTCTTTGAAAGAGTAAAAATTTGATCTCTCATACTTTTTTCTAGAATGTTTGCTAATGTTTAAGATGACCTAATTAATTAATTAGTGTATGGATTAGAAATCGCTTGACTCTTAACTCCTTCTAAAATTTTGAAACAGTCCATCGTACTTCTTTGACTGGCCATGTATATATATATATAATGAAAAAAATGTGACCAACCATTTACAAATTTATGTATTTATTTTATTTTTGGCAATTTTGAATTAAATTTCGTGTATCTTTATTAATTTATCAGTTTAAATAACCAACATTATTTATGTATGCTCATAGTCATATAGTCATAGTCATAGTGTTTGAATTAAATTTCGTATATTTTTATTAATTTATCTCTTTAAATAACCTACATTATTTATGTATGCTCATAATCATATATAGTCATAGTCATAGTCATAGTGTTTGAATTAAATTTCGTATATTTTTATTAATTTATCTCTTTAAATAACTTATATTATTTATGTATGTTCATAGTCATATATAGGGTACATTTTTCTTTCTTTTTCTTTTTCTTTTTCTGTTTCTGTACTAAATATTTATTTCAACAATAAAATATCTGATACTCCTTTCTCCAATTCAAAGGATTCATACTTAACTACTACTTTATGCAATAACTTACTTCTCATTATTATTAATTTTTTTTGTCTGATTTCAATCTCCGAATCTTAATATATAAAAAAAAAAATCTAATTAATTAAACCAATTGTCATGTTCGTAATTTATCTTTCACTATCATAAATAAACGTGGACACGTGCTAATGATAAGTGATAGAGATCATGAATCTTCATTATTAAACTTAATAATACCCGAAACAAATAGTGTTGATCATATATATACATTTCTTAATCGAAGGAGAAAAAATGACTCAATATGAAAACAATAACATGGAGCACATGATTAAAGTTTCTAAATCCATATGATCATTGAGAATGTAAGACTAGAGTCAGAAATAATTGCTGGTCAAATTTTGTTTGCTATTGAAATTAGTCCTACTTAGATGTAGATAAGTACCCTCTCATATAGGGTCATGTACATGAGCAATCAGTGTTTGACAATGAATTTCCAGCCCCTGCACAGTGATCTAATACTAGATTTGGTAATGAAAAGCTGGCAAATATTGCCATCATGACATTTGTCCAATCAAACTACATATATAGGGCAACATTTTTTCACCTCTTAACTGATTATATAGACTGAAGATGGTGAGGGTCCATATGACGTATAAGATTTAAATCAGCCTTGTACCAAAAAATAAATAAATTAAAAATCAGCCTATGGAAAAATATTATGTATTTCAAGTTTGACTTTGAGGCTTTCAATGTCACTTAATTTGTGTTTGGTGGATGTGATTTGATATCCAAAATGAGTTACATGTTTGTCAAAGCAATAATATTCCATTTTAGCGTAAAACTTAAGACAAAAAAAACAATGAGTCTGTCTAAAGCATCAAACACAATTATATTCTCTTTTTAGCTAGGTAAAGGAATAATTAACTCAGATAAACAAAAAAAAAGTATGGTAATATTAGTTGTACAATATGAAGTTGCATGCACGTGAGATTATCAACAATAACTAAAAATTATAAAGCGATTTTTTATTTTACAAAAACAAATAAGAGAAAAAATAACGATAATTAAATGATTATTTTGTTTTATATATATTAGAATCACTTATTCTCATCATTCTTGAGATATTGAGATAAGAATTGAGTGAAAAAATTATTAAATAAGTGAAGACATTAAAATTGATTTGGTTAAAAAAAAAAAAGTTGAAAAATGCTAAAATTGAGATTTTATGTATATATAAAGCAAGATTTATAAGTTGATAAAAAGAATTATGCTAAGACGTTTATAAATTAGATTAGGTCAATATTTAATAAATTAAATGACATTTCATATGTATGTAATTTTTTTAATCACATATAGAGATATTATTTATATTTTGATTTGAGGGAAGGTCCGGAATTAAACCCATGACTTGGGTGGGAGGAGAGCCTTTGACTCTAGTACCTATGCCACTTGAGAGATATTATTATTAGTGTTATTGTGTATATTTTTGACATTCAATCAATAAAACACATATTACTAGAAGAAGAAAACACCCATATTATTTGACCAAAAAAAAAAAAAAAAAAACCCTTTTGGTATTTATGTCCAAAAAAAAGTAGGTAAATTAAAACTTCGACAATAAATTAAGGTAACATACACTAAAATTAGACTTCGTATGATTAATTTCAATTTGCAAATTCATTTTTTCGTCCATAATTTTCCATCTGATCTTTTAGCCAACTTATTGCAAAGAAAAAGATAAGTATGTATTTAAGATTTTAGAGGAACTCAACACTAGTCAATAGCTGCTTTGACAAGGAACACCTAAAATTCCATCGCAGAAAAAATAAAATAGATAACCCAAAAAACAAGTTCTGTTCCTAGGATTAGCATACTCAAACTAAGACAACTAGTCCTTGTACAATTTTCATTTTTTTTTTCTCTTGAATTATTACAATTGGAGAATAACCCAACATGAACAAGACCAAAAGAAGCATGCATTATCATAATTTCATAACCTATAATCACTTTATTGAAATTATAGTATTGTTTTCATTATCTCAGCCCCACTAATTGGAGGTTAAAGACTTAATTAAAGCTTAAAAATTAGTAATATTATAGGAGAAATAATTGATCGTTTGGACAATAAATTAGTAACTAGTACACATATAATTAAATGTAAGATTTTTATTTATTTATTTATTTTTCATGTCCAAAGAGGCTCCCAAGCAGAGGCCAAGTTGTTGTCATCTATGAAGCAGCTCATATCAACATGTGGTTGAGGCTGAAACTGGTCTTGAGACTGACTCATTTCCATGCAAATCAGGGCAACTAAATTGGCTTGTTGGCTATGCATGTTGACAAGCTCAGCTTGTGCTTTGGCCAATTGTGCTTGTAGCTCGCTAACTTGTTTTTGAAGCTGGCATATTGCTCCTGCACAACCATAAACTGGGTCTCGGATCCTTGCATTTGCTTCATAAACCATGCTGCTTACAGCATCTGCTCTCTGTGATTCTGGAAGTTCCTGAAGATTAATGCAATTGAATTTGTCCTCCATTAGTCAATTAAAGAAAGAATTATTAAGGCTCTGTTTTCTGCATAAAATGTAACACAATGTATGGATGACAATTTAATTTGCCGGGTATTATGTTCAAGTGGTTCAGATCTTTATGTATGATGAGGTCATGATCCGTTATGTTTGGAACGTTTTGGATCAGGTTTGGTTCAAATTGATTGACAAATAATCATAAAAACTACATAGAAGGTTAGAAAATTTTTCGAGATAAGTATGCTTCTAGACAATTTGAATTTTATTTATTTCATCCGATCAGATGGGTCGGTAATGAATGAATTGCCATGCCTAACAGAATTGAAGATTTCCTTTGATTGTGAGACCTAGTTGTTGATGACAAGTGTGGGTACCTAATTTTGACCTTCTACCAAGCCTATTACATGTAATAGAGGGAAAAGAAAAATAAAGTAGAAAAACCTTTTCCTTTTTCCTCTTTTTTTTTTTTTTTTTTTTTGTGCTAAAGGACATGTCCCTTTTCTTTCAAAACAGAGCATGCTGATTCCAATTCATAATTTCATTACACAAAACAAAAAGTATGGCCAATTTTGGTATGTCAAGAAGTTATAGAACAATCAATCATGCTCATCAATTAAAGTGTGCCCTTACTTTTACTTCTACTTTTGACCAAAACCCATGATTTTGTTTCTCCAAAATGTCAAAACGATTTATAAAAAACCAATTATGCTCCCCTGAAGCTGGTATGCAAGACAAACAATGGTGTATGCAGAGAGTGGTTATAATTAGTACCTGCAAGAACTTGATGATGTTGCTGGCTCCAAAGACCCTGTGAGCAATGGTGAATTTGAGTGGATCAGTAGGTGGAAAATAGGGGGCTAAAACACACTTCTCGGCGCATCTCCGCCGGAGGATCTTACAGGCAGCACATGGGCTCAGAACAATAGGTGGAGGAGGAGATGGTGGAGCAATTGGAGAAGATTGAGAAGGTGAAGGAATAGTTGGGGATACAGATTGGGAAGGAGGTGAAGAAGAGGGAGAGGGAGAGTTGGAGATCAACTTGGAAATATTGAGTGGTGCTGGGCATGTACTGGTTTTCCCTTTGAATTCCATTGTCTTGAAATTTCAGAGAGATTGAGAAACGAAGAGAGAGAGAAACAGAGGACTAGAAGGTGACCTGCTTTGAGTGACACAAAAAAGCAGAGGACGTGTATATATAGGGGATGGAATAAAGCCCTTTGGGAAGAAAATGAGGGTTTAAGAATGATTAGCATACGTATTCAAGTTTGAGGTAGATCAAGTCATAGTTTGAAGAAAAATATACTCGGACAAATTACTTTACAAACACTGTTAAAAAAATTACCAACGTATGTAAAGTTTAGTAGGACATGTTCTAGATAAACTCTCCAGCTCTTAAAAGGAAATCAAGTGGGTAGGGTATTGCCACTGCCAAAATTACCAACGTATGCAAAGTATAATAGGACATTTTCTAGATAAACTCTCCAACTCTTAAGGAAATAAAGTAGGTAGGGCATTACCACTGCACTTATTTCGGTCTCAAACTCAAATTCTCAAGTTTTTGTATCTTTTTTAGAGTTTATTTACCGCTAGACTAACTCACTATTAATTGATTTTTTAAAATTTTGGAGTAGTATGCACATTTTTTATTTGGACAAAATTTATGTCACATAAGCATTCCTATTATTTTCTTTTCTTTACGCACAATAACACACTAAATTATTAATTGAATATGATGATAATAATTATATTGAATTAAATACAAAACTTTTAAGGGTTATATTGACTCTATTGAAACTTGATGAACTAAATTGTATTTTCAATAATATTTTTAGAATCAAATTTTATATTCTAACAATTTTTTTTTATCAAAATGTGAATTACATGCTAGTCATTTCATTTCTCTCTCCCCTATATATATATATATATATATATATATTATGTAGCTTTCAATAATCAAGTATCATTCAAAATAAGTGTATTTGGTCATCACTTACTCTAATTGCATTGCCCAATCACATATAGTCTGAGACTTTGGAGCTCAAGGAGCAGATGCTGCAACAGTTCTTCTTGTTTCCCTCCATAATAAAGGACAAATTATATAACTTTTCAATCTCTAGTTTCATGTTCTATTTTTTCCAATGAAAGTTAGTAAAAGTGTTATCATTCTTTTACTTAGAATAAAAAGTAGTTATTTATTTTTTTTGAACCAGATTGATATATTATCATATCTATTTCGATACATGTAATATATATTTTATTTTAAGATAACTTAACATATTATCATTTTATTGATATCAAAATAAAATATCACGATAAATTAAGGGTGCATGTGCATATTATAACCCACTCAAATTATGAGTAAATGAAAAATGTTATATGCTAACACTGTAGAGACATAAACCTTCTTTTTACTAACCAACCACAAGGTCCACAACTACAACGCTAGGTGGCAATTTACTTGAAAGTGACTCAAGCCTAAGACCACAAGAGTCTGAGTAAAGTACAAAAAAAAAATAGGACTTGCTTGATCCCTATTTACTAGTCACCAGTTGGGTGAAGAACCGCTAGGCTCGTGGGAAGCAAGAGCAAGAAAATTAACACATTACAAATTAATAAAAACTATAAAGTCTCAAAGATTGTGACCCATTTTAAAGAAAAAAACAACTTTTTATGTTATTAATTTCCACAATCCCATATGCTACTCTTTCTTCAAGGTGGAAAAAAACACTAAGTCTATAGGTCTATAAGTTTCATCAAGTCTTTCTCCCAAAAAAATGGTGCACTATTCAATTTGATTAAGTCCATCTGTTGCTTAGTCTTATCATGATTCATCTTCAACTTTAATCCTTTCGACCATGAAAATAATAATTCCTTCTCTATTTTATAATTAATTTTAATTAAAAAAATTATCATTTTTCTTTCAAGTGCTATAATGATTTGAATTAGACTTACCAAATTAATTAACAAGGACATTAAGTTTGAATGTACATGGTTGTTAAGAAACCTACCACTTGAGTTCTTCGTAGTTTCAATGATCAAGCCATGGAGGAAGGGTATTTTGCGTGTGGACTTTAGCCTCTTTAAGTTCAAAGATTTTGAAATTTTAATTGCTTGTAAGAAGAAGATAGTTGTAACATTGTGAGCTGGTGCCTCATCTCTAGTCTTAAATTTTGTTATATAAAATTAAGACTAATCTAAGAAGTAACAAGTCACTCTCCCTACTATATATATCTAAATAAACTTATGGGTTAATTATATTACATAAATAAATAAATAAAACCCGGTAATATGTCTTAAAAAAAATATTTATGTGTACGCACTTGAAGTGTTGTGAATATATTAAGCTGAAGTAAAATATTTAACTTAAAACTCAGAGATTTGGAGTGAAATTTTAAGAACACTACTGAAGATTTATTTTTTAGAAATTAACTTTTTTAAAAACTCTTTCTGCCTATAACATCATAACACTATCTATAATTGAATAATTTTACTAAATTTTCTTACTTAAATGCAATTAAATAGTATTTTATATAAAAGTCAACTTAAAAGTAATTAAAGTGGAAAAAGTTGGAAAGCAAAAAGGAAGACACCAAGTCACCAACACTCACTAGAAACATGCTTTGGGAAATTATAATGTTTGATAATTGAAACTAATTAATTAAAGCCACCAACTGAGCACACATCATTTCCCCCAAAACATAATTCAAATTAAGAGATAATAAATTAATTTATAAAATAGTGACCCAAATTTCATTATTAAATAATAATTACTGCAAAGACTACTCCCATTATAATTTTCCACCTTATAGACTAACTAAAAATTTAGAATACCATAATATATCATTGACTTCTTTTTTGGACACACAGTAGGACTCCAAGCCTAATCAAAGCCAAAATTCCGGTTTAGAAACATTCCTAGTGTGTGGAAGGTTCTATTCACTAAATATTCAACTTTGTTTAGCTGTTATGCTTTGTATTTCTCATGGCCAAGCACTGCAATGCATTTGCTCACCTTAATTAATGAGCAAAGCGCGTGGCCTTGTGGGTTGGAATTCTGAATAAAGTTGAGAAAAGCTCGTGGCCTTGTGAGTTGAAATTTTGAATAAACTAAAGATATTACATGTATCTCACTCTCTAGAAAGACATATTATACCTCCATTATTCTTTATCTGAAAATTTTTTGGAGGTCGAAGTTTAGAGTTCCTCTAATGACAGCTATAATTAACATAAATTTACCACAAACTGCATGCTGCGATCTAAGAGACTCGAACTCTCAACCTCTTGAGAAGCATTTCTTGAGTTCGTTTTCTGAAGTGACATACTTATGTCCTATACTAATTTCATGCTCCATGAAAAAAAAAAATTCTTCTTGAGCTCTAAAAACTTATTTTAGTGACAATGTCAAGAAAATTGTTGCTAAATAGTTAAAAAACACGACAACATGTGTGTGACTGTCTGAAAATCAACAACAAATAAACGAGGATAACATTTTAGGTCTTGAGAGAATTTGTTAAATGCAATAAATTCTCATGCAAATCAATCACTAAGATTTGAATTTTAAATTTGATCGTGTTGAATAAAGCAAACCATTTCATTCTAGAGTTTTGTTGGTACAATTTTTTCATTATACTCTATAGTTTCATCAAGAGGACCTTTTAGAAAGAAACGCATGTATCATATGGAAAGCCATAACTATTAGTAGAAGAAAAGGGATCTTAAATAGTTGATTAACGTAAAATTTAATCAAAGAAGCCCAAATATAGTGCCCATATATATAATATAATAAATTCTGAAATAATGTAAAACTGGCCATAAGGAGCATTATATATATATATATATATCCATTTAGAAGTATACGCAAGTGATTCTGATATCCCAACAGTTCAAGCACAAAATTTATGACTGAGAATATACTATTACATATAACTGAGCGTAAATTTAATTTGAAGTTTGAAGAAAAAAAAATATAGCTGAGTAGGGACTGGATTTGAAATTGAAGAAATCTATATGCAAATCAATTCTGGACATAATGAAAAGCTCATACTCTAATCATTCAATATTTAGACCTTCATCATGTACTTTCTTTCAAGTACATTTTTTACGTCATATTCTACAGCTTTCCTAGTGTTTTTTCACAAGAAAATGTTAATTAATGGTTGATACTCTGCAGCATGTAAATGAAAATGCATGGCTGGATAGCACTTATCCTGCTCCAACTCAAACAAAATCAAACTCCCAAATGGGGCATCCTATTTCAGAAGCTACTAGTATTGCCATTTGGTATCTTACTAGAGGTTTCAAACATTGTGGCCTTCAGAGTTCTTTCACACAAAGACAAACTCTGCTAAAAAATAATGCAAACACAGTGTCATACCAGTAAAGGTCGTCTTGTGTGAACAAAAATGGAGGAATTGGCATTTATTGTTGTCAGGTCAAACAATAGAACTTGGCTGGCTCAAACCAATACGATTTTCTCACCTTGTTTCTTTTATAATAAATCTAAGATTTGCTAAGAAAATTTATGCAGTTCCAAGTCACCTTATCTAATTGCAAAGGAAAATAAAATATTGGGATGTGGATGTAGGTTAAAAGGTAGGCCATTAGGGTAGTGTGTATTGGAGACATTGACATATTATAGTTAAAAAGTATTTAACTCTTTATAGGAAAAGGTTTCAAGTGGGTGTAACTTTGGCAACTAATATAGCAAGGCAGGTGTCTCCAATTTTAACAAAGTCCAGATTCTCGTAGTTGAGAAAGTGAAATATTCTGCTTGACCTCTGTTGTCCACTTTATAAATGATAAACACAAAATATCTTAGCATTAAAGCCTCCCAAGGGACGAAAAGGCAAAGATTAAATATGCCTTTAAGTAAACAATTGAAAGAAAAATACCTAAAAGAATAAGGTAAATTATAATTCATAAAGATTTGATAGTATCTAATTAGTGACATCCCATGCCTTTTGAGTCTTCAAAAGTGGCTCAGCTACATTGTTTAAATGAATGAATTTCAAAGCTAAGAAATGGCATGCCATACTCATATCATTCCCCAGTAGGGCAGTTTTATAAGTTATTGGGTTTTCATCCCCATGTAATTACAAATCACAGAAAAGAAATTTAGAATATATATATCATATACATATATAGATAGTGTTTATGGTTCATCTGATAAACCAGGGGGAGAGAGATAGAGAGACTCGCCATTTGTAACTCACTATGGTTTCCAACATTTTTAAGTAACCTGCCCCTTTTACTTTCTTCAGAAGTGAGCTTAAATGATTTCAATTTAAAGTTGATACATATATAAAGCCCATATTCTTGGTTGCAGTTGCTTATAAATGCAACCTTAGACAGTGATTCAAGATTTATATCAGATTACTGGGCCCAAATGGTGAATTATATAACTACTAAGAATCTACAGCGGTAGTTTGTGCACCAAAAGAAACATTCATAATTCTACGTAATAGTGTCATTCTTTTCCTTAAAATTTGAATATGTACCACGTAATTCACACGAATCACATCATTGGCTCTATATGCCTCAAATTTAGGTCACCAAGTCAATATAGTAAAAATCATGTAGATAAACCACAGGAGGAAAAGCAAATTGAACCAAAGTGAAGCTTTTAGATGGTAATGAACTTTAGATTTCATTATGAAAGAGCCATCTACAAGAAGGAAACAGTGATATTGAAGGGGGGCAGGGTTAACATTTCAAAATGCAGTCACAAATCTCGGCAGGAATTAAAAAGTTACAGGCATAAAGAAGTGCATTTACAACAACGTGCTATAGCTAGACAAGTTTGAATGTGTACTAATGAATTTGGAGCAACTATAAATGAGGTCCAGAGTGAACTTTTTCTTTTGAATTTAGAAATTTCCAGTATTGCATGAAGGTGAACTACCTGTATATAAATCAGACTATCCAATCCATGGTGAAACCCCAGGATTCCACTCAGAGCTATTCTATCAATAACAGCATTTGTACTTGTTAATGATCTTCACGCCCTTCAGAGAACTTCTCTTACGGAAATACTCCACTAGGACACTTTCAGTTCTTCATTCTTCTTAAGCATCCCAAATATGAATCTCTTAAGACTACAAAAAAGATGGTTATCCCCAAGAACGTGTGCCGAGCATCGCTAACCTGAACTTCATCTGGTTATTTTCTGCTTCCTTAGTCAATTCAGCGAAGTTTCCATCCTTTACTTGAAGTGGCTATGTTAAATGACCCACCTCTCATGAGACTCACAGCCTCACCATAAAATGAAACAAAGCAAATTGGCCTGTTCACTTAGGCTACATGCTTGTAGACGGACCTGTGTCAGTTTAATGCCAAGTAAGTTTACAAAGTCATCTAATAAAACAGATATCATTAATGGAAATCATTCTTTACCATTTTACACAAAACACATACAACCAAATATCCTTGAAGCTCAATCCCTTTAGCCTTCTCCTCACTGCAAAGCTAGACCACCACAAAAAACCAAAATTTGGGCCATGGTTAGTGGTTGATTAGGGAAATGAAAGATTATATGTACATAACAGAGAGCACCGTATAAACTAATTTTTCATGAAAAGACATTGTGTCTTTTAATCATATACTGATTTTATTGTGGATGGCCATATAAGATTCCATTGCATTTACCAATCGGCAATAGCAAATGATGAGCCAATCTTGTAAAAGCAGTTTCCTGCAATCCAATAGCATTGATATCTCTCTAATATGTCAATGGGTTTCCAAAACAAGCTACAGTCTTATCTAAAAGGTCTGGAAGAATATGAAAATTAAAGCATAGAATGCATAGGCACCAGATAGTGCCTAATTAAACTGAAAAAGGTAAATAGAGAACTATATCATGAAATGAGGGGAGGACTCACTTAAAATCTTTATATGTCATCCTCTCATTGCAAGGCCACCTCTATGACATGAATCAATAACACAGAAAAACATTTCCAGCAACCTGAATGTAAGGAATCATTTGCTGGCTGAAATTGACATTGTCACCAAAATCAAGCAACCTTTGATATGCTTTTTCGCCTCGTCAGGAGCCCATCCATCAGTTTGATATATGTGGATTTATTTAAAGTAATTCCTTTTTGTTTCAGTTCTTCAAAGATTTTCATAGCCTCCTTGTACTTCCCTTGAGAACACAACTCCATGATCTCCTGTGAGTATTTTAAAGAACTTGAATCAGGTTCATCTGAAGTTACATGAGTGCTCATGTCTTGGCTCTTCTCTTTTTTCAAGCATTGGTCATCTGTTTTCCCCATTTCAACCATTTTTGACATGAACTCCTCTGCTTCCTTAAGTTTACCTTCCTCAGTAAGTGAACAAAGAATGGCATTATATGTATAATGGTCAGGCCCTAGTTTCTTTTCTTCCATTTCAGCAAGAAGATCAAATGCATCATCAAATCTCTTTTCTTTGCATAGGCTTGATATCAATATGTTGTATGTAATGGCATCAATGGCCTTCCCTTTTGAGATCCAAGTGTTAAAAATCTTAAGAGCCTTATCAAGCATGCCCTCTTTACAAAGCCCGTTAAGAAGAATGTTACAAGTAATTACATCTGGTTTAAACGAATTCTCCACCATTTTGTTGTGGAATTGAAATGCTTTCTCCATGTCACCCTCCCTGCAGTAGCCATGAATTATTGTGTTGCATGTAGTTACATCAGGGAATATACCACTGGCGATAAGCTCATTTAATTTTTCTATTGCTTGATCAGTTTTCCCAGACTGGCATAGCCCTTCAATTATACAGTTATAGGTGGCAATACTAGGAAAGATCCCCTTCTCCTTCATCTCATCCCAAATCTTCAAAGCTTCATCTGCCTTTTCATCTTTAAAGTATCCTCTGATCAAAGTTCCATAGCTTACCTCATCAAGAATATAACCCCGCTTACCAGAACTTCTAAGCAAATCACATGCCTGTCCAAGCTTCTTCTCCTCACAAAGAGTGTGCAAAATGGTATTGAGTGTAAAACTATCTGTCTTCAACCCTTTCCTAAACATTTCATCCATCATCTCAAATGCTTCTCCCAATCTTCCCACTTTACAGTAACAATTTATCATGGTATTATAAGTAATACAATCAGGAGAAAACCCACTATCTTCCATCTTCCTAATGATAATATTTGCTTCATCAATCTTCCGTTCCTTACAATACCACTTAACCATTATATTGTGAGTCACTGCATTTGGTTTGACTCCTTTTCCATTCATTTCCTCAATCAACTTAAGTGCTTCCATACTATCCCGCCACTCAAAAAACCCATCAATCAAAGTATTATATGTAACCACATCCGGAAACAATTTCAAATTCTCCATGTCATCTCTCAGCCTAATAGCCTCATCAATCTTACCATCATTACACAATCCCCTAATCAAAATATTGTAAGTCCAAACATCAGGTGACATATTATTCTGTGTCATCAACTCAATAACCTCAGCAGCTTCCTTTAACCACCCTAATCGACAATATCCACAAACCAAAATATTATATGTGTTCCTATTCGGCAACAAGCCTCTCTGCTTCATGTCGGATAACAGATCCCTCACCTGATTTAACAGACCCCTCTTACAAAGCACGTCCAATATAGTGTTATAAGTCACATTGTCAGGCAAACATCCAAACTCACCCATCTGGTTTATTATTTCAATAGCTTCCTTAAACTTATTCTCCACACAATACCCATATATAAATATGTTAAACATGTTGGCATTTGGCTTTACCCCAAGTTTGATAGCATCCCTAAAGATTTCTCTAGACAACAAAATAGAATGCGAAGATGGGTATCTTACCAAAGCATTGAGAAGAGTATTGCAGGTTAGCAAATTCGGGATAAATCCCAGCCGCTTCATTTTCTTGAAAATCTGTGCAGCAAGATGGGGCCGACCAGCTTGAACATAAGCCCCAATTGAGGTATCTAGAAGCGGTTTTGATGGGCGTGGCAGTTGTCGATTGGGTCGGATAATCAAGCTGTGTAGTTCGTGGTGGCGATCGGAGGAAATGAAGTTGAAAAGAAGGGACTTGGCATCGGAAAACTTGTTGTGGCCGAAGAGAGAAGGGAGTACAGTGAGGAGAGGTTTTGGGCTACGGGAAAGAGTACTGGGTGTGTGAGTCTGCAGCCATTTGAAGAAGGAGAGAAGGGTAATGGGACGAGAAGATAAAGTTTTGGAAGAGAGGATAGAGAGGACTAAGGAGAGATTGAGGTGTGGGATATAGGGCTTAAGCTTATCAAGGGCGGTTTTTTCTGATGTGAGAATAGTGGTTATGGTCTGAACGAGTTGAGTGTCCGTCAATGGTGGACTTGGAAAGGAGGAGGTTTCTCTGCTCATGTTCAATCTCTCACTTTCCCTCTCTCAAATAAGGGTTGACGATTGGCCGCTGGCTCAGCTGAGAAAAGAAGACGAAGCCAATGAAACAAAAAAAAAAAAAAAAACTTTCCCTTCCTCTATGAAGTACAAATTCCAAAACCACAGTTCTCTTAGAAATTCATTGCCGCCAAAAGAGAAAAGAACGACGAACGAAGCTGTTTAGCTAATCTATGCTTCTCCCCAAGCATCATTGTGTTGAGACATACATAACGTAGTGTTTGTTTCATCAGCTTTCCTTGTCCAGTGTTGTGCTTCATCTCCTCTCCTACTTTGCTGATGGGTTTAGTTTAGTATAGCCCACCTCAAAATTACAAGTCCCCGTTCTGTATCAATAGTTGTAACTGGGCCTCCACTCCATTTTAATTTCTTGCCAAAGCCCTCCCTCTACATTAACGATTCACCATCTGTTGCAAATTCAGGTCCATTAAAGCAGTAGGTCTCCCAGGCCCACATCAGGTTCATCAATGAGCATGATAGCATGAGACTGTAGCAGATTCCGTGAGATCATTCCTGGCACATTTGAAGGAAACAATAAATTTTTTTCATACCTTAACAATTATTAGAAGAAGAACAAATATTGTTGATCGTATCAAGAAGGAAGAAAGGCACTTGTTAGTGTATAAAATGGTGAGGGTGTACGTCCCGAGTAGGTGGACTAAGTAGAAAGGGGGAGTATGAGAGATTGAGAAGAGACCTTTGTTGTGTACAAAATCAAATCCAAAATACTTGCCAATCGAATGAGGCCATTATTTCACAAAATTGTGTCTCCCTTTCAATCTGCTTTTGTTCTAGCTCAATGGATAGCAGATAATACACTTATGGCACAAGAAATTATTCATTCCTTCAAAAAAAAATAAAAAAATTGACATGATGAAAGTGTATGATCGTTTAAGTTGGTCTTTCATCCTCAAGGTCTTAGAACTCTTGGGTTTTAACAGTATTTACAGTACTTGGATCAAACTGTCTCATTCTGAGTGTTTATCAATGGCAGCCATTATGGTAAACTGGAAATGTCTCAAGGCATCCGGCAAGGAGAACCTATTTCCCCGTATCTCTTTATCCTTTTCTCAGGAGTACTTTCACGTTTATTCTTACGTGCTGACGAAAAGAAAAAAGTTCATGGAATCAAAATTTGTCAAAATGCAAAACCTTGTTCATATCCCATGTTTGCGGATGACTTAATGGTTTTTTGTTGAGCCAGTGTACAGGAGATTGCAGTTGTTAAGTCAATTTTTGTACGCGAAATGGTCAGATCAAAACATCAATCAAGAAAAATCAGGTGCATTTTTCTCTGCTAACACACCTACAAGTATTAGATTGGATCTTTGCAATTTGCTGGGAGTTAAAAAACTATCAAGATGCATAGTATATAGGCAATCCTTTATTTTTAAGTAGAAGAAGAAAGCGAAATTTCAACTTCCTTAAAGAAGAGTGTAAAAGAGACTTGCAAGTTGGAACAGTAAATTGCTTTCATGGGCAGTGAGGACAACTCTTGTTAAAACAGTAGTTCAGGCTATACCGTCATACAATATGGCATCTTTCAAAATTCGATAAGCAGTTTGATTAACAAATATATCTGGTGGGAGTAGGGGAAGATTAATAGTTTATGGGGAACTTGAAGTAATTGGCATCCAGACCCAATGAGAAGAAAACAAACATGGTAATGAACAAAATAATTATTTCTTTAGCAGTATATCTATTTCCTTCCCCTTTCCTCTCCATTAATACAAATGAAGCATCAGCAATCCAAGCATAATTAACCTAACTAATTTATTTGCACAAAAAAAAATGATGTACATTAAGTGGTTTCACAGATACCCAAAAGTTTACATTCAAATAGAAGCATAAGATGTTCTTGAATTGAACAACCCCAACAAAATAAAACCACAAGGAAGCTTGCATGAAGATATTATTCAGTGCCTATGTGAATAAAAAAGTTACAATTATCATAAACTTTCATCGAATTTAAAATCTCAAACAGGTCAACCACGCTGTTTAATGAAATAGCCAGCTGTTAACCTACAGATAGCTCAATAATGCAATCGTTATCACATCTATTCTCCCATCATCTGCATAATAAGAATCATTGTTAGCACCCATCAAGTCTTTCATTCGTAAGATGAAGCCACTACCACCAGTCTAATCCTAGAATTATATAACCAGTGTCATTATTACAATAAGGCAATGATAGTTACCTTGAATATATCTCCAAACATCCCCTGCAGCGGATTACTTCTCCGTACTCCATAGAACTTCTCTGCAATGTCATCTAGCATCTAAACCACAATGTCAAATGCCACAAATGGTTTAAAATACATTAGGAAATAGAATTAAATGAAGAACTCAGTGACAGCATCAGGCCAACCAAACCATGCATAGCATTGGAAATTTTTGCTTCATGTTCAAGGGAAAAAAAGAAAAAAAATCAGAAAATTGCTTCATTCGTCAATCTGACCTCATTCAATGCAGGTTCTCTGTCTATACTTGACTTGTAATTTACTCTCAACATATTAAAGAGAGGTAAAGAATCTCGCTGCAACCTGCATGAAAAAGAAAAAAATGTTAGGATAATTAATTTGTCAATAGCATAACTGAGCTTTCATGTAAGGAACTCTACCTCTAAAAAATAACATGAAAGAAATTGGTACCTTAGGGCTGAGCAATTAATATTGTATTCATAGCTAGAGTATAAAGAAATTACTTAAATGCTGATAAAAATCTGAATGAGTTACAAAATCTCATTCAGCTACATCTACTTTATTCAAACAGACCTTACAAGCAAAAAACAGTTTACTGGACAAAAAGAATCAGGAAAGGGTTAAAAAGCGTAGAGAACATCTGATCAGCCATCACAATGCAAAACAATGAAATCCTAAGGAGATTTACCTTTTTAACCAAACATTCACATACAGTATATTAGTAAGAAAAAAACTACAATTTCCAGTACATCCAGTAAATCTGAATATCAACTTTATTAAGAAAAAAACTACAATTTCCAGTACATTCAGTAAATCTGAATATCAACTTTATTACTTCTTTTCATCAAAAGGTGGTCGTAGCCTCGTAGGTTCACGACTCAATACTGAATAAAATGAAAAGGAGACAAGCATTGGATATTCTTCACTTCTCACTTTCATGCATATCTATATTTCCAAGGTAACTAATTTTAGTTGTCTATTTTCATTTTCTTCTAGTCTTATTAAAGGGAGATCAAGTGCAACAAGGATGTCAGCAATTTCAAATGTTATTGCAAGTTATGCAGTTTTTTTTTTGCAAATGAAGTGTATTTTAGTCTGTAACCTTGATACACATGCTGATACTCTACCACAATGCCACTTGCATTAATGGAAAATGTCCTTCCTCTAATCTGGGGCATAATGTTGCTAAGTTGATAAAAGCAAATTATATATGACTTACGTTTGCAAAAGATAAATGATAAACGTGATTAAATCAGTCTTAGGAAACTCGAGCTCTGCGGCTTCCACTTGCTTCTTTAACTCCTCCATTAGTTGGTTAGCATCTCTCAAATTACCAAAAGATAAATACCTATCATGCAAAAGACAAATAGTATTAAGTTTGAAACCTTCTATATTAGCATTATAGACAAGAAGCATTAACAGAGGGAAAACAAGGTTTGAGAAGCAGCAAGTTTATAGATGTTGTCATAATAGTGGACGTAATATGCCATTAAAAACTTGGCATTAAACATTTTGATGATCCCTTATTGATGATGGCAAAGTGACGCAGAACTTAATCACAGAAAGAAAGATAACCCTGGAGCTTATAATATAACAGTGCAGTTGGCAAAAAAAGAACCCTCTCTGTATAATGTATGCTGCAAATTGTTTGTGTATAAGAAAAACGGGCTGCAACAGTAGAGCTGCAGCTAATTTCGGGGGCTGAAGAGTTCAAATGAAATCTGGGTACCAATCTTCACTCCAAGCTATAGCTAGCGTCTATCCATGTCAAAAATCAATTTCAACAATATAACCAATAAAAAATTACCAGCATAACATATTTACCATAAAACTGAGCGAGCAATAGCCAAATCATCTTCACCAGGATAACACTGCAAATCAAAAGCACCTAAATTGAACTCTCTAGAAAACCTCAAAGAAGAAGACAGAGGAATAAACAATTAAGTTCTTGAAGCGCCTAATAATATGACAGAAACTTATATCAATAGAAGTAAGGTATCTCTGGATATGCACTAGTTTTATCAGGACCACAATAGATGATATTGTTTAGCAAACCTTGCAGATGAAAACTAAGGAGGCTAACCTTGCCCATAAAGTTTACCAGGGTAGAAGCAAACTTCTGCAGATTGTTTCCTCTAACAAAATGATATGATACCCTAGCCATATCCTGCAAGTAAGCAGTTCATTAAGTCACATGATATCTGAAGACATAATGAGAACCACTTAACGCTCCATGCCATACTTAAGTTGTTTGATAACTGTTTAGCCAAAACAAAAAAAATCAGAATAGTTTCAAGAAGTGTAGCAAAGGATGAAGCCATCACATAGAATAATTCAAAGATACATAATCTGCTCCAAATGGCCCTAGGCCACAAGATACAATCCAATCTTTATTTGAACACCTAGTTATTGTGTAGAGACCTGGTTGTAGTAGGAAAGTCAAGTTCCTATTACTTTCAGCTGAAGGAAAAGAGTAAGAAATTTCATAAATACAGCTGCCGTACTCAAGCAATTAGCATTCTTTGATGAAGAGAATATGAGTATTATGTGTAAAAGCATTTGTTCCAAGCGTGTTCTCTCTGTTCTTTTTCTTCTTTCTTATGCTGCTATAGTGCTCAGCGGGTTCAACAGCTGCGGGAGTAGCTCCTAAGTCCTAACTTCTCTCTTTCTTCTTTTTTGCCACTGTCAACGACTTCTCTTGCCTAATTAACTCTCTAATACCCTTAAAATATTCCTTGCCAATTGACACACGAAACTCAAAGCCAAAGCCCTCCAAAGCCCAAAGTTTTCTGCTGCCTAGAAATTTCACTATTTCAGCAAGCAAAATGCGCAATTTCATCCCTTATATTCCTTGAAACCATCAACTTACCTAATCCTGATTTACTAAATTCAATCTATGAACTCTAAAGCCTCCCCCTATAAGTTATAAACCTAACTCCTTGAAATAGAACTATAAAGTCCATTATATAGCGTCTCAAGGCAACAACTAAAAGCCTTTCGTACGACACATCCATAAGAGCGAGAATGCGATAAGTCTTTAAACACAGATTTAGCTTCTCTAAAATGCACCTTGCAATTTAGACTATAAAGTGCATCTATCCTGACAATTGATAGAAATATCAATGTTGTGGATTTGCACATGGGATGGGATGTTGGATTTCTAGTCAACTCAACTAAACCTCAAACCCAAACTGGTTGGGGTCGGGTACATGAATCCTTTTCCTCCTTTCGGATAGATCCAATGCATCATTTTCGATGATGACCACAACAATCATAGGTTGGGTTGGTAATTGTAGATACATCTCATATTGGATAGAATGGTGGAGCAGAAACCAAAGGACAGAAAGCCTGATACTTATGTTTACAATGAGAGTCGTCAATGTTGTTTGCTAAAAGTACCTGGATACATAAGAATGCCTCAACATTATTACAGGATGTATCTAACCAAGAAACAAGTGCAAAATGGAGGACACTTCCTTTAATATATGATGTGATCTCACATATCTGAATAATATCCTATAATCAAACTGAACAAGAAAAAAGGTCAATTTTGAAGTTGTGGAGAACACAATAGAATGTTCATGTTGCCATCAAATATCTATCGGAATTTAGCACTTAAGCACAATATGGTGTATCATTCAACAATAGTCTTCGCGTTTAGTTTTATATTTCATCTATATTAGAGGATTGCTTAACAATAGTTTGCTTGGCTGCCTGTTCACTTACTTTTTGTTAGTGCATAAGAAAACTGAATAGTATTAGCAACCCAATCCTCTTCACTCAAACAAACAAAGATGAGGAAAAACTCACAAACTTTCAAAGAAAATCATGAAACAAACTTTAAAGTGCACTGATTCCAGAGAGCAGCAATGACCATATAAGTTAAGCCTAATTATCAAACATACGGCACATACCACCTCAGGAGATTCAGAATAGATGTATTCAGCTAGCATAACATGCAGTTCACGAGATCCACTTTTGAGTGCTCCAAATTCCGCGGACCATCTAAATATAGGATAAAAAAGAAGAAGCAAATCATTGAAAAGTAGCCAGGACTTTGTTGACTCTATAAGATGCTTAACACACAGAATCAAATTATGCAGTAAAAATGCAGAGACAGAATTGAAATGGAAGGAAAAAGGACAACCAGGGAGATGTAAATCACTAAAGGACATGAAAGCCATGTATGAATTTCTTCCAGATCATTATTTCCTGCAGATTCAACTACTGAAAACCCAAAACAAGAACTTCACCACCAAAAAGGAAACTAATAATTCTTAAGTACACCCTTTTCTAACTATATTTCTTTAATAATTACAAAATCCACTCTTGGAAACCTAAACATCATAGGACAAGCCAAAAGCCTTTGCACACATACACTACCTTCCATAATGTCCTTTTATCTAAGTATATTTTGGCTCTAGTTTGATTAAATTCTCCCATCTTTCCCCCTTCACTAATTCTACCTTCCATATATTTACTTCACCCATCCTGTCCTAGTTTGATCCCATACTCCATTGCCTACTAACTTTCACTCTTTCCATCTCTCTACTCTCTCCAATAAGACAACAATGATAATAAGCCATAATCCCAAATAATTGGGGTCAGCTATATGGGTACTTAGAAAACTTGTAAGTGCATGATTCACATGGATTCTCTACTGTCCAAATATGCAAATCACAAATATATTGGAGTCCTACAAACAAGCATAACTTAAATCTGCATGCAATCTTTTGCTGAATTCCATGTGAAAATAACAAAATTCCCTTCCAATTGTTAATTAAAAAGATCACAACAATGAAATAGAAACAGAATAAAACAATCATGGGTATTTGACGGCAACTTTGCTCAATAAGAAAATGCACGAAAACCACATTGTTGATACATAAATGTCTTTTGTAACCCAAGAAACATCAAGTGCATAATGTCTCACTTAATAGCAGCCTTTAAGAATGAGGAGCATCCTTCCACACGTATTTTTGAAGCCCCAAGAGCCTCAGAAAGCTTTTGCACATCATCATCATCTCCCAAGTGTTGTGGCACAGGAATTTGAGGAAAGTTCAGGTATATTTGCCTGACACGGTCTAAATAGATATTTTCCATGATCAGAAAAGAAACCATGCCTTGGAAATGGTATAGAAAACAAAAACCATATATGTGCATAAAATATTTGAGGCAATGAAGTCCAGTCAGCTTAGAATATCCCCATGCAATTGAATAAAAAAGTAAGAAACGAAAACAAATCAAGGGAGCATAATAACCATGCATATCATATTGGAAGCCAGAACAAAAAAGGCTGACAAGAATTAAAAATTGCAGCACAAGATAAGAACAGACCAAGGGCTTCATCGTCATAGGGAATCTTTCCCTTCACTAGTGTCTCCACAAATAGCAAAGCAAGCTCTGCACCACAAGTAACCTGAGATGGAGAACAACTAAACTTTCATTATACACTTATTATGTAATGTCAATTTTTTCTCACCAGAGATAAAGCAATAAAGATAAAGCCCACATAGGCATGCATCCAAGAATGGTTAACTACAGGCGTAGCCTTTTTAGAAGCTTGAGTTTCATATCCTGCCAATAAAAACTTGACATATTTGAACATCAAGCTCATTTAGCATGCACCACATAATCCAGTTTATGTACAATCAGATTTTTGTTAAGATAAAACTCATGCAAAGATGTGAGAAGTAACAATACATGCAGATGTGTGACTGCCAAAGAACAGATGACAGCATGCTTTGGGACAAACACAAGCATTGGTATTCTCAAATTACCAACTGGTCAGAGGCAAACAACCAAGTATCAAGTGAGGAGAACAGAAACGTACTAACGTCAATCGATCCTCCTCAAATCCACTCACATGCAGATAATCAGATCCCATCAAAGAAATAACTGTCTAAAAATCATTAGGATGACAAATGTCCATCTACACACAAACCCACCTGCTCATGTTTTAATTGGAGGCATGCTCCTGATTTGAGGATATCCAAAGCTTCAGAATACCTCTGAGCAGATATATATCTGCAATAAAGCATGCATGTCTCATCATAGTGCATACCTTTATTTCATAAGTGTAAAAGATAGATGAAATGAAATGGAAATTATCAACAGTCAATCTGACAGTTCTTATGGATCTCATCAAGAACATGTTAATATCATGCTATGGGGTAACATTTTATCAGCTATCAAAAGGAAAACTAATTAACATGTAACTATCATTAATTTGACTGCCCTCATGAATATTTATATTTATATATATATAAAAAACAGCATTTCACTAGAAAATAGTAGCAATGTTGCTCGGATTTACTCTTTTCTTGAAGAACACTTGATTAATATTTGAGTGATAGAAAGAAATTTGCATACCTTGCACTGATAGATTTATACATTTGTTGAGCTCCATAGTGATTTCCTTCATTTACAACTTTTTCCAATTTCTCAATATTCTGCATTTGATGTCAAAAATAAATAAATGAAAGAAACTAGCAAAATGATTTATAAACAGTAAGAGAGCTTTCTGGAATACGAATTTCTCAAACTAGCAGTATAACTTAAAATCTGTTTCATTTCTAAGAAGTACACATGCATCAAAACGAAACATTTGTTACTCCAATTTCTGATAAATTAATAAAAATGTTTGGGTTTATTATAAATACGGACTTGTTCAATTTCTTAAGGATGAAACACAATAGAGTCTGTAACTCAATCCCTTCATATCATATTCTGAAAAGTAGTTATTAAACAAATCTACCAACAAAAACAAAACTTCAAACTAATACGAAATTGAATGCCACAAAACCATTAGAAAATTTAAATCAAAGGCCTTCTCAAATTTCGGCCTTTCAGCATGAAGTTAATGTAATCATTTTTTGTGCTTTATTCCCTAGTCCTAAATTTTCCCGGCAACAGGAAAATTCATGATCTTTCCCCAAAAAACAAATGCTTGAGAATGAGGATTATACCTCTTCAGCTGGAGGCAGTGCGCCTCTTTTGGGTCTCTCCCGCGACATATGTGTTCGTTGCTTTCAGATAGCTGCTTCAATTGCAGAGATCTCGTTTCATGCGGTTGCCTCCTTTTGTCTCGTTTTAGCTTATTCGCCTGTTTTGTTCCCTTTCTCTCTTTTTTTTTTTTTTTTTTTTTTGACAAGTTAATTAAGACGCAATAATAAAAATATTTATAATCTCATTGTTTTGATATGTGACATATTTCATATCATTTTTTAAAAAAATTTCATAACCGTGTTAATTCAATAAGGTTTCATTTTTTATATATAATAATATATATATTTTTTTTTATGAATAGGTTATATACATTTTTAATTTTTTGTAAAATAAGAATATCTTAATAAAATATAATAGTAAAGAAATTATATTTTTGTGTTAAAATAAAAATAAAAATTTTGAAATAGATAATTACTAGAAGAATCTCTAGTCACGACACAGTCCGGACTAATAGGAAAAATCCAGGAAACAAAAGAAAAAGAGTAGGTTAAATCTATAGCTTATATTTTTTTATTTAAAAAAAAAAAAACATTTTCACAAAATACTACAAATGAGAAATAAAATATTTTTTTTCCTAATACTAATTGCAAATAAGGGATAGCTTAGGGGCGAAATGGAAATGGAGAATAGTTTTCTCCTCAGTAAGGAGCGCCCATTACAATTGCCACAGAGCAATGCGTACAGCAGTAGCAGAAGCAGAAGCGGCGCTACGACCAAATCTTTCTTTGGCTCAATGTTTTTCCGGCGATTCTAACAGCTTCGTGCATAGATCGGAATCTGATTGTCTTGGCCGGCCCTGATAAAGTCAGGTAAGAGGATTGGAACATTGATTTTTATTTCCAGTTCAAAAATCACAGGGAGTTAGCTAGTTATGGCAACCTTGCTTTGGGATGATTATGTTTGTTGTCATAGGGCCTTCAAGCACTAGAAAAATAGTGGTAAAGGCTTGAAATTGCTTAATAGTCTGAACTTTACTAAAAAAAATTATATTTTTGAGAAAAGGATTTGGAAACTAGCTTGTCAAGTAGTTGCACTGAGAAAGACTATTCCATGGAATGATTTAGTGTTTCTCTAGGTGAGTTTGAGGTCAATTAAACGCAAACAAAGATGGGCCATGCAACAGCGTATTTTTAGTAGCAAGTTTTAAGCAAGAACTAAATTTGTTTCAATGTATCATTTCGATTAGTCCAGAAATAAAAACAATTCGGGTAACAGTATAGAAACGGCATGAAAATACTAATTTTTGTAAAAAAACAATGAAATATATAATAAAACACATATCATGATTAATTTAGTATATAAAATATTATTAAAAGTAAAAATTTTGACATAAATATACATATTGAAAAAAAATATCAAATTATAATCGCATTCAACCAATAGTGGGATAGCTAGCAGATGCATATCTAAAATATTAAAATTGTTTAAAAAAAAATTAATAATATTACTCAACCCATATTTACTAAAATTTTATTTTGAACCAATATATAAATGGCCTGAAATTTAATATTAGCCTTCACTAAGTTAAACTAAATTAATACAAAATATTTGTTAAAAAAAATAAATAAAAGACCAAGAGATGTAACATACGTAAAATCCTAAAAAGAATTATCCTTACTAAATTATACCATCTGAACATCATATGAGATTAAAAAAAATAACAATTAAAATCCTAAAATATAAAGAGAGCTGGAGCTGGAGCTGGAATTTTGATTTTCAAATCTTGAAAATGTCCTGTTTGTGTCAACTTGTTTCATGTGAAAACAGTAGAAACGACTCTGTTTTGTGAGAAAATGGTGAAAACGACAATGTTTTGACTGAAACATTATGGTTGTGTTTCTATAAGTGAGTTTCTTTTTAGGTAGTGTGAAAATAGAAACGTTTCGACACGAATTTTTAAAACTTAAAACTTTTAAGTGGCCTTGCTTGCAACCTATAGAGTTGAAAGTGGAAACCCGTGTTATGTTTGTCATAAGTGGTTATTTGTTGCTGAAGTGAACTGATGAAATGTTTGTTTTGAACTGTTAGGTTCTGAAATTGTTATATTATTGTTAAGATATGAATCGATTGGCTGCCATTTTTTCTGGGAATTACACAAGATTTTGTATTCATTAGTTCTTGTTATTGCTTAGAAGAATTTCCTCAGGTCCATGCTCTATCCTTTGCATGTTATGAGTGATTTCTTACTGGGTGGTAGCTCACTCCTTTCTTCCACGTACAGATCAGGAAGTATGACATATTGACATGTCCAAACTTTGGGTTTTGGAGCCTGTGAGAGAACGGTCTCTCTAAGGTATAGTTTAGGAATGTATTGAAGTTGTTGCTTTTGCTATCAGTGGAGATATATTATCTGTTTATGTTGAAAAGGTAAGTATTGCTGGAAGATGTATTCTGTGGGTTCATGAACTATATGTCAATAAGTTAATGACTTAATGTCTATCTTATATATGGTTGAGCCAATGTGTATTGTTTAACCCTTCGCCCAGTTGTTTCTGTGTTGGTGGTGTAACAGTTTTGTTGTGTTTCCTACAAAACTTTTGCCACTCGTTACTATGTTATGCTATTTAAAATTGTAAACTATGCAGTACCTCAAAAAAATTGTGATATGTGATGCAGTAAAAGTAAAGTAATATTGAAAGAAGGGAAAAATTAGGAAATGAGCCCAAAGGCGTTGCAGACAGCTAAGGTGTATCGCACCCTTCTCAAAGCTGTCAATAAACACATTGGAAAGGAAGAGAGCAAGAGGCCTTTCAGAGAATATGTAACTGAAGAGTTCCGCAAGAACAGCAATCTCTCTGTTGTTGACTCTGTGCAACAGAAAGTTAAGCTTGCCCAAGATTACACTTTTCTGCTTAATAGTGTGCACCATCACAAGGTACTGCTCTCTTTCTAATGCTTTTCTTTTTATGACTTTTCTTCCTTGCATGTTAGAAATTTGATTCCAAACAAATTCAGTTTGGTTGAACACATTTTTAAATTGACTCATTCAGTTAAAATAGAATTAGTTAAATGTCAACAGTTTGAATTGAAGTACAAACTACATTATAGTTAGTGCGATTTAAATTAGGGGAAAAAAATTTAACGTGTAGGAAGGTTGCAGCCATGGCATCATCAATTGGTTACTACCGAAACAGTGGCAATTCTTACTTATGCTGTATCTTTCTGACTGATGATGTCTAACAGATTGTATTTGTTCATAAATTAATTGTCTTAGAATTTAGAAGACACATTATCATGCATCCATGCTATATCCATCTGATAATCTAATTGATTTATAATCATTGTGCAGGATTTACTGTTCTCTTACAATATTGCTGTGGATAGGTCGGATGAAATGAAAAGGATTCTCGGAAAATCTGCTGCAAGTGTGGGTCTTCAGCTTCCTGAGGTTTATCAGCCATGACAGTTGGTGGTATCTTCTGTCTACTGGATAATGGCTAATAAATCTCTTTATTGCAATGCTGATATTGGGAACTGGATTGAAGCATTCAATCCCTATCATGCAATCTCATTGTTAATTGCCAACCTAGTTTCTTGAGGTTCAACAGTTTTGCTTGAGGCAGCTGGTGAAAAAATCACATTCGCTAGTAGAGAAAAGTGTATTTTGACAGCATGTGCTTATTGTGTTTCTTACTTTCCTGTATAAAAACTAGCAAACCTGCTGGTTCTCATGGTGCCATGTCACCTTTTTCAAATAACCATTCTTAATGCTCACTAGGGTTAATCGAAGTATCACCCTTTTTTCTTTTGGGACCTAAAGAAATTAAAATCAGGAATTTCATTTTGCATTTAGAAGATGTCTGAAAAAGAAGTATGAACTAACCACTTCCTTTGTTTATATTTATGTTTACATTATGTTAGAGATTATGCAAGAAATCTTGTGATGCCATGTAGTGGAACATGTGGCAGAGCTGCTTAGCAGACCTAATGCAGTGAAACAGAAGAAGATTATATTAAAGCAACTATGTTTTAGGATCATCACCTGAATGAGCTATTTTTCCCCAATCATCGTTATTCTCTTTTCCTTCTGTCCAATGCCATAAATTTTATGACAACCAGGTCAATCATATTGATCCTGAAATTTGATCAGACATTATGATGAATGGACAAGATTGATTAGCTTGCATGGCGCAACAGAAGTCCTGGAGTGTACTTACTACATTGTAATTTACGTGTTTTTCCTCTTTTAAAATCTAGTCAAAGGGACAGCATAACAAACGTGGCAAGCTACTACGTACGTGTCACCCCAATACGCCCTTAGTTGTGACACATGTATCTTTTCCAACTTATTTCTGTTGCTCTTCTTTCTTTCTCTCTGTCTTTCTCTTATAGTGAGGAAAAGGGAAAAGTGATCTTAGTCCTTGTAAATTTGCAGGTTATTTCATTGAAAAAGAGAAAAGAAAGATCAAGCAGCTAAAACCACAAGCACAGCAACACTGTAATCATGGGCTCAGAGACGTTCTTGGAAGTGATACTAGCAATACTGATACCTCCTGTTGGTGTCTTCCTTCGTTATGGTTGTGGAGTAATAATTCTCTCTCAAACAAATTTCCAAATTTCTCTTACTTTATGTCTTATTTTCTTTGGGTTTTCTTCTTCAAATAAATTTGAAGAGAAATGTTGGAAATACAGGTGGAGTTCTGGATAGCTCTGTTGCTGACTTTACTGGGATACATACCGGGGATTATTTATGCCATTTACGTCTTGGTTGGATAGCATATGGAGGAAGAGAAGGATGATGCATGATAATCTCGATTTTGATGTTTAAATTGGAGTAAGACAAATTTGAAAAGAAAAGAAAAAAAAAGTTAGATGTTGTTGTTGTTTGTTTGTTTGTCTTTTATTTTAGAAAATGTGTATCTTTGTTTGTCCTTGGTATGATCTTTGGTTTTAATCCTAGGATGTCTTACTTTAACTTTATACTAATTTTGATTTGTGGATGTGTTTTTGCTAATGGAAGTAATCTTGTCAATCTCTAGTTAGTGGAACCCCCGTGTTTGGCATTTGCAAACTGAGTTTATGATTAATTTAAATCAAATTGCAATTTGCATCAGCATTTGACCAGAAAATCAGATGGTCGTCTTAAAGTTTTTACTATTTTAAATATTTATTTATGTAAAAAAATAATAATTAAATTCTTACACTTTAACATATTTTTAATTTAAATTAAAAAATAAACAAGACTTTGAAATTTTTTTTTAGGTTATTTTATTTATATTTTAAATTACAGTCATATTTTTAATATAAAATGCATTATAATAAATAAAATATTATTAAAGAATAATTTATTTGAAAATGTGGAGATATGTATGTTTATATATATATATATATATACATATATATTTGGTAAAGGATATATGTCTTTAATATGCAAATATATCGTTATCATAAAAACATGATTTATATATTGTCAATTCGAATTCTGAATTAGCTAGTAATGTGTGTCATCAATTTTATCGGTAATTGTGTTAATTAACAGTTATAAAACAACTTTTTTTTTAATTAATCAAGTTTTATCCTTATTTAAAAATAAAAAATAAAAAAAGTTTATCCCCATTTTGACATTAATTAATTTTGGCACGAAGGAATGTTAAAAGGTCAGCTTAGACATTTTAGGTATTAGAAAAACCAAGTACTCGAAAGGAAAGTCATATAAATATAATTTTAATATTTTTACAGATTTTTTGTATCGGTGTTCATAAAATATTTGTTAAGGTAATAAATATAAAAAATTTGTATTATTAATTATAATCGTTGATTATGATTTTAGTGTTGTGTAATAAATAATATTTTTATTTTTAAAATATTTTAAATTTTAAAGTCTATATTTATTGTATCTTATCAAATATCTTGAACGTGAAAAAAATTTATTAATTGAATGATGAGAAAAAAAGAGACAAACTTGAATTGAATTCCTAAGTGATACAAATCATTTTCTCCTCTGGTCACAACTTCCAAAATGATAGATGAAGCAACTAATTAATAAAGAATACATCTTGATTTTAGCGAAGGATCTTGTTCACTCAAACAAAGCGAGAAAAACTTATAAGAGTGATTTTATCAAGTAACTTTTACAATGGATCAATAAATTCAATGTCGTTTGAATAAATTCAATGTCATGTGATAATGTGATGAGTTTGAATTAATTATGGACCGCTGAGTGAAACAATATATAATACGAGAGAAACTCAAACATACATTTGCATTCTTTTAGTACGTGTCACTGGGAAAAACAGTAAATGTTCTATACACAAATTTTTTAATACTAAACCAAATAAGCTCATAAATAACATACACTCCCATTTATCAAACTCTTTATTTTTCTTACTCTCTCTTTCTTTCCTTTTGACTCTCTCTCCTAATCATTTCCATCAATTTTCTCTTCACTCACTTTACCACCACAATCAACTCTATTGTCACTAAGCGCCATCACCGATATATTAGAACATCTTATTAAATTATTATTAAAATATCATAATCAAATTTTATTATGAAAATATTAAATTTATTCTCACATAAAAATAAAAGAAATATAGTGAGGTCAATTTTAACCACAAAAGTTTTTTTTTTTTTAATCATGTAAACATGTTTGTTAGTTTTGTCTTTCATTAAATCATGATCATTTAATTTTTAATTGTAATTTGTGAGTCATTCATTGAAGAATTTGCAAGCAAACTAATAAAAATCATGGTGATATGATGTAAGTTCCAGACCCTAACCCATTTCAATGACATCTAACTACAATATAAGATTTAGAAGTTTTTTTTATCATCATAATGAAGACCCTCTTTTACAATATGTTTAATGTCACAAGACAACACCTACTTTTCTTTTCTTGTTGGATGAAGCTATAATTCATTTCATTGACAAACTACTTTGTAATCATAAGTCTCTAATTTTTTCAAACACATTATCTAGAGATTCAATAAATCAAGTGTGAGTTAACACATTATCTAGAGATTCAGTAAATTAAGTGTGAACTTTAAAGTTTATTATGGGAATTCTGGTAAGGGTGCGTGGATGTGGCCAATAGCTGTGAGGTTCTCTGATATGGTGGGATGGGTGGAGGAGAGGTGGGATGGGGATGATGAGGAGTTAGATTTGAGAAGAGACAGGGGATGGAGAAAGAGAAAAAAAATAAAGAGTTTGAAATATGAGAGAAATTATGAGATAGATTGTGGGTAGTTAATGAAATAAATTAATTTACTGTAATTTTGAATTAGTTTAAATCTAATAGGTTATTTAGTGGAGTGAGTTACCATATACTATCAATTTATATATTTATTGTTTAATTTACTGTAATTTTGAATTAGTTTAAATCTACTAGATTACTTAGGAGGAGTGAGTTACCACATGCCATGAGTTTATATATTCATTGTAAAAATTATGTAGTGAAGTCATTTTTATAGAATAATTTATATTTAAATTCTGGTGACATTTTTGATATAAAATGCATTATAATAAATATAATATTTTTATAAAATAATTTATTTAAGATGTGCAGATATATATATAGATATTGGTAAAGGATAGATGCCTTTAATATGCAAAGATACCTTTATCATAAAAACATGATTTATATATAGTCAATTCGAGTTATGAATTAGCTAGTAATTTGTGTCATCAATTTTTTTTTTTAATTTAATCAAGTTTTATCCTTATTTAAAAATATATAAAAAAAGTTTATCCCTATTTTGACATAATTAATTTTGGCATGAAGGAATGTTAAAGGGTCAGCTTAGACATTTTAGGCATTAGAAAAACCTAGAAGTACTAGAAAGGAAAATCATATAAATATAATTCTAATATTGTTTTAATGATGAGAAGAAAAGAGATAAACTTGAATTGAATTCCTAAGTGATACAAATCATTTTCTCCTCTGATCACAACTTCCAAAATGATAGATGAAGCAACTAATAAAGAATACATCTTGATTTAACGAAGGACGTCCTTGTTCACTCAAACATACGACAAAAAATTATATCATTGAAAAAATCATATCTCAGAATCAATGAACTTATGTCATGAGGTAAGTTTGATTTAATTATGGGTGGCTAAGAGAAACAGTGTAGGAAAACTCAAAACATACACTTGCATTATTTTAGTACGTGTCGCTGGGAGAAACAGTATATATAATGCACACTAATTTTCAAAATGCCAAACCAAAGTCAATATATAATTTTTTTTTATCAAATTCTTTATTTTTTTTTTTCTTTCTCTGCCCCTTCTCTCTTTCTCAGATTTAACTATCTCCTCACCATCTTCATCGGTTTCTCTTTTCACCCATCCTACCACCTCAACCAATTCTATTAATGCCACTGACCATCATCATTGCATGTATCATACTCCATATCATAATCAAATTTTATTGTGAAATTATTAAATTGATCCTCATATAAAAATAAAAATTATAACAAGGCCAATTCTAAACAGAGTTTTTTTTTTTTTTTTTTAGAACATTTTTTTTAGTTTTGTCTTTCATTGAATTAAATTGATACTCCATATCATAATTTTTTTTTTTATCAAATTCTTTATTTATTTTTCTTTCTCTGCCCTTTCTCTCTTTCTCAGATTTAACTATCTCCTCACCATCTTCATCGGTTTCTCTTTTCACCCATCCTACCACCTCAACCAATTCTATTAATGCCACTGACCATCATCATTGCATATATCATAATCAAATTTTATTGTGAAATTATTAAATTGATCCTCATATAAAAATAAAAATTATAACAAGGCCAATTACACAGTTTTTTATTTTTACTTTAGAATCATGTGAACATTTTTTTTAGTTTTGTCTTTCATTGAATTATCAATTAATTTCTAATTGTAATTTGTAAGCCACTCATTGGAGAATTTTGCAAGCACACTAATAAAAATTATGGTCATATCCAAGCTCTAAATCGACCTCAACCCATTTTAATGACATCCAACTACATCTAAAAGATTTAGAAATTTTTTTGTCATCACAACGAATGCCCTCTTTTACATCATGTTTAATGCCACAAGCTAGCACCTGCTTTTCTTTTCTTGTTGGATGGAGCTAATAATTCATTCCATTGACAAAATACTAGGCAATCTTACGCCCTTAATTTTTCTGAACACATTATCTAGTGATTCAATAACTTAAATGTGAACTTTAAAGTTTATAATAAAGATTTCCGGTAAGGGTGGTTGTGGTCAATAGTTGTGTGATTCTCTTATATGGTGGGTTGGGTGGAGGACAGGTGGGATGGAGATGGTAAGGAGAGACATTTAGATTTGAGAGGAGACAAGGATTGGAGAGAAAAAAAAAAAAAAAAAAGAGTTTGAAACGAGAGAGATCGGTGGATAGTTAATTAAATAAATTAATTTATTATAAGAATATGAGTTTATTGATTTATTGTAAGAGTTACATAGTAAAATAACTTTACGTAAATTTTTCTCCAAACATACACTTGCATTCTTTTAGTACGTGTTGCTGGGAGAAATAGTATATTGTGAAGTTAATTTCTGTTTAGATAATATTTTAACAAAGCATGGAACAAAAACTTATATATGCTAACTTAGTAGTTTATCGTGATGATGTTTCTAAATTTATATATATATATTTTCTATAATTTCCATGTCTGATGATATTTATTTCTTCGACTTAAAGAAAACTAGTTTCTTTTTACTGCACTTGTTGAGCATTTAAGTATATTTACGATTTATGGATAAATCAATTATTGTACAAATTTCGAGTGAAATAAGATGTGATTTAGTAGTTTATGTTAATGTTCCAAAATTTACATGTTTGAATTAAAGTAAATTAGTTTTTTTTCTTTTTGAATTCCTTTCAATTTAGAAAACAATCCCAATGAATTCCTCTTTATAATACACAAATTAAATAAATAAGGACCTTGGAGTCATTGTTCATGTGGCGGTATACGGGCCTGACCTTAATTAGTAAGGAACGGGATTCAAATAATTTTTATTTTTTTTATTTTATAGAAGAGGAAGGAAAAAACAACAAAGAGAACTAAGTTACATCAATAGCATCCTCTATTCCTGCAAAGTCCGCCTTTATAATAATGCGAATAGAAGGAGGCACTTGTGTCCACTCATAATCTCCATCCTACAAGTCTAAGGTCATATTAGTTAGATAATCAGCTATTTTGTTTTCCCGCGATAGGTATACAATTTAGGCTTGGTTTGGTAATTTTTGTTTGAGGGTGCTTATGCTTATGAAGAGTTATGAAGAGTATAAATTAATTTTTTTTTATGTATAGTAAAACAAAAAAAATATTGTGTGCTTCTGTTCTAGGTTTTTAAAAGTCAGGAGTGTTTTTAAATACTAGATTCTATTCTTAAAAAGTTTAAAAGACTAATATAATATGATCTTTTAATAAAAATTAGTATTTATCTTTTTATTAATTAATACAATAAATTAATTATCTTTCTTTTTATTATCAATATCTATTATAATCAATTTAAATTTAAATGTTTGGAACAACTTTACAATGAATTTACAAACACTAATTTGTGATTTCTACTTATTGAGAGCAGCTTTTGCATTATTTCACAAAATATTATTGTTGTAACTTTTTAAAAATCTAAAAAAGCTATGAGAGCATAACACCTTTCAAAAAATTACATCATTACCAAACCAAGCCTTATTATCTTTATTGAGAACAGCTTTTGCATTATTTCACAAAATATTATTGCTGTAACTTTTTAAAAGTCTAAAAAAGCTATGAGAGCATAACACCTTTCAAAAAATTACTTCATTACCAAACCAAGCCTTATTATCTCTATCCAAAACAAGAAGCCATATTGTATTCTAATTTTCTAGTTTATGTTTGTTATCAACAAATAGGCATTGTATTTTTCAATAAATAAAAAAAAAGGCATTGTATTATAATTTATTTGAATATTAGTCTCATACTCTCATCACATTTAGGTGTGTATTCAAAAAAATTATTTATTTTTTTATCGAAAGTATATAAAGAAGTTCTCTACGTATCATATGTTTTTTTTTTTAAATTTCAACAAAATATATAAAAGTATTGTTAGTTGTACTCATATATTAGTGAGTAAATTTAATTTTTGGATAAGTGTACTCCTTATCAACATATAAAAACAATTTTGAACGTGTTTTCTGTCTAAAAATTTTAAGTGCTACAAATTTTTTATTTTGTACAAAAATATAGCGAAGAACTTGCTTTCTATATTTATAACAAATGTAAAGAAATCTTACATTACCAGCCACAAAGTATTCTTTTACGAAGCAAACTACACACAACAAAAAAAAGGGGGCACATAGAGAGAGAGAGAGAGAGAGGGGTCTTACACTAAGTATTAGTATTATCAGTAATGAAATAAGTAGGGATATAGCAAACTCAAGCTATATAGATAACATGCACACTAATACGTACCATGTATATATGTATACAATACTTTTAGTTATTACTAATATTAATATGCATCATCCTCATCCATATAGAGGACGTGCTGTAATCTAGCCATGGTTGTTTCTTCCCTTTGAACTTGAATCCGTGGGTGAGCGGTTGCTGTAGCCACCACCCGAACCGCCACTCCCTCCACCACCACCACCTGAATTCCCAGAACCACTTCCAGACCCATACCCACCTCCATGAGCTCCACCTCCACCAGACCCATATCCATATCCGGAGCCTGACCCAGTTCCAGTACCATATCCATATCCAAAACCTTTACCAAAACCTGTGGGAGACCGACCTGAACCAGAACCATATCCGTATCCACTTCCAGGACTTGATCCCCAACCCCAGCTATAGTCCCAGTTCGGCCCATGTGCCGAACCACTACCACTTGAGGGGCTCCCTTTAGACGTTTCCATAGAACCAATAATCTTTCTTCCGCCAATAGAACTACCAATTGCGGTGGCAGTTATGGTGGTGATGATCAAGAAGAGAGTCAGTTTTGAGAAGTAAGGTACCATTTTTCTTGAACTCCTTTGGTGTTATATTAATGTTTGAGACACCAGGAAGTTGAGTGCTTGAAAGTGGAATACATATATATAGATATATATAGTGGGTTAATCATTATATCCTCCCAATTTGAGATATATGAATAAGACTGAATTTAAAAATAATTCTACCACTTAAATTTTCAATTTTTCAATTTTTAATTACTTTTAATTGTTTTCCTTTTTGGTGCATATATATATATATATATACATGTATGGTTGAGAGAGGAAGAGAGCACTAGCAGTGAGTACTAGCTAGTCTATGTGTATCATAAAATGCTCATGATGCCAGACAGATGTTGCACCACCGCCTTTCAACTTGTTTATATATAATGTAAAAAATAAATGAAGTTAAACTAATTATCACTTAGTTTTATTTATGGTTATTAAGAGGAATTTAAAATTCTTACTCAAATATAATTGGTTTCTGTATTTTTTTTATTTTTTATTTTACTACAGAAGAATCAAAACTAGAATTTGTATCTAGATTCCAATCATGCTTTTCATATATATGTGATATATGATGTGATGTATGTAATAGCTATCAATTTCCAAGTACTGTTATATATCACCTCAATCATCACGATGAAAAAGGCTTCCATTTGAGTTAAAACACAGCCGAAACGTCAAAGAGTGCTTTAACATAGTGATGGAATGGTCAGTTGAATTAATAATTTGTAATGTATATACATGAATATATATGAAAAATAAAATATTTCATATTTTTATATTACAAGCACTCAAAAATAGAACAAGGTTCAAATGAATATTTAAAAATAAAAAAAAAAATATATTTTTTGATTTATGATAGGTCGGCAAGATTAATACTTTAAAAGAAAAAAAAAATTATGGTGCAAAGTAAGTTACATCAGCATGTTGAGTGGGCGTAGCTTTAACCGACCGTGAGAAACAGAACACGTGCAGTGTACAGAATGAAAAGCATCCTTTCTGCTTTGTGCAGTGCTCTAGTGGCGGGGGATAACTTTGACTTCCACATTCTTGGTATGGACGGATCTAATCCCGTTCGTTAAAAGAGCGCTTGATCTTGACACGTGTCCTATCTTTTTCCAGATATTTTCACAGTAGTGGGAGTTCTAGCGTGCAACTTGAGGATTTGACAAGTTTGTGTGTGTGTGGATGAGAGGTGGACATAGCATCTCACACGTGTCATACCTTTGTTAGGATAAGGAAGGCCGACTACTTTCTTATGAATTAGAGTTGATGAAAGATTATATCCAACATCCCCTAATTTGTTGACGTTTAAGTCCAAATTGGTTTGGGCCAACTCTTTTGTTGGACAGAAGCATTCCCTGTCATACGCATTATCTAATGCATCCAATTTGCAGAGACATTGTAACTCCCACTCAGGAACTACTAAACCCAGTTGCTGCACCAAGTTCCACTTGTAACTTGATTTATATGGTGGTCCATCTTACATGTGCATACAAGTGTTCGCTATGTCTAAGAGTTTTCCTTCAAAACAGTTCCAAAAATAAGTAAATAAATACAAATACTTGTTATTTTTGTTATTTTTTTATCTCGATTAATTTATTTTTTTAATTTATATATATATATTTTTACGGTCTATTTTAAAAATTCGAATTAAGTAAAATTCTTGAAATGAATGTCATGTTAATTTATGCATACAAGAGTATTTTGATCCATTCTTTCATAAGAATTATTTCTTTGTAATATCTAATTAAATCAAATATAAAGTATTTGCAAGATTTTCAATAATCAAAGTAGATGTAAAAATTTAAAATAAGGAACTGTGTATGTCATTTGTAATTGAAACATGGACAATTTATTTTTTGTTCAATGAAAGAATGGTCAGACTTATGGACCTTTTGGAACATATAATTGACCTTGAACACTAGACCTATTGCATTGATGGGCCAAAAATGGGCTCCCTTGTCACAAAATTGACAATCGGTAAATAGCTGTTAAAACCTGACTTACTAACTCGCAAGACAACTCGTTTAAAATTATTTACTATATATTTAAATTTTATTATGAATTATAATTTAGTTTGATTGTAAGTCAAATGATTTGTTCATAAGTATTAGATTTAATTTTCCTTGACTATATAACTTTTAAAAAATTTGAAAAAAAATTCAAAAGGAAGAAATAAACAATAATGCATGTCTTTCATCAACATTTTCCAATTACTAAATTAGCAATGGGTAACAACCTGATAATAAAAGAAATTTAAGAAATATACTATTAACAAAGACAAAATTATTATTCAATTATTGAAGTAAAAAAATGCTGTTTATTTAGTTTTGAAACTTTAACTAAAAGACACTTTAGTTTCTTATCAAATTGGTCACTATTTAATATTTTTGGATCTGGATCCTTTAACCGTTAAAAGAAACCAATAACTTATATTTCAACACTTAATTTCTAAATATTTTCTTTAAAAAAAACACTAAATAATTAAGAAGGTGTTATTAAATTAATTTTTCTTCACATTTTTTGTATGTTTCTGGAGTTAACTGTTTTTTGCATTTATTTTTTATTTTTTACAAAATATAAAATGTGTCTAGAACTTTTACTTCTTTTGAAAATTTCATTTTCTTTGTTTTATCATTTTTATTTTAAAAAAAAATGAATCATGTCTAAGAAATTAATATGCTCAATAACTTTTTCTTTTAAAAATTTCTCCATAACCTTAATTACTCAATACACAAAATTTTTATAATTATATTCAAAATAGTACCACTTATCATTTTTATTTAGCCAAACACTTTTCGATTATAATTTTAATTAACAAAATTAAAAGTTCTAAAGCAAACTTAAACTGAAAAAAAAAAATATGATTAACAAGATTTCTTTATTTTCTACTAAAAAAAAGTGTTTAGTTGTATTACATTTTTAAGTTTTCATTTTATTTTATTATTATTTTCTAGTATTACTTTTAGAAAGAAAAAAAAAGAAAAAAAAGACACATTTAGGAATGAAATATTAAAGTTTAAACCGTTGATTTTTTTTATTTTTTTTAACATTTAAAATTACTGCAACTTTAGTTCTTTTATTTTCGGTTTACAGTGTTCTTTTATTAATCTATGACATAGAATTAAATTTGTGTTAAATCATAATGTATATATGGGTGTTGTTTTGAATTAAAACCTAAATAAAAATGGTAATGAAAGAAAATTAATTTTGATTTAGGGTCATGTGATTTTATTTTAATTTCTATTTATCTTGTTTATATAATATTGAATATTTCAAATTCAATGAACATACTGACTAGATTGTTGATAAAAACGATTACATTATCTTGTAATAAGCTAAGAGTAACTATATTAACAAAAAAAGAAAAAAAGCTAAGAATAACTAATACAAAATAATTTCAAAATTCAATCAACATAGTGACTAGATTGTTAATAATACCTTCTTTTTTTTTAATTTCTTATTTATAATGTTTCATAATAATTAAGACAGAATAATCAAGACTGTTTATAAACTGGACAACAACAAAAATCAAAATAAAGATGTATTTAGTAATTTAAAATAATTCAAAAAATTATTTTAAATTTTAATCTTCTAATAACTACCAACTTTTTCTTCACTAACTCATTATCTTCTTATTAATTATATTAAATAATTTTTTAATAAAAATTAGACAATAGTTTTACACTTTTTATAATTTTTTCTATATATACACAACAATTATTCAAAAATATATACTATTTTTAATTGAATAATAAAAAATATATATAAACACGTGCGATGAAGCTATTCGACATATATACTCCCAAGTTTAGAGCCAAAAGAAGAAAAGCCAATAAAGAAAGACTAAACTAGTAACTTAGGTCCCTGAATGAAGGATGCCCTAACTTATGAATCTCAATGTTAATTTTTATCAATGAATCTTTAAAAAAAAATATATATATTTAACTTCTCAATTTCATATATATACTTCAATGTTCAATATATTAAACAAATTCCTTAAAAAAATTAATTTTTTTTTATACTAAAATTATTAATTTAGTCCCTCAATGTTAAATGTTCTCAATCAAATATCACTTGAAAATGAAAATGTCTATTCTGCCCATAAATGAAATGTTCCAAAAAGTTCTTGCTTCCACTGGACCATTTGTATCTATATGCATTAGGATCATGATTCTTATCTATTTCACTAATTAAGAATTAGTATAAATATCTATTTATCATGTTAAAGATAATTAGCCAAAAAAACAAATGTTAAAGTTAAGAAAAATATTAATTAACTTGTATTATTTATATGCTATGAAATTGAGAATATGATATTTAAAAAAACTTCTCTTTAATACATTAAATTAATAATAAATTCTTAATATCCATACTTATTCAAATTTTTATTGAGATAATATTTTCTTGTCCTTAATGTTATAATTAAGTATGAATAAATTTTAGATTAAAAATTTACTTAATTCTTTTGTACCTTACCTTCTAAATCTTACACACGTATTTAATAATAAAAATAAGAGTAAATTACTTCAATCTCTCTTGTATTATGTCAAATTACATGTATTTATCTCTATTTTTACAATAGACACATACATCTCTTAAAATTGAAAAAGAAATTATAGTTTAACCCAAACTTTAAAAACAAAACATTAATTCTAAAAACCTTGGATTTCTTTTTTTCATTAACAGCAAAGGGAAAGCGTCGATACCTCTAGTGGTGAAATCGTTTCGGTTATAGAGGATATGGACAATCGAATTGATTATATTAAGAAATAAGCAGACTGTATATAGTTTTGTAACAAAAACTGCAAACTTACAATTTTGACCAAGGGCCCAAAATCTAATTTTTTTAAAGTAAAATATAGGATCATTTTATATGATCCACAAAAGAATGAGCACCAAAAACCTTTTTATGATTTTGGCCCATAAAAAGGACCCAAAAACCATTTTTGGTTTCGGTTATAACTAATACATGCATATAACTAAACCAACAAATTTAGGTCATACATCAGGAAAATTAAAAAATCATATGATACAAAATTTAACTGAAATCAAACCAAATTTTTGGTTTAGTTCTGCTAGTCGATTATACCAGAAAATTTTTCACCCCTATATGCCTCTGTATTGGTACAAGGCCTAATTTGGAAAGTGATCTAAGCAGGTGGAACACTCTCTAATTCAGGATTATCTTGAAAAATAATGATTTAACCAGAAAAATGAAAAATATATATGTTTTTGATGAAAATAACTTATGGTTTTCAATAAATTATAATAATTTAGAATTATATTTTAAACTATTTTTTATTTTTAATCTTATCTATAAGTTTAGAAATAATAATTATTGGAATTGTTATTTATATCTCATTTGAAGTAGAATAATGTTATTATTAAAATAATATTTACTTTTTAATAATATAGTAAGAGTATTTTAAATTTTATGATTTTTTTTTAAAATTTGAGATAATTAAGTTGTAATAGGGATAAATTAAGATGATAGTCTGTACACTACTAATTTTGTATACAAATTATATTTTGTTATAGTGAAAAACAAACACAAAATCCAACTCATTTGTAGACCCAATAATTTTGAGTAATTTACATATCACTACCCATAAATTATAACTTGATTCATATTTCAAATTTTAGAGCGATATATCTAAATTTAAAAAATTAAAAAGAAAACTTCCTTTAATTTTGACATAATACACACTAAATACTCCAAAAATAATAATTTAAAATTTTGGTAATATACATACTAGTTACTCTAAAAATAATAATTTTGTTTCTTGTAAAGTCAACTATTATTTTTTATTAATTCTCAATTAATCAAAGAAATAAAATTAATAACATTGAAGAGATTTCAATTTATAAAATTGAATATTAAAGAAGGAAATTACTAAATTTATAAATCTTTTACGTCCATGGAAAGACAAAATTTGACAAAGTTAAAATCTTTTTAAAGACTTAATCGATGGCAATGAGATTAAAAAAATAAAAATAAAAAGGCTTGGTGCATCGTATATAATGTTTACGATGTTTCATAGTTTTAATGTTATAATATTGTTATCATTTCCCTCGCCAACTTTATATTATCAAAAGTGATCTCAATATTATCATATCACTGTTCATATAAGAGCCAACTATCCTGTTATCCTTCAGGAAGCAGTAGTTGGAAAGAAACATCAACAAAGAAAAAGAAAACCTTTTGCTCTATTAAATGTTTAACCAATCATCTAGTCATATGTACAATATCCATGTTCTCTCTCCCTCAGATTTACAGGCCACCTCCATCTACCAACAGAACAAGGAATAGCACTAACAAAAGGTTACTCCTACCGCCCACGGTTGTGGGCCTGTGGCAACCACTTAACACAACATCCGATACATCCTATAGAGCCTGTAAAGACTCATGCCGCCAAAGAGAAACCGCCGGCTCCGCGTAATCAAACAACCCACTTAACGCCACAAACTCGTCTTTGCTGGAACCATCCGACTCCGGATTAACTCCAAACTCGAGTGAGTCATAGCTCACCATGTCATTTTCAAAACCCAAAAACTCTCCAAATTCCTCCACCTTTACTTTTTTCTCCCGGGAGGTGGAGGATGTTACGGTGGGTGGGAGACCAAGTTCGTCGTCGGAAGCTTCTAAAAGATAAATAAGATGAGGTTGTGACTCACCGGAGTTTACTAATTCCGTTTTGGGGTCTGCTGGAACTAGTATTTCCTCTTCGAAGCTCTTCATGATAGAGTCGAGCCCTTGAATCACCGGTTCGCGATCTGTTACATTATCCGGGGCCTCAAGGATGTTTAAGAGGTCATCTTCTAACAGCTTTGTGTCGGGCGAGTTCACTCGAATGAGCTCGCTCTCTACTGAGTCGAAGGCATGATACGAATCAACTCCAGCGAGTTCCGATTCAGGAGATTTGGATTTCGATTCCAACGACTTGTCCGAAAAACCCAAGTTAACTCGTGTAATCTTGTACTGGGGAGAGTCAGATTCCGAGTCGACCAAGTCGTCCCGGGCTCGCTTCCTGTTTTTTTCGATGCAGTCTTCCATTGTCTCTAGCTGGGAAAGTGCGTAGAAAGAGACAAGTCTTGATGTTTGGGTAATGCGAAGATTGGGGTGGTTAAATATGTAATCTGAGAAAATTAGAGTGTTTCGTGAGATGGAGATAAGAAATTAATTTTAGGAAAATTTGAAGATGAAAATAGAAATAAATAAAAACTTGTGGGTGGTTATATTTGTTTGGAGAGAGGGAAAATATCTAAACCGAGGAAGTAAAAAAATTAAAAGGATAAGAAGGTCATTGTACTCCTACTGATTCTTTTCTTTCTAGGGTATATGATGTAGTTGATAAAGTGCAAAATACAGAGAAAACTAGAAGTGTTTGGATGGTAGGAAAGAGAAATGAGGAGACGTGTATATATAGTGGTTGGGATTTTTATAATGGCAGATAGAGAGAAAGACAAAAGTGCGTGTAAATAGGAAGGCCGTAATTAAAAGCACATCACGGACGTCTCGTCCTTCCGCTGATTTTGTTTTATTCCAAGGGATCTCGTTTTTCTTTGCGTCTTTTTTGGCAATTAACTATATTTAATAACGACTTTCAAGTCCGTAGCGTACCTACTCTCTGATTTTTTTTTTTTTTTATCATATTATTTGGGCACTTTTCTTGCTTTGGAATTTTGTTTTCTATTTATTTTTCTTGATTTGGAAAAAAAATAAAAAAAATATTTTCTTTATCAAACTATGGACCCACTTGGTTAAGAGTCCTAGCAGTGGCCGCGGCCAGGGACCTCCGTGCCGCTGGGATGCATCCCAGCTTGTTTTGGCTGTTGTGTCCTCGACAATAAAGTTGAATTTTTCAATTTCTTTGCAGCTTTGCTATATCCTTTTTTTCTTCTCAATTTTGCCCCTACTTTTTTTCATAATTTTCACCTTATTTCCAGCCTAATTTTAACAAAATATTCTTAGAATTTTTATCAAATTTTCAAGTGTGTTCCCTCTCTTTTAAAATATTAGACCTTTGGTGGTAGCCAACGCTTAAATAATTTGATATTTTTTAAAAAAAATCTGTCAACCAGCAGAAATTTACTTATTGAAATATTTTTTCTCTCTTTTTTCCTACTTTCATACATACCAATTTTTAACTCTCTCAAACTCACACCACTCTCTAAACTACTGTATATTCTTCACATAATTCTCCACATTTAAACTCAATGAGAGAGGTCTATGATATAATTCAATATTAACTTATTTTAGCTGAATGTCATTAAATATTTAGTTTAAGATAATTATTAGTCTTATTTATAATATTTAATGGTAAGTGTCATTTTAATTTAATTATTAGTTTTAATTATTAGTCTTATTTTATAATTTATAATTTCATTTATCAATTTAATTAGAAGTATAATTTTTAATTAAGTTTGTTATTTTATATTAGAATTATATATTTAATTTTAATTACATTTAATCTCAACTAAAAATAAAAATTAAATAAAAATAATTTTACTTTTAATTAAATATAAAACAACTTAGTCAAGAATGACACAAAACTGTTTAAATATCTTTCTGGTAATTTTTACATATAATAGCTTGTTGAGATAGAATTACCCCAAATTTTTCTGACGATCAATGGTCTCTATCTCATCCTTATGCCAACCACATCCTGTACTTGTAAGTTGTAAAGAGAGGCGATGGACAAGAAAGCCTGTTCACGAGTTGTAAGGAGCCCATAGATTAGGATTTGGGACTCAAGCTTCGTACATACAGGGTGCCAGCTCATCATCGACATGTGCAACCAATATGTTACGGTGCTAGTAAAGGCCTAATACAACTTACAGAGCATGGTAAAACTCACATAAATATGTATTCCAAAGTGTACTAATGTCGTTATCATGCAAAATAATACTTGACATATGATAATTTAAGTCATAAGAATTACATCATTAATTTTATAATAAGCAGTAGTTGTTTTTGCTATCTCAGCTAGCAATAAAAGGATGGTTCAAAAGCATACTAGCAGTCCATCTCTTTCTAGGATCAATCTCGAAGCACTTGTTCAAAAAATCTTTCCCTTCCTCTGATAAACTCTCTGGTAATAACACATCATCATTCCCCGCAACAAGTTGACACATCAATTCTCCTAAATAATCATCCTTATGATCACCCCACATTGTCTTCTTTGTAACCATCTCAACCACAATACAACCAAGTGACCAAATATCCAAAGCAACTCCAATCTGACCAATCACCAAAGACTCCGGCGACATATATCGTGGTGTTGCATGAAACTTATACTGCTCGCCCACTGTTTCACCAGGCTCTTTGGACAATCCAAAATCAGTGATCTTAAGCCGACATGGACACCCATCTTTTGAAGGAAAAACAAGAACATTGCTGGGTTTAAGATCACAATGCACGTACCCTTTTGCATGAATACATTGAAGGCCTTTTAAGATCATACGTGTGTAGTTTTGCACATCGATTTCCTCAAAATTGGGATGATGCTTGATCATGTAGGAAAGAGAGCCTCCTGGTGCAAACTCGAGGAGTAAGTTGTAAGTTAGGACAACTAGCTTCATGGTTTATATCATCTTCCAAAACATCGAACAATTTCTGGGCAATTCAGGAAGTGGTTTAAGATTTTTGCTTCCTTTTGAAGAGAGCGTGAGAAATCAAAGGGAGCAGATTTCACTGCGATGAACCCTGCTTTTGTAGGGTTTAAAGGTGCAGCAAGATGGACCCTTCCAAACTGATCCTTTACCAAGAAGTTCTACTTTTTCCCACATGGTTGAGAAAATTAATTGATGGGGCGGGGTTTGTTTTTTATCTTCTTCTGAGTTTTTTGATGAAGGAAGTTTGGAGAATTGAATGAAGGTAAAGAGTAAAGGATAAAAGGATTGAATGAGCTAATTATGAATACTTTATATATATAGTTACTTACTTGAACCCTAGTTCTATGTGAGCTTAGTTAGGAAAATAAAATGATTTGCAAACCAAGTTGGGTTCCTAATTTGATATTGTCTGCTCCCATCAATTGCATTTTATTTGTGTTGCAAGAAACTTGAAAAAGTGAAAATTTTCACGTACGGTAAAGAAAAGGAAATGGGATATGATAAATTATAATAATTAATTTCTGTTTATTTATATGAATTAGGATGGAGGGAGGCAGAGAGGAAGAGTTAGAAAAGGAGGCAAACTCTTATTATGCAAAAACTATTCCTTCAAAACTGCAACCACCGTAACCATCATCATCATCACTCACTGAAACCTTTCGAAATCCGAAAGATCTAAGCTTTCTCTTTACTTTGAGCCGACGCGTTTCACCTGTTGCAGGCACTACACCCTCTTCCTTCAGAATTTCGTTTATTGATATTAAATTTTGAGAGTATAGTCCAACTTCTGAAATAGTTAAAGAGCTGATGTTTGAGTTCATATTGGTTTGGGCCAACCCTTTTGTGGGACATAATTAGCATTCCCTGTTCGTCCTTTGTGCACGCATTATCCAATATATCCAAGTTGCAAAAACATTGTACAAAGAATTCCTAGTTACATTTGAATTCAATTTTGATTTTGTAAGTATACCAATGGGTTCATTTCATGTTAATAATTGAATGTCATTTGAAATTGATCCAAATTAAATTTTTTAAAATTTACCCATAATATTTTTATATGTTTATGGCATTATCTAAACCTAATTCGTTAATAAATGATGATATAATCTGAATTCAATACCATTGTTGAATGATATTTTAAACAACATAAAAATTAGTTAGATACTTACCATGATCTGACTGATCAATGAATCAAATTATCATTCTTAATTTTATATATCACTCGCACTCCTAATTAAAAACAATTATCTATTGTTATTATGTTTTATATAAAAATATGCAAGCATTACATAAATTATACTCAAACCTGAATCATATTTGGTCATTTTAAAATCAAGTACATAAGCAAGAATAAGAAAACTGCTGAAAAGAGCATGCAAAAATATAATCGTATGCATATGTCTAATATTATATATTTGGATTCTCTTTTGTACCAAGAGAGGATTCTGTTCTATATTAATGATTTCATGTTCTTTCTCCTAAAAATGCATCTAATTGTAAAAAAAAAATACTTCTTAGATCTAGAACAAATCATTCTCTATTTTTTAAGAATATAAGAGAATTTGAGTCCTTAATATTATAAAGTCTTGATTTGCATGCATCGGGGAAAACATTTCTCGAAGTGCCGGGAATAAGGTTGTGAATCTTTTTCCTTTGGCCAGCACCTTGTATTGCAAAATGGCATGCAAATAAATTTCTTCTTTATCTTTTTGATTCCATAAGTACCATCATTTGAATTTGAAGGGGTTGAGCCGTAATTGCGATGGGCTGCAAAGGGGGACTTGGCCATTGTTATAGTTGGCTCTAGCTTTCACCACTAACAACACAATCATAATAAACACAAGGACTATCTTACCATATCTGGCCATGTTATACATTTCTATACTTTTTTTTTTTTTTTTTTTTGATGAACTTGATCAATGTGTGAGACACTCATTAATACAAAGATTAATGATCAGAAATAATCCTTATTTACCTATCGACTAATTATATACCATTTGTTCAATGGAATACAAAACAAACTTTTATGTATTGGAAAAGATTATGATTCAAACAAAGATTTTTTTATTTTTATTTTTTCATAGGATGATTTAAACTAAGAGGTATTCGACCTGACTAGGATTATAAATTATTTAACTGGAATTGGTTCTTGCTTCTAAAATATATTTTTGCTTGTTAAATTTTACCTCAACAGATTATTTTTTTTTCTCCTTTATATAAAACATAGATAAATTTTCATAAGATGTGATTATGAAAAAAAAAAATATATGATTAGACGTGATCAACATCACAATTGTAACAATAATTTTTTTGATTTATATTAGCAATGATGCATGGAAATAGATAAGAGGACAGTTAATTAGTACCAATAGCAATGAATAGATTCATCAATAAATTAAAATTGCTTCATATATATGATTACTCATAGTGGAATTTCAGAACTTGAAGAGATCATTCAGCTGGCAACTCTCTGTAATTTGAAAGATTCTAATTAAAACTCAATTTCTAGATTATTGTCATTGCTGAATGACATTTTTCTTGTAGTGTTGCAGAATATATACTTACATAAAAGCTCACCAAACATTATTAATGTCTTGTTTTTTTTTTTTTTTTTTTTGTATATATAAATTAGGGCCACTCAATTCATTTAACGAAAAAGATAATATAATTATAAGTACATGTCTTTTCATTAAAATATTTATGCCTATAAATTAATTGCATAATTATCAAACATGAAAAAATGTATTTGAAGAGACAAAAATGGAAAATATTAATGGTACTCAAAAACTAATTGTGGTAGTAATTATACTAGCCTCTTGATGATTATGTTTGTGAAAACTAAATATCCCGATGTTGATGGAATTGGAATTCCAAAGTCTCCATGGAGGAAAAAGAAAGAAAAATCAGAGGTTGAATTGCAACTTTGCTTGAAGAAATTCAGAGAATTGGGAGTCAAAGATCCTCATAATCTATATAAGTATTTTGCTTGCATATTTGGATGCACTCTATAATCAATGTCTTATATATAATTATTTCTTAATTTCCCAAATTAAAATGCATGCATGATTTTGAGCTAATTCTACCATTCATTAAGTCGAATATTTGCGGTTGAAAAAGAGAACAATAAAATATATTAATGTATGTAGCTAAGTTGCGATACAGAGATATGACTTTTTTTTTCTATTTTTAATTGGAAAATATCAAAACATTGTGTTTGAACTCGGGATATTATTATGCAGATCATCAACCATGAAATACTGAATTTAGTAGTGAAGATTTTTAATGCATTGGTTCATGCATATCCTTGCACATTTATATGTTTTAGGAGTAACATTGGGTCCTGCTTTGTGAAAGCATAGATTGCACAATCCAATTCGCATTGTCTTCTTACTCGACTTGGTACGAACAATTTAGGTGTCCTCATCTTCTGCCATATAATATATGGATTCATATTTGTAAACATTTCATCTACAAACATGGTAACTCTGCGAACCGAAGAAAATGAAGAAGAAGAAGAAAAACTGGTCGTAAGTTTATGAGAAGAAAGAGAACTAAAATTAGTGAAACAATAATTATACAAACTTAGGTGTAGCACTAAGCAAGATGATTATGGTCAAGAGAATGTTTCTTCTGCAATAATCATTTCCAGCCATATCTACTAACACTCCACCAAGTACTTAATTTGGTGCTTAATCAAGATACATTAATATGAATTTATAGTTAGTTAAATATAGATAATTTCTTAAAAATATAAGTTTGTGTGTGTGTGTTTTATTGATTTATTTATTATGTTTTTATATTTTAGTATATGAATAGGCTCTTCCAAATTAACAAGAGGTATTTGACAGTCCCATCGGTGGTCAAATAGTTAGCAGTACTTTTATGTCCCTTGGGAACTTTAATCAGACGTTTTTATTGAATAATCTATTCACGAGGTTATTATTGTGTGTGTGTGTTTTTTTTATGGTGTAATTTAAACATACGGTCATTCAATTTTTAATACTTCTGGCTTAATTAGTTAAGATATTATTGGCACATATAAATTAATTTAGTATCTTTTGCATAGTTGTAATAAACAATTGGCTGAATTCACGAAATTGTTACTTTTCTTCTTCTTTTTTAGTATTAATTAACACTAGAAATTGATTGGTGAGTAGTTTTGCTCATGGTATCTTAGACTGGCATTATGTTATTGTTTATGGTATCTTAGGCCAGCATTACATTATTTACATAAATTTATCAGATGTGAGAAAATAAGTAATATGCTTATTCATATTGTCATTATACATATATATATATATCAAATGTCACTTAAGTTAAATAGCTAGTTCATTGAAGAATTATGTTGTTTTAATTATACCTAAAATATGAAAATAATAGATAGTTCAATTACTTAAACAAGAAATCCCCTCCAAAAAAATAAAAAATAAAATAAAGTAAACAAGTTAGAAGGGTTGAGTTGTGAAGATGGGGGCCGAGGTTGAAGGTAATCTGGTTCTGCTCCTCTAACCTAAAGTATCCAAATGCATTGGCCCATAAAGAACCAAATCCAAAAACTTGGGCTTTACGGTCGTGGGAATGTGGGATTCAATTTCCAATTCTTTATAGTACAAAACTCTGAAAACTTGTATACCCCTTCTTTCATGTATCCAAACCCAGAAGCCACTACCCTTTTCGGCTTTCCCCTCTTCTCCAGAGAGCATCAGAGCAATGGCAAACCAGGACGACAATGGAGAATTCTACTTGAGATACTACGTGGGTCACAAGGGGAAGTTCGGGCATGAGTTCTTGGAGTTCGAATTCCGGCCTGATGGGAAGCTTCGCTATGCCAATAATTCCAACTACAAGAACGACACCATCATCCGCAAGGAGGTGTACCTCAGTCCGGCAGTTCTTCGTGAGTGCCAACGCATCATTTCTGATAGCGAGGTCCTCTTTCTCTCTCTATGATTTCCTGCATTTTTCTTGCTTAATATCAAAGGGTTTGGTTAGGGGAATCAGTTAGGTTTTATTTTTCATCAACTTTATTCTGTGATGTTTATTGTTTTATGGTTTCATGGCTTGGTGGCTTGGAAATTTGAGGAAGGGGATGCGGAATTTAGGCATTTAGCTTAGTAGGGATGAAAATATGGATTAATTTCTCTAATTTGTTCCTAACTTTCAGTCTTTGTTTTTATTTTTATTTTTGTTGCAATGTCATTTGCTTAAACATAAGTAGGCTTCTATGCTTTTGACATGTGGAATTCTGGTCTCTCACCATGTTCTGAATAAACTAAAAAGAGTTTTGATCGATATGGGATATGGGTATATTAGGAGTCTGTAATTTATTGCAGTTTGTTAAAATATATCCTAATTCATAACAAGACACTTTGCTTCTTGGAAAAGAAGGAAAATAGGATTTTGCAGTTAAGAAGCACAAATTGGTCTCTAAGGAAGTCAACCCGTTGCTTGCATAGTGTAAGAGTGTATTGAATTTGCAACTACTTGGGTTTAGATACTAGTATCAAGCATTGCAAATTTATATATTATCATGTAATAGGATTGAGGACAGTGAGTGTGGAATGAGCTTTTTTGTTTTAGGGAGGCTTCATTTGCTAGAAAAAACCACTAAAACTTCTGTTGTCTTCCCCAATTTCCTACCCCATTTACCTAGAAGCTCTATTCTGTCCTGCGAATTGAGGATTGTTATTTGGTTGAAAAACAGTATCTTGTTTATGGAAGATCCTTAACTTTCTTTCTTGAGTTTCTTTTTTTTAATTTAAAATTATTTTGTTAAATTCATTGTTGTCTTTGCCTAGATCATGAAGGAAGATGATAACAACTGGCCAGAACCTGACCGAGTAGGGCGCCAGGAACTTGAGATTGTGATGGGTAATGAGCACATCTCTTTCACGACTTCAAAAATTGGATCTCTCGTTGATGTCCAGAGCAGTGCAGATCCAGAAGGTCTTCGCATCTTCTACTACCTTGTTCAGGTAAGCTGTAGATGATAAATTCTGTGTTTATTGTGTACTTTTCTTTTTTGTTACTTTAGTAAAATCCACCTTCACATTGTTTTTTTTTTTTTCCTTTTATTTAATTTTTTCCCTTTTGTAATCATCTTCACTTATTTCATCCCTTTCAAGTAATAGTCAGAACTTGTATGCTAGATTGATAGTTGCACTTCATTGTTACAATGTGACTGCTTTGTTTGAGTGAAAGGCACCTATATTATAAGCTTATAGAACAATTTCTAATGCGTGCATCTCCTATTTTAGTTGTTTTAAACATTCATGTTCTTTTAGCTACTATACAATATACTCGGTCAATTTTTGTTTTACCTTGTTTCTGCAAGAATCTAAATAAGGTAATTATGTTCTTTAAGGAGACACCAAAAGGTGCAATAGTGTGTAGACAGCATGTAGATGATTAGTTTTTTAGGCCATGCTATAATGGTTCGCTTCTTATATCGGGCTCATATAACATTTGAAATTCTTGGGATATGTAAACCCTTCTCCTCTCTTCCCTTTTGCTATCTTTTCAAAGCTAGTAGGAATAATTCCTTTTCTAGGAAATCCATAGGAATTGTCATGGACTGCTGATGTTCATTGTTGAGGTATGCTATGTGCCAGGAGTCTGCGGACTTCATTTTGTATGTTAATTGCTTCAGAATGGGATTCTTTTTATTACCATTTTTGGGTACTTTTCACTGTGTTGGTCCTGTCAGAGCAACATCTCTATATCTATGTTGGTATGAGTTAAAAAAATCCTGTCAGGAAAAGAAATCTCATATTATGGGTGGGGCAAATAGCTGATAAGCATGTATATGATGGACAGAATGATTTTTCTTGTTTTATATTTTTTTTAACACTTTTCCTTATAGTCATTTTAATGATGATTATATATTAGCATGCAAACTCTTTATGTGCACATAATTGCCTTGGTTATAACTTGTCAAAAATTTATGTGGCTGCAGGATTTGAAGTGCTTTGTGTTCTCTCTCATTTCACTCCACTTCAAGATCAAGCCTATATAAGAACGATCAATATATTTGATGTACAACTTTCGCTCAATGGGCTGTCAACTTTGGTATCAACTTACAATACTCACCAATTAGCATGTAAGGAATGCCATTTTCTTTATATCCATCACTGATTTGCATTTCTACTGATGGTTATTTGGTTAACACCTGTGAACTGTATAAGTGACTTGTTTCTCTTTTGTGAATGGGCCACTATCTCATTTTCTTGCTGGACTAATTTTTAATAGAAGGTTGCAGTTGTGTATTTGTTTCATGTCTGCATAAGTGTGTGCATAAATTAGGGGGTAATATGTGCAAAATTTATAAGGACACATTGAGTGGATTGAGACTTGGTGGTGTGTTCGACTTGACAGCAGATATTGCCATTCTTAATTTTCTGTCTGCTTGAACATAGAAATTAAAGTTGGTCAGGCGTGTGTCTATAGTTCACCCTTGTCGTCCAATCACCCCCTCATGAGGTAAAAAATGGCATCAGCAGATGCACATAAAAAAACACTAAAAATGTAGCCTGATATGTTACACCTAGCACATGCAAATTATGCTAAGTGACGCTCATACAAGGAGGTAAAATCAAGTATGATAACAAAAAGATCTGGCTTTTATTTTCAAAGATGGTGGGGGGGGGTGGGGGCAAAGGTGGGAAAGAATGAAAGATCAAGGTCAAGTTTAATGAAGCTTGCAGTCTGTTGGAAAATTTTGATGCTCCGTCTTGGCCTCTTCCAACTCTGTCATTTTGTGGTGGTGCGGCTCCTTTATAATTGAACTATCAAGATGAATTATAAATAGGCAGGGGAAATGTCATTGTGTTGTCAATTAGTATAATTTACTTGATCGTGTTGTTGATATGTGAAAGAAAGATGAAATTACTCCTTATTAAGTTTTGTGAGCTTAAACAATTCCGGAAAAAAAAAACATGATTTATATAGGTTTTATATATATTGATGATCTAAGGTATATATATATATATATATATATATATATATATGTATAGAGAGAGATACCTTGTACGCACGCAATGCACTAGGCATGCATCAAACACAGAAGGTCATTCATGGATATAATTTAGATATTTACGCACGATTCGGGAGAGTTTTTGATGCCAGATTAGAGTCCAAGATGGATGGCCCGATCCATTTCAAGTGGTTAGGTTGAAACCTTATATGTAGAAAGTAAATTTTTATGTGGGCCAATCTGGGCTGCTTGAATAGGTATTTCAATACTTTTTCATCTGAACTAACCATATTTTATGCCTTGGCTGTAAAAGTATTTTCACTCAAATTAATTCAAGTGAATAATTCAAAAACATGGTTCCTAATTTTCATAAACAATTTTCAATTTTATTTTTTTTGTCATAAACGGTGGTCATAGCCTAGAAATGGACAGAAATTGTATAAAACAACAGCTGAAGGCCTAATGCTAAACAAATATTAAATTAGTCATTGTTTGGTGGTAAAACTTACAAGAAGAATGTTTTTTTTTTATTTAATGAAATGGCCATTGAACCAATATTCTTAAATCACTTGTACTATCATTTACCTTGTTTGGTATGCTTTTTCAGAACCTGAGGCATAAGTTAACGTATTTAGCAACAAAAAGAAGAGGTGCAGAACCACATTAACTGAAACATTAGACTAGAAATGGGATACACACAGAATAACAGCTAATAACAGTTTGCCACATCATCAAAATGAGGTTGTGATGAAATTACATTAATTTCCTTATGGGGAAGACGGTGGGGCCATTTAATTGTCCAAAACTCCAAATATTGCTCGGTTGTATACCAGGGAGTTGAAGTTGGGTATTGGACGGACACTGAACTGGTTGCCCCTGCTTGGTAAGTGGGGTGTAAATGTGTAATGCAGGCCCAAAATCAATGACCGAAAGTCCCACTTAGACCCTTTTGGTGAAAGGTGCAGGACAGAGAGTGCGTGTGAGAAAGAGACCGGAGTTACTCATTTCTTCTATCCAAGATTCTAAACACAAAAAGGAGAAGAGAGCTGGAAAAAGGGGAAGATTCACAAATTTTCTCTGGGTGAATGCCAAGTTAGCAACCTTCCTTAATTCTATTACGAATTCTCGTTAATGCTACCTCACTGAGAAATATTTGTTTCCTTATTTTGGGTTTCATATTTTTATGTTAGTTTCTCTCTCTGCATTCTGCAACAATCTGAGGATATATGTCGTCTGGGTTTGATCTGTTAACTGGAGCTCTGAAGCAGCTCTGCCTCTTTCCTCATTCTCTCACATTTCAAAAATTATTTTTGTTCTTCACCTTTTGCATGCAAACCTGGTCGCTTAGCCATGGCAAGAAATTGAGTTATCCAATGTTTTCCATGCGATTAACATCAAAAAGGTATGTAAATTTTATTTGTTTTCTCGTGAATATATTAATCAATTTCTGATAGACCTTTATTCTTGGGTTCTTTGTAAAAATATATGACGGGGGTTTTAGGAGTTTCTTTTCTTTCTTTTTTTCCTTCGTCAGCGTAAAGTTTTAATTTTTTGCTGTTGTTTTCATTTATCTTAATGCAGGTCTTGTGTTGGATTAGAGTTCTTTCGTGCTAGCCTGAGAAAACAGTTTTCCGTCACAATTTGGGTGGACAGGTGTTGTAAGATTTTGGGTCTCTCTTGCCACTAACAGTCTTGTTTTTCTCCCCTTTCTCTTCCAAATTTGCTTGTATTTTCTTGTTGGGGTTTAGGGGATTCGACTCAAAATGCCTGCTCAACCAAGGCAATTTTTGAAACAAGAAAAAAACTTGTAAAAGAGGGATGGAAAACATACCAAGCAGAGAAGAGAATCTAAATTCAATGAGGAAAGTGCGAATTATATTCCATGATCCTGATGCTACTGACTCTTCAAGTGAAGAAGACTGGTGTATATGGGAGGGAAAACAACCAGTTAGTGACTGGTAAAAGTTTTGTTAAGGAGGTTTTGGTTCCTGGTTTGCCAATTAAACCTTGTGCAGAGTCCATTGCAAAAGAATACTGATTGTGAGAAAACCATTGTCAATCACAAGTTATTGAACACTGGAAATAGGAAATTGTCCTCTATATATAGAGGTGTTCGACGTCGAAAATCGGGAAGATATGCAGCAGAGATCAGAGACCCCATTCGAAGGTCTCGTATATGGCTTGGTACTTTTAGAACTGCAGAGGAAGCTGCTCATGCTTATGATAAAAAGAGAGAGGAGTTTGATAGAATGCAATTAGACACGAGGAAGAAGGATAAATCAATTGATCTGAGCGATGAATTAGAGGAGACAAGTGATCTAGACTGCCCTCCATCCCCATTATCTGTGCTCGATGCACTGAGTAGTGGTATTGATAAATCACTCAAAGAAGATTGTTTAGAATTGAATTTTAATACACCTGAACAGAATAGTTTGCCGCAGTTTGGCGGCAAATTCGAGCAGTTTTTTCTGCGGTATCAGTGACACAGATGGCTGTTATATGTTGGAGACTGAAATTGGTGTGACTAGCAATCTTCCGGCTGTAGATGATGATTTTTCTAATCAGGATTGGATTGAAGATCTCTGAATGTTGTATGCCCAAGTTTTGCAGATAGAAAGTAAAGTATTTGGTAGTATAGTTGCATTCTCTGTAGAGTAAAATATGGACTTATGTTATGCACTCTTAAGCTTTTCTTTTTGTTAAGGTTTTGGATTGAAGATCTCTGAATGTTGTATGCCCAAGTTTTGCAGATAGAAAGTAAAGTATTTGGTAGTATAGTTGCATTCTCTGTAGAGTAAAATATGGACTTTTTTCACTTGTGCTGCAGTTTGGTGTAGTTTGTATGAAATTTATGAATTTATCAAAAAAATTCCATATGTAACTTTCTTTCTTTTTTCCCTCAGTAAATGTTTGTAATTTTCTTCTGTCAAAAGAACAAAAAAAAAACTAGAGCAAGTGGAAATCATACATAAACATATGTACAATTTAAGCTCTCGTTCTTTGCTTACTATTTTTGCATGATATCAAGTATTTCATTTTTATTAAAAGAATCTAAATACAATTGGCTACACTGAGAAAACTGAAATCAATGACTGTACGGTTGCTTACCATACCATAATATATACATATCCTTCAGTCAAACTTCCCACCTATCTATGCAGTACTAATGTATCCGTGCCCCACACTCGTATGAGTAATGATGCATTGATGATGATCAGACTTATCTACCTACCAACTTCAATGATTCATTCCAAATATGTTGAGAAGAAAGTGGGAAAAATATTAAGAACTTTAGTTTACTCATATTGTTCAATCTAACCCCAGCCAAACCAACCAAATGAAAAATTACCAATTGCATGTTCTTCCCCCTCTACTCCCAGCTCTTCTATTACTCAATGTCCTATGCCTAGGATATGCAAAATCCATTATTGAACCATGTAGCTCCCCAGACTCCTGTCCTTCTCTTCTCTCTTATCTCTTGCCTTGGGACTCTAATCTTTCTGAAATTGCTAGTAGGTTTCAAGTAAATGTTTCTGATATCTTAGCCTCTAACTCTGTCTTCCCAATGACACCATCCCTGGGCAATCAAATTCTTCGAGCTAAATCACTCATAAAAGTACCCATTTCATGTCCATGTGCGGATGGTATCAGAAGGTCTATATCGACCACTTTACACAGTCCAGGCAGATGATACCTTTGAATCCATGTCTGACAGCTACGGTGGACTTGTTAGCCCCCAACAACTTCAGACTGTCAATGGCATCAATGCCACGAATCAGTTGGAAAATAGAGAGATCTTGGTTATACCTTTGCCATGCACATGTTTCAACAATACTAACAATGGGGAAACCGCGGTGTATCTGTCATATGTGGTGCAGACAGATGAGAAATTGAGCCGAATTGGATCAAAATTTGGTATTATAATTACAGAATTGGGGGCTATCAACGAGCTTAGCCATCCTACTGTTGATCCAGGAGATATACTGGCCATTCCTATTTCAGGTATTAATTGATTGATTAGTGAAATTGGTTCTTTTTTAGTATGTGGCATTGTACTTGCTTGTCAGAAAAGTTAATTCAGTTCAGCCGTGGTTGTTTATTCATTATTGTGCTGATTTTTCACTTGAATCAATTCTATTATTAAGCTTCCATCAGTTTGGCTTTACATTATCAGGCTCATCCTTCTTTAAGAAAAACAGAAAATTAGGCAGAAAAGAGCCTTGCTCAAAATATTGGGGCTTTAAACTCCATTTAACCTCTGTTAATTCCAATTCAATAATTAAATAGGAAATTCTGGCATGCTTGCTTTAACAGGTTTCCTTTCTTTTGGCTAGATGGTACTTTTTCACCCTTAAGAATTGCATAATAACATCAATCTATTGATCAGCTTCATTGATATAATTTTCTGTGGACTTATCTTCCTTGCAGCATGTTCATCTGCAAATCTTAACTGGTACTATGAGAGTCTAATAGTTCCAAATGGCTCATATGCTCTAACTGCTACCAACTGCATCAAATGCACTTGTGGACCAACTGATCTCAAGTAAGCTATGCATAACTGTTTCAGTAATACAGAAACCTGGTTTTAACAAATGTGCTCAAAGTACATGTGCAAATAGCTTGACATACTGTGATTGCTTTCTCTTGGTTATTAGGCTGCAATGCCTTCCATCTGGTGTCCAAGTCCCGTGCTATAATTTGAAGTGCAAAGGATCAAATCTTTTCATTGGGGAGGCATATATGAACCAAACAACAACTGGTTGCAATGTGACTGCCTGCGTGTATCGGTGGCCACAGGGGTGGCAAAATTTTGAGAAGGTAAATAACATAATTGACCAGAACCAGAGATAATGTATACTCCCCAAACAAAAGAGTGCTAAAATGTATAAGTGAAGTAAAAGGTCAGAAATTTTGTATCATTCTTCTCCTAATCTAAGCCAATACAAGGAATCTTTCAGCAGAGAAAGAAAGCAAAAAAAAATAAAATAAAAATTCACAATTGTTAAGAATCAAACCCAAAGGGGAGAAAATGTCAGTTTTGTTTGGGATTTCAATTACTTATCTTTTATCTATAGTAGGTCTTGCTTTTAAGAAATTTCTTCTAATGCATGTTTCGTTTTCCATGTGCTGCAGTCTAACAAATGCTTCTTACTTCCAGTGCAAAGGTAATTAACCAGCTTCATCTTTATCTTAATTAGTTATTGTTCTGTTCTCTGATTTTTCCTTAGACAGCATCAAAAGCTTCATAACTTGCTGATTTCTAAACTACTAAACTTTGGTCTTTCAATGCAGAAAATGAGAATTGTACTGCATCATCATCATGGCCGTTGTCGTCGTTACCTAACTATGATGTCCCATTCATAGCATTGTCTCCTTCTCCTTCCCCTTTTCCAGCTTCTGATGCAATTCCAAGGATTCGAGCCTCAGGTCCTACTAGTTACCAGAAAAAAGAAAATTGCAGGTTGCTAGGCCTAGCTTCATTTATTTGTTTGTTGCTACCAGAACTTGTGCTTTACCTTTTGTTCTGATCATAGATTCCATGAGATTTGTTCATATACCTCATTTAGTTAAGCAACCCAAGAACAAAAATAATAATTAATAAATTGTATCAGCAATCAAATTCCATTTGAATTATTTTTAAAATGTTTAAAGTTTATGGTTCAGCAGTGCATTTTCCTCATTGCTTTTCTCTTTTTCATCATTGGCCTTTACTTGAGTTACATAGCAGGGTTAGCACATTCGCTTTCTTATTACTTGTAGATAAACCCTAGTTGTCTATGATCATAACCAACCTAACTTGTCTGAAACCTCCGCTTGCTGTATTCACTGAAAAGCCTTTAACCCCAAGTAGACTGTGTGTCTGATATCACAGTCAGCTTAAATAATCCACAAGCTAAAGACTCTTTTACGAATCATGGTCTACTGTCTACTGCCCATGGGTGTCATACATGCAAGCTTGAAATCAGTTGTATATTGCTGTATGCATATGGTTAAGATTTATACCCACATGGTCAAGATTAAGCATCAAAGTCTTTTTATCCCTATTATTCGTAGTACAATTTCCTATAGATAAATACACACACACATACATATACAATCCAAGGAATTTAATTTTTCCATTGATCTCCCCACATATGGTCTATAAGATATTCTCCTATTTACAGAGGAGAAATCTGAAAGTGATACATCATTGCCACATGAAGCCATGATGGCTTTCAAAAGTTCTTGTTTACAATAAAAAACTGAAAAGAGTCCAGATTTCATCAATGCTTAAAGACATGATTCAAGTCCATCAATCTATTTTACAAGAAAATTTGATAAATATAATTCATGTGACTTTTCAAACAGGTGTCACAAGATAGCTTGCTCCTTGCTTCCCTGCTCCTAAGGCCTGAGTTTTGTTAGATTTTATGCCATCATTATCAATTGATAACTAAATTGTACAATGATTCCCCACTGTATTGGCCTTATGAATAAGATCTGTATAATACACAATATATTTTTGGATATATATAAAAATCTATCTCACTTAAATTAGTACCTCCATGATAAAGAATTTACTGAAAGCAAAGTTGCTATGGTGTCTAAATGAGGCACTTGGCATGGCAAGCAGAAGCCCAGAGAGCAAGAAGCTTGGCAGCATATATGGCAAGCAGGGCCAGTCGATCATGTGGTTTTGTTAATATTCATATTTTATGGTGAATTATCGTTTGGCTCCATCCCTAGCTTGTCTTAAGTCTTAACTAGTAATTTTACAGCTGAATTATAAGGTTTAATTTTACCATAGCACACTCTTGAACAAGTGAGGGTAATTTGGGTTAAATTATTGATTTAAATTAATGGATGCAGATTAGCACAATTGTACATTAGCAAGCACCAAAGCAGGTTTAAGAAAGTACTTAGGTGTGCACTAAAAATAGAATAGTTCTAAATATGCATCTCAGATTTGTCTGATATATATAACAGAAGTAACGAACTCTAAAGGTAAAAAACTGTTTCCAATTAGTCAACCTGAAGGTTGATTATGCAGGCCTTGCCGTGCATCAACTGGTGGAAAATATGTTAGTAGAGAGAGAGAGAGAGAGATATAGAGAGATAGCCACAGGGAAAACTGAAAGCAACAAAAGGGGACCGCAACCAAGTGTTTTTTAAAGTCTACCTGGAATAATTGAATTGTGGAGGCAAAAGAACAAAAGGGTCAAATTCACACTCTAACACATTTAATGTGACATGCACTAACGGGCCCTTGCCCACCCCCTATTGGGCCCACAAGTAATCCCATAATTAGACTAATAACCAATAAGAATTCACAGAATTAGATGGACTTGAATTCGTTAGCCAATGAACACTGAGATAAGACCGAGTCATGGGTCCCAAAATGCTCCATTCTTTCTTCTGTAGCAAACCACCAAAGGTGCATGGGCTAGCCTCAATTTCATGAGAGCAATCCTTTGAGTAATGACAGAGAGAAAAAGAGTACCAGTTATGGGTCTCTCCCCACATTCTCGTGTCTCAACACACACACACACCCTTCCCACTCAATAATTGTACCTTATTTTGCCATTTGGGACCCTAAATAAATATTGAATGCACCACCAATATACTGTTGTAAACAGTTTCTAGAAATCATTCTAGCATTCTAGGTTTCTTACAAAATTCATTCACATATGATCTCTGAAACCAAAACTGCAAACGCCCTTGGGGGCAAGACAGCAAGAGCTTGTGATAGTTGTTTGAGAAAACGTGCACAATGTTACTGCTCTGCTGATGATGCTTTTCTTTGCCATGGCTGTGACAGATTGGTTCATTCAGCAAATCAATTAGCCAGCAGACATGAAAGAGTTCGACTTGAAAATGCTTCTTCCTCTAAGGTCAACCGCTCGGTGACCCGTGAGGACAAACCACCAGCTTGGCACTGTGGATTCACCCGCAAGGCAAGGACCCCCAGACACAACAATAAGGCCTTGTTGGTGAAACAACCTAAAGGTGAACAATCAAACGTTAGTAGTACTCTTCCCGTTGTTCCGGAGCTTGAAGAACAAGTACTTGATGAGAATGACGAGCAGCTGCTGCTATGTCGGGTTCCTGTGTTCAATCCATTTGATGCACAACTTTGCAATAATATGACAGTCATGAAGTTGGACTTGGAAATGAGAGAGGGCAGACTGGATAACATGAAAAAAGAAGTGGCTGATGGGTATAGACAAGATGATGAAACGTGTGATTTGGATAATTTTTTTGGGTTTCTTCCATGGGATATGGATCTTGTGGAATTTGCTGCTGACGTTGAGAGTTTACTTGGTAAGGGGCCTGTGGATGTTAATTCTAGTGAAATGAAAGAATCAAAACTGTTTGATAATTCAAATGTGAAGGTTAAGTATGAAGAAGGAGATGATGATGAAGCTTGCCATTTGGAGTCGGTGTTTGACATGACAAGTGAAGCATTGAATTGGAACCTTGATTATGAGTCACCAGCTATGGGAGATGAAGAGGAAGGGAAGTTGGTGATACCTACAAGCAGCAGAGATTAGTGATTCTAAGTTGGGAATGAAGAGGAAGATCTCCTTAAGGCTTAATTATGAAGAGGTGATTACTACATGGGCAAGCCAACGCTCTCCATGGACAACAGGAAAACGACCCGAATTCAACCCGGATAACTGCTGGCTTGACTGCTTGGTATATACTCCCTCACTCTCATTGTTTGTGTTAGATGTAAATCAAAGATATATCAAACACTAACACAAAAAAGATTGACATGCAATTATTAACTATATTCTTTTCTGCTCAGGGAACCAGTGCAGATGTTCAGGTGCCTTATGGCACAGATGTAGGACGAAGACTTAGGGGACACCCAGGGGGTGGTGGTGATGGGGGCAGAGAAGCTAGAGTATCAAGGTACAGAGAGAAGCGAAGAACGCGATTATTTGCTAAGAAGATAAGGTATGAAGTTAGGAAGTTGAATGCAGAGAAGAGGCCTAGAATGAAGGGAAGGTTTGTCAAGAGGACGTCCCTTATGGGAGCTACTAGTACTGCTTTTCCTTACCTCTAACATTTTAATGTAACAGTAATAACTTCCTAGTTTGCTTTGTTTCTTTGCAAAGTTGGGTGACATGGTTAGGTTATTAAGTATTGAACAATAGCCTATTGTAGTATAATAAATGAGTTAGCTTATGTTTATACTTCAATATTCTTTCTCTTTCTCTCTCTTTCTCTCTAGCTGGACTAATGTATACAAGATTTAGAAGTTTGAAGACTTGGCTAATCCAATTTACTACAGGCTTTTTCATTCTTCCCGCTGAATGTCGATATTCAGTCATATTCATATGATGATATGAAGATTATACAACATGGATTTATTGCATGCACATCCAACATAACAAGGAAAAAACTGTGATAATCTGATTGATATGTGTGTTTGTGTCATAATTCTGGTTTAATACCTACTGGAATTAAGAAAATATGGGTTTATAGGAAATGAGAGAACTACCTATAGTGTGGCTTAATTAAGGTTTGACCTGCCTTCCAACGGGAAAGAAGAAAAAGAAAAAAAAAGAAAAAAACTCTAATTGATGTATTCATGACCCTAAACACATGTTAATAGCTACTTTGCTTCCTTATAAGAAATTAAGAGGTGATTAATACAGAGAAAAAATTCAAAAACCTGGAGGTTTGTCTTTCTAGCAATCTCAAAAGCCATATTACCCATAAACAAATGTTGGAGATGACAACTCATGAGATACTTTGCTAGACCTTTCCCTTTCTTTGCAATGGCATTGTATGACTAAACATGAACTTCAGTAAATGGGGTTCACGATCAAGGGTGGTCCAAAAGCTTGGGATCTATAAATAAGATTTTGTGATTATGACTTGGAAAAAACTTCAAAGGCAATAACGTAATTATAGATTATACGGTCAAAATTGCTAGGACTAATATTTGCTCTCACCCAACTATTACATATATGCTCCTACTTGAGGATTCTGCCAAATTTTGATATCTATGTCTATTCAAGAATTTTCGTAATGAAGGGCATTTTTAATAGGCCATCAACCAAAGTGAACACTTTCTAGAAAAGGTTTGAATGAGAGAATTGTGTCCTCAGCCTTATCTTTCTCTAGTGAAGACAGTTCTACTTGACTTCCAGGGTTCAACATTCTTCCACATCTGGTTTTGTCACAGCAAAGCTTTTAAAAGGGCTAAACATTTTCTGTAATGCAAATAATTTGTTAAGGTTTGTAATTAATCGTCGGACTTACCAAATCTTATCTAACCATCGGATGCCATCTGAACTAAAATTCACTGATTTTAGAAATATCAAGGTTGATGACCAGGTTTATGTTTTCGGATGGCAGAGGATCTAGTTTTGAATAAAAAACTGGTACAAGCTTTCAATGTGCACACGCAGCCAACTGAATCTGCTCACCTGGTTGGAATCATAATCAATTAGGAAGTTTAGGGACAACTTAGATTTTTTTTTTTTTTTTTTGGGATAACTGATATAACTACAGCAACACCTTTTTGATGCTTTCTATGAAAATGCCGGATAATAAGATTAACCATTGTTCCATTCTATATTCATACCAAATATTAAAGGTGGAAATTAGAATCTTTCAAACATCATAGGCAGTGAGACATAGAATTCGTAAGTAAGCGGGCCACGTACATGTAAATTCCAATCTTATTAAAGTAAGAAGCAACACGAGCAGCAAACAAACTAAACTTATTTAATACTTCGATGTGCCTCTGTTCAAAGACATGTGAAGGTCATTGCCAATATTTGGATGCTAAAAAACAATAACACCTAAGAAAGAAAAAGGCAAAAAACAATAAGGTCTTCCTCCAAAGTTGATAGAAGTCTAACAGAGAAAAAGAACAACAATACAACCAACTGCTACACGGGCAATGCCCCCATTAATGTCCATCTTGGGCATTTTAACCTGTCAGCTAATCAAGCTCCCTGCAAGAAGAAACTAAATCTTATTCTCTTTCATGTATAAAGCCCCCACTAACAGTAATTACAAAGCAAATAATTTTTGGACACTGGGATATACTACTGAAAAGTAATTATATAAATACATCAATAATTGTATCCTAGAATCTAATTTATTCAAAGAAATTTAATTTTAAACAGAAGAGTGGGAAACAGAATACTACCAACACTAACACCCTATAATTAAAGTATATATGCAAATGTATGGGGATCTCTTTTCCACTGTCTCATCCCATCTACTGAAGGAAGAACTCAGAAATGATAGGGTGTCTCATCCCATCAATACTTCACACATATAATCCCGGGAGTTATGGTTTCCAGCCAAAAAAGCAATTTAAAATCCTAACAGGCATAAGTAGACACGCATCAATCCCTAGTAAAGAAAAATTGCTCCAATATCAGCATTTATTATACCAAGGATAAATGCTAGTTATATCCAAAATACCAAAATGAGTAAATCAGCTGAGCCAAATCAAACTGGTCAGGTTATTTTGGTTTTTTAACTTTCTACTTACAAAGGATTGGATTTGGTGGCTAGTATGGGAGGCCATGAAAGGGACTCTTCTCACTCAGCTATGAAATATCATCCACCACTCCAGCCTGCAATCACGGCTCCTCACTTTCTCTCTCTCTCTCGTCTTTCCATTCTTCAAAATCTTCAAATTCTCTTCCCTTGTTAAATCATCAACTGCCCCCAGTTGCCCTCCCAGCTGTTCTGGTGCAGAGATAATCCAAGCAAGGTTGTCAAGATCAAGATCTTGCACAGGATCATGGAGGGTTAACAAGATCGAAAGATCTTGAAAAAACTTGTAAAATAGCTTTAAATATATATATAATATTTGTTATAAACAAGTAACATGATACATCATTAAATATAAACTCAATATATTTTTTTCCAAAGAAAAATTCTCACCAATTGCATCATCAATACAAAAATAACTACTTAAAGAGATAATGCAAGTACAAACATGAAACATCCAAACAAAAATCAAGTTCATAAAGATCCAATTCATAGGCTCTAATTTCTATGTACAACAAAACCTGAAATTCAATTTAAAACATATACCCAAACCCAACTCAGAAATTCAAAATTATATAAATGCTACCAAAAATTAAAATCAGAATTATCCACAAACTCAAACAGTCATATTCATACCCAAATGAGAAATTCAGAATATTATTTATATCCAAAGCCAACTCAGAAAGTTAGAACTATATTTACAAGAGGAAACAAAAATTAAAATCAGAAATTCAGAAATATTTTCACCAAATCAGTACTCAAAAGTCAGAAACTCATACTGTTGCCACACAACAAAGTGCAAGATCGAGAGGGACTGAGTGAGCAGCTTGCTACACAGATCACGTGCTCTGCAGAGCCAGAGAGCTCTGCAGCACCGGAGAAGCTCTCTTGAGGACAATGGAGGTCTGAGAAAGAGGGATGCAGGGACAGAGTCAGAGAAATTGACAGAGAAGATGGAAGCGATACAGCGACCAGCGAGGGTTCGTACTATGCTGAGAGCATGAAACCAAGAGAGGGGCTGAGAAGGTTCTGTTAATGATGATGGGTTGAGTTTTTGTAATGGAATTCAGAAGCATAAAAGCCAGGATATCTGAAAAATGTAACCCAGAATGCGTTTTTCCAGAATCAGTACGATCGGATCATAACTTCGGAATCCTAAACTGCGCTTTTTATATTTGGATCATTTGGCAGTTTGGACAAACTTGGATCGTAAGATCGTATAAACTAAAATGCAATCTTGACAACATGGGTGGAGAATATCCCACATCACTGTATCATTGTCCTCCTCATCTGATCACCTTCACCAGTTCACCAATATTGTCATTCATCACACCACTGCCACACTAATCATTTCCGTATATAACATTACAGTGTAGATCTTCATCAGCAAATAATAGGACCTCTTCTGATACTTTAATATTGACTGCTGTTCAAACCACAACCAGCTCCTATCTGCTTTTTCTGATCTCTAATTCTTAGTATCCCATATGTTGGACAATGGAAAATGCAGTGTCACTGCCTTAGGCAAACCTAAAAACATGCCCAAGAATCCCAGGAAACAAGAATTCATTACTAGAGACAATTTTTAGAAGAGTTCCCCTGACCCAACTCCACATTCGAGCTGAACTTATTGCAACCAATGGAGATCTCTAGGAAGCAAATTTATTTCATTCCCCAGGCCAAGACTTCAATTAAGATGCAGAAACATTTTCTGTTTGCATTTCTTAATTCAGGAAAGTATTTTATTTTCAAAACACCATCTTGCATTTCTAGTAAAAACATGCAGCATCAATATACAAATGTGAGGCTTAATAATCATATTAACAGGAAGCTCCAGAAAACAACTACTCGACCACATTAAGATAAGTAAAGTTTTCTCCTTCATAGTCTAGAAACCAACCAATGAGAAGGGGCAGAGAAAGTGTGAGCTAACCTTTTAGTTATTCATGGGATTGTCATTCACACTCAACTGACTCAACCTTTGGACCTGGTTCAGCAATTTAAAACAGAAGAAAAATATTATATATCAGCACCAAGTCACCAAGAACAACAGAAAACACACTATAAAAATCTGTGGGAAAATGATACAATTCGCAATCATGAAGTTCTGCATGTCTTTCTGCTAAAGAAGCCCGAAATTATGGAAAAGCTAAAACGTAGACCTGATACAATTGTTTTAAAAATAATCATCAAATACCTTTCCTAAACTTTTAAACCAGAGAACCTTCCTATACGAGCTTAAAGGACCCATTTACTTCGAGTAAGCTATACAGTTTAATTCAACTTCTCTTCCGAAGTTTTACAAAAAATTTAGAGGTTCAGTAAGATTTGAGTACGTCGTCTATGTTGTGTGTGGCAATCCCTTGTTTCTCAAGAGGTAAAGTTCACTTCCATATTAATTCTCTCCATAACTAGGCTTTATCCGCTAATCAAAACATAATCAACAAAAAATTTATAAAGCCCGTAACTTTGAACAAAAATTTGATCCTAATCGAAATCACTATACGATCTTTTAAATTTTCTTCATCAATTTCAATATTGGTCAAGACATTTCTGGGAAACCAAACAGCTGGATTCTGTGGTAGAAACAAACCGTGAAGAGAGGGGTGACGGCCGTCCTTGCCCCATCCAATACCGCGAGTGGATTCAAGGTATTGATTAACAAGGTGGCGACACTTCTGAAGGTGGTTGACCCCCTCAATGCGGTAACACCATCTGAGCTTCTCCCTGAGAATCTTGGCCTTCTCTATGTCAATCCACTTCTCCCTCACTATGTGCTCCCTCATCTCCAGCATCGCCACCGGGTCCTTGTAAGGATTGGCCGGATCGAAGTCATCCGGCGGCGATTCCTCGAATTCCACATACCCCTTCTTCCTTCCCATCCTTACCTCGCTCTCTTTCTTTGTCACCTCTGATTTCACTACGTCAGTTGAGAGGAGAGTTGATCAGTAAATTGGAGCTGTTAGTTTCGCTTGTAAGTGGACCTTCAGCTTTATTTTTGAGATTGGACCAAGTTATAGTTTAACATCAAATTATCATTTGGGCTTTTGGCTTAATGGGATTTTTATCAAACACACAATAAAACAAAATCTTTTCACTTACTCTGTTGATAGCATATATATATAGTAAGATAAAATAATATATATCTAGTGAAAACTAATAAAAATGAAAATATGTATAGATAAACACTTATCTTATCTTGTATTTGGTAATAAGAGACAAAATATGATTGAATCATCTTGCTCAACTGTTTAGTACAATATTACACTGCATCGGATATGACAAATTCTAATATTATTTTGAAAAAAAATTATCACTGGACAAAAAACTCATATAAATTTATAATTTACATATCCGGTCTTATGAGTGTCCGCTCTTATGAGTGTCGTACATATTAAATTAATAATTAATTTTCAAATGTGATTTACAACTTAGTAGAATTTTATCCAAAAATATCTAATTTTATTTATTTATTAAATCTCTCTTATTTTCCTTAAACTTTCTTTCATGAGCATTGGCTATCTTAGTATCTGCTGCTACCTTATGTGTTCATGAATTTATTTTCTTTTTTATTTTGTTCTGTGATCATGTTATTCAAGTCTTTGTTTAGCTTGTTTTCTTCTAAATAATTTAACAGTTTGTTTTCTATGAACTAAACATTACCAAGTTAAGTTCTTAAATAAGTTTTTTTTTTCATTTAAAAATAAATAAATAAAACTTGCGATTATATTAAAAAAACACACATTTATAAAGGATCTACAAGCAAGTAGCAATACAATTTGTTCGTGATGTCTACAAAAACATAAATCAAATATCACACATAAATCATCATCAACTTATGTAATTCACTATTATAAAATAAACTATCATGCTCTATGACGATTTACCACGAAATATTTACATACTCAAATCATCTTGGCTTAAGTTAATTTACATGAAGTGACAGTAAAGTGTAAATGAGTTTTCATCTACCAAACAACCTCATCCAAATCAATTAGCTAGATAAGATAGCTTCTGCCATTTTAAATTTGAATACATTAGATTAGATAGCTTATAATATATAAAATTTAAATATATTGTCCTTTGAATGTAACACTATCTCTTAGTAGAGTAGATCAATATACAAAAAATATTGCATTGTCAATCTAAAAATTTACATGATATCAGTAAGCCTATAGCTTTAAAGCACAGACTAATGGCCTTAAATCGATCTTCCGCTACCTCTTCTACCATCATTTCCACCACCCCAACTACAATTTCTATTAATGTTGCAGCTTAACTACCTTTGAAGTTGACAGTAATAAATTATCTTGTTTGGCGTAAACAGTTTTTAATTGGTGTCACTGGCTATGGCCCTCTTGGTTATCTTGATGGCACCATTGCCTGTCCACCTCCAAGACTTAAAGGTGAAACCACTTCAAATCCTACTTATGTGTTGTGGGAATGTCAAGATCAACTCTTGTAAAATGCAATTCTTGCATCCAGCTCACCTGAAGCTATGGTACAAGTCAACAATGCCAATACAGATGCAGTAGCATGGAAAACTCTAGAATGTGTTTATGCATTTATGCTGCTAGAACACGACCACACATTATTTCCTTCAAGACCAAACTGACTACCACCCCATATGGAAATTGATTAATGAATAAGTGTCTTCAATTTATGAAATCCATTTCTGATGATCTTTCCCTTGCTAATAGTCCACTTCATGAGGATAATTTAGTATTACCTAAATGGTCTAAACTCTGATTTCAAGAATATAACCACTTACCCTTCGCACTCGTCCTACTTCTATTCTCTATGAGGAATTATATGATCTACTAGTTGAACATGCCGACCAGGAAACAAAGCCAAAACCATTTCATCTTGCCATAACTAATCTTACTCACAAACATTATCCCGTTGCTAATTCATTGCCACAACACAATGACTCCAAGTTCCATAAATCTCATCCCAGTTCATCCTCTCTCAAACATATTCAACACAGTGATAAGTCTCACCCAAGGTGTCAAATTTGCAATAGATCCAATCATACAGCCAAAAAATGCTGGTTTCTCAAAAAGTTTATTGCTACTCTACCACCTCAAGCCAATGTTGCATCCATGACTAAACAAAGTGATGCACGATGGATAGTTGACTTTGGTGCCAGTCATCATGTCACATCTGACCATAACAATCTCTCCCTTTACACTGAATATGGCAATCCTGATGAGCTACATATTGGAGATGGCTCAGGTTTGTACATTTCACAAATTGGTTCTACCTCTCTCAAATCTTCCACCCATCCATTACAACTTAATAATATCCTCTGTGTTCCTTCTATTAAGCATAATTTGTTATCTGTCTCTTAATTTTGTAAAACTAACAATGTGTCTCTTGAATTTTTCCCAAACTCTTTGTTGGTATAGGATATACAAATGGGGGAAATTCTACTTCGAGGGACAAATCACAATAATGTCTACCAATTGTCTTTGGCCACCATCCATTCATCTTCAACTCCACATGCTTTTCTTGGAATAAAACATCATCTTGATATCTAGCACCATAGAATTGGACATTCAAATTATCACATTTTACAATGTCTATTACAGTCTAATAACTTAATTTCTACCATTTCAAAGTTAATTTATCTTCATTGTGATTCCTGCTTATGTAATAAAAGTACCAAATTTCCTTTTTCTGTTAACACTTTGAAAAGTTTCATGCCTTTAGAACTTATTTATTTTGATGTCTAGGGGCTTGCTCCATTACTCTTAGTTGATGGCTTTCGTTATTATTTGATATTTGTTAATCACTTTACTAAGTATGTGCGGCTATATCCAATGAAAAGAAAATCTAATGTTTCTACTATATTCCCTCAATTCAAAGCTTTAATTGAAAAACAATTTAGCAAATCCATCATTTCCATTTACACAAATAATGGAGGGGAATATCTTACACTCTACTCATTTTTGTCTCAAAATGATATTTCTCATCTTACGACACCCTCACATACAGCTGAATTAAATGACACATCTGAGTATTATCATGCTCACATACCTTCTTCTTACTGGTCATATGTCCTTTGTCACTACAACTTATTTGATTAATAGATTATCCACTCCAGTACTTCAATACAACACTCTATATGAGACATTGTTCAACACTACGCCATGCAAGATTCAAACTAGTGAGATGTTATGACTAGTGAGTTTAATGCCCTCCTTCAAAATGCTACATGGGATCTTGTTCCAAATGATGGTAAGCATAATTTGGTTGGTTGCAAATGAGTATTCAGAATTAAGAAAACCCAAATGGCTCTATTGAAAGTTATAAAGCTCGTCTTGTAGTAAAGGGATTTCATCAGAGATCCGACATTGATTACACTGAAACATTTAGCCCAGTTGTGAAGCCAACTACTATAAGAATTGTTCTCTGTCTTGCCCTCACAAATAATTGGCCTTTGTATCAATTTGATGTAAATAATGCATTTTTACAAGGCACACTTTCTGATGAAGTTTATATGGTACAGCCACCCAGGTTTGTTCATCAACAATTTCCCCACCATATTTACAAACTTAAAAAGGCACTCTAAGGCCTCAAGCAAGCCCCAGGGACCTGGTATACAGAGCTGAGTTCATCTCTTATAGCAGCTGGTTTTACAAATGCCATCTCAGATGCTTCTCTGTTCATTTACAATAAAGTTGGTGTTATTGTATATATGCTTGTGTATATAAATGATATTGTTGTCACTGGGAACAACAAGCAGTTCTTAGCAGCCTTCTTTAATAAACTCTCCAATAGATTTTCCTTGAAAGCTCTAGGGGCACTCATTATTTTTTGGGAGTTGAAGTTCTCCATTTGAAGCAAGGTTGCTTCTTATCCTAATACAAATATATTCAAGATATCTTGAACAAGTTCAAATTGGATGGTGCCAAAAAGGTTATCACTCCTCTTTCCACCATAGTCCCTTTGAAGTTATGTGATGGAACTGCTTCCACTAATCCCACTGTGTTTCATCAATTGGTAGGAACCCTCCAATATCTATCATTAACTAGACTAGATATTGCCTTCACCGTTAATAAACTCTCCCAGTTTATGCACAAACCTTCTAAACAACACTGGCAGGCTTTAAACCATGTGGTACGCTATCTTAAAGGCACAATCTTCCGTGGACTTCTATTACAAAAGAGCTTTAAAATAAATCTAACAGCATTTGGTGATGCTGATTGGGGAGGTGACCAAGATGATAGATCCTCTACAACTGCTTATATTGTTTACCTTGGCTCCAACATCTTATCCTGGAAATCTTCTAAACAAAAAACAATAGCTAGTTCTTCCACTGAGGCAGAGTATAAAGCCTTGGCTCACACCTCTACTGAGCTCAATTGGATTCAAAACTTGCTACAAGGACTTGGTGTTTCAATCAAGCAATTATCTTAAGTTCACTGTGATAATGTTGAGGCAATTTATCTTAGTGATAATCCAATTTTTCACTCAAGCATGAAGCATCTAACACTTGATTACCATTTCGTCTGCCAACAAGTTCAAGCAGGAAAGCTTCGAGTTTCCTACATTTCCGCCAAAGATCAACTAGCAGATGCTCTTACCAAACTTCTATCCAAACAACGTTTTCTGCAGTTGAGACACAAGATTAGAGTCTCCAATGGATCCCCCATCTTGAGGGGGCGTGTAAAAGAGTTGTCATATACCCAACAACCTTGATCTAAATTAATTAGCTAGATAAGATACCTTCTGCCATTTTAAATTTGAATATTTTAGATTAGACAACTTATGATACCTGAAATTTGAATACATTGTACTTTGAATGTAACACTATCTTTTAGTGACACTATTTATAGAGCAGATCAATATACAAAAAATATTACATTGTCAATCTAAAAATCTACGTAAAATACCTTTGTAACTTAATTTTTATGAAATATGTACAAAACATAACTCTCACTCATCCATAAATAAAACATCAAAAAGATAGTCAATTAATGTAAAACTATCCAATTACACATAAAATTACCATATCACCAAGGACAAATTGCTATAAAATATCAAAAGATATTAATTGCCATGAGAAGTTTCACGTTGTTACTTTTATGAAATAATTGAAAGCTTCTTGTATTTTGAAAGTTTAAGTAAAATAAATTATTATTCTGTGTTGATTTGATTTGGGTTCATATTTTACAACAACATAAAGCTTATTTCTCGTATTTCATAGTCAAATTTTTTTAATACAAATTTACTAGGTAATCCTGACAGAGCACCTCCCACTCTCCTCTAATGATCATTAAGGAAGCTCCTTATTAGGATTTCCATGCTCGTTACTTATAATTTACGAAGTACAAATGGTAAATCATATTCCCTCAAACTCATCATACAAGCACTCTCACCATGTATTGTGCTTTGTGCTCTGTGCTCTGTGCTTTGCCCCTTGCAAATGCATCATTGTTATTGCATGAATGATAAGCTGCTTCGCTATCAGGAGAAAAACATCATTTTGTGAATATGTATTTGCTGGAGATGGACGGGTTTATTCTGATCACTTCTTTTTTTCTTTTCCTTCTTTCTGACGGATAGGATGACCACCCTTCCAGCTTTAGATGGGGAAATTGCGGGTTTATCTCCAGTTAAGTATCCTAAATTTCAAATCTAGGTGAACATTAAATTGATAAAATGCCTTTAATGAGCTGAAAACTAATTGGCAGGAAAAAAAAATATATTAAATATATAAAGAGCGTGATCAACAACAATATCAGATGAACATGATTCACACCCAAATTTGTATAAGCAACCAACAATCTGTATCTTAACCTGAAACTAAAAGAGTCTAGAGAACTAGATATACTATACATATTCATTTAAATTATGTCAACTCTATTCAGTTTAATCTGTAATGCCACTACCGCAGCAGAAGCAACAATTAGTTCATGAAAACCATAACTTTCTCTTGCTTCAAATTCCTGTTCAGATTGAAACTAGAAACTTTTTGCTAACCAAATGTCTTCAATACTCCAGTCAACTAATTTGAAAATAGAGAACCTGAGTACAAGAATCAATCTAAATATTACTCAAAATTATAAGATAATTGAAGAGGACATTAAAAATACTTCAAAGTTCACTTATTTCAGTCATTCTCAACAAACTTTGGCAGTAGGCTTAGCTAGCGCATTAGAAACACAAGGGCATGAATGAAATAATGCTCTACATCAAACCAAATCCAAGGCGATGGGAAGAAGCATAATAAGCTATCGCGACATCAAAATGGAGGCATCTATCTAAAAATAATTAAGATGATTCAGAAGGTTCTGTTTTTCTTACAGATTACACTAAAATAGATAAACATCAATTTCAAATTCCAACAACTACAGAATAAAAAGAAGTCAGCCATTGGGGGTGATTTTACTCAATAACAACCATTGCAGCAAGCAAACCAGAAAAACAGTAGTGCCTGAAAGCATGTTTGCAATCCATGTGAATAGGTTTTTAACAGTTTTCGCTTTTCCCTTCTTGTAAAATGTTTCAAGAAGAACACTTTTCTCTTTCTTCCTGAGACAATCTTTCAATAACTAAAATAAGTTTCATATAAAACATGAAAAGAAAAAAAAACTCATAGTAGTGCACAAACCTCTGAATGGTATGAAGCAGCAAATTGCAGAAGTATTAGTTCATGCTTGGTGGTCAACCAGTAAGATACTAAATGAGAGAGAGATCAGAGATGGTGCCTAGCAACCAACAATCACATATGTGAATATAAACAATAAATCTTAATGTAAGTCAACCTCAAACAATTTGCCTAGCAATAAAAACACTGATCTATTCAGAGGATTATGAAGGAGAGACCCTATAAGCTTATCATATCAGATAATAAACTACTTCTGGTTATTTGCAATCAGATATTTGGGATGCAAGATTAAACAGTAATAACAGATGACATATCATGCAGACAAGTATACAACACAAGTCAAAGACATTGCTTGCTGTTACTGCAGTACAGCTTGAAAAACATAGCAGGGGACCGCTTACTAACAATAAGTCAAGGACAACTTAAGATTTTGGAAATTGGTAATAAAAGATGGTAACCAGTGCATGAACCTTACAGAAAGTGCAGTATGGTGGAGGTTTTAAATCATCTAACTTGAAATGGTAGACTTCCATTTATCTGCATTCACGTGTTCTTTTAGGTATGTGCATTTAACTTTCAATTATAGACTGTTATGAACCTGGTTCAGCACACTATGGTATAACAGGGAAATTCAGTAATAATACAGCAAGAAAGTATTTAATTAGTTTTGATCAATTAGTGGATACACACGTTAATATTGATGTCTAAACAAGCAAAATGTAAATCTGTTAATGATTCAAAATTCCCAGAATGTCATTATTATGGTTTTTTCTTGTCCCTGATTGCATGCAGAGAAGAAGTAAGACACAAAACTAATTCAGAACAAGATAGTTGGTTGGTGAGGATGATGTGATTATCACATCACAAACAGTCCAGAAATCACTAGAGTGAAGCAAGGATTAGAAACTAGAAGAGGGAAAGCAGAACAGTAACGTGCTTTCATGCCATGCCCACCAACACAGCCCTATTTCCAAGATCGCTCAAGGCACCCACCAAGAAGACTCGACTTTAAACCAAATTAAGATTTTTCTGTAGAAGGAACATCCAAATGACGAACTTTGTAAGCAACTGATAATTGCTCTGCATTGTCTCCGTATTCTGAAATAAACTCCAAGAACCTCTCCTCTGGACAGTGACACCATAGATAAAAAACTCATCGGCTTAATTTTATTGTTCAATAACCTTTTTGATATTATCACCTGGAAAACCCTATATCGAGGAATCACTCTGTCCTCCTTGCTATACATCAAACATGAAGGTGACCGAACCAGGACCGACTTGTTCATTTTAACTGTATGCAAGTAAAACTCTATTCCAAACTTCAACTTCTCCTCTGATACCCTAAGCAAAACCCGTGCTCTTCTGAACATTTGTATGCTCTCATCTTTAGAAAACCCAAAACTCTGAATGAACTCCAGCTTTCTCCTAATCGTTTCACTGGATAAACAGCTGATGGAATGTATAGCATGGACAAACATCTTGGAATTTATAGAAACACCCATATCTAAAGTCTGTGAAACAAGTTCTATAACCTTGGACTCTTCCAAGACAAACAGTAAAGGCTGCCTAACCAGAAATAACGAAAGCCGAGACCCAAAGATTCCACAACTCTCCAAGAAAGTAATATTTCTCACTAACCTTGAGTCCGAGTGATTCCGAAGCAACATACCGCCTAGGCGCAAGACTTGTACCAGATTTTTGTTGTCCTTATCATTGTATAGAACTTTCTCAAGAAATTCTATAAAGGGTATCAACGTTTTCTCCAAACTAAACTTCAAAACTGGTGAACTCCGGCAAAGGAACTTACCCAGATCAGAACCCACAATACCCAGTCAGTTGAAAATACTCAATCTTCGGTTTGAGATTCTTCTCGACATTTGAGAAGAACAATTGGGGGTTTCGACGAACCGCCGATTTAATATGAGGTTCAGAAAGCCCGACCTTTTGAAAAAAGTTAAGAACAGACTGTGGAGTTTCGGGGGACCTGGCCCGTGAAACACGATTCGAGATGTAAGTTGATTGTGATTTGGTTAATTTGAAGCTGCTGAGCAGGTCGTCAAAGACTAGACGGCTTTCATTTGAGGCTTGGGTCATTAAAGAAATAGTTGAATAGAGAGAAGAAGGGTTTCTTTGAGTTAGAGGAAACAATGACAACAGATTTGAAAGAAAGCATTCTAACAAGTGACTAATTTTCACATCAAGAATACATCTAAGCCAAAACCCAGCAATAGACAAGCTTACCGGCGCTGGTGAGGTTCAGTGACTGGGTCGGCGGCGAATGGTGGTGGCATAGCTGAATTCTGAACTTGGAAGTCTGGAACATCTGAGCTTTCACTCCTTACGCCATTCGCTCGCATCACACTGTTTTCCCTCCCAGGCTCTCACCACTGCATCCAACTCGTTTTTTTTTTTTTTTTTCGGGGGATGTACATTTTCTGCTCTTTTTTCCTTAGTGTCAAATTTTATTCTTCTTCCTAACTGTCATTTTAATGTTAAATTTATAATATATAGGACAATAAGTAAATATTTTTTTAAAATCTAAATAAATAATATTATATTTTAGAAATTATTTATTTTTGATTATAATTTCATGAAATATGATTAGAATGATTTAAATATTCTCATTTAATTTGTTTTTAAATTATAATTACATTATATTTAATTTTTTATATTACAATAAAAAATTTAGTCAAATATAATTTGAGTATTTTAATTTAAAAATCATTCTCAAAGTATGATAATATATACTAAAAAATAGGTAAATATTGTCAAAAAAAAATAAAAAAATTAATGACAAATCTTTTCTTTCTATATTGTTTGAATCACTCAATTAAAAAATTAGTGAACATTGTCATAAAAAATAATGACATGATAATCAGACATTTTTTAAAATTTATTTAATTATTTTATTAATTAAATGTCTAATATAGCATTTACTTTCTTATGTCTTCCTATTTATATTTATCAAAATTGTATTGTTAAAATGATACTTCCGGCATTTATATTTTATATGTTACATATATTTTTTATTTAATATATTTCTTATGACATTTTTTAATAAAAAATAAATCAGTATTTTTTTATGGTAAACACTAATAATTTTTTTTATTACAAACAATTCTTTAAATGACATATGATTATATATTATAGTAAGATAAATAAAAAAAAACCATTACCTCCACACTTATTCTTCTTTATTATATCAGGAAAAAATATGTAAAATAATTCTAATTATCGAATTCAATTAATTTGAATCAAATCATCCACAATTTGTCCATTTGATTTTATTTTGTATCATAATTCTTATCAAATTAATCGTACTTTCTTTTGAAATTTGTTAAACATACATTTTTTTTTTATAGTACTTAAACATACATTATTGATAGGGAAAAAAAAAGGAGCAACTTTCTTAATAAAGTATAAAATAATCTCTTTTTTTCAACAAAAATATAACAAAAAATTACCAGCTCTAAAACGATCAAAGCTGCAAAACTAGTTTATAATATTTACATTCACTGATCAGATCTAAGCAGAAATACGAAGACCAAGTTGCATCTTATACGTGTCAGTATCACAGCCATTGATTCTTTCTCTTCTGTTAGCCACACCCCAGTTCCCGAATCCTAAAGTCAACTCAAGCTCGACATCGCTATAGTCGGCTCGCTCATCGCTCTTTGCTAGCGAAGCCTCCACAGTCTCAACGGAATTGCTCTCATCTTCCCCGCTTTCACTACCCGGACTCTGATTCTGACTCACCCCCGATTCATGACTCACTGAAACACCAAAATTATTTCCAGCACCGCCCAAGGATTCAGCAGCTGCCTCTACTTCGTGCTTCGGCTTTTGCGCCGACCGCTTGAACCGGCTTCGAGACTTAACCTTGTGGAGCTGATCTGATGCACTTGATTTTTCAGCTTTGGACATGTGGCGTATATCACCGGCTTGAAGAGGTGGGCTCGCTTTACTCAAATCCGATTCGGGCGTAACTTGCATAATCGGCGCACCTCTGAGAACGGCTTCGACTGCAGCTTGACAAAGTTGCCAACTCCCGGATGTGAGCAACCCGGCCGACCCGTAAATCGGGTTCACAATCCGCCCACAAGCTTCGTAAAGCAAGGATTTGAATACCGCTGCAATTCATGAATTAACCAAGTTAGAAGCACTTCTTGATTTTCTGGGAAACCAAACAGAAGGAAATTCAGAATTATGAGATTGGAGATGAGTGTTTTGAACAATTACCTGGTCGGAGGTGTTGGGGGCCAGCATTGATGAGGTTAATTAGGCCGGCGCGGCCATAGAACTTGGCGAGGAAGACGGTTGCGTTGGCTTGAGAATCAGGGGATTTGATCCACTGAATGCAAGGTCTAATGGAGCAATCGGCACTGCAACCTTTGCGGAGGACTCGGCAACCGTTACAACTCAATCGCATGGTTGTTAAATTTTTGTGTTTGGAAAGCAAGAAAATTGAGGAGAAACTTGTGAACAAAGAAAAGAATTTGCGTTTGCGTTTGCGTTGATCAGAGTTGTGCAGATATTGGGACTTAAAAATGAGAAGAGAACGTGGGTTTGTAGAGAAAAGTGGAAACGGGGAAATAGAGGCGCAGTTGTTTCCAACAAAACGGGCAGTTTTGGTAGGTTTACACCGTCTGGTTTTGGGCCATGATATATGATGAAATGTCCATACTATCCTTTCAGGCTGTGTACCAGATGAGAAATGTCAGAATAAAATATTTTTATCTTAATTAATTAAATTAATTATTTAGTGCATATCACCAATAAATAAAAAATCTGAAATAAAATTTTAATTATATTAAAGTAAAATTATTTTATCTTTAAACGAATGATGATATTATGACGGATAAGCTAAGAGAATAATAACTAGCATATAAAATTTTCTAATTGCCCTTATCTCATTTATTTTCTCTCCCAACTTTTTTTTAATTATTGAAATTTTTTTTTAAATTAGAATTTAAATTATATTAAATAATTTCTATTATAAAAATAAATAAAGATGAGATTTCATTTCACTTATTGCTAAAAATATATTTTCTTTTTTGTTCTTTTTTTTTACAAAAATATAATAATTTAAAAGTCAACATTATATAATATATTTATATATATATATATACAGTTGCCCATCACAAATTTTTCTATTTTAAATAAAATAAAATAGAAAAGTTTTTCTTTATAATTAATTGCATACAAAATTGCCAGTTATTTTAATGCATTTGGTTCTAAAATAAATTAATTAGCAGGTAAGTGAGATAGAATGTGGGATAGTTAATAAAAGTGTAATTTTTTATTATTATTTTTCACTTGTTGAGTTGCGAAAAAAATTGACAAGTATTTTACTTTATTTAGTCCTAGGATGAGAAGAGTGTGGGTAGTTATTTTTTATTTAGTTAAAGTTATTGAAAAATTTAATTGGATATATATTATAAGGTAGTAGACCACCATTAACCGGTCTCTCTTTTTATAATACTAGTTAAAATTATCAAGTTTACACACATACCAAATATATATATTTTAAAAAAAATATAAAGTAATATTTTTAAATTTTTGAGTCATGTTTAAAATAATGAAGATGAGTAAGTGTATGAGATAGAGTGAATGTGTAATTATTAAGAAATTAAAATTTTTATTTTTTACTTAATTTAAATTATTTAAAAATTTTTATTTATGTGATAGTGCAGGATAATAGAAGTTATGAAGAGAGAGAAAGTAAGTTATATATATATTTTTAATTAATTTAAATGAGATAATTTATAATTAGCCTAAAATAGGAGACCTTAAGAGTGTTCTAGTTTTAAAAATATAGTATAATTATATTTAAAATAATTTAACAAATATTAAAAAATATAGAAAACTAGGATAAAATATATATGGAAAAAATATATAACAAAATTATAAATTTATAAGAGTTATATGATTCTTCTATTGAGTGATAATTTTGCCAAAATAATATTTTCATATCCAATATAATCTAATATTAAACGAAACAATTAAGAAATATAATTCAGATTATATCTTACATCTGATCATATAATAAACATGATAAAAATTATTTATATGCATATATACTAATATTTATTAGTTTTTATAGAATGAATTATTTTATCTTATTCTGTTCATACAACCAAACACAGAATTATAAAAGCTGAAGGTGTGTATATCAGTTTTGTAAATATGACAAGTATGAAGGGCTTAAATCATCTGAGTTACAAATTTATCCAAATATAGAAACAGCTTTCTACCCGTAAAATAAAATAAAGAAAGATGTGTGATCTGCCAACTTGCTGACGAGTCGCCACATTGTGTAAGAAAAGGCAAGCTGACATGGCAGAGTAGATCTCACGGATATTAAATAGTAATACCCACGCGCAGTATAGAATCTATTATGTACACTTCACTGTATTGGACCGTGTACTGAAATCCCGTGAAAGAAGGTCCCATGAATTAATGTGGGGATTCACGAGGAATAGGAATGCCGCCTCGTTTGTCTATTCCATTATTTTCCATTCCTGGTTTTGTGGAAACCGTACGCTGGTTTTGAAGGAAAAGGACTGAGGACCGTGGCCTGTGGGCGCCGTTTGGCTCAGCCTATGGTTTTGGTTTGGTTTATGCCCCCGACTCCCTATGTTTATGACTTACCCATAAGCGTGGAGCTGGAAACTGGTGCCCACGTGTCAACTTATTCACATTTTCTTCTAACTTCTAATCCTGTCACATCTAGTTTTTATAATTGGATATTTTAGTCCTTATCAAATTTTATAAACTAAAAAATTATAATATTTATTAGGTTAATTATCATAATTTTAATATATAAATTATTGTTTTTTAAAAATAACGCCAAGTGGTTAATTATGAGTTTTTTTTAATTGATTTAAAAATATGAAATATTGTGTTTAAGGTAAATAAGGAGATTATAAAGTAATCTATCAATATAGATAGATAAATATAGATTTCTAAAACTTTTTGTCTAACAAAGAAAAAAGTAGGAAACAATTTTTAAAATTTGTTGGCCTATTTATAATTTAAAAAAATTACGCAACCCTTTATTGAAGTTTAGTAAAATAACACTAAGATCCACAATTTAGAAAAATTGCACTCCCTTCTCTTAGATGGATTAAAAAATTAACGGTGTTTTAAAATAATTTAGACAAAATACTAAAAAGTCATGTTTGTATATCCAAAATATCAAAATGTCTTATTTTTACTTTTTAAATGAGTCTTAATATGTAATTTTATTTTATATCCTCTTCTATTTTTTAATTTATTTACTTAATAGCAACTTTAATTTTTAATTATTAAATCCATCCTAAGTTTAAAAAATAAATTCAAACAAGAAAATAAATTTTTTTTTTTTTTTTTTTGTTTATAGGTTAAAAAATATGAAAAGGAAGAATGGTATGTTACTATATGTCCTAATTCTTTTATATTAACTACTTAATATCAATTAGAAAGAGAATTAAAAGAAGTAATTGTTTATGGGATGATACTTCCCCAGCTCTCTTTGACCTATCCAAGAAATCTTTCCTTTATCACAAGGGTGGTATGGTGGTTGATATTTGAATTTGAATTTGAAGTCGATTGAATATGAATTCAAATCCAATAAAAATACTTTTTGGAGTTTGGATTTAAATTCAAATCAAAGTCAATAATATAGCATTCGATTTGATATTTGATCAAATTATTTGATTAATTATTTCATTAACTATTTAATATTTTTTTTAAAGTAATTATAAGTTTTATATAATTATTTGTATTTATTTAATTTTTTTAAAAATATATTACCTTTATCATTTTTACTTTGGATTTGGGTCATCTAGAATTTTGTTTAGGTTAATTATCATAATTTTAATATATAAATTATTTAAAAAAAAAAATTACACTAATGGCCATATAGTTAATTATGAGTGTGTTTTTTTAATTGATTTAAAAATATGAAATATTGTGTTCAAGGTAAATAAGGAGATTATAAAGTAATCTATCAGTATAGATAGATAAATATAGATTTCTAAAACTTTTTGTCTAACGAAGGAAAAAGTGAAATTATTTTGGATTGAACAACAATTTTAAAAAATTTTGGCCTATTTGTAGTTTGAGCAAATTATGCAACCCTCCCTTGAGATTTAGTGAAATAATACTAAGATCTAAAATTTAGGAAAATCAATACTCCCTTTCCTTGGATGGATAAAAGAGTTAACAGTATTATAAAATAATTTGGATAAAATACTAAAAAGTCATGCTTGTATATTCAAAACCTCAAAATGTCTTACTTTTACATCTTTCTTTCTTTTTAAGTGAGTCTTTATATTTACTTTTTTATGTCATCTTCTATTTTTTAATTTATTTACTTAATAGAAACTTTATTTTTTATTATTAAATCTATATGAGTTTAAAAAATAAATTCAAACAAGAAAATAATAATTTTTTTTTTGTTTATTGGTTAAAAAATATGAAAAGGAAGAATGTTATGTTACTATATGTCCTAATTCTTTTAGAGTTTTTTTAATGGGTGTTCAAATGGTACTTATTAAGTTATAATAAATATAGTTATTAGAAATTAAAACATTTTACAAATAATAATTTATACAATAAATAATATTGAAATCATGATCAACTATTATAATAAATATTACTAATTTTTTTACTATAGAGGCTTAACAAGTGCCATTTAAATACCTATCAAATAAATCCATTCTTTTATTAACTATTTAATATCAATCAGAAAGAGAATTAAAATAAGTAATTGTTTATGGGATGATCCTTCCCAGCTTTACTTGACCTATTCGAGGAATCCTTCCTTTATCACATGGGTGGCATGGTGGGTCGGGGAAGTAAGCAATGGTGGGAAGACAGAGAAATGCATTAAAAAGTGAGGTAGCAAGAGGCAGCACAAGTAGACTTGATTTGGTAATGATTTAGCTAAAAAAATTATACGTTAACTATTAAAAAGTCATAATAATATTATTTGGTAAATTTTTTTTGTAACAAATGTTATGGGTAAAAAAAAAAAAATGTTTGATAAAATAAATTGTAAGCTATTACGAATATATAAAATTTTAAAAATAGATATTATTAATTAAAGATATATTTAATAATTTATAAATTAATTAAATATATATATATAGTAATTTTTAAAAATTAATAAGGTGATAATTTTACTTTCAATTTTCAAAAGTCACTGTTAGCTTCATCACTTGGAATGTTTTAAAAATACTAATGACTTTTTAAAAATAATAAAAAAAGTACCCATAAAAATAAATAATAACTAAATAATATTTAAGTGATATAATTTTTTAAAATTCAAATCACCCTATTGAAAAATATTTCAATATTACCAAATACAGCATTTTTTCTTGCCCAGATTTGAAACTTCTGACTTAGAGAAGGTATTGCAAATGAACATACATTTCCTTGAATTATGCACATGCAAAGACTCACAGTTTTTGTGTCATGGATGTGAAATTATGAATAGAAAATTATTTATTCTTATGAACAGAACTGTCATTATTTATACTTTCTACGTAAGGATTGACATATATTTCTGTGCAGATACTTTTTTACATTCTTGAAAACACGAGTTTATATTTGTTTGTTTCGAGCTCATCAGAGATTTATTCTTACCCTCCCAAAAAAAAACCCCACTATTTTGTGCAGGGATCTATGAAGGCTGTTATATACTGCCTTTCAACACTTAAGAGCACAAAATTTTCAGAATATAAGTGCGGGAGATAATTCTTCTGTAACAAGTTCAAAATCTGACAACCGTCGTGGTCACATGGAGGTGAGTCACCCCATGGCCATTTTTCTCCATTATTTGGAGAAGAGAAGGGAAAGGCCTTGTCAGTGTCAAAACCTCAACTTGGTTGATGTCAGGTATAGTTGGTTCCTTCCACCTTACATAAATGCTCTCTTGCAATTTCCGGACAAGGTGAACTCAGTCATACTAGCAAACTTATTATACATGAATGGTGGACCTGTGCTTGTAGCCTTGTATCTCTGCTCTTTGCTAAGGAAGGTTTTGGGTTCAGAAAATAAGAGTAAAGGAGTTGAGGAGAAAAGAAAACAATTTCCCAAATTCCAAATGTATCTGTACTCTTGATGCGTGCTATTGTGGTTCAGTTTATCAATATTTAGATAGTGATCTTTACCTTTTAAACAAACCTTGGTTCTTCACTTTTCCTCTTCCACAGAGCCACAGAGGCTTCAGCTACATGAATACATGATCACATTGGACATAAGTTCCATGAGGTATTTCAACTGAAACAAGGATGCTCTGCTGATCTTCCTGCTGCAAAAATTTCAGAGATGATGAAATCAAACAATTTATATTGTAAGTTCTAGTAGTCTTCCTTTCACCAATAGATCTTTATATACTGTCACATGGTAATTTTCAGTTTGACGTATGTTTAATGTGTTCCAGCATCTCTTATTGCAGAATGCTCCAACTCAATCACTTCTAAGTATTGCGAATGGAATTCTAGATGAAACTGTTGAAAAAAAGAATGGTGAAATACCTCATGTGTGGCAATGGAAGGACATTTTGGAGTAATATAAGAATATGGACGTGTTTATGACTTTATACTTGTATATGCTTACATAATTTATTATATATGCACATTAATATTAAGATCCCATAGTTCTGAGAAAACGTCTAAAACACTTTTGTTGCTGAGCGTGTGGCTTGTCTGTTGAGAAAAGTTGTACGCTTATATCAACTCAAGCAGAACACTTGCAAACTGTAATGTGCTTAATTATCATAAAACTTGTTATTTTCATTTTCTCTGCTGACTTAATCGTCTCAGTTTCTTTTATCTTGTTTGTGCTTTCAGCAAAACAAGGAAGAGAAATACCAGTTGAGAATTAGAGTACTTGAAGCACTTGCATCTGGAAGTCTGGAACTAAGGAAGAAAGTCAGGTAAAAGTGAATAGCTCAAGCAATTATATTGAAAGTCGAGAATTAGATCAGTTGAAGCACTTTCGTCAAGTCAGTGTGTTTTCCAAATATTGGTAAAACCATTCTATTTAATAATGGAAATTTTCATCGCAGTCGCAGATTGTTCTAAACCAGCATCAGCAGTTGATGGTAAAATGTCTACTTCTCTTGCCAGCTTTGGATGAACTAATTTCTCAAGTGTCATTTTTCTGGGCTTTTGCGTCTCTAATCGGAACTGGTAGACTGAGCAAAACAAAGGGGATGAAAAGAAAAAGGCGGATGAAGAAGATGATGAGGTTGATGAAAGAAAATGATCTCCAGAGGCTTGAAATTGCAGCACTAAAGCAAGAACTAGGACAACCAAAAACACATACGAATTGTGTTCTTGAAATTGGAGGCATAAGCTAAGGGTGCTAAAATAGAGGTTGAACGAAATTCACATGAGTTTGAGCATCTCCTAGCAGATACAAGAAATAAGGTGGAAGAGATTGAGGCTAATTCTGAAGCAACATATCAGAGATGGAGCATGAAAGAGAAAATCTGTAAGAACTTTATGGGTTTCAATTTGGTTCTCTATGGGTATGCAATATATATTTCAAGATATTGAGCTTTAACAAATGTGATGCCCAATATTACAATTTTTCGTTTCTGTGCAATGTATTCAGGAATTGAGGTGTTCCTTTGAGTCCAGAGCTATTCAGAGGACTTTAATAAATTAGGTAGGGATGGTCACAGAAGACTTATATGTCACCCAGATTCTGTTTGCAGGCTCTGTTATTATATTTGACCTTGTTCAGGTGTAAGGCTTAAAGTACTAGGAGATGCAGCTGAGAACTATAAAGCAGTTCTTGTTGAAAATGGAGACTGTTTAATGAAGTTCAAGAATTAAAAGGTTCTACTCTTTCTGCCTTCTAGATCCTTCATGTGTGCAATTTCTGAGTTAATGTAACTCCTTCTTCTACAGGAATCATTAGAGTATATTGTCAAGTAAGGCCACTTCTTACTGGACAAAAGGAGAAATATACTATTGGATAATATATTGGTGAGAATGGGGAGTTGGCGATGGAAAATCCCTCAAAACAAGGGAAAGATGGTCATAGGCTGTTCAAGTTTAATAAGGTTTTTGGCCCTGCATCAACTCAAGGTATAGTTCTAGTAATTATCAGTTTGAAGATCTTGTTTTTATTGGTTATTGGTTGATTCTTTTGCAGTATGCTACTAATTACTATAAAGAGGAATTCTTCGTCTTCTTCCTCCTTTTCTTTCTGCTTTTCTTTTCTTTTCTATGCCTTACTCATGCAGCTCTTCTGAATGATCCGCAGTGGAGGTATTTTCTGACATCCAACCTTTGGTACGATCAGTACTTGATGGGTACAATGTATGCATATTTGCTTATGGTCAGACTGGTTCAGGAAAAACTTACATAGTGGTATGAACCCTCTTTGTATCTTGATTTAAGTTCCAAATTTGATATTAAATTCCTAAATTTCTCATGCTATAAGATGCCAATTTTTTTCCAGACTGGTCTCAATGAATCGACAAAAGAGAGTTGGGGGTCAACTATCGAGCTATAAACAACCTTTTCGTCATTCCCAGAATTGAAAGAGCTCCGTAAGTATGAGGTTGGGGTCCAGATGGTTGAAATATATAATGAATCCGTGATTTGTTATCAAGTGATGGTTCTTGAAAAAAAAAAAAAAAAAATCCTTTTAAACTATTGGTGATGTATTCTTTACATGTACTTTCTTGTTTTCCCTTCCTTCTCATCTGAAATATGCCATGGTCATGATGCTAGCATGCAGGCTGTCACATCAACTTCTGATGTAATCAACTAATGGACAATGGACTAAGAAACAGAGCTGTTGGAGCTACTGTCATGAATGAAAGAAGTAATCGCTCTCACAGGTTTATACATCTTTTTTCTTTTCTTTAGATGTGCAATATCTTATGTTTTTTAAATAATATAGAGATGTTCAATTTTATGTATGTGCACAGTGTTGTGTCAATTCATGTTCGTGGGATGGATTTGAAGAACAGTACCAGTTTGTATGGTAATGTTCATTTGATAGATTTGGCAGGAAGTGAAAGGGTAGATGAGATCGCTCTGAGGTAACGCGGGACAGACTTAAGGAAGCCCAACATATAAACAAATTGATGTCCGCCCTCGGAGATGTCATTTTCGCCCTAGGACAAAAGAGCCCTCATGTACCTTACAGAAACAACAAGCTTACTCAACTCCTACAAAGCTCTCTTGGCATATCTTGTTTCTTTGTTGGCTTAGTGTTGAAGCATGCCTTGGAATTGCCTCACAGTTTTGATTGTAACTTTTATATGCTTGGCCTATTCAGTAAGATTCTTAGTTAAAAGTTTCAATTATATTTGGTTTCTAATCTATATTGTCTTGTCTATGTTTTTTACAGTTAAGAGAAAACTGTTATATTGCAGGTGGTCAAGCAAAGACCCTCATGTTTGTGCAACTGAATCCTGATATGAATTCCTATTCTGAAACTCTTTGAGTACTTTGAAGTTTTCTGAGATGGTCTCTGGAGTTGAATTAGGTGCTACACGAAATAGAAAAGAGGGAGAGATGTAGAGAATTAATGGAGCAGGTGCTCAATTGTTTTTATATTTAATTTATAAGTTATTTTCACATAATTTTCAGCTTTTTTTTGCATTGAATGATCTTCATTTGAACTTATATGCATGTTTCCTTATAGTCATCATATGGTTTAAAATTGGCTTAAACAACTACAGTGCCCAGGCTATACTGCTAATATTGTTAACTTTGGTGAGAGTTGGAGCAGTCCACAGAATAATGAAGAAAAATATTGGTCGAGACCCTAAAGAATTAGATTAGTATATGATGACCATGGTTCACATAATCACATGACTTGGTTATGTCTATTCCCTCATGGCTCGCCATAATAAAGATTTAGGAGTTTCTAATTTTTTAGAACTAAAAGTGAATGCTACTTTTTTTTGCAACACTGCTATTTGAAGAATATGATCCTTTTGATTTCATAATTCAGTTGCTGCAGTATTGGCATGACCCTGTGTTCACTGTTGTAGTTCTCTGAATCATATCTTGGATGTTCTTTCCTCAATGACTTATTTGGTGATACCAATCTATGAAATGCTATTCTAACTCCATAGGCTTTTCCTTCAACTCTACCCAGAACATCTATCGTCAACTCGCCACCCAATGTTATAGATTGCTTCTTCTTCTTCTTCTTTTCTTGTTCTTTTTTTTTTTTTTATAAGGAAACTTCAATGTCAAATGACCTTCATTTTAGCAGCTTACAACTACCTTCATATCCTTCAACTGTCTTGAGATCATCTGTGTCTTCTTCACTGCTACTTAACCATTCAGTCACAATAATATGACTTAATAATATAAGTTAGAAGACAGGTCCAAATGCCATCGGGGAAGTAGGCAGGTCAGCAGAAAAAGAGAAAAAAAAAGAAAAAAAAAAAGGAAAATAACTTTTCTTGGGTGGAGCTTTAATAGTGCTGTGTGCACATAGTGGTGCCCCTTTTCGTTTAGAAGAATAATTTACTGATTCCATTTGTAATCATTTACTTTCATACTGTCAAAGCTAAAATAATAGTTGCGTCTGTCATTCTACTAACTCTTGCAGGTGGCATCTCTCAAAGACACTGTTTCAAAAAAGGATGAGGAGATTGAGTGGTTGCAATTACTCAAAGATCTCAAAAATATGAATCCTGGTGTCAATTTTGAGAAGCGTGGGACAGGCTCATTGAGACATGGATCTCCCTCCCCACAAAAGGATTCTGTAGGTGGTACTTTTAAGCGAAGCCAAATGCTGTCAAGTGGAAAAGGCGTTGAACTTACTAAGAAAGCAGCTTCTGATCATGACAATTATTCAGGCCACTGTGAAGCTCATTTCCAGCGATCCATGGATGACTTAGATCACCAAAATGAAGTTCTCCAGCAATCTAAGGTAGCCGGGGGAGACACAGGTCAGAATATTCATACAGATGCAGAGATTTTAGGAATTGGGCAAGCAGCTTATGAGGAGAGATTGAGTGACATATCTGATGGTGGTCTTTCTGTGGGAACTGAAACTGATGGTTTTTCTGAAAACTCAAATAACACATGAGGGAACAAAAGCAGCTGATGACCTGGAGAAGTGAGTATTGATTAATTATTCACATCTTTGATTATGCTAAACGGGTTTGTTGCAGCAAGATATTAAAATATACAAATTAATCAAAAGGGAAAAATCTTGTCAGTTTACTCTAGTGTTCAAACTATAAAACTTTAAACTGTGCATGCAGGCCTAAATCAGTATCTAAGATTATTGAAGCTCTACAAAAACAGCAAAGCACTTCAACTACGGTGTTAGTGTCAAAGGAATCAAAAAAAGTGTCACAGGTACATAAAGATTGAAGTTTCCAGCTTGTTATTCCAAGTGGATGGTAATGATTTTTGTTCCAATCCTTTCATTGCGTGGTGTAAAATTAGTCTAGTGCGCATGAGTTTCTTTTTCAAGAAACACGCCAAGCTCAGCAATTTTGCTGATGAATGATGATATGTACGTATCTTTCCACTCTCTCCACAATTTCTCCTTTCGGGTATTAAAAGAAGCCCTAGTGGTAGCACCTTACAAAAGCCTCCAAGTAGAAGGCAATAGCTACCGTGCAATAGTAATAAACTTTGTATATATCCACATTTTTGTTGATTAGTTTTGCTCTGCCACATAAGAAACAACTCTCATATAAGATGGAAGTAGTCGAAATGCAAATATTGAGATGGATGACTGGACATACAAAAAAAGATAGATTATGAAATGAGGAGATTCGTAGAAAGGTGGAAGTAGTGCCTATCGAAGAAAAAATGAGGGAGAATTGTTTACTTTGGTTTGGGCATATCCAACATCGGCCAATAGACGTTGTAGTTAGGAAAGGTAACTTAGTGCATGTGGTAGGTGTTAGACGTGATAGAGGGAGACCAAAACTTATATCAGGCAGTCATTGAGAAGACTGTTGTAAGTATTATTGAAAATGATGTCTTGAATCGATACGAATGAAATAAAAAGATTCGTATAGGTGACTCCAAGTAGTTTGGAATTTAAGACTTAATTGAATTGAGTTTTGCTCTACCTCGTGATTGTTTAAGATATTATTGCTTCAAGATTTCTTGCTTGTATTTCCATTGTGGGTAGTTTTGTACACGTAATTTTTTTTTTTTTTTGCCGTCATAGTATTCTTTTATGTTTTGTTTTTCAAATGTAAAAATATTTTTGATAAGATGTAATAAATATAGACATTATAATTTAAGATATGAAATAATTAATTAATTATTAATATTAAAATTATTGTCACTCGTAATAATAGATAATCATAATAATAGATGTTACAAACTTTTTCATATTATAATGGTCAAAATAGTTGGACAGTATTTGGGTATTTTCATAAACAAAAACACCAGATTCAGTTGTTCTAAGTACTTTGTTCTTCCACAAATGATTGAATTCTAGTATCAAAATCAACTGAAATAGTGAAGTTCCTGCCATTTGAGCTAAATGAACCTTTGCCATTCGATAACCATATATCCAACTTCCACCAATCATTTCTCTTATTCCATGGCTCCTCATAATTCTATTCTTGGTGGAACAAAAACATGACCTAGTAGTAGTAGATATATAAGAAAAGAATATTACATGGCATAAGCTAGAAGTGTTTCTGTCTTGATTGATACATCCAAAGAAGGATGCACAGTTGATATTTCTCCTTATAAATTTAGAATTTTTTATTTTATTTTTTATGTTGTGTTAATAAAGCAAACTTGTCATACTTCCAAGAAAGAAAAGCTAAACATTCCTAGCAAAAAAACAGAAAGAAAGAAAAGCTAAAACAAATCAAATGACAAAAAGAAAAGATATATATGCAAGTGTTTTAAAAGGAAATGCTGTAAGAATGGTGGAAATTGCACAATCATCACCTAGTTAATAGGGTGTTGCCCCGAGTGAACAATGAAGAGCAACGACGCCACCTAGCAAATCTGACTTGGGATCTTTCATCAACCACTAAAACCAAACCAAACGCCAAACCAGTAACCACCATATATGACAAACAAACAAACAAAATAAACGTTCACACCCAACCCAATCCACATCACAATGACTGCCTTGTCATTACCAAGTCAGCCTTCATGGGTAAGAGTAAGACCATTCAAATCCTTTCAACATCTTCAAATGCTAATCATCTACAACACTTCTAAAAGACAAAGTTAAACATTTCCATACAAACTACAAAAGCTATCTGAAGCTTCCTAAGAAGCACCAAATGAATTTTAAAATTGGAATTCTTAGCTGAAAAGTAGAAAGTACATACAGAATTAATAATCCTCAATTTCCTCCAAATTATAATTACAAAGTAGGAGGAAGAGTAACAAGTCAAAGATACAAATACAAGCTCTTCATGAAACTCACAAGAAGTTTGAATCTCCTCATCTTGTCTAAGACTCATAGACCTAACAAGAGAGAAGAATTTACTTATATCTGTCTCTCACTATATCATTTCCTCTTTTATTCTTCAAAGCAAAACATCCCCTCACCATCTTAATTACATATGACAACATCTTCTCAAAGTTTATACAACACAGAACTCAGCATAGAACAAGAACTTCCATTGACCTGTATATACAAATGTTACACTAAAACATTTAAATTAATATTATCTCCTCCCTCCCAAAATCTCCTCTGCTCTTTGAACTTTGGTGATTTTTTAATTTTTCCGTCTCTGCCTTCTGGCATCTGGCTTTATTTCATGGCTTAAGCTACAGCAGAGATACTGCAGTTTCGCCTATCTCTGCTCAGGCAATCAAACCCTTCAACCCTAACAGCAGCCGGCTTCTGCCCGAATTTCATTCGAACACAACCGCCAGATTTTCTGGCTGATGAAGCAGATGGCGAAGAGGGTGCTGGAGAAATTGGAGTAAAATTATCATTCCCAAATTGCTCATCTTGGATTACAGGATTTGAAGCCCTGCTAGGTGGAGATCCACTGAAAAATGGTGGCGAGGAAGCTACTAGGCTCCCAGATCTTTCTGAATAGCTTCCCTGCAGAACACAAGCCACAAAATTTTTTGTTACTCATATGTGGGTCTAAACAAAAATACGATGATTAGGACGTGTAAGGTTAAGCTCAGACAGAAAATGAACAAATCATAAGGTTTCTGAAGGTGTATCCCTATATATGTCGCCTAAATAAGACCGCCAATTAAATTTCTGCTTGATTTGAAAGAAAGCTGAACAAAAGCAGTGACCTTGGCGTTTAAGCCTACGTTTGTTTCCAGGGAAAATATAGTAAAAGCAAACAAGGAAGAGAGATGAACCTTAGGAAGAATCATATCCAGAAGCTCTGCCCCGCCTTTGGAATCTCCGATTTCCGATTGGTGGCTGGTTATTGTAGCAATAAATTATAAATTTAGAATTTTTATGACGATTATAACAAAGAATTACTAAATTAAGAAAACTTATATACATAGGTTAATGGAATTAGAAATTACTTACTTGATAGGCCATCTTAAGGGTCTGATGTGGTCGTTAATGGAGGAATTACTGAAGACACACAATCGACGAGGTTTAGGGCAAACCACCGTATCCATCCTCATCTCCTCGCAGCTTGCCACGGCGTTCTGCAGATAAACACATCGATTCATCTTGCAATATCTCTTTTTTCACTCTTGCAGATCTAAGAACGCCTGCAATTTATAAATTCGACAAAAAAAAAGTTATCCATCTGTTTGGTTGGTTAGAATTCAGAAGAAAAATTTAAAGGAAAGGAAATTCAACAGCCGTTTCCTCATCCAATAAAGAAACGGGAGTAGAACTGATTTCTCAAAATTTTCGTCGAAACTGAAAAACCCATGAAAGTTTGTAACTCAAAATTGAATATCAATAGGAAAATAACAGAGAGGCAGCAAGAGAAGAAAAACCCACAAACAAATAGAAGCAAAGAGATGGAGACAGAGAGACTACCTTAGCTCCCTGCCTCAGGATCCTCCAAGGAGGAGGGAGGAAGAACAAACTGAAACGCAGAGAAAATTTAGGTGTGACGACTGAAGAGAGAGAGATAAATAGAGAGAGGGATAAGAGGTGGGTTTGGCTGAGTATTCATAGGAAGGAAGAGAGAAAGAAGGTGAAGACTGAAGACTAAGAACCAAAAAGTGAAGTATGCTACTCTACATCCAAGTTTATAATTCCCGATGTAGAATTTGTTATTACGCACCGTCTGATTTGTTTTTTGGGCCTTGGATTCTGTGCCATAAGGAATCAACATTTCCTTTATTCGCTGTTGCAGATAAAAAGAAAGGCGATCTCATCGATTCTCCTATGTCCACGCTCTCCTTTTTGTTTTTATTATCACTATTATTTTATATAAAAATTTCGATTCAATAAAATATAATTAACCTCCCGATTCTTAAGAGTAATTTTAAATTCTAAAATGGGTGACCTTGAAGATATTAGTTCCTCCTAAATCAAGTTGTTTTATGTAAATATCTTTTTTATTTTGCAAAATTGATTTGCATTTTTTTTATATATTTTTATTTAATGATCCAGCTCTATTTGAATTAATTTATATACACTTTAATTAAATCATAGCCAATAATCTTTATATTTATTCTAACTTAATTCACTAATCTTACAACACATAAAGATTTTCAAAAATACACATTCACTCTATCCTGCACACATGAATATGTATTAATTTTCTTTATCTTATAAATATTATTTTCATTCATGAATTACGCCGTATAAATATTGTTTATTTTGTATATGTGAATGTAAAACTTATATATATATATATATATATATATATATATATATATAATGTATATCATTAAAAAATTGAAAGAATTTTCACAATAATGCATACGAAAACCAAAAAGAAATTGCAATAAAATTTTTCTCTTTAATATGTATTTTTCTTTTCTTTTCTGTAAGAGTAAGTTAGGTCCAATCGTGCATGGATATAAAGAATACAGTCGTAAAATATAAATACGTTATAAATATATGGCTATTGTTTAAATCTTGAAACTCACAGTAACCACTTTTATTCAATTAAAAATGTTATTTGAGACAAGTTTCATAGAGGGAAGAGAAGGAAAGGATGTGTGCAACTTGACACTTGTAAAGGTTCAAACATCTCGTATGTGGAAGATATGGACTCTGTCAAAGAGAGAGAGAAACAAATATATTATAGCCCTAATATAGCAATTTCAATTTTGAAATAAGGAAATTGGCTTCTATGCATAAGAAAGATACACGAAGATACCTTGTTTTGGGACAACCTAATTAATTATACAAATCACCATAAAAATCTAGACCTACCATCGTATTAGGTTCACTCAATCTAGACCCACCATCTTATTAGCCTCACCATTCATTATAAATATAACATAATATTTCTTAAAGAGTATTTGTTAAAAACTTAATGAGTTTTTATTGATGATTTGCTATATCTAAAATCTTTTTAAGTGTACCACTTAATTAATTTTTTAAAACATAAAGCCAAGATTCAAATGAATTTTAAAATAATTGTATTACTTCAACAATAAAACATTTTATCGGTCATACAAACAAATTAAATAAATTTATAAATAATAAAAAATGAAAAATATTTTATGATTTTTAAACAGATATGCAATTTGAAAAACTAAAAAAAACGTAGCACTAAAACTGGTTCAAATCTTTTTTCACGTTACACATTCACCTTTAGGAAGATGAAACAAACTTTGAAGTAGTTTGATTGAAGAAGTTGAATTGTTGAAAGAAAAGTAATGTGTAGGCCTAACCAAAAAGGGTAAGTGGGTAACCATACCCTTACCTTTTTTCTCTTTGATGTTGGTGGCTTTGATTCTCCACATGCCACTACTTAGAACATTTCAATTAGTAGCTTAGCTTGTGTAATTTGAGGATCAACAAGAAGGAAATGCCCTATACCTTATTCCCCAACTATAAAACAATCCAGTGGCTACAAAAGGGTGGGGTATAACGCGTGGCTTACACACGCCAATTTGTTGAAGTATGTATAAGATGTGCAAGTACCCACCAAGCTCATTAGGGGGCATGGTGGATAGGGAGCAACACGGACCAGCGTTGTGCTTGTCTAGGTCCATCTACCATTACCTTATGTTCTTGAGGGGAGGGGAGGGGGAGGGGAGGGGAGGGGATGGGAGGTGGTTTTTGGACAAATGGGTCTAACTCCTAATATTTTTATCTAAATTAGTAGATAAAAAAGTAAAATTTAAAATGGGGTGAAAGTTATAAATTGGATTTAGTAGATTTAGTTTCTCTCTCTTACACAGCATTTATCTCTCCTGCATAACCCCTACACATTCCTTCTATTTCTCTCTCATTCACGGTAAACAGTCTTTGAGAAACCGGATTTAGTAGATCTAGTTTCTCAATCCAGTCAATATTTCTCTCTCCTACATAACCTCTACACAGATAAATTTTTAAATATATAATATTTTAAAATTTGTAGTGAATAATATTTTAAAATTTAAAATGTTTGAAATTTTTTAAATTTATAAATTTAATGATATTTTTACACTATTTCCCACTATCCTTACATTTTAAATTGTAGTGAATGATTTTTTTATGTTAATTTAAGTTATGATTTTTTGAATTTTAGTGTATAATATATTAAATAATTGCGTATAATTTTAAATTTGAAGTGTATGATATTATTAATTTCTCCCATCTGCTTTTTATTCCATTTGCTTTTTATTTTCCGTGTATATTTTTAAACTTTCTAGTGTATGATGTTTTTTTTTTTTTTTATTGTTGATTTTTTTTTTACTTATAGTTTTTTAAAAATTTTGTATGTTTTTTATTTAGTGTATGATATTTTTAATTTTTTAAATGTATGAAATTTTTTTAAATTTATAGTTTATGAAATTTTTTTAATTTATAGTGTATGATATTTTGATATTTAAAATTTATAATAATTTATAAACTTATAGTATATGATATTTTTTTAATTTTAAAATATATGATAAATTTTAAAATTTTAGTATATGATATTTTTTTTTAAATTTAAAGTGTTTGATAAATTTTAAATTTATAGTGTATGGTATTTTTTAAATTTAAAGTGTATGATAATTGTATGATAATTTTTAAATTATAGTGTCTAATATTTTTTTTTTAAATTTTAAATTGTGTGACATTTTTAAATTTAAAGTGTATGATAATTTTAAATTTATAGTGTATAATAATTTTTAAATTTAAAGTGCATGATATTTTTAAATTTAAAGTGTATGATAATTTTTAAATTTATAGTTTATATTATTTTTTTAAATTTAAAATTTAGTGTATGTTATTTTTAAATTTGAAAATGTAATTTTTAAATTTATAGTTTATGATATTTTTTTAAATTTATAGTATGTGATATTTTTTATTTTTAAAATGTATGATAATTCTTAAAATTTATAGTTTATGATATTTTTATTTTATTTTATACTGTATGATAATTTTGAATTTTATAGTGTTTGGTATAAGGTTAAAAAAATTGGGGTTAAGTTTTAATAGTGAGGTTATAATTTAACGTATTAAATATTATTAATTTCAGTATTTAAGATAATAATTATTACTAGTCAAGTATATTTTTATAAAATTGAAAAACTCTACCTTGAAGTGGTGGGGGGTTCCCTACCTGTTTATTAATATGGAAATTGTTTACAAGCGAAACAAAATTAAAACATAAACAGGGAAGATCCTTCCCATTACAAGCAACACTAAAATAAAGACACACTAAATTAAAAGAAAAATAGGAAAGATTCTTCCATTTGCAAGGAACACAAAATTAAAACTTAAATAAGGACTTCTGGCTATCCAGGTTTACAAAAAATGACCCCTTGTACCACAAGGGCATGGTCTTCTCCTCCTTGCCGGGTTTTGCCTAGGTGGTACATCTGCTCTATTACCAGGGTTTTCAGATTGAGGTATATCATCAGCACTATCAAGTCCTTTGGCTGCTTGCGTACCTAAACCCATACTCGGGTCATATGATGCTGATGTACTGCCATACTGAAAGTATGGCACCTGTGACATAGGAGAATGCTGCATAAAAAACTTGGATGATTGATATGTAAAGTCCAGCACAAGCTACTTATAAACATCTGAAGTGCTGGCCACATACGGAGGTGGAGACTAGGGTTGTGCAACAAACCCGGTATACCCGAAAACCCGAACTGAACCGGTCATTCGGTTCGGGTAATTTCGGGTATTCATGTATTTTAGTTCGGTTACGGGTATCTAAATTGAAGACCCGAAAATTTCGGTTCGGGTATGGGTAATTTATTAAAATATAACGGTTACCCATGGTTACCCGAATTTATATATTAAAAAAATTATTATATAATTTAATGAATATAAATATAAGATATCTAATTTTACCAAAAATAAATAAATTATTATATAATTTAATGAATATAGATATAAGATATATAATTTTAGCAAAAAAAAAAAAAAAAATTATATAATTTAATGAATATAGATATAAGATATCTAATTTTAGCCAAAAAAAAAAATTATTATACAATTGAATGAATATAGATATAAGATATCTAATTTTAGCCAAAAAAAAAAAAAGAATATTAATATCTAATTAACAAACCCTATTCTGTCTTACCCATTTCACCATTTGGCCATTTACATTTTGTAGCTGCCTGCCCGCCTCTCATCTCCATTCCACATCTGCCAGCCTGCCAATCTCATCTCCTTCCTTGTCTTTGTGAGCAACAGTTGCCTTTCAATTTATGGACTGATTTGGATCTCCTTTCCTTGTCTTTGTGAGTAATAGCTGCCTTTCAATTGATGGACTGATTTGGATCTCTGTCCTCTGTCTTTGTGAGCAGCAGCCAGCAGCTACCTTTTCAATTTATTGACTGATTTGGGACACCTCAAGCTCAATCAAAAGGAGGTATTACAAGATCTACACAATCCAGCCAACACCAAGTCATCAATCCGTCAAGATCTACATTCTACATGGTTTGTTTTCTTCATAACTTCCTCTCTACGTCTATGATGGTGGCTTTGTTTTTTTTTTTTTACACAAAATCAAACACAGCAACTTTGGTCACTGTGATGGTGGCTTTGTCTTCTTCTTTTTTCACACAAAATCAAACACATAACTTTGGTCACAAGTGATGGACGTCTATGATGGTGGCTCTATTTTTTATTTTTTTACACAAAATCAAACACAAGCAACTTTGGCTATGGTGATGGTGGCTCTGTTTTTTTTTTTCTTTTTTTTTACATAAAATCAAACACAGCAACTTTCAAAACAAAGAATATTTAAGTAAGCCGTAGGAAATAACTTGAAAGGATAACTTTCTTGTAAGTGTCAATCTTTATCTTTTGGGCTTTCATCACTGCTGTAATGTAAACATGACTGATTATTTATAATTTGGAAAATCAATGTCATTTTTTAGTATTTGGAAAATCAATGTCATTTTTCTCATCATCATTATCTCTAATGTGCAATTGTCATTTTTATATGCTAGATGGAAAGCAATAGCATGGATACAACTGATAATATTCAAATTGAAGAGAATTGTTCTGCTGGTGCATCTTCAAAACCACCACTTCCAACTTTACGTGGCAAAGCTAAGTCTGGGGGTCGAGGTAAGACTCGTTCTCAGTTCTCAGGTGTGGGATCATTTCACCAAATTAGATCATGAACAGAGAGCATCTTGTCATTATTGTGTTGATGATATTTCTTGTTTTACTGAAAATGGCACAAGTGCAATGCGTAATCATTTAGGAAGATGTAAAAAATATCCCTATAACAACAAAATGGCTAAGGGTCAACAAATAATTGCTTTTAAATCAAAAAGTAATTTAGATGAGGGTGGGGATACTAATTGCACAGTTATGGCATGGAAGTTTGATCAAGATTTATGTAGAAAGTAGCTTGTTAGAATGATCATAATTGATGAGTTACCGCTTAGGCATGTAGAGCATGAAGGTTTTCGTGCTTTTTGTAATATGATGCAGCCTAAGTTTATTGTTCCCTCACGTTTCACTGTGACTAGAGACATTTTTGATGTATATGCTAGTGAGATGGAAAACATGAAGCTTTATTTGAAAAAAGCAAACTCAAGAATTTGCCTCACCACTGATACTTGGACATCTAGGCAGAATTTTTCTTATATGTGTCTCACTGGTCATTTTATTGACAATGATTGGAAATTACACAAAAGAATTTTAAATTTCTGTCCTATTTCTAGTCATTCGGGTGAGGTAATTGGGAAGGCTGTTGAGAAGTATTTACTTATGTGGGGTATTGATAAAGTTATGACTATCACTGTTGATAATGCGAGCTCTAATGATGTTGGTGTGCAATACTTAAAAAGAAGACTCAATAATTGGAAGGGTACTGTTTTAAATGGTGAGTATCTTCATATGAGGTGTTGTGCTCATATATTGTCTCTAACTGTGAAAGATGGACTTAAAGATCTAGATGACTCAATTTTTCGTATTCGTTCAGTAGTAAGATATGTAAGGTCTTCTCCTGCTAGAATGCTAAGATTTAAAGCTTGTATTGAATCTGAAAAAATTGAAAGCAAAAGTCTTGTATGCCTTGATGTGGAAACTAGATGGAATTCTACTTATTTGATGTTACAGGCAGCTTTGAAATTTCAGAGTGCTTTTGATCGTTTAGAAGAATGAGATAAAAAATATGTTGATGAGCTAACAGATAATAAAAAGAAAATGAGGGGTTTACCATTAGAGGATGATTGGGAGCATGCACGGTCTTTATTGCCGTTTTTGAAAACTTTCTATGATGCAACATTGTGTGTCTCTGGTTCTTTATATGTCACTAGCAATCAATATTGTCAAGAGATTTATGAAATTGGCTTAAAGATATTGGAATTGTGCAAAAGTGATGATCCAAATATCCAATCAATGGCATTCAAGATGAAGGGAAAACATGACAAGTATTAGGGAAAAGTTGAAAATATCAATATCATGTTATTTGTTGCAGTGGTGATTGATCCTAGAAACAAATTAGAGTTTGTTGATTTTGTTATTGATGAATCCTATGATGCTTTGACAGCTTTGGAATTGAGAAAAAAAGTGAAAAATACTTTATATGATTTGTTTGAGTTTTATAAATTGGCTAGTGGAGCTTGTAGTCAACAAATATCTATTTCTCAAGCTAACAATGAGGTTGACACAAGTAATACTGGTCAAAACTCTTCTATTACATCAAGATTTAGAAAGAGAAAAGCAGAAGAGCAAGGATTTGAAAATAAATCAGAGCTGGAAAAGTATTTAGGGGAAGGACTTGATGAATGTAAGGATGAAAACTTTGATATATTGAGCTGGTGGAAGTTAAATTCTTCAAAATATCAAGTTCTTTCTATGATGGCACGTGATGTTTTGGCTATTCCGGTATCTACTGTGGCCTCAGAATAAGCTTTTAGTACCGGTGGTCGTGTACTTGATGCATTTCAGTAGCTCATTGACACCGAGATTAGTCGAGGCTCTAATTTGCACTCAAAGTTGGATGAGATCTTCTCCTCTTTCAATTGATATTGAAGAGAAACTTGAAGAGATGGAAAAGGTTGAGCAAGGTATAATTTACTAAAAAACTAGTTTGATTTGTTAACTTCTAATTTGTTTCATAAATCTATGTGATTGATTTCATCTTTTTTGTAGACTTTGCTGGATTGAAATTACAACCAATGTTTGTCATTGATGATTGATGTGTTTTACAACTAAAGTAAGATATTATTTCAACTTATTTCTATCATGATATTTGGCCTAAAATGTTCTAACTATTGCATTTATATTGTAGGATAATTGGAGTCTTGGATTGCTATTTTGGAATGGAAGCTGCTGCTTGTTGGAATCTACTATTTTTTTTTTCTTTTTGTTTGAAATGGAAGCTACTGCCTATTTGAATTTGAATTTGTTGTTGTAATTTTTATTTTTATAAACTTGTCATTTATGAACTTGTTAAGCTTTTTATTAGTGGATAATTGTATTATTGTGATTTAGTTTTGAATTTTATTATGTTTAAGATGATTATTTAAGTATAAAAGTTAAATTAGTTTTTTTATGATTTTATTTAGTAAAATAGTTGAAGAATTATTAGAAGGTGATGAGTTTATTTTGATTGAAATTAGGTTGATATGTTATTTTTCGGGTAATGCATTACCCGAACCGAAGTAGGGGTTAATTTTTCGGTTCGGTTAATTTCGGGTATTTTTCATTATCGGTTCTGTTTCGGGTAGTTAATTTAAATATCCGATAAATTCGGTTCGGTTCAAAAATTTGTCACTACCCGGACCGAACCGACCCGTGCACACCCCTAGTGGAGACATATATACTGGTGACAAAATATACATATTTGATGGTCTGACATCAGCATCAACACATCTATATGACACTGATGGTCTTGGGACCTCAATCGTAGTGCGCCTGCAACGTTGTGATGACATAGATGATGCTGCCGAATGAGCAGAACGGGAAGGAACAGGAGGAGCTGCAGGAACTGGAGCTTAAGCTACATGGATAAGACCAAGTCGTGTCAACTATTTCCTATTGATATGTCTATACCACTATCTATACTCTTGCGTATAAAATGCATGACCATGTACAACCCCATATGCAACATCCCCTATCTGGTATCTCATACCCCAAAAGGCTATGTGGTTAGCATGTACCAGACGGTAGTCTACAGCCCCCCGTCCCTGAAGATCAACTTTGTGCAATTTATTATCAGCCTCTATATTGGCAGGGTCTTCTGGTATCAGCTTCAGGTAGCCAAACTGATGCATAACCCTGTCTACTTTTTAGTATTTAACAATATGAAAACATATTAATGGTATATTAGTACCCCAAATATGCTGGTTTCGGTAACAATAGTGTGGTATCAGGTCCCTCACGTTATCAGTAATGTAAGGTAATGATATAAACTGCAAAGAAAAGACAATGCCAATTCTTTTAATAAATAAAACATCTTACCGTGAATATGCTTAATGGTACATTAATATAACATAAGCTTTAAGTTACCTGTTTTGCTGACATGCTATCCAGCATCTCCCTATACCATTTAACAAAATTTTAACCGATACTAGTTACCTGGAAACTCACTCTCCACCTGCAAGTAATTAAAAAATTAATTAAAAGTCATCAATGCTCTTACAATATAAGCAAAGACATGAAACTAATAATTTTTTGTACCTCACGCCTAAAGGATAAAAATTGATAAAAATTATCACACTGAATTTCTGCGTTTCTCATAGGTGCAAGAAATGGTAGTCTCTCCCATACCCATAACTGCAGAAGTATTAACAATCCAGTAATTTCAGAAGCATCTAGGTGAGTGGCAGTGACACATCTTTCTATACAACCACCCCAGTGATATAATCCCACCCTCATCACACCACCAAAGCTAGCTCGAGTCATATAATCCAGTATATGAGGATTAATATTATTAATATTACTAAGAACCTTTCGACTGAACACTACTTTCCTCTGACGACATTTAAATATATAGGCCTCGCTTTAAAATAATATAAAACATTAGTAAACACATTAAGTATAACAATATGAAATTGAAAAATTGAATGTAGTCTATTTGTTATTTACATACCTTATGATGTGCAAAAACTCTAATTGATTGATGCCTATCATGGTGGTGAATGACTGAACGGTCTACTGGGGCTAAGGGATCCATGAATCTGCATAATAAAAGACAAATCAACTACAATGTTAATATGCATACAAGACAATAAATGGTATCACACATAAACAATCACAATACGTAAACTACAAGTCAAATAAAGTTTCGATTAATGTAATTAGGGAAATACTTAGGTAATTTTGAATAATTGATAAAAAAAAACTGGAAACAAACATCTAGTTTACAAGAAAAACTAAATTAAAGAATCACAAAATAAAAACATAAATAGGGAAGACTCTTCCTTTTACAGAAAGGTAAAGATTGCGATGAGAGAAATTGTGGTTTAACGTTGTGCATTGTTAGGACAATTTTTTCAATTATGTCATTCCTGCCTACATAAACCACACCTTTGTGGCATCATGGACTCTATAATGTCCATCTCATTATAAATATGCCTTGTTTTCGGCCTACCCTTTTTTCACAATTGGGACATGTCATGAAGCATGTAGGGGAATTGGTATTCCAGCCAATAGTCACCATGCATCACTAGGTTGAATTGTGGAGTGTATACAAGCTCATGATTTCTTCGGTTATACCACACTCCAATAAAGTCGTTGTAGTTCAGGTGCATGATTGCACAAGTTGCTATGACATATGAGCACGAGATCATGCAATGTTGGGCTTTGTTGCATGTGCACGTTTTTTCATTTAAAGTCACAGTGTGTTGGTTGTCACCTTTTCGGGATTGCCATCCACCAAATTGCATCTTTATTTCAAGTATCTCCAAACTAGTATGAAACTGTCTCAGTCTATCGTGTCAGTTATGTATTGATTGCCAGCATTCAACTAAGCATTAATCTTTGCCTGATGTTCCACGAAATATTTAACACATCGCTAAAATGTCAACCGCACCAGTGCAGTGATCAAAACTTGTCGCGCTCCCTTCAAGACATTGTTCATGCGCTCTCCCATGTTCGTGGTCATGAAGTCAAAGGGATGACCTCTATCATGTGCAAATGCCCACTGCTCGATTGGAATTCTACCGATCTATGGCATATATGCAGAATCCATGCGAACAAATTTAGCGAAATATTTATTGAACTTGCGCTTTTGAACTTGACTAGCAATGTGGATAAGGAGGCTTTTTGCCTTCATATTCTTGAAGGTCTTTTTAAAATTGCTTGCGATGTATCTAATACAGTAAAGATTATACCCACAAGGTTTAGTCCAACCATTTTGAGGATATGAAACAGCAGCAATTATTCAGCAGTAACAATCAGATATTAAGCAAATATCCACCCGCTGCATTACATGGATACGAAGCAAACTTAGAAACCATCCCCAGTTATCTGTATTCTCCTCCTCAACAACTGCAAATGCAAGCAGAAGCAAACTGTTGTTACCATTAACCGCAAATTGCAACCAACAATTTTCATATATACTTTCCACAAAGGAATGTGCTGTCAATCTGAATAACTGGTCTACAATGATGGAAGACTTCTATAGATAGCCTAAAAGCCCAGAAAACTTGTTGGAATATGACATGTCCAGGAGTATTAGTTGGGTTCACCTTCCATTCAAAGCATGTGCCGGGATTGGTGACACGGAATGCATTTAAATATCTAGGAAGGTCATTGTAAGATTTCTCCTAATTGTCAAACATAAGATTAATTACTTTCTTTTTTGTTTTGAATATTATACTCATATCATGAGTATAATGGAAGTGATCTTTTATCATTGTAAGCAACATCGCTCCTGGCATAGTAGGGTATTCTTTAATTGTATTCTTTATATACTTTGCAATAATCCCCTTGTCTAGATTGTGATGATCTAGTGTCATTCTACTATAAACACAATTGTGAGCCACATTTAACTTAGTAATCTGAAACTTGTCAAGTCTTTTACTAAAATGTCCTTGCAACTTCCACTTGCAGCCCTGATCGTGGATCTTGCACCTGATATCCCATGTGTTTTTCTTGGACTCAACGACTATAAAAGCCACGTGGTTCATATTGTGCCAGTATTTAACAGTATTTTTTAGCTCGACCTTCTTGTTGGAAAGCATGCAATTGAAAAATTCGTTATGCAACTCCTATTAGGTGTTTGGAATAATAACAGGGTTTACTGCATGTGCTCCCATAATGTTCACGTCAGTATAAAAGGGATTCGGGACGTATTCGCTGTATAAATATTCTTTAGGTGCCTCTACAATATCATCATCATCCACTTCAATGTTACAATGAGAATCAATATTCAAATCAGAGATATCCTCCTCATCGCCAATATCATCATTTGTACTAGTCGCTTCTGAGTCATTTATTGGTGAGTGAGGCCTAAGAAATGACAATGGTTCTCCTACAATATGAGAACTTGGCAACTCAGGCTGATTGTATTGTCGCGGCCAAGGCGCCCAACTATCAATTATCGTTGACTGGGTTTCTAAGACTATGTTTTCAGGAACAGGCTAGAGTTTGTTATGGCTAAGAACAAGAGGTTGTGACAAATCCTGAACTATGTGACTCTGTAAATAAATAGGACAGCTACATGCATGTAGCTTTGCAGGCATAATTTAAAACTTGGAGAAGAAATTTGAAAGCTCACGTGAAGGGAAGAGAAGAAACAAAAAAAAAAGACAAAAGAAAGTAGGAAGTGTGTTGGAGTGTGGAAGGAGTGTGCCAGCGTGTGGCTGATATTTGGAGAAATGCTGACTGGATGGAGAAACCGGATCTAGTAAATATGGTTTCTTAAAAGCTATCCACCATGGATGAGAGAAAAATGGAGGGGCTGTGTAGGAGAGAGAAAAATCTAGTTTCTAACTTACACTGTATTTTGGATTTTTAGTTTTATATCTACTATTTTGGATAAAAACATTAGGAGTTGGACCCATTTGTCCAAAAATCCAGAGAAAAAAAAGAGGATAGTAGTCCATCTACCATTACCCTATGTTCTTTCAGGGGAGGAGAGGGGAGGAAATGGAAGAGATAATAGTCCATCTACCATTACCCTATAATAGTTTTGATGCATTTGAATAACTTTTACAAAATTAGTACGGGAATGAACAAGAAGAGTAAAAATAAAGTGAAATGATTATTTAAATTGGTCTGAATTTCAAAAATGAGAGAAGATTATGGGCTTTTGTCTTGTTTTGGAAGTGCATAATTGGGCTGCCTGGCTGACCGCCAGTGCAGTAGTCATGAAATTTCAAACTATGTTGAGTTCTTTAATGGGCTGGGCTTCTCTCAATAAAATGGATGAAGTATATTATAAATAGTGAATGAGTTGTGGGTTTTAAAGAAGTGAGTTGAGTTATTCATATATAGCAATGGAAGAATAAAAAATTACTAATTTGTCCATTCATCTCATGGTTGTCCAACTACAAGAGTAACTACATATAAATAAAGTATGAATACAAATAATAATTTTCTCTAGATGCATCTTATTATTCCTTTATTTCCCAAAATTACTAAGTGGGGTCATCTGAGTACTCTACCATTCCTTGAGTGTATCATGTGCTCTATCTTTTTATTCCACTGCATGCATCTGTAGCATGATTCAGCTCAAATCCCTTGTAGATAAACCCTAATTAAAAAAGCTAAAGTAAATTAAAGGAACCCTTGTCTCTATCTTCATGTACCTTTCTTTGTCTCTGGTTTTTCACTTTTGACATCCATGAATAACATGACCAACCATCTTTACGCTTCTTTCCATGGATATATCAAATCTCTAAAATCCATGTCACTCACATGGAATGGAATGACTTTGATTTGTAGGTCCTCCTTTACTTTCTTTAACAATATTTACAAAAGGGTGTCAAGGATATTCATTTTGTGCAGTCATGCACATTCATAATCTAGTCATCAAGCAACAATATAGTTGGATGGGTCAATGTGCAGGGAAGAAAAGTGGTGAAGAATCTCTTTGAAGTTTCCCATCCATTATTCTCACTTTGCTCATCTTCTCTTCACACCAATGCATCTGTTCTTCACTTAAACCTTTCATCCTCAAAACTCTAGACACCACTTTTAAGTCTATCAGACCCGTCAAAATCTCCATCTCTTCTTCCTCCTTCAATTTTCTCTTTCTCAAGCATTTGCGTGAACGGCGAAGATCTTTGAGTTTTGTTTTCTTCTGCATAATTATAATTGGAAAAAGAAAAGAAGAAGAAGAAAATCTACTTCAGAAAAAGAAAATGTGATATCATTAAGCACATTAGGATTGTTTCTAAAACAATGTGAGGATAATTTTTGAATTTCAAACCTTACCTTTTGATTGACTTTCTTTATTAGACGAAGCAGAGTTGGATCAACTGAGCTTCTTTTGTTCTTCCTAAAGTATGCTGCTAGGATTTGACATGGTTTTTCTTTGTCAGCCTTGAGAAAATTCATGAATGTCCGAATTCCATCTTCCATTATGATAAGGAATGAAGGCGATGATATTCTTGACCGAAAACCATCATCCTTCTGTTCATCCTCTGAGTCTTTGAAACAAAAACATGCAGTATCATTAATCACAACAATACATATATAGTACTAATTTTGTAGGCCTATTGTCAAACAGATTCTAACCCTCATCCCTTTGAAATTTATGTAAGTTTAGTGAAAAGGTCTAATAAATAAGGAAAAAGAGAAGCTTCAAATGGCACAAGTAAAAGTACTTAGCATACCTTGATATTCTGGGACTAGAAGCAATTTTGGTGCCAAAAGCCTCATTCTAGCATAGATCTCAGGTCTGCGGCCATGCTCATAGGGCTCATTCTCTATGTATCTTTGTAACAGAACTTGGAATTGCTGGAACTGCTGGGCAATTTTGGCAGGACAACCGGGGTCAAAATCACGGCGGGAAGCTCGTTTAGATTGAAAATTCTTGTAGTTCCAATTAAGAGCTTCCCATGTCCAGCAAATTTGTGCAACATATGTAGCCTCCAGTTCATGATATGGGTTTTGACGAATATCAGCTGGTGTTTTGTTTATTGTTGCAAACTTATGAACAATTCGCTCTGAAATTGATCTTGGATTTACTTGGATAGACCTCAGAGACTCTGAATTGGATTGTGAATATATTTGGAATCAAGCATCCTCAATATAATAAAATTGACAAACTAAAGCAGTTCAAAGAAAAGGAAATGTTGGATTCTTTACCAGTTTCATGAAGTTTTTGTGCACTAATTCTGTCTAGGAATGTCATTTCTTCATCATATTTTTGAAACACTGTGTATGACTCCCATTTGGGACAACTCCTTCTTGATGAAGAAGAAAATGGATCTTCAGTACCAGAATCCCTGCAATTAATGGAGCTTCTCCATTCCGAGGAACTCTTAGATGTCGAACCCACCGTGCAAGAATCACCATAGATTTCTTCATCATTCTTTTCTTCAGCAATAAGCTTCTTTTTCTCCAACTGGGTTGCTGCAAACATCAAGAATTTCTCATCCCCAGCAAGATTTGTATCCACCTTCTTAGTTTTTACTTATTTGATTACCATAATGAGCCTCTGCAGTAACACATAAGCAACATCAGGTTGAGTGGAAGTATTTGAAGTACTACATGTGAGTAATGTAACAAACTTATATGGTAGCTAGGTTAGCCATGATGTGAATACCGTCATAGTTTTTGTCATTGTCTGTGAAGTCACTTTGAAGGTCTATGGTAATGGGAGAGGTGGGCCTGCTTTCATTAGGAACAGAATCAGTATCACTAGCTGTTAATCCTTCTACAAACTCATCTGCTCTTTCTTGTTGATCAGATTCTGACACTTGCAGTGAATCATGAACTGAGAACATGTCAGACTCATAATTTTCTTCTTCAGGCTCTTCAATTAAGCTCTCACTAGGGCTTATGAATACTTCAGAAACAGAATGATTCCCTTGAGGCTTGTTGTAGTTGTTAGACAGAAATACCAGAGCTTCCCCACCGCTTATTATGTCGGCCACCAGATGATCTTTCTCACAGCAATCAAAATGATGATACCTTTCTTCTTCTTCTTCTTCTTCTTCTTCTTCTTCTTCTTGCTCTTCTTCATACTCTGAGAACTCATATTCATATTGATTTTGGTTTCTGCAAAAAGACATGAAATTTCCATTAGTATAAACAGAGGACGCATAATATGAACGTGTTTTTGTGTGTCTCTGAGAGAAAGAATAGCTATTAGACCTTGGGAGTATTGGGTAGCTGGCTATGAAGTATAAGAAATGGGCAACCAAAATGGAAGAGCAGTAGAGGAAGAGGAGGAGGAGCTGGAAAAAGCTTGAGACATTGTAGAACAGTCTAACAAGAGCTTCTTCTTTGGAACATATCATTTTCCTTGTTGTTTGCTTCAAAATGAGGTCCTAAGGACACCTCCACTAAGCAAAGCAAACTCCTAAAAAAATGTGTGCTTTGAGTTGCTTTCATATCATCTTTTCCTTGTTGGTCAACATTGTCCCAATCTTTTACACAAAATGTCTAATATCTCCTCCATGATTAACTTTATCATCATCATGTCCCAATCATAAGATTGAGCATCAAGGGAAACCTGTCATGCATGGAAGCCCCTAAGGTTAATTAGGAGGTAGGCAACTTGGAACAAACTTAAACATATTGACATTCCAAATAATTATGGAGGATATTTTTATTGAGCAAGTGCTATACCAAGAGGAATAACTAATTTCTAATACACTTTGCATAAACAGTACATAAATCTTGTATCCTAGTGATTATTCCATAATAAAAGAAGAAACCAAACCCAAGCTACACGCATAGGTAGACATGTATGGACTTCACTTTATAAAAGAATTATAAGATAATTTTGTACGAAAAGTTGAAATGAATATTATATTTATAATTTAATTTAGAAAACCATAGAAATAATCAACATGCATGTATTAAAGTTTTTTGCTTCTGACCCCTAAAAGGAAAGTGTTATCTCTTAGTTTAATATAGGCTTGAATGCTTGATAATAGAATTGCTTCTTGCCCTCCTCTTGGAATAAAGAGCCTTTTGAAAGGTGATGGTGGTTGTGTGTCTATTTGGTCTTCCTTCTATAATTTTCTTAATTGCTCCTTTGTCTTTAACTTTGCCACTAAGATTTCTGCACAAATGTTGGCCTATACTGTAACAGGGGTTTGTTACTTTTGTTATACTACTGGAATTATCAAATCTTAATTGAGCATTTTTTTCAGATATATAATTTTGGGTTTTACACTTAGTTGGTGTCCTGGCCAACTTATAAATACTTTGGCTAATTTACCTCTTATCCAGTCAAAGGCAGGTTATTAGTGTCAGGACTAAAAATATTTTGTATAAAATATTAAAATAAGTTGAAGGAAATGATATCTTGGTATCTAAGGTTAGGGAAAGGCAAAAGTGAAACTTAATACATGCGGTATTAATTTATTAAAATCTTGAAAAGAAAAATGGGATGTGAATCATGTTTAAATATAGTAAGTTGTCGAAACATCAATTAAACAAATCTTAGAGAGAATATGGTGCCTCTTACGGATTGCTACTGTTCATCAGAAATAAATTATGAATGATAGGCTAATTTGCACTAACTCAATGAACATTTTGCTATCACAATCGGAATACACAATTTTTTTTTTTTATCACTAGATCAAAGTCTAAAATACTGATTACTAGAATATTATCTGCCAAGAAAAAGTTAGTTTTGGACTAAGTGCAAGTTTTATTTTGTGTTTGGACCATATGTTTGGTGTTTGGAGTTTAAAAATCACTTTCAACTTATATAATAGTATGGTTGATTAAAACTTAAAATCATTCTTAGTGAAACGCCAAACATAATTTGTGTCTATTTTTTAGAAGCTACTCATGTGTAGCTATTTTAGAATATACTTATAACAAAATATAAAACACAATTTCTATATTATTTTTTAGAAAAAATAACCTAATATTTTTATAAAAAAATATTTTTATGATTCAAAGTCACTTTTATGAATAACTAACCAAGCAAAAAAAAACAAATTTATGCTAAAATCTATTTTTTCATAATTCTTACTAACAAAATCAATTATCTAAAATACTAATTTTTAAATCGTGAACCAAATTAGCCCTAATTTGTTTGGTTGTTGTCTAATTATGCCTAAACCCAATTGTGAAAGTTTTGAGCTCCAACCCACTATTTCGAACCCAATATAATTAGGTTCTGGGCCCAAACATGTTTCGGGCTTGCAGTCACTTGCTTTAGCTAATGAATATGGTAACGGCCCATAAATGGGGAAATGACTTGTTTAAAGCTTAGAAAAGACTAAAAAAAAAAAAAAAATCAGAAAAAAACATTATCGATAACTTTACGAAAAATAAATATCTATAAAGGCTTGTTTGGTGATAATTATTATAGACCTCACTAATATCACTGCCGTTTCTTGTAGTGAATTGTTTAGGCAATTCAATTAGGCTTGTTTTTTCTTCTATAAGAAAATTAGGGAAACTGCATGGGGAAATTGATTAGAAAGAACACGAAGAGAAAAGTTGTGATAAGGAAGGCGACGTTGAAATTAATCTGTTTGTTTTTTAGAGGGACTTTGAAAGTAATTTCTATTTTTGACCTTTTTGGTATTTCATTATCCAATTTCCTGAAAGGATAGTTTGGAGACTTGGAGTTAGTTTTGGCAAGTTGCAAAGACTATTTCAAATTTCAATAGGATAAAGATAATGGTAATAAAATACTCAGTCACACCAAGAGAAAGGTAGCTAGAGAGAGAGAAAATGAAAGAGAAAGTGAGAGTTATGTGTTTCTAGAAACCCTAGCTAATGTGCAGAAACATGCATAGATATTAGATATACATAACACACTAAAGTTCTTGTTAGGATTGAATTTTATGCATATGTAAGCTTTGAAGATGAACAGTCCCAGAAGAAAAGGCACAACAGAAATGCTTCCTAATTAGATACATGCAGTCTTGTGGGGTTGGTCACCATTTTAACCACTCCTAGTAATATTTGTCCACATTTTATATGAGAATTAAACCAATCAAAATTAATTAAAAGTCATGACAGATATCCTTAAGTGTCAATTTTTTCATTAATTCTTTTTCATTCACCCAATTACCATCATAACCTTGGATGATTGTCTCATATATATTATGTGTGATAATAAGCCGAGCTTGAATAAAAAATTTACTAGTTAGGGAACCATTTGAATAACATATCACCAAACCAAGTTATAGTTGTAAATATAAATATATTTATTATAAATTTATATGTAAATAATAAAGAATATATTAAATAATATTAAACGAGCCGACTTATAAGTTTACAAGTTGAGTTTTGAAAAAATTGAACTCGACTCGTTTTATTAAACAACCTCAAAATAAAACTTAAAATCAGCTCATTTATAAAATAGCCAAGCTCGAAATGAACCCTTAGCGAGTAACTCATGAACTAGCTCATATCATTATTACCTCTACCTCAAATGAACGATGATTTGGATCATAAATTCGTAAACCAATATCCTTTCCATGAAAATTAAAGATGGGATTCAATAACCATATGAAAAGGCGAATAAAGCACGGATTTAATTTATATAATGATGAGGAGGAGATAAACTAACAATGATCGATATTATAAGCTTAACACAAAAGTACTACTAATTAAAGATAAATTAATTATAATCGATAAACTTGGCGTTAAAATACGTACTATTAAAGATTAAGTGATTTACTGACGTAGACTTGTAAGTATCAATATATAAGTGGGAGATCTTTGAGTTTGAATTTCTCATTACTTCATTCCCATGATTAATTGATATATAAATAAAAACTACAATAATAATTAATGCAAAACATTGATTTCATCGGTTAATCTTTTAGTTAACATTCAATAAACTCACATTCTTTAAACATACACACACACAAGAGTTAACAAAGAAATCTAGAGAGGAACAGAGCTAGAAAGATGACGGTGGGGTGTAGACAAGTGTCAAAGTAATTAACAAAGTTAATTGAAGGGTATTGGTTTTTAAGTCCAAGTTCTTATTGGACTATATAGCATTATAGCGTGAGGGTTGGCCAAGGGTTTGGTGGTTAGAAATGGGTGAAGGTGGTTGGACAGGATCATAGAAAAACACAGAAATTAGTACCTGAAATCATACTCCAAACTCAACCCTCGTGCACATATAATTTTCACATCCACATTGAAAATATCGATCACACACATAAGAGCAATAAAATAATCAATGTCTACATGCCTGGTTTTATTCACAAAATTGTAAATATCCCAGAAACCAAGTGACAATTATGAGAATTCACTCTTTTGCTGTAGCATATTAGTGTCATATTGGTAATTAACAATTTTATATAGCAAAAAGAAAATGCTAACATGAACCATCTTTGTCAAAGTAGTAGCTGTATTTTACAACATAAAAAAAGACTAGCTGTACATGTGGATGCTTCTTCTTGAAGAGTGTGTTATGAAAACACATATAAAGTGGGACACCATTAATACCTGATCTTGGTGATGTTATCTCAGCTAATTACTTTCCATAATCAAACCGGCCGTACCAGATTCGTGATCATATCTCAGCAGATTCTTCTTCTTCTTCTGATCATAATAAAGCTAGCTAGCCAGCTGCAGGTTGCTTAATATTAAATAATGGAGGAAAGTCTACCTCCTGGATTTAGATTCCATCCAACAGATGAAGAGCTCATTACATATTATCTATCCCACAAAGTGTCTGATAATAGTTTCGCATCTAAAGCGATAGCAGTTGTTGATTTCAATAAGTGTGAACCTTGGGACCTCCCTGGTATAATTTTCTCTTCATGTGCTTGTTACTATTCATGTTCATTCCAGTCTATATTTTTTTTTACTAAATTTAAACTTAATTAGCTGTATCAGTATTTGAATATGTGTGTTGGATTGATATATATATATATATATATATATATATATATTTATAGGAAAAGCTTGCATGGGGGAAAAAGAATGGTATTTCTTTAGCTTGAGAGACAGGAAATATCCAACAGGACTGAGAACCAACCGTGCCACTGAATCAGGCTACTGGAAAACCACAGGAAAAGACAAAGAAATCTTCCGTGCCGGAGTTTTGGTTGGAATGAAGAAAACCCTAGTATTCTATAAAGGTAGAGCTCCAAGGGGTGAGAAAAGCAATTGGGTTATGCATGAATACAGGCTAGAAAACAAGCATCCTTATAGACCTGCAAAGGTAAATTTATTTATTTGTTTGTTATTAAGCAAAAACACAACCAAAACACATTAATTAATTCTTTCAATTATTGTGGGATTTTATTTTGGCAGGAAGAGTGGGTGGTTTGCAGGGTCTTTCAGAAGAGCTCAGGTGTGAAAAAACCACAGCACACGCCGACTCTTGACGAGTCTCCTTGTGATACAAACTCAGTTGGAGACATTGAGCTACCAAACTTGAATACCATGGAAAACTCATCAATTGGACTCAGTAATATGTCAGCACAAAGTTACAACAGTAATCTTAATGTTAATACAAGTATGAACTTGAACATGAATTGGCCAATTACAAGTGAGATTCCTCCTCTTCCATCACTTTCATGGCCTACTGGATTGCTGAGCCCAAATCTTTCACCAGTGAATTCCTTGCTTCTTAAGGCATTGCAGCTTAGGAATTATCAACCAAGAGAAGTTGCAAGTACTGATCATTATGCTTATCTGCCAATGCCACAAGGAATTTCTCACTTTGGAACTGATTTAAGCTCAAATATTCTCAATGCTTCTTCCTCAAAAGTATTAGAATCCAATATTCCACAACAGCAGCAGGAGCAACCATTCAATTTGGACTCCATCTGGTGAAGCTTGCGTGTGAGAAGTATATAAAGCTAGCTCTAACATCTTGTAACGGATCTCAGGCCAAAAAAACAAACATCTTGTCACTCTTGTTGTAAATGTTACAACTTCAGGGGTATAATAAGTATTGGGACTTTCTTACAATGTTAATTATCACTAGCTAGGTAGTCGGACTAAGTCACATGTTCCAAAATGTAGCAATGCAACATTGTTCAATTATTTGTTGTAAATTTAGAATCTCAAATAGGGGAAAATCCCTCTTGTGGTTTCACTGTTGAAGTTTGTCTAGTTTCCTTTTTTATTTTTTATTTTGGGTAAATTAAGAATTAAGCTTGTCTAGCTCAAAATAAAGGAGAAAAACTCCCTTAATTAGTACTCCTAGTCACTCATTGTGTCATGTTTCAGCGTTAGTTGTATTATGAATTTTCATTATTCTTATGCATTTGGAACCCTTTCTTTTATCCAATATTCCAATGAGTAAATGCTTACTAGTAATAGCAAATAAGATTTTGATTACTTCAATAGAAACATTCATTGAATTTCACAAAATAAGAGGTAACTCGACTTCCTAAATTTATAAATTCCATTTCGAACATAAGCTGTAACTCAATTTTTTTGAGATTTTAATATTTTATCAGTTGAGATAACAATCTATTTAACCTAAATTTGTGTTAGGAGACTATCTTTTTGGGTGAATAACTGTGGGCCAAACTTCTGGCCCAAAAAGAGAAAAGACTTATAACACTCCATTATGCTGAGCCCAGTCCGAAGAAAAACTCAAGCTTTCACACTGAAACTATGGCGGGAAAGCAAGTCGCCGGCGACGGCTTATCGGCATATATTACCGGGATGTCGAAGAACCAGCTTTATGATATCATGTCACAGATGAAGGTACTCCATTCTCCCTCTTTTTCTTTTTCGTCTCTAGTTTTGGTTTTGTTTTCTTGTTCCTCTTTTTCCTTCATTTTCTAGGATTTTGAAGATCTTACTTTTGTTCCAAAACGACATGATCTCAGAGAACAAAGACTTATCACCGATTAAGTATATTTTGTTTCTCTTACTCCAATAAAAAAAAAACAGACTTTGATCGGACAGAACCAGCTACAAGCGATACAGATCCTCATCCAGAACCCGTTGTTAACTAAAGCTCTTTTCCAGGTTTGGTTTTTTCTGGGTTTCGATTATTTTCCTTATCATACTGTGAAGCACTCATTTTTGATTGCTCCTTCCCGAAATCTTGGTAGTTGTTCCCCTTTTGAAACGATTGCATGGAATTAAGGTTTTAGTGGCTGTTTAATACTGTTCTCTTTCTTTCCCTCTTGGTTGAATGCGCATAGACAATAATCTGACCTTCAATTTTTGTTATGACATGTTGCAGTGCTCAATATAAGATAAAATACGTCTCTAACATCTTTTTGGCTTGTTCTTTTAAATGCTTCCTGTGGATAATGGCTTTCTTATTTTTGGAATTATTTTATTAACTATTATGTATAAAACGAAATATACACATTTTTGTGTGTAGGCTTAATCAATGAGAACATAGTTCTGTGACTTCAGTCTATAAGTAGTATTTGGGGGAAGAAAATTCCATTGATATCTTCTCCTTAAAAGCATGAAAAGTTTTATTGAAAAGGAATAGTTTTGGGAAAAAAGAGTAGCAGACTTGTCTACCTGCTCAAAATTGCTTCGAAATTCCGATTATTTAAGCTGCAGTTAGTGTCTCTAGTTGTGATTCATGGCACAACTTCCAACTGTCAAAACTGATCATTGAGCTCCTTCAGGCAATTGCTGATATTTCACTGTCAGTATTGGATAACTCTTTTCATAGTTTTGTAGTCTATGTAATTTCTCTTCAAGAGTTATGACATATTACATCAACTGTATGGTTGACTTTGACCATTTTTGTATCCAATTTGTCTTGTTTAAACAGGCACAAATTATGCTAGGAATGGTGCAGCCCCCTCAAATGGTATGCTCTTGTCAATATAAGCCGTCATTTTTGTAGATTTTCATTAGTAAATATGTTTATATACTGAACATCATGTTAGTCTCTAGGTTCCAAACATTCAATCGCCAGTTTTGCAGAACACTCAGCAATCAGTACAGCCAACACAGCAGCCAAACATTCAGTCACCTGGCCAAGCTTGTATGCAGGACCCAGCAGGTCAATCTCAAACCCAAAACCCTCAAAGAAAACAACACCAAAATCAACCTGCAGCATCAATTTCATGTGCTGTTGCTCAGCTGCTCCTGCAGTGAATCATTAGTCTCAGCCCATGCCTCCACGTGCCTTGCAGATGCCACAACACCCTAAAGGTCATCTGCATCCCCAAATTAACCCAATGTCTCCGCCACAATTATCACAAATTTCGAACAAACCTCCACCTTCTATTCATTCTTCTCAGCCACTTCATCAACCTCAAATGCCAGTTGCTTCAAGCCAGTTGCAACAGCCAATGCAGGGTACAGGATTTCCTCATTTACCGTTGCAACCACCACTACCACCACAAATGAGGCTACCTTCAGTGTCCATCTTCCATCATCAGTATCCCCCACAAATGGGTCCCAATATGGGTTTCCAACATGGTGCTGCTCCTCATAATCTTCAGCAATCTATGTTTCATGTAAGCTGAATTCTTAATTCATAATTAACAACTGAATATAATCACGAAAAGTAAATTGTACTATGTCAGTCAGGTGCAAAACCTTCTGTTAGTGTCGGTCCTACATTCCCACAAGGGCAGCCAACAATTCCAAGTCAACCACCAACTCAGTGAACTTATCAGGCAAGCATGTGCATGTGCATTTCATTGTTGATCTGGTAACTATGCTTTTGTTACTTCAATTTCTTATGGGAATGCCTTGGGTTGATGGACATCCGAATTTGTTTCTTTCTCTTAATTGCATTTTCTCTTCTCATTTTCTTGTGCATGTGTATGAGGGGGAAATGTTAAGATGGTAGTAGCGGTAGAACATAGAAGTTTACTTTCGTGCTGAGAGTACAGAATCTGAGAGGCTATACAGCACAATGCCAGTAAATCTCTAATTAAATTTCTAACTAGAAATTGATTTATCTTAACTTATCAAATAAATAAATAAAACAGTGGAAATTGATTTATAGATCAAACAGTTCCCCTCCCATGGCAATTAGGTTAGATGTGTTCCCTTTGATAGGATACCTGGAAAATGCTGAATAGTGTTTTTTTATGTCCATTAAATGCACGTGTTAATAATTCTTTCTAATTATGGTTATGCATGCCTATAGTGTAATGGTCTAAACAATTATTTTTATGCTTAATGATGCTTATTGGTCAGGTGGGGATTTCACATCTAGGCACTGAGTTCAGCAATCAAGTTGGAAATTCTATGCAAACTGATAGAGGATCCTCTTGGATGACTGGTCACCCAGAAATTCCATCGATAACACATCTTCCTGGTTTTCCAGATCCACCATCTGTAGTTCCTGGTCAGATAGGCACTGGCAATCAGCCTCGTCGTCCCCCAGCTGTAATATATCTGCATCTGCTGTAATTTTCCTATGAAACTAGCATTTGTATTTGTACTGCCATCAATAAAGTGAGTTTCTTCTTTTCTGTTTATCTTCTTGTAGTTGAAGTCGGAGATGGAAAAGGCACTACTTCAGCAGGTCATGAGCCTCACACCTGAACAGATAAATATCCTGCCTCCAGAACAAAGGAAACAAGTGGTTCAGCTGCAACAGATACCGTGCCAATGAAACAATGAAATATGATTTCATCTGGTAAAAAGTTGTGCAGTCTGGAAAATCCTAAACAAGTTTTCTTGACGGAAATGATCCTAGTCCTCCAAATTAATTGATTGGATACTGTAAAGCATTATCTAGAAGGCGGAAATTATTTTCATGATAAATTAGAAGCCTACCTTGTTTTGCTTGTTGTATACACTTAGGCTTGTTTACTTTTAGTTCTTGTATAACTAACCAAAGTTTTGTTCACTTTTCATTCCTATCCTTGTTATGTTGTTTTGCCTCAATGCCTTTATATTTACTCTGCATAAGGGATTTGCCTATTTTTAAGTTTATATATGAATGCTTCTTGGTTTACAAAATCAAAAGATAGGGAAGTTAACCACATTGCGGCTACATCACAATCTTGAGAGCGTTTCTTGAGTTTCTTTACTACTAGCCAAATAAAAAATTGCATGAGTTGATCCACCTTTATGGAAAAACTTGGCCTATTTACAAAGATAATTATTGTTCAAAATTCCAATATTGCAACTTTCTCAATCCAAGGCCACCACCTTTTACCTGTGTGGAGAATATGTGGTTATTACTTTTATATTACCTGCAATGGTTGGCTATGATATGTTTTCAACTTTTAGTCAAATTAGCTACTTGCTCGTGTACATTGATGATAACTTCATCTTTGTGAACCCTGTTAATGTTGAATTTGTCTGAGCTGGAGACCTGACGATGTGGTCTCTCAATGCCTTCTCCTACTGTATTAATATTGGATTTGTCCGAGCTGGAGACCTGAAGAGGTGGTCTCCTCAATGCTTTCAAATGTTAATGTCAGATTTGTCTGAGCTGGAGACCTGACGAGGTGGTCTCCTTAATGCCTTCTCCTACCATGTTAATGTTGGATTTGTCTTAGCTGGAGACCTGACAAGGTGGTCTCCTCAATGCCTTCTCCTACAGTGTTAATGTTGGATTTGTTCTAAGTTGGAGACCTGGCGAGGTGGTCTCCTCAATGCCTCCTACACTCATTCTTCAGTAGACCTGCAGATGTGGTCCTGGAAACCTGTCAACACTCTAAGCTTAAGTCAGTATAGAGAGATAAGGGAGAGCTATAAAAATAAAGTATAGATAGAAGGAGTTCCAGAGAGAGTGAACTAAAGTGTAAAGGAATGAAGTGATTACAAACAAAGGCCCTACAAATACAAGCCTTCACACTTACAAATATATGCATTTTATAAGTAATTAATTCATAATTTTTATACCTTGATCTCTTATTCATCAGGTCGTCCAAGTTCTATGAGGTCGGGCTCGTTGTGAGCTTCCGATTTGCACAGTCCGTCCATACCAACTCCTCCTGGACCGCGAGCACCGGGGAGGTCAGGTTTCCTATCAGGGTCGTTAGATCGACCAGGTGAACCTCAACCGTTTGTTCCCCTCGGGTTTTCTTTCCAATCTTTTTGATTGGTTTTAGGAGGCTATGCCTCTCCCTTTCTACTTCACCTGTAGAAATTTCCTGCAACTATGGCCAAATAACCGATCTCAACAGAAAATTCATTAGCCATATATGATGGTAAACATGTAATAGCGTGCTTTTTGATAAATATGCAATAACATGTCAAAAATATAGTGCGATTACTCGACCATGTTGCATTAGGCAATCAATTAACATTATGATCCGACTGTCAAGTGCAAGATGTAGGCGAGGTGAATTACTAGTCCACTATACCTAAGACGCCAATTATTTTGTTAAGTGAGTGATTGACTCATCTTTGTTATGGCCCCACAATTATAGTGTTTTTAGGCGAGTTCATGAATCTTCAGTGAATAATTTAATATTTTCAAGACTAGGAATATTTTTTTTGTTGATTAACATGTAATCAATTAATTAAACAAATATAAATTGAGTTAAGCATGCGATTTAGGCGATTTTCATGTAATACACAAGCTTGACAAGAAATTATGTAAGAACATAGAAGTTTGCAAGCAATTTGTGCAAAATTTATAAAGTTTTAGGCCATTTAAAGAATCTGAGGCCAATATGCAATTTCTAGAATTATTTAGAGCAATTATATGATAATATAAAAGCCTAAGGTCTATGGGGCAATTATTTCAAAGAATTAGGCAAATAATATAAACCTTGGGGGCATAATTGAAAAATACAAAAGAGCTTGTGGCAATTATGTAAATTACTAAAAATATAGGCCCTTATGTAATTACCAAAAGGTATGGGCCTAATATATAAAGTATTTAAATTATTGTGCTAAAATTATAAGTTCTATAAGATTTTAGACAATTTTCATAATATTATGAAAGTACATAGACTAAGTACATAGACTAAATTGCAATAGATAAACTTGATTGAGTTGGTCTCCCGAGTTGGGCTTATGGGCCAAGGAGGACCTGAGGCAAGCTGCTCACTCTTGGACGAACTGTTACATTGGAGAAGCTAATGACCTGGTTGAGCTGCTGTCTTGGATGAGCTGATGATCTAGTTTGAGCTGTTATTTTGGACAAGTTGATAACCTAGTTGAGCTATTGTCTTGGACGAGCTGTTGGCCTGGACGACCTACTATCCTTAGAAGAGTTGTTGCTTTGGACGAGCTGCTCACTCTTGGACGAGTTACTGCCTATTAGACAATCTGATGACCTGGTTGAGTTGCTACTTTGGATAAGCTGCTGGTCTGGACGAGCTATTCACTTGGACGAGCTATAGAGCCATGGACGAGTTGGTGACCTAAACTAATTGTTGTCCTGGGTTTTCGGTCGAGCTCTTAGAGGTCTCCCTGTGAGGTCTTCAGGTGCTGTACTGTGTTCAAGCTGGAGAGTTTATATTTCAAGTGCTTGAAGATCTTATATCTTAGCTCAGTCAATAGAGAGTCATTCTGAGTCCATGTCAAGCACCTCCTTGAGAAACTCGGACAAAATGGGAAATGAATAATTTGTCCACCCATCCGCTTTAGTTGTGATATTAAAGTAAATGGCCGAGTGCATGGAGGAATGATAACATGTACATGTCAATCAGTTCCTAATTAATGTCCCATATGAGATCCATAATTTTTATGTTATCCAATAATGAGCAAAATGCCCCTTGCGTACGTAGCCCCATTCATATATGTAATAAAAACTAATTTAAAGGTTTTATGTTCCGTGATTGAGTACTTGCGTGGCTAATTCTATTTAGAAGTTAGCAGGACTACTATATAGTCGAGTGCTTGATTATGAACATTGATTTTTACAGTAAGTAAACAAAAAAGAAAAGAAAAAAAACACAATTACGATAACAATTAGCTTCAGCTAAATTTCTCAGATAAAGTTCATTTATATGCATTACAAGGTAAATGACTGGACCAAATCCAGCATTCTGGGTTTGTTTCTCATCAAACTCAATCCGTTCTGAAGCTGAAACACTAGAGTCCTGGACACCACATATAGTGGCTACTTCCTAATTTACTGGGTGTTGTCAAGAAAAAAAGGTAACAGAAAACAAAATTTGAATCATCCTTCCCCATCTACCCCATCCATAGATGTGCAATGATTTTACAATGGAATGAAATAATGTACATTTTTCAAAATGCAGAGGAAGGGCAGACTCAACCAGAAAGGAAAGTTGAACCTTTTTACCATACTTCTGTTCAAATTCAGTGAACCATCATCTTGAATGGTAGTTACAAAATGGTGAAAGATCAAGCTGTAAGTGAAGTATGAAAGCAGGGGCAAGTGGGTAGCAGATGATGGAATATTGCAGGCTTGCAGCTGCAGGATCATGTACATTATGCTGGCACACCCCGATTACTCGTGGAGCAAGTTAAATTTGAATATGTTCCTGCTCCAGCAATGAGTACAAGGAGTAAGGACAACGGAAGAACCTTTAATCAGCTTCTCAACTTGATTATTCTGCGTATGAGCAAACAGGACTTAAGAGAAGAAGACAATATCTGACTTCAAACTCTAATGCAATGCACTTAACAAACAAATAAAAATTCTAAACTACCAAAATACATGGAATATACAAGACTAAATCCAGCTGAACCCGTGGAACAAAGACTAATACTGGGCCGTTATGGTAATAAAATTATGGAGCAGATCAATCTCATTTGACATAAAGGCCATATCAATAAACTGATTTGAGTGACCAATGCCATCCTTTAATATCAAAAACTTTAACAAAATGTTAAGTCTTTATTGGACGCCTACCATCTTTTAGGCTTGAAAAGTCAGAATCTTCATCATCATCATTCCAATCAATATCTTCATCACCATCACATCACCATCACCATCACCATCACCATCCATCACCATCACCATCACCAACAGAACCCAATAGCGAAGCTTCATCGTCACTCTGCAAATGACAACAATTGGATAAACAAGTAGTTGTCATTGTCTATGTATGCATAAACAGTAATATAGACATTCAAGACATCAAGATTTTCTTTGGCTGGAAAAGTAGTTCATAACTACTTTTTTCTGGGATGATAGGGTAGCACTAGTCAGTAATGTAAGTAATTGAGAAAGAGTATTTCACCAGGGAGAATTCTGAGCTATGACCAATCTGGTTTTGGTCTTCTTCGCTCCAACTATCTTTAATCTCCAGACCCCCAGAATTACCCTGTGGATAATTGAAGATTAATTTAGGCCTGGCTCATACAGAGACATTCAGAAACCGAAGGATACCTAATATAAATCAACGAAAGATATTCAATAACTATTATAAGCTTACAAGGAATACCAGAAAGATCTCTAGCATAACATCGCAACAACAATGCACGAGTAAATGTAATTCAAGGACAATGAATCATGCAATGTCAATGCTTAAAAAAATGACACATTTGAGATGAAAATTCCAGATAAACATATCACCCAACAAGTTTTAGAGCCTCTACTTGCAGATTCTGCAAAGTAATTGGACCTGCATATATTGACACCTGCAGCAGGCTGAAAGGCCCAAGGTCACATGCCACTGGACTCTGTCATTCAGAAACTTCCAAAATTTTACAGAATGCCAATTGATGCTTGGTTTGGTTTCTCACCACCAGATTCTCAAAGTTTAAAGGAAACCTTTCAAATTCTAAAGAGATTAGGAAAATACGTGAATTCCTTAAGTAATAAAACCTATGGCCTGTTAACTATTTCCCTGGAGAAGAGACATGTATTTGCCTACTATAATAAGTGTGAGACTTCAACAGGTAGAAGCAGAAAGGAGTAAGGGAAATAATGAACCCATATTTAAAATGATAAGTAGGGATATGATAGCAAAAGTAAACCCTTTATGACTAAGGCTTCATTAATATAGTAAACTAATCAGTATGTGAAAATTCACACTCCTAAGGTAAAAGAGAGCACTGCAGGCAGAAAAGGTTTGGAATATAGACACTTCAACCGTAAAAAAATATACAGGATCAATTATATTAGGGAAAAAAAAAAAAAGACAGAGAGAGAGAAAGATTCCAACTCTTACTAAACATAGTTTCGTATATACTATATACATAGGAACAAATGTGATTAGGAGTAAATTAAGTATTTCATTTTTCAAACAAAAACAACTAAAACTCACAATTTCTTTTTTCATTTTCTCTGTAGTTTTCTCCAGTTCAGTTATATGCTGACTCAGAGCCTGCATAGTTCAGGTAAGATAAACTGTTAAATTGAGACAAATATATAAGAGGAATAAGACTAGTCATGGTCATAAGGATGAAACCTCATGGCGTTGCATGGCTACTGAACGCTTCAATGCCTTTGCCTTTGTTAGAAGGTTTCTTGGCCTCAGACTAATGGGTCGCCTATAATTCTTCCCACGATAATAAATAAGACAAAATCCTTTCGGAACTCTTTCTATAGCAACTAGTATTCCACCACTCTCAAACTCCAGTAACCTTGCTGTGTCTTCGACAAAAGCAAGGGTCTTTTGTTTGGTTATTAATTTTACAAGTTCCCGATGCTTCCAGTGTAAGTGCATATTCTCAATAACGCCATCAAAGACACCACGAATGCCTGACAATGATAACAACAGAAGGTCAGTACATCTGAGGATGCGACATTGCAATTTTTATACAATTGAAAACTACTCACCAAGTGGCAAGTACGGTTTCATTCTTAAACCAACCCTGCGGAACATTACACGTTCCTCATCTGTGATTGTTTCCTGATCATAATCAGGACCAGCAGGAACCATGGATGCTTCTATCTTAGCTAACAACCTCTCTGCTCTAAGCTTTTTGGCCTGGGCCTGTTCATGCATTCAAAAGTTCAATTTGTACACATAAATTAAACAAAATTAATCCTTATAGTTAGGAGACAAGAAGAATCTACATAAACATCTGAGTTATAACAACTATCATTAATCAACTCATCTACTTGGGATGGATTATTTAGTGTATCTTGTCAACCTAAACTGCAACTTGCCCTTGCAAAATTTCAGAAGGTTAAGGATAGCAAATTGTCCTCTATTATGATGAAGGCATACAGAAAAGTTACAAAAACCTCCACTGGAGACTGAAATAAACAGACTGAGAACCTCTTCCTACCCCTCCCAGTGCCCATTTTGCCTACAAACACACTCTACCTATGTATTTATACATACATATACATGTAAAAATTGATGCCAGCCAAACATCCAGTTGCTTAAAAGAGGTTAATCAGTTAGACAGTTACCACACCACCAAAGCTGGGTCACAGAAAGGTAGTCAGGTATAAGATCTATTCTTTAGCATTTTTATATGAAGTGGCTAGTGTTGATGATTCCAAAAATGACACCAATGGGAAACAAAGTGGGAATTAATGAGGGAAAACCCATAATGGAAGGAGCATTCCCTGCAATCATGAATGTAATTAAAGAAAAAGTAATAAATTATTATTTGGAGGGCATACCTTCCCAGATTTTAAAATACAAAATTACAGTAAAAAGGCTTTATGGGTCTTTAATTCAATTAGGGGAAAAGAAGTGGAGGAATTAAAGTTGATAATGTGGATGGGCACCAAATGAGAAAACAAAGATAATTAGCAAAAAAAAAAAAAAAAAAAAACCTTGACAGGAGTTGTAGCTACAATAAAGAAAAACCTAATGATAATTCCTCCAAAAGATGCCAGCCAGACTAAAATTATTAAGAATATGAACATCAGCAAAACAATCTATTTGTTTCATAAGGAAAGTTTATAGAGGCAGCGCAATTCCTTCTCAAGCATGTAATCTTCAGAAAATAGTAGCAGCACGAAATAGTACTCACAATGGCTAGTTTATGTTCAATTCGTTTGACAAGCCTAAAGTTCTTGGCTTTGTGAGCTTCTTCAATCATCTTCTCACGTTCTTCAGCAGATACGTCTCTTCCCCACCGTGCTTGAGCCTCATGGAACTCAGCCAAAGTTCCCGCTTGAGGTGTTCCTTCATCTTCACCGGATGGAGAGGCATCAACTGCTCCACACCGCACCTTCTCTTCCACATCCCGGACCTGTTTTGTCAATTCCTGTCTTTCAGCCAAAACAGTAGCCACGCTTGTTGGAACAAAGTCTTTTCCACGATATATGACAATGTAATATTTGTTTCTTAGAAGCAAGACACCTCCTGTCAATGACTGCATAGTCAAAGAAATTAAACGACTTCACTTTGATCTCCCTTCTACAGTATATCATGTATTAGCAACAGAAAATATGAAACTAATGCATGTAATGCATGCTTGAATAAGCTATATCTAGTTTTGCTTCAGTAACATTATATGGACCTTTAGCCATTTATTCTTCTATTGCTCCTTTACTTGGATAGTTCGGAATAAACCCCCCAGTTTTCTTTTCTTAGATGAACAATAGGTCTGCTCAAGAACATTAGAGGGTTTAATGATGCATTTTAGTGTTCTGGAAAAAATAATGAGGAGCAACAAAGTTTTTTGATTGTTAGGAAATCAAATCTTTTGCAAGTCTTTGGGTTTGCTAAATTCCTCAAGTACCATTATACATAATTTAAAAGGAGGGAAAACAATAATTAAAGAAAGAAGAAAGACACTAACCTCCATATGAAGGTGTGGAGGTTTGCACGTACTTCCTTACATACATGCACTGAAGCACACATAATGAAGTAGTAAAAAATCATTAAAAGGCGCCAATGGGATGCAACCTATGTACACTGAAGGGTTCAATAAGTTAGACCTCCATCAAAATAAATATTATGAAGGGAAAGACACTAAGTTTCTCAAACTCAGGTGGTCCAGAAACTCTAGAAAGCAAAGAAGTAAAGATTGAGGCAACAGGGCACAATGAGATAAACAGTCGAGAAAGTTCCTCTGAATAAAGGGAAGAGTCTTCCTTGTTTAGGTGCTTTCTTTAGCCTGGTTTAGGTCGCTTTGAATAAAGGGATTTGTTCCCTTTCTTTCCATGGTTTTGGCTTTATGTCCCCTGGTTTGTATTCTTTTTTTCAATTTTAATAAAATTGGGGGTAAGACAGTGGCCCTCTTCTTTAATTAAAAAAAAAAAAAACCTAATGTCATAAAACAGGAAAATCACTTAGAACACACCTTTATCTCGTCAGCCATCAGCTTATTGTTTGTATTCTGGATACCTCGTTTGACAGCAATCTTAACAACTAAGCTTTTCTCCCAAAGCTTAATAATAGCAGATGCCAGCCCTTGATGGTTTCTATTTCTCCCTTGTCAAATAGCACGGAAGAATTAAAACCAGAAATGCACAAATAGAACAAAATATTTAGAAGGTGCATTACCTAGGGCAAAATGACATGGAAGTGATTTTGCGAGCTTCCGTAAATTAGTCATCTCTGCATTTGTTAGGCGTGGTCGCATCCTAGTAGGGAGAAGCCTGAAAGGAGTTTTATAACCAGGAATCTTTTGAGGAAGTAAATCAGCATCAACAGGGAGTATTCCTGTACCCCACCATTCAACAAAACGAGGTCCCAAACCATCAAGCAGGCTGTTAAATTCAGCCTCCTCTTTTGTCATCCTCTCTGAATGGTCTTGATTTGTCACGGCTGGCTTACTCTCTTCCAGAGTTGCAGTTGCACTACCATCTGCCATTAGTAAGTTGTCTGCCGAAGAAACATCTGGGACCAAAAGGGCATCATGTTCCCTTTCATCAAGTTGGGATCTAGCTGCAGGCCCTTCATAATTACTCCCACGGTACACCATCATAAGACTTCCTGACCTCCATATAACTAACCCTCCTGTTCGACGCTGATCACCACAAGAAGAAGTCAGTTGACATGTTTCTTGACATACATTTATATGTAGTGTACATATGCATTTTTCACTCATGCACAGACATGCATATATAATTAAAAAGAAAACAGAAAAATATGTATATACAGTTTGCAACTATGCATCCCTATGTATCCTTGCATGTATATATAATGTATCTATTATACAGAGAAAATGGAAAGGCAAAATAGTTCCTACATCTGGATAGCACCATCATGAAATAAGGACCCACAAGAAAATTCAATTTAAATGCAAAAATCAATTAGTTTGGACATTCAATAAGAGATCATAAGTATGTCAGAGAAAGCCATGTGATGTCCATAACTTGAATAACTTTCCAAGATTGAGCCTTGTCAGATCAAAAGGTGATATTGTTGTCAATATTTATCAGATCAGGAAAAAAAAAAACCAAGTAATGGCACCATAGATAGGCCATTATCATGCATTGGTACCAAGTAGAAAAATTAGGTACATGTTTGCAACATCGTGAAAACACCAACTATATTCAACCATTTAATCAGACATGGACTCCAATGTTCTAATCATATGTCTTGGCGTGTTCAGCATAAAGCATGGTTACTAACAGTGCACCAACAATAGATTTTTATGAAGGATTTGCAATAATACAAGACATTAGACAGCATCTAAGAAAAATTCAAAGCAATTTAATTTTATTCTTAGATGCAGTCAACACAATTCAACACAGCTAGCTATACTTAACAAGAACAACAAAGCAGGATGCCCATTAATCCAACAAACCTCAACAATCTCATGAGCCGTCTTCATATCACGTGCAAGCACCTCATGAAACTTAAGCCGCACCACTTCTTCCCTCCTCCACCTCTCATGAATTTTCTCTAGCACAGCCTGCGTAAGCCCAGCTTTTGGTACACTAACCCTCTCTCTAATAAACATTCCCATTCTCCTCAATCGCCTCAACTCCTCATCCTCAATTGTCAACTCCGCCAATGTTGGTGACTTCACCCTCCTCTTCCGCAATCCCCTCTCTCCCTCCTCACATTCATCCTTCTCCTCCACTCTATCCCATGGCAAAACCATCTCATCAACTTTCTCCTCAACTAATATAGTATCTGGTCGAACCCATTCTCGCTGTAACAAATCTCCCAACTTCTCCTCTCCGTTCACTGACATTGCATCCCTAACATCCAATTCATTTTCCTCTTCTTCCTCCTCCTCATCTGATCCTAAACCTAAATTCCGTAACCGTAGAACGATTCTCTCAATAGCACTTTGCCCTCTATCCTTATCAATAAATCGAGACTCAACTGGGTCCTGTCCAATTGATTCAATGAACTTTTCCTTGACTTTCCGGTCAGGTAATTCGACCGAAGGAGTCGGAGGGGGAGATTTGTTGAGCCAAGGCGCAGACAGGGACTTAGATTTTGCTGAGGGTTTAGGTCTGTCATCGTCCCAAGGATAAGAATTGCGGTTGTTCCTAGGGTTCTTCTTCCCACTATGCTCTGTAGTACGGAGAGAAGAAAAAGTTTTGAGACTGTGGAATGACAGTTTTGGATGAGAGAAGAATAGGTTAAGAGAATGGGATTGAGAGGAAAGTGGAAGTGAAGTTTTCAGAGGCCATTCTGATAATTTAGAAGTAGCAAAGGCCATACTAATTAGCTTCAATCAGTTAAGCTTCTTGTAGGGACATTTCCTGGAATTTTCCAAAGTCTGTTTGGATAGTGAGAAAGTTGCACGTCGAAATGGTACCGATAGGACAAAGGCGGGGGATATAGTAGCCTCCAATTGTGGCGAGCGATTTTTCTTTCTTTTTTTACTTTCCTCTTTTCTTCTTCTTGCATATATAACAGAGCAAGAAATAAAAAACCTTACTTCCAAAATATCAAAACATGCTTACCATATTTTTAGAAGCTGTAAAATTTGTAATACATAATTAATAAATAGTAACTCATCATGATATTTGGAAGAGTAGTGTACAAATTTACGAACAATAAGTTTTTACTAAATTAAGTGGTATTGTATGCTTGGGTGCCACAGAGCTCTAAATACAGGTAGCATAGCATTATTATATGTATATCTCTTGGGTTTAGTTATGATAAAGGTCCTGTATTCTACAAGTCTATAATGATTGAACTGTAATGTGAATGCAGCTTCTACATTGGCAGCCAAAAAAATGATCAACCAACAGTTTACAATTGCAGGTTGATGTGAACTATAAGATTCTCACTAGTTTGAGAAACATAGACATATTACTCTTAATATTTTCGATTACATAACTAGGTTGTACGGACAGACTTTTCTAATATGCAAAGACATCGATGTAGCACTTGTTATCCTCTCAGGGGTAGCAAATCAACTTAAATATAGCAGGAAAGCAAATATCACATTATTTGCAAGAAAGGGTTTTAATTTTTCATTAATTGAAAAATGATGAAATTACAATACTAGCAATGTGTTTACAAAATAACTACGATATGGCTATGATGTAGGCAACAATAGCTTGGTGTAGGGGAAGTTATAAGCAACACTAAGACATTCAATGCTCATATACAATTTTTTTTTTTTACTGTACACCCTCCCCTAAAATGCTTTTTCCGTTATAGTCCCTCTAGCAAGAGTAGACATTATTTTTCTTAGTTGTCAAATATGGACTTCTCCTTATCTAAAAAGTTTATTAAAAAAAAATGTCATCATGGCTACAATGGTGCCCATCACAAGGCAAGTGGTCATGTGCGATATGCACTAGACAAGCTTGGATTGTGACATTCTCCCCCCGCTTAATTAGTTGATGTCCTCGTTGACTCAGCTGCTTGAAAGTCTTCAATCATTTGCTTGAACTCTGACAAATCTTCGACTTTTTCCCAGTTAATTTCTTCATCTATAAGACCTTTTCACTTGATTAAGAACTCAAGATGTGGGTGCATTCTGATGATCACTCTTTTTTCAGCTAGAATCTCCTCTACAACTCTACTTAGTGGCTTCTTGAAGTTGACTGTTACCCTGGTTGACTGGTTAAATGCTAGATCTTTTGGATCGGGATGATACGGCTTCAGGTTGCAAACCTGAATAACTCGGTATATCTTCATTAGGGTGGAAGTCAATCTTGTAAGCAACTTTTTGAACCTTGGAAACTATTAGAAGTGGACCTTCATACTTACGAATAAGCTTGTGATCCTGCCCCCTCAGTCCCTTTAGCTGTTGTTTTGTGAGCTTGATCATTACAAGATTTCTAACTTGAAACTCCAACTGTCTTCATCCCTTATCTGCCCATTTCTTCATTCTCTTATAAACTTTTTTCGAAGTATGATCAGACAATTTCAATATTCTGCTTCTAATCTTTAGTAAAGTGATGTATTTTAGAACTCTTCACTGCATAAGGCCCATCAAGTGTAGGTAGTAATGGCGGTTGCTACCTTGTAACAATCATAAAAGGACTCTTTTTTGTCGCAGAACTCTTTTGAGCATTAAAGAAAAACAGAGCAGTGTCTAGTAACTTTGGCCAATTCTTCTAGTTGGCACTAGCAAAATGACGTAAGTATTCTTTGAGCATGTCATTGAATCTCTCAATCTGGCCATTAGTTTATGGATGATAGCTATATAAGATGTTAAGTTGTGAATCACGTAGGTTGAATAGTTCAAACTAGAAAGTCCTTGTGAACCTGCTATCTCGATCACTAACAATGTTCTTGGACACACCCCAATATTTGACAACATATTTAAAGAACAATTTTGTTGTATCTTCTACCAAGCAATATTTTGGTGCTAGGATAAATGTGGTATATTTTGAAAAGTGATTCACTACCACCAAGATAGTAGACAAATCCCTCACTTTTGAGAGACTGATAATGAAGTCCAGAGATACTTTCCCATGGACGAGTTGGCACCGACTCCAATAGCCCTGTAATCTTCTTCCTCTCAACTTTGTCTTGCTAGCAGATAAGACATGTTTTGGAGTAGTTTACTGCATCCTCCCTTATCTGAGACCAGTAATACCCCTATTTTAGAAGGGCATAAGTTCTCTGAGAACCCCTGTGACTGACCCACAAAGTGTTATGGCACTCCCTCATTAGAGCCTTTCGTAGGTCCCCTACTTTATGGACGAAATAACTAGCATTCTTGATCAATAATCTATCCTCCACCCAAAGCAAAAGAATCTTCCTTTCTTTAGCAAGGTTATGATAGATTTAGTAACTGGATCTTTATCCAAATTCTCCCAAATGTAGCTCATGAATTGAAATAGCAACACGACTAGCTGTTATATATGCTACATAATTCATTGTTGCAAGCTCAGCCTTGCAACTAAGGGCATCAGCTGCCTAATTACTTTTCCCCACCTTGTGCTTAAACTTAAAATCAAAATCTGATAGAAATTCATGCTGACGGCCTTGCTTGTGTGTCAACTTCAGCCATGTGAAAAAATTACTAACTTTCGTATTGTCAGCCTTCCCATTGAACTTTGACCTCACAAGTAATGTCTCCACACCCACAACAATGAATAGCAGCAAGCATCTTCTTCTCTTAACCTATATACCTCCTCTCGTCTTGTGATAACTTATGACTCTTATAAGTTATCGGATGGTTCTCTTGAAGCAAGACTCCCCTAAGGGCATAATCCGATACATCAGTCTGCACTTCTAAAAGCTTTAAGATATCTGGCAAGACCAACATAGAATCATTAATCATAGCCAGCTTCATGTCTTCGAAAGCGGCTTGATATGGCTAGCCCCAATGTCAAACCGTGCCATTCTTTAATAACTTTATTTGGGGCATAGCTCTTCTTCAATAACCTTCAATAAATTGCTTGTAGTAGTTTGCTAAACCAAAGAAAGAATGCAGTTAAGTAACGCTGGTGTGAGTCTTCCACTCTTGGATGGCCCTCACCTTGTTTAAATCCTTTCAGACACGACCACACTCAATAATGTAGCTAAGAAACTTGATTTGTTTTTGTAAAAAATAACACTTCTCACTCCTCACAAACAACTTACTCTCTCTCAGCTTGTCAAAAACAAGCTGCAAGTACTTCTTATGATCTTCCATAGTGGAACTATAGATCATAATGTCATCCAAGTAAACCAAAATGAACTTGTCCAAGTATCTACGAAGAACCTAATTCATAAGAGTGCAAAATGTGGCTAGTGTATTTGTCAACCCAAATGGCATTACTAATAACTCAAATGCCCCATATCGATTAACACAAGTTATCTTCAGCTCGTCCCCTTCCACACTTTAAACTTGATAATATCTAGACCTTAAATCTAGCTGGGTGAAGTACTTGGCATCACTCAATTAGTTAAAACGATTAACAATAAGCAGTATAGGATAAATGTTTTGCCTCGTGACCTTGTTGAGTGCCTTGTAATCAACACACAATTGCAGGGTCCTATCTTATTTTTTTTTGAAATAACACTGATGCTCCAAACTGTGTCTTTGAAGGCCTTGTGAACCCTGACTCAAGCAGTTCTTTCAGCTATTTCCTGAGCTAAGCCAACTCAGATAATGCCATCTTATAAGAAGCCCTCACGGGTGGCTTAGTGTTTGGCACTAACTCAATTCCGTGATCAATACCCCTACTTTCTGGCAAGGTTTGTGGAAGCTTATTGGACATGACTCCTTCAAAACTCCTTGTATTGGCTCTCTATCTCCCTGATCCTCAATAACCAAGGGTACCGCCACAAAAGCAAGCTCATGTCGCTTCACACCCTTCTTGAACTAAAGAGCCGATAAGTGCTTAGTCTCACCAAGTTGCTTAATCACAGCTAGCATAATGGTCGACTACCCCTCATTATCATAAGAGAACTAGCAACAGGGTTTGGAATTGCTTTGTGAATAAGCATGAACTCTATCCTAAGAATAACATCAAACTCATCAATATTTGGCACTACAAAATTGATGCGGTCTTTTCACGTCCTAAGCTTTATAGACACTTACTTGGCTTGTCCTATAGTAGGCAAGGATTTAGAATTCACAACTTTTATCTGCCCTGAGTCTTTCTCTAACTTCAAGCTTAGCTTTTGGTTTCCGCTTCATAAACAAAGTTATAGGTAGCCTCAACATCCAGCATGACACTAGTAGTGGCTTCCTACCAAGATGACCCTTCATAAACATAAGACCTTTATCGCTGCCCTTCTTAGAACTCTCAGCATGCTTCTTGAATGCCCCAATAAACCATAATGCTCCTATCATGGGTTGATCTTCATCATCCTCATCCTCATCAGCATGATTTTGAGGTGTTTTACAAACAGAAGCTTGCAAAGCACTAAGTGCAGTTCTTTGTGAACATTCCGCAACTCTATGTAGTCCATTACACAAGTAACAAGAGATTGTCCTTGGTTTGGAGGTTAAGGTAGACCCCTATGACGACTGTGCACTGTTAGTGGAGTATGAAGGTTTTCTCTGATCCTCTCCCCACTTTTGCTTTTTCCCGATTACCAAACTATCTATCACTACCCCCACTAGAAGATTGTTGTGGTTTCTTACTAGTAGAGCTCTCAGGAATATAGTTTGTCAAGTGCTCAGTTACTGCCTCAGCCAAATTCTAGACCCGTTGTCGTTGAAGTTTGGCCATCACCTACGATTTTAGCCCTTCATGGAAATAGAACATCTTATCATTCTCTAACATGTCATGAATGTCTAACATTAGCCCCACAAATTTTTTCACATACTCATAGATAGTCCCTGTCTGTTTTAACTCTCTTGAGTTGTGCAGAGCAATGTACTCGACGTTCTCGAGAAAGAATTAGGCCTTCAGCTTTAGCCTCAAATCTTTCTAGGTGTCAATCACACACTTACCATCTTGTATGTCAACATACTTTGGTATCTACCAGAGCTTCGCATCCCCATAAAGGTACATAGTAACTATTGTCACCTTTGCTTCTTCCTAACCCATTCTCATTACTTGAAAGTACTATTCCGTGTTGAATAGAAAATTCTCTAACTTCTTTGCATCTCGTGCCCCTCAAAGGACTCAAGGCTCAATAACTTTCCTCTGACATTCTCCCACACCCTCAATATACGGGATGGGTTGTCATTACCCACCGCTTTTATGGTGAGGTTGACCTTGGTGTTCAGCTCACAAAGTTCATCTTTCATGATGGTCATGTCCTCAAAAAATTCACCATGCATGGTATGGACTGCACCCTCCAGTTATGCTTGGGCTTGGCCAATGCTACCAACTCGCTCCTTAAGTCTAGTAGTAGTGTCACCCACACCTTGGACACTTTTAGTCCTTTTAAGTGCCCACATGCAATTGACAAGACCTTCAAGGGTAGTCACCCTTTCAATTAATCCCGTTATGTCATACTCCCTCAATAATGACCGTATTTCTATCATGGATTCAGGTACTCCAAATAGCCCACCCAGTTGTTAGTCAATCCAATCGAACTTCTGTTGATTTGTCATATTCTTCATCATGATTGTTACCTCATTAGTAATTCGATACATGGCTTTGATACCAACTGTCACAAGCCAACTTTACTAGGACACAAAAATACATGTGTAGCACTTGCTATCCCCTCAAAGGTAGCAAGTCAACTTCTCAATACCCTTCGGGTGTCAACCTGCAAGGCTAGTGCATAACAAAAGAAAAACAAATATCACACTATTTACAAGAAGAGCTTTAACTTCTCATTAATTGAAAAATGATCAAATTACATGCTAGCAAATTGTTTACAAAATGACTACGACATAACTACAACGCAGGCAACAATGGCTTGGTGTACGAAAAGTTACAAGCAACACCAAGACATTCAACACTCATCTGATAAACTCGTATGCAACTTTGATTTTTTCTGACTATACACCTTCTCCTAAAAAGCTTTTTGTGCCATAATCCCTTTAGCAGGAACAAATATCATTTTTCCCAGTTCTCAACTACGGACTTCCCCTCATCTAAAGAGTTTATTAAAAAAATGCCATCATGGCTACAATGGTGCCATCACAAGACAATCGGTCATATGTGACATGCACTGGACAAGCTTGAATTGTGACACTAAGACTGGTATAACCATCAAAGCTATAAGAAATGGTTCAATTCCCTGACGACTCTCTGATCAATGAAGGAGAAGAGTTGAATAACTCCTGATCAATTTCTTTTACTTTGTTAAGGAGAAGCATCTGCTCAGTCTCCAGCTGGGCTATATAGTCTTCTTGCATATCCTCCAGACTTTGTAGCTCACTGAAAGCTGCGGAGAGTCCTTCAAGATTGCTATCCTCAATTAAAGATTGAAACTTGATCATCATTTGTTTCATCTGATAAATTCAAATTAACCATCTATGTTAGAATAAAAATGGAGTCATAATAACAAAAGATCTTCCAGGAACTAATGATTAATAAACCACAAAGAAACTATATATCATAACGTTATTTATCTTAGCAGTTTAATGTTGGTAGCTACAGGTTGTGGGTATAATTCAAGCGATAGTGAAACCTTCACTTAAGATGCCTAAAGTGAGTCAAGCAGGCAAATATACTTGTGAGTTTCACCACATATCAGTTCCCTTGTCTAAACAAAATCTTACAAGTTTTGATTGAGGATGAAGAGGACAAAGACAATAAACAGTCAGGCAGAAAAGCAAACAGTGGTTAGAAGCAAATAATATGTATTCCCTAAATTCTTGGTCAAAACCCATTAAAAAGAGATAGCCATTTACATTTAAAAAATTGGAAATACTTTGAAGTAAGACAGACGAACGAATGCAACACCATGGATGTTTCCTAGATTTTGAAAATGAAGTAAAGACAAAGTGAAAAAACTTTGGAACAATCATCAGTACTTTCAGGGTTTTGAGCAAATCAAACTTCGTCAGAGTACTCGGATCATAAACTGTCACTAAATGGCATAAGGGAGAATGTCGTCAAATATGAAACAAGGTTCTCACCTGGTTAGAAATTTGGTGTGATCTACTTGATGACGGATCAGAATCTAAACTTTTTCTTTTTTGTAGGTCTGGAACTTTTCTTGTAATTTGGACATGGATCTCTCCCCGTTTCACCCCTTGGAGAGGTATCCATTTGTCAGACATAATATTTGGAGGCAACCCTTGATATTCCACAACACAATCGCCAATACTAGATGTGGGTAGCAAGTCATTGTGGTCTTTAACATGTAGGACTAAGGGACTACCATCATCAGAGAACTCCAAGGTTTGATTCCACTGAGGGTTAAGAGTTTTGTACACAACCTACAAAAAACAGCTAGTAAGTCATCGTAAAATTGAAATAACAGAATATCAGCAGACAAGATCAGAGGAGATATATTTGAAAACTGAACTAGGGGCACAAAATATGAATATATAGCCTATTCAGATTTCTTTTTACAGCACATATTCAAGATAGAAATTTTATAGACAATATTCGCATACAATTGAGAATAGCATCGAATGTGGATGGTTATGAAAAAGATAAGGGGAAGGATACTGCTAAAGTGCTAGAGACACAAAAGCTTGTTAGTTTTTCTTGTAGTACCAGTCACTGTTCCTAGAGTAACATAATTCAAATCAGTTATAGGAACTCTTCTTTGCTTACATCCTTTTTTTCCTGGAAACTGTTTCCTGTTAAAATTACCAAACACAAGTTACTCAATTAGACTGGAAAACTTCTGCTAACCTTTGTTCTTTTCTTCAAGTTTCCATATTGTACCCTCACATACGGATCACTTGTCCCACTGAGGTCGGCAGCAACAAGATCCTTTGCTCCAATTAGAACAAGTTCAATCCAACCATTGCCTGCTCCCTGACCATTATCAATGAGGAAAGAAAACCATATCAGAATTAACATTTAAGAGGTGAATATTCATTTCCACACAGGTCAATAGCTGAAATTACAAATGAAATCTGTGCAGGTTATGGTAAATAAATGTTCAGACAAAGATAGCTTGTAAAACTGGGTAGGGCAAGCGCAGCTATCCACAACACTTAGCTCACATAAAATGTATTCCCTTGCAGACCAAACACGTTATTTATGATGTTAAAATATTTGTTCACTAACTAAACAGACAGAAGTATCACTCATTTCCTTCTGATGAAACATACCCTTGATCCTTCAAAGTCATTAATCCTCACTGCTTCTATTTGAAGTCTTAGTTCTCCTGAATTCACTTTTTCAAGAGGGACACATACATCCCTGATTGTCCCCTCTGCCAGTCCTTCCAAATTTACACGTGCACCACCAATGATGTCATCACCAAAAGTTTCTTCGCCATAGCATTTTATTTTAAGGTACTCACCACCTCCAATCTCGTCGAATTCAAACTTCTGATTCCAGACAGGATTTAAAGTGTGAGCAGTCTTTGTTCTCTGGATAGCCTGAAAAGATTTACAGAAAAATCATCCTTGAGCATAATTATGTCTTGTCACTGTAATTCATCACTAAGTAATCTCATAATGAACATCTGCAGTATTCAAGACCTTATTTCACTGATCACTGATATAATGAACATCAGAGACACCCACCTTTCCGTACTGTAATTTAATATATGGGTTACACTTCCCAGATTTGTCTTTCACAGTGAGATCATTTCCTTCCACAACAGTTATATTAATCTTCCTTCCTGTCCTTGACAGAAGATGCGAAGACCCATAAAGTGATTGCTGAGAGCTAATTCGGGAGTTGTTCAAGCTATGTGAACCATCAGAGAATTGCCATTCTTCTAATACAAGGCTCACCATCAACTGCCAAATGCATTGAAAAATTGGGGAAATGAATAAAAGAACCATTTAAATAATTAAAAATAAGATAAAGGGTTTTCTTGACAATTATCATTCAGAAGAATGTATAACAAAATCTCATGACATAATAAGAAATCCAGGACAGTGAAAGTTATTTCCTTCAGCTACCATTAACCAAGTAATAAAAAAAAACACAATTGATGTACCACAAACTCAACCAACACAGGATGATATGACATAAGTGCTAACTCTGAGTCTCATTTATGAACTTAGGACAAATTGTAATAGAGATGATATATACCTTGCTTACTGGACCAGACAATTAAAGTCTTATCATTGTATACAAGGGCTCCATCCAATAACTATTAATCCAAATAAACAAATTGAATTCTTGTTTCTCCATGTTAAAAAAAAACCAATAAAAACTCAGGCATATTTGGTTCTGGTTCTGAAACTATTGTGTTTTTCTTTTTCTGTTTCCCGTACCTGTAAACAAAATAACAAAAAAATCATCGTTTTTTTACTAAAATAGAAGGGGGACAGCCCCATGGGATAAGGGGGAGGGGCTTGAAGACAATTGATCCTCCTGTGAGCTTGGGCAAAACCAAATATGCACTTGAATGATTAAGCACGCGGTTTGTATGATAAGTCACAAGTCAGAAAATATTATTTGAGATACTGTATCAATCATAAAAGTTTTCAACAATATAAGTGGAGTTGGTCCGCACAGAATCTTTTGTATGAAGAAACATTAATATTTTACATAACTACAAATGTTTTACCTCTCCTGAGCTGACCCCCTCAAATGGAACAACCATTTCCACTTCTTTTCCACAAAACTCTGCATGTTTGGCTGTTACACCAGAGTCTGGTCCTATTGCCCAAAACATTGTGGAATCATCTCCAACATACTTCATCTGCTCAAAGGCATAAACCTTTTACTTAGCTGACACTAGAAAAGACGATCAAGTAACTTCAGAAATGAGAATAATGCTGAAAGTACAAAAGGAAATGTTTCAGAACAATAATATTCTTTTATGAAAATATTATTTCTGGGCCATAATAATGTTTTCATTCCTAAACTTTCGAGCAAATTTCAATTTTGTACTTAATTGAAAGTTGTTCCCCCTAAACTTCCTAATTGGTTTCAATGTTTTCCTCCTACCGTTAGTCAAATTCATGGTCAACTCCTATGTGCTACTTAGATGGCAAGGTTTATCATTTATTTGTAATGACATGGCAAAACGAACATATATAGAAGCTAAAGTACTTTAAAAACCAGGCGTTGTCTTCCAGTGATGTGATGCCATTTCAGTTTTTAACATCTTCAGCTTATCAAAGTGGTAAATTTTTATAACGTCATAAAATTTAAGATCAATCTTGCCACCTTTGGACAATATCAAAACCTGTGTGAAAGTTTAGGATAATATTTTCACTCTCTCATACTTAGTCCTTGTTGAAACAAAACAATTCTATATCTATCAGAGTACCTTGATTTCACAACTTGCTAAATAGTTGTACTTCACACTGTTAGGGATATACTCATAAAGATTGAAACGGAGAATTCCAGTATTATCATGTAAAACCATATTAAATGTTTCATTCCATCTAGGACTTGAACCCGGCTTCTTGTCTGTTCTCCTTGTTAATTCCTCAAGTTCTACCTCCACAAATGTCTGCAGGTCCTTATCATCAACGTACGCTTGTAAACTGCCATCAACTGTACAATTTTGTTGACTACTGGACGGACTTCCCCTCAAACAACTCCTAGAAAGTTTATTTGCTGAAATGACTTTGACATATGTAATGCCACCAACAGCACTTTTTCTTAACTCCACTGCAGGCAAAGAGTAACAACGGCGGCGAGGTTCGACCATTGTCTTAACTAAGTTGTCAGTAAATAACTTAACCTGCATAGGAAGGAGCCATACCATTAACATGAATCATTGTCCTTTGCAAAAATAAAGTTATGAAAGGAAAATTTGTTCTCTTTTAATGTGAGATCAAAGAAAATGGCCAAACTGGCAATTTTAAACATAAGCTTAAAGATGAGGAACAATAAGAAACAGACTCTTATCGACAACTTGTCATGAAAAACAATAACAAAGTAACTCAATCCAACATATCATTTTAAAGTTTTGGAAATATAACAGAAGCACTGCACTGAACTCCCAGAATTATTCTCATATATTAAATTCTCCACTACACAAAATAAAATTTTTTCTTTTCTTTCTTTATCCTTTTTCCCCCTTTTCTTTTCGTTCTCAAAAGATAAGAATCTATTCCTCACAGACTGGACTATTTTCACCCAGAAACATATCTGAAATGAATTTAGCTTCAAAATAAATCATTGACTCTGATGATAATGCATATTTAACTATTTGAAGTGCATCATAAGAAAGGTGAAATAATTTAGAAGGGAGCTCAACATAAACAGATGCAACTTATCAATTTCTATCTGCTTATATAGTCACTCAAGAAACATACCAGCCATGAAGAAACACCAGGCAGCTCAGTGGCTGGCAGTGATTGGCTTCCGCCACTTCCAAAAGCAACTCCTATTCGCACTTCAGGAATTGACACAAACGAATACAAAACTGCTTTCCCATCCAGAATTGGCATCAATACAAGCTGTACAATGTAAATAAAGACCAAAACTAGCTTTTCAGTGATGCAGAGCATGGCCTATGAAATGGCTAGGTATCTAAATATTTAGAGAATTTTTGTAGAAAAAGTATATTAAACATAAATCAGGTATCAATAATCAAAGAATGAGTATCTATTATGCAGCAATGTGGCCTTCCAATGACTACTAATGTAAACCAAGGAATGTTAAGTAGGCTTGCACTGAACTTTCAACAGAAATTGATGCAAATTTTATGAAGTGAACCAAAGTTAGAAAAATAACCGGGTTTAGTCCCAAAAGCCTATCACAAAACCCCTGTATACCCTCTCCGGTAATAACACAAGAACAGAATGTCAACTCTCACACGGAACCCTCTAGCTTTCACCCTTTCTGCATTGAAAAAGAAAATGCACTTTATAATCACTTGATTGCTAGTGCACGACCTTGGTATGCTCATCAAGGTGAAAATTTGTTGGAAGTTGGTTCCCACTAAATTGAATGAAGCTCAATTATGTGAGCCAACATAAAAAAAAATCTCCATCTTGGTGGGCATCCCACCACCTTAAACATTCGCTATAGAAGATACAGATTTTGTTTACAAGGATTCCAGGACGAGTAATGGATATTATTTCTATGCACTTAAGAGCAATGGCTTTAAAAAGAATTACACATTTATAAGGCAACAGGTTCACTTGATTATCTTGACAGAGTTTGAGTCAAACTGGGAGCTGTTGTGAAATTTCCAAGATGAAGACTTGTGAGTAGTTGGCTCTCATAATTTCTCCACCCAAATTAAAGAGAGACAACTTCAAACAAATCTGTTGGAAGTTGGCTCACATGTGAAACCCAATTATGTGCCACTGTCAAGGTTCAGGGCTGAAAGTTTTGCACAGCAAGGAGACTTGCCAACCTTGTTTCTTGAAGTCTCCTTGTTCAAATGCTTCAGCACAGCTGTATTAAAGAATTACTTGTGATCACTTGATACAGAATATGATGTAGGACTTAGTTCCTTCTCGGTGTAAGAGAGTGGAAGACACGCGAGGGTGAGTGTAACACAATGGGCATGCCCCCATCAATTTCTCCATAGTGATAGAGTTGAATGAAGATTCTCAAATTATAAGAGGATTATTTTTTGTAAACTCAACTTCTATTGCATGTACAATTTTTCACTTATAATGAAAAATATTATCCTTTCTTAACACAATAAACAAAACAACAACATTACACAACCCACAAATAGACAACTGATTATGAGTCATTGTTTGTTGGGAGTCATTAGATTTCAAAATTCCAGAGAAATATCGATAGCATCTTTACCTTAATCAGCACTCATTACAAACTAAAACTTCATAAAAATCTGAAGAAAAAAGAGGACTGAAAACCATAACACTCTTCTTAAGATGAAGCCACAAACCTCTCAACCTTTTTCTCATGTACAAGTCCTAATAAATCTTAGTTCCTATTTCCTACGTTGCTTATTTTGAGCTTTCAATGAGTGTCAACATATTATAACTTTTTTGAGTTTAAAATGAAATGAAGAGAATACTTCACATACATCACCCTTGATATGAAAGTTGTTGATCACAATCCTGGCAGTTCCAAGTAATGGCTTGGCAAGTTTAGCAAGCAACAAAATACTCATATCATTTGTATTCCAGTCAAAGCCCAGTCTCATGACTCCCTGTGAAACAAACACAGATGCGTTATTAAAATCTCATATGAAAGATTATATATGTTAATGCATAAAATGGTACATAAACCATAAAAACTTTAAGAAAAGAATAAGGGAAAAGGAAAACTGTCAACTGTCCAAAAAATACAGTGTAGAAATTAGACATATAGTCATTTAATTTAACCCAATCTCAATTGTATAATTCACAGTCAAACTTAGCTATCTAGTGATTGCATCAGCAACCTTAGGATTGTGTCAAGCTCGAATAGCTGCAGCTTTTACCTTTCATATTTTGGTTGAGTTGTTACTCTTTAAGGATCAAAAAACAATATTTTTGGGATTTTTCATTTCAAAAGTTAGTTGTTTGTTATTCAACTGCTCAAGAGTCCTCTTGCTCACAATAGTAAACTCTTTTTGTACTTTTCACAGATAGACTCTTTTGGTGAATCTTCAAAATCAATCGTGCATGCATAAGTACCTACATTCTTAGCTACTTACCTACATATACATAATGGACAAAAAGGCAGAGAGGTTAGTGAAGAAAAAGAAAGAAGTTGACAGTATTTCTCTTTAGGGTACTCAAAAGTGGGCTGATTTTATTTTATTTTTTATACTTATTTTTGAGGAGGAGGGGGGAGGGGCAGAGAGAGGGTGTTGAGAGGTAAAATATTGACGCTGATAACCAAACCAAAGTATTATTAAATAGGTACAGGCAAGCAAACCAAAGCAATTGACTCTTCAGTTCAGCCTTTTTTGGGATTTTCACGTTTTGGCACACCCTTGCTAGCAATCAGCATAGAAGTTACTCTCAATCTTTATTTCTCTTTCACATCACAAGTAAGCTTATGACAAATCCAGCAAGAAGCATTGCACCTAAGGAACTAAAATTCGTTTCGAGGTACCATCTCGGTAAGCCCAGAAACGGAAACGATTCAAGAAACAATATAGAAATGCTAATTTTTTTGGAAACGCATAAAAATATATAATAAAACTTATATTATAATAATTGTAGGTACCCAACATTATTAATTTAATACATAAAATACTATTAAATACATAACAATTATAAACATAAATATATAAATTGGAAAAAAATATTAAATTACAATCACATCCAACCAATAGTGGAATTGCTAACAGGTGCTCAATCTATATTTAATGAATTTTTTTAATTAGAACCATCATATATATGTTCTAAATTTTAATATTATTCATCACTAAGTTAATCTAAATTAACATAAAATATTTGTATAAAAATAAATAAAATACCAAAAAACTTAACATGGATAAAATCCTAAAAAAAATTATCCTCGCTAAATTATACTATCTAAATATACATCAAATAAGATTTTTAAAAAAACATTAAAATCCTAAAATATGAAAAAAACTACAGCCAAAATTTTAGATTTTTAAATTCTGAAAATTTCCTGTTTGTGAAGACTGGTTTCGTGTGAGAATGATGGAAACAACTCCGTTTTATGTGGAAACGCCTCCCGTTTCATGTGAAAACGGTGATTACGTTTCTGTTAGTGAGTTTCGTTTCAGGCAGTATGGAAACGGAAACGTCTCACACTTTTTGACACGTATTTTGAAACCTTGATTGCAACTAAATGAACATCAATCGATATAATTATTAACCACAACTTTAGAATTTTAGCCAATTTATAAATCCTGAAAACAGTATCTAATTTGGTTTACTGCACTGAAAACAGAAAACAAATTACAACAGAAATGTTCCTACTTAGAGTAACTTCATCTCAAAGGAAAATAAAAATATAAAGAGTCTGATCAAATCCCTAAAGTGGAGCACTCTAGTTATTTCTAAGTAGTGAGCCAAAAATTAACCTGATCACAGAAAGTAGACCAACACATCCCTTGAAGACCCAAGCTAGGTGGGCATGATCCAAGAGAAAACTGCTGCAGTTCAATTCTTTCCTACAGAAGGATTGTATTATATCAGTACACTTCTAGAATAAGGTCATCGTCAATTCGTAGGTTTAATATTCAGAAAATAAATGTAATGTGAATTTTATATCACTTACTATAAGCCTTGGCTTTCGATGCCTCAATTGTTTCTATACAAAACAAGGTGAAGTAGTTAGACTTTCCATCACAATATGCGTGTGCATAAGTGTTTGTTGAATAAAATGAAACATCTCAGTTAAATAAAAGGTGTTCGAAAGAATGATAGCACGACAATTAGTAGCAAGGAGCTGGATTATTATATGACATGAGTTTTGAAAATCTAAGTTCTTGAGGGGATCAACATGAAATATCTGGTGGGTTCTTCTGAGTAGTTTGTGTTTCGTTAGAGATGAGGTGTAACTCCTATTTCTAAATTATGGGCCCCTAAGATACTAGAAAGTAGTATATTCTTATGCATTAATGCAGTTTACTAGTGCCAAGTTTGTGAAAGATCGTACAAATCAATAGAGTTAGCTGGAACTATCAGAAACTGATAAATCAGTTAAGATAGACCTGTTAAGTTATATTGCAGACTGCAGATATTCCTATAAATGTATCAAAAAACTCGCAAATGAACTTCTTCCGCTTAAAAATTTGTTAAATCAAAATTAAGGAAGTTGTAATGGAAGTATAGACTTCCTCCAAAAGTAGAATCAGGTCCTTAACAGACACCTCCCCCCCCCCCCCCCCCCTCTCTCTCCTTCCCTGGGGAAAAAAAGAAAAGAAAAGAAAATTGGTGCTTCTAACCAAAAGCAATCTTATCAATTCAGGATATTGAGATTTTGTAAATTTTCAGTGTTAAGGTAAGGTTATCTAGTTCGATGCTCTCTTTCCTTTCTGGTTTCTTCTCTTCTCTTTTAATAGTAAACAGTTGGGTTCACTCCCCTTCCCCATTTGTAATTGATTACTGTTTTCTGTCAACAACAGTAATTGCTCTATAACCATCAAACAGACCATAAGAGAAACTTTTGTAGTACAAGAAGTTGTAACCATGTAAGGAACAACTGCTTGGCCCAAGCTTCGTAGATCTAGATTCTAGAGAGAAAAAGAAAGATTCCAAGATCCCACTATACATGATGGACTGCCCTGTAAGGATCTAATAGAAGACTTAGGGCCCCTCTTAATAGATTAAGCTGATAAATGTTTCTCTATAAGTAGATTAAGCTTTTATGATATATAAATTTCTTCTGAAATATCCCCCAACTACCTTAAGAGGAATTTTCGAGAATAGGCATCACATAAAACACAATAAACTGTTAATTTAAGAAGAATGCAAACTGAATTCCCTAAACCATGAAATACAGAAGACATACTGTTATTGAAACATAACAAGAAAATGCCAGTAGGCATACAAGAGGACAGCATATTTCAATAAGTGAATAATACATATTAAGTGAATCCTCACCTCTATAATAGATGAGAACCTTATTGAAAGTGTTGGGTTAATGTAATTGGACCAAACTTCTGTCAACAACTTATTCAGCCACTCACAGTGCTCCAAGGGCGTTATTGGCTACAAGTGTCCAGAGTCAACTTCATGAAGCTAAAATTTTGAAAAAGTGAATCCCAGTAAAAGGAAAGTGAAGGGTACCGAGGAGTCCAGTATAAGTCGCTTCCATTTCTTGTTCAAGTCTTCAACTAGTATTTTTCGTTGATAACTCCCATACTGCATATATAAGAGTGAATCTCATGTCACTAGCTTATCTGTTCTCAAAATTCTAGATTATGAGAATTATATTATTATATTAGAAAGCCTCAAAATTGGGCGCTCAATGAAGTAATATACAATTATACATTAAAGGGAAAATAAACTCTTGACGAAGCACTACAAAGTGAATAGAAAAGTTAACACATTTAGATGAAGGAACTAGATGAAATAAACAACGTCACCACCAAAACTCCAATATAACACATAAAAAAAAAAAAAAAAATTCCTCCAGAAGGGGACTGGAGATAGAGGAAAAGCAGAAATCAGAAAGAAGTTACCTGTATGCTTGCCCATACAGCAACAGCGAGTGGAACCCAATTGGAAAAAGGAAATACCCATCTCTCAATAAACCAAGCAATCAAAATGAAAGGAATCAAAATTGGAATTAGGGGCTTCTCAACCGTGAGATGATTGAAGAAGTCCAATGCCTCTTCAATACTGAAGCCCAACTTTTTCTTTTTTGCCATTGAAGCAAACCTCAAATCAAATCCAAGAAACGACCTTGTTTGACTTTGGCTTTTGTTGCAAGAGAAATGAAAAAAAAAATAGAGAGAAAGCAACAGAGTTTTTCCAAGAAAATGCCCCGAAAAGATGGGAATTGTAAAATTGTAATGGAAAGTGAATACAACCAGATATTTATCAGTAATTGAAACTTGAAAAAAGCTGAGAGAGAGAGTATTCCAATACTAGTGGAGAAGTCTAAAAATCAGAGAGAAAATTTCGTTATTTGTAATGGAAAGTGAATACAACCAGATATTTCTCAGGAGTTGAAACTTGAAAGAAGCTGGGGCTGAGGGAGGGAGAGAGGAGAGCTTTTGGTGGAGAAGTCTAAGAATCGGAGAGATTTCGTTGCGTTTTAATTTCACATATGATTGAAGCTTATAGTAGCTTGACGGTGCTGTTCTGATGGGCTCGAGCACACACTACGTGGTATAACTTGAAAGTCAAAATAAATTGATCAATGAAATCAGACGGTTGTGATTCATCTAATCAAAATTATAATTGAGACCAATATACGTGTGGGCCATTTCACTCCTTACTCGTCTTCCTTGTCCCCCTGAAAAAAACAAAACGAAAAAAACATTTATTTGACCTTGGGCTGTTGGGATTGATGATTTGATGTACAGTTTGAAATCTTGAATTTACCTCCTCCTTCTTTCCTAGCTAGTAATAACATTATTTTTAATCTTGATTTGAGATTAAAATTTCAATTTCGTATTATTTTTTTCCAATTTAGGAAAGAGAAATTAATTAGATAGTTCAGCGGAAAATTTAATTTTTTTATTCGCGATCAATTATTATTTGAGCTAGTATTTTTGCATCTTGTCTATTTTTTTATATGATTAATTGTATATTGTTCATGTTCAAATTATAAAATTAATAAAAAAATTTAAGTGGAGAAGAGGGCTCTCAAAAGATTACAATTTTAAAATAATTTTTTTTTTAGCTATTCTATTGATCAAGTGGTACAGCAGTAGGCAATTATTAGATGGTCTACCTAAAAAGATCATTAATTATATGTAAATAACTCGTAACTCTAAGAAGTTCAAGCGTACAATGATGCAAGTTTTTCTTTTATCGTTCAAATCACAATGTTGTGTACGTGGATCAGATAAAAGTTTTTCTTTTATAATTATTAGTATAAATTTAGACACTATCATTATTTTTGTTCCAAGCTTTCTCACACTTATTGTTGTAAATTTAATCTATCAACTCTCTCAAGATACTCTCCTAACAATTACAACTCGCTTATCTCAATTGATTAAAATCATGTATAATATATGATCTCAGTTGATTAAAATCATTGAAAGTAGTTGGTGTAAGTGATATATGTTATTTCGTTTATTTATTGGTTTAGGTTTTGGTTGTACATCATAATTTGAGATGCTAATCTTTTTTTCTTTTTCTTTTTTTCAATTTAAATGACCTTAAAAACTATGATTGCAAACTATAAGTTAAGATATTGTCGATACCAAAATTTTACAACTTTATTAATCGGTTAATTTTGACTAATTGATACTAAAATATAACATTCTATATTGATTACTTTATTGATTAAATGTAAATCGAAGATGAATTGTAATTAAGTGGATACTTAAATGTTGATTGAATCAAATTAAATCCAATCTTCATTTAATATTCTCAAATTAATTTCAATTATGTTTCAATCATCATCAAGTCAATGTCAATCATCTTCAATCACTCATAAATCCTTTACATCCACCCATCAATCAATTTAAATTACATCCAATCAACAAAACTTTGTCTATACCACCTCTCCTATAAAAGACCTCATATTGGCTTTGAAAAGGAGGCAAGCCACAAATCCGTAAGATCAAACCTAGTGTCTACAAAGATCACAAAACATTTTCAAACGATTACCCACAAACGTCGTTTTGAAAGAAGTTCATCAATTCATGCAAAATCAAACTACATAGCAATCGGATCAAGTAAAGCTTTTAAGGAGATCAAATTCGAGGATTACATTTTTTTTTAAAGAATATTAATTCAAAGGTTATATCCATCTATTTTATAAATATAATATAATTATTATTTCTGTACACATTTTTTTATCTATTACTTTTATGCACGAATTTGTTGTTCACAATGTTATATATATATATATATATATTTTTTATTTTTATTTTTTGGTACGTAAAATATCAAAAAGGACATCCATCATGAGTAATATTATAAAATTACTGAAATATTGGGAAAAAAACTTCAATTTACAGTAAAATGACATTAGATAATTTTTTTCCTTCAGCTAATTTAAGAAAAAAAACTTATGCAGCCGCTGCATTTAATTTATATAAAAAATAATTCTTAGAGCATATTTATAAATATATATATAAATCTATACTATATATAAAAGTGACTTAAGGGCATAAATTTTTTATTTACTTAAATACTATTATGAGTTTTTATTATCACATATTTATCTTTAGTTATTTTTTTGCTTCAAATAGACTACTATTTTTTTTTTCAATTTTCTCAATTTTAATACTATTAGGATTGTAATTATTTTGGGACTATTGATTTCATTTTTATTAATTCTTCTCAATATTAATAAATCTATAATTTTTCAATAATTATATATCAATATGAATTAAATTGAATTTCAAATTTTTTTTTTTTAATAAGAATCTAATAATGTCAATTTTGTTTTTGGTTTTTCTCAAATTTATGAATTAAAGGAAGTATTAAAAGTATAGTTTTTACGAAAATAATGTTGTTATTTTAAATTTTAATTCATAAAAAAATTATATTTTTCAATAATTATATGTCAATAGTAGTTAATATTGAATTTCTCAAAAAAAAACATTTGTTTAACAAGTTACTAATAATTATAATATTATTTCGTTTTTCTCAAATTTATGAAATAATTTTTTTATAAATACAATGAATTAAAAAATATTTATAGTATAATTTACACGATTATTTATTATTGTTTTATCTTTTAGTGAAAGTAATTTTATTTTCTTAAATACCCTTTGAGTCATAAAAATCTTTTAGTTGTTATTTTGCTTCAAAATGTCTTTTCTTTCTTATTTTTTTTCAGTAATTCTTCTCTATTTTTATATTACTATGATTGTAATTATTTTATGACTATTGATTTTTTATATACTAATTTCTTTTCATTATTAATAATTATAATTTGTCAATAACTATATATCATTAGTAATTAAGATTGAATTTCTTAATTTTTTTTTAATTTAATAAGTTACAAGTAATTATAATATTATAAATTAATTAATTCTTAAATGCTATGAATGAAAAGAAATATTAAGAGTATAGTTTTTTTTATTAAAATATTATTGTTTTAATTCTTCTTCCATCTTAATTTTTTTTCTTCAAAATATATATTTATATTATGAATTATTTTTTTTATTAGATTTATCTACTTATTTATTGTTATTAACATAGAGTATTATTTCTTATTAACTATAATTTCTTGAGATGTATATTAATTATTGAGGAACATGTATAATCATAAACACGATTCACAGATAATGCGCATGTCACGAAAGCTAGTGTGTATATAAGTGGCTTAAAGGCGGAAGTTTTTTTATTTCCTTAATGCACTTATGAGTTTTTATCTATTACATAGTTATATTTAGTTGTTATCTTAGTCCAAATATAATATTATTTTTTTAATTTTTTTCCTAATTTATCAGTAGGATTATAATTAGCTTAGGACTATTGATTTTTTTTAAAATATTAATTCTTGTTAATATTAATAAATTTATAATTTGTTAATAATTATATATCAATAGTAATTAAATTTATAATTTTTTTAATAAGTACTTAATAATTTTTATTTGTTTCAAATTTATAAATTTAATTTTAAAAAAATCTTATGAATATAATTTCATAATTATAATATTATTATTTTAACATCTTATTCACAAAAGTTGAGCCCTGTTGTACTGAGGCATCCATGACACAGACTGTAAGTGTTTGAGCTTTGAAGGAAACAAGCTGGAGCCATCTGTGACTGAGAGGTAGAAAAGTTTGTGTCTTTCTTTTTGGAAGAGGGGAGGCGGTGTAGTCCTAAAAATATAGGGTTAGGGGGTGAGGGAATGGTTGGGTACGTGTCATAAATAGACAAAGATGTTGGTGACGGTGGCTACTGACTAGCATTCAAAGAGCGCGCGAGTTTGATAGTTGGGAGGTGGTTGTTACTAGGGGTGTCAACGAGCCGAGCTCGAGCCGAGCTTTGGCAAAGCTGGGCCGGCTCGGCTCGTCTCACTTTAGGTGGGCTCGAGCTCGTCCTAGGCTCGCGAGCCTAAGCTCGTTAAGGGCTCGCGAGCAAATATTCAAGCTCGGCTCGGCTCGTTAAGGGCTCGCGAAATTTTTTTGAAAATTCTAAAAATATTTTGTAGGCAAGGAGAAGTCGAACTCATGACCTCTTAGTGAAAATTTGTGCAGTTTACCACTAAACCAAGTAATAATTTGTGTTAGTTTTGTTGTATATAAATATATTTATTATAAATGTATATATAAATAATAATAAAATTATTAAATAATATTAAACGAGCTAGCTCACGAGCTCACGAGCCGAGCTTTAGAAAGATTGAGCTCGGCTCGTTTTACTAAACGAGCTTAAAATAAAGCTCAAGATCGGCTCGTTTAGAAAACGAGCTGAGCTTGATCCGAGCTCTTAACGAGTAGCTCACGAGCTAGCTCGGCTCATTGCCACCCCTAGTTGTTACTATATACTTGCTAAACATAGGTTCGGCAATGATAAACAAGTCTGGTGTTGAGAGATTTTTGTATTTTTAAATAATTATATATTAATTATTTTGAATAAAAAATAACTGTTTAAAAAATTTATTGTAAATAAATAAATTTTTAAATAGTTATTTTTTTAAATCTTTTAATTTGTTATGGATAGAAGTGAAAAGTTACTGGAAGAGATTGTTTTTTATATATACAAAATTGACCAAAATATCATGTAAATTAAAAGAGTAAGAAATTATAAATATAGGGTATTGTAAAAAAATGTATGATAAAAAGAATAATTAAAATCAGAAACATCATAAGATGTTCTGGCTTTTAGAATAATATAGATAAATAAATATTTTTTCCAATAATTATATGTTATAAGTACCTAGTAATCTTAATTTTATTTTTTTAGTTCTTCTCAAATTTAGAAATTAAAATTTTAAAAAATTATTATCAATTTAAAAGAAATCTTAAGAACAAAGTTTTCATGATTATAATATTTTTGTTTTAACTTTCAATTCATAAATAAATATTTTTTTCTTAATAATTATATGTCAATATTAGTAAATATGGAATTTCTCAAAAAAAAAATTTGTTTCATAAGTTCCTGCTAATTATAATATATATTTTTTATCTCTTCTTTGCTTTATAAAATATATATTTTTTAAATATTATGGATTAAAAAACATTTAGAATATAGTTTTCTTGATTATATATTGTTGTTTTAACTTTTAGTGGAAGAAATTTTATTTTCTTAAATAACCAATGAGTTTTTACTATTGCTTAAATACTTTTTAGTTGTCATTTTGCTTAAAAAATTATATATATATATGTTTTTTGTTTTGCTTTTTTTACTTCATTCATAATTTTTATGCATTTTAATATTGATATGATTGTAACTATTTTATGTCTATTGATTTTTTATCCTAATCATTTCTAATATTAATAAATTTATAATCTGCCAAAAACTATATATCAAAAGTAATTAAGATTTATTTTTTAATTTTTTTTAATTTTAATAAGTTAAATATAAATACAATATTATAATTTTTTTTATTAAAATACTATTAATGAAAAGAAATATTAAGAGTATAATTTTTATAATTATAATATTATTATATTAATTCTTCTTTCATCTTTAAAATTTTTTTATAAAAAAAAAAATTATATATTTATATTATGAATTAATCTTTAATTAGATTTATTTATTTGTTTATTGTCATTAATATGGAGTGTTATTTATTATTAATTATAATTTTTTGATATGTAAATTAATTATTGATAAATATATAAAAATATATCATAAATACGATTAACGTATAATGTGAAAACTTTCAATATTTAACAATTTTTTCCAAAATTGTTGCTGCACAAAGCGTTAGTTGGCATCCCAGATGCCAAAGCAAACGGGGTCTAACACCCAATTGCCAAAAAGTATATATCACCCAGTTGATTAATGGGGTTATGTGAAAAAAAGAACGAATCTGTGTAATTAAGAAAACTCTTGTTGCAGCACATTGGAAAATATCACAAAAGTCAGTGGGGGCAGCTAGTTCGATGATTCATTATATGATATTAATGAGATAGTATTGCAGAAGGTCAGCACATTGGAAAGACACAAATCTTAAGAACAAACCTTGTTAAATCATGACCTAGCTTTGTACTTAAAAAAAATAAAAACTCTTGTCGAGCTCGAACCTTTGAGTGTGTTAGATTTTGAAAATTCTGATATTACTATTAGAGTTTAACAAACTCTGATATCACTATTCACAGTTTGGAAATTAATTTTGATATCATTGTTAGAGTTTGGAAGCTTTGTTATCACTGCAATGTTAGAGTTTAGAACCTCTGATACCACTGCACGAAAGTTTAGCCTAATTGATGATTATCCTCTATCAATCGCTATTTGAAAGCAAAGAAAACCATGAAAACAACACATGCTAAATGGGGAGTTTTAACCATTTAAACTTTTAATGATATCATTAAAGGAAAAAATGGATATTGCTAGAATAACAAAATATGAAGCTTCATAGTGAACCTCTATCGACTACATGCATTAACATTGACATAATGGATTCATTTTTTCTCTTTCTTGTTTGGGAAAAAAGATTTACATATTAAAATCATATATTTAATTTTAATTACATTTAACCTCAATTAAAAATAAAAGTTGAATAAAAATAAAATTACTTTCAATTAAATATCAAAACTGAATAAAAAATAAAAGCTTAATAGTTTGTATACAAAATAGTTTAAATGTCCTATTGCTAATTTGTATACAAAACAACAAAGGTGTTTGGAAAGCACCAGAGGTTCCTGCTCTGGTAAATTGTCGGTGGAGCATTATTTTGTGGTTGAAACCATTTGAATTCTTGTACTTGAATTTGAATATTAATTTGAACATAAACTGAAATTTGATTTTTATTTAGATTCAAATTCGAATAAAACGATGCATTCTTCCATGAATTGCTTAAAATGAAAATAAGTTCAGCAAAATTCAAGATCTAATAAATCAAATAATTTAAAAAATAACTCTTTAAAATAACGAGTTTTTGACTCTTGAATATTCAACTGATTAATTAATTTTTATAACGTATTCCATTTTTCTTTGACAAATAAGACAGCAGTAGTTGTCTTTTTCCTAGAATTTTACATAGACCTCTCTGAGATAAATGGTATTTTTTGTGCAATTCCAAATATAAAGTAAGGCGTCGTATCTTATTGGTGAAACTGAATACTTGAAATTTAACAAACCCCAAGTTTTTTTTTTTTTTTTCTTTTGCATAAATTTGAACTCAAAGTCAAAGTCAAAATTTTTATGGTATTTTGATAAATAAATAATAAAAAAGAATTTAATATGGAAGCTCTGATACCATTACTAGAATTTGGAAGCTTTGATCGATACCATTGGAAGCACGGGAAGCTTTGATACCACTGGAACCTATGACTACTAAAGTTTGGAAGCTCTACCAAAAGTTCTGACACCACTGACCATGGGAAGCTCTGTGACTACTAGAGTTGGGAAGCTCTGACACCACTAAAAGCTCTAACACCATTGCTAGAGTTGGGAAGCTCTGATACCACTGGAAGCTTTGATACCACTAGGAACCTCTAACTACTAGAGATTGGAAGCTCTGGCTAGAGTTTGTAAGCTCTACCACTGGAAGCTCTAACACCACTGACCACAGGAAGCTCTGTGACTACTACTAGAGTTGGGAGAAATTCTAATACCGGGAAGCTCTTATACCTACCACAGCTAGAGTTGGGAAGCTTTGATGCCTAAATTGCTAGGGTTGGGAAAGCTTTGATACCACTATTTGAGTTAGGAAGCTCTGATACAACTGCTAAAGTTAGGAACTACTAGAGTAAACCACCACAGGAAAACTTCACACACTGCAACCTAAAACAAAACAATTATAATGGAAATAGAACTCTAAAAGATAATCTATCACTAAATAAAATTAGTCCCCAAAGATAAATCAACATGATAATTACCAAAATATAAATATGGCTTAATAATCAACATCCCTTTAAACCAGATTTTGTCAAAAGTTAGCATTCTCATCAACTCCTTGACCATGTGTATTTTCAACCAGATATCTTTTTTAAGTTATCTTATAATTTTTCTTAGTTAATATTCTCTGAACACTTGTCAATCAACAAGTGAAATTGTCTAGGTGCTCCAATAATTCCATATACTTGATCATCATCATCTCCAAATGTACTCTTTAAGTTATCTTGATCATTTTTCTTAATCAATATTCTCTGAGCACTTGTCAATCCGCAACTGGCATTGTCAGGTTGCTCTGATAAACTTGTTGATTCAAGTAATTCCATATACTTGATCATTATTATCTCGCCATCTTGCTACTGCCAATACACACTTGTTTATAGCATGCTTTCCCATGCTATTTAACATAAGAAGTCACAAAAGAATAACATGTAATAAATATACATGATCTCATACATAAATTTAGAACATATTAATAATAATGTTTGCATACCTGATTGAGCTATAACAGTGGATATGTGAAACCTCAAACAAGCACTCCTCAGTAGACTACTTATATAGCCAGGTTTTCCTCTCCGTACTATCTGCATTTACTGGCAGCTCTCAATGGGGCAAGATACGTATGTTGAGAGAGGAGAGGAGACCCATCTATTTATTTTCAGATAAAACTCTATGAGTTCTCCTATTAAAAACTCCTAAAGTCACTCAGCCTACACTTGCTAAGACATCTAATCAGATAAGAAGTGTGCTTGAGCCCTATCATAAATAATCATATAAACTATATAGGTTTTTACCTGCATGTCTCAAATAGACCAAACCTTAAGCCCATTTTATTATTAAAACAAAACCATACAATTAATGATAACCCATATATAGAAATTCTAACATTCTCCTACTTTAGCAATATTAATTGTAGTTTTAAAATTTTGAAAACATATTTTTAGACAATGACTATCGGGCAAGGTATAACTTTTATGTGGCCACAATTTTAAAGAAAGAACTTTGGTCTTGAGACGCACTTCAAACAATCCAGCCTAATTAAGTTATTAACATCGAATCATGGCAATCAATATGCCACTTAAACGACACAAGACCAATCCAGGTTACAAATGTCAACAACCTAATCTGCAAAAGATCTAGATGTGATAGTGTAGCAAAAAAATAGCATCTATATGTGATCAACATATGCTATTTTATTGTCGGTCATCCAAGTGATTTCATTAAAACTGGATGCTTTCCAAAGTACTATAAATCACTTAAGCTTAATTTTAAGCTTGTATGTCTCAACAATCATCTCGAAATATCCAATTAGTGTCATTTAAGACATACTTCCAAATTGACAAAACCGTCACACTTAAGACAGACACAAAGTCTTAAGATTTTAATGCAATGACAAGTCCTATATAAATAATCATATGTGCACATATAATATCAATCATATCATAATGAAAATAACTATTATTTTCATTAATAAAACGTATCATCTTACAATAATGTAAGTAAAACTTGGGTCACAAAGTAGCATACATGATATGCTAATTTTGAACAAAGGAAAGCAAAGTCCCACTAACCAAAAAATATCAAATGACTCCACAATACTCATGTTATTAACATGACTTTTGAAATTAGTTAAAGGATCTACCAACAATTTACTGTATCAATATGTTCAAATACAATGTCTCATTTTTTCACAAAATCTTTAGTCATTGTCTTTTGATGCACTAGAAATCTTATTGTTCTTTAAGAAGAACACAGTATAACTCTTGTTACAATAGATATTAAGCATTTAAAAATCGATACAACAACACAAAGAAAAATTATCATGTTCTTCAACCACATATCATTCTTGTATAATGAAAGAAATTTTACTTTGAATAATTTCAAATACAACTCCCAAAATTAACATGAAAATATATCTTCAAGTGGATTTAAGATCATCTTTGCAACTAGCAAAGTCAAAATCAAAGTAATCAATTAATTTAAGGTGATCAATAATTCTATGCATTAGCATAAAAATTTTGATTCTTTGTAAATACTTCATAACTTATGTTCAGATCCTGAGTTTGACTGTACCAAAAACTCCCACTGCAAAAGCAATGTCAGAGCTAGTACAAACCAAAACATACAAGCTTCCAACTGCACTAGCATGAAACACATTTCTCATGGACTTTCTCTGAAACTTATTAATGAGATACTAATTTAAACTGAGCTTATCACTCTTGACAACAGACACATCCACAGTCTTGCATATATGTATATTGAACCTATGTAATACTATATCAATATAGGTTCACTAGGGAAGACCTAACAAGGGTAAAACCTATTTTGGTGTATCTCAATACCAAGAACAAAAAATGTTTCTCCAAGAACCTTCATGCTAAAGGCTTAGACAACATCAACTTTGTCTCACAAAATAAGTCAGTATCACTATTGATAATAAGCAAAATATCAGTAACTATTATTAGGATATAATAAACTTGCTCCCACTGACTTTAAGGTATATTCATTTATCAATCTTATTCTCAATATAACTAAGAGAGATGACTACCTCATCATAATTTCAATAACCATTATCCAGATGCTTGTATGAGACCATTTGATAGATTTGTTAAACCTGCAAATAATATTATTATCTTCATTAAATTTGAAATTTTCACCCTGTAAACATGCTTTATAAGTTTTTTATTCAAGAAAGATATTTTCACATCCATCTGATACAACTCAAGGTTGATAAATGAGTTACCAAGGTCATGATCACCCAAAAGAATTTTATTTATTACATTATTATTTTAGTTTAGACAGTTGAGAAAGTCTCGCTAAAAAGACACATTCTTTTTGAGTGAAAAACCCTCGATTATAAACTTTACTTTGAAACACTCAATCTCTTAATTTGAATTATTCTTAGTCTTATAAATCCACTTGCACCTAATGAGTATAGAAAACCATAAAATTTTAACTAACTCCTATACACCATTATTTATGATGGATTATATCACATCCGACATGACATTAATCCACTATTTCTAACAGTAGGCTAGAGACAGGTGCTTGTGCAACTGTATTTTAATGTTAAGGAACTATACTAGAAACAAGTGTCACAATTTTAAAGAGAATAGGTGATGTAATTTCAATTATTCTTAACTTCCCCCCATCACCTATTCTCATCACATGTATAAGTGATGTAGTTAGCGACAAGATAAATAAGTGAAGTATGACAAATTTATTTTTCTTTCTTTACTAGTTGTTGAAAATCTTTTCAACTTAACGAATCAAATTCTAAGAAATTAGCAGTGTGAGATACTACTATATTTCCATGCATAGATAGAACATATCTCCCTTAAAGTAATTTGGATAACAAGTAAAGTAACAATGAGTAGAAAATAAGACGATTTTCTTCTCATTTGTGTTATATATTTTATTTCAATTTGACAATCTTAGACATGAAAAAAATTCAACCTAGATTTTCTCCCAGTCCACAACTCAAAAATGTATTTTAAACCTTGATTTATTAGGAACCCATTAAGGATGTTCAAGCCAGTTTAGGGATTTCTCCCTAAAAGTATTCATGGAAGTTTGACATATTCATCAAATTTTCTATCATGTCCATAAAGGTATGAGTACGTCTTTCAGCCACAACACTTCATTAAGGGCTATCAGGCATGGATATAATAGGTTACAAACTCACACTCTAATAAGTACCTGGTAAAAATCCTAGATATTACCTATCAAAATCATGTTTGCCATAATACTACCACCATGGTTAGACCTTAAAGCTTTAATAACTTTCCTTAATTGTATTTCAACTTCAATTTTAAAAATTTTAAAACTTTCAAGACAATCAAAATTTTACTTAATGAAGTATAAAAACCAAAACGGGAAAAGTCATCAATGAAAGTGATAAAACAAATATATATATATTAGTTTTTTTTGTGTCAATCAGTGGAATAAGATTCATTGAAATTAGTGCAAAAAATCTCTAAGAGACTTGAACTATTAGCTTTCCCATTTTTCACTATTTTAGTTAATTTACTCTTAATGCAATTAACCCAAAACCTTCAATTTCCAAAAATAAGTAAGGGAAATAGCATTCTTTATGAGATTTTCAACTCTTTCCCTTAAATTTAACCTATATGTTTATGCTAAAACATTTGAGATTTTTCTTTAATTAGAAATATTTTGAAAATAAATTTTCTTAGTATGAAATGAGGAGTATTACATTTTGAGGAGTTAAACACATCCATCATAAATTTTAAAATTTAAAGCATTTAAACTTTAAAACTACCCAAATCAAAAATAAAATGACATTTTTATCTAGTGAGGAAATTAAAATCAAATTCTACTTATATGTTTAAAATGACTTTCGAGTCATCAAAAGACTACTCCAATGAATCTACTTTGACGCCATTCTAGACTCAAAGTTTTACCTTTAATTTACTTAGGTTCCTTTTAAACATATTTCTTGGTTTTATAACCAAGACATGAATTTAAGGCAATATGCCTTCACATAACCTCTCATACTTCACTAGAAGCACATTAGGTCCATTTTCATGATAGACTTAGAATCATCCACATCAGATTTTGACTGTTACCAAGCCTTTTAGCATCCTGAGATTTTTTATGATAAGTATGTTTCAATTTACCATAAAGGTACTTGTTAAAACTGCTTTTGAATTGAGAAACTTAAAAGTCACTCTCAGTTTCAGATAAACCACTCATAAGGTGTTAAGAGATAGACATTTTAAGGCGAATAAGATTTAACCTATTAGATTTCTCCCATTTTCCAAAAACTTATTTCTAAATATCAATGCAACAAGATTATATCCTACATGGTTAAATCATGTCCATAATTTTTAGGATACCCTCAATGTCTTGCTTCCATTAATTAAAATATGACCCATTTAACAATCTAATGCAAGCAGTATAGTTGTTAACAACAAATGTGATGATTCAAAATAAAAGAATGTAACATGCCAAAGAATCAGAGTAATTAATAACAAAAATTAAACTTATTCTTCACGATTCCAAGGAACATCATTGTAAACTCCCCTTTGGGCAGAGAATGCAATATGCCATTAGAATCTGACTTCAACCTATAAAACAGAAACATGAGAGCATCACAGATTTCGAAAAGTCCATCCTCTTTAGGCAGATAAACCTTCTAAGCTAGGAATGCAATATGTTAATCAAATTGAGTACTAAATGATCAAGAATAAAATTTATTTTACATGAATCCAAAGTGTATCATTACAAACTCCCTTTTGGGCAGAGAATGAAATATACTATTAGGATCTCATGATCAACCTATGAAACTAAAATTAGAGCATCCTAGCTTTCGAAAAGTCTATGCCCTTCGGGCAGATAAACCTTCTAGGTCGGTATACCCTAAACCATATATTTCATGTATTTTCCAAAATTACAGTATATAATAACCCTCTTTAGATAGGAAATTATATACAATAATTTAAGAAACATCTCGTACTATAGCTTTCAAAAATCCCACAAATCTATATAGATAGACCACTGTGGTGGCAACCACCTATATAAACCTATAAGATTTCTCAAGCTGAGAAAATTTAATTACTCCAATTTATCATTCTTAATTGAAATATTATTCAAAAGTATCTCAAAGGATCACTTAATGCATGTTACAAACTTTAAACAAAATTGAATCAAAACAAAAGTTTCTACTAACACATGCTTTAAAAACATGAGAGTATGATAATATTTATCGCTAATTAGGGAGAGTACCTACTATTTTAGTTTCAAAACATATAAAACATATAAATCTAACAAGCCTCAACAATTACATATGTTCAATTATATTAGTTTTAAACATAACAAAATAGCATATATTGATACTATAATTTATGCACATAATTTTTTAAATATAACAATACCATAAAATTGGAAAATATCATAAAAAATTTCGTATGAGAAGACCACCGGAGGGCTGAGGGTGAACCACACTCTCCCTTAGTGCAAATAGGCTTTGTTCAAGACTGGTTGACAGCTTCTTCAACCTCCATCCGGGTTAACTTGACCTGGTCTGGAATATATACAGGTCGAATTGACCAGTTTCTGAAAATTTGTAATTTTATCCCAAGTTTTATGCCATTTATTAAATGTTTTGCTTGGGTTTTGTTTTAAATTGATATTCTAACAATAACCTCTAACAAATTCATGTTTTATCAAGATTATATATTAATTAATTAAAATTATTATGCTATGAACCCTGACTATATTTCAAAAGGGTTTTAATTTGAATTTCCCAAAATTATGTGATTCCACGCATTCAATTAGTTTCTAATGAGTATAGAAACATTCTAGAGGCAAAACCCCATGATCATAATATATCAAAACAACATGAAATCATAATTTATCTAATCCAAAAATTAAAATTCGATTTTATGTTAAACTGAATCTTAAAATTTAAATTTCTCAACCTATAGTTGATGAAATCATACAAATAATATTTCAAATTAAATATATTTTGAAGAGTAACAAAACCCTTAACTTTAAGAATTCAATATCATACATTTAAGGTTTCGATTTTTGAGTTTAAAAATTTGACTTAAATGAACCTGATTATTTTATGTCAATTAAATAAATTTTAGGGTTCTAAATCCATATAGATTAGCTCTGATGCCATATATAATAAATATACAAATCTCATACATGAATTTAGAACACATTAATAATAAGGTTTACATACTTGATTGAGCCATATTAGCGGATATGTGAAACCTTAAACAAGAACGCCTCAGTAGAATACTTATACAGTTAGGTATTCCTCTCCGTATCCTCTGTATTTACTGGCAGCTCTTAATGCAGTAAGATACGCATGTTGAGAGGAGAGGAGACCTAGCTATTTATTATCAGATAAAACTCTAATAGTCCTCCTATTAAAGACTCTAAACTCACTCAGCCTACACTTACTATCAATCCACATCTAATCAAAGAAGACATTTAATTAGATAAGAAGTATGTTTAAGCCCTATCCCAAATGATCACATAAACTATATGGGCTTTTACCAGCATGTCTCAAATAGACCAAACTTTAAGCTCGTTTTATTATTAAAATAAAATTGTACAATTAATGGCAACCCACACATGAAAATTCTAACATAACCTACCAAAATAGTTTGGTTCCATCCATATGAATACCTTTTAGCGCTCTCAGACTAGAGTAATCATTCTCCATTCTTATCCTTTCATCCCATATGAATACCCTTTCTTGTTGAGTAGATATGGAGAATTGAGAATAAAGAAATTTATTCTTCAAAATAGCACACACTTGTTTTCAGTTGGCACACAATTGTTATTTCAGTTTGCACACTTCAAAAGTGACTAAGAACCTCTATTTATACTAAAAATATTATAATTAGAAATAAAGTTAAACTCTCCTAAAAGATAAAAACGTAAAACAATGGAAATAAAACTCTAAGAGATAATCCATCACTAAATAAAATAAATCCTAAAAGATAAATCAACATGATAATATCCAAAATATGAATTAATTAATAATCAACAAATTAAGACCCAATTGAGTTCGACTTGAAATCAAAACTCTAGAGATACGAAACGACTTATTTTATCATTGATACGATAAAAGAAAGTAAAAATTATTTAATCATAATTAGTATATTTTAAAAATTAATTAATTAATACAAATTACTCATTGATCAAGTTTTAAGTCGAGTATATGAGTTTTGATACTTGACTCAAATTATCATATTTAAATTCAGGTCCACTTTAGACATTAAGTTGAATACGAACTAATCGAGTTGTTAATGAGTTGGCTCTTTTCGAAGTAATTAAGAACAAAAATCTTGATCAAGTTAAAGAAAATTAATTATTGAAAATCTTAGAAAGTATAAAGTGTTGATATAACAAGTTGGACTTTTTACTTAAATTAGGTGTGAAATTCGATCATTAACATTAGCATAATTAATTTGTTCCACTATAATTAAGTTAAAATATTATAATTTTTCATATCAACTTGTGATCTCTTATATGATAAGATGAGATCTTCAATTTGTTAAACCCACTTTTTTTCAATTCAATTACTTCTCTGTCAATAATTATTATTACGAGTGTGTTTGGATAAATTTTAATTAGTGTGTTTGGAACCAAAAAAATTGAGGAATTTAATTCATTTAGAGTAAATTTTAATAAATTCTTGTGTTTGGAATGCATAGTTGACTAGAATAGAATTCATTCTAAATCTCATTTTAAATTTTTTTTCATTATTTTGAATTATTGTTAAATTTGGTCTGATTTACAATGAATTTATTTTAATTAAAGATTTAAAAACTGTTTAAACAATTATACCCTAAAATGTACTTTAAATTTACAATGATTGTCCAAGCCACCATGCTCCCCTTCTTCTTCCTCTCATCTCCCAAAGCTTTGCTGCATTTTCCTTATCCAAAGCTTTATTTCACCTTCACACCTATATATTCACAGCCATTGATTTCAGCCCTTATACTGGTATTTGATGACGAGTCTAGAAAGTTTATGTTCCTCCATAGCTACAAAGAGTTTGATTTGTTTTCAATACTTTGTTGTCCCACCCATGCTTATATAATTTTTGATTGCTTTATTCATAAAATTTCCCAACCAAACCATAACATGGGAGAGAAAAAGAAGAGAGAGAAAGGAGCTGTGAGAAAGAGGAACATCAAAATAATTATGTAAATTAAAGGGTAGTAGTGTAAAATCATTAATTAAATTGAATTCTAAAATTCATGTTTACAATCCAAACAGTAAAATTCAATCGAGTTTAATTTATTTCTATCACTACAATGATTTGTTTTAAATATTAAAAAATAATTTAAATTGAGTTGAACTAAATTAAAATCAAATGAAATCAATTAAATTTTTACATAGGTTTATTTCAAACACACTTACGTGTAACTAATATAAAATTATGAGAATTTTTATACTATTAATATCAATATAAACTCGTACCCTTCTGTAAATAACCACATTCTATACAAAGTTTCAACCTAAAACTAGGAACTGAATTTTGAAGTCGGAGCGTGGAGCATTAGCGCGTAGGCTAATTTTTCCAAAGCAGCACAGTTGCAAATACACAGTTTTTTTTCGCTAGAAGCTTAACCTTATTTTCGGGCCTAACGCGCCGCCATAGCCCCAGTCGACAAATCAGCTGAGACAAACACATGGGACCCACCTTCATAACTGATTTTCGTATGACGCTCACCTCTCGACACATCAGCTTCTCGTACCAACGGTCGCCTTATCTGGCTTCTTATCTATTTTTCACGTTAAAGTTTACATGCTAATCACCAAATGACCAAACCACCCCTCACCAAAACAAAAATCTCGATCATTCTTTAAGGTGGCACAAAATGATTGGATATTGTAACAAAATCAAAAATGATCAATTACACAATAAACACATTTGTCTCTCTATATATAACACACAAAGAAAGCTTCCTTTTCCAATTTGCTAGCATTATTTAAATTTTGCACCACACAATTATTAAAAAAATAAAACCCAAAACAAAAACCAAACCTTCTCCATTTTGTAAATTTTGAGATCCTTGTTTCGTGCTAATCTAGATCAAAGATCAAAGCCATGAGCCCTACACAATTCCATGCAAAGAAGGAGATCACCCATAGTAATAACAATGGTGCAATGCATCCACCTCCTTTGAAAATCAACAGGGACTCCCATTTCATCAAGAAGTCTCTATCTCCACCACCACCGTCCTGCTCCACATCTTCCTCCTCCTCGTCTTCCTCCATCGTCAACGGCGTGATGGCAGCTGGGTCCACCAAACCACAACAACGACACCCGGTGATCATCTATACTCACTCACCAAAAGTCATCCATACCCACCCTAGAGATTTCATGGCATTGGTGCAAAAACTCACCGGCCTTTCTCGGTCCGATGAAGACGACGACAACAACAACAGCAAAAACAAACCGCCAAAGCCGAAATCCAAGGCCGAGACTGCAAATGTCATGTCAGGCGACAAGGTAAGTACTGAAAATGGAAAAATGGTTGGTAATGAAGATAATGAATCATCGTCCGTTGTTACGGATGAGAATAATTGTAGCAGCATATATTCAGGTGATGGTCAAGTTAATTCTTGTTTCATGACACCTCCAATTTTTGAGCCTCCCACGTCAAATCTTTACATGACAAACATCCCGGTTTTTACACCTAGTTCGGCCGATTTTCTGTGCTCAAACCAGCAGTTTCTTAATTACACAGATTCGTTATTTTTTTCACATAACATGAGGACTTCTGTTTCATCATCTGCATCATTGGAAGGGATGAATGATCTTCGTGAGTATTGAGTTTTTATTTTTTTATGATTCTTTTTTAAATATGCCAATAAAAGTTCTAATTTTTCAGGATAGAACTTTTTCTTTCTTTCTTTTTGTTATTGATTTTTGGAGAATGAAATATTTTATGTAAAAGAATGTGTATTAGAGATAGCAATGGTTTTTCAGTACTCAGATTTAATAATAAGGAAAGAAGAGAAATAGCTTTTTGAATACATTTATTTGTAATCATTCTTGTTCAGCGAGCTGTTGTATTCTGAATATCAAATATCAACAATTATTATTAATTTACAATTGGAAAGTGTATGATTTCTTGTGCTTCATTTACAGTTTACGGGAATTTTTCTGCTAAAGTTTGGTTCAAGTTTATGTATAGGCTCTTGAGTTGGTAGCTTTTGTACCAGTACTAAAATTGGTTCATATTGGGCGTTTTCTCTAGGTACCATGTTTGATCGAATAAGTATCTATGGCTGCATAAGAATATATTGCAAGTTTGATAACATGAACAAATACTCTTAATTTAATAAGGGAGGGATATTTCTCGTGTACTAAAAACAATATTGAGATCTTAACAAAAACGTCCAAAAAGTTTGCCTACAATTTTGAATCAGAAATTTCATGAACAGATGTTAATTACGTAACTGAGGGAAAATGAAAATGTAGGAAACTTCCTACATTTGACTTGTATGACTCATGCACAAGGTAAATCTGAAGAGGAGCATAATTTTTATAGTTTTTGAATTCCTTCTCCACTCATTCTTGTAATATACACTTTCAAATCCATGTCGTATGATAAAAACACTAAACTACATAAGCATGTACATAATTTCATGAAGACTATGCCATCACTTTCTCTTCTTTTCATGTTTTTCTCTTTCAAGCACAACAGGAGCTGCTGGTATGCTGAACCACCATTCTCTCAATCTCCTCGTCCATCTCTCTGTGCTAGCTTTCCTTGGAGGTGAATACCTTGTAATTACGTCCAAGAAAACTAGTAGAACTATGAATTTACTGGGTAAGAAGGCCAGGATCAGAGCAAGGGATAGAAGAGCGAAGGCAAATTTCTCGGTAGCCTGATTATCATATAAAATAACATTACCATGTTGCCCATTAATTTTTTACTACTTTAAAGATAAATATAACATCTAGAAATATAATCTGATACTGATAATTAAAAACATGCTCAGAAACAGGCTTCTGAAGCCTTTCTGAGGATCAAAGAAAATAAGTGGACAGGTGCAATGCAACCCATCTTGGACTAAGGAAGAGAGAAAACCTGAGGGAAAATCGCGAGCAACAAGCCACGCAACTTGAGAAGAACAATGTTAACCTCCTGTATGAGCTCTTCGGTTTGAGAGACTGCATTCTGAACAGCCAAAAGCTGTTCCATTGTATTCATTGGTGGAGGCGCTAGCACCTTAACTTCATCAATGGGCCTCCCTTGGTTAAAACACCGTGTAAGTACCATAAAAGCTGAAGTAAACATGAGCATTAGTGCTATTGCGTAGCCTAGCCATCCCCTGAAAATCACCAGCTTAAATCTTCAGAAACGGATCTCTACAGCTATAAGGCATGCAACACATGTCACAAAAAGCACCATGTTAAATATCATGTAACTTCTCATGGTAATCCATCTTTTCACCTTACAATGGACTATGGTATCATCTAGAATTTTAACCATTCAATAAGAAGAGCACTGAAATTTAAATGCTCTCGAAATAAGTATTACCTGCAGATTATATAACTGAAGACCAAACAAAACACCAAAGACTTCACAGGCTCGTCCCAATATGCCAAAAATTGAAGGTACTTCCCAAGTTCTGTTAATGGATTCAGTAACTCCTGCAAGTATTCAAGTAATAAATGTTTGATTCATATGTCATTAGAGAATAGCAGATGTTTCAAACTTATGCTTCATTCTTCTTATTATGTCTCATTAGTCATTAGAGAATAGTTGGATACTTGGATTGTATGCACACTCAAGGCTTTTTTTCTAATTCCCCCAGCAACTGGGATCACAACTAAAAATATATCTTCCAGTAAAATTTCAATTATATTTAAGTAAGTTAATGGGGATAGAAATAAAAGTGGATGATAATCATACACCAAGCAAAAAAGGAAACTAAAATTGCATAAGTTCTTCATTTATCATTGCCAATTTTCCATTACCTTCATCACTGCCAAATTAGTACCAATGCCATCTACTTTGACTCCATCAACTGTTGCTTGAGCTGACACCACCTCTTTATAGTTGTTTTTAGATTCCTTAACTGCTCTTTCCAATGAAGTCATTTCTCCAACTGATAGCTCACCAACAGCAAGCCTGGTCTCTTTTGGATTGTTCGAACTTGTTCCAAACACAATCCCTAGGTTGGCAACCATATCCAAGGCTGAGATTGAATACATCCCACTTCCAGCTCTTGAATCATTCTTCCGGTCTAATTCCCTAGTGGTGAACATATTGGCAAGGTTTTCCAGAATCAAGTCTCCTCCTGGAAGTTGATCGCATAGATTGAACATAAGCAGAGCTTCACACTGAACAGGGGTTGCTGAATTAATCTCTTGAATGGCTTGAACGCTTAAAATTCCTAGCACAGCTTTCCAAAGTGCTTCATCTTGTTCAATTCCCCTAATTCGGTATTTGTTTATAAATCTATGAACATACAAAATCTCTCGGATAATAGCTAGCCAATAATCACGACGAGTATGGCCTTTAAGCTCAGGAAATTCAATTACAACTGGTTCTAATCTACAAGAGACATTTTCAGAAGTTGATAGCTAATAAAAGCTTTCAAAAGTGGGATAAAAAGAAAGTTAGATGCTGAAAGAACAAGACAACATGATTGACCCAAAAAAAAATTATGTTTGTGTCATTACTTACAAAGAAACTGAGTTATAGAAGACTGCTTTGTCAAAAAGTCTAGTACCCCATGGTCCAGTCAACTCAGGTTTAACAACCTGCTTTAGGTCATCTGATAAATCATATCTTTTTGGTTTGTCATATGATACTACACGCAGGGCTTCAAAATAAAGTGCATGGTCTGTCAAGATTAACCGACCTGCATGGATCACAATAATGAATACGCATAGTAATTACAATTGTTCAGCTTAGTTACATCGAAAATAAACAGTTTGCAAATAAAGTGTCAAAACATACTTATTTCAAGAACTTACCAGGCCATGCAGAAATTCCTACATGTTCAAGAACTGGTTGAGTGGTGACTGTTCCATTCACCTCCAGAATCTTTTCTCCTCTTGACGATCGTACAGAAGAAACAAGAGATGACTCAGATTGTGTCTTCATTTTTCTGATTGCTCTGTACAGAAAAATAGTTCCACATTTTAAGATATAATTTATCGTCCTGCTTCCTAGTAAAAGTATACTGTCATGAATTTGCATATAGTTGAAAATTTGAAATTGAGGAGAACCTAAGTGGCTAAGTCAAAAGTTTCCACCAATATCACCTCAAGCAAGTATACAGAGAAAGAAAGTCTGCCTATGTCCCTATAGGGATTATGGTTCAATTCATGCAATCTTCTCTTTCACAAGTTTGCTGCTAATCTTCTGATGTGTTATATGCTCTAAGTTCATAATCCTGGGTTATACCACATAACAAATTGGATGAGGCAAGTCTCTCATGGTTTTAAGTTGAGTCCTACAATATACAGGGCCATGACATATTTTCTTGGGGTCAGGATTACACTTACAGACATTTTCGGATCAGTTGCAAAATATTCTCTACACCCAATATAGAATTAAATATTTTATTGTTCTGAAGATTAGGGTATATAAATTGGTACTACTGTTCTCTAGAAATCTAAGATTATGTTCTTGTGCTCATGACAGGCTCTTTCATGACTGAAGATCCTTTATAGAGGGAATAAGTAACTATTTTATGAATATTTCCTCTCTTGCAAAAAAATACGTAGTGCGTATTTCCATTTGTATCTTGTGTTCAACAAAATTCCCTTGAGTTTCCCCTTTTAAGCAGGACTTAACAAAAGCCCAATCCCATTCTTAACCTGAAAAACCTTAATCTCATCCCAGAAAAAATAAATATAAAACCAGAATCATATATTTGGAAATATAACCCCATCAAACAGTGTAGGAAGCTATAACATGTGTCTTTTACCAGGATCTCATATAAGAAATCATGACTATTAACCTGATAGTTCTGTTTAGTTATCACCATGCTCTATACTATCTGAAGTTTCTACCTTCTAGGAAACTCAGCAATTTTTTTATGTAAAAAAGAGAAGAATCCCAGAAGAAAAAAAAGAAATTGATCTAACAGAAAAAAGGCTGATTGTTTAACCAGTTCAGATCCGACTTCCGAGATAACTACCGTTTCTTAATGTCCAACAAGGTTAAAGTTAAAAGGAGAAGAATCCCAATAGAAAGAAAAGAAATTGATTTAACAGAGAGGCTGCAGTTCGGATGCTGAGAGAACTAAGTCACTAACAGTTCCAAAGCAGTATAAATCACAACGGCCATTCCTCTCCATTTCTTAATGTCCAAAAAGGTTATAAAGTACGGCAGAAAAAAAATGACAAGACATAGAAGCCAAATTGGTTTGACAGGATCAATCAAACAAAAAATAAAAATCCACATCAAAAGGGTAAGAAAGGAATCCTCAAACATCCAAAACACAGACAAGTTTCTTCATTGAAAGAATGGCAGAGGGGTAGGCTGAAGCATACACTTAAAGGGAAAGTATATTACCTTTCTAGTCCACTTAGGTACATTTCATAGATGGAGAATTGAAGCCGGCCACCAGTTGATGTCGTAAGCACCTCAAAAAGATTTTCACTTATAATCGCATTGGCAATGATAGGAACTGCGGGTGCAATTCGAGAGAAGGCTTCTAAGCCAACTGATGCATCCTCGTCTACCTGCTAGAAAGATTCAAGGTTCATCATCAGTAAGAAACAGCAACTGAAAAGATAATAAAACCTAAGTAAAATAAATGGTTGTATGATGGACAATAAGTTCAATGGACATACAGACAGATATAGAAAATATAAGACATATGGCATGATCCATTGCCAAATTTGATGGAAGTTCACCAAACATGAAGTTCAGAAACCATTGTTTTGACAGCCAGAAAATTTAAGCAATAACAATATTGACCATGAACATCCCAGTAACAGCTTACTACATGAAATTGGCCTTTTCAGGGTACTGAACTGAATTGATAATAGACATCATGATTTACTTTGTAGATTGTCCACTACTAAATATATTGCAACCAACATATGCAGAGCCAAGATTCTATAAAGGAATCAATGTTTTTCATGCCACTGCACTCATCTCTGCAAGCAATCTTCAACTTGGCATCAGGAGACAAAATCAGTACTCAAAGAAAACTTACTCGAAGTAAAGGTTGGCTGGAAGCAGCTGGTACCTCCCAGGCTAGCATCATGTCATATGTTAGACGACGGAAGTTTTTATCAGAGAGATGGCCTGTCACTTGGGTTGACAAAGCAAGTGCCTTGAAACAGCAGTATTCCAGAAAGTTCCTTGCATAACATGATGGATGTTTAATAGAACCAGAAGCCTCTGAATTGAAGCTTTCCTGAAGCTCACTTGAAGGAACTCCAAGGATTCTGCATAATTTATTTAAAATTTTCAGTTCAAATCAGTGGCCATAATGTCCAGTAAGCATATTTTAAGTATAATGAGTAGCCTGACATTCAGATGAAATTGAGCAAGGCAGAAAAGTTGCATAAAACTAATAGTAGAATACATCTGGTTTACAGCTGATTGGGCAAGAGTCACATAGTAAGTTACAATAATCCTAAAAATTGCACTTACTTTGAGCATCTAAAAACAACTATGTTAGCAATTGGCGAAAGCTCTGCTATCCAATTCCTTGGAGCAGAAGGAGACCTCTCCATCTCCTCAAATTCTTTATCAAAGGAACCCCGCTTACCAAGCAACCATTTCAATGATCCTTCTCTTACCAGACCTTCAAGCATATTTCTGGTTTTGCTTGCTACGGCCATCTCCTTCCACCCCACTATCTTATTGATTTTAAAAGTGGCCCACTATAAAACCTCTGAAGAACTGGCACAATTGTCGCATTCAACAACAAAATGAATTTAGCCACTGCTATAATTGCATCAATAAAGCTTGATAAAACCCATTTGACTTCTCAAATTCTTTCTCATAGCAAACTCAAATATCAAATGTAGCTGGTACCATACATTTTAGTCCCCACTAACTTCCGCAGAACTAGTTCTAATTCAAAACCAAAGTATCATTTTCTGCATTGTAACATTTGAAAGAGTCTTCTTAAATTGCTCCAGACAATAACTAATCAACATGTTTAGCTCTTGTAGCTACTATTCCGGGGAGAACTTGAAATATAGTGATTCATTCAAGACCCAAGTATCAAATATAACAAACTGTTGGAACTTTTTGATACCCATCAAAGATACTCAGCAAAGTAGCAAATTCATTCGAAAGACTCAGAACTGAAGTACCCAAAAAGTCATTACTGCCTGACACCCACAAGTATTACTATCCGTAACAAAGATGACTCACCTCAAAATGGAGATTCGGACCACCAAAAATCTCAACTTCTGCAAAATGAGATTACCTTGATTTATGCAGCATTCCAAGAAAACGAACTTTGAACATGGAGTTATGCACCAAGTAATTTTTCTACTTACCCAATTCTCGAATTTACTGAATTCGTAGTTACAACGTGATGGGCAAAGAAGAACGCCCTCCAGTAGCCTCCGCAGACGGTAACAAAGATTCTGTCTTCATCTGGGGTTTATGATAAAGAACACCGTCGGATACGAAAAGAGATATTTTGTAATCTGAACGCTGAACATTAGTACCAAAATAAAATAAAATTCTGAAGGCGATGGTTGCAATTTCAGGTTGTGTTTATCCAAAAATAGAAAATGTTTTTTTTCCTTACTAATAAATTCAAATACCTCATAAACTAAGGGTTGAATTGCATTTTTTTTCCACGAACTACCTTAATGTCTTTATTTTTTATCAAATTGAGCATATTTTACTCATAATTTTAATAATAATTTTTAAAAAACTCAATTCGTTTAATCACCGTTAACTTTAATACTACTTTTAAAATAAAAAAATTAAAAGAAATAATTTACAATGTATCAGATCTTGAGTGTAGTGAGAAATGAGTAAGGGTAGTCATCACATCTTTAGTGGCATGCCATACCAGTGCCTGGGTGTGGTGCAAAATAAGCAAGGGTTTTTGCATTCAAGGGCGGGTGCGGGCAAAAAAACTAGTTTAGGATAAGATTCTCAGAGCTACTTGGAATATAAGGACTCTTATTAGTAAATTGACAGAGCTTGTAGATACTATGAGTAGAAAGAGGATTAAAATTACTTTTTTACAAGAAACTAAGTAGGTAGGAAAAAAGACAAGAGAGATAGAGAGAACATGATTCAAGATGTGGTATATCGGTAAGACTAGAAATAGGAATTGAGTGACAATTATAATAGATGAAAATTTAAAGCACGAGGTTGTTGAAGTCAAGTAGAAAGGTGATAGAATTTTAGTGAAATTGATGATAGACGAGGAGATTTTCAATATCATAAGCGTCTATGCTCTACAAATAATACTGAAAGAAGTTACAAAGAAAGCTTTTTGAGATGATTTAGATGAGATAGTCTAAGAAGTACCTCTAGGAGAGAAACTGTTTATTAGTGCATATTTGAATGATCATGTAGGAAGTACTAACAAGGATTTTGAGAGAGTACATGGGGGTTATGATTATGGAGATAGGAACGAGGGTGAAAAGTTTATTTTAGATTTTGCAGTTGTGTACGATTTAATTTTAGGTAACACGTTCTTTAAGAAATGAGAGTCGCACTTAGTCACCTTTAGTAGCAGACTAGATAAGAGTCAAATAGATTTTGTTCTGACTAGGAGGGTTGATAGAGCAGTTTGTAAGGAATTGTAAAGTTATACCCGGCGAGTGTTTAGTGTCTTAACACAAACTTATGTTTGTATGTATTCGTGTTAAGCGTTAGAAGCAAAAGCATAGAAATAATAGGTATTGTAAGATTAGATGGTAGAATTTGAATGGAGGAGAGATGACTCTTTTTAAAAAAAAAGGTTACAAGGTGATTCATGGAGAGTGGAGGGTGAGCCTAATATGATTTGGGATGAGATGATAAGTCGTGTTAGGAATATGGCTAGAGAAGGTGTTAAGAGAAAGTAGAAAATGTGGACCTCCAACTAAAGAGATATGGTGATGAAATTAAGAAATTCAACAAGCTATTAAGGTTAAAAAAGAGTGTTATAAAACATTACACGAGTGTAGAAATGAAGATAATTATAAATGTTTTAGACAAGCTAGAAAAAATACTAAGAAAACATTTTAGGAAGTAAGAGGCAAGGCTTATAAAAGAATTTACCAAAAGTTAGAACAAAGGATGGAGAGAAAGATATTTATAGGATTGCCAAGCAAAGTAAAAGATGAACTAGAGACTTAATTTGTATTAAGCGCATTAAGGATGAGGCTGATAGTATTTTAGTTATGGAAAACGAGATTAATGAGATATGACAAACTTACTTTAATAATTTATTTAATAAAGATTCAAGGTGTGATATTGAGGACCTTGATAACGTATTTGAGGAAACGAACTATAGATTTATTCGTTAGATTAGAGCAGAGGAGGTTAAAGAAGCTATTCATAAAATAAAGAATGGTAAGGCAATAGGCCTAGATGATATACCAATATAAGTTTGAAAATGTCTAAGAGATATTAGAGTAACTTGGCTTACAAATCTTTTTAACAAGTTTTTTAGTTACTAAGAAAATGCTTAATGAGTGGAGGAAGAGTATGTTGATCATTTTTTATAAGAATAAATGAGATATTCAAAATTGTATAAATTATCAAGGAATAAAATTTATAAGTCATACAATGAAGTTGTAGGAGAAAGTGATTGAACGTAGGCTTATGAATGAGACTTTAGTTTCTGAGAATCAATTTGGTTTTATGTCTGGAAGATCTACTATAGAGGCTATTTTCTTACTTAAGAGATTATTAGGGAAACATAGAGAAAATAAAAAGGATATTTACATGGCCTTTGTTGATTTAGAAAAATTGTATGATAGGATGTGATGCCAAGACAAGTCTTGTGGTGGGTTCTCGAGAAGAAGAAGGTCTCAACTAAATATAGTAGAAGTTATTAAAGATATGTATGAGAGAGTAATGACTAGAGTACTAACCATAGATGGTATGATTGGAAAGTTCTCGAATACAATAGGTGTTCACCAACGTTCATCTTTAAGTCTTTACTTATTTGCTCTAGTCATGAATGAACTTACCTATAATATTCAAGGTAGGGCTTCATGGTACATGTTGTTTACTGATGATATTGTGTTAGTAGACGAAACTAGAGAATGTTTAAATTCTAAATTAGAAGTGTGGAGGAACTCATTAGAATCTAAAAGCCTTAAATTGAGTTGGATAAAAATCGAGTATATGGAGTATGATTTCAATGAAACTAGAGGAGGCCCGAATGAAATAATTTTGGACTGTCAGTCAATCTTCACAAAGGATGTGCTTAGGTATTTAGATTCATGTATACAAAAAAATAGTACAATTGAGCATGATGTAAAACATAGGATCAAGGTATGGTGGGTGAAGTGGTGAAGTGTTTTGAGAGTTTTATGTAATTCTAAAATCCTGAATAGATTGAAAAGAAAATTTTACAAGACGACAGTGAGACCAGTTATGTTATATGATACCGAATGTTGGGCAGTTAAGAAGTAACACTCTCATAAAATGGGAGTAGTCGAAATGAGAATGTTAAGATAGATAACTGGACATACAAGAAAAGATAAAATAAGGAATGAGGAGATCCGTAAGAAGGTGGAAATGGTACCTATCGAGGAGAAAATAACATCGGCCAATGGACGCAGTAGTTAAGAAAGGTGACTTGGTACATGTGTAAGCTGTTAGACGTGGTAAAGAGAGACCGAAATTTACATGAGGAACAGTCATCGAAAAAGATATAGCTGCTCTAGGGATTATTGAAAATAATGCCTCAGATCGATGTAATGGAGAAAAATAATTCATATAGCCGACTCCAATTAATTTGAAATTTAAGACTTAGTTGAGTTGAGTAGAACTAAATTAAATTAAGCTGCCAAATTAAAAAGTTTAATTTTTTTTTTTTATGGTTCCTATGTATTTGTGGATTGGATGTCTGTTTTATGATTAAGAGATAAATGGGTCTGCTCTGTTAATGGTGGAAAGCATCCTGGACAGTTATGGGGGCAGGGAAAATGGAGATGATGAATGAGTAGGAAGGGGACTGGGAAGCTTCAAGATATGTGGTTTCTGTACTTGCTTGTTGTGTTGGAGCTAGAAGAGCTTGCTTGCCATCATTTGCAACATCCCCAATAGACCTTTTGGCTTTTGTTCATTTACTCCAAAGGCCTATAATTGTTGTTTTAGATGTAATCTCCAATATTTATCACTCTTTTTCTTTTCTATATATTTAATTTAGTTTGGGGTCATCTTGATACTATTGAATTTGTGAATAAGAACAATATTTGTTCTTGGTTTGTTTTTGACAATTGAATAATTATATATGTTTTAACTTTTTAGCTTAATTTAATTAAGTTAATAAACTAAAAAGATTAATTTGTAGCTTAATTTAATTGTAGATTATTTCTTTTAATTTTTTCATTCTCCAAAAAAAAAAATTGTTAAAGTTAATGGTGAATTTAACAAATTAGGTTATTTACAAGTTATTATTAAAAATATAGATGCAATGCACTCAATTTGATAGAAAAAGAGAAACATTGTTACTCATAAAGTAGTTAAGGGAGAAAAGTGTAATTGACCCTAAACTATATATCCAAATAGAAGTTTCCTTTAAGTATCTTTTCAAAAGTTTTATTCTCCTCTACTAACAATTTCGGAGGAATACAATAGACTAGAATGAAGAATAAAGAAAATTATTGTGTGATCTTTTGTTCAGGTATTTTAAGAGGTAAGAATGAGGGAAAGTAATGTTTATTTGGATCATAACTTTGACAAATGTTTTTTTTTTTTTTATTTCTTTCAAAGGTAGACAAAAAGATGAGGAAATGAAAAAGATCTTTATTGATTTTTCCATCTTCAAATTTTTCATATAATAATAATTATAAATTATTAAAAGTAAAGATGATGTATGTATATATACCATATAATTATTTTCATGTATAACATTTTTTTTTCTTCCAATTAATTCTTAAGTTAAAAAAGATGATTCTAATTTATTTTCTAGTCCAAAATAAGATATAAATTTTAAAAAATATAAGTAGTTGATGGTAAAATATTTATTCATCAAATGTATATTAATGAAAAATATTTAATAAATCATTAAACATTAAGACGACTTTATTTTCTATTCATAAATCGTCACAACTTTGGGTGATTTAAAGTTCAACATCTATTCCCAACTAAATGGGTTTAGTACATTTTGTACTAATACAAAAATTACAGACTTAGTTAGATTTAAACTAACAAGTAACAACTAATTACAAATTATTTATTATACATTTTAAATTAACACAAAAGTTACCGACTTAATAAAATTAATTATTTTTTCATTTTCATTATATTCCATTATGTTATGAATAGCCCTATTTATATCCAAATTAAAAAAATACATCATCCTTTAAAGAGATGAGAGGCATAGGTTATTCAAATGTGGGTTACTGTTCCAACAAGAACCCATTCGGACATTTGGATAAAATACATATGGATTTCATGTTAACCCATTCGGACATTTGGATCAAATACATATGGATTTCAACAAAATGGGTTCTGCTATCTGCGGCCTTCATCTTTCCCCTAACAAAACGCGTCTCTTTGGCCTGGTAGGTTTTTTATTTTTATAGACAGCGCTAATGTTAAATTTCAATTTATTTAGACTTATATTTCAAAGATGGTTACATATGGTTCCAAGATCCGCCTGCAAGACAAGAGAAAAGGAATGCTAGGTGGTGTCCGAGATCCCTCTTCGAAGCTCAAGTTAGTCTTTTTAAAGGAATGAGCTATAAATAGTAGTGTGAGAGTGTAAAATAGAGAAAGGCTTAACCCATTTACATAGTTATAGGTGGCCAACGTTCAGGGTGATTTTTCTTAGACAAGTTGTTTATGTATCAAGTGTTGTGTGTGTATTGGATAGGTGTAATACCATAATAATACTACCATTATCTTATTAGAGATAACTCTCTCACACCCATAAACATCCGTCTAAGTAAAAACGAAAATCAATCACATGTTTTAGTATCAACATCAAAATGATTTTACCAGTTGGTCCTTTCAAGAAAATTTAATTATTTAAGTATCATGATATATAATTTTACCCTTGTTGATATTTTATTTTAAAAATAAAATAAAGTATAAGGTAATTTTGTTCATAGTACATTGTTCACTTCACTTTTTTTCCTCTCTATCTTTTAATTACTTTCCATAAAAAAGGTAGAGTACATGCTATTATTGGCAAGATATCGACAAATTACGGAATATATCACCATTCTAAATCTGTCAGTTTTCTTGTCATTATCTTTTAATCAAGTTTGTTCCAAATATAGAGTCATGAAATTGATATCAGTCTTCAAATCCAAACAATACAAGCAAAACTGATGATTTTGGTTCCATTTCCTTTAAATTAGTGGGATGCGACATGAGATACTTGACTAGCTAACAACTTCCACTTCCAAAGATTCATATTTTGGATCCTTGAACTTGCCCATGTTAATTACTAGTCCCCTCTCCAACTACACCTAACATGTGACCCTCCCTCAATCTAAATCCCGATTGGGAATATATCATACACTAACCGATCCATTTACTTATTAAGTTTGGGACCCTTGTGAGTCCCTCTACCTATTCCTTATTCATGCACACTCAAAGAGACAAGCAAAGCAAAGCAAACACTTGGTCAAAAGTGGGTCAAAGAAGAAAGACTCATGAGTTGGAGTCTTGGAGAGGAGAACTAAAAGTGGCTTTCAAAGTTCATAATCTCTTATCATTTCCATGAGTTGGAGAACCCACCTTGCCCATCCTCAGTGGGCATGCTCTGGCCCATTCAAGCTGTCTTCTTCTTCCTCCTATTTCATGGATGCAATGCATCTGCCCTATGATCTTCCCCTATCACTAAACAATGCCATTATATTGATCTCATAAAATTTCCTTCTCCCAATCATTCACTTAATGAACAGGCAACATCCATTAGATATATGTATTCATCTATTTTAGTGGGTTCCATAGGCATTTTGTCTCAGATTTTAAAAGTTATTTGTCATATTACAATATATTGTTGTTGCACTTGGACCTTCCACATTATATTTGCCAAAATGGATTAGCAATCCCCTATTTTACCGACAAAGGGATTCTTTTATACAAGTTGTTATAAATGTTTGTTGCCATAGGTCCTACAATACATGGAGCTTCTAATCTATCCTTGATGCAACAAATTCTTCTTGGTTCTCATGGGGTATAAATTAATAGGTAGAAGTAGGACCTTAAGTAGTTATAGAATATATGTACAGGAGGTTTTGTCAAGAGAAGTGAAATTGTAATTGTATCCAAAAGTAAATAGGATTTATTTATAGTTTAATTACTTTAGTTTGGTTTCAACTTTCATGTACCTTTTGTAATAAGGCTAGAATAAATCATAAATTTCTCAATAAAGATGTTCACCTTCGAATTCTATTCTATCATTGTGCAACTTCAAATACGTTACTTTTTCCTGGAATTCATGCATCCATATGGCAACCTGAAAAAAGGGGCGGAAAAAATATATAGCCCTAAAGAATTTATGTTCAAAATACAACTAAAAGGTTCCATAAAGGTGTAAGTCTATTTCATTTTTCTTTTCTTGTCTTGACATAGTTATAAAATATGCATATTAATGTGTTCTTCGTTGTAATGGCAAAAAAATTTATGTCAAAAATTTGAGATTGAATTACATTTTAATTAGAGATAAAAATTTATGAGAAAAGAGTTGATATTTTATTGTCCAACTGCAATATAAATGTGTTTATTGTCATTGTTGTCAGTCAAATTAGCAAATTCAATTATATAAAGCTCCATTCAAGAGAGAATCAGAGGAAACTAAATTGTATTCATTTATTAACCTCCATTGCATTCATATGTGTAACAAGTTGTACAAGTAAGAATGTCCACTTGTGCAGTATAGCATCAAGTGGAAACAAATTTTGTTTGTAAAATTGAAACAAAAAACATTGCAAATTGGAGCATCTTCATGTCTTGTATGATAATGAGGAGTAACCTCCAAAAGTGAAGTCAAAGGGCCCAACTTGATTGGAAGCCAGAAACTCCTCCATACCCTTCTCTCATTAATCCTTCTAACTCTTTTGCCTCATATGCCTTTGCCCTCTGCAACAAAAACAGAATATTCAGTTCCATTCATAACCCATGTCTAACACTATTCACCTCTCTTATCCATTTGAACAATTTACTTTTTTCAATGAAAAAACTAAATAAGGCATTTGAATTTTTAGAGGAAGCACCTGTATTGTTTCTAAAGCATCTGTATCTGAGTTGAAGTCATAAAAGCTGCTTGCTGCAGTTATCTTCATAGAGAGGAACTGCATTCCAAATGACATACTAATCTATGTTAAGGCTATAGATCAAAATCTTAATGAAAACTACTTCTTTAGGTTTCTGGACTTACCTCAACCTGATTTTGCAAGGATTGGACATAGTTTATGATCTCATCCAACATTACTGACATGCCCATGGTCTGTATTCCATTGATAAAATGAATATTTGAGATCGTCTACGTTTTCTAAAAAAATTCAGACAGGAATTACAAATAAAATTTTCTTTTACCTTGTAACATCCAGGGACAATATTCTGCAAGCACTTGAGTTTTTCATTAATTTTCCCCCTTCTAACCTGGTTGACAATTATTGGCAACAATGAATTAGAAAAAGACCCACAAAATGTAGCTGAATTCATTTAGCTCTGTTTTTTCAGACTAAAATCTCTGATGATTTTATGCCTTTTGTGAGTGGAAAATTCAGATATTATACCCTTTCTGCCAAACTGTGACTATCAGTAGCTTGACCTCTTCTGGCTCTGACATGAACAACTTCCTTTCCCTTATCTTCTTCAATTTTATTGCTTTTTACTCTCTTACCTCTTCCTGAGCTCTGCAAACATAGGAAAACAGATTAATTCATGAAGTTATAAACTTGTATACAAAATAAACATAGAATTAATAGACAAAGAAACCCAATTGAGAAAAAATAATGGGTATGTATATCCTACACTTTTCATCTTGGTCTTAGTTTCAGAAACTGGTGGAGTCGAGTTTCCTGAGCTGCACCCTGCCACATTTTCCATTGCTTTCCTTTTTTTACTTTCATGGAATTCATTTTCTGCTGCAACAATAGGCTGTGCAATTGATACAACATTCTGATTACTTTGATGGACAAGACCCTGAAAATTGTCTGCCAAGTTTCCAGGGAATTCTGGTTCTTGATGGCTTAAGAAATTGTCACCTGAGAAAGGCATGAAGCTCTGCAAATTTGAAATTGAGTTGTCCAGGACATTTTGATTCATTTCTGTAAATTGATTTATTAGTTCCATGTTTGGATCAATATCTAAGAAAGGAAATGAGGGTTTGAAGATTTGCATATCTGCTGTGAATTCAGCCATGGAATTTTAAATCACGGTGAAGAGCTAATTAGAAGAGGCTTAAGTGGGTCATTTTGGATAATGTGGTTGACACTGTTATTTATAGTGTAAAATTGCATTTCTCTACTGCAATACTACCAAATAAAGAATCATTTTGAGGTGACCACGTGGCTGTTCAAGCTTCTTTAGTATGTTCCCCCTGGTTGGCCCTATATTCAGGGTATATATCCAATAATACTATGGGCCCAAACAAAGCTTCTTCATCTACATAAAATATATGTGAAGTTTCAGCTAGGGAGAAATTTTTCTGAAGCTTTTGGTCTAGGATGCCTTCATTGTTTGTTTATTTTTATTTTTTTCAGTCATAGCTTTACAACAAGGGCAAAGGGCATATGGTTTGAGGAGCGTTGTCTAGCTGTATAAACATTACACCTGCGTAACCATCACATTTTATGTAGTGAAATCCATCTATATCAGATAATTATAAATTACAGTAAGTGAGAGTTGAATTCTCGCTCTTTTAGGAAGCGCTTCTTGAGTTCCTTTACCTTTTAAGATTTGATTATGTGTATCACTTTTTTTTTTTTTACATAGAGAGGTTGAGGTTTGAATCCTCAAACTAGGAGTGGGAAAGAGGTCTAAAGTTTGGATACCATACCAAGTGAATTATGCTTAGGCTGATCACAATTATCATATTTTGATAATCAATTGAAGCTACTTTTTATCATCATAACAGTGAAGAGAAAATAGTTTTTTGGGTTTCAGGAAGAATTTGGTGATAAATATCCAACTAGTACTTTTAGGTTTTAGTCACAGTATAGAATAAATAGAGAAAACATCTTTATCAGTTGAGTTGACAACGTAATGTTAATAATATTCTTTACTAATTTATACTACTACCCACAATGTATCCTAAGAATTATGATCGTGTTACAATGGGGAGAAAAAAGAATTGGAAAGAGATTCTTATAATTGAGCATGTAGATATGTAAATTGCAGGTGAGCATGATTTCTTAGTGGTTGAGTTGCATATCAATCCTTGAATATTGCTGCTCTGCCTCGCACTTTATTATGCTCTTTTGGTTGCTTTCTCAGTTGATTTGGACTCACAAATGATAAGTGAACGTATCCAACTTTTCTATAGGACATTCTCGCATGTGGGGTGTGCGTTTGGCAAATGGCAAATTCAATCAATTTTCTTAAAGGGTTAGATTCATAGGGTGTCTCAGAGTCTAAAGAAAACAGATGGACATTGAAAAAGTAGAACTTCCCCTTAATTACCCAAAATAGGTGAAGTGTGATCATTCTTTACTAGGAACCGGAGGCTCATTCACTGACACAAACCATTCTAAAACACAAACTTGCCAATATTAGCAATACCTTACCTCTTCCACATCCTTCTAATTGGTTTCTAAGATCACAATCCTTTCATTGCCTAGTTTCTGGTGAAAATATCCTCAACACAAACTTGCCCATACACTTGAATATAATCGTATGGGCTATAAATTCATACACAAGATGCCAAGACAAAAGCTATAGTTCGCTATATTTACCTAACAGATGTGCAAAGTTTTGACCTTTTGAGAGTTAGTTCCATCATTTGACATAAATGCACATTCAAAATTTGCTCTGTTTTTTCTTACCAAAAAAAATAAAATTGCTCTGTTTTCGAATAAGGATTCCAAACAGTCAGAAATAAGTCTCACTCAATTAGATAAATGGATGGGTCAATTACAGATTTGAGCTGAGTGTTTATGAAATATGGGTCTGGCCCAATACCTTTTTGATTGGATCCTGTCTTCATTTTTTACTTGGCCCAAAGTGAGTCCACTCTGGGAGTATAATCACAGTTGCTGTCATCTCATCATCTTCACATTAAGTCTTGTTCTGATCTTTGTAACTGCTTCATTGATTTTGTCAAAGCCTTAAGATTGTACTAATTATCACCATAATGACCCAATTACTCATTGATATTCATGTCAACTAGCCTTCAGAATCACTGATGCTGTTTCTGTAATTCAAGAAAGAAATTGGGAAAAAAAAAAAAAGAGGATCACTACAGTAATAACTGATACTCATACTGTTTTGAGATTCAATATTCATTCTATACTCCTTATACAATGTTATCAATTCTGTGCTCTATTTTGATTTTAAGAGTCAGACTTTTCATCCCTGCCTTAGCAGCTTTGCATGTAGGTGCTTGTACAACTTTGTCACTCAACCTGTCTTATCTGATAATAGTCAGTTTCAATTCACCAACTATCAAGCTTTTTGTTTATAAGAAAATTAGGAAAAAAGACATGCTTGCAAATCATTGATTACAACATATATAAATAAAATAAAATTCATGTTTTACTCTTACTGTTGTTATTTGAGCTCAAGGGTCCACTTTGCAGACTAAGGGTTTGGACTCTAAGGATAATACAACCATGGTGTGATTCTAAAAGAAATCAAACTAGTTATGGTCAGTTTGAGGATATTCCTTTTCTGAAAGACTCACTATTTCTAAGAAGAGAGCAACCAAAAGTTGACAAACATACACATTTAGCTTATTTAACTTGAGCCAATTTAATACCAATTCATAATTCTATGTCAAGCATAGCCTTATTCATCACCTACTAGATTGAAAATTTGTATGCAATTGCAGGACCATTTATAATATATATATATATATATATATATATATATATGCACCATTAAGCACCAGATTCTGGTTAGATCAAGCCAAAGAAGCATCCTAGAAAAATCTAAAAAGAACAGCATCTTTGTGTTGAGTCAAATATAGCAGCAGACTTTTCCAATGCTATTGTTGAGTGTTTTAATAACACTGCTGGGATTTGGAGAAACAAGAACCATTAGGAAATCACACATGCTAATTTGCCAAGCAGACATCATATGACAACCAACCAATACTAAAATTTGGTCACGTTCTAAGATTCCTAGCATGCTCAAACTGCCACCCTCATTAGGCAAACACCAATAACATGACGTTTTTTGAGTACTGCTTACTATAAAATACTATGTTCAGTCAAGCACGTTTCATTTTAACTGTTTGGAGGAAAAAAAAAAAATCTTAGAAAGAAGAAACCACAGAAAATTAGATTGACCATAGAAATTTCTTGTGATGCCACTGAGACACACTGTCGTTTTGTTTGAAAACTAGGTAAGAGGCCAAGTAAGGAGCTATCTACGAAATTTTTATCAATGTTTTCTGATCAGGATATGACTTTGTGAAGGTGAATGGAAGCTGCATTTATTTAGTATATATTATTGCTAGCTGTTTCTTTAGAAAAGTACATAATATTCACTTTGACAAGTTAGACCAAAAAGCACCCCAAGAGAAAAAAGAATGTACCATGTATCATATACATCTTCCCGTACTGGATGCATTTTTCTTCTTCACTAATAGTCTTAAATCCTTCTGCTGCATTTATATGCAATGATTTTTTGGGAGTTTCTCGGTGAGAATTATCATGTCTGCTTCAAAGAGCATAAGCAGTTCTAGTGAAGATGATAGTGATCTTAGGAGAGGACCTTGGACTCTTGAAGAGGACAATCTGCTCATCCAATATATTGCTAATCATGGAGAAGGAAGTTGGAATTTGCTAGCAAAATGTTCTGGTAATCTTAACATAAAAAATTGCTGCGAGATTGATAACTTGTTAAGTTTTACCACCATATTTTTGTACCAGTAAATCATCATGCTCTTTTTTGTTTGTCCAAGTGCAGGGTTAAAGAGAACAGGAAAGAGTTGCAGACTGAGATGGCTAAATTATCTAAAACCCGACGTCAAGCATGGAAATTTAACCCCACAAGAACAGCTCTTGATTCTAGAACTCCATTCGAAGTGGGGGAACAGGTGTTTATTCAATCCCCAATCATCTTCATGGTGCTAACCTTATTAAATAGTTTGACACAATATGAACTCAAGTGCCTAATGCTACCAAAAGTGCAATATTATCTGATTGTTATGCCAAATTCGCTCGCTAGTATGTATTAGGCTAGTCTATAAAAATTTGTATTTCCTTCTAATTTCATTTTGGTTTTGATGTTTCTAGTTGGTCAAAGATTGCGCAACATTTACCGGGAAGAACTGATAATGAAATCAAGAACTATTGGAGAACTAGGGTGCAGAAGCATGCAAAACATTTAAAATTGAATCCAACAGCACAGAATTTCAAGAAATCATTAGGTGCTTTTTGCTACCGCGATTGCTTCACAAAGTAGAAGAATCATCATCTTCTTCTTCATCCCAGTTAATCCAAAACCAGACAATTTCTCTGCCTCTTGACCATGCTTCACAATATTCACTACCTGGGACACAACCTCAAATTCCTTGGGAAGGACCTTGTATGAATGAAGCAGTTCCTGGGTTGGATCATCATGATCAGAATTCAGACTCAGAAAAATACACTGCTTCATGCTCATCAGGAACAAAGAATATTTCAAAAGTACCTCAACTTCACTTCATTGACAATTCTGAAGACAGTAATTTTGTAAGTGACTGTTATTATGTTAACAACAACGTCTATGACATGGAAACCTTCAATTTGGCTACTACATCAGCAACAGCCCCTGAGGAGTTTGGACACTCAGTTGGTGATTCCCAAATGACAGAAAGTAATTGGGTCAATAATAATTTTGCAGGTAGCATGTGGAACATAGATGAATTATGGTAAGTTAGGCTCTCAGATGAGTAAAAGATCTGGGGTTTGTTTTTGGAAAAACCCACGATTAATTCAAACTTCATGATGTTATGTTGTCATATGATAATTGTAATTCTCAACCAAAATAATGTATTGTTTTATTTTTACAGTTATAGTCAGTCTGTCAAGACAGATACAAGTAAAGAATGCAGAACACTCCCTCCCAAATAAAAATAAAAAATGAAAAAAATGAGAAAGAAGGAAAGAAAGAGCTATTGAGAGCTTGCTATATTTTCTTTTTCAAGTTGAAGTTTATTTGATCCAACTTAGGAAAACTGCAACCATACATATATTGAATTGAAAGTGGACCTCTTTGATCTGGTAGGCACCCCCCCGTCATCAACTAGATGAGACTAGTCTTGGAATCAAAATTCTCTGATTTTAGATTATCTTCTATTCCCATAAAAATAAAATAAAAAGAAGACTGTCTGCTATGGAAAAGACCCACAACTGTTACGGCATGACTTGGAAATAAAACTCATGGACGGTGAGGTTCTTATCTTCTCCCTTGACACATATTCCAAAAAGAAAAGTCATATATATTCCACCAAACCAATTTTCCATTTTAGCTACGATCATGTGTAATCAAGCAACACTTATATTTAGCTTAGTAATACTGTGTTTTTATATTTTCATAACTTTTTGAAAAGTGTTATATTTTCATAATTTTTTTATAGTTGTTTTTAAAATGTTATAATAATAATATTTAATAAAATAATATAAAAATTATCCTCAATAAATAAAAGTCACAAATTAGTATTTGACAAATTCATTATAAAGTTATTCTAAAATTTTAAATTGACTATAATAAATATTGATAATAAAAATAGAGATAACTAACCTAGTGAATTAATTAATAAAAAGATAAATACAAATTTTCATTAAAAGTTAAGAATATATTAGACTTTAAAATTTTTGAAAGTTTTTAAAAATTCAGAACAAAAACACCCTATTTTTTTTTTTACCAAACATAAAAAAAATAAATTTATACTCTTCATAAATATAAACACCCTACAAAAAAATATTACCAAACTAAATCTTAATAAACAAGTAACAAAGGCACTTAATTTGATTTTTGTTCTTATACTACTCTACCAGGGTTGGTTTTCAAGTGAAGAAAATTATGAAATATCAATCCGATGGAATATATATTACAATTCTTTTAGAATAAGACTTTAATTAACTTTAGAACACAAGCTTCACTAATAATATTTGTGTAAATCTTATGTATAGTCACCAAGTAATTACGCAGCAATTTCTCAATTTTATTGGTTGATAAAAACGTTTTATTTTAATAATTTCAAATTATTTTTTTTTCGTATAAACAAATTAGATTCGACGATCCGAAGTCAAAACCTGAGGGACTATATTAGTCAGCCCAATTTTACTGCACAGAGTGTTACGGCCCAAATAAAAACTACCCAATGGGTATGAAAGCCCTATTATTCGGGTCACGGTTATCCATTTTTCTCCAAGGATAATTAGGGTAAGGTAGTAAACAATCCAAGCGTCCATCATCATCAACGTACTGTAAAAGGAACGGCTTAGATTCAATCTATCACATAATAATATCTCTAAATCTAAGCGGTTCATGTCTACCAAGAAAAACAATCGCAGTCGTTCGTTTAATCTTTAAATCCCCAATATAATCTCACACACTAGGGTTTTTTTATGAACTGTAGAGCAGGGCTTCTCTTTCACTCTCAGCAGCCGGATCTCTCTGAAGCTTGACTCTACTGCAGGTATACACCTGGAACCCATTTCTCTTTAAGACAGTCGTTCGCAATGAATCAATATTATTCCGTTCGTTTCCCTGGAAAGTAACAGAAAATTTTTATTCGTCAGTAACCCAGCCAATATACTCCTGTTATATGCTTTTTTTTAAGTTATATTCAGATTGGTCTGTCTACTTTAATGTGTTGATTTTTTGACTGAGAAACTGGAGGACGAAAGGTTTATTTTTAGAAGAATCCTGGGCATTTGATTTGGAGGAAATGTAATCGAGTAAAGTTTTCAATTGTAATTGTACATGAGATGACAGGAAGTAATCACTTTTGATCAGAAAATCATTAGTAAGACTGGCACTATAAATATATGTAAAGGAACAGTGGACCTTTAGTTATTCACACAGGAAATCCTTATGTCTAATCTAATGCGGGTAAACATTTAGTTTTTGTAGATTTGCATTTGCTTCATATTTTTTCGTGAATAATGTACAAATTTAGCTTTGGTGTTTTACCAGCTAGAGACGAGTGTCTGAATTCAGTACTGTAAATGGCATCCAAAATCAGCCGAACTTAATGAAATTCTCGGCCCGTTAGCAGTGAATGCTTGTTTGCTTCCTTCTGAATTTTAGTTCAGAATGTTAATCTATGTGGTGATTTTCCCCTATGGGTTGCCAGTTATGCTAGAACTAATTGAAAAATGAAAATATAGTAGAGTAGCTCTACAGAGAATTTAAATCCAGAAGGAGGAAGAAATGTACTTTCCTTCAAACTCTATTATTAGTGACTGCTAGCTATGGGGTACCCTGCTTCTATGCAACACTTTTGTGAGTGTCTATATGTGAACTTTTTGCTCCTTGCTTCTATTATCTTGTTTGCTCAATTAATTTATCATGCTATGTTATTACCAGGATGATATCCCTCTTTGACATGCATTTTTTAATTTGTGCAATTACTTTTGAAATTTATCATATTTGAACTGCCTTGTGGACTTCAAAGATTTGCCTTCTATGATATTCGTGATTTACTAGATGGTTGATATTTTGTTTTTTATTTTCCAGTTTTCTGAAGATGTACACATCTAGGAAGAAAATCCACAAAGATAAGGATGCTGAGCCAACTGAGTTTGAAGAGTCAGTTGGACAGGTTACTTTGTAAAAGATCTTAATAATTTATAGCAATTTTGGTCTGTTGCTATATTAGTGGAATCTGAATGTGTTTCATTTATTGTTACTGCAGGCACTATTTGATTTGGAAAATACCAACCAGGAGCTGAAAAGTGACCTGAAAGATTTATACATAAATTCAGCAGTGTAAGCTCTTCAAGCATGTATACTTGAAATTTTATGTTCCTGTATGTCTTATGAATGGTATTTGTCTTAATTTTCAGCCAAATTGATGTATCTGGGAACCGGAAGGCTGTGGTTATCCATGTCCCATATAGATTGAGGAAAGCTTTCCGAAAGATTCATGTTAGGCTTGTGAGAGAGCTTGAGAAGAAATTCAGTGGAAAGGTAATTGAAGGCTGATATGTTCTCAGATACTATTGATTGATCGAATTAAAGATTGGATGGTTAAGTTGTATCTGTATCTGTTGTTTGGGGTTGACAGTCATAACTGTTTCATTTTGTTGTAATGGTCATTGCCAGGATTTGATTTGAACCTGAGGGAGGGTATGGGTCTTATATTTGTTTGAGTTGTTATCTATTACCATATTATATTTCTTTATTTCACCCTATCTCAATTTGTTTTTTCTTGTTCTAACTCCTCAAGACTGTTTTCTTAATTTGAAATTCTTGTTCATATTTCTATTATTTATCACTCTGCAAGGTTTCCCTGGTTCAGATGGAACCCCACTAGTAGCATACACTGTTTGACCCCTTTTTTTCAAGATTAAATGTTTCTGTGTCTTATGTCCTCTTAAACCTTCTAGGATGCAATTGTGATAGCAACCCGGAGGATAGTGAGGCCTCCAAAGAAGGGTTCTGCTGCTCAACGTCCACGTACTCGAACACTCACGGCTGTGCACGAGGCTATGCTGGAGGATATTGTGTTGCCTGCTGAAATTGTTGGGAAACGCATCAGATATCGAATTGATGGATCCAAGATAATGAAGGTAACCTAATGCCGCTGTTGAATTAGTTAATTTTATTTTTGTCAGCTTTTGAGTTGCCAAGCCTGAAGTAAACCATATAATTAGCAAGACAGACTAGTGCATATAAATATATTGGTAATTTAAGCAATGAAATGTATGATTGACTGCCCAAACGGTTCTTTCATGAAACCATTACTTTTGTAGGAATAAGCTAGCATATTATTTACTCCCCTAATATTTGCTTATCTGTTTGGACAGGTTTTCTTGGATCCTAAGGAACGCAACAACACTGAATACAAGCTTGAGACTTTTTCTGCTGTTTACAGGAAGCTTTCAGGCAAAGATGTTGTGTTTGAGTACCCCACAACAGAGGCATAGGATCACATGTTATTCAACCTAAATTTCTGGAGAATTGCATTTTGTTGATGATGTTTAAATTTTTGATGACTGCTTAACAATTTATGATGTGTTTCTTGTCAGTTAGGACATGCTTGTTCTGTCGTCCGCTTTGATATATCTAGAATCCTTATATTTTTGGTAATTTACATAATTGCGAGTCAAATTGCATCTTATCTACGGTAATTTACATTGAAGATGTGGAAAAGTTTTCAAAATTCCTTATTTGAGAAAAGTAATTAATTACATCTGAACATCAGTTTTCAGAATGTATTATTGTTAGATTGTCCTCTAAACCGTTCTTCCTTGCTTGAGTATTACCTATCCATACCTGGCCCGTTTTTGCTTTTCATGCAACAAGGAGGGTGAAAATCCCAGAAATTACACTACACCAGTTGCCGGAGACTGCTGCAAGTATCGGCTACAATACTAGTGATTAAAGAAGAAATCTTATTGTTAACATTTTAAATAGGAATTCTGAACTCAATTGGGGAGAGTAATTTTAAATAGATTTGTTTCTTCGTTACGATAAATTTCTCTTGCTCAATAAGCCGAGTGACTTGTTCATGATTTGTGATAAGCCTTTGACACGACAATGGGATGGATTATGATATCGAGATTATATATATATCTATTTTTATTTTAAAAATTATGTTATGTTTGTACAGGAATAGATTTGAGTCTAATTGACCTAAAAGTAATAAATGTATTCAAATAACATACTTAAAAGAAGATATGTATTCTTAAATTTTGACATATTTTTAAATTAAATACCATCATTTATTGAAAACTACAAAAGAAATTATCAAAATATAAAAAAACTCACAAATTGTTCTAACTTCAATTAATCAATTATTTATTTAAAAAATAAATAAAATAAAAAATCAGTATCTTCTCAAACTTATCTCATTTTTTTCTTTTATACAATTATAATATTTTTATATTATCTCATAAACAAAAGAAACCCTTGAGTAAACATGTAAGGGGGCTAGTCTTATAAAAACTAATAAAAATATATGATTAAAATATATTTTTTCACTATTTAGTGCAATATTAGATTACACAAAGGCTAATACTATTTTGACAAGATTATCATTAAATAGAAAAATCATATAGCTCATAACTTTATAAATTTTGTATACATATTTTTATATTTTATTTTTTTGGTACAATTTTTTAAAAATATTCTAATTTTTTTTGAATATATATATATATATATATATATAATTGTAGCTATTTAAAAAAACATTATACTAATTATCATGGCACGAAATGTTTTTAAAATAATAAATTTATTATATTTATTATGTTACATAACATAACTTTTGTTTTATTTTATTTTTGTAAAAATAAGAAGAAAAAAGTATATTCTAATGACAAGTGAAATGAAGTCACATATTATTTTCTATTTTTTTTATTTTTGTAATATTGACTTTTTACATTTTAAAAAAAAAAAAAAAAGACTTCCTCCCTAATTAAAGAAAGTTGGTGGAAAAAGAGAGAGAGATTGAGAGAATTTAAAAATTTTCTAAGTCGGTTTATTATTTTCATATCTTATTCCATCATAATATTATTGCTCATCTAAAACATAATAACTATGTTGAAACTCATAAAATATGATTTAAATAGTAAAATACATTTGTTATGATTGAGAGATTTATATAATATTAGAAGTTTGAATCTACATGAAAATATTTATTATGAGGAGAGAAATTTTGAAATTAGATTCACTCGTTGAAGATACTCTTGAAAAACAAAATAAAAAAGTTCGTGACTCAACAGATGATTAGACTGGACAAGATAATTTTTCCTTTTTCTTATCCGACGCCAAACACTGCCTTATTGCTATTCGGCCTTTTTTCCCTCCTCTTCCCGGGGTTCCCTTCCCCCTCATGACTCAACAGTCAATCCTTAAGTCTGAAGTCTATACTGCGAATGCTAAGCAGGGATTTTTGTTCCGCTCACAGCAGCCTCTCCGAAGATTGCTTCTTTCAGGTTGACATCTCAAACCCGTTTCTTTATATGAGATCCTTTCGTCAATGTATCAGTAGCACTCCATTTGTTTCCTTGAGAAATAAATTTTCTTCCTCTTTTTCTGTCAGCTACCAAACTAGTATGCTCTCTGAGGGTAAATTATGTATATGTTTATGTATTGATTGCGCCAAAGAGAAATTGGAAGCTACAAAAAGTTTTAATCAATTGGAAGAAACTTGAACTGGGCTTTGTTCTCATTTTTATTCTTGTTTTTGTAAAAATCAATAGTATTTTATCTTTATGTAAATGTGATTAACAAAACAATATGAATCATGTCATTCTAAGTACTGTAGGCTGTGGATGGTTCTTTATTCTTCTTGAAATGTATTGCAAATTGTTTGTCTCGAGATTTAATATAAATGGAGAATCCTTGTTGATATTTCATCAATACTCTAGTTCTTATCAGTTACAATTCCTTGAAATAAATATCTATAATACAAAATAGTAGACACTGATTCTACAGAGCGTTTTGCACCCAATTTGGAAGATTTCCCATCAAAACTTTCTTCTTAGTTACAATGAGCTACAATTTGCAGCAGTTTTATTATCTGTCTCAACTCTGGAATAATTTGAGCAAGCTATCTCTTTCATGACTCTGCTTCCTGTTACCATAGACAATGGTATCTCTCATTCATACATTTCAACCCATGCCTCCTGTTACTATCAGTAGGGTGGTTCCCCTCCTTCATGTTATAGTACATGTCGTTCACATTTTACTTTTCCACGTGAACAATTGTGCTCTGCTCAGCTAGCTAGTTGATGATTTGTTTCACTACTGTCAAGCCCTATTTTTTATCATCTACCCATTAAAGGGAAAAAAAAAAGACATATATATATGCACTTGCTGAGCCTACTGAATTTGAGGTATTGAACAGATGGGTTTCTTACAAGAGTTTAATATTTTCTGTTGTTTCAATTCTATTCTTTTTTGATGTTCTTCTGAATGCTCCTGAGAGGAAATCGCGGACCTAACAATAAAAGGTTCTGCTTTTCCATGTCCCCGCAGCTGCCAGCTGCAATTTGTAAGTAACCGGGTTGTTGCATAATGCATAGGATGATATAGAATTGCATGAGTCACGATAATAAAGGTAAGCTTTTGCTGATATTGAGCTTGAAAGTTATTGTCATGGTTTGGGGATAGAGATTCATATTGACCTTCAAGTTAGTGAAGAAGTTGATGCCATTAGATCACTGGGTTTTTGATGTAAATATGACCATTTCATTGACTTTTATTTCCCATTTCAATAAATATTGAGTTGGTTCTAGCAAACAAATTAGCCCTTAGTTCTTATTCTACTGTTTCCAATGTGTTGCAGAACATTCTCTGTAGTTAAATTCATTCGTGCCTGCAAGCAAGCATAAAGCCTTTCACACAACAGAGTTGAAGCTGCGGATTTGTTATGCCTAATGTTATTAATACACACAGAACTGATCTTTCAGTGCAAGGTATATTACCTATAAATATATGTATTGACTCCCATTAATATGCAGAAACCATAGCTGCATGTGCAAACTATTTAATTCTAGTAACCACGACATGTTGACAAACAATCTTGAAATTGAAATTGGTAAAGATGCTTGCCTTCTTGTATTCCTCTAGCTTCACATTCTCTTTGACACTTTTTAGCACATTTTCTGCTTTTCTTATGAGTAGAACTGCGAAACACCCTGCCAAGATGGCCGTTAATATCATTGCCATCATCAAGAATATGAGAGGGAAATAGAGAGGCAGCTTCATAGGAAAGGACGACAAAAGAAGGGACAATGTCAATGTTGTAATGGGCTCATATGATGACAACTAGTGCAAGAATAACCAACACCATCTTCACTGTAAGTCTTTTCTTCACCTTTCCTACTGTGGCCATAGCTTCTCTCCTTTCCTTTATTTTCTTCTTATTGTTTCCATTATCTGAACTTCAAAATACAATTTATAGGATACAGAATTTGTAACTTGAGATGAATCAATATCTTTTTACTCGCACAGATCTATTTAATAAGGATGAGTTTTTCTTTTTCTTCAATACGGAATAAACTATTAAAGAAAAGTGAGCTTTTAAGCCTGATTGCCTCTCGGTACAGGTGAACAATTTGTTAAGAGTTTCTAGAGGCTTATTTTCTTACTTTAATAATGATTCACTCTTATTAAAATCCAGAAATCTTGCTTAAAGAATTCATGAAACATAAAAAGCTTTTTCATCCTATCGAAAGGTTTTGCTTGAATACAAAAACGTAAATTAAGTTGAAAAAGAAAAAAAAATCCCTGTATTTTCCTCAGTTTCTAAAGCTAATCACATATGTCATCACCAACAGGGTAAGCACTTTAACCTTTAATCCATTATTTGTATTTTCAGTAAACAGTATTTTGATTGATAGTTTAACTTTGGTTGTTTCCATTCTATTTACCTGACTAACCTAAGCAAACAGAGTAAGAAATGCCACAACAACAACTTTTATGGTTTGAATATGACCTCTTAAAACAATTCTTTTCAGTTACAGTCATCCATTTGAGATATACAAAAACAAATTATATAAAATTCTCTTCAGAAATAAAGTAGTATATTTGTTTTTTCTATACACATGTCAATGTTATGGAAAGACAGTAACTTTTAAATATCCACATAGTTTGTACATTTTTTTTCCAGAATGACAACAAAGAAAGATGTCTATGTTTACAACAGAATCAAAACAATGAAGTTTAGAAGCTTAAGCTGCAGAATGGAGCAGTTGTAAGTAATAGATAGATAAGCCTTACGGAGCATCATATCTACTAAAACCTGAGGCCTATACTTAATTAGATCGAATTAAGCTATTCACTATTGTGTAAGCATTGTATAGGAAATCCCGTATTTTGTATATGCAAAAGTACCTGCAAAATAAGACTTTCTGGATACCAAACATTGAAGCTGCCATGGGGATTCTCTGATCATTAATAGGGGATGGCTCCCACATGACGAGGTGTCTTACTCATAGATATTTATACTTTAATGCCCATGGAATGTGCAGGAACCGTAGCTTATGTATAAAATATATAGGTCTAATAACCACCATAGCGTTCTTTCATACAAGTTTCAGTTAAAGATATGTTGCTTCAATCCTTCAGCTTTGGATTGCTTTTTACACTTTCTAGCTCATGTTTTTTCCTTCTCAAGAAGTTTTCCATTATTGTAAAAGCTAGTGAGAAAATGAAAAGGAAATGGGGGGATGGACAATATTAACGTCTTCAGCTTTAACTTGTATGACGATCATCCACAAGAATAACTAACACCAATATCTGCATGGCAAGTCTTTTCATTATCTGCTGTAGCTGATGGCCTTTTTTTGTTTTGCTTCTTTTGCTAGTGATAATAACCTCCCAAACTTGAGTGAACACAATTTATAGGATTTAAAAACCTAGTTATGCATACATCTTCACTTGGAAAATTGATCTGAATTTGTCCATTGTATCTTAGAAAGAATTGTAAGCGTGCAGCCTATATGGCGATTTGATCATCATATTGGCATGCACAACAGCTTATCATTTTTAAACTATTCTCAAATATTATACTTTGTGACTTGAGGCAAGCTTATGAAGCTCGGACACTCATTACGTTAAAGCTGGCTATGCTATCTCTGTTTATACTAAATATATTGATCCCACCTCAACTAGGCCTTAATCCTACACTTCTTGATCAGCTAATACTAAAAGTAGTGATAATTGACTAATTGGTGGAATTAGAGAAAAGAGAACAGAATGCGTTGGTGTGTGTTTTTTTTTCCTTTTCAGGTAAGAGTATTTTTCTTGTTTGATCTTTAGCAAGTTTTCCTTCCATGCGTTATTTCTTTGTGTGTCAGTATTTCTTTGGGAACTGAAGCTGCCTCCTTCATTGATTTCTTTGCTTCTTACTGCATGCAGCAGAGTCAGTTTATCAAGGGGTCTTTTGTTTTTCCAGCTAGCTACTCTTTTGTTTGGGATGAGGTCTCGATTACGTGAAGTTTCTTCTGATGGGGGACAGCAAGCAATGATTCATGAAGAAGCAGAGAAGGTCTGTCTGGTACTGGGGATTCTTATTGCGGATATGCTTTTCTTTTGCTCTTTATTTCATACATTATTTTACTTTTGCTGGGGCTGCTTTACTTATGCTTTCTGGGTTTTATTCTCATGCTAATTTCAGGGGTATGCTGTCATTGTCCATTCCAGGTAAGACTTTCATGTGTAGTACTTGTGTCTTGTACACTTTGCTTTGTCTTTTAATAAGAATATTCATCATCTGTTCAAGAAAATACAGGGTTTTGTTTAGGTTGGGAAGATACAATTTTCTCCTTAGATTATAGTCAATTGTGTCCATATAAGAGTACATAGTGTTGACAATAGTAAATGGGAAATTGACAGACATTGTTAAGCGTTTTCATTTCAAAATTTATTGAAAAGCTAATAATTTCGGATATTGCTATAATAATTTCTGTGTATTCAAAATATGAAATCATGAATACTCTTTATTCCATGGGTATATGTATCGCTAGGCATGGACTGCATAAATGGCATAAACCCTAGCATGTGTATACTGGCTACCACTTCCCATCCATGCATCGTCGCAAACAGTCTTGATAAACACTATCATAAAGAGGGGTTCCTGCTTCTAATTTTTTGGTTATTTGACAATACCTAGTGCACTTTTGAGGACATTTTGATGGTTGTGCAGTGGAAACATGCTGTCCTTTCCTGCCTGAAGTACGGTGACGGCGCCTGACATCAAGATTAAACGTGGAGGAAAAGGAAAATGCAGGCTCGTAGGAAAGGAAGGAGGGAGTGATGATGTTGGTGTCCTTACGATCAGCTTGTGTTGCAACTATAACAAGCATTACCAACGCCATTTTCACTACAAGTACTCTTCTAACAACTTTTTCTTCCATAGTTGATAGCATCATTAAATTATCTCTGTTTTTTTCCCTTCCTCCTTTTAATTTGTTTAATTTGTGTTGATGTCTGCTGAGTAGTTATAATTTATAAATATAGTGAGCACGAAATTCTTAGTGATTTTTTCTAAAAGAAATTTTATAATGTTTAAAAATTGGAAATAACATCTTTAAATCATTTGGAGAGATATTTAAGCATTTTGGCCCTTAAGTTTATGTAATTTTGAATTAAAACTTAAATAAATGCCTCTTTGTGAGAGTGAATCACCATTCAAGATTTAAGAGTTAATTACTATTGGCTTAAATATACTAGTATTAAATTTGCTCCCTTGTGATCATGATTTGAGTTGGACTTGGTTTAAATCTATTTTTAAAGATACAATTTGAATTAATCAGCCACCATGTGGCTTACATATTGGTGGTAAGGGTGATTTTTTAAAAATGATAGGAAACATTTTAACGAACAATACAAATTTTTTTTTTTCAAATTAAGAAATAAGGAAAAAAAAAAAATTAAGTAGGAATGTGTCCTTATATGGATATAAAGATTATTAGAGTCCAAATTAGAGTAACATATTTTTCACTGAAAAACTTTAAAAAGAATATTGTAGAAATTGAAATTATTGCATGTATATCATTATTCTTGTACATAAATGAGCTTCTAATCATTATAGGACAGCTCAAAGGGTAACAAACCAATCAGAGTCACGAAAATAATTAATAAAGCCGTTCAACTTTTTGGTTCAACTAGGTTTTCACAGATATCGTGCCAAAGGGTATATAAAAAATGAATTAACATTTTAAATAATTGGGAAAGATCTTACCAACCCTTCAGTTTGATTATGTAATCCTTCGCAATTAATTGATAACAAATTTTAGGTAGTTCATGAAAGAGAACCAAGAAGGGTTAGTTTGGTATGTAAAAATGATAATTCATTTTCATGCATGACTTCATGGAATGATTATACTTTCAGTTTGATACGTATTTAGTTTCAAAATACTCATTATATTATGGTCATTTTTCCTTAGTACTTACTTTAACGAATCAGTTTAGTTCAGTCAAATGATAAAAATATCATTTTATCACATAAAATAAAAAGTTGTAGATAAATAAGATAATAGTAATATAAATAAATAAGTTAAATAATAAATATATTTAGTTTATTCAAAAGAAAAAAAATACTCTTCATATTAAATAATATAAAATATAAATATAATTTTTTTAATAAAATAATAATAAATTCATTCATTTTAGTCAAAGGATAAAAATATTTTTCATATCACAGTAAATAATATAATTAGAAATAATTAATTAATATAAAATAAATAAATTAGTTAAAAAAATATTAGTAAAAAATAAAAGTAAAAAACTGAAGATAAATTTAAGTAATAATGATAATAGTAAACAAATAAGTTATATTAAATAAGTAATATAATATAATATCTTAAAATAAATTACTAAAAAAAACTAAGAAATATATAAATTTCATAAATTATGTTAGATTTTTATTATTTTACCTATGTGGGGATTTTTTTAAAGATATTTTTATATCATTTCATGTCTAAAATTGGATATCAAACAATAGGTGAGAAAAAAATTAAAATGAAAGTCTCGATAAATTTTTTACTCTTGTTGTAAATGATTTTTTTTTTTACCAGACTGAAGTATTGATTAGTTAAGGTGTGTATAAGTTGGTTGGAACACATTTGACTGCTAAAGAAAAATAAAAAAGTGAGAAAATTTTACTAGTTTTCCTTTCTATTTTAATTATTTTTTGGTTAAAATGTCCCCTAAACCCTTTGGTGAACATAAAATATAAATTTCATACAATAACAAGGATCGATTGACCTCAATTAATTTAATTAGATTTAAGACTTAATTGAATTTTAAAAAAATTCATCGGCAATCATAAATAAAAAATAAAAAAATTCCATGTTTAGTACATTGTTATATTTTTTTTGTGTTTTTGTCCGTAAGAGATATGCTAGGCTTATAATAAGAGTAATAGTTCTCTTCTTTATTATAAACTTCTCATGTGAAGACAAGTGATACATTCTCCTTTTGTATGTTGGTGCGCAAATCATTGAAGAAGGTAAATGATAGAAGGGAGTATTAAAGAAATTAGTTTAGATGAGCCATGTGTTCAATTGTTCCCACATTCAATCATTTCTCTTTTACATTTCATGTCGGCAGTCTTTCGCACTTTCTTTGCCCCTTCTTCTGAGCAGTAACAAAAAAAAAGGTTTCGAAATGCATTATGTGTCTGAAATCCATACATGCGAGCATCAAGAATGCGAGAGGAAGATGAGAAGAAAGCAAAGGAAAATTTAAGGGTATTAGGTTCTGAAGGTGCCAAGGCAGCTGGTACGAAAACTGGGGCTACCACAAGCACAAGCAACAATACCATCTTCATCATCTTCTTTGTCCTATTTTTCTTTCTTTTTTTTTTTTTTTTTGTTGTTGTTGTATATATGTCATTTTAGGTAATCAATAGCTTCCATTGCTTGGACATCCAAACACAGCTTTATAGGGTTTTAAGCAATAAATAAGCAATAATTGTTTATTGGTTAAGTTTAGAAAATAAAAGTACCCGATCAAATGAAGGGAAGAAAAGGTTAAGATAAATCATATAATAGAGTTTTCTCCTTATATATATTTTTATATATAAAAAATTAATCCTTATTAACGAGAAGATTTTACTCAATAATAAACTCATTTAATTTAATAATAAAAGAACATAAATTAGAGTATGTACAATAAACACTTGATTGATGCTAATTTTCAATGACTACTCTAAAGGAAAGAAACAACGTATTTCGGTGTACATATGAATTTTTGTCCGTAAAAGGCATGTTAGGCTTATTAACTAAATAATGAAGCTTAAACATTCAATAAAAGAAACTAACAAACTTCTAAAAATATATTTACAGGATCTGGAATGAGAATTAAAATAATTTTTTCCCATCTCCAAAGCATATAGCTGCAAAAGTGAATCTATATATCTTGCAAACCCATTTCTTAGGAGTACAATTTTTAAAACAACGATCACATATATTTGAATGCACTTGAACATGAACACATAAGTTATAGGATTTAAAATTCTAGTTATGCATACATCTTCAAGAAAGAGGGGCAAAGGAAGACGAAGTAAATGAAAAGTATTTTAGTTACGATCTATGAAGTAATATCATTGATTAGTTACATGAAGAGCCATTAAGAATGATGACAATTGACAACCCAATAATTTTCTTACTGCCTTCAAATAACTCCTTGTCAATCTCTTCTTCATACTAAGCAATCTCGGCGAACTAAACCAAATCTACCCTCAAAACCATCACCAGTTAACCACCAACTTCATTTGGCAAATCATTGATCTGAATTTGTCCGTTGTATCTTAGAAAGAATGGTGAGGGCGCAGCCTGTCTGGCGATTTGGTCATCGCATTGGCATGCACAACAGCTGATCAATTTTAAACTGTTCTCAAATATTATATTTTGTGACTTTAGGCAAGCTTATGAAACTCGGACACTCATTACATTGAAGCTGGCTATATGTTATATTTGTTTATACTAAATATATTGATCTCAACTTCAGCTAGCCCTTAATAGTTAATCCTAAACTAGTTGATCAACAATACTAAAGATAGTGATAATTGACAAGTTAGGGGAATTAGAGAAGAAAAGAGAACGGAATGCGTTGGTGTGTGTTTCTTTTATTCAGGTGAGAGTGTTTTTCTTGTTTGATCTTAAGCAAGTTTTCCTTCTCTGCGTTATTTCTTTGTGGAGTGAAGCTGCCTCCTTCATTGAGGGATTAGATCCTTGCTTTGTCTTTTAATAAAAATATTCATCTTCTATTCAAGAAAATACATGATTTTTTTTTTTGGGTTGGGAAGATACAACTTTCTCCTAGAGATTAGTCAATATGTCCATATAGGAATACATAGAGTTGAAAATAATAAATAAGAAATTGACAGACTTTGTTGAACACTTTCCATTTCAAAATTTATTGAAAATAATTTCGGATATTGCTATAATAATTTATGTGTATTCAAAATATGAAATTATGACTACTCTTTGTTCCATGGGTATATATATGTATTTGCTAGGCATGGACTGCATAAATGGCATAAACCCTAGCCATTTGTACTGGCCACCGACTTCCCATCTATGCATCTCCGCAAACAGTCTTGATAAACACTCTCATAATCAGGGGTTCCTTCTTTTAAATTTTTGACATATAGACAATACCTATTACACTTATGAGGACATTTTGATGGTTGTGCAGTCACTGCAGTGGAACGATGATCTCCTCTTCTGCCTGGAGTACGGCCGTGAGGGTACTTGGAATCAAGATTAAAAGTGGAGGAAAAGGAACATGCTGGCTTGTAGGAAAGGAAGGAGGGAGTGATGATATTGGTGTCCTTACGATCCGCTTGTGTTGCAACTATAACAAGCATTACCATTACCATTGCCATTGCCATTTTCACTACTTGATAGCTTCATTAAATTATTTTCTTCCTTTTAATTTGTGTTGATGTCTGCTGTTAATAGCTACAATTTATAACTATAGTGAGAATGCAATTCTTAGTTATTTTTTTAAAAGAAATTTTATGATGTTTAAAAATATGAAGTAACATCTTTAAATCATTTGGAGAGATATTTAAGAATTTTGGGCCTTGAGTTTCTGTAGTTTTAATTTAAAATTAAAATAACCACGCCTCTTTGCGAGAGTGAATCATCATTCAAGAATTAATAGTTAATTACTATTTCTTAAATATACACTATTAAATTTAAATTTGCACCTTGTCATGGATTGAGTTGGACTTTAAATCTATTTATAAAGATACAATTTGAATTAATAGTTAATTACTATTTGCTTAAATAAACACTATTAAATTTGCACCCTGTCATGAATTGAGTTGGACTTTAAATCTATTTATAAAGATACAATTGAATTAATCAAGTACGCATGTGGTTTACATATAAGTGGTAAGGGTATTTTTTAAATAGAAATCATTTTAATGAACAGTACTAAAGCTTTTTTTTTTTTTTTTTTCCTAATAAAAAATAAATATTAAGTAGGAATGCGTACTTATATGGAAATAAAGATTATTACAGTCCAAATTAGAGTAACATATTTTCCGATGGAAAAAAGTAAAAGAATAGCGTAGAATAGTCTCTATGTATTCGACGTTGGCTTAGAATTTGCAGGGAGGGGGCATTGTTTGGTACGATGAGCAACGCCGCGTGGAAGAGTTTTGAAGGCTACGTAAAGTGAGAGAGTTTTGTTCGGTTTGAAGTTTTTTTTTTTTTTTAGGTAGACCATGGTGAAAAAGTTTAGAATACAAATGGTAAATAAATGAGAGAGACACAAGATATATAGATATATGTAGTTTGACGATCGGCTTCTTTCACGAGATGAGAATAATATTTATTCCATGGATATGATAAAGCTCTCTCACTCACTCTATATTGTATTAGAATCTTTAATTTATAGGCTTACAAAACAATCAAGGTTTTAGAATTTAGGTATAATTATAACTAATTGTGTTTATAGTTATGTTTATAATTATGCCTTAGTTCAATAAATTACAATAGTCAACATATATGATTATCTTAATTAAGGTGATTGATGATGTGATTGAGATAGTCAACGAATTTCAATCAATCATAATAATTATATTCACGTGAGAAGAAAAATCTTGATAAATTTTTTCAGTCCTGGCCTAGATGATAATTTTTTAACCGGATTGAGTATTGATTAGTTAAGATGTGTATAAGTTAGTTAGTTCATTCAAACACACTTAACCGCTAAATCAAATAAATAAATAAAATTTTGCTAGTTTCCCTCCCCCCTCTCTCTCTCTTTTGGGTTAAAATGACCCCTTAACCCTTTGGTGGATGTAAATATAAATTTCAGAATAACAAGAATGGATTGACCCCAATTAATTTAAAATTTAAGATTTAATTGAGCTTTAAAAAAATCCATCGACATTCATAAAAAAAAACATTCTGTATTTAGTACATTGTTATCTTTTTGTGTGTGTTTTTGTCCGTGAAAGATGTGTTAGGCTTATGAACTAAATAATGAGAGTAATAGTTCTCTTTATTATAAGCTTCTCATGTGAAGACAAGTGATACATTCTCCCTTTGTATTTTGGTGTGCAAATCATTGAAGATAACAAGAAGGTAAATGATGGAAGGGAGTAATAAAGAAATTAATTAAGTCTTTTTCTTTATTTGTACAAATATTAAAACATTTGTCATAATGAGCCATGTGTTCGAGTGTTCCCACATTCAATATTTCTTTCACATTCATGTCGGCAGTCTTTATCGCACTTTCTTTGCCTCTTCTTCTGAGCAATATGTGAATAATTTAGACCTGCATTACGTGTGTGAAATCCTTACATGCGAGCATCAAGAAAACGCGAGGAAGATGGGGAATGAGATCAAGAAGGGAAAGGAAAATTTTAATGTGTCAAACGATCTCATCTTTTATGCATACAATTTCCAGAACATTGGTCGAAATGAACCTGGTATTCAAGTGTTCCAAGTTTTATTCCTTTCTCTTCACATTCATGACTGCAGATTTTATGGCACTTACTGATCCCCGTCTTCCTCTTGACACGAACAAAAAAACTGCGGTTAATATTATTTCGGCCATGAGCATCAAGAAAAGGAGAGGGTACTCCTGAGAAAAATGGGAAGAAGGGAAATCTGGAGAAGACATTACGAAAGGTATAATTAGGTGCAGTCGCAGGTGCAGGTGCAGGTGCAGTAGTGGGAAAGATTTTAGACACCTCATCCGCTTGTACTAGTACGGACTGAATTAACAAAACCAACACCATCTTGATCATTACAGATTTTATCACCATTTGTATGGCTTCTCTTCTGCTTTTCCTTGGTCTTTTCTTTCTGTATTTTGCTTCCCTTTTACTTGAAGCATGCACAGCTTTATAAAGTCTTTACGGACTGAATATTTAAGCACAATATAACCTTTGATTTATCAGAGTCAAATCAAAGGTTATGGTTGGGGCACCATAATTAGGGTTGGGGCACCATAATTAGGGTTATAGTTGGGGCACCGAAATTAGGGTTAGAATTAAGGTGTCATAACTAGGATTAGAGTATCGTAACTAGAATTAAGATATTGTAATTAGGATTAGGATACCATAATTAGGGTTAGGTATACTAATTAGGTTTAAGGTACATTAATTAGGGTTAGGATACTGTAATGAGGGTTAGGGTACCGTAATGAGGGTTACTGATCTAATTAGGGTTAAAGTAACGAATTAAGGTTAGAGTATCGTAATTAGGATTAGGGTACCATAACTAGGTTTAAGGTTACGTATCATAATTAGGGTTAGGTTTTGTAATTAGGCTAAGGTACCTTAATTAGGATATCATAATTAGTGTTAGGGTTAAGTTACTGTAATTAGGGTTACGGTTAGGATATAGTAATTAGGTTTAAGGTTAGGGGTCCGTAATTTGGGTTAAGGTTAATTAATGTATCATAACTTGGGTTAGGTTTAGGGTACTATAACTAGGATTAGGATTAATTAGGATATCGTAAGTAGTATTTGGGTACTATAATTAGGATAATGGTACCGTAATTTGGGTTAGGGTTAGGGTATCGTAACTAGGGTTTGGGTATCGAAATTATAAGTTATCGTAATTTGAATTAAAGTTAAGGTATCGTAACTAGTGTTAGGATACTGTAAATCGGATAGTGTAATTAGGATTATGATTAATTAGGGTCGTGATTGAGAACTATATATTTAAACCATATATGAATCAATAGTTGTGTAAGTACGTGTACATAGATAATTGAAAAAACAACGTGATGAGCACAATATATGAATCAACACATTTACGTGAATTTTATAATTTTAAATAGTGAGCGTAGCGTTTGAATTCATGCCCTATTATTGTGATACCATTATAATTCTATCTAGAACTGGAATAGTTTTAATCATTTGTGTATATTATATTTAATTACATGAAATGTTAGAACTGTGATATCTTTTAATCACTAAGCCTTTGCAATTACTTGATTCACTTTAAGTCATTTCGTACGTACAAAATTCTGAAAACTGCCTTTTTGTTTTTTTGGGTGCAAACAGGAAATAGAAAGAACTAGACTTTTACAATTGTTCTAGGGAAACCAACTTCCCCGAAATCAGAATCAAAAGCCTAAGCTATATAATGCTTGGAACATAATAAAAAAACAACAACTTAGCATTTAGCATAGCATCGAGTTTTGCACAGCTATCTGCACAATTAACCGTTTGTTTCCCTGTAGGCACGATTAAGCTCCACTTCCGGACAAGAATCCATCAAGTTCCTGCAATCATGAATCATATTACTATAGTTGTCTGAGATTATGCTTGGATTGAACAGATCTACCACTGCCTTAGAATCTGTATTAATCTCCAGAAAACTGCCTTTGAATCTCATCGAAAGAGACAAAACTTGTAACTTACAAGAAAATATTACTGTTAAACTCTAAACCTATAGATATGCCTTCTGGCTGGCTTAGAAGCCATTTTAATTAATTTATTCGTAATTAATTGAAAGTTACCTTTTGGATGCATAATTAGCAATATTTTTATTTTTCTGTATTAATGTGCTTCCCTTGCATGAAACAACAGGTAACTTTATAGAGTCTTTACGGACTGAATTAAGCATAATAAATTTAAGAGATTGGCATAATGATTAAAAATGTGTGTTTTGTTTATTGACTTATAATGATTAATTTAGATACAGAAAAATTAACTTGAACTCACCTGTTTACTAAAATTAAATTAAATTAAAACAACCTTTTATTTTTCGTTTGGTAATTTCAATTTTTTCATACATATATTTTATATAATATAAAGATATCAACTTTTGATTCCATTGAAGAAATGAAATTGAGTATGTGTATTATTTATTCACCCAAAAATAATTTTTTTTAATGCATTTATCTCCTCAACAACTTGTTAAAAATTAATGTGTATTTAATTAAGCGAAAGTTATACATAACCCTTGTGATAATTTAAATGAGATTATAATCCAATGGTCTTCCGAGTTTTTTTATTTTTGAAAGGCAAAGCTCATTTTGGTATATAAGGACCTTTTTTATCTTATTTTTCATAAATTTATAAAAGTGATGTATCTTAGAAAGTGGTATAAAAGTTTTATCCATCAATAATCGATTCTTAAAATGACTATCTGATTCTTTAATTTTCGAGTTCTCTATCTTTATCTAAAACATTGAGAAGGAAAATATTGAGGATGGCAATGAAAAAGTAGTCCTTAGTTAATCTCATTTCTCCTCACCTGAATTAAACAACATGAAATATTTATTCTCTCCCAAAAAAATATAAATGTTAACTTTCCAAATATACATTAATGTGAATTAGTGCTGATATATGTATTTTAAAAAAATTAGAACTGAATTGTTATATCCCATTAATTGAATACTTTCCTGCAGATAAATGAAATGAAGGTCATTGTTTTAGACCCATATATAATACAAATTATAAATGAATCTTAGGTGTAGGATAGCAGTTAGAGAAACAAGACTAACAATAGTGAATTTTTCATTCAATATCTAAAATTACCAACAAACAACATAATTAAGTTTTAAAGTACTACTAATACTATTAATTAAGACTCTAATTTTATTATTATATAATTAAACATAAAACTTGTTAAGTTTGAATTTGACTTACTGATATCATTCATGTAACTATCGTCTGACCTCCAAGATGTGAAAATGATGGTCCTGTGACATGGGATTAAAGACTAAGTACCGGTACATTTTCTCATACAGGATTCATGACGAATACTAAATTGACTTGTTCTTTCTATTAGTCCTTCACTTAAGCATTTCTTCTTACACTTTCTAGCGCATTGCTTTTCTTTGTTGTACCTGGAGCCACGAAATGATTTACCATGTCTATTGTAATTGACACCACTTTCGTAAAGGAAAGGGAAAGGGGGAGGGAATGGAAGCGAATGAGAATGAGTACTGGTATTGGCATTGTTGTGATCATCAGCTCTTACAATTATTAGGACGACGACTAGCAGCCGCAGGACCAACACCATTGATATCTTCATCATCATTACTTTATGTCTCTCTGTCTCTCGCTTTTCTCTTGTTTAAATTAGCTACCTGCTATGGTAGCTTCCATTACTTTATGAAAACAATATATATATATATATATAGTGTTACAATTATTATTATTTATTGATAATAATTTTATAAAGAAAAACCATGTATATAGTTGGTTTTTGATATTTATAGTTTATATATACGTAAAAATATGATAAACAAAACTTTGATTTGATCATCGAAGGGACGGGATAGTATATATATTAAGTTACCTCCTTTATTGTTTTAGAGGGGTCCAATTGCATAATTAGGTTGTTTCAGGTCAGAATAACGCATTAATTTTTTATTTTTTTATTTTTATATCACCAAAGATCTTTTAACACTTGTGATGGATACTAATGTTGAAATATATAGAACATATCATTACGAAATGATCAAAGATTTATATATATAAATATATATATATATATATCTCAAAGTGTAATACTCATTTAATTTGTAATTGATTTCATCATTAGGCAATATTGTTATTATAATGGAGTCTATAATTTCCTTACTTCATACTATAACTCATGACAAATACTCATTGACTATTATATATATATATTTTTTATATGTAAGTGGCTAAAACCCCATAGGTAATTAAATTAGATTGTTTCTCTGAGCCAAACTCTTTTGTAACTTTACAACTTATTTCTAGTATGCAATATATTAACTTTGACATCTTCTTGTCTTGCAGGTGAGTCACTTAGAAACCATCTCAGTAGTGTCAAATATGATAATAACATTTACTGTTGTCCATAGGAACCAATCCGGCTTTCCAAACTCAGCAAATCCAATAACTTTAAAAAATAGTAGATTTCTTTCTCAAATTTCCATATCGATTATAGCCTCGTACCACCGGTCTGATATCACAACAGTATCAAGGATCTTCGCCGATCCACATACCTGAAGATCAACACTAAATAAGGCCATACATCCACCAAGAATGCCGCCATCAAAGGTGGGATGAGTCTGCAGGTGCTGGCACAAGTGGCGGGTTTGTTTTGGTGTTCATAGCCCATATCTGATTTTGTCTCGGTTACAACTAACCCAATCAGAGAAATTCTTGACGAGATTAACACGAGTTAAAGCATTTCAAAATTATATTACAAAAAAGAAATCAGGCTACACAACTTGGGGACAAAGCCGCAACTGAATCCACCAATGCACTTTCTAACAAGAAACTTAAGTTGGAGTGTCTGAATTTATATAGGTTATATTTGGCACAATATTATTACATGATAATTCTTTCAACAAGGATTACATTATATCTTTATTCACATTTGAACTTATTGTTTGTTTGCTAAGATCAGCTATTTAGACATAGTTGTAGCAGGATAATCTCCTCTCATTTGATAAATTTCCGATTACATTACCATTGGCAACTAAAATACATCTTCGATATCGAACTGAGGAAACAGTGCTATATTCACTCATCCACCAAGTTTATATGTTATATTTGTTACTCAATAATTATTAATTCGGGAATATTATGTTACATGTTTACAAACATATAGACCTAATGAGACTTCTTTTGAGATTGGCTATTCAGCACAATTATGAAACTGTCAAAAGATAATCTTCTTACATGAAGGTGTTAAATCACATTAGCTCATCGCATTTCAACTTGTCCATTGTATTATAATACCAACAAACAGCTTCACGAACTAATAAACATATTTTTAGCTTACAGTTATTGGGAAACACAACATCTTATTTGCATGACCCTTGCAACTAAATAGTATGATTACATCTTCTTCATACAAATTATAATTAAATAGTAAATCTACGTTTTTAAAAAATGGCTCTTCCTTCAACTAAAGAATTTTGAATCTTGTTCAGATTTAAAAATAACGAAAGCATGAGCTATAATTTCTTATATTTTTCAATAAAAATATATAATAGAACATGGTTGAGTTTACCAAGTTCATCAAAGATAACAAAAAAATCTTTCTATTTATATATAATCAAGGTGGTTCCTAGAATTATCTGTTGTTTAAATTCATCCTGCATCAAAATTAAGACGAAAATTTAGGTGCTATGATGTCATGATTAAGAAATATATATTTAAACCATACATGAATCAATAATTAAAATTTATTATAATATTTGTGTCAGCACGTACATAGATAATTGAAAAAACAAACTCAGCATAATACATGGATACAAGCTATACATAATTATTTATTTGAGACAATTTCCCATACATAGGTTGTAAAATTGTTCATATTCTGGTGATCCTAATTTGAGTCCCTTGTCATCGCATTGCTTTCCACAGCTTCTAGCACAAAATGTTAGTCCACGGGTGGCTCTATATCTATGAGCACCATGACCATGGTTTTTACGACGACTACCTGCACTGTCATCCACAAACACATCAGAGGGAATAAGAAAGAAGCCAAGCCCAGCTGGGACTGGGTCTGGGACGCTCATTACTACTGCATCATCAACTAATACTGAGATTAGGGCACCAAACATAATTATTAAAACAACACTCTTCTTCATAACAAATGTTGCCATCTCTCTCTCTCTCTTCGCTTTATACTTTTTCCTAGTTAATACGAGACTATAGAATATGCATTTTCAATTTATAGAAAAAATGAATATGAAAAATCTATTATTTTAATCCTAAAGCAAAACATTTGATTTAATTGAAGAGCTAATATTTAGAAATTAATATATATATATATATATATAATTGGGGATGGAGAATTTGAATTTGAATTTAGTTTTGGACAATATAATAAATATCACTTTCTAATTATGTTGTCATCAAATTAAACAATTTTCTGTGGATAAGGTCTTATCCTAACTAGTTATGACGAAAGTTCAATCCCACAACCAACGGATATATTGTTATTTTCACCTTATTTGTGAATTATTTATTTACCCACAACCAATGGATATATTGTTATTTTCACCTTATTTGTGAATTATTTTTTTATTTACCTTAATGTGGTTAGAACTGTAATATAAATGAATGGAAGATCTCCATATAAAATGATATATAATTGATGTAAATACTGTATACGTAAAAAATAAAATTAAACAACTCTCCATCCATTCTTTTTATCTTTTATTTGAGTATCTTATAGTCCAAGCTTAATTAATAATATATAGGATTTACTACCGAAAATCAACATCATCATCTTCATCAGATCTTCTCCTTATAATTGCTTCCATTTTCATGACTTCGATCTCTTCTTCTTAATTACATGTCTCTATTCTCTACTGATAATTGCGCTGCTTTATATAGTCACAAGGACGGAATTAGTTAGGTATACCAACCTTCAATTTTTTTCGTATGCAGCTAGTAAAGCCTTTGATTTCATTGTAAGTGTGTATATATATACTAATACTCATCTCATGTGTGGTTCGATTTTTTTTTTTTTTTATGTGTAAGCTTAATATGTGAATTTTATAATTTTAAATGGCTAGCATGATTCTTTGGAATCGAGTTTCACAGAAGCAAAGATTTGGAGAGCTAGTAGAAGCTATGATGCAGACAAAGCATCTGGCCTGATGGTTTTAATTTCAAATTCATAAAGGCTAAATGGAATCTATTAAAAGGGGATTTCATCAAATTTTTTGAAGATTTTCATAAATCAGGTGAGTTCCCTAAAGGCTTAAATGTCTCTTTCCTTATTCTTGTGAAAAAACATGAAAAAGCTCAGGATCTTGGTGACTATAGACCCATTTGCTTGATTGGGTGTATTTACAAGGTTTTGGCGAAGGTTCTGGCAATTAGAATAAAGGAGGTGATGAAGCATGTGGTGGGTGAAAACCAATCAGCCTTTATTCAAGGGAGACAAATTTTGGATAGCATTCTAATTGCTAATGAAACCATTGATCATCTGGCTAAGAACCGTGTGGGAGGTCTTATGTTTAAAGTGGATTTTGAGAAAGTGTATGATTGCATAAAATGGAGTTTCCTAGATGATGTCATGAAAATGATGGGCTTTGGAAACATACGGAGAAGATGGATTTGGAGGTGTATATCTACGGTTTCTCTATCAATTTTGGTGAATGGTTCTCCTACTTCTCAATTCCAGATGCAAAAAGGATTGAGACAAGGAGATCCTTTATCTTCATTTTTATTTGATTTGGTTGGGGAAGCTTTAAGCCTCTTGTTTAGGAAAGCTTCATCTATGGGGTAGTTTAGAGGTGTGACTTTGGGCAAAGAAGGATTTGAAATCACTCATCTTCAATTTACAGATGATACCATCGTCTTCTATCAAAAGGAGTTAGCTCAACTGTGCAATGTCAAAAGAATCTTGAGATGCTTTTTCTTGATATCAGGAGTGAAGGTGAACTTTGGCAAATCATCCCTTGTGGGCATCAGTAGTAGGGAGGTTGAATTGAAAGAGTGGACTTCAATTATTAAATGAAAAGTAGATAAATTATCAGTGAAGTATTTGGGTATTCCACTTGGAGCAAATCCAAGAGTTTTTGCAACTTGGGAAGCAATCATTGCAAAATTTAACAAAAAGTTGGCAAATTGGAAGAAACAATTTCTATCACTCGGAGGCAGAGTGGTACTCATTAAATCAGCTTTAGGAACCTTCCAGTTTATTATTTATCAATTTTCAAGATGCCATGTAAAAGTGTGTTTGGAACTTGAGCGTATTTAAATGATGGTTTCTTTGGGATGGTAATGGTAATAAAAGAAAGATTGCTTTGGTAAAGATGTGTGCAAAAGTAAGAATTATGGCGGACTTGCAATAAGTTCGTTCAAGCAAAGAATACAGCTTGCCTTTCAAATTGGGTTTGGAGGTTCTCAAATGAGAAGGATGCGTTATGGAGGAGAACTATCTGTGCTAAATACAAGATGGAGGAGAACACTATTTGGCTGCCAAAGGTGAATCAAAAGAAACTCTCACAAGTATGGCAAGGCATTACACAAACCTTTCATTCACACGACGATTATGCAAAGGTGCTTCAAAGTGGCCTTGTATGTCGAATTGGAAATGGTAGGTAATCAACCTCTAAAAGCAAGTTTTCACGTATTTTCTCTTTAGCATGCAACAAGACAGGTTTTGTGAGAGAGTTTGGTAATTGGAATGGGCATGATTAGAATTGGAATATTGATCTTAGAAGGGCCTTGTTCAGTTGGGAGGTATGTGGTAAGAATTTTTAAATGTTATTAACAATTTATCCTTGACTAAGGATGCAGAGGACAAAATTATATGGAAGCATACAAAAAATGGAAGGTTTTCAGTAAAATAATTCACAAGAGCTAATGAATCTTCACAAGGTTTGGCGGAGGATAGAATGGAAAAATTCATTTGGAAAGGCTTGGTATCTCCAAAAATTGAAACTTTTGTGTGGCTATTGTCAAAAGAAAATATGATTAATGGATTTTGGACTATATGGCTAGCAAGAAATGGGGTGGTGTTTCGGCAACAACCTTTGTCAGTAGTGTCAATGTTAGAAATAATAAGGGTAAGGGTTACATGGTGGTGCAAGAATAAATGGCCTTTTATCATGGACTCTAATTAATAGCTTGGCAAGGAATATTAACTTGGTGGAGGATGGTACCAGGAAAAAGAAACCACTAAAGCGAGTGGTATGGAAACCTCTTGAATGGGGTTGGTTCAAATTTAATGTTGATGGTTCAGCACTTGGAAAGCCAGGTCCAGCTGGAATTGAGGGGGTTTGAAAAGATCATGAAGGAGTTGTTACAGCCATGTTCTTGGATAGCATTGGAATTGCTGATTCTAACTTTGTAGAACCCAAAGCCATTTGTTGTGTTGTGGAGATGGTGGCCTTAAATGATGCTGGAATGGACATGGAAATTCTAGTGGAAAGTGATTTAATCATTGCTACCAACTGGGTTAAAAATGTTGATAATAGGCTATGGAAATATGATCAATTGTTCATGATGCTTGAGAAAGGAATGAGTAAAGTTAAAAGGGTAGAATTCAGATATGTAAGAAGAAGTGCTAATAGTATGGCAGATTCTTTGGCTAAATTAGGGGTGGCAAGAAAACAACCTTTCAATACTTGGTTCTAAAATAGTTTTGGGTTGGGGGTACATGTCTCTAAGGGCATGTGGGCTCTTTTTTCTTTGCAAGCTTGTAGGATTCTGGGTTCTTTTGTATGTATTATGGAGGTTCATCAAATTTGAAACTCTTGTTAGAGTGGGGTTGTGTCTTGACTCTTGTGTGGCTGCACTTTGAGTTGAAACTTTACTTTAATTATAAACTTTTCGAAAAACAATTAAGGTATACTTAGCGTTATTTATTTATTTAATTGGAATCTACAAACTATGTCAAGATTTATACATTCTAATTTGTTTTATTTAAAAATAAATAAATAAATAACTAAAAACCTTGTCAAATTTGAGAAGTCGGGCAGGCATTACATTGAATTTGCGAATTTTGATTCTTGCCTGTTGGGAGATTAAAAATAAATAACCAAATGAGAGAGAAAAACAATCTTTGTCAAATATGAGAAGCTTGCTTGTTAAGCATATGGTAATAGTTCATTAGATTAAATTTGTAGTAATATTTGCTTTAAAATGGTTTATAATTTAATAATCTATGCGAACTCCCCAAAAAACTTTATGGCCACAACCAAAAACTTTATGGTCACAGCCTAATAATATTTATGTTACATATAGACTAAATTGCATTTCAATAGAATAAGAGTTGAAAATTAACACAATAAACCAATAGTTGTAATCCAATTATTACTCTCTCTTTCATTTACTATCACCATTTGTCTCTCAACAAAACTCCATTAATTAACGATCATCCTCTTCATCTGGCCTGACATGTTTTTTTCGATGAACTCTATAGGAGGAGGCCATATTGTCTTGTTTTTTCCTAATAATTTTCATGACCAAAAGATCATAAATATCCAAGTAATTATGAGGAAACATAATCTTATTTATTTAACTGATCAATTGATTAACTATATTAGAAAAAAGGAAAAAAAAAAAATTGCACCTTGAACTGATTTCAGTATACAAAATATAATCTCAGTTTTATCGAACCTAACAAAAAAACCTTGGATCCATGATCCATCTAGAAAAGAAGAAGAAGTTATTGCTCTGTTTTGATATGTGATTCGGTGGCTAATAGATCACTTTAATATTGTCTCATTTAGAATTAGAGATAATAGAATAGAGATGTAAAATTAGTAAATCTTAAAGCTAACCTAATATATAAACAAATAAAGTGTGTTCTTTGCTTAAACAGAATGAGAATGAGTATTAGACAACATGGAGGTTGGTAAGGAAGAGATGGGAGAAAAGGGAGAAAGAGAACAATAAATAGTTGTTCTTGTGTTGATATTAATACTTTAAATAATAAATCTTACAAAAAATTAAAAACTAATTGAGGATAATATTGTTTATTTAAATAATTAAGTATTTAACAGGCCATAAAAAATTTTGTTGTGACAATAAAGACACCTTAAAATAAAACGTCTAATAATTAACTAATTTTTAGTTATCATTATTTGCCTACATATTCTTTGAACATTTTGTGTCAATTTTCTTCTCTAATTAATAGAATGAAGAGTACATATATGTGCATGTATAGTGATCATGCCCACAATTGCTATCTAGGACAAATGGATTAATTGCCTAATTAATTTAAACACATTGATCAAAGGCATCGATCCATACATTGTTGAAATTCACCATCATATATAATGGAAGAGCTGTTTAAACCAAAAAAATAGTAACAAATAAAAATACTATATGATATATATATATATATATATATATATATATATAAAAGAAATAAAAACCAAGTTATACCAAACTCAATTTTGAACAAATAAAAATTACAAGAAAATACAAATTGGCCGATTGTAGCCTTATTCTCACAACCAAAATGTTTAAAATTAACCACAATCTCTTAAATGTGAAAATCGTTAATAGACATATTTGCATTCTAGCTTCTTAATATTTTTTGGAATAAATGCTACAGTTCATTTATTTCTTCAAGATTCCTTCACTCTCTCAACGTTTGTGACCTAACTCTACATATACTAAATAAATATATGCTTTCTTTTGTGTTTATTTGTGATTCAAATAAAACCATAGTTAGTTTAAGTAATGTGTAATTTAAATAGATAGTTCATTTTTCGTTGAGATTGAAAAATTCTTTGAAAGAATATATTAATATGATACTATGCATTTATGTAAAATAATTAAAAGATGTTATAGTTGAAAAGAAAATTATTTGTCCATTTTGCTCGTGCCTGCCTTGAGAGTTGAGACATGTCAATATTTAACAGATGTGTGACTCACACTTACTTCAAAATAAAATGTATTCTTATATATATGGCTAACTAGCTAGCTAGCCCTAGATGCCCTTACACCTATTCATGCATGAGCGATATCGAAGAGCATAAGAAGTTGTTCCTTGTTTCAATCTTTCATTTACGCATTCCTTTCTACAGCTTTTATCACATTTGGTATGTCTTTTTGTGCTTAAAAATGCCATGCAAACCATTCATTTCGAGAACGAAATTGGGTCGGAGCTGGGAAAGCTTGGGAGATGTTGTAGCTGCGCCACCTTAAACAACCGAGGAAGAAGAGACTTCTATATCAATACGATGATTATGATCAGCTCGCACCACCAGCAGGAAGATGATCATCACAAGAATATTCACTACCACTACCATCTTCATTACAAACCTTGATCTCATCATCATAAACTACTTTTCCACCATTAATTGTAGCATTATATTTATTTCAGAATTTATATTTATAAGCTTCAAAATGTTAACCAAGAAAGAATTCAAAGAAATGAAAGAGCTTATTCTTCTAATTAAAATATAATTTTTTATGAATCCATGTCTTTTACTCCCACTAAAATGTTAATCAAGCACTAATTTCAAAAAAGAAAAAGAGAAATAATATGTTTACTCTATTAATTGAATTCTTATGTTTAATTTGCATAGGGAGTTATTTGATGGATTTTTATATTTTAACTATGAATTAATAGAATCATATAATATAGTATGGAATAAGAATCACAACCACTTGGTTACAAGTTAATTGGACCACTGGAAAGCAAGACACCCGAATCCATATTAACGAAGTATATATGGTTGTCATATTGAGCCGGCTTGGGTCTAGGTATAGCTAAGGTAACCTGTTTACGAGCTTAGAATTAGCTTTGTTATTATGTTAGAGCTATATTTTTAAAATCGATTAATTTGTAAATGTTAAAAATGTGAAAGTTACACCATTAACAATAATAATTAAATTTACTTATATATGTAAAATAATTTTTCGGGTAAATTTACCAAAATAAAGAAAGAAATAATATTTGGGGTAATTCTAAACAAGAATTTCCTTAAACCAATTTCTTTCTAGAAATTAATAGAAGTCAAATATTACACATGATAATTAAGTAATTTTTGTCGTTATTGGGATACTTTACCTTAATAAGTTTTAGCTTAAAAGTTTTGCTGGTTAATAAAAATAAAAATAAAAATTCTCCTACTAAATTGTTATATATTTTGTTTAACTAAATCAAAATGACCAAGTAATTAAATGGATAGAGGCATGTTGAGGACTTGAAACTTGTATGAACTGACAAAATAGATCAATATTGGAATTAATTAAATTAGTAATCCTTTAGGATCCAAACAGGCCCCAAGGAATATGTATGATCAGTTCATTTTCATACAAATTTGAAAGCATAACTTATATTGACCCTGGTAAACTACTGATCCAACTTCTACTAATCCTCTATTTTCACAATCCCTTTTACATTTTCTCTTACACTTTTTTGTTTTAGGAACACGAAAAACATTATCATAAAACTCATCAGTTTTACCAAGCTTCCGATGATCATAACCGTCGGCAAGAGAACCAGATTGAGACCAGAAGGAAATGGAAAAGGAAAAGTTTCCTGCTATGACTACTACAACAAGCATAATAACCAACACCATCTTCATTAGTTTTCTCATAATTTTGTTTTCCATATATATTTTTTTCTTCTTTCTTATTATTTTGTCTATGTTGAGCACACTTGGTAATAAATATTAGAAGCGAAATCTCGTGGCTTGCTCTCACCTTGTCACTAATTAACTAAAATATGAATCATATTATTTGGTTTGATGGAAGAGGTATACTCCAACTGATAGTCGTTTAAGCTTTTGGGAAACGGGTTAAGGAAATAATACTCGAGCGGGTAAGCATTCTCAGGAATTCAAATTCTTATAACAAGAAAATTGATAATATGTCTTTGTGAGTTAACAAATATTGGTTTGATAGAACATATAAATAATATATAGTTAATTGCAAAATCTAACACTAAAAAAAAAAAAAAAAAAAAAAAAACAGATCAGAGAACTTTATTTTTGAGTAATTAGTGACCTTTGGATGTCTATGATATATATGCACTCTCCTTGAGAATCAAATAACTATAAGATGAGAATTGATTAAACCAGATTTGCACGCAGTAAGAATTTCCTGATCAAAGCTATTTGTACCTAATTACCTGTTCGTTAAAATCAAGAGTTTATAAAAGCAAAAAAAAAAAAAAAATTATGAGAAGAATTTTTAATTAATTTGAAGAGTTATAGGATCTTATGATACAACTATAATGTAAACCTAAGTGTATGTTATTATATATGATATATATGTAGCTTGCTGGATAGCCTGTTGGGATTTTGAATCAAATCGAAAATCGAGTTTGATAAACGTTTTTTAATTTATTTATTTTTAGTGGACAATATATGAGTCATAGATGATAAATTTATTTCTTATATCAGAAAATTTGTTCTTTCCTCTCTCCTTATATTCATCAAATGTTTGATTTTTATATTTATAATAATCTATATATACATATATATATGAATCCGAAAAACTAAAAATAACAACTCATAATAGAGTTATTCTTTTTCAATATAAAGTAAATTTTATTCTTTAAATATATAACAAAAAACGTAAATATGAGTATTATAATTGATCTTACATGAAACTCACATATATTTATTATTATCATCATAAACGAAATAAATCCACTTATCATCTGCTATTATAAGTTAATTCATACATTTGTCCATTCAAATTTTAAAATGGTAGTGTTCCTTGAACTAATCCTTTGGCTGTGCAATCCTTTTTACAAAAATCATTGCACTTCCTTACATTATGAGCTCTTGAAGCATAACCTCCACCACCATGATCACCACGAGATGCAAGAATCATATGGGCATGGCAAAGGATCAGAAACAGCAATATTATTACAACTGCAAGTTTATTAAATCCTCTCATAACTTTCTTTTTCTTTTCTTTCTCTTCTTGCCTTTTATTTCACAAAATTCGAACTGGTGAATTAAATAATATGAAAATCACATTACATCATTGATTATATCCAAGAGCTACTTTAAAATATTGTGACAATTGTCTTCATGTTTTTTTATTTGATAGCATTTTGTAGAATATATTTAGTGACCTTTGGATATTGTGGCAAAGTAATTAATGAGGATATTTGTTTTCATTAAGAAGAAGATGCTGATCTCTTCTGCTAATTTTGCATTGTAAGATATGTTCAATGAAGCTCTTAATTGATTTAAGGCATTCACTTTAAGGGAAATCTTGTATTTAATATAACTAGCCTCGTGCACATTGAGTAGGAAAGTAACAAAATTTGAAACTAATTTTATTAATTTATTGAAATTAATAATAAATATTGCTTATAGAGGTGGTGGGAGATACCTCGAAATTTTTGTCAGTAGAGAAAAAACCAAATATTTAATTGAAAGAATTTTTATTTTCTTATTTTATAAGTATTTATACTATATTTTAAGAATTTTGCAGGATTTATTTCAACACCTCTGTCTGCATGTGAATACAAAAGAAACCGCAAAGAGTAATATAGACCTCCACTACAAAACTTAGAAGCATTACAACTCAGAACCTCACAATTCACAAAGTACAAAAGCCCAAAAAAGAAATATTACCCGTAATCCCATTTTAACAGGTTTCTCTTAATCTTCAACCTTTTGTCTAAACGGAGACAGATGGGGTCGAGGGTGGTAGTGGTTTGGGTTGGGCTGGGCTGGGTAGTAGGCTTGATATGTTTTTGTTTTTGTAGTTATTAAATTTTTGTATAATTACAATAAATTAAGGAATTATTTCATCCATATGACTTGTTTAGCCACTTCAATAGTTTTAATGTTGTTAAATTAGTCAAAGTTAACATCAGTCCCCTCCACTACAAAATCAAAATCGTATAATTCGATTCAATATTCAAATAATAAAGAAATATTTTTTTTAATATTTTAATATTAATAATTAAGATTGAATTTTTTTTTATTTAATAAATTTCTAATTATTAATAATATTTTTAGTTTTTCTCAAATTTCATTTTTTTAATAAAAGACAATAATAAGAAATTACAAAAAATTAAGAATAAAGTTTCCATAATTATAATACTATTTTTTTTAACTTTTAATTCTTCTTCCAGTCTTAAGAATTAATATTTTTTTTATATAAATTATGAATTTAATTTTTGTTAGATTTATCTATTTTTTTATGAATATAAAAATATTTTATTGAAAAAAGAAAAATTATTTTGTTAAATACCCTTATGAGTTTTTACTATTACATTTGTACTTTTTAATTTTTATTTTACTCCAAATAGACTATATTTATTTCTTAATTCTTTCTCATTTTAATATTAATAGAAATTTAATTATTTTATTGCTATTAATTTTTTTTATCTTTTAATATTAATAATTCTATAATTTGTCATTAATTATATATCAATATTAATTAATATTAATTTCTCAATTTTTTAATTCATCCCAATTTTATAAATAATTGTTATAATAAAATTTTATAAATTAAAAAAAATATTAACAGCATAGTTTTCTAATTATAATATTGTTGTGTTAATTGTTCTTTTATATTTAAATTTTAAATGTTATTATATTTATTTAATGTTATTAATATGAAATATTTTTGCATTAACTAATTTCTTGATATGTATATTAATTTATTTCAATCAAATGATTTTCGCTAAACATATATGTTAAAATCATAAATACAATTCACACGTATAATTAAGCTTATTATATTTAAAATTCAAAATTAATTTTACTTATACATATTTACCATAATTTTCTTTTCGTTAGACATGATATGTTAATATATTAAGATTAAGTTGTACTTTTTGTTTCTTATAGTTAAGCAAAATAATTAATTTTATCTCCAACGTTAGCTTTCGTCTATAAAAATGGCGTGGCTAAACAGAATCCACCATGACATGCCACGTGGTCAGACAAACCAATAAGAATAAGAGTCATTTGATTTCATGCTTAATTAATCAATCCAATTTGTGTTTTTGAGGTCCAGAGAAAAGAAAAATAAAAGACATTGTTTACCTACTGAAACTTGACATGAAGCAACTCCAAAATCATCACTAGGCCATTTATTCATCAAACACTCACAAGCCACAATGCATGGTCATGTAAAAACCATTTACACGTCCTCGGCTGATAAGTTAACTAAAATATGAAAAAAGAAATAAATAGAACATGACAAGGAATGCCTTTCCTTAAATAGAATTGCGAGCTTACTTACACTTTACAGAATACAAATGGAAGTTATCTGCCTTCCTCAAAAGATGAATTAGAGATGGAATTTCTAGAATATTCATCAACAAAACTATTACCTCCAGAAGTCTTGGTGAATGCACTACTCGCATTAGTATTGGTCAAAGCAGTAGTAGTTGTCGTCCATTGTCCTACACGGCCTTGGATTCCTGGTTTACCTGGTCTTGGCAAAGTAAAAGAGTCACTTGAAAGCATTAGATGAACGGAGTTCATGTCAGGTCTATCTGCTATACTTGCTTGACAGCATAACAATCCAAGTTGAATACACATAGCAGCCTCATCAGGATTGGATTTGTCAAGGCTTGGGTCAACTAATTCCAAAATTCTCCCTCCTTGATGCAGCTTCCATGTCTGCAGATGATAGAAAAGGGATTGAGAGGATTGAACAAATTGACTGATCCCCTCATGACATTAAAGGAAACAATACAAAGCAATGCCTTTAGGTACCCAGTTGGAGCAATCATACTTATTAAGGTTTTAAGTTCATTGAAATTCTCTTCCAACAGAAAAGCACTTGAACATGCATCTATTATACGGCTTTATTTCATGTCAGTAAGTAAAGTAAAATTCAGATTTGTTGCACTATTACTGCCAGGCAAGTCACCCATTTAACATCATTGCAAAGCTAACATTTTACTTTGTTCATGACAAGATAATACCAATTCATCAGGGCAGAGATATAGTTTTGTGTAAGTGATGTAAAAGAAGATGAAAAGTCCCAGAAAATCAGACTTCTGATCTACTACCAATTCATTAGGGAAGGTGCATTGTTTATTAGAAAATATTCATCCATAAAATTATTTGGAACTCAATAGTGAACCAGAACTGATCAGTCATACTTGTTGCAGAATGTATCAAACAGTTAAAAACAAAGTAATACTAATTGTACGTTCTTCACTTTTTCTTTTTCTATTTATTTTTCTCTCTCACTCTTTTTTTTTTTTTTTTTGGTCCCTTAGATATTTTGAGGAAGGGTGCATTAACAGAGAATATGAACCACAAGTGCCAGCGGGTTTTTTTTTTTTTTTGGGTACAAGGCACTTCTGTTTTTGGTACAAAGTTCCAGTGGTTATTTGCCTCTAGCTAGTGTGAGGACTGATGTTCAAAGTGATTAGTGTTAAAATTGCATCCAGACTCTACATTAAGTGCAACTTACATAGCTCAAGAGGTCTGCCTTTTCTCGACCAAGCTTTCCATCATGGTTCTTTCTCCCACTAACAATTTCTAATACTAAGATTCCATAGCTGAAAACATCAGTCTTCACAGATAAATATCCATGCCTTGCATATTCTGGGGCCATATACCCACTGCACTCAACAAAAAGTTCAGTTAGTTTCGCTTTTCTTAGTTCCTCCGAGAACTGTCTTAACAACATGCAGTCCAAGACCAGTTTATACAACAAATTACACAACCAATATATTATTGTCTACTGCCTGCAAAATAAGAAATAAAGATAAGTGATGAAACTACTCACTGAGTACCAGCAATCCTAAATGTATTCATGTGAGTGTCATCTCCAGGAAATAGCCTCGCCAAACCAAAGTCAGAAATTTTTAGGATTTAATTTCTCATCTAGCAATATGTTACTAGCTTTGACTGTCTCTATGAATAATTCTTTCTGGGGCCTCTTCATGTAGATAGAGAAGACCTCGTGCCACACCTGTAACTATTTGATATCGTGTTGTCCAATCCAAGGATGAAGATTTCCTACTATCTGAAAATTTTCAGAACTGGTAGTCTGTTTACTTGCTAGGCACAAACAAACATGCATTGATATATATATCTATACACAAAACGAAGGGTTTTCATTACCGAAAAGAAAGTAATCAAGGCTTTTGTTTGGTAGGTACTCATAGACCAGCATCTTCTCAGGTCCTTCTGCACAACACCCCAACAAAGTGACCAAATTCCTGTGCTGAGTTCTCAACAACAGTTTCACCTCATTAGTGAATTCTCTAAGACCTTGTCTTGAATCCAATGATAGCTTCTTAACAGCTACTTCTTGACCATTTGGCATCAAACCCTGTTAAGATGGGAAATACATAACTCAGCTGCAACTAAAAGAAACAGTTTCCACCCCAACCCCTACCTTTCTCCCCACGGAGGAGTAACAAAGAGAAGAGAAAGGAGAGGGTGGTCTACGATGTAAACCAACTTTCCACAAGAAGAAGATTTAGCTTTATGTTATCAAATATAAAATAGAGAGAGTACACAACATGGCATGACAAGACAAAGGAAATTAGATTCCTCAATTTTTTTCTGCAATATTTGATAATATATTACAAGAATATCAAAGAAAACATTTTGTTTATTTTGGATTGTCCCCATCAATATAATCTTCTCTTCCATAATCAAAGAAAAAAATTGGTACTCAAGGTGGTTATTTATAAGACTGAAAGGAGTACTGACATAACTTCTCAAGTCTTGGTCATTATCATGTATGAATGTGTTATCACCCTTCCCCCCATCCAGAAACAGACATCAGTGCAAAATGCTAAATGGACCGATCTGGAGCAACCATATAAGTCAAGATCTGACATTCTTGCTGATTATTTTATTTCAGATAGAAATGAGGTAGTGTTGTGACTTGTGCAAGGTTGCAGTTTTCTCAAATATGACAGCCTACACTATGAGAAGGATTGCATGAGAGGATAGTGAAGACCTATATGTCTTAAACAGGCCCCTTTAAATATGATGCCTGAAAAAAAAAATTGTCTTGCTGAACATCATCTCAGTAAAAAGATGAGTCTATGATTTTCTCTTTATGATGTTTTAGTAGATAAGAAACTAAATGTTATTACACAGATACAAATGCCAGTCCATCCAAATTTGAGGTTATAAACACTTAGACAGTCAGAAGGTGAAGAAAGTAATGCAACTTTAATCTATTGCGCTCATCAAAGCAGAGGACAACATACTATTATTGTCTGGCAACACTAGATGCTAATGCAAGGGGCTTCTAGTTGATTAAAAATTATGAGTTAAATGAAGTGAAGAGGCCAATTCAAAAGAGCTTCAAGATGACTAAATCAAACTACAGTATAACGCTTAATATTCTGTTCTTGATCTATATCATAAAAGTAATTCGAACTTTTGCAATAGATCAACAGAAATAATTGCTTATTGCTTGTAGAAGAATATGAAATATTTTTAATCGAAAATCCAATTTGACATGCAGTTATATAAGCTGAACAAACTTCTTCTCCCCATTATTTCTCTTGTGATAATAAACGCTCACTATCAAGCCCCTAAAAAAAATTAGAAGTCTAAAAGCCTTTGCAACACAATTCCGAAAATTCCAGCCAAATACAGGGGTAACTAAGTAATCTGATCAGCCTGAACAGAAACTGATAAGAAAATGCAAGCAAAAGAACACTTTCTAAAACAATGGCCCTGAGTAATTCTGATCCGATTCGCAAAATTCCAGCCAAATACAGGGCTAATTGAGTAATTCCGATCAGGCAGATCAAACACTAGTACAAAAATGCAAGAAAAATTAACTCTTTGATCCGAAATTGACCCTACAAGGACCTTGAATTTTTTGGCAACATACCTTGTATACAGGGCCGAACCCTCCATGGCCCAGCTGGTTCAAATCAGAGAAGAAATTGGTGGCTATTTGAAGAGTATGAAGGTGGAAGAACAGGTCCCAAGACTCGGCGGCATCGTCGGCTTCATTGGTATGTGTAGAGCCGGCTCTGAGCCGCTTTTCCAAGCAGGAGCATAAATTAGAAAGAAACCTCATTGACGACCAGTTGAGCACAATTCCCACAGCAGCTTTACCCGATCGTACGGCAACCTGAACTGTTGGAGTGCGAGCATCTAAAACATGTTGAATGTGAGGTCTTGTTTTTATGAGCTATCTGCATATGTTCTCCAGTTCTACACTTGTCCAGTCCCGTAATGCAACGCCTGACCGTGGACCTTGGATTGAGTCTTCCTTACTGCTTTCCTTTGAGTTTTCTTCTTCGTTTTTATACCCATAAAAAGTAAACACGTTTCAATTCCATTTAAATCTCAAAAGACTAAATATCTTTTCTTCAATTCAAATTTCGTGCAAATTTTAACATAAATTCAGAACTTATCTGTTAGTATTTATTTCTTATTTTTAATATCAAATTTGAATATTTCAATATACTAAAAAATAATAATAATAACTTAAATTTTTTTTTTAATAATTAAATCATTTCTTAAGTAATTGATGAAAATCTTTTATCTGAATAAAAATTTATTAGTTTATTTTAATAAAAACATAATAAAAATTACAAGTGTACAACTTATACAAAATAATAAAATAGCACAATAAGGAAAACCAAAATGAAGTAAAAATAAATAGTCGTATTTGAAATCTTGCCAAAATTTGTGTTGACATTTTAGTAAGTTTTAGAAAGTAATTGACAACATCTTTCAGTCTTCTTTTTTTGTTTATATATATAAAGAGCGGTCTAATGCTATTGAAGCAGGTGAGGATTGTTTGTTACTAGTCAACCAACTACGCGTAATGCATGCATTTGGTTCATATTAACACAAAGGCAAGGAAGGGAACTTGGACTTTGTCAAAGGAGGAAAAGAAGAGTAGAAACAAGCCCCAAATTGCATCTTCTCCATTTTCAAGTCTTCCGAACTTCCATTTTGTTGTTAACTAAAATTTATATTCTCCAAAGCCCGTTATTCTCTGCAATATATATATATATATATATATATATCTATCTGACCTATTAGTTTGTAGTTGAATTAAACTTTATGATATAATAATTGAAAAATGATTGATAAAATTTGAAGTTAGAGTCAAAGTCAAAGAAGTAAACAGTATTCTTATTTCATTGTATTTAATTTCTTTGTCTCCCTTTCTTAGACTCTTTCCTCTTTTAAGAAAAAGAGAATTCAAATCTGTTTGGTTAAACTGTGTATAAAAATATTGTGTGTAAAAATACTTTTAAAGTAAAGTTATTTAAAAAGTATTGTATAAAAAAACTAAAAATGTGTTTGAATGAGTTGAAGTAAAAATATAAAAAGTTATTTTATTTTATTTTTTAAAATAAGATATCGAGTATTAAAATTACTAAAAATACCACTTTGACAAATATTTTGGTTAAAGTGTGTCTAATTAAAATTTATTTGAGCTTCTCTTATTTTCTATTTGTAAATTTTTTTGTTTAGCTTTAACTTTTAGGACTGTAAAAGTTTAAAAATAATTTTCTATAAAATTTAAAATTAAAACCTTTGTTATTAAACAGTTTTGTAGAAAATCTAAACCAAATAGGATTTCGTCTAAAAACTTGTGTGACCTAGATGAATCCACCTGAACCATGTCGCAAAAAAAAAAAAAATTTAATAATAATAAATAAATAAATAATGAAAAGGAAAATCTGCCCAAACCAAAATCTTAGGGCCTACGGGCTTGCCCAACGAAGCAAACCCGGAAAGCAAAAAGCCCAAAACTATATTTTTGGAGGTTATTGTATTGCCAAATTTGTCCTTAAGAGACACGTAAATGACATTCTTGTTTACGTCGTATCCTGCCTTTTTCATTCCCTCCCTTCCTTCCTACTCGTAGGCAAAGTCCAACCATTGACGATCAATCCCTGTGGTCTGGTATGGTGGTTCCAGTAGTTACGCTCCAAGACCACAGTGTAAATTGTTTCCGATCCCAGGAAAAGATTCTCTTTGTGTAGAAAGAAAAGAGCAGAAAAGAAAAAAAGAAAAAACTAAAAAAATGAGATCTTCTTCCGATACAATCGACATCGCTGCCAGTACTCAGAGACTTCATGTTGATCATAGGATTTCTCTCCGCTTCTACTATCGGATTGCTGATAATATACTCAAACAGGTCTTAACTCTGCCTCTGCCATATTTATTACACTTGTTTTATTCCTAAGAAATTGAATTTTGTTCGGATTATGCATTTAAAATCGTTAATTTTGGTAGTTTAGATTGATGATTATGCAAATCATTATAGTGCTTCATTGATCTAAGCTGGATTCTTTTGAACTACTTTTGGTAGATTTACCCTAACTGTAAAAACAAATTGGTTTATTTAGGTTGCAAACTACTGAAAATTTATGTGTAAATGTTGTTGCTTAATAACTGATTTAGTGTGAATAGTCAAATATAGGAGAAGCCTTGATGAGAATTAGGACTATCTTAATTTAGATAGATACAAAACAGTTGTTATATGCTAATCTGCATACTCCCAAACACTATATTTGTGTCTCTTTGGATCATAGCTGTAGGCTCTATATTCATATGTACTCTGAGATCCAGGGGTTTTAAGTTGTTGCTGATTTGCGCATTTAGTATGGGCTTATGTTTTTATTTTGGGAGTTATGCCTCTCAAAGATTTATCATGGGAAAGTATCAACATTATTCAAGATTGGAAATATTTGGTTTTTGTTAAATTGATCTTGTGGTTGAGTTGAGAAGTATTCAACGTATTTTAGAAGTGTTATCAAAGGCGCGCCCAGGCTTAAGAGGCGAGAGGAGTCTCTGCACCCCTTAGGAGAGGCTCATTCATTTAGGCTCAGTCCAGGCCCTTTAGGCATGCCTCAGGCTCTTAGTTGACTACTTGATGGACCTATTAGGAACTTAGAAAGCAAAAGCACTAATTTTATTGTTTTGACATAGAGATAGCCAGATAGGTTTTACTTGTTGAGCTTAGTGACCTCGTCTTTAGCTAAGTTTTTCGGTTTTTACTTTTTACTTCTTGGAATTCTTGCCTACAGCAATTTCTTTCCCTATTTTTACTCTTTCATAACACATTGGTGCTAGTTTTTACTTGCTCGAAGACTGAAATTCTTGCTTGTAGCAATTTTTTTCCCTTTTCTTTAGCAAGGCTCCAGAGACCCCTTGTGCCTAGAGCCTTTAATATCACAATTTAGATACTGATTGAATCAAAAACAAAGAGACAGGGTTCGAATTAAGGTACACTACTAACAAAACTAAATTCGATTAGTATATTGGCAATTGGGTTATGCTTGTGAGAAAAATGTCCTGAAAATGATTTCAAGTTTGTTAGTATGAATGACAACAGTTATGCAGATGGAGGTGATCTTTTTAAAATCTTACCTGTTGAATTGGTTGGAAGGAATGTTTTTGTAAGTTAACTGAGTGGTCAAAGGAAAGAGGTATAGATACTCGCCTGTTTGATGAGACCTTATATCTCTTGTGTATTTCTGACAAACAAGTACCTAGTCATAGACTCATAGTCGCTTTATCTGAAAAATGAGGTTTTTTGTTTCCATTCAGTCCCTTTTTACCATGATATAAGGGTAACAGTCTCGATGTTTGTTGAGTGTAAGAAATCTTTGGAGGCTTTATGTTGTTGGCAGCATTGAGAGAAGGCTATAGTCTGGATTTTCTCGTGCTAATATTTGATGAACTAACATTTCATGATATTTCTCATATTAGGTCCTTGTGGAGCACTTCTGTTCACATTTTTCCTACACTGTAGATAGCTTCTATGATGCTTCTCTTGTCTAGTTGTTGACATTCTTGTATTTAAAGCAATTATTTTTCTAAACAAATTGACTGCTGTTTGTGCTTTTTCTTACCATGGTGGTGATGTTTGATGTTATGTTATTTTCTCTTGTTTTGGTTTGGAGATGTCTATTTTCTATCTAGTAAATTCACTATTTAGAATCCTTTTAATGTTTCTTAACTTTTTCTTGTTAAGTTGCTATAATGACATTCCATCTCTATATACTGCTTTGACATTGTAGGCTGACATCTTCCGAGAAGAGACAAATATCATTGATCTATACATCATGCTCCTAAGGTTTTCTGGGTAAGGAACAAAAAGAAGTTATCAAGTTTTCTAGCCTTTTCTCCTAATTTCACTATTTCCTTGGCTGGTTGAATTGTATGAGGAGACTACAGTTTGGTTTTCCCTTTCAGTTTGGTGTCAGAGACAATACCATGTCATAGAGACTACAGAGCATCTCCTCAAAGCAAGAAGGTGTTTTTGAAAAAGGTGGGGTTGTCAGCTCTCTTACAGTCATGTCTAAATGGATATTCCTTGTTACAAACTCTTGGATGGAATTTAATTTAAAGTCCATTCTGTAGAAATTATTAAATGCCCTGAGTGAGCTGGAGGAGTTGAAGCCAGTGGTACAACAGAAGATCAATGAGCACAATAGAAAACAAGCTTCCCAACTAAATGGACGGGGACAGTTTTATTCAAATAGTTTGATGGAAATCTCTCCAATGAAAAAGCAAAGCTTGACTGGTTATGATGAAAGGAAGGTATAACCATTTTTTTTCTTAATCATGGGAGTTATTACATTTTGTGTTTCTCTTTTATCTTTTCTTTTCAAGTATTTGTTTAAATCCTTTGGAACTCCGACCTATTTTGGGCTACAATTTGCCCTGTTTGTGTTGTTATATGCTTTTATTTGTGGTTTAGTATGTAAATAATTTTTCTTTTCTTTCATATGCTATTCTACATCTGCTAGGCAGTGAGACCAGCCACTCAAGAGGTTGTCTATCAAGGATCAAGGGTTCAGCAGTTTTCATATACCAGACCCGTGGAAGAGCAAATCCGCAGACTGTAAGTGTCAGGGACTCAAGACACATTTGGAAGGCATCCCTGTCATTAAATGTGTATGGAGAGATTATGTGTATTGTGCAAATTCTTCCTGTAGATAGAAATAGAATTATGCAGACAGCCTTTTGTTTCATTTTTTACCACTTGGTATAAACCATATTGAATAGCTGCTGCATAATGGAGTTTTATTTTATTTTTTATCTGGCGGACCTCATTGGAAATGTTAGTCATGTCGCCATCTGAATATTCTATGGTTGGTTAGAAAAATGACACATATTGACATCCTGTTTGTGAAACTACTGCATCATTAATATATAATATAGAAAAATCTGAGTTGGATGAGACCTTATATTATGTCCGATAGACTGTCTTGGATGTAAAACCTTTTCAGTGTCTGCTGCATTTGATGGAAACACAGTTAAACTTATAGGATCATAAGACTGGAAACTAGCTCTCAATGACTAACTACCAAGAATACTGGAATATGACCTCACATTATAAAAAGTTTAATTCATGTTCCTTGTAATTAAATTTAATCTGAACGCTTTGGTGCCATATGGAGTTTCCTCCTTCTCCATTGATTCTTGACTCTGTTTATTTATAGAAAAAAGATCATTTTGATGATTAAAGTTTAGAATGAAGAATTAAAAACTTCGTTTGTTATTGTTTTAGGTTCTTTATGTATCCTGAATCTTGATCGTTGAACTGAATATAGGGAGGAAAGAGTTAACGTGGTGAAGGGATTCCTTAGGAAAATAAATGGTTAATTTTAACCCCTCTCATGTCTCATCCCCGGTTTAATCCCTACAATGCTAATCTTCAGTTACATCTTAAAACTTGGAATCTATTTGGCCCAAAAATGGATCCTTCCATAGCCTTGACTAAAACTTTGCTTATTATTGCAGATCTCTAACTATCCCACGTCCAAAGGAGGAAACCCTCTTGAGGCACTCTATTTTAGGTCCCAGTGGCCTTAATGGGCAGTGGCGGCCACCTACAAGTGATAGAGGGGTATGATGGTATTCAATATTCTGCTATCTTTAGCTATATTCCAATACCATTCTGACTTTTTTTTGTGTGGATGTAGGTCAGGTATCCAAGCTACATAGACCTGACTCCAATTGAAATACCAAGGTTATACCCTATTCTTAGTTTCTAAAGTTCCTTTGTTTTTGCTTATTTAATATTAAAAGGGAAGGGATGTTGTACGCCTTATTCAATTTAGATGGACGAACTCTACAATTAAACAATATTTGAGAATGTTGTATGCAATTATATAAGGAGGAGCTTGCTGCTTTAAATTTGTACCCAGTTGTGCCTCATTCTAGGCAGGCTATCTATGCATTTTTAATCCGTAGCTAGAAAGATTCTTTTAATCTTTGGGTTGCTTTCCATTGGGAAAACAGGTTGCAGCAGTCCTTAGAAGATGGCTGTTTGATTAAAAAAGATGACTGCAACTCAGAACAAGAAAGATCAAATCTGGAATCAATTCTTACCCTGAACAATGATTCTCAGACATGCCATGTGGAGGAATCTAGTTCCCTTATATCCTTTGAAACAATAGAAGCCCCTGCTCAAACAGATATTGTTAGACAGCCTTCGCCTCCACCTGTGCTTGCCGAAGTACAAGATTTGATCCCCACTGTGTCACCTCTTGTTGCAGAGGCAGCATGTAAGACAGAGACTCCCTCACCGGATGGTTTTGTTCGTGCTGAAGCTCCCTTGCAATTGCACATTGTGAGCAATAATGTTTTTGCTACTCAAATTTTCACTACATTTCTCCTTTTATTTTACCACTTTTACGGAAGAGATAGGTGATCTTCATGAGGATGCAGGCGGGCATTACATGCATTCTTTAATGAATAGTTATTTTCTCTAGAACTTATATTTAAAAGTGTACCCTGCTACAGTAGTGTACAGACCCGGGTTTGCTTCCCAGCTGGTGCAATTCTATGTCGATCTTAAAAAAATAAAGGTGACAAAATGATGATGTTTTATCCTAATTCCCTAACAGTTATTTCTTTTTGCAGTCAACCACTATGATGGAGAATTTTATGAGGCTCGCTAAGTCAAATACTGACAAGAATTTAGAGACTTGCGGTGTCCTTGCAGGTTCACTTGTAAGTTCTGCTAACTTGACACAACCTCTTTAGTCCAACAACTGTACGCTATTAACCTTATTTATGAAGTAGTCATGTTATCCTTCTATTCAAATACTTGTGTTCTGCAGAAAAACAGGAAGTTCTATGTTACTGCTCTCATCATCCCAAAGCAGGAATCAACATCAGATTCTGTATGGACTATTTCATTATAATTTTTTGGGCTATTTTGTACTATTCTCATTTCTCAGACATCCATAACCGTTATACTCTATATCTTTTCTTCATGAGCAGTGTCAGACAACAAACGAAGAGGAAATATTTGAAGTTCAGGATAAGCAATCTCTTTTCCCCCTTGGGTGGATTCATGTGAGTTTTCTATTCTTCCTCTTTCTTCACTTCTTACTGAGATAACCATAACGCCATTTGAGTTTCCACTTTTTGTTGATCATGCAATATACCATATTTATCTGAGTTTTTACCGACCTTCTTTAGGATGTCCCACAAAGTTCACAGCTAGATAGTGTTGTATAATTTTTTCTGATGATGGTCTTATTCTGCCCTTTCTTTTTATGGTTATTGTGTGTAGAACCTTTGCTTCTTATTTTTTGGAGTTTGCACTCCCTTCATTCACTTGAATCTTAATTTTCTACTTTATGTAGGCATGTGCTCTAAATTACTCCCCCAAGATATTCATTATGTAGGTCAGAAAGTATCTGGGAATCCTGGCTCATACTTGTCATTCTTCTTTGCTAGATTCTTGTTATGAATGTTACTTCTTAATACTGAATAGTCAAAAGTTTCTTTGAGGAAGTAGAATGAATTGCAGAAACATGTTGTTGATCCTTTTACAATAGCTGGAGCCCTGAATTAAATCATCTAGGATGAAAAACTCTTCCTTGTAGAAGAGCAGCAGTCCGCAGTTATGTCTGAAATTTGAAATTGTAGGGTATTTCAAAGCTACTGACTACTAAAACTTGAAGAACCTATATTCCTCATCTTCTTGTGCAGAGGCGGAAAGAAGGAAAAGAAAAGGGAAGTACCATATGAGACACCTAATAATTTGATCAGAGTTAGCCTTTGGTTTTACTCATAGAAAATATAAATTCTCAATCTGAAAATTTAAGAGTTAAATGAGCAAGTGGACTTGTTTTGCTTTTGTGTATAAATCAGATAATTTTGTATTTATCTCCTATTTCCTATTTTCATCTAGAACAAAGAATAACAAAAGATGATGTCATGTGAACTTAACCTTAAGGCCAAGAAAAAGAATTTAAGAACTGCAAAATTTTAATATTCTTGTGATGTTTGCAAAGTTCAGTTACTCATATTATTATGAGAAATTTTTTCCGTTAGTTGACCTTTTTGCTGAGCTGTTGATAAATTCTTCATTGCCAGACGCATCCTACACAATCTTGTTTCATGTCATCGATTGATCTGCACACCCATTATTCATATCAGGTGTGTTCATCTTCCATTAATATATCTTCTGCTCCTAGTCTGCTCGCATGTATTTTTATAGGCCATCATCTCGAATAATGTAATAACTTATGCTAGTCTGAAGGTGAAAAAATAAAGAGAAGAAAATGGCAATGGAGGAAACAAAGTGGGGAGAAAGAAAGTGGATGGAGAAATTATAAGGAAGGGCAAAAAGCAGGGATGCAAATGGAATGAAAGAAAATTATAAGGAACAAAACACTGCATAATGCTGTTTCATCATCTTAAAAAACCAATTTTCCCTCCATTTTTTTTCCCATTTATGGAGAGATCAGTTCTTGTGGCCCCAATTTCAAAATTTTCTCTCTAAAATCATTCCTCTCATTTTCCTCTTGGTTTCCAGATAGGAAAACTTATTTCCAGTTTATTTAATTATTTTCTTAAAGCTTTATGCAAATGCTTGCTTCTTCAGATTATGCTACCAGAATCTGTTGCAATAGTCATGGCCCCAAAGGATAGTTCAAGGTAAGCTCAGATCTCCTAGACTTGCCCCCCTTGCCTTTCTTTGCACCCAATGAAAAGGGAGAACTTCTCAAATTCAAGTGGTGAATAATTAAAGATGATTTCTTGTTCATTTACATGTACAGAAACCATGGCATTTTCCGGTTAACAACCCCTGGTGGCATGTCGGTCATTAGGCAATGCCAGCAACGTGGCTTTCATCCTCATAATCAGCCTTCAGATGGTGGTCCCATTTACAATACGTGTACAGATGTTTACATGAACCCAAATCAAAAATTTGATGTCATTGATCTTCGGTGATTACCTCCACTATTTTTAGAGTGATTTGTACTATTGGAATTGTTCATATACTATGCCTAAGTTTTACAAATTGACAATTAAAATCAGCCATCCTAAAGCATTGACGCTTGTGATTGTACAAAGAGAAAGGAAAACCGTGCTTGTCGGCTGTATCTTGTTTGCTTGTGTATTTCTACGTCAAATTTTCGTGGTTTTCATGTGAAAGTGGACCGTCTTTGAAGCCTATTACTCTTTTCTACCTCTATTAGTCACTTTCTGAAAATTGAAGCATTTACACATGAATGATCTGTTACTACAACCACAACCAAGCCCACACCATTTTGGTTAATACAGATAGAGATCATTCAGTACTAGTGCCTGGTATATATCAGGCATGGAAGACTAGGGTCTTGCTTGTATCTTTAATTGCACAATAGTAACGTTTTGGTAATGCTTATTTGAGGCAGAAGATGTGCTGAGGGGAACCCTCATGAAGTAGTGGGTGGCATGGGGTCTCATGTTGTGGCAAGAATTGAGCAGTGCAAGCAAGGACATTTTGTCATCATCGAGACTCTGTTTTTGCTTAATCCTCTTCATTGACATATTGCTCACATGACAAGTTGTCAAGACATGGTTAAATGCTGTGGTAATAATGGTTTGAGTGCGGTTGTTACTACTACTATTACTATCTATCTGTTGGGGTCCATCCCATCACCCAAGGTGAACCTAACTCCCATGCCAAACAGTTTGCACATCAAATCATGAATCCAAATCTTTCAATCAGTATGATATGTTGCTTTACACCTAAGCGTCGCTTTAAAAACTTAAAAATTTTTATGCGATTATCATTCCAAGTTAGAGGAGTGTACTTTGTAGCTTTACATTGTTGATTGCAAATTGCAATATATTGTAGTTAATGGAGTAGCAAATTATCTACCAGGTACTAGTTGAACACAAGTTGGTTCAACTAGTGACTTTTTTCAGTTTCATTTTAAAATTTCGAGATTTGATTTTGTCTTTACAAGAGACTATAGATTTATTAAAAATGAGTTACTACTAGTAGTGTAGCCTAACGAAGAACTATAATATATGCAATGCCACTAGAGCTTAATAAGCCTTGTGTCCCTATAGATGTGTTGGATTGTGGTGGTTGGTGGGTTTCTTTCATCTGATTAAAGCGAGAAACTTGCTTTTTGTGATATGCTTGGTTATTTTATGGGAAGTTCAAACTTAAGACACATGACAAACAGCACTAGTGAATAATTGCTGCAAAAATGCCATAGTTTTCTGATAAATGTTACTCCTTTTTTGCCACTATCAATTATTCTTATCTTAAAATCTAAGGAGAAGAAAAGCAAGACCTCCATAACAGGAAAATTAAAAGTCCATGATGCTAACTATTGATTACTCTGCAACATATACTTTTCCTTAGGAACAAGACAATGAAAGGTGGTGTAAGATCATTGACTGGTAACATTTTAGTTGAGACTTGTTCACCACCTAATTGTGAAATTGTTCAAATCAGAGATGATGAAGAAAAAACTGAATTTCTGTTTACGTTGACTGCTAACAACTAAATTAATTTCCTCTTTATTCTATTTCAAATTAAAGACGAGATCCCAAAGGCCGAAAGTCTACCCAGAAAAAGACAGCTTACATTTTTCCCTCCATTTCAACAAGAAATTGATTGCAATTTGAAGTCTGATATTCGTCTAATTAAAAACTTTTACCAATAACTTTCTCATTCTCAAACTTTATTCTTTACAGCCTCCAAAATTTGTCACAGAAAAACATTTTTCTTCTACAGCGTCATGTGCTATGTCTTCCTTCCTTTTTTGTTTCTATTCTCCAACAATAATAGACAAAAGCTTTCTTCTGCTTCATTTTCCAGAGAAGAACATCCAATTCATTCTTTCTGATCTTAGGATTTATTTAGAATCTCTTGATTCCTAGAAACTAAGAGTAAGGTAAAAGCTGCTGACTGCTCTTCTTTTTTGTGTCCTGTATCCCCAGGAATTAATTTCTTTCCCTGTTCGCCCCTCTCCTTTTTGACTTCTAAATCCAAATCCAAAGCATCTCCTTAATTTCAAACCTTCAAGTTTTCTTCTTTTCCAGTTTATTTAATCTTTTTTGCCTTGTTTGCATGACATCACATTCATGAATCTTGAAATTCTTCTCGACTCATTTTAAAGTGTTCTGTTTTTCTTGCATTCACTTTTTCTTCTTGTTCTATGTAGCAGAAGCTGAAGTTATGTGCTCAGAAACAAGCCCTCCTAGACTATCTTTCTCCAATTATCTTTGTGAACCACATATTTTCCCAATCAAACATAATGATTCAAGGAGAGACACATTGCTTCTTGGGTCGAATTCTGATTTTGAGTTCAGCATTTGCAGCAGCCTTGAGCATCAATCATCTTCAGCAGATGAGCTTTTCTCTAATGGTGTAATCCTCCCTATTCAGAGTATTCATGAAAGAAATGTTACTCTGACTCAAACCCATAACTGTCAACCTCCTCTTCCTTCACTTCCTCCTCGTCCTTGTTCCTCTAGCATTGACAAAATGAAGAAAGAGAGGATTAAAGAAGCCATGGATGTGAATTGTGGATACAGCAGAAATTCTCAATCCAAGCCTTTCTGGGGATTCAAGAGAAGTAAAAGTCTCAACTGTGATACTAAGAGAAGCTTGATTTTCTCTCTACCGCTTTTATCACGAACCAACTCTACAGGTTCAGTCCCTAATACAAAGAGACTGACATCAAAGAATGGTCACAAGAACAATCCACAAAAGCAGCCATCGCTGGCCAAGTCATCATCTTCATCTTTGAATTTGTATCCGGTACCGCAAAAGCCTCCTTTGTCAAAGAGTTATGGAGGATCTTATGCCAATGGTGTTAGAATTAGTCCTGTTTTAAATGTTCCACCTCCTTACATTTCGAAAGGCACTGCTAATCTATTTGGGTTGGGTTCATTTTTACGCAGTGGGAAAGATAAGAAGAGCAAGAAATGATTCATTCATACGCTTCATCAATCAAATTCTCAGGTTGTAGTTTCTCTCGATTATTGGCTTAAAGCACTAGACGAAAATTAGAGCTCAATTAAGAAGGACCTGATATTACTAATGATGTTGTACATAGTTCAAAAATCATGTAATGGTCATTCATGTATGTGTCACAAGCTTGGGAGACATTACAATAGGAGCCCTTCTTACATTGTTCTTCCAATTTTGTCCTGTTTTCTGATGCCTCTTAAAATTATAACCTTTCTGCTATGGTCTTTGTTTATGTGATTAGTACTGGTTTCTCTATGAGAAAGGCCTACCATTCAATTAACATTTTGTCTTTAATTGTAAGATTAGGACAACAAAGGGTGTTATTTTTATTGGGTTGCTTTGGAAAAACAAATCTTTCATAAAGCCTTCACTTTTACAGAATCTGTTGTCCAATACCCTACATTGTATTATCTGTGCGTTTATCTATTTGGACATGGTTGATGCCTTTTTCCTACATTGTATACTCAAAAATATAATTGCATGTTCTGATGTCAATACTAAAAGCCTCAAATTTACATTTAAAATACTAAAATTTATAGGGCTGTACAAAAATCATTGTGGTCCAAATAACTGCTCTAAAATTTCCAATCCCCCCAACCTAGCGAGTAGCCAGTAATTAGTACATAGTTTGAGATTTTAAAACAGAACTTGGGCTGTCCCAAACAACACTCATACAACTTGTCCTCAAGAAATTGGGGGTAGCAATCAAGGGATGAATTGGATATGCTACTCAACTAATAACTGTTTGCCATTGCTGGGCAGCACTTGCATCTGCAAATACTGGACTCCCGAAAGGACCTCAAATTCCATTCACATTGCCATTACAATCATGTTGAGCTGTTTGCCATCACTGGCCAGTTTGTCTATGATGCATTTGCACAATAAATCTTGCATTTAGAGCTAATTGAAATTAAATTATACCTTCTTGCTCCTTTTTGGAGGCTTGGTAATGATGTTGAACAATGATTAATAACAGGGCATATTCACAGATAAATATTTATTTTGAAGCCAGTTAGTGTAACAGAATAACCATCAGTAAAGTGGTTGTCAGATATATCACGTGGTTATTCTAATTAGTAATATTTTTGAAGTGATACCCTTGTACAAACAGAGCTTGCCTTTCGGAATTTTTTCCATTTAGTATGGTCAGACAAACCCCACATATGAGAATTGACCATAGAGCAACTAGTTGCCTAATTAAAATCACAACTGCCAGATACCATGTTATTTGGAAATTGGAATAGCCACTATCTCTAACTACTCCTTAGAAACCTGTTTTCACATGCTCATCGCAAACTGAGACAACTATACGTCGTGATACCTTTGGCATATCAGATTCAAACTACAACATTTTTTACCTTTCTGACAATTCTGTAATCCTGACCAAGAACTTCGCTCATAATCATACACGGTCTTCTTGTCTTCTTGTATATCTCTTGTGGAGACTACCCAATTGTGTTTCTTAATCTTAACAGCTTCATAAGAAAAGAAAGTTCATACCTCTAGAGTCCCGAAGCACTGCATTTAAACAACAATGCCACTTTTATGCACTCTTCAAATCTATAAAGCTACAATTTTTAGAACTTCCAATCTCAATTACAGACTGCGCAGATAACAAGTTGAGCAAAAATAAAGTATGAATTTATCATCACAGCTTCTTCCTTTTTCTATTTGCATATGCTTCTGATGCTATATGAACGGTTGAGTAGGACCAGATACAGACCACATCATCAGCTTGACAGCTTAGCATTTCATTTTTGTTCTAAGCTTCAAGCCATTGATTGAGATTTAAATATGCAGTACTGCAGAATTAGTATCTATGCCAAAACTGTAAAGAATAAATATAATCACAATAGAAACAAAGCTTTCAAGAATCATCAGAGAAATATAATCGGTGCTAAAAGCATAAGAATGATAGTACTGAGGAGCCTGTAATAAGCAGTCATAGACGTCTACTATCACCATTATGAGAAGTAATGGAGTTGCCAATGATCTTAGTTTTTCAATCAGGCAACTTCTCTTGATTGCTTGTCTAACCACCTAAGCCCATTTAGAATGCATGCATATTCTCGTGCAATTTCATTTGGAGGTATACACAGCACACAGAGACTTGTTGAAATTCTCTTCAAAATCAGATCAAGAAAACATATGCGAAATTTCACAGTGATAATTGACTACATACAAATTTTCCATTTTTTCCGTTATTCCTTTTAAGCAAAAAGCCAACTGACATGTTATGTTTGATGCTGCTCGTATCTGATTTTTAAACATTGCAAGCATTTCCAGAAGGATTCCTAAATGCATAATAAATTCTTCACACCAGCAATAGACCTCAGCAATTTATTTCTCTTGGATGCCTATAACAAGTGAGTTTATACAGTGAGGAGAGACCTCATAATTTTCACTTTGAGCTAATACAATAAATGGAAGATCTTGTGATTGTTCAGGCTAGAATCAATTTTGAGACAGCATTCTACATTCATTTTGCCAACTTGATAATAAACCTGAAGAGGAAGATTATATGACATTCTTTTTCTCTTTTCTTTTTGTCTCGCAAAAATACTCAACTGTATGTGGGGATAATGTGGTAAAGATCCTTCACTAAATAATCAAGGCTGAACGTGCAATTTAACAGCAAGAATAAAACAACTACAACCCGCAGATATGCAGTATTTACTTTGACTTAACTGCAACTGGTGAAGTGAATACAGAAGGGAAAAAAGAAGAGGATTAAATCTATTCTCCAGCAACTCTTCAGATTCTGGGTGCAGAGGAAGTTATAAAGCAAACATTCAACCATATTTCTAGTTCTAGCAACAAATTGGAGGATGCCAATTAAGTATAGGCAGATTATAATACCACTGCTTAAACTAGTGCAGGGTAGTTTGATGTGATGCCTTCCTAGTACTTCATTTATTTTCAAATGTTCCAACATGGGATTGAAATCCAAAAACTAATGTTAATTTAACTTGTGTGACAGCAGTACCTTTAATAAGCATAAATTAAAGCACAACATGCCCCTTCTCCAATCTACAAAACAAACCACACTATCATACTATTTCAGATGAGCAATAACTTGGATCAGACAGTTCACTAGCAGCGAACTAGGCTCTTTGTATGGACATTGGGCAGAGTCCAAAGATTGAGAGTGGCAATAAAAACATGGCACCATTTATTAGACCAAAACCAGATTATGAAATTGAAGATTATTAGGAAACCGTGAAGTATTTATGAAGTTAGTCAACTGCATTAGCATCTCAAAGTAACAACACAGAAGGTCGAAATTCCAACTTTGTTTAATTGACTTCCCAATTTACATAGACTCTTGTTATTAGTAACCTTAAGTATTTCACAATTCAAAAGAAAAGCACGCCATTTGAGAATTCAAGAACCCAACCATGGATTTTTTTTAGCTCCTGCAGAAGCATTTGTCAGAAGTTATAGTTAGTAATCTATTTGAAATGTACAACATGAAAATATAGTTAGAGAAAAGCAAAGGAAACGAGAAATACAGAAATTGATTGTTACCTTCCTTATTCAGGAACATCAGGCACTTCGTACAATTCTGGTGTGACATCTGTGAGCCACAACCCCGGGAAAAGTGACTGCAAAATTGAACAAAAATAAAAGTTAGAAAGAAAGATGAAAATTAAGCCGAGAAAAATTATTTATTGCAAAGAAGCTGGAAAATGACCCCGCCATTTCGCATATGATAAAACAAATGAACTAAAAGCCAACAATGAACACAAATTCAGTCTTTGGAAACTAGACCAAATTCCCGTTCAAGACTTAACTGAGAAGAATTCTGCATCTCTAATCAGCGGAAAGAGTGATTCATCTTTCACATTTTCTCAGCAAACAAGCAAGACGATCAGAAGTAAAACAAGATATCATCTTACATCTAGTTGCCTTTGCACAATCTTAGGCCTCTTCTTGGGCCTCCTTGGAGGCCTCGTTCCAACCATCGCTGCGAAATCCTCCTCAACCTCCTCCTTCGACAGTGAAATTGAAAACCTAGCCCTCTCATTCTTCTCCATATTTACCGGATGACCCTTCTGCAGCACAGCCTCACAGCCCTTTATCGGAGAAGAACCCAAATCACACTTCTTCGCTTCATCCTGGGGAGCCTTACAAGCAGCTCTTCTGGTCCTCAAGTTCCAAGGCTTCGCATTCGCTGCCGTCTCATACTGACCACCTCCTTCATCTAGAATTGAAACGTTAAGCTTCTTCTCCGCCACTCTAAGATCGACCATGAGCTTCTCACGAACCTCCTTGACGTCATTGTCAAAATCCTTCTGGGTATTGGATTTACGCTTCGAATTGTGAGATGGGTTCTGCGAGGAAGTGTTGGAAGTTCGACTTTTGATTTGTTTGGCTTGAAATTGGTCCAGTTTCGATTGCAAAAGCGACGATCGGCGATGAAGTGAAGATGGGTAGGTAGGGTCTGAAGGGACTTTGAGACACCTAAGAAATAGTTGGTTGCCCCATTTCAAGCATGGCAAGGAGAAGTTGTGCAGTGACTTTGATCCTTCTGGTTCCATAGTCATGAGATTCCCACCACTCTACCTTTGTCCTCTCTGTTTTCTTTGTCTGTGCAAAGCCGAGCTCAGCTTTCGTGAAACTCCTTTTCTTAGTTCCTTGTCTGAACGAGCGAATTCCTTGATGGGTCTGAAATTGGCCGGGAAGGTTACATGTGCAACGATGAATGTATATGAGACACAGAAAGAGAGAGAGAGGGGGGCACAAAACGGTTTTACCGAATATTGCTAAATACACACCTCTCCCCCACAACGTTCTCGTACAAAGGACACTTCATATTTTTTTAATCTCCTCAGTCCTCCCGAAACTTCTAACTCATATCATACTATATTAATTACTAATTTTTCACGTCATTATTTTTATATTATATCATATATTATTTTTTCTAGCTTTGTATCCTCTAAGCCTTCTTTAATATATTTTTTCTTTTATTTTTTCAAACCACTGGAAATTGAGAAAAACTTAAAATTTTGATAATTTTTATCCTAATTTTTCTTAACTTTTGAATTGCTTATTTGGTTGAAGAAAAATTTAAGATATAAAAGAGAAAAAAAGTTGTTATTTCTTGTAAATTTTTAGTACATTCGTTTCACTGACTTTTCAATAAAAAAAAAAAAAGCTAAATTAATTTTATCTTATAAATTCTTTTTATTCTCAACTTTTTATATCAAAAAATTAGTTTGTTTTTTATGTTTGCTTATTTTTTTTATATTTTAATGCTAATTTTTATGAATTTATTTGCATTGAAAACTATAAGAGATATATAAGAGTGGAAAAATAAAATGTAGACAAAATATTAAAAACAAAAATATAAAAAAAATAAAAATCATTTTGAAAAAAAGTTCTAAATCTTTTATTATAATTAAGTGTACTCTATCATAATTAATTTAAGAAAAATGAGATAAATTAATTGATTAATATATTTAAAATTATTTAGAATATTTAATTAAATAAGAATAAGATGTGACATTTATGTGAAAAAGTTGTGTGTGTGTGTGTGTATATTTTTGGTATAAAAAGTATTTTAGACATTTATAAAATTATAATGCAAAAATAATATGGACTAAACTTAAAAATATTAATTGATGTCAAAGTCACATTATTTTTTAATTATTGATTGTAACCGTGGCCCTTCTAAAAAAGCCAAATGCAGTGAAGCCCCTTCTCAAGAAAAATGTAGTGTTTGTGATAAAAAGAGACTAGGTGTTGTTTGATCTCTGATTTTAAGAAAAAGAAAATTCAATGAGGCTAGGTGATCGGCCCAATAGGCTAGGCTAGGCTAGGTGTGAAATAAAATTTTCATCCCACTAAATAAAATAAATTTTTCATTGGGCATATAAGGAGCCAAAATTTGGACCTCCTGCTGTCTATATAATGAAGTCTTGTCCCTCTACAGATACAAGCTTTATTGGGTCGAATCATTAGCAATTTGGGAGAAAGATATTTTGGGTCGGACACCAAAATTATGGTGTAAAGCTAATCCAAATATGATGATGTGCGCTACGAGGAATATTTAGTGAGTGTAATAAGAAGAGAATTGGGCAGCTGATACGAATTTTGACATAAACAGGTGAACCCCACATGGGATCCACCCGGTCTTTTATGGAGGAATTTTTCTCACGAACAATTAAAGGATGTTAAATGAAAGGAAATTACTATTCATTCAAAAATCCATTCCCCCCAGAAAGAGTGCGAGTTGGAATATACCATACACTGGCATTTCAATGCTGTCTTGCTTCAATCTCTGGCTCAATGCTAGAGTATAGATCTTCAATCTCTAGAAGACGACTTGTAACTAGGGATATGATGTAGTCCATTTTGTATCAGATGAAACGAAAACCAAATTCCTGGTTGGGGTTGGGGAGAAATTGAATTGGCTATACAAGTATTTACAAACAATGTCTACAAAAGAAACCTCGCACTAAGAGCAATGAGGATTTGTTGTTTCACTCTTGATCACCCGGGTATTGTATGAGCCACAAAATCCACACTTGTGATATAACCAGTGAAAACTTGCAGTGCCTTTCCGATCACAGTCATTGCAGAGTATATCCTGCATTGCCAGTCAACATAACTTCTAGTCAGGGAAATAATCAGAGTTACACAACAGAAATGCTCGTTAAGCCACTTTCAGAAGCTCTCTACTTCCTTTCTTCTATCCCTTTGTTAGTTCCTTTTTTCTTAGTACTTACTTTGTTTAAAATTATTCTCTCAATAATGCAATATTTGTCAGTACTTTAAATTTTTTAATAATGTATTGCAGCTTACCATGTATCAGGTCCTCTAATCACATCACGTATCAGATTCCATGGAAAGAATTATATACCTTATTTTCCCCTTATTTGGTAGATGAATTTTCTATCAGATTACGCTGAGGTACCCTTTTCATGTTTGTGGAACTTTTGCAGTGCATAAGAAATGAAATTCACTGTATAGAAGAAAAAAACAATCTGCAACAATTCAAATACCAATTTTTCTAAATCGTGCAACCTTCCTTACTTGATGCATCTAAACAAGCATAGTATTTCAGCTTGAACATGAGTTCTGCGAATCAAATAAATCTCTTAGTCACTCACAGTTTCAGGGCAATTCCCTTTATTCTGGTTGCTATTATTTTCCTCGAAGATCCAATAATCTATTTCAATGGTGGCCAAATCCAAGAGAGGAGATCGAGATTTTATTCAAGGAACACGTATCTTTTACATAAATCAAAAGCCAGTAAAATATACGAGTTGCAAAAGAAGATGTGGACATGATTTACCTGACAACGATCTCTGTATTCCTCAGGAAGCTCCTCAGCAGCCAACAATGCATCAAGCATACCAAAGTAAACCTGAGTCGGTAGAGAAACAATTAGGTTATATGTTTCTGGTATCCATTTACATTTAAATTACAAAGTATCACTAGGAAAAAAATAAAATCTACTGACAAAAAGGCTGTACCTAGTGGCTTAACAACCATACTGCATTACCATATAAAGACTCCCAACAAAATCACAAGAAAATGGTTGACAAAATGCACTCTCAAAAAACTCAGAGGACAAATGAAAGAACAATGAAATTAGTAACAATATGTCATTTGTTGTTAGTTGTTACTATATTTTCCTCAGCTCAAAGGAGGCTTGCAAAGGCTCACTAGCAACTCGAGCTTGCTTACCTCCATCTTGCCTCATCCAAGACTTCAACTAAAAGGTACTTTTGAAAAATCCAGGCCACCAATTTCCATATTATCTGGAAAGAAATCCATAAAACTTAGTGTTTGTAGATGAAACAGACTAACATAGTGGGCTCATCATATATCTCAACATTCTGTATGGGTTATTGAAAGAGTGCAGCCCTTTATAGAGGAGAAACTCCACTCCTCAACTTTTTCTTTCCTTATTTATGACATACATACATCTAGTGGAGTTTATGATGTAATCTCACCATCCATACTTACCTTAAATGGGGATGTATCATCAGAGCCAAATAGCAGTTTTCTAAGTGATGCAGAACTTCAGGTTTTCTTAAAAAGACGAAATAGAAACAAATACAAGCATTCAAATGCATGCAACCAAACAAGTATGTGAACTGTTCTCTGAAAATTTTTCTTAAACAAGCTTGACAATAGAGAACATCAAAAAGATATTTTCTGTCTTAGTTCCAAGAATTCAGTTAAGAGAAAATAAATCTATTTAAGTTACTACTTATCTTCTAATGTGTTCAGAAAGTCATAAAACTCAGTTGAAACAATCATATACTCATATATATTGTCCTTACATTTTCAACAGCTTAGTGTTGAGTCTGTATGTAGTAGTTCCAAGAGAAAGCGGCTATTTCTAAGGTTTTTGCAGTCTTTCCATGTATCTGTTCACCCTCATTAGTGGCGTGTTTACTAAAGCTGGCTAACAAGCCTGACGCCTAAGCACTTCAGTCTAGTGAATCTGCTATTGGGCTCAGAGTCTACTCAATAAGATAAAACAAGCATAAATATTTCATATATAGGCAGCTCATGAAGGGTTCAACTCACTCGAACCCCTACAGAGACCCACCCATAACCATGCCCCTCTACAACCACCCCCCCCCCCCCCCCCAAAGGATATCATTCAACAACAGGCCCTACCTCATCTATAGCCAAATCGTGACCCTAAAGAATATTTGGTTCAATAAGAACAGCGTATGAGTGGCTAAATTAAGAGAACCAATTCACTGTTGAAAAGAGAAATAGGAGCTTTTGTCAATATAATTTTCTGTCTTTTTCTTCAGCCTTGTTTATGTTGCCTTCATTGTTTCTCCACCAAAAACAAGTCTTAATCCCAAATCATTGGGGTCGGCTACGTGTATTTTCACAAAACTAGTTGGTATGCGCCACATGAATTCTTTTCCTTCATTCATTCATGTCAATGGCTAAGTTATCTTTTAAACCTTAACACTCATGTCTTTCCTCACCACCTCTACCCTATATTTATAACATATTTTATCGCCAAATTCAATACCATTTCAAGGATAGCATAGATAGTAACAAACAGAGAAGATTAGTTGGGCTCTAAACATCAAGAATTTCTCTTACCGCCATATCTCCTAATGATTTGCAGCAAATTGGACAAGTGTAGTGACTGCAAGTATATGCCTGAACAAAAGAAAGGTAGGATTGAATACAAACACTTCTTTCATAATAATTTTCAGAAAAGCAAATAAAAATATACAGAACTTTATCCCAAATAAAAAGAAAAGGAGAAGATAGGCTCAAAAATAGACCTGGAAGCAAGCCGAATGCATGTAATGCCCACAAGGTAGAGGTCTTACTGTTGCACTTGATGTAAATAAGAAGTCACAGCAAATTGGGCAGTTCATCTCTAGACCTTTCTCCAAGCACTTGTGGTAGTCAGACTTTATTCCCAAACAACAATTGCATGTCATACAATGAAAATAATCAATTCCTAGCCCCCTCCCAACACGGCATAAATTGCAAAATGGGCAATGATATACATTCCTGAAAAAGAATAATTAAAAGTTAATTTACAAGAGGTGGCAGAAAAGAGAGGATAAAAAAATTACAGATAATCATATTAAACAAGAGAATCAGAAGCATTCTTTTTATTTCGTATATCAACTAATTCACCTCCAAATTAATGGAAAACAAACCAAAACCAACACAAGATGTTAAGCATTAAAATTTAAGGCATCTAAAAAATCCAAGTAAGAACCCATATAGAAGAATGGAGGCTGAATAGATGCTAGAGAATAAAGAATAAAGATGACATCTCTTCAACCCCTTCCTTGTTCACTCTATGCCTTGAAAGATAAGACTATTTGGTTCAGACCACACAGTCCACATTAAACAACCAGGAACAGCCTTCCATGGTACTTGGTTTCTTTACTCATCTTCCGATTCTAACTTATCATATGACACCACCATGGAACCACCAGTGAGAAAGAGAAGGGAAATAGGCAATTACAAAAGGCACACAAGTCTGTATGTTCCCCAATTGCCCTTCCATGCTCTTTCAAGAGCTTTTCCCAGAGTATATTTCTCCAAAATCTTCAACTGAATGAATCAGGGGTGATACTTCAACTCATTCATCTTCTAATACTACTACTTATATGATGGCCAGCAACAAGATTCTAAACAATGAGTAACGAAACAGGACTACAATTGCTTACTATCATGGACCAGTGGATCCAATACTTGCTTTGTGGAAAACCATTAGACCAAGAGATGTAAAACTTAAACTGTTCTAAGTTCACAAAAAGTTCTGTCAGCTTCAAGAGCAAGAAGGTATGAAAAATAACAACAGTGTAACAAGGGGCAAGAAAAAGCTCAATAAAAAATACGAAAAAAAGACAGGAACCAATGGGGAATAAGATTCAGAGAAAGGAGTAAACATCTGTTTTCATATCAAAAGTTTGAATTCTCAAGTAAGAACTCATGTACCTTTCATCATCAAAAAATTTGCAAATATTGCAGTAGTACTTGGCCATTGAAAGCCCGTTGCATGAAGGTGTCATGCATACAGGCCCAACAGGTTGAATATTCAAGCAGCTCATACACAACATCTCCAATGTTGCTTTCCTGCAATGATCAAGCAAATTGTCAGAGGCAGAACCCAAATTAATATATAAGGAACACTAGAAGACATTACCTATCCATTGAGTGATCGCTCACATTGTCATGGCAAAATCTACATGTAAACAACTTGCCACAACAAGCAGCTCGGAGTTTGCAGTTTCTTTTATAGTGCTCACACCCAAATACTTGTTTCTCTGAATCTCGAAATGATGGTGACCGTCCTTCCACCTCTTCACTATTAGAGGCTTCCCCAGCTATAGCTTTAGGTAACTTCTGCTGTGCAGCAATCCAGCGACTACAATACAAAAGTTACTGATTAAATGTGGAGGAGACATCACCATTTGGAATTAAACATGAAATATGCTAGATAACTATGTCATTACTAGGTAAAACAAACAAAGAAAAATCAATGAGATGATGGTCACGATAACCAACCTAGTCATAAGATTCTGCACAAGGTATGCCTTTCGCCTTGGGTCAAGAGTTGAATCCCGATAAACTTTTCTGATCTCTGACTCAAGCTCATTCTGATTCATTCGGAATATATCCTTCCAACCTGGCTTGAACATCTGATCATTCAGGTTTAAGCTTTCTTGATATTCAGAGCCTAGGTAAAAGAACAAGGTATTAAGTTCAAAACATCCACCCAACAAAATTTCACAAATCATCAATACGGTTTCCAGTTATATGATGACCTACAAAAGAAACTACACATAATGGTCCATAAGCATGAAAAACTAAAAGTGCAATAGAAACCTCTTTGAGTAATGCCATGCTCAAATGTTTCATTCTGTGATGTAGAAACTGGATTTTCTTTCCAGCACTCATTAAGCCATTCATTGAACATTGTATTTTTCGTTGCCTGCTTCCATGTGTCCATCAATTTGTTCTGTTCATCTTGAGTAAGTGCAGAAGTTACCCACGGTAACATTGATTGAAGCACTTCAGCACCTGTTGTCCCAATTATGTGGGCCACTATCTTATCTTGCTCTTCCACAGTGAAATGTCTTCCAAACAATGGCCAAAGCTCAAGTTCTTCTCTGAAAATATGCTGATCCAATGTTACTCTTACGGATTTGCACATCCCTTGAAGCTTAGTGGCTAATTCGTTGTATTTTCTAATACCATTACTACCAGTGGTAGCAGAAATTCCAACATTACTTTCATGTATATCCTCTGACATGTGGGCCATCTGCAGGCTTTCGTGAAGGACCGTAAGCTCAGAAAGAACACATGAAATATCTTCAAATAATTGTTCTTCCTGCTTATGGTCCAGCATATATGAATGACTCACATTATGAAGTGCCTCTTTAGATTCCAAAGCTGGGAAAACTATATCATCCTCAGCATTGCTATGAGCTCTGTACAGACCCCACAATAGGCGAAATCTTCCAGAGAACTGCCGAAGAAAAGTCTCATCACAATCACTCAGCTTTCCAGATTCAACATCTAAATATTCCAAGTCTTTGCGTATAGCTTTGTGAAATTTAAATATGGTATCTATTGGTCGTGCTGCAAACCCAAGATCAGAGGCGCTGTTATCTGTTTCCCATATGAAAAGGCTGGAATTAAGAGATGGGGCAGAAGAGCTGAAAGACAAGGATCGCAGAGACTTTGCAGTAGAAAGAGAACTCAAGCCCAGATTATTACTATTTACTCCTAAGCCTGGGACACAGCAAGACTGCGCACCACAACATTGTTCCTGGGTATTTACAATCTCTGAAGGACCAGGGATATCACTATTCTTGCACAACTCTGACACATTTCTCTTGGCTGGCCTATTGATGTCAGTTGATTGAACTGATACTGAGCAATCTCTAGCAGATGCAGCAGAACACGCACATGGTGAGCAAACAAAATTTTCTTCAATATCAGTGAGTCTTTGAGCAGGACAACAACCCATTCCATTTGAAGACAAACATAAACCATCATTACGAGCCTTGCAAGCCCAACCAGAAAAGAGTGTAATCAGAGCAGTATCTGTTTCTGGAGCTGGAACACAATGGTAGAATGTGAGATATAAATTGCAGAAAAGTAAGCTTTTAAATATCATCTTTTAACTAGTTACAAAACTGGGATGCACATATAACCTGCCAATTGCATGTTTTTCAGAAACATCTTCGCTTCATCTTCAGTCAATGACCCAATGAGCCATGGCAAGACACGCTCAATCAATTTCAAAGGCATCATGCACAAGCTCTGATACAGAAGCTCACGTTGCCTTTTGAAGCTGAAGTGCTTTCGAGCAAGTGGAAGAACCTATACAGAAAGGAAATTGATCAGACAATTGAAGGAATAAATTGGTGCCGCAGCTTTCTTGTTATGCAACAATAGCTTAATTATAGAATAAACAGCTGCAGAGCTTCTGATATCATATTCACTTATATTGATGTGGAAAGAAATGATAAAAAGATTTCTCAGTATCTATCAAACTCCCACAATCTATATGTTACTTTCATGCATTTATTATTTATCACACTCAATTTCAACTAAACCACCAAAGTTGATAATTGTATCCCAGAGTAACTTCATTTTCTACACAAATTTCCACCAGCTACCCAGCCAAACCCAGAAAAAAGCATTGCATCTCAACAAGGAAAGCTTACTTGAACCTCCTCATTGTGGAAGTGCCTCTTTATGGTTTCCATTGTATGATCAGCATGTGAACACAACTTGGTATAAAATTCAGCTTCTGAATTTGAGGTTGCTCCTTCACTTTGAATACCTTCAATCAAACACCTGAACTCATTGAATTGACTCTCTTCTTCAGCATGCTCCTGGTGGAAAGAAAATTGTCCATCTACTGCAGGAAATATGACCTTGTCCTCTGCAATACTGCATGTATAGAAGATTACTTACTCAAGATGAGAAAGTGAGTAAAAAGGAATGGTACTGAGTTGGCGCCAAATGAGAGGGAGAGGGAGAGAGAAAGAGGGGAACGAGAAGAAGGAAGTTAAATCAGAAAACCCACATTCATATATGATAAAACAACAATAAGATGATACCTGTGAAAGATGCAAACTTCGGCAATAAATTGCAGCCTTTCATTGAAGGTTGATAGATTAGTAAAATCTCCAGAAATTTGTATCTTTCTGGCCTCTATTGCTATCTCACCTAATTCTCCTTCGATAGCATTATGCCACAGCAATATCTCATTAATAGGATGCATCCCAGTTGTGTCAGACTCATCAGCATTTGACTCAAGATATTTCCGTTTGCCAGTAGTGGTAGACTCGCATGCACAGTTTGCTTTCTTCATTTGATGAGTTAATGAGTTAGGACTACATTGGACCTGAGAATGATCTATACAATTTTCAACTGCATTAGCACCGCTTTTCCCTTTCAACCAGGTGAAAATAACCTTCAATAATCAACAAAGCACGACATTTAATCAGTACATAAACTTGGCATATCAAATGCAAATAAATTTAGTGCCACACAAAAGGGGGAAATAATAAAAGAAAAGGAGAAAAGATAACAATTAATGCCTTAAAGAAATACTGAAAAACATACCTTTTGAAGAAGCTTTTCCTCTGGCACTATCTTGTTTAAGCACTTCCGAAGATCTTGAGATTCATCAGTTGAGATAGACGTTGAAAGCCATGGAAGAAACTCTGCCATCATATTCACGGGAATACTGCACAAGAACTGCCAAACCAAAGATGCCTGCTCTTCAAGAGAGAACTTCTCCACAAGCAATGGAAATACCTAAGATTAGAAAAGAGAACAAGAATCAGACGCTTCTATTGTAGTTCAGATTGCAATTTCAGGAGTTGACCCAAAGGACCACATTTCATGATAATAACAGAATCCATTAAGGGACACAAAATTGACAAGAAGAAAACATGCAACACAAAGTATGCATCCTCCAACTTATTGGAACCATCAATTATGAAGTCTTTTCCCAAGTTTGATGCAAGCATCAATACATGAATTTATGGTTGTGTTGTCCTGCGAATTAGTCCCCTTCAGTCAACAGCTACAAATTACAATGTGGTCTGCCATATGAGATGCTTTTTTTTCTCTTTCCTTTAGCACATAATATGAGAAGTTACTTTAACTTGTGTTTCATGGGTGGAGTAAAGACAAGTAACATGTTGGAAAACATTAAGATTTTTGTTATAATACTTGAGGCTCCAAATAAAGCAACATCACACATAGGGATTAGGAAGCGCAATATGATGATGATTGGTTACTCTGGTTAATTATCTTTCCTGTCGCAGACCCCCTTCTTATATAACTTTACCCTGCCCCTATCGCCATCTCATTATTACCACCTTCATGCCTTCATCTATATCAACTACCACTGACTATCTAATGTGACAGTTGATCTCAAAAAGAAAACTTTCCAATAATGTAATCTAGAGATGGAAGATGGCCAAAAAATGATAATAAGCTTACGAACCGTCCAAAATGAACAGAAATGCCATGTTTCAACACGAATATGACATATTGCACACGGACAAGACAAGAGGATTAAGGAATATAAAATATTTGTATTTTTGAAAATTCTGCATCTCATTTTTATGCACTCAAGGTGGACAATGATGTCTCCTCAAGTGTATGACATGGTAATATTTTACAATGATGACACCGACCTACATGAGAACCAGAAACACAATCACAAGAAAACATTTGTAAGTAATAAAAATGTTAGAACATAAGGAGCTAAAACACAAACTATCTTAGCTCTCACATTTACAATGTTTGCTTCCAACTATTCATGCTATTACTCCTCCCTTCAGAAATTGCAAATTTCTGTGTCCATGGTGTAATTTGAGACAATTGACCATGGATGAACTTGGGCAGCACTAGAGCCAAATGGAAAAGCTTGCAATGTTTTACTATTTTGCTACTAGACAACCACCTATAAGACAAGTTGGGAATTTTTTTACAGAATTACAGAGGGACACCAACCCGATATTGCAATTCATATTCTGCTTCTGCATCTATTCTTTTACACAGGAGGTGGACCATCAGATACGAATACTAATTACTGATCTGAGTCTGTTGCTATTGTCACTCCTGAATATTCAATTAATCTCCAGGATTCTTTCCAAGACAAGGTCAAAATGAGAAAGTATTTATATACATGTATATAAAAGAAAAGGTAAGAATTCCTTACAGTAGACCAGCATAAAACACGATAAGGTAATGTGTTGTCAGTATATGTCCTGCCAAATAATTCAGGTATATAATAATAGCATCCGTTTCTTTTATTCCATATAAAGCCATCAAAGATTAGATTGAACGTTCCCAAATCTTGGAGTCATCCACAAAATTATGGAAAATTGTATCAAGGGACTAAAATGGAAAATTAAGTGGCTGAACTAAAAACGGAAAACTTAAAAAGGAAATAAAGGAAAAATTGTTCTAAAAGTTACGCATTAAATTATCATCAAAGAGAGAGAATGAGAGATGGACCAGCTGTATTGGTAGCAGCAAACAGACTATATGTTACTTTTTGCCAAACCACTGAACAAATTTGACATGTTAGAATTAATGAGGACAGCTGCAACAGAAATAAAATCTAAAAATTAACAACGTGGAAGTACTACATTTGATAACGTCATTTCAATATCTGTAAGGAAAATGATAATTTGCAATTTCGATACCTTCGAAAAATTCAAATTTAAATTTTAGTAATTGTACCTCACAGAGACACATTCTTTCCTTGTTATATCAAATCGTGGTTATCTTGTTTTTAACGGTTTATAATAAAATTGCATTTCACTCATTGATACTCCCAAATCCCAATAAATGAATACCTGTTTTTCTTCCTTAGCCATGTGCTGGCTAACTGAGGTCTGCAGAGCTCCTGTACAGGACGCTAACTCCCTTGGGAAACTTTCATAATTTTGGGGAGCAGAATTTAACACCTCGAATAGGTGATCAAAAAGATTGCTCTCACCCTTGTGTTCAAGAGAGTACGTCTGTGCTACATTCTTCACACGTATATCAAGAGCTGGAAATATTACCTGAATTTCCACAGTATACTGCCATCACAACTTTTGAATGTAACAGAAAAAGCAGGAGAAAGATAAACTGACACTAGCAGAATACTGCTTCAGGAAGCACGGGATGACCCGTGGATAATAAGTGTACATGCTTAATGATATTAAACAGTCAATGGGAGTATGGGACTATATCAAGAATCAAGAAAACGTTCCGAAAAAGACCAATCAAGTGCATATTGTGGTTGTCTAAGTTACATTTTTTATGATGATGGAAGTCATGATTTTGGTACAATAAAGAATTAGCAATAGGACCCATGATAAAAAAATTTTATTGTAGAGACATGACTAAAGGCTTTCAAGTATCAAGTACAAATGGATTGCATTTATACACTACTATCAGGTTGCAGGTAGGATCACGTCTCAGAATCTCGATATCTCAGCTTCTAGTAAAAAAAATTTACAAGTTATAACTTAGCATTCCAAGGATCAGCCTAATGTGCTTATTTGTGGCAAATTGACCAGAATCTTCAGCCAAAGAATGAACAAATACATATTTATCTAATAAATACTATAGCAAAATATATTGAATAGTTCTGTTGCTAACTTCCTCATTTGATTATTTGAGATAACCTAATTTAGCCAGTACAGTTTCCAGGAAACTATAAACAGTTTCTGTTTACAAACTTTAATGTTTACCACGGGAATGAATCTGACTTTTGGTGATAGGTGATTATTACTTGAGTTTTTTGTTGGAAAACAAATCAAACCACCATTACAAAATCATAATGAGAATAATAGTAATAGGAAAACTGATGATGGACACAAGAACCATCACCATTGTTGCTAACATTTTCAAATGTTTCTATCATGAAAGCATTTTAGTGTTTCAGATAAAGTGAGTAAACACAACTATATCATACAAAATCACCAAAGAGATAGCCTCTTTTTTCCCTTTGATACAATGAAATAGACAGTAACACTAATAGGTTAAGAAAGAGCCCATCAACTAACAAAGCTATTAATTAATGAATATACTCCAAAGGAAAAAATGAAACTCAGAAATGCTGAATTAATGGTGTAGCATTATTTTCAATTTACTTCTTTATTTTCTGGTGATATTAAGAAGAACCTGCCCAAAGTTCCAGATAATAATCTCAACTAGTTATCATGAGAAAAAGATAAAAAACATGCAATAGTTACCATGTCTCTGAGATGTATATGTCAAAACATAATTTAGCATAATATCAGATTAGTAGTTTTCAGCTGATGATTTGAAAATAATACATAGCTCACACGTCATATAAGCCTGAAAGTTAACAAGATGACCCATAAAATACAAACTACAAACAGTACTTCATACTGGAAAGTTGCAATACAGTAACCATGTTCCCAAATATGTTTAATCTATACCAATTTCCCAGACGGACTATTGAATTCAACGGAAATGAGTCCAGAATATTAAATAAAGACATTTACTGGATTCGAAAGTTGCACCTCATCTTCAGCATTGGAGTGGTGCTTATAAATCGATCTGAGGAAATGGTACCGGTCTAATAGAGGCTGAATATCGGAACAGTTGCCGGTGGCAAATGCCATGGCCAATCGGTGAAGCACATCCAGCTCATTCCGAATTGCTTTGTGAAAGAACAGGAAAATCAAAATCGGAGACTCTAATTGGGAGCACTTTAAACTACCATTGGATATCACGCATGAGGAGGAGGATGAGGTTTCGACGTTGTTCAAAGAATTGGACAGCACCGCCAGTCCTCCACCTCCGTCCATGTGCTTCAGCCCCGTTAACGGCGTTGCCATATTCTCTTATCTATCTTTGCAAACTTTCTAGGAATTTCTCGTAGTAAATTATCCTGGATAATTCTCTCTCTAGCTGTCTTTCTCGACGGAGATGAAGGCGAGGTTTGGTAATATTGAAGAAAGACCGAGAAAATGAGCTTTTATAGTTCGGTTGAAGCCACGGGGCTCGATGTGCCACGTAAGATGGTATGTAATATACGCCCGTTACCTTCGTTTGGGCACACAAGCGAAGGGCTATGTGTCACGGGAATAGCAGCAAGCGAGTTCCACATTTTGATGTTTATCACTTTATCTCGCATTTTTGCTAATACCAATTAATCCTTTGCTTAAGCTATTTTCAATTAAAAAAAAAATATAATTTTTAATGAAAGGAGTAAAATACTATTTTTAAAATTTAAAATAATTTGAAAATAATAATTTATTAATTTCTTGTACTAAAATAATTAATTATTAAAATAAAAAATTATTGTTAATCATAAAACTTGTCAAAACAATTCTAAATAAAACACATGTATTATTATTTATTTATTGATGATTATTAAATTTTTTTCATTTTCTTATAATTTAGCCTGAAAATCAAAAAGATATTCTCATTTTATTTATTAAAATTTTAAAAAAACCAAGATGGAAAGTAAAATTCTCTAATCTTACATAAAAGTAAATGTTATTATTGGTTGAATAATAATTTATAAAGCTCACAATGAGATAGGTGATAGACATGACAGTAGTTTGTATCCATAATCAGAGTATTAAATAACCAAATTGAAAATGATCCTTTTCAAAATTGAAAATAAATCATATTTAATCTGAAAAGGGGTAGAGTATTTAAGATATATCACTTACAATTTTATTTTACTTATATTTTACATAGTTTTATGTTATATGTGTATTAATTTAATTTGGGCATCACAAATCATGATTTCAAATAAACGACACACATAAACTAAAACATATAAATATTTTATTTAATCAGAATCAAATTATCAACTTGTTGATAACACCTAGAATATTGTGACATGCATGAAAAACCAAGGGCTGTTGTTTATTCAAACTTCGTTCTAAGAAATAAAGTTCAAAATCCAAAGGTTTCCATGATGTTCGACAATAACAAAATGGGATTTATCTAAAACTGTTCCTATCACAGTTGAAAATGTGAGGTTTGAAACACCACAAGACAAAACCAACGTAAGAAAGCAGTATACATTTGTGTGGCTCCAGATGTATACGTACGAGGACGACTTTGAATATTTGCATTATCTTTTTGACAAAAATGTTGATGGGACGTTTTAAATTATTAAGTACAATAAAAAAAATAGTTTCACAGCAGTGGTGCTTGTTTTAAAACTCTCAATTAATAAAAAAAAAACGTACATTCTTAATAACTAAATTAATTCTTAAAATAAAAAAGATAAAATTTTTTCCATATTGTAATATATATGCATGTTCTTTTTTCGATTTTAATTATTGCAGACGCCATCCTTATTAAACAACCATTTGTTTAGCAGTCAATGGGTGTTTTAATTAGTTTTTAATTAAAGAGTCGTATAAAAACTTCTGAATAATAATAATAATCATCTATTCAAAGTTCATGCAACAAATTTGTTATTCTAACATATTAATTTGTAAGGCCGCGTATATATACACACAAAGGGAAAGTGGAAAAGCAAGAAAATTAGAAGAATACTATTTAGAAGTTATCAAATAAATATATAAATTTATTTTTTAAACAATTTAAATATGTGATATGTTATATAGTATGAGATGGAATTTTTCACTTTTATAATAATTAGCCCTATCACACTGCATCATCAAGTTTTTTTTTTTTTTAATAAATAATGCAAAAAAATTATAATTATTACATAAAAGAGAGAGAAAGATATAAGTTTTAAAAGAAGTTAATTTTTTTATTTCAATAATGGATTAATTAAAATTAATAATACTTGAATTTTTTGTTTCAATTGTTAATTTTTTTTCTTAATTATAAAAAAGTGAATATTTTCTAAGAAATGATAAATTTTAGTTTAAAAAATATTAAAATTTAAGAAAAAAATATCCTTTTTCTTAATATGATATTTGAATTAAAACTATATTAAAATATCAGAAGATATCGTAAAGATGTTTTGCCTTTAGTATAATATAAATAAATATAGATAATCAATGATATTCCTCTCAAAATTAAATATATGTAGCATATGTTGTGTTTATATCACTACATTGGCTGTGGATCATTTGCATAGGGCCATTATTAATTTTATATGATATTTTTTATTGTTGAAACTTTGCTGAGAAGTCAAATCCAAAATTATATTTTTTATTTTGGCGGACCATCAAACCCGATTGACTACAAGGATTTGACTATTGGCATTTAGAATCTTAGATTAGTAATTAATATCTACTTTTATCCCTTTGGACACTCCTAATACAATAGAAAGTAAATATTTTAAATTTAAATTTGAAAATTTGTCTTATATAGAATAAGAAAACAATTTTTGAGAGTGAAACCCCAAACAAATTAGGTTCGCACTTAAAAGATTTGAAGATACTTGTAAAAATAAAAAAAATAAAAATTATGAATTCTCAAGTTGTAATCTTTTTGTATGATTTCGGCATAAATGAGACTATCTTTAACAAAATCAAGATATAATTGGTAGAGATACGGATAAGCTGGTCAAATACACCTGAGCACTAAATTGAAAAACAAAAAATTACATACACTGTGACCTTATATTTTTACTAGAAAGCAAGTATATAAGTAAGGATGTGGGTCTTTAGTTGGAAAAATTTGTAGAAACTAATGTTTCCTCTAATTAAAGATAGAAGTACATTTTTGGCCCCTAAAGTTTACCATAAATTTTAATTTAGTTTTCACATTTTCAATTGTGTCTAGTTTAATAAAAACATGTTTTGTTTTGTTCAAATTAAGTTATAATTTTTTTTATTTAAAAAAAGGACTTTTAAGATTTCAGCTAAATTCTTCTTTGTTTAAACTATGACATGAAGAAAAAACTTTTATTTTTCAAAATTATGTATAAAATTGTGAAGCATTAAAAAGAGAACAAAAAATAGAAATTAAAATTAGATAGAATTAAAAAAAAATCAATATGTAAGAAAGGAATATTAAATTTAAATAATAAAAAAAAACATTAGTAAAATTAAATGACATGCCAATAAATTTTTTTGTTGATAATTTAAATATTTAGGAACTAATTACGCACAATCAATAAAGTTAAATAATTAGCTAGATACAATTAAAAATATGATAGCTAAAATAAAACTTTTGTGATAAATTTTGACCAACAAGATACTTTGTCATATTAACTGTGGAATAGGGAGCACACGGCAGGGCACGAGCCAAGCGTGTCATAGAGTAGTTGGCACTTGACAACCCCAAGTTTAGCCTGCCTTGTTTTTGGAAAACACATTCCCTGGAGTGCCAGTAGATTTCGATTCTCTCATGTTACACACAAGTCATATTCGAGTAATAAAAATATACTAATTCTTTAAAAAAATATTTAATGTAAAAAATAATTCAAATTTTGAAAACAAATATTATTTCAGTTTATTTCTCTCATTCATGACTAAAATTATATTTTTACTGAAACATAAAGAATATCTTGATCAGAATATGCCTGTCAATATTTTCAAGCCCACTTCTTTGACCAGTAACTGATTTGGTTTTGACCCGCTCCATCTCTTCCCCTTTTTTATATATTTTAACATTGAAAAAAATAAAAATTATACTAATTATAGAAACAGACTTGTCAATGAAACAATTGTTGACAAAAGTGATCCCTCCTACTTTGACAACACTACTCTAGAATTGAACTTTACTATTCTTGATGGTTTAAAGGGCATAGCATTTTTATGTGAATGTGACTAAGAAATGCATAATGGGGCAGCAGAGCCATATTTGGCTCAAATGCCACTTTTTTTACTTGCAAGAGCACAAACATGAGCAATGCACATCCATTCAGATGACCTAATAATTTTATCCATAACTTTTTTTTATCTCAACTACTTCTAGTGCATGTGACAGAGTGATTTAACCCCACTCTAACCCAAAATGAGGAATTTTCCTCTTTTTGTTTCTAACAATTCACTTGGGTCTTGTCATTGTAGCTGGTTGATCAGGACCAAAAATCATTCAGCTAGACCCAATCCGCAGAGTTTTAAATGTCCAAACATTATTTCCATTTTGGTTTATCCTTAGAAGTCGGCATACATTTAGCATTGCAACCACAATAGCTTTGCTTTCACAGAGACCAAGGTAGAGTGCTACAGTACACAAGTCTTGGGATTCAACCTTGTCTTCATTCCTTATTCGGGAATAGGAGAGAGCAGGCTCAATGAACCTCCTTCAAATCCAAAAAAAAAAAAAAAAGTATAAGTGCTGGTAAGCATATTCTAGAGTGCTATAGCCACTATAATCCAAAATCATTTCTTCTGTATTGCACTTCAAATTGTAGCACAAAATTGCAGGCCAGCAGCGCTGGTGGATTTATATCAACAAGTGGATAAATTAAATGAAGCATTGTCCCCCAACTCTCTTACATGTTATCCATTTGCCTCTTCAATTGCCCCTCTATCTTGCCAGAATGTCGTTAAACTAGCTAGCTTTTCTCCACTATATATGTGTTATTGTTTTCAGATTCACCATTTTATTCTATCATGGCCATTATATGTAATCATATATCAAAGTAACTCTCCACACACTTCCTTCTGCTTTTCATCTTTGTGAATGTGTTTTATGCTCATTATGCTGGTTCTACCCATATGAAACACAAAGATTGCACTTTAATAAGTAATTTCTGTTGGAAAAATCCATATAGACATGCTTGTATTATGTTAGACATTATTTATGTGCTATGTGTGTGTCTTAAAATTAGTATAAAAATTTTTATGTGATTAATTACATATAAAATAATTTATAAAGAAATTGACTAAGGTTTTTTTTTTTTTTTTGTGATTTATGTATTAATGGAATAATTTGTGATTATATTAACTAAAAAAGTCAATTCGTAGACCTCCAGGATAGCAGGAAAAGACATGTGCCGTTGGGCCAAGAGACCACTAGCTACTTTACGTGATAATTACATATGAGAATAATTTAGGAAGACATCATCTAAATTAGTTTATATATTAATTACATATGTCATTAACATGTAAAGATATCAACTAAGCTCTATATACATGTTAATTACATACAAGAATAATTTAGGAAAAGATAGACTAAGAAACAAACAATTTTCATGTTAGGTACACATGAAAATAATTTGTGAGAAAAATGAAATAATCCTTGACTATTTACATGTTAGTTACAGATGAAAATAATTTGTGAGAAAATTGAGAAGATATGTGATGTGTTACATGTTAATTACATATATAGAAATATTTTTTCGAGCAAATCGTCAAAATATTTCACAATTTACATGTTAGTTACATATAAGAATAATTTGTGAATAAAACAACTAAGTTCTTGATTATTCACATGCCAATTAAATAGGAGAATAATTTGTGCAAAAATGGGTTACGTTTGTTATTATTTACATGTTAATTGCATTTATATCTGTCAATACTATATATAAAAACACAAACTGAAACTACATATTATATGGTAGGTAAGCGGCTGCCTATTTTAGTATTGTCGTGGACTAGAATTGGTTTGGTTTCAGGACTAGCTAGTCCTAAATCAATCCAACCTAATTGGTTCTGTTTATTTTTTATGTTTTTTGAATCCAATCCATATAAGACTTGCAACCAATTCCAGTAGAATCCATGAATTAGGTTGAATTGGGCCGGGTTGATGAGCTTCTTTTTTTTTTAATTAACAAGTCACTTTTTTAATAATAACTTGTATTAAACAATAAAAACTTGTTTCAGATTGTAATAAAATATTTTACAGACTAATAACCTACGTTAAATCTTTAATAAATATTAATAATATGTTTCAAAAAGCACAGCCAGGATTGCCGACAATAACATATTTACAATTGCAATCCATTATCGACATATAAACACAAAAAGTAACAACTTACTTATATTAGTTATGTATCTTTACATGGTTCCTCTACCTTCAGCCTGTTTAAATTTCCTTGTTCGACCACAACAGGTTATTGTTATTATTGTGATGTTTTGTTATCAAGGGATGATGTTAATTTGTAGTCGTCACTATTCACTACATTAAAATTTGGTACTACATTGGATCATACTAACTGTTCCTCTTAACAAATTTGTTTTGATATGTGAAAAAAGTTATGCTTCTGATTATATTTTCTATTGTATATCATTCATTTACTTGTTACTGCCTGCTGTAAAAGTGGACACATGCATAATCTGCTCATCACATGTTACTATCACAGTGGGCTGGGAATGTGGGTTTATCCTCTTGCACATTATCCTACTTTTCCTTTGTAACATGACAAGAGAAACTGCCAAAATATATGAAATATGACGGCGCTTCTCCCACCATAAATGTCCAAGTGCTCTCTATTTTGGTGTTTTCCACTTAAGAATAGCGATGGCAATTGGGCCTGGGCCGGGTCCATCTCGGTCTAGCTTGGCTCAATTTTAATAGAAATGTTATTGAATTTTAAATAGGTGCTTAATATGGATGAGTCCTGGTATTTTTTTTATTTTACCTACTAGGTCTGAGCAATATCCAGAGAGATCTGTTGGTTTTAAGATAATTTTTTCTAATAATACCAAAATATATAATTTTGTAGTATTGAAAAATTTATGATTATAATGATTAAAGAGATATATAACAATTGTAACACTAAATTTTGATTTTGAGTTTCAAAATTTATCAAATGGAAATATAATTTGATATTAATAATTTTTATATGAGAACTTAATTTTAAATTTTTTTGAAAATGTAACGAAGAAAATTAATTTGTTGGATGATTGAGATAAAGTAATATAATTATATATAAAACTTTAAATTTATTGCTATTAATCTTGTGAGAAAAATGAGTACTAAAAATTATTTATAATTATTTTATGTTATTTTATTTGTTGAAATAGTCATAAATTGAGTCAATATTATATATATATAAATAAAGTCTCAGTTTGAGTCTGGACATATCCATGAAAATATGAGTTTGGATTGGGTCTTTTTTTTTATTTGCTAAAAGAGAAGTAGTTTAGAGAATAAAAAAAGAAAAACATTTGTTTACAGCGAAAACTATCCTCTAAGTTTTAATTAATATCTTAATTATCGTTTTAATATCATTGAAACAAATAAATGGACTTAAAAAACCAACTTTTTCTTGAACTGCTTTGCTTGGTTTTCTTGTTATCTGTAATAGTCATGGTTGTCTTAGATAAGAATTTTGCTTCTGCTCTTCCTAGTGGAAAAGGGTTTGAGTGCGTTGGGTTAGATTGTTCATTACAAATACCAAAACCTGAAGGAACAAGAAATGCCAAAATGGGTGCCAGCATTCTTATCGTTCTAGCAGTCCAAGTGAGGTGGAGGAAATGATGGATTTTTTTATTTTATTTTTTTTGTAAATGTAATTGTTAAAGGCCTTGTGTTTCTCCTGTGTTTATATTTTGCTTGTCTATGTCCATAAATTTTCTTTTAAAATTTGTTTGTCTATGTCTTTTTATTCATAAAATTGATTTTTTTTTTTTTTTTTAAAATCGGGTCTATGAGCAACCCATTGGAGGTCTGTGTCCTGGTCTAGGTATACCCAATAAATGATAGATCTAAAATAGATCTCATTTTCAAGGTCTTTGATTGTTATGGATAAATAACGAGTCGGAGAAAAAAATGATGACAGCAATTTGGTAACTGTCAACCAGTTACTAGTTCAACTAGCAAGGCACCTCGGTTGGAGAAAAAAATCATTAATAGGATCCCTTTCTTGAAGTTTCTCTTGTCCCATAAGGGTCTATTTGGGAGTTTGATGAGATATGAGGGGAGACTGAATGCAAGAAAAGGAGAGGAAAATAAAAGTAAAGAAAAAATGACACTTATCATTTGTCTCGTTTGGAAATTTAAAAAAGATGAAGAAAGAGGAAATAAGAAAATAATGTATTTTTCTTGCTTGGGAGTTGAGGGAAAGGAGAATATAGGATATATTATTACATAATTTTATGACTATGCCCTTAGAATATTTTATTTGGATATTAGTAAGAATAGGCTAGATCATTCTTGTATAAAAAACATAAAAATTGAAGAAAATTAAGTAGAGGGACAAAATGCCCAAAATGTATGTACGTGTTGGTTTCTTTTTACTCCTCTCGTTTTTTTGGCTGCCGTCTTCATCCTAATGCACCTAAAGGAACAGCACATGTTGGATCATCAGAGTGCATTGCAGGAAATATAACACCGGGGATGTTGGTAGTGCTTGACTTTGATCTTGCCTTATGATTTATATTCTTTATCAGAGGTTTGACATGTATATTAATGGACAGTAGTGTGGATAGGAGGAGTGAATACTACCTGTCTAGTTGCATTAAGGTCTGCAGCAATTCAGTTGTCTACAAACAAAGCTTGTGCGAACATCTCTGCCACTTCACTTCCCATATGGTGTACAAGTATATATTTTGCCTATTAAGATTCATCTCTGCCACTTCGTATCCCATATGCCTTGGTATTGTACAAGTATATGCCTTGGTTACCATGGAAAATAATTCTTGTTTGATTTCCTTTTCCTCAAAGGATGTTGCTTTGTTGATGCAATTGTTTGAGCTTCTTCTTTGGATATGCTCCTCTTCAGTGTGTTTGGAGGAAGTGGCTCTTTCCGCAAAGCCCCTTTTTTACTTCATTTTTGGGTCTGTTAGAGACGTATGAATTGGGTTATGTGTGGAATTTGAACGTAGTCAAGTATTTTGTGCTGCAATTCTGGCAGGGAGGCTAATTAACTAAGGTTTGACTATTACTGCAATATGTTATTGTTATGTGGCAAGTTGTTTAACTACTTAAACTAAGTACGTTGCATTGCTTCTTGAGTTCTTAAATGATATTCAACAAGCAATAATTTGATTGTGTTTCGTAATTCCCTTGTAAACTTGTCTTAGTGGAAGAGTGTCTACAAAGAGTCCACTTTAAGTTTTCCAATGGGTCCAATTTCAGTACATGCAAGTCATCTAATTGGAAGATTACCTACTTCTCGTACAGTGAATTTAGGTAATTCTTCATCTGTATAATTTAGAATGCATGTGAAACCAAGAATAGCTGCTAGGAAACCTACTTTTCAGGAATAAAAAAGGAGGAAGAAAGGATGGCTGCTGAAACATGGCACACGAGGGTTTTCCAGTTCTTGTGCTACCTCTTTTGTATGTAGCTAATCTCTTGGTGTCTCTGTAAATGAGAGATTTAGGAATTCGTCTTTCCCAAAGTCAGACCTAAACACATGCATGCTATCTTAACTTTCGGTTGAAGTCTTTTGTCCTGATTTATTGTTCATTTATGCAATTAGTCAACATCTTTCCCCTGTCTAATCCTATCTCCTTCCCTCTTCTCTGTTTCCATTCACAATGGGAAAAGCGCAGGAACAGTCAAAATCCATTTCCAAGCTCTTGAACTCTTCTTTTCAGTTAAGTTATATTTTTCGTTTTGTTTTCTTTTTTATTGGTTTGTCTATAGGGATGATAATCAGCTTAAACTATAAGAGCTTCCGAACGAATCTTCAAGGAATCCTATTCTTTCCTTCATCACCACCAAGACCACCGTTGCCACCGCCACTAATATTGCCTCCATCACCACCAAACCAGCCACCAGTGACTCAACAACCACCACCACCTCCCTTACCATTAGCATCAAATGTCCAGCTTCCCGTGGTGCACAATATGGACGATAAGGAGTTGTTCTGGCGAGCATCAATGGTTCCCAGGATAAATGAATCCCCTTATGAGCATGTACCTAAAATTGCCTTCATGTTCTTGACAAAGGGCCCCATGCCTCTTGGTCCCTTGTGGGAGATGTTCTTCAGAGGACATAAAGGGCTTTACACCATTTACATTCACTCTCATCCCTCATACAATGGGGCAGTGCCTGAAGATTCTGTTTTCTATGGTAGAAGAATCCCAAGCAAGGTAAGTTAAGCACATCCTATATTTTACATGCATAGAAAATAATATCAATATTCAAACCTCAAGAAGATTTATGCTTTTGTTCTCTCACTGCAGCCAGTAGAGTGGGGAAAACCCACAATGATCGATGCAGAGAGGCGATTGTTGGCCAGTGCCCTGCTTGATTTCTCTAATGAAAGATTTTTATTACTCTCGGAGAGTTGCATTCCTTTATTCAACTTCACAACAGTGTACAACTATCTCCTCAGTGCCAACATGAGCTTTGTAGCCTCATATGACGACCCGAGAAAGGCTGGCCGTGGCCGTTACAATATCAAAATGTTGCCGACGATAACCATTTCTGATTGGCGTAAAGGCTCACAATGGTTTGAGGTAAATCGAAATCTTGCCTTTGAGATTGTATCAGACAACAAGTATTACCCCATCTTTCATGAGCATTGTAGCCCTCCTTGTTACATGGACGAGCATTACATTCCTACACTTGTGCATATATGTTGCTCAGCACAGAACTCAAACAGGACTATAACTTGGGTTGATTGGTCGAAAAGCGGTCCTCATCCTGGAAAATTTAACAGGCATGCAATTTCAGTTGAGTTTCTGAATCAAATAAGGTATAGTACCAACCGTACTGAGAATGAGAATTCAAGTTATACCTCTATATGCTTTCTTTTTGCACGGAAGTTCACGCCAGACACACTGCAACCTTTGCTGAAGATTGCACCTTTGTTACTAGGTTTCAATTCTTGATATTCATGTACCAAGTCGAAATGTCTTTTGGTAAGAATGGTCACCATGTCATTGTCAACTTGTGGGATAATATTTTATTTTTGGTAGAGATTTTTTTCAAAACAATAAAATTTATTTGAGTTTTGTTGGACTAGTTTCGTATTATACATTACATGGTGATTATCTAACCAATGAAATGTAGCAATTTTTTTAATTATCTTTCTTAATAAGAACACAATAAGGGTATTTTTGATATTTATGTTAACTTTCTTGATTTTGGGTTAAGATGTTTTTATTTTATTTTATTTATTCTAGTTGAGGTATGTATAGGTTTTAAAATTAGAAGAAATCCTAAGGGGTTGGTATGATTGTCAAGAATGAATTTCTCTTTATTCTTTTTAGGTTCGAATCTTCTTGGGAGTATGTGAAGAATAAAATTTTGAATAAATTTATTTGTTCTGATATAGATGTTCTGTCTTTAACAAGACTCAAAAAAGTCATTAATCGAAATGTACGAAAGTTAACCCAAACACACTTCCACTAAACTAAAAGCAAAAAATTGAAAGAAAAAAAAACCATATAATTTTAGCATAATCCAAATTTTGAAGTAATTTACTAACTATTTTAGTATACGTGTTTCCTCCATTAGGTTCAACTAGTCTCCATCTTTCAATCTTATTTAATTTATTTCTCCGCTGTTGATTTATTAATTAATGTTGTCTGGTGACGGTCATACAAAAATTGTAGTGAATAGTTTTGAATTCTTAATTTTTCTATTGTAATACATACAAAATGAAACAACATAATTTAGAGAGGACGGCCACGTCAAACTTCTCCCTACATGATTTGAAAGGGTACGCCTCCCCTGGTTTGGTTTTGGACTTCTAATTTAAAATCTCAAGTCAATTTTTCAGTACGAAAAATGAAATTCAACAAAAGAGAATAAGTTATATATGTTGCACTGGTTAATAGTATTAGGAATAATTTTAAGTATTAGTTAGTTAATCTTCATAGTGAAGAAGAAAATTCAGGAAACAAAGTGGAGGCATGAAAACTCGTGTAGTTCGTTGGAGTTAGGACATTGAGGGTTACTTAAGTCCTTTGACAGTTTATTTTTTTGACTTGAAATTTTAATGCCTAACATCTTAAGAAAGTTCTCTAATTCTGTCAATTCTTCTAGTTCTAAATCTAGTAGTGTTTCTAAAAATAATAAAGAAATCGTATTAATAGATTATATAAAAAAAGAATTACAAAACTAGAATCTACCACAACTTCTGATAAGCAAATTTATAGAAAAATAAGTTTTAGTCTAAAACAAGACTATATAATCAAAACTATAAGAGAATCAATCCCATTAAAAGAAGGACAAGATACGTTTAAACTTTTTTCTTCTAAATTAATTCAAGAACATAGAAAAAGTTTAAGTATTTTCACATAGGAATGGTTAAGGTTGCGTTAAAACCTTTAACAAGATCTTGATTAAATACTTCAGCCTTAATTTGTATAAGAGATACAAGGCACAATAAATTCGTAGATTCCTTATTAGGATGCATTGAATCAAGTTTATGTGACAGCCCTATATTTTTTAGTTGCTATCCAAACTTTTTCATCTCGCTAACAGATCAAAACATAATGAGCGCTTTAACTTCAAATATACAATCTCATGGTTTTGACATGTTACCTGGATCTGAAAATGTCATTCTAATATACAGAATTTATCACAAAGTTATGAATACCGTGACACCTAATGCTAGAATAGAGTGTACGAAAGGTAAAACAACTTTGTTTATAGCTAATCCAGTTAAAACAAATATGATAGTTCCTAGGATGATAACTTGGCATTAGGTTAAATTACTTGAAACTTGAAAAATAGATCAAGGAGTTCTACCAAAGAAAGTGGAAACAAGATATTTGGTATCAGTAATAGAATATACCAAAGAGATGTGGAATTTTATTTTTTTTGTCTAATAGAAAAATAAGGCTAAACCGAGGAGAATCCTCAAAAGGTTTTCTACCTCTTTTATACCTTCGACAGAAAATGAAAGAAAATGAGTTATAGAAGGAATCATCAAGTCAAAAGATCAAGTTAGTCACCTACAATATCAAGTAGAAACACCTTCCAAACAGAGGTTAAAATCACCCTTAGAGAGATATCTCTCCTACCCTTTCAGAGATGGGATACAATGTCTATATGTATCTTCTAAAGATTCCCTTCATCCTTATACAAATAATCATAAATGGTTTTACAATATTTTTAGTGAAAAAGAAAGAAATTATTGGACTTCTATGCATAAGCAGTATATGAAAAAATTCCATAAAAAACCTAAATTCTTTAATTGGCTAGAAAGAGCTTTTAGATATCATAAAAAAGAATGTTCTGATTTTGAGAATCCTTAAATCCTAAATGTTTTAGAAGCTGCTTACCAAAGTTTCTTTACAAAAGAAGGGAAACACATTTCCTCAATTTATCTCCCATAATCTTCCATTTCTGTTAAAAAATCTATAGGAGAAATTTTGGCTAGTCTTTACTTGGTTATGCCAATAGAAGCATCTATTTCAAGTGCTTTGGTTGAAATATCCAACTAGAATTACTATACAAAATTATTCTTACAATTAGGAAAACAATCTTTTAGAATAGAAAATTTTCTTATGCAAGAAAAGTCTTCCCAGCAAATCTTTTCACAAGCTTTAGGATCATTCTCAAAAGAAACACCAACAATAGATCCAATAATGATGAAGCCTCCTTCTGAAGTAAAATTTGAAATTTAGAAAAAGAGGTGAAAGTTAATGATAACACTTGTGTTGATGAATTAGTAAGCAGGTTACAAACATTAAATCTATCTGAAAAGAAAAGTGTTAATATGTTAAGTCAAAATAAATTAGATTCATCTAAAAATAAAGATTCTTATCTGGAAGTTAATAAACTTTATTAGAATAAAATAATGTCCACTCCCTATCAAAATATACTATCCTAAACCGTCACCTCTTGATCTTTAATATGAAGATAATGCCATCCAGGATAGGGTACAATTTGACGAAAAATCAATTGTTGAATGGAACATTGATGGTTTAGCAGAATATCAAATTCTTCAAACTACTAAACATGCTTATGTATGCGGTAGCATGTAAATCAAATGGAAATTAAGAATGCAAAATAGCATTAGCTATAATAAGTGGATTCACTGGTCAATTACTTGGATGGTGAGATTTTCATTTGTCAAAAATCTCTAAACAAGAGATTTTAAACTCAGTAAAATAAGAAAATGGAAATTTTGTTACTGATATAATTAATACTCTAATCTATATAATAATAAATCATTTTATGAGAGCTAATATGCTTATATTAGATAGATCTTATGAATAACTGATAAATTTAAGATGTCCAGATTTATCTAAAAAAATAAATCTTGTTTGACCACCCTTTGACCAGCCAACCCAAGTCAGGGCCTTGTTTGAGTTCTTCTTCCAAAATTTGGTACCTACAAGTGTGGGCAAGTAATATTCATCCGAATAACATGCATGGTTACAATATTTTTGAAGACCGAAAAATATTTCTGGTCGAAGACTATCTCAACGGCGAGTTCATGGTATATCTAAAACCATTGAGAGCCCTTTCTCCATTGTTTGATCCTTATAGTAGGATACATTTTTGAATTGTACCGACCATGGCCAACTGGTCCTGACAAATCATAGGACTCAAACAAATGTTTTCTTTAAGTTTATGAGGTAGTCATAGATGGTATGAAAATTAAACAAAGGAATACATGAGTCTGAGAGGAGAACTAAACGATGGTTGGTGATGTCCAACAGTGCATTGGTGAGGAGGCGAGCTCTGGCTCTATCGTGTTATATTCACCCCACTGGATCTCTTGCATTTATATGAACAATCAGTCACATGTAAACATAAAAAATCAAATCTTTGGTTGTTATGAGGTAGTAAAAGGTTGATTTGTAGGATTTTCTAACTACCATGATGAAATGGTAAACTTAAACTTCTTGTGCACTTTTTTGTTCTTTTCTAGCACTCTAGAAAAATAAAATAAAAATATAAGTGTCTTTGAGCTTCATTCTTGCTTGTGAGAGAAAGTATGAAGAAAGGAATTGAAAAAATAAAAAGTTGGGTGAAGAAGTGTGAAAGTAGAGTTTTGAGAATGGAAAAGAATTGAGTTTTCTTGTAGTTGCAAAAGCAGTGGAATCAAAGAAAAGTATGAACAGTTGTTGCATGCAACATTTCAACTCAAAGGCCCAACTCAACAAAATGAATTTTCCGTTAACCATTCCATGGATTCAGTGAGGCTATGAATTATAATATTGTCACTTTGTTTTCTTTCTTTTTAATGAAAATGCAGAGGTATTTATTTGTTTTTCAGGATTAGCTGGCATTTGATTATGAACTTTTCCAAGCTGAATTAATTTCACAAGCAATCGTCAATTAATTAGTAATCTTCTCCTAAAAAGCTCATAATCTAAGAATGGTAGTATTAACTACTATGGTTTATATAGACTCGTTCCCCAAACTCCTTCTATAATAGCTTAGATTTTTAAGAAATCAGATAAGATGCAAGTAGTCGCCTACCAATTACTTAAACGGGAAACCTTGTCACCAACATGAATAAAACTATGGGGATGAGTTGGAATACTATATGATACAAAAGAATGTCATATGTCAATAATAAATTTCAAGTGCAATAAAAAAAAAATATATATAAGTCTTAGAAATGCTCCTTCTTGCAATTATTGTACCTATATTTGTAGTAACATGATTGCGTACTAAACTCAAAAGTAATGGGGTGGCTTATTTAAGACTTGCAGGCCTTTCATTTCCAATTACACGTGCTGCCATAAGAATTTTAGCGTAGTACCATTAAATATGGCGTGTATGGTGGCAAAATTATATAACTAGTTGACCTCTAAATATGCCTGCTAATAATAATAATTATATGTAATTCTAAAGTTTTAAATAAAGTATGTAAATAAGAGAAAATAACATTAACACCTAAATCTCTTGGTTTCCGAGGCAAATTAATTGTTAAACTATGAGTATATTCACAGAAAACAGAAATTAATGCATATGTGTTGTACAGTTATGTATGAACCCTTTGGGTTTAATTAAAAGGACTCTTCAAAGCACAGAATGAGTCTAAAAAGGAACAAACTTGTACAGAGGAGGAAAACGAAAAATTGAATAGTAAACTGGCCTTGCTTGGAATCCTGTGGCCATGAAAAACAGAGTCTTCAGGTACTGTTTCATTGAATGATGGATTGGGATGGACATAGATAGAGTAGAGGCCTTTATTTCCTTCAAAGAACTTCTCCCACAATGGAGCCAATAAAACAGCCCTTTTGTCAGGAACAGGAATGCAACCTTTGGTGTGAAATTGAAAGGGTAATCTGCAATCTTTGGAACCATTGAAGCTTTCCATAGCAACTCTTCCTCCGTCATATCATGCATTGCTGGTTGCACTTTGAAGTGCTGTTTGAATCCGATTCTGGTCATTTTCTTCGATTGATTGGACGAAATATTGCAAGATGGAATTTGAATTGAAGGTGGAGGTGGTGATACTGATAATGATGACGAGAATGATGACTCAGATGGTGTAAATTTAATAGATGGGATTGGGAGGTATTGGTCTAAAGGAAACTCCTTGAAATGGGATGTGATTGTGATTCCAATGGCTAAACCAGAGGCGAAGAGTAGAAGACGAGCAACAAGATTATGGAGATGGAGTTGAACCTTGAAGAACTTGAGATTTGAGGCTTGTGTTGGGTTCTCTTTCTCATGCTGACTCTGTTTCTTCTTCATTGTGATGGGAAATTGGGAGAAGAACAGAGGAATGAGACTGAGGCAGAGGCAGAGGCAGAGGCAGAGGATGAGGAAGTTGGTTTGGTTTTAAAGAGTCTGTAATGTAATGTAATGAAGCTCTAGTTTGCTAGAGAGATAAAGCAAGAGAGAGAGACGGACAGAGAGAGACAAGTAGACAACAGAGAGATGCCCAGTAAGAATCAAGAAGTTTGGGGTTCTGTACTCAAAAGAAATTCCTAGATTGATGTCAAAACATTACTCATTCAAAGGTATTTTACATGAGAAGGGTAAAATTGAAACAAAATAAGTAATGTATTAAATTAGTACGTTTAGAGTAGTATTTAAGTTCTTAGTGATATTTTGTTTTTTTCCTTTAATGGTGGACAGAAGATGGGGTTGGTATTTTGATGTATTACTGAAATTTTAACTGACAGAGAATTATTGACTGCATTTAAGTAAAATTGAGAGAAACTTGCAAGGCCGCCAGCTCAATTAACCAAAGTTATGTGTTGGGCAATTGCCACTTTGGCTAGTAAGGTGTAGTTTTGAAAATTTAGGTTGTAAAATTCCAAGATATGTGTTCTAAATGTTTAGCTAATGAACAACAAATTTGTGGGTCATTAAGGAAAAAAGGTTTGAAATTTATAAAAATGAGAAATTCTTGGTACATCCTACGAAATTAAGAATTAATTTTTTCAATTAGTTATAGGTTTGTGTCCTATAGAGTTTTGTCTTTGAAAATTATAATGTTATGCTTCTTGTTTTGAGGACAAATTATAAGAAATTCTTTGTACATTCTACCAAATTACTTAAATGTTGTGAATAGAATTAAACTGTGCTACAATTAAAATCCATCAACATTCATAATTGGGAAAGTCTGTATAGTTTACAAAAAATCCCCCTTAATTTCTTATCTTATTACTCTTGGATATTTATTGTAAAAAACACTCAGTTCTTCATTTTGGTAATTCAGATATAAGCTATTAATTTCTATATATAACTCACGAGTCACTTAAACAGTTGAATATAAATATAAAATGTGATCATATCTTATAAATAAATGATGTTTTATAATGCCAGATTTCAATCAAACGACATTTAATATATATTATTTTTAAAGTTAAATCATGATTGTCTTTACAAAAATTTTAAAATACACATTAGATAACATCAATAACATAATGTTTTTTTTTCCTTAAATTTTTTATTTTTCTAACGTTATTCACCACAAAACAAAATTTATGAGTATATGAAAGTATTTAATTTTTTGGAAGATTTGTAAGTTGTGTCTCATAATAGTTGATTATAAAATAAATATAAATGAAAAGATAAAAAAGAAGAAGAAGAAGAAGAAGTCATATTAGTTTATATTTTTTAATATTCATTTTAGACATTTAAGTAGTTGAATAACTAAATAAATACTGTAAAATAAAATAAAAAACTAAAGTAAGAAAAATAAAACAATAATGATTTGTAAAAAAAAATAAAAAAATTATGTCACCTTTTGTTTTTGTGACTATACGCATTGATTTTTTGATTGAGTGTTTTCAATATTTTAAAAAAAATGAGTATCTACCCTAAAAGTAATGTCAAAGTTAAAATTTTCAAACAATAGTTAACTCTTATGTTTTTGTCACCTATCAATGTCACTGCTTCTTAGTAAAAAAAGATCAATATTTTAGAACAAGCAAATTTTTAGTTATTTGTTTTGTCTAAATTTATTTTCTTTCTTACAACACAAGTTTAATACACATCATATATAACTCATTCGCTTTTGTTGAATTTCATTTTTTTACTAAAAAATTGACTTTGAGATTTTAATTTAGAAGTCCAAAACCAAACCAGAGGAGGTGTACCCTTCCAAATCATGTAGGGAGAAGTTTGACGTGGCCGTCCTCTCTAAATTATGTTGTTTCATTTTGTATGTATTACAATAGAAAAATTAAGAATTCAAAACTATTCACTACAATTTTTGTATGACCGTTCACCAGACAACATTTAATTAACAAATCAATAGCGGAGAAAACTCTGATTATGTGTTTGAAAATTTTAAAAAATCTCAATGCTTTTCTGATAATGTTTACGATGAGTGTATTATAAAAAACTTAGGATTAAACAATTTTAGCAGTAATGTACTTTCTAAAGAAGTAAGTCTAATGTTAGACTTAATAGATAAAACTCAAAACTTGGAAGAAAGATGAATATAATTAGAAATTTATATTCAAATGTCTTCTAGGAAAAAGAAATAATCCAAGACTCAAAGAGAGCGTAAGAGATGATTCCTATTCTTTCAAAAATATAATTGAAAGTGTAAAAATCGCTAATATTTCTTCTAGCTAACCAACTATAGCTGATTTAAAATAAAAAATAAATAAAATAAAGGAAAGTTTAAAAATTCTAAAAAGAAGAGTTTCAGTATTAGAAGAATCAGAGGAAGTTCAATTTCTGGATCTTATGTAGGAATCTTCTAATGAGATAAAAGATCAAGAATCTGAAAATAAGGAAAAAGGTGTAATGATTCAAGAACTTGAAGAAAAATCTCTTAATCTATTAAATGATCCAGAAAGATGGATTTATGCTATAGAATTAGTAATAGTTCAAAAATGGTTTACTAAAGTCATTATTGTAGTGAACAATGAATTTAGTTTTCAATTTATTGCTCTAATTGGCTCAGGAGTAGATTTAAATTATATCGATGAATGATTAGTACCCTCTAAATTTTATCAAAAGTGTCACACCTCTCACTGAGGCATGACTGGCCGGATGATTGGGTAACCAACCCACCGTAACCCTGACTTCGAAGCAAAATAACATACCTAGCTCATGACCCAATTAAAGAATAAAACTAGCTTTTCTAAAACCGAAATTCACCGTAAAAGTTTACTTCCTGTAGTAAATGAAAAGTTACTGAAAGGTTTGGCAGAGGTTCCTGCAATATATAACATGCCTCAAAATATAAATACATAGGCTCATGAATTCATACAACAATAACATAAAAATAACAAGGAGCTCTACTCTAACCACATCATAACCAAGGCAAACAACTAAACGCTTACATCATTCGAAATTAGACACCCCCACAGCTCTAGTGTGACTGCAAACTTTCATCCTATAACTTCAAGTTTGAGATCCTGATATTACCTTACCGTACTCAATCGGCAAGTCATAAGCTAGTTAAAGCCATGTATCGAACTCCTGTTACTAAAAAAATTACCACAGAAAAGAGGTGAGTTCTATGAACTCTATGAGTGAAAAATTGTACCCAAAAGGTACTAGCATCACTCAGCACAAACGTATAATATACATATTAACATCATGTAACATGATTCATATTACACGTACACATTGTAAGTTTCATAATTCATATTACACACAGGAACACAATTTAATTCATCGTAACAATATCACGCAAAGCAATCAAAGGGCCAACGAGTAACCCAGCCCCACACAACATTATCACCCCTTACCGGACATTTACACCCCCGCACAACAAATTAATCTCGGTACACAATCTATCCCACAAGAGCTGAGCACTCAATTTAAAAAAAATATATATTTATCAGAATCAGAATTCCTCATGATTTTAAATCAGGGTATCCTAGGTACACCTGGATTTTTAATTTCGGAGACAAAAATCACTTTTTCATAAAAATCTCACTTTGTTGGCCCTTATTAACCACAACTAAAGTCAAACAAAGCAACCAATATCAAACAAACATAATTTAAATAAATTACTGAAATACTCTACTTGCTTAATTTCCAAATATCACGTATATTTAATAAACATATAAGTATGCATACTAATCTAGCCCTTAAAGGCAGCAATTAACCACTCACCTAGAACCGATTACATTTGTCACTCATACTTACGTCCACGCATCTCATCAGGTCCATATTAGCATTCGAAATTGAAATTCATATACCCAAATAATATTTAGTTCATAACGTTATTGTTATAATCTTTTAGTTACTAAGCTTATATCTCAATTTATATAGGTTTCTTTATGTAAAATTTTCATTAAGCTATTACATGTCAATTAATATGAATTAGACTTTAGGTAATAAGGTTAATAATGAAAAAGCATTTTAAGTGTCTTGACAAAGCATAGGGTAGGGGAAACCATTAGAAAAGATGGAAAGCACTTGGTGAGTTAGGAATGTTGAAACTGCCCAAACTTGGGATTTGGACTAGTGTCCACTTTAAAGGTCATATCTTTCTCTAGAAAATTCCGAATCCAGTTTTGTAAAATTTATAAAATACTAGACACATGTAGCTTTATAATGGTATATCATTTGTAATTTTATATTTTTATATCAATACATTTTATTGTTTGAAGTTGCATCAAATTCTGCAACACGCAGGATTTTTGACAGCTTTGACTTTACCTTAGTTAATTGAACATAACTTTCTCTAGAAAAAACTAAATCCAATTATGTTTGTTGGGTTTATTAATAGACAAGTATATCTATCTTTATTGTTTATACAATTTTCCTAAAATATGTCAAGAACCTACTCAATTTCTTACATGAACCAAAAACAGAGCACTACGAATCTTGCCTGATCTAACCAAAGTCTAACAACTATAACTCACAACATATTTGGAATCAAGCTACGAAATTTTGAAGACAACATCTCAAGATACTAAGCTACAATTTATATTTTGAGAACTTATTTTAATTCAGCTCCAAAAGCACCTGAAAACTAGTATTTCTTTTATCCACGAATCTGCCCCTATACCCCTTTCAAAACCCACTTAACTCTCATTTTCCACCACTTTCAAGCTCCAATTCACACTCCTCACTTCAACACTAATTCACTAACATTACCCCTAATCCAATTAATTCAAGATTTTTTTAGTGATTTAGAATTAATCAAGACCTTGAATTGTCATTTTACAATATCAATCCAAACAAATTTTTACTCATTAAGCTACAATATTTTTTTCTTGTAGTCATTTTATCAACTACCTTATATACATGTTTTAATCTACTTTGTATATATATATATACTTTCCAATACACTCAACATACTTTCATTAATTCTTAACATACTTTTATTAATTAAACTAACTATTTCACATCATCCCACTTCCCAAACTTTCACTTCCCATAAACCTGTCACTATTGCATATATTCTTTGTTTCAACTTTTGTTCCCAATTTTTTACATCCTCACTCTTACTCCATCAAGATATATTAAAGAACAAGGTAAAAGTTTATAAAATTACCACCAAAGACGCCAATTAACTGCCTCCTCCCTTGATGGCCACAAGAAGGATCTCTTGCTATCCAATCATAGCCACTAACACTCCATCAATTTGCCCCCTTCAAACAGAAGTACCACCCTTAACAACTCAGCCAATAAACCAGAACAGAACTTGGTTAGTTGCTGCCATATCTAGTCTTGTCCCTTACACACAAACATGGTTAGTTACATATCTAGTCTTTTAAAACTTATCAATATCACATCAAACTTCTCACTACATGATTTGGAAGGGTACACCTCCCCTGGTTTTGGTTTTGGACTTCTAATTTAAAATCTCAGGTCAATTTTTTAGTACGAAAAATGAAATTCAACAAAAGAGATAGGGTTATATATGTTGTGTATAAAACTTGTGTTGTAAGAAAGAAAATAAATCTAGACAAAATAAATAAATATAAATTTGCTTGTTCTAAATTATTGATCTTTTTTTTTATTTTTTTTATTTTTTTTATTAAGAAGCAGTGATATTGATAAGTGACAAAAACATAAGAGTTAATTATTGTTTGAAAATCTTAACTTAGACATTATTTTTAAGGTAGGTATTCATTTTTTTTTTTAAATATTGAAAACATTCAATCAAAAAATCAATGAGTATAATCACCAAAAAAAATAGTGGCATAATTTTGTCTTATTTTATTTTACAAATCATTATTTTTTTTTTCTTAGTTTAGATTTTTATTTTATTTTACAGCCTTTATTTAGTTATTCTACTAATTAAATGTCTAAGATGAATATTAAAAAATATAAATTAATATGACTTTTTTTTTATCTTTTCATTTACATTTATTTTATCATTAACTATTATGAGACAAAACTTACAAATCTTTTGAAAAATTAAATATTTTTATATATTCATACATTTTGTTTTGTGGTGAATAACGTTAGAAAAAATAATAATTATTATTATGTTATTGATGTTATCCAATGTGTATTTTAAAATTTTTGTAAAAACAATCATGATTTATCTTTAAAAATAATATATATTATATATTATTTGATTGAAATCTGCCATTATAAAACACCATTTATTAATAAGATATGATCACATTTTATATTTATACTCAACGTGACTCGTGAGTTATATATAGAAATTCATAACTTATATCTGAATTACTAGATTGAAGAACTGAGTGTTTTTAATAATGTATGTCAAGAGTAATAAGATAAGAAATTAAGGAGCATTTTTTGTAAATTATGTAGACTTTCCCAATTACGAATGTTGATGGATTTTAATTGTTGCACTGTTTAATTCTATTCACAACATTCAAGTAATTTGGTAGAATGTACCAAGAATTTCTTATAATTTGTCCTCAAAACAAGAAGCATAACATTATAATTTTTCAAAGACAAAATTCTTTAAGAGACAAACCTATAACTAATTGAAAAAATTAATTCTTAATTTCGTAGAATGTACCAAGAATTTCTCATTTTTTTTAATTTCAAACCTTTTTTCCTTAATGACCCACAAATTTGTTGTTCATTAGCTAAACATTTAGAACACATATCTTGGAATTTTACAACCTAAATTTTCAAAACTACACCTTTCTAGCCAAATTGGCAATTGCCCAACTCATAACTTTGGTTAATTGAGCTGGCGGCCTTGCAAGTTTCTCTCAATTTTACTTAAATGCAGTCCATAATTCTTTATCAGTTAAAATTTCAGTAATACGTCAAAATACCAACCCCAACTTCTGTCCACCATTAAAGGAAAAAACAAAATATCACAAAGAACTTAAATACTACTCTAAACGTACTAATTTAATACATTACTTATTTTGTTTCAATTTTACCCTTCTCATGTAAAATACCTTTGAATGAGTAATGTTTTGACATCAATCTAGGAATCTCTTGAGTACAGAACCCCAAACTTCTTGATTCTTACTGGGCATCTCTCTGTTGTCTACTTGTCTCTCTCTCTCTCTCTCTCTCTCTCTTGCTTCATTACATTACAATACTCTTTAAAAACCAAACCAACATCCTCATCCTCTGCCTCTGCTTCTGCCCTGCCTCAGTCTCATTCCTCTGTTCTTCTCCCAATTTTCCATCACAATGAAGAAGAAACAGAGTCAGCATGAGAAAGAGAACCCAACACAAGCCTCAAATCTCAAGTTCTTCAAGGTTCAACTCCATCTCCATAATCTTGTTTCTCGTCTTCTACTCTTCGCCTCTGGTTTAGCCATTGGAATCACAATCACATCCCATTTCAAGGAGTTTCCTTTAGACCAATACCTCCCAATCCCATCTATTAAATTTACAACATTTGATTCATCATTCTCATCATCATTATCAGTATCACCACCTCCACCTTCAATTCAAATTCCAACACTATCACGTCCCCCACCATTAACAAACCCAATTCCATCTTGCAATATTTCGTCGAATCAATCGAAAAAAATGACCAGAATCGGATTCAAACAGCACTTCAAAGTGCAGCCAGCAATGCATGATATGACGGAGGAAGAGTTGCTATGGAAAGCTTCAATGGTTCCAAAGATTGCAGATTACCCTTTCAATTTCACACCAAAGGTTGCATTCCTGTTCCTGACAAAAGGGCCTGTTTTATTGGCTCCATTGTGGGAGAAATTCTTTGAAGGAAATAAAGGCCACTACTCTATCTATGTCCATTCCAATCCCTCATTCAATGAAACAGTACCTGAAGACTCTGTTTTTCATGGCCGCAGGATTCCAAGCAAGGTCAGTTTATTATTCAATTTTTCATTTTCCTCCTATGTACAAGTTTGTTCCTTTTTAGACTCATTCTGTGTTTTACAATCAATAGTGAAAAGGTTCCTTTTAATTAAACCCAAAGGGTTCATATATAACCGTACAACACATATGCATTAATTTCTGTTTCCTGTGAATATACTCAAAGTTTAACAATTAATTTGCCTCAGAAACCAAGAGATTTTAGGTGTTAATGTTATTTTTTCTCTTAACAAAACAACTTGAGATTTCTTTGGGAGGTGAGGAGGGGTACTTGGGAGTTTTAAAAAGACTTGAAAAATTTATGAGCTTTCAAAGATAACTCTTAATTACTTCAGTATTTCTAACTTGTCAATTAATTGTACATTCTTGTAATAATTTTACATGGCATTTAAAAATCTAAATAACAAATATGACAAATATCTCTACTAAATATACTTTTATTAGATAATACATCGTAGTTAAATCATCAAAAAATAATAATATAATGCTCACTTTTCTTTTCCCCTACTTAAAACTCTTAATTACATACTTTATTTAAAACTTTAGAATTACATATAATTATTATTATTAGCAGGCATATTTAGAGGTCAACTAGTTATATAATCTTGCCACCATACACGCCATATTGAATGGTAGTACGCTAAAATTCTTATGGCAGCACGTGTAATTGGAAAAGAATGGCCTGCAAGTCTTAAATGAGCCACCCCATTAGTACGCAATCATGTTACTACAAACATAGTACAATAATTGCAAGAAGAAGCATTTCTAAGACTTATAATTTTTTTTTATTGCACTTGAAATTTATTATTGACATATGACATTCTTTCGTAACATATAGTATTCCAACTCATAATTTTATTCATATTGGTGACAAGGTTTTCTATTTAAGTAATTGGTAGGCGACTACTTGCATCTTATCTGATTTCTTAAAAATTTAAGCTATTATAGAAGGATTTTGGGAACCTGTCTATATAAACCTTAGTAGTAATACTCCCATTCTTATATAGTTATGAGCTTTCTAGGACAAGATTACTAATTAATTGAGGATTGCTTGTGAAATTAATTCAGCTTGGAAAAGTTCATAATCAAATGCCAGCAAATCATGCAAAAGAAATAAATATCTCTGCATTTTTTCTATTTAAAAAGAAAGAAAACAAATTGACAATATTATATAATCCACAGGTTCACTGAATCTCTATGGAATGCTTAACAGAAAATTCATTTTGTTGAGTTGGGCCTTTGAGTTGATATGTGGCATGCGACAACTGTTCATACTTTTCTTTGATTCCACTCCTTTTGCAACTACAAGAAAACTCTATTCTTTTCCATTCTCAAAACTCCACTTTCCCACTTCTTCACCCAACTTTTTATTTTTTCAATTCCTTTCTTCATACTTTCTCTCACAAGCAAGAATGAAGCTCAAGACACTCTTTTATTTTTGTTATTTTTTATTTCTAGAGTGCTAGAAAGGAACAAAAAAGTAAACAAGAAGTTTAAGTTTACCATTTCATCATGGCATTTAGACAATCCTACAAATCAACCTTTTCTGTTTACATGTGACTGATTTTTCATATAAATGCAGGAGGTCCGGTGGGGTGAATTTAACATGATAGAGGCGGAGCGCCGCCTCCTCGCCAATGCGCTGTTGGACATCACCAACCAACGTTTTGTTCTCCTCTCAGAATCATGTATTCCTTTGTTTAATTTTCATACCATCTATGACTACCTCATGAACTCAAACAAAACATTTGTTGAGTCCTATGATTTGCCAGGACCGGTTGGCCGTGGCCGGTACAATTCAAAAATGTATCCTACTGTAAGGATCAAACAATGGAGAAAGGGCTCTCAATGGTTTCAGATAGACCGTGAACTCGCCGTTGAGATAGTCTCCGACCAGAAATATTTTCCGGTGTTCAAAAAGTATTGCAACCATGCATGTTATTCAGATGAACATTACTTGCCCACACTTGTAGGTACCAAATTTTGGAAGAAGAACTCAAACAAGACTTTGACTTGGGTTGACTGGTCAAAGGGTGGACCCCATCCTTCAAAGTTTATGAGAACTGATATAAATCCTGATTTTTTGAAGAGACTAAGGGAGGGGAACAAATGTGAGTACAATGGGAAGGAAAGCAATATTTGTTTTTTGTTTGCTAGGAAATTCACTACCCATTCTTTGGATAGGTTACTTAGATTTGCTCCTAAGATTATGGAATTCTATTGATTTGTCTTAGCACAGATAAAGTTTTAGTTTGATTTTTTTTTTTCTTTTTTGAGATATGTACCCCAATAAGTTTAGGGCATTCATATTATGTTAGTGAATTAAATATATATTTTTTCTTTTTAATGCAAGTTAATAGGAGAATTGGACGTGATTAACCTTCTAACAACAAAAGTAACTTAAAAGTAGAATTTATTAAAAAAAAAAAAAAAAGTTAGATGATTTGCTGAGCTAGTTCTCCTTCTTTAAATAAATAAATTAATATTTAGTCTACTTCAAAGTATTTTCTTTGAAAGTAAACAAGACAAGAAAAAGAGGCTGAAACTTACAAGAAACAAAGAAGAAAGAAATGTATTACATTTCTCAAAGTCTAAAAACTAGACGAACAATTATGTTGAATAATGAATACCTCAACTCTAGGCAAAAAATCAATGGCTTTCGCTTATTCCTTTTGAAACTTATCACAGAGACTCAGATAATATATACAAGCGAGAAGGTAGAGGATTAATTAGAACTAGACGTTCTTCTGCTCTGTAACTGTAAGTATTGCTTCTAAACTGCTCTTAATTGCTTCTCTCTAATTTATTCATTTATAGAGTTGATCATTAAAAATCGTGTATTAATTGTTACGATATTTTGTATTGGTCGAGTGAATTAGTTTTTGCAATTGCTGGGATTTGGGTTAATTCAGTTAGGGGATTAAAACTTTAATTTAAATGCAGTTCTTTCTTATGGGTACTACGATTCTGTGGCAGGTAACACGGAGAAGCCCTCCTTCTGTAATAAGTCATGCTTTAGGTATGCTTCTTCGATCTACTTGATTATTACTATTACTTGAGTAACTACCTAATGCCGATTGGTAATTGAACATCAAAATAGAGCTAGCTGCAATTAATATTTGTATAAGAAAGAGGCTTGGCCAACAATTGGAACAAGATGACAAAAATAAGATAAAGATGTAGAGGCTGTCATTAGAGATTGTGGACCTGTACGGTATAAATTCTCAGAGGTCAAGAAAATGATCCAATTCATTCAAACATTTGATCGGTGAAGGATGGTGTAGGGTGAAGTATACTTTGGTAAGGCCATCCAATGAAAATGATTGTCCTGTGGACTGTGAAGCTGATTAAGTCTAATAGATGGGATGAAACAGAGTTTCTCATGGAGGTTTCAAGTATAAGGAGGACAGCCCATGTTAACGTAGTTAAACTTTTGGGGTTTTGTTTGGAAGGACAGAGAAGAATTCTCATATTCGAGTTCATGTATTATGGCTCACTTGACAAGTTTATATACAACCACAGTGTCAGTAACAACCCTCTGAATAATAACAATACCAATACTCCACCCTTGATCTTGGGATGGGAAAAGTTACACCAAATTGCAGTTGGGATAGCTAGAGGGCTTGACTACTTGCACACAGGTTGTAACATACCAGTGTTGCATTTGGACATAAAGCCACGCAATATCCTTTTGGATGAAAACTTTTGCCCAAAGATCACAGATTTTGGACTAGCTAAACATTTCCCAAGTGGAGAGAGTGCTCATAATTACACCATAGTAAGAGGGACAGTAGGGTATATAGCTCCAGAATTCAGTGTAGCGGAATTGCTTCATTCAAGGCCGATGTCTACAGCTACGGAATAATGATTCTTGAAATGGTGACAAGAAGAAAAGTCGTCAACTTGAATGCAAGTCATGATAATGAAATGTGTCTTTCGAGTTGGGTATATATGCATCTTGCGCTGGGCAACAACAACATTTTGGGATTCATAGAAGATATTAGAACCACAGAGGATCATGACATTGCAAAGAAGATGTAGTTTGTGGGTTTGAGGTGCATTCTGGAGAATCCATCCGACAGGCCTTTGATGTCTAGAGTTATTGATATGTTGCTAGGAAATATAGAGTCCTTGCAAATGCCACTAGTAATACCACCAGAGACAGGACTCTTACATATCTGAGGATGATCTTCAGCCAATCACACATGGAGGAAATGCAGAATCTTTGCAATGTTACAGAAAACCCTTTCATATCTTCACGGCAACAAGTGACAGACCCTTACTTATCCGAGGATGATCTTCCGCCAACCACTCAAGGAGGAAATATAGAATCTTCGCAAGTGTCAGAAAACCATTTCATATCTCTACAGAGGCCTTTAATCTCTCCACCTCAAGGTATATATTTTCTAATATATTGTTTTTCATTCTTCTTGTTTTCTCTCTTATATTGCCCTTTTTTATAAATACTCAACACTTTCTTTTTCTCTGTTAGTAATTTCGTCGAACACCCTTGAAGCATCCTAACGAGGAGGACAATCTTCCGGCAACTACTCAAGGATTTTGGACTGCCTTCGATGAATCCGCTCCACGGGAAGCACCAATTGCTCCCCAAGCTCAGTCAACAATTCCGTCTCATCCGTCTTCTGGACTACTGGCAGCAAATGAGGAGGCAGATTTTCGAGGCTTGGGAAAAATCAGGAATGAGTATATTCCACTTTTAGAAGAAGCAATATCACAACAACCACATCTGTGGAGTTGCCAAGAGAGTAGGACAAAGCAATGTCGCAGGTGGGCTTACTCTGCTTTAGGCAGAGTTCTTCATTTTCTTAGAAATGTGAAAATCAAAGACTTGACAGCAGAGAAAAAGGCAGAGTTTGATAAGTTGTGGAGAGAGATGGACTTGTTCAACTTTGATCTCACATGGTTAGCAATCAAACAGGATGAAGTTATGAATGCTGGTGTAGACGAAGAAATGGTTATGGCGGAAGAAGAGCAAAAAGGGAAGATCTTGTCTATGGAGTTAGGGATAAATGAGATGAAGTGGAAATTGATGGAAGCAGAACAAGAGTTGGAGAAACAGAGGAGAGTACTTGCTGATTTAGAGAGAGATCAGCCTAATCTTGACAGTGTTCTAAATTTTTGAATGTTTTTGCTTCCAGCATTTGTATTTGTAATTATATTGTGTTTTTCAATAGCTGCCCAGTTTATAACTAATACCTTATTTCTACTACATTGTTGAATTTGTCTGTTACAGAATGGTGTATTTGATCTTTCATGATTAATAAAATATACTTTCTTCATTAAATTTTGTGGTTTTAAAATTTAATTTTTGAAAATATAAAGGATTTATAAGTTCTAAAATTAAATAAATTAATTGACTCAAAATATATATAAAACATATTTTTCCGAAACAAAAATATTAATTAACAATTGAAAATTAATTGTTGAATTTCATTTTCTTTTGTTTCGTAAATATTTTAGAATTTTTTTAATGTCTATCCCACAAGTACTTATTAAGCCGCAATTAAGACTTGAAATTTTTTGAGATAAATAAGTTATATATTAAATATTATTAAAATTATAATAAACAACGATAATAAATGATATAAGTTTTGTATTTTAGTTAGCATTCATTATTTATTTTACTCTTTTACATAATCATATACATGTCTACATAATTTTCAATAATATTTTATTTAGACAAATTTACCCCTATTTTATTTTCTTTCCTTACAAAATTTCACCTACAGAAAAGAAAAAGATAAGGATGACACTTCACTTTCTTGTGCACTCTCCCATCTTTTTAAAATTTTCTCCCAATAATACCTGTATCTTCAAAGAATTACAATTAGCAAATAGAGACAATAATCAATATTTCTTTTTTATCATCTTTTAAGATATCCTCCAAAATTAGAAAAATAGATAAATAAATTATCTTTTACTTTCTTGTACAACTTCTCCCATCTTTTAATACTTTTAATTTGTCATAAACTAAAATAAGACAAACTATACTATTTTGGTAATGCAATTTTTACAGATAATAATGACCAAAATTCGTAAAACTAAAGTATTATATTAGCTTTTCCATTGCAAGTCGGCTGCTATAAATTGAAGGGTCATCTTTTCTTTTTTTTTTCCTTTTCCCTACTTGAAATTTTGGAGGGAAAGAAAATTAAAATTGCTTTAGGGGTGAATTTGTCTAAATAATATGCAGAAAAATAAAAAAAATAATGAGCAATTAAGCGCACTAATAAATGTACTTATTAGAAAAACTCATGTTTAAAAAGTGTCTTAAGACACTAGTTAAAAAAACCTAATATTTTAATTTGGGCCCTTCTAGCAACCAAAACTATATAAAATTGATGGGCTTGGCCGACTTCTTTTATTTATCTTCCCATTCTTCTGCTTTGCATTGTAGGCCCATAGAATGAATAAATTTTTGGGCCACTAAATACAAAGTGGAGTCCAATGAAAAGTATGCTAGACAGGTATAAAAGCTGAATATTGAAAGTTCTTTGTTCAATTATTTTTTATCATCGTCTTAAAATTTGAAATCAAATTTCATTTTCAACATAAAATTAAGATATATAAAAATAGAGAGATCTATCTTCCTTAGCTATATTATAGGCCTAACAAGTAACAACCCCTTTTAAACTGAAAAATTAATTATTGTATTCTCTAGTCATTAAATTATAAATTTTAAGTCAATCTATATATATATAGATTTCATATTCTAGGCTCTTTTCTGATGTTGATTTTAATACTTTCCCTTATAAGTAAATCCCAGGTATATTTCTCTATTCTTTCTTAGTTCATTATAATGGAGACAAAGGAATTATTTTAATTGCACGAACATGAGTCCAAACTAAACACTTCACTTTAATTTAATAAACACTAAGAAATTCTAGAGTAGCATGTGATTGTGAAACCACAATGCAAAGAAATTTCTTTATAGCTTCGTTCATGAAAAATTCATATTATATAAAAACAAATACAAACCTAGAGATCATATCTTGTCTTGAAAGTTGAAAGTCATGATTCATGACAAGAATTCAAGTCCTAAATATAATTTTGTGTCCTCATTCATTGGGGACGTTGTTTTCCACGACGCAATTACTATGAAGCTGAGTTGGACATGTATTTTCCAGTCAAAACCAATGAAACGTATTAGTAACTACAGTGTTAGTCTCTATTCCTTTTTATTTGGGAAACCTTTTGGAAAAATACAGGGCCGGCCCTCAACGCATGCCATCTGGATTCTCAGCTTAAAAACAGAAATTGCTACCAAGCTTCCAAATCCAAAGAAGGTGGCTTCTTCACTTTTACCACTCGTTTTCTTGTCACTTTCGTACATATCATTTGTCATTAACTCATTAATTATCAATTTCTGTGTTATACTTTCTACTCCCTTTTTAATCTAACTAATCAAAATAAAAATATCATGCTCAACCTCATTTCAATTTTAATTAAATCACCGTAATTAATTATTATAATGAGACTTGCCTCAACCTCCTCCCTAAAATAAAATTTGTGGCCAAATCGTAATTTTCTTATAGTACACCTGTTATTCAGAAGGTTGGTTAACTCTCCTAAAAGCTTGCAAGTGATTTATTCTCTCTTCTTCATTTCCAATTAAAAAAGAAATGAAGAAAAAGACCCACCATTACAACAAATGGTTACTGACAACCCTTTTGCAAGAACGAATAGTGCTAATTAATTCTACAGTGACTATATATGAGGGATGGAGCCCAACACGAATTAGGCCCTTCCTAGAAATAGAGCTATATTATTATATGTATTGATGATTATTGACCATCGTATCAAATTAGTGAAGTACTGTAGCTTCTACAGTATGATCAATTTATGTAGAGAGAGAGATTGTGTTGACTTTCAGAGGGATTGGAGTTGACGTCAAATCCATACGTCATACACAGGTCAGATGGTTGGTGCTTCTTGGCTACTTCCTCCGACATTCCAAGAAGGTTCTGTTTCATTTTATGTTATTTTAGTAAAAATCTAGTCATATACTCTAACCATACATATAAAAAGGCCATCTGCCTCTACCTGCAAAATTGAACCTAACCCTCAAGGCCTCAACTCAACTGCAATCTTTCTCTCTAGTTTAAATTGCTTTGTGAAAATGGCGGCTAAACGGTTTCTTGATGAATCTGATGATAAAAATCCAGATAAGCCAAACGAAAAAAGATTCAGAGCTACACCTTCTTTTGCTTCGTATGTATATTATTTAAATATTCAAGTTTACAGCTCTTAATTTCTTTTATTATCTTGTTCAAGTTTCATCCCGGCCCATTAATAAAGCTTGAGTTTTGTGCTAGAAATATATATATTTAGTCTTTAATTGACCTCTATTTTCATTCATGATCCTACTTTACTTGACAGGGTGATTGGAGAAATGGTTATGGTGAAGAACATACAAAACCTTTTCTCATCCTTGGAACCCTTGCTTAGAAGAGTGGTATGTCATCTTTATATCTAATTATTCTATTAACCCATTACATAACATACATATCCTTCACCTACATATGTAGCAATTAGTATATTTTCAACTTGCGTATTGTTTATGAATATTGAATAGCCCTATGGGGCATATTCATGTATATATTGTTAGTTTTAATTCATATGCAAGTAAGGTTTTTAATTATATACTCTAAAAACAAACATATATTTCGAAGATGAAACAAAAAACCCTAGCAAATTGATCAATTTTCTAACGAAAGTTGTAATTCTTTTCCTATATGTTTTTAGGTAACTGAAGAAGTAGAGCGCGCTATAAGATCACACTCACGTTCCATAACTAGATCTCCTTCATTACGAATCCAAGCACCAGAGCAACCATCAACCTTACAACTCATATTCCGTAAACAGCTATCCGTTCCTGTATTCACTGCTAGCAAGATACTAGACATTGAAAATAACCCTCTCCAAGTTCTCCTTGTTGATAAAAATGGTGATCAAATGATCCCAACAAGTCTCCCTCATTCCTTGAAGCTAGAAATTGTAGTTCTTGATGGAGACTTCCCGCCAGGTGATTGCGATACATGGACAGCTGATGAATTCAATAGCAAGATTGTTAAGGAGAGAACCGGCAAGCGACCTTTGCTTACCGGGGAGTTAAACATCACTCTAAGGGATGGCATTGCACCAGTTGGTGATCTGGAGTTCACTGACAACTCTAGTTGGATTCGAAGCAGGAAGTTCCGGGTTGCTGTTAGAGTGGTTCCTGGAAGTTATCAAGGTGCTCGAATTCGTGAAGGATTTACCGAAGCACTCATGGTTAAGGACCACCGTGGAGAATGTGAGTATATATATATATATATATATTATAGATTTTTGAATGTGCATAATTTCTTATACAAGTTCTTTCTTTCAATTAGACTCTACTACACATTATCACTCATTAAAATCTTAAACCGGTTGTCCAATAATTCTTCCATTACTTCTCAAATTTTATTTATTTTTAGATTGTTAAAGTGTTCAAATTTCTCTATTTATTTTTAAATATTACAACTGATCGAACTAGACACTACAATAAAAAATATACAATAATCGTTTGAACTAAATATTCAATGTTACTGCTTATCATGGATTCTTTATCTTGAATGAAAACAAGATTTAACTCTAAATTTTTGAACCGACTTTGATGGACAAACCTCATAGCTGGGTCAGACCAACCATTTGGAGGACTATCTATGATTGGTGACTTAAAGGTTCTACTTTTGAGTTGTTAGTCAAAAGTTCATATTCTTATCATCTTATGTTCAAGGGACCAGATAGGATACTTCCTATTTTATCCTCTCAAATTATTATGAACAAATAGATGGTACGTTTTTTTATTTCTCATTTTTCAATTTTTATTTCTGGCCATGAATTCCAGTCAATGGTTTTAGACTTTCGGTCAAGGATACATTACAAGTGGTTTTATACCTACTTTCGGTTTTACTAATTTTTTAAATTACTTAGTATAGTTGCAATTATATATAGCTTAATTGACATTATTTTAATTATTAATTAGCTAATTAAATTTTATATATCTTATATATGAAAGTGTACAAAAAACATCATCCCCCAAAGTTGTCTGACGAAGTTTGGCGCCTTGAGAAGATTGGAAAAGATGGAGCTTTCCATAAGAAATTAGCTGCTGCAGGCATTCAGACTGTGCAAGACTTCCTCAAGCTGTCTGTTATTGACTCTCTAAAGCTCAAAAAGGTGTGTGTATAAATATATTTATAAAAAAAAACTTTTTTCAGATGTCACCTATTATTTTCACGCACATAATAATTGTTTTCATGTATCTTTAAATTTAATACGATCTAAAATGATAAGAAATTTTTTGTATTTTGATTTTGAGATTCAGTTTCGTAATGCTTGGTGTAATCTTGTGGTTTTGCAATCAGATTTTAGGAGTTGGGATGTCAGAGAAAATGTGGGAAGTGACAATAAAGCATGCAAGGACGTGTGAGATGGGCAACAAGTTCTACACGTTCCGTGGACACCATTTTGCTCTTGTTCTCAACCCAATCTGTCAAGTGGTTAGGGCTGAAATCAATGGTCAACTATACTCTACTAAGGATCTAACCATTAACATTAATAGGGTACCATAAAAGAATCTTGATTTCTTTTTACACATAAACACAATTATGTTCCCACAAACTTTCACTTACATGTTTGTGATTTTCAACATTTGCAGAGCTACATTGAAAAATTGGTGACAGAAGCATACGCAAGGTGGAATTCATTAGAAGTGACCGAGGGATTTTCAAATGATGTTGCCTTATTGATGCAAGGTATTTTTTTTAAGCAAGTGTATATGTATATGTGTGTAAAAAAAATCACTTGTTCACTTATAGTTTTCATTCAACATTATATTATATTAACGTATGTGTATCGAAATTGATAGGTGAAATGGTGGAGCAATACCCTAACAACCAACAAGCATCAATAGTAGCATATGATCAAAATGCTTATCTTAGTGATAGACCTGTTGAGATCAATTATGGAGAGAGTAATGCAAATAATGTTGGATGCAGCAGTGATCATAACTGGCTAATGAATGCAACATATACCCCATCACCTTTTGGGAATGGCATTCCCTATACCATGTCAGAATCTTCCTCAGATGGTGATATAACACCTTCAAGGTCTTTCATCAATGGAGGTTGAAGGTGATGGGTGTGTTGGGCTTATGAATTGTCATGCACACATGTAATAAAATGTATGTCTGCGGAAGAAAGAAGATGGTGTATGTTGGGTTAGGCTAAGTCATTAGCTGAGGTGCTGGATCCCATTCTGGTCCCTCATGACTTTTTATTGGGCTTTACAATTCTCTACACTGCATTAGTTTCTTGTAGGCTTGTACTTAGAGCATGATTTGGCCCATTTTGAAGATATGATAATAGTGGGCCAGAAAGACTGCTCTCCTTTGAAACATCAACCTGCCTTTCTTGGGCTAGTATTGCTCAGTTCTTGGGTCAGTGTTGTTTAGTGTTTTACTAGTGTACTACATCATGGTATGCAATCTGTGGTAATTCCAAATTTTCTTATTTCTCATAGAACTTTTTTTTATAGAATATGCATGCAGTTCCTTGGCCTCTCATGAACAATATAAAAAGGAAAATGAATAAATAGAAGAAAAGACTAGCAACAAGTCTCCACTCAGGTTAATTTTTCATTTGTATGAAATTCTGAATGATATAAGTTTGACGAGAATTAAATTTTTTCATTTTCTTGAAGAGAACTTATCAATTGACCATATTATTATTTAAAATAATATGATAATGTTTTTTCTAATATTTTTGATATTTGAATACAAAATGAAAACAAAAAAAGAATATTTTCTCTGAATTAAATGCCATATGAATCTATTTATTCATTTATTTTTATTTTTTTGATAAAATGGAACTAAAACAAAAACTAAATAGAGGAAATAGCCACCCTCCGCGTCCAAGCAACACCAGAAATGTCATCCATGATCAAAGGAGCAACTGCAAAAGGAGGTTGAATCCAGAACCTTTGAGGCTCTACTCCATCAAAGATACAGTTAGCAAGTCTATCTGCCACCCGATTAGCTCCACGATATATATGTGTTATTTGAACTTCCCAATCTCAAGACAACAGTTTCTTTATGTCCCTGATAAGGGGCTGGTAAGCATTAGGAGAGTCATTACCCTTAGTAATCAAGCCTAACACCAGCTGAGAATCAGTTTCAACAATGACTTTCTTGTAATCCTTGCTACAAGCAGCTAGGAGTCTCAGTCGGAGCAACACTTGTCCAATTTTTTTTCCAAAACTATTCAGTTCTCAGCCTTTCCAATCACTGATGACCCAGAAGCACTAGCCAACCCTGAGTTCCGCCTAGACGCCCCGTCGATGTTAACCTTAATCCAACCCACTGAAGGAGCCTTCCACTGTTTAGTGACTAAAGCCTTCTGCCTACTAGGAGAAGATAAGGTTAAATATTCAGTCGCCAGCGTACACTCACGTAAATAGCCAAGGATAGCTAATTCAGGATTATTGGCCAGTGAAAATTTTCGTCAAAGCAAGCCTTGTTACGCCAGCCCCAAAACATCCAAGTCGTGACACCGAATATCTTGCTCCAACTACTGTCCCTAGTTGAGCACAAATTCCCAAGAAGCCAATCTCCCAAAATTGCTGGAGAAAAAGTTTGCATCAAGTCTCCCCCGACCTATAATACACCAGCACTGTTTCACCTTCGAGCAATCCCGCAAAGCATGCAACGTGGTTTCCACATGCTTGGAACATAACCCACAAACAGGAGAAACGCCATCTATACGGCCTTGAACGCTTGCCATCTGGATTTCTCAGCTTAAAAACAGAAATTGCTACCAAGCTTCCAAATCCAAATAACGTGGCTTCTTCACTTTTACCACTCACTTTCTTGTCACTTTCGTGCATATCATTTGCCATTAACTCATTAATTATCAATTTCTTTGTTATACTTTCTAATTTATTATTAATTTAACTAATAAAAATATCATGCTCATGCTCATTCATTTCAATTTTAATTAAATCACGGTAATTAATTATTATACTGAGATTTTATTTCCTGCCTCTTCCCTAAAATAGATTACTCTCTTCCTGTTAAATTCACCACTAAAATTTTGATCCATAAACAATTAAAACTTAAATGCATTTTAATTTTTTGTTTTTATCAATTGAGATAATAATTCTTTTGTGTGAATTATATATAAGTCGACCCAGTTAATAGCTTGATCTTGGCTAAGGGACACCTATATTTCTTGTTATTTAGAAGCTCAGTTGATTCTACACAAAATTTATTCACCAAAAAAAAAAACCCACCATTACAACCAAAGGCGGATCTAGGTAGAGACGAGTGGGTCAGTTGACCCGACTCACTTTTCCTAGATACCCCAAAATGTACCATAGTTATTTATAAATTAGAAAAAATAATAAATTTGAACTCACAAAGATGTTAATTTTTTATTTTTGTCCCCACTATAATCTTAGTATTGTCCCCACAAATTTAGATAAAAATACAAAAGATAATATAATTATCTAATTGAGATTTCATTTACATTTAAACTCATTGTCTACGAATATAATTTATTTTCTTCTAAAAGTTTATCAATTACTTGTTTCTCAAATTATAATAGAGCTCAATCAATAATTTCCTACATCACCACAAGTTTTTAAATATAATATAACAATATAAGTTGTTGGACCAAAAAAAAAAAAAAAGTCATGTTTTCTTATTTATTTTGCCCTAAATCTTTTTTACTCTATTATATATATTTGGAAACACCAAAAAAAAAAATCATTTTATTAGGATCTATAAGTATAAAGGAGATTTTTCATCAGTACACTTTTGTCATTTCTTATATTGTATTAATAAAATTTCCTTATATATGACTCTTTAGTCACCTAAGTTTAATTTATGAGATAATTAGAATTGTGTAAAGAGTTTATTATATAATCTCAAATTTAATACATTTTTTAATCAACAAAACTAATAAATAAATATATCTTTATTAGAATAAATATTATTAAAAAATTAATTTTATTATATAATTAAATTATTATTTTAACTCCTCTGAGAATCCGCCACTGATTACAACAAACCGTTACTAACAACCCATTTACACGTACAAATAGTGCTAATTAATTCTACAATGACTATATACTAATTAGAATTCTACACTGATTATGAGAGGGATTGGAGTTGACGTCAATCCATACGTCATACACAGGTCAGTTGGTTGGTGCTTCTTGGCTACTTCCTCCGACATTCCAAGAAGGTTCTGTTTCATTTTATTTTATTTTAGTAAAAATCTAGCCATGTGCTCTAACCATACATATAAAAGTCCATCTGCTATAGCCTACCTGCAAAATTGAACCTAACCCTCAAGGCCTCAACTCAGCTGCAATCCTTCTCTCTAGTCTAAATTTTGCTTTGTGAAAATGGCGGCAAAACGGTTTCTTGATGAAACTGATGATAAAGATCCAGATAAGCCAAACGAAAAAATATTCAGAGCTACACCTTCTTTTGCTTCGTATGTATATTATTTAAGTACTCAAGTTTTCTGCTCTTAATTTCTATTATTATCTTGTTCAAGTTTCATCCCGGCCCATTAATAAAGCTTGAGTTTTGTGCTAGAAATATATATATTTAGTCTTTAATTTACCTCTTTTTTCATTCATGATCCTACTTTTCTTGACAGGGTGATTGGAGAAATGGTTATGGTGAAGAACATACAAAACCCTTTCTCATCCTTGGAACCCTTGCTTAGAAGAGTGGTATGTCATCGTTATATCTAATTATTCTATTAACCCATTACATAACATACATATCCTTCACCTACATCAGTAGCAATTAGTATATTTTCAACTTGCGTATTGTTTATGAATATTGAATAGCCCTACGGGGCATATTCATGTATATATTGTTAGTTTTCATTCATATCCAAGTAAGGTTTTTAATTATATACTCTAAAAACAAACATATATTTCGAAGATGAAACAAAAAACCCTAGCAAATTGATCAATTTTCTAACGAAAGTTGTAATTCTTTTCCTATATGTTTTTAGGTAACTGAAGAAGTAGAGCGCGCTATAAGATCACACTCACGTTCCATAACTAGATCTCCTTCATTACGAATCCAAGCACCAGAGCAACCATCAACCTTACAACTCATATTCCGTAAACAGCTATCCGTTCCTGTATTCACTGCTAGCAAGATACTAGACATTGAAAATAACCCTCTCCAAGTTCTCCTTGTTGATAAAAATGGTGATCAAATGATCCCAACAAGTCTCCCTCATTCCTTGAAGCTAGAAATTGTAGTTCTTGATGGAGACTTCCCGCCAGGTGATTGCGATACATGGACAGCTGATGAATTCAATAGCAAGATTGTTAAGGAGAGAACCGGCAAGCGACCTTTGCTTACCGGGGAGTTAAACATCACTCTAAGGGATGGCATTGCACCAGTTGGTGATCTGGAGTTCACTGACAACTCTAGCTGGATTCGAAGCAGGAAGTTCCGGGTTGCTGTTAGAGTGGTTCCTGGAAGTTATCAAGGTGCTCGAATTCGTGAAGGATTTACCGAAGCACTCATGGTTAAGGACCACCGTGGAGAATGTGAGTATATATTATAGATTTTTGAATGTGCATAATTTCTTTTACAAGTTCTTTCTTTTCAATTAGACTCTACTACACATTATCACTCATAAAATCTTAAACCGGTTGTCCATAATTCTTTCATTACTTCTCAAATTTTATTTATTTATAGATTTGGAGAGTGTTCAAATTTCTCTAATTCTTATTTATTTTTAGATATTAAGAGTGATCGAACTTGACACTAAGAATAAAAATATATAACAATGCTAAATTTCGATACTACAACTTATCATGGATTCTTTATATTGAATGAAAACAAGATTTATCTCTAAATTTTTGAACAGACATTGATGGACAAACCTCATAGCTGGGTCAAACCAACCATTTGGAGGACTATTTATGATTGGTTACTTAAAGGTTCTACTTTTGAGTTATTAGTCAAATGTTTATGTTCTTATCATCTTATAAACAAATAGATGGTACCTTTTCTTCTTTTTGTTTTCATTTTTCAATTTTCATATGATTTTTATTTCTGGCCATGAATTCCAGTCAATGGTTTTAGACTTTGGGTCAAGGACACATTACAAGTGGTTTTATACCTACTTTTGGTTTTACTAATTTTTTAAATTACTTAGCATAGTTGCAATTATATATAGCTTAATTGACATTATTTTAATTATTAATTAGCTAATTAAATTTTATATATCTACGATATGAAAGTGTACAAAAAGCATCATCCCCCAATGTTGTCTGACGAAATTTGGCGCCTTGAGAAGATTGGAAAAGATGGAGCTTACCATAAGAAATTAGCGGCTGCAGGCATTCAGACTGTGCAAGACTTCCTCAAGTTGTTTGTTGTTGACTCTCTAAAGCTCAGAAAGGTATATATGTATATTTTCATATATATATTAAATCTTTTTTTAGATGTCACGTACAATATAATTAATTGCTCTTATGTATCTTTTAACTTAATACGATCTAAAATGATAAGAATTTTTTTGGTATTTGAAATTCAGTTTCGAAATAATTGTAATCTTGTGGTTTTGCAATCAGATTTTAGGAGTTGGGATGTCAGAGAAAATGTGGGAAGTGACAATAAAGCATGCAAGGACGTGTGAGATGGGCAACAAGTTCTACACGTTCCGGGGACACCATTTTGCTCTTGTTCTCAACCCAATTTGTCAAGTGGTTAGGGCTGAAATCAATGGTCAACTATACCCCACTAAGGATCTAACCAACATTAATAGGGTAACGTATGAGAATCTTGATTTCTTTTTACTCATAAACACAATTATGTTCCCACGAACTTTCACTTACATGTTTGTAATTTTCAACATTTGCAGAGCTATATTGAGAAATTGGTGACAGAAGCATACACAAGGTGGAATTCATTAGAAGTGACCGAGGGATTTTCAAATGATGTTGCCTTATTGATGCAAGGTATTTTTTTAAGCAAGTGTATATGTGTGTAAAAAAAATCACTTGTTCACTTATAGTTTTCATTCAATAATTATATTATATTAATGTATGTGTATCGAAATTGATAGGTGAAATGGCGGAGCAATACCCTAACAACCAACAAGCATCAATAGTAGCATATGATCAAAATGCTTATCTTAGTGATAGACCTGTTGAGATCAATTATGGAGAGAGTAATGCAAATAATGTTGGATGCAGCAGTGATTATAATTGGCTAATGAATGCAACATATACCCCATCACCTTTTGGGAATGGCATTCCTTATACCATGTCAGAATCTTCCTCAGATGGTGATATAACACCTTCAAGGGCTTTCATCAATGGAGGTTGAAGTTCAAGATCTGTCATGCACATACATACATATGTAATAATAAAGTACTGTATTATGACAGCAGAAAAGGAATGAAAATGACAAAAATGAAGATAGGCGTTAAACTGGGGTTAGGCTTAGTCAATGGTGGCCTTACAATTCTCTGCAATGTCTTAGTTTCTTGTAGGCTTATCTAGTAGATCAATATCAGGCCCTTTTTCAAATAATGGGCTGGCAAAACTGCTCTCCATGAAACAACAACCTGACTTTGTTGGGCCAGTGTTGCTTTATCACTACTGTACACCATGGCATGCAATCTGTGATAATAATTAATTAAAAGTCTCTGATTTTGCATCTAATTTATTTTAGAGCTCTTTATTTATTTATTTTATTAAAAGAATATTTTCTCAGAATCTTGAACCTTTGAGAAAAGTATAAGTAAAAATACACATATAAATAAAAGTGGGGAAAGAAAATAGTATTTAGTTTCCATCAAATTTATCTTCAATCTTTTAATTTGTCGAATAGAAGGTATTTGATTCAATGGGTGACTTGAACAGTTTGTTGGCCCATGGATACCACATATGGACTTTTCCTACAATTTGGGGGTTCTTTTTTTGGGTAGAGCGCGAGAATATTAACATTTAAACATGTGCACACACTAGTTTAAGAGACTTCAGATTTAAACAAATGAATTAGATGACTTTTGACAGAAAAATACAAAAAACATCATATATCTATTCAGCACAAATAAAAATATAAAATTATAAATTACCATAACAATACATTTAAAAAATTATATATTTTGATTTTCGGGTAACCACGAGTACTCCTATATCTCACTACTCGTAGCCGAACCGAAAATAACGAGTATTAAATTTACCTACCCGAACCGAACTAAATGCATAAAACACCCGAATTTAATCGAACCGAATTACCAGTTCGTTTCGAGTATTCGATTTTCTTGAGTTTCTTGCACAGCCTTACTGCCTATACCATCTGAATCAAGGATGTTTGGAATCCAGCCACCTTAGAAAGGTGTATTAATTTTCAAATTAATTTTAGTGAATATTGATACATTTTGGTAACAGAATACCAGAACGAAACTACTCATATTTTTTCAATTCGGGTAATTTCAGGTTATGCCTATTTTCAGTTCGGTTAGGTTTTTAAATTTTATTATCTAAAAAATTCGATTCGATTCAAAAATTTATCATTACCCGAACCGAACTGACCTGTACACATCCTAGTAAGCATTACAATTTTTGTCATAAATTCATTGTCAATTTATTTAATTGATATTAAATAAAATAATTATTATTTAAATTGACAAAAAATAATTAATTAAATTATGGATTGACTAAAGTGTTGATTTGTTCAAAAATAAATTAACAAACAAAACATTAATCATCCAATTACACAATCAAGTGTTGATTGTGGATAATTATTAGAAATTGATTGTTGAAGGTAGGCAAAATCATAATTGATTTGATATCATTATTTTACATCAACGTGACAGTGATGATGGTGGACCACAAATTTATAATTAAGAACATGAGTGTGACAGTTCTTAATATAATCAGAATGGATAGATAAACTGTATATTAAATTTTTTGTATTGTTTTGACATTTTCTGTGTGATAATGTTGTGCAAACATCAATTGTTTTAAAGCAAAATTTAAAACCATCTCCAATATCTTTGAATACTCTGAAATACTAAAAATAAAAAAAATTAAACAAAATCTAAAAAACAAAAAGAAGTTTTTTTCGTCAACCAAAATATAGAAATAGGTAACTCAGTGGTGCTTTCCCAGATTTTAAATTCGACCAGTAAGTTGTTCCACGACAAAATATTCATAGTAAACTGCTCTTTCCCCCCTCCTTCTTCATACAAAAGTCTTAAAATTCTAATTCTATCACTTTCCTTTGAACATTATGCAGCTAAAGTCATTTGCAGAACTTCTCAACAACTCTCAGCCCCCTTTGGCCTCTGCTTCAATATTTATCTTTCTCTCTCCAATTAATAGCACTAGTATTACCTTCAAAAAATGAAAAAGACCCTTCTCTTCCTTTCATCCATAATCACCATCTTCTTCTTTTTGTTAACAACTCTAACAAAATCCCACGGAGAAGACAATGAAATCTACAACTTTTGGATTGGCAATGGCTGAATGGCATGTCAATTCTCAATACTCAAGGAGGAAGAAGGAATTGAGATTCAAATGACATAGTCCACGAGGTTGTTATCAAGTGAGATTGCATTGATCATCACTCCCCCTACTTGTTAGAAATTTATTTTATAAAATTTGAAAACTTGTCCCATGTTCTATTTTCTTCAAAAAAAACCTACTTTTGTAAATTGATTATATTAATTCTAAAGTAGTCAAATTTTATTCACATTTTATAATATATAAAACAATGCTTGTTTAACAACCGAGCTGAAATTTTAGTAACTATATTTTTTTTTTCCCTTGTGTATATAAGTGGGACATTGATTTTGATGGTTTGCATTAATGTTGTGAAAGTTATAAAAATATATGGGCCTTTAGATTGGTTGGATGGATTAAATATTTGATGCTAAAGCTATGACAATATAGTGACATCAAGCATATTCTAAAAGCATTTTAAGAAAATATTCCATGAATTAATATCACAAAAGAAGTAGTCATTCAGAACCACTTCTATCTAGTTGTTACATAACTCAATGCAAAAGCTCAACAAGGTGGCTGTTTGAGAGAGGAGAAAAGAAAATAGTGTTTAGTTTCCATCAAATTTATCTTCAGTTTTTTAATTTGTCAAATGGAAGGTATTTGATTCAATGGGTGACTTAAAGAAATATTTGGGGGTTAAGTTAATTAACATTATCATAGCTGTAATGGGTTGAACAGTCCAACCCATTTGGAACAGTTTGTTGGCCCATGGATACCACATCGTCATATGTTCTCCCTAGAATTAGATGAGTTTTGACATGGTTAGCTAGGAATGTACATTTAACACTCAATCAAGATGATGTATGAAAAGTGAAGTTTAATACACCTTTCTAAGGTGGTAGGATTTCAAACATTTGATTTTTAACTTTTTCCTTTCTTGATTTTGACACCTAATAATTTGAAGAAGAAAAAATTCAATTTTTAAGATTGATTTACAGGCCTGAACCGGGCTCAGACAGCCATGGGCAGGCCTGTTAAATTTGGACCTCTAAATGGTCAAACAGGTAAGGCAATCCTACTCCTAGGAAACAATCCTCGCACATTTGGACCAAATAAAAAAGCAACCAGGACCTTATGGGTATGCTCTGAAACTTTCCTCGGAAAATCTTGGAAACGTATCTGAAACCAAACAGCCTTATATTTTCCGACTAATTTTCTTCATAGTAAGATAAACAAATCGAATATTATTATGTTTGATCATTTCAAGCTGCACAAATATCATTTCTCTACCAGTTTACAAACATGCATGATAAAATTTAAAATTAACACACTGGCTCAGAGAAGGATATGAAAAAACAAAAAATGAAGATGATTTCATCATTTACAACATCAACATGACAGTACAGTGAGGATGGTGTCATGGTGTACGACAAATTTCGAAGCAGATGGGTGTGACAATTCTTAATGTAATCACATTGGACAGTTAACTATATATTAATTTGTATTGCTTCGACATTTTCTGTATAATATTGTTGTTCAAACATCAATTTTTCTAATAAACAAAATTTACACGAGACAAACAAAAATAAATTTATTGGGTCAACCGAAATATAAAAAGGGAAACTCAGTGGTACTTTCCCAGATTTTGAATTCAACCAAAGTTGTTCAGTTGTTCATAGCCAACTGCTCTCTTCCTCTCTCCTTCCTTCATACAAAAATTTTCCAATTCTAATTCTATCACTTTCCTTTGAACATTATGCAGCTAAAGTCATTTGCAGAACTTCTCAACAACTCAGAGCCCCCTTTGGCCTCTGCTTCCATATTTATCAATATTAGGGTCATTTTGATAGAAATGAGAGTTTTGGACAGAAGGGTCTAAATCTTACAATTTTTATATAAAATAGTAATTTTTTTACTTCAATAGCTAAAATAGAGTGAAGTCTGAAACCGTATTTTCAAAAATTGATTTATGGGTCTGACTCATCATGCAATGTCACCCCACGAACCTCACAACATACACCTCACGGGCTACGTGATAGAAATAAAATGGATATGAAACCGATTTTTGAAAAGCTGGTTTCATCCAATTTTTGTCTCCCAGCGGGGGACAATTTTTGGAAGGTGTCCGGACTTTCGGAAGCCTCCGATATATTTTACCACCGATGTTCCCCCTGAGTGCCTATTAGATCAGAGTTTAAGGGGTACAAGTTGGAGACTGTGGATGTTGTGGTGAAGAAGAGGGGAAGAAGGTGAACGAGAAAAAGTCGTTCTTGATTGTTCCCCCGCCTTTTTTTATTTTTTTATGAATTTTGAAAATACCATTGATACCCTCTTGATGTACAGTACTTTGATTAGTAGTATTTTTTATGCAATTAAGAGTGGCTGTAACTTAATCTCCGTTACATTCCCTGCATTTTTTCTGTTTGTCTTTTCCCTTATTTAATTCATTGGTAACAAGTATATTATTGGGTTGTATCTAATTCGTTTTCATTATTTATTGCCTGAATTCTAATATCTAAAATAGTATATTTAATTTTTCTTAAGAATATAATTTAATAAATATTTTTAAGGGCATAGTTAAAAAATTCAACTTTTAAATTTTTTAGGAACTCTTTCTTTTCCATTGTTATAATTTAAGGAAAAGAGATAAGTTTTATTAAAGAGTGTTTAGAAATAATTATTAAGATAATATATATTTTATAATATTTATTTTTTATATTAATTGAGAAGGATTTCATTATCCTGTAATTAATAAATATTATTTTAAAGTATTATATTTATTGAAGTATAAAAATAGTCTGTTTGAATTTTTTTTTAAAAATTAAGAAGTGACACTTGCTAGAATAATATTAACAAGATTATATGCAAATATTATATGTTTAGGGGCATAAATGACAATCTCTTGAATTCTTGAATTACAAATTAATAATTAATTGAAGGGTATTGATTTATTGAAGACTGTGTAGTGCGGCGCCAACCTCTCTGAGTTTTGACTGCTGCTGCCTTTTTTGCGTTCTCTCGACTTGTTGGTCCTCCGTGGAGTGACAAAATTTAAATGAAATTGATTTTTAAAAAGTCGATTTGAGGTGTGAAATGTGTGCCGTAATATTTGTGAGGTGACATGACATTCGGATCTAAAAATTAATTTTGAAATACAATGTTAGAATTTACCTTATGTTAATTATTAAAATAAAAAATTATTATTTATATAAAAATTGTGAGATTTAAAACCTTGTCCAAAAACTGGATAGAAATGGGGGGACACCCAGTACCTCAGGCTGCTACTTATCCAGCCGTTATGCTCTTACAAAATTGAAGTTGAGACACTAGGCATTGATTGCATCGGTTTAGTAATTGGAAATTTGGTAATACTTTTATCTCTGATTATAGATGGGGACAAGCCGCTTTCATTGAATGGTCAGCACCTCCTTTTAATATTCTTGTTGACTAAAGCTGTCATGGACCATTAGAAAGATAGTTGTGTGCAACTGTGCATATCTATGGGTCCCATGTCTTAACTTCTACCATTGTACCTGTCAATAGTCCAGCAGAGAAGTAACCTGGAGTATTCCCTTGGTTCCCAGTTTTTTATTTTGACGAGAAAATATTACTCTTAGAATGTGTTTTCATATAGTTTTTGTTCTTAAGAGTCATACACCTATAGGCTATGAAAATAATGGCTGCTTACTATTTATGATGGGATTCTAATGTTGCAGAGGAATAAGTTACTCAAGAGGATGAATTACCTATGAGTTTACTCACAAATCATTACTCACAACTTGTTTATCGGTGTGTCTCTTTCCATAAATTTTGAATCGTTTTCCCACGAACTTGGTTTCTGAAAAAGATGTCATTTTTCTTGCTCACGTGAGCCTGATTTTTATTGACCCAAAACGTTAGCCACGAAAAGACATGATTTTCAAATTTGATTACCATTAGGCACTAGGCAGAGGTGGTAAGGACTAAGAACATGAACCAATGAAGCATTGAGAGAATTTCAATTATGTTATGCCATAGATTGTAAATGGTAGCAGAATACTTAGTACTACTGTTGTTTGTTTTTTCCCTTTCAACATTCTTGGTTCTCACTATCCCCATTACCTTCACTAGTTTGTACACCTAGCTCATAGTATCTGCTTACTTTCTAAGTATAGCCCTTGTTTGAAGAGTCTGATTGATTCACTTGTGTGTTGAAATTTGAAAATTGTCCTTCGATCTGCAGAAATTGCTTTTGTCTTATTAATTTTCTAACTCATTATTACTTTTATTTGTTACTATTGCAGAGAAGAGTTGGAACACAAAGGTCATTGTAGGTAATACACCTCCTTTTGCGTATTTTTATTTTTTGAAGTACATAATTTTTTTTTGTTGCTATTTGTTTTTTCTCATATCCTAGTTATGAGTTTTAGAACGCTGCAATATTTCTCTACCATCTGAACCTCCTTTTCTTGCTGACAGGTTTGTTTAGTACAGGAGTTGGAGTATTGCTGACATGTATGATTATTTGCTGTTTTCGACATAAAAAGAAGTTTCGGAAGGTAACAAAGAATGAAAAAGATATTGAGGCCTTCATAATAAATCATGGACCTCTAAATGTGAAAAGATACAAATTCATGGATGTCAAGAAAATGACCGACTCTTTCAAAGTTAAACTGGGAGAAGGTGGTTATGGTGGTGTATACAAAGGAAAGCTGTTCAATGGTTGCCCTGTTGCTGTGAAGTTCCTCAACTCATCCAAAGGGAATGGTGAAGAATTTACTAATGAGGTTGCCAGCATTAGCAGAACATCACATGTCAATATTGTCACCCTTCTCGGATTTTGTTTTGAAGGAGGCAAGAAAGCTCTGATCTATGAATTTATGCCCAATGGATCACTAGAGAAGTTCATATACAATAAGCCATCAAATCCTACCTTGAGTTGGGAACATTTACACCATATTGCAATAGGGATAGCTCGGGGGTTGGAGTATCTGCACAGGGGTTGCAACACCCGGATTTTGCATTTTGACATAAAACCACACAATATCCTTTTGGATGAAAATTATAGGCCTAAGATCTCTGATTTTGGGCTTGCAAAGCTCTGCACAAGAAAAGACAGTATCATTTCAATGCAGGATGCTAGAGGAACTATTGGATATGTGGCTCCAGAAGTGTGGAATAGAAACTTCGGAGGAGTTTCACATAAGTCTGATGTCTATAGCTATGGAATGATGATATTAGAGGTGGTTGGAGGGAGAAAAAATATTAATGTTGATGTGAGTCATACAAGTGAGATATACTTTCCACATTGGGTCTATAAACATCTTGATCAGGGCAGCAATTTAGGGCTGCATGGTGTTGTGAGCACATTAGACAATGAAATTGCAAGGAAGATGATTTTAGTGGGACTGTGGTGCATACAAACTTTTCCTTCGGATAGGCCTGCTATAAGTAGAGTGATTGAGATGTTGGAAGGAAATATGGAATCCTTGCAATTGCCCCCAAGGCCTACATTATCTTCTGAAAGATCAACAGCAGAATCTGCTGCAACATAAAAATTGTAATATAATTTTGTTACTTTGTAGAACTACATTGAATGTATGTAATATTTCTTCTTTTTCCGCTTCAAGTTCTTTTGAGTGATTTGATGTTATTGGTCAATTTGAAAAGCAATTAGAATGGAGTTTCTCCCAAACTCGAAAAAAAGGAGAGTTTTGTGGAAATTGTCTGTATACATTAGTAATTTAGTAACTGATGCAGTTTGTTCTGCAGTACTTATCTGGTTATTTTGCATATTATTTTATTTTTTCTTGTTTGCTCAAGTTACTTGGATCAGTTATGGTTGGCTAGCCTGAATAAATTGACTATTTAGCCTGAATTAGTTTATCAAAAGCCAAAAAGAAAACCTGTGTTTTATCAACCATTATTGTTCTCATTCCTCCAAATTAATGACGTCATCTGTTTAGAATTAACTAGTAAGTTAAAAAAATAAAATGGCAAAATGATGTTCATCATTCTTAAAATATAATATATTTGTTAATTTTATCCTAAAAATATTTTTTTAATCAATTTCGTCTCTAAACTTCCTAAAAATGATTGCAATTTCTTTTCCTAACCCAACAAAATTAACATTTAGAGAGCAAATGCTGAAAGATCAACAGCAGAATGGAGTTTTGTTACTTTGTAGAACTACATTGAATGTATGTAATATTTCTTCTTTTTCCGCTTCAAGTTCTTTTGAGTGATTTGATGTTATTGGTCAATTTGAAAAGCAATTAGAATGGAGTTTCTCCCAAACTCAGAAAAAAGGAGAGTTTTGTGGAAATTGTCTGACTACATTTCTACTAGTAATTTTAGTAACTGATGCAGTTTGTTCTGCAGTACTTATCTGGTTATTTTGCATCTTGTTTGATTTTTTCATGTTTTCTCAAGTTACTTGGATGAGTTATGGATGACTAGCCTGAATAAATTGACTATTTAGCCTGATTTAGTTTATCAAAAGCCAAAAAGAAAACCTGTGTTTTATTAAACGTTATTGTTCTCAGTCCTCTAAATTAATGACGTCATCTGTTTAGAATTAACATTAGTAAGTAAAAATCGTTCTTAAAATATAATATATTTGTTAATTTTATCCTAAAAACATTTTTTTAATCAATTTCGTCTCTAAACTTCCTAAAAATGATTGCAATTTCTTTTCCTAACCCAACAAAATTAACATTTAGAGAGAAAAAGCTAATGTGGTTTAAAATATTTTATTAATTGTAACTTGTATGTTGAGTTAGCATAAACAAAATACTTGTATCTAAATTACCCTTTTTTGATCAATTTATTTTTAAGAGTATATTTTTTTTTTTTTGGTTTCATCATAAAAGTATCAATTTTTTTATCAATTTTGTCCTAAATTTATTTTGCATGTGAGGAGTGAGAAAGATAATTTTTTGCACATGTGACTAAAATATTATATTTTAAGTCACGTCATTAATTCCCATCTAAAATGTTATCAATGTTAAATTTTGAGACGACTTTACTAATGTCCTAAAAATTATGAAATGAAATTAACTGAAAAAAATATGTAATACACTAAGAATAATAGATGTCATTTTGCCCTAAAAAAATCAAACACATTACTTCCAAGTCTTCATTAGAGCAAAAGTAGCATAGCAAGTTACTTGTTTATTAAAACGTAATTCCCATGGACAAAAGTTCACAACTTTTAAAGGAAAAAAAGAAATGCTCTAGATTCTGTTTAAACCATCTAATTCAAATATAGTTTTTTGAAGAAAGTACAGAACATTTGTTTCTGAGAAATTTATATTAGTAAGCCTTCCTAATATACATTCAAAGCAAAAGAAATAAAGAATGAGGGAATAACAACCCACCTGGAAAATGTAGTTAGTAGAAAGGAATAAATAATCAAAAAAATTGAATTGCTAAAAATTTTGAACCTCCCTAACCAAGGAAGATCTCATATTATATGTACATCTCAAATTTTGATTTCAGTTGGTGAAAAGAAATTGGTAGTCGCCCAGTAGAAATTGATAATGTTTATTGCTATGTTTGCTCCATAGTTGGACAATTTAATGAAGTAAAGGACATATTAACCACTAGCAATTGATGTTGTAGATGTGCTTCTTATATTTGAAATTACAGAATCAGGTGAATGTGGAGGCAATTCACTCTTCAGCAACGCAACATCATCTTTTGAGATATCCATAACAACTTGCTTGCCTTCATTACTGCCGTTACTTTGTATATCCATCAGCATTTCCAGCACTTCTACCATAGACGGTCTCACATCTTTCGAACTCTGCAAACACTGAAAAGCCAATTCTGCTACAGCATTTATCATATTTCTTACCTTGTAGTCTGATTCGAACCCGAGGAATGGGTCCACAAGCTCGATCAATGCACGGTTCTGAATCTTGTTAATGGCCATGTTAGACAAATTAATTTCGTGCCGATGTCTTGTGATATCAACAGCAGGCATGGATGATATGAGCTCAATCAGAACTACTCCAAAACTATAGACATCACTCTTGTCAGTAAGCTGATAGCACTCATGATACTCTGGATCAACATAACCCGGAGTCCCTTGTGGAGCAGTTGATATGTGCGTGACATGATTTGGGAAGAGACGTGAAAGTCCAAAATCTGCTACTTTGACAGTGAAGTTGTTGTCAAGCAGAATATTGTTGGTTTTCACATCACGGTGAATGATATCAGAAGCATGGAGATATGCCAATGCGCTTGCAGTCTCTATGGCAATACTCATTCTAATAGACCAGGGGAGTGAGCCAGGTTTCGTTCTTTCACCATGAAGATGATCAGCCACTGTTCCATTGGAAATGTACTCATATACTAGCAGAAGTTCACGGCAGTGGCGAGAAGTGCAACCATAAAGTGATACAAGATTATGGTGGCGTAAGAGACTTAAGATCTCAACTTCATTAATGAACTGCTCAACTCTCTTGTAATTGTTCTCATACAATCGCTTGACTGCAACAGCACGCCCATCATGAAGTTTGCCTAGCAAGAAATATCAAAATGCAAGAATCTTAATCAGTGTTTGTTAAAAATACACAGGACACAGAACCTAGGATATGTGCTCTTACCATAATATACTGTTCCAAAACCACCATCTCCAAGTTCTCTAGCCGGGTCAAAATTGTCTGTGGCCTCTTCAAGCTCATTATAGGTAAACAGGTGGACTTTGAAGCAGTTACTGCCTTTCTCAGGATCGTGTGAAGAATTAGGAGTAGAAGACATATTTTGTGAGTATATGTACGATGCAGCATATCGTTTTTTGTAACGTCGCAGATAGATAACAAAGATTACGCTCATTATAATTACACTGACGAAAGCAGCACAAACACCTAGATAAACGGAAGCACTATTAATAAGTTTCAATTAAAAGATTAGGACCTGTTAATCTGACAGGGAAATAATTAAGTACTTCAAAAAATAAAAATACGCAAAAGGAGGTGTATTACCTACAATGACCTTTGTTCTCCAACTCTTCTCTGCAATAGTAACAATTAAAAGAATAATGAGTTAGAAAATTAATAAGACAAAAGCAATTTCTGCAGATCAAAGGACACTTTTCAAATTTCAACACAAGTGAATCAATCAGATTCTTCAAAGAAGGGCTATACTTAGAAAGCAAGCAGATACTATGAGCTAGGTGTACAAACTAGTGAAGGTAATAGGGATAGGGAGAACCAAGAATGTTGAAAGGGAAAAAAACAAACAACCGTAGTACATAAGAAATTCTCTCGATGCTTCATTGGTTCAAGTTCTTAGTTTACTACCTCTGCCTAGTGCCTAATGATAATCAAATTTGAAAACCATGTCTTTCCATGGCTAATGTTTTGGGCCAGTAAAATTCAGGCTCACATGAGCAAGAAAAATGACTTTTTTCGAATGACCTAAGTTCGTGAGAAAATGGTCTAATGTATGTGGAAAAAGGCATACCATTAACAATTTGTAGGTAATGATTTGTGAGTATTTACTCATAGGTAATTCATCCTCTTGAGTAACTTATTCCTCTGCAACATTAGAATCCCATCATAAATAGTAAGCAGCCATTATTTTCATAGCCTATAGGTGTATGACTCCAAGAACAAAAACTAAATGAAGACACATTCTAAAAGTAATATTTTCTCGTCAAAATAAAAAACTAGGGACCAAGGGGCATATTCCAGGTTACTTCTCTGCTAGACCATTGACAGGTTCAATGGTAGACGTCAAGACATGGGACCTATAGATATGCACACAACTATCTTTCTAATGGTCCATGACAGCTCATTAGTCAACAAGAATATTAAAAGGAGGTGCTGACCATTCAATGAAAACGGCTTGCTCCATCTATAATCAGAGATAAAGTATCACCAATTTTCCAATTACTAAAACCGATGCAATCAATGCTTAGTGTCTCAACTTCAAATTTGCAAGAGCATAATGGCTGGATAAGTAGCAGCCTGAGGTACTGGGTGTCCCCCATTTCTATATGACCCTAATATTATTTTAAGAACCATCTCAATCAGCAAGGCGCTTTATTGAGGATTTGGATCCTCTCATATTGCACCGAGAGAAATACACAAATCCCCTCTCACAGTGCATTGGATTTAAAATAAAAAATCAAAAGATCAAAATTTTTAAAATAAATTCAAATTTTGAAATAAAATTACTTTAGTATGTTAAAATTATGTTTCAACTAGAAATGAGAGGATCTGAATCCTTATATTGAAGACTATCTCAATCGAAATGAGTTACACATTTCACATCAAAACAAATTCACTCGAAAATTCAAGTTACTAGACAAAACTCTATAAATGAATGTCAATCTACTACCATACTAATCAAATCAAACATTTTGTGCACAAATTCATTCAAACCCATTACTAGCTAGAATTTACCAATAATGAAAATTACTTCAAGCTAAACACTCGTGAAACAAATTTTTCTTGATAGGGACTTTGGTCTGATTAATGCATAATAACTGTGTTAACTTGTTTAGAATTGGGTTAAAATCATTAACTAATGATTCCCAGTTAGAAACTTAGAATTCCCTCTAGTCACATAAATGATCAAGAAATATGCTGCAGAGTAATTAAGGGTGAGTTTAGTAATATTGTTTAACAAGATGATTTGAGTTTTTCATTTAACTAATTAGTTTTAAAAACTTCTCTTGTTCTAATGAATAATATTTGTCGTTTTAGCTGCATGTTGTTCACATTAACTTTTTATTTTATATTATCATATATATATGTTACAAAAAAATATCTTCCTAACCTGTTCAACATGATTTTTCCATAGCAATACCAAATTGAAATTAGCCCTAACTCAAGAAAAGAAATTAAGTGAAAAGAGATAGACATACTATTCTGAGGTGCGCATGATAGAGGTTCAGTTCCGTCCCGGCAATGACAAACAAATTCAGACGTAGAATTCATCCCACAATATCCTCCAGACTGCCTGCATGCTACGCAGTACACCCAGACTGCAAAATACTCTACATCAAACCCTCGATACAAAGCATTCTCGAGTGCTTCAATTCCACCCTCTTGATCCTCAAGCGGGTTTTCAACCATAGGCACTTTAATGCTCTCACTGCAGTGGCTAAAGTCGGTCGGAGGAAACTTCGAAGATTCGTCCTTAATATAAGCAATTTCACTCCCACACGTAAACTTGCCCCGGTCATCCTTTACCTGAGAAGAACAGCGGTAGTAAACAGTGAAATTCTTAACCGTAGAAGCGTATTCAAAGAAACTGGTATCCATAGAAGTTTGTTCAAAACTCTTAGGACAAGTATTCTCCAGGAGATCCTCTCGAGCAAGAGTCATTGTGTGAGTTCGGTTGATAATGTCCATTACGCGATACTGTAATGAGTTGATTTGAATAAGGGGGTATCGATTGTCTTTGCAACTGAGCTCAAACCCATGACCACCACATTCTTTGGGTCGCCCATTTCCGTAGAATGGGTACAAGATGTTTGTGATCTTTCCGCACTGGAAAGGACGGCTGCAAGCGTTGTAGATTTCATTGTCTTTGCCGTGGGATTTTGGCAGAGTCGTTAACAAAAAGAAGGAGATGGTGATTATGGATGAAAGGAGGAGATGGGCATTGTTCATTTTTTGAAGGTAATACTACTGCTACTAATTGGAGAGAGAAAGATAAATATGGAAGCAGAGGCCAAAGGGGGCTCTGAGTTGTTGAGAAGTCTGCAAATGACTTTAGCTGCATAATGTTCAAAGGAAAGTGATAGAATTAGAATTGGAAAACTTTTGTATGAAGGAAGGAGAGAGGAAAAGAGCAGTTGACTATGAACAACTTCGGTTGAATTCAAAATCTGGGAAAGTACCACTGAGTTTCCTTTTTTAAACTTCGGTTGACCCAATAAATTTATTTTTGTTTTTCTCATGTGTAAATTTTGTTTATTAGAAAAATTGATGTTTGAACAACAATATTATACAGAAAATGTCGAAGCAATACAAATTAATATATAGTTTATCTGTCCAATGGGATTATATTAAGAATTGTCACACCCATCTGCTTCGAAATTTGTCGTACACCATCCTCGCTGTACTGTCATGTTGATATTGTAAATGATGAAATCATCTTCATTTTTAATTTTTTCATATCCTTCTCTGAGCCAGTGTGTTAATTTTAAATTTTGTCATGCATGTTTTTAAACTCGTAGAGAAATGATATTTATACATCTTGAAATGGTCAAACATAATAGTCTTCTATTTGTTTATATTACTATGAAGAAAATTAGTCGGAAAATATAAGGCTGTTTGGTTTCAGATATGTTTTCAAGATTTTCCTAGGAAAGTTAGAGAGCATACCCATAAGGTCCTGGTTGCTTTTTGATTTGGTCCAAATGTGCGAGGATTGTTTCCTAGGAGTAGGACTGCCTTACTCGTTTGACCATTTAGAGCTCCAAACTTAACAGGCCTGGCCATGGCTGTCTGAGCCCGGTCCAGGCCTGTAAATCAATCTTAAAAATTGGAACATTAAATAGTGGCTTAATTGAGTTTTTTTCTTCTTCAAATTATTAGGTGTCAAAATCAAGAAAAGAAAAAGTTAAAAATCAAATGTTTGAAATCTGACCATCTTAGAAAGGTGTATTAAACTTCACTTTTCATACATCATCATGATTCAGTGTTAAATGTACATTCCTAGCTAACCATGTCAAAACTCATCTAATTCTAGGGAGAATATATGACGATATGGTTAAACTATCATTAAATAACAGAGTCATATGTTTAAATCTGAAGTCTTAACTAGGGGTGAGCAGGAACTGACTAAACCCGACAAACCGAACTGAAACCGAATCAACTAACCTGATATCCGATAACCTGAGTCCCTAGTCGATTTCTGTCGGGTATCCATGCCCATGTTTTTTCGGGTCGGTTGATTTTTTTGGTTGTTAGATGTTGCAGGGTCGGTTATAACTGACCTGAACCGACATATATATATATATAATTTTTTTTTTTTTAGAAAATTAAAAAATACCCTAATATGGTATTACCCTATCTTAAACTTAGAAGTTAGATTTGTGCCTCTTGCAGTCTTGCTCTCGTTCAGCCATTCCCAGTCCCAGCCCCAGCAAGCCATCGTCTGTCGTTCTCACTTGACAGCCCACAGCCACCGTCCGTCTCTCCCACTTCCCAGCCCATAGCCACTGTCCGTCTTTCCCACTTCTCAGCCTGCAGCCACAGTCTGTCGTTCCCAGTCCCAGCCCGCAGCCACAGTATGTCGTTCCTAGTCCTAGCCTGCAGCAGCCACCATCATTCTCGGTCTGCCAGTCCCAGCCCGCAGCCGCCATCAACCATTGTTCCCAGAGTCCGTTCTTGAAGATCAAGTATGAAGCATAGCAGTCAACTCCTCTCGATCTCAAACTCAGCTTTCGTTCCGTTTCCAGCTGCCATCGCCGTCTTCTTCCTCTTATTCCGTTCGCGAAGTTCGAAGTTGAAGCTCAGTAGTCTGCCAGTCCCGATCTCCTCTCAATCAAGTCTGAAGCTGAAGATATGCTCCTCTCTAGTTCACTGCTCAGCCAGTCAGTGCTCTCTATTTGATTTTGTTATTTCTCATTTTATTTCTAGATCTTCAATTTTGTAGTTTTCTGTTTGTTGGATTTAGTTACTTATTATTCATGGATTTTGATTTGTTTTTTCATCTGGGATGCTTGTTTCCATTAGTGAATGGAAGCAGATTTTATTGGATTTTCAGTTAACATTACTTATCTGCTTTAAAAATCAATGTTGTGGTGTTGCCTGAAAATTGTAGGATAGTTTATAATCTGAGAAATTATTGATGGGATGATTGGGTTTGAATAGTCTTTCTTGGGTTTGAAATTATTGATAGTTTTCTGAATTGTAGAATTTATTATATTTGGGTTTGAATAGTCTTTCTTGGGTTTGAAATTATTGATAGTTTACTGAATTTGTAGAATTTATTATATCAAAGTGATCCTATAAGCTATAACAGAGTATATTTACAACAACTCAACTAATTATATATACATTAGTTAATTAGTATTTTACATTTTTACCAAGATTCTTATTGTTGTATTCTTATGGTCTGTTTTAATTTTGATTCATAGATGGAATGTTACTTAAGGGATACCATTGGATCCAGATGAAGCTGAGATGTTATCTGATTTTGAAAATGATTTAGAAGCATCAAATTCAGACCAAGTGGGCAACAAATCCAAGAGAAAAGCATTTTCAAAGCCTCCTTTGCCAGGTAAGAAAAGGGCCAAAACATCTTGGGTTTAGGAACACTTCACACATGTTAAGGGTACTTCTGGACTTAATTGTAGATCTGAATGTAATTGGTGTAGAATTACTTATGCTTCTCATTCTAAGAAAAATGGAAACTCTAATTTAGGGACACACTTGAAGTATCAATGTAAGAAATTTCCTAAACATTTAGTGCCTAGTTGGGATAAAGGGCAAACTGTTTTAACTGGTTATGCTACAAAAAAAAGATGAGGGGGGAAATTAAGTGAGTAGCGGGAGAAGTATATTTGGAAGTGTTTCTGACAAGTATAATAAGCGGGCTTGTAGGGAAGCTGTGGCTAGGTATATCATAATGAATGAACTGTCTTTTAGTCATGTTGAAATAGAGGGATTTCGTATGCTTGTAAGTCAATTGTGCCCTAAAATGCATGTGCCCTCTAGGTGGACAATGGCTAGAGACATTTACAAGTTATTTTTGATTGAAAAGCATAAATTAAAAAGGTGGTTGGTTAATAACAAGCAAAGAGTTTCACTCACAACCGATTGCTAGACTTCGGTTCAAAACATGAACTATTTGTGTTTGACTGGTCATTTTATTGACAATGAATGGAAGTTGCATAAAAGAATCTTGAACTTTTGTGTAGTTGTTGATCATAGGAGTGAGACTATTGGAAAGACTATTGAGGGGTGCTTGTTAGATTGGGGTATAGACAGGGTCTTTTGTGTTACAGTAGACAATGCTTCTTCAAATGATGGGGCAGTTAGTTACTTAGCTGATAAAATTACTAACTGGGGAGGGTCTGTTTTGAATGGAGACTTGATGCATGCTAGGTGTTGTGCACACATACTTAATCTAATTGTCCATGATGGCTTGAAAGAAATGGACATGTCTGTGCTTAGAATTTGGATAGCTATTAAGTATGTCAAGTTTTCATCTTCAAGGATGATGAGATTTAAAAAATGTGCAGAAGCAAAGAAGATTTGTACCAAGGCATTTGTGAGTTTGGATATACCTACAAGGTGGAACTCCACATTCTTAATGTTGGATTCAGCTGTGAAGCATGAAAAAACCTTTAATAGGTTAAAGATAAAGAATGATCATTATAGAAATGAGTTTGAGAGTGATGCCAAGTTAGGAAAGTCAACTCCTACTAATGAAGATTGGGAAAAGGCTAAGGTGTTTGTAGAATTTTTAAAGCTTTTTTATGATGTTACAAATAGAATATCTGGTTCATTGTATGTTACATCACATGTATACTTTCATGATTTCTGTGACATATTAGCTTGTATTCAGAAATGGATAGGAAGTGGTAATAAATCACTTGAGAAGATGGCAGTAAGTATGAAAGAAAAACATGACAAATATTGGGGTGATATTAATAAAATCAATCACATTTTCTTTGTTTCTTTAGTACTTGACCCTCGATACAAGTTAAGGTTTATTACTTATGGGTTCAAGAAGTTGTTTGGGGAGGAAGAAGCTGAGTTCATGACATGAAAAGTGAAGGGCACATTGGAAAGATTATTTGACCACTATAAGATTTATGAACAAACCAATGAGGAAATAAATGTCTTCTCAAATGATATAACTACATCTTCTTCTTCACGACATGCAAGTTCAAGTGATGATGTTTCTGGTATCTTTGCCAAGGATTTTATGAATGAAATTACTCAAGAGGAGTATCTAGCTGGAAAATTTGAGTTGGATAGGTATTATTTGGAGTCACATGAGCCTATAATTGAAAAGTTTGACATTTTGGAGTGGTGGAAATTAAATTCGGGGAAGTACAAAGTGTTAAGCAAATTGGCTAAAGATGTTTTGGGGGTTCTTATTACTACTGTTGTTTCTGAATCAGCTTTTTCTACCAGAGGTAGAGTACTTTATATATATCGAAGCTCTTTAGAACCAAAGATGGTTGAGGCACTTATTTGCACTCAAAATTGGCTTAAGTCTAACCCTTTATCAATAAGCTGTGAAGAATCACCCGAAGAGCAAGAGAAAATAATTTCAGGTAATAAAACTTTATATAAGATGATTTTCAGTGTGTTTAACTTTATATAACTTTACAAGATATATATTAATTATTTTTTTTAATTTGTATTAGAGTTGTCTGGTTTTGTCCCTGAAGAAAGCTGTCTTCTAGATTGAATATCATTTGAGAATTGATAACAGTGTTGTTTTTGTGGTAAGTTTTAATTTCTCTAATACTCTTTTGTGTTGTAATACTATTTTATTTGTCTTTCTTATTAAATTATGTTTTTTTATTTGAAGATTGAAGAAGTCGATGCCTGCTGAAGTGCTAGAGGATGGAGGCTTGGAGCTACTGCAGCATGCTAACTAATGTTGCCTATGTTTCTTATTTTATTTTTCTAATTTTTAGATTTTTTTTATGTTGAATTTAAATTTTTATGTTGTTTTTTGAAGTTTGAACTTTGATCAGGGATATGTGTATTGTGATATGTGATGACTGTTTTGTTTTCGATGTGTTGGGACTAGACTTTTGTAGTTTGGATTTTTTCTTGGTAATGAACCATTTCTAATGATGTTTTGCTTATTTTGGATTAATTTTATCACTTTGGACAGGTTATGTTTTTTAATTTCTAGTTATAATGTATTATTTCATGATTTATTGAGTTTAACTGTTTAAGCAGGTGAATGGATTTTAAAATTATATAATTTGGATTTTTTATGGATTTTTCTTTCAAATTTAGTTGATTTTTTATCTTCAATAGGTTAAAATTGATTAAAAAACGAATTTGAACTTTTATATTTGGGCTTTAGCCTTTAGTTTAGGAGCCCAAAAAAGCATCATAACCGACCTGAACTGACTTAGGTCGGTTTTGGAATCAGTTTGGACAATTGTACAATCTAAATATTGGTTGTATAGGTCGGGTGGAGGATTATAATACCGACTAGGTCAGTTCAGTTGGTAAATCTCTCAGAACTGACCGAACCGACCCGATACTCACCCTTAATCTTAACAAGCGTGTGCACATAAAGAATGTTTGCATTCTCATGCTTTGCCAAAATGAAAAAACCCAAAATTTAGAAAGCCCATATGTGGTATCCATGGGCCAACAAACTGTTCCAAATGGGTTGGACTGTTCAACCCATTGCAGCTATGATAATGTTAATTAACTTAACCCCCAAATATTTCTTTAAGTCGCCCATTGAATCAAATACCTTCCATTTGACAAATTAAAAAACTGAAGATAAATTTGATGGAAACTAAACACTATTTTCTTTTCTCCTCTCTCAAACAGCCACCTTGTTGAGCTGTTGCAGTGAGTTATGTAACAACTAGATAGAAGTAGTTCTGAATGACTACTTCTTTTGTGATATTAATTCATGGAATATTTTCTTAAAATGCTTTTAGAATATGCTTGATGTCACTATATTGTCATAGCTTTAGCATCAAATATTTAATCCATCCAACCAATCTAAAGGCCCATATATTTTTATAACTTTCACAACATTAATGCAAACCATCAAAATCAATGTCCCACTTATTTACATAAGGGAAAAAAAAAATTATAATTACTAAAATTTCAGCTCGGTTGTTAAACACGCATTGTTTTATATATTATAAAAAGTGAATAAAATTTGACTACTTTAGAATTAATATAATCAATTTATAAAAGTAGGTTTTTTTGAAGAAAATAGAACATGGGACAAGTTTTCAAATTTTGTAAAATAAATTTCTAACAAGTAGGTGGAGTGATGATCAATCCAATCTCACTTGATAACAATCTAGTGGACTATGTCATTTGAATCTCAATTCCTTCTTCCTCCTAGAGTATTGAGAATTGACATGCCATTCAGCCATTGCCAATCCAAACCTAGGAATTGGAACAGTTAAGGGTCACCTATTTAGTCCAGTCTGGCTGGCTGTTTAAATAATTTTAAGTCAATTTTTTTTTTAATTAATAAAGATAGTTGCTTATTTAGGAAAAAAAAAAAAAAAAGATAGTTGCTTTGTTTGTTTGTTCAAAAGCAATACTATATTTGTTTTAATTGCATATTGGATATATTAAATCATCTGGCAGTTGGGACACAATCTCTTGACTCTTATCTTTATCATTCTAGTCAGACTATCTTAATATTGTTTTCTTGAATTTCATTAGAAAAAAATAATTGCATGACTGTCTTTTAGTTAGTGTCGAATTTAGTTCTTTTAATTTTTATTTAACATGGAAATTTGAAAACCTTAAAAAAATGTATATTTATAGTGATTAAATCTTTGGGTTCGAATTTTCTCATGTAGAGGAATCTGTTTTATCTGAAAGGAAAAAAATTTTGTCGTTGCAACTATATATTTTTTTGGGAGGAAGAGCATATATAAAACATTGATTTGAAACATAATTCTTTTTAGTACACGAGAGATCTCAATTCAAATCTTTTAGCATTCACAATACTTGTCCAAGAAAGAAAGGAAGTAGTAAACATCTACTCATATATGTTTTTGACAAATGACATCTCCAGTATTTAAAATATCATATTTTTTCCAATTTAGTATTAAAAGTATGTTTTCAAAAAAAAAATTATTCTAAAATTTTCAAAATATTTGCAATATTTTCCTCAAGCGTAACACTGTTAATATTATGGACGAAAAATGCTGACATGACTTCAAATATTTTATTGGGTGTTACATGTATGTTGAGTTAAAATATATATATATAAAATTATCCGTAAAGAATAATTTTATAGTCAATTTTATCTTAAAAAAATATATATTTTTTTTCAATTTCGTACTAAAATTATTTTGCACTCTTACTCTTAAAAAAAAGTAAAAATATTCTACTAAAAAATATTATGAAATTGTTCAAAATTTTAAAATATTCTAATCATCACAAATCCTACTATTATGATTTTTATAGAGAAATAATGAAAATAAGATTGATAGAGTAAGCAGGAGATGAGTAAAAAAATTATTTTTTTACCATCTCAAATCACTTTAGGAAACATTGTACCAATTGTTAAAAAATTTGTTCTTTCTTTTTTAAAATTATATTTTGAAAACATGATTATGTTATTTTGTCACTCTTTTCTTTATTAGCCTAAATTTTTAATTCTTAATTAACTCTTTGAATATATATATCTTTTCAGTTTTCAAGAGTATTTTTACACTTTTTGGGTGTAAGCCTAATATTATTTAGAGTTCATGGCTGCTCCTCCCCACAAGTATTTTTTTTACAAGCTTAAACTCTTGACATTGCAAAGCCTCTTCAACCGTCGAATTCTAGCGTATTTTATCACTTAAACCATGTTTAGATTTTTGAATACTTAATAACTTTCATTATTATTCATTATTTTTAGTGGTGCATAATACAAATAATTTTCATTATTATTCATCATCATTAAATAATAATAATTATTTATAAGATATTAATTCGATAATAAATTCGTGGAGTCTCTATCAATACAATATTAAATTTGAATTATTGTCATTTATTGTTATCAGTTTTTTTAATAAAAAATTAACGGTATTTATTAATATTTTATAAAAAAAAATTTGTAATATTTTATTATGATAGTTTGTTAAAAAAAATTAATTTTAAAGATTATATCGGGCCACTTGTTAAAAATTCAGATTATATAAATAAAAAATTTATAATATTAATTATGATTATTGTTCATAATTTTAATGATATTTTATATTAAATAATTTCTATTACAATATTTTAAATTCAAAATTATGTTTATTACAACTTAATAAATATTTTTAATATATCCTATAAGAAAAAACTCTTATCATATTTATTATAACCTCACAGGGATTTAAGCTATACCATAAAATAAAATAAAATAAATTCAATTTTTAACGTGTTATGTATTTCCTCCCTAATAGAAACATCACGATACTTTGATCATGACGAAAATCTATCGATTCTCGAATTTTGTTTACTCAAAAAAAAAAAAAAAAATTGTCTTCATCAAGTGTTCGGGTAATGTCTGTCTTGCGTTGAGCACGCGTCCCGCCTACTCATGTATTGCACGTGCTCTGCACGTGTCATTTGCATTGCCTTGCTCCAACAAACTCATAATTCACAAAGTAGCTATAGTGCTCCACCTCATTGCCCATCACATAACTATTTCCATAACTTCCCCTCAATTTACATTAAATTAATTAAATCACCCACCAAAATCAGATTTTAATAATCTCTGAAAATGGAATATATTTGTTTTCTCAAGTGTTTGTCTTCTCGTTTGTAATACAGTGTGGTGTGGTTGAAGCATTCTTGCCCTGTCGCTCTGTGCTTTCCGATCCTATTTTTCAATCCCTCTCTCTTACTCCATTGGTTTTCCCAATATCATGGTTTCGTTGATCGGATCAACTGAATATTAGCTTCGAGTATCTCTATATTGTTTGTGTTTCTTGGAGTGGAATTGGGTTTTCCTCTGATGTTTTAGCCTCTTTGGTTACTACGAAACTGCAAGAACACAAGAGGGTTCAAACTTCGAATCATATCCTTTTGATTTTCTATAGACTAATTAAACTCAAAGGGCTCCGCGTAATTGAACCCTGGACTGGAAATTTTTATCTGGGTAATCATAAGAGTGTGTAAAAATTCGACTTCAGACGTATTCTTTTATTATCTTGTACATTTCCTCCGTTTTCTCGGCAACCAAACGGAGGATAAGCGATTATAGCCTCTGAAATGCTGGGGACTGGATTGCAGTTTGGGGGTGTTCGAGGTGAGGATCGGTTTTATATGCCGGTAAAAGCAAGAAAGAATCAAAATCATAATAAGCAAGTTCGGAGAGTTAAGAATGACGAAACTGAGAGTCCAGATTCATCTGCTAAGAGCAAGATTGTTACTTCTGAGAATAGGAACTCCAATGGGCCTTCAAATACGATTCTAAAACCTTCTTCTCCACCTGTCATGCATTCTAGTAATATTGATAAGTTGCTGGAGTTTACAACGCCATTGGTCCCCGCTCGGTATATCTCTAAGGTTGATTTTGTGACTTCCCTTTTGCTCTTTTGTTACTTGTATAATTTGTGAGTTGCTGTAGTCTGCAGAAAAAAAGTTATGAAACTGGGATTATCTTTTGAATGATGGGTTTCCATTTTTCCTTTCACTTTATAATTAGCTCCCTCATCCTTGACTCCTACAGTTATTTGGTCTGGTTTTCTATATATAAATTCAGATAAATATTAATTCTCATGACATTATGACAACCAGCTGACGAAGTGATATTCTAATCCTCAGCATCTTTTAGTATTTAGCTGCTTTTTTCTCAGATTTAAATGGACAACTACTAAAGTTTGTTAGTCACAATTCATTAGTACTCTAAACAATTTGTGATATTTACCTTCTATTTGGTGTGTAGACAACAATGAGAGGGTGGAGGACGTGTGATATTGAGTATCAGTCTTATTTCACGTTGAATGATCTTTGGGAATCGTTCAAGGAGTGGAGTGTTTATGGCGCAGGAGTCCCTGTGGTACTTGACAATAATGAGTCTGTTGTTCAGTATTATGTTCCATATTTGTCAGGTATCCAACTCTATGGTGAACACTTCGAGAAGTCAAATGCTAAGTCAAGGTATTGGTATTCCCCATCTAGAAGGATAAATTTGAGTGTTTTTGCATGAGACATTTCTTTTATCAGTTGCATATCTCTCTCTCTCTCTATATTTGGGCATTGTGCTTCATTTAATAGACATGAGAAAGCTCATTGTCTCAAAAAGTTGCAAAGTTGTTGTTTTAAACATGTTTGATTTAACCATGTTGTGGTTTTCTGTGATAAATGTTTTTTTTTATTGGGATGTCTATTTATTCTTTCTGGTTTCCATCATGACAATAGGGCGGAGTTTACTATAGGAAATCCTGTACAGCTTACAGTTTGTTGTTGCATTAAATCATTATTAGAGAGTGCGTGTGTAATAAAATAACTTCAATTATAAAAAGATAAAAATCAGGGGATTCTTTTGTAAGCTATGTTATGTTTGTTTTGTTTCTAGAAAACAAAGTCAATAATAAAATGACAGGAATCAGGGGATTTTTCCATTAAGCTATGTGTCCATCAGCTTGGTGAATAATAATTCTATATCTGAAACTGAAACCAGTTAATTGGAGATAAAAAATTAAACAATTCAACAAGCCATAGGATAAGAGAACTTTGCAGTAAAAGTGGTCAAGGACAGCCTGAGTGGAGACTGGGAGATATTGGAAAGGTATTTTGTCTTTTACAGTTGTCAAGCATCTTAAGAGCACCACACTGTGAAAATATGTTATATCTATAAACAAGGACAGGATGAACACAGTTTATGATGCTTACAGGTTATCTTTATTACATCTTGGATTTGATATTATTCTATGGATTGCTTGAGAAGAAAGTCTTACTGTTCTCCTTGATTTGAAAGGGCTACAATGGATGGAAGTTTAATTTAATAAAGGAGCTCTTTGGTAGTTTCAATGAATCGCACTTTTGTTGAGTTTTTTTCTCCTGTTCCTTTTTTTAAGCAGTTGAGTATTACAATTGATTCTAGATTACTGAGAGTAGAAGATTCATTGCCAGTTGGTAAATCAGCGTGTAAAGTAGTTGGAGATTCAGTTGACTCTTGTTTCTTATTGGATCTGCTGCACTTACGTACTTTCATTTTATACTCCATTTTGGTTTGTCCTGGGCTCTTGAGATTTTGGAAGTTGGAGAGAACTGATTGGAAGTTAAGTGGAGGAGTGGATTGGGACAACGGCTTTATGCTTGATAGTGTTCTACTTGGAAACAACATTTTAAGCGTCTTGATAATTTCTTTAGATACTCTAAATGTCCTTGGTTTATCTCTTGTTTTATTGTTTCTTCTGTTCATATCTGATTTGATGTCTCTTTCCCTTTCATTGGTTGGTCCTACACTTAATTTTAAAAGCTAATCCCATGACTTGGTTTTGTTTTTTACATTTTATAATTCATGTTTTAAAAAGAATCAAAATAAGGCAATTGAATTTTTTTGGCATACACTGACAATATTACTGCCTCTTCTTAAGATAAGCTCTTTCTCCTCATGTCTTGATAATTAGGGAGCTCTTAAAAAAATGTAAAATAGGTGAAAACCTGGCATTTGTGGATTTAAATGGGATTTTAGAGCTTGCCACTTCCATATTTGTCAGGGTAGTTCATATGGTTTGGATAATTTCAATAATAACTCAGACTGTAGAGTATGGTAACACACTAACATTGCTTTTTAAGTTTATTTGTTTATCATCCATATTTCGGTCAATAGTAGAAACATAGTCGGTTCTACAGCCTCATAGTAAAAAAGGTACAATAATGAATTTGTCTTGGTAAATTTTGATATAATGGTCTTTAGCCTAGGAATTTACTTTTAACGTGTAAAATATGAATCTTATTTGCAATTACAACTTGCAACATGCAGTAATTTACTTCTGATGGACTATTACAACTTATAATTAAGATCTCAGTAACTAAAATAACCAAAGTTCCTCTACCTGTCTTTATTGTGATTCTTCATTGAGGTTTTTATTTTTATAATTATGTAATTTCATGATATCTACTTCTATGCAATTCTTAATATGATAGATCTCCATGGGATGTGTTTATTGCCTTGTACTAAATTTTTACCTCATGTGGGCTTAGGTGCACAGGCGAGGATAGTGATGGTGATTACTACAGGGATACAAGTAGTGATGGAAGCAGTGATTATGAATTTGGAAAAAGCATCAGACCTCCTAGGGCACAGGGTAATCGTCTCCATCTAACAGGCGAAATTCCTTCTAGAATGGGCAGGTTGTCTCTTAGTGATAAACATAGTGCTGTGCCAGACGAGTTTTCTAGTGATGATGGTGAAGCTGGGAATTCTCAGGGTCTGTTACTATTGGAGTTTTTTGAGCAAGATCGTCCTTATATCCGTGAACCATTGACTGACAAGGCTAGTAGTTTTCTTAATACCATTAATTTTGTATCTCCTTTTGAATTCATCTCTTATTATTTGTTATTATTTTGGCAGGTAAACCATTGACTGACAAAGCTAGTAGTTTTCTTAATACCATTAATTTTGTATCTCCTTTTGAATTCATCTCTTATTATTTGTTATTATTTTGGCAGATATTAGATCTTGCATGCAAGTACCCTGGGCTGAAGGCATTGAGAAGTTGTGATTTATTGCCGGCCAGTTGGATGTCTGTGGCATGGTAAGGATCAAATTGGATTTAGTACTTTTGTTTTGATTTTGTCTTGATTAATTTTCTCTCTTGGATTTCCTAGGTATCCTATATATAGAATACCCACAGGTCCAACATTAAAAGATCTGGATGCCTGTTTTCTTACGTACCATAGCCTTTCCACACCTACAACTGGTACGCATGTATTCTTACATTTACCTGCATCTTTGACCTGAAATGGAGTATTACAAATTCTTGAGCTAAACTTGAGCTTATTACTGCTTTCTATTTCCTCCCAATTGACAAATAGAAAATTCAAGCAAGCAAAGTTCCCTTTTCATCATCAACTGTGAAGCACAGGAACACCTACATGGCACATGTCTGACACGTATGTCTATTTTATTAGAATATATATAAATAAGAACACATGCTGTGTATGGTTGACATGGCAAAAGCACAATACGAACATAACAGGAACACTTTCAGCTAAAAAAGAACTACAATTGCAAGAAAAAGGATAAGGGGTCACTCTGAATTTTAACTAGTTGGAGACCGTAATGGTTCATAATCATCTATCTTGAATTTATATGTATTTATGTTTTAACACTCATGCTTATGTCATTAGTCCTTCTATTTTTGGATTTTGGTGTGTTGCCCTGGCTGTGCGTTTTCATGCCTTGTTGTATCCATGCTTTGTAACTCATCTACTTGTAAGATTACAATTGCTGTAAATTGATTCTTTCATACCTTTGCTGCTAACCAGATGCCTGTGTTACTTGGCCCACTAACCCAGTGAATGGAGAAATAGCATATCTAACCCAATGATTGAATGAAGATAAATTTTTTACACAATTTGTAAAACATGTATTCTGATTTAGTTTGATCTACGTTGTTACTTCCAACGGTACTTGAGATACCAACTCCTCCGTATAAAAGAACTGCTGCTCTAGTGGGAACAAACTTGTGGTTGTGGCAGTGTAGTTATGTTTCAGCTAACTATAGTTGTTTGGCCAAAAAAAGGAAAGAAAAGTATAAAGTTGTGTGCTGACCCTAGTGATCCTGACTGGTCACTTTTAGTAAACTTATTCCTTGTTCAATTACTTCTCCATTTGTTGCAGCTTGAAATAGAGTCTTTCCTCCTATTTTCCCACAATTTTTTTTATTTTTTTTCACCTGTCATCTCATGCTTTCATTATTTGAAAAGGATGTAAGTTAAATCTTTTTCTTTTTTCATATATATGCACAACTTTTTAATTGAAGCAATGCAATATGAATCATGGCATATTTGATAAAACCATCAGTTGTGAATCTGGCTAATGAACACATGAAATGGAATTGTGAATAATTTATTTTGCGTATCTAGATAACTATTAATATCTCAAAAAATTTCTTTGTTAACTTTTGCAGGAAGTGGAGGTACCCAAGCTCCAGTACTTGTTTATCCTAATGAGCTGGATGGCATCCCAAAGATTTCCTTACCTGCTTTTGGAATGGCCTCCTATAAGCTAAAAGGATTTGTTTGGACGCAAAATGGGGCAAGTGAGAGTGAATTGGCAAATTCCCTCTTGCAGGCTGCAGACAACTGGCTAAGATTACTTCATGTGAACCACCCAGATTACCACTTCTTTACTACACATGGCACATACCATGGGTGAACCGGTGAGATACTTGGTGCTAGAATCTTTCTTACTTCCACACTACAAAAACACAGCCTAGTGCGAAGTTTTTTGTAAACTGCCATTGACTATGGAGGTTATGATCGCATCAAGAATTCAAGATTTATCTGGTGTGGGTTGTTATTACATACAAAAGAAACAGAACACGAAAGTGGAAAATGCCAGCAGAAGAAAGATTGCAGAAAAGAAAATAGGGAATGGAAATATGAAAGATATGGAAAGTTCATCCCATAATATGATGGCCAAAGCGAAGAAAAAAAGGGTAAATATACAGCATTAACAATGCTAAGGTGATACTAAAGAACATAGATGTGGATTTGATCTTCATGCTTCAACAATTGAATGATGGGTGTGAGATCCTTTTAATGTTATAGTTACAAATCCTTATTTGGTGAAAAGTCAGTGGAGTGGGATTTTGATGTAATTAATGTCAGGAGGTTAAGCTCAGGTTCTTCATCTGATCACTTTGTTGCTTTGGTGATGAGTAGGTAAAAATCAAGCTGATGAATATTGTAAAATGCTTCACCATATCTATGTAGTCCCATTATTATACTCTTGAGATGTTAGGTATTTGCTCTTCTAAGGTGGAATATGTTAGGAGCGTGCTAGCAGTGCAGGTGGCAGTGGTGACGATGGCAGTTGCATTGGCAGTGCCGGCATCTGTAGCTGTAGTCAATGGTGATTGATTTTGTTCCTTTCAAAAGCAGACGTTCTGCACAATGAAAACGTGATATACTTGTAGGAAATTATAATTTAGATGATGTTTTGTTTGCTCAATTACGTATTACTTGTTCATGTATTGCTTGTCACTTTTAGTAAAAATGTTAGTAGCTTATCTAATTCTAAATTTTACGCGTAACTTGTCCATCCCAATGTTTCCCTCCAGAATTTTGGTTCAGGTGAAGTTAGCTTGAAGAGCTTCCTCCCCTAATCTCCCTGTGAAGTGGAGTGGTGGATGGAATTCTCGGTTATAATCGAATACTAAATCAAAACCTGATTCATTTTTATAACTAAATCAAAATCGAATATATTTGTTTTTTTTTTCTCTGTTTTCAATGGATTCAAATAAGTTTATAATTTTAATAAGTGATTTTTTTTATTCAATTACCAAATATTTCCAGTTTTAACCTAAATTAAATTAAAATAGGTATATATTGTTAATTTTTGTTTTTTTTTCATATAATTTAATAATTTTAGGATGTGTTGGGATTTATTTTGTAAGTATATTTAATAATTCTTATGAGATATTTTTTTAATAACAAAAAATATGTTTATCAGGCCCAATTATATTGTCCAAGGGTTATATCATTTATTTTTAAAATGTTGATTGGTCAATTTTTTGAACTTTAAATTTAAATTAATCGAAAATCAATCTTAACTGATAATATTAAATTTATTTTGTGGCCGATCGAGTATCGACTACAGTTGTAATATTAAACGTTTGCCAAAAGTTAATAAACATTAAAATTGATAAATCTTTGAAAAATTAAATGATTAAAATAAGGAGTGCAAGGGAAAGAAAAACTAGCCGTTAACTGTCCTCAAATTCAAATGCACTGGTCGCCCGACACTACACACCCGCAATTGCTTTCCCTTTCATAAAAGAGTAAAGAGTGAGACAAAAGCAATAATTTTCAACCACTCTCAAAGCCTGAACTGGGACGCTCTTCACTTTCTTCATTTTCTCCCCGTAAATCCTTGCCCTAATTCATAGCAACCTCGACTTCTTCTGCCGGGCTCGGATCTGGATCGTGTGCTTGGTTCTGTGCGAAAATTTAGAGTTTGTACGATACTGCATCGGCTTGAGATATATGTAAGCTACCTGATTTAATTTACTTCTATTTCGATTTCTTCTTTGTTTATTTTTGACTAGGTTTCAAGCTTAATTTGGTAACATGTATGGTAATGTTATTGACTTTCCTTTCTGGGGTTAGTTTCAGGGTTAAATTGATATTGAAGATAAACATACTTCAATTCAATGAAATGCTTTCCTTTTAGGGCCTAATCAGATCCGCGCCTTGATATGGAAATTTTTATCCTTTTATTTTATATTGTTTATTTGGTTTTACACTAAAACATCTATGCTTTTTTTTTTTTTTTCAACATGTTTCAAGTTTTATTAATTTTGCATATGAACGATAATCCGAGCTACAATGGATATGGGATAAAGCATTTGAATTTTCCATTATCCCATGTCAATCAAGAAGTTGAGAGATACGCAATTTGGGAATATGATTTTAGGATAAATTGAGAACATTTTTGCACTGAAATTCTAGTATCAATTCGACATGTGAAAACAAACAACATTATTCTTATTTTCTTGTTTATGGTTATCTGTAATTACCATCTTATAATTCATGATAGGGGTCACACTTATGGAGCAAATGTCCAGAAAAATAAGAAACGAAAAGAAAAATCTCATATGAAATGATCAAAAGAATCTGGGTTTCCATTCATTCACCACAAAGATTGATAGTTATTCAAACAAAAAGTGATTCTGTTTATTTTATTTTTCACATTGTGATCTTCTGGTTAGTTTGTTTATTGATTGAGCTGGGCCTTATATCTCATGCTTTTAAGAAAATAATGGACATGCAATGATTTAGCTATCAACTAGTTCTGTTTGTTAGGTCTTTTAGCCTTGTACTATAACATAATGAGTGGGAGGTAACCACCCAGTCAAAAAGCTAGCTATTGAGTTCAGTTGGCATCGTCATATTCTTCAAGTTGTAAATTCACCTTATTTACTGTTCTAGGAAGATGTCACTTATGCAAAACATGAGAAAGTATAATTTCTCTTATTATTATTACCACTCTTCCTTTTCCCTTTCAATGATTTCGTGTATTTGATTGAAACTTCTGCCATAAACTTCTTTACTGTTCTAGGAAGATGTCACTTATGCCAAAACACGAGAAAGTATAATTTCTCTTATTATTATTACCACTCTTCCTTTTCCCTTTCAATGATCTCGTGTATTTGATTGAAACTTCTGCCATAGACTTAACCATGTATCAGGATATTGCAAATGATTTTTAGATCTAATAGCTGTAAATTTTACAGACAGTGGTGCACCAAGGATATATCATTTCTGTTGTATTCCATAGGGCCCTGATCGGAATCTAATTTGAGGGCTTCCACAAATTAAATCGTCAAGAGAGTTACATTCATATATAGAAGATGACTGTAAGAACACCTGGAACACCAGCTTCAAAGATAGACAAGACACCGATGTCTACTCCAGGGAGGCCTAGAGTTAGGGAAGAGAAGATCGTTGTCACAGTAAGGTTAAGGCCCTTAAACAAAAGAGAGCACTTAGCCAAGGACCAAGTAGCATGGGATTGCATTGATGATCACGCGATTGTGTTTAAACATCCACCTCAAGAACGTTCTATCCAACCTACCTCATTTACTTTTGGTATAGATACATTACTCCACTAGCTTAATTTTTCTAGTCCGCTTTACGTTCATACTTTTCAAATTTCATTGCGGTTTAATTCTTCCATCATCTTGCAGATAAAGTTTTTGGTCCTACTAGTTTAACTGAAACAGTATACGAGGAAGGAGTAAAGAATGTTGCATTGTCTGCTCTGATGGGCATCAATGGTACTGTGCATCTCTATAATTTTATTTCCTTAAGAACTTTTAATGAGCGACTCTGCATTAGACAAATTATTATCATATTTTCTATTATACAGCAACCATATTTGCGTATGGACAAACTAGCAGTGGAAAGACATATACAATGAGAGGAATAACAGAGAATGCCGTAAATGATATTTACAAGCATATAATGAAAGTAAGATAGTCTTATTCTTCAATCCTGGTTCATGGAAACTACTTTTCTTTTATCAATTTTTTCTTATTCGGGAAGGTGTTGGATCAGATAAAGAATCTTTGAAGTTGTTAATATTAAGAAGATTTTTGTAATTGGCATGTGTGCAGACCCCAGAAAGAGATTTCACAATAAAAATATCTGGACTAGAAATATACAACGAGAATGTCAGGGACTTGCTAAAATCAGAATCTGGTCGCAGTTTGAAGCTTCTAGATGATCCAGAGGTATATTCTAGAAAAGAAGATTGTTAGTGTACAGGAATTGAGGCATTTTCATATTTGCAGATTCTCTATCCTCTATTTTGATTTATGAGTCTGATTATTTTCTATCACTAAATGTAGAAAGGTGTAGTGGTTGAGAAGTTGGTGGAGGAAAGAGCAAATAATGATCAGCATTTGAGACATTTGATCAGTATTTGTGAAGGTATAAACTCTAGGCTTGGGCTTCTCTTCTTACTTTCATAACATCTTGATTTTTAATTGTATAACTTAAGTTGTTTGGTAGCTCAAAGGCAAGTTGGTGAAACTGCTCTAAATGATAATAGCTCACGATCACACCAAATAATAAGGCTGGTCAGTTCCATGTATCCTTTTTTTTTTTTTTTTTTTTTTTTTTTTTTTTTGTGCTTACAGATTTTATTTTATTTTATTTCATTTTTTCATATTTTTCTTCTCCTTGGTATATATGTAGACAATTGAAAGCACCCTTCGGGAAAATTCAGATTGTGTGAGGTCTTTTATTGCAAGCTTGGTAATTTGAAAACTCTCAACTGTACCTGCTTGTTTAATTTTATAATTTGCATAAATTATAACTTCACTACAACAATTATCCGTGTGAGTTTCCTGCAGAACTTTGTCGATCTAGCTGGAAGTGAAAGGGCTTCACAAACACATACTGAAGGTGCTAGGCTCAGGGAAGGCTGCCATATCAACCTTAGCTTGATGACTCTGACAACTGTAATCAGGAAGCTTAGGTCAGAAATTTTGTTGTTTTCTTTTGTTAATACAACTTAGGCAGTTCAAGTGATTTTTTATGTTGACCGTGAAAATTAACCATGTCAATTGCAGCTCTGTTTGCCATACTAATTTGCTTTGTATGCAGTGTTGGAAAAAGTTCTGGCCATATACCTTACAGAAATTCAAAGCTCACTCGCATATTGCAACATTCACTTGGTGGAAATGCACGCACTGCAATTATATGTAATATGAGTCCAGCATTAAGTCATGTAGAGCAATCCCGAAACACACTCTTCTTTGCCACCCGGGCAAAGGAAGTAACAAACAATGCCCAAGTTAACATGGTAATTGCCATTTTAGGTTCCTCTAATGATTTTATCTTCTTACCAGTTTTAGATAAACAGAAAAGATGACATTTTGCATGTTTCTATAGGTTGTTTCAGACAAGCAGCTTGTGAAACATTTGCAGAAGGAAGTAGCCAGGCTGGAGGCAGAGCTGCGTACCCCTGATCCTCCAAAGGAAAAAGATTTGAAAATTCAGCAGGTAAATTATAATACAGTCTTTCTACTAGGAATGGAAATGAATCCATATTACTTATACTGTTTTCTGATGACGCCTAGATGGAGATGGAAATTGAAGCACTGAAACGTCAAAGAGATATTGCAGAATCCCAAGTGGATGAATTACGCAAAAAGCTTCAAGAGGACCAGCAGGTCCCCTCTCTCACTCTCTCTGTGCTTGTCTCTAATGATATATTTTCACTTAACCTTTCATCTGTATCATTCAGGTCCAAAAATTTGAATCACCCCATCCAACTGTGAAGTGTCTCTCTTTCACTGATGCACTGTCACCAAAGCTTGACGGGGATTTAGCTAGAGGTGCTAAAGTAAGAAATACAACATTCAGGCATTCTATGAGGCAATCATCCACTGCTCCCTTTACTCTTATGCATGAGATTCGCAAACTTGAGCACCTCCAGGAGCAGCTCGGTGAAGAAGCTAATCGAGCTTTGGAAGTATTACAAAAGGAAGTGGCCTGTCATAGGCTAGGTAACCAAGATGCAGCTGAAACAATTGCCAAGCTGCAAGCAGAAATAAGGGAAATGCGTACTGTCAGGCCAGCACCCAAAGAAGTTGAAGTTGGAAGCATGGTTTCTGTTACCAAGAGTGTCAGTGCTAATCTCAAGGAAGAGATCACTCGACTTCACTCACAGGGAAGCACCATTGCAGATCTTGAAGAGCAGCTTGAAAATGTTCAAAAATCTATAGACAAACTGGTGATGTCTCTTCCAAGCAACTATCAAGAGTTGAATTGTGAAGCATCCCCCAAGAATAAGAAGGACTTAAAGAGGAAAAAGTTGCTTCCTTTGGCTTCGAGTAACGCTTCCAATCGTCAAAATTTTATAAGATCTCCTTGCTCACCCCTCTCAACCACTCAGCAAGTTGCACAGTCAGATATTGAAAATAAAGTTCACGAGGATGATTATACTGTTTCAAGTGAGACTCAGACAGAGTCTGAGAAAGAGACTCCAACAAAGAGTGAAGAGGGTGGAGATATATCGTCCAAGGAAAATACTCCTGTATATCGACGGAATAGTTCAGTTAACATGAAGAAAATGCAGAAGATGTTCCAAAATGCAGCTGAAGAGAATGTAAGAAGTATAAGAACATATGTAACTGAATTGAAAGAACGTGTTGCCAAACTACAATATCAAAAGCAACTGCTTGTTTGCCAGGTATAATAAATCTTTTACCTTACTATTTTTCTCAATTTGGTACTCCACTTCATTTGTGTTGGTATAATTGCTGTCGTCTGTCATATCAAATGCATTCATTCTTTATCTAGGTCCTTGAGCTCGAAGCAAATGAAGCAGCTGGTTACAATATAGAGAATGAAGAGACCATATGTGAGCCAGAGGAACCAGAAGTTTCTTGGCAAGTAACATTTAGGGATCAAAGGCAGCAAATCATAGAGTTATGGGATGTTTGTTATGTCTCCATAATTCATAGGACCCAATTTTATTTGTTATTTAAGGGAGACCCAGCTGATCAAATATATATGGAAGTGGAGCTTAGACGTTTGACTTGGTTGCAGCAGCACCTAGCACAACTTGGGAACACAAGCCCTGCTCATGTGGGAGATGAGCCAACTATCTCCTTGTCATCAAGGTTCTCTCTCTCTCTATCTCTCCCTTCCCCTGTTCTTGTCAGGACATGTATACAAATGAGCATCTGTATTGAATATAAATCTTATAAAATGTGCAGTATCAGAGCCTTGAGACGAGAAAGAGAGTTCCTTGCAAAAAGGCTGAGTTCACGTATGACTGTAGAGAAGAGGGATGCTTTGTACATTAGATGGAATGTCCCACTTGATGGGAAGCAAAGGAAGATGCAATTTGTTAGCAAGCTTTGGACAGATCCCAATGATGCCAAGCATGTGCAGGAGAGTGCTCAAATAGTGGCAAAACTCGTAGGGTTCTGTGAAGGTGGAAACATGTCAAAGGAGATGTTTGAGCTAAATTTTGTGCTTCCATCTGACAAAAGGCCATGGCTTATGGGATGGAACCCAATTTCTGACATTCTTCATCTGTAAGAAAGTAGTTTTTATTTATAAGTACATTTACATGTACATGGTAACAAGTGTTGCACTTTTGCTAAAGAACTTCATAGCTTTCAACTTATCATCCCTGATGATTGATCTGGATGATAGCTCTTTAATATTTATTATTAATAATAGTAATTTGATTCATTTGATTAGCATCTGTAAAGCATTTTCTTTCTTGATTGGGTCCTCAGTTTTGGAAATGTTATTTTTGCCATGTTTATAGCACTGGACAAAAAGAAAGTAAACACAAATAGTCCAAAAAATAATAATAATAGTGGCTAATACAGAACTACCCATCCCAAAATCTAAGCAGCCTCGAGCTGGAAGTGAGCTGGAAGTCTGAAGCAGCTCTTTTGAGAAGACCATTGAGCTGCCCAAGGGGATGTTTTTTAAGGCTGGAGTATTTATTTTTTAGAATTTGGACCATTCTTTAAGTTGTTCAAAAAACAAAGTTTGTCAAACCGTTGAAGTTTGTTCAGTAAGTTACATCCACTGAGATCATTTGAGCTCACGCCTTTATTATAACAATCATATTATTCCTCTCTATTTTTTTTATAGAAACGGAAACTATTCTTCTAATTTCTAACCTTCATTATAAACTTATAAACTACCTGAGTGGGTGGGAGAATAGAGTGAGTTAACTGTGAAGGCATGGATAAATAGTGATACGATGAAGTACTGATTTCATTTATAAATCATGACTTTGCAACAACTAATGGACAAATTAGACCGCACCAAGAGACAGAAAATGGAACAACATATGACTATACGACTACATTACTTTCATGACAGCCACTGCTTGTACACTAATAGTAACACAGATAAATGACCACACCAAACGTAAGAGTCTCCAACCATGACACTGTAAAGAAGATGCATAATGCATATAGGTAAAAGTCCCTTCAAGTTAGTAACATTTTTAGCACTTTGGGAAGGGAGTCCCACAAGTGCTGGCAACTTTCCTGGCATTGGGTGTGTCCACAAATTTTTTCAGGTTGGGATTCTTAACGTACTGGCAGAGGCAGGGTTTCTGTTCCTTTATCTTAGTGCAGCATAGTTGAGATGGGGGACTTGAAGACGTGATTGCACTAACACAAGAGCTCAGCTGGAGTGGGCTGCATGTTACGGCCATTGACACTTGTACTTCTGCCAGAAGCAGCACCACCAGAGTGCCTAGTGCAATGTGTGCTGCCTTCATTTCACTTAAGCAAGGATTCTTCAAAATGTATTTGTTGTGTGTATATGTGCGAGAGACTGAGAGAAGTTGGTGAGGTGAGCTGCAGGGCTATTGATGCAGTTTGCCTTGCTTTCCTCTTTATTTATAGAGTGGCTCAGTGAAAACTAAAGTAGAAAAAAAGAAATTAAATACAATTGAGCAAGATTATTAGAAAATCTTTTATTATTATACTCTGTTTATACGGTCCACCACTTTGAGGTTGACCCATTACTAAAAGAGGGAAGACTAGATTTCCAGAGATCTAGCACTTAAACTACTGGGTCACTGTGTGAGTTAATAATTTAGTAAATTTCATTCTAATTCTTGATGTTGCCTAGGTGATATACTACAACTAAGTGACTCCCCTGAAAGCAGCTCAGACCATTAGTTTCATTTTTCTTAAGAGTATTTTTAGTGTTTCATGTATTATACAATTTGGTCTGCACAATTTGAAGTGCCAAAAGTCACTATGTCAAGCATGATGCTTTATCTTTCGGTGGAGAATTACAAACCAGTTATAACAGAGGATGTGATATTGCAAAAAAAACTTGCTATTTTTCCCAATTGCGGCTCAGAAGAGAAGTAGGTTATTTTTCCTGGTGTCATTATGCTGGAGAACAAGTATATACCCCAAAAAAAAAAAAATTCATAACTGGTAAACCATTTTCACTAAGATCTTGCATCTGCATCCAAATGGATTGCCACCCTTAGATTCATCTTTTGTGGATAAAGTGAACCTATTTCTCATCATTCAATCAAATAGTAGAGATGTACCAGAGCTATACCCTCTAATCATGAAAAATTATGTAATTCTTTTCTCCTCCTCTTTCCACCGCTCTGCATGATTGACTAGTTGTGTCCCACATTTTGGGCCAATGTGGTATCTTTCGGTGATGTTGATGTGAGTATTTCTTGCACATTTGGCTATGGTTGCTATTATGCAGACACATGTATCTCATCATTATATCATAACCTGCACTTACAATTTCTAAGAATTATGTATTTAAAATCAACAGTCATCATGATTAATAATCATTTTCAACTGTTTACCAGCTGCTTATTTGAAACAGGGTGGGAACTTTGTTTAATAGATGATCAGATGCACTGTATGGTCAATGGTAAATCCTTCTAAAGAAAATTTAGTCCAAGGAAGATTACCCCAAAGGGAAATAGTTTTCCTTTGTTTTTTTTTTTGGGCAGAAGTGGGAACAGTTCAAAATCAAAAGAATATGGCCCATTTGATTTTGTAGGCGCCTGTTTGTCACTTTTATTGAGCTTTCATTTTAGCTCAAATTTATGGAAATTGCACATCACTGATCTTCTAAATGTGGGTGGTAGACATAGCAAATCCCTACAATTTCTACAAAGAAAGATTGAATACCCTTTTACAGCAAAGAATGGGATCAGAATTTCTTTTGTAAAAAGACTGCAATAAGCACAATCTAGTTTTGTAATTAAGATTAGGAAGTAAAAGTGAACCAACTATAAGCATGCTGAGCAACAATCATCATCCCTTCACATCCAAAACCCCAAAGTTAAAGGAAAAGTACTCAATCAGCGTGAGATTGTGTAAATCATTATTAGTTTTACTGGGATTGTTGGGGTCTACTCAGTCAATATTGAAGTGGTTGCTTTCAGTATGTAGGACCTTAAAATCATGGTATCTTTAACTTTTAATCTTCATGCTTGATTAGTGATGCTCTATCATTGTTAATGTTAGTAAAGTTTCATCCTAGATAGTGATGCACAATGATATGCTCATATATCACACAAATTGCACTAGCATATTACCCTGCTATCAAGTACTCACCACCAGATCTAACTTTATCATTTAAGATTCATTTTTCTTTCTTTGAGAAATTGGGGCATCAAAATAAGTTCAAGTTAATGACAGGATAACAGTTATCTTGCATGGTAACTCCCCCTGCCCCCTCCAAAAATTGTTTTCTATTCCAATTTGCCAAATTGAATATGCTAATCCTAAAGATTGACGTATTTTTGCCGGGGAGAAGCATGTGAGATTTGTATAATTACATATGTGATGTGGGATTATTGAGGCATGCTTATGACTGCTTTTATGCAGAGTAGTATCCCAGAAAATAATGAAAAACCAAGTCTAATCACTAGGAAGATTAATGGGGACGTACTCTAAAAAAGAATAGATATGATTAACAAAGTTCATGCCTAAACAAAGCTTTGCTATTCTATATCACAGAATTAGAGGCAAAGGGAAAAGTTTACCGGGAGCCATCATTGTCCAATTAAGTTCAATGCTAAAGCTTATCGTTTTTTATCTGAGTGGGTGGGTATAATCCACTATTCGTTTTGTGGGTTATTATTTGGGGGGAGGAAGAAGTACCAACAATAATGGTTTCTTGGTACAAATGAAAGACTTCGAATTGAGTCATCTTGTTCAAGCCAGAATGGTTGGTAGCAGCAATAGGAAAACAAATTTCTCAAAAAAAAATAAAAAATAAATAAAAAAATAGGTTTCAGCAGGTTGGAGAAGTGATCTTAAAAGTCTTGTTTTCCCTATTATCAGAATGAGTTCAACTAAATGGGTGTAAAACACCCTGGAAATGTTGCTTCGAGTGATACAAGTAAATAAGTAATATGCCTTCCTTTATTTATTACCTATCGTTGTTTTATATCCCTTCCTGTTGTTCCTATGAAGGAAATCCTGTATTTGTTTTCAGAAAGCAGTTTACTGTTCCACATGGAAATTATGGTTCCCATCTAAGTAAGTCCTCCAGAGGAAAATAGGTGAACAAGATTAACAAAAAAAAAAAAAAATTGCTGCCATATTTAAGATCTTTCACAATATATAGACTCATAAACCAATTTGTAGCAACAGTTGCAGGCTTGCAGCTAAGTAATAGCTATTCACAGAGGCAACGAAATTTTAAATTATAGTTGTTATTGCACAAGTGCATATCCAAATGCATGTCCCCAAACACTTGTATCCAAGAATCAGGCCTTCAGCACAGCTTATTCATCCGCCTAAGAGCTCTCCCAAAGGGCAGACTGAACTGGTTTATTATGGAAGAAGCAAGTCCCACACTTACTCAGCATTCAAAAGTTTCATGGAACCAAGCAGATTTCTCATTTCTGCAGATGATTTGATAGTGTTAGCATAGTAGATAAACTGCCGACAAACTATTCGTTAGGTGTATGGCAACATAAACAGTTGCCAGGTCAAATTTATCACTGAAAAGGAAAAAAGAAGCTAAATAAGCACTTCTTTAGACATTTGCTTCAACAGTCCAGGGCACATACAAACCATGTCAATCTCTAGTTGGACGCCAAGTGTGAAAGCAGCTTAAAAAAAACGACTCTCAGTTTCAATAGACAATGAGGACACCAGGGTTGACACATGACTCAGCACAAATGGTTTACAACCTCAGTCATCATCATCATCGCAAAGAACGCGACAATAAATAGTTAGTCAACATACTTCAGTACCCAAAAATTATCCTTTGGGATCATTCACCGCAGCAATGATTATGAGACTTTAGTATGGCTGTTTAATGTTATGGTCAACAATGACAAACAGTAATTGCTGTTATTTTGCATTTAATTTGGGTCTACACCATTGGTTCATACTTCTTAAATAACAGATTAGCAATCTTAGGAATATACTACAGCAATAACATTTAGCTTACATCTTCAAGAAGAAGTCTAAACCTGAACCAAAAATATTTCCTCAGAACAAGGATGGAATTTCTGCTACACCTGTCTAGCATGTCGGACATTAAAAATTCCTTAGGGTGATTAAGTCTCTGCTGTATCATATTGTTTTGAAAATGTCTGGCTTTAAATTTTATTATATTATGTGTCTGGACCAGTCCCATCTATAAGTCTGGTCCAATCTTTAGTTATTACCCTTTTAAACTCCATCCTTTACATGGTTTGCAGCTCATAACTGCCAACACTTCCAAATAAATGATGCTACGTGC